>JAELVL010000005.1:0-2925710 GCA_018853505.1 Colletotrichum camelliae | reverse complement strand
GCGGCAGCTACAGCGACAGTTTGTTGCTCGCTGCAGCAAGTGGTCGGCAGACCGCGATCGAGAATGCTGCGGCAGATGCAACGAGCCGACTCGAGATAGGCGCTGTACTGCTCAAAGGCCTTGGAAAGATGAGTGCTGCAAGCCGAGCCCTGGTGATGGCCATCTTTGTCGTGAGCATGCTTATGGTCGGCAGCGGCTACATAGAGAACGACATGAGTCTTGAGACAAACACTAGTCATGAGATGTAATACGTACCGTCGTGGGCAGCGTCGTCATCACAGGCCTTCTCGCATTCGACGGCAGCAGCAGCAAGGATACACTTCTCTGTGTAACGGAGTTAGAAGAGGACATGTCGAACCGGCACAGAGTGTATACCGTCGCAGTGCTCTTCCTTTGAAGTGCAGCATTCGAGTTTCACGGAACGACAAGTCGAGTCGTCTTCGGCTTCGCAGTAGGTTTCGGCGTCGCAATCCTCGTCGACGCAAGCGACTTCTTCGGCGCCACCACAGTCTGCATTGTCAGAGCAGCAAGGATCGGCTTCCTGGCCGTGGGCATCCGCACGTCCATGGTCATGGCCGTGTTGAACCTCAGTCGAAGGACCGCTGCATCCCTGGTCCTTGGCAGGGCCATCCGAGCAGCATCCGGTCCCCATCGTCGGAATGTTTGTTGGTTAAATTTACAAATAATTCTGTCGGAAAGCTGGAGGGGTTTCTCAAGGAAAGGTGATGCGTAGTTTGAAGGGAAAAGGCTCCGTGCCCCAGCCATCCCCCAAGGCTGGAATATATATGCTGTTGTTCCAAGGTGGATGAGACTGGACGTTGAGATGATGAAAGCGGAGGCGTTCAAGGTCCAATGGGGGGTTTACCGGGGTTACATGCAAGAGGAAGGCGTAGGGGCGCCCTCGGTTCTGGGGTTTCCGGATCGAACGACGATCCCCTGCCAGTATCTGGCCAGAATCTACGACGCTGATTCGCCTGCGCCATCTCTACACAGGTTCATCGCTCGCTCAGTGTTGGATGCGCCATGCCATCCTTCCATTACTCAGACCACCGCGTGTACAAACCTTCGACTGTATCTTGTCTCGGTCTTCCCACGCCTTCTAGAACACTGCCGTAGAGGGCATCATTCTGTCAATCTGGCATTCTGCGGATGGCGCGCGTCACAATACGAGACGCCAAACTCTGAACGATGGGGAAGACCAAATTGTCGGGCTTTGACGAAGTTCAGATGAAGCTTCATTTAAGCGAGTGGAGAGCTGCCAATGGCCTCTTTGTCATTAAAAACTGCCGTCGGGACCCACCCCGACCGAACATTCGAGACTCGGATCGGAAATGTTAGTCAGACAGTCGGATGCGCGCTGGCTGTTTGATCATCTCTCCGAGATCGTTTTCCGTTTCAGTCGGAGCCTGGCTCGGCGAAAACAACCTTCACTGTCACCAAGACACGTCAGAATCCGATGCAACATGACCGCGAGACACATGAGCACCGAGACACAACAAACAAACAAACAGGTTGACGTGGACACGTTTCTTCATTCACTCCCTTCTCAATGTCCTTGGCCATCCCGGGCGCCACTATGATTAGGTATTCCGAAAAAAAACAATAGGCAACCGCCCCAGTCCTCTATGCCCATGGTATGGTTTTACAATATGGATGGTATCATCGTCACACTCCCCCCGAGCAAACATTTGGTATCATGTGAGACAAAAAGAATACAGTAAAACCGCTGTCATCAAAACGCCACACCGACGCTGCCCCGTCGAGGGGCAATCGTGTCTTTTTCCTTTCCAAAGGTGGTCACGCGCTCCAGCGGCGGGTGCTCCTCCGCTCTGGTGGCGGGAGTGCTGCCGGGCGACCACGTCGTCGGGACCGTTTGGCCTCCGTCTTCCGACTCCCACGTCGACACAGTCGACGCCGTGTCAAAACTAGTGCGCCCGTCCCGCGGCGCATTGACACATTGGTAGAAGCCCTCGCGCCCCTTGACGGGGCGAGGAAGATTAGTGATGGAATCGTGACTGATGTTCCGATGGTGCTGCTCTGCGGCACCTCCAGGGAACAGCCAGCTGGACACGCGCGAGAACGATTTCTTCTTGCGCAGCGGCGGGCGAAGAACGAGCGGCAACGGCGGCGGCGGCGGTCGGGCCTCTCTGCCGCGGCTCGGGGGTGGTGTGATGAAGGCCGCTGAGGCATCGGCGAAGGCCATGCCGCGGTGGGGAATATGCATCGGCGGCCGGGGCGGCGCCGTGTGCGGGCGGTCGACCCCGGGGTTCAGGCGTTCCGCAAACGAGGGTGCGGCTGGTGGGAGCGCGGGGACCGTGGGTATGGGATCCATGTCTAATTTGGTCAGCGCCGTGAGACTTGCTAAATTTGGGCCAGGGACCGGGCTTACCGTGCGTTGTCAGTGCCATCGAATGAGCTGTCGAAGGTCGACTGCTAACGTAAATGCTCTGACGCTCCATGACTAAGTCGATCTCCCGCTGGAGTTTGTCGACCTCCAGCATGGCACCCGCAATGCGCTCCTTCATCCGTTCCACACTGGATGACGTTTGCGACCGAGCTCTCGACTTGGGTGGGATTTTCGGCGGGGTGTCGCCCGGAGACATGGTCAATGTTGACGGCGACATTGAGATCTTCCGCGGCAGGTGGAATGACATGGAGGAGTAGCTCGGCTCATCGAAGGCCCAAAGACGTCGTCGTCGGGGTTCGGCTGGACCCGGGCAGGTGGTGGCGGGGTGAGCATCTCAAAGTGAGGCAGCATGGGCGACAGCTCCCTTTTTGGCACGTAGATGCTCAGCTCCAGCGGTCTGAAGGACGCCGGACGAGTCCGAGATAGACGTTTTGGCCGTGACGGCATTGTGTGGCCAACAGTTTGAAGAGTCGTGTACTGAGGAAACTGGAAAGACTCGGAGTGCAGATGGCGGAAGTCAGTAGGTCCTGATATTTGTAGCCGGCGGGGTGAAGAGGAGTCTGAGCGAAATCGCTTTCTCACAGAGAACCGCTCCCGGAGCGATGCAAAACCTCTCTTGACTCCCTTCGACTTCACCGGCTGAGAGCGAGGTCCGGCAGGCTTCTGCATCGTACCTGCGAAAGGCGGCGGCATGGGCACGGGCTGGTCGCGGGTCACGGTGGACGGCAGTTTCTCAGAAATGTCAAAGGTGTCTATGCGGGCTGGTTAGTGTCCGGTGGGTATATGTATGATGTTTTCCTGCGCCGGACTTCGCCGGGACTGTGGACTCACTTTGACGCGGCTTTTCGTCCAGGCAGGTTGACAACGGTGTACAACAATGAGTGAGGGGCGAAAGCCATGTCGTATAAGCGTCTGCAAGAATGCCACTCAAACCCTTCATACCTGCTTCGCAGTATGCTTCATGCCGAAAACGCTGGGAACATGGGGAAAAAACACAAAATAACGAAGGACGGCCAGCGATTTGACAGAAACAGAAAAGGGAAGATGCAGAGAGGGCGGCAGGAAACAAAGATGCAAGTGATCCGATTGAGTTATAACAGAGAACGCGGCGGCGGGAGGCAAGACGGCAGGCAACCTGCAAGATGAGAAGAGAAGAGCCCACTCACACACGTACACCCACCACACAACTTAGACACAGCCGGCAAGCACGCACTTGGGCCCGACCAAGCTCACCCGCGTTCGTTCCCTGGCAAATTTGTGTGTCCCAAATGCCCACCTTCAGCCAGAGGTTTTGCTCTTTGGCTCTGCTTCATAGGCCCAGCTGAGAGGAACATGGGAGGGACAAGGGCCTGGGCAATTGTCGGCGAGGTGTGCAGTTGAGATGCAGACGGGCCGCTCTGATAGGCCGGGGTTGCAGACGGGGCCAGACGCGGCCGGCCAACCGGCGCTTAGGAAGCTGGGGGGTCGTCGGATTCGGATGGCTGGCGCTACACCACCATCCTGCACCAGATTGCAGGACTCCACCACTCGTGTAAGATGAAGACGATGGCTCAGCGAGTCGATGTCTCACCTCTGCCTTGCTCTGGTTACCCGGAGGCAGCTTGACCAGCAGCAGCTTGCCACAAGTGCCCCTCCGAAGGAGGGTCTCGTGCCCGTCAACGAACCGTCATCCAGCTTGATGCCAGTCACCGTCACCGCCCCTTGTCATTCCCACGGATTCTGGGCCCCACGAACCCTTCACTGTCGAAAAATACTGACAAACAGGGCCACGGCTGAATGGTATTTCGAAACCGCGCAGAGAGCGTGTTGTTTCCAGTCGGGCGAAATGAAGCGGCCTAATCTGACGGGCCAATCACTGCCGCGCAGCCCATCTGGCCGCCCAAACGGCACGGCAATCCCAGTAATTCGGTGACATGTTCCAACATGAGCGGACGGCAGACGAATGAAAAATTTCCATCAAAGCATGCAAGGCACCGCGGGTAGCACGGGGGAGGGAACGCGGGAAGCCTATCTGGCGGACTGGGGGGATGCGCTGTGCCATCATAACACCCATCGCAGCCCAGCGTGTCTCCTATTGCAGGAGAGCATCGCCGTTGAAGGGTCGCACACACGGGGAGGGCGATGCCGACAGGCTGCCTTGGCCAATTGAAGCTTATGATGGCGACAGGTCGCGATCGTTGTGGGGAGCAGAGGCTGGGCTGGGAGACTGCGGGCGGCTGGTGTGTTCTGCAGCACTCCGCTCTGGCCTGCATTTGCCTCCGTCTCCTGTTTTTCCTTCCTTCCTTCTTTCCTTGGTTCTAATAATAATCCCCTCACGGAATCGGAATGAGCGTCACTTGATTCCCGCGGCGATATTTCTGCCCGTAGTGGTTGCAACCGTCGGGTTGGTTGAAGAGAAACATGTCGCCGGGCTGGTGATGACTCGAGTCAAGCAGTGGCAGGATGAGTAGCCGGGAATCGTTGCTGGGAATCGTTGCTTAAAAGCGTGGCGGAGTCCTTCGTCATCGTCTCTTTTGAAGAAAACCGGTGGACGAGAAGCTTCCGCAGGTCTTCTCGTGTTACTCTAGCGCAAACAAAATGTCTCGGGCAAACCGCCACAGGGTGGAGGGACACCAGCAGCAGCAGCAGCAGCAGCACAGGAAGGGGCTTGGACCTGTGGGTTTTCGTCTTATGTAAGGTAAGGCAACACTTCAGTGTTGGAGGACACTAACCCCTCCATCTCCACTTGTTCGTGATTATCTAAGGCAGCTGTACTCAGCTTATCTAAGATACTCTGTTACGCGAAGAAGCATCTGCCATCGTTGTTTGACCAGAACCTAGGTTCGCTGCCAAGCCAAAACCATTTAGCTACCTGGCAAACAGACTAATGGGGATAACAAGGCTAACAAAGATTATAGAAATAACAAGGACAACAGTGGCGACAGAGACGACGGACGACGGAGACGACGGACGACGGAGACGACGGACGACGGAGACGAATGACGCCAGGGAGGACAGAGACGATAAGGACGATAGGGACCACAGAGGCATCCAGCGTCTTTGAGTGTGGTCTGAGCACCCGCACCATCCATGCTCGCAGGGCTTATCGATAACGGTTCCCGGAGAAAGAGAGTGCCGAACCGTTATGGACGCGGGCGGACTGAGTGTGGACCTTACCCCTGCACGGATTTTTTGGGCGAAGTGAACACCTGGCTTGCTTACTGGGGCCGCTTTTGCTCGAGACCCAAAAGCCCACGACCACAGACAATCCACACCTCGACGACTCCCAATTTCTACAACCAACCCTCTTGGGCTGTCGCTGTCGCCAGAATATTTTCAATCGGCCGCATCTCGTCGCAAGCGCGGGCTTAACCACATTTGCCGGCCGCACACGCACACCAGTCCACTGACTATCGCGTCAGTCTAGTCGCGTCCAACTTGCCAACATGTCGCAACCCCAACCACAGGGTGGCCCTCCGCCAGGCGCAATGCCAATGCCCATGATCATGGGCCCTGACGGCAGACCTATGCAGCCGTCTCCTGAGCAGATTGCCGCTATGCGCAGGCAGATCGCAATGGATGGTGAGCTCCCCGCTGGTCGCGATTATGCAAAAAAGTACTGACTCCCAGAATAGCCGAGAAGGCCGGCATGAGCGTTCCCGATTTCCTCAACAAGTTGCGCCAGGAGGCCATGCAACGGCAGATGGCAGCCCAGAGAGCCCAGGCAGAGGCCCAGGCGCAAGCTGGCGAGGGCGGAGAGGCTGGCGAGCATAATCATGACCATGAGCACCATGGTCATCAGCATGGTCCTGGACATCAGCATGGCCCTCCCCAACAGCAGCAGCAGCAGGGTGTTGCCAGACCGTGAGTCGCCCATGGTTCCAGGCATCATCTCTCAATCGCTAACTGACATGTTTGCAGTATCCAGCCTGGACCCCCGAACCCCATGGCGCTCGCGCTTGCCGGCTACTTGAGAACTTGCGATCTCAAGCCTCGCACCTGTATCCTGAACGGCGAGCGTAAGGACATGTTCAGAGTCAAGCGTGCCCTCCGCGCGCTCCAGGCCCCTGGCTACGCGAAGCTTCGCCAGAAGCACCCCGAACTCCCCGAGATTACCGATCGCGCCTCCCTCGAGAACACCTTCAAGTTGCTGCCCATGTCCATGCTCGCTCTGCGAGTTGTCAAGTCTGACCCCCATGAGGGTCATGACCACGGCCCCAAGAAGACGAAGCGCGTCAAGGGTCTGTGGACCGTTCGCATCGAGCCTCAGCAAGAGGCCGGAGATGACATGTATTACGTCTGGCTTTACGAGGGATCACAGGTCAAGACCCGTCTCTATGCTCTCGCTGCTCTCGTCTTGATCTTTATCGTTGTCTGCTACCCCCTGTGGCCTCTCAAGCTCCGTCTTGGTGTCTACTACCTCAGCTGGGGATTCTTGGGCTTACTAGGTAAGAGGACTGAGGCCGAACCAGATATTCACAAGTCTAACTTGACTAGGACTATTCTTCCTGATGGCGATCTTCCGCGTCATTCTCTTCTGCATCACCTACTTCGTCACCTCTCCCGGCCTCTGGCTCTTCCCCAACCTGTGGGAGGATGTTTCGTTCGTTGACAGCTTCAAGCCCGTGTGGGCGTGGCACGACGTGAGTAGCGCGCGAACACCCTAGTTGATAATGCCCAGCTTGGCTAACAATGAGCAGCCCAACCCCAAGAAGGGAAAGAAGAAGAAGGCGTCCTCCTCCTCCGGCGCTGCCAGCGCTGGTGGCACTTTCGCTGCATCCACTGGTCAACCTCTCCCCGCCTCTGCGACGACGACCGCGACCGAGATGCAGATTGCATCTGAGCCTACACAGCGTGCCGGTTATGTCGCCCCGGCTGTCGAGGAAGAGGCCGATGAGTAGATGCATTGTGACGAAGTAATTTGCATCAGACAGGCGTTAGGGCATTTGGTTGTGAGCTGTACTTGTAGATATACCCAGCGTCCAGCATGCTGTCACCTGGGCTCGGGAGGGAAAAGCCGTGCTGGTACATATCAATGGTTGCTTTGGCACTTTCCTAGAATACTATATTGAATGGCAAAGACTTTTACAAGGATGCGATTATGTATTACTATCTGTGTTTACGAGAGACACTTTTCAACTTCCGCTATAAGCCATTCACTGCACCGATCCCTCGGAGCGCTCGTAGTACCAGATTGCACCCTCGGTCTTTGCGCAGTTGGAAACGCTTCCGCCATTGCTGTCAGCGGCAACAGGAATTCCATCGCCGCGCTGGGGTCTGCCGTAGACGTGGAAGTAATACCAGGCCTCGCCAAGCTGGGTGAAGCCATTGTCGAGGGAGCCCTTGCCTGCCTCGGTGGTGTTGTAGCGGGGACCGCTGCATCCGAGGTAAGGGATAGCCCCGTGGCCCTCGGTCAAGGCGGCCTGGATATCGGACAGCGAGTAGGCGGTGGTGTTGGAAGGCTTGATGTCCTTGTCAGCCAGCCACTTCCAGGTCGGCGTCTCCTTGTAATAGTGGACGACTGTCTCGAAGAAGTCGACGAGCTCCTCGTGTTCTTGGTACTTGGGGCCATAGCACTCAACGTCAAAGGTGCTGAAGCAAGTGGCGTGCTTGGAGAATTCGTGAGCCCAGAGAACCCAGTTAGGGGTTCCTAGAGCGATCCAGAACCTATTGTTGTTAGGCAACCGAAATCAAGGGCGTAGGACTCGAAGCAAGTGATGGATCAGTTGCGCCCAGGACGGAGGAGACTCACTTATTCATGTACTCCAGAAGGTCGAACCTCTCGAAAGGAGTGATGAACTTGTCGATGGAGGTACCATTGTAAGGAGGGACGGGAGTACCGTCAGGCTTGCCATTGGTGGTGTTGGGTGAAGGAAGAGGGTCGTATTGGCGCTTGAGATCGCAGTACTGGGTGTACGAGCCGTTGCAAAAGTCGGGCCAGAGGCCGTGGATGCCCCACTGGTCTTGAGGCAACTTTTGTCCCTCGCTCTCCAGGCCAGTGTAAGTGTTCCAGAACTGAGTGGCCATCTATCGCAAAGTCAGTCCTGTACGTACAAAGACGTGGTTATTGAGCAACATACAACAAGGCCACCGTAGGTCTCGACGCAGCAGGTGTCGACCTTGTCGGGAACCGCCCCACAAGAGCATGACAGAACAGGCTCAACTAAGAACATGGTCAACGGAAAAGTCCACTTGCGCGTCAAATGAGCTTCATACCGAGAGAGCAGCTATGGTTGGCAGTAGTCAGGCCAGGATAGAGACCGGCAGCGGCGGTGCTTACCAGGCCGGCGGCCGCCAGGAAACCGAATGCTCGAGTCATGTTGAGGTGCGAATATCTTCAAGTCTTTCACGGAATGCGCGGCGACAAGCGAGGGACAAGGCGACTACCAAACAACAGAACCTCATCAAACTGTGCAGCGGCGCATCATGCTTTATAGAAGCTGGTTCCATTCGGGGCAGCTGAAAATTTCCGCCTTATCCAATCTCCACACGGAACACCACGCAGACATGTTTTCCCAGGGCAAAAAACGGCTCTTTGCTCGATCAGGAAGCTGGTGAAAAGCACTGGGTCGGCTGTCTATGCCGTCAGGGAACAGAAATAGTGTGGGGTCCGTAGCCCACCTGCTCGAGATACGGGCTCTCAGAGGTCAATTGGCGCGGGGCGATAAAGAATGGCCGGGGGCATAGCGAGGCGTCGGGTGCAGTAGCGTAATGCGCTTTGGAGCAACAAGGGCCGGTCAACGGTGAACATTTTGGGAACCTTTTCCGCTGAACCACGGCGACCTCCGAGGATAAGGATCATGAAGCGCTCATCGGGAAGGACTTGCACTCCATCGTCCCGGGCTTCCATTTGGCAGGCATTCGCACATGGGAAAAGTGACAGCACGTCTGGTTGGCACTGTTGGTGCAACAGAGACAGGACTGGGCATTGGAAACCTTAAAAACAGTGGGTGGCGGTGCAAACGAAGCTGTGGCGGAAGCTGCCACCCCGGAATGGCGGAACTGTGGACCCGAGGGAGCTCCTGCACGGTCCATTTCCAGAAGGCATGAAACGCCTGGTGTGGCTTACCTCGCTATCGCACCTTCATTCCCTGGAGGGAGCTTGACTTTGGCAAGATCGAGGGAGTAAAATCTCAATCATCGCGCCTTTCCCTCACCCGGCGACGATTGTGGTCTGCTTAATCTCATCATTGACTGCCCTCTCCTGTCAGTTTACTTGTATTATATTCAGTCACTGCTTTCTATCCCTGACAATCGTAAGACCTGTCAGCTGTCACCTGTCATCGTGCAAGAGCTCCCTCATCAAGCTCTGCGTCAAAACCTTCACATCTCACCTTCCATCTATCGAGGTAAGTCGCGATTTCGCCCTCCTTCCTTCAAATTTGCCTGCTTCTGCTGTTTTGCATCGCTGTTACACTTTGAAACCTGACGCGTCTGCCATCTGGCAAGACGCGTTCATCCCTACTTGCCTTGCCGTTCACCTCATGCCACTTGCTCTTGCGCTCGCCATTCACCAGACTACATACATCCTTCTCTCATTTCACCTCACTTCCCACAATCTTTTCGGCCCAAACACTATTCATCTAGAACTCCACCAGTGACTTCTTTCTCGAGCTCTTCGTCGTATCATTGACTCGTAGTCCTCTTCTCACCGTTAGCTGATCGCCTCCACACAGACTGCTCAAGCACACATTCGCCATGTCGGAACAGACTCCGGTTCCCGCCACCAACGGCGTCAGCCCCGCTCCTCCTGCCGAGAAGTCGGAACCTGTCAAAGAGGTTGCCAAGGATGAGGGCAAATTCTCATGGACGTAAGTTTTACATCTCCTCTGCTCATTCATCTAGCCCGTCTCACATTCATCCAGGCAACCTCACCCGACCTTTGTCATTATCCTCGTCGGATCAGATGAGACCCCCTTCGGCATCCAGAAGGACTTCCTCTGCGCTAGATCTGAATTCTACCGCAACCACTTCAAGGAGAACGTCGCATCAGATACCATCGAACACATTGTAAAGCTGCCCGAGACCTCGCAAGAAGTCTTCGGCTTGACCCAGCACTTCCTCTTCACCGGCCAAGTCTCGAACGATGCCAACTCAACTCCCTCATACGAGGCCCTCATCGGCGTGTGGAAGCTGGGCTATGAGCTCAGAATCGATGGTCTCTGTGATAAGACTCTCGAAGCCATGAACGATTGTAGACGAATCACCCAGCACATCCCCGCAACTCCTCTGCTTGTTCAGGTCTGGAGAGACACGCCCGAGGGTTCCGCTATTCGTAAGCTCCTCTTGTCGTGGGCGGCCGAATACATGCGCTCTTCAGAGTCCAGGGCCGAGTTTGCCAAGTCGCTCCCGCAGGAGGTTCTCAGTGAACTCGTGGTAGCCATGAGCTCTCTTGACAGCCTGCCTGCTCCGTCTTCTGCGGAGTCACCACAGTCCGCTGAGCCGGCCCCCCGGAAGAGCGTGCACTACTTGGAGGAGGACAGCGATGAAGACGACCACCTGTCCAAGAAGAACCGACGTGCATCAGCGCCACTGCCCCTGTCACAAAACTCCAAGTCCTACAACAACAGCCACCGAGCTCCGCCTCCTCCGGTCCGCAAAGCTGCAGCTGCGGCTGCTGTTGCATCTGCGCCAAAATCTAAGCCCGTCATCCAGAAGCGCCGCAGTTTCGTTTCCACGCCCACTGGCGAGATAAGTACCGACAAAAAGCTGGACTTTTGCGCTGATCTCCTTGAAAGGATGCTTTCGGGTCCTGGTATGTCCCCACCTTCTGATTATACATATGATCTTTGCCGACTTTTACAGGTTTCTGGACGCGGCTTGTTGGTCCCTTCAAGGAGCCCGTTGACCCAGTCGAGGACAACGTGCCTGATTACTTTGAGAAAGTGAAGAAACCCATGGATCTCAACACCATCAAGGCGAAGATGAGTCAGCAACAGTACACTACAGAAGACGAGTTCGTCGCCGACGTCCGCCAGATTTTCGACAACTGCTACACGTACTGGAAAAAGGGCGACGCCATGTGGGTTGCATGCGAGAAGTTCCAGAAGACATTTGAGGAGAAGTATGCCCAAATGTCCAAGAACATCTCCAAGATGATGAGGGAACCCACCGATTGAATTCCTCATCTTGAGTCGACCTTACTATCTTCCTGACCGATCGAGCATTGGCATATGAACCATCACCCTGCATGTATATTATATGAAGTCGTCGCTAATTTTTCCCGAGCCCCACGCCGCGGCACAGCTTCTACGTAATGGCGGTAGGACGGAGGGAAATCTTTGATCAGGGGAGCAAATGAGTCGCGTTGCTTTCTTTCAGCGGGGGCGATCTTGAGGAGGATAATACCCAGAATGGCTTGGGCAGTGGAACGGAATGTACATGTTAATCGGGGAGAAGAGATGGCGGAGCAAAATGGCTAAAGTGTTATATCCCAGATACTCGGAACGCGCCCCGCGATCTCGACGCGCAGAAGAGCGTCGACCTAATTGACCTATATTAGTCTCTTCAATGTCGGACCGATATTCATGATACTGGCGCCCTTGTCTCACGTGGGGAAGACGTTAGTGTCGGGGTTGCCAAACGTCACGGGTCTTTATCTAGCCTCAACGACCCAGATCTCTGTTCTAGCCCTCTCCGGTCGCCACTCACCCACTTCACGGTTTGCTGCCCAAGCCCCACGATCATGCCAAGGAGAAACTTTCAGGCAGAGGAGAAGACAAGCTCTTGCCAAGCAGGGGATTTGCGGGGATCGTCCCGTGGGGTTTGGAGAGCTTGGCTTTAGATGTTCGGTCCAACCGTTACCTTATCTTTGTTTGACTGTAACCGCGATGATCTAATATTTTGTCTTGAATGTTGGTTTTGAATGAAGCTTGGTCTCATCACATTTGCGGCAGCCGTCGCATGGGATCGATATTGGCTAGTTAGTCACATGTAGCTCTGCGAGCATCTTTCCATTCAAATCAACACCGATTTGGCTGCTTCGTCGCGGATAACAATACAAAAGGAGGTTTTCAGTCTGGCTTCGTCGTCATCGTCGCCGTCCTCCCCCCTCTTGCTTCTTCTCCGTCTTCCACCTTCCCCCGCCCCCGGAAGTCTAGCACCTCTCCGAACAACACCAAGCTAGATCCGGACACAGCGAACCAATCGCCCCAACCTCCCCCGCGCTCATGTCGCTCACGTCGCTATCTTCGCTGAAATGCTTCCCCCACAACTCCCCAAGAAGCGCCGAGGAAGATCCAAATGTCGGGCGCCTTAGCCTGGGTATCGCTCAAATTCGGTGCATTGCAAGTGTGACTGTCAAGCTTCCTCCCATCCAAATGCCGGCCCAACTTTTGGAGGATGGGATGGAGGATGGGGGTTTCGCCTTGCCCGCTAGCTGATTGTCACCCGCCCTCCGAAATGCAGCGCTCTCCCCGATGGATGGTTTCTGCCGTCGAGGCTAGAATGCGCGCAAGGAGGGCGGGCTAGCATTGCCATTCGTCCCCTGCGAGGTTGGGGAACGCTTCAATAGCGGCCTTCTGCCCGGTGAGCCATCATTTTCTCAGCTACGTTCGGCACTGGGAAGGACATTTGAGTTTGTGCGAAATCTCTGCCGTGGTGCCGACATTTTGGTTGCGCGCTTAGCTGCAAATTCGAGACCTGGCTGGATCCGACATCACGGTTCTTGAGTGTGCGTGATGGGACCGAACTGTTGGGCGTGGGGAAGCTAGTGTGAGCTTGTCATTGACGTTCTGGATCGGACGACGGACTCGCCGCAGGTCGTGATGGGATTGCTCGCCGCGTGGCATATATAAGGTTGGCCGTTGACGACCTTGTTGGCCTGACTTTTGGGATCATCAGGAGCATCATCATCATTACCTTCTTCTCATCACCGACTTCATCTCTTCATTGATACCCGCCCACTCCAACTCAGCAAAGATGTTTGGCAAGAACGAGGAGCCAGAGGTCGCCGAAGTCCTGGACCAGCGCCAGCCCAGCGCTGTCGAGGCGACCCAACATCAACATCGCATGTCCGTCTCCAACAGGGGGTTGACGGGCGCCTCCGCCTTGACAGTCAGGCAGTCCATCGTGCCCATCACACTAGTCACCCTTCTCTTCTTCCTGTGGGGTTTCGCTGTAAGTCAAAGCATCATCACATCACAACCACCGGGGCACATCTAACAATGCGCGCGTGCAGTACGGCCTGCTCGACGTCCTCAACTCCAAGTTCCAAATAGCCCTCAACATCACCGCCGCCAAGGCCGGCGGTCTCCAGGGCGCCTACTTCGGCGCCTACTTCATCGGTCCCCTGACCTACTCCGGCTGGATCGTGCGCAAGTTCGGCTACCGCTGGACCTTCATCACGGGCCTGTGCATCTACGGCGTCGGCGCCCTCATGTTCTGGCCGTCCGCCGTCTACCGCTCCTTCCCGGGCTTCTGCGGCTCCCTCTTCATCGTCGGCTCGGGTCTGTCTACCCTCGAGACCAGCGCGAACCCCTTCATCGCGACCTGCGGACCGCCCCGCCTGTCCGAGTTCCGCCTCGAGCTGTCGCAGTCCTTCCAGGCCATCGGCTCCGTCATCGCGCCGCTGCTCGCCGCCCGCGTCTTCTTCTCGCACACGGAGCCGAACGACCTGTCCAAGGTGCAGTGGACCTACCTCGGCATCGCCGCGTTCGTGTTCCTCCTGGCCGTCGTCTTCTTCTTCGCGCCCATCCCCGAGGTCACGGACGCCGACATGGCGCTCCAGGCTGAGCAGAGCGCCGCCCTCACGGGCTACCAGGACAAGCCCATGAGGAAGCAGTACAAGCTCTTCTTCGGCGTCGCCGCGCAGTTCTGCTACGTCGGGGCCCAGGTCGGCGTCGCCAGCCAGTCAACTACGCCGTCGAGAGCGCCAACCTCACCCACGCCGAGGCCAGCGACCGGTACGCCATCGGCCAGGGCCTCTTCGCCCTCGGCCGGTTCGCGGCCGCGGGGCTTATGATGGTGGTCAAGCCGCGCCTCGTGCTCATGGCCTTCATGACGGGCATCATGGTCTTCATCGCGCTCGCGATCGCGCTGTTCGGCGAGGCGGGCATCGCCATGCTCTCGCTCGTCCTCTTCTTCGAGTCGTGCATCTTCCCGACCATCTTCACGCTCTCGATCCGCGGCCTGGGACGGCACACGAAGCGCGGCAGCTCGTGGATCGTCGCGGCGGTGTCCGGAGGCGCCCTCTTCCCCATCTCACGGGCCTGCTCGCGGACCACAAGGACTACCACGTCGCCATGGTGGTGCCCCTCTGCGGCTTCGTCGTCAGCTTCGCGTACCCCATCTTCCTCAACACGGTGTGGAAGCGCGAGCTGGACGGCTTCAGCGCCAGCAAGATCGGCTACACCGACGAGAACGGAGTCATCGGCGACCCGTTGAGGGAGGAGGCGGACAAGACGACCTCAAAGCACCTGGAGGCATGAGGGAGGAAGCATGCAGTAGAGGTGGCTTTGGTGGTGTGAGGCTTGAAGGAATGGCGCCACACGGTGTCTCGGGTACCTGCATGAATGTAATGACATGTTTTTTTTCCCCTCTCTGCAAATCTAGAATTGGATAGACATTGCGCGTGGAGTATAGCTGGCCACGATTATTGACGGCGGGTTAGAGCCAAGCAGAATGTTTCCCGTTGAACTCGATGTTTTGTTAGCATTGTTTACAAGCCTCAATGCTGCCGTTTCGGTCTGCGGCAACGAACTGCTTGTCGTCGCTCGGCACGTTCCATGATACGTCGTCCGAAGTAATTGAGTTTGACCCGTCGCGGGACGCTTTTTTCGGGAATCGGGAGGGCAACTTTGCGCTTCTTGGGATTCAGGTGGGTGGCAGTGGCACGCGCTGGGGAATCAGGTCGACCTTTTCCGTGACCATGCCGGCGCTAGCAAAGGGCGAGAAGAAACGGATGGTTGCGATCTGCGGTGCTAAGATTGCATTGTTTTTCGGTTCTAGAAGGCGCCGGTGAAGGCTCGCGGAATGGAACACCATGAGACACGCAGATACAGCTCAGTCCAATAAATCCGTCAAGACAATGTCCTGAGGGGAATGAGAGATGTCGGCAGTTGGCTGGAGCGGACGAGATAGCGGCGGGCGGTACGTCCGTCATCGGGAGTGTCTCTCTCACTTGAAGTCCAAGTCATGGGGACATGTAATGGGATTGATTGGGTCTGATGATTATCGACAGCGCTTCGGGAGAAAAGGGAAATGGTCCGGGTCTCCAAAGGGAAAGAGGTCGGGCCAAGAAGAGGAAATTCTGGGACCGGTCGTCATGTTCAATTTCCAGAGATGGTTGGGTCGGGGTGTTTTTCTGTATTATGCCATTTGCCCTTTTTGCCGCTAGAGAGGGCGGCTGTGGGTGAGTGAGTGAGTGCGAGGGTGGTGGTGGGTGAGGGGTGACCCGGGTGAGGGTGAGTTGCAGTGAGTGGTCTGGGGTGCATCGCGAAGTCGTCCACGGACCTGATGACTGAGGAAAGATGGAAAGCGGCCGAGCGAATCAGAGACGAGGAACCCACCTGAAACGGCGTTCGATGGTTCGTCAGATGGCCGAGATGGGTGGGGCTTCTCTCTGAACACCAAGCGATTGGCGGATGATGCACGGCTGGGTTGGGCTGGGTTGGCGCTGCAAGGTACCCGTTGGCGGCCCCGACTTTTTCTCTACCAGGTACGTATCTACGCAGCACGTCCTCGGGTCTAGCCTGTCTGGGCTGATCAGAGCCCCGCTTTTAGAGAATTCACAGTGTTCTTGTCCAGTCAGAACGCGGCTGCCGAGCACAATTGGGCAAACCTGGGCAAGTGGTGTCGCACAGCCAAAAAGGTCAGGGACTCGGGACTCAGGAGAGAGATGAGGCATTGGCTGGCGCCGGGCTGTCTCATTTCCAAGCTGCAGATTTCCGCCGTTTGTCTTTCCTCTTTGGTGCTTGTCCTCCCCCCAGATGGAATAGGACACCAACTGTCAACAAGCCTCCCTGCTTTGGGGGCGGTCACGTTTGCCCAAGGATTCTGGTAGCGACTGCTCTGTTGAAGCCTGTTCAGTGTTGGTGCATGGAGGCCTGGTCGCGCGGTGGAGAGACGAGCTGATGGGTCGCTGCAGGCCGTATTCGTAGGCCAGTCTGTTTGCTGGGGCTGCTGCAGTTGGGCGATAATGAGGGTCTCTTTGAGTCTTTTACACGTACAGCAACACGCAACTTACGGTCAGCTGCGTTCCTGAGCTAAAGGGAGGCCGCATGCCGTATCTGCAGACTGCACCTCCCTCCCGCCGCCCGCTAAGAAAACATGCATAACGGTTCCATGCCGTCGCGTGTCCATCCCTTTCCTTTTCTTGTTGGTCTCGGTTGAGAGAGAGACTCAGCGTCTCGGCTCTCCTTCACTTGAGACACAGTGCCACCCTCTCCAAACATGAGAACCCTCATCAGGAGTCGACGAAGCCTCGCGCCGCTGGCCCCAGGGCCATTAACAACCCTGGGCGGTCTGTCCACCCATCCGGTGCGGACCATTCAGAGGCTCTGACGCAGACGGCCTCAAGCCGGGGTCATCGTGGCGGGCCCTGTCGGCCAAGCTCCTCCAACTGGTCGCTGTCCAGCCAAATAAAATTAAAAGGAGGATCCTTCCGAATCGGTACGCCATATCTCGCCCAGCCCGCCCAAGACATCCTCGTCGCCCATTGAACCGTGCTGCCCTCGTCTGCCCTCGTCTACCTACCCTCCTGCCCCAGTTCTCGCGACTCGTCCTGCTCCACGCCTTTTCCACTTTCCTCTCTCCACTTCATCTCCATTCTTTTTGCGCCGTCCCTCGCTTTGCACTGCACTTTCTCCCGCATTCCCCTTCCCAACCACACCCGTCGCGTGCTTTTTAGGTGGTCTACGCCCCTCCAGTCACTCTTTGACCCTCCTTCACGATCACCTCACGCCAGAGTACTCGCCCTCTTCTCTCGCTCCGTCGATACTCTCGTCGTCGTCGTCGTCGTCGTCGTCCGCCTGTCGATATCGCTCATTTATACCGACTTGCGATCCGCCAACAAGACTTACAGTCGTTATTTTGCAAAATTCGGGTGACTCTCTAACCCGAAACGTGTCCGAACAAACCGACCGATTCGATCCCATCGTCATCTATCGTCAACTTTGCACATTCCGCCGCAATGCATTTCCGTTCGCTCGCCTCCGTGGCCCTCGTGGCCTTCTCTGCCCAGGCCTTCGCCCAAGACAAGGTCTTCAAGCGCAGCATCATCACCCCCTCAAGAGATTTCGGCATCATGCGCCGTGCCGACAGCGCCTACCAGCCCGCCGATGAGGTCTGCTCCAAGGGCGGAAACACCTGCGCCGAGGCTTGCGGTACCGGATATGAGCAGTGCAAGTCCACCGACTCTGCCGTCCACTGCTACAACCCCGCCGCTGGCGAGACCTGCTGCTCTACCAACAGCGGAAGTGAGTCTACCGTCGCATTATCACGTTTTGCGCATCATCCCTAACACGAAAAACCCAGACTCTTGCCTGTCCTCCTTCTACTGCACGCACGACACCGGCGCCGAAACCTTCTGCTGCGCCAACGGCATGAACCTCGGTGACTGCGCGGCCAAGCACGGCGTCACCGGTGCCCTCACCTCTGATGTCCCCGTCCCCACCACCACCTCGACCTCCCAGGCCCCCACGACCAGTTCTGTGGCCCCGACCCCGACCACCACCTCCAAGCCTGTGCCCACCACCTCTTCCTCCGTTGTCGTCGCGACCTCCCCGTCAACGACCTCGTCTCCCTCTTCATCCGCCGTCCCCAGCACCACCGAGGTCGTCGCTCTCACAACGAGCGTCGCCCCCAGCGTTGGCTTCACCTCTGCCTTCACCGCCGCCAACTCCACCCTGGCCTCCACAACTCGCGGTGTGAGCACAAGGGTCAGCGCGACCCCATCCGCCTCCACCGGTGCGGCGCCTGACCAGAACGCCGGCGCTAGCAACGCCCCGGCTGGCATGGCCGTCCTTCTGGGTGCCGCCTTCGTTGCTGCCCTGCTGTAATAATCCACAACTGACCCAACTGGAAGCCCCCGGTCAGCCATCGCCATCCCTGGAGATTATCGTCAGGGGGTGCTGATGATGCCTGACCAGGCGTACGCCATGAAGTCACGAGTATAATGATACCACAAAAAAGCAGCGAGCGGCGGCGTTGGGAGGCAGCGGGATACCACCGTGCTCTGTTGGAATGTTGATGTTATCCAGTCGCCCTTTTTCACGATTCCCCACTGAAGAGATGTCCGGAGCGGCTTGATGAACCTTTTTTGATTGCGACTTGTTTATTTTGAAACGCACGAGAGAAGATTTTGGAAAAGAGACGATGATGAAAAGAGACGGGCTTGGAGACCTCACTTGGATCAGCGACTTTATATCCACTGTAACTTTTGTACGTTTTTGCATTTTTGCCGTACCTACCTACTACGATTCCCCCATTTGGATCGAGACTGCGGAACTGTATACTTCCAGCTCGTCCACAACCAGTATCATAAACCTTAATTCCGTCTGGAAAACAAATAACATCACGACATTGCACGCATTCATTCTCTTTTGGCTCATCAGTGACACGTCCGTAAGTGGTCATCACAAAGCACGACGAGCCTCACCAGACGATGGTAACGCCGCCCGATCCATATCTGCTGGCCACATCTCCCGGCCCGACTTCTATCGGGCCTCGGCGTTGGCTGGGCCCGGTGGAAGTTACGAGACCGTCCTCCGGCACCCGGAAGGTCGCGGAGCGGGGGTCACGGGACGAGCGGGGCCGAAAATCCAACCCTCCGCCCTCCGGATCCAGAGCACTGGACGCGTCTGTCTGCCTTGCACCCAAACCCAAACCGAACCACACCTCATCTGTCTGTCTCTGCCCTACCAGAGTTCCCACCGTGGCGCGGTGTTGGTTGCAACGTCCGGGGCCTCTTCTCCCCACCAGGGCGTCGTTCTGTGGCTGACTGCTCACTCCGCCGACGTCATGTCTCGCTCCCTCCCCAGCTCGCCTCCCTTCCGATTCCCATATTTTAAGGTGTCTTACCGGCTGGCATTCCCGAAACCACGGCAGGGATGGAATGGAATGGAATGGCCAACCAACCAACCAACCAGCCAACCAACAGATCTCAACACTAGTCCGTGTCTGTGTGCTCTTTCTCGGCGCAAGCCTCGTCATCTTTGGTTTCGGTCAGCAACTTTAGAGTCCGGGAAATTGGCCTGATTGTCGGCCCGCGTGCCATTATGCCTTGGACAAACAACGCGACGTTCGGACGAACACGTCAAGTCACCCGATTCGTGTGAGCAGCAGGCACCTTTTGGTTTGGGGAGGGTTTTCATCCAATCGTATTATCAAATAAGTCATTTCTTCTTTTATTAGCGCCTGCTTATCCGGATGAAACAGATTACAGAAACCGGGTATCATGATGCTCTTCTCTCTCACAGCCCCTGTGCGAGATTCTAGGTTATCCGTTCAGGTCACCTTTCCCATCTCTCTAGTAAAGATCCTCCCATGCAAAAAACAGAAAAAAAAAACCGTCCACGTCGTCGCCAAGCTTATAGTCCCTCGTTCCAAGGCCGCCAGAACTGGTTGCGGAAGGTAGGCATGCACTTGACCATCTCGGGCGGTTGATCCTGCCAAGGGATGTTGACGGACTCGCCCATGTGCTCGATTGCAACCCACGAGTTCGCAAAACCTCGTTCCTCCTTGATCAGCCTCCCGTCTTGGATGTTGTATGCCAGACTGACGCTTGGCACAACGGCAATTTTGCCGTGGCCAAGATTCCACAAGTCTTTACACAATAGCGTTGGCTCACCCGTGTGGCATTCGCCCGGGTACGACCTCCTGAAGTCGAGCTTTTTGCTGAGGAATGGTTCGCTAGTCATGGCAACGCCTCCGTTCCAGCAGGCGAAGACCTGCAGAGGCTTGCGGCTGAGGTAGCGATCCTGAGAGTAAGGCTCGTTCCAGAACATATTGGCCACGTCGCTCCACTGCTCTCCCTTGGGCGTCCTGTCCGGAATAGGCAAAAACGTGTCACCGTTGATACCTCGGGAAATCCAGGAGTCGTAAAAGGACGGCTCTCCATTGTGCGGCGCGAATCGAAGGAAGTGGTAGTCCATGGCGCAAGTCATGTCTGCTCCTTGAGTCTGCTTCTGGTACGCAAGTTCCAAGATGTCCTCCGTGCAGGCGGCCACATCGTTGAGAAAAACTATGGTTGCCTTCGGGTCGTAGCGATCGGCTTCGGCCATCATGGGCTCGAGGGCTAGGTTTCGAAGCTTGGCAAGCTTGCCAATGCGGTCCCCGCTGTGGGAGTCGATGCTGCTTGTTTGCAGATAATACGCAATCCCGACCTTGTCGAGGTGCGCCTTCAAGCGGTAGAGGGTCTCGTAAGTGCCGTCCGTAGAGATGCCCTCCACGATGGAGATTGCGCAGTTTTCGGGGCCGATGATGTCAACAGCTTCGAGAACAGCTCCGATGAGCTGCGGAAGCAGATCTACGACCTGGCGCAGGTCAAGAGCGAAGAAAAAGTGACGCTTGCTCGTGTTGTCGACCGGCTTCAGAACGCCGTAGCGGGTAATGTTCGGTGCGGGGCAGGCAACAATCGGGTAGCCACCGTTCTTAGGGTCCATAATGGCCTTTACATATCGGCCTGCATCGTCTGCTTTATTCGGGTCTCCCTCGCTGAGCGCTGGTTGCACCCAGCCTGGTGATGAGGCGTTCATCCAGCTGCCACCATACTCTACACACGAATTAGCACCTCGACCACGGAACGAGGTTGGCAAACTCACGCTCTGCTGTCCACGGTGTGACGAAGTACGACACCAGTGGCTGATGGAAGAGGAGGAAGAAGCCCGTGATTAGGATGAAGACGACTACGGCGATAAAGGGCGTCTTCAGCCGTCGAGGCTGGTGAAAGTTGGCGAGCATGCCGAGGTCGTTACACTTGTCTGGTTCTATACAGAGTTGTACAGAGATTGTTTATGTACTAGATCGTTGAGGGCAGGCAGGTCGAGGAAGATGTAGACGTAGGCCGCCTTTGGGGTGTCAGGAAGTACGACAGGGAAGAAGGAAAAAAGAAGAAGAAGTAGCGAGAGAAAACCAACGAGGCCGTCAGCTAGGGTTGGTCATGCAAGACGGCTCCGTCGTGCAGTTGAACGTAGGAGTGACAGAATGCTAGGAGTCGGCAGAAGGATCGTAGAAGAGGAGCTAGAAGCGGGGACTGGGAGCTCATATCACTTTCGGGTGGCACCGAGAGAGTATGGGAAAGCTCAGGCCTCGATCTGTCCCTGGTGCTTGGTTTGAGGCGCGAAATCCCGAGATGCGGTGCAGGAAAGAATGTGGCATAAGGTAGGACGAGACAAGGCAGGAGACGACGGAAAAAGGTTATGGTTCCACGAGGCGGGCAGGCGTCGGGTCAGCCTAGGCAAGGCGAGGTGTAGAAGAAGTAACACAGTAGCCGGGCACGAGCAGCGGTAGGAACTGTGTGCCTTAATGACCAACCGGTGCTCTTCCCTCAGTAGGTGTTTCTGTGCAATTGGATGTTTGGGAGACGGGATGGAGCCCGAGCGATGTGAGGCGCAGCATCCAATTGGAGAGGGCAAGGGGAGGAAGGGGAGGAGAGATGGAGAGATGGATGAGGAGAGAGTTTATCTTGGAAAGGAGGCGGTGGACGGAGGACGTGTCCGCTGAGTCCACACCACGGTAGTAGGTAGGTATGGATAGTTAAGGTATTCGGACAAGGGCAGTGAGCGATAAAGCTAGAGACGAAAAGGCAACCCAAGGTAGTCAGTCAACCGGACAGAGAGGAAAGCCAAGGTCTTGAGGTCTCAGAGATGTTGACGCAGACGGGGTGGGCGGGCTACGGATACATAACAGGCAGACAGCTTAGTTAGGTAAGTTCCTACCCACGCACACGCACAGAGAGTCGCGGCCGACGTAAGGTCCACCCAGCAAAGACCAGAAGCTGGGGAAAACAATTTGCATGTTTTGTTCTGGGTCAAACTTGGCAGGTTCCGCCATGCTATGGTTCTTAGTTGGGTATGGCTGTAGGTAGCAAGCAGTAGCAGTAGGAAACGGGAAGCGGGTTGGGCTGGGCTGGCCTTACCCGGGAGGGAAGAGTGCACATCGCACTATGCGACCCTCGCAGCAGCCTCCATGTCCCAGGGCGTGGCGGACCCAGTTCCGGGTGGCTGCAAATTTGATAATCACCTGTTGCGTGTCCACTGCGATTCCTTCGCCCACTTGCAGTTCCAATTTTTCTGAATGTTCCTCCTTGCTTTGCTTGGCCGTGCAGAGTACAGAGTACGGAGTACAGCAGGAAGGATTCAATGTGCTGCTCATCACGCAGCATGCCTCATCAACTTGCTGTGTTACGGCTGAGGGGGCCCGCTTTGTTCTGCTGTTACAATGCCTCGGGTGGAAACATGTGGGAGAAAGGCAGTATTCGTAGGCAGAGAGAGAGAGAGAGAGAGAGAGTTGAGATGAGAAGAGGCAAGGCATGCAATGCAGTACACGGTTCTTTCCACGGTGGCTAATAACATGTGCTGAGTTCCACGTTCTGTCAGGGCATGTTTCACCTTGTCCTTGACTTACTCGCAGCCGCCAAAACATGCCCCCTCTAAATAACAATCACTGGCAGTCAGTCAGCCTTTTGGATCTTTTGCCGATAAAAATACACCAAGTAAGTGTCTAGGTACTAGGCGGCTCCGGACAGCGAGTGCCGATCATCATGGCTCAGTGCCGCCATTGCAACCTTGGGAAATAGCACACAACGTGGCTGACAGCATGTCGTTGCAACCTCCCATAGACAAGCTCAGCCTCCTCCTACTAAGGCAGCATACTGTGTAGTAGTAAGTAGGTACATGCTGCTTGCTCCCGCTGCTTCGTGCGCATCATCGAGGTCCAGGGAACAAGCACGGAAAGTGTTTCGTCCGTCTCGACAGGTCTCAGACATGCTGCTCGACTGCCCACCGTGAGTTCAATATCGAAATAACAGCAACCAAAAAGGGTGCCAAATAAAAGCCAACCCAATAAAAGATCGGATGGGCGCCTCCCACTCGGCCGGCCAAACGTAATTGTTTCTGTCTGTCCGTGCCTGCGGCGGTATCCGTACTGCGGCACGACAGCTAAGCTGGGCGCACTGAGGTTCTGAATGACACCCCCTGCAGCCCCCTTTAGCCGGCGCACGCTCGCCCGATTCTGCTCACGGCGTCGTCGTGAGTGGCTCGTCGAAATCTACCTACCTTGCCTTGGATTGCTTTGTACGCACAAGCTGGTCGTCTCCCGCAATCCTGGGCGGTCTCGGCGACCCTCTTCTCGTGGCTCTTTGCTGTTTGAATTCCATACAAATTTCGCCCGACGTCGTCTAGCCCAATTCAAGTACATACAGCATCATCTCTCGTTCAGGTGGTTCTGCATCTCCAGATGACACGTACTTTCACCTCACACCGCCGAGGGCCAAGGGAAGCTCTGTCCTTGTGTGTGTTTGACTTTGGGAAAAAAGATCAGACCGCCCCAAAACATCCATCTCAGTAATAGCCCCCCGCGATGAAGCAGACTTGCTGGCAAAGAAAGAAAGGCTGAGGAGGTGCTTGCTGCTTGCGCAGTCGGTACTCGAGTATTCCCTGCCCCTTCAATGCTACCTGACCCCACGCTTCCCTCCCATCCCCTCCCAACCGGGCGTGCGGCAAGGGCCAGCCACAGGGCGTGACGACGATTTCCTCGTCCACGCTTTCTTTTCTTTTCTTTCTTGTGACGAACTCACAGCGTACTTAGTCTTTTCAACTCACCTCTTCACCGGCATGCCCCATGTCCACCACTCGGCTTGACTTGCTGCGAAACCTAGCCCATATCGCCGAACATTATTCCAGACTGTAGGACTTGATGGCTTGGCATTCGATTGCTCCGGGCAGTCGGCTCAAAAGACAATCGTCGCTTCAACCTTTCTTGCGCCGGGCGAAACGACAAAGTGACGTCTGTCAGATGATCGGTGCCATTCCGTCCCGTGCGATAGGGTGCTCCCGGGCGGCAGTCGACCAGAATTAATTCCCGAAAAACATAGTGCCGCAGCGCCCCCCGTGCATATACGCCAAGCACTCTACCATTGGAAACTGGCTTCGAGTCTACCTACCTAGGACGGCGTGCCACCAGTGCCGTGCCCTCCTCTCTTGCTTCCATCAGTCGTCGTGAAGCCATACGTAAGCTTCTCCAACTTCAGGGCCACTCAAATGGATGAAAGATTGCAGAGGCACAGCCCACGGGCCTGAATCGTTGGCAGGAGGGCCACCAGTTCCCCATCGCGGGAAACAGGACTGGAGCTCGACGCGCGGACACCGGCATCTCCACACCCAGCGACGAACGCCCCCTGACTCGCCGTCCTGATTGAGCAGAGCTCCCTAATCGGGCAACTTTGAGGAATTCGTCTGCCTGGAATACGGGATCCGCAACTGTCTAAACTCTGAATCCCTTCGCTGCTAGGTAAACAATCCTTCAAGCATGGGGGATGGGCATCTCCCATTGGCAACTCGCATGAAAAAGCTTTACACCTGTCCAGGCATCGCTGTCTATCTGGTCTCTACGAACTCAGCAGTCTCGTCACCCTCTTTGCAACTCCGTCCTCAAACTGCGTCACCCCGCCGTCCAGGATCGTCAGGTTCCCGGCCTTCAACCTGTATACCGCCCGTCGTCTGGAAACAGCTTCATCCTCACCATCGTCCTCGCTCCCCGAGTCTTCGATCAAACCCTCAACTGCACCCCGCATGAACCACCGGTCATGGCTGACGAGAATGACCGCCCCCTCCCAGTCCCTCAGTGACTCACGCAAGGCCGTGACCGTCTCATAGTCGAGATGGGTAGTTACTTCGTCGAGAATAAGACAGTGCGGCCGTCGCCAGAGAATACGAGCAAGCTCGCAACGCACGAGCTGGCCGCCAGACAGCTTCACAACTGGTATGTCGGAAGCAACTCGACCGGGCAACCCAAGACTGCCAAGAATCCCACGGAGCTGTCCCTCGTCCAGCTCTCCATCGACATCCTTTGTGAGTAACGAAAGAGCTGTCAGTGAAACGTCGTTTCGGCCCATTTGTTGCAATTCTTCGACGGCATGTTGAGAGTAGTATCCTAGCTTCAGCCGCGGATGGGTTGTAATCATTCCGGAAGAAGGTTTGATCTCATCAACAAGGAGCTTCACCAAGGTCGATTTGCCAGCCCCGTTCAGCCCGAGGACGCCCACTCGGTCACCCTTGTGAACGGACAGGTTGATGTCCTGCAGTACAGTGGGTGTCTGTACCTTTCCTCTCGCCTTGGTCGGGTAACGAAACGTCACGTTCTCCATCGATATCAGCGGGCCCGGAAACCGCAGTTCTGGAGGCTCGGGCAGGTCAATGAATATCGGCCGCTCATCTTGCGGTATGTCGATCTCGGCTCGAGCAGTCAGGTGGAACCCCTCGAGATCGCGATTGAGCTTGAACCTGCCGCCCTTTGCGCTGACCTGGAGACCCCAGCGGTCATCAAGCTTCTTTTGACGAGACTTGGCTTGGCGCAGCTTGTTCTGATCATCATTTGCCTTCCCTGCTTTGATGTTGTTCGTTATGCTCTGCTGGATATGAGCCTTCTGCTTGTCTTGGGCGTCCTTCATCTTCGTCAGCCACAGCTTACGCTCCGACTGCGATGCCTCATATGTGGGAAGATCGCCATGAAAATACGTCAACCCCTTATCCTTGAGAATGAGAAGATCGGTGCAAAGCGTGATGAAGTCTCTGTCATGAGACACGAGGATAAGAGTTGGAGCATCGTCGTCGTCCTGCAAAGACTCGAGGTACTTCTGTAACCAGATGATTCCTAGAAGGTCAAGGAAGTTGGTAGGCTCATCCAGTATCAGGATATCGGTTTCTTGGAGCAGCGAAATCGATAGTGCTGTCCGCATCTTCCATCCACCGGATAGACTTGACACTGGCTTAGACATGTACGCCTCCGAGAAACCCAGGCCCGTCAAGATTCGCTTGGTTTTTGATTCGATTTCGGCAACTTTGGATGGCTCAACCTGCAATTGAAGGTCTGCAAGCATGTCCAGTGCCTCTTGCGTCTCGTTCTTCAGAACCTCGGTGGATATCTCGCTTTGCGGCTGATCGAGCCTAGGTTCATGTTAGCCTCCACGATATTTAATCATAGGGGAGAGCTACCTACAATATTTGCGACTCCGCAACGATCTTCTCAAAAGCCTTTAGCTGTTTTCGAGCTGCCAATCCTCTATCACCGCTTCGCAACCTGGCATTCTTATCAAGCTGGAAGAGGCTCTTCTGATTGTTCTCATGTCGAAGGGCACGAACCGCTCGGACCGTCGCAAATGGATCGACGCTGTTGATGCCATCGGACAATGCTTCTACCATTAAGCTTACTACCGTCGCAAAAGAACTTGGCCATACATACCTCTTATATTCTGTTCAACATCTGATCGAGCGGTTGCCTTCTCGATGACATGCTCCAAGACGGTGCGACTCTGATCGAGCTGCTCCGATCCAGTCGAGGTATCGCTTGGTCGTATGTCTGTGTCAGTGGTGCTGGCATCTGTCTGTTGAAGAATGGATATCCGAGTTTCCTCGGGGATACCGGGAATCAGCTTCTCGGAAATGGCCTTGAGCAGGGCTAGGCATGAGGGTCAGTGTTGGTCGTGGGATGCGGACATGGTACACTTACTCGACTTCCCAGATCCATTCCTGCCAATGAGTGCATATCTTTGGCCGGCCTTGAGATGCAGCTTGGTATCGACGAGAATCTCGGTTCCCTCACTCCTGACCTTGGCTTTACCTTTGGCGCCGGGTTTGGTACCCGAACCTGAAGTGACGGTGATGTGGAGACCATCAATGTCCAACTGCAGGAGACTGATCAGCTACGAAAGCTATATTTCTTCACAAATCAGGGGGTACCTCGCGATGATCTGTATTCTGTATATTGAACCGCGTTTGCTTGCTGGTGCAGAGGATCGTGGCCACTGATTCCGAGGCGATGGACGTCATTGCTGCAGCACAGGACGAAGGAAGGATCTGGGCAATGGCGATCAATGAGCAGTCACGCAGGGAGAGAAGGATGAAGCCGTTCACAATGGACCCAGGGCTGCAGATGTGGCAGGAATATCTGCGGATTCTATTGATTATATCGTCGGCCGGGGATGAGGTTGTTTTTCTTTCAGCCCCTCCGTTGCCGACGCAAGTTGCGAACCGGAGGTGCTCGATCGCCTGTCAGTGGCGTCGCACTTGTCGCTCCAGCAGCAACGTCTAGACGGTACGTACTCTTGCGGCATGCAGATTGCAGTTGCTGCGCTCCGTGATGTGAGTCACGCCGAATACAGCCGTCTCCGACCCTTTTTTCCGGGAGCACCCCGTCTCGGCGGCGTCGCAGCTGCCGGGGTGACTCAATCCATGGAACTCACCACTTGGCGAACCGTCGTCTCTGCTTCAGGTTGGTGCCCATCGCAACGGGCGCGGTAATTCGTCAGAAGAAGCGCCGTGCTCAGAACAAGGGAAGTGAGTCTATGAAGGTCTTCGTTTCCTTGGCGTAGACCGACTCCGCGTCCGCAATCTCGTGGATCTTCAACTCCTTCTTCGCCCACTTCCTCGCCGCACCGTACTTTCCAGCTCGTGACGCGGCGTATGCAGCATATTTGTACGCTTTGCTGAGGTAGTCCACCAGGCCGACCTCCTCGACAAGCTTCACCAGCTTCTCCGCATAAGACGACACGTCTCCTCCAAACGAGTCGCTCCCAAGCTCCCGCTCAATCAACCCCATCAATCTCTTCATCTCCACTCTCTTCAGATCCTCGGTGGCTCCGTCGCCCTCGTCCCTCGCGGAACACGACTGGCAGCTGCATTCGAATCCCCACTGCGCAAGCCGGGCCCTTCTCGCCTCCGTCGTCTCCGTGAGCGGCGCATACGTGACCGTCACCTCCTCGTCGGCCGCAATGTCTCTCCCGGCCCAGATAATCCTCCTCCCGTCCACCGATACGCTCGCAGAGTTCGGCGTGCACGCGTGATTGAGCTTCGCGATGCGCGGAAAGATGCCGATGGTCCCGCCCGCCATCGTGAACCCGTTCGTCCGGAAAATGAGCGCCTCCCTGCTGAATGCCGCGTCGTCCATCTCGCGGTGCTCCGGACACGACAGATACGCCGCCCGCGCCGTCGCGTGAGCGTCTCAAACGCCCTGTCGACGGCCGTCGCAATCGCATCAAAGGCAAACCCCTGCCCGCTCACCAGGCTCCCCGGATCGACCGTGAAGAGCGGCGTCTCGTCGATGATGCGCGTGCCCTTGGGGATCTTGCGCCGCGCAAAGATGCCGAGGCCCTTACCTGGCGAGGGGCGAACCTCCCACAGCCCGTCTTCTGATTTGAGATCTTTGTGTGTGAAATTGTCAGCGGGGGGGGGTGTGTTCATCTCAAGTGAGATTAAGCGACAGGTAATGAATGCGCTCACTCGTTCCGTATCGGACGCGAATCTCCTCGGAATCGCCCAGTCCATCCGGCACGGCCCGTCGGCGAGGGGGAAGTCGCCGCCAGTGTCGAGAACCCCCAAATGGCTCTGCTCGTGACATGAATCCGAGTCGCAGATACGATCGCGAACCTGCGCGTCACCATCGCTGCCGTCATAACCGAAAAACCGGGCTTGGTTGCTGCGAGACCGCGAGCCATAGCCAAAGTAGTACACGGGACGATCTCATGTTTTCCGGGCCGTGTGTGTGTGTGTGTCTCCAAACTCCGCAGTTCAGATGAAGAAATCGGGTGTGTGTCTTAGGTTCTCATTGCTTCTTCCAGGCTTGACTGAATATTTCCGCGGGAAGAGGTTTTGGAAATATTCTAGCCATGTGGCTGGCGCATTGCAATCCTGACAAACACAGCTAGCTGCCTCACCTACAAAAAGGCTGGCCCGGCTAGCCGGGGCCGCTCGAAACGGATCTGCTGTCACAGGATCGTGTCAACGCGCCGTGGCGTTCCCCACGCGACAGGCATCTTTGGGGTTGGAGGTCGCCTGGATGCGAAACAATGCCAGACCGACGCTCCTATCGCAAAGGTAAATTGGGTGATAAGTACAGAATGGGCCGGCGATTGCTCTCCAAATCCTTCCAAATGCTACCCTCTGTCGTGGATTTCGGGGTGGTGATCGGCGCTAATTTGGGTGGCATTCTACCGCCATTCCCGTAAAGGGGGCGCTCGCTGATTACTTGGGGGCTCAGGGGCGTTTCGTTTCGAATGACTTGGCCCTCGTCTGCTCCTGCGATCCAACATCACCTCTTTTGGCGTCTGGTCAACATTTTCAAAGTGATCATGCCGGATCGGGACGTCGCACTTCGAGGAATTGAAATGAGAATGCCTTTGAGGTGTCATTTTTTTGAAATTGATTTCGCTGTTCTCTATTGTCTAAGCAGCGAATGAATGAGTGCACACTAGACATTTACCGTTACAATTAAACGATCCCAAAACTTCTTACATGAAATATATCATCGTAAGCAAGTCCCTTGTTTCTATCAAAGTACCTCAGTCCCGGAATCCTTCGCTGACTCCGTTCAGAGTATCTCCACCGATCGGATCCCGCGCCGGACCTGGGGTTCCGCCTTCAGCCCCGCAATCCGGATGGCAGCCGAGAGTATCTATCATATCCCGCTTGTATCTGTACCACCTCCTTTATTCCGATCCCTGAACCGGTGAGCTGTCTCGGGACTCGGGCTTTTCTTCCAGGCACCTTCTTATTTTTGTTCCGAAACCGAATTGCTGTACTCTGCGTAAAGAACACAACGTCGCCTACGACAATCACAGCATTGAACAATCACGGTTCTTGCGGCTGCCCTGGGTTAAGTGGCCGGCAGAAGGACGAATTGTTGGAATAATCGCCGTTAATCACAGACGGTGAAGCCGTGACCGAAGTTGAGCTCGCCGCGAATGGTTCGCTAAGGTTTGCGTTGCCGATATTGCGGCTCGCCTGATCTCGAAAACATGACTTAAAGGATATCAGGCAACGCTTTCCACATTCTGCTCGGTGAAAGAAGCGTTTGGGAATTCGACCTTAACTCGCGTGTTGTGAGTACCGGAAAGGTGTGTGCATATGTTATCTACAAATATGGACTTGACTCAATGCGACGATATGCTCTCGACGTCGGTGGCGGCCGAGAATTGTACATGGACTTAGTATACCTACAACCACATAGACATACGACTACGAATAACTCCTAGCACGCGGGGGTAATGTGTATTGCCCTTGCACCTTTTCTGCAAGCATTTGATAGAAAAGAATAAAAGGCTTCCAAGTAAAATCAACAAAAAAAGAAAAGTTCAAGCATGAGAAGGTAGCAAAAAGAAAAAGAAATTGTCTCCGGTCAGACTCGAACTGACGACCTTCAGCTACCATCACCACACTAAGAATGCCATGAGACTGCTGCTCTACCGACTGAGCTACGAAGACCTGTGTCATTGATTGTTGCTGGAAGATACGATCAGATCACTATTTGAAAGCTCGGGATGTGAGTCAAGCGAGACCTTGATAGATCTTAGGGTAACCTGCTTCAAGGTTCACTTGATCTGTGGTTCGATCATACGGGTGTATATGCGCCACCCATTTGGTAATGCGTGTTATATCCAGGTTACATCTAGTGACTGAATGGCATCAAATAACCTGCAATGTCAATGGGTTCGACTCCAGATCATTTGTGTTGACCGCCTCTTCACAAGTCATCATCAGCCCATCTCCATATCACACGTGAATCAGGTCGAGGCGCAAGGGCGGGAAGGATTGGAATCAACCACAAGCCGACGAACATGTCGTTAAAAGGGCGAGTGCCTGAGAGCAATGACTTCACGGCCAATGAATAAGCAGGAGCTTGGAAAGACACATGGTGGAACAGGGACAAGTTGGGAAGTAAACTCATCAGCTCGTCATAACAGTCGCTTCGTCTAATTCACACCTCCTTTTTGTGCTTGCCTATTCTGTATTACGATGTGCCTGTTATGTATTACAATGGTTCTGAATGGCTAATATCTGTCACTCTCCCCAGCGTTTGTCCCATGCGTTCTCTCATGCGATTGCCAAGAGGGTCGGGTCGATGGCCATTGCAGAAATTTGAGTAAGCAATCAAATGTTGGATTGCTGTGTAAATCTCGCAGAGAGCCGATATGCATTGGTGCGAAGCCGATTTTCACACCATACGAGCGGCTGCAATCGAGCCGACAAGTAGCCAGAGGTTCGGACGAGATCGAGCAAAGTATGCTTTGTATGAATATGAAAGCTAGTTTTGAACGATGGAAGCGTCCTCATCTCAACTATCACTGATAGGTTTGCGAAGCCTTCAAGTTTGTTTCGAACAGACGCGAAGTCAACGGCAACATAACGTACGCCCTCCCCAGTAAGAGTCCATTCAAAGTAGACTGAACTTCGTCGCAGGAGGCACAGAGCATCGCGGAAATACATGACGAAGGTGTTCAAGAAAGAGCCACTGCCAAAACTTTTGGTCAGAACTTGGGCTCCTATCAATCATGGCTCAAGATGGATGGCCAGTTGATGTGCAAGTTCGCAAAGCCTAGCACGTCGGCTTTTGGCAGGACAGTTTCTTCGATAATAACAGCAATTTGATTGGCACGTACCTTTTGTTTCTAGGAAGTTCACGCTGATGGCGCCCTTGGTGCAGAGTGAGATGGGTGATCCTCACGGCCAAGTCTCGCCTCTGCATCGAGTTAAACCGACAGCGGGCCTAGAAGTTACCGCTCAAGTCGTTGAGCTCTAGAGAAAACACAGAATTCCGCACTTAGGCTCAAGAGGCTCGGCGGGTTCGATATTAAGACTTCTATAATTAAACGAGGCCAACCGACAAACAAGCTTGTCTTGGCACTCTATCGCTCTTACACTCAATTCGCAACTCAGTCGTCATCCTCCACGAACCACTCGGCTCTTCTCCAGATCCCACACCACCATGGCACCGCCGCATCTGCCATCTTTAACACCAAAAAGAGAGTTGGTTGCATGAGCGAGTTCTTTTATTCTTTTGTGGAGTCCCGCACGCCATCTCAAGTTTCAAAGTTACCGCCCCCTTTACCCCTAAACCCTGAAACCCTCCCAACCCAACGACCGCGGCCGTCTGCCCTCTTTTATTTTTCTCTCACTCTGTCTCTCGGAAACCTGAGACGTCGCTCCAGCCAACGGACAACACCCATCTGCCAAGTCCACGTCAGCCCGAACGTCATTCCCATGAAGCTGCACGAGCCACACGAGATCAAAATCTGGCATTGTTCGTCTGAGGTTGACCGTCGGGATGTGGGCGACACACAGGAACTCCCTGCTTTGCGTCGACTGGTACGGCCGGCGGCTCCGTATTGCTGAGGTGGTTATCGTGAGGGAGCCCTTCGAGGCAACCAAGGCCGGCCCAGCGACTTTGAGCTCCCCCCACCCCAAAATGATGCCGTCGCTGGTCGCCGTCGCCATTGAGCTTACGCGGGCTGAGCAGACATGAGACGACCAGGGATGCTCTCCCCTCCCCTCCTTTGCAACGTTCCCAGCCCTTTTTCGGCCGGCAACAACGCCACTGCAGTGCTTTATTCGGGATGCTGGGGGACCAGGAGGACCAGTGAGAGGAAGGCGGACGCGAGTCAAATCCACTTTAGACCACACGATGGGATGGCAGGGCTGTCAAATTGAGCCGGTTGATCATGAACGTGCGGCCGGCTCGGCATTGCTTGTATAAAGATCTGCGGCTCTTCTCTGGCCAACACCATCTCCCTTTCACCAGCAGCTTTACACACTCTCTCTACAGCTCTACCCGTCTTCGACTTGTTCTCTTAAAGATACCCAATCAGAGCTTCAAACATCACAGCCCGAAATCCATATTCAAAATGAAGTTCATCATCTCCTACATCATGCTCGCTCTCTGGTAAGTTTGAGCTTTCCCCCAACGCGATGTGAGCATGTTTCTGACTAAAGTTCCCAGCTTCGGCCTCGGCCTCGCACAACAAGGCACCATCCAATGCCAGTGCAAAGCAACCCTCAGCACGTCGGTCATCAGGACCGGCGGCCGCCAGCTCTGCAGCCAGCGCGGCGGCATCCTGAGCGAGGACAACGAGCTCTGCACCAAGCTGCCGGCGAGGTTCACCGACGGGGACTGCCAGACTTTGGGCGACTCTTTCTTTGCTAGCTGCGGATCTGCTCGTTCCGAGCTGAAGAGGGAATCTACAAGCGCGAGGTCGTGCCTCTCTCCTCGAGGCCGATTGTGAGGAGACTGTCCAACTTCTAAAAGTACAAAAATGTTCATGACGGATACCACCTCTACCACGACTTCTTCCTGTTTTTCTAGATTTCAAACCACTTCTCTAGCGCACCCTTCAATTCATACAAATCCACTTGTGCACCTTCTTCCACTGCCCACGCAACGAAACCATCTGGCCGAATCAGTAAAGCACGGATTCCGCGCCTGTCTTCCACATCTGCTCCGATGTAGTCGAGCCTCCTCTCATACTTATCCGTGACCAAACCCTTCAACGCGCCGTCGTCTTCAAAGTCGATGAGCATTCCACGGCCCTGCTCCATCTTGGGCCCCAATCTCGTGCCATCCTTGAACGTAAAGTCCGGGGCGCTTCGCCCGGCCGCCGGTGCGCGTCGCTTCCGAGATCGTACCGCTGCGAAAGGCCCCAAACCCGATCGATGAATGATTGGCGCCGTCGCCGGTGGCGATCAGGTCGCGGACAAGCTTCTGGACGGCGTAGCCGGTCTCATTCGGCTGCAGCGCCGCAACCTGCGACCGATTCCACTCGAGGACAAACTCTCCAATCGGATGTCTCTCCTTCTACGAATCGATCAGTTCAAAGTTGGCCTTGCCGTCAGGGCCCTGCTGCTGCTCCTGTCGGACCGAGGCAGCCAGCTTCCAGCCCAGGTTCATAGCGTCGCCCAGCCCGCAGTTCATGCCTTGACCCCCGAGAGGGGGATGGATGTGGGCCGCATCCCCGGCGAGGAGCACCCTCCCCCTGCGGTACGTCGTCGTCTGCTTGCTCCGGTCCGTGAACGGCGTCGCGAGATGGATCTTGGTCATCCGCACGTCGTCCGCCTTGCCCGTGACGCGGTTCAGGATGTCCTGCAGCCGCTCCAGCGAGTGCTCCGCCTTCTGCCCCGCGCCGCCGTCAAAGTCCATCAGGTACACCATGTCGGGCTTCCTGAAGATGTACATGCCGTGCCGCGTGGGCACGAACCCCGGCACCAGCCTGTCGGGATGATCCAGGTCGCAGTGGACGACGTACCCGGTAAAAGTCGCTTCCGTCCCGGCGAACTCGAACCCAGCCGCCTTGCGAATCGCGCTCCGGCCGCCGTCGCAGCCCACGAGCCACCGCCCGCGGAAGCTCTGCCCTTCTTCCCCTGCTTCCACTGTGATGCCGCTCTGCGTCTCCTCGACGATCCTGTTGAACCCATGACCCCTGAGGATCGTGACGCCTAGGCTCTCAGCCCGCTCTGCGAGGACGGCCTCAATGCGATCGATCGTGATGGGGCCCGGCATCAACGATGGGCCCGGGAGGCGGTACTTCCAACGATTCAGGTCGAGCTGGTTTAGGTTCAGGGGGATGCCTGCGAAGTGGCCGCCGAACTGCATCCCGGGCCCTTTCGCGGGTGTGTGGGGCCGGTTGGTGAGGTCGAAGAGCTTGCCGAGAAGGCCGCGGCGGTAGAGCAGCTCGATGGAGGGCAGGTGGAGACCTCGGAAGCCGACGGGGTTGCTTTCCACTCGGACTCGGGCTTGGCGTCCCGTTCGAGGACGAGGACGGATGCGCCTGCTAGGGCTACCTCGCATGCCAAGAGGAGGCCGACGGCCCGCGCCGGCAATAATGACATCGTAAAGTTGGGTCATTTCATCAATTGTGAACCAGATGTGATGAACAAAGAGAGGCAGTGTGGGCAAGATTGAGGACGATGAAATGAACCCAGCGTTTGTTGTCGTGGATTAAAAGTATTTATACAAGACACCACCGGGGCTCAAGTCTTGCATCTGAGGCATTGAAATCGGGCCCGAGTCTTCTTTGATGACAGGATCCTTGGTTGAAAGCCACACCTCTCGGTCCCGACGTTGTGTCGCCGCATACACATGTTCTTCATGTCTGCCACTGGGCTAGGCTTTGTGGCGCACTAGCATGGAATGGTCTCATTCGGGGTAATTCGGGCATTTCGTACCTTAGAAAAGTCCAACAAGTAGGAATCACTGGCAAGTTCGCCCGAAGTGCGGGAAAAGTATGGCCTGGTGACTGAAACATGCATCAACAGGCAGAAGCTTTCGCATCCTGCTGCGGCGTCCCGTCCTAGCCGCTCGCTCTTCCGACTATCCGCCCCGTTCGGGCGCCGAGTACGCCGCTGTGAGCTTGGACGGAGCATCCCTCCACCGATCCGACTCAACTTCGAACGTAATCGTCGGTAGGCTTGGTTGTCTGGGAGAGAAAGTTGTTTCATTATCCATAAAAGGCGCGTTCAATCATTATTGCGTATTTCTAGTCCATCTCTTCGTCGCCTGTATTTCTGTTGCCCACAACGTCCGCCTCACAATACGGATCGATTAGCGAGAAGGCTGAAAAGCGGATGCGCCACCTTGGTGACAGCCATCCAACCGCCCTCGGGTATCTCGACGATGGTTCCGTCAATGCAGACCTTGCGCCAGCGGGGATCGCTCTCCCCGATCGTCACCCTGATCTCCTCCGCATCCTCGTAGCCGACGTAGTCTTCCTGCTCCCCATTCTTCCATTTCATGCCTACGTGCGAGCCCTGCTTATAAGCAGCCATCATGATCTCCATCGTCTTCTCCGCTCCCACGGCGCCAAAGTGAACCAGCTTCAGCCGGCCTTGCAACGGCCCGCTGCCGGGCGAGATCGTGAACGTCTTCTCCAGGTTTGACACCATCGCCGCCAGCGCGTAGCTGTACTTTTCTCGCGGCAGCGGCTTCGGCGCGGCGCCGTCCGGGCTTCGAACCTCGACCTTGGCGCTGTACGCATGGCTCTCCTTGAGCAACTCCTGCGCGACCATGCCGAAGCGCTTGTCTCCATGCTTGCGATACTCGGGCGTGTCGCTCTCCCAAACAAGCTGGGCGTGAAAGCCGTAGCTAGCCACGAGGGCTCCAAAAAGGTGGTCAACGCTATCGTTACGGAGGCTGACGTCCTCTGGCTTCTCGGCGTCAGGTTCCGGAGTGTATGTCACTAGCCGGGCGCCGGGGGAGAAAGAGGCACGGAAGCTGGGGAGCGGGGCGGCCGTGCCGAAGAAGAGCGTGCGCAGGCCGAGCACCATGTGTGACGGCCCGTTCTCGGTGTAGAGAGGCTTATGGGATGAGTGGAAGTTGGAGTTTCCGGTGCCGAGAGGCAGCACGGCGATGGTCGGAAGAGCAGTCGGCGTCTCCGTTTCTTCGCATGCGTTGAGTAAGTCGACAACACCACCATCGCCGCTCATCAACACAATCAATTCGGTCTTGACAACAGAAGCACCCGGCAGCTTTTTCGTCCTTGAAGCCCAGCTATCTTTTGCAAAGTTGCGAACGCTGTCGGCGTCTTTGGTGATAAGGACGTTGAACCTGTCAGACAAGCCATTGCTTTGCGATGACAAGCCGCCTGGTGCTTTTTGGTCCGCGAGAATGACCAAGGGCTGGACCACATTGTCCCAGAATTTCGGAGCATGGCCGAGGCCGGACTTGGTCGAAACGATGAAGTGAACATCGTGGCGGCGTGGTTGAGGATTGAGGTGGTCGGGGAATTGCGAGAGTAGGAGGCCGTCGGTGAGCTCTGGAGGCAGGTCGCCGGCGACGAAGAAGATATCCAACTGATACGGGAATTCCTTGGCTTCAGGGTCCTCCCGCAGTGCGCAGATGATGGGACCCGAGCTGAGGTGAGGATTCGGCGGGATTATGAAGACAATCTCCTCCGGGCGTACGGACTCACTACCGCGCTGGGATGTGAAGCTCAGCTTGCCATCGACGAAGGTGGCATCAAGGGCTCGGCGGGGTACCAGCCCGTGGTCGCGGGGTTCGAAGCCCAGAGGCTCTGCAACATCCATGGTGCTGTAGGGAGGCGATGGATGACTCTTTCAGGTCTCTACTGCCCAACAGGATTCCTGTCTCTATTTCTGTTGATTGCAGTGGTGGATGGCAAGTTCTCGCTGGTGTGTTGAGAGTAGATAGAGATCGGGACCTAGGTAGCTCCCAGGCAGCCACTCGAGACAGCACAGAGACCGTCAGCCCGTTCAGGCAGGTGCCGGTATCTCTGGTATCCCTGGGACCTGGAGCAATGTCTTGGTGTGAGGTCGGAAAATAAGCCGGCTGCGTTGGAAGCCCTGGTGGTAAGGTACCTCTGATTTCCAACTCCGAGCGAACGAACAGGAAGCCGCAGCGAGAGTGGGAATTGTAAGCAAGCATGCAGACACTACCAAAAGGCCGGATGTGTGGCATGTGCCTGTCCAACTGTGTCATCCGGCCGCTGATTGCGTTATTTGTTATTTCTGGCAGACCCGACCGCCGGTGTCGTAAGGTAGGTAGTGAGTTGCCCACTGCTGCAGCAGCACAGGTGGGGTAGATCTCGCAATCTTGCCCGTTATCTTGGGTCCTTAACCCGCTGAACTCTGTGCCCGTCAGCGGCCACCACCGCCGAACCAATCGCGTCACACGCCGTCTCAGCACCAAGACATGGCCCGCCAGAAAGAACAAAAAAAAAAAAAAAAAAAACCCAAATCCGTCCACAACGCACCTTCACAAACCAGCACACAGTTGCGTGCAACTACAGAAAACATGGCATTTGGCAGCCAAAATGAAAGATGAACACCATTGACCACCAAAACAAAAGAGTAAACGAACCAAAATGATGGGAGCGGGGTTCGAACCCGCGCACTCTCTCGAGTAACAGAGCTTAAATCTGTCGCCTTAGACCACTCGGCCATCCCACCTCTTCAATCTGAATTGGGGTAATCAGGCGGTTGAATGCGGGCTATACGGCGCGCGCCAATTGTGGTTGTGCGGCTTACCCATGCGGGTCGCGGGTCGCGAGGGGCGAGGGGAGGGGCGAGGCCGAATCCGAAGCCAAAGCCCACCTTCGCGCGTCCATGGTGGGGGACCGCCGCGAACCGTGGAGTCTCGCCAAGTCCTGAGAAAGGAACTCTGTTGGCTTTGTCCGCTGGCGCTGGAGTCTGCTTGGTTGAGGGGCACCGAACGAGATGCAAATCTCGACATTGCTGTCGAGCTCCGGGTCAGCATCTCCCATCTTCTCAAGTTCGAAGGCTCTGGCGGTGACGGAGATGGCGCGGGGGAGGTTTACCTCGCAATTCAAATTCTTCTTCAACTCTGGTATTTTGTTCTGCCTCCAAAGTATCGACTAAAACAACCCCAGCTTCTTCTTTTCGCTTTCGTCCATCACTGCCCCTTGGCTCGCGTCATCGGGCCCCAGTTCTCTCTCGGGTTCATCTGGTATCTGACCAGCTTCTTCCCCTGCGTGCGCTTGCCCAGCTGCGCGAGCTTCTCGTCAAACACGAGCGTCTTCCGAAGCTCCTCCTGCGAGGCCGCCTTCTCCTCGCCCTTCTCCACCGCCTTCGCCGTTTCCTCCGTGCTGTCCTGCATCTCGATGTCCTTCTTATCCCCTTCCTCAGTCACCTCTACCTTCTTAGCCTCAGTCGTGGCTTCTTCAGTCTCCTTGATTTCGTCGGTCGACTTGACATCACCGTTCTTCTCGGCCTTGTTGAGGCCCAGCAACGTGTAAGCCGGCATCTGCGGGTTGATCTTGTCGGTACGGACGGGAGCCTTCTGGCGAACCCATTCCCGCATGATGAACCAGATAGCCTCCCACGGCGCGTCCGTCTTGACGCTGCCAGGCCGGCAATGGCTGCGCGTGACACGGTAACCGAGGTGCCTCAGTGCGCCCCTGAAGACATCATCCGGAGGCTGCTGTGTGTTGAGCGTGCCAGCCAGCTTGCTGGGCATGACAAAGAAGGGGTAGTGGTCAATCCTCGCAAGCTCCTTGTCCTTGGGATCAACCGCTTCCGCGGGCTCCGGGCCAGGGATGTACTCCTCGAGAGCTGTCTGGAGCATGCCCTCTATTCTCGTGGTCGTCTGGTAAACACTCTTGTCGACCGTGGGAATAAGATCGAGAATGCGCTCGATGAATTCCGCATTGTGCAACGGGCCGCCGTACATTGGTCCGGCAATGTGCTGCGCCGAGCCACAGTGCTGGCAATGTGAGTCCGTCGGAGGACCTTGCGACAGGCCATGCTTATAAAAGTATCCATCCTTCTTCTTGGGGTACGGGCGAGTCCGCACCATGGGCTGCGTCTCCCATGCCGAGCAGCCAGGGCAGTTGTACACAATCATCGTCTTACCTCCCTGGTAGTTGACCGCATCCTTGGACTTGCGGACCTTGACGAAGATGCGGCAATAAAAGTCGATGGACAGCGACAGCTGAGCTCGATGGTCAAGCCATACTTGGCCGCCGCGGTCGTCAGCGCGTGAATGATGCGCAGACCAACTTCGTGAGAGTGAAGACCCTTGATGGGGACGCCACGTACAGCGAAAAGCTCTTCTCGGCGTAGCAGTGGCCGGCCCAGTGGCTGGCATCGGTACAGGTGACGCAAAGCAGACCACCATCGTCCCTCACTGCCTGCACGGCAGCGTCGATGAACGGGGCAGCAGTTCCATAAGGGTCGAGATCGATGACATCGTACTTGTTCTCCTTGCTGGGGTTGCCGAAGCGGTCGCGCTTGGAGAGGTCGTCCGCGATGCGCCTGTACATGTGGGCGATGGCATCGTCGTGGTTCGCCTGGATCTTGTCTTCCAGCCCGTTGTGCTTCGCATTCAGCTTGATCGACTCGACAGCGGACTTTGTCAAGTCGTTGGCCGTGACAGATGTCACGAACGGCAGTTCATGCGAGTAGCGTAGCGCACGCAGTCCAGAGGCCGACAGGGCATCGAGGATGGTGAATGGGGGCCTTCTTCTCGGGAGCGGACTTGTCTTCGGCGTCCTGGGGCTCGGTAGCGGCAGCCGAGGATTCGGCCTCCTCCGTCTCGGCCTTAGCATCGTTAGCAGCGCTTTCTGTTTGCGCACTCTGCGCCTCGCCGTTCGTTGTCTCCGCCGGCTTGCCGTCGTCCGTTACCTGAACCTTGGCCGGTCTGTCGCCGCCGTCGTCTCCCGCGGCGCGCCGCCTTTTCTTCTCCTTGCGCTTAGAAGCCGGCTGCGCAGCTCTCCTCTCAACGACTTCTTCGCCATAAGCCCTGATGGCCAAAACTGACAGGTCGCGGTTGAATTGCTGGATCGGGTTGTAGAAAACCTGCTGCTTCCCTTGCTTTCCCGCGGCCTCAGCAGGGACCAGGATGATGGCTTTGCCCTCCTTCACGCCCTTGAACTCCTTGCCATCGTAAGTGATGACGGGGTCTTCCGCGCTCATCTTTTCAACTTTCGGGGCTTCGGTGGCTTGGGTGCTGCACAATCTGGCTGAAGGAAATCTGCCCCTCAAAATGAGACGAGTATGAGAAGCGACAGAACAATCCGTGCGATGCAATAGACTCGATGTTCTCAATGGGAGCTGTTGTTGCAGTAGCCGGCTCGCAGCGCGTGTACCTTGGCGAGTACCTCCTCGGATGTATGGAATCAACATGCAGATATGTAATGCGATTGAGCGTTCACAATTTTTGGGTCGATCTTGCTTTGGTCTGTCACTGGAGTCAAAGGTGCTACAGGTTCGCAAGAGAAATTTCAGTGGGTCCATATATTCTGCCGAAGGCGGTGAGTCATTCGGGAACCAACTGCACCGAAGAATCTTGACCACAACAACAACATCGTCTTAGCTGCAGCCATACCAGGTAGGCTTTCTCATTATCGTGACTCCTCTGCCATTATTACGAATCCCAATCCATACGTTGGTTTTCTTTCTCACTAAGATACATGGCCACTTTTGTTGCCCCCAAAAAAGCACGAACACTCATTGATATCCCCTGTCCCTTCCCCTGCGTAACTGAAGCTCATCGATAATGCAAGTTTCTAACAGAATGCTCCCTCTCAAATGTAACTGCGACGTGCTTCCTACTTCTCCTTATCCTTGTCTCCGGCTCCAGCGTTGGCTGCCGAGGCTGATGCAGAAAGCCTGGAGGCAATCACTGAGCCACGGCCCGTATTGCCCGGTGCTTGTCCCGGCGTGCCAGGCTGATCCTGCTTTTGGCCCTTCTCCGGAGCCCGCTGTCCGCTTTGAAGGACTGAGCTTGGGGTATACACCGCCGGAATGTTGGCTTGGATTGTTTGCTTGGCCTCCCAGTAGAGATCGAAGCACTGGACGAGGGCCTGATCAACTGTCATGTCTTCGGGAACAACACCAGTGTCGAGAACCTTCTTGATGTGGTCCTCAACTTCGCTAAACTCCGCCTGGTCGGAACGGTAGCGGTCGGGCAGGCCACTGTTGTGCAGAAGGGCGAGAATGCCAGCATTGATAGTGTTGCTCGCGGCAATGATGGTGATCGGTGTACCATTTTTGAAGGACATGGAGCCGATGGCGGTGAGGACAGCGCCCAAGATGATTTGCAAGATGTATCCGAACCAGCGGATGGTGCTCATGCCGTGGTAGAAGTAGAAGTACTTGGTACGGTGCCAGATAACGTCGCGGTACAGACCACTGGGAATGCCTTTCGGGGGATAGTACCAGCAGGTGGGATGGAGGGCAACGTGACCTTCAGTGTCTTTGACACCACCGATGCCATGGGCGAAGATGGCCCACTCTGATGGAGTGAGGAAGCGGTACCTGATACGGCGATGCTTAGGCTTCTTGGGCGGGCCGGCGTTTTGAGGCTGGAAGAACCCCGTCAACGTGTCAAAGGCTCCCTTGTCCTCATCTTCCTTGGCGGCCGACTTCTCAGCGTCGTTCTCGGCCTGAATTTCCATCTCTTCCTCTCTCTCAGACTCGATGCCGTCGAGTTGCAGAGGGGGAAGCTCTCTCATGGCTGCTACCTGGACAGCACGCTGTAAACGAGTGATGTGTGTGTTTGTAGAGAAAGTTGGCGTCTGTAATGAACGCTGTTAGTAGCCTGATAGCTGTCGGCAATGTTGAAGCCTTACCCTGTGCAAGTTGTTATGACCAAAAATTGCCAGCTCGTTAAGGGATTGTCGATGAAGAGGGGAGAAGACGACGACGGGACGAAAACGGACGACGAAAGGGGACGCCGAGGGGAGACGAAAAGACATGTCTGGCAGGTACGTCTATATATAAAGCCTCAGTGGAGGCGAGAACGGTCCATGATTTTAGAAGGCAAGAGCAAATGTGTCGACAAGAACCACTTCTACGGCAGGAGGTGTCTAACATTCTTTCCTCAAGGTCAGTGGCTTTCGCGGCCTGGCCTGCGAAATATGCGAGGCAGCATCTACCTTCCATTTGCAATCAGCAAAGAGCCAGGCGGGTGTAACTAGACCATCCAATATCAACGTACCAAACCAGTATGGGAAAGATCGTGTCCATCTTAGAAAGACTCTCGAGACCTCTCCTGCCGGTCGGCGAACCAATAGACTCAAGGCCTCACGGTTTTGCTTCCTTCTTGCCATTTCCGTCAAGATCAAGAACAGCAACTGCTGCGAGGGGATCATGAACGACGCCCGTGGCTTCTGTGACTGACACCGTTACTGACCATGCGACATCATTCGGTATATATCATGATAAGGATTGTCGAGCTTGCCCATCTCTCAGTTTGTGGTGTGTGCAATGAGACAGCTTTTTACTCTAGATCATCACCAATGACTCGACGTAAGAGCCTATGATCATGTCGGCTGGTTTGGTATCACACTGATACCCCAGACAAGAATACGGCGTAACACACTTGGGCGTAATTTTCTCTTTTAAACTGTGCTGTTGTAAGAAGACGCCCCAGCCAACACACCACTCCACTTCATGCCATGAAATGGACCTACGTAAACGGAATTGATGTGCTGGGAGGGGCAGGCAGAGAGTTCCACAGGCCTAGTCTCTGTATTTTTTACTTCTCTCGAGACCGAAAGGCATGCGAGGGCGAATTTATTCCAAGGCGGCTTACATGCTTGCTATCACCAGAGGGCTTGGGTCCCAGATTTGAGGTGCTGCTCAAAGGCATCAACAAGCCATCAAAGTTGACCAAGAGACTGGCAAAGGCTCTTGTCGTGTCTGATGAAAAACCCGATGACTTTCTCAAGAACAACACCAGAACACGAGTCTCATCGCCTTGTTCCAACGGAGGAAACTCCGACGATAGAACGGGCCAAAGTAGCGAGCTCACGCATGAATCAACTGAGCGCGCTCTCAGAGATTGGAGGGATTTCTCGATACGGTGAACGGAAGACCCTTGCCCGTCCGTTCAAACTGTACTGCAGATCCGGATTACTTATTTTGGACGAACTCCTATCATATGTTGCTTCAACTTGGGATGCAACGCACACTCGGGAGGAATCCAGGCTGCTGGGTCCGATTCAGAGCAAAGGGCTACCCGACTCCGAGGCTCGTCGGCAAGCGTGTCGACCCACGCCGGGTCGGTCAAGAGATCCGGGCAAGATGGTGAGTTGCGTTCGCTGCCCTGAATGGTACCCGACATGGAGATCAGCGTTCTTCCCCGGGCCGCAATTCCCTGAAACCTGCGCCGCATATTCGCAGAACACAATGCACCCCGCACAAGGGCATATCGCACTACGGAGCTCGGAATGGAGATACCGGAAGATCTTAGATCGCGGGGGGCTTCAATAGGCCGGGCTACGGAAGCGGGCAAAGGTGTTCACCGAGTTGCCAGTGAAAGCCGAGATGGTGTTGTAAAGGAGCCGGTGAGGCAGTTGTGGTGTGCAGACATGGCCGGGGGCGAGGGAAATTAATCGGATGAACCCCCATGGAAGGTGGTGTGATGCTGTATGCTTCACATTGCAGCTAGGCATATCGGGCATCTTGACTTCCCGGGCACACCGGGGAAACAAAGTACACGGCATGTCGGGATTCAATTGGGGAAGTGCAACTTCTCAACTGGAACATTTTCACTCGCAGGGTTGCTTCAGATTGGTTATTCTTGGGGGATTGTAGCAATCAAACGGACCTGACGCCAAACAAATTAAGGAAGGCCGGGAAGAAGCGGCGGTCGAATGTTCGATTGGCTGGTCCTCGCATCGAGGCGATGTGCCCATGGAAGCTTGGCTCGTATCGATGCAGGTCCAGGACGACTGCGGCGTGGCGAGGATGGTGAGGGAGCGGGTACTAGAGCCACACCGTTGCGAGGATGTGTCTGGGGGAACACGGCTGGGGTTGGGGTTGGGAGAGGGCCGAATTGGACGACAGCGAGCGTGGAGAGCGAGCCGGATTCCCCTTCTGATTGCCTATACGGGGAAGCCGGGACTCTCAGCGGCAATAGAGGGAGGAAATGAAGACACAATGGGGGGGGGGGGGGGGGGGGGGTGATCTGGGGCCATGCCATGTTGCTAATAATTCGCTTCTTGCAACTGGCGAGGTTGCGACATGGTAGGCGACGGAGGCTCCTATGCGCGCGTAGAAATGTCGGGTTTTCCGCCACCTGGCACCTTTTGGGGTCCGGGGGAGGATGGGTGCCATGGGGAAGAAACGAAGGCTCTGATTGAGGCGGCAAGGCAAGGATAGCCAGGCAATGGCCATTCAATGGTTATCGTACTATCGGAAGGATGAGCGACGACGGGCTGTGTGGCCTGGCCTAGGTACTCAACTGGGTAGGTACGGATAGGTGAGCAAGGTGTGAACAAACACGCCACTCGGTGATGGCGGCTGCAGTTGCAGGGCGTCGTTTCCATTCATCGCTCATGCGCATGGCGATGGCGGATCTTTTGTGCGCTGAGTCCCAGGCGGAGAAAAGCAAATTGCAAGAGACAAGAACGGCTGAGAGGGCTGTGAGAATCCAGTTCAGATTGGGAAAGAGGAAGCACCGAGACCATACCATGTCGCCATTTCCAACACCCCTGTCCTGCTATCATGCCCTGATTTCTGGGGTTGGGGGGGGGAGCTTGGGGCTCCAGGTCTGTTTGGAGATGGAGAACATGGAGGGGGCCCAGGGCAGGGCAGGGCGCATTGCGCCGAGAGTGCCCTGCCAGCCCCAGTCAGGGACTTGCAAGTTGCAGGGCCGGGCTGTCAGAGACTCAAGGGAGTCAAGACCAAGACCACGACCACGACCAAGACCAAGACCACGACGAGGAAGGGTCCACGTCCGGAGCCGGTGCTCGGGCCAGGGCACCGAGACGTGGAAGGTACTTCCCGGAGGATCCCCTGTCTGGGGCACATCTTTCGATGTTTCCCCACAGATAAGGTAAAGTAAGGTCATCCCTTAGTACCTCACATCAGGTACCTACCTACCTACCTACCTGGCGCCTTTCGGCAATGCTGATTGACGGAATTTGTCCTCCGTTTGCTCTTTCCAGCGTGCTTCCCTTGACTCTAGGGAGAAACGGTAGGTGCCTCCTCGCCTATCTCTGGCGGGCGTCAGCTGCCGTTGGGGCTGCCTCAAAGCCGCACCGGCGTAGCTCGATGTCGTCCCGCTTCTCCGGTCGCCACACATTTACCCGGCTTTGCTCCATGCTCTTATGCTAACGTACTTACCTAGCCAAGATAACCAGCAACTTGGAACATCCCATTCAGCTTGAGCCTAACCTGTCGCGCTGTCTGGGCAGAGACTCACGCAACAACTTGGAACGCGGGGTTGTCAGATTACCAGCTTCTTGAGCGACGAATCAGACTCTTGCCTTGGCCCATCTGAGAACATGGCTTCAGGGACCAAAGCCTGACGCGGAGAGAAGGCCGGCTTGTGCGAACTTTGAGCTTGGAGATACCGGAACACAAATCCGCTCTCTATTTGCAAACCTTCGCTCAGGGGCCGGACCCCGTCCCGGACCATGATACTCCACTGCATGTCCGAAAGCCAACTCTCGTCGACCACATTCTACAATTGTATCGGCCTTCTGCCTGCAGCCTCCTTGACAAAAGGGGATGCGCAGACGATTGCGAGGTGACACAATCGACAGTGCATGCGAAAGAGGGGCGCTATTGCTTCCCCGTTTCAAGCCTCGATGCAGCCGGAGCTTCGCTTCCCCGGACGCGAATTTTCACCAGCAATGAATATCAAACTGGCGGTGGATGCACGACAAGCCTACCTTACCTGTCCCCCACAGTATGGTCAATTTACAACCCTGTCGTTTAGGGGAATTGATAGGACCGATGATTCACCAACGCATGGGATCTGCCCGCCGTGCAGCATAGATGCGTCAAGAGCATTGCGCAATGATAACCGCAGTCTGCATCACGCTCACGCAGCTAGAGACGCTTGAAGCCTTGGGGCAAATGGCGTCCTCGTTGACAACGCAGAGAGAGTCCATCACGCTGATCCGTCGCACTATCAGCGTGCCCCTTTTGTTGGTGGGCTGGCGAGACGCAATAAAGGCCGTTCAAGCGACATGAGATGCACACAGGCGTCGGGAAGCAAGCCAGAATCCCCATCCCAACGACGGAAAAGCTCCTACACACCCCGAGCGGGTTTGGCTCGGGACGGATAACGGGCCCCGAGGATGTGAACTGCCTGCCTTCCAGATTCCTAGCGTCGCGGACAACTTCCACCCCTAATGCCCCAAAGCGCTGCGCGTACGCGGTACGAGGATCACAGCCAGCGAGTCTCTGATACCCGCGGATTACACGGCATACCGGCATACTCAGGCAGATGATAGGTGTCGAATGGCCGGAACGAACGGTCAGGATCCAGCTTCGCCTCAATCCAGGGATGGTCTAATTTTACATACAGCTTGCTGTCGTCATGCCGGGGCCCTTGCTTGCTTACACCCATCGGGACATTGTCACTAACGCCGACATGCGACATGCAGGCCTGTCGCCTTTCCAGCACTGCTCCGATATGCTCCGAAAGGCCAGTTGTTCGGGGGTTACCTGGGCAATGGGGATGGCCTCTCTTTCTCGACCAGTCTTCCTTGAGCCTGACCAAACTACGAACCACACTACGAGCTGTCGATGTGTGCGCACCGAAATGCTTGAATGGTGAAGACTGCGTCATCACAGGGATCGAGCAGTTGGTTGCTGATCTTATCGCCCGTTCTGGCTCAAGGCTCCGGGTGTTCTAACAAGGTTGCATGAAGGCTGCCTTCCCCCACAACCCCATAAAACGACGTCAAAACGCACTTGGGATGCTGGGGTAGATTTCGTGGGGCAGGCCGTGGGGGCTCACACAACGTCGACACCTCCAACTTGTCCATTGATTGCCTGAAGAGGGTGTGCAGGATTTGGCTAGGCCGAGGACGGCGACCGGGAGCCAGCCACATGTCCTTTCGGCGTTACGATAAGGCAGAGCCCATCGGCGTCAGATGCCCCTCGGCGACGGCTTTCCCACCTGCCCCTGGATTTCGACTCCGGAACCGATGGCGGATGGCGCCATGGCTTCATGCGTGCACTCTGCGTGCACTCTGCGTACCGCAAAAGATTCCGCCATCGGGAGCGAGCGGCACGGTTTGCTTTGACGACCGGGACATCAGTAACAAGCGCGAGAACAGGACCGATGTACCACATCCGATCAGTGTACTCTTCGCTTAGGCGCCTCAACCAACGTTCTTTACCCTGAGGGACAAGCAGCCAAACCCCCCACACTTACTCCCGTCAATGCGAAATCAGGCATTGCGTCGCCTCCCTCGAATCGCGGCACGAAAACACCGCCAAAGGGAGAAGCAGGCCATGAGACGACTCAGCTGGCCTTGGGGTTTCTGACCCTGGCACATGCGCTCTGCTGAAGCGCATGTTAGCGCCATTGCACCATCTCCCCGTTTCCTGGTTTTGGATCAGGCGGAGTGGTCAAGTGAAAGGGGTGACTTCCCTCGTGTTTAAGCGCCCGCAAATTTGTCTCAACCTGGCATCTCGTTTCGACGAGCTAATCGAACAAGATCCAGCGTCCACTCGCATGTGCAAAGACGACGCAACCATCAGTTGCCTTGTCTGTGGCCATTCGGACTTTCTGAGTTGTCAAACGTGACTTGGGGCGCATACTCAAAAAGCAAACTGTTTGCTACCTAGGGTGCGGGCATCACAAGCCGCCGGCCAGGCCAGGCATTTCCCAGGACTCTGGTTATGACCTATCGCCTGAGCCGTCTTAGCAACGAGATATCCGCGTCATGTCTCGTCTCGTCTCTCCCGCATCCGCATGTCTTCCGCCGTTCCCCGGGGGCATTGGTCGCCTCAGCGTACATGTCGAAAAAAAAAAAAAACAATGCCCAAGCCTCTAATGCGGCCTCGCCCGCCTTCTCTTGTCTCGAAAGGCAACTCATCTCAACCCTCTTCGAATCGGAACGCATTCCAACTGTGCCAGCGACGCCAACGACGCCATGCCGCGCCCCAGACTCCCTAGGTACTCACGCCCCACCCCCTCACTCGGGGCTTTCGCGATGGCATTGTAGAAGCATCACTCCCGGTTTTTTTTTTTTTCTTCCGACAGTGTACGTACTGCATCACCCATCCATTTTGGGGTTGAACATCTGCAACTACCACACCCTCTCGCGCGTCAAGTGTGCACCCAAATCGACACGTCGCGTCTGGCGGTGAAGGAGCTTCTACAAGCACGTAAGCAAAGCAACCTCTACACGCGGTAGTGCTCAGTTCGTTGAGAGAAACATCCAAGCGATGGCTGCGCCTGTCTTTGCTGAGCTGAGGCAGCCATCTCGGAGACGCAACTAGATGCCGAAGCCATCGCCTGGATATCAGCGACTATTTGCGCAGATGCTAGCAACGGGCGGACGAGATGCTCCCGCTATAGCCGCCGTCATCAGCACGTTTCTGGCTCGCATCATGCTCGGTGTAAACTCTCGGGCAGGCGCCAAACAAGAGAGGATGCTTTACGGCGAGCGGACGCCAGCGTTGCACCGCGTCCGAAACCAGGCTTGTAGATCTTCCTATACGGCATCAGCTGTGGTAAAACAGTTCCCCTGGCTTCCTCGCAAAGTTGGTGGGCTGGTATGTCCGCACCCGATGAGCAAGCCACTACTGGCGCTCTCACATGTGACGAGCCTTCGTAAATGCGGCCTCACCAGCGGTCCTGCCCAAGCCAAAGCATGCGACGTGGTTCGCGCGCGCGCGCGGCGCCAGAGAGGGAGACGGGGTATGCGCGACATGTGCCCTGATTCACTTGTGAATCCAACAAAAAGGCTGCTGGCATTCAACGACTCAGCCCAAAACCTTGGAGCCGAAAACCCCGGAGAAGTCGGGCGCGAGGGATGAGAGACGACGGAGACAACGCAAAATAGTCATGATGAGGCCACCAGGTGGCTGGCTGGCGTTGCGTTCCTGAACGAACCCAACAGCAGCAAGCCACACACAAATACCGAGCAAGCCCACCGTCCTCCCCAGGCAGGCAGAAAGGGGTACTAGCCCGATCCCCAGGAGATTTCCCCGCCAACAAAAGTACGGGGAAAAGCTTTCTCGGTGACAGCGGCCGACTTTGAGTCATCATGGACGACCTACATGTCCCAAAAACTGGGGAATCCAACCGTCATCACCTCCTTGGCCCCGGCTGTGGAAGACAGCATACGTAGCCATCCGCAGGCTCCGGTAGCATGCTTTTCTTGGCCCCAGCTGGTGTAGCCGTAAGATCCGATGGGAAAACCAAGGCAGAAGCTCAGGGGAACCCCTAAACACAAAGTCCTAAGGCTGGGCTGGGCTGGGCTGGGCTGGTAGTCCCTTACGAAGATCCTATGGGGTTTGTCAACAATTTTTTTTTGGTGATACCTCTCTCGTCTCTCTTCCCCACGTAAGGGGAAAACAAAAAAAGGTTGCAACAAGTGAGAACCGCTGCTCATGCCAGGGACGGTGGGGCAGATTGTGATATCGTCCCCAGAGAAATACGTAATGCCGTCGTTTCCAGACCTTTATTTTCTCGCAGGCCGGGGGAAAAAAAGACAGAGTTGACTGACTCGAGGCCTTCCGCACATCACCACCACACCCAATCCCTATGCCATTGGCGAACACAAAAAAAAAAAAACCCCAAAAGCTGTGTTCTGCCAGGTTTTTTGAAGGTCGCAGATGGCACGATCGAGTGGCCGTTACGTAGCTCTGGGGGGCGGGAGAGGAACGGACGGGGAGGGGGAGGGGGTGGGCGGTTTAGAATTTCCGGGGTAAACGGTCAATCTGCTTGACTAATGTTCCCGTACAACCGCGCAACCCAACCCCCCGGCAGCGGCAGCGGCAGGCAAACGATTGTCTTTATCGCAGGAGGGGCGGCGGCGGCGGCGGCGGAGGAGAACATGACGGCACGCAATATGAGGCAGGCAATGGCGACGGGACTGACGATAAGGCATCGTTTCCCGCGCAAGGGTGGTGGAAGAAAGGTTTCTATCTGCCTCTCTATTTTACCCCATAGATATCCATCCCATATACACCCACCCTCCCCTCCTCCCCAGTGTCTATCCCCCAGCCCAAAAAAAAAGGAAAAAAAAAAAAAAGATACGGCCAAGAACAACCAAGTACAGAGATAGGGACCAAAAAAGGGGGCCTGCCAAGATGCGCGCGCAAACTCCAAGGAAATCGAGTAAGAGGAATGACGAGACAAGAGAGTTGGAGCTGACTCTTTCTGAATGGAGCCAGGGGGCAGCAGCAGAACCACTGCTGTGCCCTGCTGCGTTGTCACCATGCCTGCCTCTGCCTGCCTCTGCCTGCCTCTGCCTGCCTCTGCCTGCCTCATATGCGCGCCGCCATCTGACGAGTGATATGTCACTGCTGATGATCGTTTAAAGATTTTTTTATTTTTTTCATCCTTTGTATTGTTTTGACAGCACATGTTGCCTTATGTGTGCGCCGCCTTCCAGTGGCTAGCCTTCTCTTGTTATGTATGTGTGTGTTTGGCATATGAAAAGGTCTTGGGATACTTCGGCAGAATAACTCGGTAGAAAAGGGAAAAACAGGGTTCCAGAGATAGAGCGAGTGAGAGCGCGCGGGTGGCCCAGCTAAAGAAAGATTACACTGGACAATATGAGCGACAAGGGCGTGCTAATACCTCCCGCCGCCGTCGCCGCCGCCGCTGCTCCGTGAACCGAGCCGCGGGCCTAATACCGTACTGTACCCCCGCCGACGACACAAACTCAAACGGGGTTCAGATTTGAAGCGGGAAAAAAAAAGGCCCGGAAACTGCAAACTGCGCAGATTACGTGCGGCTTCAGGTGTGTGGGGGTGGGAAAACGCGCGCCCGTCCTCCTCCACCTTCTCTCTCTCTTTTTTCCCCCCCCTTCTCCCGTAGTGTAGTGGTGGCCGCTTAATGAAGTGCCTGCCCCCCCCCCTTCCCCCCCCAAACAAACGGGCTGTCGCCGCCGCTGCCCCAGCCAAGCAAGGTCCGATCATCGGTCGAGTTGTGACTACCACCGTATGGGAGAGAGACAGAGAGAGAGTGTGTGTGTGGGCTGGGTGGACTGGGGTCTGTCACACCCCGACTTCTGCACCTCAACTCACTCACACATTATGACCACGAGGGAGATTGAGATTGATAAAGAATAGGTCACGTTTACAGCAAAGCTGAAGTGGAGGGTGTCATGGAGAAATGCCAGTGAAGTGAATCATCGGGTTCTCTTGATTTCTCTCGAGTTTCGAGGAAACTTCTCTAACAGTTTCGGTTGATAAGAAATAACGTACTCAGTCAGGCACGCCTCTATACGGGCGGCGACTCTCGTCCAAGGAAAAAACACCCAACAGCGCCTCAGCGCTGGCCCGCCCTTCCGTGGAAGCTCTTTTCTTGAGCTCATGTACACCTGTTCCCCGCCGTCTATAGGTTGATATCTCGTTGTAAAATTCCCATCGCGCGCCCTCACACACAAACAGACCGTGACACATTTGAGTAGGCGGGTTTGCCGCCTCTCGGATACACACATACAACACACACACACACACACACAAAGAAATCCTACTCCTTCTCAATCCAAAAAGAGCCAGAGGGGAAAATGAAAGACAGTGTAGACACAAAATAAACTTTGCTTTTCGTTGTGATGAATGGGGGGAGAGGAGTCGTGAATCCAATCTCTGGTTGCAAATCCGTCGAGGGAAGGAGTTCTAAAAGTTTGGAGTGCAGCCGTCGCCGGTAAAGGCGAAACCGTCGCTTCTTTGGTTGGAGAAGGTAAGGTAGTTGATTTCGTGATTAAGTAGAGAAGTCGAGGTTGGCCACCTTTCCAGTTCGAAAATTCCCAAAACGCCGTTGTTCTATCCCTTCTATATCCCAGGTCGTCAAGTCATGCCACTTTGCTGAAAGCCGTTTCCGTTACATCCGGTCCATGAGGCCACCTGCAACGCTGCCGGTGGTGGAACTCCTGCCGCTCTGGAATCCATCGTTGCCGTCGAGGAGTTGGTGAACGCCAATCTTGGGAACAGGCAGTTTCCTGACGGCGTCAGGTCGGCTGATGATGTCCGCCAGAGAAGCGCCGGTGGGGCGAGGGGTGCCGGCACTGGTAGGCGCAGGGGCAGGAGGCAGGTAAGGAGCCTCCAAGTGAGGCTCGAGGGGAGCCAGAGCCGGGGGAGCAGCGTGCTGGAGGGACAGGTTGCGCAGAGAAGGCAGCTCATAGCCCATGGGTCGAAGCCTCGGGGAATGAGCAGGAGTAGCGATGGGAGTGTGGTCCGGAGTGGGAGACAAAGAGTCGTGAGAGAAGGTAGGGGAGGAGGGAGCCGTGGAGTTGGGCGAGTTGGGGCGAGATCGCTTTGCATGACGAGAGCCAGAGTAATGGTCGTCGTTGTGCTCATCGTTGGAGTGGGATCTCGACATGTGGTAAGCAGAGAGGGAAGGGAGGTGGCCTCGTGAGTTGTGGAGGCTGTGGGAGTAGTAGGGGTGGTGTCTGGCGGAAGGGCCGTGGAAAGGAGGCGCGGTGAGAGTCTCACGCTCGACCTGGTTGGCGGCCTTGGCCAGGATGGAGATGTCCATGTTGCTGTTGCCCTGAGGCTGGCGGTTGAAGGGGCTGCCAAGGTGGGTAGGCAGGACATACTGAGTAGAGTAGGAATGAGGAGGAGAGACATTGGGCGAAGAGAGGCTCGAGGTGGGCGCAGATCTGATCGTCTTGGGAGCCGGGGGAGGAGCCATCATTCCATCCTGGGGCATGTGTGACTGAGGACCCGAGTTGTACTGGTTCTTGCCTCTCCTGGAGTTGGGGTTGCTGTGTATCCTCGAGTGACGGGTGTTCGTCAGAGCGGGAGAACTTCTTGCTGCAGCCAGGGTACTGGCAAGCATGAGGCTTCTCGCCAGTGTGCGGATGTGTCTCGTCTGGTGCTCGAGGCGGTGGAAGGCCTTGTCGCACAAGGGGCACTTGTAGGGACGAGGCAGCTCATTGGGGTTCTCTGCGGTCTGGCCGGGCAAAGGACCCTTCGGCTTCAGCTCGTTGAGCTGACCGAGACGAGTTGTTTCCATGGCGTCGCCCGAAATCATGTTGTCGTTCTTATCGGGGTTGAGTAAATTTGAAAAGTTGAAAGGAGACGGTTGTGTCTGTTTGCATGTGATCGCCCATTGGCCCAGATATGCAGTGCTGGGCTTGGGAACTATTCGACCCTTTTTCTTTCTGTTTTTCCTTCCGGGATATCGACTTTGGCTGCAGAACCAAGTCGACTTTGTAAGGAGTTGTTTCCGAGTTGGTGAATGTTGGGCGGCAGTGGGGGGAGCGGGTTGCGCAGAGGGTCGAGTGCGTGTGGTGGGTGAGGTGGGCGATATATAATAGTCGGGGCGAGTCGGAGTTGAGTGTGGAGGGTGTGGTGTGGTGTATGTACCTTATGGTTGACGTTGGGAGCTTTGGCGTTTGGGGACAGTATGGGGTTGTCCTGGGGGCAGTTTGTCGTCGGTGACGGTTGACAGAAGGCGTAACAGTTTTTTTCCAAAAGAAGAAACAGAGGCAGCGGGAGGGAGGAAAGGACGGGGCGGTAGTTTTAAATGGAAGAGAATGTGAGAAAGAGCGTAGGTACAGACAGGATTGACAAGAGGTGGGATAAGGAAGAAAAAAAGAGGACGGGGGTGGGAGGGTGTGGATGTGTGGACGGTGTGGAAGGGGAAGAATGGTAAGGTACTTGCGGCAGGTACTGCGTTAGACAAGCCGTGGGTGGTAGGGGGGCAGATGGGGAGGATGGGAGGAGGGCAGGGAAGAGAAGGGAAGGGGAAGGGCCAGGGAAGGGGGGTGGACGGTTTCTTCTTCTCTGGACGGCTGGGTGCTGGGTGCTGGGGTGCTGGGTAGCCGGTACGGTAGAGGCAGGCAGGTACGAATGTTGAGTGCTGGTGCTGGTGCTGGTGCTGGTACTGGGTGCTGGTACTGGGTGCTGGTGTCAAGTGCTTGTGCTGAAGTGAGATGGAAGTGCTGAGTGCTGGCTTGTGCTTTCCGCGCCATGCTCGCCATGCCCCCAACTTCATATCTTTTTTTTTTTTTTTTTTTTTTGCCTCTCTTCCCGGTTGTGGTGCTTCTGGGGCCTTCTGGGGCACCGCTGACGCTCCCCTCAAGCTGGTTACCTAAGGGCGTCCTCGTCGTGGGACGGGAATACTCGCGAAAGGTACATGGGGCGTGGAGGGTACTTGGTCAAGACTGTGACGATGCGGGTGCGAATGCGGGACCCCCATGGATGCTCCCCATGGCCCATTTCCAGCGTCAAATCCGCCATACCATGCCTTGCCGTGCCTTGCCATCCATATCTCTTTTCCTCCATCGTCCGTCAGGACCGGCATAGCATAGCACCAGCAGGCACAGCCAAACAGCTATCCCAGGCCAGGCAATCTGACCAGACAGATAGCAGACAGACACTCCATCCGCCAGAGACAAGACCAGGGCTGAGACTGGGGGCCGCTGGGCAGACCAGAGACAGACATCCCGCGACCAGTGAGCCAGGTGGACGGCATCCTCTCCGTTTGGAGCAGCAGCAGACAAGTCACAGCAGCTGGTAGGGATTGTTGTTTTAGGAGGGGCGGCAGCATCAGCCTGTGAGAGATCACTACGGAGAAACTGACTGACAGATAGGTAGACACTGACTGCTGCAACTGACTGACTGACTGACTCTGGACACAAAGACAGTGCAGAGTCTCTGGAGCGGGTGAAGGGGAAAAGGGGGGGGTGTGCCTCGGAGAAAGGGGGGGGGGGGTGTTAGTCCCGTCGACACTCTGGAGTTTACCTCCACTGGGGACCCCACCCTGTGCTCCCCACTCCCAGAAAGCCAAGAGGACGTGCTCTGCTACTCTCCCGGAGGGACACCACCATCGAGGTACGTACTTATTTTCTTCTTTTTCCCTTTCCTGACTTGGACGAGAGAGCCCATCCAGGGCAGCCGCTATCCCAGGTACGTACCGGGCCGATGCACCACGTAAGGCACCTCAGGCAGGGTAAGGTACCTGAGGCGCACCAGCGCACCACCCACCAGAGAGAGCAATGCCGTACCGTACCGCCGTAGATACCGCCCTGCCTTTTTTTTTTTGTTTTTTTTTTTGTCCTCCTCTTCCGTTATGATATGCTAATCGTCCGTTTTTTCTTCCTTGTGCTGCCTGTAACTATTATGCAATGGGATCCCTTCTTTGTCAGAGTGTGTCTCCTCCGTACTCGAACCCATACAGAATGCATCCATACCCAAGCCAGAGCAGCACGGCAGCGCGTCACCAGTCGTATCATAACGTATCGTATCTTCCTCTGCCAATGTCCGAGTCACTCGCCTTGGGGGGGGACGGGGGATTGACAGTCTCACCGAATTAACGGCGCAAACCCGCCCCGGCGAGACAAAAGGCGATGGAGGCATTACATGATGTGCTGGTCCAGACGACTCCAGAATACCGCCGTCCGAACCAGCAGTATCCATCCACCAAAGAGAGAGAGAAGGAGGCCTGTGTGTATCCTCCACCTCAGTCTCCAGTCTCCGAGTCTTCTCCAGACGTCCACTATTGCACCTTGCACTACGGACATATAGCGACTACAACTACAAAGTAGTACAATTCCCTTATTCCGCCCATCCCACACACATCTCCGTGCTTAACGTCTAGTTTAGGGAGCTAGGGGGATCCTTATCCTCTTCATATTCATGAGAACCTGGAAGGCCATGGATAGGGAAGAAAATGAAGAGGGAAAGGAAAAAAAAGCCTTTAGTTAGGCTACTAATCTAATGGACTGACTGGGTGGGAATGCCTGCCTCGCCATAGCCTGTCGGTGGTCCATCCTCGGCCTCATTCGCAGTATTGCCTATCCACACACAACGTATCCGTATCGTATCGCCGCCGCTATTCCCGCTTGACGATGTCTCTCACAATGGTCCCCATACTCAAATTTCCCTCTCGAGCCACATCTCGGTCTACTACCGACACGTGCCTCCCTCATGCTTGCGGCTCCAAGTAAGGATACATAATGTAGACAAGGCCTTGTGCAACGTGGGCACTTTATTCTGATAGGAACGAGAGAGAGAGGGTGAGGGGGGGGGAAAAAAGACCTCGCCTCCACGCCTCCCATCCCCATCCCGCTTGCCTTTCCCCAGGCTCGCCGAGATTAGCACCCCGCCAGCCTGGCCCTGACGGTATCCGTACAAACTATCGCGACCGGGACCCTGAAGCCTGACTCTGCGCGATTGTGCGGGCGGACGCGGGGCGGTGAGGCGACGGAGGTGGTGGCTTAGTCGCAACAACCCCGAACTTGTGCCACCGTCCGCCGCTCTGATTGGTGCGCCGAGCCATGGGGGAAGCTATTCAGGGAACTTGAAAGTGAGAAGGACGCAAGACGGATGGCTGTCGAAAAGAAAAGAACCAGACAGTGAGGCACCATTTTTGAAGGGAAGGGGGACAAAAAAGCTGGACCCCTCGTCACGCAATGCCGCCGTCGACTTGGTTTTGCCCATATGGCACAATTTAGTCTGGACCTCTCCTCATTTTTGTGATCGCCAGATTTACCCCGTGGGAATGAGGGGCAGAACCTTGACCCGCGGGAGCCTGCATTTATTGACAAAAGGAAACCTGGGGAGACATCGCCCATTCTCCATGGGGAACCCAATCAATCATGCTCCCATCTCATGAGCATCAGCTGAGGGCAAACACCAGGCAAGTAAGCAAGCATACGACAGTTTCTGTTCGTCTCTCTGGGATCGTCCAGGCCAGTTGCCGCCCGCCCTGTCACCAGCAGGCCATGCCATGGCCATGACACTCCTGGATCGTACACGCGTGGATGGGCCAGGCGAAGCGCATGTCGAACGAGAGAACCCAGTAAGCTTGATTCTATGCCGTCCTCCATTGCCTCTGCCCAGCCGCGGGCCCCCTTGTACATCCTCGACAGAGCATGCGGTTGGCTCCCAGGCGAGCAGAGGGCTATCTTTATGCCGGCCGTATCACAGCACACAGCACCGTCGCGCGAGCTGATACGGCGCCGCGATCCGAAGTGCTTAGCTCACGATGAGATGAGGTCGGGACAGCAACCCCGCGGGGTGGGGGGTCGCGACGGCATGCTTCTCTCCTCCTCCACAGCCAACACGGCCGCCAAAATACGCATGTACCTTCTCCAACCAAACGGTATCAACGTCCATCACCTTGAGCTGTCATGTTGCGGCCCAAGTTCAAGCGCGTTTGCTGCTGCTGCTGCTCCCCACCTGTATCATTCCGAGGACCGAGCCAGGCAGTCGCTCGAGCAGCTCATTTGAAGCCCAAGATTCTAGTCCGTCTCTTTGGACGCCATGGAACACTATCCCGAGTCCACGTTCTGCATAGCATTCTGCATTCAACGCCACGCCACGTCCGGGGGCCCGCCGGTGGTGTGGGGGCCGCCGCTCTGTCAAATTACATTTAGCCCCCTCCTCCTTCGAGATAAGAGTGTTGGAGCGGTACCGGATCCCGACCACCAAATGCACACAAATGTATGCCATGAATTTTTCTTCCCTTCCTGTTCTGGGGAGCAACGAAGGAAAGAAAGCCCGCAGGCGTATCCATCAACAGACACACCCAAGGCAAAAAGACCCTTCACGCATATCGTCGATCAACTAATTTCGCGCTTGCTTCACCGCAACATCAACCCACGTCCTTGTGGTCATCAGCACTTTCTCACGACCCCTCAACTTCTCAGACGACATAGTCAGGGCGTAGTGTTCGAGACGACTCTCGTCATTGATTCTCAGTCGTGTGTCTCGGTTATTCTCGCCAGTATCTCCACCGCGCGTTAAGCGCGAGGGAATAAAAATAAAAAACCGAGACTTGTCGCAGATGAGTCAAATTTCCGCATCGCGACTTTTTCTTCAGCGCTCGTCAGCGCGCGCCCAAACGACGTGATCCGCAATAGATAAGCCGTACAAGCCGCCTGGGCTGGTGGTTCCCTCTGCTAAGGTTAGATTCGCACACCCCCCCCCGTGTGCGCGCCGCCGAGCATCGCCAAGCGGACACAGGGCTTTTGCATACTTACGCATCCCTCTGTAATTCGGTGGCCCTCGGTAGTCCCTCGCCGAGGGCGAATGGAAGTCCTGATCCTCGGCTCGCTCCTCGGTCTGCAGCGGAGCCAGATGCCCACGGCAGCGGCCAGGTCTGTTGGCTGCGCTGCCCGTGCTTCTTGAACAACGTTGAAGCAAGCCACAATCCCTCGTGTCTCTGATTTTTCTTTGTTGGGTCGAAAGATTCTGTGCCGATTGTGGTCTTCGTCTCGACCTCAGGAAAGGCGGCATGCAATTGATCGCCTACGCCAATACGTGCTTTCGACTTTTGCCGGTCATGGCGGATAATCGGGTTCTTTTCCTCTTTCAAACCTTTTGGGCGAATCAAAAGGCGTAGACCCCAAAGCTCTTTCGACAGGGTATGGGGGTTTTGGTCTGGCCCCTCACTTGTGAAGACGAGCATGTCACCCCCAACGTCCAAAAAGGACAGCACGTGGGGGTATCGCATCCTCTCCTCACCACACTGATGCTGCCCTTCCCGCATATCGCCATCAAGCGCTCCTCTTGCGATCCGTCGCCATTGGCGTTGAGGCGGCGCCACCTTCCCCATGCCTCGCTGATTTCCCCAGCGGCAGCTCCGCAATCGTATATTGTGCTCTCAGCTGGTCAGAAAGTCCCTTATCCAACTTCCTCTTCAAGTCCAGACCTGCCTTCCAGGTTCAGTTGATCCCCCGAGTTGCCAGATGCGCTAGGCTTCATTTGGGATATCCGGGGGAAGTCCCAACGACCCTGTCCCAAGAGTTGGGGAAGTCAGATCTCTCATATCTGCTAGACTGCTTTCCGTACATCCGCGCAGCTTGACCTCTTTGGGGTGAGGTTTCCGGTAGAGCTCTGCCCTTTCTCTCGTGCGACAACTACAACTTCCGCTGAGGAATTGTCAATGCGGTTAGGGCCTCAACCGAGTCAGACCTTCTCGTAAAACGCTCAGGGCACGCGAAGACGGTGGTGATGTGTAACAGCGTGATGAGGTGCTTCAGCTGCTGAGGAAACCTTTTGGCCTCCAGCCAAGAAGACATCGCTTCCCCCCTGATGGGTCGTAGCATCAACAGCCTAAATGATATGTGCCCAGCAGAGATAAGAGCCACGAGAAAATCTTCAAGGTCGTCTCCCGCTACACACACCTCTGTCCCGCCCCCGGATTTCTCCACGATGAGATATGGCTCGTCAGGACATCTGATTGCTGCGCTACCCGTCCTCCCGATAAAGCATCAGGTGAATTGCCGGCCACTTCCCGGTTGCCAACTCTTGGCCCGGTTTGCTGAGATGCCGAATCATTAATTTTTCAAAGTACCCAACAAGGCCCTCGGGACGCGGCGTAGTGGTAAATCCAGGGTGCAAAGGTCGTGGATTGCCTGTTGGCGGGTGCCGACAAAGAGCAAAAGCCGCCCGGTTTGCCGTTCTCAGTACGTGTGCTTGTACCTAATCATCACACGCTAGCCGAAGAACAAAACTGCCTTGGGCTTGGATTCAGTTTGCGACTTTGTTCTATCAAATGGTCCGATGGCGGCGGAATTGCGAATTGCGGAGAATCGTACGCTTACCGCACCAGGGATAGAGCGCACAGGTGCCTCCAGGTACGCCCAAAATTTCCGACGGTTTTCGCGGGGCAGACGCGATGATCTTGCATAACGATTGCCTGTGTGCCCGGGTTGAAAGACCGATGGCGTTTCCAGTACCGGCGACAATAGCAATAATGCATGGTTCCCGTCGAGTCGCGCTTTGCTTGGTTGTCTTACTCAACGAAACTATTGTTCGGCAATGGCGCGGAGAGAACCCCGCTGACTTGTTTCCGGTCCTGCCTTGACCCTTCTGCCCCTGAAAAAACCGTTCTTGTGATGTCTTCATTGCTAAAACACTGTCTTGGCCACATAGCCAGGCATGATGTTCTGGAATCTGGGGATTTGGGATCGTAGAACGCCCCAGCCCGCAAGCGCCGGAGCAACTATTGTAGAACTTCTCAATACCATGGACGAGTGTATCATCGCTCAGTTCCTCGCGTAAACTGGGGGCTATCGCGACAGCTCTCGATTACGAAACTCGCCCGAGCATGAGTCAGTACCTAGCTAGACGGTGTAAGTACGCAGTACAGCGGAAATGAACCGAGCTCTTCAGTGACAGAATGGATCTGCCCAAGCTTCCCCAGACATGCCTCTCAATGGAGGTACCCCCGCAAAATTCTTCGGGAGACAGGGCGGTAGCTCATTGAGCTAAGGACGAGATGGGCTGGGTTACGGCGGTATTGTGTTATCTGTCCTGGGTGAAGATTGACCCGAGTCTCCTTGCCGGGACACGCCTGTGTTTGAAACCAGCTTCCTGAAAACGACAGCGTATCTGGGGGCATGGGAATGGACCGGGGATGGCGTTTTACGGGGAGACGATACAGAGAATGCAGATAGGTTGTGGGGAGAGTCAAAGCCACGCCTCAGGGCGTGTCAGCCAACACGTGGTGTGTGATTATGAGCCTGGTCCCCAGTTTTCTGAGGGAGGTCGAGATCCCGAGAATCCCCGACGAGCACAAGCAAACAAGCAAGTCAGGCGCTGAGCTTCCGTTTGGTCAGAGCTGGCAGCATGTGAGTGGCGCCGGTGAAATCTCTGGCTTGTCCTGGTCGGATCAGTGAGACGCAAACAGACAAATGAACGGCGTCAACTCGCATCCCTCAATGAGGCATCGCTCCGTCATTGAATTCGTGCCGTTGTTGAAGGCTTGAGTTTTGGAATGCAGGTACTGCGTGGTAGGCCCCTCGTTGCTATCACATGTGAAAAGATAAGGGGGAAAGGGGGGTACCCCAGGGGGAAATCGGTCCCTTTTCCCCGAAGACAAAATTCAAGGAATGATGTCAGCGACAAAGTTTGGGGAACCGCAATCAGCTATTGGAGAAAGGGTGGCATTCTTGCACATGAAAGGGAAGAAGGAAATGCTGGGGAAACGCGTACCTTGCATCTCACATGGATGTAGAAGCTAGATAGCCTGGCCAGACCGACCGGACTGACTTCAGAGTTATCGAGCGCCCTGACGGACTGCTTAACCGCACCTGTGAGCGCGATTTCAGGCAATTTGAAGCGCCGCAAAACGCTGGCCCGAGTCCCGATGTCTGCCCCCACACAATTTGCGGGAGAATGATACGGAAGAAGACAACTCCGCTTGCGCTCCGCGTTATCAACCCCAGGTCGGAAACACCCATGCCATACGGGTGATTATTGGCACTTCTCCCAGTTCGTGAGATGAACGACATGTGGTCCGGTGCTCATGTGAGAGGATTCAGGATTTCAGCTTCGCCAGTCCTCCGACAAGTGGTCTCCATCAAGTGGACAACATGATTTATCGAATCCTCGGAATGGAGTCGGTAGTCTGTGACTGACGGTCGGAAACAAGGGGCGCTGTATCCATGAACAAGTTTGCATCGTGGCATCTTCTCCTCGAATCACAAGCCTTTAACAGAACGTAATCGTCGGGAATACCCTGGTTGTGCTCTTGTTGGGAACTTGAGGCTCAACAGTGCAGGGCAACAGTCGTCCGCTGTCGAATTGGTGCGTCCTCCTCGTCGTCGGCTATGACACAATTTTTTGGTCGTACGGCCTTGATCTTCGCAAGGGTCTCTGCAGTCTGCTCACGTCAAATATTGCCTGCGTGTGGTGGAGTAGATAACCACCGTCCCGATTTCCGAGCCGACGAGTAGCCATTTTGGACAGGTCATGCTGGCTCTCGATATTGCTCAGCCCCGGCTCGGGCAACTGGCTTTTCTCGAGGGGTCGTCCTGGTCCCACGGAGAGACCCCAAGGTCAACGAGTTGGTTGCTCAACCCCCGCAGGACCCCACGCGGGATCATGCCGCAAGTGTCTCGAGATATTGGCGTTGATGGGCATGATCAAAGCATATCTCTGGAGATTCCATTGGTCGCAACTCTCGGCGTAATTATGTCTGGTTGATTGCGCCAGCAGTGGACAGCCTGTAGCTTCTTCAAAACCCAAGAACTTTGGTATCCGGGCTTCCTGACTCTTGCGTCTTGACTAGTAGCAGGGTTGTTGGAACCCCAAGCAAAGTATGCTGCGATGTACGCTGATGAAACCGCGGAGATGTTCGTCCAGGCGTTCGCAGTAACCTGAGCCAAATCGACGTCTGAGCGGGAGGCATCCTGTTGACTGTAGGGTCGCAGAGACCTTGAAACCGGAGAGGCCCTAGAAGTTCCGGGACGAGATGGAAATAGACTTGGTTGTTGGGAGATCCGAACATGCGAGTTGGGGGCGCTCGAGCAGTCGACCCCGACGGCCACGTTCCACCCGTTTGGCCGGGGATGCAGCCGTGGTGCTGACATATCTTGTCGTCCGAATTTGAACCACGGGCTACGGGAATCACCCTAAACGTTCCAGAATGTCGGTAACAGTAGGCTTGGATGGCTGAGGCGATGTTTGGGCTGACGCGGTATCCGCGGTGACTTCCTCAAGCAGACGGACCGTATCGGCACGCTGAGAATTAAGCCAGGTGTTTTGCAGAGTACTTGCAAGGTGTTCTGTGACTACAACAGATGCCCATGAGCCGTGGCCATCTCGATGTGGTCAATGGTCCGGTTGCTGGTGGTAATACGTTGCTTGACGGCGCACAGCCGTCCGGATCGATTTGGCGAGGCTCTCTTACAGCGCGTGTAAACTGTAGCTCCCGTCGATTGATGCCATGGGTGGGACGATGGGGGAAAGATACAGTCACCATCGACCAAGTCTGGTCTGTCTTGACGTGCGTGCATGCCTCTCGTCATTACCTGCACCAGATCTCGTCGGAAGGCAGATGCCAATCGATCTTATGGTGGTGGCTGGTGAGGTAGGTAAGCAGGCGCCACAGTCGCGGTTTCTCTATGTGGCTGGTGACGTAGTGTGGGGCACGTGTGTGGATGGTCACGCGTACTGTATTCTCCCGGCTTCGATGGCATTAGGCAGGTAGAATCAAAACAGCTGAAATTGCCAAGCTGCAAACGACCATCTGCGGCTTTTGAGATGGAGAAGTATCACGCTGTTCACGAGGAAGATGTTTCCAGTTTCGATCTTCCTTCTACGCGTACGTTTGTCAGCCTTGCTTGGGAAGTCGCACGCTGACTTGGAGCAGACCGATTGCCCACTGTGTCCGCAGCTCAGGTGCTAGAAGAGTTGGACGATGACCTTTCAAGGCACATCTCGACGGGAATCAAGCGTTTGGATGAGGTCCTCAGCTCTGATGAGACTGTCGAAACGTCTGGTTCAAAACGCTCTGGTGGTATTCTGAGAGGCCAAGTCACCGAGGTTTGGGGACCTCCAGGAACTGGCAAAACGGCGCTGGGGTATGACGCCAACATCTCAGCCTACACTTCATGCGCAGGGCTGACAGATGCTCAAGTATCCAATTTGTGGCAAGCGCACTGCGCGAGGGCCAAGGTGCCGTGTGGGTAGGTCGGTTCATCTGGCCTTATCACGTCGGACAGGACGTCGAGACTGATGCGTCCTCAAGATTGCGCCTATTCGCTCTGCGGGCAACGACTTGCAACGGTGATCGAGGCGGCAGAGCAAGCACGCATATCGGAAAACAGCCAACCAGCATCGTTCGACAGAGATAAAATCACTCACTACACATGCCCTAGTCTTCCTCACCTAGTTGCACTGCTATGCAGGCCTGCGGCGGCAACGATACCAACAAGTACGGCCCTGGTCGTCATCGACTCGTTATCAGCACTCGTGAACCACGCCTTTCCCAAGGCACCGGACGGTAGGAAAGCGCCGGTCCCAGGCAAAGGTCTGCAGGTATGCCCAGATTTGCAGAGCACACGCTGATAGCATGCAGGGCCCAGCCTATCGGCGAAGCGATTGCAAGCTTTGCAGTACATTGTCGGCGCACTCCAGAAGCTGGCAGCGACGAGAAACTGCGCCGTGGTGGTCTTGTCACAATGCGCGACCAAGATGCAATCGGAGCGGAGTCCGACCCTGATTCCCTCCATTAATGCTGGAATTTGGGAGCAAGGGGTGTCAACGCGGGTGGTACTATTCAGAGACTGGGTCTGGAAGGACGGTAGCCCGTCGAGCGTGAGCTTTGCCGGTGTGCAAAAGCTAGACGGCAAGGCTGAGCCAGACACGATGCAAAGCGCAGCGGCGTTTAGAGTTGAAGCGGTCAGTCACTTTTGTTGGTATCACAATCACGAATGCGGCATAATTTGGCGGAAGCGGAGTTTCCGAGAAGGGAGATTGGGTTGGCTGACTCTCCACGTTATCGTGACAGGCGGGCCTGATTGGCGTGCACTACGACACTAGCCAGCCATCGATTTTGCTGTCTCGAAGCCCGCGAACGAAGCGTAAGCTGGCAGAGGCAGGGCTGGAAGTGCCCGACAGCGAAGACGATGACGAGGAATACGGGTGGGAGCGGGAGGACGATGCGGCACTTCCCGGAATGCCGCCGCAATGGCAAGCAGCGAAGATTTACTCCTGGGGACGCAGGCCGAAAGCGACGACGAGGACGGGGACGGAAGCGGCGGCGATGATGGTGACAAGGACGACGAGGAAGAAGAAGTGGAGGTTCAGAACGGCTAATGGCCGAGATAACGACGAACAAGCCGCGGACCGTGAGGAACCTTGGCTGCTCCGTACCAAGGAGGACAGGGCCCGGCTGGAGAAGGACCGGGCCAAGCGCCGGAGCTTGGCCGACAGATAGGACGAGCATGAATCGATAATACGGTAATGGCCCCCCCTTTGTGGCCCTGTTCGAGGCAAGCAGCGGCCCCTAGACGTTTGACGAGACTCAGAGACATCAGAGTTTTCTGACCAGGCAAGCTGAGAGATTCCGAGACTTGGCCAGTATGAGCTATGGAACTGTGAGGCGGGAACACTCTGGGGAAGGAAGGGAGAAAAAAAAACCCAAGCAACTCCACCAAATATCACAGTCGACCCGCCCCAGCCAGAGATTCAGCGGTTAAGGACCGATAAGAAGCAGCGGTCGGTCAAGGCCCGGGTCCACCGAGGGCATGAAATTCCATCGTCACCATCGGCCAAATGTCGGCCAGAGGGAGAAGGCGGGCAGAGCCTCCAGCTGGGTGTGTGCTTGGGGGGGGACTCCACTATCTTGGTAAGCCGCGGTGACAGTGGCTATGGAGGCTGAGAATTTGAGGCCGAGAGGCGAAGACTTGCAGCAGAGGATGAGCTGGCGCGGCCTTTTGAGCGGTTGTCTGCTTGGCTCGGGACAAGCGTGCTGCGCTGTGGTGCTGGGTAGAGCCGGGCAAGTCCGGATGCGCCTGTGAGGGAGGCTGGCTGGCTCTACGGGGAAGGAAAAAAAAAAAAAGAGGACCGTGATGGCTGGGTGCTGGAGGCACTAGCGGGCTATCGTGGGGAAATCTTTTTCGCAGCCCCGTTTGTTCTCGAAGGAAAAAAATGGCGTCAGATCGAGGGGCCCCACTACGATACAGCGGAACGCTTCACAGGCGTGCTGGTTCTGCGCTGTAATTGGCGCGCCCAGAAGCTCTCTGCCATGCTCGCCGACGTGCCAAGCTGCTCTCCAACGCCCCTCTCGTCGCCCCGGGGGGTCCTCCAGGCGCCTCCATGGCATGCCAGGGACAACATCACGACTGGACTCCAAGGAAGCCAAAGCGCTGGACCGTGGGTGGAGCTGGGGACATGTCATCCTCCCCCACACAGGGTGCAACAAAGGATTTGCACCCCCCAATGGCGCCGTTTACTTATGGGGATCCACCAGCCTGGAACACCCTGAAAACCCTGGACGGTATACCGCCGTGACGCTGTCGTGCCAGCGAGCAGACCGCGCTGAGAGCGCTGAAGGCTGAACACAGTGAGGTGGACATGAGGTCGGGTAGGTATCCCTCGGCAGCGAGTGACATTGCGATACCTTCTTACTGCACAGTACTCTGGACAGGTAGGTGGTTAAGGCGGTCCCTGTCACATCCCGCTCGCGACTATCTCGCCCTCCGTCAGAGCCCCAGATCTGTGAGCACGTTTTGCTAGCCGCACGCCCGTCTGGAGTACCTTACATGGTAGCAAGCAAGCAGCCCTGCGACCCCGTCTGTCCCTCTCCATTCATTCATGGCCGCGACTGCGAATCCAATGGATCGCGGAATTGCTGCGTTATGTAATGGAAGTCGGTACCTTACCCTCATCGTCTGCTGAAGAGGTACGGATCCCCTCCCCCCATACAGACCAAGGGTTCAGTTGACTCAAAAGACTGATTTCCTCAACCAGATTCTGTTTAATGCCGCGTTTCTTTCAATTGGTGACATAATCCCGTCCCGCCCCCATGCACATGCATTGGCCTTGTTTGAAGTTACTGCGTATCCGTAGACATTCTCACAACCTCATGGAGATTGTCAATTGGCTGCGCGCATCAACAAGTAGTATTCATATAACATATGTCTAGGTACGTACGCAATGCTGTGTATATTCTCCGGTGGCAGCGATCCGCTTTGCTTCTCCCCGGGGTCCATCAAAAGAGAACGTCAAGTCGCAATACAAGTACACACATCGTTGTATGTCCTCTACACTACACACACCAAATGCACGAATACTGGTGTGGTCGCGACAAGCACAGCCATTGCCTACTATTCCTGTCCCTCCCCCGGCAAACGTTGCATCACAGGCTCACAATAGGATGAATAGAGTGACCACCTCACCGACGGAACCGGCATGGGCTGAACCTTTCTCTCCGTGCCCCTTCCCCGCCTCACTCCAGTTGTCTCTCCGCTCTTTCATTCAACATAACGCCATTCCATCTTACGATCGTGGGAATCGAGAGATCACCCTATCTCGCTCCAGATCCCGGTACCAAGCTCTCCCGGGCTTTGCTGGCCTGTGACTGGCGAGCCAGTAGACTCTGCGACTGCAACTACGCCTGCCGTCATGCAACCGGTCCAGACTACCCGAGCACCGAGGCAGCTAGAAGCAGAAGCACGGAGAGGGTGCGACAAGCATAGGATAGTCAGATAGAGCAAGCCCCGAGTCTGTCTGCCAGCCAGTTGCTTCGCCTGAAACGCTGTTTCTCTATGCCATGTCCATCAGTCGACACTTTCACTCCAGACCCCAGCTAGAGCCTAGGCACACACACTTACCCGCACCATAGCGAAGCCGTGGACAGAAACACGGTCTTATTAAAAAAAAAAAAAAAAAAAAAAGAGTACAGATTGAATGCTCGGATCGACGAACCACTGGCGCGTCCACCCGCCCTCCTCATAGCATGATAATCACATATACGATATCACATCGCCAAACCCGGCAACTGTCCACACCATCACCGTCCGCCAGATGATACATACATACACTTCGCTGCTGCTCACTGCCACCTATTCGTGCCTACGACCAAGCATTGTCTCTTGGTGTGATGCGCCCTGTAAAAACCGGGGATGAGCGGGTTCCACGACGCACCTCGGGACCCTGGGGATACTACGACGCCGGACAGCGAGCACAGCCTGCCAAGGACTCTTGAGGACTGTTTACGTTGCGCTGCTACTGCTGCCACTGCTGCTACTGCTGCTCCCGCTCCTCGCATACAGATCGCCCATTCGCCGCGCATCCGGTTGCAACCCACGGTACAGTTGGAGTGCTGTAAGGGCACACCAGAGATGGGGGGAAGGGAGGGGGGAGGGGACAAGAGAGCGCAGGCGGGCCAGAAACATCAGATCCCGACGCGGAGTTGAGACGATTTTGCTGCACGAGAGCCCTCCCAGAGGCGCCTCCCGCTTCTTGGTCAGCCCACAATGCCGCTTAATCGTGCGGAGGTCGTCTAACCCTGGCTCCATCTTGCCGGGTCCTCACGGGCAACCCCGGCTTTTTGTCCTTCTCTTTTGGTGCGAACGAGCCGCAACCCGCATCCCGCGTTGCCGCCCCGGCCCCCAACTACCACAGCAAACACTGAACGATGCCATCTGTTTGGCTTTCTTCGCCTGCTACAAGCTCGTTTCCTGTTTGTTTGTTTGTTTCGTCTCTGTTGTCTCCGCAGCTGCCGCCCCCTCGCCCTCGACCGCATTCCCAGGTATCCCTCGTCTCTCTATGGCTGAACGCTCTCCCGCCTGCCGACCCTCAATGCCGCTCCCACTGCCGGGGCGATGAAGTCCTTTTGCATGTTCTAGCTCTCCCGGAAGCCGTGAGGTCGAGGCAAGATTCGGCGAAGAGTGCGCCAAATAAGAAAAAAGAAAAGAAAACAGCAGCATAGTTGTCGAGCTTGCAGCAATGACTTGCAGCTGGCCCTGCACACTTCCCGATTCCCCGCCTGCCTACCCGTCCACCCCCTCCCTCGCCTCCTCACTCCAATTCTCCTCCTCTTCCTCCTCCCCCAATCTGCCCTCTTGTTCACCCTTAAGCGCTGCAGCGACCTTCTGCAGCCAGCCCATAGGAGGCGGATGAGGCTGAACGACAGCTGAAGCCTTCCCCGTTCCTTCCATTGCCGGAGTCCAGCTCCGTTCGCCACAGCGGGAGCGTTGCAGTATCTCTCTCTTGGCCGCAGCAGCATAGCTGCTTTGATCGCTCACAATTCTCTTCCTGCATATGCGGTTCCAGACCGCTCATTGAAAGCGACGCAACAAGTTTGGTTTTTTTTTTTTTTTTTTTTTTTTTTGGCCTGTTTTCTGATTATGTTTCCTGTCTGCCAATGGTCTCTACGTTCCCAAGTACAACCAACCCGTTGTGACAAACTTGATTGCGCAAACTGGCGTGGACATGCATGCACACCGGAAGGTTGCGTATCAGACAGAGGAACCTGTTACATCCTTCTCCCCGAAAAGTTGTAGCATTATCTTCTTTTTTTTCGCACGCCTTTCCCAAAGTCTTCGGTTATACGACACGCGCGCATAACCGAGGATGCATGGTTGTACAATCAAGAAAGGCAGACCCCAAGGCCACATATCGGTCCGTTTTCCGGCATGCGCAAACTGAGTCTCCCTCTCTCTCTCTCTTTCTCTCAAGTCACAAGTATTATTCAACAGGCGGAACGGGGAACGGAAAGACAGGGGGGCGTGCTTGTAGAGGCAACTTTCAAATTCCGTCTGGGTTGGTTGCGTATTCTCAGAGAGTTTGACAGAGTTCGCCGAGGCAGTTGTCATGTTTCGCCTCGGGAAGTATGCGCCAAGTCGGAAGGATGTAGTTGCGGCTCTCTCTCGGGTTTCTGATTCTCTCTCTGCCTCTCTGTCTCCGTCTCTCTCTGAACTATTCTGTCACATGCCAACCCAACACCGGCGTGCTCCGCAATATTAGAATTGGCTTATGGTGGGTGCTCGTTGGCCCGCATGAAAGGTTACAAGACGTTTCCCCCCTTCACAACGGCAGAGCACTTACCAGGTTGTTGGGGTAGGTAGGGGGAACCGGTGGTCTAGAATTCGGCTTTGCATCATCGCCACGCCGCTCTTCCAAGTGAAGCTTTCCGGGGCGCATCATCACGTCCATGTCAACTCAACCTTGGGTGTGGGTGTGGGTGCGGGACGGGAGCTTGTTCGGTCTCAACATCGCGTTCACGAGCGGTTTTATGACGGCATTTTTGCTTTGCTTTCTTGGGCTTTACCATGTGAAAGGGGAGTGAGTGACTCTCCGCAGCCCTTCGGAAATTCCGTTGAGATTTTTCGTAGATGATCTGATCTTGCCATGAGGACGTCAATGGCTGCTATGCGTCGCGATTGGCCAACCTTGCAAGAAATTCAATCGGTTCATGCCTCCCCCCTCCCCTCTCCGCTCCCCCTCTTCCTCGTGAAAAGAAAACGCCATGTCCAAACGCCGATTGCGCCCGTTGACCTGTTTATTCCCCCCACGCCAATGCACACCCCCATCAAAAAGACAAGAAAGCCAAAGGGAAAAACGGTACAATGATTGACTTCAATTCTCATGCCGAGTAACTCGGCGGGCTGGGGTCGACAAACAGGGTAGCCTTGAGGAAGATGAGCACCTCGTAAGCAGACTTCGCGATGTCGAGACCCCGCTTCTTCCACTCCGACTCGTACCACAGGTTCTGCAGCATGTTGTCGGCGACGAGGGTCACGATGAAGCGCACGTGGTGGTCCTCGGGCGTCCAGCCGGTCTTGTCCGGGTGGTACACAAGAAACTTTGGCTTGCGGGAGTTGAGCGCGTCGCGCGCCGCCTGCGCGGTGCGTGGCTTGTCCGGCTCCGGGATCCCGGCCGGACCTTCGCCGCCGCCGCTGCCGCCGCCGGCGGCCCCGCTCCGGGGGATGAGAAAGTCGGCGTTGAACTCGTTCCACGGCCCGCGGACGAAGGGGCTGTCGAGCCACTCGTGGAACTTGGATGCCTCCTTGAAGGGGAGGAGCTCGAGCAGCAGGCGCTCGTGTTGTGATGAGACGCGGGCTGCGGAGGTGTTTGACGGCCCTGGCATGGCGCCGCCGTTGCCCATGGCTGGAGGTGTCGAGTTGGGTAGGGGCCACGGAGCCATGCGAGGAGGTGTTGGGGGCGGTGATTCGAGGCGACGATAGGGGATGTTGGTGATGGGCGAGGAGCTGGATGACTTGTGTCTGCGAGGGCGAGGGATGCACATTTGATGGAGGAAGGCTACTTCAAGTTGATGTTCAATTTGACGGCGAAGACGTGTGGGGTTGGGCTGGAGGGGCTGGTCTCGTTAATGAGGCTGTGGTGGAGGGCTTGTGGTCAGGTGGCTGTAATTCGTATATAGGTAGGTACCTACATGCAGAGAGAGACGTAGGTGTCATTCTGCCTGGGACAGGCAATCACAATATATGCATCATCTCCTGTGAACGAACGTCCTTGTCGCAACTAGCCCGGCTGTTCATCAAGTCAGCCCTGGCGAAGATCTGCTTTGACGCATCCCATTGCTGCCACTCAATTACCCCAGCCTTTGGCATTCATTTAGCGGTTGCCTGTGCTCTCTGTGGAAGTGCGGCGCCGTGCTTTGGTGTGTGGGCGTTTCTTTAGGCAACAGAGCTGAATGCAGGTCGGGCGAATCAAGGGCCCTGGAGAGCGCTTGCTTACGGTCCCGCTGACGTGGCTGTGAGGGAGCCAAGCAGGAACATCGGGAGGCTGACGCGCGCTTTTTGAGGAGTTGTTTCAATCAAGCAATCAAGTCGAAAAAGTAAGTCTGAGGGGGTTTCGTCAGATCCGAACGTGATTGATCAATGTACGGGTGGAATGTCCAGGTGGGTTACGGGTTTTTGGGCAACCAAGTCGGACTATTAGTTGAGACTTGGCTGCCGCTCTTTGGTCTTGAAGATGGAGCCTGAACTGGTAAGCGGTTTTGCCAGGATTCGACTCCTGAAGTTCAGTGCATCATGAAAAGCAATTTGTAGTACAATACTTCATTGTAAACGCTGAGAAGCACCCAGGTAAAGCTCCGGCGTCTTGAGGAGTGATTGTATTATGGGCATCATCGCCTATCATTCGGCAGCCAAACAGCCACAACCTGCGGATTGAACGCTTAACTCTTGCATGACTGCCAGTGTATCAAATAAAGGACCTTCCGACTTCAAGATGACAGAGACGACCATGGGGCAAGGAAGTTAGGATGAGTCGCTAATAGGTAGATTCAGTCGCTAGGTTTAGACTCGGAGTTGAGTAGCCCAAGGAGAATCACCTGAATATTTTGATTCTGTTGCACTCTAAGATCAACCTAAATCTCTCCTGAACAACCCCACTGCAAGCGAAAGCCAACCCACGGCAAGAGCAGCTGAGAACAAGGTTGTGGGAGCAGAGGATTTGCCTTTTCGGGCCTTGGTGGGGTCAACTTGGAAGAGGTAGACTGCTTCCGCGCGCAACTCTCTGGGCCATCGAAACATTGAGAACAGCCTGATTGAACCAAACCATACCAGCGAGTCGTGCCTAGAAAATAGCTTCCATAAAGACTCCTGTGATGTTTGAGGTGGAAATTGCCAGGTAACGTGGGACAGGGGAAACAACTATTCACTGAGCGCCATACTTCTCAACTGTTGGCAGAGCTTCTATTAGGTCGGTATCACTGTGACACTCTCATGCGAAGCAGCATTTTTAACTACCTAGCTCAAGACAACCATCCGTTTTTATATTATAGGATAGATTATTAAGTGGACTATAATGTGCAGCGAAAGGGGATAGTAGGAGATTGAAGTCTAACATCTGTTTAACTAAAGAAGCCTAACTGGATATATAGTACTTCAGAAGTTACAGCTTCTGTTATTTCTACTAGTAAAGACCTAGCGGTTCACTTGTTAAGAACTAATACCAGACTATATAATCACCCTTCTACTAAGACCAGCTTAATATAATTACTAATTAATCTGCAAGTTATTAATCGAATATGTATACCAGGGGCCGATGTATAGGAAATTCTTGCCTAAGATCACTTTTTATTCAACTGGAACGAGCTATGTAGAAACTTCGCGGTATCTGAATTGTTTTCAACTGAAGGCCAGGCGCTGAAAACAAGTTCGGATCTCGTCGCTGATCGTATTTTATAGGTGCCACGGGCTGTTTTGTCAAATAGAGCCTTGCTAGGTCAAAGTCCTTCACATTATTGGGTATCTTCCCCTAGCGAACATCGTCCTGTGTGTTCCGGACAAAGCCGAAGACGAATAGGAGAAATGTGTAATTCCTCGAATTATCTGACCATTGACGATGTTCCACTAAGGAGTGAATTGAGAGACTGGTGACCAGCAATTGTCTGTGATATATATTATCCTCTGATCAGCATATAATTGTAACCTGGATTGGTCAAGGTTAAGGATGATGTCCGTAGTGACGCATATCCTCTGTGAGTTCTCGACAATGGTATGCGAATACAACAGGATTTATACTACGCTGCCCCGGTATAGAACCAACATAGGATAATGTTCTTGAGCACTAACTCTTTCTCGAAATCACCCGCATGACAAGCCATTGTAAATGTATTGCCGACATAGACTGAAGCACTGGATTTGAGCCTGTAGTTGACACTGGAGCTATGCTCAGTGACTATGCATACGCGGCTTCGACGACCGAAGGGTCATGAATGCCTCCGCGAGGTGTCAATCGGCACGGAACACTTAGCGATCCACCTCTTGGCTAGACTCGTCCCCTATCTTACAATACTCATGCCATCTAGGCTGAGATTTATCGTACAGTGATCACCAGCTGATACCAAGGAAGCGGAAGCCCTTCTTCCCAGAGCCTGTTCCCGTATCCGCATTCTCCAAGTAGATTCTGTGATGCCCCTTGACGTCAAGGTAGAGGTACTTGTACTCGAACTCGCCGCTGCTTGGCGTTCTAATCATATGCAAGTAGACTGTTCCTCTGTTGAGAGGTCCTTCGACCTATAAAGCAAAGTCAGATGAGGTTGCGCAGTGCGTCAAAGTTCAGGCCATACGTAGAAGTGCATCACCAGGTGTTCATGGCCCCTAGAGTCGGTACTTATCGTCGAACTGTCTCTGTTAGACCTCTACACCCGAATGTCACGGAACTGAAACCATACGCAATGGGGCGAGCCCGGCGCCACTTGTTATATGTTTCGTCTCCATGAGCCGAAATCTTCTTGGGGTCTCCAAGCAACTCGATGCATTTAGGGTCACTTTTGATTCTGTCGACAACTCGGTTGAAGTGCGCGGTCTTGCTGTCGAGGGAGAAGACATCGGTGTATAAAACGTATGCTATTCCGCCCTGGTTTGTCCACGAAACGTCAGCTATGCAGTCGCAGCGGGGTAATGCATCGTATGACTTGCCGTCACCAACAATCCTGCCAGGATCAAGCCGAAGTTGAAAGTCTGCTGTGTAGCGCGCGCTGCCTTTTCTCCTGCTGAAAGTTCCGACCATGGAACGGCTCCGGTATCATTGAACGGCGTGACCGTCCGGCGCTTCGACTTGGACGTGGCGGTCGTTCCCAGACCTGTCTGTGTCGCATAATACCGTTGTACAAGCAAGGGCTGAAGTCGCGGCGCAAGGCCCAATGCCGAAGGAGCACGAATCGCAAGCGATCTGGTATTCATTTTCATCATGGCGGTTCGGCGTCAGCCATCGTACGAGGACGATGAGCAGAACAGGATGGTCATCGAGAAAGCTCGGCAGCGCACAGCTGCAGTTCCAGTGTAGCTGGGCCCTCGAGCTCTGCAAAAGGCGTTGACCGCCCTCGGCAGAATCCAGACTGCCAGTCCACTGTGGGGAAAGGGAGCTAACCTTATGCGGACTAGCGCACTGATTACATGCCACTTCACCGAAGGGCAGCGACTGCCTCCTGAACTTTTGGACACGAAATTCAGATATCTCCGCTCCCTGCTTCGCTCTCGCCGGCGCACCACCCATCTCTGAGTACCCGCAACCCGCTCTCTTCGTCCTCGAACAACCTCTTCTCAGCGGTAGCGCATTGTACTCAGTCAAGGTCTGGATCTTTTGCACACACCATCACCATGGCTGCACTCGCTTCAAAGCAGCAGTCGCTGAAGATCTTCGAGAAGCTGAAGACGAAGCCTGCGAACAAGGTAATGCCTTATATCTGCGCCCTTTGATGGCCTCGGCCCCTTCCCAATGCTGACTGTGTGTGCACAAAAGATTTGCTTCGATTGCGGCGCCAAGTACCCTACCTGGACCTCTGTTCCCTTCGGCATCTACCTCTGCCTCGACTGCTCGTCTAACCACCGAAACCTTGGTGTCCATATCTCATTCGTCCGATCCACCAACCTCGATCGTATGTGCTTGAAATTTGAGGCCACGTCTTCATAGACTAACCCCTGCAGAATGGCAATGGGACCAGTTGCGCCTCATGAAGGTCGGCGGAAACGAGTCGGCCACCAAGTTCTTTCAGCAAAACGGAGGCACCGCCGCTCTCAACAGCAAGGACCCCAAGACGAAGTACCAGTCTAGCGCTGCCACCAAGTACAAGGATGAGCTCAAGAGACGAGCCGCGAGAGATGCTCAAGAGTGCGTGAAGATGCCACCAACATGCCACATCTCGAGTTGACTGACTGGATCACAGGTACCCCAATGAGGTCGTGATCACCGACGCCACCGAAGCCGACGCGTCTACCCCATCCGGCGAACCTGACGACGATTTCTTCTCCTCCTGGGACAAGCCTGCCATCAAGAAGCCCACGCCTCCCATCTCCCGTACTGCGACTCCCCCGACTGTCGGCCGAACCCCCTCTCCTTCCTCAACGCGAACAACGGTGCCAAGGATATTGCTCGCTCTTCCTCTCCTCTGTCCAAGACCGACGGCGACAACAAGCCAGCCGCCAGCCGTGTGACTACGTCTGCTGCTCTCCGCAAGACAACCGCTGGTGGACCTCGCAAGGCCAACATCTTGGGCGCCAAGAAGGCTCCCAAGTTGGGCGTCAAGAAGGTCAATGCCGACGTTATCGACTTCGACGAGGCCGAGAAGAAGGCGAAGGAAGAGGCCGAGCGTATCGAGAAGCTTGGCTACGACCCTGAGGCTGAAGAAGAGAAGAAGGCCGCCTCCAAGGTCGACAGCATCTCTGCCCCCACCCCCACTAGCCCGAAGGGCGGCTACGGCTCATCTAGCCATACCCGTCAGAAGTCCAATGCCGAAGTGGAGCGATTGGGCATGGGTGTCACCAGACTTGGATTTGGTCAGGTCGGTGGGCCCAAGGGTGCCGCTGCGCCTAAGAAGGCTGCCGCTGGCGGATTCGGCTCCGTTGGACCCATCAAGGCCGCTTCTGAGGGTATGACATCCGATCTTGAAAATACGGGAATATCACCACTGACAGCCGTCACAGATAACGACGAGACGTACGCGCGCAGCAAGTTCGGTGCCCAGAAGGGTATCTCTTCGGACGAATCTTTGGCAAGGGATCATTTGACCCCAACGCCCAGGCCGAGGCCAAGACGCGTCTGCAAGGGTTCGAGGGCGCTACTTCGATCTCCTCGAATGCCTACTTCGGCCGGCCCGAGGATGAGCCTGCCGAGGAGTACGGCGATCTGGAGGGTGCTGCCAAGGACTTCATTCGCAGGTTCGGCATTACGGCCGGCGACGACCTCGAGAACCTCACCCAGTTGGCAGGCGAGGCCAGCCAGAAGCTCCAGGGTGCCATCCGTGCGTACCTCGGCAGCTGAGAGACCTGAAGCGAAGGCATGTATGGCATTGGCAAAGGGAAGAGAGGATGCTTTTCGATTTTCGATTTGCGACGAAGACAGACGAACGTGAACACATCCCAGCGGCATCTACGGACGAAACAGCTCGGACCTAAACAGAGAAAGGGCACGGGACGTTGGAAAACACCAGGCGGTTTGCGAAAGATACCTTGTGCTCTGCCACGGACCCATCCACCGAGCCTGCGGGTGGGAGGGACAGTAGGCTGCGTGTTGTGATTTTTGGGCACGAGATCTGCTGACAGAGCCGGCGACACGGAGTGATGAAACTGTTCTTGGTTAGGTAATACATAACTGTGGAATGAATAGATTTGAGCTTTTATCCTTAGCATCAAATGGACCCGACTGACACGTGAAATGTGCACTGGGTCTGAGGCGGTCCCACGATGCTGCCGCACAGTTATCAGGGGTCATGCTTCCGACAGTGTGGAACCTTCGAAACAAGACATCAGAGCAAGAGAATGCGAGCAGAATGGGTCGCACCGAGGCACAAGAGCCATCGGGTTTGGACGTCAACATCCATCGGGAAATTCAACCAGCTTGCGCGAGCTAGCACACGAGAAGCACGAATAGAGTCACGTCCAAGAATTGCAGAATCAATGTGAAGGGAAAAAAAGAAAGAAAATCATTCATGATATGCTGCTAGCTGTCGTATCCTAGATCATTCTTTATATACAATACATGAGCCTCAAAACTCCAGGCCCGGGGGACGCCAAGCCTAGGCTTCCCTGGACGCCGCCCAAAATGCGACCAACTTCTCGTGAATGGCACGACATAAACATTTTAAAATTGCGATTTTACAGCTTGGCAATCATCTTGTTGCCCTTCTGGAGCCATGCGACGGCGTCGTTGACGAACTCGTCGACGACAGCCTTAGCGGGCTTCTGCTCGTTGCAGACAGCAGCGGCCTTGCCCATGAGGAAGGGGCGGAACTGGTCCAGGGCATCGTCGATATCGACCTCGGAGGCGTTGTCGTCGCTGCCGCTGCCGCTACCCTCACCGTCACCGCCGGAGTTCATCAGCTTCTCAAGATCGGCCTCGTAGGGAATGACCCTTTGCGGTGAGCTCCTTAATCTCTTGCTGACGCTCCGTCTCCCAGTTCTCAATGTACGGGTTCTTGCGCACACGCAGGGGACGACCGGTGAAGATGAGGGTCTTGATGTTGTCGTCGTGGCCGGCAGTGCGGACGGCGTCCTTGTGGGCGGTGGGGGCACCGGCTTCGTCAGTGAGAATGAAGCGGGTTCCGACCCAGACGGCGCCGGCGCCCATCATCAGGGCGGCGGCCAGCAATTGACCGTTGTGAATGCCGCCGGCGGCGATGACCTGGACGGGGCCGCCGGTAACGGGGCTCTTGTGACCCTTGCAGAGGTCGACGACGGCGGGAATGAGGACGGTAGTAGGAACGTCTCCGGTGTGACCGCCACCCTCACCACCCTGAGCGCAAATGATGTCGACGCCGAGGTCAAGACACTTCTGGACGTGCTTAGGGTGGCCAATCATGTTCATGTAGACAATGCCATTGGCGTGGAGCTTATCGACAACAGCCTTGGGGGGGACACCGACGGCGGAGACGAAAAGCTTAGCGCCGGACTCGATAATAATGTCGACGAGCTCGCCAAGCTTGCCCTTGGTGTAGTCGTAGCTAAGTGGATACGGTCAGCACCAAGGCATTCACATGTGACGCGCGCGGCTCCTCCGGCGTGGGGACAATTTCTTACTTGGTCTTGCGGGCGCTGCCGCCGACCTGGGGAAGAAGCAGGTCAACACCGAAAGGTGCGTTCTTGTCGACAAGGTACTCCTTGAGCTCGGCGATTTGCTCCTTCAGCATGTCTGGGGTGTATCCGACACCACCAATAACACCGAGACCTCCGGCGTTGGTAACAGCGGCGGCCAACTTGGGACCAGCGGCGACGTTCATGCCAGCAAGCAGGATTGGGTGCTTGATCTTGAAAAGATCGGTGATGGGAGTGCGAATCTGCTCTGTTTCGCGCAACGTGTCAGCGTGCCATTCTGTCGGCGCATGTGACAGGAAAGTCTGGGCTGAACAACTTACGAGGAGAAGCCATGTTGACTGATGTACTAGTTATGTTATGATACTTCGAGTCTGGGTATACTGGATCGCAAATCGTACAGAGAAAAAGAACCTGGGCTGGATTACAGAGTTTGTGGATGAGAGAAGAAGATGGTGTTCCTGCAATGAGGAGAAGAGCTGGCAATCGGCGGTTTAAAGAGGCCCGGCGGTAGTAGCGTTCGGCTTCAAACAGCTGGTTTCCTGGGGAAGAAGGGGCGGAGTGCGTTGCCATGCGCCCATGGTCTGCCGAGGTTTACCTGTGACCTCAGCCACTAAGCCTATCCGGGCGTAGCGCACCATGGTGGATAAGCCCGGCGGGGTGGATCTGGGGAAAAGATGCCGAGGGCCAAACACAAGAGGGGACAATTCACAAGTTGCTGCAAGGCAAAGCATAAACCGGGGGGTTGCACATTGCGGAGTGAGGTGATTCATCACGGGCTCGCATGTCGGGGATGGATAGATGTTGGTCTGGAGGCGAGGCTCAAGTTCTCAGATCTGAGGGCTTCATCCTTCGCATTCTCTTTGGGCCACGGTCGTCTCTCCAAACAAAGGGTGACAGTGGCTGACAGCGGGTCAAAGCCCCCGAGTCAACAGGCGCTTTCCGTTCCAGAACATTTGGAAATGAGGTCGCAAACTTTGTTTGAATCATGACAGGATCAAACTTCGACTGCTGGAGTCCGGTGTAACCACGCAGAGGATTGAAGCTGAGCGAAGCGCTCGGATTCCGGACCGCGACGATAACGATAGGACAGTGGGTTCTGTCGACGACGGACCGTACACTTACCTACCTACTATGTAATGGGCTGGGCATGAGCCTCCACCAGGCCTAACATCGTGAATGCTTAGCAGCCTATCAATCCTGAACGAGGAGAGGACCCTGAAGACTGAGGTGGAACGCACGACTCAAAGAAGCCCACGCCTTACCTAAGCCCTTCAATTCCAAGGGACCACCGCGCTTCGTTTTCATTGGCTGCAGTATTCTCCCATCACGACTAAACGACCCTCAGCACACAAACACACACCATCGGTGGGCGCCTTCACGTTTTGCCATGATGAAACCCCCAATTCCTCTCCGCCACCCCTCCCTTTTTTCGCGAGCTTGCTCCCTAGCACGCAGCAGCAATGCGCAACGCTGTCAGGCCCTAACGCCTCGACTTGTCCGGGAACAGGTCACGATACCAAGAAACTGCTACACCACCGGCTCCTCCGTGCGCCGCCCCTCCCGCTGCACATCATCATCCTCGCCAGCCTCCACAACCCCTGCCGTACTCTCCCGCTCCCGTGCCCGACCTACCATCCGGACCCGTCGCCGAACATGCCCGCCGTCCAGACCCGGTCCGCCTGCTGCGGCGGTGGATGCGGCGGCAAGCGTGTCGACCGTCCCAGGGGCCCGACAACAGCGTATATCGCCCTCGGCAGCAATCTCGGCGACCGCGTCGGCTGGATTGAGAAGGCCTGCGCCGAGATGGACCGTCGCGGCATCAAAGTGAAGCGTACAAGCAGCCTCTGGGAAACGGAGCCTATGTATGTATTAGACCAGGATAGATTCGTCAACGGAGCATGCGAGGTTAGTGTCGTCCTCCCTTCTCGCTTTCGGATAGATTTCTTTTGGTTTTCTATCTCACTGTGGCACCGTCATCCTGCATGGGCCCGTTTTGTAATTGAGTTTGACCTGAGCTGAGCTGATCGGATGGTCTGCAGGTTGTGACCGACCTGGAACCCCTGGCCCTCCTTGATGAACTGCAGGACATTGAGCGCACTCTGGGTCGCCAAAAGCTGATCGACAAGGGCCCGCGAAACATCGATCTAGACATTCTCATGTATGGCGATGAGAAGATTGAGCATCCGCGTCTCAATGTACCCCACATCGGTATCCCCGAGCGGGAGTTTGTCCTACGACCTCTCGCAGAGTGAGTTCACTTTGAGTATCAACTCACCAACCGTGACTGACACTCACCCAGACTCATCCCTCATAAGCCCCTTTACGCCTCAAATCCATGGAAACTCACCCTCGACTACCTCAATGAGCTGCCACCTGCTGCAGCACCCCTTTCGCCCTTGACTCCCATCTCCGCCGGCCAAAAAGCCCTTGTGACACTCACGCCCACCCGGAAAACTCATGTCATGGCAATCATCAACGCCACCCCAGACTCCTTCTCTGACGGCGGTGTCCACACTCCCGAGAACCTTATATCGACACTGCAGTCCTTTGCTAAAGCTGGCGCCACCATGATTGACATCGGCGGCGCCTCCACGTCTCCGGGTCGGCCCGACGTCTCGGCCGAGGAAGAGATATCCCGTGTCCTCCCTGTCATCAAGCTCGTCCGCAGCCTCCCCGAGCTTTCCCACCTCGCCGTCAGCGTAGACACGTGGCGCGCTTCTGTTGCCGAAGCCGCCGTTGCGGCCGGAGCCGACATCATCAACGACGTCTCCGCCGGCCAGCTCGACCCGGCCATGCTACCCTACATGGCACGTAGTAACCGTACCGTGTGCCTCATGCACATGCGTGGCACGCCACGGACCATGCAATCTCTGACAGACTACCCTGACGGGATCATTCCTACCATGGCTCGCGAGCTCCTCGACCGAATTGCTGAAGCCGAGGCCGCCGGAGTGCGCCGCTGGCGCATCATCCTCGATCCCGGCTTGGGCTTTGCGAAGACGGCCCCTCAGAACCTCGAGATCCTTCGCCACATGGACGAACTTCGCTCTTGGCCTGGTCTCGAGGGTCTTCCGTGGCTGATTGGCTCCAGCCGTAAGACCTTCATCGGCAAGGTTCTTGGAGTCGTTAGTCCTCAAGAGCGCATTTGGGGTACGGCGGCCACCGTCGTCTCGGCGGTTCAGGGCGGCGCGGATATTGTGAGGGTACACGATGCCGTTGAGATGTGCCAGGTGGCCAAGATGGCGGACGCCATTTACAGGCAGTGAGGCGTTTCTGATTTGGAAATGGGATAGGAAAACAAAAGCATGCATAACATAATAAGCGATCATAAACGGAAATCATTTAGAGTTCGGCGCAATAGAAGGCAAAAGTTCGCTTGATAATTCATGAATTTCCTTTGCTCCTCGGCGGGAGCTATAAATTTCGCCCTAAATAGTTGAGATTACCGATCCTCATCCTCGTTGTTCCTCGTCCTCATCCTCATCGTCCTCATCCTCATCGTCCTCATCCTCGTTGTCCCTCGTCCTCATCCTCATCCTTGTCGTTTACACTTGCTATCAAAACTATGTGTTTTACGTTTATGCCCCTAGAACACTGACTATTGCGTGATGATGCAGATTTGAAGGAGAACTCAAGACTGACATGTAACACTTTGATCCCCTCAACCCTATTTTAAAGCATCATGGGCTTTTTCTCAGGTCTCTAACTATGTCTTCAGCTAACTTCGACGAGCGTTGAGTGAGTCCACGCCGTTTGCCTATTTGAAACCAGGCTATCATCATTCTTAAAACAAGCCTTAAAGTCTTCAACGTCGATGTTGCATGTGTTTGGCTCGAGCCAGGCTAACTTCATAAGAGGCTGGTAAATCCGCTAGATCTTAGGGTCTGTTATTGCTCGAAGGTAGTACTCTTACGGTAGAGTTAAGAGATACGATACGCGAAACATTGACACCATTGCACTGGCTTTGACGATAGCATTATGGGCGACCTTGTTGTCACTCAGTAGTATGAGTTCGGCACAATACGCAAAGGCCCGCTTGACAATTCATACATTAGTCTGTGTAGAACCTGCCTCTACGCCGAATCGCTCCAGGGACGAACCCACCGTGATTCGCAACGGCGCATATCACCAAACACCAACAATCACATCAGAATTCCAGTACTCTAGATAATTATACACACAATTTAACTGCAAGCCACTGCGCAATTTGCCATTTCAGCACACTGTCTGGGTTTGTCGTGCCCGACCACACTACTGTAGCCGCCACACCTGCCGTTCTGAGTCAAACCCTAAGTGGGGATCGTCACCTAGCTTCATATGCACCTTACCTTGCGTCAACACCATCAATCCTCGATAGTCTAGTGGTGAGGATATCGGCTTGTCATTGAATACAATCAATTCGCCGGGGACCGGGGTTCAATTCCCCGTCGAGGAGTTCTTTTTGGCTTTTCCCCCGTTCCCTAAGCTTGTTAGTCAACATAGTTATTCCTTTTTGCTGTTCTAATCGTTCGCCTGCATCTTCATACTAAATAAAGTTAACAGAAGTGATTACAGCAAGAATAATAACGAGGATGATAACGAGGATGACAACGAGGATGATAATAAGGTGACAACGAGGATGACAACAAGGATAACAACGAGGATGACAACGAGGATGACAACGAGGATGACAACGAGGATGACAGCAAGGAGGAGGACGGCAAGGAGGAGGACGGCGAAAGAGGACGGCGAAAGAGGACGGCGAAAGAGGACAGAGACAGCAGAGACAGCAGAGACAGCAGAAACAGCAGAAACAGCAGAAACAGCAAAGACAGTGCCAAGGTTATGTTCAGATTAGCAGATGAGATGAGGTGAAAAAATAGCGTCTCGTTAAAGTATCCTGAAAACTACGCTATAATAATATGATTACCAGGAAATTGTAGAACGTAGAGACTCTCACAGAGATCATTAAACGAGTTGTCAGTAGTATTATCCATCGTAGCTGTATATATTCCACGTAGACTTACATTATATACACATTGAAACCCTCACTATAAAAGCGTTTTTAGACTCGACACACGTGGGGATATCCTTTGTTGACCACTTTCATTATCTTGGATGGCTTTTCTAGATGCGGAGACTTTGCTTTTTCATCTCCACTAAACATACTTACAAGTTCAGCACGAGATCTTGCTCCCAAGATGCTGTCCTCCACTATATGTGCGTCTGCTATCTCAGCTACTGCTGATAATGTTGAACCTCGACACCATCTATCTATCAGCGAAAGGCACCAATCCACATGTGATTTGACTTAATGAGGCTATTAGCGGTTGTCGTGAAGAGTTTTGCTATCCGGGCGGATTGCTATGATTACTATCGTCCTTGTCGTCCGTATCGTCCCTGTCGTCTTTGTTATCCTTGTTGCCCCTGTCGTCCCTATTGATCCCCTTTCCCTATACCTATAGTCGTCGTCATCGTCGTCGTCGCTATAGTCATCTATGCCCACTACCCGCCCGGATAGCTAGAGGTATCCGACCGGATAGCAAAATTCGTCGTGAAAATGAAAAGGGCTACAGATCTACTGCAGAAAGCTTTAGTGTCTCCCCTCGCTGTCCTTTTCCTCCCTGACCTTTTTCATACTTTTAGATGGCGGGTTACCGCCTGCCGGCGTTGACTGCCGTAGAACATCTGCTAATACTCTCGCACCTGCCCAAGACGAGGTACCACATCACCCTCGCCCTGGAGCTGGTCCTTCTTCTCTTGTGGTCCTACACCGCCGACGCTGTCTGCCGTCACTTATTCGGCTTTGCGACGAACTACCTCCCTGGTATTCTCCCGGATCATGCCGCAGAAAAAGGCCAGCGAGGCTGCCGATAAGAAAAGAAAGAAGCAATCTTAGCAGCTTTGTCCTTCTGCCGCCAGCACACTTCAATTCGCCGGTCCGTCTCGAAACTACATTTCAATTCATTTGACTGAGCTAGTGCAATGTGGAGCGGCGCGAGAATCACATATAATGACGATGAAATACTGAAGACGTCTCTAAATGGACTGGGATTACTGATGGCTCTTCATTCGACGAGTGAATGCAGTGAAGTTTTTAGTCTTAAATGGATAATTGATACTGTAACATTTAAGGACTTGTGTCTGGTTGGACAATTGAGGTTCTCACACCTCTCTTTAGGTCATCACCTTGTCTTTCAATCAATCTCGTACTTCGAACTCGTATCAAGCCGGGTGATTTGAACCGTGTGAGCATCTGGAACCCGTGGAACCAGGTTGGAAAGAGTTTGAGAGCTATCATGGACTATAACTCTTCCGCGTTGCTTCTAGAAGAGTCACGCTCTCCAGTGCATGCCCATCAATATTACTTCTAGTATAGCTCCTACGTCTTCCATTGGTTCTAGACCAGATTGTACAACATAGCTGAACGAGATAGACAGAAGCATATAGACGACGAGCATAGACACCAAGCATAGACGACGACAGGGACGACGACAGGAACGACGACAGGGACGATAGCGACAAGGATAGCGATAATAAGGACAATAAGGACGAAACTAGTAAGAACAGTAAGGATAAAAGGGATAACAGCGTACGATAAGAAACATTAAGGACGCCGAGGGATGACGAGGGACGACGAGCAGGAAAGACGAGCAGGAAAGACGAGCAGGAAAGACGAGCAGGAAAGACGGGCAGGAAAGACGAGCAGGAAAGACGAGCAGAGACGAGGAACAGGGACAACGGGAAGGACGACAGGAAGAACAGTGACAAAAGCAATATCTTCTATCCTACTTAAATCAGTTGGCTACGTATTAGAATACAGCATTTTGAACATTATACTATATTCAAAAATGGTGTCTGTTTAGAAGACAACCCTCTTCAGCTTAGCCTTAAGTTGATCTCACTTCTTCTCATGACCCTCAGGCTTCAGATTTGTGATCTAAACCGACTGAATCATAAATTAAACACAATTTGACCTAGTAACAAACTTGGTATCCGGGACTCAGAGGCGTCTCAAGGGCTCAGCAACCCTCTATCCTCACGAGGGAAACCTCCACCCTGACATGTGAGCTCTTAGCAATGCCATCCTTCTTTGGGAACGTTGTTTTTGCGCTCAGCACGACAATAATAACCCTTTCGTAAGAGGACAACTCAAGAATCAATACGAGTGCATTTTAAGCCTCCTGCTAAAACGCCCTAACGGGGGTCTAAGCATCCCCTCAGCCACATGGCGTTCTTCCCTCGTCACCCCTCAGATAAGCTGACAAGTCCAGTGATCAGGCAGATGAGAGAAAGTGCCAGCGGTAGGCGCAGATGGAGAGGGATCGATGGAGGTCTTGTGAGACAGGAAATGCACAGTGATTTCGTATGTTGCGCATGGTAAATGCCCGCTGCGGTGCGCCCCCTTCAGAAACCGTGGCAGAGCCGTGCTCCGTCTAAAGGAATCCCTGCGCGCCGACATGTCATGACGATGATGTTGCGGGTCTTGATCTGCTTGATCTACCCGTCCTCGTTGATCATCGGGTCATTGAGCGCTTCCAATCGACTTCGGCATGGAAGCACTCTCATGCCCCGCGGTGGCCAGGAGAGGGCGCAGTTTACCAAATTGTAACGAACACATCCCTGACAACCTCAGAAGTCGTGCCCATATACAAGCACAAGGTCAGCGCTGCAGGTCTCATCACTTGGAGTGACACGGGGCAAGTCAGCCGGGCTTCGATGACCCGAGGGATGTCCCGATTGGAAGGCGAATGGCGGCGATGACAAGATCGGTGAGCGCGGTTGAGGGGCTGCGAAGGCAGACGGGCGGGAACACGGCGTGCCAAGGCCAAAAAAGACTGCTGGAAAAGAAAGGAGGATGATGACACCTCGCAGTGGTGGAGGAGGAGGTGGTGGTGTATTCGTAAGGTACTTCCCGTGAGGTCCTTGGGCCAGGCTGGTGAGGGAGGGTGGTCAGTGAGACGGGAAGACGATGGCTTGCCGTAAGGCTGAGTTGAGGAAGAAACTTTGTGCAACGTGAACTCGGCCTTTGGGCGAAGGCAGTCGGTGAGTTGGGAGAGTCAGACCGAGAGCTGAGCAACAGGGATGAGGGAATGTGAACCGAGGTATCCGTAGCACATTATTGATCACTAAAGGTCGGCAAGGCTGCGGCGGGCATTGAGGCCAGTCTTGGCTCACCGTCGGTGAATGGGTGATCAACAAGGCATGAGATACGCAAGAGGAAGGAAGCGGAGAGGATGGATGTATGCAGGTCACATTATACATTGTGTGTAAGGTAGTTCAATCTAATCTCGAGTGGGTACTTGCCTTCTGCTCTGGGCAGACAGAAGACACATTGCGCAGCTGCAGCGGGGCAGGTTGGGTGTGGGTCCCGGTCGGATGATCAGCCCTCAATCAGAAAAACCGGAGTGTGCAGTGTGCAGTGTGCCAGTGCACCCACGCCGTGACAGCTCAAGGTCCCCACCGTGAACCCCATTCCCCCGGGTCGTACCTTAGACGGTACCTTCGTCTCTCCCAGGCAAACATCCCCACGACGCTCTCACCACCTCTGTTGCGTCAGGTCCCGCTCTCACTCAGGCCCTGCCTTGAACCAACGACAGCTCCATGGGTCCCCCTGAAATGTGCATTTTCCTCTTCCGTAAGACCTGGGCCCGCCCATGTCTGCGTCTGGTCTGGACGAGATATACGACCCGAGTCGCATTGTGCTCAGCTGAATCAATCAACCCGACTTGGTCACGGCAGCCAGCAACACCTTCTGGAATCAATCACCACCAGCACACTTCAAGAACGGGAGGTGGCTGCCCCGGTCTTCGGCCTCCCGTCTCCGCTCTCCGGTCCCCGCCCCCGCGCAGCAAGTGACGGGCGGGAATAGTTAGGGCCATGCCGAAAAGAATGCCTCTTCTAGCGTTGCTACCTTGTTCCGAAAGTGAACCTGAAGTACCTTCCTACCCAATTCAGCGAACGTAGCTATGTAGCAAGGAACAGGCCAGGCCAGCGCGGCAGGCATCTCGTGTCGGGTGTGTCCAGCATGTCTGTCTGCTGCGTGTCCCGGACCGACTGTCCTTTTTTTTTTTTCTTGTTTTTCTTCTTTTTTTTTTCTCCCTCTTCTTCCTCACACACACACATTGCTTTTTCTTTTTTCTGCCCAGCCAACCACCTCTCTTCCCCCTCACTTTAAGGCTCAACCCTTCTTGTCCGAAATTTCCTCCTTGGAAGGTCTTAGACTCCTAAAACACTCTTAGCTTCTAAACTAAAACAACACGTCTGAGGTCCGGGATGTCACTCAAAAACCTTAATTGGACATCAGTTGAACCGGTGGACCCTTCCACGTTTGACGTCGTCTATTCCCATCTTGACATCACGTTGCACTCTCGGAGTGTTGGGGGGAGGGGGCACCACGAAAAAAAAGAAAAAAGGCGATGTGCGATGAGACATGCAGACGGTTTTTTTCTCCCCCCTTCTTCTTTTTTCTTCCCAAAGAAACCTCGACGTAAGCCCTCCTCCCCCTCTTTTCCTCGTCTACCGTAGTACGCTGCTTCTCGACTGCCGCAATAAAACACCCCGGCCAAAATAGCTCGGGACAGGAGAACAAACCGATGGAGGGAGAGGAGGCCAGTGTGAGTAACAAGGGTTCATTTTGAACCGGGGACCAAAATCGAGATCATGATTAGATCCATGCATGGCTTGCAGCCAGCTGCGCCCTCTACACGTCGCGTTCTTTTTCTCTCTTTCCAACCCCCCCGCCCCCCGGTTTCGTTTATTCTTCGACGCCTGCGATTCGCAACGTCAGTCCGTCTTGCCTCCCACTTCCCTTGGACCAGCTCACGTACCATGTTCATGTTCTCCGAATACCTTTCCATGTCACATGAGTCTTTTCCAACAAAGATGACAACCGTCAAACGGTATCATACTGGGGCCTTCACCTACCAGCCAGCCAAGCGCCGTGAACCAACGCCTCGGTGCCAGGATGCAATCTTACATGACTTGACTGAGAACCCTCCAACCAACCCAAACCCACAAACTCACCTGTCATATTCGTCCGGGTCAGGAACTAGAGGCAGGTCACAGGGGCTGCCGGAGGAGGGCGCCGGGATGCGCTGATGCGGTGCAACTAACCCTCCACCATCCGATTACCATCCGAGAAGCTACCTTCCGCCTCTCTGCCTGCTCTCCGCCGACATCAAGGGGCGCCCCTCCCATTGCACCCCTTTGGTGAAGGGCCACCCTTCTCACGGTTAGCTGCGCGCGCGCACACACACACACACACACACACACACACACACACACACAGGAAGCATCCACCAAACATACCAAGCCCATTCATCAGCGACGGGAACTAAGAACCTCCTCCTCTCGTCTTTCCCCCTGTATCTTTCCAACCATTGTCGGGCCACATACTACGGTGGGAAAAAAAGCCCGCGTAGCACGCCCGGCGTCTCCCGCCCGCAAACTCGCATGAACCAGCGGTTCCCGGCACCATCACCACCTACGCCCTCAGCCCCCTTCGCAATTCCACCTCTGCCCGCCGAGCTCACCGCAAATCAAGCCATCGCCCCCCTTTCCCGTCGTTCATGCTGTGTTCCGACAAGGTTCGTATAGAACCAGACCAGCGGGTTCTCTGTGTGTACGTGTTGTGTCCGTCATCACATACACACTTTCTTCTTCCCGTTTCTCTTCTCCTCCCCGTTTCTTCACCGTTTCGTGTTTGAGGCTGGCTGGGGCTGGTGGGACGTGTATGGATATAGGTGTGTGTGTGTGTGTGTTTGGGAGAGAGAGGGAGAGAGAAATGGAGGGGGGGTAGCGGGGGATACGGGGGACACTTCCTTGAAACAGCACTGGAGAGCGAGGGAAAAGAAGGAGGAAAGAAGAGGGGAACAGCCCGGAAATGGCACTCGTTGGTGCGACGCACACCACGACAAGCCAACCAGTCTCATTTCTCTCCAGGCCACCCTCCCCCCCTACCATTATTCCATATTGTTGTTGCTTCTGCAGTCTACCCATTGCTGCCGCGCGCTGCAGCCCGTCCAATGTCAACCCTTCGTCTACCCGATGGCGAGGCAGGGATCTACCGGGCCAAGCCGACATGAAAGAAGTACGATGCAGGAAACTGCCGCAACAGAACCTGAAGTTTGCCCTTTGATGCGCCCTGGCTTCTCTCTCTCTCTCTCTCTCTCTCTCTCTCTCTCCCTCTCCCCCTATCTCTCTCTGCATTCACTACGACGACCGCGTGCGGGTCCTTGCTCGGTCCTGCATCCAGATAAACCCCGGGGCCGTCCGCATCCACACCCGTTCCGTAGCCCATCCCGCTGCCTAAAGACGCATCTCCATTAAGAAGCTCATCGCATATCGCCCAGTCGGGGCTGGTCCCGAATCCGCATGATGTCTAAAAGCCATAAGAGGAGAGAGAAGTAGCAAATAGGCACGTAAATGTACACAAGAATGCAAACTGCGGGCTGGTTGGCTTCTTCTGCTGAGGAGCGAAAGGGTATGTCATATTTTTGCCTCATATCAGGTATTTCAAAAAGAGGATAGATAACAGGCACGCAAATACTACAGTCCCAGGAAGAAAACATACCAAGTACCTGGCATCGGCGCCCGCCCATGCTTCCCCAGTACCTGGCCCAAGTTTCCAAGCCCTAAACGGCTCGTGTCCTGACGACTCGAGCCGTATCCTGAACGCCGGTCCCTGTCTTTCTCTTCACCGGCCTATCTTCTCGCCCGTCCTTTGTCTCTGTCCTCAAGTGTGATATCATCAAAAAAAAAAAAAAAAAAAAAAAAAAGGTGTCTTTGCTGAAGCGAATGTTCCATATCCTCGCATTATTACAGAACCATATGCCCAGGGAAGAGAAGACGGAGGGGTGACCAGCCAAAAGAGTTTGGGGCAAGGGGGGGTGTAGATGAAAAGAAAGAAATAAAAGACCAAAAGGAGAATCCGAAATGCGCAAGCGGGTATTCCTAACAATGCCTGTCGTTCTCCGTATCCCGTGGACATGTTTTCCCCCAAACTTTTCCTTCCCATGACATGTTGTTTTGATTCTGGGCGTGCCGGGCGAAAATTCCGCCGTCCCCAAGCCAAGCCACGAATTATCTTTCTGTATCCCACGCGCCGGTTCGCCATAACCCTTTGTTTTCTCACTAGGCTGTCTGAGTCTTCCAACATGCATCCTTTCTCGTTCGGATATCGCGTCGTCCCAAATGAAGTTCCCATACTAGTTCCATGCGCCAATCCTCGCCGTCGAGTTTATGCCAATTGTTGTGAATATTCTCCAATGAAAAAAATCCAGAAGAATGGAGGAGAGTAGAGGACATGTTTGCCATCATTCTTCGTTCGACCCATTTTTTTTCGTGCTGCTTTCATTGTGTGTGTTTGTGTATTTGTATGTTGGTTGTCAGTGATCCACCCTCGTGGACCCTAGTTTTCACCGAGTGCTTGCTCAAGTCATGTTGGTGAGGTTGACTCCAGACTGGGGAACCATTGTCGGGTAGTATCCTGTTGATGTCGGTTTGCCCTCGTACGGACCGCAGCGTTGATTCGACATGAGCGGTCCAGGCTGGAAGATGCTTGGCAGCATTCCATTCTCGGGATCACGCTTGACCCTGTCGTGGAGTGGATCGTATTGCGAAGCCAGGTGCGGCATGTGATCCTGCCGACTTTGGTGGTTTTGGAACATTTCCACTCCTCCTGCCGACTCGGGTGGCTCGTAGATAGCACCGGGGTAGTAACGGTACTCCTTGGCTGTGTCGATGGCTTTGGCGTCCTCGGGAGGGATCATAGGTTCGAGCTCGGTATGGTGGCGTGCTCCGTACTGACTCCCGCGTGCGTCGTAGCCCCCTCCATAGCAATTTGCCATTCCCGCCCCTCCTCCAGAATATTCCGATCCAAGGATTGTGTTGTTCGGGTAGCCGGATATGCTGCCGCCCGAACCACCGGGCCCGCTGCTTGTGCTGGCGCGTCTTTCAGCCTGATAGTGTCCTGGTGAACGACCGCGCACAATCATCTTGGCTGACTTTCGGTACGCGATCCTGACGAGGTTATCGGGTCCCTGGCCTACATCCGCCCAAAGTTCAATCAGCAGATGGTAATACTGTTGAGCAGCTCTCCTCTTCCCGTTGTTAGCAGTCGCCTGCTTGAACTGAATGCGCTCAAAGGTGTGCTCCGTTTGGAATGAGTCGCCCCCCTGCTGAGCACCTGGGAAGCTTCCGCCGTCTGCAAAGCCGCCGCCAATTCTGGAGGGCCCCCCAAGGCTGGTGTCGTGAGGGTATAGCCCAAGGGGATGCGTTTGGTGAGGGTACTTGGGATGAAGGCGCACTTTCTCGGGCTTCGCGATTGGGCCTTTGTCTCTCTTGGGCGTATGCTGGACCAGTTCGATTACGTGGGAGTCATTCTCTGCAACGACAGCCGAGATAGACATTGCGAAGCCGATGACGTTGTAAGGCTGCGTGGACCCTGACTGAGTGAATTGCAGCGGCTGGCCGGGATAGTGGGGGGTCAGGCTGAAGGAGCAAATGCAGGAGAAGTAGTTCCTTCTGTAGCAAGTCCAGTCGCCGTCGGACTGGAAGAAGCCTTTGTCGATGTTGCCATGTATGTCGATCTTGACGACTCCTCCGTCGGAATATTGGAGGATGCCCAAGGGCGTGATGGCGCCGAGCGGAGGCACGCTCATGGGTGTCCTGGAAGAGGACGGAGGATAATGGCCGGCGGCATCCATCCTCAAGGCAGTCGGTGCAGTGAAACCGGTAATCGGGCTTGAAGTTGGAGATATGGGATGGCGGCGCAAAGCGGTTGGGTAAGATGGAGATCTGGGTTGGTGTTCCGAGACCCTCCTGAAAGATGGTGTCGCGGAAGTATACTGGTCTCTCACACTGATTTGTGTGCCAGGATGGGGTAATGCTGTGGAGCGGTGCATGCCCGTCGAAGAGGTGCTACTGTCAGGTAAGTCTGGGAGTTTGGCCATGATTTGTCTAGAGCTAGAGCTAGAGGGCATAGAGCCCGTCCGTCTTGTCTGGATAGAAACAATCCTATTCGGCGCTGTCGGGGGTTCGGGGGGACGGTGTGCGACCTACTTTGAGCCCAGGCGCGGCCTGACATCCAGGCTGGGAAAGACGTGAGAGGCAGCAGTGTGGTAGAAGCCGCTGTCAGTGGAGTACGGAGTGGTGGTGGTTATAGGTGGATTGAACAGATTTAAGAGCGCCGTCGGCTGTTGTGGAGGGCCTTCGATCGTCGACAGAGGAGCATTGACGTTGTGTTCGTATCTGATGTTCCCGTCAGCCCGAGTGTCTTCTCCCCCTCCAAGGAGAGAGTAATGTGCAAGGTAAAGGGAAGTAAAGCAAAGCAGAGCGTTGGAAGCCTGACACGACAACTGCTGTACTGCGTCCGCATGCGAGACACAGTGTCAGTGCGACCAGCTCTCAGCTCGTCGTACTGCCAGCAGCGCGTTGCACAACCGCCAGCGGATACAGGATCGGGAAATGCGAGGACACACCACCATCTCGCGGCGATAGGCGGGAATGCCTGTGGATTTCTAGTGGCACGTTGGGTGCCAGAAGGCGGCTACCCATGCCTTTTCATCTCTCTCGCGTTTTTCTTCCTTGGGTGTCTGGGCTGTTTTGATTTGTTTTGGGGGTTTTTTCGGCGCCGATGAGGACCGACTTCCTTTTGTCTTTGCAACGCAATTCTTGCTCGAGGCTCGCTCAGCTAGACCGATTGAGCAGAGAACCGACAAGAACCGAGAGGCTGAGCCAAGAGTCTGGGACTACACTTGTGTGAAAATATGACTGCTGGGGAGGTGGGGATAAGTTTGTTGCCGGGGGCTGCAGATGTCTGGACATTTAAAAAGGAACCAGAGCCGACTAGCACACTGCAGCCTGACCAGCGCATAGGAATCGAGGGGGAGACGTTATTTTAACCAGTCCCCCAAAAGAAGGGGAGGAAAAATCCAATGGGACTGCTACGTACCGCATGTCATTGCCTGATGGCTGGATGTCAAGGTAGTCATACCCCGTCGACGGCTCAAACTCCTAGTTACGGGGCGGGACTTGTTAGACCATGATTCTTGTTGAGAAACGGAAATTAAACAATGAACAAGATCTCGCAATCCGATCTCGACGCTGTGTTGTCGCAACCTTCAGGGAGCCGTGCTTGAGAAGTGAGGGGCGCTCAGGTGTGATCCATTGAGGATAGACAGACTAACGAGCAAGTGAGTGTGGCCTGCAGAGCACCAGTCGTGATAAGTTAGCTCGAGACACGTAAGAGAGACATCTTCCCACGAAGAGGCAACAGGAGTCAAAACGTCTTGAGGGCAGGGGAGGTGCTCGCGGCAGCAGCAGCGGAGGGGTGGGTGTTTGACCGGTCTGGGCTCGTCTTGTTGAGGCCGACCGATGAGAAGTAGATGTGCGGGAGAGGAGGCAACATGGGATACAGGCAATACGATCTGATACCGCCAGGCACCACAAAGTACTTTGCTAGCTGTCCGTCTTGCAATTGCTTGCAGTCGACCGTGTGAACTAGCCGACGGGGTCGAGAAGGCAAGTCGTGCGGTGGGCACACACATACACACCACGCACGCACAAGAGAGAGGGCGATGGGAAGGAGGAGAGGCACACGCACACCCACTCCCACTCCCACACCTGCACAACCGCCCAGCCCACCTCACATCACCTCGCCCAAGGACGAGAGGCGTTGCCAGGCATCGCAGCGCCTCCTAGGTGCCAGATGCACGGCGTTGGTGTGGTACCGATCCGCATGAAAAGGGCCATGGCATCCTGTCTTGTGCGCCTCACCAGGTCCAGGGAGTCGAATTGATCGTCCCAAACCCGGCTAAAGCAGGAAAGCTTCCGACCTCGATAAGTGCATCCATCATCTGGGGTTGATGTGTGCGCGCCCTCGTGCTTCCCGTCTCTTTTTTCTGTTTTCTTGCAGAAGGAGGCCGTGAAATAGAAAATCAGGGGAAATGATTGAGATTCAAACAAAATCAAAACTGCCGCTGATGAAGGTGCACTAGGCGGGAGAAACAAGAAAAAGCAATGAGCGTCGAATCGCATACGCACCTTTTTTTTTCTTTTCTTTCGCGAAGCCTCACACTCGGCCCGCTTGTTCGCCTGGCTGCCCCTCGGAACAGGATCACGCCGTCGGCACGCGGCCTGGGCCCAGTGACAGTCCTTGCCTGCCCTTTGGCTTGCCCGCCACCCGTCAAGTCGTGTTGATTCTGCTTTCTCACTCTCCCTCTCTTGTCGAAAGGCAGGCTCTCTCCTGACGATTGTTGTGCTGAGTTGTACGATGTCGAAGTGTGCGTTGTGCAAATGCGAAACCCCGCCGAATGGCCAACAAACCCCGGGGACGAATTGATTGGGTTAATCAAGCCGGCCGGCCCATGGTTGTTGTGCTGACAGTGCGCTCGACGCCTCTTGTAAGGTAGGGGCCGTCGGCCGTTGTGTGTCCAACACAGCGTCTAGATGCGAGAGATTGTAGGGGAAGGCGGGAAAGGGGAAAAAACGAAGCGCGAAGTCGCATTGCAGGGGAATGGACAGAAAAGGATCGGACTGGGCTGGGCTGGACTGGAAATGAAACGGGATGAGATCCGACAGGGAAAATAAAATAAAAAATAAAAGCTAAGGTACCTTGGGCAGCTGTTGAGGATTCATACGACGGTCGTCTCCGGCGACGAGGGGTGTCGCGCCGTAGTAGATGGGCGGCGATCTGGTGCTGATGCTTGCGCTCGTACCTGTGCTGGTACTGGTACTGGTGCTGGAGCAGCGGTCTTCTCGCCCCAGTTCCTCGATCCTCTTTTTTTCAACCCCCAGTTGTTAGCAAACTGTGACGCTGACGCTCTCCCAGAATACCCTTGTCCGTCTTTTGCCCGCTAGACCCGAACGCCCCCTCTTCCTGTTGGTTGTCGGGCGTTTCCTGCCACTTGACACGAGAACCTGCCTTGCTCCATCTGGTCTTGATATGTCTTATCCCCCCTCTCCCCCTCTCTCAATCTTTCGTCTCGGAAATGGGTTCTCAAGCACTCACCGGTTGACTCTCCAAAAGTGCTCCGGTCATACCAAGGGTTTGCCTGTAGCCCTTTATCCTGCTCGACCTGAACATTTTGAAACTGTCAGCAACTGAGGTTGATGTTCGTCGAGAAGGAAAGTGGTCGTTTCTTTTGACCCCGTAAGCCGGCAGGATTGGTCATGTTAGGGACACCGCCATTCATTGACGGGTACGGCGTAAGCCACGCAGATGTGCCGGTAAAATCGACAAGCCAGCCAGCTTAACTCGACGTCCACTCTCCGCCATAGAGCATGCTTCCACTCGTCGTCTTTTGTCTTGGACGTTCGTTCGAGTAGCAATGATCCCTTGGTCGTTTCCCCCGAGGAATCCAACATTATGGGACGGATGCTCACTCACCCGCAGGAAGAAGAGCAGAACGAATTGTGCTACCTGGAGACCGTCAGCTTCAGCTCATGTTCTGTTCAATGCGACGCCTGCGCTTCAAGAGAAATCCCCGCCGAGCAACGACAAACCCCTCCTCCTCCCCCCAAATAGAGACGAGTCGGGACCTGGCGTGGTATAGCCGGCAATATGGGTCCAAGCCAACGCCCCCTGGCGCAAATCCCGTTGCCGTTCGTCATCCAGGAAACGAAGAGTGAGAGTCGACAAAGTATGAAACAAGGAAATAATTGTACTCACGATCTCTGAGTCTCGTTCGATATTTGCGCAAATCGGTCAATTGACAGATCTGCTATGTAAGCTGATAGAAATTCAAGCGTAATGGCGAGAAGACGTCTAAGCCTCGTTGTTGTGGCGTGCTTGATGCGAGGAAGCTTTGGCGAGCTAGTTTCGATGCCTGCGTTGATGGGTTTGACGTCTGAGGAAAAGCTTGGTATTTTGGAATGAACTGTCAGATCAAGGAGATGCGAAAAGACCAACAGAGTGCAGGATCTTGGAAACCAGGTGTCTATATACCAGGCCCCCAGATGTGGCTGGCTCGAGATCGCACAAAAGCAGCGAAGATGGATTGGAGGCTCAACATGCGACCACCTGCTCGACATATGTCGCACAGACCAAGAGGAAGAGCAGATACCTAAATTTTCCAAGCACACTGCCGGCGGCCATGGAGTCGAAGGCAAGGAAGACGAAGTCGGAAGGCAGGGCGGGGACAAGTCCCCACGCATGAGCAAATGGGTTGTGCAGACTCTGAGACAACTGTGAAGGAACATTGAATTGTGTGGAGAGTTTCCAATACCCCCAGTCTCCTATTCGAAAGACGTGCGTTGCCTTGCGTTGGTGGTCTCTTTGCTTGAATACGGTTCCAGGGCGTGTAGACTGATGGCGCAAAACAGAGAGCTGTCTATCGCCAAGCCGCCGTCGAGTGAAAGTACCGGGAAAGAACCAAAGCCGCCGTAGACGAGGTCTTCTGGCAGGGGGTGAGGGCCTGTACGACGCGAGTTTGCTAGCCAAGCTTCTCAATGGCCCAGGGCCACGGGGTCATTCAAGCAAGCCAGCCTTTGTGTCCGTGTCTGAGGACGCAATCAGGGCGGAATGACACCTCCCTATTCAGCCTGCCGACTGGTCGACATCATTATGCCTGTCCCTATCAACAATATGGGATTGCTCTTCCGCTTCTACGTGGTTTGTCGATGATACAGCGGATGGATCCGGGCCTCGGAAGCCTCTTCCTTCTGAGGCCAAGGAGCGGAGGATCTACTGACCTGCGTCGGTGTGTATCCGGGTAAGTCGAGGTCTTGCGCTGTGAACGGAAGAGCGCCTTCCAAGCCTCGCTGACCTCTTCTTCCATGCAGCAAATCTGCGGCTACCCGTCCGTCAAGGGCTGGATGAAACGCCACAAACAACCCCCTTCTGATAGGAAAGGGATTTGCCCAGGCGTGAAAGTGGGCTATCAACGGCACGTTGCAGGCGTAAAAGCAGGTCGTGGGCGTTTAGCGGATTATCTCGGCCACTGAGATCGAGGTTCCGCATGACGTCCAGATTCGACCAACACCCTGCGTCGATGTTGTTGGATTGGCTCAAAGAAGGTGGTGTTGGTGAATGCGAATGACGAAGCTTTGACCTCGTGTAGTCGGAACCATTGTATGCAGCCAGAGAACCTGCGGTCAGGGCTGACGGGGATGACGGAGGCAACCTCGCGGCTTCCACAGCCACGTCAAAACAACATGTTTGGCGACAACCATGGGATTGTTGAAGATCCACCCAGGAAGCTTTCGGCCCTAAACCTGCCGCGCCGAGCTAACTGCCCCGGTGGCTTGTTTATCTGCACATAACGTTCGACGAGACCCCAAGCCAGCTCTCATGTCTGGGAGCTCAAACAGTGAAGAAGGCGTGTCTCTGCCGGCCGAGACACGCTCGCCACATGACACGTGCGAGGGGAATAGGGTTTCGCTTGAACCGGTTGACAAGGTGCCATCGGATCATTTGCCCCAGGATGCTGTGTTTCTGGGCAGGTACCGGACTTCTACTTTGCACACCAACTCATCGTGACTTCAAAAGTTCTCCTCCGAAGTTTGTAAAAATAGCCAGTTTCCCAATGTGGGATTAGCTAGCAAAGGCGCAGAAATAGAACCTGTTGAGCTGTGCCTCTCCGTGGTGGCCCAATGAGATTACAGCCTACCCGAGGAGGGTAAAGAAACCTGGAATTCTCCATTTCCAGACACTCGGGCTCCTCTGGATAGGGCGATGAACAGCCAATCTCAAGCCAGGAGAGCTCAGAATCAGGGCCTGAGGATTGAATTCTACACCTCGTGTTCTGTAATGCAGCCTCAATATAGACGGTCGCGTTAGTTGGATTGGTCGTTTGTGCAGGTTCCCGTCGACTAGTCCGGAATGATCTAGCCAACTGTTACGTCTGCACGCCACCATACTTGAGGCATCAAGTCAACTTGATTGTTTCAGAAGTCTGATTTCGGAGCTTTTTAGTCAATCGGACTGGTCGGATGGACGGCGACGCCGGGGTCGGGGTGATGAGATTGCCAGTTCAGCAGGGCATAAGATCGCAGATCGAACAGCTAAGGAGGCTGTTTGCCGAGCTCCAGAGCTAGAACTCGCAGCAAAGCATGCCGATGCACCACGCGTGGGACCATTTCCGAGGGAGTCCAGGAATAGTGGTTGCCATGGGTTGGCAGGTAGACCGTCGAGTATGCTCCAGTACTGTCGGATCGGGCCGCTGGAACCTGACTGTGACCTGTCCGTGGCTGGATCCAAGGTAGCTACTGATGTTTGGACGGACGGTACGTACGGCGTAAGACGGAGGCGGGCTGATGATCTCTCTGTTGTGGCCGGCCATATGCCATCGATATGCACATCAAACCACGCCCCCAGATGTGTGAAGGCTAGCTTATTTTCCTCCCTCGTCATCACCGTCGCCGGGTTTCTCGCCGCTGGCTGCCAGATGAAAGTGTAAAAGGTACCGGTTCCCCATGTTTCTTCACTGCCTGCGTCCATAGATCAGATCTTGTGTGATGTGACGTATCACGAGCACCAGGGTCCTTTCTCCATCAGCGGTAGGCGGAGACGGCTCAGGCAGCTGAAAGCCTGAGTGATAACAAGTAGGAGCGGATGCTGACGGGGACGGCCTGGCGTGCAGAAAGCAAGTCACTTCTGCATGGGGCCACAACAGGGGGCGGGCAGAAGTGGTGACACAGAATTCTGACGGGGTGATTGGAGCGGTGCGGTGCAATATGCAAAAGGGCTGCCTGGGTGCGTTGTTCTGGGGGTAATGTTTGAATCCGGAGCCGGACTGGCCGCCATGTCGGTATGGAATCCAAAGGCAATGTAGTACGTACTCTGTACTGGCGGCGTAGCATCGCTGCAAAGCAGGCAGCCTCCGCGTAGGTAAGGGCCCTGGGTGCCTGAATGTATCTGTGATGCGGGAGCCAAGGCCAAGAGTCGGTATGATACGGCAGGGTTCTCTCTCCGTGTCCGCACCGGGATAGAGGAGTTGAAATTCGTTGGCTGCTGTGGATCAAGATGGCATGGCACAGCGGGGAGGGATATGGCGAGACCGGTGAGGTGACGGAGATTGGAATCCAGGTACGTATGCTGCTTGCTTCTTGCTTCTTGCTTGCTGGGCAGCGTCTGCGTCTGCGTCTGCGTCTGCGTCTGCGCGTGCGTCTAGCGTAGCGATGCATGACAGGTGTCGGAAGCCCAGTGTGGTAGGTTCATCGTCAAGGCTCCGCCGTTGGTGCTTTCACGCACAAGGCGAGTTCTCTGGCGCGGTGGTGGTGCCCCGGCCTGGGTACCGTACTCTGCAGCCAGGCCAGAAAGGTGACGGAAGCCAGGATGTTGACTGCTCATTCGCTGCCGGGGATATAGCAGGGCGTAAGGCTCGAGTGGGCTTGAAAGAAAGGAGGAAACAAGAGAGCCAGGGGGGTAGGCTGGCTGGCTGGCTGGCTGGCTGGCTGGTTGGCTGAATGTTGGGCGAGACAAGTGGTCAAAACCGCTGCGTGGTGGATGGAGGAGGAGGTTCTGCACTGTCTCGGTGTCGGTGACCAGAGAAGCGCAGAGGCCCACCCCACCCCGCGTCATGTCATTTGATTCGCACGGTACGGTGTAGGAGTGGAGTCCGTGGCACTGCTACCTTAGGTAGGTACCTTACCTTAAGGTATGAAATGGAATGGACGGGAGGCGGTTATTGGACGCTGGAGGAAGGCTCGCCTACAGTGTGCGCACAGTGTGTTTTGCTGCAGAACTGTGACGTACAGTTCCCTGTTGGTGGGTTTGACACTGTCTTCCAGCCCTCCCGCCAACTCGGCCCTGCCTCATTCGCACCTTGAGCTGGGAAAGGTAATGGAAGGTACTTACTACCTACCTAAGGTGCCTAGGTACTTTACCTAGGTAGGTAAACCGTGCAGCTCCCGGCAGGCAGGCAAGACCTCCCGTCACCACCCCACGCCAGCAGCTCCTTCCTTCCTGCCTTCCCTCAAAGTACAATCTATGTTCGCAGGCAAGAGCTCCGCCCAGGCACCTTGCACTGTGCCTTCCTACCTAGAGAAGGACGGTGATGACGGGAAGTTCTTCAAGCGGCCTCTCGTGGCCCGCTGCATCTCTCGCTGTCATGTCACGCCTGTTGTCCTGTCCTGTCCTGTCCTGTCCTGTCCTCATCCTGTCTTCCCCTCATTGACCACTCACCGACTGTGACCCTCCCTCTCTGTTTCGCGCATGCCTTGATTCAGTCTTCTTTGCTATCGAAACGGCTTTTGTCGAGACATAATGCCATGGTAGACAAACACATCTTCTAGAATCCCGCCAGCATGCAAACAACCACAAACTACTAATCAGCCGCGGCATTCGCCTTCGAAAACGCTTTGGCATTTCCCTTCTCTGCAATGGCCTAAAACGACTTCCTTCGGCTTGTTAAGTGGAGTCTTGCATCATATCCTGTCTCTGGGCAGACCTCAAAATAACCTCCTTTGCTCTCGCCAACCCTCACAAGCTACTTTCTCCTCGCATTCTCCAATGCAGGGCTTGATCTCTGCATCCGAGGCTGTATTCAACATCTGCACACTCGGAGCTACTGACCGTCCGCTCTAACTGGAGGTGTCCTGATTCCCGCTCCATGTACCATCAGGTACCCCCAAGGGCCTTTATGGTACCCTACCGCGGCTTGCGACATGTTGTCTCTTTTCATCCTATTTGATGCAAGCTCGTCGTCTACACCCCATCTCTATGGTCGCCAATCTATCGCTAACTGTAAGCGTCAGCTTCTGACCGTTTTGGTCTACTCGTCGCCCTCTCGCCCACCCTGTCTATGTTTCGCGCTGCTATAGTCTTGAGCCAAGCGGATCGGCTTGTGTGCAGACCCGGCCGTCATTCCTTGGCCATGCAATCCTGTCGTCTGGCTCTCAGGAATATTCTGCCCCTTTATTGAGGCCTATTGTCCTCGTCAAGAGCTCGAACTCGGGCTCTCCCAAACACAAACGCCTTGCTGTTCGGCTGGACTCGGGGCCATCTGCTCGGTGCTTGCACAATATGACAACTTCTGTTCTGAGCAGAAGTGAGACATGGATCCTCGATGCAGCTCCAGGCATTGGGTTTCCATACACACCTTGGGTTGAAGGCCTGGCTACCGACGGGAAAGGGGATCACAGGGGAAGCTCAACTGCTTCAACAAGTTGACAGCGGCTCACCGCGTCTTCTCTGTTCCGAAGCAGGCGTCTAGATTCTTGACCTACAATGAGCCACCCCCGGTAGGAGGGGTGGCGGGTGGACTCGTTGCCTTTCCCAACAGCCTGGTTGCCTCACAAAAGTCCTCAAAGAAGCGGTCAAGAGATCGGAGTCCTCAGATGCTCGCCCTACGAAAAATGAATATTTTCAATCTCCCGTTCTCTGACGGCTCTTCTCAAATTTTGCCCAAGCCCAGCCCCCTTTCACTAGAAGCACCAACCAAACAGAGCAATCAGTCTGTTTAGTACCCGGCTTCGTTCTTGAGATGACGCTCTGCCAGGTTCAAGAGCCAGCGATCGCGACTACCCATGGCTTTTTCGTTGGTGACTTTGGGGCGATAGGCCCCCTAGCGCGGCAGCTCCAAGTTGAGGTGGTACAAGGAGGGCGTTAGCCGAAAACGCGGATACGCTTTACAGGACTTGGTTGGGAAAGGGTTTCGATTCAGTTATCTCGACGAGCAGTACCTCTGAATGGCATAATCAGAGTCTGGCCGTCACGCTTTCGTGCCGGTGCCATGTTTTCGAAGAGCTGCATCGTGTGGTTCTGGGTGCTAAAGCCTGGACTATTCAAGTCCAAACGCTGTGGATTGCTTGCGCGCATGTCGCTGCGCGGAAAGGGGTGCTTCGCACATGGCCACCTATATCGCTACACGTAGCAGATGAAGGTCTGCGTATGAACCATCTACTCGGGATCATCACGGCATACGCCGGCCGTCTGCCGACAAGTGTATCATGGGCTCACTCAAAGAGCAGGGTTCTCACCACGTTGCTATGGCTCCGCTCAGACGTCGGATCTGGTCATGGTAAGGGTACAGATTTCCGGATTTGTTCGCTTCCTCTTTCCACATCGGGACCATCAGTCTTGACCTGTCAAACGTAAAGGTTCCCATCAGTCAAATTGCTCGCCACCAAGCCATGTTTCATCTCCACCACCAAATTCCTGATCATGCTGTGGAAGACTTCTAAGGCCCCCCTCAGAAAGCCTTCTGGAGGACGCGAGGTGGACATGGGCCGAGACTCGTGAGTTGTCGCCCGCCTGAACAATCGACCCATGATGAACCCTTACAAGGCCTGGACCGCGAGAGTCCCGTGGCTCGGAGCATTACCACGACTATCTTGTCATATTGGGAGCACGAGAATCGAAAGTTGAGCGTCATCTCAGCGTGTCGTTACTGAACACCGTGCGCGGCTTCCATGCACGTTGTTTCCCAGACCGGTTTCAGGCCCGCCTGTCGGGATTCAACCCTGGGTTCTTATGGATGCAACGTTTGACAGGATCTTCATGGATAGTCCATGGGTCCATCGTCTGTCAGCCCTCCCTGGAAGACGGCAGGCGATCACTGCTAGGACATCGTGATGGTCGCTGTTGTGCGCCTTCAATGATTGCAGAAGTAATCTAGTGCTCGTTTAGGTTGAGCGAACGAAGCCTCTTCGATGGGCCAATGACTCGCACTCACGGAAAGCCAGTGAATCTACCAGGAGGTCGAATGACAACAGAGCCAATGGTGCGGGCACCCGATGCCTCATGTCAGCCCACTCCGAGCCGCTCACCGAGAGACCCTCTGCCACTTCGAGACATCATCTGACAAGAGCAGCTGAAAAGACAACGCGTCGGTATCGGACGAGGCCACTGGCGCACGCGCATCTAAGCCACGAGTAGGGTACTGATATCGGCAGCTTTAACCAGTCTTTTTGCACGCGCGGACAGGGTGAGCTCATCTCTCGACCAGAGGATTAGAAAGGTACGACAAGCTCAGTAGGCAGGTGACCAGTAATATCCGAGGCGGGTGGCGCCACGAATGCTTCGACTCAGACCCCACACTCTGCAAAAAGAGGGTTACCCAAACAGCGCTCATCTCTCAATAAGCTTCGTTTTCCACGACGTTCTTGCCACATGGAATCGGGCATGGGTCTGCTACCTGTCAAATTTCAGGTTCCACCAACCCTGCTTTACCAAGATGTCAAGTCGACAATCGCAGTGAAGGACGAGGCGCCATGGTCTCTCAATGGCATGGGGCCTGGACTCCTTCTCCAGATCCGGATAGAGTAGGTACAGTTTGGGTCCAAGGAGTAGGCAGCTGCTCACCCTCGCGATGCTGAAACAGCGCACCAAGGTTTGTGGCACATGGGTGATGGGTGCAATCTCAAACTCTAAGAAGCAGCCTTGATGGCAGGGCGGGGCATGTCGTTCGGATGGGGCTGGGAACAACTGGACGCAAATGGCAATCGGACCGGTAAAGTTGGGAGTCGCTACGGGACTAAGGCACCGTAGGTTCAAACAGTCCGAAGTGGGTCGCCGCAAGACCGGCGCCAAAGCGGGGCTCCACGCTGTCAAAGGCGTTCCGTCCGTGTGCGGGTCCGGGCTCATTATCCGGGCCGGCGGGGATGCACGGACCACATGTTTGTCGAAGACTCATTCAGCTCTTTGCTGATGCTGAAAGCTGACTGCGATGGAATGTGCTATGAGGGGCGCTGACAAACATGAATGCCAAGAGCAGGCGCCCGCGCCTTCTTCCGCCGCCGCCCCTCCCCCTTCCTCCTCTGAACATGACGTTGTATCCGTAACGTTCCTCCCTGGCCATCCTCCAAGTCAAGCCACACCTTTAATCAGCTCCACAAACTGAATCGCCCTGCCTTAGACACTTTATGGGGTACGTACTGCATGCGTACTAAGGATTCTGAGCAACTCCACCGTCAAGTGTGACTCCGACGATTACTGCGGAAACTGACTGCTTGGCTGGGCTTTGACTGCTGTGACTAACAATCCAGCGGGAGCAAATTGGTCATCGTTGTCGCTGACGCTTTTTTTTTCCCTTCTCGCCCAGGCAGACGCAGATTGCTGCGGTACATAGGTAGCGACAAACGTTCGCCGGAGGTTGATTGCTGCGACTCTGCACCCCTCCTCCCCCAGCCCGCCGCCCTCAGTTCTTGTCTGCCACTGAGGTGCATCTCGACATCTCCCTCCAGCTTCCTCCCGGGAGCTTCCGCCACAGCTTCCTCGTATCTGTGATTTCCTCGGGCATGCCTAAGAAAAGGCATCAATCCCTATTCTCGAAGCCGCAATCCACGGCCCCCGCATCGCTAGGCGCCTCAGCTTCAGCCTCGACATCTGGCCGTCAGTACCTCCCGTCACCTCCCCCCACAGCTTCCCCCACCCCCCACCGCGTCTCCGGACGTGACGTTTCCTACCTGCCATTGATTCCCCTTTCCCTCACTCTGTACTATATCGGCGGGGTCAACCGAGAAAGCTGACACGAAAGCCGTGGGAAACAGAGAGCCAACGCAAGGGCGTTAACGAACTCTTGGCCGATCTCCGCCGATCCTCCCACGCCTCCTCAAGTCGTACCACCGCAGCATCCTTAGCAGCCACGCCCACTGTCCCGCCTGCCATCCGACAGATCCTCCATATCCCAGAACCGCCTCCTCTCCCACCCAGGCGTGTCCCGAGATTCGACGCAACAGGGAGACGAGTCCCTCCCGGCCCGCCACCTCCACGCAGCTGGCTCTCCCGTTCTTGCAGCAATGCCACCCGTTACAACAGCGCCCATGCCATCGCCGCTCGCGGCGCCGTCAAAGGCCTGCCGGGCTCTTACGAGCCGGACAAGGGCAGCTTTACGGACCTGTTGCTGCGCAGGATGGCTTTGAATTGGGAACTTCAGAGGGATTATGATCGGTACTACCTTCACACGCTTCCTAGCCGAGTCCGGGCCTCTCTGGCCAGGTATGTAGGCTTGTGGTACGAGGCCGGTCTGTCCGCTGCGGACTTGCGCAATATCCTGATCCCTCCCGCCGTTGACGAAGAAAACGGGGCCCAGCTGTCCCAGGAACCCGAGGACCTTGTGTCTCTGAACAATGACATCTACTTCCTCGACCTCACGGGCTCCATCGGCTGTTCCATGTCTGTCAAGGAACTGGCTGACGTGCTCTTCCCGCTGCAGCTGGCTCTGGCACCGGAAGAGGTGCATGACTCTTGGGATACGGCGGAGGCACCGTCGCTTCCTCCGAAGCTTCTGCCCAACATCACGCACCTTTGTCTGGCCGTCACTCCAGGAGCCGGTGTCGATGGGCCCGGTGTGTCATGGAGGCAGCTGCTCACACTCGCGGCGAAACTACCCACACTCACGCACCTCAGTCTGGCCTACTGGCCCGAGCCGGCGTTGACGCCCAAGGCAAAGTTCGCGACGATTGTATCGCCTGAGGGCCACACGTCACAGTATGCGGGCACCGGGGCCTATTCTCACACCCTCGACGATGACTGGACTGAGGCCGTCATCATGCTGCGGAAGCTAAGCAAGTGCTTGTATGGATTGGAACATTTAGATATCACTGGTTGTGGCGCTTGGTTCAAGGCCCTCATGGTTAACGTAGATGGTGATAAGGTCGACTGGAATGGGCCGTGGAGCAAGGTATCTTCACTCGTATTGAAGTATGGGTACGAGATAAGCGAAAACACTCCTATAGCCGATGGTCAAAGGTATTTGGAGGCGGCAGAGATGGCCAAGGCAATCGAAAGGTACATTGTCGGGCAAAGAGGTGGAAAGGGACGGTTCATCACCGTCGAAAGAGACCAGATCGATGAGGCCTTTGCGCAAGCTGTGATTTAGAGCATACAAATCACGATTGTATAGAAGCTTTGCTGCGAAGCAATACATATTCTTGCAACGATTATCTACTTCGTGATCTAGTCCTAAGAGACCTGATTCTGCCTACTCGCATTCCACAGCTCCTTGAACTTCCCACCCTTCTCGAGCATAAGGGACTGCGGCTCACCGACTTCTACGATATGTCCCTTGTCAAGAACAACTACTCGGTCAAAGTCAGCAACAGTGTCTAGGCGATGCGCGATTGCGATAACGGTATGCTCATTAAACTCCTCGCGAATGAGATCCTTCACCATACGCTCAGTATGGGGATCGATGCTAAATTTTATGTGAGCTGAACCATGTCCGCAACAAACCGGATGGTGCGGCGGGAATCTTACCTGCTCGTAGCTTCGTCCAAGAGAACGATTTTGCCTACCTCACGACGCAAGACAGCCCGCGCCAGGAAGAAGAGCTGTCTCTGCCCGTGGCTGAGTGCCTCCTCGACAAATTCTGCGTCCAGGCCACCATTCTCCTGGATGGCATCCCAAAGACCGAGACGTGTCAGTGTGGAAGTGATGCGTTCGTCAGAGGCTGTGGCAAACGGGTCGATGTTTTGGCGGACTGTCCCGGGAAGAACGAACTGGTCCTGAGTGATTGCAATCAGGGCCGATCTGAGTTCCAGAAGAGGAACAGTGTCCAGGGACAGGCCATCAATGTGGATTGAGCCCGATGATAGAGGCAAGAGGCGAAGTAGAGCGAGGAGGAGCGAGGATTTGCCGCTTCCAGTGCGTCCTACGATGCCAATCTTCTCTCCGGCACGAATGGAGAGGCTGATACCGCCCAGGGCCTTGGGCATTGATTTCTCATCACAGTCATTGGTGCTGGGCGCATATGAAGCCGAGATGTCCCGTAGTTCGATGCAGCCCTTGTCAGGCCATCCTGGAAGTAAGGTCGCCGATGCTCGTCGGCCTTCAGAGCCCAGGAGCTGTCTTTGTAGCAAATCATCCCCGATCTCGTCAGGAGTATCGTCGGCAAAGTTCTTGATTCGTGCGACCGCACCGATGGAGGTCTCCAGAGACGTCCAGAACTGGATCAGCATCTTGAGGGTCTCGGTGAAGGAGATCAGCTGGACTAAAGAGACTCCCGTCAGGCCTACTGAGACGGTATCACGGAGGCGGACTGCGAGCCCGACCACGAGGAGGGCTAGTGCGGTTGTGGTTAGGTCGAGCACGAGGGTCAACCATTGCTGTGTGAGAAGCAGGATGTAAAAGGGGCGTTGCGAGCGATCGATGAGGGTGTGGGAGTGGGCTATGGAGGGTGTCGTCGCGGCGTGTGCTCGGATGGTGGAGAGCCCAGAAAGCGTCTCGAGGAAGTGGGTGCTATTGGGAATCGATGTCAACGTCCAAGGTTCATCATGTACGGCCGGAGTCAAAGGCGGCTTACTACACCGGGGCTTTCTCCTCCAGATCCAAGAAGCGGAGCTGCCGGGAGGTACGGAGATACGCCCTTTGGATGAAGTAGAATACGAGTATCAAGACCGGGAAACTGATGACGATGTACCAAGAGGCGGAGGCAATCAGGAATGCCTTGCCTATGCAGGTGAAGAAGCCTATAATGTTCAGAGGTCTAGTCTATAGCAATCAGTACGGGTGAGGAACCTACTAGCGAGGGATACGACCAGGGCCAGGGGCAAATTGCGGTCGACCATACCGATATCTTGGGAGAACCTAAACACATCAGTCGTCTTGGAGCCCGAACTTGGGACTTTCGGGTACTTACCGAGTTGTAATAGAACCGATGTCAGTACTTGTGAAGAGGGCCAGTGGGGCACTGTTAATGTTGTCAGACATGAGAATCTAGCTGCTCGGGGGAAACACCACCTACTGCATGACGGCCTTTAGGAGGCGCTGGTGCAAGTTGATGCCCGACCTTGATGCGATTGGGACAAGGACAAACCTGTAAACGTGAGTTTCACTACGACGTCTTGGCTCAAGTAGTATGGTACATGGACTTACCAGATAAGAATCGCGAAACAAACAACGCCGCTTACCTGCAAAGCAGCATAGACACCGAGGTAGTACGCCGAGTCCGAGTCGCCATCATCAACATTATGGTCGGTCCAAAATTTGAGCCATACCGCTTTAACCATATTGTCAGTATTTCATGTTTAGTCTGAGAGTTGCAGCACTTACTTGGGAAAGTCGAGAAGAAAGCCCAAGATATCTGGAGGAGAAGCATGACTGCCACAAGAACGGCGCCGACGCTTCCAAAGTAGTAACCGTAGACGCTCCAGTCGCCAAGCTGACGTCGCTTATCTTCCACGTCGGTGGCGGTTTTGGCGAGTTTTTCCCCGGTTATATTAGTGAATGTGTCGACGGGAGACTCGCTCGAAGTGATCTCATCACCGCTGCCAGCTTCGATGGTGGCAAGGCTTTTGACGTAACCGTCAGACTCTAGGCACTCTGCAAATGTCCCTATCTCTAACACCTTGCCGTCCCCAAGTGCTATGATCACGTCTGCCTGTGACAGAAAGCCGACTACGTCTCGTGTTAGTCTTATGTGCAAAGTTTTGCTGTCTTCACGCTCCGACGGCGACAAAGTTGCATCAACTCTTACCTGACTGTGTTGCAAGAACAATTGTAGTATCCCAAGCCCGTAGGATTCCTTCTTTGGGGTTGAAGAGTCTGCGGAATACTGTCTTGGCCGTGTGATTGTCAAGACCACTGAAGACATCGTCGAAGAGTGCAATTCGGGGCCTGGAGTAGACTGCTCTTGCAAGCGCCTGACCGGCGTCAGTAACAGCAGCGTATCATCACCTGGTATGACTTACGATACGTTGCTTCTGGCCTCCACTCAAAGCAAGACCTTTGCTACCGATGAACGTGCGATCGCCTTCAGGGAACATGACAAGATCCTTTTCAAGATCGCAGGCTATCAGGACTTGTTGGTAGAGGCTTTCATCGAATTCTGAAAAGCAGATGATGTTCTTTCGAATCGTCTCATTCTATTTGATATGAGTTCATGCCCGACAACGTGCGATACGACTTCACTTACGATCAACCATGGGCTTTGTTCGCACCATGACATCTGACTGCTGGACAGCGAAACGAGACCATCAACATAAGCAATCTCACCGAGAAGACCTTTCAAGAATGTCGTCTTCCCAGATGCCACTGATCCCACGACCATGGCAAGCTCTCCGACCTCGACGCTGAAGTTGAGTCCATGAAGAACCGGGACAGACTCTAGTTTCCACCGAAACGATGCGTCTTTGACTCGTATTGCGATGTTTCCCCGGTGGGAGTTACCAGTATCATTGGGAGACGACTCGATAGAGGGTCTTGATGGAAATGAGCGGTAATCATTTCGTGGCGGCTGGCATAGGTAGTTTTCAATGCGGTGGAAACACCCAAGGGCCGCGCTCAAGTCCAGGACCGTCTCGAACATGAAGAACAGGGGGCTTGCCAACAGAATAATCAGAGAGAGGGCAGCAAACAGCTTGGTTGCATCGAGCGTCTCCCCAGACTTGGAGATGATGGCCATGTACATGGCAAAAGCAACCACCGGGGAAATCATGAGCGGAATCTGAGCCACGGCCGAAGTGATTGCAGCAATCACGCGAAACGGGGTGGCGGCCTTCATTTCTGAAATCCTGAGGTCTGCAATCGTTTGAGAGAGCTTCTGAGTAAGACCAGACATCTTGATGCTCTTGACGTGTCCCATCATTGCCGAAGTAATCCCTGATTATCCGTGAGTGGTGTGGGTTGTACCAGGATAGGGACGCATACCGATACGTTTTTGCACATTTTCTATCCACGCAACTTGATACTTTTGCGTTGCAGGAGCAAATAAGAAAGTGACTATTAGAGCAAAAACCGACACAATGATGGGGCCCGCGGCCGCGTAGCCGATGTGACTGCTGAGGATCCAAGTTGCCAGGGCGAACTGGATGATGTTGGCCCAAAACTCATGTATTTCCCGCCAGGCGCGGATGATGGCGTCAACCTGGTGAAAGTTAGTTCTCGCGGTATATGTAAAGACGTCGGGAGACTTACATCCGTCGACATGAGAGTAACGGCTGCGGCATCGTCGCTGGAAGCACTCCTGAGCTCCGTCGTCTTGGAGTAGATGGCAGCGACCAAGACGCCCCTGAGCATGGTTAAGGAGCGAAAGGCTTTGTGCCAGTAGAAGCTTGACGCGATGGAGATGCCAAGGTAGACGAGGCCGTATGCCCCAATAAGACCATAGCCATGATTGACGTTCTCGGACGGGTCTTGCAGGAAGTCCAGGAAACGATTCAAGACCAGAGGCTGGCAGATGGTGAAGCCCAGGAGACAAAGCCTCGCAGGGACAACAGTCAATAACTGCCACTTCAGCGTTCCGATGCAAGCCCAGACGAGGCGATAGCTGTGCGGACGAGATGAATCGTTCGTAGTGCTATGTGACGTCGACGAAGACTCGTTCCAATGCAACCAGAAGCGCTCGTTCAGCACGGCAGCCGACATGGACTCATCCAGGGTGAACAAGTCAAGTGGCTTCAGGAGGCGACGGAACCCAGTCATCAGCAGCGGCGTGAGCCACCAGAAGAGACCTCGGCTGTAAATGCCACTGGTCTCCTCAGGGCTGAACGACCGACCGTCTGAGTCGACAAGGTACGTCGTCTTCTCCTGGGCCTCGAGAATCACGATGGCCGCCTTCAACGCAAACGAGGCGGTGAAGGCGGCACTGATGGCAGCGCTTAAGTGCGACAGCCATATGGTGCGGAGGATTGCTCCATCCAGCACCAAAGAGACAAGCATGTATGTATTCAAGATGGACGAAGGCTTAAGGCTCTTCGAGTGTTCTATGTACGAGAGACCACCAAACACCAGACTGGCGACGAAAGACACGCAAGATGCCGCGACAGACACGGTGCGCAAACGCCCCGCGTCATGGGTCGTCCAGAGTGCGATGAGGGTGAGTTGCAAGATGGCGAGGATGCCGATGGCGGCGAGTTTGCATAAACGAAGAGCGTATCCAGAGACCGTGCGAGGAAGTTTCCCGAGTTGAAAGAGACGGAAAGGGGCGGCAAGAAGCAGCAGTGAGGCGGGGAGAATAGTAAAGAGACATTGTTCAAAAGTAAGAGTGAAGTCAAAGCCGTCACGACAGTCTCGGATAACTGGGCCGAAAGAATCGTCAGCGGCTGGGAGCACATGATTGAAGTCGAATTGTCCATGGTGGGCGAAAGGCTTCAATAGCAAAGTTGACGAAAGAAAGGGAAAGCCCTTTCGAGTCGGGGCCGAGGGATTGACCCTTTTAATGCCCGGGCTGTCAGCAAGCAAACCAAGGGAGCCTTCCCCTGAGACACTATCCGGTAAAGGAAGGTGGTTAAGCAAAGCAATCAAACTGCTGACAAGGAAAATCCTGCATGTCTTTGGAAATTCACGAAATCAAGCACCTCGTCCGAATAGTAATAGTAATACTGACGGCAGGATTGGTTTGGGAACAAGGCGACAGTCTCCCTCGAAAAAGAAAGAAGCTTTCCAGATGTTTCTATTTTTGTTTGCCGTTCTTGGGATGAACAGAACAATCCAAGAGAGTCGAGCCGCCAGACGCAACCTCAGAAGCAGGTCCCTTCAGGGTCCTTAGTGGCTGTGAATTGCCCAAAACCTGACGCCACATCCCTGTCTCGTCCAAACAGGTTTTCCCGGGCGTCATCCGATGAACGGGCTAGACCGGTTTGTGTGGGTCCCCCGTGTGCACAACGGACAACACTGGCGCCACCAGCCGGCAAAGAATGGCTGGAGAGACACCCGTGGACAAGAGAGACACAAGAGAGTCACCGGGAGAGACAGCACCGGAGGAGGGTGGGCCCTGATGACGCAAACTTCGAGATCTTCGCCCACCGACCCGACCAACCTACCTGAGCAATAACAACCAGCCAACACCAACCCTTCTCGCATGACTAAAATCTTGGCCACGTCAGGCCCGACGGAACTTGCTGCGCTGTTCCACCCATCAAAGCAACACTCACAGGGTACAAACAGCCTAGATGATGTTCGCCTCTTCCCTTTTTTCGTCCGCCCAACTGCCGCCCAGGCCCTTGGATTTTCCCCGGGCCAGTCAAGTGACGCCGATGGAGACAAACGGCCTTGTTCCTGGCCCCCGTCTCCATCGTCACGGCACGGCATTCTTTGACGCCCACTCAGGAAATCAGGCTCGATTTGGTTGCATCATTGGTCTTTCTGGGGTCTCAGACGGGCTGGCCTGCTGTGAATCACCCTTCTTTTTAGGTCGCACCCTCCCTCATAAGGACAGTATCTTTGGCTGCCCTCAAGTCCTTGACTTTGTCACTGTCATTTCCCAGTTCCCAATCCAACCACCTCTCTGTTGTCTTACACGAAGCAAACACTCCCGTCGGCAACATGCATTTCACCGCGATAGTACCGCTGGTGCTGTCCATAGTGGCATTTGTCCTCTCCTTCCTGGCCCTCTTTGCCGGCCAGAAGGAGGGCTTCATGGAGGATTACGACGTCATCCGCCTCAACACATCCGGACTCGGCCAAAATGTTCTGGACGTGAGCTCTGATTCATCCGGCGACGATGGGAGCACCTGGGATAGGCTAGTCGGCATCGTCCGCAACAAGACGTCTGACATTATCAACGACATTGGCAACGACATCGCAGATCGTCTCGCCGACGAGCTCGGAATCTCTCACTGGTACTCCCTGCACCTAATGGACGTGTGCCAGGGCGACTTTGCGCCCAACGTCACGGCTCCCAACGTCTGGCTCAACGTCTCTGCCTGCACCCAGCCGAAGCCTGGTCGTGAGTCCCACATTGTACCGCTCCGTTTTGCTCCATGACTGACTCTCATGTAGCCAATGTCAACCTTACCAAGATGCTAGACCAGGAGCTGTCCGTCGGCCCCCTGCGTCTGAGCCTCGCTGACCTCGACTGGCCCGATACTATCGAGGACGCTTTGGACAAGGTCAACAGGGCGCTGCTCGCCATCTTCGTTCTCTACGTCCTGGGCATCGGTTTCTCGGGTCTCGCCATTCTTGGCTCCTTTGCTGCCTTCTTCCTTGGTCCCGCCAAGCGTGTGACGATACCCAACTTCACCTTCGCCATTCTTGCGGCAATCGTGCTCTTCGCCGGTAGCTTGGTCACAACTATCGGTGCCAAAAAGGGCGCGGAGCAGCTCAACGACGTTGGCGAGGACGTCGGTCTATCGGCAGAAGCCGGCCAGAAATTCATGATTATCTCCTGGGTCGCCTTCGCTGTCATGGCCGCCTCTGCCGTCTACTGGGTCTCTCAGTGCCGTGTCGCGAGACGATCAACCAAGAGGGGCTACACTGAGAAGCGCCACAACAAGGGTAGCTTCTGAGAATGAAGCTCGTTGTAAAATTGAGCGCCCGAAACCCTGTGCGCTTCTTTTTCTTTAGATTGAATAACTCGACACGAAAGCGACTTTTTTACCCCTGTTTGTCAGGTTTGGCCTGATAGCTGGACTACAACGGCCACCCCGGCATCACGATCCTTTTCATTATTTCAGAAGATACCATTGATGCGACAAATGATTCCTTAGAATAAAAAATTTCGAATCAGAATATCGAAACGTAGCAGGAATAGATTACTTTGAATGGCACATTTGCCGTAATATCGTCGTCTCTCGCTGATTTAGCCCAAGTATGTGATAGACCGCGCCGTTATGGCATCCATCGTCCTCATCGTCCCCTTCGTCCTTTACGTATCTATCTCGCTTATTGTCTCTGAATTCCGTGTTTCCGGCGCTCTTATCTCTATTTCCTGATGATTCTGTCATCCTCCTCCGTCTGATGCAGCAACCGAAGCCCGGCTCCGGCTCCGCAGACCCACCTCCTGCTCCGAAATGTGGGGTACGTCATTCCTCCCTAAACAGGAAAGCACCTTCCCAGCCACGACCTCCGCTGCCCCTCAGCCCAAACCCAACCTTAGCTGAACTTCAGACTTTCCACGCCGTCCCAACTACATCTCAAGTCTAACTCGAGCGTCAACTTCAAGCCTTTCGTGCCGAATAGAGTTCCGCCTTGCTTCCAAAGTCGCCTTCCCACCCTCGCAACAACCGCTACATCGTTTCAAGGACCGACCCCGCAGGAGAATCCTCGAGATGCCTCTCCCATTCAGCAACCGCATCTCGTCCGCCAACAGCCACCCTGAGCTCCAGGACAGTGACGAGGAGGGCGACCAGCTCATCCCGCTTCTCAACCGAGGTCAGGTGAAAGCAAGGAAGGTTTGGCAGGGCTTCCTCGACTTCGCCACCCAGGGCGACATTCTCGGCATCGCCTTGGGCTTGATGTAAGTGTCCCTTGTCTGTTAATCGACGCATGCACCATATCCTGTCTCCAGGACACCACGACCCGAGAACTGTGCCGAACCTCGGGTGGGAATCGCGACTAACCATTTCCCCAAAGGATTGCCTCCTCCTTCACGGCCCTTGTCAATAACTTCGTGAACAACATCTTGATGCCGCCCATGTCCATCATCTTCCCTCTGAACCGCAATATTGAGGAGAAGTTCGCCGTCCTCAAGGGTGGTCCTAACTACAGCCACGAGAACAAGTACACGACTCTTGAGCGCGCCAAGGACGATGGCGCAGTCGTCATGGCTTACGGGTACGTTGCTTCGCTGAGAGTAATGTTCTTTTGTGCGCGATTACTGACATTTTTCGAAAGCTCCTTCCTCAATCAACTGGTCTCGTTCTTCTGCATCGGCTTCGCGCTTTATGGTCTTGCGCACATCTTCCAACTCTTTTCTCGAGACCCGATCATTAGACCTACGGTCAAGTGCAAGTACTGTCGCAAGCGTATCAGCATCAAAGTATGTGACGAAACAGCTCAAAGTCGTCGACCGCAATACTGATTTCGTTCCAGGCCCAACGTTGCGTCAACTGCTCTAGCTGGTTGGACGGTCGTGAGGACCGGCCTCTTATGTGATTTCTCGTTTTCGTTGTTTCCGCAGTCGGATATATACCACGTTGCTAGGTGATGATTTTCTGTTGGAGTCGTCGTTTTGGCATGGCAAACTCGGAGTTGCGGCATGGTGGCTTGGAGGATTCACACGGTTACTAGAACACATCGCTATACAGGGCCTCAATTTTGTAGGAACGGCTACTCCTTTTTAATTAGGACGAACAAAGCTTTGCAGTTTTCCTAACGCCCCTATGAAGAGTGTCTTCTCCGCTCTACATGTCTACAATAAACCAAGTCGCCCATCGCTATGTGAATAGTATGATCTCAACTATCCTACCTTCATATGCGCATGCCTTACTTAGACGCCGGGCATGGTTTCCTCAGGAAGCCCGCGATTTCGATGAAAGTATGTCTTTTGAGCCTTCGGAGACATGACGCAACGCCACATTGCGAAACCCAGGCAAACAAGGAATAAAGCAGCAACGCTGATGATAATGGCAACTAATGCGATGATCTCCATCTTGTCGACTGAGGTCTAGTGTATTTGCGGTCGTGGAGGTGATGCGTAAAAAAGCAAGCTTGGTAGTGATATTAGTGATATTATGTGTATGAATCTGCAACCGCAAGTCCAGGGTTCGGAAAGGAAGTGATTGATCCAACTTGTATTTATCCTGGTCCTCTCGCGTCGACGGAGGCGACCTGTATGTTACCATGCAGGCCGATTGTTCAATTCGCCTTCGACGAAGGACTCACAGGTTCTTTGACTGACAGTGGTTTGTGAAGGAACAAACAAAGCTTCCCCTTGTCAGCACATGGTCTAGCTCGACACACATCGGCTGCGTCCGGAGGAAACAATGGCTTTGACTCAAGGCCACTCAGCAGTGTTCGAGACACACACATACACACACGCAATATACACTCCATCCAAAGCCCTACAGCACCAGGGCCCCGACGGCCCCGACACCCGCAACGCCCATCCATAAGTCCGCCTTGCCGAACCGAGCCGCGGCCGCGTTGGGCGTGGAAGTGGGAGTCGCCGATCCCGTCGCCGACTCGCCAGTCTGCGCCGCTCCGGATCCCGTCGCTGAAGCCCCCGTCTCCGCCGTTGCCTGTGCCGCCAGCTTGTCCACGCCGGCAGTCACCGTGAGGGCGACAGTAAAGTTCTGTGTGTCGACATTCCACACCCCCATTCGCACGGTAGAGCCGCTCTGAGTCTGGGTTTCCACAACGCGCATTGTCGACCCTTCGATGGAGCCTTCGAACCCGATAGACCTGGACGATGGACATGTTAGGTCACCCTTTTCACATATATATATGACCCCCCACCCCCCTCCCCCTACTTATGGAGAGATCTCACATGTCCTTGTCACTGTAAGTGTGGTGCAGCGCGACGGTCTTGGGGCCATTGATGATGGTAAGGCCGTCCCAGGCGCCGTTCATCACGGAGTCCTCGTCCGCGACGCAGCCGCCTTTGGTGATGTCTGCTTCGCAACCTAGGATGTATGTGGTGGCGGCAGGCTTGGCATCCTGGACCGAGGCGTGGAAGGATGAGTTGCCCATGTACGGCACGACAACGTCAATTTTGGTGGTGGTCTGCGCGGCAGCCATGCCAATGAAGGCGACGAGGACGGGCGTGGAATGCTTCATTTCTGGGGGGATATTGTGACGCAAGATACAACAAGAAACTTTTCGTGCGACATTGCGATGCAATCGCGGGCTTCATGGCATTCTTTAAGTATACTCAACTCCATGACGCAAGTTCCTTTGCGTTACGAGGACTGTGCCGCAACAGGTTCACAACACATACACGAGTGCCCAATGTTGGCTAGCCGCTCGTATCCTGCGAGCGTTAAAGCAGAAGAAGAAAGAGGCGGGAGGATATCCACGATATTTAGGCTCCCATCAGCCAGGCAATTCTCCGATTGGGTGCGTCGGGTCGACAAAACCGTTTGTGGAGGCAAACGACCCGCTCGAAGAACTGTTTTGCATTTCGCGTGGCCAGAATTCGCCAGAAGGCCCTGTTTGGCTGAGCATGGCTGGGCGCGAGGGAGGTAGCTGGATGATTCAGGAAAAAGTACGTCGGCAACCCGTTCTTCACTGCGGGAATGAGTCTATTTCGACGTCTTTTGGTCGGTCGACGGTGCCGAAATGTGGGTATGCTGATGGTTGGACCGATGCTGGGAACGAAAAGGAAAAGGGGTGCAGTGCAGGAACACGAGATGACGAGACAGACTCAGCCGACAGACATGCTTCCTGGGCGTCCTGGCAACTCTTGGCGCAGGTAGGTAAGACATGATAGAATCTCGGTGTTGAGCAAAATTGAATGCGGGAGAGAAAGCGCGCCGGGAAGTGGGCAGGCAGCGGGCAGGCGGGGCGGCGGGCATAAGGTTGTTACGCTGGAATGGGACATGGGAACGGACGGGGTGGCCCTGCTAGGCTCTGCCCTTGCCCGGCGCGATGCTGTTGGCCAGCCGTTGTTTTAGCTCCAGTCTTCAGAGCTCCAGTTCATGCGCCCGTGCCCACCCAGTTCATCATATTTTTCTGCGAATTTCACGGTCTTGGCATTTCTTGGCTCTTTTCCCCCTTCCACCTCTCATCGCCGTTTGTTTCCTGTCTGCCGTGCTCCTCCCTCCCTCCCCTACCTACCCAGGTAGGTAGGCTCTACCTTAGGTACGCAGTAGCATCCGCCATGGGGGACCGCCAACCGCGGCGGACGGCCACTGGAGCGGACTGCCCAGCGCAATGAGGTGGCTCCTCTGGCTCCTGAGGTGGGCATTGACGCCGCTGCCTCCCGTCCTCTCAAGGGCACCCGACCCGGCCTATGTCTGGTATTCGTTTCTTGGCCTCCATTTTGCTATACTAGAAAGAATGCCAATTGCGCTCACCTTCTCTCGCCCAGCCTTGGCCGGCAAGGACGGCGCATTGGCAGAGCCTTCTTTTCCCTCCTTCGCTCACTTGATCAGGTCCCCCAGCTTCGTCTGCTGTTGCATTTCAAGTCCAGCATCTGACCACACTTTGAACAACCCCAATGCTCGTCGTCCCTCCCCCTGCCATTGCTGCTCTCGAGTCTCGACAGCCCTCGCCGACGTCGCCCTGTACCAAACCCACGCCATAACCTGGCCCTCGGGAACGACCAACCATCCATTGCGCATTTCGCGATACAGAGACGCACCCCCATCGGGACCTCCGATGAGCCGCCTCCCGCACCTCAGTTCGGCATTTTGACGTCAATCGCCGCCGCTGCACTTTTCGCCCTCTTCCCCGGTGCTATCGATTACCATCCGCGCTGGCCCACGTTCTCCGTGTGCCCCGTCACGTCTCGTCACGATGAAATACCCACAACGTTTGCTCACATTATTGTCATTATGTCTGGTCTCCTCCGATACCGTCCTCGCCGAGGATATCACTACCGTCCCGATCTACCTACCGCACTACGATGCTAAGAGCTGGTCACTGGTGCGGGGCAGCGTATTGTCAAGTGTACGAAGAGAAATCCCAGAGAAGCTGCGGCTTCCCTCTGTGTCATGTGCGCTCTCCGGTAAACTGACTGTGTTTTCGCTGTAGAATTCCAAAGAGACGACATATACCATCTTCTGCGCGCCGCAGACGCCCCCAAATTGCGACCTCGCCCTCGAATTCCCCTTCATCTTCGTCGAGGGCCAGCAGACGCTCGACTTCCACGGCACCAAGACATCAACACTGTACGTTTAGGACCCCTTCCCTCGAGGTCGAGGTCAGCTCCGACAGAGGCTGATACGCATGAATAGGATCGCGGACCTCGGTTGCACATTAGGCGGAACAACGGCAGCGACGTGCTCCGGCTACTCGAGCCTGAAGAGTGGCTACTCGAATGGCAAACTAACGGGTCCGACTGAGGTGTCCTGGACCTCGTCCCTGACCGGCTCCGAGGTGCAATGGGGTGTCCTCACTCTCGCCGACAAGCCCGACAAGACTGAAGCTGTGCCGACTGCTGCGCCCACCGACGGCTCAAATTACGATGACTTTCTCTACACCGGCGCCATCTCCTCCTCGATGCCCGTCGAGACGAGCCCCAGCGCCGCGTCGCGTCTCGAGACCCGCTGGGTCATCGCCGCATCAATATGCACCCTGCTGGTTGCTAGCGTAATAGCATAGTGGCCTACGGAAACCATTTCCCGGGAACGGCGTACACACACCATGAAGATGTGTACGCAGACGTACACCAGTCCCGAGGCATCGTTGCTCAGGAACACGAAAAGGGGTCGGCATGGTCCCACAGGTAGACAAAGGAGAGAGGAGCTTGTGTGTCGGGGCGATGATTAGCGTGAAGGTCGCTGCTCTCTTGCCCTGACAGCGAAATAGAGGCTGGTTGGAGAGTTTGGTCCGATGCGTTGACCACCTCATTGGGCAACGTATTATTACTTGATTTTGTTGGCGATTCGGGTCTGCTGTTCACGCAATGTGCTCCCAATTGGAGTTATACCCCCATATCGGCGTTATACCAAGTTGCGTTTTTTTTCCACCGTTACAGTCAAAATGGCAAAAACACGAAAGCTACATACCGTCACCCTGACTGAGACTGCGGGGGATGTCGGCGTCGGCCTCGGGATTGAGAAGAACGCCGACGCGTTGGAGTATTCTACAACAACACCAATATACAACTGTTACCGACGTCCCAGAGACTTGGCACTGCGTGACTGTGCATGTGAGAGAAAGACAACCCCCCCCCCCCCCCCCCCCCCCTTCCGAGAGCTTCACTAGCATGGCGAGGATCACAAGGAAATGGGCGGGGGAGAGAGAGACACGGATACAGAAACAGAGATGCCACTGATAGGTACTCCCTCATCACCCGACTGAAGCACTTCAGCACCACCCAAGTGCCGCTTCCAACTCATGCGATACCACCACCTGCCTGGGCATTTTGTGTGGTCGTTATGTTGCCTGCCGGAACGTGCTCAGCATCATCGCTCACACGAGCATGGCACCGAATACTACCATCTCGCTTTATGAGGCGCTCGTCACGCCTCGAAACACGCCTTGGCGTCGGATGTGAAGATACAATTCAACTGAATCCACGTCGTCATCAACAGTGCGGTAGAAACCGTACGTCTCCAAATGGGGTTGTTCGCAAAAGGAAGTACTGATCTCATGGAAGCACACAGGAAAGGTGAACAATCGAGCAGACGAGTTCAGAGACCTGAAAATGGATTCATGACCATTAGGCGATTCCAGTAATGATAACTATTAAACAATACTCCGTGCTCCCTTTTCCTGTTCATCCAGCCAAACGCCCAGGCCATGTAAACCATCAGACAAGTTGCACCAATTCCTTACATCAAATCAGAGAATGCCCCAGAGGAGTACTTGCAGTCCAGCAACAATCGCACCAACGTTCCAAGCGCCGAGGCCAAGGCGATTGGAGCTTGACTCAAACGGCGTGGGGTTTCTTGACTTAGACGGCGTGGCGTTTCTTGACTTAGACGGCGTGGCGTTGCCAATACCCGCTTGCACTTCTCCTGCTGCCTTAAGGTAGCCGCCAACCTTGAACCTCATCTGGTGCTTGATCTCGTAATCAATGGTGGTCTTCGTTGCACTGTCGTCCTCCTTGGATTGGCCTCCACGAGTATCGATGTTGAGTTTGCCAGATGAAATGTTCTCCTCCAATTGCTCCCATTTGCCATCGACGTCAAGTGCCCCTTTTCCAAAAGCATGCAGAGAGTCATGCCGAGCCAACTAGGCTGCGACGTTCCCCGCGAGCGAGCTGAGATCAACACTGTTGGCGTTGCTGACCTGGCTATCGTAGCCCTGTACAGCTTCGAGGGCGCTCATCATCTGTCCAAGACCTCCGGACTGATCATTGCCTCCAACGTACCACCTTTGGCCACAGGCGACGCCAGTGTCATTTGCGGTGCAGGCATTGGCAGCAGCCTGAGTCGTGGGGGTCATCAATTTGAGAACCTCGGTCTTGAGCTCAGGCAAGTCTTGGGCCGACTTATACATGAAGCGGGAGAGATATCCCTTGAATGTCTTCATATCCGTGTTGCATGTGCCGACAGTCTCGCACGCAGGCTCGTACATGATGTTAGTGCTGTTCTCAAAGGGGCCAAAGAAGTGCTTGGAGGTGTCCAACATCTTGACCGCGCGATTGTGCCAGACAGATTCTCCAGTGGCGTTGGCCATGACGGCCGCACCATAGAGGTAGATGCCCGTAGAGTACGTGAAGGAGAGAGGGTTGACCTTGGTGCATTCGTCGCGAGAGTCAGCACCATCATAGACCTTCAGGTCAGCGTCGATGAAGCCGACGTTCTCTGACCAGTCCCAGACCTTGTTGGCCCAGTCAAAATACTTTTTTTCGCCAGTGGCGCGACCCAGCCGTGCAGCAAGCTGGAAGAAGCCGCCGTTGCTGACTGAGTTCTTGTAGTTCAGGCCGTTGGGGTTGCTCTCATAGATCTGCCACAACAGACCGCCGCCACAGTGAGTTGTGTTCCAGCGAGATGCCAAAGAGTCAAAGATGTTGATGCCCATCTGGAGCCAGGACGGGGCATCTGGGTTTGGCTGAGTGAAGTTGCGTTCAGCAGCGGCCATGACAGCAAAGCCCCAAAAGCCCAGGTCATCATTGCCCTCCTCCGAAGCGTGTTCTGGGGGCATGAAGTCGAAGTTGGGTCCCGTGTTGACCTTGGCAGTGAGGGCCTGGGCGATAACGTCGTTGTAGCTTGGATCACCAGTGTAGTGGTAGTAGTCCAGCATGGCTCCCCAGAGGGCACCGGCCTGCCACCAGTAATAGGGTTCTGGCAGGTCACCGACCATCTGGAAGTACATGTGTCAGTAAGGACCTCGGGGCAGAGGACGGGTACTAGATGTCAACATACCTTGGCGTCTGATGAGACGTTGCCATTGTAGTAGGACATGGCGCCATGAGCAAGGCTGCCGGCAACGGCCTTGATGGAATCTGGGAGGCCGGTCAGCAACGTCGTTTGGAGGGTGGTGGTAAGTGAGCATATCACTGACCTGTGTTGTTGAGGTCGAGTGTGTTGGGCTGCGTGTAAGGCACCGCCAGAGCACCAGCCGCTGCAGACACAACGAGGGCTGGCTTGAAGAAGACCATGTCGCCGACTCGAGGCGGACAGACTTGGAGGATCAAGAGATTGAAGTTGGTTGCGGACTAGATGCCGTCCTGATGTCAAGCCGAGGACCAGGCCGTTGACGTGAGGATGCAGTAGACGGGGCAAGCCAATCTCGATGATTTGAAGAGAATGGACGACGCTTGGAGATGGGTAAAGATGGAAAGCCAAGCTATCGTAAAGCAAAAGAGAGCGTGTGCCAGTCGGATGGATGTTGGATGGGAGATGTTGGAGGGAGATGGATGTCTGGGGGCGAGGTTGGGTAGATATACCCCGAGGCCTTGAGGGGAGCGCTTGTTGTAACGGAAAGAAGTAATATATGGTGACTTCCACAAACGAGACTATCAGCTGCCTGTCTCGGACGTGGAAGGCAGTGGAAGATGTCGAATCAGGCAAGAGAAGGTGGAAGCAGCGTCAGGTCGACGAAGCTGCTGTTGCACAAGGAATGAACGGCTGTCCTGTGGTGCTTATAAGCGGGCAACTAGTTACCGGAGGCAATGGCGATGGCAGATCCACAACGAAGCTGGGAAGGTATGTAGTTTCCAGCACCGATGAACACACACAGGCATGTCAGGAACACAGAAAGTCGGGCAAAGAGCGTGGTAAGGAGCAAGAACCGGGGATGAGGGGCGGGAAGGCGCCCATGAACCGGCGGCCCGGCCGTCTTAAGGCGAAAACGTCAAGAGCCGGTGCGCCTCAGGGGCCTGGAGGGTTGTGGGGGAAGCAATGGAAGGCACTTGCGCTCCCCGCATTGGCATTGCAGAAGACAAGGAAAGATGCAGGGGCTTGTTGTCGAGTCCGTCCCTTCCATTCTTTCTACCAAAGTCGTCAACCCACGATCCCATGTCGACGCTTTCCATCCACTTCCTTTGACTCCTTTGAGACTCGGGCAAACCTCGCTGCCAAATTGCCCTTGCTTCGTCGAGCTTGCTCTTTCCCATCCACAAACACGTATTGAGCAGGGAAGCAAGCTGGCGAGAAAAGAGCCACCACGTTTGAACAACATTCGTTGCTGGCCAAGCAGAGGAGGGGCGCTAGTCAGGCACACCCACGTTTGATGGCTGAAAGGGGCACGGCGGCGGCAGCTCCAGCCTGGAGCCGCCGAAAGGAGACGCAGAGTCTGCAGTTGCGATGAACTCTGCGCTGAATGGAGAATCCATGCATGCGCTGGAGAGAAACGACTGGTGCAGACCCCCTGACTGTCCAGCACCCCCCATGAGAGCTCATGGGAGATCGGCTCGTCCGACAAGCTTGTCCAGGTGCCAGTGAGTGACTCTGGCCCGCTGATTGGATGCGTGTTTAGCGTTGATCTACTTGAGAGCCACTAGCTCGGGTTACCGTTACTTTGGACTCGACATTTGAAACAGCAGCGCACCAATTTTAGCCGCCTCTAATTGGGAGTGGCTTTGCACCTATGCAACCTCAATCCGAGTTAATACTCTGGGTCTGACGGCACTGTACCATACGTACCTATGGTAGGGTAGCCATAAGGCGACCAAATATCATAAATAAAGGGACCGCCTTCGGGGACGGCGACGAGCGAATGCCGGCGCAGTTTCTCCGACCTATTCCAACACAGGCTCGCCCGATCCCACCGGCCGCCTGCTTTGGGGTCCAGAATGGGTCCGCGGTTACGGAGATGCGATTTCGGGTCGCTTACCGGCCCCGTCTGATGCTGGCACGAACGAACCACCTGCTCAATTATTCACGTGTATCGATTGTGGTACTCGCAGCCCTTGTAAAGAATATTAAGTAGAAAGGAAAACGAAAATTGATGAAGAGAAACCCAAAACAATCAACCTAAACCAAACCAAACAAACCCAAGAATGAACAAACGTCTGCAAAGGCCGCGCAATGTTTGAAAACCTTGATTTGACCTGGCAATGCACTGCCTCAAGGTTGGAACTCTTTTCCAATGTCTTTCCTAGCTCGTCTACGGAGAAGAAGAAGAACAGCCATTAGTGCGATACTCTCGTGGCTGTTGTCAACTTGTGCTGAGCCTGAACAGTTCTCTACTTTCGTCCTGGTCGTTGACTTCACCGTCGTTCCTGCTGTTGTGTCTGCCGTCCATGTCGTCGTCTATGCTGTCAGCAAAGCTCTTCACGTAGATGCGCGAACAGGCACTTGAAAAACGTGTTTCCTAGGCACTTTGTCGTAGGTTAATTTCCCACAGCTGCAGAATTTGTGATGTCCCGAATTGTATATCATCTATATATGCATGTTCGTCCAAAAACTCGCTCAAGCAACTACCCCGTTCGCCGCCACTTCTTTCCTCTCCTCGTCCGCCTGACGTCCAGCACCACGAACCTCGGCCAGCGTCTTCTCGATGGAAGCAAGGAACCGCGTGACCTCATCCTCTGTTCCGACTGTGATGCGTAGACATCCCAAGCATCCGTGCTCCTTGCCGCGGAACCGGACAACGACGCCCTTGTTCTCAGCCAGGCGCTCGTACACCGCCATGCCGTGACGTTGTCTGGCTTACCCTCGGCGTTGAGCATCTCGTAGAGGAAAAAGTTACTCTCTGTACCGCCCCTCAGCCTTCCGACGCCCGGGATCTTGGGAAGCTCCGCGATGATGCGGTCTCTCTGCGTCAGGATCTTGGTCCGGTTGTCGCGCATGACCGCCAGACCCTTCTCGGAGACGGCGTAGCATGCGAGGGCGCTCGTGGGGCTAGAGATGTTGTACGGCGCCTTCATCGCGTTCAGCAGGCGGGCGATCGCGGGTGATGTGAAGGCAGCGCCGAGACGGATACCAGCCATGCCGAAGGCCTTGGAGAGGGTCTGCATGACAACGAGGTTGGGCCACTCGAGCACCCACTCGGCGAGGGAGCTGCCTTCGGGCGCGAAGTCGATGTATGCCTCGTCAAGCACGACGACACCGTTCCACGTCGGGTGCTCCATGACCCTCCTGATATCATCCTTGGACAACACAGAGCCGGTGGGGTTGCCCGGCGTGCAGAGATAGACCAGCTTGATGTTGTCCTCTTTGCTGAGAGTGTCAAGGATGGCGTCCGTGTCCATGGCAAACTCGGGAGCGGGCTTCAGGGGCACCTTGACGATGCTCACGTCGTTGATCTGGGCCGAGACGGAGTACATGCCGTAGGTAGGCGGGCAGGTGAGGATGCGGTCCTTGCCGGGGGCGCAGAAGCATCTCAGCAAAGCGTCGATGGCCTCGTCACTGCCAACGCCAACGAAGACATTCTCGGGGCCGAGGTTCTTGGTCGTGTGGGTGTGGGTGTTGCGGAGGTTGCAGAGCAGCTGCTTCAGTTCGGGCTGGTGAGGGTCAGGATACCTGTTCAGGCCCAGGAAGTCGATACCCAGATTTCCCGCTTCAAAGTTGGACTCTAGCGACGGGCCATAGGCGTTCTCATTGGCGTCAAGAAGGACGTTGGTTCCGTCATCCTTGTAGTCGCTGTCAGGGGCGTCAGTCTTCTGATAAAATCTCATGCAAGTTCAGGGTAGGTTTGGAGAACAAGACTTACTCTCTGGCGCATCGATAAGGCTCGAGAGCCAAAATGTTTGGGCGAGCGCATTTTTCCAGGTTGAAGGGTGACATGGCGAAGACAGTAGTTGAGATTGCTGATATGCTCAACTGCTATCACGATGTATTCGGCTGTCTTATATCTATACTGAGATTCCAGGTCTCGAAGTTGTATCAAGACCCTGGCTGAGTCAACGGATCACAAATTCAAGAACTGGGTCCTCTCCCCGAGCATCGGCACGGCACTGGAACGATGCTGTCTGCCCCGCGGCCATGGAATTGACCAATCATGGTGACTGCATCCGATGTCGCTGCCCCGCACCAGGCTTTGGGAGCAGTGCTGATTACACTAGAAAATTCACATCACAGATCGTTCTGAAGTGGGGTGGGTCCATGGTTTGTCACCCCGGAAAGAACAAGCCGAAGCCGATTCCGCCGTATCCCAAGCCGAAGCCGAGATGAGATGGAGTTGATTGCTAAGGGGGACCTCAATCAACTGGACTATCGGTGCCATTGAGAAGAACATCAGCTTTGAATCTTTGAAACCTAGTGGGATATAAAGCGTGAAAAAAGCCTTGTACCACGTACATCCGTCCAGCTCAGCCACAAATTCAATCTTACTTTGACCTTGGCCAAAGAAGGGCTGCGGGGTCACATTTGGAGGCGATGTTGACTGCATGCCGTTCTTCCTCTGATTTGTGTGTCTCACCTTTTATTGTTTCCATGCCTCCCAGCCGCTGACCGTATCTTCTGGAAGGGCGTCTATTCTTCTAGCGCAAGAGATTTTGCTACAACCAGCTTGAAGTGTCAGACGGCTGACGGCCTGCTCAAGGGCCGGCTCTCCCCACTGGCCTACGATTGCGGACCATGGCGAATTTAGGCTGATTAGCCATCGTTCTCATCAACCGACTGCAGATCGTGGACAATGGTCTGGACAAGCTTCTTGACAACACCAGACTAACCACGCCAAGTCGGTTGAGCAGCCTGTTGGTTCTCGCCGTTTCAACGTCCCGGTCATCTTTCTCACCTCCACTCTCACCGGCGCGAATCGAAGCCTCTCCCGGCCTCCCCATCCATGACAAGCTAGTGCTTCTTGATGTGACGTCCATGGAGCTCTCGGGAAGATTGATTGCGAGCGCATCCAAGACTCCAATTACCCCCCACTTCTTCCCATTATGACCCCCGGTCAGATCTGGGGAACTTGCATGAGCTATCATCTTTTTGACCAAAAGCTGCAGCTATCGTTCGTCGTTGAATCCTAGCACGCGGAGAGAGGCGTGAATTGCAGGGTCACAGACATGATCTAACCAATCTCATAGGCGGCGCTTCTCTGTCCGTCTCTCCATCGGTCTGCACCCCATTCCCGTTCTGCCGGACTAAAGGCCCAATTGATTGCCATGACGCAGTCGAACAGGATTCTCGGGACTCGTATATGAAGACGGTGCCCATCTGCAAACGTGTAGATGTAGCCATTGCCTCATCCCCCGAGCTTCCCACTATTTCGTGGTAATCTACGTGGCTCTACAAGTCGCCTCGTGTTTGTCACCATACAATCGACTGCGACAATGCAGTTTCTCTCAATCGCAGCTCTTGTATCTGCGGCAGCGGCAGCCGCGGCCTCGCAGTGCGGACTGAAGAAGCTGGAGAACTTGGTAACATTTGGCGACAGCTATACTGATGAGATGCGCCTGAGCTACTTCGCTAGGAACAACGGCAACGCTCCGCCCCCGGGACTTCGACTTGGGGAATCCAACTCGACAGCCAGCGGCGGATATGCCTGGGGTCGTTTCGTCGCCAAGGCCACAAACGCGAACTACAACAACTATGCCGTGGCTGGAGCCACGTGTTCTAACGAGATCATCTCACGAGAATTCGCTACCATCAACCAGCCATTCCCCTCAGTGATGGACTATGAGATACCAGCTTACAAGGCTGACATCGCATTCGAATCTCTGTACCCCGACAGACAGGCGAACAACACGGTCTACGCGCTGTGGATCGGAACGAACGACCTGGGCTACGGAGCGTTCCTGACGGACTCGCAGGCTCCCGGAACGACCATCTCCACGTATGTGGACTGCATCTGGGAGGTGTTTGACAACATTTACGAGACCGGAGGCCGTCACTTTGTCCTCCTGAACCTGGCACCTCTGGAGGAGTCACCTTTGTACGCAGCAGTCGAAGGCGGAGGTTTTGGAGACAGCCAGTTCTGGCCGAACAAGACGCTCTACAACACAACGGAATACCAGTACAAGATGCTCGAGTACACCACGAATGTCAACACCATGTTTGATTACGGGGCGCCATTTCACCTGCTCGTCAAGAAGAGGTGGCCGGGAACGAGCGTTTCCATCTTCGACGTCCACAGTCTGCTGCGAGACATGCACGCGGAACCGTCCAAGTACCTGCCTCCGCCGGCAAACGTGACGGGCACATACAGGGTTTGCGATCCGGTTACGCGCGAATGCGTCGACTCCTCGGAACCCATGGCGGGGTTCTTGTGGTACGACGAGCTGCACCCTTCGGAGCGCGCAGGTAAGCACTCATTCATGCTTGTGATGGTTCTCGTCTCTCGGCTGCTGACGTTGGTGGTTGATTGCAGACGAGATTATAGCCCAGCATTTCGTTGATGTTGTCTTCGGGAACTCGACATACGGTACGACATATGCGGCTTAGGGATGGGTGGCTGGAGACACGAGCAGCAAGGCGGGTCCAGTCGATTTCTGTTGACGAAGGTGTTGGTGCTAGAGCAGAATCCTGGATCAGTGCTCGTACACGTACAAACAATCATTCAGCAGCTGTGAATAGTGTTTAATGAACTGCTCTCCGAGAAAAGATGCCGCTCTCTGCGTGGTGAGGTACGGATACCCGACCCTGGATGGCTGCAGGCACCCCCCTGGTTGGGTGCGGATGTCTTCAGACCAGTCAGCGACGCCTCGGCCGTCCAGGTCAGCCTCCACTGCCGGTGCCTCCCCTTGTTTAGCCTCGGAGACAGCCCCACTTCGAATCCTGCCCCAGCCGGCCAAGTGTCCACACTCTCAGACCTGTGGCCCCTTCCCAGACGACTCACAGGGGTGGAAGAAAACCAAAGCCAGAAAAAATTTCGTTTCTGCCTTCTTTTCCTGCCGCGAGTGCCTGATGGACACACACACACACACACACACATACCACACACACCTCTTCTCTGCCTGTCTACCTCTTGCGCGCGCAGTCAATCAATCAACCACACACCCATCACAGACGCGCTGCCTTGTCTCACACATTACATACGCCTGTTTCTGCAGCAGGTCAATCAGGGACGTCCGGCCCCCGACCACACCGCGCCTCACCGACGCCGCCGCCGAAGCCGTTGCTCACCGCACCTCCTCCACGGTTGTCCGTCATTCTACCTTCCTTACCTCACCTTCTTCTCCCCTTGCTGCTCCACGCGCACCGTCACCTGTACCGAGACGACGGATCTGCCTTTGATTCCCTCGGCTCTCTGTCTCGCCTCCCGTTAAGGGTACTTTCCCTCCTTGGCACCTTGACTGCCCGGCCTTATCAAGCTCGGCATTGGCACTGAATCAAGCACCAACCCGTCCAACCCAGAAACTGTCCGTTCTCGACTGCCTGTTCTAGTCGTGTCTCACTGGGTTCGCGTGCCGGGCCATCCATCGGACACGGTTCTATTACACAGAGCGCAAACCATTATCGGCAATCGCTATTTCTCGTTGCGCCTCATCTCTCACCAGCAACTATTCCATCTGGCGCCCCATCCATCCATCCATCCATCCACGTCACTACCGTCTCCTGGCACCCCATCCCTACTCACCGTACCCATCTCTCAGCCCTCTTCTTCCCCAGTTTGCCATCTCACACCCCCGTGCACCTTTCTGTCGTCCTTTGCGCACCTTGAAGTCGCAAGAGTACCTACAGACGGAGGAGTACCTGCGGAAGAGAAGCCGAGACAAACAGCGCCGGCCCTACCCCAGGCACGCGCCCACGCGCCGTACCATCCATCCAGCCAGGCACCCCCGAGAGCATTGAAGAGACAGCTGGATCCGTGTCGTATGCATGGTTGTACCTTAATACGAAATAATTGTTGCCGGCTTGTCGAATCGCTCTCTTACTGGGCCAAGCTGCTGGCTGTCGGCCTGTCACTTTGTCTATCTGAGAGATCGCCCAAGCTTAACCGTTGATGCACCGGTGGCACCCCTGCTCCCCACCGCTCATCACGCACGTCGAGCAGCAGCAAACCAGCCAGTCAACCAACCAGCCAGGTCGACCTGCGGCCCGGACAGGCCAGGACCTCCTCTCCTCGCTCCACGCACTCCTCCCGCCGCGCCGCTCTCTTCCTTGTTGCGGCCGACACCTCGAAACGTCGCCCGCTGCGGCCGTCGCCAAACGTACCGCGTCCCCCTCACTTCTTCCGCCCAGCTTAGCCCAGCCCCCGATCAGCCAGCTCGTGTCTGACTTGCCAGACCAGACAGAGCCTGAAGTCTGAGTCTATTGCTACCTCAACGCTTGTCGCAGCCCCCTAGCCCGACTTGTTCCTGGGCAGGCACGTCGCGTCAAGCCCCCTCCCCCCCAAACCATAATAATAATAATAGCTCCGCGCCCATCCCATCACATCCCGTCCCAGCCATGTACGCTCCCGGCTACGGCTTTCAGGTCTCCAATGTTCCTCCGACCTTCAACAACGCCGCCCCACCTCCAAATCAGAACCCTCACATGCAGCAAGGCTCTGGCCCTACTCAGCCAGGCCAGCAGATGATGTACAACCCCAACCAATTCGCTGGCATGTCTGGTGGCCAGCCAGGCTTTGTCGGAGGTCCCAATCCTGCGATGATGTCTGGTGCTGGTCCTGCAGGCATGATGCAGAACGCCGGCATGCCGCACATGGCCGCCAATGGTCAGAGTAAGCTCTCCCCTTCCTTGTCCTGTCTCTCCCTCTGTACGCCCAACCCGCCCAGCAGACTTTCGTATATGCGTTGCGCCTGATGACACTGCCCGAAGCCGCATGTGCCTCCTCACGGGGTCCGTGTCGGCCGTCGTGGCGAGATGCCATCGGCAAGGCTGTTCAGGCTGGACCTCATCGACATCACCATTACCATCACCACCAACACCCGCAGCATCGGAAGAACACGTCGTCAAGGCGCAGTCACAGTGCCTCTTGACCATCTAAACACGGAAACGCGCGTTCGCTAACCTCAATGTCTTTGCCAGTGGCCTTTCAAAACCCGTATCAGGGCAATCCCTACGGCGGCAACATGCCCGCGCCTGGCGGTCAACATCCCAACTTTGGAGGAATGCAGGGCTTCCCGATGAACGCGGCCATGACGCCCCAGCAGCAGCAGCAGATCATGATGCAGCAGCAGCAGCAGCGCATGCAGGCGCAACAGCAAGCGCAGCAGCAGCAGCAGCAGCAGCAGCAGCAGCAACAACAGCAACAGCAACAGCAACAAGGAGGGCAGGCAAACGCTGGAGGGATGCCGCTGGGCTCGACACCGCAACGACCGATGAGCGCGGCGCAAGGGGGTCACGGGTCGCCAAACAGTGCTATGCAGCATCAGCAGCATCAGCAACAGCAGCAGCAACATCATCAACAACAGCAACAGCAGCAACAACATCAACAGCACGCCCAGCAACAGCACCCGCAACATCCCCAACAGCAACATTCACAGCAAGGCCAACCTCAACAGCCCCAGCAGCCACCTCATCAGCCACCTCAGCAGCAGCAACAACCAGGTCAACAGCAACAGCAGCAGGCACAACAACAACAACAACACCAACAACACCAACAGCAGCAGCAGCAGCAACAGCAACAACAGCAAAAACAGCAGCAACAATCTCAATTTCCAACTCCACAGGCCCCGTCGCACAGCCAGCCGCCGGCGACGACGGCACCGCAGCAACAGCAACTCGCGGCCTCTGTTATCACCCCTCAAACCCCGACTTTTCCTCCCCACAACCAGAATGCGACGGTCAACGGCACCTCCACCGTGTCTACGCCCCTCAGCCCGGGCAGCGAATCACGGGAACAGGAACGATTTTCACTGCTGCTTGAGATTAACCAAGAGCTGCTGTACGAGTCAATGCAACTACAACACACTCTGACCGAGTTGAAGAAAGAGGCTGCGCCAACGGGGGAGGGTGACCCAGCGAGGAAGCCCTCGCAAGAGGAAGCCGCAGTCCAACAGGACTACAGCCAGTAAGTTTCAAAGCGATAGGATTCTTCAATGTTTTCCAAAGCTGACGTCGTGCTTAGTTGTATGCGACGACTTCAAGCGAACTTGGCATATTTGGCTGCTTTGGCAGACAGGAAAGGTAATGTCCAGGTACCACCGTCGCCGGCTTACCTTTCCTCCCCGCCGTTGAACATGACGCTGAAAGTCCGCCTGCAAACTCCGCCCGGGTGTGGCGGAAAACAATCCGGACCCGATGACGGACCGTCAAGAAAGGTCTAGCTACCTCACCGAGCTTTATAACAAGCTGCAAGCCCTCTTTCCAAACGTTGACCCAAAGAAGGAACCGGCGTTCCAGACGCCGGCCCGCCCGCAAGGCCAGCACCCTGGCCAGCATGGCCAACAAGGCATGGCACAAGGCCAGCGACCGCCGAGTCATCAAGCTAGCCCCGGTATGGCCCAAGCTCAGCGTCCGATGCAAATGCAGAACATGCCGGGGTCACATCAATCCCATGGAATGGTGCCATCCTAGGAGGGTCAATTCCTTGTTGAAAGTTATACGGACCCTTTGAACGACGCGCAAGGTATTGCCGATGCGCATCTACCTGGCGCAATGGTCCCGGACTAGTAGGACTCTCTTGGTGGACTTGCTCCTCCGTACGATGCACCTTACCCAAACCAGGTGCAAGACTATGCACATATTCCAGGACTCCAGGAGCCGGGTGGTCTTGTGGGGCGAAAGCCGCCCTCTGCTGGTGACGTGCATGTTGTCGACGATGCTGAGAGCGCCGACTTTTCATGCAACAATGGTTCAATGGACTCGAAATCCCAGGAACAGCTACAACACATTGCAAGCCACACAAGAGCTGGGGATAGCATTGCCTCTCAAATAATGATGCAACGCCCATATCCTATGCATGGAATTCCAGAGTATAGGGAATACTGTCAACCTGGAACAAGGTCACCGTGGAAACGCATCTGTGAAACCTCTTGATTTGGCGAGTGGCGTGCGAGGACGAAGGCACTGTGCAACCGGATCAAGAAAGCAACAGGGGCAACGCTGTTCTGGTCATGACATTGCACCAACCACACAAAGATGGGGGCTAGGACGCCCAAGAAAGGCCCGAAACAAATGACAACTACCACGATGTGCAATGAATGCCACTCCGGGCTTTGGCTTCATCTCTAGGAGTGAAGCGATGACCAACTGTGACGGGAGGCAGTGTGTGGCAGGCTTCTTGTGTACCTACTGAATACGGTTGTATAGAATTGGAAACGTTGATGGAGATGTGGTGTGTTGCGGTTTGTTATATACCTTCCAGTTGGAGAATTGAATTCCAGTCGGGGTCAACGCAGCACTGCGGTGCATTGTTTGTGTGAGCTTGTGGTGTGACGGTGTTTAATCAGTTGTTTCGTTGCCAATTAGCCTGTTAGGACCGGACCAGAGACAAAGGCTAGGGAGGAGCTTGAGAGACAAGGGGGGGGGAGAGGCGCTTCCTTTACTAGTCTGCCTGGCTGTCAGTGTCCGAGCCGGGAGAAGCCGACACCCGGACGGCTTCAGCTACGACCGTGCCGTGTATGCATGGCGACAACCAGAAGATCGGACCAAGACGTGGGGAAGATAGGATGGAAGCTTGGTCCAGACATGCATGCCACAGTGCACTCCCATCCGTAGACGTAGGTTTGGGATACCCGTGTTGACGACAGAGGCTAGTGTTCAGGACAAAGCTGAGAATACGCTCTGGAAGGGGCCTGAAAGAGCTCGGATTACGAAGGCATACCTCTGGTGAGGAACAGTAAGCAGAAATATCATCTCCCGGGAGTAGGCGACTTGTGATACTTTAGTTGGACTCGCCGCCTCGCGTCCTCGACCACCCGACCCGGACAGAAGGGAAAACGTCTGTGTGTTTAAAGCCTGGTGGGCCGTGAGCACGGCGGCGACGACGCCGCCCCCTGTCTATCTTTATTACGGCTGGCGTTGGGAGATTTTGGGTTTCTCGGATAGTACTGCAAACGATTTTAGGGGGGTTGTATGATGGCGAACCAAGATCTGGACAATAGATCTGAGACGGCTGATGATGTCTTTTTGCCAGGACCTTCAGCCCGATCCTCATGTGTCTCCCCGCCGTTGGGCGGCTCACAGCTGTGGGGTTTTGCCGTCAGGTTGGGTCCTCGGTAATACCCGGCAAATGGCAAGGAGCAGGAAGCGAACTCTGGGAGATTCTGCACAAGGGGGGAAGAAAAAACCACACACAATTGACATTTACGAATACTGGCGAATATGGAGACACTACGAGGTAGGTAGGTAGCGTGCGTGACTGACCCGCCAGCGCAAGCAATTTCAACATAGCGCCGGGGAGGGTTTGGCGTCCGGTCGTCCAGCTGGACCGCTGGTTGGCGGCGGCCACGGGGTCGTGCAGATGCGGAAGCTTGTTCGGTGCAGGGCTGGACGGCGACGTGATTGGCACATTGGGATTTCGCGGGTGTCCGTTGGCGCACTAGCGGTCCTGTGCCTTGCAGAAAGTGGCTTGCTCATCCCAAGCTTTTCCCGCCGCCCCCATCTTCTGCGGTGCCGGTGGTGCAGGAGGTGCAGGAGCAGTGCAGGTGGGTGAGGTGAGAGCGGCGCGGTCATCGATAAACAGTGGCAACGCCGTTGGTTGATGCCAGAAATAGGGGATGTCGACGCGGACAAGAACTTGGGTGGTCAATATCACTCACGTCCGAGTGACGAATGGGCGCGTGCTGTTTTGGCTGCTGTTTGCCCCTGGGAAATTGAAGCCCCCATCCCCCTCCTTTGGCCCATGAAATGTTGTCCTCCTCCGCTCCGTCCTGGGCATCCCATCATGTTAATTGATGCGGTAATCAGCCATGAAAGTATCCGTAACTGGTTGGACAGATGCAAGGCATCACCACCTGCTGCTTTCGGCGTCTCCTCTCCCATTATCACAAACAGTGAAATCGGGGAGGAAGAATCACGCTGGAATGACATAGGGGGCTGTCGACTTGGACGTGTCTCTGAAGAACAACCGTACTTGGCATTGGCAGTCCTTGACCGCTTAGTTCTACAAATTCATTCCAGACCAGTCGAGAATCGCAAATCCCCAGTGCCAGAGCAACCCCATCTCATCTGATCATCGCCCCCCCCTTCTCACCATCCGGCCCCTGTGCACATCCCGCATTCTTTTTGATTTTATTTTCTCCCACCACACCGATCGGCGGCCAGAACAGGGTCGGGAAGAGGAACGCAACACTGCGGTAGTCTTGGCTAAATCGCAGTACTCACCAACCTACCTGGCTGGCGTTCCTACCTCAAGGCTCGCCCACGAATAATACGGACCACCTGCGCTAGGAAGTTAGGCATCCTATCTTAGGTCTTCCACCGGTGTGGATGCTGCGTTGCGACGGGAGTCTCCAACCAGGCAGGCCAGGCGGGACGTCACGAGCGAGACAGGTCCTGAGGTCCAAACCGATGCCCTTGCCTTCCATCCCGAGCACGCGGAAAAAAGAGCTGTACACAGCAATAAGGAGGTGCCTGGAGGCAACGGAGAACGGCCCCATACACTCATTCTAGGTTGCAACTGCTGGAAGCGCCTGTACCACGGCAAATTCAGCCCACTCACCCTTCATACTGGGACCACCAGTCATCCCCCCCAGCGTTTCAGCGTCCTTGGCCCCTCGATGAAACGACAAAACCAGAGCAGCACTCACATCACCCGTCGCGCCTGACAGGCCAATCCCCTCTGCTGCCGTCCAGCCAAACCCTCTTTTCTCATTCCTCCCGAGTCCCAGTCCCAGTCATTGTCTTGTCCCAGACTGCCTCTCTCTCCCTCCTGTCGCCTTGAGCCGCCGGATGTCGCCTTAGGTTCCCTTCCCTTCCCTTTCCAGGAGAGCTGCTTGCTGTGAGAGCGCGCCCGCGTGTGAGTGAGGATTGTGGATTCTGTGTTCCCTTTCCATTGCTTTGCCTTCTTGTCGTTACTCGCCCACAGAAAGCCCCCTTGCTTTTCTTTATTACCAGGAAACCGTTGGACGAGATATTTCGGGGGAGAGCCAGCCACCAACAAGTCCACAAGTCGTCCGAGCCAGTCGGTCACTCTTACTACCACTTCGTCACGCACAGCACACACGCACTCAATCAGCTACCAGCTGCGTTGCTGTCTGTCGTGTTACTGCCCCAATTCTTACTGCCACCAACCTTGTGCACATCCGGGATCCGCATTGCTTGTGGTCTTGTGTGTGTCTCTGTCTCCTGGCTTTGAGGCTCGCGCTCCCTTCTCGGCACATTCATTGGGCACCCGATTCGAGAGGGACTCGACTGACCCGACTCCCGAAATCCCGCCGGGCAAACACAACAAACCCCTACTCCAACTCCACGAACTTCGAATTCTCCATCTCGTTCAGCGAGATTGGCCTGCGTTTTATGACCGCGCCAGGCACTGGTCCGCGACCGCACATTCGTTGACCCTCCTACCGACCACCGACTAACTGCTGGGCCCGCCCCTTTGCTTGCGAGCCCACATTCCAGTCGACATCTCTGATTCCTGGCCAAACACCAAAAAAAAAAAACCCACTAAAAGATATACCCGCCGGGGCATAGTAGGCCTGGCCAATGGAGCCGGCGCTGCAGCAACGAAGCGATGAAGTCGAAAACAACACCGAGTTGACGCATGCCAAACCCGAATCGAGACCCGCTCCCGCAGCCGCCGACGACATCGACCCCCGGGAAACGACGCCCAAAATGGAGGCCCACGATTCCATGGTAACCGTCAGGCTTTCTGAGCCGCCCATCTTGTCTATAGACACCAGCGTTGGCCCCGGCTCGCCGCCAAGGAGGAGACCTAGTACTGTTCGCATCGAAAAGCTGCCTTTCCCGGAAAGCACAGCACCAGTCGAGGCCACAAACTTAGCCGAAGGCGAGGGTGAGATCGATGGCGATAATACACCACCAAGTGACCCGACGACGCCTTTGCCAGTGACAAACGCTGCAAAGACCCTTCAAGACGAGCTTGTGGACTACGAAGACGAGGAGGGTGACGAGGTCGGCGAATTGGTGTCTAGGGTATCACCTACGAAAGTCTCACCCAAGGGCATACTCGACGAGGTGGTAAGCCCTCTACCACCCGACGACGAAGAAGAGGAAGAAGTGAATTGGGACGAATTGCAAAAAACAGAGGCAGAAGAACCTAGGGACGCAGACACCGACAGAGTGAGTAAAAGCCGTACAAGTCTTGCCTTATTTGGCAACACGACTAACAACCATGAACACAGTCAACGGCCATGTTACTGGCTATGCTCGAGAAAGAGAACGATAAACTGGCTACGAACCCGAAGAGCATCAAAGTACAGCCTGTTGAGCAAGTCGCCGCTTCCAATCGCCCCAGACCGCCATCAATGGCCCAACTACGGCACATGGTAACGGGGCCGACGCCCCCAGCCCTGCGTTACTCGATGCTCCCGCCACCACCAATGACCGACCTCGAATTCTACGCAGCATTGGTCAAGGATTACCAGCAAACTGCTGCCCGCTTGCCCACGTTGTTATCCAACAAGATTCGGAAAGGTGTCCCTCCGCCGTTGCGGGGCGTCGTGTGGCAAAGCATGTCGGGCGCGAGAGATACCGCGCTGGAAGAGCAGTACGAACGGTTCTCGGGCGAAACGAGCCCCTACGAAGCCACCATTGGCAAAGATTTGGGTCGGAGTTTCCCCGGTGTCGACATGTTCCGCGACCCGGAAGGCGACGGACAGCGTATGCTGGGCAGGGTGCTGAAATGCTTCAGCCTCTACGACACAAAGATTGGTTACTGCCAAGGGCTGGCATTTCTGGTCGGCCCGCTATTGATGCACATGCCCGATAAGCAGGCGTTCTGTGTATTGGTTCGGTAAGTGCCAATAAAGAGTTGATCCCAACTTCTGGGCAGCTCCCGACCGAAAGAAACCTTGTTTCTGTGGTAATGCGACGTCAAAGCTAACATTGGGATGGGCAGATTGATGGAACGTTATGATCTGCGCAGCTGTTTCCTGCCAGACCTGTCAGGTCTGCATGTGCGCATCTATCAGTTTCGAGAGCTTCTGCGCGAGCATCTGACTCCTGTATCGAACCATTTGGAAGACCTTCAGGTCGATCCGGCGTACGTTTCACAGTGGTTCCTCAGCTTTTTTGCCGTTACATGTCCCCTGCCAATGCTGTTTCGCATCTACGATGTTATCTTTGCCGAGGGGGCCCCGGAGACCCTTATGCGGGTCGCCCTATCCCTGATGCAGAAGAATCAGGCCCGGATTTTAGCGTGCACCGAGCTTGAGGACGTTATGCAACTTCTCCTTTCGAGAGGTCTGTGGGACTGTTACCATTACAACGCAGATGAGTTTGTCCAGGATTTTGTCAGTTTATCGGGTATCGTTACTCGCGAGAAATTGGCACAGTTGGAGCAGGGGTACCGAGACGCGCAGATCGCTAGTGCAAATGCGGCGCGCTCCTCGGACGTGACCTCTGCAGCGTCCCGATTCCTGGGCCGCATTTGGGCTTCCTCCACCATCATCTCCCCGAAATCCTCCTCCACCCTGAGCCCGGGCCTCACCGCTCCGTCACGGCCTTTGAGCATGTTACGCAGGAGCACGTCGAAGCAGAGTCTGGCTTCCACTCTCAATTCGATGGAAGCCAGCTCCGTTAGCGTCCTCAGTTCTGCATCTACCGAAGCCACCACCATTTCCCGCGACTCATCCAACACCGACGACAACGCATCCATCCGCGAATCGACACCGGTCGGCAATGGCATCGCAAAGTCCATCAATGCCACTGGCGCAAAGAAGACGCAAGATCATTATCTGCATACTCAGATCGAAGACCTCCTCGCCGCCTTGACCGAAGCGCAACGAAATCACGCCCTGCTTGCAAGCGAACTACAACAGGAAAGGGAACAGCGCGAGGAGGACAAGCAGGTTGTGCGGTCGCTGCTCGACGGCCTGCGCAAAAAGGCCAGCAACGACTCTGTCAGTACCGATGCGAGCGTCGATACTCTCAAGGCTACCGACCCGCAACTGAGGCACGCGAGGGAGGCGAGGGAGATGTGGCCTCAGGGAACCCACAAGAAGATGCCAAGACTGCAGAACAGGTCCAGTCTTCACCCGAGGAGCTTTCCAAGATGCTCGATGTCGTCGAAGAAAGATTTGGGCGTCACGTTAGCGACGAACGCAGGAAGTCTGCAAGTGGCGAGTCAAAGTCGCACATGCAACAGGAATTGCAGCAACTCAAGGACCAGCTGGCTAGCGCGGTTTCGCAGGCTCAGAACTACGATCGAAAGATACACGATTTGGACCAAGAGATTTCCGCATTGAAAGACCAAGTGCGGGAGTCGCATTCACACACGCGCATCCTGCATCAGGACAAGCAACGACTCGAGAAGCAGATACACACAATGAGAGCGCGGGCATCGGCTGCGGAGACGGAGAGTAATAGTCACCACGAAAGCGACGGGCCACTTAGGAAGAGCTCTGCAAGCGGCACCGGTTTGAGAGAGCTGAAACTTGGTAGGAGCAAGTCGACGCCATCCCAAGCAGGATCAATTTTCAGCAAGCGATCATCATCACTGATCAAGGCGCACGATTCAACCATCCCGACCGTGACGCCTCCGGTCCCAGCGCCTCCACCGCCGACAGACGACCAGCACGAGGCGCTGCTTCTGGAGCTCGTACAAGCCAAGACTGCCGAAGCTATTGCCAGGCAAGAGGCCGAAGAGATGAAGCAGAAACTGGAGAGCTTGCGCAAAGCGCACGGTCTCGTTGCTGCAGCACCTGCAGCAGAAGCACCTACGGCCGCGGGAGCAGCCGCATCAGCCGCTATGGGTGTGTTTGGCCGACTCACGGGCGCATCAACAGAACCTGTCAAACCCGCCAGTCCGGCGCCGACACCAGCAGCGACTCCCGCGCCCGCGGCGGGGGGAGGATTCTGGGGCTGGAGACGATAGACGCACCGCCATCGATTCATGGCCTAATCAAAGTTCCTCGCGGAACGGAACGGAAGCATTCGGAGCATCTAGGGCATTTTGCATTCTGGTTGGGGGCGGCATTCACAATGGGTACCAGGCCCCGTGTCTGCCCGTCGTCCTGCTCGTCGCATAGAAAGGCAACACTTTGCATCCGCGGACGCTGGCATGCGCTCCGCGTTGGGGGGAGCATTTTTCTTCATTGCATTCTAGACTGCTGCCCTTTTTTTTTTCACTTCCATTCTCACACATAGCATTGGAGTTGAGGAACCATACTCCCCAGACGAATGGATGTTCGTCTTTATGACTAGGGATGTTTTATGCCGCTGCCCTTTTTTTGTTTTTTTGTTTTTCCCTCCTTAACCCGTCGGGGCAGACGGACGGATTACGGGAAGAAAGATTCACCAGATACAGACAGTACTAGTTTACCAGTAGCACCATTAGTTGACAAGAATTGAATCATGACATGAAGTCAAAACAAAGTATCGCTGCATCTCTCGTTTCTTTTTACTTGTCCTTCCTTTTTCCTGCTCGGTCAAGATAGCAAGCTAGATGCAACATCGATCTCGCCGCCTTGAACCAATGCATTTTCGTCCGGTCATCGAACGATGTCGAAACAGCCAACGGTTTCCCCCTATCTTGAGTGGGGCGAATTCCCCTCCAGCGTCACAGTTGCAACGGATTGCAGTTTTTGGCTTTCTGGACCCCTGTGGCGGTGCACCGTGCTGAAAAGGTGGGGAGCTCACCTTGATCAACGGGCCTTTCCTAAACAGGAAGCAGCAAAAGCATGTGAAAGAGTGGCGCTCGATTCACTGGGACCTGAGGCTGGGATACGCTGGCTTTGACGATGGGTCGCTGTGGTAGAAGAAAGGCGTATTTTGCTGGTCGACATTGTAATCGTGCCTACGCAAGTATGGAAACTTCGTCAAGGGTAGGGCACTTTGCAATTTTTGTTGCAAAGCCTGTGTTGGGACTACCAGCTATGCAGCTATGGAATTGACGAGATCTTGAGTCACGTTCGTGGGCGTTAGACATGCGTGCCCCTTCTGGAACCAGACCCAGGCCCTTATTCGTATGTCGAGGATTATACTATACTGTAGTCTAACACCATGAGGAGTCGTCTTGCCGTCATCGGCATTTTTTTTGGCAGAGTATATGGGTGCGTGAGTATTGACCGAATCGAATTGGTCTGGTTTGTTTTGTTTTGTTTTGTTTTGTGTATAAGCTGCCCGAAACCGCCAGGTGCCGGGAGCCATTCAGAAGTCAGTTTCGTGCTGGGTAGCCTTGGAGAAAGACGGCCATCAGAACGAAATGACAGACATGTCAAAGAAAGACAAATTATGGCATGCCCGTATGTGCGCCTTCTCAACGTTGCGTCGTTTGTTAACCACATGGATCTGAGTCCGGGCGGCGTTTGGCACGTGTGAAAAAGAAGGGAAGATTTTGGGCACGTGCTCCCGCACTGCTGAGGAGGGGCAGAAGGAAAAAGCCCCGGACCCCGATCCGCACCGGACAGCAGACGGCGTGGCCCCGATCCCGAGCTGGTTTGAGCACTAATTGTTGGAGCTGCAATTACAACTGTTCATCTGGCGGGTTTTGTGGCTTTTTGGCCTTGAAGACAGGCGGAAAAGCGGTCGGTTGGGGCTTCACATGGTTCGTCTGATGGTATTGTTCCCCCCCCCCCCAGTTTTCGTGGGTTTGACGGCCTTCCAACTGCGGGTTTTTGTGTACCTAGGGCACGTCAACTTTGACATGTTCGGGCATCTTACTGCTGGCTTTTTTTCAGGACGGAGCTGTCGCCGTTTTTATGTGGGTCTCCTCTTAATAACCTGGGCAACGGAAGAGAACAGCGATTGAGGGTGATATCGTGAGTTTTGGTTGCTGAGCAGGAGGGGCCGAAAAGGGCGGGCCACAATGCGCTACGCTACGTGGTACGTCTGCGAGCTAGGGCCATGCCTGCTCCTCCATGTTGACTATGTCGATTCGAAATCTGGCTTGGATGAATGGCAGGACGATACTGGAAGACGCAATGGTTTCTAGAGAAGCTGGTGGACATGTAAATTGTCCCGGACGCCGGTATCCGGGGTGGCGGGAAACAAGACAGCAAAAATGATTAGAGACATCAGCACATCAGATATCGAAATGCCACGGTTTCAGGTTTTTTCTGGTTCTACCCCGGGGCTAATACCGCTGCTGTGATGATGAGATGGTGAACACACGTTTTGGTACGTCCCCCAGTCCCCAGCCGCGTGCAAGCACGCTGCGTCCTGCACTGCTCAACTACAGGCAGAAAGGACAGGCTGGAGAAATACGGTTGGAAAAGGTCTGGGCCTCGCAGACGACGCAACTGACGGGAGGGACGCGATGACCGTCACATGCCGCCTGCATGATTAGCGCCGCAGAGGAGGATGCAGCTACGGTGGGATGACGCCAAAGACGGGGCCACGGTGCGGCATTGAGGGAGACGACGACGGCAATACTTCGTCATTGGGCGCCGAGCTGCTGTCAATGGGAGGTAGTCAATGGGTCGCTTTGGTAGCAGTGGTCGGTTGGTTGCTGTGGCACATTTTTTGCGTCATCAAGTGTGTGGAAACCAAGCTGGCGTGGGCACTAGCCACACTCCGACCGAGCCAGGGGGCCCCTCTACCTACTTCTTTCTCTCTCTCGGGCGCAGGACCCATGGCAGGTTGGTACCTACCCCACTGATTGTGGTGGATTGCAGGCGCGCCGGCAGCAGTTGGTTAGCTAGCTGCGGGCAGAAAAGGCAGACGCTGCGATACGTGCGACAGGCAAGGCACCCATCCGTCCCGTCGTGTGTGATCGGTGAACGAGTGTCCTGGGCAAGCAAGTTAGCCCGCTAGCTGGTGACGGGGGAAAACCTAGGGAGAATGGGAAAGACGGAGGGGAGGAAAAAGAAAAAGAATGACAGGAGAGAGAACCTAAGGTAAGGACAGAAAGCTCCTGCCCGCTACGTGGGCCCCTCTTCGCCGGCCACCAGGCCCTGTTTTGGAGGTAGGAGCGTCACTGTCCCGCCAGAAGGGGACGAGACGAATGCTCTCGCGTCCATGTTGGTGCTAAAATGCTAGGTGCTGCTGGGCTGGGCCGCTGGACCTGGCGTTGGCACGGACGGCCCTGTGGGCTCTGCGTGCTCCTTTCTTTTTGATCTTCATTTGCATCACTGCCAACCCAGGCGGCGCCGCACCACACACACACAAAGTCTTTTTTCCCCTTCCCTTCCCTTCCACCTCTGCCTGCCTACCTACCTGCCTACCTTACCTTACTTCTCCTACCCACACCTCTCTGGTTTATCTGCCTGAGCTTCCGGATTTTCTTTCCGGATCATCACAAACCCAAACAACCTAACACCTGGCCTTACAACTCCTCCTGCCCTTTATCTGCTGTCTGCCTCCCACCGACCTAACAGCTGTCGTCACTCACCACGCAAACCAAACCCAAGCTCCGACTTCTTGAAACGCCGCCCGCTGCTCGTGCTGTAGCTTTTTCTCAAGCAGATCCCGGTATCACACGACCACCCAACCCAACTCTTCCAACCTACAACACCACACAGAACACCGCAAGCAACCCGTCGTGATCTGATCGCAATGGCCGACTTCCCGGACGCCCCGACCACGGCTCCCTCTGCCAACGGCAACTCCTACGTCCAGGCTACCAAGGACAGTGAGGTACGTTATCGCCGCGCCGCTCCTTTACCCTCACCCAACCCGCGACTCCCGATCCCGGCCTTCATGGCTTTGAGGAACCTCCGGCTAACCTGGCGATTAGTGTTTCAAGCTTCACCTTCACGACCGCCGACAGTGATAAGCTAACTAGCACAGACGCCGACGCCGCCGCTGCGTACAACCAGCTCGCCAACGGTATGTCTTCTAATTTCTGCCACGCATGACGTATTTGCGGCGCATTTTCTGAGTACTGACCCGATGGCTCTCCCTCCCAGGCCCTGTCGCTCAGAATGTTAAGGATCAGTCTGCAAAGGCTTCCACTGAGTTCGGCAACCTCGCCGCTTCTCGCAGAACGCCTGCCAACCCCGCTGCCACCGGCCAGCCTTTGACTCACTACCATTCTTTCTTCTTCGAGCTTATCTCGTGGAACAACCCTCGTATGTATTGCTCGGGTTCCGTCTGAAGCCCAGCCCCGACTAACAGCTATCTCCAGGTGCTTCGGCCATCGCCTACGCCTCCATCGTCACCCTCATCTTCACCGCTCGCTACCTCGACATCCTGAGATACAGCTTGAAGCTTACCTGGATGGTGCTTGGCACCACCGTCCTCGCCGAGGTCGCTGGCAAGCTCGTCCTCAACAACGGCTTGGCCACCCAGCTCCGTCCCCGCCGCTACTACGTCATTCCGAGAGACACGCTCGATGCGATGATAGGAGACGTCCACGAGCTCATCAACTTCTTCGTGATTGAGGCCCAGCGCATCTTGTTCGCCGAGAATGTCACTGCTTCCGTTGCTGTAAGTTGCTCGCGTGACCCTCTCCACAATTATTGACATCATCGAGACTGACACCGAATCTTTGCGCAGGCTTTCCTCGGTGCCTTCTTCGCCTACTACCTTGTCAAGATTGTTCCTCTCTGGGGTCTTGGCCTTATCGGCACCACTTCCGTCTTCATGATCCCCCTGATCTACACTTCCAACCAGGAGCTCATTGACGCCCAGTTGAACAAGGCCGGCGAGGTCATTAACCAACAGACGAGCCAATTCCGCAGCGTCGCCCAGAAGCACACTGCCGAGGCCGCCAACATCACCAAGCAGTACATGGGCGACTACACTGCCAAGGCCCAGCAGCTGATTGGCCGTCGCTCTGCCTCCCCCGAGGCCGTCTCCAAGCCCGCTCCTGCCCCCGCGGTTGATGAGAAGGACTTCCCCGCTGCCCCCAGCAGCGAGTTCGAGAACAGCGAGCCTGTCGTTCCCGAGAAGGAGACCCCCATGGTCGCTTCCTAAATGCCTCCCCATTCGACTTGGCTTTCCTGAATGTACACCAACTGGCGGATATACGTCGTATGCCACTAGTCTGGCGACAACGGAACGACTCATGACGAATATGAATGAGACCACGCACCACACACCTCTCTATACGACATGTTCGACGTGCTAGGACTTTGCGCTTGCTTTTGGCAGGAGTTGGTTGCACACACTGAGCAACAAAAGGATAATATCAGACAGGGACTTCCAGTGGAGGCGGGGACGAGGGCGTCGAACGAGTGATTGTGTACGCATGTAGTGTATTGTCTTGCTTTTAGTTCTCTCTTCATGGCACACGGCTTTGGCGAAAGGGGGATCATCAGATTGTCTAGGGGATGCAACGAAACGAATTATTCCTACAAAAGCAGTGTTTATACGTGGCGTTCGTAAATATGTTCTTGATCGTTGTTGTGACTATTTGCGGTTCAAGTGTGTGCCTTTACAGGAACCATGACTCTGCGCGTATCAGACATACCGCATTGAAGTTTGGCATCGTAATACCGCCATGCTTGATGATGTCGACCACCAACCGGTACATGTACACTCAATGTTTCCCAACAACGCCAGGGGCGCCACTCCTCCACGGAACACGTGGGTATTGAAAGTGATGATTGATGAATGGGGAGGCGTTGATCTGGCTAATGCAGTTGGAGGAACGTTGATAAGTCATTCCTTCTTGTCATTCAGACTGAAGCGGCTAGGTTTGACAGCTTCTCAGACTACGTCTGGGACGTGCCAACATCTCAGTCATGAACATCCGAGCGGGTCACGAAGCAAAGATTGCACGGGTTGTTGAAGAATAGGTATCCCGTATTGTCCGTTTTTTTTTTTTTTTCGCAAACAATATAATACTGGGGAGCAACAGACGGCCTAGCCTATGCCGCCAACATAATGAAAAAAAGAGCAAGAGAGTTTCCCAGAGGCCATGAGAAATAATATCTGGTCATAAAGCAAAGCAAATCGGCAAGCAGCAGCATGACTGCTTCCGTGAGACCACCTCACCGGACCGTACCGTACCGTACACCCTTTCGCCGTTCCCTTTCCCAAGTGTACAGACACGCATCTACACGCGCACAAACACACACACACGTCTACACATGCGATTTTCTACACCTCCCTCAACCGTCATGAGGACTTCTAGTCACTCTCATCCATGTCGAACGGGTCCTCGCTGGCCTCGTCAACGTCCATCTCGCTGTCATCATCAAAGTCGTATTTGGGCTTCGCTTTGGCCTTGGCGGCAGCTGCCCGTCCGGGGCGGCTTCTAGCAGCTGGCCGTGGCGGGGACTCTGGCTCCTCCATCTCGAGATCCTCATCTTCATCGTCGGACAATACACGCTTAGCCTTCTTCGCGGCGTATGCCTTGGCCGCAGGAGACAGCGTTGTCGTCTTGGCTGCCGCCTTAGGCTTGGGCTTGGTCTTTGCTGGGGCCTCGTCTTCCTTGGGCTTGTTTTTGGCTCCGGCAGGACGGCCACGCTTCTTGACGGGTGCGGCAGCGGCTGGCGCGGGCTTGGCCTTGGAGGTAGACGCCTTAGACGCCTTCGCGGCAGGTGCGCCGTCGTCACTCAGGAAGCTATCAATGTCATCCTCTTTGGTCATTGTCTTATGAGGGGACGACCGGGCGAGCAACTCGTAGTTGGTATCATCGACCTCTTCGTCATCAAAAGTCCTCGAGGGCTTGGTCTTGATCCTGGGCATGGTCGAGTCGCGGCCCTCAGGTCGGTTCATGGCGAACAAGCTAAGTCGGCCAGTCTGAGATTCCTTTGCTGATCCGCCGATACCTCGGACCAAGGCACCAATGTCTCCAATTTGGTTGTCATCGGCCTCGCTTTCTTCTTCCGACGAGTCGTCAATGACGTAAGACGGCTTCTTCTTGACGGCAGAGGCTCTTGAGCCTCGGGAAGCAGCAGCATTCTTTGAAGACTTGGTGGGCGCAGGCTCTACGGAGACGCTCTTCTCCACAGAAGCGCTCTTCTCAACAGAAGCACTGTCCTCTGCAGCGCTAGCAAACTCATCTTCGTCAGACAGGTCGTCGATAACGTACTTCTTAGTCGATGCAGCACGTCGAGAAGCAATTGATTTGGCTGCCGCAGCTGCAGCGGGCTTCTCCGTGGAGCTCTTCTTGCCCAGACCAGCAAAGTCGTCGTCACTATCGTCCAACTCTTCCACCCGAGGCGAGGGCTTCTTGGCTGCCGTAGGCTTTTGACTCTGGGAAGAAACGTCTTCGGTAGATTCCGCCGGAGCGGATGCACCGGGCTTACCCAGGCTGGCGAAGTCTTCGTCATCGTCCGAATCAGACAAGGTGTAGATAGGCTTCTTCTTCGTTGTCGCAGCTCTTTGTGGTTTCTCAGGCGCGGCAGGCTTGGAAGAAGTCTTCTTGCCAAGAGAGGCAAAATCGTCGTCCGAAATCGCGTCCTCATCCTCCTTCTTGGCCTTGGCCTTCTCAAACATGGCAGCAAACCTTTCAGCAGCCTTTTCTGTGACCTTGGGAGCCGCGGCTGCCTTGACCTTCGCAGTGGCCCTCTTGCGCTCGCCGGGCTCATACTCGTCATCATCCTTCTTGGCCTTGCGACCCTTGCCAGCACCTATCTTCTTGGATACGCGGCGACCAAGTCTGCGGATGGAGGTTTGGATCTCAGCGTCGAGGGCTATCTGGTTCTCCCACTCGGCAACGAACTCGTCAAGATCTTGGCACCAGAGATCCTTCTCGCTCAGGGCGAGAAGGGAGTCGTGCTCAGCCTTCTTGCTCTCAATCTGTCTCTGCAGCCTATCGAGGCGTTCTTGCGTCAGAGACCACAGTGGCATCTACAAAATCAGTTAGTTCCGAAGCTTGGAAATATTGGATGGTAGGGTAACAAACAGAAAGAAGGTAGTCGTAAGCGTTGGATTGCTCGTCCGCTCCTTCCTCGTCCTCCTCGTCGCCCTCCATTTCCTCATCGGTGTTCTTCTTCTTGGCTTGCTTATCCTTGTTCCTAGGAAACGGCTCGTACTTGCGCTTAGCGAGCTCCTCAACTAGGACGGCCTTCTTCTTCTTGGCAATGACAAGCTTGCCGTCGATGATTTCCTTGATGAAACGAGCCTGCTCGGACAGCTTTCTGAAATCGGCATGGTAGACACCGAGCCAGTGCTTCTTGCGCTCGGCGTACATATCCAGACGGTAGTGGAAGAACTCCTCGAGAATGTCCTCGACCTTCTCATACTTGCGAATTTGGCCATTGGTGTCAAAGGCAACCAGGTTGGAGGTGGCAACCTGCTTGGTGAGCTTGAACCGTTCCATGAGACCGTCGGTCATGACATCCTTAGTGTGCTTGTCATCCATCTGGATGACAAAGTGCACGTTCTTGTGGTCGTTGAACTCCTTGTAGTCCTTGATCCAGACAGGGCCCTTGGTGCCGCTGATGACCTCTTCCAGCTTGGCCTTGAAATCATCCGTCCACATGCGAATAGGAAGTTCAGTGATGACGACCTCGCCGGTCTTCTCGTCAATGTCGCAGATACCGTTGAACTTGTATCTGTCCTTGTCGGCAACCTGGGGGGTACCCTTCCAACCGCGGAACCAAGGCATCATAGGCTCAAATGGCGCACCCTCGGGGTTTTCGGGGTCAAGACGGCCCATGCGTCTCTTCAGGTTCTCAACGATGTGCATAGGGTGGTAGTTGGGGATCGACGTGCTCCAACCAGTACCAATACCATCGGCACCGTTGCAGAGAATCATAGGAATGACGGGGGCATAACACTTGGGCTCAATTCTCTTGCCGTCCTCATACTGAGGCTCCAAGTTGGGCTCGTCGAGAGTGGAGAAAATCTTTCTCGCGAAAGGGGACAGTCTCGTGTGAATGTAACGAGGACTGGCAGCATCTGAACCACCGGCAAGACGGGAACCGAAGTTACCACTGGGCTCAAGGCAGTTGATGTTGTTGGAACCGACGAAGTTTTGGGCGAGGCCAATGATTGTCTGTTGAAGGGAGACTTCACCATGGTGGTACGATGTCTGCTCGGAGACGTATCCTGCCAACTCAATAACCTTTTGATCTTTGACCAAGTTCCTCTTGAAACAGGCGTACATGACCTTGCGCTGACCAGGCTTCAGTCCGTCGACAACAGATGGAATAGATCGCATGTTGTCGGCCATACTGAAAAGAATGAGTTCCTTGTTGACAAAGTCTGTGTAGGTAATAGACTTGGTGGAGTGGTCGAGGTATGTACCGGGAACGAAGTTGCCAAGCCACTCCTTTCTTGCGTCGGCCTTCTTCTTGGAGAAGGCGAGCTCGAAAAGCTCAGCCTCGTCGGGCTTCATCGTGTTGAACTCCTTCAGATGGTCATCAAGGTTGGTGAAATAGACTTGAGCGTCTTCGTTTGAACTGGTACCTAAACCCTTGAAGTACTTGTAGTGCCACCGAGAAAGTTCGCTGGTGTGCGACTCCTTCCATTCCTCGTATTGGGGCTGGGTGAAGAAGGACTTGAGGCGTTGGGGCTTCTTGGGGTTCGGGCCCTGCCATACCTTCACGATGGGAGTGATGAACTCTCGGAAAAAGTCCGGAATTTGTAGCAAGGACGGGTATTGGACTTGGAGGAAGTTGATGAGAAGACCCTTGATGTGAGAACCATCGTGATCCTGATCAGCCATGATCATGAGATGACCGTACCGCAGACCCTTCGTGTCGTTGTAGACAGCCTTGTGCTTGAGACCAAGGAATTGCTTGATGTTTTGGATTTCCTGGTTCTTCGTGATCTGGTCAATCGATGCGTCACGTACGTTCAGCATCTTACCACGAAGGGGAAAGACTCCGATGCGGTCGGGGTCCAAGATTGCTCGTCCAGCGACAGCCAAACTCTTGGCAGAGTCACCTTCCGTGAGAATCAGAGTACATTCATGGCCGTGACGGGTGCCAGCCAAGTTAGCATCCACTAGTCGAGTTGCTGATGCGGGACCGCTTGTTTCCGTCACTCTTGGCCATCATCTTGTCCGCCTTCTTCTCGGCGAAATCGATAATATTCTGGATGGCGTCGGACTTGGCGATCTTCTTCAGGAAATCCTCAGTCAGAGCACACTTGCTACCAAACTGGCTGATCTTGGTGGTCATTTGCTCCTTTGTTTGGGAAGTGAATGCGGGGTTATTGACAAGACAGTTGACGAATATGAAGATATGATTGCGGATGTGGTTCTGCTTGAGGGCGTGACCCTTCTTCTTCTTGTCGAGAGTCTTGAGCAAGGACCCCGTAATTTGGTCGGCAACATAGTTGACGTGTGTGCCGCCAGACGTTGTTGCAATGGAGTTGACGAACGAGACTTGCTGGAACGAGCCGTCCGAGACCGTGAATGCAATTTCCCAACGCGGGTGAGCATCAGTCTGTCAATCTCGACAACAACCTTGGGTTCGACGCCCTCCTCGGCACCGCGTTCCTTGGCGATGGCCTTGGCGTACATCTCACAGTAACCCTTGAACGCAAGCTTGATGTGGGTGCCGTTCAGGTAGGTCTTGATGCCGCGGACGGTACCGGCCATGTCGTAGACTCGGCGCTGGATTAAAGCTTCAAGGTCATCGTCGATGCCCGTCATGCTGAAACGCTTGAAATCGGGCTTGAAGGTGACACGAACGAAGTCACTAGTCTTGCTGCTCGTGATCTTTGCCTTGCCACACTTGCTCATATTGTCGGTCCAGATCTGTTTGTATCTCTTTCCGTTGCTGGAATCCTGGCACTCAAGAGTGAACTGCTCACTGAAAACGTTGCAAAGCTTCGCACCGTACCCGTTGCGACCACCCACAGTCTTCTTCTCCTCGTCGTCGTAGTTGGAACCCGTCAGCAGGTGACCGAAGATCATCTCCGGGATGTAAATCTTCTCTTTCCCGTGGATCTCGACAGGAATGCCCTTTCCGTTGTTTTCGACGGAGATCTCTCCGTTCTCGCGGTCGACAGTAACCTTCATGTAGGTCATGGTGGCATCGCGCTGTTTGTTGTCGGCAGCGTTGACCAAGATTTCGTCAAAGATTTTGTAGAGACCAGGCACGAAGGTAACCTTGCGGTATTCCATAAGCTTCGTCTCCTTGTTGAAAACCCACATGGGTTGCTCTGTAGGCTCGACTGAGCCAATGTAGGTATCGGGACGCTTGATGATGTGCTCAAGCTGGGTGAGCTTCTGGTAGGTGTCGGTGGCATTCTTCTTGGACTTTGGCGCTGAAGCGACCGGCTCGTCATCGTCGAGCATCATGCTGTCGTTCTCGATTTCCGCCAGGGGGTTCCCGCTCGACTTCTTGGCGGCAGGAGCCTTCTTAAGCTTCTTAGAGCTGGGAGGTGTGTTGGAAAAGGAAGCGGCGTCATCATCGTCGCTGTCGGGTTTCGCGCGCTTCTTTGGCGCGGGTTTGGTCTTGAGGGTGGTTTGCGTCAACTTCTTCGCCGGCGCTTTCTTTACGGGAGCCTTGGCCTTTGGCTTCTGTGATGGATCAGCAGTGGCCCCAACGCAGCTGTCACGCGTGGCGATGGAGGACGCAGGGACGTCCGGCTGCGGCACCGGTTTGGGCGGCGGCAGCGCGGACATCTTGATGGCGAAGCAGCGAAGGAGTTGTGGAAAGGAAAGTACAGGGAACTTGGTCGAGGGGAATTGGATACAGGAGCGAGAGCGTGCAAACAAGTGGGAGAGAAAAGGTGTTGTTGCGTGGTTCAGGCTGGCAGACTCCGTCGCAAACCCTTCGCGACGAAATAGCAGCTTGTTGCAAGAGGATGGGTTGTGGGTAAACGGACAGCAGAGCGCAAATCCCTGCGACAGGACGCAAACTATCAACAAGAAGGAGCGGCCAAGCTGGAGCGCCCCTTCCTCGGATCGCGATATAGAAGATTTGTGTTCGAAGTGATGATGTGTGACCGGGTATCCACGTGGGCAAGAATTTGGGATCCCGAAGAAGCAAACATACCGGCGCAAAATCCGACTCCTCCCCCATGCTAAACACGGAGGCATCGTCGTCCGAGCTCATTCTGTACAGCTTGCGCTCCCCGAGGCGCGGGGAGGAACACGAAAATAGACGAGACGCAGTTGTCGCTACGGTCGGCGGCGGCGGTGGTCGTCGTCGAAAAGTCGGCGGCCGTTGACAAGACAAAGAAGAATTGGCAATCGCAAAACGGCTGGCTGGGCGGACCAGGCGCGCAATGGGCACGAAGGCTCGTGAGAGGGAAAATAGGGGGGAGGAGAGCGAGTGTGCCAGCTCGTCAACGTCCGTTTTCTACATGCGCAAAAGGAGGGTATGTTGGTCGGGATCGTGAAGTCAGATGGTGGGTTTGTGTGCGCTGGCTTTTGTTGTTGGTAGCAACCCCCTTGCGATGTTGATATTTGCCCCGGTGTAAACATTGGGAGTCGCGACATGGTCTTCTCTGACTGGACCGCGTTTGGGCGACTGCCTCCTTTGTTTACTGCCTCAGGCTAATCCTGACCAAGGCAAGCCCAGGGACGTGGGAGCGGACGAGAGCGGGGTTGGCAGCCACATCTGCCCCGCTGTCCAATGGGATCGTGGCGCACCTAGTGTCGCGGCATCACAAAAAAAGTCCGCGCCTCAGCGCGCCCATGCAGTGCACCTCTTCCTGACGCTGTCATTAAGGTATGCAGCAGCTCAGGTTGCTTGACTTCTTTTTCCAGCAAGGGGCTCACGTTTGGAAGAGGCCAACCAAATCTCAATGACTTCCATTACAATCAACATCTGAGCTAGGCCGATAGAAAACCCGACCAACATCGGTGACGCCTGCACCTCCCTAAATAAACACCTCACTAACACGCCCTCCCGCTGCCCAAACCAGACCGCTTCTCCGCTCGCTTGTCTAGCTTCAAACAACACGCTTCGTCTTGCCCGTCTCAACCTCGTAGATCCAGCCGCTCAGCGCCACACTCTGCGGGACAAGCTCAGTCCCCTTGATGAATTCAATGTCTTTCTTGACGGCCTCCTCCAGATCAGAGAATGGCAGAAAGTCGAGACTGCGAGACTTGAGCTCGGCAGACGCTCCAGCTCTAAATACATGTTAGCGGAGAGAGGCTTGGGCAGCTGTGGCTTCAAGCTACGAACCCTAAATTCTTGTCAACGAGTGCGTAGGCGTTGTCGTTCTTGAAAGTCAGCATCCCGCAGCCAGTGTGCTTGACAAGCACAATCTCAAACGTGCCGAGAAGTTGCTGGGATATGACAATGCTGCGAAGCGCATCTATGGCTGACGCGCCGGCCTATTGGTCTTAACATTAGCTGCCGGCCAGTCAATCTAATCAGGTCTGAGCTCTCACGTTGCGAATGACATGCGCATCGCCTAGCTCGATACCGAAAGCCCGCGCCGGGTCAATTCTAGCATCCATGCAAGTCAGAACTAGATACTTCTTGGCCGGAGGCAGTGCCAAATGGCCCTTGGTGAAGCCGGAAGAGTAGCTTTCGGATGCGACTTCGACGTTTTTCTGGATAGCGGACATGATGGAACGCTCAATGTGTACGGCTCAGGTTGTGTGTAATACAATGGCAGAGAAGGAGAGATGCAGTTGCGAGTTGAGGGAAACGGCGGCTCTTAAGTAGCTAACAGCTGTCTCGGCATTGTCAGAAGTGGGAGATCTCTTGGCAAGATATATCCATTCGTCTCCAGCCTTCTCTCACCCGAGACTTCCTATCTGCATCAGAAATACCGCCCGTGATGCTGGTGGTATCTGATTGTGGATGGATTGCGTGATCCCGGGCTCTGTGACTATCACAGCGAGCGTCGCCGTCCCCGCATCCCAAAGAACGGCTCAGTCCCGGCTGGGAAAGGTGAGGTCTGCTCCAAAAGCTCAGCTTCGGAGTGGGGTTGCCAGCGTCGCCGATCGGCGTTACAGCAAGACTCGGATATGTAAGCTGTCTCCTGTCTGGCGGGGGGGGCCTCTGGCCAAGACGTTCTTCATAGACGTTGTCAAAGCTGCATGAACACATGCAGCCGCATCCAAGGTCAAATTCAGAGAGAGAAAGAGATGTATCTTCCCGGCCATTCACCGAGAATTTCCAATTTGTTTCCCGCAAGTTGCAGTCAGTCAGCAAAGTGGTTCATCGGGATTCAATCAAGTCGATGGTGAGACACGAGGATTCTGAAATCCAGTATATTTCAAATCCCGCCTTCGGCCCACGGAATTATGACGAATTTGAGTCGCCTCAACAATGTCCTAATATCTAGAATAACTCCTCTTCCCCCAACGCCGTGGACAAGTAAAGGCTACGTTCACTAAGACTGAAGCGCCTTGTAGAAAAAGACTTCATCCTTGAGCTGTCGTGGAACCGCAGGGCTTATGCCAAAGTTGGGAATTCTGCCAACCTCGATGTAGCCGAACTTCCTGCACACTTCCTCAGCTGTGCTGCCGGCCTCGGTATCAAGCATCTGCGCAGATTGTCAACAATAGTGTCGGATAACTGGATGTAAGATGGCTCATACCAATAGCGTCCGTCCCCGCCTGATGGACTCGCCTTCCAAGGCACCGATCAGCATCCTAGCCCCGCCGCGCTGACGAAACTTGGGGCTGATGAGAAGCTTCTCTACAAAACCGCGGAAAGGACCCGTCTCAGAGTACGGCATCCAGAGCATGACAACGCCCATGAGCTCTGTTCCTTTGGGCTTTGTTCCTGGCTCAGACTCATCGAGGAGAATGAGCATCATGCGGGTGCCTCCACTGACCTCTGCAATGCGCTCCTTCCAGTAACCCAGCAACTTCTCATGGGACAGAGGCGGCAAGAACGTGGCCAGAGTTCGGTCATGGCTGATGCACGATGCATGGAGGGCTGCAAGATACGGGATCAGATGGCTGTGGTCTGCGGGCGAAAATATGTAGGGGGTTCCCGAGCTTGAGGACATTGTGGCAGGGTTTTCTCGGGCTCTGAGGGACGAAATCGGGGGCTGGATATTCGCCGTCTGCCCTGCAATCCGGCTACAGACACGCTGGCGGGTTCCAATGCGATGCCGCCGTTGTAATGTTGGTTATTGTGCAACTCGACCGGCAGTTAAGAGCTGACAGAGATCGACAGCGCAGGAACGGTGCGAGGGTATGCGTGTTCTGACCCCGGCGCGAAGTTGGGGAACTGGACGCCCACCAAACCTTAACCGGGATAAGGTATTGGACAAGAGTTGAACTGGACCGATATATCAGAAACGGGGGCCTCTGGCAATCTTGAAAGTGGGAATCCAGGGGAGTGAGGTGGCTTAGAAAGGACTCTCGGGGCATATAGCGGCGAAGTTGTAAAACAGTGAGGGGGGATCTTTGGCAAGTGAAGTGAGGGGGAAGCGAGTGAGAGAGTGCATGACAGAAAAGCTCACCTCAGCCTGTCTCTCTCTGTGTGTCTCTCAGGTGAGAAAGATGGCACGAGACAGGAAGGTGCGACAGAACAAGCTACCTAGTGCACCTAGACAAGGTAAGGCGAGATAGGTAAGGTAAGATGCCCAGGTAAGGTACCTTAAGGTAGGTAGGTAGGTTGGCTCAGGTTGCTCCTGGGTGGGGGCCGCGTGTGAGTCAATTGATGTAATTGAGAAACGGGCAGATGTTTTATACGAAATGCTCAGATCAGGTCCGTCTGCACAAGGGACTTTTGTGGTGATGGAAGCTTTCCTGCACTTCCCGGTTCCATTGCAAAAGTGTTAATCAAAGGCTGAATTGGCGCTGGTCAGTGGTCTGCCGTCTATTCGTAAGGTAATGGATTGGCCGCAAGCTCGCCCAGCCCGCCGGCTGCGAGGGAATTCCCGGCGCAAGGGACACGGCACCGCACGCCGGCAGGGTCCTGGAGCGGGCTTGCCCCGCAGCATCAGGTACCTAGGTACCTTACCTGGCGACGGGCAAGTCGTTGCGTACTGTACCGCCCTGATGCGCCTGACCTCGGTTCGCTGTCGCAGCGCTGTAACCGTACGTACTCGCAAATAGTATCTGCAATTAGGCATCTCCTTACCTTACCTACCTTACTAAGTAGGTAGGTAGGCATTCAAGTAAGTCTTATGGAACTAAAAAGGAAATGGGAATCAAAAGACGACAACCTGCATGCACTAGAGAGTTTGCCATGTTATCAGCCGACAACTCGTGGCGGTCCCTGACATGACGCGGCACGTCGGGCCTCAGCATACAGCCGTTCTTCCTTTGGTCTCTCTCAAGACTAGCCCGGCAGCTGAGACCTTGCCCGGCGTTTGCCAGATCTCAACCGGTGTAGGTAAGGTAAGGTACGGATAGTTGCGGTCCTTGGCAGAGATGAGGCACTGTGAATCCAACATCCAACGGTTCATCATGCCAAAGCAGCCAGCCATGCATGCATACACAGAGATCTTGTTGACGAATAAACACCAGTCTAGTCTAAGGTAGTTTAAGGTACCTAATCATACCTAGCGTCAGCCCCTCCATCGATTCCCCTCTTCCCCCAGCGGTCAAACTGCTGAAGGACACATGTTACAGACAAATCAGGTTTGCCCACCTCACCCATGCAACCCTCTTGAAGATGGCCTTTCCCATAGGCTATCACAACTCGGCGCAATGGGAACCTCCCGTATCAATCCACTCGCGGGAGCCCCGGGCACACGGGCCATCCGAGAGGTGTCGTCTCACCTCCCTTCACCGCAACAACATGAGTGAGGTAAATCCGATGTAGGTAAGGTACCTGGATCTATGTACCCAAGCTCCCAGCTTCCATTGGTGGTCGTCGTAGTAGGTTGCCTCAGCTCCCATCGCTTGCCCCTCGTACCTACATAGTACTCTGCTTCACATGCAGCTTAATTGGAAGCTGTCCCTCTGACGTCGCTCTCCATACCCTGTTTCATCGTCAACTTCAACTCCCGGTTCCCCTCCTCAAAAGCTTAGCCAGCAGCACCGCCATCGCCTCTTTTCGTGGCAGCCGTCTTCTTCCCGTGCACTCGCTCACCCTGTACTACATTCTCATTCTGACCTGATCGGTCTCGGCAACGACCTCGTCCCGTCTCATTACAGCAGCTCCCCGCCTTCATGGATCGCATCTTCCGCAAGGTGGAGCGGGGCGTCGAAGCCCTCTTTGGGGAAGAGAGGCACGCGCACACTCACTCCGGTCACTCCTGCGAAGAGCACCATTCCGATGCCCACACTGGAAACCGATTCCAGTCCTTTGCTGCGCAGACCACCGGCAACGCCAAGTGGTATGTCGACGGATGCTCCTATTTCTGGGCCGTTTCCGAGGCCATTGAGCGTAAGAACACATCTGAGCATCCTGCCGGCACTATTGACTGCCACTGACCGCGTCACTATGCAGAGGCCCGCGAGAGTATCTACATCCTGGATTGGTGGTTGAGCCCGGAGCTCTACCTGCGCCGTCCCCCTTCTGCCAATGAACGATACCGTCTCGACAACCTGCTCAAGGCTGCTGCTGAGCGAGGTGTCAAGGTCAACATCATTGTCTACAAGGAAGTCGAGGCCGCACTGACCTGTGAGTATTCATCCATGTCAGACCCCATCTCACCAAGCTAACTCGCTCGATAGTGAAGTCATCTGTAAGTCCATGTCGACGCACACCCGCACCCAAGGCTCCATCCATGAACACCATCGACACTTGACTCATGCTGATATCTTCTCAAGCACACAAGGACCTACCTGGAAAGCCTTCATCCCAACATTGGCGTATTTCGACACCCTGACCATGTTCCCACTGGATACGACCTCAATAGTGAGATTGGCGAGAACTTCTCAAACCTATCATTGAGCACGTTCAAGCTGTCCACGTTCTCCGGTGATGCCCTGAAGACCATCTACGGTACCGCCACCGACGGCGTCGTCCTGTTCTGGGCCCACCACGAGAAGCTCTGCCTGATTGATAACAAAATCGCTTTCATGGGAGGGTTGGATATGTGTGAGTGATAACAGCGGTTGTGTTATTGAATCAAGACGAGAAATCCGCTGACTAGATTTCAGGCTTCGGCAGATGGGATACCAACAGTTAGTTTTGAACTGGGACTGGCATTACGCGCCGCTCTGACACATGAATAGGCCATCCCATTGCGGACGCTCACCCCGGCAACTTGGATGCCATCGTCTTCCCTGGCCAAGACTACAACAACGCGCGTGTCTATGACTTTGCCGACGTTGATAACTGGGAGCAGAACAAGCGTCAGTCAATATCTCCGACCTGTGCACTCGAACCACATACTCACTTACTCGCCAGTTGACCGCACCAAGAGCTCGCGAATGGGCTGGTCTGATGTTGCCATCAGCTTGAGTGGCCCCATCGTTCAAAGCTTGTCGGAACACTTTGTCGACAGATGGTTAGTTTACTCTGCCTTCCTCGCCGGTGGAAAGACGTCATCTGACTTGAATGTAGGAACTTCATCTTTGATGACAAGTACACCAAGAAGAACCCTGGAAAGTATGGCAGAATCGACGGCTTCAGCCAGGAGTCGGGAAGAATCGCCGAGGACGGCCAAGGCGGTGGTTTCTTCGGTGGTGCTGGCCACCAGGCAGGCAATCTTTTTGGTGATCTCGGAGACCGCATCAACCGTGGCATGAGCCATTTGATGGTCAGTGACGACCAGCCCGAGAATGATGGCAGACCTCTGCGCCAAGACCGCGGCGATCAGTCAGCCAACATCCAGCTCACTCGCAGGCAAGTTGGCGTCCATCTGTCTGTCTAAGATGCAACCACTAACGAAGAGTAGCTGCACAAAGTGGTCTTCCGGCCACCCCACCGAGCACTCAATCGCCAATGCCTACATTGACGCCATCACCAGGGCTCAACATTTCGTCTACATGGAGAACCAGGCAAGTAAACCTCCCTCTGAAACCGATAATACAGCTCCTAACAGAGGCAAGTTCTTCATCACTGCCACTAGCGACAAGCAGCACCCCGTCACCAACAAGATCGGCCGCGCCATCGTCGACCGTATCCTCCGCGCCCACCGAAACGGCGAGGAGTTCAAGGTCATTGTCAACATGCCCGCCGTTCCCGCCTTCGCCGGCGATCTCAAGGCGGACGACGCACTCGGCACCCGCGCCATCATGGAGTTCCAATACAACTCCATCAGCCGCGGCGGACACAGCATCATGGAATCCCTCCGCAACGAGGGCGGTATCGACGACCCCGGCCGCTACATCCGCTTCTACAACCTCCGCAACTACGACCGTATCAACATCTCCTCCGATATGTCCCGCGCCGAGCGCGAGAGCGGTGTCTCGTACGAAGACGCTCGCCGCGAGCATGACGATGCTGTCGGTGCTGGCTACGAGCCCCGTGGCGAGGGAACCGGTGCCAGCTGGGGTGGCCGCAACACCCAGTACGACCGCTACCAGCAGGCCGCCTCCCGCGTCGGTGATCACACCTGGGACACCGTCTCGTCCTGCTACATGGACGCCGGTCCGGACTTGCACAGCGTCCCCTGGCAGGGCGAGCCGGAAGCCGAGATGGATGCCTTTGTCAGCGAGGAGCTCTACATCCACTCCAAGCTCCTCATCGCCGACGACAACCTCGTCATCGTCGGCTCCGCGAACCTCAATGATCGCTCTCAGCTCGGCACCCCCACTCTCCGAGATCGCCGTCATCATCGAGGACCCCACGCCTGTCGAGTCCGAGATGGCCGGTCGCCCCTACACAGCCTCCAAGTTCGCCGCATCTCTCCGCCGCCAGATCTTCCGCAAGCACCTCGGTCTGCTTCCCGACCAGCGCTGGGACCAGCCCGACGACAACTGGACGTCCGTCGAGCGCGGCCCGAACGTGTACGACTGGGGCTCCCCCGCCGACCGCCTCGTGCAGGACCCCATGTCGCGGGAGTTCTGGAACCTTTGGGAGGGCACGGCGCGCACAAACACAGAGGTCTTCTCCAAGGTCTTCCACAACGTGCCCAACGACCACGTGCGGACCTGGAAGGACTACGACGAGTTCTTCTCCCGCCACTTCATCATCCCCGGCGCCAAGAAGGAGGGAGAGGGCGAGGGTGACAACGCTGGCAAGGTCGAGTACGGCCACGTCGTTAAGGAAGAGTTCCCCGGCGGCGTTCGGGAGGTCAAGGACTGGCTCAACCGTGTGCGCGGCAACATTGTCGAGATGCCCCTCGACTTCCTCGTGGACGTGGATGACATTGCCAAGGAGGGTCTGTCTCTGAACAGCTTTACTGATGAGCTCTACACATAAAGTGGCAGTGGCGTGTAAAACCTAGTGAGTAGCGCAAGCAGGAAAAAACACATACACAGGGAGGACTTCTGGATTTAGAAAAGGGAAAAAGCAAGAAATAAGTAAAGGCTTTAGGGCAGGTCAAACTCATGGACACCATCCTGGCAAGGGCACAGACAGATTCGCTATGACGGTTGGATTTCTGGCTTTGCGTACCAATCGATTACAATTGACGCCGTCTTCCGCTTCCGACATATGTGACAAGTTGGCCTCTCAGCGTTTATATCTGGCTAGCCTCAGAGCTCATCTCAGCCTTCCAAGTACCTGCGGAGTCGTCTACACGAAGGCATGTTCCTCTAACCCGCACTCAGTCCATGTCTCCCCATAGCCTGAGAGCCTTATCATAATGAAATGTTTTAACTGGAATAAAACAATGTATAATCTGTCAAATGGCGTGCAGGGCATTGCATTTTCCACCAAAACAAAAGAGTATTATACAGACCTCCTGCCCTGCACCACAGTTCCCCCAGAGACAAAGAAAGCAAGGAAAAACATAAAATTGTCCCCGTCAACTCCGTGAGTAGGCATCGCAATGCTTCAGGTTTTCTTTTTCTTCATCCTGTCCCCGGAAACGTGCGTGCATAACGTGCACATGCACGCCCTTTAGTCGAGCCCAAATAGTCATAGCCTCATTCATGGCTTTCCATTAGTCCAACTTTCGAAGGCACTCCTGTTTGGGGAGGTGCCTAAACTCCTCAGCCCTTCTTAGGCCTTCTTCGTGCGCACCGGGTTTCTAGTCCACCTTGCCGTTACCGTTGGGTCCAAGCAGGCCCTCCTTCATCAGCTCCTTGTTCCCCCAAGACTCCTCCAGGCGGAAGTGGCCGCCACGGCCCCTGCGGACACGGCCGCGGAACCATGAGGCAGCACCAAGGGCTAAGCCGAGAATACATCCCATAGTCAGGTACGGGTGCTCAACAAAGGTGACGCGCATATCGAAGAAGATCTTCTCAAAGCTCGAGATAGTGAGCTTGGGCTTGATCTTGGGTGGCGAAGTGATGACCTTGTTAATGGTCTCCAGAATCGACGTCCTCGACAGAAGAATATTGTTACCAGTGATGGTAGTGTCCCAGTATCGGCGGTTCTGTGTATGTGATTAGTTTGCCTGCTTGCCAAGCGAGTGTATCATGGGGGGGGGAAGGCTTACGTCCTCATCATTAATGATGACACGATCTCCATCCTTGGTATCAATACCGTAAGTGGTACGAATCCATCTCTGCCAGAAGACGGCGTCAACCCAAGCGAAGCCGACTTGCTTGCGGTCGGACTTGTCCATGTTGATGCGAATAGCCTTAGCTTGGCGTAAGGCACGTTGGTCACCGCGATCGTCAGCCTCGTCGATTCGGAGCTGCTTGGCATCACGGAGCTCTTGTCGCTCATGCTGGAATAGAAGAATTTGCTTGTCCATCCACTCGTTGGCGGCGCTCTTCAACTCGCGCTTGGCTCTCAGGAAGCCTTCCTGGTCCTCTCTGTTGACGATGCCGAGAACGACGATCTTGCCATCCATAATCTCACGAGCATTGGAGGCCGTCATCTCGGGAACAATCGGCAGCCAGACCGACTTCATCCAGTTCAGAACGCCGTGGACATCGCGCATCTCCTTGGGTGTAAGCGGTTGGTAGTACGTGGGGCGACCTTCTCTGGAAACGAGAAGGCGAGGCCAGGTGGTAATCTTGTAGCGGGCGAACAGAACGGGGTCTTGGGTCTTCACGAGCTTGGCCTTGCCAATCAAGCTGAGAGGCAGGCGCTCGAGCGCCATAAAGTCCTCGCTGGTAGTAGCATGGTCGTAGAAGTAGATGAAGATGACTTCCTCCTTCTCCTCGAGGACCTGCAGGGATTCGGCGTCCACGTCCAGAACACCGTCGCAGATGTCGATAGCCTTCTCGGCGTAGTGCACGAAGTCGCCGAGGCCTCTAAGCCCGTCGTACTCAACACGCTCACCGCCCTTGAAGAAAAGTATAGTGGGATAACCACGGAGGCGAACATCCTTGCAGAGTCTGGACTCGACATCGCAATTCACTTCTCCAATGTTCAGCTTTCCCTTCATCTCCTTGGCCAGTTGCTGCCAGTTAGGCGCCATGGCCTGGCAATGGTGGCACCATGGTGCGTAGAACTTGACGAACCAAGGATCCTGGGTCATGGTGACAAGAGTCTGGAACTTCTCGGCGGTAAGAGGCACGGAAATACCCTCCTTGTTAGGGGTAACGGTGGGCTTCTTGACAATGGCCTTCGTGGGGGTCGCGACAGCCTTCTCGGCGGTGGTGCTGGGCTTGGTGTCCGCCTTGACAGCATCCGGCTTTGCGTCGGCCTTGGGATCGACCTTGGAATCGGTCTTTGCATCGCCCTTGACCTCGGTGGCCTCATCCTTCGCAGGAGGAGCTTTAGGCGGCGCCTGTTCATTGGGCGGCGCCTTCGCATCGGGCTTCTCGTCAGCCTTTGCGGGGGCCTTTGAGTCAGCTTTGGCGTCGGTCTTGTCGTTCGTAACCTTCTTAGAGTCATCGGCCTTGCCAGGCTCCTTGTCGGGGGAGTACTTGTCGCCAGCTTCAGGGAGGCTGAGGCTTCGGGGTCTCGATCCAGGCTTGGCGGCTTCCAGATACTTTTCAAGGATGGGGCTGACTTGATCGATTTCTTTGACGCCCTTGATCAGCTCGGCGACTTCGCCGTTCTTGTAGAGGATGGTGCTGGGGTACGATTGAACGTTGTGGGAGGCGCAAAGGTCAAAGTATGCCACGCAGTTGACTGTGGCGAAGCGGAAGTCGTAAAATTCCGTGAAAGACTTGTCCTCGGTCTCGGGTTTTGAAGTGTAGTAAAATTCGTACAGCGTCTGGAAGATGGGCGCATAATCTATGCAATGCGGGCAGTAAGGGCTGCAAGACGGTCAATTAGCTATAGCGCGGCTAGGCAGTCGTCGGCGTCGACCGGGGTGACAAGCAAGCATACCTGTAGTGCTTGATAAGCATGAACTGCGACGACTTGACTTCTTTGTCGAAAGTATCGGGGGTCAGCTCGAGTATTGGAGGCACCTTCATGGAATTGAAGTAGGTGTTCTCGCGATCATCCTCTTTCGCTGCTGCTTGGACTCCGCCGAGCAGGGACGAGCCGAGGAATAGGAATAAAGGAGATAACCTCATGGCGGCGACGAGGTTGCACCGCGCGGGTGCGAAGTGGTTCGAGAGAAAAGAAGTAGCGAAGCGTGTCGTGGAAGATGCGGCAAAATTGAGTAGAGAGAGACGCGATCGATTGAGGATGCGCTTGGTTGCGCAGGCGTCGTGGAGGCAAAGAGGAGAGTGGATCGATCGGGTCGTGTCGTGAAGTGATGGTCGAGGGGTCACAAAAAGTGTCTAGGTAAACCTATTGAGTAGTCGAAGTCATGGAGATTGAGCGGTCGGGGAAAGACAGAAGACGAATAAAATCGATCTTCCCTTCGTTCGTCTTTGAGCCCAAACCTCCCGAATTCGTCCAGCGGCGTCGAAGGAGAAAAAAAGGGTGGTGGTAGTGGTGGTGGTGCTTAGGTTGGCAAAGGGGGAGGAGCCAACAAAGCCGACGGAAGTGACAAGCCTGGCAGGTCAGGAGAAAGACCGTGTGTCAAGATTCTGCGGGTAGCGTGGTCCAGCCAGCCAGCCGTTGTGCAGGGCCACGCCCAGCACTGCAGGACCGGGACTAAACAAGGACATGGGCTGCCTGAGAGATGAGGCAATCACCATCACCTTCAGCAACATTACGTGAGCACAAACAGAGCTGGGAGCGCGTGGTGCCAGCTGTCCGCCTGGTCTCGCCCTCGATCCCACCACTTAGAGGCCCGCCCCGCAAGCTTCAACCCTGCACCATCACTGAATGCAAAGCTCCACACATTGCGATAAGAATAGGTAGCAAAAGCAGGTTCTCCATCCAGATTGCCACCCGCCCGCAGCGGAAAGCGAGTTCGTGAACAAGGAAAAGTCTGGAGTCCTGCTTTCCTGGACACGTGCGGATCGTCAACCACCACTCCAGCCAGGGGTTGGAGTGGAAAACTCTCAGTGACCCCGGATTACATAAGGCTAGCATGACTGAGAGAGTGACAACTCATACGAGTCTCATCGCTCAACTCCCGCAACATTTCGTCAAGTCAGGCCTATCTTTCTTTCGTGGCCTCGTTGAGAGGGTTCAGATAAGGTGTTCACCTTTACCGTCTTGACTGACAGCTGCCTGTGACCTGCACCGCCTCCATGCGCTCAATATGGCTTGGTCTATTCTGCTCTGCCAAGGAGTAGATGATTCGCCCAGATGCTCAGCTGATATGCAGGTCGTTCTCCTCGCAGCCCTTCGTTCTTCCGCACATCTTGAACCATGCGGCTGATGTGAACCTCGAATCTCTGCTCAACTAACTTAGTATGGATCCTCTTTCAATCACGACGAGCGCAATCGCTCTAGTCCAGGCCCTCGGTGTGGGAGTCAAATTCTTCTCCTCCATGCGACAAATTCCAGCGGACTTCTGCGACCTCAGCAATGAGCTCACAGACCTTCAGGCAGTCGCCGAGCAAGTCAAAACTTCTCTTCAAGAGATGGAGAACGGGGCCGCGAAACATGCAGCCGTCCCAGGCATCGATACTTCTTCGATGCAGACCCTGGAAGACGACTTTGCCTTGATCGTTCATGAACTAGAAACCCTCTGCGGACGCCTCCGAAAATCAGACCGGTATATAGACAAAGTTGGAGAGTTGCGTGTCTCAAAACGGAAGTGGTTGCGTGAGAAGGACAACGTCGCGAGGCTTCGGGCGAAAGCGAGCAAGACCAAGCAAAGCTTGATGTTGGGTTTCATTGCTCTTGTTTCCTCGCAAAGGTGACTTGTGTACATCAGACTATGTGGCTTCGGACTTGCTGATATTGCACAGTACACGGCAGACAAAAGTGGTGCTAGACGGACAGCAATCATTCAGTGCCTGTTTCGAAACGATGAATGACAGGATCGAGGCGGGCACCGCTGTGCTTCGTGAAACGCAGAGCAAGAACAACGACATCTGCGCTTCACTTCATCGGATGTTAGCCGCCGAGGTCACGGACGCAGAGCCATCACTGCAATCCAATCCTCACAGGCAGAGGCCGAATGCCGGAGTCGAAGATCCTCTGTCATCGATATCTATGCATACCTCACTCCGACAGGTTTGCTCCCCCTATTGCAAGTGCCAGTGCCATTTACCTTCGTCGGTTCGGACACCGACATGGGTACGGTCAGTGCTAGGATCGTTGTTCTTCGAATATAACGACATGCCCTTATTGATGCCCCGGAAGTGCGATGATTCAGGGTGCCGTAACCACTCCTCTCTGCGACTCATTTACGTCTTTCCGAAATGGTTCGTATCCAGGGCCGTTTTTCTCACGACCTCTTGGGGAAATCTTACTGGGTTAGGTTCGAGCTTGTATTTGCAAGTTCCCAGGGTTGTGCCGAGTGTGCAGATGCTGTCAGCAGTCTACAACTCCGACATAGATTGGATCAAACGAGGCATCTCAAACTCAACCGTACTGCCAACAGACGTCGATGAAACTGGTAACTCGCTTCTCATGGTAGGCTGACACGCTATGGCTCTATGATTATCTTTATGTTGTCAGTTGTTGACCCTAGGCATCTTTCCAGATCTCGCTTCGAAACGTGAACCTGGAGGTCTCAAAATTTCTTCTAGATCATGGCTGGTCGAAGAGCACTCGAAACATGACAGGATGGTATGTTCACCAAATGCGCCAAGCAACTCAAAGGAGTCCAATTCTCACTGTTATTCAGGACCGTACCTAAGCGGGCACGTATAATTCTCTACTCCGCATCGAAGCAAGACCACCTCTCCACGTTCGATCCAGAACATCGATATATGATTGAGCAACTTGCTCGTGGAGAAGACCAACAAGGAGAAAACTCAACGCTCATACACGACTCTGTACTCGGAGTAGCTTCGAAGTCTCTATCAGATGCAATAGCACAGGCTCCTTCCGACATAGATTGCCTTGACGATATTAGATGGTCTCCACTGCACTGGGCAATCTTCTTGAACGACTACGAGTCGTTTAAGGTCCTCCGTAGCCAAGGCGCCGGCTTGGAAGTGAGAACGCGAGGAGGTTGGACACCTCTTCACTACGCTGCCCACTACGAGCCCCCCGGCTCGATCAAAATGGCTTCGGCACTCCTGGAAGCTGGGGCGAATGTGCATGCTAGAGTTCAAAATCACATTGGGTCCAGAGGGGAGACTCCCATAACATTCGCATTCAATAACCCCGACATGGTTAAAATTCTACTGGAACACGGATCTGAGACAATTGTTCAGACGAACCTGAACTGGGAAACTCCCCTGTCATGGTTTGCTCGTGGAGCATGCAATGTTGAGCGAAACGACGTCAGGAGACGGAATTGGGAACGGTCGTTGGACTTGCTCGTGAATAACGGCATGGACATCGACCTTCCCTCGAAGCAGGCAGGCTACGAAGGTCGAACACCCATCCACGACGCTATACTGTGGCGAAACGCCGCCCTGTTGAAGCTTTTGTTGGATAGAGGAGCGAGGTATGATGCGATCGACAAGAACGGGTCTGGTATTCTGCACTTGGCGGCTCAGAGTGCAAATCTAGATATCATTGAGATTCTCAGGGATGCCTGCATAAGGGGTCTAAGTCCAAACCAGCCAAACGTCGCAGGTGACCCGCCGATGAAGATTTTGATGGCCAGAATGCTCGGCGAGGACGCTACGCGCCAGCCAGGAGATACAGTGCCAGCATACGATGAGGTTCTCCTTTTCAAACAGCTTCTGCAAGAAATTCAGAAACGAAATTTGGATTTGTTTATGACGAAAGACCACGTCAATTCGGTCGAAGACGATGCCATCTCCGAGATTGGCGGGCCGAAAGCCGCCTGCGACGGGGACGACAGCCGGACGTTTGAGAGCAATCTGGCATACATGAACACGGTTCTGCCAACCGGTGACATAGAGGAGGTTTCTTGAGTCGAGTGAAAGTGTCAGTGTCGTAATTGAACGATGAGATCGGAATGGTTAAATGTTGCGTCGCATTGTTCTGCAGGCACATTTGGTACTTACAGGGCAAGGTCGGTAGCACAGTAAGGCCCTGGAATCCTGCGCCACTGCTTCTAATGCCACTTCCATTCATAGAGAACCTTGGGTAGGTATCATGACTTACACAGAGTGTGAAGCTCCAAGCCTGAGATCATCAAGAGCAGATGATGCAAGTTTCATTTCTTCTTTCCACCAGACGTTTTTGGAAAGCAGGTCTCGAATCTACCTATCCAGAGAGTTCTTTTGTGCAGGTAAGGTGCCTGCCCACAGGCACGTAAATGGGTCTGCAGGCAGGCGCGGTGTCCAGCGCACCAGCCCCAGCCCCAGCGTCTCGCTGCTTTTTGCAAGAGCAACCGCTTTTGATTCCACCTTCCTCTTTCCTCCTCCCGTCAAAAGGCATTCTTCCACGATTCAACATTGGCGACAGAACTATTGATTGCACATCAACCCGGCCACTCCCAACAAGCGTCGTTTCTTGGACGCTCGAGATGGAGCGGCCCACGAAAAGAGCCCGCATATGTGACGACGTCGAGGAGTCGGAAATGTCGCCGCAGTCAGAAGGACCGCGATCTCTAAGCAGGCCGATCAGTCCTCCTCGAAAGAAAAACAATGGTGGCCGGCGCATCAAATCTCCATTCCAGCTGACTTCGATCCGGGACCTCCCAGAATCAGCGAATCGAGATGCGATTGCCCTCAGAGATATCCTCGGAGACCCCTTGATCGCAGAATGCTGGGAGTTCAACTACCTGCATGATATCCATTTTCTAATGAGCCACTTCGACGAGGACACCAAGAGTCTCGTCAAAGTCCACGTGGTCCATGGCTTCTGGAAAAGAGAAGACCCAAACCGCTTGGCTCTTCAAGTAAGTACATGAAAGACCCAACACCCGTAGCGGCACAGTTGCTCATGTTTGGCCCAGGAAGAAGCCTCAGCATACACCAATGTAGAGCTCCATGGTGCCTATATGCCAGAGATGTTTGGCACGCACCATTCCAAAATGATGATACTCATCCGCCATGATGATTCGGCGCAGGTCGTCGTACACACCGCCAACATGATCGCCAAGGACTGGACCAACATGACAAACGCCGTCTGGATGTCGCCCATTCTCCGCTTGCTGAAAGAAAAGGACAGTACGTCCTGCGACAATGCTATCGGAACCGGCCAGAGATTCAAGCACGATCTTTTGAATTATTTGAAAGCTTACAATGTTCGGAGACCCACGCTGAGGGATCTGGTTGACAAGCTGTGCCAGTATGACTTCTCAAGCGTGAAGGCTGCACTCATCGCAAGCGTCCCGGGCCGCCATTCAATACATGACACCTCTCAAACATTATGGGGCTGGCCCGCCCTAAAGCACGTACTTCGCCATGTCCCTGTCCAAGACGGCAAGTCGGAGATTGTGGTCCAGATCTCGTCTATTGCTACTCTGGGAGCCACCGACAATTGGATTCAGAAGTGTCTTTTCAACCCTCTCTCTGAATCCAGCGACAAGCGCCCAACCAAGACCAGGCCAACATTCAAAGTTGTGTTTCCGACGGCAGACGAGATCAGGAGAAGCTTAGACGGCTATGCATCTGGTGGGTCAATTCACACCAAGATCCAGTCCCAGCAGCAGGCGAAGCAACTAGCCTACCTGCATCCTTTCTTCTGCCACTGGGCAAACGATGCCCCCAACGGGAAAGGTGAGGGATGGTGTTGTGCTCATCGAACTTGATCAACTGCATGACTGACAAGGTAATAAATAGCATTGCCTGAAACAGCGACGGTGAGAGAGGCTGGCAGGAAGCGTGCTGCACCGCATATCAAGACATACATCCGGTATGGTGAGAAGTCAATCGACTGGGCGCTCGTCACGTCGGCCAACATTTCAAAGCAGGCATGGGGCGAGGCGGCAGGAGCTTCGCAGGAGGTGAGGATTGCTTCGTGGGAGATCGGCGTCTTGGTATGGCCTGAGATGATGGCCGAAAAAGCAATAATGGTAGGCACGTTCGAGACGGATTTGCCCTCGAACATTACCGAAGGAACCGACCCAGTTGTTGGCGTTCGCATACCGTACAACCTACCTCTTCAACATTACGCAACGGACGAGATACCTTGGGTCGCAACGATGGCCCACACAGAACCAGACAACATGGGAAGGGTTTGGGGAGTGGCATAAGCGGGCGGCGCAGCACAAATTCACATGCGAACGGACGGCGCGGTTGTCTGTCAAGGGACATGTGGTATCGTTATATTGATCCTTGGAGTTTTTCATGTGAAGTGCCTGCGACTAGACTCGTCATTGCGCTTCAAACCGTGTCGTTTATCATGGTATTCCTAAGTTCGCGGTACGTTTACGCGCCGACGGTCTCGGGCTCCTTGTTGGCGTCGTAGCCGTAGGACTCCTTGAGCTTGTTGACGAGAGCGATGTACTCCTCCTGGGCCTGCTCGACGGTCTTGCCCTCGTCGACGACCTTTTGCCACGAGTTGTACTTGGCCTTGCCCTGTATCGCGTGTCTCGTTAGCACTGCACGTGGGATGCGGGTATTTGGCGGCACCCAGTTCTCACCTTCAGGTCGAACATGCCGGGCTTGGGGGCATCGGCGATCTTCTCGCCAGTGCCGACCTTGTACAGGGCTGCGGTGCAATAAAGCATCAGCTACTGAAGCTCGAGGTTTGCGAAGGAGGCGACGAAGACATACCGTAGAGCTCGAGGAGCTCATCGTTGCTGGGCTTCTGGGTAAGCTTCTTGCTGTCGATGACAGCCTGCTTGAAGGCTTCGCTCTGAGGGGCAGACATGGTGTATGTGAGATTTTTTTGGACAAGAAAGATCTAGGTCTAAAGGTATCGAGGGTCTGGTTCGAGTTGTGTTCGAAGGAGGGATTGTTGAGCGTTTCGTGGAGAGGGTTGCTCGGTGTTGGGAGGCGGAGGAAAGGGTTGGATCTTTTGGCGGGGTTAGGAGGTCCACCCGCCCGCCCACGCTTCATCATATGCGCGCGGGGCAGCTGATGCTGTCATTTAGGTTAGGTTGAGGTGGGCGCCCTGGCATGGCTGCTGATTGCACCGCCACAGGCCACCTCGCACGGAGCAGCACTTGCAGTTGGCACCTTGCTCCATGTCATAGCCGCCAATTACAACCAAGTTCGTATAGACGTACTACTCCGCGATTGCACAGGTCAGAAGTCCCTTGCCACAGCACGGTTCACGAAGAGGTGCAGGTGGCTGCCCGCAGCAGAGCTCTGGCGGAGCTTGGAACTTGGGGAAAGGACTGGGGGCCAAAGCGGTGGTGCAGGTCACTATTTGGTTAACGTCCCTCCAGCGCATGTGGGGTTGCCCTCAACGGGGGTTTGGGTACCAGCGTGACTGGACTTGGCTGACCTCGGCTCCAACATGCCTCTCGCCCTCCGACGCCATCGAGAAGACGGCCGTTCGGTCACGTTGCTACTGAGCTAGCCGCAGAATTCTGCCAGGCACTTTGATTGGACATATGGCATTCGTCGCCAGTGACGAGCTCTTGACTATGCAAGAGGAGCCGCAGGCGTTCTTGCACTCGATATATACGTCAGCGCCCTTCTAGTTACCACTGACCGCTTGAATGAGCAGCCATTTGAGGGTCCTCCTTCTGCCAGAACAACGTTTCCGGCGTGTTCTGTTCTCGCCGGTGTCGGCACTTTTGCCTTTCCGTGGAGCGAAGGGGCTTCACAGAGAGGATGCGCTTTGTCGGGGCCGTACACCTCCCCAGCACTCTGATGCTGGAGTACTCGCGTGGATACTTCCAGGTTTGCCATGGCCATTGAGCTCATGTCTGGATAAGGTTCCTGCGCAACGCTTTCCTGCCGCTTGAACCATGACCAGACGAATCGGATAACTGCTTCTGCCAGCTCCGCGCAGCTTTGCGTGACGCATTTTGCCGTGTTGTCCTGGAGGGCGTTGACGCGTCAAAACAACTGACATCAGCCCGTTAGGAAACGACTGGGAAACGCAGATGATCTCAGCAATCCCCTCCATCAACTCTCTGCTTGCACCGGCTTTCTACATTGAGCACACCGCAGGACGGTCAATCTCATTTTTCATCCCTTCTTCCGCAACGCCGTCAAATGACAGGCCATCAAATCTTGGTCTGCGCGTGGGGAAAGCCCGGACGGACACCGCAGATCGACTATCTTCCAGGCCAAGGACGGACAATCCTGGCTGAGCTGACCTACCACATGTTGTATCACCAACCGGCACGGACTTGGACACTGAAACCTGTCCAAAAATACTAATGAGACTTCCCCGTTGGTTGTTAGCTCTGGGCGAGGACGCGTATCTGCTCCTTACGACCCGAGGGGTTCACTCCATGCCGTTTTTGCTCTGCAAGTCTCGGACTTCGCAGAGCGCGAATTCAAATAAAAGCCAGACGTCTACCAGGTGTTTTGCTAGAGATTCTCAAGACTCTCAAGACTCTCAATATTTTTTGGATGACTAGACGAATACCCTCACGCAGTTACTGATATACATCGGTCGGCTCAACTTGTTCTCACAGCGCAGTATCTTCATATGCACAAGGAATCACAGCCTTCATTCACTTGACGCCAGCACCGAACCCCCAAATCGACATCAACATGGTCAAGACAGTCGTAATCCTCGGTGCCGCATACGGTGGTCTCGCGGTTGCGCACCGCCTGCTCAAGTACACGAGAAAGGATGAGCAAGACCTCAGAGTCATTCTCGTTTCAAAGGTAAGACATGTGTGTATATGTTGATTGGTAGGACAACTGGGAGCCTGGACGACCATTGCAGGAACCGGAGAGTACTGCGGTACGCTTCGGACACCCGTGGGGAGGCGGCGCACTCGCGGACGATCCACCGTCATGCGCAGCGGCAAAGAACTTGCTATTGGGTTCATGATTCTCCCGGAGTAAAAGAAGAAAAAAAAGTGCAAAAAGGGCCATTTCGGGCTGACAGCATGGCAGACAACTCATTTTTACTGGAATATGGCATCTGTCCGTGCTATTGTGCCGGGCGTATTGAAGGATGAGCAGGTCTTTCAACCGATTGAGTCGGCTTCGCACAGTACCCAAAGGAAAGCTTCGAATTCGTTCTCGGAACCGCCACCGGCCTCGACCTGGCCCGCAAGTCGGCCCTTGTCTCCACCGGTTCCGGCCCGAGATCCCTGCCCTACGACTATCTGGTGCTCGCAACTGGCGCCCGCTCCCGCCCGACATGCCGTGGAAGAGTGCTGACTCGCACGAGAAGACGCTCATGAACGGCGAGAGGCTCAAGACGGATCTTTACCTCCCGACCATGGGCCTGATCCCCAATTCTGAGTTCTTGGATCCCAGCTTGCTGACGGAGCGCAAATACGTCAGCGTTGATGACTATATGCGCGTGAAAAGCGCCGACAACGTTTGGGCCTGCGGAGACTTGGTTTCCAAGCCCCCGCGGGCTTCATGGTGACCGACAAGCAGGTGGGTTTTTCTTTCCCTCGGTTTGATTTGTCAAATAACCTGCCGAAACTAACCAAAATCACATGAACAGGCCGCCGGCGTCGTGAAGAATATCGAGCTCGCCATCAAGGGCAAGGACCAGCAGGTCGTCAAGGGTATGCCGGTCGACATCTTTGTATGCTCCACTGGTCGTAGCCGCGGCGCCGGTCGCGTCGGCTGGGCCAAGGTCCCCTCCCTGTTCGTCTGGGCCGTCAAGGGTCGCACGTTGGGCTCAGACTGGCTGCCCAAGTATACAAACGGTTCACAATGGTGAGCGCGCGACGAACAAGGCCTACTACGAGGACTGCTATGGGTGTTCTTTGTAATCGTTTTATTTGTACCTACTACATCTTACAACCTCTTAATCAGACACCTCTCCATCATCTGAAAAGGAGTAGGCTCTTTGCAGACTATATTTACGACTACCCCAATCTATCTAGTGCGGTCTGCCAACTCCTCCGCCGAGCAGCGTTCTTTGGATCCTCGTCCGCGACAGCTCCCAAGATGAACATTATGGTCCTGTATGCACAAGTGCATGAGGGCAAGGAGACAAGTTTGAAATAAATTAATAGACTCCCGCGTAAAATTGATGTGAAAAATTCCCAGCCGCACCAGCCAACCCCAGAAACGAAATAGCCCAAGCCGGGCCTATGAGATTGCCATGCTTCCTTTTTTTCCCGACATTGCTTCTCATCTGCTGAGCTTCTCATCTTCAATCTCCCGACGCAGCTGCTCTAATACTTGCTGTCGCGAGGAGAGGTGCGACTCGAGACCCTCCACTTGCTCTCTCACCGTCTGCAAATCTTCAGACACGCTCTTCAGACTGGCACCGCCCTTGGCCTTGCCGGAACCCTCCTCAAGCTCCCGGAGTTCCTTCCGCTTGTAGTCCAGCAGCTGCTCGAGCTCCCGCTTGACCAGGGCGGGCTTGCTGTCTCGTTTGCCGCCCTTCTTTTGCTCCACGCCAGCTTCAATGCGCGCCATCTTCTCGTCGAGCTCCTGGAGCTGCTTCTTGAGTCTGACCTCCTCCCAGTCGTCCGTCTTGGAGGTAGAGAAGTCGGTGCCGCTCGACTTGAAGCCACTGCGACCAAGGCGAGTAAGATACTGGTCGCCAAACTTTGCTTTCCGTCCCGTTGCCGTTGAGTCGTCCGCCTTTGTAGCCCAACGAGAGGAGGCGGGGTTGTTGTTGTCGAGTTGGTAGTCAATCTTGTTGCGCTCGAATGAGGCGCGCAGGGAAGCGGGTACGGTGCGCGGGATGCGGAAGCCCTCATGGCGGTTGTTGAGAATGTGGAGGAAGGCGAGGCAGGCATCCTTGTTAATGGAAGAACCGGCAGAGGGGTTGATAAGGTTCCACGCGGAGCGGATATCGGTGTCGGGGACATCGAGGGATTCGTAGAGGTCTTCTAAGGCAGAGACTGCAGCCATCACAGGTTAGCAGATAACAAGACGGCAGCAGCGGGCGTGCGAGCTTGGACGTACATGAGATTTCTCCCCGCGCATCCCGGTTCTCCTGGTATATCGACTCGTACTTGGACTTGTCCTGGGGCGTCATATACCAGTCGAAGCCGTCCTTCAAGCCAGGGGAGTCTGGATCGTCTTCAACCTGCTCAAAGGCAACTTGCTTCCCTGTGAGCGCGCGATTCGCCTGGACGAGATGTGCTTTGGACTCGGGCACGAGCCAATCGGGCAGTGTCGTGGGGACGTCTGCGTACTCCTTATCGAACACAACGTCATTAGCACCTGAGAACATGAAGATCAGCCAGCAGCAGCACCCACTCCGTTCAGAATGTCAAAAATGACTCTCATCGCAACGCAGAACTCCTCAAAGTCGAGGTTGCCATCGTTGTCGACGTCGGCGAGATCCCACACCCGCTCGAGCTGGTTGTCCGTCAGGCCGCTGTTCTTCAGCACCGGCGCGGCTTGTTCTCCTGTCAGGAACTGCGACCCGCCCGTCCGAGCCGAGAAGATGTTCCAGTACGTCTCGATCTCTTGCGCTTCGATGCGAGGAGCCATGGTGATGTCTGTACGCGTGCTGGCGGCGTTCGGAGAGGTGGTGTGGAAAGGTGGACGGCGGCGGCGGGCTGAATGGATGCTCGGGCCTCGTTTGGCAGAGTCGGAGACTATTGGCCTGTTTGTCTTTTCGAGAAGACACCAGAGGTGAAGATTGGGCGCTGACAGGTGTAAATGTCAAGAACCGGTTGGTAGCAGAGAATTGCCGTTGCTGAGTGGGCCGTCGTCAGTTCGAGTCTTACGAAGCTTGGCCGAGGACGTGGCTTGGGGTAAGTCGGGGGTGGTTCTCAAAGTGGGAGGCGGTGCTTCTGTGCATTGACTTGACTGGGTGTACGCCGTAACGTCCTGTGAAGCTCGGTGATGCAAGCTCGACCCACTGTTGTGGTCGACTAGGGTACCCTAGACGCTTAGCTCATCGTGCGATTACATAACATAAATGGCTCAACTACGCCTGAAGAATCCAACCCCAAGTTCTCCAAAACAGAACGAGGGAGGGCATCACACAAGATGGGAATCACAGCATGTAAGCAATTTTCTTCATTCTGTACTACTCTACAAGCTGGCTCAAAGTTTTGGTATCTCAACATGAAAAAGAGGCTTCTGCCCAAATGAAGCAGCCAAAGGCCAAATTCCAAACTGGTGTCCGTGGTCAACCAAATAAAATGCAAGCAATCTCAAAAAGAAAGCAAGCAAAAAAGAGGCTATCCACATTCATCCAAAGAAATCCGCCTCCCGCATCCAAGTGTATTATCCTCTTTGGGGGGGAAAAGCAAGTAAAGGACGTTCTCTATGTGGAGAAAACAACGCCCTTAGCAAGTGTCGTGGCAATCATTTGTGCCTCAAAGTTGTTGTAGTTCCAAGCTGCGACGGTGAAGTTTTTCTGTACGCAGGTCTCATTTGTTTGTCTCTTTTCCGGGTTGAAGACAACGTATCTTCAGGCAGCAGCGCGTGATACTTGAGTTCATAACGTCACTCAGTCTTTCTTTGAGTCCTCAGATGTGTGCTTTGTCTTCTTTGCATTCTTGACTTGCTGTTCAACCGTTCTGAGGACCGAGGGAAATTGAACAGGCTGTGAAGCCGGCTGGACAGCTATCTGGTTTGCATTGGCTAGGGGCGCTTGTCGATATCCTGCCTCCAATCCCAATCTGCTATTCTTAAAGTACTGAGGGGGAGCTTGTTGGTGCTGAGAAGCGACGCTGAATGGGGGAATTCGGCCACCTGCCTGTGCATTAGTGTGACGGATGTGCATGCCGGTGCCCGCAGCAGCAGTAGTTTCGAAGGGCATGGGAGTCATGGGAGTGTTCCTGGCCGGATATCCAAAGCTACCCTGCGAATTGTTCATGCTTGCTCCTGGTCGAAAAGCCGCCTCGTGGGCTGACTTTTTGTTGCGCTCATGGTACTCCATGTGTTCCGGGGAAAGGGCTTGGGCGGGATGCGACTGGGTGCGACTAGCAGACTGCGCCGCGGGCTGGCTGTAGTTGAAGTGTCCCATTTGAGCACCGGGGCTGTTCTGAGACTGCGAGGCAGGCATTGCCTGGGGAGGCAGCACTGGAGGAGGCACCGGCGAACACTTCTGGCTGGTCTGTCCTTTTGAGTTCTTGATCTTGATCCTGGGTTTGGCTACCTGTGACTGGATACCAGTTGAGATCTCAGTGGAAGGCTCCATTGTCGTAGGTGCTGGGGCCGTGAAGTTCTCAGAACTGTTAGAAGGATCAAAGGTTTCTGCAGACGCGGCCACTGCCAAAGTATCAGGACCAGATTGTGTCTTTGGGGTTTTCTTCTTCGACTTGGACACTGTGGGCTTGGAGGCTGTCTTCGCAGTGGGAATTTGAGCCCCAGCTGCGTTGCTAGACTCTTGCGAACCTGCGGTTTGAACTCCAGCTCCTTCTGCAGCGAGATCTTCAGATCTTGGATGCTTGCGAGGACGACCACGGCCACGCTTGACGGGCTGCGATACAAGAGAAGGCGCAGGATTATGCTGGGTGTTGCTGGGCTGCGAGGCGTCGTACTGGTCCATCTCGGACTGTGTGGCTTGCATAGGAAGGTTTGGAGCGAATCCAGCCTGGTTAGCCTTTTGGACATGAGCAAGGTCGTGATGGAAAGCCTCCGGCGCGGTTGCAACGGGTTGATTGGCAGTCTTCGCCATCGTAGGAGTAGCCTGCTTTGGCTGTCTCTTGATCTGCTTCGTCGGTCGGACTTGCTGCGCTGCGGGCATCTTCTTGTTTCGAGCATTCGGCTTCTTGATATTCGCCTTCGGGTTTTTTTTCGCGGCGCGGGGGCAGGTATTCGCCATCATCGTTTTGACCATCATCAAATTGCGGGTCATACTCGTCATCGCTGTCATCGAGCGCCCGCTTGCGAGATGATGTGGGCGCTGGCTGCGAGACATAGCTCATCTCGACGCCAGGAGCTTCAAGCGGAGCTTGCTTCGGAACGGGATCCAAGACGTTTCCTGCCTCACTATGGATTTCGGCGCTCCCGTGGGTTCTAGCCTGGTCCTGGTTAACTTGCATCTGTTCGAAGTGCGCTGGCTCACTCTCTTCCACGACCGCATCAAGGTCACTGCGGTCTGGTTGGGATTCTGGAGACTCGGAGGCGTCCAGGATGAACGGCGATGTGTAGCTGCCAGTTCCGCGTCTGGCTGCCACTGACGTATACTGTTGACCAGGGGCAGGTTTGTTGAATAGCCTGGACCGGCGAGAAGAGGCTATTCTCGATGAGGCGGTATGGTTGGGTGCAGCATTGCTAGTCTTCGTAGGAGCTACGACGCCCACAAGTTCCTCGGCTGTCTTTTGGAATTCTCGCTGATGCAATGTGGCGGCATTGGGTGGCCGACTGTGTGCATCGCCAGCAGCTAAGTCTTGAGCGACTGCTTGCTCCAAGGATAGCTGTTGCTGTTCGTCGCCGGTTGGCTTGCGGTAATCAAGCAAAGGCCGTCCGGGAACATCCTCCAAAGGTTGGCCGGACTCATCTCTTTCAATGACGAAAGTGGGGTCAATCGGAACTCCACGATTTGCGTCAAGCTGTGGCTGCTGTGGAAGGAGAGGGTCGAGAATGTTGAGCGCGTAGGGGTTTCCATAATACTTATAGAAGTGGCAAACTCCGTTGTTGAAATCCTCTGGTTCTCGCAAACGCTTGAGCCACAGCTCTGGCTCCTGGTCCTCGATGGGCTGGAAATCTTGCACACGGTTGCTTCCCCTGCTCTTGTAAAGCTTGACACGGCAGTAGGATAGCATGTCTTGATTGATGGGGAGCTCGACGAAGTTTGTAGACGTGCCACGCCACTTGTCAATGGCATGAACAAGCTCAGGGTGGCCTGACCTGCGCAAAAATGCACCTGCCAGCTCAATCTCGTGCTGGAAGAGTATATCCGTGGGAAGTCTAGGCCGAGCGAGATTGACGTACTCATCCACTGAGTGAAGGCCGTCTTCGGCGCGTCGGATGAGATCAGATACTGGGATCCGGTCAATCTTTCTGCACCAATCCTGAATCTCCTCATGGCATCTGATGTAGGTTTGGATGAAAGTTGTAATCTGGTCTGTCGTAAGGTTCAGGCGGTGGACTGCCACTGAGAACTTATGAGCTTGGCAGAGAGTCGAGAGGATTGCCCATTGCGCCCCGGTACCGATGCTGTCCCAGGAGTTCGGATCGAATTCACTCTGCAACGTGCCGTCCATGCTTGACTCGAATTCGCCTTGGAGACCTTCGTCAATCTGTTGCTGAGGCTCAGGCTCGGGCTCGGGCGATCCCCAGTCCAGGTCATTGGTCACAGCTAGACAGAACTCCTTGAAACTTTCGCCTCTCTTGGGGGTACGCAGTTCGCCTGTAGTCTGTATGTCGCCCTCCTCCTCCCTCTCTTCCTCGATGCCGCACATGATCTCATCATCTTCTGCCTCCAGCGGGGGCAGATGCGCCACCAGCGCTCGGTGTTCGCCCTGGTTGTCATCCTGGTCTACTTTGCGTTAGGAAAACTTCTGAATTGTCTAGGGGCGGGGGGGACGTACCGTTGTCGCTGTCTGCATATTGAACGGGAAGATTGTTGTCTCCATACCAGTCTCCTCTGGCCCTTGCCTCGATGAACTGCTCGCTGGGTCCCGGGTGTTGGTCTAGCTCGATGGTTGGGAAAGCGCAGTGGCGAGCAGGCTCAGGGTCGAAGACAGGATCAGGAACAGTGAAAGCTGGTCTCTCCACTCCGGCCACTAGCATTTCAGCATAGCGGCCCGGCTGGTGTGCTAGGGTTGACCGACGCAGCTGTCTGCCGTCGCTGCCATGATCGGGCTCCTCCATGGTGATGTGACGAATTTTGCGGGAAGGGAAGCGAGGGTAATTGAGATGGGTAAGATACTCGGGATTGTTAATTGGAAGCAATGTTGTATGCCGCTATCACCACCTAACGAGGGATGGTGGTGATATTGGTTGAAGGTAGCAAAAGGATGGAATGAGTGGTGGGAGTGGAGAGGGAAGCTGAGGTGGAGGGAAGGTGGACGAAAAGTCCAAGGCTGGGTGAGATGAGAAGAAGAGGTGAAAAAGGATTGCGGGCTTGCCGATTTTCGTGCGTTGTGTGCGCGCGCTGCCGGTCAACGAAGGAGAAGGCAAGAGCAAAACTGGGCTAGCAGGAGTCGCTCCTTCCTCCTCGCTGAGAACCAACGGTCTTAGTCAAGGCGAGGAGGTGTGGTTGTCAGGCCGCGCAATAGGCATACTATACACAGACAAAGACCCCAAGTGAAGTTTTCGTCAAAGGGCCAGGAGGCATAGTTTCCATCCAAGTCAAACAACGTTCTTCACTTTCCAAGTCCGTTTGGGACGCATCGCGATGTTTATGTTTTTTTCCTTCGCCCAGCCTGCTTGCAGCATCATAACTCCTTTTCAGGGTGCTCCTATGTATCTTCCAGGCACCTAGTCGAGCCCAAGTAAAACCATACGATAAAGAGGCGAATAACTTGGAATGCGTCCCTAAACATGCGTCGACAATTGCGACAAGACCCAGCAGCACATGTGTCCATCCATGAGATGCCAAGTTCAGCATAGAAATGTGAAGAGCATCTTGCGAGATTGAGTTGGCACACATCTATTGCATACCCTACATACTGTTGGCAGCAGTAACGGCCGGTCTCTATATTCAATAATGAGCCGTCGCCGACGAAAAAAGGGGTATACTGACTACCCTGGCGCCTCCCATGATTGCAAGCCGAACGGCCCTCCAGTTCCCATGAATGCAGTATCTATGTACAAAAATCACGTTTCATCGCCCCGCTGTTCCTCCTTCGACAACGCCAAAAGCGCCTGCTACACCTTCATGGCCCGGCACACCTAGTTCTGACCTGGGTCCACGAATGGAACAAACTTGGCTCTGTCTTCATACCGCTCACGATCCACGACAAATCCATCGTAACCATCCCCTTCCATTCTGTCATCCTCGTCTAGCGTAGCTTCTATGCCTCTCTTGCCTCCCTTTTGGCGGCCGTCGTTTTGGCCGGCCCTGGGGATATGTCTTGTCGCATCAGATACTATTCTCTGAGCATCGAGGAGATCCTCATAGGCCCGCAGCATCCTCTTGCTCTCCTCGTCGAAGTTTACTGAGAAGCGTTGCACGGAGACAAACTGGACGCTGGGGATCATGGGCTTTCCGTAGACTGTCATGATGTATGCAGCAACGATGAAGGCCGATCGATCATTGCCTGTCTCGCACACGACCAAGACCTTTCCGCCCTTAAAGTTGTCGCTGTCGATGACCATCTGGCCGTCCTGCCTTTCCAGCGCCTGTGCATGGTAGACTTCGAGCAAGTGGTTGTTGATTTTCCGCACGACCTCTGGAAAACCTCGGACCAACTGGAAATTGTCGGCTACATCTAAATACTCGACCTTGATGCCGAGTGACAGTGCGGCCTTGTCAACGCTCATAAAACGTGCAGCTTGTGAGAATCTCGAAACGATTATCATGCTAATGCCGTTTTGCGCCAGCCAGTTGGCATCGCGAGCAATAGAGAGCGGTCCGAGATAGAGAAAATCGAGGATCGGCTGTGCTTGGCGGCGCGCTTCATAGTTCCAGCCGACCGACCTGTCAGTGATGGTTTGTTTGACGTTGCGGGTTATGATACTGAGATCATCGCTTGTCAAGTGCATGGAGTCCACGTTGTCGAATGAAGGAAGCAGTGCGGAATCGGCACCCTTGGAAAATGTGAGAGGGATGGGGATGTAGGGCGGGCTGGGCGGTCTTTGACTCCATGGCGCCGTGGCGATGGCGTTGGAAACGCTCTCTGGAGCTGATTCTGCCATGATGAAGCCCTCTTGATGCGGGGTTTTTTTCACTTGTTTGGCGTTGTCAACGCAAGAGAATATGTTTCGTAGCTTCCGTGCGCAATGACTCGATGTGGCCAAAGCTGTACTCCGAAGTGTGTTTGCTGGGCTTGTTTGCCAAAATGTCTATTGTCCTTCCGTGTACTTTTGGTTGTAGCAATTTGAGGTAGATATACTACCAAGGAACGTCGGACGTTGCGGCGATGCTTGTGAGAGGCAGCGCGTTGTGTTGCGAGAGGTGAAGTTGGTTGTGGAGATGGGAAGTGTGCTCCAGGGTGTGAGTAAGGTAGGTGGCACTCGCCGAGCGGTGGGGCTCTCGATCTAGCCTGTCTAAGCACGTGGGATCTGCGCTGAGGCAGGCAACCGCACCCGGAAGCCCCTGCGTCTTATTTTAACGTCGTTTCTTACCTTGAGGTTCTTACGTTGGGGTTGGGTGACAGAGCAAGGTGCCTTTAGCCAGCAACTTCGTATTGACCAGCAAGAAACTATCAGGGTCTATCCACTTCCATTTTAACTAGATGTGTTCTGCACCAATCCTATTGTTCATTTTGCTGTCAATAATAATTGGACTGCATGGACTGCACAATGAAAGGCATAGGATAGCGCCCTCAATGAGTCTCTGAAGAAGATGAATAGCTCAGAAGCAAACTCCATCAACATCGAAAATATTGTAAAAGAATTCGTCGTAAACTTTCTGGCTGGGCGGGGTTATTCGGTTCAAAGGTTGCATCTCTTGCGGGCGAGTCCTACTCAACGCCTACCAAGGTAGGCAGAAATACCTAGTCGGGTCCTCGCAACATAGGACGTGAACGTCACAGGTGCAGTAACAGATGCAACGGCACCGCCGACCTAGATGCCCAGCCCCACCCACCCTGGGTCTCTCCCACGCCCCTACCTTTCGACTCTCAACTCCCGACCCTGATAGCTCACCTTTTGCCCTTCTCTTTCACAACAGCCCGTGGTCTAGTGGGGCTACTAGGCGCTTTCATGCGAGTTTTTCTCTGAAAGTCTCACGCCACGGGTGCGCAAGTTCGAATCCCACTCTCTCAGTGGGTTCTTGCTCTGCCGCCGTTAGAAAAATCCCTTGCATCGTTACACCTGAGGTTGGTAAGAATCTCCTGGGGATTTTCATAGGCTGTTCAAGCTAAACTTTTTGCCTTTTGATACTTGAAACGTTTATTCTATATAGACCTCCATGATACGTGGTCTTCTCTGTGTAATTATCTTCGTTATATAGAAGAATGGTGTCCTGAGAAAGTCGCGGAGATTGCATATGATATAGGGTTTAAATAGGATCTATAATCACTTACAACAACAGCCGCTATAATGCACGATAGATACGTCTTATGTAACGGCATAGGGACCTAATGTATTCAAACGTTATTCGTCTATTGTACGTAGGATGTCGTACCTGCCTAGGCTCATTCACACGTCTTTTTAAAAAGCCTCCTACAACTCCTCAGAGACGGTGTCGCTCTTCTTCTCAAGGGCGGGGAAGTCAGCGAAGCCGAGCTCATACACGAGACCAAGAGTCATCTTGGCATGCTCAAGCATGTGGTCAAATGAGAGGTACTTGATGAGGTCATCGACGCTATGAATGTGTTGATCCGAGTCCTCAAAGGCAGACTCGATAACGAAAGCCGAAGGGTAGCCGGCCTTGCTGGCGGAAGCGTGATCCGAGCAGGCATATCCGCACTTGGTCTCGGTGAAAGGGATCTTGCAGTACTGTTGATATTGTCAGCATGATGTCGCGAGTCATGGAAGCAATGGGGAACATACCTCAACAATGACCTTCTTGATGAAATCAGTCAATCCAGCATCAACGAAGTCGGTAATGACGCCGACGCTCTCAGGCTTGCCGGCATCGAGCGTTCTTTGCACGAAGCCAGTCATATCCTGCTGGAGCATGGCCTTCACATCACGTCCGTCCTGCTCGTATGACTTGAAGATGGCTTGGCTACCAAGGAGACCGCCCTCCTCGGCGCTGTACCAGTGGAACTCGATCGTGTTGTCGGCCTTGCCTTCGACGACGTCCTTGGACTTGAGCAAGGTACGAAGGACCTCGAGGATGGTCATGGAACCACTGCCATCATCATCGGCGCCGGGCGCGGCCAGGATAGAGGGCAGCCAAAGGTTGATGGAATCTTGATGGGCACCAATGACGACTGTGCGGTTGGACTTGCCCGGAATTGTAACAATAATAGAGCTTTGTTGCCATGTGTGGGGGAACGGCGCGGCGGCGACGTGCTTATCGGCACCCGCGTCCTTAATGATGGAGTTGATCTTGGAGAGAAGCCACTCGGACGACTGGCGGCCGTAGTCTGACTTGTAGTAACGGGTGTGGAAGCTGGTAAACTTCTCAAGGTTCTTCTGAATCTCGCTCTTGTCAAGGTCCTTAATCAAGGGCTCGACCTTGTTTTGAAGCGTGCATTTCTCGGGGAAGACGGGCTTGGCCTTGGCCCTGGTGCGCAGGCCGGTCTTGCCAAAGTCCTGGTGATCGGTGATATCGAAGAAACGATTGCCATTCTGCCGAGTTGCACGTCAGTACACAAGATGGACGGGATACCTGCGGTGTCGTCCTACCCGGCGGAGCTCCCACTTCTCCTCCTCGGTGACCCAGCGAGTGTCGCCTTGTGCGAGCTCAATCAGGTACTTCTCAGGCTCGGAGCCGGCGGGATACAACTGGACGCGGTTGATGTCGTCCTCGGCAACAAAGCGGGCCGTGGCCGAGTGCGCCAAGATGGCGAGAATCGAGGCTTTGGCAACCTTCATTTTGGATTGATGTAGTTGATCAAGTCGTACAGCCTAGGGATGATGATGTGGGCGGGTGGATGTCAGAGGGAAGAGAAGCGTTGGCGTCACGTCGCGGGTTGCTTTAATAGGTAGGTACATACGTTAGCTAGGCAGGGGACGCCACTGCAACAGCTTACGTAGGACCCAACGTGTGGGACTGAAGCTCCCCGGGCTGTCTGCAACACATCACCCAGGTGCCGCTACATTCAAGGCTAGTCATTGGATATTTGGTCACGAGAGACCCACCTCGCATCATGCTCCTCCAGTGTCGTTGCCTGGGAACGACGCCAGTGTTATCGGAAATGCAGGGGTCTAGATAAGAAGCAGCGCCTTACCTCGGGTATCCGCCTGGAACATTGAAGCTACCTTAGGTACCCAGAAATCATCACGTCATCTGCGCGGGAGCTTTCTTCTGTCCCATTTGATAAGCAGCCCAGTCGCTGCTGCATCAAGCCGACCTTGTCATCAAACACATTGAGGCTTCCAACATGCTGCTTGACCAAGAGATTACGGAATTCACCCCGTGATCTCGATATTTGCCGCGAATGCCGAGATAAAGCCCGATGGGGAAAAGAGCATCGTGAGACATACGCATAGCCAAGCGACGTGTCCAGCTTCAGACGAACTAACCCACAGCAGAGGCCTGTCTGGCGCCGCTCAACATTCAGCGTCAAGCGTTTCGCCGTCGCAAAAATACATGCAACACCAGGCATTCGCCCGTCGTCTCCGACCGGACTACTACTCTGGCCCTCATTAGTTTATCTATGAGAGAGCGGACGGGATCTCGAGTTCTCCAATGGGTGTGGTCGCATGTGTCGAATTACCGTGCTGTTGCTCCTTGCGAACCACCCATCGCTAGCCATGGCTTGTACAAATGGCCGCACTTGGATTGGACTGCCTTGCCATGTTGCGATCTGGGTCTCAAGGTTGCTTATGAGCTAAAGTGCAATCGGGTAGATTTGCACGAGAGACCTGGGCAGCAGCATGGTGCCAGTAGAAATTATGTGGATGGACCCTCAAGCACTGCTATCCAGGATCCTATGGGGGCAACAGGCGGGAACATGATACTCGGCCCTTCAGCGTGCATGGCTCCAATCCCTTCCAAAACAAACGCCCGGCATACCAATTCGAGCTCGTCTGAACCTACATCTAACTTCGGACATGGCAGCTACCATGAAGTCCCTGTATGGTTTGCAAAATACAACATGTAGGTTCGGGGAACGGACCTTGGGCGCGGACAGCAAACCTTCGTCCGAAAGAAGGCGATGATCTCACGGGGAAACATCGCATTTCCCCAATCCAGATCCCCGCCCGTATATAAGTGGACTTTAGCAGCCGCCGCCATGCCAGGAGCAGTGCCATGCATGACGCTACCACTTCTACTGATAGCCTAGTCTCATTTGAGCTTCTACGTCTCCTAATAAACATCCGCCGTTCCTCTGGATTTACCCCAGAATCCTCCTCCAGTCCCACCCCCGAACCGAAACCCCCCACAACTCGATTGGGAGCTACCGACACCATGGCAGACTCTCAGCCAAAAGATAGACCCTTCGACCTCATCCAACGCGGGGTCAAAAGGACCAGCGTACCGGGCATCCTGACCTTCGTCGGCCTCCGCGGTCTCGATCCGATACTCCAATATAAGCTTATCGCTGGCGGTTGGGGCGCCTCCCTCCTCTCCAAACTCGGTCTCAATGTCGTTCTGCCGCTCACTGCCGCCTCCAACACGGGCATCGCCCTCATAGACAACCTCAACCTTCCCCTCCCGCACCTGATCCTCCTCGGCATGTCCGTCGGCTCCTTCGCCAAGCAGGCGTACTGGGTCGTCAGCGTGTGTGCTGAAGAATTCGGCCCCTCTGCCGCAGTGCCTGTGAGCATGTATAACACCCTCGTGAACAGCGCCAACTCGCTACTCTTCCTCGCCGCCTCGACTTCTGTCCTAGCCTCTCCTCTCTACTTCCCCGGCACCTCTATGCCGTACCAGGTTGTTCTCGGAAGTGCCCTGTTCGGCATCGGCATGTTCCTCGAGACCGCGTCCGAAGAGCAGCGCAAGCATTTCAAGGCGAAGCCCGAGAACCAGGGCAAGGTCATTCGCGAGGGCCTCTGGAGCTGGGCGCGTCACATCAACTATGGTGGTTATGCTCTGTGGCGCGCGGGTTACTGCATGGCTGCGTCTGGCTTCATCGGCGGTACCATCATGGGTGTTGGACAGGCATTCGACTTTGTCTCGCGCGCCGTGCCGGTGTTGAATGAGTACTGCACCAAGAGGTACGGCGAGCAGTGGAATCAGTTCAAGAAAGAGACGAAGTGGGTTATCCTTCCGGGCATCTACTAGTCACCTGGTTGGACGGTAGTAAACGCTTATGATGAGTTTCGGTATGCGAGCTGCTCAAGAGGCACTTCAATGATTTGCCTAGAAGTTCATCATGTTATAGATAACGATTTACCACGCCAGGTCACAGGGCAACGCAAACTGAATTGCATCTCATGTAATAGAATCTATGTCGGAGTTCCTCAGTCGACCGGGGTATGCAAGTGTCCTCCAGATGCGGGCTCGTTGTACACGACTAAACCATCAACTATATGCCTAGAAAATGAAAGAATTTGAAACATGATAAAACAAGACGCAAATATCAAAATGTTGCCCGGCCCGCGACCCATCGCGGGCGTATGCTTCCAGTCGTATGAACCCTCGCTCACATGCTGTCTTCCATTTGCCGACTCCGTACCTTTGCCCAGTCGTCGCGCTCCTTCTTGCCACCCTGATCCTCCAGACCCATGCCTCGTTCAACCCATTCGCGACTGCCCATGTGGCTCAAGCGAGAGAGCGCACGTGCAAACGCGAATGCCTCTTCGTCGCCCGAAAAGAGACCCGAGAGACCCTTCATGGAATCAATGTTCTGATCCAAATCCTCGAGCAGGTGACTCATCGTGCCGTCGGCCTGTCCAGCTTCTTCCTTGCCCTTCTGGCCTAGCGACTCTTCCAATTCCGCGCGAGACACGAAGAGCTCCGTCAGGGGCTTCTCCGTCGTGAGTACAAGCTTGGCATGCGACTCGTACACGGCATCGATAAAGGTGATGAAACGACGTGCCAGATCACGCTGGCGGTAAGTCATGCCCGGGATTTCGGTCACGATGAATGCATCGTAGCAACGCACTAGCTCAAGGTAGTCGGCGGCAGACGTAGGCTTGCCGATGAGCTCGTCAAAGGTGAACCAGGCGCAGCGGCCGCTCACGCGCGGTACGCGGATCTCGCGGCCCCAAACCTTCTGAACCTCAGGGTGAGGCTCGGGTGAATCGGGGTCGCCGAGGAAGCGGAACCACTTCTCAGCGTGGGAATTCGCGTGTGCATCCAGCGGCGTGTGGTAAACGCCAGAAGGAGGTCTTGGGATTTTGCGATAGTCTGTCGGGGAATCTAGGTTAATGACGTGAAGCCGGTTCTTGAGTAGCTTGATTGCCGGAACGAAAGACTCGCGCTGGATGCCGTTCTTGTAAAGTTCGTCAGGGTGTCGGTTCGATGTGGTTACCAAAACAACGCCATGCGACATGAGTGATTCGAGCAATCTGTTGACGGTTAGTCGCCACACTTCCCGCGCCTGGCTGATGTCGCTCAAAACTTCACCTCCTTAGAATCATAGCATCTGCCACGTCTGTACACTGGAACTCGTCAAAGCAAAGGACATTGCCCTTCTCTGCAATGTCGGCCGCGACAAAAGGCACAGCGTCGACATCGTTACCGTGCAACATCTTCATCTTGTGAAGGCGCTTGTGGACGTCTTGCATGAAATTGTGGAAGTGAATTCTCGTCTTAGACTTGACGGAGCTTGGCAGCGTGTCGTAGAACAAGTCCATGAGCATCGTCTTGCCACTGCCGACATCGCCAAACAGATAGAGCCCACGAGGCAAATTCGCCGGAATGGCGCCAATCGCGGCTTGCGCTTTGCCTCCGCCGAACCAGGATCCAAACACTGATTTCGCAGGTTTCAAGGAATCGAGAGTCGGGTGCACGACTGCTGGCGCATGGTAGTTGACGAGCTCGTCGTGAAGGTGTTGGAGGCTCTGAATGATGCCTATTGCCCACCCGATCGCATTAGCATGTGATCCTAGCCTTTGCGCCGCAAATCATCATACCTCTCTGGTGTTCGTCGTTTCGCAAGATGCCGTTGTCCACCCGGCGATCGTACTCCTGGATCGGACCAAAGTCATTTTTCGTCGCTGTTGCCCCTTTAGCTCTCGCGCCCCTCCCCTCGGCTTCTATGATAACCCACCGTTGTTCCCCTCTGTTGCCGCTGCTACCGCCGACGCTGCCCTTCTCTGTCCAGTATAGCTCGCGTATTGCGCCGGAAACGTTGCACGACCGTGGTTCTGGGTTTATTGGCACTCGTCCTGCTCGCCAGACAGGCTGTGCAAAGTGTGCGGCGGAGGGTGTGCTGCCTCGGGAGGCTTCGGGCGACCGGCGGCGACAGGCATAGGCGACGGAGGGGGAGGGAGGAAGAAGCAGCGACGCCGCGCATGGTGGGCTGCGGGCAATCAACAAAAATAAAACTCTATAAGAATCGATGCGCGCAGAGACATGTTATGCGATCCGCGCTTTCGGTACAATGGCTAGACGAGAAGACGCAAAAGGGGTGATGCGGAAGCCACAAAAACGCTTTCGTCGCCCGTACATTAAAAAATGACGCTATGCCTGCCGCCGGCGATACTTGTAGGTGCCGAATTAACGGGTTAGTGGAGCGGGCGCCACGGCTGACCTCGGGGAGACATCCGCGGTGCAGGTAATCGGAGGTACCACCCCCCCTGCTCAGTTAAGGTTCACCACTACAGCCTTAACTTCCCTCCCTTACCCGAGGTTTAACCCTAACCTCCTACTACTTTATAAAAGTAGATTATTACGTTAGTATACTTATCCTCTAGTATATAAATTAATCTTAAATTACTCTTTATATTTCTACTTATTTTTACTATATTATTTTAATTATATATATATATACTTATTAAATATATATCTTATTATATTATTATAATATTTATTATATTACTATTATACTTATTATCTAACTATTTATTAATTTATACTTTTTAAAAAATAAAAAAATATTAATTATTTTTAATTATTAACTATTTTTAAATATTTTTATAAGTTTTAGAAATATTTAAATTAATATATAACATATATTAAAGTAAATATTATAATATTAATATTATAAGTATAAATAAGTATTTATATAGATATATAGTATAATATTAATTTATAAATAATATTAAGAATATAAAAAGAATATTTCTAGATTATTTTTAGTTCTTTCCTTACTCTATTATTTTACTCCTTCTTCTTAAACTACCCCCCCCCCCCTCTATACTAGTCTAAAAGTAAAAATATAAGCTATTTATACCTATCTATCTATTTTATTTCCTCTTTAAACCTAATCTAGAAATACTCCTCTTCTTATTACTACTTTAACTACTTACCTTTTAAGAAGGTAGAATTAATTTATATTTATATTTTTATTTCTATATTAAATTAATCTCTTTATATCTCTCTATTATAAATTAGGATTAATCTTTCTTTTTTATTATTAATTTAGATTAATTTATTATTACCTTTCTTATTTAATTCTAAATACTATTTTTTATTTTTTAGTAATAAAAATTTAAAATTAATTTAATATAAATTATAAATATCCTCCTTAACCTTATACTATACTTAGAGCCTAAGCTATAACTATATAGTATCCCTAAATAAGATACTAATATAAGTTAATATAGATTACTCTTAAATTAATCTAACTAACTTCTTTAGAATATTAGATAATTTATTATTCCTAGAAGTGAAGTATAATACTAAAGTTATACTATAGTTAATAGTTAAAAGGAGTATTATAATAAGAGTAAGTTTATATTTAACTTTAAATTAATCTAATACTAATAACAGATAAAGTAGTCTAATAAAAATATAAACCTCTATAAATATACTAAAATAGTATATAGAGATATAGTTAGAACTATTAAATAGCTTAACTATAAGTATTATTTAAAGCTTAATAGTTTATTTATATTTCTAATTATAAATTAATTTATACTAATTATTTCAGCTTATTTAGGCTACTATATCTAAGCTATCTAAGAAGAAGAGTAAGTAGGTACTTAATAGGTTATAACTATATTAGTAAGTACTTCTAAGTACTTTATAAATAAATAGCATCTTTTATTAAGTAAGCTATATAAGTAGTAAAATAGGCTAAGAAATAGGCTAATAATAGTACTTTCTTATTATTATTAAGATTAATCTTAAATTCTAATACTTCTATTAACCTTTCTATAGTAACTCTAAGATTAATCTAAGAACTTATTTCTACTTACTTTATTACTAGAAGAAAGCTTATTATAAAGTTTATAAATAGTAGTTTTAAAGTTATAAATATTATTAGGAATAAGACTACTTACTAAGGTAGTATTATAATTAATTTTAGCTTTAATAAAGATATTAAATCTTAGATTAATCTTATATCTAATTAAGAAGATTAATATAATTTAAATTAAAAGAACTATTATTAGAGATTAATTTAAAACTAGTAGTAAACCTAGTTATTAACCTAGATTAATTAAAAAGAGTAAATAGAAATAAGCTTAGAAAAAACTTATCTTTACTATAAAGAAGAGATAGAAAATAACTACTATCTCTACTCTTATTTCTATTTAAAGTAGCTATTTACTCTATTTATCTATAAAATATAGATTAATCTAAAACTTTTTCTCTTTTAAAAATACTAAAAAGAGTATTATTTAGTTCTACTTATTAGCTATACTTATAACCTAAACTAAGAAAGACTACTTATTTAAAATAAGTTAGAATTATTCCTAGATTAATCTATATATTTTACTAATTTATTTATAGGTTTTATTAGAAGCTATAAAGAAGTATCTTAATATTAAGTATTACTCTATTTATACCTAAGTAGGTAATAAGTCTATTTATTTTACTTTATAGATTAATTTACCAATTATTAATTAGATTATTTAACTTTCTTTTAATTATTAGGAAATTACTTTATATAAACTTATTTTAAGCTATCTATTATTAAACTAGACTTTAACTAAAACTTCTTCTAAGGTATTAGATTAATCTAAGAAAATAAAGATTTAAACTAAGTAGCTAAAAAAGTAAAATAAGAGAAAGCTTTTAAGTCTTTTAAGATTTAAGTTATTAAAACTAACTTAGATTAATCTAGAAATAGGCTAAAAAAAGCTTTTAGATATAAAATTAGTTATATATATAAACTAGAAATAGTTTAAGCTTAGGTTAAGAATAAGATTAATATTTATAAATTAATTAAAGATTAATTTTTAGCTTAAGTAATAGGTTTTCTATATTTAGTAATATAAATATAATATAGAGTAATAATTAGTATTATTCTTTTTAGTAGAAATATTACTAATATATTAATAAGCTTATATAAAGATTAATCTAAGTTTAAAAATACTAACTAATCTCTATATCTTTTTAAACTTTACTTAAACTAAATATTTATTAGTTTACTTCTAAAGTATATATACTAGATATTATTAATACTCTTTATAGATTAATTTTAGAATAAAACTAACTTTTATTTATCTTATAAACTCTATTATATATTAAGCTAAGTTCTACTAGAACTTTTATCTTTTATTTTTTAGAGTAAGAGGGATTACTTCTCTATATAATTAATATTAAGATTAGTAGTAAAGATACTTCTTTAGTATCTTAAAGTTAAGTTATCTCTTCTCTCTAACTAGAAATAATTTCTAGAGAAAGCTAAAAATCTAAGATTAATCTATATATAGAAGCTTATTATTATAAAAGTAAGTCTTATTATATATCTAAAATAGATAGAGATAAAGATAATAGTTATTTCTAATATTATTTTATTTTAAATAACTACTAAGTATAGGATATTATTTAGTAGATTAATCTAAATATAATCTTAGAGATATTATTATTCTTAGTAAGAAGTTATTATAATATTACCTTTTTAAGAAGCTATTAAGATATTTTTAGGATCAATCTAGAATTACTCTAATATAGTATTTTATTTCCTAGAGTTAGCTTATAAGTTTCTTTATAAGCTTTATTAGAATAGACTACTTAAATTTACTTCTAAATACTTATAATATATTAATTATAATAGTAATATAGAGAGAGAACTAGATTTATATTAAACTTAAAAATAATTTTAAGTACTAAGGTTATTAATATTTTTTAAAATATTTATATTATAGACTTAGATAATATATTTTTAAAAGTTAGAAGTATAGTACTTATAAAGATCTTAGTACTACTAATACTTAAAAGTAAGTATAGATTAATCTAAAAGTAAACTTTAGACCTAATTTATAGTATCTAGGTATAATATCTATATCTTATTACTTTTAATTATTATATAATAGAATACCTTCCTAGGTAGTATAATAATAATACTATTATAGTTTTTAAATAGTAAGGCTTTCTCTAGTTAGGTAGAACTATTAGAGTACTACTTATATACCTTATAATTATAATAATTAAGAGAGTTAATAATAAGTATATTTATAGATTAATCTAAGACTAATTTAGTTTATAATTAATATAGGAGATAAAAAAGTAGGGAAAGTAGTTTATAAGAAATAATCTAAATAAAAATAAAAGTAAGATTTATTTAGTTTATAACCTTAATAATACTATATATACTAAGCTTTATATTTAGTAAATAACTAATAATTTCCTTTAATATAGATTAATTTAAAATATAAGTAATCTTATTTTTATAGCTTACCTAATTATAGCTTAATCTATTTTTAAATAGCTTAATAACTTTAAGCTTTAGTTTATATTTTAATTAATACTAAGTAATAAATATAATTAATTAAAGAAGTAGTTTATATATAGATTAATCTTAGTTTAATTCTATATTATTTTCTCTACTTAAATCTTAGTACTATTTTCTAAAACTAGAACTTTAAAGAACTTCTAGACTTTATATTTTAATATTTAGTTTAGTTAAAAGTAGTTTAGTAGTATTAGTAGATTAATCTCTATTTAACTTATAGAAAAATATATAAAGCTTTTAAGTATAGAATAAATAGAAAGAGATATTAGCTATCTCTTTTATTTTTATAAGGTTTAGCTACTAATAAATTAGTAAATAATAAACCTAGATTAATTTAATATATATAAGTAGGGTTATACTTCTTTAATTTTATTATAGGAATATTAAGGCTTATTTTATTAGAGAGGACTTTAACTTATAGGTCTTTAAAGATAATAAAATTATTCTAGATTAATCTAAATAATAATAGAGATATTCTCTAAATTTAAGTAGTATACTTTAATAGTTTAGTAAGAGTTTAAGTTTACTGCTTTTAATAGATCTTTATTATAGATTAATCTTTTTTATTAGTATTAATCTCTAATAATATTACTTTTTTTGTTTTATAATAGTAATATTTAAGCTTTAGTATAGCTTAGGTAGTAGAAACTAGAGGGGTTGGCTTCTATTTAAAAGCTTCTAAAGTTTAAAATAAAGTAATAGATCTAAATTAACTTTAGATTAAACTATAAGTAGTAGTATAATTAGGTGACAGATTATAATAGTAAATAAGAGTAAATTTAGTTATATATAATATATATAAATAGCTTCTTAGTAGCTTAAATAAAAATATAAAGATTAATTTATATTCTAAATATTAGAATATATACTATAAAAACTTATTAGCTTTCTAGTTTTAGTATAGATAATAGTATAAAATATTATATTACTATAGGTAGTAATACTATACCTCTTTAAGCTAGCTACCTATTTTATCTATTATAAGAGTATAAGATTTAACTTTAATTAATCTAGGAAAAAGATATCTTATTATATTTATATAAACTATAAGCTAGCTATTTATAATATTATATTTATAATAAAACTATTCTCTAAGTAGAACTTAGAATACTCTATCTCTCTAATATAAAATATTAGATTAATTTATAAATAAAGAAGAAGGTTATATATATCTTTATTCTATAAAAGAAAACTATATAGATAAGTTATATTATTAATATACTAGATAAATCTAGAGTTTTTTATAGGATTAAGCTTAGATTAATCCTAGATTACTAGCTATATCTAGTAGTATTACTTAGATATTAAGTTAGAGATATTAAGTAAAATAGAAAATAACCTTAAATATATATAAATAATTACCTAAGGATTAACTATGCTTTTTTTTTTCTATATTCCTAGTATATATATTAGAACTAGAAAATTCTATATTTAAAGCTTACTTTCTATATAGCTAAGTGATTTTCTTTTCTCTCCTTAAATATAACTTCTTAAATAGATTAATTCTATAGTATAATAAGTATAGAATTAATTTATTTTTACTATATACTAAGTATAGGATTAATCTATCTCTATTATATACTAAGTATAAGATTAATCTGTTTTTACTACTTATTAGGTATAGAATTAATCTATTTTTACTACTTATTAAATATAAAATTAATTTACTCTTATAATAAGCATTTAACTAATCTATCTTTAATTAATCTAAGATACTTAAATATTATCTTTATATACCTAGAAATATTATTAATAGCTATATTAGTAACCTCTTTTTTTACTATATTAGTATTTACTATAATAATTAGTACTAAGTTAATCTAAGAAACTAGCTTTATATTAACTTTAAGTATTAAGCTGCTATTAAAGTTATCTAGTATAAGAGTAGCTTAAGTTTTATACCTCTTAAGTAGTTTCTAGATTAGAATATTATTCTTCTAAAAATACTTATTAAGTAACTTATTTTTTTAAAGATAGAAAAATATATTCTTTTACTTTATTCTTAGATTAATCTTAGTTTAATACTTATTATAGCTTAATCTTACTATAATAAAGAACTAGGTTTTTATATTATTACTTTTTCTTAAAAGTAATAAATATTAAAGTATTTATACTTCTACTATTAATATATTAATCTAGGATTAATCTATATTATTATTACTAACTACTTTCTAGCTTACTTTCCTCTTAAGTATAATAACTACTATATTATTTAAGCTATTTATATTAAGATACTTAGTAAGCTAGAGACTAAGTCTTATTATTACCTAGTTAGCTATATTTATACTAGTAGTAGAGATCTTACTAAGATTAATTTTTAGGCTATAATAGCTTTACTTAATAATAAAATCTAAGAGCTTATTAAATAGAATAAGAATAAGATACTCTAGCTTATTAAGAAAAAGGTAAAGTAAGAAGTAAAGTAGAAAGTAAAGTAAAAAGTAAAGTAGAAAGTAAAATAAAAAGATTATAAAATTATAGTTATAAATTAATCTACTAAAGAATAAAGTTCTTAAGTAATAGATAAAATAGAGTATATTTAAAATTAATCCTTTAGAGAGAAGATATTATAAAGTAGTAAGTTAGATATTAGATTAGTTTAAGATTAATTTAGAAGAGAATAGTACTCTAATTCTAACTTTATAATAAAGAAATTTAAAATTAATATATATAATAGAATAGCTTTTTAACTTTTTCTTTATATTTCTTCTAATAATTCCTTTTATAAATTAGTAATCTTTTTTTTAGCTACTTTAATTCCTTAAGTTTATATTCTTTCTAGCTTTTTCTTTAACTTTTTAATTTCTTAGTTTAAATTATTATTAATAGACTTAGATTAATCTAAGTATATTAGAAAACTTAATTAATATTATAGTATACTCTTTTTCTATTATTATAGATAGTTATTCTTAGCTATTTATCTATAGAAAGGGCTATAAACTTATTGGCTATATAGAGTAAGCTAGAATTAATCTAAGTTTATACTTAGATTAAGCTATAATTTATAATCTCTTTTAAAGAACTTTATTTAATAAAAATAAGTTAACTAACTTTAAATTATTATTATAATTACTATTTTATAGTAGTAGTAAGCTAGATAGAAATAATACTAGTAATAGGTTAGTAAATTATATAAATAAAAATAGAGTAAAAAATCTATAAAGTAAAGAGTTCTTAATAGAAAGCTTAACTTTTTATTAATATTACTTATCCTATTAATCCTATTAGTAGTATTTATATTATTCTAAAAAGAATATTAGAAAGTGAAACTATATATATATATAGAGAGAGACAGAGCTATTATATATTATATTTCAATAACTTCTAGCTTTTATAAGTATAAGTAGATATTTAGCAGTATATATACTGAATATATATATTACTAGCTATAATTTAGTTAAATATAAGCTTATTATAGCGTTATAAACTAGAGTATATATAAGTATAAATTAATCCTAGTTTAATTTATATATATACTTACTATATAATATATATTCTACTTTTAACTACTAAATATATAAAATAAATAATAAAGCGCTTTAATATAATTTAAATATAAATTAAGTTTAGCTTATTATAAGTAGGCTATTTAAGACTAATAAGGATTAATCTCTAAGTAAATATTATAATAAGCTTTATAAATAGCTTAGGAAATAACTTTTAGGTTAAGAAACTTTAAAATTAATCTATAATTAGACTAAGATTATACCTAGGTTATATTTTAACTTACTTAAAAGTCTATTAATAATTCCCTAATAATCCTCTTAAGATTTATATTCTAAGAGAGATATTATAAGTTTAAAAAAGCTCTCTAGCTACTAAGAATATAATATCCTAAGAATTTACTTAATTCTATATTAGAAATAGACTTTATAGTAGTAAATAGTATAGTAAGTATAATATTACTATTATTTAGGTCTTAGGTATTATAAGAATTAGTTAAATCCTTAATAGTTAGCTCTTAGATTAATCTAAGTTTATATAAACCTTACTTATATAAAGCTTTATATCTATATCTATTATAAAGCTTAAGAAGTAGATAATATATTTCAGCTTATTTAAGTTAGATAGAAATATATTTTTCTAGTACTTTTTTATATAGAAAAGAAAGATATTTAGTATATACTACTATTTAAACTATATATCTAGGAGGTATAGATATAATATCTAAAAGAAATATTAGAAAAAGTAGTAGTAAGTTAAAAAGTATTCCTTATTAATATATTTATAAGTTAAGATAATACTTATAGAGATTAGTCTTAAATTAATCTAGAATTACTCTTAAATAATACTTATAATACTAAAGCTCTTAAATATATATACTAATAATAATCTTATAATAATTCTTACTAGTAATATATTTATAGTTTATATTAATCTGAAAGGTTTTAACTTTCTTCTAAAGATTAGCTTAGCTTTACTAGAAGCTTATTCTAATAAAAGTTCTATTATTATTAATATTATTAGCTTAAAACTGTAAATATTAAAAAGTATTACTAATAAACTAAACTATAATTAATCTAAGATATATTTACTTAGAATTCTCCTTTATATAAATTCTATTTATTTTATATATACTAGAGTATAAGTTATTTAGTTCTATAAAAATAATAGAAATATTTACCTTTTTATAAGTAACTATTTACTAGATTTATATTAGCTAGTAATAGGTATACTTTAAATAGAAAACTTATTTTATACTTCTAATAGAATATTATATTAAATATTAAACTAAGATATTAACTTATAATATATTAGTAAATTAATTATAGTTTAATTATAGATCAAAAATAGATTATACTAAGTGTAATTCCTAGTAAACTCTCTTATACTACTCTAAAAGATACTACTAAAGTTTCTTTAACTTATTTTAGTATTTTCTTTACTAGTAGAAATAGGTATATATATACCTCTTTATAAATAAGTAGAATTTAGTTAAAGTTATATCTCTAGTTTAGAATAAAATAGTAGAACTTTATAGAGTAATTATATTTTATAAAGTCTTCTTACTCCTAGAAGTAATCTATTCCTATAAAATAACTTAGAAGTTAAATATAAATTAATCTAAGTAATAACTTATTATATTTAGTTTATTTTCTCTTATTTAAATCCTAAATAGAATAATTTTTAAAGTTATTTAAGTAAATAAACCTAGGCTTATTAATAATTCTTTTTATAATTATAAAATATTAAGAAAACTTTAAGAGGATAGAAGCAAGAATATATTATATTATTTTTAGTTACTATTAAGAATATTAGATATAATATTAATTAGAAATACTAGAAATCTAGAAACTTATTAATACTCGGTTTAATTCTTACTTACTCTAAGATTAATCTAAATATTTATTAGATTTACTATTTTTATTTATTATAGCTTATAACTTAAGCTTTAATCCTTATATATATTTTTCTTTTAATAAGTAAAATAGTTTTAAGTAGTATATACTTAAATAACTACTTTACTCTTAAGTAAAAAAGTATAAATTAGCTTTTTTATTTCCCTTATAAAAAGCTATATATAGTTAGGAACCTTACTATATAGCTCTAGAAACTATAAGCTAAAATACTTATAGGTATATAAACTAATATAATATCTTATTATTCTATAATAATTAGAAATCTATAAGAATTTATATTAAACGTTTTTTAAATTATAGAGCTTTATTAATAAGAACTATACTTATAGTAATATTAGTATAGATTAATCTTAGATTAGTTAAAGTTATAATATCTTATTTTATAGTTTTATAATATATTTTTTATTTACCCCTTCTATATTAATAATATATATAACGCTATTAAGGCTTAACTTTAAATAATCTAGAAATATTTATTTAAAAAAGATCTTATAAGTAAAAAGAGCTATTTAGTAGAGAGTAGTATTTAGATAAGTTACTTATAAGGATTAATCTAAGTTTAATCTTAGATAATATAAGCTATTATATTTTGTTTTAAAACTAATAACTTAGGTAATATTAATAGATAAATAAAAACCTTTAGTTTCTCTTTATTCTACTTTTTTCAATATATATAATTCTTATTAAATAGTTTTATAAGTAGAGTAAATTATTTAAAATCTAGAATATTAAGTGCTTTCTAATATTTATTTTTAGTTTACTCTTTAGCTTTCTCTTTATTTATAATAAGATTAATTCTATTTATAGAGAAAAAGCTTAGAGTAGTAATAGTTAGATTAATCTTATTTATAGAGAATAAGCTTAGAATAATATAACTAAATTAATCTTATTTATAGAGAATAAATTTAGAGTAGTAATAGTTAGATTAATTTTATTTATAGAGAATAGGCTTAAATAGTAATAGCTAGATTAATTCTATTTATAGAGAATAAGCTTAAAATAATAATAGTTAAATTAATTCGATTTAAGATAAATTAACTAAACTTTACTAGAATAAGATTAATACTTAGTTAATTATAACCTGATTAATAATAGCCTACTTAATAGTAGTTATTATTAAGATAATTATTAGCTACTTAAAGAATAAAGTTTATAGTTTATTTATAAACTCTTAAAGTTTATAATAATTTACTTACTATACTAAAAAGAGAAAATTAATCTAGAATTAAACTATAAATATCTCTTAGTTAGTTTAATATATTATTAGTAAGTTTATATTAAAATAAAGTATCTAAATAAAATTAATTATATTCTTAACTTACTTTCTACTTTACTATAGGAGGCTAGGAGGAGGTTAGCTCTAAACCTCGGATAAGCGGCTTAGCTATAGCGGTAGCGGTAAACCCCAACTAAGTAGGGGGGGGTGTACCTCCGGCCAGGTGTATACCGGACAGTGTCCCGCCTGCTGTTAGCGGTCGCTGGGCACCTTGTCAGTGCCGCCGCGGCACCCCCACTTTGCCGAAGTATCTCCTTTCCTCCTCGTCTGATTGGACAGCCTGTTGCTGCACCAAAACGTTGGATGTGGCTGGTGATGGCCTCAGCTTCTTCGGCATTGGCGCTCAGACCAGATGGCTCAAACCAACCTCATCCCTTCAAATCGTGCGATTGTCGAGTCGGACGAAGACCTTTCTTAATACGGATGAACACCAGTTCTGTTGTTTCAGCTGTGAATTTGCCTTCATTCTCTAATGCATTGGTTGATGATTCCTGAGTTGAACGCTGGGGATGAGTATGTACAACAATCAAAACATGAGCTGCGCTTCAAGTAGAGCATCTCGCAAGAAGCCAAGATAGATGGCAATCGGACATGGTGGGTTTTCCTGATCAGCTGCACTGAGCATCCACGCGATGATAAATTTCCAACTTCTGGGGTGACACAAACCATCCCCACAACTATCAACCAAAGGACTCGAAGGGAGCCACAAGAACCTTCCACTTCTCAAGAGAAGAGCGCCTCAAGTCATCCATCCTTAAATAGTGCGCCTCAGGTCGCAGGCGCTTCTAAGCAAGCTTGTGTTGTGGAATGCCGATGGAGACGCCCGCTCGCAGAGCCCCATCCGAGTATTGTTCGAGATCATCCTGTGGGACTTCCAGACCGTAATGTTGATTCCAGACTCGATTCGCCACAGGCTTGGCCCGATGTGCAAGCACTAGAACAAAGATCTAGACCTCCAAAGATCGGTTGCCCAACTGCCCGACAGCCTCGCATCATATTGTGCTTTCGCACTCGTCCGAAATTGAGGCCTTCAACCCTAATGTCATTTTATGGAAGCCCATGGTACCTATTCAGCTGATATCCACAGGGGTTTCCAGGCAGAAGCGATCCCTCACCCAGCCTGTCGACGTGGAAAAGGGGGGGGTTCGCTGAGGTCAGGTGCTTGTAGTCCGCGGAGGCGCACTCGTCTGTCTCAAACATTGAACAGTCTACTGCATTCTCCATAAGTTCTCGACATCCACGGGTCCAAAGAACCCAAGGACTTTCGTGACATTGGTGCTTCCAAGGTACGAAACCCCAAGAGTAAGCTTGCCCGACCCTGAGCGGACAGATCCATCCCGGTCAACGTTACCACCCAACGGACGTTAGGCTTCACTACATTACCCCTCAAACTCAAGGTGAAAGGCAGGAGAGATCCATGGCATGCAACCCTCGGCTGATTTCTTGCTGTCTCTGCGTTAGCGGTGATACACGGCATTGCCGTGTCTTGCTTCCTGTCATCACACCAATGTACACATCGGCAGAGTGCTGGGTACGCCGTAGGCCTTGAGGTACTCGAGTAGTCAATTTTGGCAAAGAGGGGCCTCAGGGAGAATCCTGAATACCGATGTAGCGATACTAGCATACTAGAACCAGCAGAGCTTGTAGCTAGTTGATGATGTCCGAGTCAAAGATCGTGGCATCGGTCTCCCGTCAACCTCTTGAAACTAGAGGCATGCAGCGACGAGCAGCGAACGTGAGCTCCAGGCCTTCTGTCGGCGAAGGAGAAGTCCTGAAGACCTGCGCTATTATCTGCAATCCTGAGAAATACGGGGAGAAGCATTAAGGGGCAAGATTGCTGGCTGCTCAGTGCGGTCGTGGGGCTCAATACTTCGCTCGAACGGCCAACGATGCTCCAAATAATTGTCTGACACGAGAACCGATGCCAGACTATTCCTCTTACTCAAACCTCACGATGTCGTCAAGCCAAGTAGCCGTGTCTTAAACGCGCTACAAGTATTATTCATAAAGCTCAGTATCAGCGAGAGATTACCCCTCGCGCTTTATTACAGAAGATGCCAGTCGGTTTAAAATACGATTAGCAGAGCTTGGTACCATATCGGATACGTATTGAGATCTCGACTTCGGCATCCGAGCCCGTGGCCGTGAAATTTGTGGAGTGTACACAAGAAATTGTCCGTGACTCATGTTGTGCTCCAGAACAGGTCCCTGAAGATCAAGCCGTGCAACGCGACCTCAATTTCCAGCGTACACGGTGCGAGGCTGGTAGCGATCATCTTCGGAGACGTGTAGAGGTATCATCATGAGTGTCTTTTGGCTTAGACTTCTAAGGCTTTCCGCTGCGAGGCCCTGGACGCGTCGACCTGACTACGGCCATAGCTGTATAAGGCAGTAGGTATTCAAGCCTTTGATGGGCGCTTGGCTTTGTCGTGCCTCTATTTGGAGTCTAAAAGAGAATCGATCAAGGGGCCATTATCGATATGGTGAAAGGGACATTTGCACATCCGTTGTTCGTCAAACAGCGTGATTGTGACAAGTCTCGAGCCGAAGACGCTGCCCTGTCTCGGGAGGTGATATAATAACTACAGGAGAGAAGGAGCTCTGCAAGAGACCTCGAAATAAACGCGCGCTGGAGCACAATTTCGGCAAGCCATTCGCCGCCCCGAATCGAGTCGTCTTTGCACCAATCGAACAACCTACTGCGCCCCTGAACAAGGCACAATGGCCACCGTACAAGGGATTAGCAAGGTCCAAAAACGATACCTTTCCACGAGACGTAACAGGGTACGCCAAAGGGAGGAAGATTCGTGGCTGAAAAGGACGTTTCTGCCGCTTGTTAGCAGCTGGCTCAGGCCCCAAGATGCTACAGCCCCTGAAGTGGGAAGATGCTTCTTTCCCAGTCCCAAGGTCACCTTCCTGATCGACAAGCCGGAGGGATTGATCTGCCAGATATGCCAATACAGTCCTCTGGCCTTCCAAGAGCAGACCGAGATCGAAAGCGGAAGGAGATATTCCGACAGCGTGCCCTCGATCATGCCTTGCGGGCATTTGGCGGGAGCTCGATGTCTGTCCAAATGGCTCCGAGAGCACAACAACTGCCCGTTCTGCCGTTGCGAGCTCACTTACGGCCAGTGTGGACATCGAGTACCTGCACGCCACGTCACAAGGGAGGAAATCTTCCTGATACCTACTACGATCCCAGACGGAGGCCACATACCAGACCTCTGCGCGGTATGCTACAAGGATGCGCTCAGGGTAGCTGTCCAGGCACGACTTCAGGTTTGCGAGCATCGGTTCGTGCAGGCAAGAGACCGTTTTCTCGCATCCAACAGTCCTTCTGACGCCAGTCTCTTGATACGAAGAAAGGCGGACTTTGAAAACATTATGCTTGACGAGTACCACACTAAGGTTACCAGCGCGTGGCTGACGTGCTGGTAAAAAGTGACCGGACGAGGGTCCGCAACGAAATTGAGTACCGAGCGCACAGCCGGTTGGCTGCGGACCAGCGGAGCAAGGACAACCTACCAGGCAGGCGTGCGATATCCAAAGAAGAGACGACTGTTGGGTGAGACACACGGTGTAGAAAGTCTCGGATTGCGCGTAGGCATCATCAAGAGGAGGAGGACAGCCGACAGGCCCTCTCTTTAGGGGTTGCTTTCTTTTTCTATACCCCCTCCACCTCCCTAGATCACATGCTGCTGAATGTTTTGCCAGAAATACACGACCCACGATGCCGAAATTGGCATCGACAGAAGGCTGTGACGGTAACAGCGGAGGCGGGCTTCCATGGCTGGCCGCCTCTAAGCTGTGTGTTCTGGCCATCAGCTGAGGTCAATTGGGGGTCGGGCGGATGTGAAAAGTGATGGCTGGGCCTTCAGCAATGAGATTCGAAACGGTTCCCGAGTGCCAGAGGCAATACTCGGTAGCAGGCTGGGCAGGCCGGCAAGACCAAAATTTTGGAGCGAAAGGATCAGGTGCTCTGGCAGACGGAGCGTGATAACAGGGCTAATGCATGTATGGAGTGGCAGCGGAAGGCACCCGGGAGGCTGCGAGGCAGGCCAGGATGCTGTGGGCGCACACACAAGGCAGGCCAATGCAGTGCGGTTCTTCGAATTGATTGAACCAGCCAGGGCGAGGTCGGAGGTGGCAGAGGCGAGAACCCATCTTTTTTCTTTCCCCGGAGACGGGCCCAGAGGCAAAAGATGAAATAAGAATGAAATCTTCAAGCCGTCATTTGCTGCTTGGGTGCGTATGGCATGGCATGTATTGGCGGCGGCGACGTCTTGACCGTTCGCATTCTCGAAGCCCTTGTGCTGCTGAGAGCTGACCCGAAATAGTGGACCAGAAGTCTTTTCGTTACGTAGCAAACGAGAAGGATTGTCGTCAAAGATGCGTGACATGTAAGATGTGGACGAATACCGGGATGGATACGTCAACGGACGTGGATGCGATGGTGGAGTGCACCGGAGTTCAGTGCATGTGGAAGGGAAGAAGAAAGGCCAGGTCCTGGTGGTGGTGACGGGCTGCGTGCTAAGGCAGAGAGGCACGCCAAGTGGACCTCCCTACTGGAAATAACTATGTGGGTCCCGGAGGTAAAGGTTAGTGTGAGGTAAGGTAAGGTACTGGTATGGTAAGGTAGGTAGGCACGTAGGTAGGTAGGCGCGGGCGGCCATGGCTCGGATGAGCCTATATCACCTTACCACCTACACCAACGCTGCATCTTGGCCACCTCGGTCAGTACTCAGTGCTACCTCACGGGTAGTTCCATGATGTTAACGCCAAACAGGCCAGAAAACGGCGAGACAGCGTTAGTGCGTCCATGTCTTGGGATGCCTTGAGGCCCCCCCTCCCCCCCAGTCTTCCCTGCCCGGCGATCGTGGGGTCCCAGAAACCCAGCATCACTCCAACCGGGGCCGGGGCAGCTAGAGCAAGCTAGAGCAAAGATGGCACCCCCGGCCCGTGGTCATGGTGTTTTGTGGCTGCCTCCAACGGCTGGGCTGGTCTGGTCTAGTCTGGTCTGGTCTGGATAGGGGTAGGTAATCAAGTAATAATTCTTCCCCAACTAAATGCCCAGCTAACCTCACCAACCAGAACCGCCCTCTTCCTCTCGATACGTCCACTGAGTCTCCAGTTCGAGGCCCCAGAGCCCCCAAAGCCCCTGTCCATCTCTCTCGCTCCCTCGTCCCGGCGTCGGTCTCTCGTTCTCGTTCCGCCTCCATGCTCCATCCAATGTCTCTCACCCGACTGGTTGCTCATAGGTTCCCGTCTGAGCCTGGGTGCTCTATCCGCTATCCGGCCTGCATCTGTCGCTCATCACCGACACGCGCACACTGCAACCCCAACTCATCCCGCTCTGCCTTCCAAATAAGACATGCATGGAACGTCCAGCTAGGCCATACCGCAATCGACATGCTGTGCCAGTGTGCCTGCCGGACGCCCCTTGCCTAGTGAACCGCTTTGCAGTGTCCGTATACACTACCTGACTACTATCTAGGTGCCTTCCTACGAGGACGCACGCATACTTCAAAAATGCAACCAAGAGATAGGACGACGCAGACCCTGAAGGGTTCCCCCTGGGAGCTGCTTCTGGTCACCACCCAAACCCTGCAGCCGCTTCCCCAGCCGCCAACCACGATCCAAACCGCCAAGAAGCCCGCAGAGACAAACAACGACGAACCGCCGTATCACGCTGCCTGGCCTCTCTCCGACGTCCAACCCAACCCAAGAGGCCCTGCCGCTTCTTCTTGATCGGTCGACCCGTGAACCCACACCTGACTATTCTAATCGTCATGAGCGGCCATACCGTTGCATCATGCCACCATCTGACAGGGGAACCATTCCTCCAATCGACCGGGGACGTAACGAATTCTTGATTATTCTGGACACTCTCCAATAAAGCAAACCCCCTAATCCTTTCCTGTATGGATAGCTTTCAAGCCAATCGCCACCGCCGTCCACCTTAGCCCAGGGTCAGAGTCCTGCGTTTCGTTGTGCATCGTCTGTCGTTGGGTTGACGACATCTTCGTCTCTGCTGCAGCCTGTAAGCTCGTCGTGCGGACTTTGCAAAACAATGATAGTCCGGGAAACTCTTCTTCCTGCTGCATGGGGCAATTACCCTTACGCAAGCTCGCCTACCGAGTTTGCCTATTCGGATTTATGGAATCACCCAAGCCAACCGATTCCTCGCAGCAGAACGGGCACTAGAGTTCCCGTCAACGAACCGGAACGGCCAAACAAATCCCAAACACTTGGGATTTAGGATCTACCGCTGCCCAGGTCTCGGTTCCCCAGAGTAGACCCATGCTATGCCGGGCCTCGTTGGCCTGGCTAAGTACATGTCCCGCCCCCAAGGGCGGCTGTTAATCTTCCCGAATGCACACAAGCATCCCTCTTCCATTCTTGAGCTCTACTTCCACCTCATGCCCAAGCCACTGCGGATTCTCCGGCATGAGCAGGAGTAGCGACGTAGCCAGATCCTAGGAGCTTCCGGTCGTCTTTTCGTTATCCCAGATCCAATGTTCAGAAGAACCAATTCATGCAATCACCGTTGCGTCGGTGATGCCGTTATCCAAAATCTCAAAGGCCAAGGCGGGGCTGTGTCAAGAAAATCCTTCTCCGACTGCTATTCCTACCCAAAGCAGTACCGAAGTCCTTGATTGCGGCCGAGATAGTACCATTTACAGCAGTTCAAGAGTAATGTTTCTTGCGGAATCTTATTCAGAATTCGACCCTGGTGACGAAAACAGTCCGCCCCTTCAGACTTCATTCGCCCCTGGCATGCCATATTCAGCTCGCATCTCATACCAGCTCCACCGAGAGGCGATTTCCTTCGGCCAGACGTGCAGCTTTTCTGCAAGCTTTTCGTGCCAGACCCGAGATTCATACTCTTCTTGCCTCGTCTCCTTCTCCTTCCAAGCACTTCAGAGGCCTTACTTCGCCTCAAATTCAGCCGCTCCTTTGTCACCTCCTTGATCTTGCATCCATCTACGTTGTCTCGTCTCTTTCAGCTATTTACCTTCATGATGCTATTCGATAAACCCCATCGGCGAAGGCGACACTATTCGGGCCTGAACTTTGACCTGACGACCTGATGTCCCGGTTTCCGGGCCTCCTCCATGGTCGGTGGTCTCCTCATCCCGCCTAGCGGCACGGGCTGGCTCTAGTCTCGCAGTATGCTGGAAGACGACCCCAGCCCAGCTAACCCCAGCATCCTTGTCCACACTCCGTCGGACCAGCCTCGGCCATGTCAGGCAGGTAGTCCTCCACTCGCATGTAGTGTAAATCTCTTCAGGCTACTGATAATTTGCCGGGCTTGACGCTTTCTTTTGCGTGCAGAAAAATGCCTTACCTAAAGTCTCTTGGCCCTCTCAATGCCCGCTAGTTCATATTCCTGCTCCCATCCTCGAGCTTCGTCTCGGATGCAACAAACGTGAGCTAAGGCTGTCTACCCCACTACCTTCTGCATCTGGTAGATGCCCAATATCTTGAGACACCTGGTTGGCTTTCATTCGTGCCCATCTGGAAGGGACTTCCCCGTCTGTTTCCACCCCTCAACCCCGAACACAGCTCTTTCTACTTGTCAGAAACCGCTTCTGTCACATTTCTGTTGTTGCCATACTGAATCAGTCAAGTGTCAATGGAGGCGGTCAGTACCTCACATCTTCAACTTTAGACAAACACCCAGACGAACAACTGGTTGCTCTGGTTTACGCGAGATTCAACTTACCAATCTTTTTGCTGCAGGAAAGAGAAAGGAACCGCATCCGAGACAATCAACGCCGCTCGCGAGCTCGCAAGAAAGAGTACGTCCAGGAACTCGAGCAGCGTCTTCGTGATTGCCAACTCAAGGGCATAGAGGCTTCAGCAGAGGTTCAGCAAGCTGCACGCCGAGTTGCAGAGGAGAACCAAAAACTTCGACAGCTTCTCGGTGAAGTCGGCCTGGGCGATCATCAAGTCGACCAGTATTTGAGAACGGATGTCCTTGATCATGGGGACGGACGTGATTTCCAGGCTCACGCCGCGGCGAGCAGGAAGCAGGGGCACGCAGTGAACGCTCTCGATAGCATCATGACAGCGAGGCGACCAGACTCCCTCGATCTCTCGAGACCCTTTCCTGCAACAGGACATCAAGCAAGGTCTGACCCAGCCTCTGCTTATGACACGGCATCCAATTCCCCCAGCGAGAGTTATGGTGCGTTGTCAGAAGATGCGCAACAACCGCCGTATAGGGTGGATTCCGCAGCTTCACTGAGTGTGCCGTCTCAACCGGCCTATGTACAGACGAGAGGGCCCCGATTTCCAAGCGACGATCACGTCCCGCAAAGCCAGCAACCATGGCTCCCAGGAGACCCGACTCCACCTTCTGGTAGCGTATCTATTAACATGCAAAGCTACGCGTCGAACCAGTCTCTGCACTTTCACCCAGCATTTCCTCGGACAAACTCAACAACCTCTTTGCCGACAAGCTGTCAGGGGCATACCGCTTCACCGTACGCGGCCTACGACCCTCTCAATCAGGCTCAGTCCTTTATTTCTCCTCACCTAGGGACGGGAAGTGCTGGCCACTCCGGCCCCGCATCTTTATGCGACACGGACTCTAGCGCAGAAGATCGACGAAATCTACAGACGGGAAACCTGAGAGGATTCCCATGGCCGCAAGAGGAATCTGCGCATCCGCAGTATAGTGCCCAGGATATCGTATGGAGCCAGTATAGCTCCTCCTCATCGGCACCCAACTTGCGACCTCACCCAGAACAACAACTAAACCCAGCTCGCATACCGCGTTCCGAAAGACGAAACAGACAATAGGCGAGAGAGCCAGGTGGCTCGTTCAGAAACTCGTCCTTTGGGGCTGAGAATAGACTAGCTTTGCTGAAAGCCAAGTCGCGCTTTCGTTGTCAGAAAATGTGGTCCCAGGGATCGGCGTCGAAAGAGAAGAGGATCAAAGTATTGGAGGAAAAAGAAGATAATATCCTATTGTTCTGAAGCAAGGGAGCTCAGGAGATGACAAACAATAAACAAAGGCTACACGACATTTCTCGACCACCACCCTCTCTCGAAGAGAACCAAAACCGGTACATCTCTTTCGGCATCGAAACCCAGTCCCGAGAACTTTTATAATTGTCTTTGTCACATCGCAGCAGCATTGCAAAATCAAATGTTGAATGGGGGACGTGGCGAAAGGGGCACATGTAAAGATCACGTACGATTGGGAGCACGGCCATTGTTTTCTTTCCGCCCGACAACGACACGGATACAAATGTCTCTTAATGTTACTAAAGGAAGCAAGATCCCCACCGCTTGTTTGTGTTGAATTCCACCGTCTTCTCAAGCCATTGTCGTTTTTAGTGTTTCATGTATGTTTTCATATGCTCGACACCCCATCCTTCAATATGGACCATGAACAGCAACAGCAGCAACCACCACGAGTTCAATATTCAGAACAGCGGATAGACCTTTTGCAATGTTCACTCATATCTCAAGAAGTCGAAATCGGAAGACATCTAGCCGAGATCCGTTACCGACATGGTCATGTCCATGAAGCTTTACAAGCGTTTCAGCGGCTGGCTGAGAGATTTGAAGACGCGGCCGTCTTCTTGGCTAGTACGCGAGGGCTAGCGGGGGATGAGAGCGATGCCTTTGCTACGATGGAGACTGTGCTGTTGCAGCAGCAGCAGCTTCTCTTGACACAGATGGAGGAAGTTGAGCAGAGTATTTCAAGGGAGTTCAGGAGCGACCAAATACCTCCAGCTGAACCGCTTTCGCCGGCTGCGTCACCTCCGACTCGGGATGCTCCTCAAGCATCGCCTGTTCCTCCTCCGGCCGGCCCCCAAGAATATCCTTTTCCTCCTGGCACCCAGAACGCCGCAAGCCAACCTGACTTTCCAACAATAGCTCAACCGCCAGTGCCTCTGTTCCCTCCCGTGGGGATGACCGAGGCTTGATCTTCGCGTCTGCGGCCCCAAGACGAGCGTCGCCTCCTCCCCAAGCTGCCTTTGGGACCCAGGCGCCGTCACAAGCACCAGCTGCCGAGATTGTTCAGACATTGTCTCCAGCCCGCAGGTACAAGCCATGGCCAACTGCCGACCCCGCCTTCGCAAAATCAGCGCTGACGCCGATTTCCTTTAGGGGACAACATGTGTCTGAGCCACGTGCGGCGCATGACATGAGCGGAGCCGTACATATCAGACGCCAACTAGATGAACAAGAAGAAAGTCAAGAGACGGCGCGAGATGCAAAGTGGTGGGCCGACATGAGCAAAAACATTTCGCCAACGAGACCCCAGAACTCTCGTAAGAGACAGGGTGATGAGTTGCCCGGCACTCCTGGGAAACGACAACAAACCGAGACCAGTCGCGCGCGCGGTCTTCGTGGCGGAAAGGAAGAGGGGAACAAATGGTTCCGCGAACTCTTCAAGAAGTTGAATCCTTTTCCCTCTAAAGACCGGAATGGAAAGGAAAATAAGCCCCAGCATCCATTTGGTAACAGCCAGATCAACTCCGACACAAGTCAGGCTCACTACTATGACAAGAACGTCGAAGGACTCCTCGGGATTGCTTCCCTGAAAAGTCGATTCCACCCGGCGCATCAAAAAGAAAAGGCCGTCAGGGACCAACTGGAAGACCTCATCACACTCTACAACAGCATGACTACCCGTTTCAGTCGTCAAACGGCCAGTAGTCCTGATGGCGAGACACAAAGGCAGATAGAAACGCTACTTGGAGCTTTCAGAAAGATTCCTGTCGAGCACTTCGATACTCCGGACACGTACCGCACTCTCGATGGCCTTGCGACCTTTTGTGAAACCAAGTTACGTGCAATCACCAAGACCCCGGAAGACGAAGAGGAAAGGGACGCGGCGCTCGCCAATGCTGCGGCGATGATAGGCGAGTGCCACGATCGGCTAGAGAAGCAAACTTTGTTTACAGCCAAGGTTTTTGTAGACGGTGAAAAGACGGGGGGCCTCTTTGCAAATTGGATCAATGGGGAGCGCAGGCATCTTGCAGACGAGGCGGCATTTGGGGAGAGGGCCCGTCAGACGCCGAAGCTTTTTCGTAGAGGCCGAGCGCACTATCATGTAGTGTAAGGCGTGTTTTTGGCGTTAAAGGGGGGCTAGGTATACAGATTAGACTATAGACGTTGCTTGCTCTTTTTGCTCATTGCGTAAGTAGTGCTCAACACTCCTTCCGTTGATTCTCATGTCAGCACATTCGTGCACATCAAAAGATACGGGATACATCAGCCCAAGAACTGCTCACGATTTTGGCTAATGGTTGAGATTCTCCTTTTTTTTCTTTTTGGAAAAAAATATCTCGAGATCCATTTTCATCCCATTCGTGCCCCCTGACGCCATTCGAAACCACTTAGGTGAACTACAAAAAGTAATCGGCCACCGGCTTCTTGGCCGGCATTCCTCTGGAATCCTGTGGTGCGGCCTGGAAGACGCGGTACCTTCTGGCCGGCCCGGGTAGCAAGACATAGTCGTCGGTGCCTTTGATACCGCCATCGCTGCGGCCTACATCGCCATTACTGCGAGCGAACACGCCGGTGCCGGAGTCATCTTCCGCAAGCTCGAGGATGGCGGCGACGTTACCGCACCGGTAACAGTAATTCGGAGCCGACCAAACGGTGACGATACTAGCGTCGAACATCTCCTTGAATCCTTCCATGACCAGCTGATGGGCGCGGGCAATGAGCGAGAGATCGTTCTTGTGGTTGAAGTCTCGGACAATGTCGGCTCCAAACAAGAAGCCTGCACCACGAGGTGATAGACCCCAGCCATCGATATCGTCTGGGTCTGACCACAAGAGATCACACATGGCACCTTCGTGGGGTACCTCTTGCTTCCGGTCCAGGAGCCTGATCTTGTCAACGCTGTCAATAAGAGGAGAGAGACCTCCGTGGACGCAAAGGATGGCTCCTGCGGGGTTACCGAGTGAACCCGATGAACTTCCCGATGCGCCGGAACCTGGAGGGCCAGTCTTGTCGCCGCCGGACGATGAAGGTGCACCATTGGGGCTGCTGGGTGTCGGCTGCCTCTGTGGCCTTCGCTGGCGGGGGAATCGGCTCATGGTTGAGCCGCTCTGATCACAGACTTGAATCTCGATGTCGTCGCCGACAGGCTCTTGGCCCGGGGTAGAATTAAAGGTATGTGATGCGCCGAGAACAATTGCGCCAAGCGCGAGGTAGTCGAAGACATCGCAACAATACCGCCATACATTTGCGGAGCCGTACTTGCGTAAACATTCGTCGTAGAAACCGTATACGGTCGTGATCTGGCGAGACTCGTGGTTGCCTCGGATAAGGGTCATCCGGTCGGGGTAGCGGACCTTTAAGCACAGAAGCAGGAGAAAGGATTCGAGGGAGTAGAAGCCGCGGTCTACAAAGTCACCTAGAAGCCGAGGGAAATGTCAGCATACCGCATACCCGTAAAGGTCGGGATGGGAATGGCGGTGACGAACCCATAAAAAGGTAGTTGGTATCCGGTACGTCGCCGCCGACGCGGAAGAGCTCCATCAAGTCATGGAACTGGCCGTGGATGTCACCACATATCTGGAAAGAAAATACATCAACGCCGGTCCGATGTTGGCATGGTAGTCTGACTGAGGCGTACCGTCACGGGAGCCGTGACTGTGACGACATTGCCTTCTTCGATGAGAAGCTCGCGTGCCTTGTGGCATAGCTCGCGGACTTGCGCCTCGGGAATCGGGCGGCAGGCACGCAATTGCGCGATAGCTCTGGATTGAGCATTAGCATATGACAAGCTCTTGACCGATGTAAGCCGCGGTAAAGCTCACTTATCGAGGTCGCTCATAGCGATGATCTTGGAGGGGCGCTCTGGTCGGTGTTGTGGCGGCGACCGAGGCCGGCAAGTCGCGATCGTTGGTCGAAGAGGGTTATGAGGAGATATTCGGAACACGTCGCAAGTTCGTAGGAAAGCTGTTGTCGCTGCGATTCGGGCGCGTCGCTTTCCCCTGGTCGAGTCGGCAAATTATTTTCGTCGCGATCAAGGCAGATTTAGCATGGCGTCAATGGCAGGAAACGTGCAAGGAAACCGCTTCCAATTACTGTTGGCTTCGGCGGTCGGTCGCGCTGTGCCCCTAACCACGCTAATTCTTATCAACTATCAGTGAAAGAGCCCACACCCAGGACCCGCGCCGGGGTGGATCGGCGAGGAAGCATGCAGTGGGTACAGCAACATCCCTGTCGCTACGTTCCTAACCCCAGGCGACGCCCGGGACTTGACGGGACGGAACTTCAGCTCGGAAATTCTGTTTTCACGGCCCCGAAGACAAGATCCTCAGGCAAGAGCCGTTGGCATGTCATTGCACCCTTTTGGGCTCCACTCCAGAACGCCGGAATCCAATCATGTAGCCTGAATTGCAATCCAACCATTAGCGCGAGCTTCACTTACGGGCCGGCTGCGAGAAATTCAGAGCGCAAGCAATAATCCACACCACTTCCAAGGTTCCCGCCTTCTTCAGCGGACTCTACTCGGATTACCTGCCCCTCCCAGCGAGCATGGTACGGCGATAGGTGAGCACATCTTCATAATTGACTCGATTGTGCCAAATCCTGGGTTGCTGACTGCCAATTGCATCAGACAAGCCATCGGCCCTCCTTTCCAAACAAGAAAAAGACGCGATCATGCCACCACACCCCCTCCACCCGCGGTCGCGAATGACCTCATCCCTCTTCGCAACCACAGTCGTCGCCAGCTTCTTTGTCGTCGGACTGCCACATCTACTGCCCTGCCCGGCACCCAGAATCACTTACGCCGATGGCGACATTATGATTGGAGGATGGCCGCCGGAGGAGGCGGAAGCGTCGCGAGACCCCCGAGATCAAGGACGGCATCGTCAACTTTGATCAAGTCGGCGATGAGGAGACATTACGACTGAGGGAGGAGCGCTTGCGGAGGGAGTGTCCAGTACCAAAACCGGGCGGCATACTGGGGGAGTGGTTGGGATTCCACGGACCGAGCAAACCCGAGACCTCAAGGTGACGACATATGATAATTGTACAATCAAAGATACCATTTCTGTTCAACGATGCGATGCGGCACAAAATCTCCAGGCTGTCGAGAATTGGTCGATTTACACACAAAGCAGCCTGCAACTCGGGCCTGCAGAGTACGTGAGATCGGCTGGCTGGATGGAGAAACTAAGTGGTGTAGGACGAGCACTGGACCGTCCGAATTGCCCTACCCGATTATTCCTTCTTTCTTAAGATTATTGTCACAAGTGGTCGCTGCAATTTTCTGGCTGTGTTGTTCAATGCTTCAACGTTGATATGCAACGCCAGATTCAAAGTTCGCAGGACACCAGTGCCTGCCTCACGTACGACCGGAGCTTTGCAGTCTACTCTACTTTGTGAAAGTATCCAAATGGAACTGTCACTTGAACAAGTAGAAGTCAGCAGCGTCTTCTCATTCTTTTCGCACCTCGCTCCAGTCGTGTGTGTCATATTTTGATTCATACGTGCATCGCGGCAATGAGACGTCAACCTTCAAGTGCTGTCCGAAGTCGGGACTGCGCATTTCAAATGGATCAAACAGACATTTCCTCCGAAGGCGTTGGTCGAGCCTCGCCAAGTTCAAATAAGCACCCGTCCTTAAATCAAGGTTATTTTCAACAATTTCTCCTGAAACGCAGTCCGCCCTTACCGCACGTCACATCGGGTCTTCGATCCTTGTGAAGCAAGGGCCTGCAGTCCGACGGGTCGCAAACCCAAAATCGAGGTCGGCAGAATTAGGCCTCTTGACCCACGGCTGAGCTGCCTGCTCTGATAACTCTGCAGCCTCCGTCGACCAGAATTCTGCGTGTTTTCCAGGCATTTCGTGATCGGTGCACATCTTCAAGGATCCCCCGTTGCTCTCGTCTTCGCCTTCCTGTTCACGTCGCTATTTTCAACTGCCGTAGACCTGATCGCGCATGATCTCCCGGGAAGCTCGAGAAGAGATTTCGACAATGCAACCAGCTGCAATCTGGTTTTCTTCGTCACGATCCTCGAATTCTTCGCGGCACGAGTGTCTTCCGTGGTAGTCCGGGCGATCGTGGAGGATGAGACGTCAGAACAGAGTCGGGTAGCGATCTCTGCTGCTAAGTCCCGCAGCATATCCCCACACCAATCTCTAACATCTGCTAACATTTTCTGACACAGGGTGCCCCTGATGCACGCCTTGGCGTACTCAGCAGCCATCGTCGAGCAGCCCCGACGACTAGGGTCGTCAATAACATTATGATGGTTGACTTTAGCTCATTGCGCGGAGAAATACTGCCAGGGTGCGAGCGGTCTGATGTCCCAGCCGCCAAGAACGGCTCAGATCAGTCGAAACAGCCGAGCGACGAATCGTGAGCAACGACTGGAGCTGGGGAGCGGTCGGGACTTGGGTTGACGGGTGCCATCTGTTTCTTGACGGGGACGACTGAGACCGGCTTTCCTCAACCCATCTTCCTCCGCCCTGCTTTGTGGGGACGGATGCTGCTTCGATGGTTGGGACGTCAACGCCACAGCCCATTGGCACGTTACGCAAACTTGTGATCCTAGATGGAATGTCTCATGGGCCTGATGGATGCCATCTGAAGCGCCATGCTTGATCCGTGAGAGTTTACTCGACAACGGATGAGATCCACTTGAGCACTTATGCTTAATGTCTTGTTCAGAACGAGCGGAACTTAAATAGCCATGGTCTTTCTCGATGAGATGGTGTTTTGTTCTTCATCCCTTCTCTTCAGGACAGTGTCTTTACCCCATCTTTCTATTCTATTCTCCCAAGAGGTAAGCAGCTTCTTCCGAGCGAACGGGGCTTGGCGACTAATCTCAAGCAGCTGTGCTCTGTTTTCATTCATTCCGCGCTTCTCCGTCGTTCCTTGATACCCACCGTAAGTCGTCGCTATCCGTTAACCCCGAAGACCTGATCTGACAAGTCAGTTTCTCTTTCTTCGATTCTCAACAGTCTTTTCAAAATGAGGTCCTCCATGATTCTTCTCATTGCCACCGGCCTGGTGTCGGGTCTGAGGATTCCCAAGCTGGATGCTCGAGGTGTTGCCATTCGTGAGGAGGCCGCTGCCCCTGCCGCTCCTGCCGCTCCTGCAGTCCCTGCCGCACCCGCCGCTCCTGCTGCTCCCGCTGCCGAGGCCCCTGCTGCCGAAGCCCCTGCCGCTGAAGCCCCCGCCGCTGAAGCCCCCGCCGCTGAGGCCCCTAAGGCCTCTGCTCCTCCTGCTGAAGCTGCTCCCCCCGCCGAGGCTGCTCCTCCCGCCCAAGCTACTACTCCTCCTGCTGCTGCGCCTCCCGCTGCGGGTGGTGACGCTGCTGCTGAGGAGGAGAAGAAGAAGGCCGAAGAGGAGGCGGCCAAGAAGGCGCAAGAAGAAGCCGCCAAGAAGGCTCAGGAGGAGGCTGCTAAGCAGAAGGAGGACGCTGCCAAGGCTGACAAGGCCAAGCAGGAGGCTGAGAAGGCCCAGAAGGATGCTGCTAAGGAGGCGGCGAAGAAGGCCGAGGAGGCTCAGAAGGAGGCTCAGAGGGGCAACAACCGCGGCAACAACAACAACAACAAGAACAACAACAACAATGCCCAGGTCCTCCAGAACATCCAGCTTCTCCTGGCCGCCATGGGCCTCAACAATGTTGTCAACGTCAATGCTCTTGCTCGGCTCCAGGCCCAGCAGCAGCTCATCATGCTCGCTCAGCTCCAACAGCTTGCTCAGCTGACTTCCGTCGGTCTCATCCAGCCCGTGCAGCTTGTTGGCCTGATGCAGCAGGGCATCGTCGTCAACGGCATCCAGATTGGTGAGCGAACTTGATATTTCGATGCGGTTTTCATGACGCTAATCCTCTTCTTCAGGCATGAGTGGCGGCAAGCAGTAAATGAGCCTTCAAAGCTCGCAATTACTGGACGAGTTGCAGTGGACCTGCCTTCTGTCCGGTTGTCAATGAGCACATGGCTGGGATTGCTACTGCACCACGGAAGCTTCGCGCGAGCAAGACACGAGGATACCAGCGCCGCGTAGCGTGTTGATGTGGAGCAGTAAAGTGCCGTTGCCATGAAACCCGGATCATGCCAGGGGCGATGAGCTTAGAGTTGGAAAAAGGGTTCCTCAGGAATACGGATTGGGTTGCGGTGCATTACCAAAAGGCTGTCTTGGAAGACAGGGGTCTGCATGTACTTAATGTGTTTTATACAAACATGCATCTGCCAAAATACTACGACTTTGATGTATCAAGAAAGAAAAGTTGTCTCGAGTCCTGTTGACCCGGGCTGGGGGCGGTTCGTGGTTTCAGTCAAGGGATCCTGGTAACAGCCCAGACTCTTGGCACCATGTCAATCTTTAAGCTTATTGTCTCTTTTCACGGAACAGCACGGGTGCACAAGGTAAAGAAAGACTTCCAACTGACATGACGTATGACAGACACATGCATGCACCATTCCGCTTCCTGTTGAATCGTGGGAGCCTTCGTCCAATACCAACATTCTGCCTTTTCATTATTCTAGCTCAACCCCCAAAACACTACAATGTAGGAGGAGGGAGGTAAAGTTAGTGAACTTGATTGATTACTCTGGCTGGGTAGACGATGTCGATGTGGGTAAGAAAAGCCGACTCTCATGTCGGCGTAATGCCATCTCTTCTCCCTTTGGCGGCTTCAGTGATGGCAAAGTCTGGTAGCGAAATGCATTGGCCAAACGCGAATGCGCCCTCATCTCCACGGAATTGCCCAAGATCCGAGCTGTCAAGACATGAGATGGAAGAAGGGGCTGGAGGAGAGAAGAGGGTGACGCGGGCAGCCCGCGGTATTATCAATCGCTCAATGCGTTGGGAGGTGCATGTGCCTCATCGACGGGCACCTGTGACAATTGTAGACGGAGATCGCACGCGAACAGGGGCCTGGCATGACAGCAACTGACAGCTCCCGGTGGCAGACCGTTGCAACTTGCGCCCGGGCCGCTGCGAGACGACACTGCACTGACCGGAATGCGGGGGTTGACGGACCAATGGCGGGGCTTGGGATTGAACGCAGGGGCCGTCTTGGGGTCCAAAAGCTGACAGATGCTCCACTTGCTGAGGCTACCTAACCTTGCCACTAAACCTTAGTTGAGCCGCTCCGACGTCCGCTGCATGGGTCCATTGGATGTCTCTACTCTCTCATCCTCCCTCTACGGGTTCCTCCTCCATCGCTCATCTGCTCTAGTGTCCTTCTTTGAATGGCACCACCCAATCATCGGCCCGGCTCTCCTATAACACCAAGGTGCAATTGACAAGCCTCGGTCTCAATCTGACAGTCCGAGCCTTCTGAACGCCGCTTCGCCGGCTGGGCAGCCAGCCCATCAGGACGATGTGACGCCGTCACTCGGGCGCCAACTCTTCATCCCGTCCATGACTGTCAGAAGACTTGAGTTGCAATGGGCTTGAATCCGTCCCTATGTCATCCGACCGCAAGTTACATATCGTTCCCTTCAGTCTTCGGATGACACTCCTGACATCTCAGCACCGTCCCAAGTCCACACGCTTAGCTGGGATAGCCATGCCCCTGGCCGCAGCGTCCTTGCGTTACCCTAATTCCACCACACATCGACACCCCGCGTTGAATCCAACTAGCAAACATTTTCTTCCTTTCCCGCGACCCTCGTACTCGGAGCTTTTGCGAAAACCTACTCCAGCGGTTGGTGGGGCATTTTCTCGGGGATTAAGGCCGACCCTGGTCGTTTTCTTCCGCGGTGCTAGAGGCCGTGAAAGACCACAAGCATGATTATCAGAGCTATCATTCAATTCGCTGCCTTTTCCAGTTATGACACTGAATCTTGGTGAACATGGGATCGATCTTTGCCTCCTATTGTTGATCATGGGTTAACTAGCATGGTGATGCGACAACATATCTTGCAAGGTCGATCGGGTAGAACGAACCGACTGCTAGCGGCAACAGCTCTGACTTGAAACTCTGTGTGTGTTGGAGCTGGCAGGAGCGCAAGATAGCAACCGACCACGGTTCTTTTCATCCGATATCGACACCAGCCTATGTCTGCGCTGGCATTTTCGCCGAACCCACGGAAGTCGCTCTCCCTCGGTTTCCTCGTCGCAGATCCTGAAATCGTTCCATAGCCTTTGCTCGGGACAGTGATAGACTGGAAGGACCATCTGCCGGCTTGGAGATCCCCCAAAGCCTCGTCAGCTTCCGGCGTGATGCCCTTCCTCGAGCACTTACCCAACCCCCTCGTAAACTTTGATTTCGGCCAAGTAGCCGCAAGCCCCATCAAGTAAGGTTATTTGGGCCTCAGCTATCTGCCAAGTGAGGCGTGTGACTTATGCAGGGACTTTCCCTTCTTCTCCTTGATCCCCTCGCCAACATCCTTTTCTTTGGTTCGGACAACTGCGGGGCCGGACATGGCCAATGAGTGCCAGCCTAGTGGTTCGCTTTTTAGGGTCATTTGAACAGGAACAATGTTCTGCCTACCGGGAGGTGACGAGCTATTCTGCAGACAAGCAAACGTGTGTTCTCTCTAAGAACTCATCTTGGTTGGCTATAACTTTCCTTACACCCAATATCAAATCCCGCACCCCAGCCTTCCTCTCGCTTGGCTCATCCGAAGAAACTTTACCCCTGCCATGCATGCATCTCCTGACCCCTGGACCTCAACCTCCCCTGCCAACTTGTTTGATCCAACTCTCTTCCGTCCCAGCAACACCCGGTTTCTGATACGCACCGGATGACTCTTTCCCAACCCTTCCGAGCGCGAATCTGACCTTAATCGTCCTTGGCAACGGTCCAAACTTCCTTTGCCTTCTCGGCGCATTGCGCAAGTGCCATGAGCTTGGCATAACCGCCTCATCACCTTCATGTATATAATGTTTCCCCGGGTCTGCCGTATCAGACGTTTTTTTCCCCCATCCTCACACACACAATCAAGTCAATCATCCGGTCCGATTCCTTCATTCCCATTCATTCATTATCTACAGAGGTAAGATCGCATGTCTACACTCACGGAGATCCTCAAGACTAACTTGGTTACCAGCTGTGCTCGTGTTTTCACTTCGCTCCTTTCAAGCCCGTACAAATCACTCCTTAAAGGAATCATTCAGAGCTGTGCTCACTTTGATATTAATAACTTTTAATCAACCACACTCAACCCGTTTACACAATCCCCCAAACATCAAGATGCGTTTCTCCACCGTCTTCGTCTCGGCCTTCGCTGCCTTCGCTGCTGCTGCCCCCACGACCAACGAGCCCCGCGCCAACGTGGACCTCTCGCAACTGAACAACCTCCAGGGCTTCAGGAACCTCGACCTCAACTACATCCTCGCCCTGAACGGCCTCAACCTCCAGGGTCTCGGCCAGCTTGGCCAGGTCAACAACCTCAACGTCCTGGCGTTCCAGAACCTCTTTGGCGCTCAGAACTTCGACCTCAACGCCCTCCTCCAGCTCCAGCAGCTGTCGACCATCCTCGCCCTCCAGCAGCAGGGCGTCTTTGGAAACGTGAACCTGGCCAACCTCAACTTTGGTGGTCTCAACCTCGGCCTCATCAACGGCATTGGCCAGGTCAACCTGGGCCAGTTCATCGACCCGGCCCTGATTCCCCAGATCACACAGATCGTTCAACAATCTGCCGGTAAGTTATCCCCCAGCTTTCGTGCGAATGGCAAGCCTGCGATGCTAACTCTTTCGTCAGTCATCATCGCCAAGGAGTAGGCTGATAGTGGCTTCGTACGATGTCTAGCATCACTTGTCGCGGGCATAACAGGCGAGGGTTTGTTTGGTATACGGATTGTTGTTTGATCAAGGCATGCTGGTGTTTTCTTCTTTGTTATTTTCATCGAGGTCTGATTCTCCAAACTCTACAACCGGCGATCGGGCATGGATCATACTAGAACGACATGATGGATCAGGTACTAAGGAATGATATTGACGATATGACACATTCATACGATTGGTGCACTATTGGACTTGATGCAGCTCAAACCCCCCTCGCAAGGTTTACTTGAGGCTGACCCGAATGTTCAACCTACAGATGTGAGGACGTTCTAATATGTCGTCTAGCCGTTTCCGCCTTCTCGAATAGCCATGCTTAACTCATGGATAAAAGTGGTTTGTCGAATACGCCTGCCATCTCGTCACTTCCCTCTACGCTCCGAGGGGTATCCGTTATAAGAGGCCTTGTCTGTCCGTGCCCGCGTTACTGATATTTTGACGAAGCCCGTCGTCGTTCAGCCACCATGGATCATCATGAGATATTGTCATCTCATGTGAGGTATAAGTTGAACTTAGTATGACAAGTCTGCTAGGTTCATGGCAGCTGCTTCGCCACATCAGTCGATTTCAGGATGAAGCATGCGAGAATGTCGTCATGCCATCTCATGATCACTGGAAGAGACGAGGCTTGATGACGGACGCCAACCGCAAACCTCGGGGGGAAAAAAGGCCCTCACTCACTCGGTCAGCTCATACCCAGTAGCTTCTTGGTTCTGTACTCCGAGTGAAACGCTGACATTTTGCTACAGACTCGAACACTGAGCAGCATCTTCTTGACAGTAGCAGCGCAGTAACACAATCCCATTCCATTAACACAGGGCGGTGGGAGGCACATAATCCTGTCGCATACACACGGTCTCACCCTTACCAACCAACCTCCCGAGAAACATCAGATCGACCATCATACCGCATATGCTTTGATCATGCACCCATGCCAATATCACACGCACGATGCAGAGCATGCAGAAGTTCCTCCTGCAAGTCCAGCTCATTTCCCAGCCATGCGGAAGGATTTCCATCTGACCTAATCCGCGAAGGAGCAACAAGGCTTGAGACTCGCGAGTACTGCAGCAAAGTGAAGACTATCAAGTGGGGGCAAAATTACAGCGCAGACTCTGAAATCTGGACCATTATTCTCTTGACCCTCGATACTATAGACCACAGCTTACTATTATAAAATTATACTCTCTATAATCCTCAAATCTTTACGGATTTTATGAGTATTATTTTAGTATTTTATAATAAGAGTCTGTGGTTATAATGGTATCTGAAGCGTTAGGCTTGATTGAAAGTCTGCGCTCTATTTTTGCCCCCACTTGACTATTCCGCAAGGAGGGCCCAATCAAACCCCAGCCGCATCCTCCTCTACGGATATGCATTTGCCTGTCGCCGCAGGGAGGGGAGGGGCGGGCGGGCAGGCGGAGGTCACCGATGACATGTGTGGAGAGGCAGCATCGCCCGTTCCTCAATTGGAGCGAAATCGCGTCTTTGGTGCAGCAAAGGGCAAAAAAGCACAGTGGCGGAGTTAGCTACCCCTACAGGTTGGCTCTTGCAAGCAGCCGCAGCCCACATACGCCCCGAAAGAAAGAAATCTGCTGATCTTAGGTAACCAGGAGGGATAATACGAAGCGGGTAGACGACCCCGTAAAAAGGGCTGAAAGTGTCTGTCCGACGTGGCGATCTTTTCGGGCTGCCTCAATTCGAATACGATGCATGGCGGAGCTTGGCAGACGCACGGTCAAAGGGGAATAGGCAACTACTACGGAGAATAAGAAATGAAACGGTCTCTCGTTCACGATTTCCGAGGGACCCGTTCGTCCGCTGCCCGCCGCGAGGAAACAAAACCCTAATGTAGTGGATTCTTGGCCGAGTTAGACTCAATTTCCTTCGGACAACGGAGCGAACGCCACGTCTGCGCATCGAAGGAAAGCGGAATGTTGCATGGTGCAGCTCAGGGCTGAGAGACAAAATACGCTCCGTGGATATGGAGACGAGATGAGAGATCCATGGATGGGTTTAAAATTGCGATCGGGGCGTCAGCTTGCTGGAGCTGAAAAACGCACGCATGCACAGCTCGGCAAAGCCGCCAATGGACCTCTGGCATGCCAACGCACAACTCCGACATCACGGTTTTCTTGCGATTCTCCATGTGCTTCCTTCTTGACTGCCATCGCACTCAAGGTTTTGGCGCTTCTACGCAACTCTCACCTGAAGCCTGCCGCCGCACGGAGGGGCCTGGGCGCCGTGACCATGGACTCGGCCCCGGGCCGGACGACGTCTGCGGTCGGAGTGGACCGGGGCGGGCTTGACCGGTTGGGTGCTCCCGGTACGTCCGAACAGTGGTCTGCATAGCAGAGGCGGGGAAGCAATTGTTTCCAACCCTAAAAGACATTGACTTTTGCAAAGAAGCATGCATGGCGTGGGGCTGGGAGAAGAAAAAGAATAACTTGCAGCTGATTTTCGGGTCGCCTGCACAACAACCTAAAGCACGCGCGGATCGTCAGTGGAGGAGTCGTTCGTCGTTGTCATCGCAATGATGTCGCTGGCAAATGCTCACTGCTGCAGTCTGCAAGGCTGGGCGCTGCTTGCGCACGACCGGCTCCCGCGCCTGCGGGATGGAGGCACCATTTTGCCCCGTCCGTCCCAAGAGGTGTGACGATGGAGGAGATGAAGGAAGCTGGGTAGCCTCGTTGGGGAGCGCTCGGACAACGTCCCATGGTGATCCCGCCTGGCAGGACATTTGGCATTGCCCAGCAGATTCCGGCAGGCGCTCTGATAGGCGTGGCCGGGCTTGAGGCCTAGCAAGCCATCGGTAGCTAAGAGCTTCCTCGTGGCTTCATGTCATGTCCGCTTGCGGCGATAGACCCTTTTTGCCAGGCGTCTGTTGACCGAAGCCATCGACTCGTGTTCAGCCACAGGCTCAGGTAAGCGTACTGTATGTAAGTTGGGTTGCGTAGAGTCGGAAGTCGCGTGCCCCGAAACCGAGTATGTGAAAAGGCGCAGCGGGGAAATAGTGAGCTCGTCGGAGCTTGGCTGGCGTGCTCGATCTTGAAGTTCGTGAAGCTACCCTTAGCTGTGGAACGTGGTGGTCCATGTGGGGTTGAGAGATGGTGAGCCTTTGAGGTTCCTTGCCCCGGCGGCATACGCCGGCGAGATTAGGATCGACCCGGAGGCCTGGGAGCCGATGCGGCTTTGCCTGTGGCAACTCATAGGAGATCTGGACCCCTCAAAACCCAGGACCCTTTCGACGAGACTGGATCTGGTTCAAAATGACAACAGTCCGCTTGCCCTCCCTTGACGGGGCGTCCGTGTTCAGCCACGGCAGTTGTCGTCAAGTCTGGATCCCGAATCGCTTCATCGTGGCATCGTGACGCGCCGCTTTCGGACGGGGCCCAGCTGCTTCGGCAAGGTCTGTCGGGCTCGGGCTCGGTTTACAATCCAAATCTACTGCAGAGTGTCGGCTCTCCGACAGCGTCTCGCAGATAGGTACGGAAAATCGACATACGGGCAACTGAGCGACGGCGGCGGGTGGGTGACGTGGTGGCATGAGGGGGCAGGGAGATGCGTTAGGGGCAGCGCAAGAGCTCCGGGATGAACAGAGCGGGCTCCGAGGTTCGACACTGGGTCACCCGCGAACACGGACACGGCCACGATCACGGCCATGACAACGGCGCCGCACTGACATTCGGGATTCCCCATGCAGTAGCAAAAGGCAGCCAAATTGTTTAGCGGGATAGTGCTGGCCACTGCTGGGTAGTGCATCCGTAGTTGGCCCGTCCACCTACCAAGGGTGCTAGGTACCTACCTAGGTGTTGGGCTGGGACGGAAGAGAAAATAGGGGATGATCTGACGTATGGCGGACGCATTGATGTGCCGTCACAGGGTGCAGTTTTATGCAGTGACGCGGAGCGTGTTATGCAAATAGCGGTTGCCAAAGGACACTAGCAGACCCATGGGCTCTGGGCACAAACGTTTTTGATCGGATATGCTGTTTTTCAGTGGCCCCCGCCCTGATGGTTGCTGCCGCTGCAGCTTACTACCTCAGGTGCATTAGCAGCGGTTCGTGGTGTACTTACCTTAAGGTCGCACGAGTTGGACGGATGGTGTGCTTGGGGAGGTCTGCATGTGGTGCCTTGTCATGACGCTGGCTGCAACCAAGTCAGGTACCAACACAGAAGCGGGCGTGGGTGGCATGAGATTTGCTGGGGATCGAGATATCGGCAAACCAGGGACTGAGGTGCAATCTCATCTCATAATCCGATAGAGAAGGACGAAGCGGTGAAGGGGCAAGGCCGTGTTCTGGACTGGCTGGCCTCTGACGGTTGTGGTTGCACTTGTGGCAGGGCAAGGCCTCGACTCTCCGTCACTGATGAATATCAAATCGGTCAACAAAGAGGCAAAGAAGAAGCCAGGAACCGAAACAGGAACAGGTGCCGCGATATGGCAAAGAACGGCGGATATGACGAGAAGCCGATTTGCAGCGGCTCCCTCCTTTGCCCAAGGGTTCCCCACCTGATGTGTTCTCGGGACGGGACTCTGGGGTAAGAACAAAGGGACGAGCGGCGAGGCACGGCGAGGATCCCAAGATCCGTACTTGGTAGGACTCACTCCCAAGGACGACGGGGCGGGAAAAATCTGCTATTGGGCGTGGCTGTGGCTGGGTTAGCACGTCACTTGGGATGCTAAGAACGCTAGGCACACTAGGGGTCTCAGCGCAGCATGATGCCGCAAACCCAAAGTCCACAGGGGACATGATGGCGGTCATTGTCACTCATCTGATGGGTGGACAAGGTAGAGAGGATGATGGACACTGGCAAGACTGGACGGTGGTGTCGTTGCTGGATCGCCCTGGCTTGCTGGTTCGGGTCCATCTTGGATCAGGGCATTTGGTGCTTGGCGACGAAGATGAAGGAACGAATGGGTCTGAAGCAGCGTCTCTTTACCGCCTGCGGTGAAGAATTGCCGCTCTTGCCAGTCGCGTCCTAGTCTCCATCCCCGTCCCCGTCCTCGTCCCAGACTACCCAGACCCCGGCCCTGTCGTATTGTGTGGTTGGTGTTGTGTGTCGTGCTTGCGCCTGTCCATCAGAATCAGAATCAAAATCAGATCAGATGTTGTTGCTGGAGTCTTGGAGGAGGCAGATCCATTTGTTCCATGGCTTCCCGAGGAGTGAGTGGACAGGAGCCGTCCGCGAAATGCGAGGAGACATGTACCTGGCGAGTTACTGCATACCTACCTAGGTAAGGACTAAGGTCCCTACACAGGGAGTGAGAGGCGCACATCAGGCTCCCATCTCAGCCCAGGACAGGGCAGGGCAGGCCAGGTTGGTTGCCGACTTCCTCTTGCCCAGTGCCCGCTGGCAGCTCCACCGTACCCACTGGACGAACATCCATTGACACCTAAATTAGCACCTGTCGTCACGGTGAGTGGCCGTTGAGCCGGGTTACCCCCTGGCAGTGGCCAGGAACAACACAATAACACGACACTGGGAGAGGCAACTCGCGGGAGGCTCCTGTCCTGGGACCAGATGATCCTTGGTTCATGGGCAGCATCTCCAGGTGGCACCTTGGATAACTCTTGTGCGAGCGAGAGATTCCCCTCGGTATTCGTAGGCACCTCTACCTTACTTGGCACCGCAAAGTACATGCTGTGTACGAAGACCCCCGTGTCATTCGGGAAATACCACCACTGGGGATTTGTTGCAATGGCACCATCTGATCGACCATCTGTGTGACGACGCGGCCGTTCCTGGATGTGCCTGGTAAAACACACACACGCACCACCCAGACACCTTCTCTTCCCCCCCGAACCGACCTTGTCTTGGATAGGCAACGGAGCACGGGGGAGCTGTATGCCATGTGGGTTGTAACTGAATTACCCGGGAAGCGAACGAGTGAGATGGGATGCGTCGACGGGATGAGATGAGATGAGATGAATACCTAGGATGGACAATGATGATTGGGATGGACGGAAAGAGGGTGTGAGTGACTGTGAGGCACGGCCAACCGCACGTTTGCAACTGCCGCAGCGCATCGCTCAGCCATGCGCCGGCGTCCAACGTCATCCTGCCATATCATGCCATGTATTGGGAGTGGGAGGCATTAGTACTTGGGGCACTATGATCGGAGGTCAGGGAATAAGCCACGACGTATCAAAGGAATAGTTGTTTCGCCCACCAGAAAGAGTCGAAACCGATTTTGCGATTGCAAGATTCTGTGAGTCCGGGATGCTCATGCCTGTCTCGAGTTGCGTCAACCTTGGTCACTGCGAGCCCGTTTGTGACTGAGGTGGTGGTGGTTTGGTTTCCAAGGGGCTGAAACTGACGGGTGTTGGTTCGGTGACGATTATCTGAGCATGTCTTGCCTATTCGTAGGTGCCCGTCTACCGCAAACTCCGTGAGGCTTCTGTCTCTGCCGAGTTTCTTCTACCGAAAACTCGCCTCGCGTGTTTCTCTGAGGTCCACGCCTATGCGTGGAATATGCACGAGCCGGCATCAGGACATCGATAGTTTCCGACTTCCGAAGCTGGGCGCCGCGTATTCGGGGATAGGGTATGCATTCGTGTCGTGGCCAGTTGATTCCGTAGCAATTTGTCACTTGTTGATGTCCGTATTCCCAATATTGACTCGGTTTCTTTCTTTCTTTCTTAGTGCCTGCCTTTGCATTGGATTTCTTCCGCCCCCCTGCTCTCGCCTTGCAGATACGCTAAAGAGCCGAGCAAACTCGCACGAAAAAAAAGAGGAACCCCCGGGAATTCCACCTTCACTGGCTGTAGGACCGAAGTTGTATCGGTAGCGCACGGAATACAGGGAAACGAAGCCTGAAGAAAGTGTCTCCCGCGGCAAGAAAAAGGCCTTCAGGGCTGTCTTCAGAGCGATTCCCGCTCCAGATGCGACGCTAGTACTTTCTGGTACATGTCGGGGGGTGCACCGGGTGGGGATGGTTGGGGGGTGGGCTTGGACGTATCCACCTCGTAGCTTCAGTGTTCTCGGAGTCGCAGCAAGCAACAGTCGACACGGGCCATCACTCGCACCTCCACCCCAATTCAATCCGGGTCTTTCTGGATCCCGTACCAGCATCCAGCCCACATGGTGCATCGCCCACCGCCGAATACCTCCCTCACCCCAGCCCAGCCCAGCCAGCTTTCCGCTCTTTGCGAGGCCACGGCCGTGTGGTCGTGGTTTGGTCGTGGTCGTGGCCGTGGCCGTTTCTTGCTGCTGGGCCCGCCTCTCCTCGTCGCCGCTTGCTGGTGCTGGTGCTGGTGCTGGCGCTTGGGCTTGGGCTTGCTCGACCCATTCATCATCCATCGCCGACTCAAGACTTGGACTCAGCCTTACTTCGCTTTATGAACCCTGCATAACTTTTGCGCCAGCATCCTCGACCCCTTTCCTTTCTTCTCTCCACCTCAGTGTCCATCTACGAGTACAACCCACCCCGTTCAGTCTACTACATATACCGGCCCGACCTCCCTCCTCGATCTGGTCTACTGCCCTTGCTCTTCTCGCTTCATCAATCCGACGTTGCCTGATACTCCCCAGCATCCGAGACGAGTCTGCCCTAATATACTCCGAAGATACGCTTTATACGAATATGAGCAGCGTCCCCAACTGCTCAGGACAGAGGACAGGAAGAGTTGGCTTTTACGACACCCACTGCACTCGACTGCTACGATCTACGAATAGATAATCTTCACCTGAGCCGAACAGACGACAATCCAGCCTTGTCGTGCTACACCGCATACACCAGAGACCGGCGACTAGCGCAGAGACAGAAGAAACACAAAACCGACACAATGGGCAACATGGCGAGACAGCTCCAGAACCCCGACTACTCGGACGATGAGTACGGAGCCGAGGAGGCCTACTTCACCTACCGACCCCTCTCCAACCTTCCCACTCCGCCGCCTTCTTCAAGAAACACCTCAGCTCACCAGAGCCCAAAGACGGGCCTGGAAGATGGCGAGGTCCTGCAAGAGAGGTTCCTGGGTATGTATTACGTGACACTCTTCCCCCTACATGTTGACATCCGCCGCGCAACACTTGCTCGAGCGAGCGATTGTGCTCCAATCCCACGCTACTCTACGTATATGCAATGCAATGCTAACCACCCACCCACCTGCAGGCCCCGCCATCCATCTTGTCAATCTTGTTCCCACGTCAGCTTCCCTCACGACGCCCTCCGTTCCTCTCGTCCAGGCCATGCTCAGCCGGGCCGGTCTCCCGCTCGAGACCATTGCCTTGGCAGTCTGCATCCTCGACTCTCTGAACTCCAAATTCGCTTTGAGCTGGCGTCTTCAGTGCCCCCTGCTCGTCGATGGCGCCTCCTCGCACAACAAGCGCCACACCCTCCACAGCCCCCTCCTCGATCGTCGCCAGCAGCAGCAATTGCACATCGACTCGGTTCAACCCGAGCTGATCATCCTCGCTGGACTCGTGATCGCCGCCAAATTCACCGACGACTGCCAGGACTCAACCTCATACTACTGCTCGAAATGGGGCAAGGATATCTGGTCGTGCGAGCAGATCAACGTGACCGAGCGCTGCATCTACGAGAACCTCAACTATCGCATCAAGCCTTTGGTTGACGACGAAGATTTGATTACCGATACCATGGTCGACATGCAAATGGCCGCTCGCCACTACAACTTTGCCCGCCCTGCCCAGCCTCACGAGATGGGCCACAGCAAGAGCAAGAGCATGACCATTGGAACTACAGTGGTCGGTTTGGGCCTGCAGCTCACACCTGTGGACACTCCCAAGTCCGAGATTGAATCCTTTGGCGATGAAGTACGCGCGGCTTTGGAGAAGACGGCTTTCGGCGGCGACTACATATCGCTTCCCTTTTCTGGAAACGAAAAGGGACTCTCCCCCGTTGGAGAAGAGCTTGATGTATGAACGATTTGAAGTGAGCGAGCGAGCATTCTGCTGTTTGTGTGTATAACGTCTGGCATACGGTTTTCATGGTACATCTCTGCATGAGCCCCCCTCGGCGATTTGGGAAAGCTCTTTTTCAAAGGTTTCGACTTTCTCGACGCATGTCTTGTCTTTTTTCTTTTTGGGATACCAACCTCGGCCTTCAAACAAGGCTTGATGGAATTGCATCTTGTAATTTTGGGCGATTGGGAGGCCGGCGTATGGGGGCAAACAAAGGGATCTGCTGTTTTCTCCCACATTGGAGTGGGGACGGTCTGGCATTACTGGAAGTCTTAATTTTTTTTTTTACATACCCTATTTGGTAATGTAGTCCTGCAAAGACAATATCGTTGAACTTCATCTATTGTTGAAACACATGTAATCTTCTCTAGTGATCTGTCTATCCCTGAAAGGATCTAAGCCACCTATGCCATGCCAAACATCCATGAGACAGCGCCCCCACTCAAGGACTTAGCCTGTTGACCGTCCACTTGTCGTCGTCGCCCTCCTCCTTGTCGTACACAAACCGATCATGAAGCCGGTTCTCCCGGCCCTGCCAGAACTCAATCCGATCCGGTACGATCCTCAACCCGCCCCAGAACTCGGGTACCGGAATCTTTTCCTGCCCATCGAAACGCCCCTCAACCTCCTTGACCCAGCCTTCCAGCTGCGCGCGTCCGTCGTCTTCGCCCTCTGTGCCGCTGACGACGCCGGGATTGGGCTCGAGGACCTGGCTCTGCCTGCTCGCCCACGCGCCGATCCTGCTCCCGCGGACGCGCGTGTCGTAGTACACCTGGCTCTCCTCCGGCTCAGACGCCCGGCGACGCCCTCGACGCGGACCTGTCGCTGGAGCGCCTCCCACCAGAAGACCAGCGAGGCGTGCTTGTTGGTCGCCAGGTCGGCGGCCTTGCGCGAGGTGCCGAGGTTGGTGTACACGACGAAGCCGCCCTTGCCGTCGAGCTCCTTGAGGTAGACCATGCGCGCCGAGACTCGGCCGGAGGGCAGGGACGCCGTGGAGAGCGTGCACGTCTCCGGGTGCGAGACGGCGTGGGACTCCTGCGCGGCCTTGAACCAGGCGTTGAACTGCGGGATGGGCGACCCCGAGGGGTCCAAGTCGCGCCGGTGGAGGGCTGAGAGCGTGAATTGGTCGGCACGGGTGTTTTGCTGAGATCCGGCGGGGGCGACTTTTTTCTCTCTCTGTTAGTTCCATTGTGTGTGTGTCCGGGCCAAGTAGGAGGCGAGGTGTTGAGATTTGGATGCAACGTGCAACTGTGACATGATGATACCCATGATCCAGACGTCCTCGATGACGGCTTGTCGTCGACACGGCTTACATCTTCACCACACCTCGTCTACAGATAGGAGCAGTGTGACTTACAGATGAGCTTCTCGCTCTCTGGCGGGGGGTGAAGAGCCATCCTGAGCGATCTTGAAAGTCTCGCTGCTAAGCTTGGCCGCATAAGGGTACCTAACGCTTGGAAGTGTGCTCGTAACACTGTTCTCGTATTACGAGTAAGCTAGAGGCAGAAGTGAACAGATTCTGCAGGCTGATGCAGGCGTTGTGTTATTGGCGTGATGTTCTGCAAAAAGAGATACAATACGTGCAGCATCGGTGGTGGTGCGTCGTTCCCATGAAATGACACCACGAGCTCTCTCTCATGATGCTTGCATTTTTTGGGGAAAGAGGGGGGAGGGGCAACCTTCCAGGTTGACAGAGCGGGAACCCCACCCCACATTCCAAGGAAAGTAGAATGTTCCACCAACGCGCATTTCGAGCACCACTGGGGTGCAGTGCGGTAGTCAGCCATCAGTGTCTCTCCATGGCCTGCAGAAACTCATCCCAGTGGAATTTAAAGTGCGGAGCAGGGACCAGCCCAGACTCGACCGGGCCTGATCGCGGTACTTGCTTTGGACGACAACAGAAAAACACACGATACGCACAAAACACATACACGCAACACACGGGGCACAACGAAAAAAACCAAACAAACGTATCTCATTCCGTACATACGACGGGGGGGTATCATATCGTAGACGTCGTAAACGCATTCAGATACGTAAAACGTATACGTACGTAACAAACGTACGCAACGCAGTACGCACTGCCCAAATAAACCTAAAAAAACCATGTCCTTCTTACACATGGCGCGAGCCATGACGTCTTATCGTGTTTACGCCCATTGGTTTAAAGTAGTTGCTTCTACTTTGCTCTATGTATATCAAAAAAAGAAACCCCAATAACACCGAATCAAGAAACCCCAAGTCTTGAGCATTGAAAACTTTTTATGTCTTTTTTGTCTTCCGGTTCCGACATGAAGGGAAGGAAAAAGAAAACCAAATCTATGGTGCCATAACCAACGCAAGCAACGCCATGCGGCAGTACAGCCCATATCTCATCTGGGAATGTATTAGTGTGCGTCCCAAAGGACGGGGGAAGGGGACACATACCTGTCTGAAGTAAGCCGCCCGCTGGTCAGTGTCAACCTCCGGCGCAATCTCCTCGTTCCTGGGCAGGGGGTGCAGAATGCACATATCCTTCTTGGCCGACTTGAGGGTGCGGTTGTCGATGCGGTACGAGTTCTTAACCTTCTCGTACTCCTCGACCGTCGGGAAACGCTCCTTCTGGACACGAGTGCAGTAGAGCACATCGCTGCGGCCCAGGATCTCAGGAGTGAGCTCCTCGGATTCGCACAGAAGCTGCCCGGAAGCAATGAGATACTCGCGGACCTCGGCGGGCAGAGCCAGTCCCTTGGGAGAGACAAGCTGAACCTGCACACCGTAGTCGCGGAGGAGGTAGATGAGGGAGTGGACAGGGCGGCCGTAGAGAAGATCACCCACGAAGGTGATGGTCAGGCCCTGGACGGTACCAAGCTCCTCACGAATGGTGAAGAGGTCCAAGAAGGCCTGGGTGGGGTGCTCCTTGCTTCCGTTGCCACCGTTGATGACGGGAACAGGAGCATATCGGCGGGCAACGTCGACGCTGGACTCCTCAGGGTGTCGGAGGACGACGGCATCACCGTAGCAGCCAAGAGTGCGGAGGGTGTCCTGAAGGGTCTCGCCCTTCTGAACGGAGGAGTGAGAAGTGGAGATGACAACGGTGCGGCCGCCAAGTCTCTGCATCGCAGCGTCAAAAGAGGCTGAGGTGCGAGTGGATGGCTCGTAGAACAAAGTGCAGAGAACGCGTCCACGAAGGATGTTCAAGACACCCTCACGCTGGACACCGAGACGCATCTGCTGGGCCACAGTGAAGAGGTGGTGGAGATCAGCACGAGTGTACTGGGTAACCGACAAGACGCTGTGCTGCTTCCAAGACGAGGGCTGCGACAGAAGGTCGTGGAGTTTGGAGCCGATCGCGGGGTGGAGGGGCGGCAGGCTCAGCTCGTCAAAAGTGCCGAAGGTCTTGTTGGGAAGAGGGCCATCCGCGGGACGGAGCTTGGACGGCCTGGTGGAGTTGAACATGGAAGGCCGGCGGTCGCGGGGGCTCTCGGGGTGAGTCATGGACTGCAACTGAGGCTTGATCGTGGGCGACATAGGGAGAGCGCCGTGAGTCGACATATCCTTGCCGAGAGAAGGCAGAGGCAGCAGCTCCCCGTCCAAGCAGACAGTCTTGTCCTGGAAGGTCACGCGCTGAACGGATCCGCGCATAGTGCGACCCTCGAAGGGTGACCACCCAGAGGTGGACTGAACACCATAGGGCCGGTCAATCTCAACCTCGACGGTGGTGCCGACCTGCTCATGGAGCTCAAAAATCTCCTTGGGATTATCGTACAGGCGAGCCTTGATGTCGTCAATCGTGAGCTTGCCCTCAGTCACGGAGGTGAGCAGGAGAGGCAGAGCGTCGGCAATGCCAACGGCAGGGTCAGCAGTCTTGCCTAGAGAGCTGGCGAGCTGGTATGGCAAGCTTCCAATGGAGAAGACATCAATGGTGCTCAGGTGCTCCCAGAGGGCGTTCTGGTCAGCCTCAGTGGGAAGGAGAGCGCAATCGGGGAAGTCGTTCTGCGAGAGGTACAGAGAGAAAATGGAGACATCGCAAGTCACCTTCAGACCCTTGGCCTTGCTGAGGGAAATCAGCCTGATGTCGTCCTTGGTGGACACAGACGTGACGTGGATTCTGCGGTTGTGCAGGCTTGCCAAGAGCAAGATAGAAGCCAGATCGGTCAGCTTCGCGTCAGTGACGATGGGCTTGTGAGTGGGCCACTTGTCGAAGTGAGAAGTCACGGCGGCGACCTTGCTGATGTTGCCCGACAGGTGGTTGAAGGGGATGAAGAGCGAACCAACTTCACCGGTGACGTGGCTGATCTGATCAGCATTGTCAGAGGTGGCAGAGACTGAGAAGTTGAAGTCGCAGAAGCCGCCGTTCTTAGCGCTCTGCTGAGCAATCTTCAGAGTGAGAGCATCTGTGATGGAAGCCTTGACACCAACAGGCATGATGCGGATCATGCTGAAACCAGCGGAGACGGAGGCCTTTGTGACAGCTAACAGGTCCTTGCTGGCCTGAGTGGCAATACCGGGCACGAATGCTGCGACGTTGATCAACCCAGGCAGAGTGATGGTGCGATGGCTCGTCTGGAAGTCACGGGTGGCAACTCCCAGCTCGAAGTGGCGGGCGATAGCCTCAACGAGAATCTTGGCGTTCTTGACGTTGGTTACCAAGGGAATCTGGTAGTCAACAGCCATACGTCGGGTCTGGTAACCCTTGGACATGTAGTTGGCGGGGCGGCGGTACTTGTTGTTGGAAGGCAAGTTGATGTACAGATCGATCATGTTCTTGGCCAAGTGCTGGGTGAGCGAGAACTCAGAGCGCTGATCTTCTTGCTCGTTGGCGAGGACTTCCAGGTACTGCACAGGGATTTTGTGCTCCTGAAGGAAGTCGGCGGTACCGGCAGTGGCAAACAGCTTGTAGCCGAGGCGAGCAAGCTTCTCGACCGATGGTAGCATCTCCTTCTTGTCCTTGAAGGAACCCATGGATAGCAGGATGTTGGCCTTGGGGATCTTGAATCCAGTCGAAATGAGAGCCTTGAGGTACGCCTCGTACTTGTCAACACCGAAGCAAGCAACCTCGCCAGTGGAGGCCATCTCGACACCCAAAACGGGGTCGGCACCAGAAAGGCGAGAGAAACTGAACTGGGGCACCTTGCAAGCCACGCAGTCGGGAGAGATGGTCGTGGGAGGATACTCAACAAAAGGTATGCCCATCATCGCCTTGGTAGCCATCTCAATCAAGTCAACACCCATGACCTTGGAGACAAAGGGGAAGGATCGAGAGGCACGGACGTTGCACTCAATGACCTTGATGTCGTTGTCCTTGGCAATGAACTGAATGTTGAAAGGACCAGTGACGTTGAGGGCAGCGCCAATCTTGCGCGTAGCCTCCTCGATTCTGGCAATGGTCTCTGGCTCCAAGTCCTGGGGAGGCAGGATGAGAGTAGCATCACCAGAGTGAACACCAGCATTCTCAACGTGCTCCGAAATGAAGTGACCCACAACAACACCGTCCTTGGCAACGGCGTCCATCTCGATCTCCTTGGCGTTCTCAATGTATTTGGTAATGACCACGGGATGCTCGCGGGAAACCTCAGCAGCCTGGGCGAGGTAGTTCTCGAGATCCTGCTCGGAGTAGACGGTGTTCATCGCAGCACCCGAAAGAACGTAAGAAGGTCGCACCAAGACAGGGTAGGAGACCTTCTGGCAGAACTTCTTTGCTTCCTCGAAGCTGGTGAGCTCCTTCCATGTGGGCTGATCAACGCCAATGGTATCCAGCATACGAGAGAACTTGTAGCGGTTTTCGGCATTGTCAATCATCTCAGGAGAGGTTCCGAGAACCTTGACACCCGCACGGTGCAGCGGGAGCGCGATCATCTGCGGCGCTTGGCCGCCCATGGCGCCGAGGACGCCGCCGGTTTGTTCGATCTCGTTGATGTCCAAGACAGTTTCGAGGTCTAAAACCTCGAAATAGAGACGATCCGGGATATCAAAATCTGTACTCAAAGTCTCCGGATTGATCTGGCTCCTTTGTTAGCTTATTTCAAGTCCATTTGATCATGTTGTGGTGACGCGGTGGTGTTGCGGTGAAGCGGAGTGGGGTGGGGTGAGTGTAGTTGCGGAAGATCCAGCAGGACAAGACGAAGGGGAGGAACAAGCAGAAAATTGGAAGGAAAGGATCGGCCGAAAAAGGGTTGTTTAGAACTTAACGGTTGACAAAGAGGATGCCAGAGAGGATGCCAGAGAGGATGCCAGAGAGGATGCCAGAGAGTGCAAAGGACGACAGAGAGTGCAAAGGACGACAGAGAGCGCAGCGAAAGGAGAAGACAAGAGTGAGGGATGATAGGAGTGTCGCCGAGATGGCAAACCTCCAGTGATGTGTGACAGAGAAAGGAAAAATTGAGACTCACATTAACCATAATGGTCTTGTAATTCTGTTCTCTCAACGTTCTAATCGCGCGAACGGAACACCAGTCGAATTCGACAGAGGAACCGATGCGGTAAACACCAGAGCCTAGAACCATGATACCATGATCGTCAAAGGTGACGTCGCTCTCGGAAGCGTTGTAGGATAGGTACAGGTAGTTGGTGTAGGCCGGGAACTCAGCAGCAACCGTGTCGATCTGCTTGACGAAAGGCATGATGTTGGCCTCCTGTCTCAGAGTACGGACAGCAATTTCGTTGGAGCTCCAGAACTTGGCGAGTTGACGATCAGAGAAACCAAGTCTCTTGGCCTGGAGCAGGATATCGGGGCATTTGGAGATATCGCTGGTGGTGTAGTTGGTCATCGACTTTGAGAAGTCGCTCAGACCCTTGAGCTTGTGCAAGAACCACTTGTCAATCTTGGTGAGCTCCCAAATCTTGTCGACCGAGTAGCCAGTGTGCATGGCATTAGCGATGGCGAACAAACGCTGGTCCGACGGGGTCTGCAGTTCGTCGTCAATCGACATCAAGGCCTTGGTCTCGCCGAAACCAAGGTTGTTATAGTCAATGGCACGAATGGCCTTCTGGATGGCTTCCTCAAAGTTTCGGCCGATACTCATGACTTCACCGACACTCTTCATGGAAGATCCCAGCTGGGTAGACACGCGGGTGAACTTCTTCAAGTCCCAACGGGGCATCTTTACCACGACGTAATCAAGGGAAGGCTCGAAGCAAGCGCAGGTCGACTTGGTGACGCTGTTGGAAATGTCCTTGAGAGGAATACCGAGGCCAAGCTTGGCAGCAATGAAGGCCAAGGGGTAACCAGTTGCCTTGGATGCCAGTGCAGAAGATCTGGACAATCTGGCGTTGACCTCGATAATGCAGTACTCCTTCGAAAAGGGGTTGAGGGCATACTGGATGTTGCACTCTCCAACTACGCCAAGGTGACGAATTACGTTGACGGCCGTGGTGCGCAGCATATTGTAATCCTCGTCGGAAAGCGTTTGAGAAGGCGCGACAACGATAGAGTCACCAGTGTGGATACCCAGAGGATCAAAGTTCTCCATGTTACACACGGTGATGCAGTTGTCCTGGGCATCGCGGACGACCTCGTACTCGATTTCTTTCCAGCCCTTCATACTGCGCTCAATGAGAACTTGGGGACTGGCGGCAAAAGCCTTGTTGCAAAGATCGAGAAGCTCAGCCTCGTTGTTGGCGAAACCACTGCCGAGGCCGCCCAGGGCGTAAGCAGCTCTGACAATGACGGGGAAACCGATATCCTTGACACAAGCCATGGCCTCGTCAACGGTGCTGGCAGAGGCGGACTTAGCGCACTTCTCGCCGATCGAGTCCATGCTGCGAGCGAAGAGCTCACGGTCCTCGGTGGTGATGATAGTGTCGATGGGAGTACCCAGGACCTTGACTCCGAGCTCCTCGAACTCGTCCTTCAGTTGAATGCCAACCTGGAGGGCAGTCTGTCCACCAAAGGTGACGTAAATGGCATCAGGTCTCTCGTACTGAATGACCTTACGGACGAAGTCCGCGTTGACCGGCAAGAAGTAGACCTTATCCGCCAGACCCTTCGAAGTCTGAATGGTGGCAATGTTGGGGTTGATGAGGACGGTGTAGATGCCTTCCTCCTTGAGAGCCTTGATGGCTTGGGAACCGGAGTAGTCAAACTCTCCAGCCTGGCCGATACTGAGGCCACCACTGCCGAGAACGAGGACCTTGCGAGGATGAACACGAGGATGCAGGCGCTCGTTCTCCTCGATGGTGCCGCCGGGGAAGCTCACAGGGGCGCTCAGCTTCTTGGGGTCGGCAGCGCAGTCCTCAATGGTGCTAATGAAGACATCGAACAGGTACTCAGTATCGCGAGGACCGGGCGTGCTCTCGGGATGGAACTGGACGCTGAAGTAGGGCTTGGAGAGATGGGCGATACCCTCATTGCTCCCGTCGTTGGCGTTGACGAAAAGTTCCCTCCAGTCGGCGGTGAGAGAGTTGGAGTCGACGGCGAAACCGTGATTCTGAGAAGTAATGTGGCACTTTCCAGTGATCATGCTCGTGCAGGGAATGTTGTGGCCTCTGTTTCCGAACTTCATCTTGTTGGTCTTGGCGCCAGAGGCGCGGGCGAGCAGCTGGTGACCCAAGCAGATACCAAAGACAGGAGTCTTGGTCTTCTCCATGGCAGCCTGGATGTTCTTGACCGCAACATCGAGCATGGCCGGGTCACCGGGACCGTTGGACAGGAAGAGACCGTCGTACTCTTCTCCAGCTTGTTTCACGAGATCGTGGTCCCAGGGGCAGACCAGGACTTCGACGCCACGCTTGAGGAAGCACCTCAGCTGGTTGTACTTCATACCGACATCCAGGCAAAGAACACGGATGGGCCTGCCTGACGGGTGCTTCTTGGTGGTGACGCTCGCGGGGGGCTTGTACAGCCTGGGGGCCTTGATAGATACTACAAAGAGTGAGCATGGGCAAAATGCAGGTATCATCGGTGGAACTCACCCTCGGCTACGAGGTTCTTCTCGTTGGGGTTGACCCAGTCTACGGCCTGGAAATCCTCGACAGAGAAGGAAGCAACGCCATTGACGTGGCCATTGGTGGTACCGTTGGCAATGGTCTTCTTCTGGAGCAGCAATCGGCCCAGCGTGCTGCCCTGGCTTCTCAAGCGCTTGGTGAGGGCTCTGGTATCAACGCCATAGATGGCAGGAACGCCCTGCTCCTTGAGCCATGCGCCAAGGGAGGACTCGGCCAAGAAGTGGGAGTAGTCCTCGCCGGCGTAGGATGAGGCAACGAGACCGGCGATGTGAATCTGGGAGGACTCGAAGTGGGCAGGCAGGTCGCCCAGGAGCTCGTCAATGGTCTCCCGCGAGGGAACGCCATAGTTGCCAACCAAGGGGAACGTGATGACCAGAATCTGGCCGCGGTATGACGGGTCTGTCACCGACTCCGGATACCCCACCATACCAGTCTGGAAGACGAGCTCTCCGGCAATGCTCTTCTGAGCACCGAAGCTGAAACCCTGGTAGACGGTGCCGTCGCGAAGCTCGAGAGCCATAAGGCCCTCGTCGTCGGAGCCGACCTGGCGGGCCGAAGCCGGGGGGTAGATGGCGGCCATCTTTTTTCTTCTTGTGATCGGGAGCTTTCGTGTGATGCGGGGCAATGACAACGACGGGGGACGGAACTCTCGATAGGGCTGGCTTTACAGCAAAAGAGGTGCCTAAAGAAAGTGGCAGCGAGCTCGTGCTCAGAGTCTCGGAGGATGGTTCAGTAGCTTCCCAGCGATCATCTGCCACGATAGATCTTCGGGAAGTCGCGTAGGTTCTAGACAACCATGTTAGAAGGAGGAGAAGAGAGAAGGAGGAGGAAATTTTCGAAAAAAAGAGGGAGCAACAAAAGTTTTTTTTACATGGCCAAAAAAACTCGTCTGGTCCCCTCCCTGCTCATTGCCCGGGGTGTACATTGTGGGATGTGTGAGAGCATTAGCCCCGATTGTCCAATGAGCAAGCACCATCCTTGGATGGCGGGACTGCGAGCTGTGCACTGTCACAGATCGGACTGCAGAATACGGCATTTGACAGCGGGCGGTCAGTGGAAAAAGGTCTAGCGCCATCGTCCTAGTGGGCAGAAAAGATTGATGCTGCCGCTTCTAGCCACAGGTGGGCCGCGGGGAAAAGCCCAGCGGTCGAGCACTGCACGCCAACAAGCCAAACTCGCCGAGCACCTCAGCCATTCTACGGTGCAGAATTTTGTGTAATCTTGTTGCCGTCCTTGAAGAATTTTCTTTTCCTTCACGTCTGTCCACTAGTGCGTCCTGAAGCTCTCAAGACCACTAGATGCGGTGGCCGAGTGGATCGCGGTGCATCCCCCCGATGACCGAGTCGAGTCACGATCTACCACCTGCACCAGACTGACTATCTGTCAATGGACGCTGGCCGCTGGTTTTGCCGTTACGTCTAGGAATAATTCCTGTGGACGGCCTAGGGTTTGGTGACAAGCTCACGACTCGTATGCGCAGTTTTGTTTGGGCTTTCGATTGGAGTGCTGCTGGTGATCCAGACATTCCCATTTCGTGGCTGGCGACGAAAGAAAGGCTGGGGTTCACAGACGGCACACACATTCGATGGAGGGGTACGAGGGGTCTGACCATTGCTCACCGACCAAGGTGACGGCACAGCTCACCTCATACCGCCGATGCCGGTGCTGAGATTTTGAGTGGAGCATTCCCAGCCAACCTTGGAAGCCTGCCTGGAGAGAGATCCGGGAACACTGTGACGCCTGGAATGCTGTGTTTGTCCATTGCGCTCTGGCTCATTGGCTCTGAGCATTCTTGTCCCTATTTTGAGTTTCGCTTCAGTCTTTTCTCCTTGCACTTACACCAATGATTTAAGTTACTGCCTTCTTCGTTGCGATCCAGTTGTTGTTGTGCACTCGGCCGGCAGCGATTTTTTTTGATGTTTTTTTTCCACACACAATCTCAAAGCTCGACTCGGCTGATGCGTGCAGGTCAGGACTGAGGCAGAGTCGCATTAACATGTCGATCTCGTCCTTCATCTTCGTCGGAGTGGACATCCCAACATTAAATCCCACGCACGCGCCAAGCGACTGCTCTAGCAACGGGATTCTAGATAGTCTCGGCTACGGTCCCGAGCCTTGAACGTGATAAGGAGGAATGCAGTGTGTCAATGTGAGGCAAGTCAAGTGACGATGCTGGCATTCCTCAATATGACATGCGCGGCAGCTTTCCCGAGATAGGTAAGGGTATCAACAGTGGATAGGCAGTGAGCACCTCTTTGGCAACCCAACCCCCAACCCTGCGCGAAGATACCAGGAATGGACTGGCTCGCTAGCTTGGAAGAAAAACGCCTGGGTAGAACATGGGAAGCTTGGCCGTGCTGCCACGCAATTGGCAGCATGTACTGCGGGAATTTGGGGAATTTCTTGTTGCCCAGCATCGGGTTCGCACAACTGCAGTACCGTGATGCAAGTTTCTGTGCTGTTTTGTGCCTTGCTGTGTTGTGTTGTGCTGGGCTGGGCTGGGCTGGGCTGGATCTAGTGATGGAAGCAACCCGGAGGCGATCTGAATCGACAAAATCGCCGATGATCATGTGTTCCGATGTAACCTGGCATGACGGGCTTCTGCTGGTGCTGCGTGCAGGCTTAGACACGTAGGTAAATGAGGGTCTCGACATGGGATACCCAAGCTTGCGGAATTGACGCTGGCGGATGCGAGGAGGCGGAGGTTGGGGCGAGGGCAGCGTGAATCATCGTGACAGACCCCGTGGGCTGTCCTCCCGTTGCCGCTGTCTGTCTAAGATGGCTCCCGAGGGCCAAGTCTCGTGGAGGTATCGTAGAGGTGGTGTTCAAGACGGGTATTCCAAGCCCAGAGCAGAGGCAGTGGATGATGGGATGAGAAACGGTAGGGGCCTCGCGCAAACCGATGGTGTAGGAGAAACCTGGGCAGCGCAGTTTAGTCCGGGTGTGACCCCCAAAAGCAGCGTCGCACCCCGGCGTGAACAGGTGCCATCTGTGCATCCGTGTGTGTGGGTGATGTCAATGGCGGTGACGGGCTTGACCAACGGGACGGCGGGATAGCTTGGGGTGTCTCGAGGTGGGGTGGTATGGAAGCAACTCAAGCTTCACTAGGCAAAAGACTGCGACTCTGGGGCTCAAGGAGTGAGGAGGCGAGTTGACCGACTGGACTTGTTCGCCTCGCCTACAACTGGCAGTGAAGGATGAGTCGTGGTCTGGGTGAGGTGTGGTGGTGTAAGTTGAGTGCTTGGAGGCGTGGGGTAGGCATGCGGTGCGTCAAGGTCTTGTACATGTTCCATTGTGGTGATTCAGGGCCGGCAGAGCAGACAAAACAGACACAGAATCGACCTATTGGAGGGGGCCTAGGCCTACCCCGGCATCAAGTGACGACGTGCGGCCGCGTAGGTCCTGCAGAGTGCAGATGAGGAGCAGGAGAGCTGGACCTGAGCTGGAGCGGGAGAGCTGGAGCTGACCCTGTTCGTCCACGCAGGCTGCGATGAATGTTGGAAAGTAGCCGTAGGAGGTCTCCGTAAAGTAAGGAAGACATAATAGCCAACAGCATGGCAAGCATCGTCTGCCACTGCAGTGCCAGGGACTCCGCGCGTCCCTGGGTCCAGTCGAGGAGCCCAGCGGACGTCTCCAGCTCCTGTGTCTGTCTGCGACCCCTCCATGTCGGTCCTCCACTCTTTTTTTGCGCGTGCTAAAAACCCTTGAGAAGTCATGCGGTTACATGTCTCGCCCGTTTTTTCGTCTGATGGCGCGGGTTGTTTTTTGGAGGCATTTATCTCTCCAGACGAAGCAGGGCTGAAAAGACTTTCGTATTGCTCTGCTCTGCAATTTAATGCCTCTGCCCTCCTTCGGCTCGGCTTCTGCTCTCTCCTGGGTTTATGGTTTTCCGCTGGCTGCTTCCTTCATACGGGATGGTGATGATCTATGAATGTCTATGTTTTGTTTGGCCTGCTAGAGTCCACGTCTGAGAGTCCCCAAGAGTCAAGACAGTCTCCAATGGACGGGTTCAAGGATTAAAGCGTCCGGTGGACCTGTGGCTGAGGTGCAGCGCAACAGAGCATGGTAGTTATATTGGGGTCATTTCGTAGGCGAAGGGCCCCAGCGACGCCAGTGTCATCCCGTGGGTTTGGCCTTCCCACATTTGCGAGCACTTGCAGCTTTCGCAGCACTTGCAGCGTTGCACTCCACTTTTTAGAGGCCAACTCCCCCCCCCCCCCCCCTCAGGGATCGTGCACTAGCGAGACCTGATTCATCAATTGCAAGGCCTGGGCGGCTCTCTGGATCTTGGATAGGCACTCAGGTCACTCTCAACGCCATTATTACAGTGTAAGGTACGGACATGGCGTGTACTTCACGCGCGACGTGACACTCTTTCTTCTCCACTGTCCACCGCTGAGCGCGTCGCACTCCGTCTCCTATCCTGCCTCCTCGTTGTCTTGCAGTCTACGTACGGCCTCCCGTCTCTCGGAAAACCTACCAAGGTATGCTGCTCTCTGCACGTACTTCCCAAGGTAGACGCAGACCTTACGTCCCCAGGCCATGACTTGGTAGTGTGGTGTCGCTACTTGCTGCATGTTGGTGTGTGGCGGGTAAGGTGGGAGTGAGTTGGTGGTGTGCGTCTCCTTATCGCAGGCTATCCTGACCAATGCACGTCGTCACCGACTATTCTCATCATCAGCTCCAAGCATTCGACGTTACCGAAAAAATCAACTTCGGGTCCAAACCAAGGCAAGGCCAGACCAACAGCAATTAGCATAGCATCCAAGGTCGTAGACACTTGGGGCTACCAAGCACTTGCGGCACTCCTTGTCTCTGCCGAACCCTACACCTTGCCTGCCTTCCACCTCCTGAATGTGAAGTTCCATGTCACTACCTGCTCCTGCACCGGAGGACTACCTGATGCAGTATCTCTCGCCTTGCCTTATTAACCTAGCTCTTCCATACTGCGTGTGTACTTGTCCAACTCCTGCCTTACCTAGGTAGGTACGCTAAAAATCGCATCGTCCTCTCTAAATCTCGATCCGCGCTCCATGCGCGCATGTTGCTTGCCGTTGTCCTCTCCTAACTAGTACGCTGCACTCTTAGTGTGTCTCTTTTGTTCTTTGTGGTATCCGTACTACCTTACTTCTTTTCCCTTTGCCATCCAGTCCTCTCACTCGCCCACCCACATACATAATTACCTTTCCCGTATTTTCGTCTGTTCTGTCCAGGGAAAAAAAAAAAAAAAGACTTTGACCGGCTTCCCCACAAAACATTGCATCGTTTTCTGCGTCTCGACCACGGGGATCCTGGGATCCTGGCCCGACCTTGCTGCAGTTGCAGTCGCAGTCGCCAATCCCAAGGCGCATACCTTGCTCACCGGGTTTGGAGTCTGGACTTTCTTATTTACTCCCCTGCCTCCTTCTACCTTCTTTCGCGCCTCCTTCGGCCTGCCGGTGCTCTCGACGGCCTCTCGCATCCACGACAAACCAACCTGGAACCCCTTTCCCTCCGGTGCTCTCGAACCGCCTCCCACATCGCGTCTCCATACACTCTTGTTTAGTCTCCGCCCCATGGCGCTGTGAGACGCAATAACACAAGGCGGCGGGCTGCATCTCTCACTCCGACTGGACAATGTTTTCCTCTCTGCTGCGACCCAAGCAGAGCAATCGCAGTCGTCGCATTGACCGACTTCACGATAGGCATTCGCCTTCCCCCGGACCGGCTTATCGCCACTATGGCGAATCACGACACGCAGTAGCAGACTTCACCGAGGCCGAGGATGAAGAAGAGGAGGAAGAGGAGGAGGAGGAGGACGATGGCTTAGCACAGTCGGGGGACGATCCCGACGCTGTGGATGACGAGGACCATCCCCATCGTACCATGCCTGTCCTTCCTCTGTTCTCGGAGACATATCTCGGTACGCACAGGCTAGAGCCTCGTTTGGCCAGACCTCTAGACTTGATCAACCTGGACTAACAGCCACTTGACAGACTCCCTACCTATTTACAGCATCACCCACGCGATTCGCATCATCATTCAGACCCGAACCGAAACGACGTTGACATGGGATCAGATCCGCTCGCCGCAGGTCTCTCAGTTCCTGGTGAAGCCTATGCAGCAACAAATCAGGACTCAGCAGTTCAACCGCGCGACACTATACTGCCTCATGGCAAACTGCTTACAGTTCAACAAGGAAGGCCAGTTATACCCGGGTAATGCTGGAACAAGTTACACCAGGGCATTGGTATGTGAGCTGTTGGCACTCAAGCTCCTCAAGGAGTACAACACCCGCGAACTCATCGACGCCCTCTCGTATGACTTCTATCCTCTGCAAGGACTTCCTGGCGCCCAGCCCGCGAATGCACCGAAGAACGATCCGAGAAACAAGGCTCGCCTTACTGCCGCGCGAACTTCCACCCTAGAAGTTGCTATTCGTGCTTCCGCCAAGCACTTTCTCGCCCATCCCTTAGTTGTCCAACAACTAGAAGCCATCTGGAACGGTGCCATTAGCTTTTACTCGTCTCAAGACAGCTTACACCGCGAACCGCCACCATCTCCGGTCCAGGGCCTGCCAGATGCGCGGACGCCGCTTTTGGGAGGGCAGAACCAGAAGGAAGGGCAGCAGAACCAGTCTGTGCTAGGAAGACGGAGCGTTATTCTTTACGATCCTCGTCAGGCATCTCTGTTCAAGCTTTCCCGCCTGCGGGTTCCCCGCTACAGATTCTTCCTTTCAACACTATCGCTGCTTGTACTCATCGGCTTGTTCCTTGCTGTCCTCTCCCAACGTTCAGCCCGCATCAGCTCATTGGAGCTGATCTTTTGGTTTTGGAGTGCCGGGTTCATGCTGGATGAGCTTGTTGGGTTCAACGAGCAGGGTTTCTCACTTTATATCATGAGCTTCTGGAACGTCTTCGACCTGGGAATCCTGGTTCTGTTGATTGTCTACTATTTCATGCGAGTCTACGGAGTGTTCCTCGTGGACCCCAAGCATTGGAATGATTCCGCGTACGATGTCCTCGCGGCGAATGCCATTCTGCTGCTGCCCCGTATCTTCAGTGTACTGGACCACTACCCTTACTTTTCCCAGCTGCTCATTGCATTCCGTTTGATGGCAGTCGACCTTGCCGCCGTTGCGATTCTCATTCTCATCGCATGTAGCGGCTTCTTCGTCTTCTTCACCCTTGCAGATAGCAACAACGATGCGGCGGATATAGCCTTCAAGATCTTTCAGATCTTGATGGGCTTCACTCCCGCCGCCTGGGACGTGTAAGTCACATGGCCACCACAGCCACTTGTGTCTCTGTTGCTAATTTTGTGCAGTTGGCCCGTATACAATTGGCTTGAGAGAGGGCTCATGGCCTTCTTCTTGATTCTCTGCCACTTCGTTGTTGTGTAAGTCTAGTTCCGTCTATTTTCTTCTGCTCCAACTAACAAGAGCAGCACGATTCTGATTACTGTTTTGACCAACTCTTTCATGAAGATCGCTTCCAATGCCAGGGAAGAGCATCAGTGGGTCCCTACCATTTTCGTCGCCAAATCAACCTACTTACATAATCTAGATTTCTCTTCGCCATCAACACGATCTCCATGGTCAAGAACGATGCCTTGTTCTCCTACGTTGCGCCAGGAAACATTTTCGCGTGGCTACTTATGCCTCTGCGGTACTGCATGCCGCTGAAGCATTTCGTCCGGCTGAACAGGACCATCATCAAGGTCACGCACTTTCCTCTTCTCTTTTCAATCTATCTTTACGAGAAGTATTGGCTGGCGCCGTCAATGTTCGAGCCAACGGATCTCGTCGAAAACCACCATCATGGGCGTGACAGAACTATTTCGTTCGCAGATCCCTCGGCTCGCTCTGCGTTGTTCAGTCCCAATGTCCGGGTTCGCGAGGAATCTGTTACCGGCTACCAGAAAGACCACGCTCTGGAGGAAGTGTTTCGGCGTGGCCCTGGCATCACCACGTTGCGAAATCAGAGACGTCATGAACGAAGGAAAACGCAAAATGCCATCCGCAACTGGATGGATCAGGCCGACGATGCTGACGCTTCCCCCCAGGTCCCTCAGTGGCCGACGATGGAAGGCGGCCAAAGCATACGACCTGATTGGCATCGTCGATTGAGTCTCTCGAGAGAGCTTCGATCTCAGAGGTCTCGGCAAATATCGGACATCAGATCGGCTGCAAGCGATCCCGCAGATTTCACGTCACAGCCTGCCATCGGCTCTTTCTTCCGAGGGATAGCCGCGGCCACCAAGGCCAAGGAAGAAGAGAACCAGCAGACGGACGCCGACGGTGATGATGAGCTTGTCACAAACGACGAGGAAGAAGAGGAGGACATCGCAACAAACGCAGGTGAGAGTCGTCAGGGCCCGGTGATTCACCAGACTCAGATTGACGATTACTTCACTACGACGCCAATGTCGAAGCGTTTCAGCGCTGCTCCGCCTACATCATCATCACTTGGTTCAAGCGGCCGGCCGTCCATCGCCGCTACCCCTCGCTCAGCACGTCGCATGCCTCATAGTCGGACAATGTCCACGAACACAATCCTATACGCCCCTCAGGAGTTGCGCCGACCGCCTAGCTCGTCTTCTCATTCGTCACCGGAGCCACCGCCGACCCGCGCGCGCGTGCAGACTAGTCGAGCTGCGGTGGTCGAGCCGGCAGCGACTAGCGGTCATCGCTCGCCGCGCCGGCAGACCTACGTGACAACCAACACACGGCCCAGGCCTATACTGCCACCAAGGGACGCAACTCAGACTGCGCCCAACCGAGCAGCGCTAACGGGCATCGACCAGCGGCTCCGTCCGAACCAGATGAGACGACTATCCTCGGTTGATATGAGCATTTTGTCAGACAATATAGCACCTGACGACCCGACTGGAGGCATGCCGTCGAGCTTTCAAACTCAAATGGCGATGGCGTTAATGAAGGACGCACGACTCAACGGCACGGGACGCGGTCAAGACTCCGGTGACAGCAACCGTATGAGCAAGCTTGTGTTGGCACGGATGAAGACATTGGAAGAGAGCTTCGCCGACGTTGCCAGGGAGTTGCGCGGGCTTAAGACGAATTCGAACTCGACTGCCCCGACTACACGCCGCAACTCATCAGGCGAAGAACTCCAGAAGTTTTCTGGGTTGGCAAGTCCTGCTGGTGCGAGAAAGGAAGAAGGTGCTGAGAGACCCAAGATGGCCAGGAGAACCACTGGCAAGCGCCCACCTAGTCAGAAGAGCATGCTGGAGCCAAAGGTGGGGTTGCTGAGCGCAAAAGCAAAGGGCAAGGAAGTCGCACACTCGTCTGGCGATGATTCTGATAGCGAGAGCATGGCTCCCGGGAAGAGGAGCTCAATGTAAAAGGGGAGACGCGTTTTGATTTGCTGGGCATTTTCTGGCGCGCTATACCTCAGTCACAGCTGGTAATTGTCGCATCGCTGGGGCGTTTGGAACCAGAGGTTTTCTCTGGAAGTTTGACCTGTTTTCAGTCAAGTCGCATATAAATCGCGAGCTGGTTGCGTGTTGCATTTGGACATGTAGACGGAGTAATGATGGTGTTTTAGTCTGCGCCAGGATCGATTCGAGGTCATTTTCCCTCCAGTCATCCCAGTCTCTTGTATTGATACGTATAAAAATTCATTCTCGTCTTCCGTTGACACTCGTTACCCTTCACCTGGATTACTACTCTGGGCTATAGCTCTGGACGTGCCCCAGCCACACAGAATCGTATTGCTGTAGGTGATAGCCTTCCGTCCATCGCCACCAGAACAGGACATCGACACAAGAGCAAAGTTTTAGTCATCGCCAGCTCAGACGTCGTGATCATGCGTGCCATCTTAAATTCCACCGCCGCTCCTGTCGACAGTTACGTAGTAGGGGGCCGTTGTCCGCTGGTTCAACTCGTTTGTTCTTCTGGAGTTGGCTTGGTATCTAATGCCGACTATGGCGGTGGATACAGCCATGGCAGCGAGAAGCACGCCGCGGTGACGTCTGCATCGGTGTGTCAGTATGCTGTTCAGGGTGGCAGATATCGCACGGCAAGGGAAGCTAGGGCGGGTGACGGGACAGTCCACTTACACGGCAGAGCGAATCTGACTTGGCATGGCTGGCTTAGGATCCATGATGGAAGATATCAAGGCAATATTGGCGACGGAGTTAGGGAAGTCACAGCTTCAGCTTCCAGACGCAGTGAAGACGTGCAGAATGTTGTCTTTGAGTGTGTGGAGGTGTGGGAGGGGGGCATTAAGTAGATTACCACGTCCTCGATACCTTAGCTTAGCTCCAGATCTTGGGGCCAAAGTTGGAGGGGCACTTTCGTTTTTGTTGGGGAAACGGGAGGGAGCTGCTTGGTGTCTTGGATCAGACGACTCGACTATATCATGACGATTACCTAATTCTTCCATTGGGGAACGCACAAAAAGGTGCCGCTACGGTCCCTGTACGACGCCTATAACAAACCCAAATGAAGAATTACTGTGGCCGGGGTTGGCTGGGTTTCCAGACGGCGGGATCGGGGAGACGGCAGCGGGGGCAGCACGCGACAATGATAGGAAGGCTTCGGGTAGCTGTGGGAAGGCACGCGACATGGCTTCAGGCTGGGCAATAGAATATAAGGTAGCCACGCTACACACAGTTTGGGCCGAAAGCATTCGTCTTCTCTACTGTCTGGCCGAGGAGTCAGGGGAGCAAAAAGCTATGCGGGGAAGCTGAGGTAGCAGAATGATGATGTTAGCTACGTTATCAACGATACGTAAAAATATAGTGTACGCCAAGGCTCAAACGAAAGGACCCTTGTTTTGAGAATACGCAAGCTTTGTACTATATAGCTGGTGCTTTGCCCGAAGCATTTGGTTTTAATTTCGCCTTGGCTTCCCATCCGAACGTGGATTCCGAGGCTCACGGGGTTCTTCTCACTTGGCGAGTGACGGTCAAAGCGGAAGACGTGGTAGTACTGTGCCTCGGGAGATACCTAGGTAGTACCTAGGTGAAGCTTCCCCGCTATGGGTAGGTACCCAGGGCGGGGGCTATGATTGCCGCTACCCCACTGTTGGCTCGGAAGGTGGCCCTGTACAGTGTAGGCAGGGCACCTCAGGCAAAGACATGCAGGCAGCAGTGACATTCCATTGTTCCTAACGTCAACGACGAACAAATGAGGGCGCAGTCCTGGGTGCTGAATGTCTCTCCACCTAAGGTAGGTAGGTAAGGTAGGTATGAGATCCAGGTACTTAATATGGCACTTTGGTACAATCACTTCACGGGTCCAAAAGTGTAGCGAGAACCAAATAGGTACCTTGGTTGAAATGACTGATGAAGAGGGCCTGCATGGTAAGCCTTATCTAGGATTCCTTTCTGGATACTATCCAGCTCTTCTCATCTTCTCCCCGCAAAAAAGAATTTGAGAAAACAAAAAGAGTGCAATTACGTCTCTACCACACACCTATCTGCCTAGACGTGACCGCTGCTCTTCTTGGGAGAACAAACCACACCGAATCAAACGTTACCTAACGTCTTACGCTGACACTGAAGTAAGGTAGAGGGAGGTACTCCTGGGGTCCAAAGCACCATCTACCTCTACTTGAATTCCATGTCGAATACCGAGCTGCAGGTAGGGTCACGGGTTGCCTGGCCTGCCTTTCCTTCCATTTGCTTATGCTCTTTGTGTGTTCACCTCCTGCCTGAACAGCCACGACCCCAAAAGAAAAAAGTACCTTCCCCAAGCAGGTAAACTTGTGAGGCATGCTTCACCTCACCTATACAACCCCTCCACCGCATCTCACCATCGTCATCTGGCTGCATTACCATCGTTCTCTTCTTCTCGGTGACTTGGTCGTAGGAAGGTAAGAAGCTCCTTTCGGATATCTACCCAAGAGGCTCCTTCGCGTTTGATTTCAACCTTTGCGACCCCATTGAAAGACTCCCGCCACACGCCCCGGGTACAGGAGCCTGAGGTAGACTCACCTGCATCGACGTCTGACTCCTCAAGGCCTTGCTGCCTGGACAAGGCTGCGCAACCCCTCTACCACCCGGTGCGGCTCATTTACGACGACCAAGACGCCTCAAGTAATTGAACCTCTTTCCTTCACCCTCTCTCGGATATTCTACTTTATCAATTGCGCATCATTATCCATTTCGGACCACTGCAACAGACCTGCTAAATTCTCCGCGCTTGCTTACATCGGCACACTTCACCAGGCGCCCGCTGTCCATACCTCGCACATTCACGAGCAACCCTCACGTCGCCTTCCACGTCGCCTTTGAAATGGACGACTGGGATAGAGGCATTCCTATGGAGCCACCGTCGGGTGATGATCTTCCTTCTTCTTGGGATCAATACGCTCCCGACCACGAAGATGATAACCATGGCATCGCAAATGACACCGACGAGGTCAATATCTATGATGTCTTCGATACAAAAGAGACTGCCGAGGACGCCGACACTGCGCACGAAAACCTCCAGGAGGACCTCATTGATGGCCCCGGATCACAAGAAGATGTTTACCCGCCGACTTCCCAACCCGCTTTCACTCTCAAGGCCGACATGACGCATGTCGAGCGCCGCCGTTATTCTCAGTTCCTCCTTCATGACATTCGGAATGAACTTTCGGACGGGGACACCCTAGTCTTTGTCGACTTCCCGGCCCCTACGAAGCCTGCCGATAATGTCGACTGCTTCGTCTATGCCTGGAACTCGGTGGAGTTTCGCATGCACTCTGAGAAGCTCAAGGCAACCGGATCATCCAAGTTTGCTGAGATGCTCAGTCCCACGTACCAATACCGCATCATGCGTCGGCGAAAGCTGGTCAACAAGCTCCCCGACGGTATCAAGTTTGTCCTCGATCTGACCCCGCCGTCTGAGGGTGACGATCTCGTATTCCAGATGACCGAAGTCTCGCTGACACCCGGCATCATAAACTGGTGGACGGCGTACGACAAGTACGGCACTGACGACTACGTTGTTTCTGGACACGATGACATCTGTGGTTGCTGGAAGGATCCTCAGCCGGAAGACAGTGATAAGGCCACTGCAACGGCAAAGCCAGGTTCCACGCCCAACGGCATGGCCTCACGTCAGATCACAGAGAAGAGAGATACCGTAATGGAACGCGCAATCGAGACAGCAATCGCACAGAGCCTACGGGAGACTGGGCCACAGACTGCAAAGTCCTCGGAGAGAACATACACATCCACGAAAGGAGCCGCTGCTAAGTTGCTGGAGAAGAAGTCTAAGAAAGATCTAACACCTGAGCCGGTCCCTGCATGGCGTCGGATTCCCGACTACTGCGCTGTCCGCCACCGCGTGAACATCCTCCGCCTGATGTACATGATTTCTGACAAGAGAGTCCTCGTCGACTCTGCCCCTCGAGTTTGGACTCTGGTGGCTGTCGCGAAGATTCTGGATTGCACGCTTGTCGTCGTAAGTCCATTCTAAACATCGCCCCTGGGAGACTCTACTAACAAAAAGCGTAGCGTGACCAGGTTCTTCAATGGCTCATGAGCGCTAACAATACCATGTTCATTGAAGTTCTTCCTGAAGAGAGCTTACAGATCGGTGTAGCCTTGCAGTCAGAGGATGTCACCCGTTCTGCATTCCGAATACTGGTCAATGAGTTGGCCATTGAAGAAGCTGCTGCTCCCAATGGAGTGCCCAAGGCCGCCGCTTATACAGTGTTCGGCCGTCGACGTCACGATCCCGGTGACGATCTCAATAATCTCATTCAGCATGCTGCTCGAGCCATGGTTGAGCGTGTCGCGCGGCCTGTGAAGCAGTTGATGAGCGACACCATCTTCGACGACCTGCAAATACCCGAGTGGATTCGCTTGCACGAACTCATCGTCATGTTCTCGAGCCTTCCCGACGACCAGACCTGTCTAGCAGCAAAGGAGAAGGCCATTAAATTGGCTGAAGCCTTGAGGAAGGTTTGGAAAACGCAGGTGGTCATCGAAGTGATCGGCAAACTGCTGGACGCCGACCGGCTGAACAGAATCGACGATCACCGCGCGACTTACGTCGATATCCAGCACTTCAATCGCTTTGAGTTGACGTATAACTACTTCAATGATGTCCAAAAGGCACTATGTCCTTTCATATACGACAATATCAGGGACAAGTGGGGAAATCTCACATGGACTTTCAACTTATTCACGATCGGAACGAAGAACTTGAACTTCTATCATTTGGCCACTGAATTGTGGATCGCCACGCAAAATGTACTCACCAGTCATCCTTCCTTCAGACGCGATCCGGCTTGGAGGGCAGTCTTGAATCTTGGGCCGGGGGGAGCGTTGATGGTTTCGCAACACGCCTTCGATCCGGAGTCCTTCCAAGAAAATCTCAAGTCACTCCTCCACCCGTTCAGTCAGGATTCAGTTCGCATCGGATTTGAAATCCCCATGAACATGACCGGCCATCTGCTACTGGCCCTGACCAACAATGAGTACAAGTTCCTTCCTCTTTGGGCTGGTGGGAATGACGACGGCACGGGCGGTGTGTTTGAGCCATCTCTTCCCCCAGCCGAATATGGACCGGCAGGGCCTGGACCGGCTTACCACACTGGAATCTCGATTGCATCAGATGCATCGAGCACGGCCGGTTCTGTGAGCAGCGTCCTGAGAGAGCTGCGTTTGGAAGGGGGCAGTAGCGTTGGACCCGGCAGTGTGGATGTCCAGGATGGCATATCCACGGTTTTCAATCGAGGCAAGGTCATAGCTGACGATGTCTCAATGCGCTCAGAGTCTTTCACTGATGGTGGGTACGACTTTACCGACGCAAAGTACGCCATTCCTACAGAGGGACAATCCATAGCCAATGCAGTGGGTGCGGTCGTGCTCGACGAGACCTCTGAGCAGTCGGATACCGACACGTTGAATTTTGAAGACGAAGATGTCGATGACTTGGATGAAGTCATGACGGAGATCGGGCCGGACGAGAGTCGGTCTGAGGAGGCAACCCCTGAGTACATCGTCGCTGCAGGGTCCGCGACGGAGCATCGCGGCCTGTCCGCTTCGCACAATGACGACGCAGAGACGATTCCTACGCCGCAAGTCATTCCGGCGCTGTCTGGTTGCTCTGCGGATGAGGAAGACGATGATTTAGTCATGGTTTAGGGGAGTAATCGGAGATAAGGTTGAGTTGCGGACTTTTTGGCGTCAAGGGAGGGCAATGAACTATTCTGGGTGTGCCATCATCGAGATAGATGGACTTGTAAACATGAGAAAAGTCTAAGGTTCAGGAAACAGGACGGAATTCAATGACAGACAGGCGACTAGGCATTATGGGGTACTTTCTGTCAATATGGACGTTTTAATTTTTGAATCTATGGCTCGCGAATGAGCCCGTGGCGTTGAATCGTGGTATTTTCCCTTTTGATCTATGCGCAAACTCCCATCCTTCCTATATGTACTCCGATCACCGACCCAAGTTTCCTGGCGCTCAGCCCCGATTCAGCGTGTTTCCCGAGCCCTTGGGGTTCGCCTCGACAAATTCGTCCCAGGCTCTCGCCTTCATCGTCTCCTCGTCCGCCTTGTCAAAGTCGTCCTCATCCGGCTCTGGCCGGTGCCAGCTCGCGTCACCGCCGCCCTCGATGATACCACCTCTCTCTCGTTCTACCTCCAGGTACTCGTCGATGCTCATCGTCGGGAGGTTGTGGCCGGGCCGGAACACGTTGGCGGCCATCTCCTGCCTGTTGCCCACGAGAGTGAATGGCTGCAGCGGCTTGCCCTCCTTCGTCAACAGAGGGCCGCCTGGCTGACCGAACATGCTGTGCAGCCGGCGCGGCGCCTCCAGCCGGTCTGTGAAGCCTTCAGCAGTGCGATCCTCGGCACGGCGGCGGTTGTCCTCCTCGACAGACGTCGGAGACGGCATCAGCGGTACCGTGGCCTGCGCCAAAACCTCCAGCTCGCGGTTGATGCCCTCCAGGCCCTGAAAAGCCATGTGCGTGGCATACGCGGCGTGCGCGAGGTGCAGGTCCCGCACAATCTCGTCGTCGCCCTCATCGCCCTGGTACCGGGGGTCGCGACGCAGCGTCTCGAGCCGCTGCTTCAGCGCCCTCTCGGCTTTGAAGTTGGCAATCTTGGTGTCGCGGCGCTTTGCGGGATCGACGCCTCCCAGAGTAGAGAACGCAACGGAATCGTCCGTGTACCGTGAGTACAACTTCTTGTTGTCTTCGCTGAGGAGGTCGTAAGAGTCGAGGAGTCCGAGAAAGGTCTCGTAGGACTCGCGGGCGCGCTCGAGGTTGACGCGGCGCTCGATGGGGCGGCGGGAGGGGACCTTCTGGTGCAGGTCGGCGAGATGGGATGTGATCATCAGGTATGGCAGAGACGAGGTCGGAAGATCCTCAAGGAACTCGTTGGGGGAGAAGAGGGCGGCGCGGGAGACGATCTCGAGGCAGGCCTCGTACTCGGCGATTGCGGTGCGCAAGTCATCGTGGTAGGTGGGAGAAGAAGCCTCGTAGGAGTTCTCGAGGGTGTGTCGCTTCTTCTCTGCGGATGCGAAGACTAATTTTAAGGTCTGGGGTTGATCCTCGTCGGACATTCTTGCGGTCTAATGGTTGCGAGGTCGCCAGGGTGCGTTCGAGCGGCTTGCGGGGCTGGGGAGGAAAGTACGAAGCGAAAGAGTATAAATGTCTCTTGATGTAAGCGTGTCGGGAGGCGGAGATCCCGTGTAAGCTCCAAGTGGCGACCGAGTCTTATGGTGGCGTGTGACGGTTTGAGCTAAGCTGGCTAGTAGTACTCAACAGCAGGATCTTGATTGCTTGGGCGGGTGCATCACGAGAATGGCGACTAGACGTTTCTCTGGTGGCGACGGCACTCTGTTGGGTGCCCCGCTCCAGGGTCTAGCTTCTTATCTTATCTAATTTCCATGTAGGGGAAGGTGGTGGGGTAGGTGCAGGGGTCTGGATGCAACTGCATTTTGGCCCTGCACGGGATTGGGATGGGCGACTTGAACTCGACAGACGCGCTCCGCAGTGTATATGTCCGTTAGCCTCTACTATGAGATTAAGCCATATCTATCTGTCTGTTCAAGAGCTCGCATGTTCTTCCAGTCTTTTCCCCCATCAAGTCACAGCTAGATTCGGTAGAATGGCTTCCTCACTGACGTCTTGCAGGGGTGCTTCAACTTGCAACTTGATCACGACCAATGGACATTAGCAAATCGCAAGTAAGAAGTTGATGGAATCACCCGTTGAGCAGAGTTCATTTAAGAAATTCCGTATTCCTATACATCATTGGACCACAATCGGCTCATCTTGATCTAACTAGTTTTGTCCTGTTTGCTCTTATGCTGCTTCCCGCACTCCAGAAAATAATCCTCACATTGTATGGCAGGGTACTTCCTACCTTCTCTTCCTGAAACTTCTTCCTCAACTCGTGAATCATGATGTGTTACTCTTCAATCCATACCTGCCTTCTTCCTAATTGCTGAATGCTCCTTCTCGACAGCTTCACTAGCTCGGGGCCCTTTGACCTATGTAAGCTGCCCTGCCTTTCTTCCAGGACTCCTTCTCACCTCCTCATCTTCCACAACCTTCCATCTTTCACCCTTCCACACACCACCTTAGTAACCAGAGGGTATGCAAATCTTTCGCAGGCTCTGAGGTATAGGTCACTGAGTCTGCGCGAAGCCACATCCATCCTCCTCTAGGGCTTGGGGGACTCAGCTTCTCTTGACTTTAGCAGTCGCCACACGCTGTGCCCCTTACCACCTTTACCTTTAATACCTCTCTATTTTTGAACCAGCAAGAGTACCACCTTCCGTCGAGTAGGTAGGCACCTGTGCCTTCCTATACCGACGCAATTTAGGTAAGCACGCATCACTCCATCAACCCACCTCTTGAGCCTTCCCACTTACCATCTCGTGCGTCGCCCAGGACGACATATCTCAGGACATTCTGTCTCACCACAACCTTCAATATCAGACAGCCACCAACATGCTTGTCAAGAAGGAAGCTCCGGTCGTCCTGACCAACTGCCTTGCAGAAGCCACGGAACCAGCAGCTACATCGATTCTCGGAACCCAGAACACAGAGTCAACAAACGTTGATTCGCAAAGCCACCTCTCATCTGCTGTTCTCCATGACGCTCAATCGGAGGTCTTCGAACACGCAGGTGAAGATAATGAGAACCACAACGAGAACAGTGATGATGATGAGGAAGATGTCTACCGCGAGTGGCACCAAAACCCCGCCCAGTCTCGGACAATCTCCCAGAAGGCAAGAACAGACCTCGCAACTCTGCAGCATTTCACAAGAAATGTCCATTTAGACGAAAGCCGCGAGAAGGTTTTGGACGAGTTCTCCGCGGCTGGACTCATTATGAAGGACACTAAGCAGATTATCGGTACTCCCCGTGAGTATCAGATTGAGCTGTTTGAAAGGGCGAAGATGAGGAACATCATCGCAGTCTTAGACACCGGTATAGTTTAAACTGCCCCCACTATCTGTTGTTTGTGCTGACCGTTATATAGGATCTGGAAAGACGCTCATAGCTGCTTTGCTGCTGCAACACGTTCTCCAGAACGAAGTTGAGGATCGTGCAGCAGGCAAACCCAAGCGTATTGCCTTCTTTCTGGTGAGTGATACGTGTTTATTACCCATTCAGGGTTGACTAACTCCCAGACAAGGTCGACAAAGTGTCGCTTGTGTTCCAGCAACATGCTGTCCTCGAATGCAATCTGGGACATAGCGTGGCCAGATTTTGCGGAGACATGCTCGACTCGATGTGGTCTCACGAATTTTGGGCGCAGCAATTTGAAGAGAACAAAGTCGTGGTCTGCACGGCGGCCATCTTGCAAAAGTGTCTTGCGCACTCGTACATTCGTATGGATCAGATCAACCTGCTCATCTTCGACGAAGCTCATCATACCAAGAAAGACCATCCATACGCACGTATCATCAAGGACTACTACATCAAAGAGCTCGACATGGAAAAGAGACCAAAGATATTCGGCATGACCGCTTCGCCTGTGGATGCTCAAACCGATGTCAAGATCGCCGCTGCACGCCTCGAGGGTCTTCTACACAGCGAGATCGCGACCATAGCGGAGGATTCAACCTCGTTGAAAGCCCACGCGCGCAACATCAGGGAAAAAGATGTCTTTTACGGCACGCTACCCATGCCATTTGAGACAGAGTTGTACCGCAAGGTAGCTGGACTTGTCCGCCACAACTGCCACTTCGGCAAGGAACTCTTCTTTGCGCGCCAAGCAACATCGTTCCTTGGACCATGGCTGTCCGATCGACTCTGGAAGCTTTTCCTCACTGACACGACGATCCTACGGCTGACAAACAGAACTGATATGACCTACTACGGCCTCGACATGAGTGGCAAGGAGGCGGCAGCTGTTCAGAAACTTCGAGAGATTGTCAAAAATCACGAGTTCAGTGAAGTCTTGCCGACACTTGATCACCTCTCAACCAAGGTGCTTCGTCTATGGGAAGAGCTTCAAGCACGTTTCTCCAAACCCACTGATCACAAGTGCATTGTATTCGTTGACATGCGCCTGACAGCCCTGCTCTTGACCGACTTGTTTCGTCAAGAGGCTACGAAACTTCCGTTCCTCAACGCTGAATTCCTGGTTAGTCATTTTGTGTTGACTATCTATCTTCGAAGCTGACTCTTCCTGGCAGATTGGAAGTCGACCCGATTCTGGCGCAGCCAATATGTCGTTCAAAGAACAAGTCCTAACCATTTCCAAGTTTAGACACGGCAAAGTCAACTGTCTGTTTGCAACGCAGGTTGCAGAAGAAGGAATAGATATTCCAGACTGCAGTATCGTCATCCGCTTTGATCTGTACAGGTCCGCGATCCAGTACATTCAGTCGAAAGGCCGCGCACGTAAAGCGGAATCGGAGTACCTCACCTTCATCGAAGGTGGCAACGGAAGACATACCCGAACAGTAGCTCAGGCTCAGTGCGACCAGGTCACGATGCGAAGATTCTGCACGGCTCTGCCAGAAGACAAAAAGATCTCCGGAGTCGACATGACAGCCTTATTCCTCCACGGCGAAGCACAAAAGAAGACATACGTCATTGCGTCCACCGGTGCAACATTGACGTGGATGTCCAGCCTGGAGGTGCTCTCCAACTTCACCTCTTCACTGCGTCAATCTAATGACGAGGTGCTTGCCCCAGAGTACGTGGTTGTAAATGAAGGCCAAAAATTCCTTGCGGAAGTTCAACTGCCGCCAAGATCCCCGATTCAAACAATGGCCGGGCATCCTCATTCAACGAAACAAGATGCGCGCTGCTCGGCGGCATTTGAGATGTGCAAGGAACTGATCAAGAAGAAATACATCGACGACCGTCTGCGTCCGGTGTTCGTCAAGAAGCTTCCTGTCATGCGCAACGCCCGGCTCGCGGTCAGTTCGAACAAGAAGGCAGAGTACAAGATGCGCTCGAAGCCAGATATTTGGTCAAGATTGGGCCCGGTCGACGTTGTCTACGTCACGGTGCTGAGGCTGGGGAATCCCGAATCCATTGGCCGAGATTCAAGACCCTTGATTCTTGTCACACGAGAGATGCTTCCTGATCTTCCTCCCATTCCACTCTTTTTTGGGAATGGCCAGCAGTCAGATGTCTATCCCGTTTCCTTTCCCACTCCTATCCGGGTTTCTGCAGAAGACTCCGAAGCCTTGAAAGAGTTTACCTTGCGCATTTTCAAAGACGTCTTCAGCAAGGAGTTTGAGGCACCAATTACCGACGTACCGTACTTCCTTGCCCCGGCCACAGTCTATCACTCGGCAAAGCTTTCCGAAGTCGACGATCCAGCTTCGTTGATTGACTGGGAGCATCTTCGGTCCACGCAGGGCAAGGAATTCCTGGACTGGGACGCAACCACGCCAGATGATTTCTTCAGAGACAAGCTCGTCACCGATCCCTATGCAGGATCTCGCAAGTTATACTTGCGTGGTGTTCGAAAAGATATGAAGCCCTTGGACATGGTTCCCGACGGGGTCCCCGATCCTGGCCACAGGTCATGGCGAGACGCCAACGTCGAGAAGAACATTACCGAATACAGCGTCAGTCTCTGGGCAAAAAGCCGAAAGAAGTTCACGTGGCGTCAAGATCAGCCTGTGATCGAAGCCGAAGTTGTCTCGCTGAGACGGAATCTTCTTGATGATTTCATCGAGACCACGACCGAGGAATCCCGAATATGCTACGTCATTTTGCAGCCTATGAGAGTGTCAACTGTAAGTACTCTACTACCATACGGTGGAGAGTTATTGACTAACAATCGCAGCTTCCAATTGAGACAGTTGTTCTGGCATTTGCTTTCCCGGCCATTATCCATCGCATGGATTCTGTCATGATCGCCCTTGACGCCTGCAAGAACCTGAACCTCACCATTCGCCCGGACCTGGCACTCGAAGCCATGACGAAGGATTCCGACAACAGCGACGAGCATGGTCAGGAAAAGATCAACTTTCAGAGCGGTATGGGTAAAAACTACGAACGGTTGGAGTTTCTTGGCGACTGTTTCTTGAAGATGGCCACGACTATCGCCATCTTCACGTCCAAGCCTGACGATGACGAGTTCCAATACCACGTCCAGCGAATGCTCCTTATCTGCAATCAGAATCTTTTCAACAAGGCTGTTGATAGGGGCCTTCAAGAATATGTGCGGTCTCAGAGCTTCGACCGCCGCAGCTGGTATCCCCAGGGGTTGAAATTGACAAGAGGCAAACAGGGACAGCCTGCCAACAGGCATGCTCTGGCAGACAAATCAATCGCTGATGTCTGCGAGGCTCTCATTGGCGCCGCGTACCTTACATACGCGGACGCTTCCAATTATGACATGGCAATCCGTGCCGTGACGGCCATGGTTAAGGAGAAAACCCATCGGATGACCTCCTGGGGTGATTACTTTGCTGCTTATCGCCATCCTGAATGGCAATCCCGAAAGCCAACCCCAATCCAGCGCGACATGGCTCAGCAAGTCGAGGAGTCGATGGGATACAAGTTCAAGTCCCCGGCTCTCCTGCGCAGTGCTTTCCGTCATCCCTCATATCCCAAAGCGTACGAGAGCTTGCCCGACTACCAGCGTTTGGAGTTCTTGGGCGACGCACTGCTAGACATGATATGCGTTGATTTTCTCTTCAACAAGTTCCCCAACGCAGACCCGCAGTGGCTTACAGAGCACAAGATGGCCATGGTCAGCAATCAATTCCTCGCCAGTCTGTCTGTAAAGCTTGGCCTTCACAAGCATATCTTGGTGGGTACATCCGCAATGCTGAGTCAAAAGGAAGAGTACGTGTCCTCGCTCAACCTGGCAATGGCAGAGGCGGAATCTGAGGCCGAGTCGGCCGAGTCGGGAATGTTTTCTCAAGACTATTGGATCAACGTCAAGCACTCGCCCAAGTACCTTTCCGATGTGGTAGAGGCCTATGTTGGTGCCGTCTTTGTCGACTCCGGCTACGACTACAACGAGGTCCGCAAGTTCTTTGACAAACACATTCGGCCGTTCTTCACTGACATGTCGCTCTACGACTCATTCGCCAAGAAGCATCCCGTTACAAGACTTAGCCACTTAATGGAGAAGGAATTCAAGTGCACAGAGTACCGAATCATGACGACCGAGGTTGCACCCCCGGCAGGAGAGGGGGCTCGCGTTCTCACCGGCACCAATGTGCTCTGCGGGATCATTATCCATGGAGAGGTTCGATACCACACGACGGCGGAGAGCGGGCGATACGCAAAGGTTCGAGGTGCAGAGCGAGCGCTTGCTGAATTGGATGGCCTGTCTCTTGATGAGTTCAAGAAGAAGTTTGCATGCGACTGCAAGGGAACTGAAGGCGGGGAGGCCGCGGCGATCAATCATGGCACTGCAGTGTAGAGTGCGGAGTTGGAGGAGAGAGCGTGTTTTGGAGGGATTCTTCAGAAAGGGTGAATGGTGACCTCGCAAGTTTGCTCTCGAGGTTCGTGCGTGGTGAGATGGTCTCACATCGACGCAGACATGCATAGTATTAGATACGTGCGGATAGGCAGCGGCAGATTCGCAATCTCACTTTTTGACTTGAAAATACGGCGGGGTTCCATGCCTTATCAAGATTAATCAAATCTGGATGATCACCCATCACTTTTGGACAAGTCTCGATTATTCATGTCGTGCAGTCGTAGCAGTTAATATGGGGGGAAACAGTCAAGCCCAAGTTGATTCGGCTTTGTAAGGTAGCAAAGACTACTTAGTGGACAGGCCACGGTCTAGTCAACCAGTCATCCTCGCTTCCCTTCTTCCCTTCCCATTCCCATCACTCCAACTCCTTTCTCTCAATCCTCCTCCATCCTCTCGCCGTCGTCTCTTCGCATTCCATAGCATGCGAGTTGCTATTAAACGTGAAATAAACCAAGTAGAAGAAAAATTCCATCTTTGTATATAAACCAGACCCGTGTTGAAACTCCTAGCTCTTGTCGTAGCTTCCAAGACGTCTTTTTTTCGTTGGGGAAAAAAAGGCCTTCATAGTCCGTTGGGGGTATCGTTGAGATTGTATGCATGCTCCTTCCAATTCCGTTCCGCTCTCCCTTCTCCGAGGCTTTTGTGCTGTGTAATGTGGTTTGCATTCATCGCCGGATGAATTCGATGTGAGTGTCTTTTTGTTGAAAAAACACAAGTTCAGCCCCCCTTTTTCCATCCTTGACCTGTTGAAAACGCCGTTCATGATGCATACTTAAAAAAAATTGTAAAGGGGGTTGAGTAAGTTGGACAAGAATCAAAGGTCACCTAAGCGGTGACAGCAGCACCTGTGGTGCCGTTGTGTAGTTCTGTCTCCCCATTCGCCTGGGGCCTAGAAGAGATATCGGTGTACTCCTGTGCGGAGAGACCATCCAGCAAGTCGAACAGTGCAGTCTTCTGGTGGAAGTCGTTGTTGACTGAGAGGCAAAGTTAGCGTACTCCATTACATGTTTCCGAAGTCATTCAAACTAACCAATGTTGATCAGGTACCACTCGTTCATGATACGATCGATCAGTACTCTGCTGGGAGTTCCGGCCTCAAAACAGCGAGCCCAGTCGGTACCAAGACGGAAGGCCTCGTCCTTCCATGCCATGAAACTGATGCCCTCGACGATGGTCGGTTGGACAATCTCCTTGCCTGGGAACACACCCCAAGTGACAGCGTTGGGGCTGTCGCTAGACGCGTTGTATGTGAGAGCACCGTTCTTGGTAGTGGCATAGTACGTCATGTCGGGGTTCTTCTCGATGCGAGCGACGATCTCCGGGAACAAGTCGGGGTGAACCAGGAGCTCAAGGTAAGCCTTTTGGTAGACGTAACCATTCGGCGGACCCCAGCCGTGAACCGGGTGAGATGATTTTACGCCGTCGACAGCAGGCTGCGAGTTGATCGTGAGCAAGCCGCACTTGTTTAGGCCAATGAGCTCCTCACGAATGCCGTCGGCTTCGCTGGTCAGAGGAGCCTCACTCCAAGGGAGATTGTCAATTTCGGTTTCGAGGTAGCGGACGAAGATGTTGGCAACGTCCTTGATTGACTTGGGCTCGCCCCACTTCTTGCGGTTCTGCTCATTGGTGCCTGTCAGACCGATGCCGTAGGCATCCAGCTCACCGAAGGCGGGCGAGCGAGAGTCACCCCAACGGCCGTTGGGGAACTCGTCCCAATCCTGTGTGCGCAGCACGTAGGACTTGTTGCGACCCTTCCAGAAAATTGGCCGCACGTCCTCCTCTCTACGGCCGAGACCCAGCGACTGCTTCCAGGGAAGAGCGTGCTTCAGAGGGCGTTCAGAAGAGGGCATGTAATCAAGCTCCTCAAGTACCATTCTTGTGGCCTGTGCCAGGTTCATGGTGTAAAAGTGCAAGTGATGGATACCCGCAGCAATGATCTTCCGGCACATGTTTGCTACGAGGCCTTTACCAATCTCACGCACTGCCACATCGTCGTTCTTGACAGGTTCCAAAGCCGCCATCCAGTCGTCAGGAACCCGGCAGTTCATGTGCTTGGCGCGGCGAAGGAAACTGGCGTAGGTGGCAATCGGCATGATGCCAGGGATGATGGGAATGGTGATGCCGCGCTCGCGTACCTTGCCAACCCATCGGATGAAGTTGTCGGCGTCGTAGAACATCTGAGTGACAATGAAGCTAGCGCCCATGTCGACCTTCTCCTTCAAGTGGTCCAGCAACTGCTCCTCGTCCTTGTTGTCGTCGCAGCCCTCAGGGTAGCCAGCAACGCCGATATCGAAATGATCATGGTAGGTGGCCCGAATGTGCTTCACGAGATCCTTTGCGTAGCGGAAACCGTCGTCGGTAGCCTCCCACTTCTCGTGCTCTCTTGGGGGGTCGCCACGAAGGGCCAGGATGTTGGTGCAGCCAGCCTTGTAAGCCTTGCGCAGAGCGTCATTGACCTTCTCCAGGCCCATATCCGTACATGTCAGGTGCATGCAAGTCTCGAGGCCGTAGATAGACTGGGCCTGGAGGACCATCTCGCAGGTCAGCTCGGCTATGCGGCCGCCAGCACCCCAGGTGATGTCGATGAACTTGGGGCCGAAGTGGTACATGCGCTCCATACGATCGTACAGGTTCTGGACACCCTGGGCGGTCTTCGGGGGGAAGTATTCGAAGGAGAAGGAGGGCTCACCCGTCCTCCGGGTCTCGTCGAGCATAGCCTTGATGTGCATGTTGATTGTTGTACTGAAGTAGTATGAGAAGGGTGGTTCAGAAGCAAAAGAGGAAAATGACGGCCGCCAAAGGGCTCTCTAGGTTCGTGGGGTGCTGCAAAGAGAAGACGTTAGATCCAATTGAATGACAAGCAAAACGTAAGCTGCGGGCAGACGACCGACAAAGGGTAGGGTGGAATTGAGGCTATTTAGATGTAGGGTGAAGACGGGATGGGAAGGGAGAGCGTGGGAGGCGGGGTGGAATGACTGGCTGCAGGGACGGAATGCTCGAGGGGTTAAAAGGCGTGTTGAAAGGCACGGCAGGAGGGCGAAATAGCGAGACAGAATCAAGCTAGGGGTGTGTATACTTACTAGACAATCTCTTGGGGCTAGACGTGTGAATTTCTCTCCTGGCACCGGTCCCTGGATCTGCAAGAAGGCACAGTCCAAAACTCCAAGGCAACTCAAAGGATCAGGACGTCTGGCAGAAGGTTTGGAGATGGAGAGAAGTTGGAAAATTTGGGGGACAGAGTCCCGGAGCCTGGAGTGAAGCGCAGAGCCAGTGGCACAGCACAACCACCCTCCATTTTCCCGTTTGCACCCCCACTACGAGCGGCAGCGGCCACTAACAGCGAAGCGTGGGTAAGGGTGCCGCAAGGCCAGGTACCTAGGGAAGGTCGGTAGGAACGCTGCGTCCAGTGTCTCTGCTTGAACCAACGTTGCTGAGCTCCGAAGATGGAGGGTCGATGCCCCGCTTTGGCGATTAATTGCACTGCACTGCGAGTACGTACCTAGCCAAGTACAGCGTAGCGCATTTGAGGTGTCCTTGGGTACGTATCTTACCCCTCCATCGTGGATCCCTAGTCCCGTACCTTCCTGCGGGATGTGCGGCAGAAACACTGGAAGCATGTGTTATGGGCAGGCGGTGACCGCCTCAGTGCGGTGCTTCACCGCCAGACCCGGTTGAGGCAGTTGAGGCAGGTCCCCTCCGTCCAAGCCTTCCGCCAATGACGCCACGTTCTCTTGCCCCCCGAAACCTTGGAGTCAGGAAACAGGGACCAGGGCCGCTGTGCACGGAGCGGTCGTCGGCCATCTCCAGCCTCCGTTCAGTGTTTCTCTCCAAACTGGAAGTCTCCAGCTCCAGATACCCGCTTTTTCCTTTCCATTTTTCTTTTTCTTCCCTTGCCCTCCATTCCCCGTCTGTGTTTCTGTTTCTCCTATCAATGACACATGCTCATGGGTGCCATGGGGGCGAACAGCTCCTGCAATTGGATGCTTGCAGCATGTCGGCCTGCTGTACGCATTGGAACTGTCCGGGGAACGGCGCAGAGACCAATTCAAAATCGACAACACCCAAAAGCACGCAATCCCCAGACGGACAGAAACCGGCGCCCTGAGTAGCACAACCTTCACGTTTTTCAAACCAACTATAAAAGTCGCCGCAAAGGTTGTTGGGCAACTGATCCCTGGCTCGTGGGACAATCCCGCGGCTGCAACTGTCAGTTGGGTGCTTGTGTGACGTGTTAAACAGAACGCCGTCACAGATACCATGGGATTTATCTTCATGCTTCTCTCAATAAGGTTGGCCATCGGGAGCCCTCTTGATACATCGGCCACCCCAACCTCCGTTCCATGACGGCCGACTTCCCCGAGCCCTTTGCGCTTCCGAATCCGACACGCAAAAAGCCTTGAGCACCGAAATCCCGCACCCAACTTCAGTCCAGCGCAGTCCAGCCCAACCCAGCCCGGCGTTTCTCGAAACAACCAAAAGGCACAGGGAACTTTGGTTTCTCACTCCGAGACACTCTGCCTTTACAAGTTTCGAGTCGCATTCAACCGATCACCCACTCCCACGCTCGCTTCTGATCAAGGCCAATGAGCTCCTCCCGTGCTCCTCTCAACCCGCAACTACATGCACTAGCCCGCCTGCCTGCGTGATGCATGTCGCACTGCTAACCACTCGCCGGCTACGGCTTCTCGTCCTGGACGACTTGCCTTTTGTACTTCATGCGGTGAAGTTGTTGTTGCCTGGTCTCTGTGAGAAAGAAGTGTGGCAACCAGTCCAAAGCCAGCCGCGGCAATATTGCAAGCACCGCGTTTTCCGTCCGAATATGAACAAGCTTATTAGCGAAGTCGCTGAAAGATCACATGGGTTGAGACGGGTAAATATTGTAAAGTCTATCACACACAAAGCGCTCAACTGCCATCAGACACCTCTTCGACCACACTTCCAGTCTGCAGCTGCAAAGCCGCGGCGCCTCTCAATTGTCGCCACTTGTTACTCTGCTCTATAACGCCTCTATCAAAGACGAACCACCACCTCTGGAAAAGTGCCTGGCCAACTTCCCAACTCGTTGCATCGTATGGGTCAGCACCCCATATACGCGCTCCCTCACATGAATCTTCCAGGTCGTAAGCAAAGTTCACGAGCCCAAGCGGGCCCCGGGCTGCCGGTGGCCGTGCCGCGTCGGGTAGACTGAACAAGTCAATGATGCGGTCCCGCACCCCGGCCACGGCAGGAAGTCCATTATCGGATGATGGGGCACAAGAGCTTGCGTTGCCGTTGGTCTCCACGTCTCGGGGAGCAGCTCGGCCGGCGTACCAGCTCCCTGGTTGAACGGCGAGTTGGCCGCAGGGTCCCACATCACCGAGTAGGATCCGAGCCTGGTCGCGATCCGAAGAAGCCCTTTCAGTACTTTGAGGTCACTCATTGGTAGCAGGTAGCTGTCGGGGAAGTCGGGCGAGGTGGGAGGCGAAGACATGGACGACGCCGATCTGCTCATGAGAGATGCTGGGTCGATGGTAGACGCCGAGCCGAACGAAGCTGTCACCGCCACGTCGCCTCCCAGCCCCTGATCTAGCATCGTTGGAGTCATTGTACTGAACATGAAGTTGCCCGGCATGTCAGTCACATCCGACAGATCGCCGTTCCAGGCCTCAGCCGTGTCCAGACCGAACGCCGCCGCATTAGCGTCCCCTGCACCACCACTACTGAAGGGCAGAAAATCGTCTGCAGCCTGGACAATCGGGCTGGCAACGTCTGGTAGACGAGGAGCCGGGGGGCGGTCAGCAACTGTCTCGGCCAGTTGGGTTTCTGAGCCGCTCCCTTGCTTCTGCTTCGCGAGACGGGTTTGTCTCTTGCGCTCCCCTGTTACAGATCAGCCACACGTGCCTAGACACGCAGGGCGAACGGCCTCGTGAGGCGTGCGCACCCAGGAAGAAGCGAGGAAGCGGTGAGCTTACTGTATCTCCTTTGAGCCAATACGTTCAGGACCCTTTTCCGTTCGGGGGCGTCCTCTTCGATATCTGGTACCTGCAAGGATGGAGGGGCCTTGTGAACTCTCTGCCGTGTCCTGGGCCGGTTGTATGTCGCGGTGGAGCTGGCCGTGTCTGCCATGGTCTGCTTGACAACGATTGGCCCTCAATGTACGGTAGCACTATGTGTAATTGGGCAGTATTATAACGACAAGAAAGGTTGGATCCTTGCTGTGATCCTCAAAGGCAAATTCCGTATTATTGCGGCGCGTTGGACCTCTGGCATCGTCTCGGCGGCATGTTATTTAAGCATGTTGTTGAGTGGCTGGACCATCACACTGTGTCAAAACCGGCATTGTGTTAACTGTGTAAGCATAACGGATAAGGAGTACGCCCCAAATGGCGGTTGGCGGTGTAGAAACGGGTTTTCGCTAACATTCTTTTTGTTCAACTTTCCTCCTTACAGTGTCAGGACATGCCTAGCGTCGGTCAGCCTTGAGCTCTCGTATCGTAGTCATCTAGCTCCGTCAGGCTCACACAGAAGGCTTTGCTGCCCTGGAAATTTTCGGGGAGCTTTTCATTCAACCCTTCACGATGGAGAGTAGCCCCGCAGAAGGCCATCGACACGGCCTTTCCTTGAATTGATACAGACGTTGTCGGCTGTCCAAGAAATGAATCTCCATCGTCCGTGACTTCCTCGCCGTCCACGATAACCTGTAGAGGCTTTCCGGATCCGGAGGACCCACAATCGGAGGACCCGGCAATCCATCCATGACACATGATTTCACGTACTACACGGTGTATCGCAGAGAAACTGACGAGCGAGCGCACATCATGGCGATTGTCTAACAACCATCTCATTAAGTTTTCTATTGGGTATACGAGTTGATACGTTTGGCAAGCTCCTCATCACCGCCCTCTATTCCGATCCCCCTTTTTGATAGCCCGCTGAGCCGGCCGTAACTTTTGATTTTCTCTTTGACCAGTAAACCAGCCCCGTATCCTGTGTATCTGTATATGAAAAAAAGTCGTTCAAGTCTTCGTTAATTGGCGCCCCAGTGATGCATGAGAAGCGATCAGCTGGAAGGACCCCCACCAAGAGGCGCACCACCGCCCAAGTCCATACCCATGCTCATCTCAAGACTTTCCAGGTCCGTCGCACTGAGATCCAGGTTCATCTCCTGCAGAATGTTGTTCATTTCCGCGTCGGAGATGGTCAAGTCCATGCCAGAGGGCAAGGCAGCCGTGGAGGACGAGGCCGACAGCTGCGGCGGCTGCTGTTGTTGTTGCTCGGACTGTTTCGTCAACACCCAGCCCTTGAACTTATCCAACAAGACCTGGTCATCGGCCGCAGTCGTAGGCTGCTTGAGGATAAGCCTGGCCTGCGCGCGGAGGGCGTCGTCGCAGGGGATGGTGCCCGTGATGGCGAACTCCGTCTCGACGAAGCGGACGAGACCGTCTTCCAGCTCGCGGGCGCAGAAAATGGTCGCCGGCTTCGCGTAGCGGGTCTTGAACGTCTCGAGGTACTTGTTGAGGATGGCCGAGTCCGTGTCGAACATGCGCGCGTCCCGGATGGGGACGTTGGCCGATTTGTCGGCGAAGGGAGCCATGTTGCCCTTGGGGAAGGCATACGGAGGCGCGAAGCCGGTGCCGCCCTGCAACAGGGACCAGGAGTCGCCGGGAGGGAGACCCGGACCGGGGTCCTTCGTGATGCCGGCGTCACGCTTGAAGCGTTGCAGCCATTCCGCGTTGTCAGCTGCGGTTTGGTTCCATGGGTCGTCACTGAATCGTGGTCAGCGTCAAATCTTCAAGAGAATGAGCGAAAATACTTACTCGTCGTATAGAATCCAACGAGCTTGGTGTTGAATCTCCGCGTCGGTAGGGACGTGGGAGTTCGGGTTGTTTGGTGACATGGTGGCTGCCACCCAACGACCCAGTTCCCGGGCAAGACGTCGGTAGCAGTTTGCGTCGTTCAAGAAGAACGGGCCGGTCTTGACGTAAGAGGAAGTGTTGGAGTTGGAGCCAGCGAAGCTTTCCATGGCTGGGTCCGCCATTTGCGGGCAGATAAGGCTGGAAGCTGCGTTGCCGGTGGAAATATGGGACGGCGACGTCTCCGAGACGGAAAGCTGAATTCCTCCTACAGCCAACTGAGCCTCCGGAGAGGTAGTCCAGCTCGACCCAGAGGCTGAGGAACTGAACTGATGGCGCTGTTTGAAAGCAGACAACCACTCCAGGTTGTCGGCAGCAGTTTGATTCCAGCCGTCGTCGAACTCATAGATAATGATACGAGCTTGTCGTTGCAAGTCGGCATCATCCGGCTCGATTCCCAGTGCCCTCTGAGAGTTCATGTAGTCAGCCAACGAGCGCTCCAGTCTGCTGTAGTTGTGGATGGTCGAGTCGACTTTGGTCAAGTCGGTCGACCGTTCGTTCGCGTTCACAATGTCTTCGGTTCGGGGGAGGTGTGCGCGCTGTCGGAAGTTGGCCAGCCAGTCGGTCGAGATGTAGATCATCTTGACGAGCCAGTTGGCGATGAAATCGGAGGGGGTTGTCGAAACTTCTTCGATGCGTCCCACAATCTTACAAGCCTCTTCCTGGAGCTCCTCGTCCATGGCGGTCAGACCCAACAGACGCTTTGCTCTGACGAATTCGTGAAGCTGGTTTTCGAGCGGGCAGACCTCGAACAAGTTGTCCTTGCCGTTAATTTTCAGGGTGGACAGTCTGTTTTCAATCTGCGAACGCATCGGACCGAACTTGGCTTGTCGCATGATTTCCTCCGCCGACATGATCAGATCACGCAGCCACGAGAAGGGGTAGGAAATCTCTCGGATGGACAAGACTTCAGACGCGAAAATAATACGACACGCCTCTAGTTGCATCTCCTCGTCGCTGGGCATCCGGCCGGTCTTGTCGAAGTGGTTCTGCATAAAGTACGCCAACTCAATCTTGATGAGCTCGTAGGCGCTCCTGGGGCTCTCTGCCGGTGCACCGCTGGCCTTGTACGGGTAGGGGGTGTTTCGTTCATTGTCAATGAGATCTATTTACCAGTTAGACGTCGGAAGCTGGTCTACGGGATATCTGAGGGGTCTCATACATGGCGGGATAGAGTTCTCGATCATCGAGAGCACCGGTGCTTCAAAACCCCAGTCACCCTTCCAGTCCGCCATGGTATTACCAGTCTTGAAATGCTCTGCCAGATGCTCAACACGAGAAGTCCAATTCGGGAGTACAACTCCACAGAAACCGCAACGCGACCGAATCTCTGGCGTGGCAACCTTCCATGCTTTCATCGACCAATCCACAAACTTTACGTTGTGAACTAGGCGCAGATGCTGGTTGAGATGATCCTTCCGGTAGAAGGTGCGCTCTTCGAGAGTCCTCTCCTGGCAGGCCGTGTGGTTGTGTGATTCAACATGGGCACTGTCGGGGTTGGCTTCGCCGCAGAAGACGCAAGAAAGCTGGTTCGTCTGCGGGTTGAGAGCCACAGGTCCGTCTGGGGCACATACCCATCTCTCCAATGATAAGTGGAGAGATTTTTCGTGCCGTTGCCAGTCGTGCTTTGTTCTGAACGTCTCGGTACAGAATGTACACTGGAAAGTCTTGAGAGGAGTGGCGAGGGACGTCTTCTCGTCTGTGGGCTTGCCACCAGCGCGCCTCCTGCGACGTCTGCGGCCGCGGTTGAAGGACCCAAACGAACCAAAAGATCCGCGGGAGGCATGCGAGTAGGCAGAGGCAAAAGAACCCCCTGACGAGTGCGAGGTACCGACACTACTCGCCGAGGAAGCGTTGCACTGAGACCTACCCGACCCGTCATCCGTGAAGTTGAAGCTGTAAGGGCTGTTGAGGCCTAAGGAACGTCAGTACACGCAATGGCGGATATATGTAGTGTGTATGTACGTACCTGAGGAAGAGGCCCCCGAGCTGGAGGCAACGGCGCGAGCGATAGCCGTGACGGTGGCAGGTTCGTTTTCGGGCGGAGAGTCCACCCAACGCTCCAGTGGGTTCATGCGGCTTGTCCTGCCATCTGGAGCGGGAGTGCCCCGTCTCTGTGGAATATCGATAGGACCGGTCCAGCTACTACGGACATGAGGTGATGTGGAGCGAGGTGCCTGTGTCTTGCCCCGACGCCGGGCGTTGGCAAGCCAGTTGGTGATCTGGGTCTTGTTAAGACCCGTCTGGCGCTGGAGCATCTCCTTCTCTTCATCGCTGGGATAAGGATGGCGAGTGTGTGTAGAGAGCCAGTTCTTGAGGATCCGCACCGATTCCCTCGAGAAACGGGCGCCAATTTTGGCTGGAGTTGCCGCCTTGTTGGGTACCAGGATGGGAAGTTCTTCTGAAGAAGTGCCCAGGCTCTTGAGCAAGTCAGGTGTCGATGAGCCCGGTATGCCGACAGGCATTGCGCCGTCCTCCTGAGGGATGGCACTCGGATGGTCTCCCATGGTGGGCCAGGGGTTCGTGGGAAGATTGTCCATCTGGAACAGGTCAGGCTGGGTAGCAAAGCTGCATTCGTTTCGCAGGGCAACACAGGAAGTGCAGTAGTTTTTGTAGCGACCCTCTCGAATCTTTTTGCACTGGTAGCGTCCGAGGGTGCAGTTATCGCAGGGAAAGTCCGGGGCGACCCACCAATCTTCAAGCTGGTCGCACTGTTCCTTATCAAAGGTACAGTTGGTGTTGAAAGATTGGTCCAAGGCGCCGGTCAGATGTGCGTCCAGAGGGGTGAGGGTGTCATTGTCAGAAGGCAGGGCACCCGGCGCATTCTCAGCCGAGAAGTGCTGAAGAGCGAAGAAGCCAAAGTCGTCGTCATCAACGTTCTCCAATACAAGATCCAGGTTGGGGTCGGTGGGCGAGACGTCCTGGGAGGGCATGTTGAAGATGTTGCCCACCTCTGCGGCAGCAGCCTCCCAGTTGACGAACTCGTCCATGTCCTCGTGGATGGTTGTCATGATTAGGGAGCGCCCTTAATGAAGGGCGCGGTTGGTCGATCTGGATGACCTGCGGAAGGGCGTTGGTGTCATGGAGCGGCTCCTGCAGATGCAAGTCGGCAGGGCGTCACGTCACAACCAAGAGCGAGTGTCGTCAATTGTCAAATGTCAACTGCCACAGAGCAAACGAAGCCCCGCCCAATTGTAATCTCGCCGGAGCAGACAAGGTGATGGAATCGGGAGGCTAGTCCGGGTTTGGCGGCGTCTTGACAAATGCAGGACGGACGGAGTGATGAATTGGTATAAAGATGAAGGATACAAAAAGACGGAGGAAAACTGGTTCCTGGCATCGAAATCTTTTATTCAAAGCCTCGCCTACTTCCGCAGCAGAGACGAGTTCAAGCCAGATGGACTTCCTGCGTCGATGGGTGTTCCCAAGTGGGAGTCACCAATGGCTGGGTTGGCTCGCCAGACGAGACCGGGGTTTGTATGGGTCGCGTGTGCATCAACTTGTCAAGAGTGCGCCCTTCGCTCGACAAGTCTACACCCTTTGGACGGGGACGCCCCCACCTTTACTTTACTTAGTACGTCTGCGCCGGTGTGTGGTGTGGTGTGGTTCCGCTTGGACTCTGCAGCCTCCTTCACCTTTGCGGAGGGAACTGCGGAGTCGAGATCGGAGCCGTGGTTGGTGTATTCGTAGCTGGAGATAGCCAACGTCGACGTCGGCCTGCTCGTACCTGCCTTCCGTGGGCTGCAATTGACTTGAAAACTGAGCAGTTCCCAGCAGTGCCTCTTGTCGATGCTGTCCCGACCAACACGCTCTCCATTGAGAGGCATCGGCTGGTCAGAAACCCGCTGGACAGTGCTTGGCGGTATCTCAAATACATGCATACGCCTTCATAAGCAAGCGCTTGGGGACTTTGGTGGTCATAGTCCGGCTCAGATCCCGGGGTCCTTTCTAGAAGTCTCAAGTCATTTCTAGGTTGGCAACCAGCGCTGCACAGGACGAACTCAACATGCCAATGGGCGTTCAAAATGCCCGTCTGACGGTGAGGCCGTCAGCACAATGACGACGATTGAGCTAAATCCTATGGCCAACCCTCGGTGTGCCGTTACCGAGCCTGGATCGCTGCCGAGCATCTTGAAGTCTTCCACCTGTGTAACGTGCATTATTAATAATTGACCCGCCTTCTGCAGCCATCCTCCCAGGACAGCATGTCTCCATTCACTAGAAAAATTGGCCGCTAATTATCTGTTGGACCTGCGCACCGCGACCACTGTCGAAAGGACGGCTTCGGCTTCGGAGTGGTGAAAGCACATGAAGATGGCCATTCCCTCCCTTCCCTCCCACGCGAGTCAATGTTGATTTGGGTTCCAGGCGGAAAAACAACCGCCGTTGCCGCCTCTCCCCCACGCCAACATTGGCCTGATTCTGGAAACATTGGCCGGCATCGCAAACCATTCAAGTGCCCTGGAGAAGCGATGATGACTCCTTCGTCCCCAACAAGGCTTGAACACGGTTCGGGGTGCGAGCTACTACTACCTACCCTCTTCTCCGCGCCGTACTCGTCTCGCCGCAGAGCCCCGCGACACACGCTGCGGTTTCTCCGCGCTCATCTGGGGGAGGGCATGAATGGCCATGTTATGCCGACAACCGCATCCCGTCCCGCCGCTGACCGCCGCCTGAATGAAACCAGGTCATCTTCGGGCCCTGCCTCGGCCTGCGCTAACGTCGGATCGCCCACTCGGGGGACTCCACCGCCGTGCCACACGCCTGAACAAAGGCCTTTTTGTGCTTGGCCTTTCCGCCGACTCTCAGCGAGGTCGGAGAGCCGTTGGATTCTGGTTGGCTCAGGTCTAACTTCACAAAGGCATTCGGCCGACAGTAATGGCTTGCGTCGCTCAGTCTCGGTTTGAAGTGGATATCCTCGAAACGCTGCGTCTGATCGGCCGGGGGGACGACGGTGCGAATTCCACGTTGCGCGGAATGCAGGCCACTCTTTGGTATCTCCTGGCAAAGTTCCCTCCCGACATCTCTGTGAACATCTCCGTCGCATGCAAGCTTCACAGAGGCCCCGGAGACGAACGACTACAAGCGCACGACGCATAGCTGTGTTCGCTGACTGCTGGAGAAGCCTATGCCGTGTTACTCGATGCCTGCATGCCCAACGATTAAGCGAGCTGGCTGGTGATGATTTACACAGACGCCACAGGAAGTCGAGGCTATTTGGACAGCATACCGTATGCCCCGAACGTGCTAATGGACCGTTGCCGTTGACGTCGCCCCCGAAGTCTCTCTCTCATTCTCCTAGCTGCGCCGGTGTTGTTTGTTGCCCTTGGCTTCACTTACATCTCCGGCACCTCGTGGATGTCCTAGTCCTTTCCGCCCCTGCCTCCGTCGTTGTCGTTTTCCTCGCCATCGTACCTCTGAGCAATTCCCGGACATTCAGAAGACAACGCCCGCCCGGCGCGGCATTCAAGGATTCACCATGGTCGCGGTCGTATGGTTGGATTGTTCAATTCCTTTCATCATTAGCTTTTGTGGCGTGCCGTCTATCCCCTACCGCCGTTTGGGTGTCTCGTCACCAATTGATAATATACATGAAAATCTCAATGACAAGGTGGTATAGAATAAGAAGCCCTCGCGCGCTGACCGACCCCGAATGATACAGTACCCCGAACGCAACCTGCTCCCCCGCCTCCCATCACGAGTTCAGGATGGCGGCGTGGCACTCGGTGCCGATGTTTGGCCTCAAGCGCCGTCCGGTTTTGGGGGCCCGGCTTGAGGTAGCAGTTGCCGGGCGCTTTGCCCTCCACGGCGCCTGATCTCGTCGTCCACAGAGGAATAAAGCTGACCCCTGCGCACGTCGCGTTGCCGTTGAAGCCGGCCTCGTATGAGCTGAAGGAAGCGCAGGCGTCCATGCAGTTGTTGAAGTTGGCGGTGAAGAGCGACATCAACGGGGCGTTCGGGGCGTTGGAGTTGCAGAATATGGTGAAAGTCACCTTGTTGAAGACTGTCATGCCCGTCAGCGGGGGAATTCTGCGAAACGTGGTCTCGAAATTGAACTTACAGTCCGTGGTGTACGTCTGCCCTGTCGTCGTTTCGTCCTTGTTCGAGCAGTTGTTGGAGATGGAAGCGAACCCAGTCGCCGTCGCCGAAGAGCTCGCCGCCGTCACTGTCACCGTCGCAGATGGCTGTGTGCTGGCCGAAGCTTCGAGAGCTGCGAGCTTGTCAAGTGCATCATTTGCTCGGCTTGCCTCCACGCCTGTTCCCGCTGCCAGACCGATGACCTCTTGATCGGCGTGACAACTTGCGGTTGGGGTGAGGTGGGAAAGGACTGAGCAGGAGGGTGGTACACCTCGGGATATGCCTGCTGAGGCGCTACCTCGGGGCCTTCGTCATAATGCTGAGGAGTCGACATCTTAGTACGGCCAGTCCACACGTGTTGGCTGAGGGTTGAAGACTTGAGGAAAACAGGAGCCAGGAGAAGGTAGCCAAGAGACAGAAGGAGGCGGGCGGAGACTCACCACTGGGGCCAGTCCAGAGCGGGATCCAATCCATGATTGCCATACACACACTCGGCAGGCGAAGTATTGCAGGGGGCATGCGGGAACGGGGGCCGAGACCAGCAGCAGCACCCATATCACCTTGCAGGCGTAGGTAGGTTCGATATGCTGGCTGCCTGGCTGGCTCTTTACCGATGTTGTCTTAGACGAGCTACGAGCTGAGCCGGGGGTGGACAGGGTGAGAAAAAAAGCTTCGTTAAGATGAACAGGCTGATCGTGCGCGGCATGGTTTGTAAGGCCGGCGCTAAACATCCTTCTAATCTACGGTAGTACGGATATCGTCCGTGGTGAGATTTTGAATGGTAGAAGCCTGGGACGCGCTTCGTTAACGACCTAGCCGCGAAGTAGGCAAACACGCGAGCGAGTCGTCCCAAACCAGCCACGAAAGCTTGTCATGATTGCGCAGTATGCCATGCCAGCGAGGGCATGTATTGGATGTTCAACGTGATCCATCCTCCGGCTTCTTGACGGGAAATTGGTTTCGTTACAGAACATCCACTGGTGATGCCTTGTCCCACGAGGCCACATTGGAGACAGACCCCTAGACGAACCGTAAATGGCCAAGGAGGAAGGCCATAGTACATAGTAGATTCTTCCAGGAAAGATGAGCATCACGACATCCTGTTGCTGGGCTGTCTAGCGCTGACCGGCTGGGGGACCCATGTGCTAAGGTACCCTAGGTATTCGTAGGCACGATTCCAATGTTGAGGAGGGTTTGTGGGCCCCCCACCCTTAGCTCAGAGTCGTAGCAGTTGCGTGCCTATTACAACCCTATTCTTTCTGTCAGCCAGGTCCTTGGAGAGACAGTCTTTGTTTTTAACGTTCCATGGCCGCGGTGTTTAGGTGTGTTGAGAAAGAATCCAAGATTAGACATGGGACGAAGGGAGAGGCGCCGTCTGCCTTGAGTGATTATGTTTGTTTCTGGCGCCGTTGTGGCGTCCCGCTATCGTTTTATCAGCAGCAGCTTAAGCCCTTCCCGCCGCACGTTGTGGTGCACCAAGTGCCACGCTTCCGGCCCTACGATGTCTCGACAACGCCCAGCCATGGAGGGCTGGCCGTGAAAATACCGTCTTTCTCTTCCTCTCGCTTCGTCCCGCCGGCAGAAGGCACAGAGTCATGTGGGTGGTGTGGTTCTCTCCGAAGGGACCTATCATAAACGGCGGTTCGTGGAAGAATCCGCATTTGTCAGATTCATCTTGGCTGATGGAAACCCATCTCTCTTGCCCTCTTCAGCCCCTTCTCTGTGCCAGCAGGGGGGGCCAGAAAACATACAGGTCAGACGGGCTGGAGGATCAATAGAAAACATCCTGGCAATCGTTGGCTTACCATCGTAGACAACATCACCTACCTCGTCGGTCCCGGCTCTTGACCGACATTTTCCAATCATCTGCAATTTTTCTACTTTTTTTTCTTCCTTTTGTTTTCTCTCTACTTGCGGGAGCAGCAAGAAGGCTCTGGCTATGAAAGGATGAAAAGATGAGCGAAAGTTCCGGGATGACCCTGCGCAAGGAGAGCCACCTTGGGGCTGGCCTGAGCTTCTAGCCCCCTGTTTCTGTTGTTAGTCTCATCTTCGCCTCGTCAGACCCCGCAGCCCCCGCCATATCGGCCAAGCCATTTGTGGTTTTACGAGGCGAAGCCTCCAATCAGTGTGCCTGAGCCCCTGGAAATAGCTTCTAGGCAGCACAGAATCCCGGGATCCAATACACCCTCTGCGATCGAGCTTTACATTGCAACCTGGCTCCACTGGAGATGCCTTCCCCAATCCGAACCCACGAATAGGCGCCAAGAGAAAGAAGTGGACGACAGGCTGTGAACAAGGGCAGAGTTATCGACTCGGCTGCCGGCCATCATGTTGATAAAGCCCACATACTGTCTCTGTGTAGCCCGACGCCGACCGGGCCCCCGGAGCCGACGACCTCGTTGGGGAGTCCCTCCGCAGGGGTCAAGGGCGGCGGGTCGCAGCCGGCGGAGACAGCTTCCCGAACGGCGGCGCCGTCTGAATCGGCCCCACCCAGCAGGTCTAAGGTAGCCGGACATTGACGAGCGTGGCTCTTGCGTTGGTCATGAGTGCGGGTGCTGCTGCGGTGCTTCTTTGAGCCGTTGTGAGGCATGTCTTGAAGCAACTGGATTGGGCTGATGCTTACCCCGCGAAAGTCGTCGAGGTTCCGAGGAACGTGTCAACGACTGTGCGTTCAACAGGTGCATGTGAGCTTCGGGCCGGTCAAAGTCAGTGTCAGTCAGCCTTGGTTGACAGCTGGGTCGATAGGGCATGACACATTTCGGTCGAGATGGGAGGGAAGATTCTTGATTACCCCGCGTGTTCGGTGCGTGGGCGAGAGTGTTTTCGTGGGCAGGTCCATGTACGTAGGTGCAGCAGCAGCAGTCGTTGGGTTGATTGCATCGGCAGCGAGCGACGCGGGGATGTGACCGGACCAGGGATTAAGCTTCATCGTGTTCCCTTCCCCAGTTTCATGGGCTCTTGAAACTATGCCGCCCGTCGTGCTTCGCTAGAGTTGACGAACGCGTACGCCCCCATTGGCAAATCTCAAATCATTTCGCAAGTGATGATTGGCCTGGAAACTCATGCGCTGAGGGCAAGTGCGTGGTCGGTGGTCTGGCATTTCCGAACAACCTACCTACGATGCAGTGACGTCGAAGTTCAGACCCGCGGTACAGCTAGGTTTGGTATGGTGGCACCTTAGGTAGGTATGGACATGACATCAAAGTGGCAGGGTGGTAAACCTCGGCTGCGATGACATGCACAAGTGAAAGCTGTTCAGGGCAAGGTTGCATGCGGTGTGGGCCTTGGACGCTGAAGTCAAGCGAGCAACGACCTGCGAATGGCAAGAGATGTGCAGCGTTCGGGAATTTTCTCTGTGCTTAGGTAGGTGCCTTACCTAAGGTAAGGTAAGGTACCTAAGGACCGTAAGGTAGGTATCCGTAAGGCAGTCCAGTGGGCCAACAGCGGCGTCTGATACTAGCACCAGCATGTCGCAGCTACCACCCGACGGGCACAGGCCAGAGCAGGTGCAAAACACCGAATGGCAAGCACTACCTTAGACCTTAGGTACCCAGCACCTCCGGGTTGCGTTCCGGTGAGGTCGAGGGGCGTAAGGTCCAGGGTAGGAGCAAGCACCAGCAGCACCAGCAGCACCAGACACGGGACACTGAGCAGGAGCAGGAGCACGACCGGGAGAACCTTCAATCAATTCACCTTCCATTCCAGTTCACTTGGTTTTTCTACTTGCCATTTTTTTTCTTTCTCTTCCACGCCCACTCACTTGCCTCACTCGCTCGCTGCACTCTCTGCTCCGCACCACCCGACCTCGACCGGGCCTCACCTTTGCTTATTCTCCCAGCTCCCGCCTCACCATCTGGCCACTCAACACGCGAGCTCGCCTTCGCCCAGTCCGGAGCCATTGGTCGGCCCACGACGTTGCCCCGAAGCCCAGCGTGAGCGATGCGACAAGCCATGTTTCCTCGGCCGCAAATCGAATAATGCACGACGTACCACTCTCAGCGCCCGCCGGCAACCAGCCTTTCGTCTTGCTCTTCACATCTTGATCCCTTCCCACCAGCCTCTGCCGGCCTGCTCTGCTCTGCTCGACCACCTCGTCGACCACAACCGACAAACCATCCTCGTCCGCCGTCCTCGCCACTTGCCATCGTCGGCGTAGCCCGCCTCAACTCGACGGGCTCATGTGACTTGATAACGAACGGCGCACCGAACAAGACGAAGCCCACGAAAGCGGCTGTCTGTTGTTCATCTTTCACCCTTTGGCGATTCGAGCTCACGGCCAACCCCCAGCTCCGGGGTCATCCACCGCCTCACGCTCGTTATCGTACCCGTATCCCTTGCGCTCCCTCCGGTTCCCCCACCAATCCGCTGCTTCGTCCTATCTTTCTCAACCCCTCCCCGCCCATCCAAGCTCTATCGCAACTACCCACCATGCCTACCTACCTCTGCCACGGCTTTCGTTGGGACCGCCGAAGTATTCGAGTTTTTGTCGTTGTCCAAAATATCGATGATGCCGCCCCGGAATGGATCATAGCGCCAAACTCTTCTCCCGCCATTCTCGAATCCTTCTACTCCCTCTTCGATTTTCTCCCCGAACCACCCCCCGAAGACACCGAAGCCCAACGAGAAAAGAAGAAGCGGAACAAGTCCAAGCCTCCCAAAGCTGGTGTTCTCAGGAACGAATATGATGTGCCACCCTCAACTGTGCCTCCCGAGGAGGACGATGTGTTGCAGAATAGCTGGAGTGCGGTGAAGCTGCTAGAAGAATACGACCCGACAGATTTGAGCTACGTCAGCCGCCCATACGCCTACGTTGCCGACCATGTCGTGCGCATCGATTTGAGCAATTCAATCGCAGAGGAGATCATGCGCTATGAAGGGCGGCTGGGAGAGACAAAAGCCATGGCCAGCACTCCAAGTGACGAGTTTTACAAGGCCAAGAAGGGCTCGGCGTCGGGGAAAAAGGCAGGGTGGTTTGAGAAGCTGAGGGATCAGCTGCAACGTGGTGAAGATATTCGATGGTATGTCGTGGTCTGTGGTGACGAGGTGCGTGACTTTCCCGAAGATATGGGTGCAGCCAAGGAGCAAGCGAGGGAGGACGACCCACGGGATGCAGAAAGCGAAACTCCAAGGGGTCGCGATAGGAGTGCAGGCCCATCATCGAGACCGGCAGCCTCGCCCAAGGAGTACATATCAAGCGTACCGGCCAGCCAATTCGCATCGGCAATGTCCCCGCAGCAACTACAAGTCTCGCCCAAGGAGGCGGGACTGCCCTATGGCACCCTTTTCCAGCACCCCAACATGAACACGGGGGAAACGCCAACACTATTACAAACGAAGCCATCTATGGATTTTAGGCCCAAGACGCCCAAGGGCGGTGGCTTCAGGAGGCTCTTTGGGAAAAAAGACGAGCCATGATAGCCACAAGTCTGTCGAGTGCATCATGGAAGGCTTGTGATGTGCGCATAATCGTTACGTTTACTGTTCTGGCCTGAACACCACGCAACATCAACCTCACGATATCCCCATTTCTGGCCGAGCAAATTCTATAGGCGGGAGCATTATTACAAAGCGACAGCGAATAATAAAAGACTTGTTTACATCTCCAAAAGAAAAGAATGGAAAGCTGTCATGATTTATCCCTGCTTTAATCGTCATCCTCCCCCAATCCACTAACTGCAGCCGCAATGAGCGCCCCCGGCAACCCCAGCTTTCCGGCGTTGCGATGGCAGGGGTTGGCTTGCTACGTCATTGGCCGAGGCCTTCCACCTGAGCTGTATGGCTGTTCCAGGTATTTTAGCAGGAACGCGCCCAGCTCGCTCCTTCGAGACACCAACATGAACTAGAGCCATCCCCAACGCCCAATTTTCCATGTGGTGCTGCGGCCAACTGCACTGCTTGCGTTGTGCGAAGTGGTGCACGAGTCGGCCAGCTGCAGCCTTTTCTGTTTCCATGGTTTAATTAACAGTTCCTCCCCGTCACAGACTGTGATCACGTTGTGGTCTCTCATACGCATCAATACGCATGATACCTCATCATGCCCAACATATCGAGGCTTCGTGTTCTCGACGCCTCCTCGAGGGCCGGCCAAACGTCGCCATCGTTCGCCCAGACAACAGCCGACTTTGACCTGGACAGCGATCTCGAGCCCGACGATGCGGAAGAGGATTTGCAATTCCGCGAGGCAGAGCTTGGCGGAGGCCAGGCCTATGAGCTCAAGAGCCTGGTCAGCCCAGCATTAAAGAAGAACGATGGAAACGAAGACGACTCGTCTTCCTTGCTGAGACGGATGAGCAATAGCACCGTTTCGAGCTTTCAACTATATACACCCGACGAGGAATGCGCAGTTGTTCGGAAGTTCGATAGACGGTTGGTTCTGTTCGTGGCGCTCCTGTTTTTGCTGAGCTTTCTGGATCGGTCAAGTTTGTTTACCATTACCATACCTCTAGCCATGTTGATGCTGATGACATGTCGCACATAGATATCGGCAACGCGCGTGTTGCAGGCATGGATGAGGACCTTCAATCACAGCCGCCTTGGGATGGATGGTACGAATGGACGCTGACAGCCTTCTACATCGCGTACATCGCCTTCGAATGGATGTCGTTGCTGTGGAAGCTTATTCCGGCACACATATACGTCTCCATGATTGTCTTATCGTGGGGCTTGACCGCTGCGCTCCAGTCCATCGCCGTGTCCTATCCAATGCTCATCTTCTTTCGCGTTCTACTGGGAATTGGAGAGGCAGGGTTCACCGGGATTCCATTCTATTTGTCCTTCTTTTTCAAGAGGGAGGAACTTGCGTTTCGGACTGCTGTCTTCATATCAGGTTCGTCTGACTCGACAACGCCTTTCGCCTGAAGGAACTGACTTTGTGTAGCTGCGCCGCTCGCGACAACCTTCGCATCTTCATTGGCCTGGCTGATCATCAATTTCGCCGAACACGGCCCAATCGCTCCGTGGCGTCTACTTTTTCTAGTCGAGGGGTTCCCCTCCGTCCTCGTAGCTGTAGCTGCTTGGCGTATCATCCCCGATACTCCGGAGACGGCACCGTATCTAACGGCACGAGAACGCAAGGTGGCATGGCTGCGCCTTCGACATCAGAAACCGCATCAGACACGTGGCGAAAAGAAGGCCCCTGAGCTGAAGCTTCGCGAAGTGGCTGCCATAATCTGCGATCCAATGGCCTGGCTGACGGCTGCCATGTTCTTTCTAACCAACATGGCATACTCTTCCCTGCCCGTGTTCCTGCCCAAGATTCTTAACGAGATGGGTCACTCTCGTTTGGAATCACAGGGGCTCAGTGCACCTCCTTATTTTCTGGCCTTTCTCTTTGTTTTGCTGACGGCACACTTGTCCGACCGATTTCAAATTCGATCTGGCCCAATAATCTTCCACGCTCTCGCATCGGCAGCTGGATATGCTGCCTTAGCATTGTCAGAGCCAATTGGTCTGCCTCCGCCGCTGCGCTATCTAGCTGTGTATCCCGCCGCGATAGGATTCTTCAACGTGGTGACACTCACCATCGCGTGGAGCATCAATAATCAGCCTTCCGAAAGCAGACAGGGGGGCGGATTCGCCTTAATGCAATTCATTGGGCAATGTGGACCGCTCGTGGGGACGAGGTTGTATCCGGATCGAGATGCACCCTTCTATGCGTCTGGCATGCGAACCTGTGCATGCGCGATGCTCGCCGTGGCTGTTCTTGCGCTCATTCTAAGATTCTACCTCGGCCACTTGAACAGAAAGATAGACGCACCAGCCACAAACAGCGCTGGTGCTGAAGAAGAACAAGGCCTTGTCGGGTCTGTTGGGCGTTCAAAGACAGCGAATGAAAACTTTAGATACATGCTTTAATAGCCTGGAAGATATCACCATCGGATAACTGAGGTTCAGGGGGGTTCACCTCTACCTACACGACTTTAGAACGTGTCATTTAGGGTGTCAATGAAGATCAGCGTAGACTTTCCCACATATGTGGAGAGTTGCTACGCCTCATCCAAACTGTTAGAGCCAAGGTCCGAAGTTGACATGAACCCGTGCACGGACCAGTTGCCCAGATGAATCCCCAGGCGAGATGTGTGGAGATGGATGGGGCCGAGGTCTAAGGTACCTACCTACCTAATCAGATCCATCTACCACTCGATACCCGAACGCCGGAGGTGGAATTCTCACAGCCGCATCCTCAACTCAGTCTGCCATCGATCTCAGAGTAAAAGAGGATCCATTGTCACTCATTTAGTGAGGCGTGACCGTGTGTCATGTTACTCTTGAAGAAATACATCAATCCCATCAAGATCCGGCCAGTCTCCTGCAGCTTGGCAGCAATCCCGCCCTACCGATCACCAGCCGCTGCAGCAAGAAAAATAATAACAACAACAGCCATGAAGTCGGAGAACCCAGACGTCAAGCACTTCCTCTCGATCCCATGGGCCGCGGCGCATATCGGTGCCCCCGGGACGGTGCGTGAGACAGCGTCGTCGCGGTTCCCGAAGAAGGACACCGAAGACGAGCTCTTTTCGACAACGCTGCACACCGACAAGACCATCGCGGCATTCCTGACGCTGTATAAGCGACCGTCTGCTGCTTCCGGGGATAACATGATTCGCGAAGTCAAGGCGCTGCTGACCCTGCGGTACGGGGTCAACGGGTACCCCAACGTCTCTCACGGGGGGGTCGTGGCTACGATTCTGGACGAGGTCATTGGACTGGTATTTCCGGTAAACAAGATCAACGGGCTGATACCAGACGGGGCGTACATGACGGCGTATCTCAACACGCAGTACGTCAGGCCTGTTCAGACGCCGCAGACCATCTTAGTGGTGGCCACGGTGAAAAAGGTCGAAGGGCGCAAGTACTGGATCGAGGGTGTGATTGAAGACAAGAATGGCCAGGTCTTGGCCAAGGCGGATTCGTTGTATGTCAAGGTTAAGGAGAAGCTGTGAGTGATGAGAAGGTTGATATTCGGTTTTTGTATAGAGTAGACATCGGAAGGCCGGTATTGTTTTGAGTAGATGTGATGAACGTGAATGGACGGTCCACAGCGAAGAGCCTTCGGCGTTAGAATTTGGAACATATTAAAATAAACGGTAGACATTGAGGTTGAGAAGATGTCCCAGGTGGCGCTGATGACAAGCATGATGCGGACTGATCAATGTAACCGCGTGCGGCGATGACGACAAGTGAGATGACTACCTTACGTTTCAACGAAAGTCTTTTTTGAGAAAGACGGTCGAGCTTATGAACCGGGAGACTTGTATTTGCTCAAGACAGTCGCGCAGGCAGCATACGCCCCACCACCTAAAATGGTTCGTTCTAACCAAAACACCATGCCGCCATCGCCATCCATCTCGGGATCTCACATCGCCACAATTTTACAACCTCAAAAAGATCCAAAAAAGCAAAAAGAACAAAAGGCAAAAGTTTAACAACGCGCTGCGATAGCGCGCCACCTCGAGCTTGTCGTGAACACACAAGTCAATAGAGACTCGAACTTGGTGGTATTTATACGGTCTCTATCTGAGCACGCCAACTGTGCTTTTACCGACTGAGCCAAAGGCTCGCATCTTTGCCGAACTTGTGATGGGAGCTCTCCTTTTTTTTAGGGGGCATATACCTTTGCGCGAATGTCCCAGCAGGGTGAGAGGGTTGAGTTGGGAAGGCACCTGAGGTTCGTGGTTGCCTTCGCCGTCCGGGTTGCTGGAACCATGGATCAACAACCAACCTATGACCACAAAGGTGGGCCCACTAAAACTGTTGATATGCGCCGGGACGAGAGACTCCTGATTTTACGGCTTAGCTTACGATTTTCCTTTTTCCTCTTTCGCAGAGTTCTCCGGCCAACATGCTGAGGATACTTGACTACCTACTCTCCCGCAAGGGCAGATGATGCTTCCGGCGCCAACGAACCAGTGCAAAGCACGCGAGCTAGAAGCCTGCCTCAGCAAGTAAGAGATCGGTTTCTTATACATGATACGTCTTTCGAAATGGAGCTGCAAAACGCTTGGCGCTGCATTTTCGTGACCGCCTGTTTGGAGTCCAGGTGTCCCTACGACAACGCCGAGTCGAAGTCTTGAGGATAAATGACATTAGGTAGTGCTTGAGAGATTTTGAGTAGCAAATGAAGCAGAATGGAGTAGATCTGTCATGGTATCGTCAATGCTGGCCGATGTTGTGGGCGTTGAGAGTGAGGTGAGGTGCGCAGAATATGTACTGCGGCTCCAACAACGAGACGTCGACTGGCCAAAGCGGGTCCCCATGCGCTAAACCTATTTTGGACTCTGTACCTAGTGTACCTTAGGACTTCGACTTGGACCCACCTAAAATTTCATTCATCCTTCATCGTCAATTACATCCGCCATCTCACTCTCACGCTTCTGAATTTCAACATAGAGATTCCCAGTGCCTTTTCGTACTCATTCCTACCAAGCCTCAATCTACAGACACCAAAAGACGAATCGCGAGACAAACCCGACTTCCCGAAGCAGAAAGGCGGTGCACTCGATTCTTACCTGTCGCCGACGCATCATTTCTCATCAACGTCGGACACATACACACCCTCTCTATCCGGAAAATGGCTCCTAAGCGCGCCGCCGACGGTGCAGCGTCTTCGGATGCCTCCAAGAAGCCTCGAAAGGGTTTCCGAGTCGGCCCAGAGAACCTGCCCGAAGGCCCCTGGCGTAGAAAGGGTGAGTCCCCCCTCTACTGAACAGAGCAAACCTAGTCGCTAACAGCCTCATAGTCGAAAAGAAGAAGGCAGAACTCATCCACAAGGCCAAGATCAAGAAGCAATACGCCAAGATCAAGGAGAGAGAGCTCGCTGCTCAATCATCATCCAAGAAACAGCAGCAGCAGCAGCAGCAGCAGCCCGCCGCGGAGGACTCTAGTGACGATGAGGACGAACGCATGAATGAGCCTCAGACATCAGAGGCACCCCAAGAGGACTCCACGCCACCGGCACTCGAACACTCCGAGGAAAAGCCGACGCCGTCAGGTCCCGACCCCTCAGAAGTCCACCCGACCCGCTCAGACCTGATTGCCAACGATGGCGAGCTGCCCAACCCGAACACCATCGCCGTTAAGCGTAAGCACGGCCAAGGAGACGACGACGGCCATGATGCAGACGACAAGCACGGCGAGGACGACGCAGGCGTCGACCGTTATGAACCGCGCAAGCCCCGCCGCCCTCGCAAGCCAGGCTACTATGAGAAACAGCTGGAGCACGCCGAGAAACGCAAGGCTGAGGCTGAGGCCCGTCGTGCCGAGATTCAGCGTCGTCGTGAAGAGCGCGAGCGTAAGGTCGCCGATCGTGAGAGATTCCGTCGCGCCATGGCCAAGGCCCGCAAGGGCAGTGAGAATGGTCAACGGAAGCTCGGCCGGGAGAGCTCGTTGTTGTTGGAGAAGGTAAAGCGATTGGTTGGCAACTCCAAGTGAGCAAGTGCCTGGAATCGCGTACAGTAAGGCGGCGTAAAAATTCTTTTTCAATTGCCCACCTAATTTGATACCACATGTCACATATTCTATGGTCGTAGGCATTATGGGGTTTAAAAGTTCGGTTCTTCGGGTTTTTTTTCTTCTTTTGCTTTTGGTTATTTCCTTCTCCTCAGAAAATGAGATGGCTAAGCCATCCACTTGATATTTGCAACGGTACTGCTTCAAATGCCCTTGTTCCGCAATGACACCCTCCTGTGTGCAGCTATGATGCTTCCCGTCAGCCATCCTCATTCGTCGTCATCCACTATGCGTCATCGTCTGCACCACCCCTTCTACAGCTCGGATACAAAACCCGCCACAAATGAAGTCATGCTCAGCACTCGCTGGCCAACGAGTGAGAGTGTGTTAAAAGTGCGCTCGCAACGAATGTAAACACGTCCCGTCGGTTCTGATTCCCAAAGCCGCCGTTGAGAAACAAGAAACTCCTTTCGTGCCCCGAGGCAAGAAATGTGGATATCATTAAAGCTTCCTAGCATGGAACGCCCCTTTTTCTGCAGTCGTGGCAACGGTCAACTGAAAAACGGAAATCCAAATGTGAAAAGTCAAAGGCCGTCAGCGATGAGCAGGTCGTCCCCGAGTTAGGAATGGTAAAAAGAAAAAAAAAAGCGGTCGAAGGCGTAAGGTCGTGGGGGTGTGGATATATACAAGTTTTTTTTTTTTTCCAACACGGCGATAGTCCATCCAAGGTCAGCTGTTTAATCGATGAAGATGGCATGGGTGTTCTCAATGACGAACTGTACAGCCAAGTTCTTGGCGTGCATGTCTGTCATCTCTCGTTCGAGGCTGGTGTCTCTCATGATTGTCGGAGCGAACACAACCGCTAGGTTTTTGGGAGACATCTAAGCCGCCAGTTAGCTACACCAATCACAACACCATTGTGAAGGAGACGTACCAAATTCTCGGGTTCTCTTTGAGCCACCCGCGCGAGATGAAACATCAGGAACTCAAGGCAGTCACGATGACGCTCAGGCATGGAACCGAACACGCCGCGAAGGTGATCGCAGCGCTCAGTCTTATCCGTGATGGCTGAGAAGAAAGAGATTGTCAGTACTTGGGTTCGATTTGCTTCGGGACCAAACTCACCATTGGACTCAAGCACCCTGTCGTAGATATCGAACGTCAACAACGGAATAGGAAGCTTCCTGAAATATTGCTTCAACACACTCGTCACTGCCGTGATATCGAGGCCGGGGTCTGAGATGTCATAGTCTTCGCTCTTGTCAAACCCTTCTTGAATCATCTTCACCTGAGAGTTGCCACCCGTCTTTCGATAGATACCCTCAATGTCCATACCACGGAGCTCTACCTCTTCAATACAACGAGTGACAACACTGGGAATGGTGCGGCGCTCAAAATCCGCTCTCTCAACGAGGTCAGAGCCGAACAATGTAGAAGGTGCCTCGGCAATTGCGGGTGTTGCCACATTTGTGGTAGACATGGACTTGCCGGCTGCCTTCTTTCCAAAGAAACCGAAGCCTTGTTGAGAAGGTGCGCCTTTCTGGGCGTTGTTCGGAAGCTGAGTGCTCGGGGCTTCGACCTGAGATACAGTCATGTTGTATGGCAGGCCGATATTGTCGCCTGTAAGCCCTGGCTGGTGTATGCCACGCTCACGATCATTCTGGAATGCAACGACGGCTCGGTTGACACCCTTGGCCACGTTCTGCGCCATGCTCTTGCCCCCCTTCTTCCAGTTGAACTTCTTGACCTGGCCCTTGCGAATGTCCACAACCGTTGGCCTGGCCTCCACAACAGGCTCCTCTGTCTCGTGGACAAGTGTGGTCGTCATACTGGCAGAATCCGCCAAGTTCAAGTTAGATGAAGAGAACACCTTACTTTGGCTGTAGATACCTAACCCGTTGGGTGACTTGAGTTCGCCTCCAATTTGAGACTTGAAGCGTTCTTGGATCTGGTGGGTGAGATCGTTATTCATGTCGGCGAGCTGAGCGTTCTTGGATGAAAGCTGTTCGAACTCGAGCAGAGCACGATCTCTGTCCGCGATGGCCTGGTTCTTCTCGTCGACCAACTCGTCACGCTCAGCGTGAAGCTGCTCGATGGCAGCGCTCATAGCCTGCTTGACCTTATCAAGCTTCTGTACGAATTCTTTAATTGCGGAGTCCTCGAGATCGCGGGGATCCACAGGTTTCTTCGTTTCCTTCGCGCGCTCGACGTATCCAGCGAGTACCTCCAACTGCCTGATCATTATTTCAGTCTGGGTGTCCAACACCGAGACGGTCTTGCGCTTCTCGATCAGGGTCTTGTTCAATCGCTTCAGGTCCTTCTCAGAGGTGAACTGTCTCTCGAGCTCTGCCACTCGGTTTTCCGAGTTTCGCAGCTGCCGCTTAAGCAGAGCTGGATCGTCGCTCGAGTGAAGCGAGATGGGACTGCTGATAATCTCGTGGTTCGATGGATCCTCGGCGATCGGCGTCTTTGGCCAGCGAGGGGATGGTGTACCACGGGTAGTCTCGCTAATACTTCTTGTGTGGCCGGTGACTCTGTGAGGGTGCTGGGGCATTTGAGGGTGACCGGATTCGGTGCTGTTGGTGCGACCATGACGAACGGCGTTTGACACACGACGAAGTATCGATGAAGAACCTTCGTCAGTGCCCAGGATCCTAGCCATGTCCTCGTCCATACTGAAGTCGCCACCTGCACTCCATCTCGGTAGCTTGGGCGAAATCTTCTCCTCGCTTGACGCATTCGCCTGATCTTTTGCGGGAGGTTTGGGGGTTTTCGCGGGAGCTCCAGGCGGTTGCGGGGGTGCTCGGGGCTGCATGTAGGTGTCGCTGAGCTTGTGCTCAGTCATATTCGGGCGCGCGGCAGCGGAAAGTCCCGATGAGCTTGTCTCATCGTATGTGTTGGATCGCCCAGCAGGGCCGACGGCCTTGCCGTTAGCTGTAGGGGGGGAATGTTAGAGTCGGTGCGTCCTGCATGGATATAAAACATGGTTTCGAGAGCACATACCGTTGCGAGTGGGCAGTTCCTTTCTAGTGATCGACTTGGCCGTCACGTCTGTTCGAGATGAAGAGATGGAATCCATAGAGGGTCGCACATCGCCTTCATCGCGCTGTCTCGAGTCCTGGGACGATCTCGGGGTTCCGTTACCCATGCGAGGGGGAGAATCGGACGAAGGCAAGCTCGGGAATGGCTCCTTGTCTTTGCGCAGAACGCCGTCACTGCTCTTGGCACTCCCGCTCTCGGGGGTCATGGCGGCGGAATGCGATGCGCTTCTTGGGCTGACCAACTTCTTGCTCTTAGGCGCATCCTGCAACTTGAACTCATCGATAGATGGCGACAGCTTGCCGGCGGTAACCTTTTGTCCTCTCATCGTTACTGACTGATGCGCGAGGGTCTCTCGACGACTTTGATGTTTTGCGCAGCGGCAGCTTGACCGATCCCGATTCGTAGTCGGACGAGGTCTGGCGACCCTTCTCTTGGAAAGCAATGTGCGGCGTCGAAGCCGAGGAATCGTTCTTCTTGTCAGTGCTAGCTCGAGGCATGCTGTTGAAATAATCCTTGTCTTTCTTGGAAGCGCCTGTCAAGTTCTCTGACGTCGAACGCGGGGCAGTATTCGAAATAGGTGACGGATCCAGGGCCACTGGGATGAAAAAGCCGTCATCGCCACCGTTGGTGTCACCGGCGTGAGTGTTCGGGACAACGATTGTCGAATTGCGATTGTTGCGGTAGTTAGACGGGGGCAACGACAGCCCGTCCTTGGGATTTTCTGAAGGGCGCTCAGGGGAGCGCGATGGTCGGCTGCTGTTCTTGGACGACGAATCGTTCTGCTGTAGGCCGGACGGGGCCGAGGTGACAACTCAGTCGGCGTATCAGAGTCAGGGTCGACTCGAGTGTCGGAAAAGGCATTTGGGGGTATGGCATTGGGCGGGAGGGCGGGCAAGGATTTGTCGGTTATCATAGGAGACCCGTCCTTCTCTCGCGACTTTGCCTGGGCTGCAGCTTTTGATTTTTTCCTTCTTCTGGCCATGAGCGATTCGTGGCAGCTCATGCAAAATATTCCTTGGGAGGTTCGCGCGTATCGCAGGTTCTCAATCTTTCTCTTACAGTTGCGACACCGGAAGCACGTCGCGCAGAACGCCTGGTCGCCAGTGAGGATGGCGAGGTCTTCGATCTTGTTTCCGCAAGCACTGCAGCTGTATGTACAGTTGTTGCAGATGAGAGACCCATCGCCGAGCAGGAGAAGGTTCGCGTCGGAGTCGAGGAGAGTGCCGCAGGTATTGCAGCGGAAGCAGTTGAGATGCCATCGGTTGCCGGCTGAATCGGGGGGAGACTCGTTAGCATTGTTGAACTTGGAGACGGCCGGTGACATGGCCATCGGGGACAGCATGGCGAGGTTGGCAAGACAGTAGACGATGTCGAGCGGACAGCATGCAAGTGAGTAGGGCAGGTGGAGGGAAGGCGAGGGAAAAAGGAAGCAGCTGAGCAGACATACCAAGTTCGAACGCTTTGCCCTCTTCTAGGATCTAGTCGGGTAGGGCACCGCCATCAGTACGTGCTTGCAGACGGACAGAAGTTAACGGGGGTGGGCCATCATACCTCTCCGCAGCCTTTGCAAGGGAAGACGTCGTCAGCATCCATGGGACTCTCCAAGTAGTCCTCCATGACGGCGGCCATGACGGGCAATTCGTCCTCGTAGCGGGACGTCGTCACGACGATTTTCTAGCAGATGGGATGGGATTTGTCGAGGATCATGAACGTTACGTCGGCAGCAGAATGGTCGGTGAGCAAATGATCGACCGAGAAAAGTCGTATCATGGGACGACGAAGAGGGAAGGGGTCGGCAGGCTATGCGGCTCGTGCCAGGAGCTCGACAGAAGGGGGCGTATACGTCGGGAGAATAGCGTCGAATGGATGGCGCTCGGTGATGTGCTCGGGGTCGCGATGGTATCCAGCCCAAATAGAGGGATGAAAAGTAGGAGATGGCACCAGGGCAGCGGTGGCGGTGCGTGGCAGCTTTGGGGCGAGAAGTACCGTCGAGGTAGCGTAGGTTCGTATGGCTTCGGTTGGGCGGGTTGAGGTAATTCGTCGAAGGGGGGGAAACTTCGAAAATGGACTTGGTACGGATTGGATGATACTCGAGGGCTCGGTGCCTCAGAGGGGGGCGAAAAAGGGCGGCGTCGGGCGGTCGATCAAAGTCAGGGTAAGGTGAGCTGCTTTGCGAAGTAGCTGGCTGACCTCCTGGTCTGGCAGACAAGGCAAGACCAAGACCAAGACCAAGACCAAGACCAAAAAGAAGAAGAAGTAAAACAAAAAAAGGCAGCTGAAGCTGACACGAATGCGTGGAATTGGAGGTTTTGATCAGGACCTAGGCCCTCAAATCGTCGGGACGATGGAGAGGTGTGACGGCCGACGTGGAGGACGAGCAAGACTATGTTGACTATGGCAAGCCAGGGCTTGGCCAGGTGGTACCGGCTTAGCAGAAGAGAGGGCGAGCAGAGGAAGGACCACGTAGGGATCAGAGAGGCACGGGTGCCTTGGACAGGTTCAGGGGGGCTGTCCAGGCCCGTAAGGAAGTACAAGTGGGTGAATGAGTGCTCTAATGAGGCAGGGTGTGCAATACGCGCGGGCCTTGCGTTAGTGACGGAAGGTGATGTGGAAGACGGGATGTTAGTGCACGCGCGAAGGACAAGAAGGAGGAAGCCGTCGTTGCCTAGGTACAATGCAAGCCGGAGGACAACTCTAGGGGAAAAGGTGGGAAGGTGGCGCTTGACGTAGAATTTTGGGGGTGGAAGAGAACTTGTGTGTGTGTGTGTGTGTGTGTGTGTGTGTGTGTGTGTGTGTGTGTGTGTGTATGTGGATGTGGACAGGAGTTTGGGGGGAGAGAGAATGAGACCGATTGTGGATTTTGGGGGTTTGCGAGCCGGAACTGAAGGCGGACAGAGCAGCAGTCGGGGCGGTGCGGTACGGAGGGGGGACGGGGCGGGAGTGGGAGTGGGAGGTCGACGGCAGCAAGCCAGCGGTATCGCTGTCTTCCAGATTGGCCTTACCATGGAGTCCCGGAGGTGAGGTTCTCTCCAAGGATTGATGTTGGTGGCTTGTGGGAATCTGGCACGCACGGCGCCGACAAAGTACCAGCCAAGGTACCGAGTCTCCAAGACGCTTGCATGTACTTCTGCACATGCACTGCTGAGGCTTCATGTATCTCCCGGCGGTGTGCACTGCAGCAGGCGACCTTGCCGCATGGGAAGAGTGACTTGATCCCATTGTTTTGCAGACCCTCCTCCTCCTCCTCCTCCTCCTAGGTCCTCCCAAAAGAAAAAGAAAAAAAAACCTCTCCTCGTCCTAAGGTAGGTATGTAAACTTCTGCCTCTCGTCTCTTCATTACCTTCCCCCCTTCTGCCCAAGGTCGGGAGTGTGGCACGACCGGTGGAACCCCTCGATCCCCTTTCCTTAGGTTCCTTTCCTCTCCTCTCCTCTCCTCTCCTCTTCTCTGGCCAGACCCGCGGAGAGAAGGGGAAGGACGCCTTTCTGTTCCAGCCAGGCACCTCAGCTTCCTCACTGGCTAGCTCGGCTCATTGTATTGGGGGACCTGACAGGGGCCACTACTTGCCGTTGAGTGCATAGTATGTATGCCCTGCGCCAGGGGTCGTCGTCGACGTCCATGTGTGAGAAGGACTCGGACGGAGGTGGTCAGCATTCAACATGACCCAGGCTTTTCCAATTTCCTGCTCTCTGCTTCGTGCTGTTCCCTTTCTCTCTCCCTCTCCCTCTCCCTCTCCCTCTCATCTGTATTTCGCTGAAGGGTTGTGAATGGAGGTACTTGCTGCCCCTGCTTGTGGTACAATACCTGCACAGCACAGGGCAGTCCTCTCCACCTTCGGCGAGTTCCACACGTGCTGTCGAAATTGCAATTCGTATTGCACGCATCTTGAATTTCCAGCCTGAGAGAGTTCTTTCATGATATGTCTGCGGGCCCTCATGTTTCATTATTGTATAGACACACAACAACCGATGTACGGATACCTTCGGTATGGCGGAAGCAAATGCATCCAGCTGGCATGCACAGCAACTGGAGCTCTGCATTGCATCTGCAGACTGAGGTGCTCGCCTGCAGCAGTTCAAAGGCTACAACAACTCAACGCCCATCTTTCCCCCAGCAAGCAGCAGTAGCTGGACTTATGCAGCTAGCCAACACTGATCGCCGCACCTATCCCATCTTGGGGTAGGCGGAACGGGATCAACAATAATGAAGGGGCCGTTGCGCTCGCAAAAACTGATTGGGGCATTTCGTTGCTTTTTCCCTAGTTACTTCTCTTCTTTTCCTTCTTTTGCGGGTGTGACCCTTGGGGTATGGATGGAAGCGATACTGATCCATCCCATCCTTCAAGCAGCGGCAAGCTGTGCCAAGGGAACGGGAAAACCAACGTATTGATATTCAGATAGCGTACCTCAGTTCTTTCTTTTTGATTGCCCTCCTCAGAGGCTTGTGCCCTTGATGTCGTAATGTGCCCGGACGGCAGCCAACGGACTGGTCTGCTGCTGCATAGCTGCAGGCCTAGCTGAGGCAAGATCGGAGCCTAGGGAAGTTGGAGCGCAGACCAGCAAAGAAGTTGTAGAAGGGTTTGGTTTGGGGGATGCTTAATAATAGCTGCGGACGGGAGAAGACTCACTTCGCAGTGGACGAAGGCAAACAAAGCATGCTGGGACCAAGTCATAGGGCGAAAAGTATCAGACGATGAGAGGTGCGGACTGGCTGACACGACACGCAACGGTTGAAACCAAGTCGTTTCTGGTTTCCATAGCTCGGGCTGTGGCTGTTACGTCAGGTGGTATCGAGGTTTCCGGGCCTGGGGTAAGGTAGGAACAGTGGGCGTGAGGCAGTTTGTTCGGGTCTCGGGGGTTTGGCTGTCGAGACGGCTATGGCTCGATCTTTGTTGAACAACTATTTCCATTGTCCTCAATGGTGTTGTTAGGTTACCTTGGACAGACATACTGGAGGTGGTGATTTCCTCAGTGCTCTCGAAATGGTGTTGGTCTGGCCCTCTTGATCAACGGCCAAGCTTCCGCCGACCCCAACAACCTGCAGCACGGCTCGCCCAGTACCCTGCAGTTCGTGCAGCCGGAGCTAGAATCACACTAGTGTATACTAACGTGAATCGCAATGAGAAGGACGGGTACGGGTGAGGTAAAGGTACCTTATGGTAAGGTACCTTGTATGCTTCTAGCGGTGAACGAACGCCATGCCCCTGAGAGAATTGACTTCACTTGAGTTGGGCACTGGTTGTCATCAATCGAGCAAACGTCTCAGGGAAAGAAGTGTGAAGTCTAAAGCGTGAAGTCTAAAGCGTGAAGTCTAAAGCGTGAAGTCTAAAGCGTGAAGTCTAAAGCGTGAAGGCGCCGTCTGGAGAGGACGGACAAGAAGAGACGAGGGGAAAGGCTTGGTTGGAACTGTGGAACAACGCACTTGGAGAGAAGTACGTACTCGGCCACCTCATCTAAATGAAAATACGACTTGGAGACCCGAAATCTCCACTGGGCTACGTTTCAGCTAAACGGCCCCCCGCTACAGCGCAGTGGGACAGCTTCAAGGTTTGGGCACATCATCATCAGTCAGACTTCGGGTCGTTTAGACAGTCGCTTCTCTTCACAACAACCACGACACTGAGGACCTCGGGTGGGGGCTTATCCTCACCCTGAACCTACTCTTCACGATCCATGTGGTCGATCCTGCGGCCCTCGACTGCCGTCCAATTTATGGATCAACAAGATCTTCGACGGCGACGACTGCAGTTTGGACCCTATTTGGACTCGTTATTGACAGCCCTGTAAGTTGCCATCGAGACTCCGTCAGCACCTCAGGCTGGCAACTCTGCGAAGTCTTATCGAGATCAGCAAGATTCGATCCTGCAGCTCTTGCTTGCCAACTGCTTTTGCTTTGTCGGCTCTATCCTCACGCCGTTCAGGACAGGCTTGCGATAGCAGCCGCTACCTCACAGTTACACAGCACACAGACTTGAAGCTTGCTACGTACTCAGCTTAATTGTCGGACGACGTTGATCACCGCCAAATACTGCACTCTACTCCGGTACTTGGGCTTCTTGAAACCCAAGCACCTCCTGGATCTGACGCTCTAATCATAGCCTTCCTTTTCTGGCCTTGGGGGCTGGGAGAGCCTGGGAAACGCTGTCCAACATGAATTGCCCTTCCCTACCATAGTACAAGCGGCACATGAAGCGAGGCAGGGAGCCCACGTCGATTGCAACTCGGAGAATCTGGCATGAGAACCACCGTGCCACGTCAAACTTGACTGACAGCTCAAATGTGCCTCGCCAAGCAACTCCTGTTTAATGTCGTCGCATGGCGCGGCATAAGAGAGACCCCCGCGGCGGTTGGATCTGTTGTTTGCTGTTAATACCGGTGGGAGCGACAACAGACAGACAGACTTCTTTCAATCTCCCGACGACTTTAACAAGACCGGACCTCGTGTGTGCTGTGCGGTGCACGGCAGGCGGCCGGGCCTAGGTGTCAAACAGGGAATTTAAGCCCACTGATGCGCTCAAGAAGCCCTGTCCGGTAAAGCTGTTGGCTGGCAAGAATTGGGGGCTTGTTGGATCCCAATGCTACGCTGTCAACGTCTTCCCAACTGGTTGATTGCATGCAACCTTCCAATTTGGACTATCGATTTCGGAACCGTTTCCACCGTTCACATCGACTTTGACAAACCCACAAACACCGCCCAAATCGTTCGATGTTGGGTGCTTGCCATCTCCGAAGAAGAAGAAAAAAGAGAGTAGGAAAGAAAAACAGCATCTGTTCATTGACAGGCTTTGAGTACGGACCAGCCGGATCATTTCCCCTATTCTCGGCGGTCAACCCGTCCACATCCAATGCGTATGGGACGCTGCGGATGACCACGTAAGCCGAGGTGTCGCGCACACACGCGCGTGTTCTCCTTGCGACACTCGCAAAGTCACGGCAACTCCCTGTCTTCTCAATCGCCCTTCCCGGGCCATCAGATTGCTGATCACACCCGTTCCCACGAACTGTCTTCCGCAATCCATCGTCGCATTAACACGGCATACTGACAGCACACACACACACACGCATACACCTCCTCCCACCCATCCATTCCCACTGGACGGATATAATGGAACGTGGCAAACGTCCGATCAATGATACTAGGATGGGCCTCGCAGCAACCAGACCCAGAGGAAAGGAGAGTGAGTGCCCATGCTAGGTGGCATTCCAAGCACTCGGAACTCAGTACGGATAATACGCGGCAGAGCGAGCGTCCTTGCATATAGCGCAGGGTCGAACTGCGAGCTGAGGACCCGAGAGCCGCAATTAGTGACGGCCGTCGCCTAAGCGGCCGCCCTCCCGAACACGACTTCAGATTCAGGACAGCAGACGATGCCGGCGTCCGCCTGCCCGCCCGCCCCCCCCGGCCGACATGCCGTGATTATTCTCCGATATGCAACCAGATGCACACAGGCTTCCAACTGCCGTCCCGGTTCACGTGCTTCTTCTGCCAACTGTTATATCCGTAGACGTTGTCACACGAAGGTCCATGATCATCCTCTCTAATAGCCCAGCTATGAAACGAAGCCATTGCCCCTTGTTCCCTCTCCAGCTTGCTTTTCCGCAGACAGATTCCCGTCTGTTTTGCTTCGTCGGCCACGGGTAATACACAATACAGAGAAAGACTCGTTTCAGCTCCCATTGGGATGGCCCGGGTTCCTCGCACCGCGTAGCCCACAGCCCTAGACACCATCCCATCATGCCTCCGCCCCCTCCCACGATCCGGGGAAGCCCGCCGGCCTCTAGCAACATCCATGCATTGCCATCATGCTGCCTCCTTACTCTCGCAGCCTCAGTAATCGACCATCAACCCACGAACAGAGTTTCCTTTCGAAATCATCCGTCAAACTAGTTTGGTAGCTACCATTCCTAGTACGGCCTTGTCAATTTGACGCAGACCGCCCCGGCCACCTTCCGCCACGGCGTCTGTTGATGGGTTTCTACCACTTCTGGCATCGAACATGTCTTTGTCCCATCACATCGGAAGAATAGCAAAGAGATACAGCACGTACCAGGTAGATCTGCCTAGTCCTCTATATCCCCGCCACGCATCTCCGTCGATACCAAAAATATCATCACAAGTCCGACTGATAGCCAGGGGCGGACAGGGAGGGAGGGGAGGGACGCTTAGGGGGTTCTTCATTACATTAAAGGGCGCCTGGCACACACACCATGCGCCACGAGCCGGCTAACCAGTCTCGTCAAATCAGGACCCCCAATCAGCCGCGGCTGCGCCTGACCCTAGGGTGGCATGGTTTTCCAGAAATAAACTTGTGCCCGTCAGCGAGGTTCATACATAGACCACATGTCGTACACTCTCCGCTTGAGCTCGGCAGGATCATCAACCTCTTTCGTCACACGGGCGCTCCGAGACGGAGAAGCTTGGTGCTGAGCAGACGCCATACCAAACGCTGATTCCCCCTTTCCTTCATGTTTAGGGGTGGGTGTCATTTGTGTGTGTCCATGGGGCAACCCCCCGCAAATGATGAAGGTAGATGGGCGACATCCAGCTTGATCACCGAGGCGGGACATCGGAACCGGCGTTGATGTCACGGACCTGATTCGGGCCATGCTGGTTCGTCGGGACAACTCCAAACAGCCGGCAACATGCTTCGTCAAACGGTCATGGGGCGGGAAAGACGCGATGAAAAGAATAGATGTTGGTACAGCGCTCAGCTAGCTATGCCGGCAATTAAAACAACGATACAAGAAAGAAAGGCTTCTCAGATGTACTCAACCCAGACCTGCCGCCCAAATAGCTAGCTCCCCTCGACACCAACCATCGCGCAAGAACTCCGTTTGCTTTTTATACCGTGTCCCGCACTTTTCATCCGACGCCAAAGCCCGCTTATCGCCAAAATACCATGATGTATGTTGAGTTGATCTAAGTCGCAACGCTGCTCTCCCGTTGTCGCTTGGCAATGTAGTATGTGATGAGGTTCTTGGGATCGTCCTTGGCGCCCTTGATGAGCTCCCAGAAAGCCCCGTCGCCGATCCGCGAGTGAAGCGCCACGCACAACTGCACGGCACCCATGCGCACGCCCGAGTCCGTGGATTCGAGGCACCGCCCGGCAAGACTGCCCAGCTGAGCCAACTCGCTTTCTGAAGGCACGAAGCCGGTGCGCTTGTCGAGCAGCTCCTTGAGCACGTGCAGACCCGTCGCGAGACAACGGCTGCCCTCAACGGAATTATCCTCCTTGCCCTGCAGCTGTTTTGTCATCACGACGACGATCTCGTGCGGATCGCCCAAGGCAACAAGCTCCTCAGAGAGAAGCTCAAGGCCGCTGACGATGCGCGCCCGTGAGTCGTAGGCGCTGCGAGTCTCCACAAGCGACTCAAGTCCCCGCGAAACGTGCGGCTGGAAGTTGTCTCGCTCCTTCTTCAGCAGAAGCTTGATCGTCGCTAGGATTTGAGCCTTAACGTCTTGAACCTTCTCCGGCGCGAGATTAGCGAGCGGTGACTCGAGATATTCGAAAAGCCCACGAAGAAGCGCTTCAAATTTCTCATCAGTGAAAACGGCTTTGCCGTCTCTGATGATGGACTGCAGCTTTCTGAAACCATGGACATCCAAGGATTTCGCCTTGACTCTGGTGACTCCGCTCTCCAATAATTTTGAGGTCTGTCGCGCCTTATCCGGCGTCTCGGGGGCACCGTTGAGCTCGCCGTTAATAGGCGCGGGTGTAGGGATTTCATTGACCGGCTTATCTTCAAGGACTGGTCCGGTGGGGCTGGACTTTTCCACAGGCTGATTTTCGGTGAAGGGATCTTCAAAGACCTTCAGCCCGTTGACAGGCGTGGTTCCAGACTGAAGCTCCGGCTCTTCAACAGGAGCTGGTCCTGAAGCTTGCGCAACGCTTTCAGCTGGTACTCCTGCCGGAGCATCAGTAAGCTTTTCGTCAGGCTTTTCGTCAGGCTGTTCGTCGGGCTTTTCGTCAGGCTCATCGACAGCGGGAGGGGGAGGCGATTCTCTAGCATTCTCCGGAATGATCTCTGCAGCTGGCTGAAGTGAAGGCGCCGGAGAAGCTCTAGCTTCCGGCTCTGGCGTAGGCTCTGGAACACGCTCCACCGGCAAAGGAATCTCTACAGAAGCTGCGGCATGGTCTATTATCATCGGCTCCTCCGATTGAGCGCGCTTAGGCGGCGACACTCTTAAGCTTGCCAGGTTTGGCACTACCAGGGTAAGATCCTCGTTGTTGCCGGATGGGCTGCTAAACGGCATTGCGGTAGTGGTCTGCGATCGTTTAGTCTTTGCAGGACTAGTCCTCGGGGAAGCCCCATGAGGAGACGAGACGGATTTTGAGAGCACCGATTTCGCAACCGGGGATGCGACACTGGACTCGCTCGCGTGAGGCGCGTGCACAGGCCGAGGCCGAGAGGGAGCTCTGCGCGGCGAAGCTTCCGTCTTCCGCTTCGGCGTGGTCCTGGATCTAAGGCTCTCTGGGGATGGGGCTTCGTTAGAAGGTCCATCATGAGTGCGCACGGAGTACGGCCCAGCAGTGGCCGGTCGAGCAGCCATTTCCGGTCGCTTCTTTGTGGGCCTCATGGGCCGGACAGACATGCCTCCGGACACGGTTGTCTTTGCTGGAGGCGCCGGGCCTGTTGACGCTGATGCGCTGGGTGCTGCGGGCTGAGGTCGAACAGGAGAAAGATTGGCCATGGCAGATCCTGGGCGAGGTGGCAGATTTCGACTAGCCATATTCGCCTTCTTTTGCGCCATCATGGTCTCCCGTAAACTCGGTTTGGAACTGCTCATGGTGCTCTTGGACAAACCAAGACCTGGCCTGGCTCGTTCGGTCTCGGTCCTCTTAGGGGCATTAGGGTTGTTCGGGTCCTTATCAAGTAGTTTTTGGGCAGTCGGCTCCAATGTATCCTTGAGCCTACGATTGTGTTAGTTGGTCCAGGAGGCACAAAACAGAAGCTTGTGACTTACGCCTCGGCTCTGGCAGGCCAGATTTGGGCGAACACCCAGTAGGTACCACGCATTCTCTCTCTCACTCCTGGGTTTGCATCGTTGAGGCCCCTCTTGATGGACTTTTCCACCATATCCAGGCCACCACCATGCTCGATGTGGCTCTTGTGGTGGGCTTCTTTGTTCAGAAGAGTCTTCAACCAAGCCGTCGCGTATGTCCTAGGCTGGACATTCTTGTCCTGGCAAGCCATCCAAACATGCTGCATGATTCGCGAGCTGTAAGTAACCCTCGAGATGATAGTGTCGACGGCAGTGTTGGCAAGTTGGGAGCTGATCTTCTTGGTTGCGGCTGACAGCTTGATGAAGGTCTGCATAAGAAGCTCGACCAGAGGGTCCATAGCGGGGCCGAAGGTAATGGCAATATCTTGCACCAAGCTGCAACCCTCCTTGGAAAGACTGGTTCGGAGGGAGTTGACAGCTTTGATGATTCCATCTAGCAAGCCCTTGAGACCTAACAAAAAGACGTCAGGGTAATCTTGGGGCACGTTTCCAGCAATGAGCTTTCGCAGTTTTGTCATGCTCTCCTCGCGCTTCAGCCAATTCTGCTCCGTCTCCCTTCCTTCGAAGTACAGCATCATTTCCCTGAAAATGTCGTCAAGTTCACCCTTAGTGTTGACATATGCCGGTTCCACCTCGATCGGCTTTTCGCCCGCGGGGGTCACGGGTCGCTCGCTCGCCAGGGACGATACGCTGGCAGCAAGCTTCGGTCTTGCCACTGGAGCCGCCGCAGGCTCATGGGGAGTCTCGGGTCGGTCGCCACTTGGCGCAAGCGCCTTGACAATGGCTTGCTCGATCGCGGGACGAACCTTGAAGTTCTTGAGCTGTCTCTTGAGGTCTGTTTTGGCTGTACCTGGGGCGTTTCTGTCACACAACGGTTAGCGCACATTTTGTGGAGGAGGAAGTTCGTCTGCCAGATGCCACGTACTGAAAAAGCTCGATAACCGTGGTTTTGGCGACATCGCGCACCATGCCGTCAGCGTCCTCAAGGAGCTCCATGAGAGTCGGAACGTAGGCGCGAAACTGCATGCCTTGCTCTTGGTGCATGTGCAGCAACCAGTGCATGCCAGCCTCCTTGGCACGCGGGTTCTTGCCAATCATGGCGACGTTTCGCACCGAACGCTCAACGTCGATTGGGGCGGCCGAGTATATCGTTGTCAAGGCTTGCGACGCGAGGCTCCTAAACTTCTCTTTCTGGTCGCCCAACTTGTCGATGACCAACGGCAGGGTGTGCTTCGCCTCCTTGGCGATATACTTGGGCTCCTGGCGCGACAGCCTCGTGAGCAGGTGATTCAGAGCAGTGAAGCCGGCGTTGATGAGGACTGCATGTTGGGAGACGGATGCGGTGCGGAGGCCGTCGAAGATGAGGGGGATGAGGACGTCGGGGACATTGTGTTGCTTGATGCCGGATTTGATGCCCGTAACGTGTTGGACCTTGACATCGATGCTGGCCTCGGAACGGAGGATCTTGAGCAGGTCGTCGACCTGGTCCTCGGTGATTTTTTCCGCCATTCCCCGCAGAACGAGGGTTGCGCTTGGAGTTGGGTGTTGGTTTTGAGCCTGACAAGAGCAAAGGGGATTGGTCAGCTGGTGTTTATCCTTTGGTGGTCGTTGTCGTCGTGCGGGTTGCTCGACAGGCTATGGCTCGCGCGCACGAATGTGAATCCGGTCGGACAAGAGATGCGACGACTGAAGGACAGTATGACGACGAGAGACGGGGCATGAGTCGTTTAGCGCAACGAGGGAGGGGGAGGGGTGGTTGTTTGACACTGGGCGACGGGGAAGACGGAGCGAGCGAGCAGCTTACGATTTGAAAGTCGCGTCGGTTGTCGCTGGGTCGGCACGGAGGAAAGTTTCAGTGCGAAGAAACGCGGCGAACGTATCGCGCCGGGGATGGAGCGTGCAGTGCAGCGCAAGTACGATGTATGTGTGTGGTGCGTAACCGACGTTTGCACTTTTTTGCGCGCAGATGTTGTGATTGTTTGCAGATGTCTTGAGCAACCCAACATAAGGGGGGCACTTTGGGGGATCCCAAGCCGCAGTTGCCCCGTGCCACGGGGACTTGTTGTGCTCAACTCAAGGTTATTACTGGCCAGCAGGTGGGTCTTTCCCCACGGTGTCGCCTCTGAGGTGCGGCGGGACGCTAGGAGGGAGCCGCTAGGCGCGAAACGGCCTGGGATGTGCTTCTTCGCTACCGCGATAGGGGCCCCCAACCCCTGCATTGGCTTTGCGCCCCGGCCCAGGTTAGACCTTACCTTACCTACGTGCCCTGTACCTCAGGCCCACGATCAGGGCCTTGGGGGCCCCTACCTACATGAAGGAGACGGAGCCAGGTCAGCACTCTCGCCCTCATCTCATTCACCTTCTGTGAGCCTGGCCTACGGCCACCCCTATTATATAAGCATATGTGTACATAGCTGCATCGACCCTATCGGGTCCCATACTAGCAATCCATCCTTCTACAACCACACCTTACGGTACCATACCTCACACCTTCACTGACTTGACGGAACCTAAAGCTCCAGAGCTCTTTGTGTCAGCTATCTGACACATCTCAGCCGCCATCAAGCTCTCAAGACTGCATAAAGATTCTAAGCTGCTGCCGCTTACGCCTCCATCTATCCGTCTGTTCCATTGCCCAAATCACCTTACTTGGAAGGGCACACAACAGAATTCCGGCTCTACCTTAGCTGTCGCCCACCTCGGAGGCTTGCCCTCAACGTCGCCGCCTCGCATTGGATCTCACCGAGAACCTCTCACGCAGATGGTCCTCCCACCTCACACCACACCAGCTCCAAAGCCCGATTCGCTCTTCCTGCCCGCCATGTCCTCCGCAACGTCCTCCGCAACGCCTTCCGCAACCCAAGCACCGCCTTCGGGCCCGCCCGCCGCGACTCCTCTCCCATCCCGTCCCAAATCTCCGGAACAGAAGGTCATAAGCCCCGCCAGCCCCGCCGGTGCTGCTGCCGATCGCCATCGCCCCTCCGACCCCAAGTTCGACCTGCCTAAGCTGCGACTCGAGATCCGAGATCTTAACCATCCGGCCGCGGCTCACTTTCTATCCGCCGTGAACGCCAGCACCGCCTTGGCCACTGCCGTTCACTCTGTGCTCAACCTGCTCTATGAGTCCCCCTCAAACCCCACCACCCATGCCCCGCCCACCCGCTCCGTCACCCTGATCCTCCGCGACATGGGCGGCGTTGCCTACACCACCGGCTCCGACCTCGATGACGACCACAAGGAAATCCACTTCTCCATGTCCTACATTGCCGGCATCACTTCCGAACGCCGCACCGACGAGATCATGGGTGTCCTCACGCACGAGATGGTCCACTGCTTCCAATGGAACGCCCATGGGACCTGTCCCGGCGGCCTCATCGAGGGCATCGCTGACTGGGTCCGCCTCAACAGCAAACTCAGCCCACCCCACTGGAAAAGAGAGTCCAGCGGTAACTGGGATGGCGGCTACCAGCACACGGCCTACTTCCTGGACTACCTTGAGGGTCGATTCGGCGCTGGAACCGTGCAAAAGTTGAATGAAAAGCTCCGCAATCAAAGATACCGGGAAAAACAGTTCTGGACCGAGTCTCTTGGTCGGCCGGTAGAGCAGTTATGGAAAGATTACGCGGATAAGCTGAAGGATGAGGAAACTGTGCTCGTCAGTAAGGACGACATTTCCGATGATGACGTTAGGCTCGGCAGAATCAGAGCGGCTGATGAAGCGATCGCGGAGTGATATCAGTCGTTGGTTAACATTCTCATCCTGGAATGTCTTTAAAGATGGAACGAGTGTCGTAGGAGCCAATTCAATTAATGTGCAGTGCCACCTAAAATCTATCAAAGTACTCTTTCCCAGTCCTGTTGAACCTTTTGCGCCGTTGCTATTGCCCGTACCGTCGCCATATTCAAGCGAACTGAATCGTTTGACACGAATAAACCAATCAGGGAAAAGAAGAAGGAAAAAAAAAGGCTCGTGAAATGTGAAACCGTCCAATCCAATGCGATTATGCCCTGACCGGGGCCTGAGCCTCGCTCTCGCTGACGACGCTGCCAACCTCTGACCAGCTTGCGGGGGTCATCATACCCTCACTCTCACTCAGGACATCGTAGTATCGTCCGGTGTCACCAGCCCTGGATGAAGCAGCATCGTTGGCAACATCCTCGCCGGCTCCGGCGAGGGAAGCCGAGTCGGTAGGGGTCAACTCGCCGTCGCTGACGAGTTCAGGCTCGGACATGGGCACGGGTGGCGACATGGGAAGCGGTGAGTAAAAGTTGGAGGGGCTAGACCCTTGGGCCCAGGCCTGGATAGAGGCGTATGCGTCGTCACGGTCGTCCTGACCGGCGGTCATGTATTCTTCGGATCCGAGCTCACGGTCAAGGGTGACAGATCTCTCCGTCTCGGATGAGTTTTCGGTAACATCGACAAGGGCAGGCATGGTGGCGATAGCGGCGGCAATGTCTCGTGGGCGTTCGTCTGCGTCGCGGGTCGTGGCACTGTAGATGTCTGAGAGGGACTCGTCGTGGCCAGGGGACAGTTGGTTGGGTTCCTCCGTTGTCGGCAGCTCGTCCTGGTCGATTTGGTACTCGTCGGCGAAAGGGTTTGCGTAGAGTGAGGCATTCAAGCCACGGACACCCTCGGGACGCCGACGAACAAGACCCTCGTCATCGGCACGGACATTGGCACCGGTGTTGAAGACGAAGGTTCCCTTGTCGCTGCTCTCATCCTGTCGCATAAAGTCATCGAAGGACCTTCCGCGCGAGGGGGCAGGCGGCAGTTCCTTTGAATCGGCAATCTCGACCTCCATCTTTTCCTTTTCCTGCTTGGCGACTTTCAGGGCATTCCAGTACAGTAGCTCCTCCCGCTGCCGGCGGCGTGTTTCGTCGTCGGCGTCGACGCCAGCTTCGGGTCCTCCACGAGATTGCATAAAACCTTCAGCATCCTCGGGGCGGTTGAACATTGGCGGGCGGTCCTCCGGGTCGATATTCTCACCCAGCGAATGCAGAGCGACAGCGATACGCCTCCGAAGCTCATCAGCATAGCGTCGGATCTCGGGCGACTCGTAAATGGCGATGGCGGCTGCTACAGCGACAGAAACGGCAATGACGCCGGCTGAAGCCAGGGCTCCGTGGTTAACTCCAGGCATTGTAAGATGAGGGTAAAGGTAGGATCAGGATGCGATAACTTGGGAAACGAGGAGGGGCGATGTGTAGGGGAAGAAGAACACAGTCTGTAAATGGAGAAATAAGAAACTCGAACTCCAAGACGAGGTTTCAAGGTCTGGTTTCCAGAGGTAAAATGGCCACCAGACGGTCAAGCTGGGATTGCGTAGTCCTGAAGAGCATTTGCCACAATGCCACAGGCCTGACCACCTCAGGCAAGCAACGTGATTCGCGACAGCGCTGGCGCGGGGTAGCGTATTGAAGAGCAGAGAACAGCAGATCTTCGGGCGGTATTGGGATGGGGTAGGCAGCACAAGCGATAGGCCGCGACTAGGGGGGGCTTGGAGAAGGACGGTTTAGGTGTTTGGTGTCACTCACCTTTGGCAGCGATTGGTACAGGCATTTCGAACAGCCTGTGATCAACAGCCAAACCGTAATAATGAAGGAAAGGGGATGACCAGAGGTTGAATGAGGATGGGGGAAGAGGAGGACGCGGCGAGAAGGTAGCCCAGGTGAAGGTGCGGCAGGCAGTACTTTTTTAGTTTGACATGCAGGAATAGCACCGGTACCTGACTGACCTGGACACCGACCTGCCAACGACAGGAGAAACCTTAGCACCCAAGCCTGTCAAGGTAGGTATATGGAAGTACATGAGCTCCCTCCCTGGCCTCCCTCCTCTGGTGGGAGTGGCGGAGGGGTGCCTCAGGGTGCCTTGGGAGAAGACACCCAAGACGGCCTGGAAGCTCGAGGTGTGTGATTCCTGAAGCGTTTGACCGCGCGGACCAAACTATCCAAGCCTGATGCGAGGCGCACCGGGTAACGTCACGGGGGCCGCTGAGGGGCTATCTTATCAGGAGCAACGCCCCCCGGGCCCAACCCAGGCACCTTAACTTAGGTAGGGGGCGCCCCTGTCATAAATAGTGCTGCCCATTGGTTGAAGGCGGTCTGCTTTCTCAATTGGGGCGTTCGCGTCAACTGCCCCCTTCTTACGGTGTGAGATATCTTTTTGGTATCATCTGTACTCTGATTTTCCTGTCGAATAGCGCTGCATGCGCAGCGGAGACCTGTTCGATACTTATAAGTACGTGGCACCGCATTTTGACTTTGGATGCGACATGGGAGAGAGGCAAGGCAACGAGTCCAACACATTGCCTGCCACCTTAAGGCTGTAGGAACGTACCTTACGTTTCCTCCCCTCGGATACCCAAAGGCACCTACCTACCTTACCTCAAGGTATCCCCTTTTCACTCAACACTGACGTCTCGCCGGGTCTTCATACGTTCATGCATCATTGCTGAAGGAGTTATTCCCGTCAAAAGGAGGGAGACTTGATCAACATTTATTTACGGTTACCGCCTAGATCGCCGACACCGCCTATCTACATTCTTTGGAAGGCTTTTCAAAAACTTCAAAATTACTCCCTTTTTGAGGATTATGAAGCAACCAGACAGGCGGTTTCAAATGAGGCGTGGCATTTTTCGGGTCAACTAGCCGGCCTTGTGATATCACAGACTGAAGAATCAAACGTGAGAGGGACTGTCAGGAGAAAGGGCCAATGCAGGCGGGGTTGGGTTTCAGAGACGTACCCAACGGCATATGCGGAGAGGAATCTCTGGTGTGTAGGGTTACTTAGCATTGACAACGTCTTGCTTGGCGTGGTCTGGCAACAAGGTCAAAACAATCATGGCAGCGAGTCTTCCAGACAAAAAACCAACTGCAGTAGGCCAGATCACACGCGCCCGGGCCCAACCTGCACATTTGATGAGCCTGTTCCTCCGAGCATTCCGAAAACTCATTATATTAGCCTGCCATTCCCTCAATGACGACTAGTGTTGCGAGAGACAAAGAAACCCCGAAGCTGGATATGCTCCAAACATCGCACGCCCCTCCAAGTCCGTGTTTATATTCATAGACGATCTTGGAGCTTTCTCGGCTGCTTACATCATCTGAATTCGCATGCTAATGCGCGGCTCTTGGATCGTACGTCAGCCTGCTCGCTTGGATGGGTTGTTTGACAATTCTCCAGCTCGTTGAGAAGACCCGGATTCATGGTTTGGAAACCTGTCCCACCTGGCACGCAACGAGTTGGACCAGCGCTGAAACCGGTGATTTATTCAAAATTTCCGTCGCAAAATATTGTTGGATAACAGCAACTCTGTACCATCTTGTCCAGTGGTGCGGCCTCGTCCGGGCACAAGTCAGGGCGAGCTTGCAAATCATTCCGCCACGACGAGGAGTTAATTGCAAATGTAGATGTACTAGGATCCCACGATGCTCATATCCAGACTGGCACATTGGTTGCATCGGCCGTCGTCGGCGGTTACGCAAAACCGACGCCGATCTGGCTCTTGTCGATCTCCGGCGCTCCGCTCCGCCTGCAGATGGGGTCCGTTGCCCCTCGGGACCGAATCGGGCCTGTTCGGGGACTTTGCCAGAGAGAGAGTCTGCCGACTACTGCTACAGTCGACGCTCAGATGTGGTTGCGCGGTCCGCGCTGAGTGTGCGGTTCGCATTCTAGGGCCAGTGGCATCGCCTAGTGTCGTCATCATATGGCTAGATGAAATTATATCGGTCGCGAACATATGGATCAAACGAACAAGGTGAAGACCCCAGGACCCCTATACCAAGTCGGCAAGACCAAATGAAACCCACAATCCAATGGTTGTCGGGGGCTTTGGGCCCTTGGGGGCGACCACGCATTTTGATGTTCCATTGTCGATAAGAGTCGAATCCACACGAGTCGTTCAGCCCTTTGGATCCCATCGGACAAGTTCACGGGGTCCGTTTCGCTGAGGTACCCATTGACAAGGTGCAATCTAGTCGAGAATGCAGTGATTGGCGCTCGGAGACAATCTTCCACGGATGCGCCGGAAGTTGAACAACCGCGGCGAGAAAACAGGGTCTGATGGGGTCGGCATACTGGTCTGCAGCGCTTTGGAGAAAGGACATGTTGGTTTGAATCCCTACGGATTGAATGAATTGAACTTAACAAAATAGGTATCAGCTGCACGCTGCTCTACCAACGCCATGATTCTAAAAACTCCTTGGAAACCTTGTCATGCCCCCAGACGCAGGTAATCGGTATCAGATGAAATTGATGAGTGACAGTTCATGTCCCGATCTCGGCCCGACCAACGACGCCACCTAGTGCATGCGACCTATGGTCCTCGCGCTCTCGCGCCTGAAGGTTGATCGAGCGAGAGACCAGAATCGCACACGCACACCATCGGAAACATGGACGGCCAGTTCCCGAGAGCGTCGTAGTGGTGTGTGGAGACACTTTGGCGTGCCGTCAACTCCGACCGGGCTTCGAGGATTGGAAATATGTCGCCTCAGTTTGTTTGGATGCGCTGCGCGCTTTTAACGCCGTGATTGCGCCGCGATTTGTGGCGGTTTTGACTTCCGCCAACACCGGATTGAGCCCCGCCAATCGCAGCAACCATGCCCTACTTCCTTCCCCCCTGCCCCGGCTTCCCGTTCCAGAAAGCGGTTTAGTGGGAGCTGCTGACAGTGGAAGCAGACGACGTGCTGCTCTGAGTGTCTGTCGAGTTCGTTCTGGTAGCCTTAATGCGTTCGCTGAGGGTGGAATGTTAGTCGATGGACTTCCCGGCCGTTGGCTGCAGAACTCACTGGGTAGAGCGGTCGAGGAGGTGGCACTCATACTTGGCGGTGCCGGACTTGATCTGGAACTTGATGCCCTTGTTTTCCAAGACATTCTGGAGCTGCCCCTTCTGAGCGTCGGCGGAAGGCATTGTGACGGTTTGAAGTTGTTGTTTGGGCAGGAATGATATATGAGCTGGGTCCCTGAGGAGCAAAGGCCTGGCTGAGCTGGAGAGCAGTAGGATGTAAACGGAAGACGCGTGAAGATGGTTGAAGAGGGCAAAGGGGAATCGGGATGAGGGAGGGAAGTCTTCTTAAATATATAGGAAATTGGCTCAGTGTATGTAAAGTGAGATGGAGTGCCGACTTATCCAGGGCTGTTGGCCGTGCCGAGTTGCGACGAACAAGCACGACGAAAGGCCCCAACACGGAAAGAACCACGAACCTTGGCTTTGGGAGACGGGGCTACGAGAGACAAGGACGGGACGGCTACGGGGACGGATAGAGTATGTACCTTCACTAAAGAGTACCTTCGGTTGGTTACGGTACGGTAAGGTACGGGCCCCCCTGCAGAAGGGTCAAGTGGCCGCCCGATGGACGAGGCAAGTGAAGCCGACGTGAGCGATATTCTGGACTGGAGATGCAGATGCAGAGCATGGACCCAGAAACCCAACTGAGGACGGCGAGACACCTCATGTATCCATCTGTACATCTTACCTACATTACCTACATCTTTACCCCGTGCTGCTTGTATCGCGTACCTACCGCCTGGTCTGTGTGAGGAAACTCGACATGGTTTCAGAAGCTTCTTTCCTTGAATCCGATGTATACGGGTACGCGGGATGCAGTGACTGTCAACCAAATATCCGTACCTTGGTACTGTAGATGAGCAATCGGTAGAACTTGCTCTCGGCGCTGGCTCCTACGCTGTGTGCTGCCTCGTCGCCCCTTCCTTTGCTCCATTCCCGTTGACATTCCCAGTCCCGTCGGTTCTCATTCGCATTCCTGATTCCGCCACTGGCTAGTGGTCAACATCGGAGGAGATGAGGAGGAGCGCTTAGTGTGGGGTTCCGCATGTGCGGTGAGACTCAAACCGCGGACCAAGTGGTGCCTCCGGGTCCTCCACTGCGACGGGAGGAGGCTTCATCCCAGCTGGCACATGTGCGTGTGCTCTGCCGTCGCGGACGAGAGCGAGTGTTTTCATGCCGTGAGGCGAGCGAGTCCCACCCAAGGTTCAAAGTCACATTGAGGTGCAAGACGACAGTCCAGAGCGACCTCACACGGGTGCATGTGCTCTGATTCCGCCATCCAGGTCGCCCTCGACTTTTTACGGTCGTTATGTGATACTCTAAGAACCAGACACGCTAGTCAGCTGTCAGCACAGCAGGCGGGGAGGCGGGGGCAAGGAAACCCAATGCCAAGAGGGCTGAACGTAAAAAATAAAAATAAAAATTAAAAAGCATCGAGGCAAACAAATGCTTCTGGAAGCATTCCGCAGCGCGCCAAGCCTTCGCGAAAGCTTGGTCCTGCCTGAATCGACCAAATGCCATCCCATCTTTTCCCTCATGCGCTCCGATGCACCATCCCCAACAAGTCCAGAGCTCGACTGGCCTGTTCTCTGGCCTTCCCCATGCCCCAGCCCAGCCCATCCCATTATCGGCTCAAATCCTCAGCACTGCAGGATCAACTTTGTGGGAGCATTGTCAACAATACTTAATTTGAGGGGCACTCACAAATCTCGGCGGGCAGAAGAGCTGAACCACACGCCATGGACGCTCCCGTGCACCGCTGCGCCATGTATCCATAGACCCGTCTGTATTCGTACCTGTCTGTTCCCTCCCCTCTTCTTCGTGACGATCCCCGTGGGGAGACAGGTCAAGGACCATTGCCGACCAAGGGAAAGGTGGAACGTGTTTCTCATACCCATCCACGTTAACACGGGGCACCCATTCAAGAGACAGGACGATGCCCGGCGGATCAGACACACGCCAAGCGGCTCATGTTGATTCGGCTCACGGGGCTCGCTGGCGGGAGGAAGACAAGACCACATTCTGGCTAAATGACTCGCATTTATTCCTAACCGTCCGGATGTGTCTGCCAAACGTGCTTGCATGTCGGCCACCTCCCGAGTATGGGTATTCGTGTGCCTTGCTCTGTTTGGCTTGATAATTACAAAATCACACTGCCAAGCTGGGTCTCGATTGCACGCAGCTTGCTCGTCAAACGGCTCAGGAACTATTCGCTCCAACTCATGTTCAAGGCTATCGCGTGATTCAGCTCGTCTGGGAAGTCCTTCCCGTGGTCCGAGGGAGGGCCGAATCTCAAAGTCAACCTTGGCCCCGCGAGACTGGAAGAAACCAAGCCTTGGCCGCATGTCACGACTCGGAGGTCGTGGGGCCGGGTTTCTCGTAGCGCTCTTTCCACTGGACGGAGGCCGGGGTGATCCGCAAAACCCCGTTGGCTGGATCCAGTGTCGTCCTGTAGATGTCGTAGAGTCGAAAGTGAGGCCAAGCATCTTGGCCCTCCACTTGTTTTTGAAGCAGAAGAGAAGTTCCCTTGCCCGTGGAGGACTAGTGTCCGACAAGGACCCAAAGTATCTCTACCACAGCGTCACTCAGGAAGCCCACCGGTCCGCTCGCATTGGTGGCATGTGGTCGAATTCACCCGGGCGTCGCGATCCCTCATGCTAATCGAAATCCTCCAAGAGAAAGGGCGCCGCCGATTGATCTTCAGCGTGAGCCTGCAAGAAATGTGAATTCCTCGTCGCGAGGCTGCAACAAGAAGGCGACGGAAGGCAGTCACAGTCCAAAGGCGATGATAATGACGGGGTGTTGCGCCGCAATTGCAGGTGCTCGGTGGAAGAAGAACATGCTCTCCCCGCTCTACTCCGTACTGCGGCTGGCCAACACTGAACGGTGCTCTCAGCCGGCAAGACCCACACGCGACCCTAACCTTACCTACCTTAGGTAATATGCTGAAGTCAGATAGCTGCTCCGGCTCCTACCACCTCCCTAGACTTGATTGACATCACCGTGTGAAGCTGGCCACATCTGCGACCGAGTCCCTACTTGTGCTTATCGACGTGCCTCTTGCGGCTTTTGGCGCTTCCAGTGCCTTCTGGGAAGCATTGTGACTAGCTGCCCTTTGGCCAATGGAATCTGCTCTCGTTCGCATTTGAAACGAATCGCTGCTCCACGTCCTTGCCAGCAGTGAGCTCCCTCACAGAACCTCCGGCCGCTTTCCGACCACAACCAACAACACCGACTGCAAACAAAGATACCCAAATATGTCAGACTACGAGCGAACTATCCTGGAATTCTACCAGCTTCCCAACCCGTACCCGAACGAATGGCCCGACGAAAAGAACCAGAGCGGTGGATCCGACGATGAGGAGAAGGATGAGAAGAAGGCGAAGCTGAATCGCCGCAAGTCGCGATACCAGGCGCTCGAGCGGGCTGTCAGCAACCGAAACAGCATGATCCCCGGCTCGCAGTCCGAGAAGGGCGGCATTGGCAATATTGTCCAGCGAGACGAACCTGACCCCTTGGGCACCACCGAAAGCGTCGTCAGGACTCTCCGCCAACTCGGGGTACCGATCCAAGACGACCCTCGTTTACGTACGTATCCAGCCCGGTAGGAGGAGACGGAGACGAGGGGACGGTGGAAATGCAGCGATTGTTGACCCGATGCTAACACCATGCCCAGGCAATCGGTTCCTCCTCTCCTCTACAACCTTCTCTCCCGCCCTGTTTCTGTCGCAGATGCACGCGACTGCCGACACTCAAAGCTTGCTGGTCGGCCTGGACGTTCTGTCTCAGTCAATTGATCAAAAGTCTGCATCACTTAAGGTCCTGGTGGAAACCAACTTTGAGCGTTTCGTCAAGGCGAAGGCCACTATAGATAATGTCTATAAGGAGATGAAGTACCGCGGCGCGGAGCCGCCACCGCTGCCAACGACCGGCCGCCCTCGAGGCCATTCTCGACATGCTAGTCGAAGCAGCTTCCGTAGCAGCAATGGCGGCATCACACTTGCCAACAACCTTGGATCTCCCACTTCAGACGCCCGGAAAAAGAACGCTCTCGTCAAGGAAAGCGAGTACGGCGTGGCAGGAATCAAGGCACCACTGCTAGACGTGTCCGCCAAGGCCGAGGATGTTTGGGGGCCTGCTCTTGGAGGCCGCGAAAAGGAAGAGAATCTCAAGATCGTCTCGGCCAATCTGGAGCAGTTCAAGGAGTACGTGGAATTGAGCTCTGCCATCGCGGACAGCATCAAGCGCCGAGACTACGAGAGCCTCGTTGAAGAATACAACAAGGCGCGTAAGTTCTCGGACGATGCCCGCTACCTGGCAGCAAACGTATCGGCGAGCAGTTCAACAGACACGCAGCTCTATCAAATCGTACTGGCTGCCCGCATGTGGCACGATGTTGACGAGCAGATTCAATCGTTCAAGCGGGATGTCTGGCGAAAGCTTGTCACTCTACACAACCTTTCGAAGGCCGACAACTTGGGCCAACAGGACCAGCACATGGAGTTGATAAGTCTTCTGTTGGAGCTGGGCGTGGACGACAATCCGATCTGGGTTTGGTTGCTGAGTCGATATGACTATCTCAAGGGCAAAATCCAATCGACGTCGGATCGTTCCAAGGTTGAAGTCGAAGTGCTGCGTCGCCGGCTGGCAAATGCCGAGAAGCCGGGCCCCCATGCGGTCGCATCACACCTCCGTTCACTGGGTCGCGTGGCCGTCGAAAACAAGATTGCCTCGGCTGACTCGGCTGACGTTATTGAATTGTGGGAGAAGATGCTGGCGTACCTGTCCAGTGTTCTCTCCTCACAAGGAATCCTGGGTGAGGTCGTGGACTTCTGGCAGACTGTACAGGGGTTCTTGGATGGCAAGATTCAGCGAACCATGCCGATAGGCTACAACGGAGAATCACAAGAGCATCACCAGTTAACGGAGCAAGGAGCCGAAGACCTGCAGAAGGGCACACTGGAACTTGTTGACATGATTCGGGAAACCGTCTTTTCCTTTTTCGCTGGCCCGCCGCCAGAGGACATCTCGCTTCTATTCTCGCCCCTACCCATGTCACCCAAGAGCCCCCCGTCCGCTTCTGCCGGAACGCCAACTGGCATGCGAGATCCCCGGCTCAACCTCGACCCTAACAACATTCCCCCTCCCTCACCCAAGCGCGGCGAAACCTGGGAAAAGCTGGCCTTTTGGCCTCCGTGGTCAAACTCTGTCAGCGGTGTCCATTATCTCTCCAAGATGCTTGCTCTTGTTGGATCTGGTGCGTCTGATTTGGCGAGCATCGGCCCCGTTGTGAATGGATCGGATGCCAGCGTCTTGGACAGGCTGAAGTCATTGGTGAACATTTCCAGAGAAAGATGTGTCACCGCGCTATGCGCCGCTTGGAACAAAGACGCTGAGAACATCAAGTACGTCGAGGACTGGTACCGATCACCGGAGCTGGGTGACCTCACTCGGATGCCTTCCAGCTTCGCAGCTTTCGAGGGCGCACTACTTGCGGGCATGCAGAAAATTCTCTACATATCTGAAGCCATGTCCAAGCCTGGTGCGGGGGATATCGTCCTTCCACCGCCTAGTAAGCTCTTGCAGATGGTGAGAAGCCAATATGTTACAACGCTCTATAAGGCGCTGAGCGGTATGGTGGAAAACGCCGAGAGATCTGTCAAGAAGGCTGATGACGATTGGACGACTGATATTGACGGCACTATCGCCACCACCGCCGCACCCGCCCCTACAGGCGGAAGGGCGACTCTCGATGCCGGAGACAGGGTACGCCGCTCACATGCCCATCGACGATAGACCATGCTAATAATCTCTTGTAGAATGTACGTATGCTCCTCACCCTCAGCAACCTGCAAGCACTTCGAGCCAAGGTTGTTCCGAATCTTAACTCGCAATTCGAGAACGCTTTCTCGGTGAAGCTTAGCGATGAGTCCAAGACGATCAAGGACGTCTTGGGCCAGATCGATGCGAGACTCTTCCAATCGTATACTAGACCGTCGATAGAATCGCTCAGGAACATTGTAAGAGCCGGCGTCGCAGCACCTGACTGGGTTCCCGAGACGGGACAGAAGCCGCGAGAGGCGAAGCCATACGTCTACGAGGCTCTCCTTAGTCTTGTTCTTGTCCACACTCAGGTTTCTACAACAGCCCCGACTCTCACCTCACAAGTATTGTCTTACCTGCTCGAGCAGACCAGTCGTGAGCTCCTCGAGGCATTCCGCACTCGGCAACGGTACACGCTTGAGGCTCTGATGCAGGCTACCCTCGACGTCGAGTTTGTGGCCCAGACCCTAAGTCAGTACACAACAGACCGCGCCTCCCAGCTCCAAAGCGAAATTTACTCGGAACTTGACGGACGCACCGACAACGACGCACGCGCCCGGCTGCAGAGTGAACTTCCAGAGATGCGCAGCGTGCTTAAGCGACTGCGGGAGGCGAGCAAGAACGAATTTGCATGCTTCCGCAAGCCCAAGCGTCCTGGCATGGGTCCTCAGCGCACTGGGACGGGAGATTCTGCCGCTAGCATCACGAAGGGCTAGAGGCCTCCTCCGGAATGCAGCTGGAGACCTATATTCTACTGAGTCGTTCTCCCGCACCTCCCATGAGCTCTGTCCGTGTTCATGTACCACTTGCTTGCTGGCAACCCTCTCGTCATGCTTAATGCTGACGACGGATGAGCTATGACCAAGCTAAGGGGGCACGATAGCATCGTAGGAGAAAAGGAGCAAGTGTCTCTTGAGTAACGCAGGCGAACACTTGAGAGCTCTGTGCCAAGCTTAATGCCAGGGCCTTTGGGCGCGCCGAGAAAGAGGAAGATACTCATGTTTGCACGAGGCACAGAATGCGTGCGCGAATGTTGAATGTTCAATGTCGTCGTATAGCCAATGTTTTGCAATAACAGAGTTGCACGTCAGAGCTTTTATCAAGTGGCTCGAAACTGCTCGTGTCATAAAGGCGTCGATATATTTGCGGCAGAGTTTTGAGGGATATCTACGGGGAAATCCTCCTTGAAGGTGTGTGTCTGTCCCTTGGGAGACCGGAGGGGTTTTTGCAAGCCATCTATAAACAGAGGTCCATCTATGAAGTCCGTGTGTTTGTTGTTCTTTGATGATTCCCGATTCCTATGTATACCTCGAAAGGGCAAGAAGAGCTTTTCCATTCCCACGAGGGCCCAACATCATACGCTTCCAGTCCTTTTTGCGTTTCTCGTGCCAAAGTTCTGTGGTGCCTTCTCAAGCCTTTGTCTTCTTCTTCCCTCTCTTTTCGCTGACCCCAACTGTTTTGCCTTTCTAATCTCCTATTTCGGTTCATGCGTACGTGAGTATCGAAGTGAAGGATATGTCATACATCGTTATGTCTCTTTTTTGTCGTTGATGGTATCATATCTCGTCTTTTTTCCTTTTTTTTTTCCTTTTCTCTTTCGGGTGGGTTTCGTTGCAAGTTCGCTTTTCTTCGTTCTCATCCATTCATTCATCATAGGAGTCACACATCGACCCGCTCTCTTGCCGCCTACTTTCTGGGACTGTCGGATTCGCCTCCTAAGATCAAAAGCCGTGTTCCCCATACTAGGCGAGCACCGTAGGAAGGGCCTCAGTGACCGTTGGGGAGCCGACAGCAGAAGGAGCCGAGGTTGGAGGCGGTGGAGGTGTGGTATGGCCGGAGCTGGTGGGCGCACCCATGTGGTGACCGCCTGTGCTCTCTCCTTCCTTAGGCGGAAGCAGAACGTGACTGCAGAAGTGGAGTTCCAGAGAGCGGGATGTCTCTGGACTGAAGGCGCAAGTTTCCAACTTCTGAACGACGTCGTCGTCTGTTAAAGGTAAGAGGGTTAGTTATCGTGATATAGCAGAGAGGCAATGGAACAAAGATTGTCTTACAGTCAAGGTTCAGCGCATTGAAGAATTCCACCACTGGAGCATGGTCGGGATCGCCAATATCGAGTACGGTCAAGCGTCCGTCGAGTGCCCGGAATGTCTTTGGATGGGCCTTCCGGAGAGTAAGCAGCATCTTCAACAGGTCCGCAATCTCATGGCCTTGGTTGACATAGCATGAAGGTGGACGGTCCAGAGGCCAACGCTGGCGGAAGTCGTCCATCTCCCAAACCTTGAAGGTCCAGGTGGTCTTCTCAAGACAGTGCAGGAGGATGAGGATCGAGAGGTATACGTCAAAGTGGATCCTGGCCTTGCCGTTTTCGAGACACCGCTGAAGCTCACTAATGAGTTTGTTAGAGACGTTGTTCGCTCTGCGCTCGGTTGCTGCGGACAATTGGAACGTTATCAGGTTGTAGATATCCTGATCATCGCTGCCCGCAAAGTCCTCAGGGCCGCGGGGAACGACAACACCTTGGTGTTCTTCAGAGATGTACCAGCCGCGCTCACGGTCAAGAATCTCGATAAGGCCCCACAGGTCGATGGCAAGTTTCAAGATTTTGCCGGTGGCCTTGTCCTCGGGGAACTTCTGCGCGGAGTCCAGGACCACTTGCATAAAGTGGGAAGGCTCACGCTGTATAAGGGTGGGCAAAATGAGCTTCAAGAACTCTTCCATTCGAGCTGGAAGGTCTTCCTTGTCTTGATCGATCATGACGACTTGAAACAGCGCATGAGATTGTTCCGGAGGCTGGCCATCCCCGTTTTGCTGCTCTGCTCCTTCTGGGACTGTTTCGGGCTGGGGCTGACGAGGCGTGACCAGGGCAGCAAGACTGAGACTGGGACTGTCTTCCCACAAGGAAACAACAAGGGAGGTGCCGTTTGAAAGCAGTTGGTAGGATTGCCTGGCCTGCTTGACTCTTGTCTGCGCCAGAACAACAATCAAAGCAGCCGAGTAGAGCGTCAACTCTTGATTGAGACGAGTCCGAACACAAGGATACGTCCAGTGACGGGGGCCTTGGATCTTGCGGCATTGGTCGCAGGGGTCATGGGTGCCGCAGGTCTTTCTCAGGATGCGGCATCGAATACAAGCACCTTTCTTTCGAGCAGCTTGAACTTCCTTCCGTCGGACCGGGGTGTAAGCCTTTCTTTTGTGCTCACTCGAAGTCCCATTGCCAATGGGCATTCTGGTGCCGCCTCTGTTAGGAGGTGCTATGGGAGCGACATGAGTCGCGATAGTGGGGTTGTGGTTGGTAGTCATGTAAGTCATCTCCCCCCAGGGCTGCTGAGGAGGGGTGGCGTTGCTGAGGTCGGGAATCGTGTTGGTGACTTCTGCTGACGACATGATGGGGCTTACGATCTGGGGCTCATGATGCTCGGCAGTGAGCTGCGGGTCCATTAGGGTGTGGGTGAGACGGGCGGTTGCAGCGGCAGCAACAGAAAGATCCGACGAATCTAGAGGATTAGCGGCGGGTTGCTGCGTCGCTGCTTGAAGGTGCTCCATCTTCTCTTCGGTGGTGAGGAAACTCAGAGGGTTGGCGCTTTCCTGGGAGGCGGGCTCTGCACAGAGTCAGCATTGACCACTTGCACTCATCTCAACTCAGTGTGAGGAGACCTTTTTGGGCCACGAGGATCATGAAAAGAGGACGCCAATAACTTTTTTCTCAAAGGGTGGAAGAGGTAGAGTGAAGGAGGGAAGAAAAAAAGAAGAAAAACTCACCCTTGCCCTCACGAGAAGGCCTGTTCTCATAGCTCGCCGGTGGGTTCTCCAAGGTGAACTGTTCCTGAACCTCAAAGCCCATGCCCATGCCCATTTGACGGGCGGTCGGATCTGCAACTTCTCGTCCTGAAGGTGGAGGTACACCCATCTCGTTTTCTCCAACCTGACGTGAGGCTTCTGCGAGGGTACGCAACGCGGACCAGTTCTCTGGGGCCTCAGTCGCGACTTCTGCTGCAGCTGCAGCATCAAGTTGGTTGACGGTGAGATTCATGGACCGCGGGGCGGATGCGCCTGAGTGAAGACCAGCAAATCCGAGTGCGGCATTGATACGTTCCTCTGGTGTTATGGCGGGGCATTTTTCGGTAATGTGTTTGTGCAAAACTTCGCCACGGCCTTTGGGGAAGTTCTCACCGCATAACTTGCAGGTATGGGGATATCGGTTACTTGAGTCGGCCAACTTGGGACCCCTCGTGAAATACTCCCCAATGACGGGGTTTGGTTTTCTGCCCATGATGACTGTCCGAACGCCCCCAGCCGAGTACACAGGCCGAGGATTCAGAGGTGCTGGTTTACGGGACGGAGCATGTACTGTTGACCGCCGGAGACCGAGTGGTTGAGAGACGGGCTCGCTGTAGAGTCGCGGTGACCGCCTTTGAAATTCTGCCCTCGGTGTCGATATGGGCGAATTGCTGGAGGATCAGCGCTCTGAGATATAGGGAATGGGGGTCAATATTGGCGTAGCAGTCTGGAGATATTGCAGGCAAAAAATTGCCTTGCCTGGATTATTCCAGCGCGTGACAATGATCGATTTGCCTTTGCTTGACCTGAAGAGAGCGATGCGATTCACAAATTCTGCCAAAATTTTACACCGCTCTGTGCCAAATCTGGATGAAGATAATCCGGAGCACCCGTCCCGTCGTGCACCTATCGGATTAATGATGATGGGGACGTTTCATCACGTGAGTAGCAGCTCAGTAAGGTTCCACCCATGTGCTTATCCCAGCAGCTGGCACCAGATGCTTAGGTTCCGTCTCGGCCAACATCAGCAGGTGGACCTTGGTTGCGGTTGCCATACAATACCTACCTACGTGACTACCTACTTACGCTTCACAGACATTCAAAGTCTCTCTCTTCCAAGAGCAAGAGGGACATGATCCCCGAGTGCAGCTCCAGGTGCTAGGCGAAGATCTATTTGTCGACGTAGCTTGGCTACGCAAAGTCCCTTCGATCACTGTTGTATAGCGTTGTACGTTGTACGAAGAAGTCTTGAGAAGTCTTCCACACGTGCATTGGGGCATTTGACCCGTAGGGCCGCAACGTCCCCCTGCGCGGTCGGGTGGCACTGGCTCGTGTCGTCTTGTTCCTGGAAAAAAGGGGTTCAAAATGCTCCGAGTACTTGAGCTGAGGTACCTAGGGACTCTGAATAAACGTGCAAGTCTCGGCGTTGTCGTTGCTTAGTGGACCCTGTCCGGCACGGGGCCGAATGCAGGCCACATGCGAGGGCCGAGTGGCTTCAGTGTCTTCGGCCGTGTCCTCGAGAACGTCTGATTGACGCTAACGGTAAGGGAATAGGGGGAATGCCGTCAGTGATCTCGACTCCCTCCGATTCCCCAAATGAACCCGGGTCTCGGCATCTAGCCCCCAATTGCTCAAAGAACGTGCCAACCCGTTCGGCCCGGGCGTTGGCTCGTTGGTTGACTGGGCTGCACATCAAAACGTTAATATTTGACACCTTCAGGGCGGCGGATCATGCCTTTGGATGCCCCCATTTCCACGATGCGGCCGCCAAAAAAGACAGGCAACCCCGACAAGACCCGAATTTCCCCTCCCTCGCAGCGCTTATCCGACGGGGCCATATGTTGAAGGGTTACATTTCGCGCACCTGGGATCTCTTTTTAGTCTCGTTGGGCGCTTAGGTAAACTTGGCCAAGTACCGTTCCCGGAGGGGTCAGATCAGAGACGGGACGGCCAACAAGCGAAGGGTTAGCTGGATAAGTTATGCCGCGGAATGAGCCCAACAGCCCCCATTACGAATCCGTCAACACCAAGACTTTGCGCGGCTCGCGGCACTCACGCTCTGAGCACCGCACCGTCATCTGCAGCCTACCATCCAGCGGCTGTCTTAAGCACCGCTTTCTACCTCCCCTCCGTGACAATCTTCTATATATCTATCATCCCCCCGGGTCTTGTCATGCCATCCTGAAAAGCCCCTCGTCCAGTCACAGTCTTTCGTTGCGGCACGTTGCCTGTCCCTCGTTACCCACACCACGGTCCCTACAGCCTACAATACGACGTCGTGTTTACCTCGTGGGAGCTTTTGCAGCGTCGTTTCGTGCTTGTTCTTGAGATTTGGGTCGTTCGTTGCTTTATCAGATCTCCAGCAGAGTGCCGTCTTCCCCTCCTTCCTACTTCGGACCCGTCATTCAGAGAAACGCCCAAGGTGGTTCGTCCAGGTGCAAGTGCACTTGAAATATACATATACATAAAGGTGGGCGAAAGTTTGTTAAAAGACTTCGATTGGCACTCGTCTTTTTTTCCCCCCCTCCCGCAATAGTTCAAAGCTATCGGACCTTGCATTCTCGACGGAAAATGCGGCGCGGTATTCTTTTGCACTTGGCGTCGACGGTGGCAGCACAGTCTGCCGACCTAGCCGGCTATGTTTTGACAGATGTAAGTTGCCTGAAGCTAATGTAGGCTCGGTCGACTGACATATCCCCAGACTGGCTCCGTGGGTGGAGGCAACACCTTCCCCGGGGTTTCGAGGCCCCTGGGCATGGTCAAGCTAGGGCCTGATCTCGAGAACGGGGTCGACGCCTACTCTGGATACCTTCCCGATGGCCACTTCATAGGCTTCTCCATGCTGCACGAATCCGGTACTGGAGGTGCCCCCAAGTATGGCGTCGTCAACCAGATGCCTGTTGTAGGCGACATCGAGAACCCGTTGAGCCAAAACACCGACACCCGGGCGCAGCCCGACGAGACTGAGGTTGGCCACTACAAATCGTTTCTCAGCTCTGGAGTCACCGTCGAACTCGGGGCGACAAAAAAAGCCGGCCTCTATCAATATAGTTTCCCTAAAGACAAAGGCTCTTCCAACGTAATCGTAGACGTATCGCATGTCCTACCATCGTACAGGGGACAGGGCCTGGGCCAGAATTATTTGGGGGGGAAGATTGAGATCAAGGAAGGGGATGACTTTCACTACGAAGGTTACGGATACTATGACAACGTAAGCTATGCCGACCGTGCCACTTGACTCAGGAACCTCGACTGACCCCCAAAAGGGCTGGAACCGCGCGGCGAAATGGCAAGTATTCTTCTGCGGCTACTTTGATAGCACGCCGACTTGGAAAACATTTCTCGGCAAGGACCTCACATCGACTGAGCTTTCGGAGTACGGCCTAGAGACGAGTTATGAATCCGAGACCCAGCGGCTGGGAGCCATATTCACTTTCGAAGAAACTGCCGTTAAGTCGAGGGTCGGAGTCTCATTCATCTCCGAGTCCCAAGCTTGCAGCAATGTAAATACGGAGATACCCGCAGACAAGAGTCTGGCTTCTGTGAGGCAAGACACTCGGGATGCGTGGAACACGGAGGTGCTCTCCAAAGTCAGGACATCCGACACGAACACGACAAAGCTCACCCAGTTGTACACGGCCTTGTACTTCATGAACCTGCTTCCAACCAACAAGACAGGCGAGAACCCTCTTTGGGACTCCGAGGAGCCGTACTATGATGATATTTTTACATTCTGGGATACTGTAGGTCCTGTGCGAGGGGATTCTGGGTCTACAGAGTTGACAGGCACATAGTTCCGTTGCACCACTTCGCTCCTTCATATCCTCCAACCCGAGGCTTACGAAGAATTCATCCGTTCCATGATTGACATCTGGCGCCATGAGGGCTACGTCTCCGACGCCCGTTCTTCTTTCTTCAACGGTGCCGTACAAGGTGGTTCCAACAGCGACAACGTTCTCGCCGACGCGTACGTAAAGGGCGTCCGCGGTAAGGTCGACTGGAATGACGGTCTGTCTGCCATGCTCAAGAACGGAGAAATCACACCACCGAACAATAACGACCCGCGTGACCGCTCCAGCTCGACCAAGGAAGGCCGCGGTGCACTCCCAGACTGGCTAGAGTACGGTTATATTACCCCGACGTTTGCTCGCGCTGTTACTCGCGCCGTAGAGTACTCGACAAATGACTTTGCCATTTACCAGGTGTCCAAGGGCCTCGGCCTGTCGGATACTGCAGACAAGTACCTCAAGCGCTCTCGCTACTGGCGTAACCACTGGAACGAGAACATGGAGGCTCTTGGCTTCAATGGCTTCATGGGCCCCCGCAACTCGGACGGGAGCTTTCCGTCACAGGACCCCCTTGACTGCGGTGGTTGCTACTGGGCGGAGGCATACTATCAAGCTACGCCCTGGGAATACTCGTTCAACGCGCACCATGATGCTGCACACATGATTGAGCTTGTCGGCGGGGCGCAAAACTACTCTGACAGGCTCGAAAAAACATTCGAACCTGGACAGTACAAGGGAAACGGCCAATTCGGCAACACGATCTTCAACCCAGGCAACGAGCCTAGCTTCGGCACGCCGTACCTGTTCAACTTTGTCAACAAGCAGCACCTCAGTGTTGAACGTTCGCGTTTCGTCGCCAAATCCTACTACAAGCCCGCCCCCAATGGCCTGCCCGGAAACTCTGATGCCGGAGCTATGGAGTCGTGGCTTCTTTGGAATATGATCGGCCTGTATCCCTTGACAGGACAGACGACGTTCCTCATTGGCTCTCCCTGGTTCTCAGACCTGACTATTTCGCTCGGCGGCGGCCGTGAGCTCAACATCATGTCGACTGGCGGGTCCGAGGAGTCGTTCTACGTGCAATCATTGCGCGTCAACGGTGAAGAATGGGACAAGTCTTGGGTTACCTGGAACGATATCTTCGCTGAAGGGGGCTCGCTCAAATTCGAGCTCGGGACGGAGCCTAAGGAGTGGGCGACGGCAGAGCTGCCCCCGAGTCCGGCTAGTGTTGACTCGCCGAACCCGGGTTCGAGGTTGAGACAGCAGCGGCGAAGGCGCTGGTGGCGTCGCGGTGACCAAGATGCCATTGGATGGTAGTTTGCTGCGTGCTATAGCCGATATTTGTAGAACCAGCTTTGGCCAGCTTGCCCGTGGTTCTTAATTGGGAGACATTTTTGGACAACCTCTTCATAATCTAAATTCTTTAGTAATGAATAACGACAAACGTAAGCGTGAGAATGATTCACTGTCTCCTTCACTCCGACTACCAAATTTCTTACCAATTCCCGGGTGTCTCCTCCGTTAAAATCTCAGAATCACACGGCCACCGTCGATGTTCTCCGCACAGATTCACACAGTCGAGAAGAACTTTTGGTAAAAACGACTCGTATTTTCACACACAAACTCCTTCGCTATGCCAATATTGCCTTAAACATAGAATGTGGAGTGAGGGTATCGAACTCATAATGTACCTACGGAAAGCAACGTTGTGTTCTACTCTTGATCAGCGGGATTCTCCTCCACCCCAAACGTTCTTGAAATCGTCTGCATCTCCCACACGGAAGTTGTTGTTGAAATCGTCTTCTTGTTCGCTCTCCGCCCATGGCGACGCCATGGCTTCTTGTAAATGAGGTGACTCTATGTCTTTGTCTACGTCTTGTTGAGCAACAGGGGATGTCTCGGGTTGAGCCGGCGGGGCAGGTGCTTTTGCAAAGTCAGGAGCCGGACTTTGCTGTTTGGTTGACGGCCCGGACTCCGAATAAATCGGGGATGATGTTGAGCCTGATCTCTCAACAGGCTCTTGCTTCTGCTTTTGTTTCTTCTTCTTCTTGCTGGCAACTACTATGGGTTGGTCAGGCCGAGGAGACTGACGCAGATATTCAGTAGTGGAACGGGATGAAGACGCAAAGCCCAAGCTGCCCTGAGAAGACATATACCGCTTGCTTAACGGCTCACTCGCCGTGATTACGGGATACTGGATGAGGTCAGTAAATCGCATGGACGTCGCTTTGGGCTATATCTTACATTCCAGTCACCAAACTCTAGCTCACGTGCCTTGACGTAGAGTTGCTCTTCGTCGGGGTCAATCTGGGGATCATTGGCAAGTTCCTCGTGGAAAGTGCCGTTGGCATAGTTGTACTCTTCGCTCGGGCCGCCCGCAGTTCCCACGAGCAAGGGATCCCGCTCGTTCATATCACGGTTGACTTGACGATCAACCTGGCCGGGTGTAGGTATCCAATACTTTCCCTTCCCGCCCCTAGAGTACCGCATGCCCTCCTTGAGTCTGCCCAGCCTGGCGCGCGACTCTTCATGAGCCATGATCTTGTCGCCTGAATCGAAAGCACGGTATCCGTATTTGTCGCCTTTGAAAGTCTCTTTGGTGTCCTCGATCAGATCTCTGACGCCAAAGGCGTCACGGAAGGCGAACTTGACAGGCATCCTGGCGGACAAGATGCTGTTGTCAGCGAAGTCGTGCCAGGAGAAGGCATACCAGTGGGCGATGGCGAATGCAGGCATCTCTATGCAAATCAGAGCATCCTGTATAGCCGCAGCCAGGTTGCTAGGGGTGTAGCCTTCGACATTATCTGGGATGGCACCCAGCCAAACGAGGATCGAGAGCAAAAACCCCTGCCAGTAGGATGCAAAGATGATGAGTTTGATGCACAGAAATTTGGGCACAGGGCGAAAAGGCACCAGATCGTTGTGCATACACACCCAGAACAAACCAAGACAGTACAAACTGAGGGTCACACTGATATTGTAGATCAGGCTGCTCCAGAAATAGCCCGACTCGGCACTAATGTATCCTTCTTGGTAGGTTCCGGTTGCCTTCATGATGACGGTTGCTAGGGCCAGAACAGGTTTGAGCCATGCATACTGAAGAATGCCGCGCTTGATGGCGAGGAAGGTATGAGGGTCAGATATGTCAACTCGGGCGAGGACATGATTCATGGGCCAAAGGTGGTGAACCGGCTCCCGGCCATGGGTCATGATGATCAAAGCGCGTTCTCCACCGAGGTAGTTGATAAGGAGTTGGAAGAAGGTGTAGATGGTGAAAGCCTGGGAATGTCAGATAGGAAAGGCGGTGGCTTTGGAATAAGGTGTACCTCGTAGATATCACGGATAGGGTCGAGAAACGAGGCAGCCGTGATGGAAACCATGCTCGTCCATGAGGCGACGGAGTAGATGGGGACCCTGAAACAGCAAGTCAACGATGTGGACGCTTCTGCTACGACATCAAGCAAACGTACATGAGCAGTATCCGAATGACATAGCGCTGGAGCAGAGGCTTGCGGTAGTTTTTGCTATATCCATATTAATCGCTGGGCATCGTGGAGTGGATCGCGGGACGGCCTACGACTGCAGGAAGATGGAACTATGGAGCGCATGTTAGCCTCAGCTGTGATTGTTTGAGAAGGGCCAGGGCTCTGCTCACACGCCCGACAAGAGCGTCGCTATCAAAGCCGCGACGCCGGAGACGATGATGGTGGCCGTGGTCAGCTTCTCGCCCGTGCCGCCCGCCATGTTGTCTGCGGCGCAGAGAGATGCGTCAAGTGCGGTGGGTTGTGGTGATGGTGGTCGTGTGCCTAGCAAGGAGCCATCGAGAAAGCTCAGGTCGAAGAAGAAGCAGAAGACGCGCGAAACGAGCAGTATCGTGCGGTGGTGGCCGATAGCAGGTGGTGTTCGCAGCCACAAGTTAACCTGTCGCCAGCAAAGACTGTGCAGGTAGAGCAAGGGGCGAGGGCAAAGTGGGCGAGACTTGAAGAGGAGAGTTGCGACCTTCAGACGCGACGGCGACGGCGACAGTGACAGCGACAGTGACAGCGATGACGATAGACCGTGCTGCCCTCAACTACTGTTGCACTTGTAGAGTGTTGCGTAAGTGCAACCTCCCACACGTGAAGGCGCACAGGTAGTAGCTGCCTACCTACCTACCTTAGGTAGGTCGCTGCATAACTGGAGGTACGTACCGGCTGTACGTCAGGCGGGCCAGACCCTCCGCCAGCAGCTGCAACAACGGGGGATGAGGAGGGGAATGGTGCAGCACCGAATTGAGAAGCAGCAATTGGAAGGCTAATTAGAGCCTCCAATTAATTGTTAGCAGACAGGCGGCAGGCAGCTCCCTTGGGCTGCTGAGGTGGATGGTTTCACAGTGTGCTTGGGGTCACAGTTGGAGATCAGGCCGTGGCATGTGGGGGACACAGTCTTCCATCTCCCACGCCTCCAGACGTGAAGCTGATTGCGATGATCCACTCCACTGCGAATAGGAAGCTCCAGGGCTTCCCTGCACCGGGCAGTGTGTACGCACACCGGGTCCCTGCCTCCTCGGGGCCACTTCCGCCTGGGCTACCTTTAGGTACTTAACTTAGCGCGAGACAACAGCCCCATCACATGGATGCGCCAGGGCATCGCAACGAAGCTGGTTCACAGTCCGGGCGGCTTCTATGCATCACTGAACCTACTAACCGTGGCACCCGCGCTTTGCATTTGATCTGCATTGGTTGGATCCCGAGCTTCCATCCCGTCCCAACTTTCCACTACCTGCTCTCACCAACGGCAACTGACCGCAGCACGCAGCACACCTCACCCCCATACGCTCTCTCTTGATCGTGTCTCAACATTACAACCCGACTCGACTCCTCGATCCCCCATAGCCCGAACTGCGATCCCCTCCAATGCTCCATCTCGTGGACTGCTAGCACTGCTTGCGACTGCTTGCTAGCCCCGTGTTGGTGCTTCTCGGTCAACACCACCAGACTTGCACCAATTCCCCCGTGAGCTGCGACATGGCAGCAGAGTAGACCGAGACACTCCGAATTCGATGCCACCGCTTGGGTCTTGCCGCTTCTGAGGATTCCGTTCTGCAATGGCACAAGAAGGGGAGCCCAATCCCGCTCCGGCGGGAACGCCAGCCTTCAACGGGTATTTGACGCGATTTGACATGATAATGCTTCGCGAATGCTGACCGCTGATCCGGCAGAGAGTTTCTGGCCTACATGCTCGTCTGCGCTGCTCTGTGAGAATAGACAACTCCCTGGAAAACAACGCGACCAATTGCTAACTCTGCCCAGTGCCGTCTTCTTTCTCCTTTACTTCAACCGAGCCTTCGGATCCCTACTTTCGTGGGGCATACGCACCTACACTTGGCACCGCTACCGCATTTACCTAGACATCCAGGCGTTGCAGGTCTCCCTTCTCGGCGGCCGCATATTCTTCACCGGCCTGCGGTATCACGGCAATAACGAAACCTTTCTTGTTCAACATGGCTACGTCACTTGGAGGTATTGGTTGCGCCGTGTGCGCGAGGTGGACATCAAAGCTTCAGCACAACAGCAAGCCGAACAGGCATCATTTCTCACAAATGGTCGTCACTCAAACCTTCCTTGCAGAGTAACCATGTCTCTGGTTGGCTTGGAGTGGTTCATCTACAATCGAAGCCCAGCATACGATAGTGTTTTAGCTGGGCTCAAGGAACCTACCGCTGCCGAAAACATGTCAACGGCCTTCGAGTCTAAAGAAAAGACGGCCTCTCTCAGAAACCGAGGGCAGAGGGAATCCGAGAAGTCAGATCGCTCACAAGATGCTCCTGAAAAGGAAGCTCCTGGAGCCGCGCTTCTTTCCAGAATAGGAAACACTCTAGGTCGCCGTGGCTCTTCCGCCAGCCAAATTAGCACACCTTCTGACGTGCCTGAAGAGAGCAGTGAGGCAACTCAGTCCGACACCGACCTACCCTTCCTGTTGCAGCTATTCCCTATCTTTGTTACCTGCCAAAAAGCGGCGGTGGTCTTGGGAAACGACAACACGAAGGCCATCTTGATCGTCAAAGCCGACGGACTGTCAGGCGAAATCGATGCCTCAAAAACGTCAACGCCGGACCCGTACAAACAGATCTTCAAGATCAAATTCCAGCATCCCATTGTAGAAATGAGAGAAAATGACGACTTCAAAGAGGACCAGGCCACTAGGGCAAGTCGAGAAAAACTAGTTACCCAGGAACCTAGCCCGACATACAAGACAACCTTTTTCAAGAGACAACGGCGCCGCGCACTGGGAACTTTGAGGAATCTGGTCCCGTATTGGCGAAAGTCGGTCGAGTCCTTCTCGTTGGGTTCTAGGAGCCCTCTTACGACAGCCGTATCGCAGATACCTGGGTCCAGTCATTGGCAAGGGTTGGCACGATATCTTGACGAGGATGAACAGGATGCCAGATTGCGTTGGGCGGGCGTAGAATACGCCGCCGAGTCGACCATCGTAGACAGTCCTGAGGCAACGTTGACAATCTACTGGGACGTTGTCGGAAAGGTCACAGCGGAAGCCTCGAGACAACGTTCTAAAGAAACGAGCGCAGCAACGTACATCAATGGCGATGAAGCACCTGCTTGGGGAATGATCCTCGCCATCAAGGGTGGAATTGTGAACTACGGGCCATGGGCTGACCGCCAGAGGGCCGATCTTCAGCGTGTGTTTGTGCCCAGCCTATCCAAGGACGCGGTTCCGGCGACCCCTCTTGCAGAGGGTGCTTACCGTGTTCCCACTCAGTTCAAGTTGTACGTCGAATTGGACGAAGAGGTGACACTACGCATACCAATACGAGAGGATTCCAAGAACTGGAGATGGAAAGGAAAGGAGCCTCCCCTGAAAACGACACCCCCGCAGCAGCAACGGCGGAAACAACGAAATCGGGCTAAGAAAGACATCAAGCCTGATGCCGCCCCTCTTCGTCCCGGTGGTTGGCTTGATTTCATCGTCCCTGGCAATTCGACGATCTCGTTCACAATGGACATGCTGCCCAGCGCGACCGGGTATCAAATGAAGTTAGACATTGATCTGCCCAGTACTGAGCTTGCAAGTAGCGTTAACCATGAGCTTCTGTGGCGCTCAGGGGCTCAGCGCATATCCTGCGATTTGTCTACACCCCTGAAGTGGAACTCATTGAGATCTTGGTACTTTAACATCGTCGCAGACGAGCTGGAATTATTCATCCTCAGAGACCATGTCTTCCTGCTGATTGACTTGGTCGACGACTGGGCCACAGGTCCGCCAGCCGAGTACCTCGTGTTTACTCCTTTCAGATACTATCTCAACTTGGACCTCCGCAACGTTAAATTGTATCTGAACATCAACGACGGCAACATCATCAACAACCCCACCGACTTGGACGACAATGCGTATGTCATAGCTCAGAGTCCGTCCCTGGTAACGAATGTCTGCATCCCTATCGACAAATTTCGGCCCAGCATCAACGCAGTCTCTTTTGCTCTCGGCGCGGAGACTTTCAGACTGTCTTTGCATGTCCCACCGTGGAACACACAAGCCGCGTTCATCGCATCGAAAGAAATTGGCCACGGTGAGAATTTTGAGCTTGACGGGAAGTATCATTACAACGCCACGACGTCGCCAGCCAACATTGATACACTGACTCTGAACATGGGTGTACAGTCGCCCACCATAACCCTGTATGGCTTTCTCATACGATACTTTCTGGTGCTGAAGGACAACTACCTCGGAGATTATATTCACTTCAAAACTCTGGAAGAGTATCAGGAACTTTTGAGAGCGAAAGAACTTAATCCCGACGCGGAATTGGCAACCCGACCGCCCCCAAAGAAATCAAACGATCTGGACGTCATTCTATGTGTCAAGGTTGATGACCCTCGCATACTACTGCCCGCCAATCTGTATTCCAGCCAGCGCCACGTTCAAATTGAGACTGCTGGCCTGTCGCTGGATCTCCGTTTCACGAACTACTACATGGACCTGCAGGTCAACCTAAGTCCTCTAAACCTTTCTCTCGGAAACACAGAATCAGGCATGGAGACGCCAATAAGTGCTGTATCAAGCACGCAAATCTTTGTCGACGGCATCGCGATTTATGGCCATCGTTTGTTTGGACTTCCTCCCACAGAACCGACGTACCTATGTAATTGGGATATTTCCGTGGGGACAGTCTCAGGCGAATGTTCGACCGACTTTCTGAGCGCATTGATCAGTGGAGGCAAGGCCTTCGCGTTCGAATTCGACGACGACGAGAATGCTTTGATACCGCTTTCATCAATCGTTGTATACGATGTCACCTTCTTGAGGGTCACTGTGCAAGCCGTTCGCGTCTGGTGCCATGTGGAAGACGTAGCATTCCTTTTCTCCACCGGCACGCTGGACGTCAAGTTCAATGATTGGGCTCGAACGCATTACTCCAGACGTGCAGACATCAGGATCCCCGACATTCAGGTTTCGTGTGTTAACTCTGAGTCTGCCATACGACACAAGTGGAAAGCTCAGCACGGCGTTGAAACCGATGCACTTTTCCAAGCCTCTATCCGAGTGGCCATAATCGGAAGAAAGTTCCATTTTTCTGAAGAGCGCAAGTTGCAACAGGAACTCATTCGCCGTGAAGATCAGCGGACAGGCCGCACCGAGTTCCTGCTGCTGCCCAGCATCTTGGGGGAGATGCTCCCTGATCAACTAGATCCTCCTGCCCAAGGATTCCCGCCAGTCCCCCATCCAACGGTCTTGGACGGCACCATCGGAGACCAAAGATCTTTTGACAGCCGGTCAACTTTCAGCCGCAGCCGGCGTCTTCGCCACAAGAGTTCCTTCCTGTCTACCGCCACCACTAGTTCCAGTGACAGCAGCGTGGTGAGGCCAAGAAGCTCGGTCAGGTCACGGGCGAAGTCCAGACAATCGGATCTTCTCTATCCTGACAGCCCTGAAATGGGAAAGAGGCATCCCCAACACCAGCGTGATATCTCAGCGTCAACTGGTCGCCACTCCGCATTCTACAGTGCTGTTGGGGATTTGCAACGCGATACGAACTACCACTCGTCGGTGGCTTTCTCCAGCCAATTCTTTACTCCACCATTTCCTCTTGAGAGCATTCGGCCAGATACATCGGAAGCTGTCATGCAAAGCATTGAGATACACGAAAAGCAGTCAGCGTTCAGTTTCTCGGAATTTGACCTGGATGATATTGACCCGGACTCCTTGGCAGAAGATCGTGCTCAAAACAGCGTCACAGTCGAAATACCCTCGGGGGTAACCGCTTTTCTCACCCCTACTGCTGTACGGCATGCCTCTTTGCTCATTGCAGCACTGCAGCCAAGTGAGCCGGAAAGCATTCTCGACAGTCTACAGATCGCTGCAATGACAGACATTTTCGACGACCATAAGAAGAAGAAGGTTGCGGGCGAGATCACGGACATTATGCTCAGGATCCCCAAAGCCAGCATCCGGTTTCTCAACTCTTCGTGTATGGATCATCTCAATCCTGGAGACGAGGAACAAGACCAGTACGATGTGTCGTTGTCAAAACTCTCGTTATGCCTCCGATCAAGTGAGGCTTGGGAGGACCCAGAAGAGCCAGTGAAAAGCAACAAAAGGACGTCGGTTTTGCTCAAGCTCGGGTCTGCCGAGGTGTCTGCTTCGGAACGATTGTCCGGGGCGGAAGAAAACCAAGCAGCCTTCATGGCCCAAATAGAGCGGATAGTGCTGTCACTGGGCTCAAAGGACGTCACCTACATTGACGCAGATATTGGTGGCATCAAAAGCAGCACTGCGTCAGAGAAGATCGAGTATTTGGCTTCGCTCATACATCGGACTGGCAGCGTTGCTTCAGAGCTAGGAGAGGTGCTAAGCCAGACCATGTCTCGACATGAAGATCGGATCAAGCACTTCGTTTACAAGCTCATGACGGATGGCCATCCAGTTGGCGATCCATCTTTTCTGACGCGCCCTTCAGCGGTCTTAAGATCGGCATCAGAACATCTCCGGACCTATGATTCATGGAAGATGGCCGCCCGGCTGCGTCAAATATGGACCAGAATGCCAGCCAGCTTTAGAGACGATCTGCAAATCAATTGTCTGTCCGGAGTGGTTTCTCCGCCACCTGATGCCTCTCAGCGAGTGATCGATGCTTTCCAACGATGGCGCAGCTGGGATCTATACGACGTAGTAGGTTCCGAGCTGATCAAAAACGTATTCGGCAAGATGAACGCTACTGGCAACTCTGAAACGCCTGATTTGCCCATTCTGGCCGCTCTTCGGTTGAGGGACATACAACTGCTTTTGGATCCCGGGCCGAAGGAAAACCGGATCGTTTTCGCTGATTTGACAATGAGATTGGAGAGGAAGATTGCCATCTCCCCAGGACAGTCAGAGAGCCCTAAAAACATGACCGTCCTGAACGTTTACTGCGGAGAAGCGGCCGTGATGCTGAATTGGGAGCTCTGCGAGCTAGCTGAAGACGTGCTCCGCCTATACAATAAATCTAGCCGGGCAGCAAAGCCACGAAAAGAGCCACAAGAGAGCACGCCCTCGGAAAACAAGGTGAAGTCCCAGGACACCTTCCATGTTGTCCTGGCTGTGGGACGTGGGTCTGTCGAAATCGACACCATCAACCTAAGCGCTACATCCCTAGGTCATAATCTGAAAGCATCTTGCTTGATCGACGGGTACGAAAAGACGGGCTCATCCATCAACTTCATTTTGAGCTGTGATGCAGTTACGTCAAGATTACACCATCGATCCGAGCTCTTGGGGATGTTCCAACTGAGAGACCCGAGCGTCTTTATTTCTCACGAGCTCCTAGAGACCGATACTACGTCTTGCCACACAATCAAATCCACGGCCAGCAGTCACAATTTGACTCTGGCTGTGAAGCAAGATCCTCTCTTTCTCGTGGAAGTGGTCGACTACCTAGTCAAAGACGAATTTACCCAAATCCATAAGCTTCAAAAGCAGCTCCCAAAGTCACCGGCGCCTCGGCGCGATAGCATCAAAATAGCCGAACGACTCTCTTCTTTCCGGGTCAACGTTGCGATGTTCCTGGACGAATACCTCATAAGCGTACCACTCCTCCAGTCCATGACATACAACATATCTGGTGTTGTGGCGCGAGCAGCAGTGGCTGCCAATTTTGGAAAGGAGCTAATCTTTGACTTCGATGTCAAGGAGAACTCACACGAGATTCGAATGGATGTAAAAAATCAGCCTCGCAGCATTTCACTTCTACGCATCCCACCCACGAACGGCCGGATTGTGAGCCATATGGGCCAGGAAGAGCATTCAGTATCGGTGTTCGGCTCTGTGGAGCTAATGCAACTCGATGCTTCCGCAGTTTATAGCTTGCTGCGGGCACTAAATAGACCGCAGATTTCCAGTGCCGTCACTGAATTGCAAGAGAGCACCAAGGCCATCCAAGAGCATATCAGCGAAATATTCGGTGAGACGCCTTCTGCTGCGCCCAAGGAGACTTCTCCGCCACCGTCGACGTCAAATCTTGTCTACACAATCCATCTCACCTTGGCTGGCATCGAAATGTTTGGAAAGACACCGCTAGTCTCAGAAAACGACCCAACAGCATGCTTGTCCTTTGCCTTGGATCGAGTGCATCTAGAAGTTTCGAATCGGCACGAGTCCCATGGGCCAATCTTGGCCCAACCCGAGCTACATGTCAACCTGCGACAGATCTTGATTGACGTACAAAAGGGCAAAGACAACGCGATGAGATCTTGCGGCAGCCTTGCCCTAGGAGCTCTGATTTCAGCAAACACACGTCCCACAGAGGACGGCAGAGAAGAGAGATCTTTTAACTTCAGGAGCGACGGGCTAGAAATCAATTTATCACCCGAGACTGTATCAACGGTGGTTGCTGCGCTGGGTTACATGGGTGATAAAATCAAAGATCTTGATACCTCTCGAGAGCTTGAGTATCTACGCAAAATTCGGCAAACCAGACCACGCATTGCGATCAACGATCAAGAAGAGATGGAGGAACCGGACATTATTGACTCCTTCCTCTCGTCTATTGTTTACCGATTTGAAGTACGCGACACTCAAGTTTGCTGGCTTGTTGGAGATCCTTCGGAAGACTTAATGCCACTTGCAGGGAGCAAGGAAGACCTCATCCTATCAGTCCAATTGGTCAGCTTTGGAACACGCCAGACAAAGTCAGCCAGACTCACCATCGAGAACTTCCAGCTTCAAATGGTTCCTCCGGGTCAAGACAGGAGCCTCAGGTCTCTTCACTCGGCCTTGCTTCCGGAGGTCGTCTTCAACATCGCATACGTCTCCAACCCCAACACGCGCCGCTTAGCGTTCCAGGCAGTTGGCAAGTCGCTCGATCTTCGTCTAACCTCGGGCTTCATCATTCCTGCGGCCATATTGAACGACTCCATTGGGCTCTCGATCAAGAATGTGCAGCGTGCATCGCAAAACTGGACCACGGGAACAGCTCCTGCCAAGGTCGACAAGATAGAGAAGGTCGAAGAGCCGGCTCCTCCGAGACGCAGTGTCCTCGGCGCCAAACGTTTAGAATCTCTTCTGGTAGACGCTGACTTCTCGGGTGCTGTGGTTTACGTGTCTGGCAAGAAACCGACGGATGGGCTTCGTGGAAGTTCAAGAACTGGCAGGCCATCCTTGGCCGGAAAATATGGCCAATTCAGCACTGATGACTCTGGCAGCAGCACTGTGCTCAGGACTCCAGGTCTGGCCTGGAAATTCGAGTATCGCGACAATGGCCACGAAGATCCTTCCCTGTACGGCGAAATCAAGATCGATGCATCGAGCAATATCTTGTACCCCTCTGTTGTGCCATTGATCATGGATATGACAACGAGCGTCAAAGAGGTTGTCAGCAAGGACACAGATACTCCGGCGGTTCAGACTCCTGCAGCAGCCAAGTCCAAACCTGGCAACGAGGATAACATTCTCACTGCCGACCCGAACGCTGTCATTGGTCGTCTCAAATTGAACCTCGGTCTGCGGATATGTCGTCAAGAGTTTTCACTCAGTTGTCAGCCCATCGCCCGCGTTGCTGCCACAACCTGTTTCGACGACATCTACTTTACCGTTAACACCGTGCGATCCGTGGAACAAGGCAACTTCTTCTCCATATCAGGCGCGTTCTCCAAGCTTCAAGCGTCCGTTCAGCATGTGTATTCTCGAGAGTCGACGGGGAGCTTTGACGTTGACTCGATTGTGCTATCGCTGATGAACAGCAAACACGTCAGCGGGACCAGTGGCGTATCGGCTATTCTCAAAGTCAGCCCTATGAATGTTTCAATCAACGCCAAGCAGCTCCAGGACTTCTTGCTTTTCCGCGAGATCTGGTATCCTAATGAACTTCGAAACACGACCACGGCTCCGGTGGCAAAAGTCAACACAGAAACTTCGCAAGGCCACTTGGTTCAAAGATATCAGCAGGTGGCTGCAACTGCGGCGTTCCCCTGGACAGCAACAGTATCGATTGCCTCCTTGAACGTCAGCGTCGATATGGGTCAAGCCATTGGCAAATCCATTTTTGCCATCAAAGAATTCTGGGTTTCGTCGAAGAAGACATCTGACTGGGAGCAAAATCTCTGCCTTGGTTTCGAGAGAATTGGCATTGACTGCACCGGTAGATTGAGTGGATTCATTGCTCTCCAAAAATTTCAGCTTCGGACGTCAATCCAATGGCCTGAGCGAGAGCAAGCACTGAACGAAACACCTCTCGTTCAAGCATCGCTTGGCTTCAGCCAATTTCGAGTGAAGGCGGCGTTTGACTACCAAGCGTTCCTCGTAGCCGACATCACATCTCTGCAGCTTCTCATGTACAACGTTCGTCGCAGCCTCGAAGGCAGCGGAGACCGGTTGGTGGCCATATTCGACGGGGATGCGGTGCAGGTTTTTGGAACCACTACATCTGCAGCGCAAGGCGTTGCTCTTTACCAAGCAGTGCAGAAGCTGATACAAGAACGAAGGGCCAACTTCGAAATGTCCTTGCAAGAAATCGAAAAGTTCATGCGGAGACGCTCTTATGGGAACACTGCGTCGTCTCCTCATTTGACAAGTCTGCCGAAATTCCGAGAGGAAGATACGTTGTCAAAGTCACCTATATCTCTCGACACCGATGTCGTGGTGACGCTCAAGGCTCTGAATCTTGGTGTATTCCCGAGCACGTTCTCGGACCACCAAGTGTTCAAGATGGAAGCTCTGGATGCGGAAGCAAGATTCGCCGCAAGCATTGAGCAGCGGCGCGTCCACAGCATCTTGGGGCTCACGCTTGGTCAATTGCGTATTGGACTCGCCGGCGTCCGAAATATTGAGGCGCCGAAGACGCTCAGTGAAATCTCTGTGGAGGACGTGGTGGAGAGAGCCACGGGGTCTCGTGGTGGAACCATTCTGAAGGTGCCCAAGGTGGGTGCAGTCATGCAAACATGGCAAACGCCGAATCAGAATCGCATCGACTACATTTTTAAGAGCGCATTCGAGGGCAAAGTTGAGGTGGGATGGAACTACTCGCGCATCAGCTACATCAGGGGGATGTGGGCCAATCACGCAAAGTCGCTAGAGCAAACTTGGGGCAAAGAGCTCCCACTCACGGCCATCAAGGTGACGGGCGTGCCAGATACAGGGGAGCAGCATGTGGGAGGCTCATCGCAGCAAAAGATCACGGCCGAGGTGAACGTGCCGCAGTCGAAGTACGACTATGTGGCACTGGAACCGCCCATTATCGAAACACCCCAGTTGAGGGATATGGGAGAGGCAACGCCACCGCTAGAATGGATTGGCCTTCACCGCGATCGGCTTCCCAACCTGACGCATCAGATCGTCATTGTAGCTCTACTTGAGCTGGCCGGCGAGGTGGAAGATGCGTACTCTAAAATCTTGGGATCATAAAACCCGGCGTTGAGTCACTCGGCGTGTATTGTAAGTAAGTGTTGGGTTGTTTATAGCTTTGGTTCGGCGTTAAGGGAGTTTGCGGGGACTGAGCTTGATGAGTGCCTTACGTACACACCAGTACACTAATAAGCACCAGACGCGAACGTGGAAGTCCAGTCTTATCTTAGTAATCAGATGAATCACTCACAGAGTGCATCTGTGATTGTTAGACCTTACCCCGCCAACAATTCAGATCATCTCGGTGTGCTCTGTCCGGCGTGACCCAGATCCAAATAGGTGTACAGATACAGCTTGGTCTGAAAACCCAGTCAATCGGCGCACCCTAACTCATAGAATCCTTTCGTTTCAGGCGCCGACCGGTCGAATAAATAGTTATGCGGTGGAAGGCCGATGACTCCCTGCCGGATTCCGCTGGCGGTTGGGCAGAGTTGAAGACGATAATCCGGTCAACGTCGTCATTGGATCGTATCGAGGGGCCGAGTTCCAAGGAGGGGGGGCCGGGGTGCTGATCACACAACCGGGGCGGGGCTTTGGATTCACACAGTCTGCCACACAAGGTAGGTAAGCTGCTTTTTGGGTCTTTCCATCGAAACCACAATCCCAGGGTTACTGAGGTGGTTTGGATGGTCTGCAGCAGACAATATTAAGGCGAGACAGCATCGAGCTTTGTCTAATTCAAACGGTCCATGTGTCAAAGATGCGTCTGGCTGGCGACGCCAATGATGAGATCCCGGACGAGAAGCGCCCAGTGTCTAATGAGACGCCGAAGCTTGTGTTCGCCGTCCGGACTTTCTGGTGCGAGGGGGCCAGGGTTGTTGCCCTTCCATTCTCGCATAGTAGAGTCGAGTGAGGTGGTCAATCGATTGACGGGGAAGCGCCCCTCAGCACAGGCGTAAAGCACCCTACCTTGAAGCCCGTAGGCGATGAGCACACTGTAGTGGTTGGGAGCAGACACTTGAAAGGGGGGGGCAGACACGCAACTTCGGTAAGGTAAGGTACCTTAGACAGTAAAAAGGTCTGGGTGCTTGGGGCAGCCATCGATGCCCCTCGCTCAGTACGAGCAGGTACGTGAACCTTGGGTAGGTACCTATCTACATACTGAGGGGTCAACACAGGCGGGAACGCATGCAGAGTGTTAATCCTACGGGCAGCAAATGGGGACGGAGTGGCGCCACGGCGAGCAGGCTGATTCAGAGCAGGCGCGATCGAAAGGTGCCCACTTTCATCTCACCACAGTGAAGGAGTGATGTTTTGCACTTGATGTGGTTGGAGAGAGCACTGGGAAGGGTGGGAAAGAAAAAAAAAAGGCAGGAGGGCGAGAGTGGCGGGGTTTTTTCCTCACTCTCTGGCCGCCCCACCATATCCATTTTTCTCATCCGGCGAGGGCCAGCGCCCACGCACCCACGGCGTAGCAGCACTAACTTTTTTTCCCTCGGGGCAACGTCTGGCACAACCCAACCCACCTCAAGCAGAGCCTGCACCACTTCCAAATTTTCTCTCCTTCTTCTTCTCCCCATCCCGCCCTTCCCATCATCTCCCCGACGATAAAAGAAGTGGCAGAGGAGCTCAAGTTCCCCTGTCGTTCCTGGAACCGTCGTCTTTCAACCTTCGGCATCTCACAAGCTTCATCTGCTTGCCTCTTTTCTTCAATAGAAAAAGGTCTCAGCACTCTGTGAGCGCGGGGCAGATTCTTCAACCCCGCTTCGCCCAACTTCAACCTTACACATACCAATTTTTGAAGTGCTCGCCGAGCCACCGCCGTCAAAATGGTCAAGTAAGTCCACTCCTGCTACCTGCTCCCGACCTCGTTGCCATCATTCACAATCCCATCGACACTTTCTCCCTTTTTTTCCTGCGGCGATGTTGATGATGCCGAATTGGCGCGTTGTGCGGCACCTGCGATGCTGAGCAATGCCACTCTCTACCCCGCCCTGCAGCAATACCACCACCTCACTCTTTTTCGGAGATAAGCTTTCATCACTGCTTCAGTTGGCTGACCATGGCATCACCACCATAGCTTCACGATCGAGGAGATCCGGCAACTTATGGACAAGCCCACCAACATCCGTAACATGTCCGTCATTGCCCACGTCGACCACGGAAAGTCCACCCTCACCGACTCCCTTCTGTCCAAGGCCGGTATCATCTCCACCGCCAAAGCAGGAGATGCAAGAGCGACGGATACACGTGCAGATGAACAGGAACGTGGTATCACTATCAAGTCTACTGCCATCTCCCTGTACCACGGCGTCGACCCCGAAGATGTCAAGGATATTGTCGGCCAGAAGACCGATGGTACCAACTTCTTGATCAACCTGATTGACTCCCCCGGTCACGTTGATTTCTCTTCCGAGGTCACTGCTGCCCTCCGTGTCACTGACGGTGCTCTCGTCGTCGTGGACACCGTTGAGGGTGTCTGCGTCCAGACCGAGACTGTCCTGCGCCAGGCCCTCGGTGAGCGCATTAAGCCCGTCGTCATCATCAACAAGGTCGACCGTGCTCTTCTCGAGCTTCAGGTTTCCAAGGAGGACCTGTACCAGTCCTTCTCTCGTACCATCGAGTCCGTCAACGTCATCATCTCCACCTACTTCGACAAGACTCTTGGTGACGTCCAGGTCTACCCCTACAAGGGAACCATCGCCTTCGGTTCCGGTCTGCACGGCTGGGCCTTCACTGTCCGCCAGTTCGCCGTCCGTTACGCCAAGAAGTTCGGTGTTGACCGTAACAAGATGATGGAGAGGCAAGTCGACACGAAACCTATGTTGCAAAATTCTTGCTAACCCCTCCTTCCAGACTTTGGGGTGACAGCTACTTCAACCCGCACACTAAGAAGTGGACGAACAAGGGCACCCACGAGGGCAAGCCTCTTGAGCGTGCCTTCAACCAGTTTATCTTGGATCCTATTTTCAAGATTTTCTCCGCTGTCATGAACTTCAAGAAGGATGAGGTCGCCACCCTTCTCTCCAAGCTTGACCTCAAGCTCGCCACTGAGGACAAGGACAAGGAGGGCAAGCAGCTCCTTAAGGCTGTCATGCGCACTTTCCTCCCTGCTGCCGACGCTCTCCTGGAGATGATGATTCTCCACCTTCCTTCCCCCGTCACGGCCCAGAAGTACCGTTCTGAGACTCTGTACGAGGGTCCCCCCGACGATGAGGCTGCCATTGCCATCCGTGACTGTGACCCCAAGGGTCCTCTCATGCTTTACGTCTCCAAGATGGTTCCCACCTCCGACAAGGGACGTTTCTACGCCTTCGGTCGTGTCTTCGCCGGTACCGTCCGCTCCGGTCTGAAGGTCCGCATCCAGGGACCCAACTACACCCCCGGCAAGAAGGAGGACCTTTTCATCAAGGCTATCCAGCGTACCGTCCTGATGATGGGTGGTAAGGTCGAGGCCATCGACGACATGCCTGCCGGTAACATTGTCGGTCTGGTCGGTATTGACCAGTTCCTGCTCAAGTCTGGTACCCTTACCACTAGCGACACCGCCCACAACCTCAAGGTCATGAAGTTCTCCGTCTCTCCCGTCGTTCAGCGCTCTGTACAGGTCAAGAACGCCCAGGACCTGCCCAAGCTCGTTGAGGGTCTCAAGCGTCTGTCCAAGTCCGACCCTTGCGTCCTTACCTACACTTCCGAGTCTGGTGAGCACGTCGTTGCCGGCGCTGGTGAGCTTCACCTGGAGATTTGCTTGAACGATCTCGAGAACGACCACGCTGGTGTTCCTCTCATCATTTCCGACCCCGTCGTCCAGTACCGCGAGACTGTTGCTGGCAAGTCCAGCATCACTGCTCTGTCCAAGTCTCCCAACAAGCACAACCGTCTGTACATGATCGCCGAGCCCATCGACGAGGAGCTCTCCAAGGAGATCGAGGCTGGCAAGATCGGCCCCCGTGACGATTTCAAGGCTCGTGCTCGTGTCCTCGCCGACGACTTCGGCTGGGATGTCACCGACGCCCGCAAGATCTGGACCTTCGGCCCCGACACCACTGGTGCCAACTTGCTTGTTGACCAGACTAAGGCCGTCCAGTACCTCAACGAAATCAAGGACTCCGTCGTCTCTGGTTTCCAGTGGGCCACCCGTGAGGGTCCCGTCGCCGAGGAGCCCATGCGCTCCGTTCGCTTCAACGTCATGGATGTTACCCTGCACGCCGATGCTATCCACCGTGGTGGTGGTCAGATCATCCCTACTGCCCGTCGTGTCCTCTACGCCGCCGCTCTGCTCGCCGAGCCCGCTCTCCTCGAGCCCGTCTTCTTGGTCGAGATCCAGGTTCCCGAGCAGGCCATGGGAGGTGTCTACGGTGTCCTCACCCGCAGACGTGGTCACGTCTTCAACGAGGAGCAGCGTCCTGGTACTCCTCTCTTCACCATCAAAGCATACTTGCCCGTCATGGAAAGCTTCGGCTTCAATGGCGATTTGCGCCAGGCCACCTCCGGACAGGCTTTCCCTCAGTCCGTCTTCGACCATTGGCAGGTTCTGCCCGGTGGTTCTCCTCTCGATGCCACCTCCAAGGTTGGACAGGTCGTCCAGGAGATGCGCAAGCGCAAGGGTCTCAAGACTGAGGTTCCGGGTGTTGAGAACGTAAGTTTGCCCTTGATATTTGTTCACATGGTCATAATGCTAACTATTTCCAGTACTACGACAAGCTGTAAACGCCTTTCCCACGGGTTAATAGAAAATGGCGTTGTGCTTTTCTGGGCACATTTGACGAACTGGGTTTGGTGGATGATATCAAAAATTAAGAGCCCCGTTCTTTCCATAGCTTTTGCGTAGTCTCGGAATGAAGACAAACAAGTTCAATATGTCACATCCTGAAATGAGTGTAATGATGCCAGTACGCGGCAGTGAGTGTTTGTGAACGGGAACCAATCAATTGGTACATGAGTGGCTTATGCTCGTTTTTGGTATCAAGGAACCCTGCGACCTATTTCTTCGGATAGGATTCTCTCGGATAGGGACTCGAACAGGTAGGTTCTCGAAAGCTATTGTAAAGCTCAAGATGCGTGGGCACAGCTCCGAAGAGGCTTATGACCTGCGTGGAGTGATCCCACTTAGGTTTAAAGTGGGTCTGTCCTAGCGAGGCGCAAATAAAAAAAAGTTCAGCCTCGCTCTCGGTGCTGTTGTTTTTCTTCAACCACACGACCCTTTTCTTCGGTAGGCGCGAAAATATCGTTCGTTTGAGGGTTTCCCCCACGAACAACGACAATGACTTCGTCCCATTTCTTCGACACATCATAAGTATCAGACTTATTGATACAGCAGTACTGCTTCAACTCCATGGTCCGGCGAAGTCCGAACCGCTACCATGTTTTTTCCTCAGGAGGATGGGCCTTTGCTCAAGGCATGGCTCATGAAAAAGCTTCCCGAAGTGTCAGTCTATCATCATTTCCATCATGTCTTGCATCTTCCCTAACATATGGTAGCTCTGATACCGAGACGGACATCCTGGCAGATTATGTCCTAGCTCTTCTCGCATCCCAGGAAGGGGACGCTGCGCCGATTCGTTCGGCTTGCGAAAGCGAGCTGCCGCAATTTCTCAACACAGGTTTGTGCCAAAGGGATCGCCGAACGACGTGTCCATTCACTAACGAACTAGATACCGCGCCCGACTTCGTCGACGAACTGTTCCGCGTCATTGAATACAAGTCTTACCTGCCCGGCGCACCTCCTCCGCCCAAGGAGCGATCCGAGACTGCAGGCGAAAAACGTTCCGCCGAACCTTCCTCGCACACGAGTCGTTCCGACAGGTCACCTCAGAATGGTTCGCGAAAGCGCTCATACTACGACAGGGGCGATGTAGACGTGTCGAGCGGCCAAGACCACGGTCATACCGAGGAGAGAGCGTACAAGCAGCCGCGTCGAGGCCAATGGGATTCGAGGGTTATGACGAGAGGAGATGGTGGCACGGACGAGTACCAAAACCAGCCCTACGCCAATGGCTATTCGCAGCTCCCAAACGGGCCTGCCCCGTATGATCCCCACTACCCTCAGCCACCCATCGGCCCTCAGGCCTGGCTCGACGCGTCGCCGCGAATACCGGCCTATTCTCAGGCGCCTCCATATGGAACGCCCCAAGGTCCGAGAAGAAACAGGCAGAAATGTCGTGATTTCGCGACCAAAGGCTATTGCGCCCGTGGAAGCTCGTGTCAGTATGACCACGGCTCGGAGCCGATCTGGTTGCCAGCCAACGAAGCTACCAACGGGCCTCCACAATTGGGTGGTAAGTTTGCACGACTTTCTTCCTTCTTTACCTACTCGTAGCGTGATGACAACTTCCGTCCGAGCATTTATGCGATGACTTTACAAATTTTATTATAAGGTTGACTACTGAAAGCTACATTGTCGTTCTCTTGTTCTCATTGATTCTACCTTGCAGAATATAGACTGACCAGTATGCAGAATTTGATGTCCAGGCTGCAGCCATGATGATGTCGCAGAATTTCCAGGCAATGCAGCAGCTGATGGAGGCTTTCAACGCCGAGAGAGGCGGTCGAGGTGGCAAAAGGGGTCGTCAAGGGGTTAAGAGCCGGCGGCGTCAGAACCGAGCCTCGTTCTCAGCGGAGGGTCCTGTCAGTGACGATTCCAGGACTACAATCGTTGTGGAGAATATCCCAGACGATCACATGTCGGAAGAATCTGTTCGAGGGTTTTTCTCGGAATTCGGCACAATTGAAGACATTTCAATGCAACCGCAGAGAAAGCTCGCGGTTGTGAAGTATGACTCTTGGACGGCCGCCAACGCCGCCTATCGTTCTCCGAAGGTCATCTTTGACAACCGTTTTGTCAGAGTCTTCTGGCATCAGGACGAGAATGAGCAAGCCGCTGCTGCAGCTGGAGCGGATGGCACTGACCTTGGCGGTGAACAGCACCCGGCCGAACCAGAATTCGACATGGAAGAGTTCCTACAGAAGCAAGAAGAGGCCCAGAGACTGTATCAAGAGAAGATGCAGAAGAAGCAAGAGCTTGAAAAGCAACGTCAGGAGTTGGAGCAGCGTCAAAGGGAGCTACTCACGCGGCATCGCGAGGAGCAACAGAAGCTCCAGGCCAAACTGGCGGGATCCAAGCACGGAAGCCCAGAAAATCCCGATGAGGCGGGATCGTTGAGTTCTGCTCTTCGGGCACAGCTTGCGGCTCTGGAAGACGAGGCTAAGCTCCTTGGTCTTGACCCAAGCGCGATGGATGAGCCAACTCCTTGGTACGCGGCCAGCCGCGGCAGAGGCCGAGGTCGAGGAGGATCTGCGCCACGCGGGCGAGGAGGCTTTGCTCCGCGGGGCAGAGGATCATACCGCGGCGGATATAGAGGCGATGTGCACGCCGCCTACGCGGCTTATTCGTTGGACAACCGCCCCAAGACCGTGTCCGTCACTGGCGTGGACTTTACCTCGCCAGAGAAGGACGAGGCTCTGCGGCAGTATCTTCTCGTGAGTTGGCACGTTCTTTAATTAGCGTGCAAAATATGCTAATGAAACTTCGTGAAGGGCATTGGCGAGTTCACCGACATCAACACCACACCTTCAAGTACGCAGGTCAACTTCAAAGATCGGAAGACAGCGGAGAAGTTCTATCACGGGCTGCAAAACCATGAGATACCCGGCGTCGACTGTCAGCTTGAGCTATCATGGGTTGCGACACCGCCTGTGCCGGTCAAGAATCCGGCGGAAAACGGCGCGTCTAAGTACTTCGACGCGATGGACCAAGATGTGGCCATAGGAAATGCCGCTTCTAATGGGTCCTCGGCGATCACCCTTGACCAGCAACCTGAACAACAGCCCGAGATGGACTACGATGTCGCAGACGACGACGATTGGGGGTTTGAGTAGGAGAAATACCTGGCGACGACCGTAAAGCTTTTCTTCGATACAGGAAGTTGCATATGGGCGAAGCAGGCGAGACTCATGACTGATGATCATCACTGTACTATAGGACATGAATACCCATGGTAGCCCTGAAGGGCGTTGGGCAACGTCTTGCGGCTGGACGTTTTGGAGTTCGTTCACGCTTCAGGTGGATTGACGACACTGGCGATAAAGGTGTCGCCTAGAGATGGCAAACGTACCTAGGAAGCATTGGCAACAAGAAGAATTGATACCCCTCAAACCAACTTTTCTATGTGCTCCTTTACCTTGGATCGCGGTCATGGTGCGATGGTCGGCTAGGCCATTTCTTCGATTGACTGACTTGGTAGTGGGTATGTATCGTCCAACAGGAGCTTCATGCAGAACAAAGCATCGGCATTTGGTCTTTCGATGCTCTCAGGGAACCGCTTCTCGACGCTGGGTCTTGGGGTCGATAACAGCACATGAGGCCCGTTGGAAAGCTCACGATATGCGTTGAGGTATGTGATGGTGCTTAAAAGGATGTTGAGATGGCCCCAGTTACTGCGATGAGGCCGAAAGTTATCTTCATTTTTATTTGAAAGCGTCCATGGCTACAAGTTATTGCATGCCTTCAGAAGTGTAGCGTCATGTCCCGTTGGCGAAAAAAGTTTGCGCGGGTGTTGTCAGACGGGGAACAGTCGGCCTCTGTCCGGGATCACACGGTGTGCCTAGGCCCACTGTGGGGCCGAGAATCGGTACGTCGCCGACACAATGAATGCACCGCGAGGTCCGGATCAGGCATACCTGCTGCAACGTGTGGATAGTTCGCAGTCGTCATGCAAGCCTTTGACGGATTCAAGCGGATCAGGTAGGATTAAGGCTTCGCAAAACAGAGTTGCATCCGAAGGCGTGAATTAGCTATGGCCCAAGGCTTACAATGTGTTTCAACCGAGAGCTTTGCCAGCAACCAAGGGAGTTTGATTCGACTTTCCCCTCTTTCTCCTCGTTGGGCTGGACTGCGATGTGACCCCTCCTTGCTGCCCAGAAAAATCACTTGTCGCGTGCGGCACGGCGGCGCTGCTGCGGTTCTCCGAGTGGTCAGGGGCCTAAGGTACATGGCAGAGGGATATGGATACAGCATGAGCTTGGTTGAGATATGCTGTGCTGGTTGTGCTTGCATGGGCCGGATTGGCATGACAGACGCAATGCAGGTTGGAAACCGCATCATCCACGAGGACAACGACAATCCACATCGGGAGACAATGAGTGGGACTCCATGGAAGGTCAAGTGCCAGCTCAGAATGTGGATCTTGGGCGGTTTAGTGGCAATCAGGAAGTTGCGTACAGCGTTGCTGAATTCACTTCATCGGTGCCGCTGGTGGATGCAGGATTCTCAAAGAATCCAATACGCCGGCGTTGGCTTATCAGTCAACCGGTCCAAAAGGAACTTTCCATCGCCAAAGTGGAAGCCATTGCTGTTGGTTGTCGGGGCAAGCCAAGGGACCCTCTCCCGGGCTCGTGGCCCCTCTGGGAGTAGTGCAGTCTCTCCAATTCGGGTCCTGTGCAGCTGACCACGCTTCGAAAATAGAGGTGCACGGAGTACTTGGCCGTTTCCCACCTACCTTAAGGTAGGTACTTGTAGCAGTGGAGACCCGGACCCTTGAGAATTCCAGTGCCTAAGGTAGGTTTAGGCTTGTAAGACGACCTGGAAGGTACCTACCTACCTAAGACCCAACCTGGAACTCGCACGAACGGCAGCTGCAGGAGCCACCAAGGAGAATGAATGCACAACGGGAGAGCGCACTGTTGACCGCAACTCGCCAACCGACCTCTTCTAATCTGCGGCGCCGTCTCCCTCTTGCAGTAATTTCTTTACCTCTTCGCTCTCAAGAAAGCCTCGTTTCGTCAAATTATTTGCGCCGGCAAACCACCGGCACCCTTGCTTGACTCAGAAACAAGCCAGGGACAGGGAGCGAAATCGGGGTGTCGCGGCCCGTCATGGTGTACACTACACACTTATGACGTCCTACCGCCCTGCTTTTGTCGCAGCCATTTGTTAAAGAATAATTAACCAGGTGACTAACACCACAAACCACCTGACAAAGACCGACACCGCGATCCAAGCGAGGCATGATCGATCCGAACTCTGCCTCTGCCCAAAGACTACCGCCAATATTGCGAACCCGACGACAGTTCTGAACCACAGCACCGCTGTGGTTCAGACCGATCCTTTGCCGAACAAATGCCCATCTTTCAGGACGACTTCGACCACCCGGAGAATGTCACTGACACTCCGGATGCCGAACCACCACAGCCGATCGCCATACAACGCCAACAGCCCATCCTCCCGTCCCTGACGAGGAAAGTCTCCGAGGAGAGCATACGGACGGAGCTTTGCGAAGGACCCATACTCGAAAGCCCCAGACCTTCGACCCCCGAGTCCGATGCAGCTGCCGTCACGTCCGATCGAGCGGAGTTAATCGAGCGCTTGAAGAAAGGAGAGAGCCCGACCTGGATTCCGAATCGCCATGTAGGCTCTCCCAGAAGCGCCAGAGACAGTCTCTTTTCTCACAATATCGCTCAGCTTGAGTCGCTTTTTAGTAACCCAAACCAGCCGATCACTCCCCGGACATCGCGCCCGCAGTCGAGCTCTTCCAACCTCCTACCTCCGGCCAATATCACCCCAGAGAAACTCGCCGGATCAAAGGAGGAAGATGAGAGACTACGAGAGGGTTTGAGCATACAGAGGCCGAGATCTGCTCTACACAGCGGCGACTTCACTGAGGACCAGCCAAGGTCGAGTCAAGAGGCGGCGCAAGAGGCGGACAGCAGCCAGGGGACCAACGAGTTCTCGACGTCTCGCACTTCCTGGATCGCCACGTCGCCACCTCGAGACTTTTCGTCGTTTCACTTCGATAGGAGGATACCGTTTCCGTCTCATGACGACTTCAAATCAGTGCCGTCGTCTTGTCCTCGTCGTTTTCTTCCAGTTTTGTCTATAAGCCTCCAACAAGTCCCTTGGTCCAGTCCGAAAGTAATGACGATCTTGACCTGTCACTACCACTGAACAGCATCGACATCGCCGCAAGTCCCCTGGGAGTGGGCTCTCGCCGGCATACGTTGCACTCCGCCATTTCATCTCCATTCGCTTTGCCGTCACCAAGCTCCTCTACGCTGCATAGACGAGCCTCGCAGCGAGGCAACGTCGCTTTGCCTTACCAAGCCCATCAGCCTCGCCGCTCCCTTACATCAGCCCCCAATGCCCCATTCCTCCCTGGAACCTCACCTCAAACGCCAATCTTCTTGAGACAAAGACGCCCATCGTTCAATAACCCCGATGCGTCGCCTTTGCAGCATGCATCTATGGTCGGCTCTTATGAGGAGAGCATCCTGCGGGGTCGCATGTCAACCACACCGTCGAAACCACTTGATTTCCTCGCTCAGATCGGAGTGCTAGGCCTGGGCAAATGCAAATCAAGCTTGAGATGTCCGGCGCATGTAACATTGCCGTTCCCGGCGGTGTTCTACAGCTATGGAGGCGCCGCGCAAGGGCGCGTCAACGCCGAAGATGGACCCAGTCCATACGTCGGCCAGATTGATCTAGAGAATGGCCTATCTAATTCAGGAGAGGATCAACGGGCGAAGAGGAAGATGCAGAGCAGGGTTGCCGAACGAAGGATCGCCGAAGACGACGTGATCATGGGGAACAGCTCTTCGGTGGCGGATGGGTCAGACCTCGATGCACGCAAAGCGCAACGCTCGCGGCGGAGATCTGGTTCTCCAAGAGCTCCGCCAGGAGGTAGCTATCGGATTCCTGAAAAGGGTCAGATCCAAATCGTAATCAAGAATCCCAACAAGACGGCTGTCAAGCTGTTCTTGGTGCCTTATGATTTGGCAGGGATGGAACCAGGAACCAAGACGTTCATCCGACAGCGCAGCTACTCGGCCGGTCCGATCATCGAGAACGCGCCCGGGTTAGAGGACCCCGTCGGACCTGACAAACCCATCTTGAGGTATCTCGTGCACCTGCACATATGTTGTCCTGCCAAAGGCCGCTACTATCTCTACAAGAGTATCCGAATCGTTTTCGCAAACAGGGTCCCTGACGGCAAAGAAAAGCTACGCAATGAGACAACTTGCCCAGAGCCTCGGTACACCCCCTACAAGCCAATCCGTATGATGCCCGCCGATGGTCACTAGCAGCGTCCTGCTGCAACACTTGCAGCTGAGAAGGCCTTCAGACGGCGGAGTTCCGGCATCCCCTTCGGCCCTTCAATGTTCGCCCTTGATGCAACCGACGGGATCTCCCAGTCTCCACAGACGATGCTCGGCCAGCGGTCTTCCCCGTCACCATTTAATCTCTCGCCGGCAGCAGTCATCCCGTAGAGCCCATTCCGTTCGCTCTCTCGGGCCGGGCTCGCCTAGGAAGTGACATCAGCGATTGCACTATTGCTTCCACCACGACTGCAGACTTTCGATCGCCACAGTCATCACAAGCCAGTAGACCGACGACAAAAGACAGCTGGGATGCTCAGGTCGCCCGATACCAAAAGTTGAACCCAGGTGACGTCGGGTACGGTGGCAACGTGTTTAATGCGTCGGGGCGCGGGAGCCCGGGTGGCACGGAAGGTCTCCTTTCTCGAAGACTTCGGTCTCTCGGAGTACAGAACCAGGGCGGATTACCATTGGGAAATCAGGAGAACCAAGAGTAAGTTATACACATGCATTGTACATATCATTTCTACTTATTTACTCTCCCTGATTCTACGGTTTACTGGGTCGAATTAAGGAGTTCTGTGGGAAAGGCAAGGTTTATAGAAGGCTGTCAATGGATTCACCGCGTGTGCTTGTAGCCACGCTATCGATACAGAATATGACTACTGTTCAAATAGCAATTTCTCAAGAATCCGAGTCACAGTCGAGGTAGCCGGCAATCGCGGTTCTGCGCTGAACATCAGTTGAGGTGCTAGCTGTACTGGGAGCCTATTGTAGCCGCACAACTGGGCCCTCCCCTCTTCCCCACGGGGCTTTTGTGTGTCCGCTTCCGAATGCGAGGATCACACAGCGCCTTAGAGGCCGCGGCCTTGGCTCTATTGATGGTGTATCCTATGTTACACCATTGAATGCGGTTGAGAAGGTGAGCTAAATGTAACTACAGCTCGCTATCACAGTCGTCGATACGCGTGAATCTTAAGTCTCCTTGAAGATCCACTTAGGATCATTCAGGCGTCATGGTGGATTCTAGATTACTGAGAGTTCTTGTGATCCTGAGCAACGGATCCTCGGCGGCAGAGAGGGGTCATCGTCATGCGCATCCCTCAACCTCAACATCGTTTTCTCAAATACCTCCGACAACTGCCAACTGCCAAACTCGCATTCTCGCAGTGTCCTCTCGCAGCATTTTACTTTGTGCTGTGAGGACTTTTTTTGTATTTACTATCAACATCAGATGGTTTCATACGGCATGTTCGCGCCGTAGGACGCAGCGGATGAAACGCCTTCGCCTTCGGGCCACTGGGGCTGAGCGTACTCGTACTCCGAGTCGCTTCCCCAACAGCGATAATTCTCTGATCTCAGCAGACGAGTGCTATTGGCAGGCCAGCCCGGCCCATTGGCGCTGAATCGTTTGACCTGAACAACGCACGTAATGCCGTGCCGCCGAGGACTCATTACGTCGCTGTTCGGCCCATGACTGTGTGTGCTGTGTTGCTACGTGACGCAGCTTGCTCTTTCCACGAGCACACGTCAGAGCTTTGAAATACACCAGCCTGCCTCCATCTTTTCAATCCTCTTGAGTGAATAATATCCTACCTATTTGGATGATTGGATTTTGCTCTCCTTGCGGCTCTGCGGATCTGGCCCACACCTTTGAAGATCGTCCGCTTGCTCACGAACTGTCTACACGTCGTGTCGTAGCCGGGCGAGTAAACGAAACATTCACCGGATTCATCAAGCAAGCGTTTTTTTTGAAACAGGCCCTGATGAGGCCAGGAAGTCTTTTGTCGGCGCTGCTATGCTGGCAGACGACAGCATTGTCGATTCCCCAAGCAGATATTCCCGAGAATCCCGGCGTCAATGATATCAACGCCGCGGGCTCCGGCGTAGAGGAGAAGCGGGACTTGTCTGGTCTTCTCTCCGGCGCCCTGGAAATACTCGACGCAGTGCCCGGGATTGTTAACCAGGCCATCAACACGACCATCCAAGTCGTCAGGGCCCTGAAGGAGACGGTGGATGAGAACGGTCTCCTGCGAGATGACTTGACCACCATTCTGGGACTGAACACCACGACCGGAATGCCTCTGATGAGCAACAACACGGCAAAGTCTGTTACATGCCCCGATGTCGCTATTGTGTTTGCTAGGGGAACCAATGAACCCGGTAAGCCATGAGTCGTGTCTGCCAGGAGCATTGAAACACGGAAACTTGAGCACTTACACAACCTCCCAGGCAACGTGGGCTTCCTCACTGGCCCCCCGTTCTTCGACGCCCTCAGAACCTACATGAACGGCACCGGCACCGTTGCCGTGCAAGGTGTGAACAACTATCCAGCCATTGCGGCCGGATTCTTCGCCGGAGGCTCTCCTAATGGCGCAGCCTTCATGACCCGGGTGGCCCAGCAAACAGTCTCCATGTGCCCGAACACTAAGCTCACGATGTCGGGCTATTCTCAGGGGTCGCAGGTCGCCCGTCTGGCCATCGCGGCGATGCCGGCAGATGCGCAGGCCAAAATATCGAGCGTCGTCCTCTTTGGCGACCCGCTCGGTGGAAAAGCGATACAGGGTGTTGATTCGACGCGGCTACTCGTGGTCTGCCACACAGGCGATAACATCTGCCAGGGTGGGCAATTTGTCTTCGACCCCCATCTGAACTACAGCCTGGACGCGCCCACGGCTGCGTTGTTTGTTATGCAGAGGAGCAGGCTCGGCATAGCCAGCGGAGATGCTCGGAATGAGGGAATGGGCAACACCATGGTGGGAAAGGTGCAAGACATCATGCGTACCCCAAAACAATGACCAATGCAGACGTGAACGCCGGGCTGATGAGACCTTTCGTTATTTCGTTTCTTGTAAGGATTTGGAAGCTTTATACATATTATGTAGATTTGGGGATTTCAATAAAGAAAAGTTGCATTGTTATATCTCTTGTCACAAATAGAATTCAATCACTAGTATACAGACGCTTGATGTGTGACTCTATCCCCTCTCGCACCCTTTACATCGGTTGAACGTTGAATCTGCATATTTATTTATATACGATCTTCGAACCGCCTGGCGAAGCCATCCTCTTCTGAGTTACTAGCCCCGGGTGAGGTTAGCTGTCGGATTCCCTCCTGGGCATTCTCTCTGGCGGCGTTCTCCGTCTGCGAAATATCCTGGCCTGTCGATAGCTTCTTGTCACCAAAGACATCCACCTCGATGCCGATGCCTGTGTATGTGATTGTGTCGATGGCTGCTACGACGCGAGGAAACTTGTCCGTGGCGATGTGGATCATTTCTGCGGCGGCGGAGGACCATGGCATCATAGCTTTGATCTCCATATATTCCTCCGCGAGGACAACGATGGTGTATGAAGTGGGACGTAACCACTGCGGCGCACTGCCTATTCTTCGTTGCTCAAGCGGCAAATTCTTCTTATGGCGGTTCCTGATCCGCTTCATTTGCCATCCGCTGAAGCCCGGCATGAGATACTTCTCGCAATACTCGCAGGCCTCTGCCCAGTAGCCCAGTTTGGCCAGAGTCTGGCAGATCGCATTCATAGTTTGCCTGCCGAAGGTGAAGCCAGCACTCAAGACGCTGTCGACAAGTTTCTTGAATCCATCGGGGTCTTTTTGGTCCAAGTACATCTTTGCAATCGTATTGACTGGGGCAGAGAGCATAACCGCGTGCCGCTGCATCACCTTGCCGTTCATAGGGTCTTTTTGAGTCTCTGGCCGCCCAAGCCGGAGAGCATGCTGCCAGATAAGCTTCCATGTTTCCTTGGCCTTCTCCCAGCTCTGATCCTCGACATTCTCCTTCAACAGCGCAAAAAGCATGTTCAAAGGAAGGTCGTCGGAACTCTGTGAGGCGGGGACTAACCCAAAGTCTGTCTGCAGACGAAAAAGTTCCTTGACCAAGCGGAAGTCCCGATACCGTGAAAAGAGCGTAATGGCTCTAGGTAACACGCGCCGGAGGCGGTGCAGTGAATCCGCGCTTCGAAGTGACGCGCTCAGGACGCTGTCTGGGGCGTTGCTTTCGTCGATGGTTTCAATCATTTGTTGCAATGATGAAGCCAACAAGGCTTTGCCGGCGTCTTCTTCTGTCGGCAGTGTGCTGTAGATCTGCCGCCTAATCATGGCCTCCACCAGTCGGATCAGGGCATCCACGGACCGCGCTGTAGCATTACGCAGTCTCATTCTTTCCGTGGCAGTGACCAGCCCGTACTCCCGCGTACGCAAGCCACCGTCCATGACGGTAGCGAAATGTTCTGGTGTGATATCAAAGCTCTTGTCTCGCAATGCTTTTCGAAGCAAATCGTATGCGTGGTGAGTTTGTTTGCAGCGGACCAGTGCTTGGAGTAGTACATTGTGGGTAGTTGACGTCCACTCTATCCCCATCTCGGACATGATTTTCAGAACGCGGCACAACTCGTTGAAAGCCCGACGTTCCGAGTGGTAAAACAGCAATGCGTTCCATAGTAACGTTTGGTTTCCCGGAACAAGCTGCTTCTTAGCATTCACGCAGGTTGCCAGGGCATGCGAGAACTTTTTGTTTTGACAGTAAGCGTGTACCATGGCTTCCAACATGGGTACGTTGATCACAACGTTCTTTTCCGCCGCCTTCTCAAGGAGCCCCGAGGTCATGGTGAGGTCACCGCTTCTGCCTGTGAGAGACATGAGTGTCGCAAAGGAAGTTTGGTCTGGAGCCGTTGCTTCGCATAGCTCGTGAAAAAGACCCATGGCGCCATTGTACGATTTCGAGCGCACGTGGCTCTTGAGCAGGATGTTCCAGCTGTAGAGACTGGGAGTGACTCCATAGCGGTCCCTCATTTCATCGAACACTCTGCGGGCACCTTCAGGGTCTCCATTGTTTGCGTAGGCATTCAATAAATGATTGAAGGTTTCCGGCTCTTGAAGGACCTTGCGATGTTGGTAAGACTGGACGTATTGGTTCCACAAACGCTCGACAGACTTGATGTCGCCGCGCGAAGCATAGAACTTGAGAAACTTCCGAAAACCCCATCGATCCAACCCCTGGTAAGAAGTGTGGTAATCTTCGTATACCTGTTCAAGACCCTCTATGTCATGAGGGTAGAAGATCTCGAACATACCGTGCAGGATGGCCCAGTAGGGTTTCGTGTCGGGAAATGCCCGATAGATGCGGTATATTTCCGGTAGGCAATCTTTTTGGCCTCTTTGGATGGCCTCGCACAGGTAGATGTTGTACCATTTCACTTGATCGACGATCCTCAGCAACGGAAGAGCCTCATTCGGTTTGCAAGGCTGCCGAAGAGCTCGACGAGCCACCTTCTTCTTGAGAATGTTGATTGTGTCGACCTCCTCGGTGTTCTCTGGGTTTTCGGTGAATCGGGTCTCAATTTCCTTGGCGAATTGAATTGCGAGGTTACCAAGGTTCGGTACGGCTGCGAGACGATCCAAATTTCCGCACTTGATCCCGTGGGTTTGAAAATAACATGATATGATGCCCAGACATGCCTCACAAAATCCCACTCCACCTTCCTGAAGCCGTATTGAAGGAGATCATCTAGTCCGCCAACCATCGTTTGTTCATCGAGGCCTGTGTGATAAAGCTGAAGAGCTTCACGCTCGTTGCCGAGACGCAAATTAGCGTTCACGACGGATGAAAGGACCGCCGGCGTCCATTGGCTGCGCTCGAGCTGAGAAAAGAGGAGAATGATTCTGCGAGCATCTAAAAGGTTGGCGGATCGGTACAGGTAGACTATAACTTCCGGGCAGAATGCCGGTTGCAACTGCGGTTCAAGCTGGGAATACAGTTGCCATATTGAGCCAAAGTATTCCGTCTGCTTGACTGCCATTAAGTCCCTCATCAGATCGGGCCGCGATCCATAGCCGGCAAACGACGGGCCGCTATGGGTTTTGGTTGTATTCATAACATCGGCCTCGCGAATAACCGCAAAGCCGTCTGCTTTGATGTCGTCGACACCGTCTTCCTCAACATCTCTTCGCAGTTCATTGTCTGCCTCAGAATCATTTCTTTCGCTTTCCCTGAGGCGGGCGCGCAATGTACCTTTCGTGTTGGTATCGACTGGCGTTTGCGGGTTGTTGGACCGCGGAGGAGCATCGGAAGCGTCCGATTGTGGCGATTCTGGAGTTGTGGCGGCGGCGGCAACAGCGGACGAGGTGAACAGTCGAGACCTACGGGGTAGCCTCTGTATCGACGACGGCTGGCGGTCATTAATACCGTGAGCAAGTCTGCAACAGGGCCGCTGCTCCACTGGGGTATAGGAAGTCGAGCAAGAAGGTAGAAGCAACCAGGCCTTCATGCGACGCGGACGTCGAAGAGGGCGAGGAGGAGGACGACGGCTCTGGGGCGGCGGATGAGTATGGCTCATTGCAGTGCACAGACAGCACAGGGCTGTGGATGTCTATGGGGGCAGCACCATGTTGCCAAAAGCCGGTGTGTAACTTTCGGTGACTTCTCAAAGAATGGGTGGCGGAAGGAAGGGCATGAAGAGTCGTGCACGATTCCAGGGTCGCCGCAGTTCTCTCCAGCATTGGGAACGAGGGTGTCAACGAAGCGAAAGCTGTCGACTATGACTTCCGAGCATAAAAAAGACTGGAACTTGAGAACATGCTGGTCGTGGAGTTGTCGTCGTTGGCCTCGGGCTCGTCGCGTTCGGCGGGAAAAAGTTTTGGGAGTGGAGTATCTTTATCGGCTCCCGGTTGGAATCGACGACGTCGACGACGAGAAAAACAATTGCCTGAGGCGGCTCGGACACCTCCGGAAGGCTGCCACAAGACAGGCTTTGAGATCAAAGAAAATCTGACTAGTAAGCCTGGAAACAGAGCGTGTCTCGATTTGCCTTGTGACAATAGTTTTCCTATATGATACTGAATAAGAAGACGAGTGGGCGGTTAGAAGGTGTGGTGTATCAGCCCATTAACTGTCCAGTGTCAAGGACTTTTTTTCTTTCTTCCCACGAGCTTCGACCAATCCAGTGCCTTCAGAGTGCATGTCGAAATCCATCGAACCGTTGGAGGGGAACATCTCCGGCCCGGCGTGCTGGAATGGACTGGACCCTGAGAAAATTTCCGTGCCACCCTAGCTAGGTATGCTTACCTCACCAAATGCCCCCGTACCCAAGGTGCTACCTAAGGTAGGTAGCCAGTGTGTACCTACCTTACCTTACCTAACTTCTGTTAGGTTCCTAGTAAAGGACGCTGGAAACTGATTGTGCGCCCCACCACCGCCCCCCCCCCCTCCCCGCGCAGCGCAGGCCAATCTCGATTTCGGCCTTTTCACGACATCTGGCCTACCTAGCCAGCCCTGCGGTGCACGACTTCCAAAGACTCAACAACGGCGGCTATTGCGGACGAACACTTCGATCGCCGACAGCTTCGAAACCATGGACATCACCAGGTTTGTCGTCTCCGGCAGGGACTCAGCTCTCCTCTACGGAGACTATGCAACCTACCAGACTCAGCTGGGCAAAAAGCTACTGAACAGTCGCAAGAAACTGGGCATTGCAACCAAGAACCGCGGCAAATTCCACAAGAAGTCAGATGTCACCGCTGACCAGATTTCCGAGAATCATGAGTGCGCCGCCCGCCCCCGCTCGCATATCCGCCTTAGCCACTGACGGCTTCTAGGTACACACGTCTTCTCCTGCTCACGAGCGAGCGTGCCTGGGCCAACGCCATGGCCATGAAGTCCTCCCATACTTCTGACGCGAAGGGTGTCACCGGAAAGACGCGCTCTCATATTGTATCCCGACTCGACAAGGCCGCAAAGGCCGCAGAGCACCTCGTCGACTTGCTGGCCCAGTCCGAAGCTGGCGCTACCGAGACCGACAAGCTCGAGTCTCGAGCTTATGCTGCACAGATCCGGGGTGCTGCAAGGTTTGAGAACCAGCATTGGGAGCCCTCTCTCAAAAGCTATGCTGTCGCTCGTGCCATCTACAGCGCTATGGCTACCTCCACCAAGGGCGACGTCTTCAAAGACCTACTCTCCGACACCATCGACCCGTCGATCCGCTATGCCGCCTATCAGCTGAAGACTCCGCGAACGATACCGATACCTGCCATTGCGAGGCGAGCATTCCCCCAATCGGACTCGGCTCTCGTTCAACAAATCAATAATCTCGATCCCAGTGTGCTCAAGCAGGTAGACAGCGAAGCCAGTAAGGATAGCACCGCTGCCGAGAATGCCCCCAGAACGCTCACTTGGCGCTCACGGGAGGTTAAGATCGAAGACGCTGCCATCTCCCTTGCTTGGGGCAGGGTAGAAGAGGCCAAGGCCCAATTGACGCAACGATGGCCTTCTCTCGTAGATGCTGAACCCAGGGAGGTCGCCGCAGCCTACGACAGTATCCTCGAGGCCACTCAAGATGCTGCCGATGCGACAAAAGAGCCATTGACGACTTGCGAGGAGAAGGAGTATCTCAGAGTGATCCCCGCATGCAGAGCTTGCAGATCACTAGAACTGCCGTCAACTACGAGATGATCAGTTGGCGGATTGGCCGAAATCGTGTTCTGACAGGAAGCGATGATGGCATGGTCGAGAACTACAGTGTCTCCCAGAAGAAGTCTAAGAAGGACTCAGCGATCAGGAAGCGTAAGGAAGAGAAACCGAGTCGCAAAGCCGCGAAGCTGAAAGAACTGGTGGCCCTTTACGAAGGAGCTCTGCAGAGCTTGGATGCCGCCAAGGAACTGCCTGGAGTAGCCAACGACGAGGATCTTGCAGGCCAGCTCGAGGCTTTTGCTGAATACTTCCGCGCTCTGAAGTGAGTTGTTCGTTCCCCATTTTTTTCGTCCAACGCTAACTGTTCTAGGTCTCTTTCTATCGCTCGCTCTCACGCCCTCATTGGTAACACAGTAAATGCTTTGGCTCTTATCAAGCATGCATTCGGGGAAGCTCAAAAGGCGGCGTCCGCGCTCGGCGAAACAACTTCCAACTCTCCTCGTCACATTGAAATTACGGGGAAAGACGCACACGGCCTGTTGACCTTCTTGGAAGGCGAGCTGCAACGCCACCGCGCTCTTGTGCATCTGTCCAACCTGCTTAAGGAGTCTAATTCAAAAGAGGACGACACGAGGTTCATCCCATTGATTGAGCGACTTCGCGAATATCCCTCTAACGGAGTTGACCTCACCAATATCGTCAATATTCCGCCCAAACTGGCGACGATTCCCGTCAAGCCCATTTTCCTTGACGTGGCTTGGAACTACATTGACTACCCGGGCAAGGAGCCTCAGCAGGCGGTACCGTCCAGCAAGCAACCCGACGTCGAGAGCGACGGCAAGTCGCAACAGCCACAGAAGAGGGGTGGTTTGGTTTCGGTAGATGAATTGGGGAATATCAGATCTGGTCGTTGGACACGTTTCTATGTGATATTCAGAAGCATTGCATCGCAGATGTGTGTTGTGATTCTTTGCTTTTTCTTAAAGAAACACAGCATTCAAACTGGACAGATATGAGAGAACGTGGAGGTTTGAATTGATGAGAAACGGACAGCCAACTTTGGCCATGGGCACATGGGGTCAAACTGGACGTCCCTTGCCAAATGTGGCTTAGTTGGAGTGGAGTGGCACAATGTATCAATGATACCTCGGGAAGAAAATTTCACCCGGAGTCAGGAAGCCCGCCTTGCACTCTTTGGCTATTCATTCAACACATACGCACACAGAGATTTGATCGTTCATTCATGTCAGAGCTGACCAGTGGCAAGAGAACTTGTTTGTGATTTTTTGTTTTGAGAGGGGATGTAGATTATCTCACATCTAACGACTCCAGATTCGTTTTGGTTTTGTACATGTGCAACCCCGTCTTATCCCCATGATCCATGCCGTCGATCATATCATGAATACCATAAGGTATCTCGTGTGAATGTTTTGATGCTCCAACGCCGGTTCCGCCGACCGCAGGTATTAACAATCATTGTAAAAGGGACAACAAGGAAGAGTGAACGGTCTGATTCGACCGGAACTATGAGTACAGTGGAATACAAACAAGTGGGAAGAAATTCTATGCCGCCGTAATCAAACATCGTGTCGGGCTGTTTGACGACCCGAAGAAGTGGTAGGAAGAACCGAGGGAAACGGAAAAATCATTTAAGGCTTCTTCTCGTCCTTGTTTTCGGAGGCGTTAGCGTCTTGGGCGGGTTGCTCGCCAGACTCAGCACGGGCCTTGTGCATCTTGTCGAAGAGGTTCAAGCTGGCAACCTGGAGCTCGTCGGTCTTCTCCTTGATTTCGGTGGCAGTGGCAGTGCCCTCACCAGCCAAGCTCTTGGAGACGAACTCGCGGAGGGAGGCAATCTTCTCACGGATGCCGTCGGCCTCTGCCTTGTCCAACTTGTCAGCGTACTCGTTGAGGGCACGCTCAGTGTCGTTCAGGACGCTGTCAGCGCGGTTGGCAGCCTCGATGGAACCCTTGCGCTCCTTGTCGGCCTCGGCGTACTTCTCGGAGTCCTCAACCATCTGCTGAATCTCAGAGTCAGACAGACCAGAGCCAGAAGCAATGGTGATGGACTGGTCCTTGTTAGTGGACTTGTCCTTGGCGTGGACGTGGACGATGGAGTCGGCGTCAATGTCAAAGGTAACCTCGATTTGAGGAACACCACGGTGGGCAGGAGGGATGCCGACAAGCTGGAAGTTGCCAAGAAGCTTGTTGTCACGGACAAGCTCACGCTCACCCTGGAAGACCTTGATCTCGACAGCGGTCTGGAAGTCGGCAGCAGTGGAGAAAGTCTGGGACTTCTTGGTGGGGATGGTGGTGTTACGGTTGATGAGGCGAGTGAAGACACCACCAAGGGTCTCGATACCGAGGGAGAGGGGAGTGACGTCGAGCAAAAGAAGGTCCTTGACCTCGCCAGACAGAACGGCACCCTGAATAGCAGCACCAATCGCGACAGCCTCGTCAGGGTTAACAGACTTGGCGGGATCGCGGCCAAAGATGCTCTTGACGGACTCGGAGACCTTGGGCATACGGGTCATGCCACCAACGAGGATGACCTCCTGGATGTCCTTGGCCTGGAGGTTGGCGTCCTTCAGGGCCTTGCGCACGGGGTCAATGGTACGGGTGATGAGGGGGTCAACCATCTTCTCGAGCTGAGCACGGGTGAGCTTCTGGTTGATGTGCTTGGGGCCGGAGGCATCGGCAGTAATGAAGGGCAGGTTGATGTCGGTGGAAAGAGAAGAGGACAGCTCGATCTTGGCCTTCTCAGCAGCCTCACGGATTCTCTGGATGGCCATGCGGTCGCCAGACAAATCAATGTTGGAGTCCTTCTTGAACTGCTGGACAAGGTGGCGGACAAGGTGGATGTCGAAGTCCTCACCACCCAAGTGGGTGTCACCGTTGGTAGACTTGACCTCGAAGACACCGTTCTGGATCTCAAGAACCGAGATGTCGAAGGTACCACCGCCAAGGTCGTAAACAGCGACGACGCTATCATCCTCCTTCTCCAAACCGTAGGCCAGAGCGGCGGCAGTGGGCTCGTTGACGACGCGGAGAACGTTCAGACCGGCGATCTGACCGGCATCCTTGGTAGCCTGACGCTGAGAGTCGTTGAAGTAGGCAGGAACGGTGACGACGGCGTTCTTGACGGGCTTTGAAAGGTAGGCCTCAGCGGTCTCCTTCATCTTGTTGAGAACGAAGCCACCAATCTGAGAGGGAGAGTACTTTTGGTCGCGGGCCTGGACCCAGGCGTCACCGTTGGTGTGCTGGACGATCTTGTAAGGGACCTCCTTGATATCTCTCTGGACCTCAGCATCGGTGAACTTGCGACCGATAAGACGCTTGGTGGCGAAGAGGGTGTTTTCGGGGTTGACGACAGCCTGGCGCTTAGCGGCGACACCGACGAGACGCTCGCCGTCCTGGGCGAAGGCGACAACAGATGGCGTTGTGCGGGCACCTGCGATTTTCAAGTCAGCCCTTTGCCAAGATATTCCAGCTGGCTCAATTCAGACAACGGCTTACCCTCAGAGTTCTCGATGATCTTGGGGACCTTGCCCTCCATAATAGCGACAGCAGAGTTGGTGGTACCGAGATCGATACCGATGACGGAGCCCTGGACCTTTCCCTCAGAAGCAGTAGACTCGTAGCGAGCAAACTTGGAGGCAAAGGGCTGGCGGGCAAAGCCTGCCGAGCGGGCTACTGAGCTGGTAGCTCTGGGAAGCTGTCATGAGTTAGAAATGCAAACTCTGATTTGGGCGCTGCAGCGATATGCGGGGAGAAAGGACTTACAGCTCTGGAGAAGCGTGCAGACATCATCTTGCCTAGCTGTGTGTGGGTATAAAGGGAGGTGAAGGGAGACAAAATGGACTGCGCGCCAAATGGAATGGACGAGCGGTAATTATAGAGTACAAAATGATGGGTGGGTTGGTGGAGGGATGGGGAGGAGTACTGAGGTGCGAAAAATGATGATGGCGGGAGGGTCGAAATTTTTTGTCCCGAAAATGATGCTTGCCCCCGGTCGTAGAAGCCGACCGAATCCCGCACGGCCGGCAGTACGGCTTGGGTTATTCCGACCCTTAGAGTCCCTGGGCCGCAGCACACTTCTGGAACATACCTACCTTACTTTACCTTAGGTAGGTACCTACCCATAACTTAGTGTAAAGTCGACAATCACATCACTCGCGGCTGGAAAAAAAAAAAAAAAAAAAAAAAAAACCCTGGCGGTCTTTGTGTAACAACATGGAGGTATTCGTACCTTGCCTGCCTGTTACGCTGAGCAATGACGGGTTGCGCCAATACCGCAGTAGAGCTCTTGCACGTGACGAGGGAATGGCAGGAACATGCTGGAGCCTCCCAGAGGTAACGGGAAGAGCCGGCAATTGCTGGTTATGGGGTTTCCCACTAAGAACGCCGGGTACGGAGCCAGGCCAGCTCAACTAGAATTTTTCACTGCACGGAGGCCAATGGGTGGCGCTCACATTGACGTGGAGCGGATATGCGACGATGCAATTAGGTGTTTAAAGTGCTTGCAAATGGCGGTTGTCATCACGGGAGCGCCGCAGGCAATTCGTTTACTGTACCTCGGTGCCATCATTGGAACCGTCCTCGTCATGCTTATTGTCCTCGGGTGTCGGTTTTGTTCTACTGGCAGCCTGGTGGTTGCTAAGACGTTAACTGCGAAAGGTATTTATCCGGATTCGATGATATGGAGCCATGCGGTGGTGACAAGGGCCTTCGGCCACGATCCATCGGCGACAGGGTTCAACATCAAAACCTTGGACGGGGAACTGCGAAGTTGTGGAGGCGTCTGCTGCGGTGTGCTGCACTCTTCTTTTTGACTTCAAGTCGGTATACCTAGTATGCATCTACCTACCAGCAACATCATGCTGTCGGAAATGTCGATTGCACAGGCGCAAAATAGTGTGGCGCACACTGTGGAACTCGGATCGATGATGAAGGGAGTCCAAACTTCACACGTCAGGACGAGACCCTTAGCTAAGCCTCCCCCGTGGCAGACGGAGCTCCGATCTAGCTAATCACTATTAGGTACCCGTATGCACAATGCCTTTGGTCCATGCCTGAGGTGAGCAGGCTAATAAATGTTTGCCCTGGTTGCAGCGGGTGGCAGCCCAAGCTCCCAATCAGTCCATCGGCACCCACCTGCCTTAGGTAAGGTGGTACTATGGTAGAGGACCTGAATACTGAAGCCAGCCCACCAGTGGGGCACAGACGGTGTACCCACCCCTCAGCAACACATGCGCCACTCCCGGGATACAGAGTGCACACGGCAGCTGTTGTCGAAAGCGAGAGCGCAACACCGCCAGCCAACCAGCTGTAGTCAAATCAGACAGGTCACCGACGCCAGGCCCCTCCTGCCATACACGGACCTGGACGTCATGCGGAAAGTTGCCTCTCGCTCGCGGCTCGCGCAACTTGCATCTCACACATCATCTCCAAACATCCGACCCTGCAACCATTCAATGTCCGCTTGGCTAGGTAACTTTGCCTACTGCCCTCCCCATCTTCGTCTTCTCCTTGTGCTCCCATAGATTCGAACTCCTTCTCGATACACCACACACGCCGTCACCGCGTGCCTGCGCATCTACATGCACGCCTACTGACACTTCCTTCGGCCGCCCCATAGCCACAGGCCATCATGGCTGTGAAAGATGGCGTCTCGTACGACATGTCCCATTCACCCTTCTTCAATGCACATCGTCATACTCACTCGTCAATAATGCAGATATTATCCGACCAGCAACCTGATCTACAAGAAGCCGCGAAAGCACTATCGCATTCCAGTCCGATCCCAGTCCGTTGTCCTCCCAGTCCATGCTCGACCTTTTCCAATGCGCCCCGTCACATGCGGGCAGTACTGACAGAACTGCTAATTATCAGACATTGGCAACTACGATCCCTTATCAGCGCCGAGAAGCAAAACATAATATACTTCCCCGGAGGCTCTGGAAGCAACCACGTTCAGCGTCTCAACACCACCACCAAGGAATGCGAAACTGTCAAGTTCCTTTCGTTTTCGCCACGATGTCTAGTCGCTGAGAGCGGATGGATTTGCTGTGGAGGAGAGACTGGCGAGTTTACGGCGATTCAGCTCGACAGCAGCGCCGATGATGGCAACGACCTTGACATCCAGCTGAACCTGGAACCCGACGCTCGACTACCCCTCGATTCGACTCGGATTCACCACGCCCCGAAGATACCGTCTTTTCTCTTGTTGCACAATCGCGACGATTGAACATGAGCAGTCGACTGAACAAAAGCTACACAGCCAAGAGTCAAAAGCTGGCGCGTGACCGCGTCAATTGCATAACAATGTGGTTTCCGCCTATCGCTGGTCCTATGCATCATGGCGCCTACACCGGGCCTGCTGCTGTTTTGGCAAACAACGACAAAACAGTGGTTTTGGTCAGCTTGCGCGACTTTGAGAGCCAGGACAAAGTTGAGCCACTAGATGTAGTGACCTACCCGGACTATGTCAATCGTGCCATAATATCTCCCGACGGCCGGCTCCTCGTCGCCATTCTTGACGATCCGTTCCTGTATATTCACCACCGTGTTGAGACGACCACCGATGAAAATGGTCCATTCAGGGCGGACGACAAGGCCGAGTATCGCTGGGAACTATGCGGCAAGATCTTGCTGAAGAGTCAACGCAGAGACGATGGCTCCGACAGTAGGGGTAGCTTCGCTGCATGTTTTTCGAATACGGGGGCATATTTGGCAGTGGGCACTCAATATGGCACCATCTCTATATATGATGTTGCCGGGCTGACAGATCCAGATGTTACCGATCCTCTGCTGACATCTTTCACCTCATCGAGACCAATGGCAGGCTCTGGAGCTGTCCGTGACATGGCTTTCTGCCCCGGTCCTTACGATCTCTTGGCGTGGACAGAAGATCGCGGTCATGTAGGCGTCGCTGACTTGAGATCTGGCTTTGTACAGCGTCAAGTACTGGATATCAGTGCGGAGGGCGACTACGAGCACGTTACCGTGCTTGACCGCGCAACTATTGATCCTCGTCTTTTGGAAGGTCGTAGCGAGCGGGAAACCGCCTCGCCATCCCCCTTTGCCGCCCCCCTCGGTATTGCAGAAAGCCGCCGACGACGAGGATCCGAAGGACCGGAGAGACACCATTTGGCGTTGACTCCCGACGAGACGCGGGTGCTTGAAGCTCTGCAAGACGAACGTCGGAGAGAGAGCAGAGAGACCGGATAGCAGCCCGCATGGCGGAGCAGGCGGCAAGTCTGTCAACCCTACAACAGCTACCTTCTTCTCAGGGCGCCGCTACTTCCCGCTTGATTGACCACGACTCTAACATCACAGTAGCTACGACGCGCGCGCGAAGCAGTAGTGTATCTCGCGGCATGGTAGAGCAAGGCGATGCGGCGCGTACAACAGGAGAGCGCAACGACTTCCAGCCTGGCAGTGTATCTCGCGCCATCGGGGATCTCCTAGGCAATATTCGAGATTCGCGAGAACGGGCCCAAGAGCGGATACGCAATGCCCATCGGCTCATTTTGCAGTCGAATCCTGACCGAGAGCGCATGCTGGGCATGATGAATGCCCATCCTCCGAGGCGATCTGCGAGTATTCGACCAAGTGACTCCTCTGCTGCAGCCCAGCGAACCGCCAACGATTTGCGTAGCTTGACGCCTTCCGGTAGCGGATGGGCCGACTTGGAAGCTGTGTACAGCTTGTCTTTCGAAAGTAATATTCAAGACCTGCGCACAGCCACCAGAGATCGTGACAGAGACCGGTCTTCAATTCTGCCGCTGCTCAACTCGGTTGCGATTCGCGAGCTAGAGGAGCGCAATGCTCGGCGACGCGTCGTACTGGAGCATGGTGTTCATGAGGCTCCTCCAGAGCCCGACAACACGGCTGGGATCTCGTGGAGCGAGGACGGCCGCATTCTGTAAGGCGCCCTTATGCACATCAATCAGGCGTGCACTGACGACGAGACTAGGTATGTCGGCGCAGAAAACGGCATCTACGAGTTTCACGTTGATGTGCAAGGGCGGAAATTCCACCCGAACTTGACTCTGCGGTAAGCATGGGTCGTTGTAATCATCCCTCTTTTGCACAGGCGTTACGGTTACGGGCACTGTTGCAGATCACGGCAGGAAAACCTTTGCCATCAAATTTCTTTTTTGTTGGGACAGGCGTTCAGGAGTCGAAATGGAAGCTGTGAAAGAGAACTGACGGCACAAACTTGTTCGTTCTCAAGTGTGTCGCGTCACATGGTGTATGGTTGTTTCTACAACTTTTGGGCGCAGTATTTATGCATGTCTGTCAGCGTCACTGAGAAACTTATATGCGTAATATGCATTTCGGAGCAAACTGTTCTGATCTTGGTCGAGGGGTCAAACACAGAATGAATAACAAAAGAATTTATTCGTACAGAATCTTATCCACCCGTTCCGCGATGGCCAAGCAACTTGTCAAGCCGGGAGATTCTATACCGAGCAGGTTCACCCAGCCTTCATACCCCTCTTCCTTTCTTACGACGAAGTCATGGAAACCTGTGCCTTTCGCAACAGCGCCCAATTGTCCCAGCTTGGGCCGAATGCCGGCGTAGTCTGGTTCAAGACAACTTTCGTCGAGTTCAGGCAGGTACTTCTTGATGGCCTCAATGGCCAGGGGCAGTCGCGAACCGTTGACCGCTAGTTCATTGGGCGAGTCTACCCATTCCACATCGGGTCCAAAACGCACCCTCCCAGCGAGATCCAGCGTCAAATGCGTGCCCAAACCACCAGCACCCGGCTCGGGCGCCGGATAGATTAGCCTGCCGACCTTTGGCTTCGAGCTGGAGTACGAGAAGTAATTTCCCTTGGCATAGAACAAAGCCCGCCTTCTCTCGGGAGGCACAATCATGTTGTGAAGGTCGACGGATCCGAGACCAGCCGCGTTCACCAGGACTTCGGCCGTCACCAAGCTTTCCTCCCCCGTGGTCGAGTCCTGAACACGCACCTCCCACCCCTGGCTGCCCTTCTCACCCAGTGGCGTCACACCCGTCACGGCCGAAGTCAACGCAACTTCGCCGCCAGCATCCTCAAATAGCCCCATCAAGCCGACCATCAAGCCGTGCGAATCGACAATACCCGTCGTGGGGCTGTCGAGAATGCCGGCTTCGCCGCGCACACCCTCTCCAGGCGACGCGCCTCTTCCTCGCCGACCCATCGGATGGGCACGTTGATCTCGTCTCTGCAAAAGTCATGCACACTCTGCAGAGCCTCGCGCTGCGCGGGCGTTTGTGCGACGATCCACTTGCCGGTGTTGGCGTGCGCGACGCCACGCTCGCGGCAGAAGACATAGAGGAGCTCCTTGCCGCGGATACAGAGCTCCGTCTTGAGGGTGCCGGCGCCGTAGTAGAGTCCGGCATGGATGACTTCGCTGTTGCGAGAGGACGTCTCTGTGCCGACAGCGCCGTGGCGCTCGAGCAGAACTGTGGATGTTCCTGGGCGTTGTGCGAGTGCGCGGGCTGTTGCGAGACCTACCGCGCCACCCCCTACTACCTGTTTTATCATTTGAGTTAGCCCGTATCTTCTCGTCTTTTTTTCCCACTCGGTGACCAAGGGCCGTCGTGCGTGACGAATCCCAGCGCGTTATGGCGTGCGCCGGCATAACGGAGCGGCATCCGACGCGGATCCGGCGGTTACGGTAACGGTTCAAACTCACAATGTGGGTGAAGTCGGCTCTCACCGAAGCCGTGGATGAGAAGCCTCGACGGGCCCGACTCAAGCAATTGATAGCTCTCGCACACAACGGCCTCGGGAACATGGTCAAGAATGGCGACTCGAGGTCGTTCTTTCGCAGAGCTTGAAACGCCTGGGCTCTCGTAGTGGGTAGAGATTTAAAAGTGCCGATGACGCCACCGGGGGCCTGCCGGGGTGTTTCCGGGCCGCCGGGTCCGCTTCAAGTGTTAGTAGGGCCACCCGATAGGCTGCCGGTGGCTCAACGAGTTATGAACCGTACTAACTCGCTGGCTTCAATCAACCACAAAGACATCACTCATCGGCCTTCTCTGGTGAATGGCAGGGGAGAGCAGGCAGAATAAATGACATGGCGCTGATCATATTTCAAGGCCCCAGGACTCCTGATCTATTGTATTATGAGAGAAGGAAGACGCTAAGAACCTGTCGCCGTGGACAAGCAGTAGTTTCCCGAGGGAAACTGCACTGGATTCAATGTGTACTTATCTGAGGTCCTTCTACTAAAAGAAGAGACATTTCGACTGAAGGAATCAAAGTCCAACTATTATAAACCAGCATGTGGACACTTTGTGGTGCCTGATCTCCTGCCTTGGGCGCTTCCCACCTTTTGCAGTGTGAAGAGTCCCTCCTACATTGACCAGGTAAATCTGGCTGCTCTGGGTCGCTCTTTAAAGCGTTGAACACCTAGTGCGACCCTTTTTCACGAGATACTACACGGCAACGCAGTCTCTTGAGCGCATATTTCGTCAGGGTGATCAATCGCATTTACTGAGCCTCTGCTCCAGGCATCTTGCGTATTGTGCTGAAATCACCTACGATGGGCCAACGAAGAGCACCAAGGAGCTCGACTGCCACTCTCTCGCGAAAGCAGAATGTCAGAAACCCCGAGGCGCATCAATACACATGCTCCTATAAGCTAGCATATGAATGACCTCATCTATTGAATCACACCCAAGTCTCAGTCAATCATACCGAGTGGTTGAATTTGCTAGAATGGTTGTTCCGTTGCCGGCCAAGTTCAGCCTTCTCGCGCAATCTCCCACAGGCCGTACCTCACAATATCACATGCGAGATACCACAGCCTAGAGCTTTGTTATCATCGGAACAACACGAGAAGACGTGATTGTGTAATTATGATTGCTAAGCCGTGTTTCCGTGGAGTTGAAGCTGCCTGCCTGAAAAATATGGGTGACAACCTGTACCCTGGTTCGCAGTTCCTCAACGCCGTTGCCATGTCGTCACATTCGTAAGAAAAGAAATCGGGCTATTTTTCGACAGCCAACGCCACTTGTGAAAGCCACTTGAGTGCGCGGAAACATACCCTATACAGGGCTCGTTCCCCTTGTGAATACCATGTTACAAGCCATACCCTAGCTACGACGTCTCTTTAGTCGCCTCGACCGCAGAAGGAACAGCGACGATGGACGGGGTAGTTCGTGCAGTGGTCTGATCCTCTTCGCCCGCTGAAGTAGCTCTCGTGAGATGAGATGAATGGGCGGGCTCGCTAGGGTTACCCTGAGCTGTAATAGGAACCAAGTCCGTCAATTGCTTCTCTAAACACCGGTCAGCGTGAATCCCAAAACCGAAATGCGCAAATGGGCAGACTTGCCCAGGTCACGAATGCGATGACGCAGCATCTGGTTCTCTCTAACCAGCATCTGGGTTTCTGCTTGGTAGAATGCACTCTCGTCGCGACCTCCAAGAAGAAAATGATCGCCACTGTCGCCGCTCATAGAGGTTGATCGCAATCTGGGGGAGGCGCCGCGACTCGGTGTTCTAGACCGACGTTGGATATCCGCTCTCGCCATGTCGAAAGAGCTCCGAGGGTGGTGAGGTACTCCGGGGGAACGAGAGAATGAGCCGGAAGGGGGCAGAGGCGCGAATCCCGAAGGAGGTATGGCAGCAGCTGGCTGAGAGATGGGAGTGCCCTGGTGGGATCTCTCGGACGCAATTGCAGAGTCTTCGATGGCGGAAGAGCCTTGTCCCTGGGCGGCTTGGAGTTGCTGGAGTTGGAGTTGCTGTTGGCGAATCATGTGAAGCAGCCGGTTCTGTAGTGGCACTATCATTAGCTTCTTGATCCGGGCCCTGAAGAGGAAGATCCAACTGGGCGGGGGATTCAGAGAACGACACGTACGACTTGTGCTTCTTGCTCTGCCTCAAGCTCCTGATGGAGCTCTCCCAAGCTAGGAGCGCGGTTGTGATGGGGATCACCGCCAGCTACCATAAGAGGGGAGCTTGCCATAGGCTGAGGGCTAGCAGTGTTGACACCGCTGCTATGTTGGGTATGCTGGCTATCTGCGACCATTTCACCAGGACCGGGAACTGAAGGATCATTGAGTTGCAGATTCATTAAAACAGTCGATCGTCTGCGGCCGGCGCCAGGAGATTGTCGGTTTCGCGAGAGCGAGCCGCTTGATGAGCCTGAAGTATCATGTGAGGTGAGTTGCAAAAGGCCATGCTGGGGAACAAGCCAACTTACGTCTCGATGGTTCGTGTTGAAGACCCGCGTTCATGGTAGCGGCAGCCTGCAACGAGGTAGACAGACGACGCGGGGAGCCAGCCGGAGACTCGCCGCGCGTTGTTGTGCCAGCAGGGGCCGGCACGGGAGGTGGCATTGGAGAATCGCCGTTGGATGAAGACATTCTGGACCGGATAGGGTAAGATGGAGGCGATGAAGGTGGAAGAGAGTTCAAATCCGGGGACATGGCATTGACGAAACGTTTTGTGGGGGCTCTGGCGACCCTCGGGTGATGAAAGGAGCTTGGCGTTGATTGAACTTTGTGCAACGAAGGTGTAAAGGCAGCGTGAGACAAGAGAAAATAGAGGGATTCAACGGAAGATCGAGAGATGGTCGGCAAGATGATTGCACACAGCTGCTGCAATAACAACCTACCTAGTAACAGGAGGGAAAGGTGGGGTTGAGGCTGCGTCAGAGGTGGGCGGCGATATTGGAGTATGAGGTAATGCTAGGTAGTATAGGTGCCGTGGTAGGTAGGAGCTACCCCAATTGAGCCAATGGCAGGGTAAGGTACCTTACGCAGGTAGGTAGGTGCCTACCTCGCTGTGCGGTATATGCTGACAGGCGATCCGATGCCTGGAGGAAACCGATATTGGTGTCGGGTTGGGCGAACCAAAAGGGAAAGAGGAGGACGAGTAAGAGAATAAGAGCACTTGTGAGGCATCAAATGCCATTATGATACCTCCTTGAGGTGTAGAGAGGACCTGAGTGGTGGCATGTTCGGTGAATGAACGCTCCGCTGATCAGCAGTTTCTTGTAGTCTCTGGTTCTGCACGGCAGCTGACACTGGATCAGTCCATCTACCCCGCCTCTGCGGTCCAGAAGCAGGAAGAGCCAGGCCACAGTGGAGAGCTTCTACTCCAGCCGTTACACCTTCCTTAGGTCAGCTCACCACGGGTGATATATGCATGCCTCAGGCACTACGTCCCAGGGAGGTCTCCAAAACGGTGGGTAGGGGTTCACTGACTTCAAAACGATTATTACCTTACAGTAAGCAATTCATTCACCTGAACGCCTTTGCTCCATGCCCAATGCCGTCTAATATCGTGTTGGTATTTCTCCATGATAACTCATGACACCAACGTCCAATCCTATTACTCATCCCATGGCGTATAGCTGTGACCAACGTTGACTCATACAGCCAGCTCGTTTTCGCTGCGTACCACCTGACTTCGGTTTGACCCCTGTGAACGACAGTGGCGCACCCTTCAAAGTTGAGAAAACATAGGCTCAGTCTCCGGGAACAGCCCTTGATTTGCCAACCATTACAATGTCACGAGCATTTGCCGACGGCTTTTGCCTGCTGATCTCGGGCACCCCAGAGGCCTGGCAGCAACCTCCTCAGGTCTCCCGACAACTCGCCGCTGCGTTTCTGGCCTGACCACAGCCACGGCTACAGCTCAACCTTGGTGTTTCCTTCCTGTGTCACTCTTGCCGCTGTTCCACCTGAGAAAGCATCCAAAAACAGATGCTTGTTTCGACGGCGACCTGTCAGAAAGAACACTTGCGAAGCCTCTTTACCCGCTTCCCGATGCTTCTGCTTGCCCACGTCCTTTCTAGCTGCTCCGGTCTCAGGTGAAACCACCTTGCGCAGGCCACCGCTACATGTGTCCAACGGGGGGGGGGGGGGGGCCCAAGCCTATTTGGAGATCCTCGTTGCTAGATTGTTCGTCACCGCTGCCGCCTCGAGCTAACACGACACGGCAAGGTGCCGATCACGCCGCCGTCGCCACCCATCCTCCACTACCGCCCTGGTTCCTGGAACACCGGCAGCCTTTTGTTCAGCGCCCAGCGACGGATTCATCGTGGCGTTTCCGCCCGTGAAGCCAACCTTCCGCTACGTCCATGCCAGAAGGACAAAAGGACCAAGTGGAACCACACCTGAAGACCCCCAAAGTTGGCTTCCGCGATTTGTTTACAACCATAGCCGTCATTCACGGCCGATATGAGCTGCAGAAGCCAGGAGAGATAAAGATAGTTGCGTCTACCTGGGCCACCCGGCCGACGACTGTGCGCCTACGTGCGCATTTGGCGGACTCAAGCACGTAGAAGCTAATGCCACCCGCGGATTGGGCCGTTGAGCCGTCAACTGGCCGTCTCCGGAGACTATTCTTAGTCGTGATCGATGAAAATCTCTTTCAGATCTGCCGGTCTCAGTTGTCAGACCGGAGATGGAAACGGTAATGCACGTACTCAACGTGATGTACTTGCAGATACATCATCGCGTAATGCCAGCCTACAGCCTCGTCAAACTGTCTGCGACATCCAGATTTCACCTTAAAAGCACATGCTGCTTTGTAGTCAAGGACGTGTCTCACTTTCTAGGATTCCACTGGCGGACTTAATGTGAAGATGAGATTGGGGCTGGGGGCTGGTATGGTATGCAGCAGTTGCTTGGAATAGTTGTAGGCTTAACGATCCTGGTGCCTGCGTTCTCGCAAGCTGCTACTCGATCGAGCATGCTTCGTATTCCGCAGTGGCAAGACAGATATTCCTATCTTGCAGTTGAGTATCTGGTGCACTGAAGATTCATTGCGTTGAAGAAAACAACAACCAGCGCGATTGATGGCTGCAGCTGGGAAACCAAAAATGACAAATCCAATCGCCTCAGGTGTGATCCCAAAGGAAGGTGGCGATATTATTGCCACATCAAGCGGGATCTTGTCGGTGGCCCTGTGCGCGCAACTTGTCCTTCTTCGTCTCTGGAGGGTTGGATGAAGCATAGCATGTTGGTTCACGAGTAGCTTGCATGTGAGCTGGAGTTGCTGGTCAGTCCAACTGCGGTCCCGACAGTTGAAGCCGCCAAAAGCCACACCATGCGGCAGGGACGTAATGCCGGTACCGAGAAGCCGATGCCATGTTAAAGACGACGCGGCGATCGGATGAGCCCGGATTTTGATGTCTGCGCCAGCTCCGAACTAGCTCTGCGCCCGCGGATTTCAGAGTCCCTGTATTCGTAGGCAGCCCGACAGACCCAAAGGAGAACAACAAGAAGCCACTACCTCTCTGTGTGTCTCTGAGTTGCGCCTTTCCGGGCGGCGGTGGCTCTGCAAGCAGGGACTTGCCTGGTTGGAGGGGCGCGAGGGGTCCCGGCTCGCTGGTTGGTGCCGTGGTGACCGGGGGGCTCAGACCGGGTCGAGCCCCGATAACTTGGATAAACATGGAGGGCAAGAAAACGACGCTACTGCAGGAACAGACTGACCAAATGAAGACCATCAGGCCAGATCTGCCTTTGGCTGGAACCCCCCCCGTTCTGCCTGGATGTTGTTCGTGTGTGGTTCTCAAGCGCTGAAGACCCTGGAGGTCCAAGGGCTTTGTGGCCAATGTTAGGATGTGTCCACACAATCGGCCGAACGGTTGATTGCGTCGGGAGGTCTTGACGACTCGAAGGGCCGGCCCAGGCGACAGAACGCCCCGGACCGGGAGCACGGATAGCGAAAAGTTCGTCGCCGACACAAGCAGTCGACAGTTGGGAATTTTCCGAGGCGGAATATTGTTTCCACAACGGCGTTGGGCAGGGGAAGAACCTGACGGGACGGCCAGCCCTGGGGACCTTCAAAGATCAGGGACCCGTCCGGCAGTAATGGCCGGGTTGGGGCCAGCAGCCTTGGTAGGTATCAACATGGTCGGTTCACTTAAGGCAGGGAAGGCATGGTATGGGGGTTTGCTCGAGCGAAAAGAGCCGCTCAGCGCTCGCCTTGAGGGCTTGGACACAACAAACAAACATGACGCGGTTACCGATGCCGCGGACAGTAAAAGGGAGATAATCTGCCCCTTTGTCAGTCGCTGTTGTGTTCCCGCTGCCTTACATTGTTGACGTTTGGGTCCGACAGCCGCGATCCCGCAAAAAAGGTTTGGAGATGCATTAGTCGTCTGAATAACACCAGGAAACACCTCTGCCGCGGGTTCGCCTGAGCGGGTTGCCTGGGAACGACTGCTCTGTGCCTACTCCGTAGAGCGAGCGCAATTGTTGGATGGCAGCTGCACCGACTGAGCGTGCTCAACATCAGTCGAAAGTTTATGCAAAGGAGACCCTTTGTGCACGATCCCGCGATCCCGTGTGAGGTATGTCGTAGGTATCCGTACACTCTGCACCCAGGTAGCGCATTCGCATGCATTTCCATTACAAGCTTCGCGCTGCCCACTTCCTGTAACAACGCTTCAGTGGCACGGCGCAGACGTGTCAGACGATACGGGTGGCTAATATCACTGAGGTCGTCAGGCTGCAATTTGCAGGCGTCCATATCGTCCAAGTGGCGGCAGTGGCTGTTGATAAGTGTTTCGTCAAGTGTCAAGAGGGAGGCGCTATAAGTAATCCCGAGAGAGAAGAAAGGCTAGGAGGATTCTAGACGCCGAAGTGTTGGACCATGTCGAATTGACACAGAAGACGGGGAAGGCTGCCTTTCGGATCAAGCGGCCAGGGGGTCGAGATTCAAGGCGGAGTCGCAGGATCTTCAAATCTTGCAACTAGAGGAAGCGATGCCGAGGGAATCTGGACCTCCAAACCAAAGGGGCTTCTGTATTTGTTTCGCGCGACTGGGGGAGCAAAGCCGGCTATTCGAATGACCTTACCTTATGATCAAGGGGCCAAACCGTGGGGCAGGAAGCGCACATCTTCATTAATTCGCAGGCGGCAGGTCCCCCGGTTTGCACCACCTTACTTCCACCCTGCCGCCGGCCGGTGGCTACGAATACCGCCAAACTCAACCAAACTTGCGGAGGCAAGCTCTTGAGAGGTTCCAGGCCAACGTTTCGAAAGCTGGGAGAAAATGGTCATGCCATCACAAGACGGACACCAAAACGCCAAAGCTCCCGCGCTACGAAGCTAGTCAAGCGCACGAGGGCCTCATGGTGGTTCTAGACGAATTGTGAAGGAAGCGCGGGAGGAGCGCATTGCTGTGCGTGCGTACGTCTTCGTAGTGTAAGAAGGTATGCGTCGTGAATGGCAGAGGCCGTGCCTGTCTGAGCCAAGGTGCGATCGATGGTCAGTAGGTAATCCAGGCAAGGGAGGTATTAGATGGCAGATACCATTAGCAGCTGAAAGATGAATCCGCAATGGTGTCTTGTTGCTTTTTTCCCTGTAAAAATTCTTCTGTAGCCTTCTTTTCTTTTCCGGCAGGGTTTCTTCTCTCCTCTCGGACTGAGCCTGAGGCCCATCTCGTATATTTGCCTTTTTTTTTTTTTTTTTTTTTTTTTTTCTTTCCCCGTTCTCTTTTTCAACCTTTCAAGGCGTTGTCTTTCCAGGCTCACATACGTCGGAGTGGGGTAAGTGTGAGCTTCTTACCGTTCCAGGGCAGCAACTTCCGTGCTGTTGGTGGAAGAGTGGGGGTAAAGGTACATGTGAACATCTGTGATTCTCAGTGCGTGCTGCTGCGATAGATGTCCAGTGTCGTTGTGGAGGTCCGATCTATGCCACTTTTAGAGTGGGACGTCGTTGCTCTGCCCCCCTGCAGACAGTGGACTCGTGTCCGCCCCGCCGGATTTTACACGTCGGGGATTCGCTGGAGACAGCAAGGGACCGTTGGCGCGTTTCTTTCTCACACTTTCAAAACATCCCCGGCCGATGGACTACACGCAGGGAAAGGCCGTCCAACTTCAACACACACAGAGTCCTAGACAACAGTTGCTTCTGTTGCTAGGTTATTTCTGCTTTACACCACACGTAGACTGGACGACATGTATGAGAAGGAGGGTTGCATCTCAAATCTTACCTGCATCCAACACGCAAAGGACACGAACAGCAACCGGCGGCGGCGTCGTATTGGGTCATTTCGTGTCGTGTGTCAACGGCGAAACCGACAGGCCTCATTTCTGGTATTTCCTTTCTTTGTCGTCCACCCATGTCGAAAATGTCCATCGGTCGCTCTTTTGGGGAGACGCTTCATTTGCCATTTGCCAAAGTTTGGTAGCAGAAGCCAGGGACACAGGGAAACAGGCAGGGGCCAGACGATCCGGGTGATGGATTTTTGGACCTCCAGGGCTCAAACGATTCGGGGGGCCTCGACAAGGATGTGATTGATGGGCGACGGGCAAATGGGGGGGGGGGGGGGGACGGGGACTCGTCACTGCGTTCGGGAAGAACTTCCTGCGCTTCCCGTGTGGTTGGATCCAAACTGTCCTGGACTTTGACCGGGAGACTGGACATCGAAGATCAGAGTGACCCTCTTGCAATCTAGTTTTTCATCGCCGTGTCAATTTTGTTTTCCTTCCGCGGTGATTTGGTATCACACTACCCCGTCGTCGAGTCGAGATCCCTGAGGACCCTGTCCGAGAGTACCGACATGATGACGATGGATGGGGGTGGCGCACTGGTTCGAACTTGGCCGTCCCGTCAAAAGCATCGCTTGCCGAGGCTGCATCTGCAGGGTTTATTTCGTGCGGAAGGCTTTTGTGTTTGTTGCCTTGTCTAATTTTTTGTTACATTTTTCTTTGGACGCCTTCCATCCGTCCCTTGCCGCCTATGCCCCGCGGTACGGCCGCCGGCATAGCGCTTGTTGTGAAAAAGTTTGTGTATGTATTTGGGTTCGCTGCAGTAGGCGGGATGGGATGGGATGGGATGGCACATGAACGGTATCCGTGCTGTTCGACTGCACTGATATCTGTACCGCAAGCTCACCTGCTAATTACAAGTACGGATATTGGGGACTTGTTTCCAAGGTGGTGACAACAAATCCGGAAAGCGAGAGGACTCAAGCAAGGGGCGTGTGGGCGGACAGGGAAAGGCTACTTTACCGAAGCAGAGAGGTAAGGGTGAGATAACCAGGTGCCAGGATGTAAGATGCAAGGCGTCCAGCGTTGTACAGACACTCACAGCACAGACTGAAGAGCAGATGGCAAGCGACCTTGCACTAAAAGCAGGTGCAAGGAACAGGGTCCTGCGCTTCAGCCTGGGCGACGGATGCGCTCTCTTCTCGGCGTCTCTCTCTCCTCTCTCGTCATCAGAGGGCGCCAAAGCGGACGAGCGACAATCCATAGTCATAATAATAATAACAATAATAATAACGATCACGGTCCTTGTCCTTGGTAGGTGTGCCTGCCTAAGGTAAGGTAAGGTAAGGTCCGGTCGGGTAAGGTAGGTCGACCGCACCGTCCCAAGGTAGCCTAGGTGGGCTCCTAAGGTAGGTAGTAGGCTGGCCGAGCTCACCTCAGTCGGCTCACGCTCACGCCGCACCGCACCGCACACCTCATCCAAATGGAAGGCGGCGGCGGCTTGCCGTCAGGTACCCGCGCCTCTCTGCTGCCAGCTCCAGCTCCAGCTCCAGCTTCAGCTCCAGTCAGACCTGGGTAGGTACCTAGCAAGCTAGGTGGGCAATCCACCAATGTCAATGTCAATGTAAAGTACCTCCCCACGTACCTTCCACGCACCAGAGGATACCACCGCTGGCCCCCATTTCCAGGATGGCTCTTGCTCTGGCTGGGTTTTACTATTGTTATTATTATTATGAATATCCCGAATGCCCTCCCCGTCCGTCCTGCCATTCCTTGGAGGTTTGTCGTCCTGCTGTCTCATTTATCCTATTCTCTTCCCTCTGCAACTGCGTCCAGCTCTTGCAGTGGTACGTCAGGCGGGCCCTCACTTGATCAACCTTACCTTGCCATGAATACTACTACTCACCAAACTCGGTACCTTTCTCATTCTCATTCTCATCACCCGCCCGTTGCCGGCTCAGTCGCACACCCACACACATACACGAGACACACCTAGCCAACCAGCTTCATGCCAGCCACCGCGACGCAACCGAGTCTTCACCCTCAAAAACTCCTTCGACTCGCCCACAACGTCCCTTTCATCACACGTCAATAGTTTCCAAACCTACCCCGACAATTTGCTTGCTGGGATACAGAGAGCTTGGTTCCACGATCCACCACCAACACCACACCCTGGCCACATTCGATTGTTTCTTATGCCTACCATCTCAACTTACATTACCCAATCCACCCGCTGCTGCTTCTTATGCCCAAGCGCACCGCCGTCCCTCTCTGTCTTATACTCACGCCACCGCCCGCTCTCTTCCGATTTGAACCTGGAATCACTTTGGTCCTCTCCTTTCCTTAGACTTTCACATCATTTCGACGTCTGGCTGGAACGAACGACCTAGCCATGGCCGACGTTGAGCCTAGCAGCCCCAGCGCTGCCACTTTTGCCGAGACCCTCCAGTACCGCGCCACTCAGTCACGCCGCTCTCGACCTCCAGACCTCGATTCTGCCCCCACCGAACAGCAGAACCGCGTTCCTCTGCGCTCGGAGAACAGGCTCAGCAGACGGGATTCGCGCTTGGGGCTCCGGAGCATATTTGGAAGGAACAAGAATGTCCGCGAGATTGACAGCTCGACATCCTACTTCGACACGGGAAGACCCAATAGCATCCGAGCTTCACTGGCCGAGATTAGCCACTGGCCTTACATGAGATCCGAAATCACATTATCTGGCGCCGCCTCACGACCAACCTCAGTGGCTACCAACGCGCCTTTCACCGATTCCTCCATCCAAAGGAGACCAACCACTACCGAGCGATCTAGGTCACAGACACCATCCGCCAGATCCTCTCGTGGCAACCTCGCGACCTGGGATCCCCCACCACTCTTTCAGGCATACCCCCAAGCGATCAAGCACGCACAGCTTCCCGCCTGCACCACGTCGGCCGACATTATACTGCGCTTCAATGATAGGAAGGGCAGCATCAGCCTGCGCGATGACCTGACCCAGTTGAACCTCGCCTGCGACCTTGGCGATGACCAGTCTGACGACAAGGCAGCCGAGAAAGCGAGAAAAAAGCACCTGAGAACAATTTCCACCACCAGACTGGAGTGGACATCCAAGATATACGTCCTCTGCACCTCCGGCTACCTACAGTACGCTGGTGACGGCAATTTCGACCGTCTGCCCGAGAAGATGCTGCATCTGGGCAAGGACTCTGCTGCCTTCGTCAGCGATGCCATTCCCGGGCGCCATTGGGTTCTCCAGGTTTCCTCAGCCATGGAATCCAACGGCATGTCTTCTGCCGATTCGCGGTCACTCCTTTCCCGACTTCCCTTCCGCGCCGCCGACAAGAGACATGCTGCCAATTCCTGATGGTTTTCGAGAGCGCAGGGAAATGGATTCCTGGATCACAATCCTACGCCGGGAGATTGAGGCGCTTGGCGGCAAGAAGAATCTTTCTGAGACTGGCAAGCCCAAAGCTGATGACAACGTTGTGCAGCTGAAGGCGCAGCCTAGTCAGCGGACGTTGATTGTCCGCGACCCGGATAGGTTCTCGCGAGTTCTTCCTCCGGATTTCAGCCTTCACCTGGAGCAGGCCAGGCTGCACGACTCCGAGCGCCATTCTTCCATCGACGCTGATGTGACCCGCGAACCCTCCATCGACGACATCTCTACAACCAATAGTGTCATGTCTCACGACGACCGGGCCTTGGAGAGCCTGAGAGATAGCACCAATCGTCTTTCTTACATCTCGTCTGGCCAACGCACATTCATGACCTCGGCTGGCTCTTCGCCTGCGTGTTCCCCTGTTCGCGATAGCTTCGCGAGCAGCTACCTCGAGGATCTCCCCCCTCCTTGTCAGGAGGTGCCCACGGTCCGGCCGAGGCCCAACGCCGCGGCAATCCTTGATCGCAGACAGTCACTGCAGACATCGGGCTACCTTGAGCTGAGAAGCTCACCCATGTCGCGCCCTCAATCCACTTTATACAGTGAACATGAGCTTGCACAAGTTGCCGCCAACTTCAGCGTGCCCATCAGTAGGCGCTACAGCGCCATGAAGTCACCCACAGCGAGCCCTGAGCAGGTCAGAAACCGGGACTCCTTCTCGAGTTCAAGAAGCGTGCGCAAGCCGCCTCCCACCGCTCTTGCCATGGCTCGTCCTCTTTCCATGGTGGCTGATCAGCCTTCCCCAGTGCAAGGCCTCATTGACTCGCTTGGCCAGCAACAGGTTGCCCAAGCCCCACATGGCGATGGCTTAGCCGCCTACCCCCCGAGACAGACGAGTCTCAGTCCCAGAGAGCAGGCTGCCACTGTGACAGTCCGCGCTAGTCCGCGAAAGTACGCCAGCTCCCCTTCTCTGAACAAGCCAGAGGAGGCACCCCTCTCACCGGAGCTAAGAACCTTCATTCTGCCTTCGAGGACTCCTCCGACGCCTTTGGCCAACGAGGTTGAGGAGTTACCCGTTGCCCAGTCACCCATGGGTGAGTCCGGACAACTACACTCACCCAGGGCCTGCCACAAAACCCCCAGAAGACCTAGCACTTTCTTCGACGCTTCGTCCCCGCTCTCCACCATTGGTGCCAGTCCGGAGCAAGAGAGGACAATTGCTCCCATGTCGGTGTCCTCAAAGAACGCCTCAGTATCACCGAGGTCAAGGTCGTCACCCCGAGTCCCCAGCACTCCGCCAAACCTGTCAACCAGGCATCTCCGAGCCGACTCCAGGTCTCTCGGGAGACGTAGCATGCCGCAGCTCGTCGAGGGGCCCCCACCCGCACCACCACCAAGCTGCGCGCTGCCTCCAATCCCTCAGAAGGCGCACGAGAATGCTTGACGTGTCATTCATTAGTTCGGTTCATGAACCACCGTTTCCTTTTCCATTCTGTCTCTTGGCTACGGCCTATAGAACTGCCCAAGGCGGCACCGGTGTTTAGTTTCATATGTCATTTCATTGTTGTCATTTTTCAACGTTTGGGACCTTGTTTGCGTCATACCCCTTCAGCTGCGCAAAACGGCGTTTACGGATAGAAAGAAGGGGCCAATTCCATGATTCACCATCTGGGCGGCATTTGGACCGTTGCGGCGGTGGCGGGCATATATCATGGCTGGGTTTTGGACGACACAGAAGGCGACGTAGATATCCTTGGGATAGCACCTATTGACGTAGTGTATGACTTGTATTTTTGTATTCGTAGCGGGTGGTGGGCTGAGCGTCCACCTCTCGAGACGACCTCGGAGAAGGCTAGAAGAATTCAATAACCAAATTTTGGACGGCGAGTGTCAAGCGTTGGTGTTTTGTGGAGTCATCTAAGAGTGAATCAAATCTAACACTGAAATACCTTACTTTAGGTAGCCACGCAAAGGTCGAATTAGACTTTGAAGGGAAACCATAGGAAGGTCCCGTCGTGAAACGGTCCACATTCCACCGTGTTGCCCTCAGTTGCCACAGTAATGAAAACGGAGTTGGTTTAAAACGGTCACAAAGACGTGACCCGAAACGGTATAGCAAGCTTGCCCCACACTAAAGCTCGGAGGCGCACCACGAAAATCACAAAATTCATCACCTCAAGAACCCCACCAACAAATCGGCCATCGCGACACCCGTTTCGTCGACACTGACAACCCTCGAACCCACGATTCGATCGAGCCAAACCCCGTGATCATCTTCCAGACGACTGCGAGATAGGACAATACACATAGCAAGAAATCCAAGATGGCTACCCCCAAGACCAAGTCAGTCATTTCCCCCAGAGCCCCCTGCCCCCCCTCTTCTGGAAATAGCGCTGGTAAAAGTAGTTGTGTGCAGAGGGAGAGCGTCCAAGGGGAGGCCTTCATGTGAGATTAGTATGCAGAAATGCTGACTTTTGTTCGTCTTTTCTTTTGTCCAGGCACGACTGGGCTGACGACGAAGACGTCGATGAGACCACCACCGACCTCCCCGCGCCCCAGACCATCAGCAACAAGGACGGCACCAAGACCATTATCACCTTCCGCTACAACGACCAGGGCCAGAAGGTCAAGACGACTCGCCGCATCCGCTACACCACGCACACGGAAAAGGTGAACCCGCGCGTCGCCGAGCGCAAGACATGGTCCAAGTTCGGCCTCAGCGCTAAGGATCCCGCCGGTCCCGCCCCCGACACGACCTCTGTCGGTGAGAACATCATATTCCGCCCCAGCACGAACTGGCGCAAGGATGAGAAGGAGCAGGGCGAGGACCCCAACGCCCAGGCAATGAAGGACAAGCTCAAGGACAAGAAGGTCAAGTGTCGTATTTGCAACGGCGAGCATTTCACTGCCCGCTGCCCTTACAAGGACACCATGGCCCCGATCGGCACCGAGACTGGCACCGCCGACGTTGCCGCTGGCATGGGAGACGATCCGGGCGCCGCCGCCGCTGCTGCCGGAGGCCCGGGGGCCAAGAAGGGAAGCTACGTCCCGCCTGCGCTCAGAGCTGGCGCCGCTGGCGCTGCTGCCGGAGACAGGATGGGCGGCAGCAAGTACGGCGAGCGAGACGACCTGGCTACCCTGCGTGTCACCAACGTGAGTCATCTCCATTGGGTTTTCACCCTCATAGATGTTGTCGTTCGAGGGCGGGTTACTAATTGAGAAATGCACAGGTTTCGGAGCTGGCGGAGGAGCAGGAGCTGCGCGACATGTTCGAGCGATTCGGTCGGGTCACTCGTGTGTTCTTGGCCAAGGACAGAGAGACGGGTCTGGCCAAGGGTTTCGCCTTCATCAGCTTTGCAGACCGGAGCGATGCCGTCAAGGCTTGCGCCAAGATGGACGGTTTCGGTTTCAAGCACTTGATTCTCAGAGTCGAGTTTGCCAAGAAGGCGAACTAAGCGCGAGCAGAAGAGGGAAGTGCTATGTGGTTGAGGGGGTTACGGTGTGAAGCGGGAACGACGGTTTTTTTGATGCTACTACTGGAGATACGGCTACGGCATCGGTATTAAAATTGGCATCCTGGGGTTTGGTAGTTCATCCTTTTTCTCTCTCTCGGAAATGCAAAGTCATGATCTCATGGCAATAGGTAGCCCGTCGTGGCGGTGTGTTGGGCCTCACGCGCAGGCCTTTGGTCTTGTTGGGCCAGATAGCGCGTTGGCTCTGTTGTACTGGGGCCTCATAGACGAAGACAAGATCCTGGTCTACGAGATTCGCAGACTTTTCACTCAGTGGACACGGCATGAAGGGTCTTTAATTTGAAAGGTATGGCTAATGTTCCCATTCAGAATAAAATCGCAAAGTAGGTATCTGACGGAGGGACGTCCTGACCGCATCGAACCATCTCCTCCGTCCCCTCCCCCTTTTTTTTCCTCCATGAACCTGAAGCAAGAACAGGCAAAGGGCGGTTACATAGGAAAGTTTAAAAGACGACATGAACAAGCAGAAAAGGATGGAAAACTTCGACAAGACGCCGAGTGAGAAGACCCAAACATGGCCGCCGGTTCCCCCATTTTACGTGCCCAAGTTACTGTGGTGTGTTTATTACAAGGAGAGTCCGTCTGTATGTTGGCTCCGTCATCATCATCTCGTCCAAGGCCGTGAAATGTTGCTGCTCAGAGCAAGCAGTACTGAAAGTGACAAAGAGCAAACGGAAAGCGCGAGGAGAATAAGGAAAAGGGGTTGATGGTGTGTGTCTAGTGAAGCGAATGTGGGTGCCCTCATGGCGGGAAAGCGAATGCGTTGTTTTTGAGCGAAGATTGCAGTGCTTACATATGTCGTACTTGTTTTTTTTCTTGTCATTGACTTTTTCTGCTTTTGGTCGAATGTCTCGTCGTTGTGGTCGGTATTTGACGATGATGTGTCGTCATTGTTTTGTCGTGTTGCTGTCGATAATATATCGGGCTGGAGGGAATGGCACATTCCTGCGCGATTGCGCACGAAGCTGAAAGTCCCGTCGTAGGGTGAGGTCTTGAAGGCGGGGCGGATGTGTGTGTTTGGCTAGGAGGGAAATATGGGCGCGGGACAAAGATACGATACGGAGCTCGAGAGTTGGCACGAGTAGCCCGTCTGCGAAGTCTTGGGCTGGCTCTAGATTCCCTTCAACCACGTAATCGACTCGACTCTGCGAATGGTCCATCATGCAGCGTTCTCCTCGGCAGGAGCATCCTCGGCGGCGGCATCGTCAGCCGGGGTCTCGCCCTCGGCAGCGGCATTCTCCCTAGCTAGCTTCTCCTCGAGCTTCTTCTTCTTCTCGAGAGCGCGTTGCTTCTTCTTGGCTTCGGCTTTTTGGCGGGCGGCCTCCTGCCTCTCGTCAAAGACGTACGGCAGAGACTTGACGGCGCTGAAGGTGACGGCCAGCCGCGGGTGAGGTTTTGAAGCACTCGGCGTAGGGTCTTTGCGTCGGAGAGGTCGGCGCGGGGCGGCGGTGGCGCGCTTCTTGGCCCGGTAGTTCTCTCTGCACGCTGGGCGCGCTGGTAGTTGTCTGAGGCTTGGCGGGCGGTTCGTCCTGAGGGTTCTCCGTGCCTGAAGTGCCGGGACGGGTCGGCAAGGGCTTGTCGCCTGCCAGGGAGGCTGTCGGGGTAGCGCGTGCCATGACTTTTGCTCTTTGGTGGCAAGGGTGTGTATGATTATTAGGATATATCTTTCTGGCCAGGGGCGATAGATATCTCGCTTATTTCCGAGTGAATCAATATATATACTTATACGTGTGTGTGTGTGTGTGTGTGTCAATGAACGAATGGAGGTCGGTTAAGACGTTTTGGTAGGCAAAACCACATGTAAGACAAGCCTTTGGCAGATGGATTGGACGTCCGCCAGCAGTCTTTATACAACTGCCGAATGAAGTGGCTCTTGAGAGCGCGCCCGCCGGTGAGAAATTTGAGCAAGGAAGGGGCCCTTGTGCGTGGTGGGTGTGTTTTGATGCTGTCATTCTAGAAGTTCATGCAAAAAACGGGCGTACCCTGGAAGGGCGGCGCGAATCCCAGCTAGGGATGCCGAACTCGAGGGGCCCCATTGGACCAGTCTCCAGGCAAACGAGTGGTTGTTGACAGGTGTTTTTGGTGGCATGACTAACAAATCAAAACGCGCGGCGCGCTTGAATCCGCGTGAATTTGGCGGAGGGATGTTGTTGATGAGGGATCATGTTGCTGTTCCGCATCGCGTGGTGAGACTGGCATGGCCCTGTCTGCAGGATGCCGGGCCGGCTCCGCTTGAAGCTTTGTGTTGGGCCTTATTTGTTGCCGTTGCAACGGGAGTTTTGGTTCGATGTGACACTTGTCAGGGGATTCTCAGATCTTGGCCATGGCTGTGAGAAATTCTGGAAAGACCTCAAGCTCAGGACTGAAGTTGCGGAGTGAGAGCGATGTGTTACTTGTAAGTGAGAGTGAACCTAAGGTGCCTTACGGTAGTTCCACCCCTTGGCGACGAGCCAAACTTGAGTTGCTTATCAGCCCAGTCTTTCTCCGTCTCTTATCGGGGACTAAACGGTCTAGTACCTTACCTTACCTTACCTAGGTAGGTAAGGTACGAATAGGTCGGTAGGGTGGGAGTTCAAGCGTCCGGATAGACCCTCGCTTAAAAGCGCGCAGGACGACGAGAGACGGGTACTCTGTTCTGCAGACTACAAAAGAAGAAGTTACTTCAGTGCTAAGCCAGGTAAGGTACCTAAGGTATGGATACAGCATGTTGAGTTACTTATAGGTAAGCTGGGCTTCTCCGAGAGGTCTTTGGCGTGCACCGCGTGTGATCCGGGCGTGGCTTGGCGCAGTCGGCAAGGTGGTCCTACCGGTTGCCTCAGCATCCCCTCCCGGGGAGGACAACCTATGAGATGTGTTGGGTGCTGCCGCGAAGGAAAACGCTGGAAGCACAGTGAAGGGTTTTCTCTTCCGCCCTGGGTACCAGATAGGGTAGACCAGACAGACCTAGACCCAGAACAACATCGAGTTGACCTGGTGGCTGGCTGGGGTGGTTAGGGCTCGGGACAACTCGAGCGCATTGCACGTGTGCGTCTGAGACACGCAGTTGTACCTGCTGACGGCTAGAGTGCGTGAGAGATAGATGGCAGGAGGTGATAGGTTATTACAGGTTATCATTCTCTCAGTTCACCCTCAAGGCACGGATACCTTCCTACTTACCTTACTCTGACAACTCTACAGTCCATTCGCTAGGGAAGGTAAGGTACCTATCCGAAGAGCTTCTTTGCCTTCAAGATCGGATCTGCGCCCGGGCAGATGCTATGATTGGGTCTGCCGCCCCCAAACTGAGGTGCCTTGCGCGGTGGTGCTCTGGGCTGAGTGAGTTGCGGCGGCTGAAGGAGAAGGAGGGGGTGGGGCAGTTTTCTCTTTTTTCTCTCACCGTCGCTCTCTCTCTCTCTCTCTCTCTCTCTCTCTCTCTCTTCTCTGTGTGTGTGTGTGTGTGTCGTCAGATTGCCGCAGTAATCCGTACCTGGCCACTTGGCCTGAGGCCGGCCTCAACAATTGTCACATTGAAAAGGAAGCTCTGGTGTCTTTGTGACATGTGATCCAAGAGAAAAAGCCTTTGGGCGGGACGGGCGGGCACTTTCATCCCAAAAAAACCCACCCTCAGTGCACCGCACTGCTCTACCTTAGTGTACCTAAGGTACCTAGCGGGCGTAATGGTGGGCCCTCTCTGGAGGACTTCCCACTAGAAACCGACCCCCCTGGTCGCTGTGTCGTAATTCCACGTCTAACCTTCAACACCTCATATTAAAGGTAAGGTACTTGCCTCTTCCCCTCTTGCCGCTGCCTCTTTACACACGTTACCTCATGCGCACAACCACCTGCAACCCGCCGACCTCTGCATACCTACCTTACTAGACCTGGTATTTAGACAACTGGCAGCTCATGGACACCTTGAGCATCAGAACTACTCTTGCACTTCGCCCTTACCGACCCCCCTGTGTGTGAAGTTCCATCAGTCTCTCTCCGGGACGTCGGCACTTTCAACAATCGCCAACCATTCTACCAGAATGACCTCCTCGACCGACCACATTTCCAATGATGCTGGTCTTCGCCAGCGTCAGAGGTCTACGTCCTCCGCCGTCCACACCGAGGACCTAAATGCCTCATTTCCCAGAGACGACCAGTCTCAGTCTTCTGACATCAGCCAAGACCTAGAAGTCGACCGGAAACCCAAGAAGACCTTTGGTCGTACTCCTGGTGGCACAGGTAGGCTACACAGTTGCTGTCTTCAACTCTGACTCCCACTTGGTTTTGGAGGCTGACATGGCCTTTCCCCCCCAGTCTTTACCGTTCCTACGACCCATGACATGGTGTCGCAGTTGCTCGACCCGAGACAGCCCAAGAATCTTTCCGATTTATTGGTCCTGGCCATCCTCGCTCTCCAGATCGGCGCCGCCTACTTCATCCCGGCCTCCTGGAAACGCCCGGTATTTGCTCTCGTCTTTCTCTTCTGGAGAGCAGCCTATAACATCGGCATCGGCTATCTTCTCACCATTCAATCCCAACACCGCAGGTTGGAGACGTGGGCTGCTAGATGGAAACTCTTTGAGCATCCCGGCTCTGGCAAGCAGCCAAGGCCTTGGCTCTATAACATGCTCAAGCGAGAACTTGAGGCAAAGATACCTGAAGACTACAGCTTTGAGAAGGCTCCCATGGAGTACAACACCTGGCTCGTCTTCCGCCGTGTTGTCGATCTGATCTTGATGTGTGACTTCGTGTCCTACTGTCTATTTGCTATCATCTGTGGTCACACCCCCGAGGGCGAGAGCCTTCTGCTTGGTGTCGGTCGATGGATAGTCGGCATCCTACTCGTCCTCTTCAACTTGTGGGTGAAGCTGGACGCTCACCGGGTCGTGAAGGACTATGCCTGGTACTGGGGTGACTTCTTCTACCTCATTGACCAAGAGCTGAACTTTGACGGCGTGTTCGAGATGGCTCCTCATCCCATGTACTCGATTGGGTACGCTGGCTACTACGGCATTTCCATGATGGCCGCCAGTTACGAAGTGCTCTTCATCTCCGTCATTGCACACCTCGCCCAGTTTGCCTTCTTGGTGATCGTTGAAAACCCGCACATTGAGAAGACCTACAACCCTCCTGCCCCACGCAAGCGAACCGTGTCGACTGCCGTCGGTGAAAAATCTGAGATTATCGCCATCAAATCGTCTTCGGATACTGAAGATAATTTGGCCGAACAAACCTCGACCAACAAAGAGGCCCCGCCTCAAGTACACAACATGCTGGGTCTCGGCAACTTCGACTTATTCCGCATCACTGACACCTCGGTTCTCTTGCTTGGACTCTACCTGGGTATTCTCACTCTGGTCACGCCCTCAACCCAAGTTTTTCAGGCCATATTTCTGTTGCATGCTCTGCTCTGGCGCGTGTGGTACCATTTGGGTCTCGGGGCGATTCTCTATGGGCAATCCAAGAACAAGTTTTGGACGAGGCACTTTCTCAAGTTCGGCGAGACGCACACTGAGGCTTGGAACCAATGGAAGGGTATGTACCACTTGAGCTTGGTCATGTCCACAAGTTCCTTCTTGGCAGCCTGCTGGAAGATGTATTCCCCTCCCGAGGACTGGGCCTATGGTTGGGTTTTGCTCAAACATGTTGTTGGTGCGGGTCTTGTCGCCCTTCAGATCTGGACCTCTGTGAGCGTCTACGATTCGCTCGGAGAATTTGGCTGGTTCTTTGGGGACTTCTTCTACGACTCGACAGCAAAGTTGACTTACAAGTCCATCTACCGCTTCCTCAACAACCCTGAGCGCATCTTCGGCACCGCAGGCTTGTGGGGACTTGCCCTAATCACTTGGAGCAGAGCCATCTTCGTCATGGCACTGATCAGTCAGATCCTCACTTTGGCTTTCATCAACTTCATTGAGAAGCCGCACATGCAGAAAATCTACGGCAGGAGTGTGCGACAAGAGGCGGGGCTCACCAAATTCATCAAGCGGTCTCTTCCCCCGCCAGTCCAAGGCTGGCAGCGAGGGGTGGACAAGGTTCTTGACGGCACCGCGCAGTTTATCGAGGAGTTCCTCGACACTGCGCGCCCCAAATTTGCCGCAGGCATCGAGACTATCGTCCGCGATACTTCCGCTCTCTTCAACAAGTATCCCGCCCGATTGACCATCACAAGGCTTTCTCCAGACCTCGCAGGCCTCAACCCCAAATGTTACTCTCTCACGGTTGAAGGTACTCCCTCGAGCCTCTCCGCCGCGAATGAGCGAGCTACTGGCAAGGAGAGTGTGACGGCGCGTTTCCCTCGCGGCGTTGAGACTCAAATCTTCGAATACGGTGCGCCCCTCAAGGTCAAATGGCGTGCCCCAGCCAAGCACGACAACAAAGATTGGATCGGCCTGTACATGGTTACCGACAACCACTCCAGAGACATCACCGAAGTCTCTTCTTTGGGGCGATGGGTTCCTACAACTCCAGGAAACTATGACGCAGCCACCGCAGACAAGGCAATATTGGTTCCAGACCGGCCTGTATCGAAGAAGGATCTGTCGGAACCTGATCTTGTGGAGGGCGAGGTCATTTTTGAGGGTGATCGCTTGTGGTGGACCCAGGGCGTCTTTGAATTTCGTTATCACCATGCTGGCAGTCACAATGTTATGAACATCTCTCAGCCATTCGAAATCCGTATTGGCAAGTTCGACGAAGAGGATGTTGAGGTAGACGCCAACGGCATATACGAACGGGCGGTCGAGCAAGCTCTACTGCCCGTGGTGCAGAACTGCTGCGACCGTAACCCCGACATTGCCCCTAATACGGTAGAGGAAACGTTTGGTGGCCATGTTGAGAGGGACGGCAAGTATGCCAAGCGGATCGTATACGCTATTCACCAGATGTTTGGCATTGAGTTTGCTCCGGCAATTGTGCCAGCTGACGGAAATATCAAGAAGATGGCCTGGAGAATCTGCAATGCAAAGCAAGTTCTGGTAAGTTGACGAAGCAACCGCGTCGTACAGGATGTCCGCTCACAAGTCACAGGCGCCATACAGTATGTCTGCATCCAAAGGAACTAGCACGCCTACCGGCGCCCCATTTGAAAAGGCCTGAGTGCGCCGTCAAGTAATCGATCTTGACCCAAACAGGTGCGCCCGTTGATTTTGCAGAATGCTGCAGGGATGGGAGGAAACCGGCATGGTCAGATAACAGAATGATTTCGACACAGGCTTGGTTGTGTGAGCCTCGAACGTCGTCGGTTTAAGTTGACCCGAACAGCGATCCGTCTGCCACAATTAAGAACTTGGTCTAGATGGGGTAGGAAAAGCGTTTGGGATGGCGCCCGTGAGTTAGCCTTGAGAACAATAACATACCGCACTACAGCGATTTCTTTCAGCAGCACAACAGCATTGGTACATGAATTGACGAACCTCACCGGTCAGCAGCGCAGGCCCCACGAGACACGGCACGGAATCACGGCTGCAAGTTCCTGTTGCCCTGGATGTCTTCAGGTAAGTTATGCAAGAGCAGCCCCCACCACCAGATGCACCCCCCTTCTTCTTGCTGCATAATAGGAGCTTCGCAGGTTCCATGTGCCTGACTTTAGGCAAAGAGGAGGATGACACTCCAGCAAAGCGGAAGCTTAGTAGAAGCGGGGCCCGGTTGGTACGGTCTGGCTTCGGGAGCTATAGCTTCGACATCTAAGAACTAGGCTCCTCCAGACTACAACGGGGATAGCTTCATTAGTGGAGGTAAGCTCTCCGGGAGAGGCACTAGATTCTGTAGATGCCCAGGCCGCCTGGGCTTCAAGACTGCAGCCGTATGTGACTCGTCCGTAAGAAAGAGACGGTCTAGTCAAATCAGTGGACGATGCCTGGATACCTGCGGTCACAATCCTCTATGGTCAGTTTGGGTCGACCAACCGTGAGGTGACGATGCCAGACAGAATGCCGTAGGCACAGGTTCTGCAGTCGCCTACAGCCGCGTCCAGCCCTGCGCTATCCGGAGACGTGAGAATATTTACTGTACGACACCATTCGTATACCCAAGTCATCCCAATATTACGCATCCTGCTGTGTCATCTGACTGCCGGTGGTGGGCGGCTCCCAATCGGATGACTTAGTGACGAGGATGTCGATGGTGAGTGTGAATGAGCAGTGGTAAGAATAAGGTGTGTGTGTGTGTGTGTGTGTGTGTGTGTGTGTGTGTGTGTGTGAGAGGGAGAGAGAGACAGAGAGAGAGGCGGCGGGAACCATCTTTCAAGCCGAACCCGGTTCGACGGGCTAGGCCGATTCGCCGACTGTCATCTCCGCGTCTTGTCCATCCCCACTCCCTTCCCCCGCCACACACGCAGCCATCTCTCCGCTTGTCCCTCCTGCCCTCCAGTCTTTCCCCTCCATTCTCCTCGTGCTCCTCTTTGGCCTCCTCTTTTTCTTCTCCACATTCTCCGCATCAGACACGGCCGTGGTACACGACAAAAGCCCAAGGAAACCTTCTCCACCCGAACCACACTTTCCAAAGTTTGTGTGACACTCATTTTCGAGCGGCTCGCTGGAGTAGTGGTGTGCCCGCACGAACACCGGACGAAGAGACACTGCGGTTCGCGCCCTCCATTTAGCTCATCCGATGTATCCTCCTTATTCTCTTCACCCGAGTTTCCTTGCAAGAGTCTAAGGGGAAAGCCGTTCCATACCGCCCACGCCCTCAACGGCCGGATATCTTCTCCCAAAGACGACGGTGCGCCCCGGCACTGGTGCTTCACCCCTGAACAGCTACAGGGTATGTCCCTACCGACTTCGACTTCCCGCCAGGACCATTGACCATTCTTCGAAAAGTGCCCGCCCTTCACTCCGCCTCCAACAGGAGTTCCAACTTGCCTGAAATCTGGCCTCTCAGCGCCTCTCACCCTCCTTCTCACACACGCTCACACACACACACTCTCTCTCTCTCTCTCTCTCTCTTCTCTCTCTCTCTCTCTCTCTCTCTCTCTGTGCGCATCCAAACATACCACACCCGCGGTTCTCCGGGGTTACCGCTGCGGAGGCCTGCCCCGGATAAAGTGTCGAGCCTTTTAAGGTTACGAAGAGAAGCACGGAAGAATCCCGTTCACCTCCAGAACGGGTAACCTTGGCCCCAGTTTGGCCGTCCAAGCAACCGCAGTCTGTGGGTTTTTCCAAGGCAAAAAATACCAGGGAGCCAAGGTCTTTCATCAATGGGAAAATCGTTAACAGACCTGGAGGCAGGACCCGTTCTTACCCCTGGCTCATGGCGTCTTCTCGACCTTCGTAGGGTGGTCCCGGTTGGGATGCTACCGAAAATGCGCCGTTCTCGCTCTTCAAGACGACGTCGTCCCTTTCTCTCATCGTCGCATTCCGTGTCCGCCTTTCTTGCCGTCTCTCTCACTCCGCTGTTGTGTCTCGTTTCCGTCTTGCTGCTGGCGTGCTGCTTCTCCTGTCTCTCACACCGTCCCTGCCACTCGTTTACGAAGCTCGTTGCTAGTGTCGTACTCCAGCTGCCCAACATGATGCGAGATTTGCTCCCAGCAGGCTTCCTGCCGTTGCTGCTGTCGTCCTTGGCAGGGCCCGCGCCGGCCGTTGCCACGATTCTCTTTGCGTCGTCGTACAGCGGAGCCATCACCACGCTCAACTTCACCTTGTCGGGCAACAATGGCACCCAGTCTACCTTACAGAACATCTCGACCTCCAATGGGTGCCCCCAGTCCGTCGTGGCTGACCCTCGATAAGCCTAACGCGAAGCTCTACTGTACGGATGAGGGTCTGACCACCGACCACGGCACAGTCTCATCCTTCACGACCAGCCCCGACGGCAAGCTGGAGCAGCTATCCAAGGTTGACACAATCAGCGGCCCGGTGAGCGCTGTTCTTTTCGGTGAGAAAGGGGCCGGCCTGGCTGTCGCTCAGTAGTAAGTCCGAATACTCGTCTCTGGACGAATAGTCCATCACCTGCCCTACAAGTTGTCACTTCATGGACCTCGCCATGAATGCAAACGCAACCCCCGTGTGCCAAACAGCGTTGATGACGCTTTCTCCTCAAATCATAGCTAAAATCTGACGCAGCGGAGGCTCTTCTCTGAGCTGGTTCGACATCTCGAACCCAGCGGCCATCACGCCCGTCAAGTCGGAGACTTTCAACATGACCGGCCCGGGCCCCAACCCCTCGAGACAAGAGGCACCCCACCCTCACGAGGTCGTCATCGACCCCAAGGGCCAGTTCGTGCTAGTCCCCGACCTGGGGGCTGATCTCGTCCGCGTCTTCGCCGTCGATGGCAAGAACCTTGCCGCTGTCGAACCCTTGGTGGCCGCCCCCGGCAGCGGACCCCGCCATCTTGAGTTCCTCGTGACTCCCGAGGGCAAGACGTACATGTACCTCATCGCCGAGCTGGCAAACACCGTGACCGCCTACGACATCACCTACCGCGAGAACAAGACCCTCGGCTTCAAGGAGGTGTACTCTGGGTCGACCTACGGTGCTGGCAACACCGCGCCCGCGGGAGCCAGCGGTGCCGAGATTTGGATTTCCGTATGTTCCGTGACTCTGTGAACATCTGGGGATGATGATGATGATGATGATGATGATGATCATGCTTGGCTAATACTGTACAGCCCGACGGAAAGTTTCTGACCGTCTCCTCCCGAAACGACAGCGCTTTCAGCATCACCAACCCCGATACCAACGAGGGCGCTCAGATTCCGTCCGACTCCCTCAACAGCTTCACCATCAACACGCAGACCGGTGAGCTCACTCTTCTGCAAAAGTTTCCTGCCGGAGGTCGCATCCCTCGCCAGTTCTCCGTCAACAAGGCCGGTTCGCTCGTCGCCGTCGGTCTCCAGTCGGACAGTCGCGTCGTCCTCATCACCCGTGACGCCGTCTCGGGCAAGCTGGAAGAGATCATTGCCAGCACCAAGGTGGAGGGCGAGGTCACTGCTGTCATCTTTGACGAGTAGGTCTGCCGATTTCCTCTCGGAGGTCTGGTGTTTCCGTCACGAAGGCAACCCCTTGCCTCAGTTACAACGGACTGTCTTATTCTTGAAGCACAATGCATCATGTTCATAGCATTTACCAGTTTACGTACAAAAATAAGAGTTGGGTGAACGTGTCTCTCTCTTGCGCGCATGCATGCAAGCTGAAGCGTTCATCGGGTTCCGTTCGCGACTTGCATCTCGGGGGTCAAGAGGCTTGCTTCTTCCTGTGCCATAGAAATGGACAGTGGAAACAACATGTCCGCCGCAGATGGAAGAACGGCTCGATACGACTCTGAACCATGGAAATCAGCAGACGACGGTGCCAAAGGTTGGTTCACCGGCCGCGGTTGCGTCGAGATTATGGTGGGCACGGCAGAGAAGGCCCTGACAAGCGACCTGCAGGAAGCTATGAGCGACTTGAATTTGGTATCGAATGGGATTAATGGTTTTCGGGAGAGGAGACCTGAGATACGCAGTATGTATACTTACCTACCTACCTAGGTAAGGCATTGTGGTGTCAGTCAGGGAGTGGCCGACCAGCCGCCCGCACCCCGGATTCGCGGGGATTGGACCACGGGCGGGGACAGATGGGACGCCTGAAATTGAATTGTATCGGAAAGCGGCTGTTGGTCGGGATAGAGTGGCGGCCGCGGATGACATGCTGTTGAGTTGCAAGCTGGCGAGACGGCAACTACTGGATCACAAGTGACGGCTGTAATATGTGGCAGCGGGATGGGATGCTGGGTTGTTCGCGTGGCTGGAAATTGTAAGGAGGTGTCTAAATGCTAAGGAACTTTGGGTGATGGAATTGTCCAAGATTAGCGAGAAGCTTCCGCCGCAGATGGCCCTGGCTTGGAGATGCAGCACCTCAGCGATGGACCACGTGAAGGAGAAGACGGAAGGGACACCAGGTCCTGTGAACCCACCAACCAGCAGCCCAAGGCACCACTGACCTTCACATCTGGAGGGACACTAGTCCGAGGTACTTTTTTTTTTTTTTTTCTTTTTTTTTTTTATAATGGAGCGCCTCCCTCCCGCATTACCCCAAAACCCTCCACGCCATGCCTACCCGACTCCAATCCATCACATCCATTCACGCGAGACCAACCCCTCACTCCTTTTGAGCACCACCATTACCCTGCCCGGATGGAAATTGGCTGCGGGTGACTTGACCAGAACCCAACCAAGCACCAACGTACCTAAGTACTGGTTGGTATTCACGCGCATGGCAGCAAACGAGACACGACACCACACGGCTGAGAGAAAACCAATACCCCTGTCCTGCATACCCTCCCCGGTTCCGTGGTCTTTCGGTTTCCCATCCCATCCCCCTTTCGTCCCATGCCCGTTGCAGTCTTCGGTTCTCACTGGCCTGGCCTGGCCTGGCCTGACATCCTGCTGGGGGCCAGGGACAAACAGCCCGGGGCAAAGGCGACGAAGCAATAATAGGAAGAGAGCACACAGCAGCTACCTACCCTACCTTACCGTACCTACGAATACCTACCTACTAGGTAGGTAGGTAGCCCAGCAAGCATCGCACCAGTCAGTAGTCGCATGGCATCCTCCGCATCTTCCCTATGTAGTGACTCCCAGAATAATAAGAATGATACCTGCTCCACTACCGCGCATCACATCACCCTCTTCTTCCTCCTCCTCCCCCGACTCTCTCTCCCGTCGTCCACCCATCCCCGCCCCCTACTCCCGAGTGACTGGTTAAAAAGCTTCCTCGATAACCTCGAGTGTGGCCTGACAGTCTCTGCCGCGGGTTGACGAGTTTAAAAGCCTTGGTCGCACCGAGGAGCCCGCCACAACGCACCTTTATACCTTGCCTAACCTACCTACCTACCTACCTACCTACCTACCTACCTACCTACCTACCTACCTACCTACCTACCTATCTACCTTACCTACCTATCTACCTTACTTACCTATCTACCTTACCTACCTATCTACCTTACCTAGGTAACCACGGGCAGCTACCTAACTATTTTGTCCTCGCGCCTCTGCCCTGCCCGTCCAGCAACTGACGCTTGCTCGGACGTTTCCCCGTCAAACGATCCACCAGCTAGCTAACTCAATCCCACTCGACCCGACTCGGTTTTTCTGCTTGTGCTGCACTGCGCTGCGCTCTCGCGGCGCATCAAAGTCTGCCCGTCACGTCTTCCACACAACTGTTGCGCCTCCAGACGCAGGCAATGTCCCCGTCCTCGACGGGCGACTCTCCCCACTCGGCCAACGGCACAGCGGGGAGGCCCTTCTCCGTCTCCTCGCGCGACAACTTCAACATCGAGGTTCCGTCGCCCTCAATGACATCCATCGTAAACGGCTTGCATCCACTCAAGTCGCCCGCCTCCCTCAAGACTCAGAGAACACCCAGTTTCAGCAGAGATGGTATCATTGGCTCCGCCCACAAAGCCCGGAACATGTCTCAGTCTTCCGATCACCGCCCCGATGCTTTGACCAACGGTGTACACAAGCCGTCTAGTGATGAGGGGTCCAACCCGCTCAAAAGGAGAAACACAGACGCTGGCATCGACTACCCGAGGAGGAGAGCCACCATCGCGGTATGTGTTTTGGGCCTCCTTGACGATAATCCTGCGCTGCAGACCTGGCCCAGGGCTCATCACTGACGACCGCAATAGTGCGAAGTGTGTCGCTCTCGCAAGTCTCGCTGCGATGGAACCAAGCCCAAGTGTAAGCTCTGCACCGAGCTCGGAGCAGAGTGCATTTACAGAGAGCCGGGCATCAAGCTGGACGCCGGCGACAAGTTGATTCTGGAGCGCTTGAATCGTATCGAGAGTTTGCTGCAGATGAACATGGTCGCAGGCCAGGCCAGCGGTGGCATCGCCATCAACCAGGAGTCTCCCTCAATGAGCAACGGCTCGGGACTCAATGGAGACAGTATGATGGGAATCTCAGGCACCGGCAACTTCGTCTCAATTATTCCTAACGGTGGTCTAGGCACCTGGAACAACCCGACCAACATCTCAACCATGCCCAAGCTACACACCAACGCCGCCCTGCACCTGCTTCAGTGGCCTCTTATCCGCGACCTCGTATCTCGACCCTACGACCCGCAGATCCTCCTGCAGCTGGAAATGGCCCGCGAACCGCTACATTCACTCACAAAAACCCCATGCGTCGACCTCTCCAACACCACCGCCTACATCGAGGCTTATTTCGAACGAGTCAATGTGTGGTATGCCTGCGTGAACCCCTACACTTGGAGGAGTCACTACCGCACAGCCCTCTCCAACGGTTTCCGAGAGGGCGCAGAGAGCTGTATCGTCTTGCTTGTTCTGGCATTGGGTCAAGCGAGTTTGAGAGGCAGCATCTCCAGAATCGTTCCTGGCGAGGATGCGCCCGGCCTGCAGTACTTCACTGCAGCCTGGGCCCTTCTTCCCGGCATGATGACATCGAACAACGTCCTGGCTGCCCAGTGTCACCTGCTCGCTTCGGCCTATCTGTTCTACCTCGTGCGACCGCTCGAGGCCTGGAACCTACTCTGCACCACAAGTACCAAGTTGCAACTTCTACTCATGTCCCCCAACAGGGTACCGCCTAATCAGAGGGAACTTACTGAGCGCATCTACTGGAATTCGCTCCTGTTCGAGAGCGACTTACTGGCTGAGTTGGATTTGCCACATTCGGGCGTTGTTCAGTTCGAGGAGAATGTTGGCCTCCCTGGTGGCTTCGAGGGCGAGGAGCAGGAAGCGATTGGCCGAGACGACCTGTGGTACTTCTTGGCCGAGATCGCGCTCCGGCGGCTCCTCAACAGGGTCAGTCAACTCATCTACTCCAAAGACTCGATGGCGTCAACCACCAGTCTGGAGCCGGTCGTGGCGGAACTCGATTTTCAATTGCAACAATGGTACGAGAGCCTGCCGATCCCGTTGCAGTTCCCGTTTGGCCGCACCGTGCTCTCAGATCCGGTGCAGACGGTCCTACGCTTGCGATTCTACGCCTGTCGGACAATCATCTACCGCCCGTACATCTTGGCCGTATTGGACAATGAGCAGGCTGTGTTGGATCCCGCTGTCCGACAGAATTGCCACAAGTGCCTGGAAGCCTCCATTCGGCAACTGGAGCACATCAATGCGCAGTAAGTGTTACTAGTTGGTCAAGCCGCGTGCTGTGGTGATGGCATGCCACTCTCTACGCACCGCTGCTAACTCGCCGCAGTCATGCCGGACATATGCCATACTTGTGGCAAGGTGCCCTCTCGATTGTGTCACAGACACTCCTTGTTATGGGTGCGACCATGTCACCCTCTCTGAGCAGCATTCTGCTTACCCTCGTCCCTCATCGGGAAACCATCGACCAGATCATTAATGACGTGGTTATGGAGATTGAGCGATATTCGACGCTGGCGCCTAGTCTCAGCTTGGCAGCGGAAATCATCAAGGAGGCCGAAGTGAGACGGAGAGCATACTTGAGCGGTTGAAGGCTGTGCCAGTCCGCTGTTCATACGACCTTCCTCCAATGATCTGGGAAGAAGACCCACACAGGACTCGCCATGCCCAGAAATAAACAGCACGCATGTGTGGCCTTGCGTCTGACAGGAGTGCAGAAGCACCCTCGATCCTGGCTCCAGCCTCAATTTCGGCAACAAAGCGCCTGCAGTCTTTCAGATATGGTGAACCCCTGGTGATATCGCTGCCCGGCCTTCCGTATCGTCTCCAAACCTGGGGAAGCGGGCGCAACAGGTACACAGGCAGCGAAATGCCAGAGAAACATCTGGGGTGCAGAAACAGTCTGGGGTTGCATCACCTGGAGTAGGGATGTGTGGAGACCCGCAAATTGGGGAGGCGTGGTTGGCGGGTAATACTGGGCTCACCGGAATTCGGACCGACACTCCGGCGCTCGCCCGTTCAACCAATGAATCTATCCTACGCCAACCCTCTTCAAGATAACTCACCCGCCATCTCCGGGAATGACAGAAGGACCACGGGATAGAGGCCTGGTTGGTGCCATTTCTCGCCAGCGCAACTCTGCTGGTGCTCGGATTGATTCTTCAGCGGCTGGGTTCCTGCTGACGGCTTCGGAGACACCACCTCGCCAGCGATCTGGCCGCAAGCCAGTCGAAGCCGCCCGACCCATGTAGTCGTCCCGTTGTTGACGGGCACTTCACCTAGACTCTATTGCAGGGCTTTGGGTAGTGAACAGGAAATATTTTCAAGTCTGCGGGAAGGAAAGATGTTTCCCTTCTGGATTAACTGGTCTACTTTCCAAGATATCACTGTACGAATTAGCATTGCCAACAAAATACCCCTGCGTGTGCTGAAAAGACCAACACAAGTCCAAAAAGCATGCGCCTCTGTTCAACCCGATGATGCTCGGATAGGCGCAGCACAGCGTCCATCCATCAACGCGTCCTAGTTACCAAGCAGGACTCGTTCAGAAGGTCACGGTCTACGCTCAGCAGGACGTGAGATTATGCTGCAGGGCGACCGGGGATGCAAACTTACCCCAAAAAACTTAGACTCTGCGGGGTTCCCATTCACGAGTTGCATACGCGTAAGGGGACCACTTGGAGGACGCAGGTCAAGCGATCTCACATGCAGGGCAGTCACGAGGCGCGCCATGCCCACTTCAATTGCATTGTACCCTCCCTTGTTGCAAGTGGACGACGCCGTTTCTTGGCAGCATACAGTCAATCTCGCGGGTGTCTGCCTTGTGGGTTCTTGATCGAACACGGCCCATTTGATGGGGATGTGCGCAGGTAAGCAAATGTATACAGGTCCAGACTTCCGTGCCTTCTATGGACAAGAACCAATGATTGATGAGTCGATATTGGTAGCTTCATATCGCGGCTTCTGGAGGCAGCCAAGGTAGCTATCGACGACGCGGGTGCCGGCATGCCTCATATCAACTGGTACTATTGTCTATGTACGGGGACTGTCGCGCGCCACATAGCCACGGACTGCCTCAAAGTCGATGGCCGCATTCGATCGTGGTGAAACAATACCTCTGCTCGCCAGTGTCTGTACGACATCAACATGCGTTCCGAGCCTGCGGATTGGCGGCGTCGGTCCAAAGGGATGCGAGGCCAGAGAGATGACCCTCCAGCGTTGAAAGGGTCAAGGCAGTTGGCACCGTAGTACCGGGACCAAGTATCCGTTTTCGAGTGCCGGTGCGGATGTGTGGTTCAAGACCGGGAGTCCAGGATGCGGGGACGGACCAGATGGCCCTGTGTGGTCGATCGTGGGACCGAAGCATCGGGGGAGGGGCAGAATGTTGTGTGGAAGACGGAAGATCCACCAATCCGAGCAAACGCGCGAACTGTCAAAATTGGTGATTGATGCGAGGAATTATACACAGGCGTCGCCACATAGGGGAAGAAGCAGAAGCCGGTATCTGTGTGCATTATGGTCCGCTCGATGCGCGCGCCCGGGCTGAGGTGGGTTCGGCCTTGCTTGCCAGAGTGATAACTTTCGCCTGGCCTCCAATCTCCAGGAACCTCAGGGATAGATGTGACAAAAGAGGCATATTTCCAGAGGAGCTGTATCTCAAAGGGCGACCACTGAAGCAAACATATTGCATTCACTCAGTAAATTGTCGTTGACGCCAAGTGCATATGTTAGAAGCAGACGAGCTTAAACAACGTTCCTGGGCTATGAACACTCGATGGAATCTACTCGCCTCAAATTCTACAGGATATAATGTACAGCCCCCCCCCCCCCTGTGAGCGGCCGTCTGGTCGTCATTCTCCTCGTTGTCTAGGTTCTCGTTGTCGTCGATACCTTCTGTCCTAGGTGATGTCACAATGGAGCACGCGAATAAAGCACTTGGAGCTCGATTATTGGTACATATCAAGAGTTATATATTGGACTTGCCGCTAGTCTGCTTCTCCCTCTATTTAGCCCGGAAACCAGGCTGTATGTTCACGAGAAGCTCGTCTTGACAGCATTTTGGCAATTTTCTTAGGAAGTCTTTGACGATAGACGTACGATCAGATCAGCCTTGAAGTCAACCGCATGAGTTTGTCTCTCGTCATTCAAACCCTCGGCCAGTAAAAGCTGTATGATGGCTACTTTTTTTCATTTCTCGTCCAAGATTATCGCCGCATACCCGAGTGCAGTCCGTCAGAACATAGGGGCGGCACGATTGAGTGTATCCAGATCATCGCATCTCCACCGAGTCAATTCGAGGCGATCGAGCAGTGGCATATCTTTCTCAGTTCCTCATTGTGAGGCCGCGCTCTAAGAAGGTGGTCACCAGGAATGGGAATCATAAGTAGCCTCGATTATCGATAAGGCGGTCAGCCGCACGAGACCAGGCAGGATGGGAGCTCCGACCACCGGACCGGCCCCGCACCGGCCAATCGGGACGGTAATGCACCGGAGGCATCGGCAGACCGAGACGCCGGCCGGTTTGGCTAGCACTATGGTGGGTGCCTGGTACGATTTTGCACGTTGTGGTGAACCTTGGACACCCTGCATGCGGGATTTTGGTGTTCAATATCGTGGGGAAGAGTGGATTATTAGGGTAGACCCTCAGTACCTACTTAACCTACCTACCTTACTTTCCAACTGCGAACGTAAGGTACCTAGTAAGCCTTGGCTTCCTTCAGTGTACATGACACTTTGTGTCAAATCACAGCCCTCGTGACGGGCCGGCACCGTTGTTATGGGTCAAGATGGCATGGCGCGACGCCACAGTGCGTCCCTCCAGCAGCTCTCTCTCGCTTCTGCGACGCCCGCGCAATGCAGACGGCTGTTGTAAGACGGGTCGGGACAGCACTGTGAGGGCAAATGAGGGCACACCAGGCCAAATCCAGGGCGGTTCAGGGCACCGGCGGCCAGAGCGGTCAGATCATCCAGGGCAGCCCCTGCAGAGCGACAGCGCTAGCATCAGGGCTCAGCATCCGGTTCGCTCCCGCGAAGCATCCTTCAGGGTTCCTTCACCGTTCCCCAAGGCACTTAACCTCCCGTCCATTCACTGTCACAGCCTTTCCCGCGCTGCTGGACGCGCAAAGTGTGAGATGGAGTGAACCGACGGTCTAGTGCCTTCTGCTACCTAGGTAGTGGAAGAGTTCGGACTGGCCGCCAGCTCAGACGACCAGACGACGACGCATAACGGACGCATCGGCCGTGTGTTTTTGCCGTCTGTCCGTCACGTCAGCATCTTCTGGGACGGAATGCCGACGTGATGGAACCAACTTCAAACAGGCCGGTGTATCTGTATGAGTCGACTTTGATTGCTTCCGTCTGTCTTCTCAAGGTGGTTGGCGGTCGAGGAGAGTGATTGCCTGCTTTTTTGACTCCTCACGGATACGGCGCTGCATCGGATCACGTCCCAGGGTCCCAGGACCGCAGGGTGGCGGCACGAGACGTGGGGATTCACTTCATTACCTAGGTGAGTGGCAGAGACAGAGACAGAGACAGCAACGTCTCGATTCCACCCAGCTGCCGCAACACGCAGCCCTGGGCGTGGAAGGGGAGCCAATCGGTTGCCTCTGTGGCGCCCCTAACCCCCTTTCGCAGCTGCAGCTCGGGCTATGGAATGACTCTCTCTCTCACAAACGGCCTCGCCATGTTGCAGTCATTTGCAGGTTTGAGGATTTCGACGGGAAATGCCCCTCCCCTTGCTTGCTTTTCTGCCCTTTATGGGACTGGGGACAGCCACTCGCGGCAACCTTAGGCTGCCTGCTTTCCTTGCCTTGGACGTGTCTTGTGCCGCCGAATAAACAAGAACCCCTCGGTCCATCTGTCATGTCTTCTGCCTACTTACTTACCTACCCACTCACTTCCAAGTCCGCAGGTAGCCTGGCTTGACCATCTCGTTCGTCTACCTACCTATTCCGTGATCCTACCAGTCGCCCAGCAGACAGGAAGCAGCCCGCATCCTGCTTGGTCCCTCTCATTTCTTACCTCTCCACAACACACGACAACCCGACCAAACAGCTTCCGCTGCTGCCCGATTGATACCTCACGAGAGCGAGGCAAACAATCGCCGTCGTCCCGATTCACAGGGCGCGCCATATCATCTCTCGCCCGCCTGCATAGTGCATGGCCGGCATGCAACCCGTCATCCAAGCCCAATCACAGCTATAGGCATGCATTAAGTCCGCCCACTCACGAGCAACCAGCTGTTCCGCTGCTCTTTTTTCCACACCCTCGACCCACGACCTCCCGTCCCGTCCTGCCTCGATCCCAACTTCCTCACGCTCCCTCTCCCGGATGAGGCTGTCTGACACCCAATGGCCTACCGAGATGTGGAAGACTGGCACAGGAGAACGACCCGACGCCGCTACCCTCCAGGGCCGCTGCCTGTCGCTGACCATGATTGGCGTGCCGGTGGTGAGACATCCTTCGATTCGCTTCCATATCGGAGGCCCAAGGACCTTATACAAGGACCCGACGAGATAACTTCGTCCCCCGGACGAAGCCGAACCTCAAGGAACAGCAGCGGCGCGTCTGCTCCCGTCGTCGAGACGATGCCCGTACCTGTGCTGTCCAGAGCCCCAGTGACGGAAACCTATAGGAGGGGACGATATCCAGCCGCAGACTACGACTACGATGACTTTGGCGAGACCGAGTTGCCCACACCCGGCCGGAGGGTGAGTCCTCGGCGTGGTCGGAGTCCAAGAGCCGCCCAACCCTCCCGGCCCCGTCGACCTTACGCAAGGGAGAGGTCGTCCACTTCTTCAGGGTCTAGCACAGATACCGAGACGGATGAGGAGTCTGCGACCAGTGTGTCAACCCAGGAGGAAAATGGCCAGAGACGGCACGAGAGGGCGAAGCGGGAGAAGGGGAGAGAGAAGCATGAGAAACGCACGCGTCGTCTCGTGGTGGAGGAACGGCGCCCCCTTCCAGAGGAGAAGAAGAAGAGATGCCCAAGCGCCGCAGGAAGATTAAGGAAATCGTATATGTGGAAGAAGACGATGATGAATCGACCGTGCACACGCCGCGACAATCGCGTCAGTCCCTCGACGAACGCAGCAGGTCTCCCTTGCGGCATCGCTCTCGTCTGTCTCGTTCGGCTTCCGAGAGGCATTTCTCGAGACAGCGCTCCCATAGTCCTGTCAGGAGGCCGAGCCAACACCGGCCTCCCGCGAAGACTTACGGGATGGTCTCGAAGCCTCCTGCATCCTCCAAAAGGTTGGCGTACGGAACGCTCCCTTACCGAGGTGATTCTGACGTTGGCCCGAGTAGACCTTTCAGAAGACATCAGTCAGATGTTGTGTATAGAGAGTCCCGAGTGGTTCAACGCTCCCACACTCTTTCGGGGGCGGCATCCCAAGTCACATCACACAGCGCATCTTCATCGAACAAACACTCACCTAATTTCATGGGCCAAAGGCTCGCGAGGAGCGTACGTTCTCGCTCGCCTGAGAAACCTGTCAAGATGTGAGTCGCCGTCTAAGAACCTCCGGGCTCAACCTTCCTCTGGTGTGTCATGTGCTAATCCATTCACTCCAGGGCACAGTGTATGATCTGTATGGATGAACATCGGTCTTCGAAAGTTCCGAAGCTCAAATGTGGCCACCGCATGTGCGAGTCTTGTCTTGAATGGCGATTCCAACTTTCCATCACGGATCCTCAGTCTATGCCTCCGAGATGCTGCACGTCCGACGTCATCCCGCTCAAGTACGTCGAGCGTCTGCTGTCATCTGACTTCAAGATGAAGTGGAACAGGAAGTACTTGGAGTACTCGACCCGTCACCGGATCTACTGCTCCTCGCGACGCTGCGGAGCATGGATCAGGCCATCGGACATCTATCGCAGAGGGAGTCGCAAGTGCGGCTCCTGCAGGGTATGCGGAACTGACGTTTGCTGCTCTTGCAAAGGAAAATGGCACTCGTCAAGAGATTGTCCAGACGATGAAGACACCACAAGATTTCTCGAGCAGGCCAAAGAGGCCGGCTGGCAGCAATGCTACAAGTGCAATCACATGATTGAACTCGAGGAAGGCTGCAACCATATGACATGGTAAGTATCATTCGTCGACCGTCTGCGGTCTAGGCTTTGCTGACGATAGCAGTCGCTGCGGAGCGCAATTCTGCATGATTTGCGGCGTTAAGTGGAAGAACTGCGACTGCCCATGGTTCAATTATGACACGACAGACGCGGATAGGCTTCCGGACGCACAAATTCCGGCTGTGATCCAGCGGCTTGAAAGGCTGGATTTGACCACGACATCCAGGGGCATGCGGCCGGCGCTTCGCTCCGGGCCGTCACCTCGGTCTCGGTCCCAAGATTACGAAGACAGACTTGTTCGCAGATTTCAAGACAACCGTGACGACGACACGCACAGATTTTCGAGTTACGGAGACGAAGACGTTTTTGACAGAGGATACGGGGAACTTACTGGCGCCAACACGACGATTGGGAACTACGCGAGTGATGATTATCACAGAGAAGGTGACGACGTATTCGTTCCGGACCACCAGTGCCGCCCGCACCAACGCCACCGGCGGCTTTCGAGCGACCCACGCCGACGGACTACATGTCAGGCGTCAACCGGCACGAGGCCTCCCTCAGGATACGATGAACCAACGAGACTCGATGGGCCAGCGCCTGGCTGAGCGCTTCTCAGAGTTCCGCTCCAGCCCGGGCGGCCCCTCTCGGTCGGGGATGAATGGGCCAACGCCGCCGCATACGGTTTCGCCTCTCGGGCCGATGACGGCTTCCCCCATGGGGCCTCCTCCCCCTCCTTTGACGGCGCCCCTGGCAATGGGGCCTCCGCCGCCAATCCCGATGCTTCGGCGATACACAATGGAGGAGGAAATGTATAACAGCGCTAGAAGCATTCAACCATCAGAGCGAGTAGTACCTGGACGTATGGTTCATGACTACGAGACGGAGGCAGCGATACACGCCCCGCGCAGTCGGCGGCGTCCATACGCGGAACCCAAGTCTTCGACGCTCGCCGGCCTCACAGGACCTGGCCGCGGGATGAACCGAGTGTTTGAGTGGCGGAATCATGTCCACCCAGGAGACCCGGAACACGGCGCTCGGGCATGAAGACCCCTGTACGTACGACAGATGATCGAGACCAAACGAACAAGGTATCTCAATGACAGCACATGACACCGGGCACAGGACGCACGATATGATTGACGACGATTTGTTATTTAGCCGTTTTGTTGACGTTGCACATTTGGAGAGGCAACTTGTCATTTTGTGGGTTCATGCTTGTAGCACTAGGCGTGTGATATCCCGAGGTGGGCATGGATGTAAGGGTTTCTGATTGCCGAGAGAGAATCGTAACGCGTGTACTCTATTTCTAGGAGAAGGTCGTATCAAGGTTTATCTGGCGTCACGTTGCGCTGCGCTTCCAACCTAGGTGCCGTTTCTCATATGAACTCTCTGCCTCGGTCAGTTCGCTTCTGTGCGGCGCGGCGGGGAGCGGGAATGAATCTCATGTGCGTTATCGTCCGAAGGCGTGGGCCAATGAGGTAGGGTTTGTCTCTGGCAGGCCATGTTCTCGACCTTTTAGATCGAACAAGCTTTGTGTTGCCTTGCACTTTAGATGGGCAATCTCAATGCTGTCGTTGGCCTAGAGGATTGCGGGACAAGAGGAGTCTGGTGGTTGGTGGTGGGCACGACAGCGGGTTGTTGCCAAGGCAGATGGCAGCCCGGAAAGTCGAGGCTTACCTTACGGACCTAGGTCCGGGATCAACGAGACTGAGGCGGGCGGCGGATCTTGACTCGCTCCGTCGGCGGGCGAGGTTCGAGGCCCAGTCACTTTGGGGCGGTCATGGTGGGTGGGTAGAACGTGACGTGGTGCGGTTCCTGGTCTGTTCTTCGCATTGACGTCCATCTCAGATCTCAGGGTAGTGCCGGTTACACTCTCGTATGCGACGCAGCATCTCGCAGCTACAGCGATGGGTGTAAGCGGCGGTACTCGGATGCACTCACATTGCACATGGACGCACGTCCACAGGGCGCAAAAATGCCTTTGACACATAGTACTTTACCACGAAGTACGCCTGCCCGTTCATCCAGCTCGATGAATAATCAGTTGTCGGACCTGGTCCCCTGCCAAGACAGACGATGCCTGCGCCCGGGCATCCATTGAGAAGGCAGGACAGGACAGGCAGGACTGCAAGGACCGGGGGAGGCGAGGATGAGCATGCTTGGCTTTGCTGTGGCACTTGGACCGCACACCCTCTCTCCTTCTTGAATACATAGTATATTGACTTTCCCGGCGATGGCGAGGACCAGGAGCCCGTTCCTGCAAGACGCTTCTATCGTAAGGTGCTGAGTCTGACCAACTTAAGATGATGAAGTGTGAGGTGAATTGGCTTGGCTTGGGTCTGGACTGCGTGGGGCAAAAGTCAACCCTTCTACGGCAGTTTCTTAACCGGATTGGAATCATGATAGGATGGTGAGGCGAGAGGCCCGGAAAGGAGGAGGGAGAGGTAGACGAAGCCTTAGGTAAGTACCTACCTACGTAGGTAAGGTAAGGTAAGGCAGCTTCACTGGTGGCGGGCCGTCTTTAGATTCGGCAGTGGGTGCTTACCTTCCCGCATTTGTCCCCGAAGTGTCCCTACCGTAGGTGGTCCCAGGTCCTGGCCCTGGTCCTCGACTTCCGGATGCCCTGCCCCAGCTGCGTTGGTGGCATCCAATGAGGTGTCGCGCTGCTTGACGTCCGCTGAGAAGGTTGCATCATTGTCCTGTGCGCTCTCTGCAAGCACTGCAAGCAACTGTTGCTTAGCGTCCCCGGAGTCTTGGGTTTCCCTCGTGCCTATCCTGCCATCGCTCCCGGGCAATGGCTGCTTCCCGACTTTGTCTGCTTCTACTGATGCGTTGTCGCACTTGTCTACCTTACCATGTTGGAGGATAGGCACGCGCTCAAACCTCGGAACCGAAGGTGCCTTACTTTACGCAGTACATTTTGGGCTGCGAGTTTGAGCCTTTGCTGTTCAAGCTCGTGCTTCCCAGCCTCACACCCCCCGACCACTGGCCCGACTATCTACCGCTCCTAGGGTATCTTACTTTACCTTATCCCATCGCTTTTCCCTCCTCCCTGTCCAAGGTTCTACTCGTCCTACTACTCCTACTACACGTCCTATTATACTATCCGTACTCTCGCCTGTGTGGGGTACGCCTCGTATGACCTCTCGACACCACTCTCCCCCATCTTCCGTGCGAATGCGAGATCGAACACGCAACCGGACTCCCGCCATTCCCTTAATCTGACCGTCGCTGCCACTTCACCGGCCTGCTCGCCCACTACAAACTCGACGACCCCTTCACTTCCCCATCTGCCGCCACCGAAGACCCGACCGGAGATGACGGCGTCACCAACAGACCGAGGATAGCAGCTCTCTCGTTATACGCCGGACCTACTCTCTACCTCTTCTCACCCGCACCGAACCGAACCCCATCGGCGCACCCAACACACTCTCCGATACCACCATGCTTCTCGTCTACCAAGTCGGGAGCGTCAAGATTGGCGAGGTCGTCCGCTACACCGTCACCTACACACCCTCTCAAGACCGAATCCTGCCTTCGCCCGAGCGCCTCTATCTGCGCGTTCGCAACACCTCAGCAATCGCCCTTCGCGCCGCCTTCGTCCACGGCCCCTACACTCTTTCCGCCGCCGCTTACCCCTCCAACTTCGATCCCAACGTCAAGTTCGCCAACCCCCGTCGCTATGGAGTTCCCGAATTCGAACCCATGCTCAAGGCTGGCGGTTCCTGGGAGAGCGAACTGATTGTCCCGGAGCATATAAGGCAGAGTGCAGGTACCGGAGGAGGCAGTCACTTTGGCGGATCCCCTGACCACGAGACCGAAAGCGCAACATGGATCGTCGAGGTATCTTCACAAGTCATCTTCTCGACCTCGGCTGCCGTGGGCTACGAGGTGACGATAGCAAGAGATGCCAAGTCCCTGAACTTGAGCTACTCTCTGCCCGTCATTGGCGGCCAGGCGCAGGTACCGCAACCCGGCAAGGTCGCCGACTTTCAGCAGAGCCTCGGTGCCAAGGACGGACATCATCCGGCGCAGCCGAAGGGTGTCTTCTCCAAAGCCATCGAGCTCAAGGTCGAGGATACGGCCGCGTTGTGGAATACGCCGAGGCTTCCGGGCTGGGATGACCTCAACATTGACCGTCTCAAGAGCCGGCCTCATAAGGACCAGCCCGTCGAGAGCGTCGCCCATGACAGCAGTGCTCCGGCAGAGAAGAAGCCTGAAGAGAAGCAAAAGAAGGTCCATTTGGTAGTCTTGACCCATGGCTTACACAGCAACCTCGGAGCAGACATGCTCTATTTGAAGGAGAGCATTGATTCGACGGTTGCCCAGGCCAAGATTGACGCCAAGGCAAGACGTGCCAAAGAGCGTGCCGAAAGAAAGAGCAAAGAACAAGCCGATACGAACGGGGCCAGCTCTTTTCAGGAGCATGCTGCTGAAGATGACTCCCCTGCAGAGGACGATGGAGATGATGAAGAAGTCATTGTTCGAGGCTTCTCTGGCAATGCGACAAGGACGGAGAGGGGCATTAAATATTTGGGTAAGAGACTGGCTAGATACGTTCTCTCCATGTCCTACCCCGACCAGCCCTTCCTTCCGTCCAAGAAAGGACATGCCGAATCGGCCGTCGCTGCCGTCTTTAACAAATCTGAACCAGACAGCAACAAGGCAGCCCACAAACACAGCACTATACACAAAGAGGAGATTCAAGAAAAGCGACCCTTTACCATTACCAGCATCAGTTTCATTGGACATTCACTGGGTGGATTGATACAGACATACGCCGTTGCGTATATTCAGAAACACTCCCCAGAGTTCTTCAACATTATCAAACCGATCAACTTTGTTGCCCTTGCCACACCTTTTCTCGGCCTCAGTAATGAGAACCCTCTTTATGTCAAGTTTGCCCTCGATTTCGGTCTGGTTGGCAGAACTGGCCAGGATCTTGGCCTAACCTGGAGGGCGCCGACCATCGCGAGGAGTGGGTGGGGCGCAATCGTCAGTAACCTCGGAGAGAGCGCGCACAAGAGGGTCATGGGAGAAGTTCAGCCAGAGTCAAAGCCTCTGCTTCGGATCCTGCCCACAGGACCGGCTCACACTGCCCTGAAGAAGTTTCGCAACCGGACGGTGTACTCCAACGTTGTCAACGATGGTATTGTGCCACTCAGAACTAGCTGTCTCTTGTTCTTGGACTGGCAAGGACTGGGACGCGTGGAGAAGGCCCGGCGAGACGCCGGCTTGGTTGAAACTCTGGTCGGTGCCGGCTGGGCTGAACTGACCGGCGGCAGCTTGGCTCCCACCCCTCGGAGAACTAGTATGCTTCCTCCAGAGGACGATGCGACGCCCGACGACCAGTCCGGCCCCATCACGCCCACGGCCCCATCCAATGCTGTCGAGGTCCCACAGCCACCGCGGAATGCGATGATGGAAGACGACAGGGCCAGTTTGCGCTCTGTACCCACGCCGTATAATGAAGATGGGCCTGAGGGCGGTAAAGATGCAAATAGTGGTGGACCATTTGCCGGATTCTTCTCTATGTTCAAGAGCAATGACTCCTCGCAGCCCAAGGCACCACCCATATCCAACAAGCACACAAGATTTACAGGAGAAGTCAGACCATCAATTTTGACGAGATGTCACAGTCATCTGGTGGCTCCTCCAAGGTCACTGCCGGCCACGAACTTGAAAGAGGAAATCAGCATATTGCCCCGCCGAGAACGAGTTTCTTCGAGTCCGCCCACGACCTGATCAACCCCAAAATTCCTACCACGGAATACCTGATCGACCCGTCCAAGAGACCCCGCACAATCTTTCATGATCGTGTCTACCAGCCTGCTGATATTCCGCCTCCACCGTTGAAGAAGAAACCCACGGGATCGTTGGCTTCTCGGAGAGGTACGTTCCGAAGGGCCGCCTCAACTGGCTCCGGAGGGTCGAGGACTAGTACGGACTCGTCCCCGCATCCATCCCACCGGTTTTCACATGAAGGTACCATGGACTCAACCAGAGACTACGATGACACTGCCAACACGAATCCGAACAAGGGCCTCGACGAGGAGATTGACGCATCGCAGATGCGGGTTGAAGAGAAGATTGCGCGTGCCTATCATCGTGGACTCGCTTGGAGGAAGGTCTTGGTCAAGCTGGAACCAGACGCCCACAACAACATCATCGTCCGTCGCATGTTCTCCAATGCCTATGGATGGCCCGTGGTGAAGCATCTCGTCGACGCCCACTTCAGCGACTCCGCTACGGCTAGGACACGTGACGCTGACGAGCCAACTGGTGAAAGAGCTAATGATATCAACCTGCCGCCTAATAAATTTGGGGATGAGGTCAACGATAGTGGTGCTTCATTCAACGGAGATGGCGCGAGCGATGTTCTGGGAACGGCGCTGCTGTCTCCCAACTCCCAGAGAGAGGCGGAAGACATGGTCCCTGACATGCAGCCACCCCCGAAGCGCCGCTCGTCATCCCGAAGCTCCTCAGCCAGTCCGCCGAGGGCAACTCGGCCTCCACGACCGCCTGAGCGTGTCGACTCGGTTACGTGGAGCGAACGTGACTGGGCGGACAGCGATGACAGCGAGACTACAACCACGACAGCCAGTGCAAGAAGCCCTACATCACCGACAGGCTCCAAAGACAAGGACAAGGCGACGCCCCTCGGAGGCTGGAATTGGACGGAGAAGATTGTTGGTAGGGCAAGTCGCAAGACCTCACCCAAGCCAGAGAAGACGGATGCCACCTCGGTGACGGCGCCAGCGAGCTAGAGCGCAAGGGGCAAAACCCTTTTACTTTTGTGCACATATATACTGATTTAATCGATGAGACCACGCCCTGATGATGTTGCCCTCCTAACTTGCGATGGCCGTATGCTTTGAACTCATGCAAGATTTCCTTCAATCAGTGGAAATGGTAATAATCAAATGGGGAATGTGTATGTACACTACACTTGCATGCGTATGTTTATGGACGACGATCACCATCAGTAGACGTAGACATACGTGGCTTGTTAGCATAGCAAATCGTATGGCGCCGTCATCTTTCTGCGGTTACGATCCTGAGAGCCTCAAAAGGTACAAAAAGATTGGACGAACAGGGAATCGAACCCTGGACCACTCACATGCTAAGCGAGTATTATACCACTAAACCATTCGCCCGTGTAAATTAAGCTGGTAACCACTACCGAGAAGCATCGTGCAGCCATGGCCGCCGATGATAGAATCACCACCCTTGGCCAGCACGACCCGAGTTGTCAAAGCAGCATCTCAAATCAAGGAAAGTCATGTCGTGAGAAACTGTGGGTGTAGTGGTGCATGGGTGTATCCTTTAGAGGAACACCGCGCGCCGATTCATATCCGTTGCAAGATGAAGTTCTCCGAAACCTCTGCACCGAGTCAGTCTAGGCAAGTTCATCCGATGAAGGGATGCACAGCGGACGCACGGATCCAAGAATAGAAGGGAGCAAAAGAAAAAGAAACATGCCTTCAGTCCTCGTCAGACTCGCTGTCGTTGGTCAGGTCAACTCGGAAAACACCTCTCGCGAACCGGACAACATGTTTCTTGGCCTCGCTCTTGCGATCATCCACCCTCCACCGCTCCTCGTCTTCCCTCCCACGTAATCTTTGTGATCCTCCTGCTGCTGCCATCCGCGCCAGAGGGAATCACTGTGATCTGTGCCAAGGGGTACCCTGTCCAGCTCCTCGCCAGCACGATTCCCTCCTCCTCTCCACCGTTCGCCTCTGCCGCCGCCACGTGGGCACTCACCCACGATCCTCCATCTGCTGCGGCCAGAGCCCCTTCTTCATGCGCTCCCATCCGTCCGAAGGAAGACGCGCGCCTCGTCCCACGCAGCGGAGACCGGCTTGGAAACTCGTACTTTCGCTCTCTCCAACTCCCTCCCGTCTCCTCCTCATCCGTCGCCTCCTCCGTCGTGGCGTGGGTTCGTTCGGTGGGGTAGTGCTCTGCATCGGCGAGGCTCGTAGCATGCCCGCAAGGCGCAGCGGTCCTTGAAAGAGAATATTTGCTAGTCGGTTCATTCTGGCTTCGTCGTAGGCGGTCTTGAACTCGGAGCGATAAGCTTGGGAAAGCAAGGTTGCTGGCAAGTGTCCCAGCTTAAGTACTTAGGAGACGAAGTTATGGCTGCCTGCTCCTGCCTTCTTACCCCCCCGAGTTTTCCCCCTTTGGTAGATGCTTCCTCGCAGCTCGCTCGGTTTCGATCTTCATGTCCTGCGGGCTTACTCGGTTACGCAAGAAATCCTGTCTATGAGATGAGTCAGACTCAGGACCCAACACATCAGCTGGAAATGGCGTCCGAAAGCTATGTCGAATTAAACTGCCGCATGAGAGTTTGTGGTGAGGTCGCTACTAGGCAGACTTGACGACATGACACCAATAAGGGGTTCCGGTGACCGGGCAGCATTGGAAAACCTTATCCTAGTGCTCTCCGGATATGAACATTTATGTACGTTGACGAAACTAATGACTAGATCTTTATTAATAGCCTACGCAGTTCAACATACATTGCAATGCTGGACCTCCGAACGCAGTGGTTTTAATTTTTTTTGTCTCGTTCTTTGGTCTATCCGCTGTATCTGCGACAAATATACAAATGAGGCGACCCCTTGTCCGACAGCCTCGGGTAACGCAGGCACATCTCAACCTGACAAGCGGGGGAAAACAACACAGGACAAAGGTGGAGCTGCGAGCTCGAGGCGCAGTGTTATAAACGCCTCTCCATCTGCAAAACAAGAAAAAAAAGATGTACAAGGGAACACAGCCTGGTTCTTTTCCCCCAGGGTATCGCCAGCCATAATCCAACTCCGAACTCATCGCCACTCGTTGCTATGGCTCCATTGCATCACCCATCCCGCTTTTCGCCCCATGTATAGATCCTGAGCACAGATACAAAATATTAAAAAATAAAATAAGAAGTCTCGATATTCCAAAGAATGTTCCTCCTGGACAAGGTGGGGGACGGAAGGTGGAGCAGTCCAAGTACAGCGGCATCGAGAATATGGTAATACGGTTGGGGGACAGGGCGACAAAACTGTCGACACATGTGACCCGGTGAGTAGAATGGTACGTACTGCCAAGCATGAAGTAAAGAAAAGGAAAGAAATCTTTCGAGCTGATAGCTCATGGCCAAAGACATATATACCGAATGTAATATGCCCTCTCCAACTGCCATCGGTTCGACACCGGGCAATCGCCAGGCATCTCATTCAAACAGGATCCTCCCGAAGGGTATCGAAGCGTAAATGGTGACAAATATGGAAAATGGCGTTTAGGTCGTCAATCAATTCCAACCGAGTGAATTCTCAGCAGCAACGGGGGCGGAGATGATCGCGGTCCTTGCTGAATTACCCGGGCCGCTGCGGTTCGTGCGGCCACTGCCATGACTGTCCCGGCCACCAGCGACTCCACCGTAGTTGGAGAAGTCCCGGCTCATCAGAGCCCCGCCCATCATCGGAGGGCTGCCCGCACCAGTGTAACGCATTTCAGACGAGGTGAGGGAGCTAGCGCGGCGGTGAGCTTGCTTCTTTTGCTTGTAGCGGCGAGCAATGATGAACATGGCGGCGCCATACGCAGCAGCAACACCAACAGCACCTATACCAATAGCCGCCGCAGTGCCCTTCTGGATGGGGGTCTGCTCGTTATTATCGTTGTTGAAAGGGTCGTTGGGGTTGGCAGCATCAGTGGATGATGAGCCGCCATCACCAGTAGCATTGGGGTCATCCTCCATGCCAGGGATAATTTCAATCGCAGGGTTGATGTTCTGAGTGAGATTGAACACAAGCTGGTCAGGGTTGTTGTAGATGGCAGAGTTAGGAATCTTGATATCCATACGGAGGGTATCAACCATGCTGGTAGGATAGTAGAACCTGGCCAGGGTGGTAATGTACCCGAGAGTCTGAGAGGTATCGTAAGGAACAAGCTTCTGCATCTTGATCTGGGTCAGGTCGAGACCGGCTGCGTCGGCCAAAGCTTTGGGAAGACAGCTGAAAATCTGAGCAGCAGCATTGGGGTTCTTGCTGACGTGCTGGTAGTTCTCGCCATGCAAGAAGCCAATTTGCAGGAGGGTGGAGTCCTTCGGCTTCTCAACGTTAGGGTCAGGCGGGCTGATGACCTTGGGAAGATCAGAGGGCAACGGGGCTGTCGTCGTGGGGGCCAGAGCCTCGGTGGGAGTGCTGATTGAAGTGGATTGCTCCACGATGATGGTGGTAGGAAGCCAGGACTCGGAGTCGGTGATCGTGGCCGTGGCAGGAATGCTGGTGATGACGGGAGTGCTCGTGGCAGGAGGAGTCAATACCGTGGGTGTAGTCTCAACAACAGGCGTTTCGGTGGTGTTGACGGGGACGGCGGTCGATGTAGCAACCGGAGCTCAGTCGTCGTAGGCTGGGAGGTAACCGGAACGGACGTCGCGGTTACAGGAGCAGTCTCGTTTGCGATGGTTGTCGGCGGGATAGAAGCGGTGGACGCCGGGACAGACGTCGCGCTCTCAGCATCGGTGGTGTTGCTAATTGAAGTTACAGAAGAAGGGAGCTCAGTTGTTGTCGGGAGTCCGCTAGTAATGGGGACCTCGGTTGAAGTCGAGTTGACAGGGATTGGTTCCACGGAACCAGTCGCTGTCGTCGTGGGTGCAGACGTGACAGAACTGGCAGTCAAAGTAACCGGCTTGCTAGTTGACGTTTCTCCTACGGGAATCTCCGTTGATGTAGCGTTGATTATGCCCTCCGTGGAAGAAAGCACAGTGGTGGGAACGGACACGGGGAGCTCGGTTGAGGACGTGATGTTGACAACAGGGTCGCTAGGAACCGGCACAGACATAGTTGGCTCAGTCGAGATCTCAAGTGCCGATGTAAGATTCACGATGGGGTCGGTAGGCACTGCCGATGTTGTGGTACGATCAGTTGGCGACGGGAGCGCGGTGGGCGTCGGGATAGGGACGTCAGACGAAGCGGCAGAGGAGGAAGCGACGGGGGCCTCGGAAGAAGTCGCGTTGATGATGGGAACCTCGCTGGATATCAGGGAAACGATGGGCTCCAGTGGGTTCGTAGACTTTGTTGTCTGGGTGGCCTCGGAGGAAGCAACTGAAGTTGGCAGGCGAGTGGCGGAAATCGTCGCATCTGTCGAAGCGTTCTCGGCGGGCGCAGAGGATTGCACGGCGGCGGAGGTGGTTTCGGCAGGCAATGAGACGGACTGGGCGGAAGTGGACACTGCAGGCTCCGTAATGTTGACACTGGGAGCAACACTCGAGGCAACAACGCCGGAAGTTTGCTGTTCGGGAGCCGAAGTCGACTCCGAAGCAGAGGTTTTGGACTCAGCGGTTGATGTCTCGCTCACGACACCAGTCGGGGCAAGCAAGATACCGGAAGAAGATGGAGGGGGTCGTCTCCAGCACTGAGGTGGATCGGGCCTGGTTGTGGGAGCATCCGGATTGCTGGTGTTGGCAATCTCCGAGGTAGCAGGGACGGCTGAGCTCGTAGCAACCTCCGAGGTTGGCGGAACGATGGTGCTTGAACCGGAAACGCTAGACACGAGCGGCATCAGTGGGCTGAGTCGAGTTCACCTCAGTCGTGGATGCGGTGGTGGACTCGACAGCACTAGAAGCTGCCGGCGTGGTTTCTGCAACGTTGGACGACTGAGCCGCCGAAGTCGTTGACTCGGCGGCGGTGGATGACTGAGGAACAGAAGATTCCAGTGATGTGGAAGACTGAACGGCAGCAGCAGACGACTCGGGTGTGGTCTTCGGAGTTGTTGCGGCAGCGGAGCTTTCAGCCGTCGGCGTGGCCGTCTGAGTCGTGGTCGGCACAGGTGAGGTCGTAGAGACATCGCTTGTCGCGACGACCGAAGATTCGCTTGTCGTAGGCACAATGACGGGGGGAAGGCTGGTGGTGGTGACTGCGCTGCTCGCCGTTGTCTCCGTGGATGGGTCGAAGACGATGGTGCTGGAGATCACAACAGTCGTCACACTGCCATCAGCAAGAGTTGCGGTGGACAGCGATGCGGAGGATTCGGCGGCTCCTGAAGACAAGCTGGGTCGATGCGACAGTAGACGTAGGCGAGGGGGACGTTACAGCGGGGATCTCTGTTGAGGAAGCGCTGGATGACGGATTCTGATTGAGAGTGTCGGTCAAGCTGGTCAGGAAGTCACTGAATGACGAACTCGGCCCGCTTGATGTTGTTGATCAAAGGGCGTGCTCTCCGGTGCTGGGAAAGTTTCAGGTCTCGTGCTTGTGGAATTCGTGAATTGGCGTTTGACGTGACGGGGAAAGTAAATCTTGGGCCTTTCCTGGTCGGCGCAGGCGGTGGTTGCCAAGCCTAGAGCGGCGGCCAGAAGAGCAGACTTGGCGTACATGTTTCCTTCTCAACAATAATACCGATTATCGATTTTTCAATTGAAGTTTTCTTTTAGCGATTGTAAGATACCAATCTTTGGCAGTGTTTAGTAGTCTCCATTGAGAGTCAGCAGTGGCGTCCGGTAATAACTAGAGCAAGACGGAACTCACTTGTCAGGGGTTTCTGAACGAATGTACTTGACAAATATGTCAATGAGTGTAAGTGTAGTTTGGTTTGCTTTGCAAGGTGGTAAAAATGAGCGACTCGACGACAAATCGTCGGATGGGTGCGGGAAGGACGTGGTTTAGTTGTCCGTCACGGCTTGAAGAATTACAGCAGTTTCCGATCGCGAATTCATGAGAAGTTGGCGTTTGTCCGCGAGACCTTCGTCCGGCCGTCAGATCCGTTCGTGGCACATAAGGGGGCGGGAGAGGATCGACTCGGTGGACCGCGTAGGCGCAAAGGGGGCGCAGGTTGAGAATCGAAGAATCGACGTCGCCCGGGGAATTCTTGACGGAGGCGAGAGGAGGTCGAGGTCGACGAGTCGAAGACGAGGTCGGAGAGGTGGGGGCGCAGAAGAGGAGAGCGAGCGAGAGGAGTAAAAAGGGAAGGGAAGGGAAAAGCGAGGGTGGTAAAGGAATGGAAGGGGACAGGAAAGAATGTGGATGGAACGAGGCAGCAAAAGGATGGGAGATTGATTGATTGATGGAAACACACGACAAGGGACGGGCGACAGGACGGGGGAGCAACAGAGAGGATGAGCAGACAGGGGGGGATGGGGTGGGAGGAGGGATGAGGGAGTGGGAGGGAGGGGATGAGAGGGAATAAGATGGGATGGATAGGTTGGGATTTGGGCGGGACGGAGGGAGTTGGAATGGCAGACAGGCCAGGCACTGCTGGGCAGTCGTAAATCGCGGTCCAGGCACGGAATACAGCGCGGACAGGGGTGACCGCCCAATGGTTTTGGCGTTCTTTTTTTTTTTTTTTTTTTTTTTTCCCCTACCCCCCTCCTCGACTTCTCTCTCTCTCTCTCTCTCCTTCCGCTAGTTTTCCCGTATCCCCGGTCGGTCCCTCTCCCTGGTGCAATCAGCCCAGCCCAGCCCAGCCCAGCTTGCCATCCGCACTCTTGCTCACCTACCTACCTACCGCAGGTGCGCAGCTACTTCAATCTTACCTGCACTTACACTTGCACTGGCGGCTGCACACGCCCCCCTTTTCTTCTCGACGCAACAGCAACAACACTGCACGGGTATGTAACAACAATAAGACGAACGAACAGAACTCTTTTCAGGAGGAACACAAGGCCCTGCAGGTGAGCCAAGGCCGAGTTGGCAGCGAGGAAAGGCACCTAGGCTACTTTGTGCACCTAACAGTGAACAAGAACGTATGGTGTAGGTAGTGTCCGCAAGATAATTACATACACGGAACCAGCCCAGCATGTCATGACATCTGAAAAGTCGCCGAATTCCTGGCTGACTGAGCTTGCTTATGCCAGCTTACCTTGTCTCCATAGAGCGGTACAAGTTATGCTCTCCGACAGCAGCGGCGGCCGATGATTGCGCAGGTGGACTCGGAAGTAACAAAGCAGCCCATCTCAGTACCTCGTATATTCGTTCGTGCATGCGCGTTGCTCATACGTATAGACGGCAACACTGGCGGAACTGCGGCTCCTGTGTTTAGCAGTGGCACGCCTAACTGTTATGCAAGAACTGCCTCAGCTGACGACTGAGACTAGATGGAATGACAACGGTCAAGTCAAATAAACTCGCCTCGGTAGCGAAGAGCAACCGTCCAATATGCTTCGTCTGAGCTTATGTCGAGTCTGTCTCTCCGTACTGAGAGCTCTGTACGCAGCATAGTCACAGCGTCCTAACAGTGCGCACGCAGTCTGTTCACGAGTGCAAGTGCGGTGCTCTACGAACAAGGGGTGGAGGAGTGGCCGCCGCGGAAGAAATTGCATTTTGACTGGAAAGCCAGGGTCCGTTGCGTGCGCAGGTGACCAGATCCAGGATCACCCTCCCATCTCGCAGGTACAAACAAATTAGGGAGTTTAGCAGAGACAAGCACCGGGCCGTCCAAGGAGCCAACGTCCCTGCATGGCCTACCTACTATACGCAGTACTTTCCGTCTGTGTTTGCCGATACCAGAATGGAAGCTGCAGACTGGGCTAAGGTACGCCGTAGGTAGGTAGGTAGGTGAACTGGGTTGAACTTGGCAACGGCAATGGCACAGACGATCTGGACGACTCTCACCGGAAGGCACCATGGCGTTGTACCGGCGATGACGGCTCACAGGACGTTTTGGGTGTGTTCGCGAGCATCTCTGGCCCTTTCTGGCCCTGTTCTCCTGGGCCGGCAACAGCATGCCGGTGGGCCAGGTGGAAATTTTGGAAATGACATTGCTGTTCTTGTCATGGTCTACCGTTCAGGTCACCTCACTGTAAGGTATCGTTGCGGCGGTGCTGCTGCTAGGGACCGCCTACCTTAGGTAGGTACCTTAGTTCACCTGGCCTAGGTAGGCTAGGTGCCCTGCCTTCCATTGGGATGGGATGACTCGATGAGATGGCAGAAGCCAAAGGGGACCCAGGCTTTGCATATTTATTTGGGGCACGGTCTAAAAACGTCCAGATCTCTCGGTGGACGTCGGACGATGAGCCTACGGATACCTAGGGGGCACAGTACATATGGTGTCTGTCTGTCCAGCACCAAAGACTCAGAAAAGTCGCCAATGACCTACCTATCCGCCCATGCCTTGCCTTAGGTACCTGAGTTACCCAAGTAGGTATCCCAGGTCAGACAGTCTACGAATACGGTACAGGATGTGATGTGAGGCGGAACGGAACACGACCTGGAGCATACTGAGTGCTTGCGGCAGTGGGGACTGATAACCGAATACTTACAATTAGGTGGCTGACGCAAGTGATGTTTCAGTATATGCTTATCAGAAAGACAGAAAAACGTTCTTCAAGACGGTGGAGGGCAGACGGGCTCCCTCTCCCATCAACTTAGGTTCCCTGCGCCCCTTCGCCCCTCCCCCCGCCGGGGCTTGTTGCTCCTTCCAGGGTGAAGCGAACACAGAATGGAACGCAACAGAACAGCGCAGGGGAAACCGACAAGCGATTGCAGATCATTGGCTAAATCTCAGCAGGAACACGCTACGGGCAATTTTGCACCGTTCAACCCCTGCAGCCCAAGTCTCCATAATCCACATTCAACCTGTCTGTACTCTCAGTCTCAGGCTCTCCTCTCCAGCTGTGCATACGTTGTCCATCTCACATGGCTGCACAACTGCGTCCGATGCATGCACATATCGGCCATGCGGGCATACGGGACTTGGCATAGGCACCTCTAGAGGCTGGTTGGTATTCATTGTAGGGCCGACATTTCTGTCGGATTGTCTTGCTGGTGTTGCAACCCGCCACGGTGCCTAAATTGATGTCTATGAGCATAATAGATTAGCTACCTGCCGTGCTCGGGAATTGATGTGCTCAGGCCGCGCGCCACCTGCAGTCAACAATGATGATACCTTCGTCAACTTGGCTTCTTGGGACTCACCAGTCTCACCTGCCTCCTGCAGCATCCATATTAGTACCTACTAACGGCCCATCATCACTTGCCAACTGCCCACAAAAGTCTACTTTTGGCGACGTGACAAGCTTCATTGCTCGGGAATACAACGTTGACGATGATCTTTCCAAAAGACTTCGAATCCAATCCTGGAAAAGCCTGGCCATGACCAACGGGCCAACAAACCGATCATCGCGCAAACAATGGGTCGTGCTCGGCGACACGCCTGTTCGTGCTGCATCGACCTCCCACAGGTCACCGTTGGGTACACCTCAACCAGGCCGCGTCAAGCAGTGAGCAGCCCTGGGTCGCTGCGCCGCCCAGCTCAGGTACCAGTGTACACATTGTGCACCCGGCGCTGGCGGAGGCGATGGTGCCGTTGCTAAACAGGGCTACCGTTGACGCAAAATTGCTCTTGTCCCTCTCCCGTGCCCTGCATCCCTGTCCATGGTTCGCCTTTCCCATGCCACTTTGTGGATGGCACAGAATACACATCCAATGGGAGGCGACGCCGCTCGCCTTAGCCTGTCTCGAATGTCACATCGATGGACCGTGGGCTTGAGCCTTTAATCACATTGGCACTGGACCAACACAGCCAAACATCAAGATTCTGCCCGCTAGGAAAAGCAATCGCAATGAACGACCCTCTCACCTCTCCGCACCTCTTCTTCTCCTTGCTTGCTTACCTACCCCCATTCACATACTCTTGTGCCAAGTGTACGCAAAATGAGGCGCAGGCCATCGAATCCTTGAGTCGAGTTGAGTCGAGCCGAGTCCCCAGTGACGCGCTTGCTTTTCCAGTGCAATGCCGGCAAGCCGGTTGTTGTCAATCTCTCTGCAACTCGGCAAGCGGGGTTTACCATTGTTGATCAGCGGGCAGACAGGGGCACACAGTGAGGCACAAATGACGATGAAGAGGGGGGGCCACGGTCTCGCTAGGAGATGGATCCCTAAAAGACTGTTCTCGCCCGTTCCGATCAGCGGCCGAAGGCCACCCTGCGCATTGTACTTGACTTGTTGCGCGTCTTCCCCACGTAGTGATTATGACCGATGCCAGTGAAGAAACACCGCCAAAGCTTTGCCAGTTGCAGTTGCAGTTGCCGCTTGCAAGCTGTTGATATGGTCGCCACGCGCGACTCAGGTCTGTTGCTGACTCACTTCAACAACAGCCCCAAAACACACAATGGAACTAAACTCACAGTCAATGCAATGGATGTTCAGACAATTGCGCGCTTGGAGCCTTTCTCTCTTTGTCCGCAAACCAAGTGGGCTGCATACACATCTCTCGGCTTCAGCTCTACCAGAGATCCCTGAAGCTGATGTGCGCTGTGATTTTGCCTTCGGGCCATCCCTTTAGGAAACTCTTCGCTTGGGAGGCCCTCCTCCAAAACTCTGTTTCTTGCAAGGACAAGACGCCTGTGGCACGGCTTCATTATCATTTGAATCCTTCTGGTGAGTCTGTGGAACTTGGATTCAGTCAGGGCTGGAAGCATTGCCTGAAGGCTTCCCTGAGACGAGAGGTCTCGTATTCCTCCCCCCTCGCCGTCACAGGTCCAGGAGACTCTCCGTGGTCTTAGCACTGCGCTCCAGGGTCTGGGTGTGAAGTCCTCAGAGAGCGGAATGCGGGACGGTGCAACAGAAGCTCAAAACACGACATGTTCAGGCTGTGCAGTTCTCTCGCCGGCAGGAACGGCCGCTCCACGCCTCGCGGCTTTCCAACCGTGTCTCTATATCCCGTCACTCGCACACCGTCCATTCCTCGCAACTTGCCGCCCGGCCCGCCTCGCCATGTGTCGCGTCACATCCTCAACTTCAAGCCCATCGTGTCATCAGTGTACCGAACTCAGACCGCCGTCCCCCTGAGTCGCGTGTCTTCGGCGTTGGAGAAGCTATCAATAGAGCTTTACAACCAGTAGCCAGGACATGTCTCGGTCTATACTTCAGTCGATCACCGCCATGTCGACTATTGCCCGGTGGGTGCTTCGGCGGCTCTCCAGCGGCTGCCGGTCTGGTCCCGAGCCCTGTTGATTCGGGTTTCCAATCTAGAAAGTTGACATTGTGTCACCACCACAGCATGGCTCTTCTCCCTTGGGCTATGGCCCCGCGCGTGCCACCATCGATAGTGAGGTGAGGCTCCCGGCTAGAGATCAAATGGGGCCAAGACACACGCTATCGTTGGGATCAGAGTACAGCTCCAGGTACGGCGCGGGCGTGGCTTGATCTAGTGTCACCCCCAAGGCTTCGCGCCTTCAAGTGACGAATTCCCATTTCTGGCGCTGTCATTGAAATGTGACGCTCACGTATTGCACAGCGATCAGATCCATCCATCACCATCTTCTCGTCTTATCCACTACCCCTTGCCCATCATCCTCTCTCTCTCTCTCTCCGTCTCACTCTTCGTGTATGTGTGACTGAGTGCGTCTCTCTCGCTTGGAGACGGCTTCTTTTCGACGGTCTTCTTGCTTTAGCGCGTTGGCATTGACGCGCTTACCATGAGCACGGCTATCTTGCGCGGCTATGCTGTTGACGCCTCGTCGCACCTGAGAATGTGGGCACATCCTGAAACAATATCGGATGGATTGGATCAGTGATTGAGTGACAGCTGAATCTGACCTTTGAACCCATCTGAGCATTTTCTTCAGCTCGTTTCAAATCTTTCCAGGGGCTGCTTGTCAGGCACTCTCCCCGCCTTCCAGAGTGCAAAAGATGGTTGTTTACCTGTCGATCACTCTATTAGCTACCTGTTGCATCATATTGAACCAGCGTCTTCCGTTCCAAGCAGAGCACTCACGGTATATCTGCCTGATTTTGATCACCGGCGTGTTTGGCAGTGTCTCTGCTTCGACATCGATCGCGAACGACACAGTCGCACCGACAGGTAAGACTTCCAAACCTCTTTCCGGATTCCAGCCGATGTAACACACTGGTATGATCATTTTCGCGAGGAAGCAAAATCAGACTAACATGAGCGTTCCAGCCATGCTGCTGGTTCCCTTTACTGTCGTGATGAACGCCTCGTCTCGTCTGTTCTTGCACGTGCCCAACCACCAAACACTGCAAAGCCTACTTGTGGCTTGTGCTGACCCAGATGAGATATATGAGATATCAGCGGATGAACTGTGGTCAGTCCCGGTCGCCTCATCAACGCGGTCGGCTCGCCCATCCCACGCTTCGCAGACATGGAGCTTGGCCCTGTCCTGCGTTTCAGCAACAGACGGAGAGACGTCATAGGAATGCAATGCTGCCACCCGTCAGCGATGGTTCAGGTGACACCGGACCATCCCGTGGCACTCGGTGCTCCAGCCATGAATTTGTTCGTCCAAGTGCAACTTTTTGCCCGGTTCACTCTGTGACGATGGATTTGCTTTTCCGGCGCTTCGGTGGCTTTCTAGGATATGGGCATTCCTGTTCATCAACAGGCCATCCCCGGCATCACATTGCCTGGACTCTTTGCACGGTCTGACCCGAGCCTCAGTCCCGATCCTGCAGGCTCGGCGTGTTAGAAATTGACAATCCAAGTGTTCGTGAAGCGCCAGAAAAGCAACATCATCCATCCCATATACTCACTGGATGGTTTTCGTGTTGCTCCCCAACCAGTGGCATCTTCCACCCCCAAGCTTGTCATGCTCATCGATTTCCGTCTTGCACTGCAAAAACTCAAGACCAGCGGACCCGGGCCTCGGGGACCATCCGATCGACGACGGGCCGGCCGTTTGCCTTGGACTTGTCAGGGTTCCCAACGCTACCGGACCCGAATGCATGAGCCCGAACCCACGACACCTTGGCGAGCGCGGTTTTCATCGTCGCTTGCTTCCAGATGATGTACACCGACGATTGTTATGGCTTCGCCTGTCAGTGTGTCTTATTGTTTCACCCCTGACTAACAAGCAACTTACAGCCCTGTTTAATTGACTCGCATCATCTCGAGAGCCCTGCGTTTACGCATGTTGGCAAAGAGTTGACGATATGCTCGGCCTAGTAAGTGTACCAAGATTTACGACGAGGAGGATTTACTAACATTTTACTGCTTAGGTGGATATTTCTCATAGCCAAGCGCCTGCTTCGATCCGCCGTTGATGGCGGCCTGATGCGTAAAACACGCAAGCATTGCGCAGATCGAGATGGGTTTCAATTTGTTGATGCCCTGTCAAGACCGCAGCTGTCTTGTCTTGGGCCACAGCACCTCGCCAATGAGGGGCCTGGACCGTCTAGCAAAGAACCCCGATGCAGAACACGTTACCGGGTCCGATGCTATGATGCAAGGTCGACGTCCATGTATTTGACGACAATGACTGGCTAGGACGGCGGGTATACAGCTGCCAGATCCCGCAGGACGAAGACCTACCAATTGCTACACTCGCCGACGTAGAGATGTGAGGGTCTATCATATTTGACGACAATTGACTAGGACGAGAACAAGGGCGAGCACGGTGCGTTCGCAAGCCTGACCGGAATTGTATTGGGCTTGCCGCGAAGATGCATATGCGGGCGAGGTTCCGAGCAATCACATCATATGTCAAATGCTCCACGAAGTCTTCATGACGAGCTTCGCGCCTGTTGTATCTGCGAGACGGCACATCCTGGCTGGCAGAGAGCCCACAATTTGGTTTCTTTTTCTGCGTTTGGTTTTCAGACCTGGCCATTTACAATGGCAGAGATTGGACGGGGCTGTCAAAGGTGGTGGAGATGTGCGCGTTGTCATATTCTCAGCCTGGGTTGACGGGATTTTTTATCACATTTTTTGTTGGCAGGGCTGCAGTCAGTGACTGGTGGGCAAGGCTTTGCTGGTCGGGCGCCATTGGCTCAACAGTGGGACATGGGCGAATAGGGCCGTACCCGAGGCGAACCAAATTGGCACAGCCAAATGATGGAGGATTTCGAAGTTGGAAGGTATCACCAGCGGGATGCTGAATAGTTGACGTTGGCGTTCAGAGTGCGAGGTGTCCAGACTAAGGTAATCGAAAGAAGACCAAGTCCATGCTATACTATCGTAGCTACCTAGGCAGTCGGTCACACAAGTCAAGCAGGCGTTCTTGTTGTTGTTGTCGTTGTTGTTGTGCGGATGGGCAGGCTAGCGCGAAGGGGATGGAGGGGCATCAAGCACGGGGAACTGGGAACTGGGGCATACCCCTCGTTCAAGGGACTGCCGAGCGGTCGACGTAACGCTTCGCCGGTTGTTAGCCCTGCGTGTTCCACGGGCGGGATGCGTGCCCATCGGGGCTTCAGACAAGTACGGATGAGTGGACAACGGAATCGAGATAGTGGCAGTGATTCCTTAGACCTCACGTACTTGCTGATGAGGTGAATCAAGTTCGGGTCAGGCAGGGGTTGAAACAGCCCAAGCTGGGTGATTGTACATGATGTGTGTTTGGGCGGTGAGTGATCAGTTAATCTGGCTACCTAGGTAGTGTGGCTGATTGGAGGGAACAGAGGCAAGCAGGCTGCGGGACGTCCCAGGTGAACGCCAGCAACGAGATACCTTAGATATAGTACCTTACCTTGACTTGGATAAGGTTCGTGGAGGTGATGTAAGGCTCCTGACTTCAAGTTCCTTTCGCGACGTTGGAACCGTGGCCTCTGTCCGCGGAGAGAGGGAACACGTTTGCTGTGGAAGCCCCGAAGGTGAGGTGAGGTGGGCTTCGGGATCGGCCTTCCAGGTACCTACCTACCCTATGCGAAGTCGTCGCGGCTGCGGCAAGCCATCATTGCCATGCGCATACCCATGCGCATACCATACCTTACCATACCTACCGATCCGATTCCCACATTGAATTCCCACAAAGTATTTAAAGTGCAAGGTCGCGTCCGCCGGGCTGAATAGTCGCATCCGTAGTGCCGCCGCCCCTTGCCCTTGACCTTGGACTTTGACCCGAAGAATACAAATTACCCCTCCATACCCCACTTCCACTGTTCGGGACCTAAGGTAGTTATCTAAGCTTGCCTCCGTTGCTTCAGCTTTCTTCTCTTCCTTTCCCACTCTCGTCTCACCTCTACCCAACGCAACAACTTCCACACACGAATTGCCAACTTTAGCAAAAATGGGCGTTACCAAGACAACTCATCAGGAGGGCTCCGGTGCCATTCCCAAGCCCGGCCAGACCGTCACCATTGAGTACACTGGCTACTTGAAGGCCGAAGGACAGCCCGACAACAAGGGCAAGAAGTAAGGACGCCGGACTTTGCTTTGCTATGCTCTTCTCTTCCACCCGCCGACTGCGTGGCATCCCCTAGACCCCTCCCCGCCATCCTCAGAGGCACTTTGCCCAATACCACTGCTGACAGTGTCCCCCTTACAGGTTCGACTCTTCCGTCGGCCGCGGCGATTTCGTTACCCGCATTGGTGTCGGCCAGGTCATCAAGGGTATGTTCCGACCACGACCGCCACGATCACCACCCCCTTTCTTCACTCGACCAATTTGCCGACCACACCTCGCTGGTTTTCGTCTGCGTGACCGCTGACACATACGCTGCAGGTTGGGATGAAGGCGTTACCACCATGAAGGTTGGCGAGAAGGCTACCCTTGACATTACCAGCGACTACGCCTACGGCGAGCGGTAAGCATCTTTTCCAGCCGCCACGTCTCCTTGCAATATATTTCGGCGTTGCGGCACATGGCAGACACTGACTTTCGGTTCTAGCGGCTTCACCGGTCACATTCCTCCCAACGCCGACCTCATCTTGTATGTATCATCTACCCTGGCATTGGATTCAAACCTTTCCGGTATTGTTGTCGAGCTAACATTCTTTATTACAGTGACGTTGAATTGAAGAAGGTCGTATGATTGTAAGCACCTTGCTTCGCGAGGGCGATAGACTCCGGAGAAACTGGCGATGCTATACAGTCGGATCGTTTGCTCTGGGCGCGTAGACTATGGAAACTGCGTCCTCCAACTGAGGCCCGGTCGTACAGTTAGGCGGTGCTGCTCAGCCAGCCACACAGACACGCACTAGACTGAATACACCTCAAAAGAAGTTCCCAATATAACCCTCGATGTCCTCGCACTGTCAAGCCCGCCAAGTTGATCAGTAGCTGCTTAAACGCCGAATCCTTGGCATGGGGTATGGGTTCACGTCACACAGCAGTGATCACAGGTGTCGCACACTTGCCCATGTATCAACTAAACCTGTCGCAGTCCAGTCTCGCCAAAAGTTGCCAACGGTTGGCGACCTTACTACCATGGAGATATTCCGGGTTGTTGACATCTAGATGAGTATGTTCACAGCGTCAAGGTCGTCGACGGTTGGTGAGCTTAATGCCGACAGCTCAGTGCAGCTGGATTGTTCAGAGTAAGGATGGCACTAGCTTTGTTGCCGACAAGTAGCCTGTTGTGAGGACCGAGATGCGTAGTATTTCAATAGTGGCAATTTACACTTGTTGGCGACCGCAATTGTCCAAGTCGAGACTGCTGATGATTTTGGAACATCAGAGTAGCCGGACCTTTATTCATGCTATACTTAGACTGCAGAGGTGCTTGGAAGCGGAGGATTGGGTCAACAAGACCACCGCGAGTTCATTTGCTGGGCCCCCCCAAGATGGAACTCGGTAGATCATCGGAGAAGCCGACTTATCACGCAGCAGAAGCACAGTGCTGGAAAATCGTGTTGACCCCAGCGTGCAGCCAGAGACTTTACTTAATCCGATTGTACAGTGCTTCTTGTCAGTGTCGCACTGTGCACAGAGATTGGTCCCATCACAGTCAACCACCGGTTGCCCGGGCGTAGATAGCCGGTACCTACCTTATGCATTTGGCAATAATGTCCAGAGCGGGAGATGCTTCTTCCCATTAGAAATCGCCCACCTAGGTAGGTAGGTAGGTAGGTACATTGTGCCCACAATCGGTGGAGCTCCAGCGCCATACCGTGCGTGGGAAGCCTCAACCAAGATTTGTGAGGTAACCCAGCCCGGCACCTTGGTAGTTGCTTACCTTAGCGACCTCCAGCTACGCAGTAAGCATCTCTCACCTCCCCCACTGAATCACTCAGTTACCCACCCCCCCTGCCCCTCATCAACACCACACCTCTCCACCCGCAGGCTCCTCGACCACCTTTACATCACTCCAACAAGGCTGCCCTTCTGCCATCTGCGTCTCCATCTCGGAATCTTTACGAGCTTGCCTGGTGCATATTTTCCATTTCCACGCAGCGCACTTCCCTTTTCACGAACCCAATACCAACGACCCTCGTGGCCGAACGAGACCATACCTTCAAACACACACGCACACACACACACGAGACACTCCGTCGTTTGGTGGGGTTGAGCTGATCGTCCCACCGCCGTGTTTCCCTCCACGTCATAGCAGCACCTCGAGAGAAACAGCTCGCCAAGCTGGGGAAGCGCAAACTCTCCAACGGCGGGACAACGAATTCCCAGAAAAAAGCCATGGCTGTAGGTTTTACCCCCCGACTGCGGTTGTGATCGAAGCATATGCTTCGCCAAAACGATATCCTAACCCCGCAGCTCCGCTACAGCTCGCGATATGGCCTCTTCATGTCGCATCGTATCAGTCTGCTAACAACATCATCATACATAGGACAAAAAGCTACCGGAGGTCGACCTAGTGACCCGTATGCAGGTTGACGACTCCGTCGTTGGCCTGACCGAGATCGATGAATCCCTCTACAGTCGTCAGCTCTATGTTCTAGGCCACGAGGCCATGAAGCGCATGGGCGCCTCGAATGTTTTGATTGCCGGTCTGAAGGGATTAGGTGTCGAGATCGCCAAGAACATTGCTCTTGCCGGAGTCAAGAGCCTCACCCTCTACGATCCTGGTCTGGTCTCCCTGGCCGATTTGTCCTCGCAGTTCTTCCTCCATCCGGAGGATGTCGGAAAGCCCAGGGACGAGGTTACGGCCCCTCGAGTCGCAGAGTTGAACGCATACACACCGATTAAGGTCCACCAGTCGTCCAAGTGAGTTCAGAAAGAAATGAAATACCCAGGAAGATCTAGCTGACGATTGACGTAGCTTGGGCGAGAACCTCTCCCAATTCGACAAGTATCAAGTTGTCGTCTTGACTAGCCTTCCTTTGAAGCTGCAGACCCTTATTGGCGATTATTGCCATTCTAAAGGCATTTACGTCGTTGCCGCCGACACCTTCGGTCTATTTGGCTCCATTTTCTGCGACTTTGGCGAGAACTTTACTGTCATCGACCAGACCGGCGAAAGCCCCTTAAGCGGAATTGTCGCTGGCATTGACGAGGAGGGACTCGTCTCTGCTCTTGACGAGACTCGTCATGGACTTGAGGATGGTGACTATGTCGCATTTTCTGAGATTGAGGGTATGGAAGGCTTGAATGGATGTGAGCCTCGCAAGATCACTGTTAAGGGCCCGTACACATTCTCGATCGGCGATGTTTCCGGTCTTGGCCAGTACAAGCGCGGAGGTCTTTACCAGCAGGTCAAGATGCCAAAGTCTATCAACTTCAAGAGCATCACCGCTGCGATCAAGGAGCCTGAGTTTGTCATGTCTGACTTTGCCAAATTCGACCGTCCCCAGCAGTTGCATCTTGGTTTCCAGGCTCTACACGCGTTTGCGGAGAGCCAGGGTCGCTTCCCTAACCCCTTGGACGACGGAGATGCCACGGTCATCCTCCGCTCCGCTGAGGAGTTCGCCAAGGCCGAAGGCCTCCAGGTCGACTTCGACGAAAAGCTGATCAAGGAGCTGAGTTACCAAGCTCTCGGCGATCTTAATCCTATGGCAGCTTTATTTGGTGGAATCGCTGCGCAGGAGATTCTCAAGGCCGTTTCCGGCAAGTTCCAACCCATCCAGCAGTGGATGTACTTCGACTCGCTTGAGTCTCTCCCGACTAGTACAGCGCGTACTGCGGAGCTCTGCAAGCCGTTGGGCACTCGGTACGACGGACAAATCGTGGTTTTCGGTCGCGAGTATCAAGAGAAGATCGCCAACTTACGCCAGTTCCTTGTCGGCGCGGGTGCCATCGGATGCGAGATGCTCAAGAACTGGGCCATGATTGGCCTGGGCACCGGCCCCAAGGGCAAGATTACGGTTACCGATATGGATTCTATCGAGAAGAGCAACCTCAACCGTCAGTTCCTTTTCCGTGCCAAGGACGTCGGCAGCATGAAGAGCGATTGTGCAGCAGCAGCCGTTCAGGCCATGAACCCTGACCTTAACGGCCATATCGTCTGCCTGAAGGATCGTGTTAGTGCCGAGACTGAGGAGACCTTCAACGAACAGTTCTGGAACGACCTTGATGGTGTCACAAATGCACTCGATAACGTAGAGGCGAGAACGTACGTTGACAGACGTTGCGTGTTCTTCCGCAAGCCCCTCCTCGAAAGCGGCACCCTCGGAACCAAGGGTAACACTCAGGTTGTGCTCCCACACCTCACTGAGTCCTACTCCTCCTCCCAAGACCCTCCCGAGAAGGAATTCCCCATGTGCACCGTAAAAAGCTTCCCCAACAAGATCGAACACACCATTGCCTGGGCCAAGGATCACATGTTCGAGAACCTCTTTATCACGTCTCCTTCAACTGTCAATCTCTATCTGACGCAGCCCAATTACATCGAGGCCACGTTGAAACAAGGCGGCAGCGCAAAGTTGACGCTGGAGACGCTCCGCGACTACCTGACTACCGACCGCCCGCGTACATTCGAAGATTGTATTGCATGGGCACGGATTCTGTTCGAGAAGGAGTTCAACAACAAGATCCAACAACTTCTGCATAATTTTCCTAAGGACTCGTCAACCTCCAGTGGCACTCCCTTCTGGTCTGGCCCCAAGCGGGCCCCTGATCCACTCAAGTTCGATGCCCAGAACCCTACTCACTTTGCGTTTGTTGTTGCTGCTGCCAATCTGCATGCATTCAACTACAACATCAAGTCCCCTGGCACTGACAAGGACATTTATCTGCGTGAGCTTGAAAACGTGATTGTGCCTGACTTCTCGCCTGCGGAAGGCGTCAAGATCCAGGCCAATGACAACGACCCTGTGAGTACCTCAGACGAAAGACTAGTCTCTCAGTCATTTCTAACACTCGATAGGACCCGAACGCCGAGGGTGGTGAGAGCAGCTCTTTCGACGATAACAATGAGTTACAGAAGATCATTGCCAGCCTGCCATCTCCTAATGATCTGGCCGGCTTCCAACTTCAACCTGTAGACTTTGAGAAGGACGACGACTCGAACCATCACATCGACTTCATCACGGCTTGCAGCAACCTCCGCGCTGCCAACTACAAGATTGAGCAGGCTGACCGTCACAAGACGAAGTTCATTGCCGGAAAGATCATTCCTGCTATTGCGACAACCACGGCTCTTGTCACAGGTCTGGTCATCCTGGAGCTGTACAAGGTCATCGATGGCAAGCAAGATCTAGAGCAGTACAAGAACGGCTTCATCAACTTGGCACTGCCATTCTTCGGGTTCAGCGAGCCGATTGCAAGCCCGACGGTGGAGTTCAAGGGCCCGAACGGTATCGTCAAGCTAGACAAGATCTGGGATCGCTTTGAAGTGACAGACATCACGCTGAAGGAACTTCTCGAGCACTTTGAGAAGCAAGGTCTCAGCATCTCCATGCTCAGCTCAGGTGTCAGCTTGCTGTACGCCAGCTTCTTCCCCCCTGCCAAGTTGAAGGACCGCCAGAACCTGAAACTGAGCCAGCTAGTGGAAACTGTCTCTAAGAAGCCTATTCCCTCTCACCAGAAGGAGGTCATCTTTGAGATGGTGGCAGAAGACGTTGACGGCGAGGATGTTGAGGTTCCGTACATCAAGATGAAGATGGCCTAAGAGCCTAGGTTGGAGGGATGGCTCGATACGTCATGACTGAAGTATGTCGTCAGGGAGCGAAGCTTAGACGAACAGAGAGTTCAGGCTGTCGAGTGTTCAAGATAGGATTCAGAAGAAGAAAAAGCTGTCTTCAGAGTCAAGTAGGCAACTAGGAACAACAAATTAGATCGCATCTTGACATTCATTGAGTGTTCCCATGGCGACAATCCCGATGCTAGGATAACCGATTCGCATGAAAGCACGACGAGTCGAAGTACGTACCCGAATGAATAAGCCCAAGCCTATACGAGTAAGGTGTAGTGGCCATTTGTAAGCGCTCTGCTTCAGTAGCGTGAAGGGTGGAACAGTATCTGTTGGGTCCAGTTTACATCACCATTAGCAATGCTTAGAGCTTTTGAGCAAGACGTTTGCAGAGGGACGTTGTGGATGGCGACTCTGGGCATGGAGGGGGAGGAGACCGTAGATGACATGGGTTATGCACGCCTCTGTAATAATCACCAAAGATACCTTGCGCCGAAATTGAGTGGCTCACATGCTCTAGACCGCAACGTATAAATTCATCTCTCCGCCCCCGCACCTTCGAGGCGGGTCCCTGCTGTTGGCCAACAACACCATCATCGCCCATGAACTTGAGGATTCTGAATCGTCTCTCGAACTGCTGCAACCCAAGCATTTGTCACCGTCAACAGTTTCGGTCTTTAACGTCAGCCGTGCCATCTCCTCGACACATCTCGCCTTCAGATTCGTCAACCTTCATCCAGCATAAATACGCTTTTCGCAGCCAACAGCTCAGAATGGTATGTTAGGTCGCGACGGGAATACAGTGGCCAGAGTTCAGCGGGCAGGTTCTATATCAGGCACAGAACTAACACGGAAACGCCACAGGCCAGCAAGATCACCGAGTGGGTTAAGTCCGGCGACAAGTCTGGCGAGTTCAAGCGTCAGCAAAGCTCGTTCCGTGCCTCGATCTCCCGGGAGCAGGGCGCCAAGTTTCCAGCTGAGAAGGGCCGCTATCATCTCTATGTCAGCTATGCTTGTCCTTGGGTGAGTTTTCACCAACACTCCAGGACCCTGTTCCTCGGGTTTGGTCATTGCCGTAGAGATTCTGGCAGCTGTGCGACAAGTAGCTCACATCCCGCAGGCCTGCCGTACCTTGATCACCCGCCAGCTGAAGGGTCTGGAGGACATCATCAGCTACTCCGTCGTTCACTGGCACCTAGGAGAGAAAGGTAGGCTTGGTGAAACGCACAAAAGTCCAGTGTGGTGGCCAGGCTAATTGCGCAACAGGATGGCGCTTCGTCACCAAGGACGAGCAAGAGAGCGTTCCCGGTGACAAGGTCGTCCCAGACCCAATCCAGGGCCACGAGAATTTCACACACCTCCGCGACGTTTATTTCGAGGCAGAGCCCAACTATGAGGGCCGCTTCACTGTCCCGGTGCTGTATGATAAGAAGCTCAAGACCATCGTCAGCAACGAAAGTAGCGAGATCATCCGCATGCTCTACACCGAGGTGACTTGTTTCTGGAAGCGTGAAGTGACCCAGAAAAGATTCGGCGAGGCTGACCTTGGCCATAGTTTGACAATCTCGTGGACGAAAAGTACCGTCGGGTCAACCTCTACCCTGAAGCTCTCCGCAACCAGATTGACGAGACAAACGAGTGGACGTATGACAAAATCAACAACGGCGTCTACAAGTCTGGTTTCGCCACGACGCAGGAGGCATATGAACGCAACGTCGTCGCTCTTTTCGAGGCTCTCGACAAAGCCGAGGCGCACCTCAAGTCGACGTGTAGCGAGGGCCCATTTTACTTTGGAAAGGCAATCACCGAGGCGGATATCAGACTGTGAGTCTCAGGCGATCCGGTTCTTTCCTTTCACTGCGGTTCCTTTTTTTTTTTTTTTTTTTTTTTGGGCTGGACGTCGAGGCCGAGCTAACCCTGTGTTTGCCCCCGCAGCTTTGTCACCATTATTCGATTCGACGTGAGTTCAGCTGCATCTTGTTGACCTCAAAGTTACTAACAGCTGCACAGCCCGTCTACGTGCAACATTTCAAGACGAACATACGCGATATCCGCTCTGGATACCCTTTCCTCCACAAGTGGATGCGTAATCTCTACTGGAACGTCCCAGCCTTCCGCGACACGACCCAGTTCGAACATGTCAAGTGGCACTACACCAAGAGTCACACTCAAATCAACCCCTTCTCCATCACCCCAGTTGGTCCTTCGCCTGATGTTCTCCCCCTCGATGAGGAGGTTCCCGCAGTCAGTACAAAAATGTAATGACCCACCGCGAAAGCCGGGCGACAGAGCTCTTGGTCGTTGCATGCACGGCCAGCAAGACACCTATGTCCCACTCGATGTTCAATGCTGCTGGACATCTCCTCGGTCGAGTGTTTTGTCTATGCATGCCACTTTTGTCATCAGGTTATCGGATCATCCTAAATCTACATGTACCGCACGCGCAGTCTACTGAACGACCACGTAACGTAATAACGTAACATTGCCCATCCGTTGTGGAAAGAGAATATTATTACACGTGCTACAGACAACATCCATAAGGTGCCGAATGATCGTTGCCATTTGGTCGACTGCATGCGCATATACTTTGTGCAAGAACAAGTGTTGGCCAAATTATGAATTCCAGGCATTCGCTCCCAACCCCCTTTATCCGAGGACCCGAATCAGCAACTTATCTGACAACTTCATCCAGGATTACGCTAGATTCCTCTCCGTGTATATAACAATGTGCAATGTAACAGAAACTTCCCCCATGCATGCGATCCTTCCCAGTTGATGACAATAGCAAATGTCCGTAAGCGTGAGAAGTGTTCTCTTTTTTGGTGTCCCCGTAGCCAAATGTGATGCATTAAATTAGGTATAAATCACCAACGACGCTGCATTTTACAACTGGCCTGATAAGAGCGCCTCCGTAGCTGCAGATGACGTTAGCAAGAGAGAGATGTGAAGGATGGCTAAGGGACGGGGACTGACCGCTGTTAATATACTGCCGTTTGGCATCCAGAGGAACGCCAAAGCGACGCTCCAGCTCCTGTTTGATACCCTTCTTCGTCACCGTCATCAAATCAGCCGTCCTCAGAATCTCGCGGATCTCGGCCAACAACGCGTCATCGCTGGGCAGGCCGACCATATCTTCGGGGGAGAAAAATTGCGAGCCGCCGAATTGACTGTTGCGGTTACCGCCCATCTCGGACGCTGCAAGCGACATGCGCGACATGTTGCGCTGATCGTAACCCATAGGGGGCCTTGGAGGCGCATAGCCGGCAGCAATGGAGCCAGGACGGCTGTGATAACCGTACTCGGAAATAGGAACCTGTCCCTTGGTGGCGTAGCTGTAGCCAGAGGCCTCTGAGCGAGCATCCTCGCGGACGGTCTGCGCATCCCAGAGCTCGGCTTGATATTCTTCCCACTTCTTCTTGGGAATGACAGAGGGGTCGAATTTGCCCTCGTCGGAAATGACGATGTTCTTGCCCTTTTCACCAGCGATGACACGAGTGTTACCCCAGTTGAAGTCGTCCATGTGCCAGAACGAGTAAAGAGGCAGGGCGAAACTGAAGACGGGAATGGCAAGGATATACAGAATCATCCAACCGATCATCTCCCACTTGCGGCGGACAATAAAGATGATGGCTTGCAAACCGTAGATTGCTCCAAGCATGATGAAGGCCGTGACTGGCACCACGGTAGGGTTTTGGACAACCATCACAATGAGATAAATGATGTAAGCGACGACGACAGGCTGGACAACAGTACTCAGCAAGTCGACGAAAACGATGAAACGCATGGAGAAACAGCAGAATCCACACAGCTGAGCCATGGGGATGAGTTCCATGAGGTTGTGCACCGTCGAGTTGATCCACCGACGTCTCTGGGAGAGAAACACAGCCCAGGAGTCGGGGGCGATAGTCCAAGCATGGGCCCGGTTGGTGTACTTGGTCTTGTACTTGTTGTGATACTTGAGCAGCAACGTTGTGAGGTAACGGTCCTCACCAAGATGGAGCAGGTTCTTCATGTGCAACGTATCGACACGAATGGTAGAGTAATCTTGGACGATTTCGCGACTGACGAACAGAGGCTTGCCGGTCTCGGCAGCGCGGATGCGATACATCGAGAAACAACCAGGCAAGCAAGTGACGCTGCCGAATAGACTCTCGAAGGCCTTGGTGAGGTTGTGAGAGATCCAGTATTCGTAAACTTGAATCATGGTGATGAAAGATGCCTTGGCGTTGGTTAGTGCCGTCTCACCACAGACGGCAATAAGACGGGTGTCGTTAAGGAAGGCAGAAACCATGCGTGTGGCCGAGTCGGGAGCGACGACAGTATCGGCATCGATTTGGAACATGAATTCGTAGAAGGTTGGGTTGACGCCAATGATGTTGCGAATTTGGTGGTACATCTCAAGTTCCAAGGGGCTCATCTCCAAGTTGTAATGTACGCGATTGAGGAAGCGCATGAGAATCATTTGAGAATCCCGCTTACCACGGTTTCCTGGACGGGAAACCTCTGACGGCTTGCCAACCTTGACGATGACCAAGAAAGGAACGATGTGGCCTTGCACCTCGTACAATCCGGAGAAGACCTTGCCCATGTTATGCTGCTTTTGACCTTCGCCAAGAGATTCGAAACTGAGTGGTTCGGGGTCGACCGTCTCAGAGACGCCGAGAATGTCAAGTACGATACGAGGTGTCGGCTTGTCATTGCCCTGCCCGATAATCATACCATCACACACAACAATGAGGAGCTTGCGCTTATCATCGTAATGCATCCTGGCACAAGAGTCAATGGCACGGCGGAGAGACTCCTCGTCTTCCGTGTAAGCTGGAATCTGACACATGACGAACTTATCGAGATTCTCGGGCATATTCTTGCCGCCGAATTGAAGCGCCGCCAAGAACTTGAAGCCAAGAATAGCGCACAGAATGATGGAGATAGCGAGAACAAGATACTCGGCGAACTTGCAACGGGCCGAGTTACGGGTGTCAACGTCGCCGATGTAGAAGAGATTGTTGAGACAGGTCTTCATGCGCTTCTTCATGGCGGCATCGATGTTGAGGTTGTCCCATAGCTTTGTTATATCCGATCCGGCCTTTTGCTGGAAGAGCGTCGTAACAGTGTTGTCCATGAACTTGGTCTGGCCCGTGTCCTCGGGGACGGACTCGCCGGCCTTGGCTTGCATCCTCAAACCACCATTGATGTATTGCGTCAAATCGTACACGCGGCTGTCCAGGATAGCAACAATTTGCTGCTTGTTGGCCAGGGTCTTGACATACTCAGGAGAGTAGCCCACGTTGCCCTTCTTGTAGTTGGCCTTGAGGAAGGTCATCTGTTCGTAGTACCAATCCGGGCGGCTGTCGTTGGTCCAAGAACGGAAATCGTGGAACTTGAAGTTCTGGTCCACGGTGGCGAGCGTGGGGGAGCCAGTGGTGTTGGTGTTTTTGTAATCCAGTGACACGTGCTCGTCAACGGAACCGTCCTTGCCCTGGCACAAGGCGCTGACTTGAATAGGGAAGAGGGAGCTGATGTCCTGGCCGGCATAGTTCTTCAACTGTTTGACAGTGACGTACGGCGGGTAGTGACGAGGAGCAAAAGAACCAAGGTCAAAGACAACGCCGCGAACCGAAACGTAGGCAGAGTTGTCGTCCTGTCCGTCGTTGGAAGACAGTTCTTCAGCGCTGTACACGTGTTGCGTGGGACAGATGAGCTTGGGGAAGACAACGATGAAAAAGGCAGCAAACAGACAGAAGAGCCAGATCAACATGTTGATGGCCAGCTTCTCTCTCCAAGCAACACGAATATCCTTGCGGGGCATTTTGCCCATCTTCCGGATGAGGATATCGGGAACAAACCAGGTCATGAGATAGACGGTGAAGACCCAGCGCTTACGACTGGCACTGTCCTTGAATTCTTCGACTTCTTCCAGACTCTTCTCATTTCCACGTTCGGCCATCTGCTCTCGGGTGTCCAAGTTTTTGAACATGTCACCGCCTCCAAAGGCAGAGACGCCAGCTTCGGAGCGTGCGTCGGAGCCGTCCTGTCCCCCAAAGTATCCGCTCTTGCCCTTCTCTCCGTATCCCATTGGCGTATTGCCGGCTGAGAGCAGACGCTCCTTGGAGGCAGCAAAAGGGGTATCCTGAGGCGTGAGACCGTCACCGTTGTCGGATGGTAGAGCGTATCTTCCAGAAGCAGAAGCATTTTCGGACAACTGTGCAATCTCCATCCAGCATCTCTCGCTGAGAAAGACACCGGTTGATCCAATTCTGACCTCGTTGCTCGGCCAATGCCTATCTTCAACGACAAGCTCGACACGTTCCCTCTCAGAACCAACGAGGATGGTTTCGGAGTCGGCCAAGCCCAAGAACTCGCCGAACGGGAGGAAGAGACTGAAATCAGCCGAACGCAGACGCTGGCTGATCTCAGCGATTCCGAACGTTTGCACCTGGGTGCGCACGCACTTGCTGTCGAATTGATTGGCGATGCGCCTGTCATTGGGCTTTAAGCAGAACACGAAGTAGGAATTGGTGCTGGGATCAGCCACTGCCTTGGTAACGTTCTCCAAAGATGCAAGGAATTGACCGGATGCTCCCTGCTCCGATGCCTGAAGTTTGGAGCCTCCGGCTTGGGAGTTGCCCTCGCTCAACCTGTCCAGCTCATCTTGAGCTTCCTCTTGCTGCTGCTGTTGGTATCGTTGAATACGAGCCTGGTTGCGAGCAGTCCTAGTTGTCTTTCGTGACATAACACTGGGTGCTCTTGTTGGCTTGGAGCTGATGGTAGCCTGCATCACAGTCGACCTCTCCTTGGGGTGAGTAACTGTGCGTAGGGCTTCTTGACCGAACAGACGAGCAACGAACTCGCTCTTGGTAGAGTTGATCATGTTGAGCAAATCGCCCGAAATTACCTCGCCGTTCTCCTCAATAATGCCCTTTACAGGGTAGTCAACTTCACCTGCAAAGTGCTTGACGGTGAAAAGAGCTGCCGTGTTCTCGGTAAGGAAGTTGCTGCCTGGGAGTCTGGCAGTTGTGGAGCCAGGGGTAATGGCGGGATTCTTGCCCTCGAAACGCTTGCGTAGACTCTCGAGGAACTGGTGATCGGTGCGGTTCCTCCGGGTCTGGTCATCCAAGATGCTAAGCAAGCCGTTTCCAGGCTTCAGCAGGCCCCTGACAGCGTCGGAGTTATCGAAATAGCTGGTAGCTGCAACACTAACCTCCTCATTCTCAAGCATGTCTGCCTTACGATCGAAGAAATTCTGGAGCGTCAAGTTGTAGAGAGCTTCGCAAGCAGCGTTGTTGAGAAGCTGGTCAAGAGCTGAATGAGTTGCCGCCTGTTGGGCGAAACCGGGGAAGTCAATGATGGACACAGTGTTCGCGACACTCTCTTCAGGGGCGCAAATCCTCTGATTGATAGACTCGACAATGTACGCAACCAAGAGGGAATAGAGGGTACGCGCGAGCTCGTTGGCGTGGGATCGGGCACCGGTGGGATCCAGCATAACAGTGACACGCTCCTTGTGAATCATCTTCGTCTTGTATGATAGGGTGGTCTGCAAATCTTGGGTGCCCACACCCAAGAAGGCAGCAACAATGCTGAGAACATCCTTGTTCTTGACAGCCGTCACAGTCTGGCCGCCCTCATGGGAGAAACCGCCGCTGTCGTCGCCGGTGATTTGGGTGTTGGACGTCGTCTCGAACTCGAGCTGGCCAATGTGCAGAATGCCGGCCAAGATCTGGCAAACCTCGGCAATTTCGCTTCTGGGGAACTCCAACTTTTTCAGCGCATTCTTGAAGACTTGGAAGCCCTCGGCGTCGTTGATGCCGACCTTGAGCTGAGTGGGGTGGCCAAGATATTTCCATCTCTTCTGAACAGTACCAGCCGGGGTCTCGAAGCCAAGATGGGCCTTCTCCGCGGCACTGGTACCCGCCATGAGGTAGTATAAGATGTGAAAGTTGCGTTCTCCAGTGGGGATGTCTGTGATACGGCTTCTCTCGAGTCTGTGGTCCAGAAGCTTGGCACCGATAAGCACCGGGTTGGTGGTTGTGGCCGTGTCATACTGAAGCTCGTAGAAAAGACCTGCCTTGGAGGCTGTGGGGGTCGTAGCAGTTTTGGTTGTGGTCAGGGTATCGAAAACGTAGGCAGCGAGGGACACTTTCGTGGAGAGAGGAGTTGAAGACTTGCCCAGGAATGCCGTCAGAAGGTGGGATCGAAGGGTAGACTTTCCTGAGCCAGATTCACCCCTATTGCACGGTCAGTACAAAACAGCCAAAAAAGATCAACATGGAGCTACAAATGCGTACAGAAAGACGACGGCCTGGTTCTCTGATCTGTGACCCAGCCTGACCCACGCCCGGTCTGCGATGTCCTCGGCGCCAGCCATGGCACTCCCCTCCTTCCCTCCATCGGGACCCTTGGCGGATGAGGTGTAGGTATTGAGGGAAATGAGGGCGTGAGATGACAGTCGAGCAGTCGGCAGCGAAACGTGAAAACGACTGGCCAAATGCGCAGTCAACTGTGTGTCTGACTGTGAATGTGCGGGCAACGAGGGGAGAGAAGGTTGATTATGGGCGCCCCCGCCGTTTCCACCAAGCGGTGGTAGGTTCATCGCCATGCTGGGCACGATGGCGCCGGCGACAACTTGGTGTAGACGAACTCTGTGAACGCGCTTGTCGATCGGTCAATGGCGGTATAGAGGGGCTGTAGGGGCTGCAGATATTCCAAGACGTGTAAGGAGCTGTTGTGGATGTCGAACAAGAGACAGAAGACTCCTGAGGGTGAGATCGAACTCGAATTAGGCGTGGTGGTTGTTAGGCAAACAGGGAGAAGTCGAAAACTCAAAACGAAGGAGACGTGCCACAACAACAATACTTGCTATGCAAGAAACGAGCGTGCAGGGAGAGGTGGTGAAGAAAGGGAAGAGCGGACGAAATCAAGTCTAGCAAGGCTGATTTGACCGAGTGAGAGAAGCTCGAGGCACGAAACGAACGAAGCGGTTCCTCTCTGTATCTCCTTCTTTCTGGGCAATCAAGCGTGCTCTTCTCTTCGCGCGCGGTGAATTCCACTTTTCCCTCCAAGTGCTCAGGGAGGCAGCAGCAGAGGCAAAAGGTAGGATGGTGCCAGGGAGGGGGGGCGGGCGGGCAACAGCAATGAGCGACTATGGCGACTGGGAAAGGGGAGTGTTTTTCTCGGGCGCAAGTATGCTTAGGTTCCATGCGGCGGCCGAGATAGACCTAGAACGCAGTTCTCTCTCATACGAACTGTGTGCCACGAGCACCACACACACATTGGACACACAGTGGAGACCGGGACAATTCACGACACCTCCGTCAGCATCAGGGCATTGCCTGCCTTGCCTGCTCCTCCTGAGTCTTGCTGCTTTGGCTCCTCTGCCCGCTGCAAGCCTGCAAGCTCTCTCGCTCGCGTTTGCTGTGACCAATTGCGACTGGGCCTCCTATTGTCGCCTCAATTCAGGCTCGGGGACGACGAAAATACAGGCCCCTACCCCTGCTCAATCTTTTTCTCGACTATTCTCCCATTCCTGTATTCCCTGATCTCGGTTCGCCGTGGATCAAGAAGGACGTACTGTGCTTCGAACACTGACCATCCTGGCCTCGTTCCGGACGTCCACTTCCACTGTTCGTTCTGATGTATCCGCAGCGGACTACTTAAGCAGTATTCGCCAGTGTTCTCTCAATACCTGTGACTTCTTCGTCCAGCGGTTCGTTGCGGGGTTCTTTGAGCTTGCTGCCTTCAAGCTGCGATGCGTATGGACCTACGTGCACTCGGACATCGCTAGCGTGGGGTTTATTCCTGTCCACTCGTACCAAGGGTATTACTGCGCCTCGCGTCGAATCAAGTCCCGAACAGACCAGGAAACAGCAAAGACATGATGAGGTAAAACTCTCACAGGGAGCTTGTCGCAGACAAGTCATGTCGTTGCATAGGATAGAATGCCCCGAATGGAGTTGGGAGTCGGGATCAAGAGGGCCGCTGGCGGTCCAACGATCATCATGGTAATGAACGCGCTCCACGCACGGGTGAAGATTAGATTGATCGAGTGAAGCTTGAAGTTGTCCCAAATGCCCCCCCCCCCCCTCCCCTTGAGCTCTACGGCGGTACAGGCGTGCCTTGGCGGTCTATGAGACTATGACAACATCGAGTGGTATTGAGGTCAGGGGTATTCCCACTGTGCAAACCGCCGGAGTCTTTTGGCATCGTTTCGCCGTTGTGGCTCTGCGGCTCGCGCATGTCAAGCATGGATAATGGGCGCGTCTTGTTCCACGACATGCATTTCCGCTGCTCTTGTCTCCCTTGGGGGCCGACACCAGTACATGGAAAGCACAAGATGGCCTTGCATACGCCAGGATTTGTAGCACCGAGGCTATTAGAATTTGGCTTCTGGGCACATGGGCGACAACCAGACGGATCGAATCGAAACGTTGGAGGACCGCAACGATAGATGTACTGCGTAGGTTCGACAATGCCCTACCTAAACTTTGTGCACCCATGAGGAGACGGGTCGCTGCGTGGCGTCGCGACTCCCAATACCGGCGTTTTCGCGCATGTCTCCGTATCAGGGCGCAGAATTTGCCGATGATGGCGAGGAGGATGACGATGATGGCAGTTCAAGGGATAACGGCAGACTGAATGTTTCTTGGTCTGACGGAACAGCGGCGAGGAATGTGTCTATTTAGGCAACTTCAGCATCTGGAATGCTGTGTGTAATTGCACAACGTCCCTGTAGCAACATGAGAGGATGATGTTGACGGGAATGCATTGTTCGGTGCACTTGAGTTCATCCCACAAACAGCTATCAGACGAGCACAGGCAGTTCGAGTTCGGATGGCAGGCGGTTCAAGCCGCCAAGTCGTTGTCGTTACCTGGGTGCTCCGGGCTCTGCCGCGATGGGAGACGTGGAGAACCCGGGCTTGATTACCTCGAATTATCGCTGTCTCAATTAGAGAAGGAAATGTGGTGCCGACTCTGCTGCGTACCTACCGTGACCTGGGACTGGCGTAAGGTACCCAGAACACAGTGCGCAAACACATTCGAGTCGGCAAGAGGATACGTACCTTACCCGCGGGTCAGTCGGGGGATTCCATTGCCAGCAGGGAAGCAGCCGAGAAAAGATTGCATAGAAGCCTACCTACGTGCCTACCTAGGGAAGGTAGGGTGGGTGCAGGCCAAGGACTGAGCGGGACGCCGGGGTAGGGGGGAAAAGAAGAAAAAGAAAAAAGAAGAAATACTGTTGAAAACAATGCAGGGAGACAGAAAGAAGGAGCGACGGGGCAAGCACTGATACTGATGTGAGTGGGCGCTTGAAGAAAATTGGGCAAAGAAAAGGGGGCCGTGGGGTTCCGTCCACTGGGCCTGGAAAGAGCCGGTGTTGAATGGGCCCATCGGCCGCTAACCCGCTGGATGGTCCAAAAAAAGCACTGAGCTGCATCGAGTCTCATCTATCTACCTAAGGTACTATGTACACTACCCTACCTTAGGTGCCTACAGTACGAGGCGGGGCGATGATCTACCTTAAGGTAGGTACGGTAGGTAACTTACCTTACCTTACTAGGTACATTGCATTACACCGTCTGCGAATACAACACCCAGGTAATTGAGGCTTTAGTGTCATTCGCATGCATTAGGTACAGACTACGGAGACAGCGCGCACACGAACAGAAGTAGAGAAAGAAAAAGAAAAAAAGCCAGAATAAAAGAAGAAGAAGCCGTCAGGTCAATACTTAGTCGGTGCACAGCCTCATCGCGTTCCAGCCCGATGCCATGCTCACCAACCAAACATCTCCTCAGCCAAGCCAACTACGGCCATGCATCATGCTATGCCGTCAGTCATGAGCACCAATCGGCGGGGAAAAGAGGGACACCCATGCACCGAGAGGGGGTCGGAAAAAACAACAACAACAACAACAACAACAACAACAACAACAACAACAACAACAACAACAACCGCAACTGCAACTGCAACAACACACACATGATGGTCCAATGATGTCGTATAATGCCACCAAAACCAGGGAAGAAGCGGGCTGTTGTCTCTTCAGCTGGGAGACATTCAGCCAACGAGCCGTGGCCAGTCCAGCCACCTAAGTAACCCTATCACCCTCTCGCATTCACGACTGTGGCAGTTATACAGAGCTTGTTGATGTATCTACGGATACACACACGTATGGGCTTCCTTCTTCCTGCGAACCATGAGATCAGCTGAACTGTTGAAGTGCGTGAGGACGAGCGTAATTACACGGACGCGGTCTTCGGCTGAGGTGCCCTGCATCCGCCCTTCATCCATCTTTCGTCCGATGAATCGTTCCGTCGTTTGAAATATGGAATCGCGCAAGAACGACATACCTAGAATCACTGGTCGAGGCCGTGGCCATTGCGTACGAATACGCACGCAGTTGCATGGCAGAGTGACACACACTGTGAGGAAGCCGCCGAGGACATGCTGCAGATACGCAGCCCCCATCTGATGTGTTTTCCACCGTTCGATCGGCTGGGTGGGCCGACTTCTCGCACTCTCCACTACCTCCCCGGGCGTGCCCCGGGGCTCCAGGCTCGTATTTGTTCCAAGAAAAGGACTGCCCGCGGCCGGATCTACAGCAGTCCCAGTCAAGCCATTGTGCTAGTGGCCACGGCGGCGAATTCGCGACTGATGACTGTGGACTCGGGGAGACAGGCGAGCGGCGGCTGGGTGCAATACTTGCTTGTGTTTTCTACATGTATGTCATGGAGTCATGTCGTCTTCGACTGAGAATCTGGTTTTGAACGTGTTGCATGTTGCGCCCCCCCCCTGTTGCGTTGTGGCAGTTGTGCCCTGGCTGGTCTGTCATGCGTTTTGCTTCGCCTTGGCACATTGGATCAGCACAATGCTGTCCCTGCCGCTTGCGAGCTATCGGTGGCAAAGCACACATGATGAACTTTCGGTTGTCGAAGGAATGCCTCGTCGCCGCCGAGGAGGCCGTTTGGCGACCTCGTGTGGCTAGTTGCTTGCATTCGCCTTGGCTTCCGAAAGCCATCACGGACGCTATCAGCCCCAGCTATGTATGCACCAGATGAGAACTTGCTCCTGCAATGGATGACTGACTCTAAGGACTTCCAGAGCTGTCATCGTACGGAAACCTGCCCTGCGATTCCCTGGGGCACGGTATTATCTGCAGACATTGGATGGAATTCATTTGATGGAATCATTGGAATGCATCAGGTGGCTGAGGTTGAAGACGTCCCGTAATTACCTATGAAGGAAGCACCCGCACGGCAGGTTAGGTAAGACGGGACTTTTTACAGTGCGAACCCGCGGACCGACCGGTGGGATTGACTACTCCATTCTGCGCAGTAGTCGGTGCAAGGTACCTGAGCTATGCTAAGTTTAGGGAGTGCCCTTGGCGACGTTGCCGGGGTCTCCTTTCTCTCGTCCAAGATTTGACCGGGGGTCTCTGGAGTGACACTTTGCGTCTTGGGCGTGTTCCGCCCGCCTCAACCCAGGGGCCAAGGCAAGGAAGGCGATGAGATCAAAGGAAGGGAAGGGGGTAGGATCAGAAGGGGGGATCAAAAAATAAATCTCAACAGGCACATTTTGATGTGCTGTACGAGCTGAGTGGCAGGCCCATCGTGTGGTGATCCGTAAGATCGGGCTCCCCTAAGGTAAGCTGCAGGACAATACGACACCGCATGACAGCACCCTCGGGGAGTTCTCAGCCCTCTATTTGGGACGGCATCGTGCTGTCCCTCTTGCTGCGTTGCGGCAAACCATCCCCGGACTTTTAGTGTTCACTCATTCGACTCCTATTACCTATCCATCTGTACGAGACCCACGTTCCGTCATTCACTAAACTTCCTGGTCTGCAGCCTGGCTGCTTCTATTACCTAGGTACCTACCTACCTTACCTTAGCTGAGGGTAAACCTGCCAAAGCGAGGTGCCTTACTCCCGTCACCTGCGAGACAAGCCGCCCCCCTCTCTAAGTCCCCTTTCGCCTATCACCCTCTTCCATCACGCTCATCTTTAGTTGTTGAAGGATTCGACCGGGCCCTTCGCTTTTCTTCCTCCTACCTCTTTCCCCCCATCGACAGACGCCTCACTCGCTTTGGTGGTCTGATTGTCCCGTTCGCTGAGTTTTTGGATTTCTCTCTTGGTTTCGATTCACTGTCAACTTCTTCATTTGCTTGTTGGGAGGCAAGAAGAGAAAGGGAGAAATCGGCTCCGTGCCCGCCTTCAAAACACAACTTCACGCGTTGCTCAGCGACAAATCGCATAGCACTACGCCTCAATCCGTCCTACACCCGTCCGTCTTACTCCTCCTAATATCACAACCACAGAATAATTCGCTTCCTTTTCTTCCCCGTCGCCACCTGTTATCCTGCCCATCCACAGCTGCCCTTCGCTCTCTGGGCCACCACCTCGACGCCAGTTCGACTTTTGCCTCGTAGCCCAACCCGCCCTATAAACGACCTCGAAAAGTGTCCTGACCCTCCGAGGGGGCTGTCCACGCCGGACATCACGATTCGAAACCCGTCAACATGGCCAGCGGTCGAATGTCCATGTACTCGGTGGCATCCGAGGGTCTTGGAGGCCCTCGTGGTGCCCAACAGTCTACCCCCGTGTCCACCACCACTCTCCTCAACGCCGTTCACAACATCTACTTGTCGTCTCAGCCCTACAATTTGGATGCTGGGACGAGCCTCGTCGTCAACACATGGCTCACTGCAGCTCAGGCCGGCCCCGATGGAAGAACTGGTGGCACCATAGACCCTTCCCTCGGCGCGAGAGCGTGGGAACACGCTCGTCGCCGTGCCGAGGACGGCTGCATCGTCCTAGGGTAAGACTCGATATACCTTGTCCTTGATCTCAACCGGATTGGTCGCTGATTTCTCTTAGGTCTCTTCACACATCGACGCCCTCTCTTCTCACTCCGTTCCTCTCATCTCTCCCCCTCTCGATCCCCTCATCGGTGTTTAAGTCATTGGAAGCCATTCAGCCATTCCTCAGGTGCTCTACCCCATACAACCCTTCTGCATTTCGCCAGTCTGCTCTCGGAGTCACCTTGACACTGAACCTGACGGGAAATCTTCATGGGGCATCGGTTGCCTTGTCTCAGGGTGGCATTGATACTGCCAAGGGTCTGCTCAATATCCCTGCTGAGGCCGGATATCGCGCCTTTGACGTTTTCTACTACCTCCTCACTTCAGCTTCCACTCCTGCCGAGAGAGAATTCTTGGGCCTGAAGGCTGCCTCCAACTACGCTTTGCTTTCCAGATCTGGCACATACGACCCGCCGTCTTATCTTCCGACTGCCGATGATGCTGCCGCTGCTGATGACTTCCGCTCCGCCTTGAAAGACATCGGTATCAAGGGTTCCGCCCACCGCAACCTGATTTCCACACTTGCAGGCTTATTGAAGCTTGGTGACACTCTGGACTACCATGTCGATGAGGAGGTCTTCGACGAAATCTGCGAGGATGTCAGCGGGCTGCTGGGCATGGATCCCGAGATCCTTGCCAGACAATGTACAACCCAGGACCGATCGACTTTTGTTGCCGGTCTTTACGAGGCACTGGTCGATTGGGTTATCTCCAAAGCCAACGAAGCCATTTCTGCTCAGATACTGCGCATCAAAGATGGTGCTGAGTCCATCGACGGCCGCGGCACTCGTACGCCCACTTCCAACGGTGACGGCGGAGACACCGTCTGTATCACTGTTTTGGATGTGCCTGATCCAAACTTGGGCAAGGCTTTGTCTATGAGGGGAATATTTGATGATACTCTTGGCATCAATGCTGAGATGATTGCGGATGGCGTTGAAGTCCCCTCTGCAGGCAGCACCATCGTTCGAGAGATGCAGAGTGCGATTGGCGAGGTCGGTCCGGAGATGGGCATCATGTCAGGTGCGGCCGGTAAAGGCCGTCAGCATGAGTTGGAGAAGCGTGAGGAGGTCCTCGAGAAGATTGGACATTCTGCAGACGACGATGCTTTCCTCAAAAAGTTGCTTTTCCCCGTTACGGGCGAGGGCATCACCTTGGGACGTGCCGGTCGCATCGACCTGCTGTCTTTAATGAGCTCCAGCCGTGTCTGGTACCATCTTGCCGTTCACCCCACTGATGATTCACCGGCAAGCTTGGCTGCTCTGCCCTCAGTGAACTCTGCCTGGTCCGCCGGTACCGTTTCCCGCCAGCTTCGCGCATGGCGTCTACCAGAATGGGCCAACAGACGCAACAAGAACCTCGACTTCACAGCAGACTTCGACATCGACGAGTTTGTTCAACGTTATGCCGCGCTTGGCTGCAAAGATGGCCGCGAGGGCATCGAGACGTGGATTCTCGAGCGCGGATGGACCAATGGCGAAGTAGTCATCGGTAAAGAACGTGTTTGGGTACGGGAGGCTGCGTGGTGGGAGGCCGAGAGCATGCTTGATATGAAGCCACTGGACAACAATCTTCCTGGTATGGGTAACGTCATGGTTGCCAACAACTTGGAGTCGGGATATTCGGCAAACGGCAGCGGCTACTTCCCAACTCCCATGCTTGGCGAAACAACACCCAACGGTAGCCGTGATCACCTCATTGCTCACCAGCGAAACTACAGTCAGGGCAACCTTTCCCAAGCCACGCTGAACCACAACAACGCCATGCGAGCGCCATCCATTGCCCCTTCCAGAATGCGCAATGTGCAACAGTCGGGAGACTATGGTCTGGGTTCAAAGGGTGATACTTATAAGGGCCAGGTTTTCTACAACAACGAGGGCGAATTCGTTGGACAGATGGATCCCGAGCTTGCTGATGGCAAACATGTTGAGACCAAGCAGATGACCAAAGAGCGACGCATTTGGGTCGCAATCGTCTGGGCTTGGACCTGGTGGATTCCTTCTCCCCTCTTGAGTTTTGTTGGCCGTATGAAGCGACCCGATGTCCGCATGGCTTGGCGCGAGAAGCTTGTTCTCGTTTGGTTCATCATTCTCATCAACGCTGCCATCGTCTTTTGGATTATCTGGTTCGGAAAACTCTTGTGCCCCAATTTTGACAAGGCTTGGAACACCAAAGAAGTCGGTTATCATGGTGGCGAAACCGACTTTTATGTCAGCGTTCGAGGTCGCGTCTACGACATTTCGAAGTTTTGGAAGACGCAGCACTCTGACACGGCCATCGAGACCACCAAGGAAAATATGCTGCCATTCGCGGGTATGAACTTGGACGTGTACTTCCCCCCTCCCCTGACGCTGGTATGTCCCGGTCTCGGACTCGCGGAAACCACTCAGTTGACGGCGAACAACACTGCGGAATACACCACAGGTGTGCATACATCTGGCTTCTACGCTTCTGACCGCACCAGTGCTTTGGGCAACACCGACTGGTACAGCAAGACGTTCCTGCCCCGCATGAAGGAATACTACAAGGGTGACCTCGTCTGGGACAAAAAGACTGTGTCGGATGAAGGCTCTAACGACAGCCATATGTGGGTCATATATGATGGCGCCGTCTACGACTTAACCGACTACTATAATACCATGGACATACAGAAGAACGTCGACACATACAAGTTTCTCAACACGAAACTTACCAACGTCGTCTCCAACAACCCTGGCGAAGATGTCACAGACTTGTGGAACGACGTCATCAAGACTGCGGCCTCCAATACGACCGAGAACACATCTGTCCAGAACAGCATGAACTGCATAAAAAATCTTTTTTACGTTGGCATTCCGGACTTCCGTTACTCCGCCAAGTGTCAGACAAACAACTACATCATGTTGGCGATGACGATCATTCTCTGCTCGGTCATTCTTATCAAGTTTTTGGCCGCCCTTCAGTTTGGTTCGAAGCGACGTCCAGCTCCCCAGGACAAGTTTGTCATCTGCCAGGTGCCTGCCTATACCGAAGGCGAAGACTCACTACGGAAAGCCCTCGATTCCCTGACAGCCTTGCAATATGACAACAAAAGGAAGCTCATCTGCGTCATCTGTGACGGTATCATCGTTGGTGCTGGCAACGATCGTCCCACCCCTAAAATCGTTCTGGATATCCTTGGTGTTGACCCCAAAGTTGACCCACCTGCGCTTCCTTTCAAGTCTGTTGGCACTGGCAGTGAACAGCTAAACTACGGCAAGGTCTACTCGGGTTTGTACGAGTTTGAGGGCAATGTAGTCCCATACCTCGTTGTCGTCAAGGTTGGAAAGGAATCTGAGCAGTCCAAAGCTAAGCCTGGCAATCGAGGCAAGCGCGATTCCCAGATTCTTTTGATGAGCTTCCTCAACAGAGTTCACCACCGCTCCCCCATGAGTCCTCTCGAACTTGAGATGTTCCACCAGATCAACAACATCATTGGAGTTGATCCAGAACTCTACGAGTATCTCATGATGGTTGATGCCGACACCTGCGTCAGGGAAGATTCGCTCAACAGACTTGTGTCGGCTTGCGCCAATGACGCCAAGATTGCTGGTATTTGCGGCGAAACTGGCTTGCAAAACGATGACAGAACATGGTGGACTATGATTCAGGTTTACGAGTACTTCATTTCTCACAACCTCGCCAAAGCCTTTGAGTCTCTCTTCGGTAGTGTTACCTGTTTGCCTGGATGGTAAGTCGTGACCTGCCGATGACTTTCGCGAAGAGGATACTTTACTAACTCTGTACCAGTTTTACCATGTACCGTCTGCGAACCGTTGACAAGGGCAAGCCGCTCATTATCTCTGACGGCGTCATTCGCGAATACAGTGTCTGCGACGTCGACACCCTTCACAAGAAGAACCTGTTGTCTCTCGGCGAGGATCGTTACCTGACGACGCTGATGACGAAACATTTCCCGTCTATGAAGTACAAATTCATTGCCGACGCGTACTGCCAAACCGCAGCTCCCGAATCGTGGAGCGTTCTTTTGTCTCAACGTCGCCGTTGGATCAACTCTACTATCCACAACCTGTTTGAATTGATGAAGCTGAAGGAAATGTGCGGATTCTGCTGCTTCAGTATGCGCTTTGTCGTCTTCATCGATCTGTTCGGAACCATCATTCTCCCTGCCACCACCGTCTATCTCGGATACCTTATTTACACCTTGGCTACGAGCAATGGCCAGATCCCGTACATTTCCATTGTAATGATTGCTGCAGTGTACGGTCTACAGGCCCTGATTTTCATCTTGAAGAGGCAGTGGCAGCATATCGGATGGATGATCATTTACATTCTTGCTTTCCCTATTTACTCCTTCGCCCTTCCCATCTACTCTTTCTGGAACCAGGACAACTTCTCTTGGGGTAACACTCGTATCGTCATTGGAGAGAAGGGCGATAAGCAGTTGGTCGCTGTTGACGACGAGGGATTTGACCCCAGGAGCATTCCTTTGCAGCGATGGGATGATTACGCCATGGCCAACAACCTTCCTGGACGTCGTGGCGGCTACATGGAGAAGACCGATATGGGTTATGACGACCAGTACGAGATGGACGAGATACGGTCCGTCTACTCGTCCGTTCGCCAGGGCTCCGTTCTCACCGGGATGAATCGCAACAACACCTACATGCCGCCTCAGTCCCCGGCTCCTTTTGGAGGTCACATGGCTCGCGCATCGGGTGCGACCAGCCCATATCATAATGACCAGACCATGGCCAACAGGCAATCGATGGCCTCTCTGGGTACTCACGATATTCACCGCATGCAGACCCCCTATCAAGACTTCCCGGGCAACCGCCCCAGCGTCTCTAACCTTCGTGGCCAGGCTAGCCTTTCGCCTGGTCTCGGCGGTAGCCGTTCACAATCAGCACTGGGACTGAACCGTCCCAGTGCGAACCAGTCCACTTCATCATTCGATTTCCAGCGTGGCAACGTGCAAGGTCCTGACGACGGTATGATCATCGAAGCCATCCAGGGCGTCTTGAGAGAAGTGGACCTCGACACTGTTACAAAGAAGCAAGTGCGTGCTCTAGTTGAGCAGCGGTTGCAGACCGGACTCGTTGGCGAGAGGAGAACGTTCATGGACAGGCAGATCGACAACGAACTGGCCAACATGTAAAAGATATGCAAGAAATCGTACATAAGAGCCATTTTGTTGTCGTATAATGAGGGCATTTGCAGGAGGCTTGTTAAAAAACCTGGGGCGTTGCGCAATCGATCTACGAAAGGGGTTTACTCGATTATGTCATCTTAGATCCTGTCTCTTTTTTCTCTCTGTTGGTCAGGGGCACGTGTCTGCTATTGGAAACGCATCAAATGTGGACGGCATCCACTTGGTAATAAATCTCCTAGTAACCCACTAATATGTATGAACAACCGAACAGACTATGCGCTGGCTTGATGACATTGGTGTTTGGTAATACTTTCCACCCCCGTGAATTCCAACTGTTCGACCGAGCTTCGGCTGCTTGGCTATGCCTCTGAACAAGGCTTTTATTGAATTTTGCCCACACCGTTGAGTCGAAGGTAGACATCAGTACCCCAGCCATGTAGACTCTGCACAGCAATGCCACCGCCGAAATATTCGGCATATGCTCGGCTTAGCGGCAGACCGTATCCGAGACCTGCAATAGTGCTCCCGCCTGCACTCGCATTGGATATCACGTTTAATCCATCGTTATCAGAACCAGGAAACTCATCATCTTCGGAGAATGTGGTAAATGAGTACGACCAGATGTTGGGCAGCACTTCAGGGGCTATACCGCCCCCCCGATCCCTTATCCGAATGGTCACTCCTGGCACGTTGTCATCCAGTGGTCGTATAGCATCGCTCCTGAATTCACCCCTAACCTCTTTGGGCACATCAATCTTGAGGGGCTGCCCCGACTGCTTGCGAGCGGGCGGCTCGGGAGCGATCGTTACCACGATGGGCTCCTTGTTGTCACGGTGTTCTAAGGTGGCTCGGAAGGCATTCTTGAGCAGCTCGGTGACGATGTACTCGAGGTGCATTGGCACAAAGGCAAAAGTGGTGTCTGGTTCTCCATCAATAATCAAGCGTGGGCGAACGCCGTACCGCAGTTCACAAATGTCGGCAACGAAGCCAGCGCAGGATTCGACAATGTGAGCGGGACGTAGAGCGGTGTCGATGACGCCAATGTAGCTGGGGTGCTCCGGACAAGGGGTCGGACTGGCGCCCGGGTCGAAATGCGGCTGGCTGCTGTAGAAGGGCGATATGCTGCTCGGCCACGAGGCGTGTGCCTATGCGAGCACGGAGATGTTCATCGAGAAAGCGAGTGACTTCTGCGGGGCTTATGTAGCGGCGGCACTCAAGGAAACCCCGGGCAAGGATTGGTATGGTATCGGTATGTGTCGCGACGAGCTCAGCCAGGACCTCTGTGAAGCGGATCTCATCGTCGAGCGTGCGGACCGCATTCTCGCCGCCCTTGCCGCCTTTGGTCCACCAAGGAAGTAGTGTCGAGAGGGAGTGAACGTAGTTGTTATAGATTCGACTAATGTTGGGGTTGGACACCACGATATATGGCAGGTTTCGAAGGGCCTGGATGCGGTGGGCAAGGCGAATGGGCAGTAGTGACAGGGTGAAGTTGGCCGAAGAGAGAAGGGACTTTTCGCTCAGCGGAGGACGGCCATGTCTAGATTGGGTTGACCAAAGGTCAGATTCAAAAGCTCATGGGAGTATTGGGGTGGGAGGGTCATCAATACTTGACCAAATCGGCGAGGCTCAGTGGATGCTGAGGTTTCTTGGCCAGCTGCACAATCTCGTGTTCGTCGACACGCGACAGATAGGAAGAGTTGGCACCGCCGTGGCCATGGCGTGAGGTGAAGAAACGGCAAAGGTTAGGAGAATAGCCTCGTAAGGACGTCCTCTTGGGCTGTGGGAGCCTCAGCGGTCTAGCGATACTTCTCATGGCGGCATTGTAGGAGCTATAGGTGCCGGGCAAGAGATGTTGCGGTCAAGGAGTGCGAAGAAAAGAGCTTCTGCTTAGGAGGGAATGAGATCATATGCATCAGAACAAGAGGCTTGACTCGGAACGAGACGCAGGGAGCTGGTCTTAGCGCAGTCACCGGGTGCTGTCCGTGCTGGGGCTTGAAGGCAGGGGTGGTCAGTGGCCTAGGCCGATCCCTGTGGCTTCCATGCCGGGTGATGAGGCACAGGCGGGGGCCGATGCCAACCGCGGGGCGCTTGAAGCAAATGACGGCCTAAAGGTGCGGAGAAAGAATGGTGCAGAGAGACATGACCATGGTAGCACTCTTCCAGAGAGTGTCTTCCAGAGGCAATCTTGAGAGGAAGGGCGCGGTGGTGCATACAATCCCTGTGAATAGCGCGGCTCTGTTGAGGCGCCACGGGTAGTTCATGTGCGTCACGCGTCGATCCTAAGCGGTGCAGGTGGGAGTGAATAGGAAAGGAAGGCATCAATCATTACGGACGTCATGATTCTAGGTAAGGTATGTACTGAATCGGGTACACAGCTCATCCAAACCATAAGCGAAGCCTCGCGCAGTCTCTATTGTGTGCGAACCTCCTGGTCCTTCTCGACGTGCTTGACATGCTCGTGTTTCTCGAGGGTGGAGATTTGGTCTTCGGGAAACTCGACACTGACGGAGTTGATTAGGTTAGTCGTAGTCAGTGTAAAGGGTAACATCGTCACAGTGACTTACGAGAAACCCTTGATCAGGCTGTACTCATGGCCGATCTTTCCACCCTGATCCTCGGCATGCTTCTTGGCCCTGCGTGGATAGTTAAAATGTGATGCTTCATGGGACACGTAGTTGCCGACTTACGCCTGGAATTGCTCCGGAGTGGCATCCTCCTTGCAAGTTACCTAGGAAAGCATCATGTCAACACAATGCGTCGCAGGAACGGCGTCAAAAGCAAGCTTGACACGTACAATGTAGGTAGGCATGGCGACGGGCTGTGTGGTGTGGGGAGGGTTTTGGAGTTGGTAATGTCTGGCGGTTTTGGGTGTGTGTAGAGGTTGAAGCAGAAGGTGTGGTGAGGGCAGTGGATGGGAGTGCGCCTGCAAGGCGGTCTTTATAACCAGGCGAACGGATCTCATACGTGCCCGGTTTTCCCAGGCATGGAAGGCGGCACAGACAGGTCAGGAAGGTCAGTAGGAAGGTTGGGACAACAGGCCAGTAGCAAGGCTTGAACGGGGTGTGGGAACTTCGCGACTTGCCGGGAACTAAAAGTGACGCGAAGTTTGCTTCTGACAAGGCAGCGTATGTGGTGCTTCAGTGTGGCCCATGCAACGTGTAGGGAGGTGAGGATGTGCGTGGGTGGTACGCACGGAGAGTATTCAACCCCCAACACCTGCCAATACGTCATCCCATAACGCACTTGAACCATCGTGCGTGTGTGCTGTGTCTGCCTCAAGTCAGCCACCGCCCTCAACCCGCGCGCGTGGAGCGCATCTCGCATCTGAACAAGTACAACTACTGCGTAACTACGTCCCAGACCATGTCCACCGTCCGTGTACCCAGGGAACAGATAAGAAATCTTACCGGCGTAATCTGCAGCTTCAGTGTTCGAGCGTCTTGTTTCTTCAGGCATGATGCGTCTGCTCGCAGACGATTGCGGAGCCCCTTGGTGTCTGGTGACTCGACGCAGAAGCCAATCAAGACCTATCTGCCAAGTATCATCATCTGCCCCGACAACACTCGTCATCAGCTATGCCGTCACTGCTGACTGTGGCTGGTGTGCAGAAATGTCGCCTCACGTTGGAATAGATACCTATCTCTGGCTGGCTCTCATCCCGCAGCAGCGTCTAAACTGTCCCCAGCTGCTGCTGAGCATGGGCAGTGGCATGTTTATTCCCTCTAAGTGGGAGGGACAAGAATAACGGACGACTCTCAACTTGCTCATCTCAGGCGCCTATTTGTGCCGGTTGTGATGCAACGCCTTGTCTTCGATGATCGGCCTCATCGACAGAGTCAGTTCGAGGACAGAGAGCGAGGGAGGGGTATAGGAGGGGTAACGCAGCCTGTGCAGTATCTTAGCTTATCTATCCAGGGACTACCTTGGGTACCTAAGGTAGGTACTTAGTGGAGTCTACGCAATGGGTCATCTTATCGATACCGCGATAAGATTAAAAAAAAAACAGAGAGAGACCCATAACAAATTTTCTGGGCCAAGGTAAGATAGGTAGGTGCGCAGCGTCGCGAACAGAGGAAAAAAAATCTTGGATGCGCTCGCCGTGTCGCTACAGGAATTCCCAACCGTACTGGGTAACGCTGCCGCCATCATGGACGACCAAGTGCACAAGCCTCACCGCAAGGCGAAGGACAAAAAGAAAGGTCATACCGGAGGTAATTCACATGGATCTGACCTTGACCGCATACACTTCAATACTCACAAGCGCATCAGATCGAAACCCCAAGGCTTTCACCTTCTCCAACCCCGGAAAGCTTCTAAAGTCCAACGCGCGATCTGCCGACGTACGCACCCCTGAACCGACGACACTCTACACAAGCGTTGGCTAATTTTTTTGAACAGATCAAAGAAAGGCGGTTCCATGTGCCCCTCGTCGACCGACTCCCCGACGAGCCGCCACCAAAGCTGGTCACCATCATAGGACCTCCTGGTGTCGGCAAAACGACTCTACTCAAATCTCTCATCCGTCGATATGCGAAGGAGACCATTTCCGACCCTCAGGGCCCCATCACCGTCGTTACATCAAAGAAGCAGCGGCTGACATTCGTCGAGTGTCCCAATGAACTCGAGGCCATGGTCGACTTGGCCAAGATCGCAGACATTGTCCTGCTGATGATCGATGGCAACTACGGCTTCGAGATGGAGACAATGGAAGCGTTGAATATTTTTAGCTCCGTCGGCATGCCCGGGAACGTCTTCACGATCCTGACTCATCTGGACTTGTTCAAGAAAATTCAGACTTTGAAAGATGCGAAGAAACGGATAAAGAGGAGACTTTGGAGCGAGCTATACCAAGGCGCACACCTCTTCTATCTCTCAGGAGTTATGAACGGGCGTTACCCTGACCGTGAGATTCACAATCTCTCGCGCTTCCTCTCCGTGATGAAGAACCCGCGACCGTTGGTCTGGAGAAACTCCCATCCGTACACCATCGTTGATAGCTACCGAGACATCACCCATCCCACCAAGATTGAGGAGGACCCCAAGTGTGACCGCTCTGTTGTCGTTTCAGGCTACCTCAGAGGAACTAACTTTGCCTCCCAAGGCCAAAGAGTGCATATTCCTGGTCTTGGGGACTTTACCGTCACCAACCTCGAGGTGCTCCCAGACCCCTGCCCGACTCCAGCTATGGAGCAAGCCATGGCTAAGATCACAGGCAAGACGACACGCCAACGCCTAGACGAGAAGGAGAAAAAACTATATGCCCCCTTGTCAGATCGCAGCGGTCTCAAGATCGATGGTGACGCTATTTGGATCACAAGGGAAAAGGGGTTCAACTTCGACAAGGACGCCGAAGATGGCGAGAGGGGCGAAGGTGAAGAACTCATTGTTGGACTTCAGGGCGAGCGGAAGTTGCTAGGTCAGACCGAGGAGGGTGTTCAGCTTTTCAAGGGCGGCGAGCAACTGAAGGACGTCGCCGAGGACAATGATACTGGCCGAAAGACCCAACGATTTGCGCATCTCGCAGACCGGGATGGAGAGTCTGATGAGGAGATGATCGATGACGAAGGATTCGTAAGTGGCGAAGAGGATGGCGAGTCTGACGTTGAAGAAGAATTCGACGAGGGCAAGCTCGGCAAGATGTTCCTTAAGGATTCTGATAGGGATGGCGACGACGAGGACGTAGCCTTCGCTGACAGTGACTCTGACCTCGGATCGATTTCTGGGCTGGAAGGTGACGACGGGGAAATGGACGGCGAAGTCTTCGACTCAGACGAAGAGGCGGCCGCTCTGAAATGGAAGGAAAACATGGCGGAGCGCGCCAAGAGGCTACATGGCAAGCGACGTTCCTATCATACACCAGATCTTGCTAGATTCATGTATGACGACTCCATAACACCACAGGAAGCACTGAAGAGGTGGCGTGGTGAGGATCGGGAAGGGGAAGAAGATATCGAAGCTTCAGAAGACGACGACGATTTCTTCAAAAAGTCCAAACAGGAGACGGAAGACAAATTGGAGGATAGGTCGATACCCTTGTACGACTATCAGGACTTGGCTGCCAAGTGGTCTCTTCAGGCGAATGTGGAGGCATTGAGGCGCCGGTTCACAACATCGGCGTCACGAGGTGGGGATGACGATGAGGGGGATGACGACGAATTTGATGGCATCGATGAGGATGAGGACGAGGACGAAGGCGACGGTGTCTTCGAGGACCTGGAAACTGGAGAACATCATGGTCCCGAAGAGCCTGACGAGGAGAAAACTTTTGAGGATGAGCGTGAAAGAAACGCGAAACGCAAAGAGGATCTCAAACTGCGGTTTGAGGAAGAAGACAGAGAGGGATTTCTCAACGACAAAGCAAATGCCCGGCGGGAAGGCGGCGAACAGGAATTCGGCGAGGACGAGTGGTATGAATCGCAAAAGGCTCTGATCCAGAAGCAGCTGGATATCAACAAGGCAGAGTTCGAAAACCTTGACGAGAGGCAGAGAGCTGTCGTCGAGGGCTTCAAGGCCGGCAAGTACGCCAAGATTGTCCTGGACGGTGTTCCGGCCGAGTTTGTTCAGATGTTCAACGCGAGAATGCCTCTAATTCTTGGTGGTCTGAGCCCTACCGAGGATCGCTTTGGATATGTGCAGGTACGAATCAAAAAGCACAGGTGGCACAAAAAGATCCTCAAGACGAACGATCCATTGATCTTCTCCCTTGGCTGGAGGCGATTCCAGACCATGCCTATTTACAGCATCTCAGACTCGAGAACGAGAAATCGCATGCTCAAGTACACACCAGAGCATATGCATTGTTTCGCAACCATTTACGGTCCGCTCATCGCGCCCAACTCCGGTTTTGTTTGTTTCAATTCCTTCTCGTCATCCAATCCTGGCTTCCGGATAGCAGCGACGGGGACAGTCCTCAGCGTCGACGAATCAACCGAAATCGTCAAGAAGCTCAAGCTCACGGGTACTGCCGACAAGATTCACAAGAACACGGCCTTCATCAAGGGCATGTTCAACTCATCGCTCGAGATCGCGAAATTCGAAGGCGCGTCCATCAAGACAGTTTCCGGTGTTCGTGGTCAGATCAAACGTGCACTGTCCAAGCCTGAGGGCCATTTCCGTGCCACCTTTGAAGACAAGATTCTGTACAGCGACATCGTCTTCCTACGAGCATGGTATCCTATCAAGCCTCATCGCTTCTACAGCCCCGTAACAAACCTCATCGGCTGGCAGGCGATGCGGCTTACGGGTGAGGTGCGCCGCGCTGAGGGCATCGAGACACCTTCGCAAAAGAACAGCCAGTATCGCAAGATTGAGCGCGAGACTCGCCACTTCAACCCTCTGCGCGTGCCCCGTGCCCTCGCCGCCGAGCTGCCCTTCAAGTCACAGATTGTGCAGGCTCGCAAGCAAAACAAAGAGACGTACATGCAGAAGCGGGCTGTCGTGCTCAACAAGGAGGAGAAGACGGCGCGCAACCTGCTGCAGCAGCTTACCACAATCCGTAACGATAAGGTCGCTCTCGCCGCGCCGCCAAAAAGGAGGAGAAGCGTGCCGAGTACCGCAAGAAGGTGGCCGAGTCTGAGGAAAAGAAGGAGGCGAGGGAGAAGAAGGAGAGCAAAGAGTTCTGGCGTAAGAACGGCAGAAAGCGCCAAGCAGCGGACGAGGGGGGCGGCGGCGGAGGCCAGAAGCGTAGGAAGTAGCGAGGGGAAATGTCGAATTCCATTAGGGCGGGTCAAAGTCATCTATTATTCTGGTAGAAAACGTAATCAAGGACGCTTGACAATTAGTCGCATCAGACAAGCTAAGTTTGCGAAATCATTCAATGGGGGTATCTGACTTCTACGTGAAAACCAAGACCTGGGTTCGAGTCATTCCGCATTTCGAGGTGTGGCTGAATGGCAAAGTTGATAGCCCGATTCATCATGGCAGTCTACTTCTTTCAGATCGCCTAGCCACCGCATATTTGTAGTTCAACAGCCATATCTGCGTCAGACACTGGCCTGCTATAGCAGCAAGCCGGGATTTTGCATGAAAGCCGTGTTGGCCCTAGCCTTTGAAAAGGCAGGCCATGCTCCTTGGGCCTCTGGGCGTCAGTTGAAGAGCGGTCACCGCTTGAGAATGGCACGAGCAAGCGATGAGGGCCGATCGATATACGCTCAACCCATGGAGCCGAGTTAAGGCAGCGCCATTCTCGTCTTCACCATAGCTAGCTCAGAACTTTTTGCCCAGGTGCCGTTTGGAGTCTGGCGATAGCACACCAACTTTCCGTCGTCGCCAGTGCTGGCCAAGATCTGGCCATCATCATCGAAGCCAACCCGCCATACAGGCGTGCGATGGCTGTCTAGCTTGGCGATTTCTTTGAAAATGTGCTTCACTTGTCCTGGCTGGCCCGAGAAGTGCCTCTCCACGTGCGAGCCAGACTTAGCTAGACTGGCACTGAGACCTGACTGAGGTTGCTTGTTGTCTGTGGACTGGCCTACGTTGGAGAATGCCTGCGCTTGGTGATTTTCATGCCTCGTGAGGTCCGTCCGTGACCATGTCTTGCCATCGTCTGACGCGTAGGGCGTGTCTATGCGGAATACGCGTACAAACCCGTCTTGACAAGCCGTCGCAATAATGTCGTATCCTCGGATATTCCCCGGCGCCCATGTAATATCGCGGACAAGACCTCTGTGGACACCAACGTCAACAGCGAGATAGAACTCGCGTTGTGATTGAGCTACGCCGTACGACGTTGTGATCACGTCCCTTGAGCGATACACCTTGACCGAAGACATACCCGCCACGACGAGACCCAAAGAGTCGTTTGCGACCCCTGCCCGCAATGCACTGTAACACGGGTCTGGATTCGAATCGAACCGGACCTTGAAGCTAACCTCTTCCCCGCGATTCGGCTTGGGGCATATGCTGAACTCGTCTATCGAGGTGTATTCGGACATATTCTCTGGTTGCTCGTTTTCGTACACAATCAGGCGGCCGTCGGAGGCGAGGAGGGCAAGGTAAGTGTGCCTTGTCTCCTCGTTATGCTTCATGGAAAACGAGCGGTAGGGGTATTTCGAGGAGCGCATTTCGTATGCGGCTTTGCTGGTCGTCGCACGGTTGCTAGCGCTGAAGCGACGGCCTGGAGCAGCAGATGGGTCTTCGGCCCATAACTTGAAGCGGCCCTCTATTCCGAGGGACGCGATGAGATTCGGATATACGGTCGGAGGAAGCCATTGGAGCTGGATGGAGGAGTGTCAGTCTTGAATGGGCAGTGATTGTGCGCAGCACCAGAGTCGCCTACCTCAAGAATCTCGCTGCCATGCGCCCCCCAAGTATCGCAATGATGCCAGACGCCATCCTTGTGGCGATTGAAAACTTTGATCTTCCCATCGACGGAGCCGGTTGCACAACGATCGCCATAGGCATTGAAGGATACAGCTTGAACCAAATCCTGGTGGCCATGCTGAAGATTCAAGTCGAAACCGGTCCTCTCTTCGGCAATTGTGGGGACTTCGTGAGGAAATGACGCCATCGTGTGCGACTTTTGCTGTCAAACGGCGCGTTTGAATGCGCTACTCGAGTATCGACGTTGCAAGCCAGACGTGCGACGTTTGAAGCTTCGATGATGTGGTTCACAGCAAAAGCCCCACGGATGCCACACAGAAGGGTACGTACCGTGCGTGCCTTGACCACCAGTGCGCCCCAGATACGATGAGGCACTTTGCAGTCTTTTACCTTCTTCCCTCTTATTTGCTTCTCTATACACAAACGAGGGTCAGAACATACGTAGAATAGAGAGAACACCAACAGCAACGATTGGGACACACGAGTAAATTTTTGTGTCGAAATCGGTTTGCTCTGGGACGTATTTAGTCTTCTTCGACTTTGATTCGTAGCTCTTGGAGTTTCTCATATAGCGCGGGTATCCCCTTTCCAAACGCCAGCGAATTAGGCACCTCTTCCAAAAGGTGCGCTGGTCCGCAGTTGATGTTCTCAGCCGTGCGTAGCAAGTTTCGTACTGAGTTGCCATTCCAAAAGTTCTCTTGTTGTGGGTAGTTCTGCAGCAGTTGAAGAGCGCGTTGCTGAACGACTGGATCCCCACAGCTAACGATGATGAAATAAAGCGGCGGGATGATTCCGATGTCGAGTGTAAAGGATCGAGGCAAGGCTGCGGTCTCCTTCTGCCTAGTTGTGAGCCCATGTTGCAACAGAGAGGCAATGGAAACTAGCTCCGCATAGCGAGCTACGACTCTTGGACATTGGGACCTCTGGTGAGGCTTTTGGCGTAGGTTATAGCAGAGAAGACGTGCACACTTGTGATGCAGCTTGTCTAGGCATATGGATTCATACCCTCCTGTGCCCGCCGGCGGAGCTTGTGGCGTGGCCAGAAATCTTTCGAAGAGCCCGGCCATACTATTGCCCTTTTGAGTCAATATCTCGTGCTGGCGTTGGGGAATTGGCTGAGACCAGAACTCATCATCTCCTTGGTGCTCTCGAGTCAACCAAACAAGGGCGAATACATCCCGCGTGTACTGTACGACAACGCGGTGAGCCTGCGTTATGGACTGGAACTCGTCTGGAGGCGTGTCGTCAAGCTCTCGCCCTTCGTACAGCTTGATGGAGATGAAAGGTTTAAAATTCTCGGCGAATAGAGCACAAGAAACCTCCCAGGTGGCAAAGAGACGGAGAATATAGTCCATCCCCAGTAGCTCTTCCGTTTCTTTCTCCCATTCGTGGGCTGGACGAATATTTCGAAGCTCGTTGAGCGTACTCATTGGCAAGCTCTCAATGATACGCAAGCCATTTGACAAGTGAGTCAACGCTGGCCGCCAATTATTTCGAAGTGCTTCTATGCAGACGAAGGATATGCAGCAGAGGAGTGTAACAGTAATTCTGTCTCTCATTGGCACATGGGCGTAGCTGGACAACTTAGACATTGCTGTCCCGTGCTGCTGAATCGTGAAAATTTCGAGGTCCCGGGGCAACGAGCTGCAATTGTTCTGACGGATCCCCGACTGATAGATGTGATATGCGGAGCCAAGAGCTACGATGGAATGCTTCACAGCCTCGTCTGTATGGCTCAACCGAGGGGCTAACCGGCTCCAGAAACTGGTGAGGTTCGTGACATGGTTGCAGAGACCGGCCTCGGCAACGCGACGAAAGCGGTGGAAATAGAGACGCTCCGTGTGAGTACCGTCTATGTCGGCGGCTAAGGGCCGTAATATGCGCATAGCCTTAATTTCAGAGCATGGCTGCGTACAAGATGTCTGGGCAACTAGAGCGAGAACACGCGTATTGTCGTCCGCCTCTGCCGGCCGAGACGGCATAACTTTGTCGTAACCATCGCATTTCCTTCCGGTTGATGTGCAGCGTATGCAGGCAGGTCTCTCTTCTCCGCATTTGACGCGTCTTATTCTATTTAAAAACAAAAATGTAGCCATGCGTCAGCGGGTCGCAGGTCAGGCATCACTCTCGTTGGTAAGAGTGCCATACTTGCTACGCTCAGTTAGTTTTTACAATCGCGGGAAGAGGGGCAATAGGGGCTCACCATGTCAAGCACCCTGTTCGAACTTTGGGTTTGCTCGCCCTCTTGCGTTTCGCAGAGACACTACTCTGCTTTGGCATGCTCGTGGTGCTCCCACTGATGCTCGAGATGGGGACCATCGGCTCGAACGAAGGCGGATTTCAATTGATGGGTGCGGGGACATTCATTGATCGGACAATAGGCGCGCAAAGGTGTAGAGCAGGTTGCCTCCTCCGCATCCATGCCCAGGTCAGCTACATTGACAGCGCAATGTGGGACGACAAAGATCTGACGAGAGGTCGAATAAAATGAACGTGTGCGTAAATGGAGCGATGCTTTAGCCGTACCTTACTCAATGGACCTGACTAAGGCAGGATCTTTTGTGGTTTCCGATTCCTTCCTACCTACTCTATGTAACTAAGGCAGGATCCTGGACCTGAGAAAACGGCGATCTCAATCGGGAATGGGCCGGTTTCGAAGGCAGTTTTTGAGTTCGGTCGTTTGAGAGGCCTGACGTGCGTTGCTTTTGTTTTGTTCCCTGTGCTACGAGATGGCAGCCTGTTCAGGGCCCAACATCATGTGTTGCCACTATGCCCCTTCCGGGACTGCACTGGAGATGGCCCTGGTCGCTTGGGGATTGGTCGGTGGTTGAAAGCCCCAGAAGTTTAGGTCTGCAAAGGCCAACGGCTATGCGATTATCATTGAGGTATGCTAACCTTGTTACCTTACCTTAAGGTATCGTATATGGCATGTATGTACTTCTATATCACTAAATCGCCTTTGCCGCGTCGCCTCATCTGATGGCCCAGCACTACGCCTCAGTTTCCGGCTCGATTCTACTGACGCGGTTCCTCCCCTTCTTAATGTTTCTCCATTCCATACATAGAGCGCAGACAAGAGTTGCTAATGACAGTCCCATACCTGCCAGGAAGATCCTAGTACATGCGTAGTTGTATGCCTTGACGACCACATCCAAGAATTGAGACGGAACGACTTTGTGTAAGTCGGTTGCCCCAATCTTGACAATGGCCTGTGCAGGCAGTCCAGGAATGCCCGAAAGCTGCGATACAAGCATGTTGCTGAGAATCGACTGTCCTACCGAGACGAATATAGCTGCTCCCAATTGCTGCGCAAAGAAGCTGATGGAAACACCTGTTGATACATCTTCTTTTGGGAACACCGCCTGCACAGCAAGACCAACGGTTTGCATGCCAAACCCCAGGCCGAAACCTGTGAGAAACTGGTATCCGATCCAGTGTGCCGAGCTGATCCCCGGCTGAAAGGTACTCATCAGTCCTAACCCTGTTGCCATGATGCATGGGCAGAGGATCATCGATGGCACGTAGTAGCCAATCTTTTGCGTCGCTCCCCCTGAGATGATGGATGACGCCACGATGCTGAGCACAAGCGGCAATGTATAAATACCAGAGTCCACGGGATCCGCACCCTGCACAGCTTGGACTGGAATATTTGTCAATACGTCTTCTCCTCGCAGCAAAACGCCCTCCTGGCTTTTTTTGGGGTGTGGGCTCAGACTTACACCAAAGAGGAAGATAGTAAACCGCCAACATCATCGACCCAGCCAGGAAAAACATGAAGAATGCACCGGCTAGCATGGTTCTCTGGGTGATTATCCTGACTGGAACCGTTGCCGTCTTAGGCATGAATACCTGGACGGCGGCGAAAGCGCTAAAGGCAACCCCAAAGACTATGAAAAGGGCAATGATACGGCCATCGCTCCATGCATACGTCGCTCCACCCCACTCCAGGGCAAGGAGAAGGGCCACGATGGAGGGGAGGAAGAAAAACGTCCCCAAGGGATCGAGGCGCAAGATATGCTGGATGAATGTTGCAGGTTCTCGTGTTCGCTGCTTGGGAGCCTTGAGCATGAAGAACAGGTATACAAAAGCCGCACCTCCAATAGGAAGATTCATGTAAAAGCACCACCTGTTTTCCAGGTTCCCGTGTCAGTCCAAGTCATTCTAGCTCAAGAAATGTTGAGTGCAACATACCGCCAAGTGACTGTGCCCGTGAAGCCACCGCCGATCAGTGGCCCGATCACGGAAGCAAGGCCAAAAACCATGCCAAAGATGCCTACAGTTCGTGTTAAAACTTTGACATGTCTGCTTCCTAGACAAGACAGTGATTGTTGGGTACCTTGAAACATTGGCCTTTTGTGCAGCGGTACCATTGGGATCATGACCATCATGGCTCCAGTGAAGATACCAGCGGAGCCGACACCTGCAATGGCTCTTCCTGCAATCAAAGTGGCCGAGTTGGGGGCGACGCCGCAAAGAAGTGAGCCAATCTCAAAGACAAATATACTGCCGAGGAAAACCCTGTACGCGCAAAATATCAGCCACGAACACTTCTGGAGCCCTATTTGTATCACTACATACCATCGAAGATTGTAGAACTTGTATACTCGGCCAAACACCAGTTGGGAAGCGGCAGTGGTGAGCATGTAGGCCGATCCATACCAGCCGATATCCCCCAGGCTCCCAAACTCGTCAGTGATGCGTGGGATCGCGGTCGCTATAATGGTTCGATCAAGTGCCACCAAGAACAAGGCAATGAAGTTGGAAAAGATGGTGAGCCAGAACTTGATGCTCTTTGGCTTGAAATTCTCTTCCGCCTCGTCAATCTCAACCGGTAGGCCCTCCAGAGCTGGGTTTTCTACATCTTGCTTCTCGTCCAGATTAGGCTCTTTCGAGACGTCAGGCTGGCTGGCATTGGCTGACGGGCTGGCTGAGATTATCGGCGTATGAACCGTGACCTTCTCCTGCAACGTTGCTGGCCTGTCCTCCGATTTCTTCTCCACGTGATCGTCGCTTTCCCTCGGGGCCAAGGTGGGCGTTGAGGTGTTTATTCCTCGGAAGCCTTCGCCGTTGAAAGAAGCGCCGTCGCCCTCGGCAGACTTGGTCGCTGGGGTAGCGTCGACCATGGTGATTCGGGATGCTCTCTAGGTCCACTTGCGACGATGGTGTCGCACGTCAAGGAGGTAGAGAAGGAGGGAGGGGCCGCACAAGACGGGAAGAGGAAAAAGTCCTTGTCTTTGGTGGCAGGAATTGATTAGAATTATGAATGAGCGGGCTAAAAGTTCCGTCTGGACTTTTTTCTTTCTTTCTTTTTCTTTCGCCTCTGCCGCTTTTTCTTGTTGCTGCTTGGCGCTCGGGCAGCTCACAGGCATGAATCACAGACGGGTCAGAATCGGTCGACCCAGGCCATTTTAATTATACATATGGGTGGCTACGGACACTTGGCTAGTTAGCATGGTGTCAACGCGGCCGTCGGCGGCCTATGAAGGTGCCTCGGACGCGACGCGACACTGCGTACACCATCATCGTATGGTGGCTGCCGCGAGTGTCTCACATGACTGCGATGCAATGGCGATGCAATGGCTATGGATGGGATGCGATGGATGGGATGCGATGGGTGCCAGAAGAGCCTAGTCGAGGCCGATGGGGATGTCCAGGCGAGTGTCATCGTTCGTTAGTCTCGGACATGTTTGCAGGGAGAAGTGAAGGATACTCAACATCAACGGAACCTTAGAGGGCCATGTCTCGGACACCGGACACTGGGTCGTCTTTGTGTCCGGCGGGGTCCCGACTGCGCCGTTTGCGGCATGGACTCGGGTGCTCGGGCATTCGTTCTGCTTACCTAAAGCTGCTCTGTGTGTAAAAAGCTCTCTGTTGTTGCATTGACCTCCGTCAACTTGGATCGACGTCACCTCTCGTTCGGTCCCGGACGGGTAATTCATTAGGTATTCTCCGCAAGTGCTCGCTCTCTCTAGTCTCTGCCGGTCTTCCCCCCCCCTCAGACATCGCGACGTCCCATCCCATCCACCACACAGTTCCCAGTTCCCAGCTCCCAGTTTCGCCCTGTGGTCGTCGCCGGGCCTAAGCTACCTACCTAACCTGGGCAAGACATACTACCTATCTTTTCGGATACCAGAGCTTGTGCTGATGCTGATACTCCCACCGCCTACGGATCCATTACTGTCGATGTAGCTCAGCACCGCACACCTGGTTCCATAATCGACCCCATCCGCTTTACCTACCTTACCTAGGTTACATGACTGGACCTACCTACCTATCCACACCTTTATCCCGTCCGTCTGCCTTACTCCCCTTGTCCCCCCCAAATTCTCCATCTCTGCACGCATACCCACGCCTGTCTCCACCAAACCTACATACCTAAGCTGAGCTTTTGCCTGCTGCCTGCTGCCTGCTCGTTATCCGTACACACATCTACGCGGCTTACCGCAGCCATCTTCTGCACATCCCGACAATTCAAGAGACCGTCCATTCCAACAGTGTCTCGGGTAGTCAGAAGCAAATCTTCACCGAACCTCGTGGTCTCCGGCAAAGAGCCCCTCAAGACAGGATACGACGCCGCTCCGCTCCACTCCACTCCATACCGACAGTGAGGTCTGGCCAGCTGCCCCTTGGCGCATCTGATGATTGTTCATTGGTCTCTTCGTTAAACTCATGCCACACCCCGTCAACGTTTCGCCTGCAAGCTCAACCTTTCGGAACCGAACCAGGATTCAGCCAGCCGACATCAACATCTGTACGGTAATCAGCCAGTCAGTCAGCGTCTCGCCATCTCCATACCAGAAGTTGCCGGCATCCACATAATAAACCATGTCGGGAGAAGCACAATTACTACCTCCGCCGAGGGCTCCTCCTCCCCCCGAACCCGACCCTATGGCTGCCATGAAGCTTACCAGGGGCACATCATGTGTTCTTTGCCAGCAACGAAAGGTTCGCTGCGACAAGAACAAGCCTTGTGCCAATTGTGTCAAGGCTCGCGTCGATTGTCGAGTCATCCCCCCACAACCACCTAGGCGGAGAAAAAAGCGTCTTCAAGAGAGAGACCTTGTCGACAGACTGAAAAAGTATGAGCTGCTCTTGGCTGAAAATGGCGTCAAGTTCGACCCCATCGCAGCCGACCTGAAGCCTTCAGACCGAGACTCTATCCACATCGACGAGGGTCCTAGTATCGATGAGGTTGCTGAGCTGGAAAACGACTTTGAGGGTCTCAAGACGTCGCCCGAGGGAAGCACATCACCCTCCGTCGCCGGCAGCAGGAGGTCACAGTCCGACAAGTGAGCAAAGTGGCCCTTCACTACAAAAACAACATCAACAACAATAACAACAAGAACTCCCCCTTTGTACATGCACTAATATTTAACTCCATTTACTAGACCCTTCAACAAATGGTTTCCCTTTCACAAAGAGGTTTGCTGCCCTCCTCCGCTTCATTCATCTACGCGTCCCATCTGTGCCTTTTGCCAGACCCACACTTTGTCCTAACTCGTGGCCCAGTTCAGAGCCAGCGAGGAACTATTGAGGGACTCCTCGGAAGATGAGGTCGATGGTTCCACGATACACCACGCCTTCGATAAGATGTACGACAACCAGGATGGCTTCCCATTCATTGTCGGCAACCGGAATGCTTCCGTGACACACCTGCATCCATCTCCCATTCAAATCTTCCAACTCTGGCAAATTTATATCAACAACGTCAACCCTCTCCTGAAATAAAACACATGTCCCCACTGTTCAAGGTCTCATCATAGAGGCCAGTGCTAACCTCGAGAAGATTTCAAAGAACGTGGAATGCCTCATGTTTGCAATCTATCTTTTAGCAGTCACCTCACTTGAGGATACCGAGGTCGCCAAGATGTTTAACGAGCCCAAATCTTCCGTCTTATCTAGGTTCCACACGGCTCTCCAACAGGCACTTGTTAACGCGGGCTTTATGCGAACAAGTGACACAATGGTCCTCCAGGCCTATATGCTCTTCTTGGTAGATACATACGAACCGCTTTCCTTAAACGCTTCCTTCCACGGCAGGCTTGCTAACCAGCGCGAATAGATCGCCGTTCGTATGTTCGTCGACCCAAGACAGATCTTTTGCCTGGTCGGCATAGCCGTAAGGATCGGCCAGCGGATGGGTCTGCATCGTGATGCTGCAGCCTTCGGGCTCTCACCTTATGAAGTCGAGCAAAGGCGGCGTCTCTGGTGGACTATTGTCGGCTACGATCGTCGGATAGGCGAGATGACGGGCTCAACCGTGACAGCTTTGTCCACTGCTGGTGACTGCAAGCTGCCTCTCAACATCAACGATACTGACCTACATATCAACGGCAAAGATGCTCCGACTCCACACCAGGGTGCGACCGAGATGCTCTTCGTCCTCATCCGGACAGAGTTGGCCATGGCTATCAGCAGTGATACTGTACGTGATGGGCAGCGCCACGGGGACAAGGAGAAAGAATCCGGCCCCGGGGCTATTGCAGCGCGACCGGTCCCGACTGTCCGCATGGCTGGGCAGGATCAAACCTACACACTAGACGGCTTCTTCGCGCATATCGAGGGCACCTATCTCAAATGGTGTGACCCCAAAATACCCTTACATTTTTTTACTCTCACGATGACGCGGCAATCATTATGTAAGATGAGGGTCATCTCATTCCTTGTGCGGATGGGCAACGGCGAAGCGACCACGCTCCAAGACCATGAGCGCGATACACTCTTTCTTGAAGCTATCCAGATGATCGAGTACGATAACATTGTTCAGGCCGCAGAAAGCCTGCAGGGATACAAGTGGTATACATACCTCCACTTCCCCTTTCCGGCCTACATGTTTTTGGTGACGGAGTTACGGCAACGGCTGACGGGGCCGATGGTTGAAAGAGCATGGGATGCCATTGCTGAGAACCACGAACGGCGAGGGTTGATGAATACACTGCATAGCCCGATGCACATCGCTTTCGGCAACCTATTCATAAAAGCATGGGACGCTCACGAAGCCGGCCAGCAACAGATCGGAAGACCTGAGCAGGAGCCCATGTGGATCACGAGGTTGCGCCAGCGGGCAGAGAAGGCAGGCAAGAAACAGCGTGGCGGCCGGCCCGGGCCAGATGGTGGAGCCGGATTCCCACAACAGGCCGCCAGAAATGCATCGGTGAACAATACTACGTCTCAGGTCGGCCCTATGCAAATGCCGACAAACATGATCCTGACGCCGCCATCGGTAACTGCGGGGACCCCGGGAATGGGGCCCCCAGCTTCGGAAGGCGATGTTGTGGATATGGATTGGAGCTACTTGATGCAAGGGTACGACATGGATACGTATGCGGCATTTGGGGCGGGTTTCGGCGGTTTTCCTATGGGCGGTAATGGAATGGTCGGCCCGGGGATGATGGGGAACCCGGATGGTGGTAATATGTATGGGAGTTGAATCCCCATTATCTATGGAGGGTAAGGCGAAGGCCTGGGCAACAGTCTATTAAATGAGAGTCCTCTCTTCACATTATGTCCCTGCTATTGCCCATCACCATAACACTTAGTTTCTAGCTTAGCAGCTGCCACTCGATCCCGTAGGCCCTTCCCAAGCGTCGTTTGTCGCCAGGCTTTGCGTTGTACCACAAGCAGGTACAGTCAGCGTACGGTTTGTTGTCTCGTAAATGTAACCTTGGTCGCAATTTTGCTTCCTCACGTAGACATAGCTCACGTTCTGGCCCCCGGGAAGTTCTACGTCGACGTTCCAAAGCGGACGCTCAGAAGTGTAGTTTGATGCGCTCATTTGCTGGCCGTTCCCAACGTTCCAGGAACCAAGTTCGGCAACATTGCCTACAAGGTAGACATTTTCGCCGTAGTACGTCGTCGCATTGACCAGGAAACTTACGGGCACAGAGCAGGAGCCTGTCACGTTGGGGGCGCCGGCTGCAATTGCCGGGACGTAAGTGCCGGTCTTCGAGGACGTGGTGCAAGTAGCTGGTAGTTTCGTGGAGGTAGTCCAGCTAGGCGGGTACAAACCGGCGCGGCGCTCACTCATCGTGACGAAGGCCGCATACGACCATGTCAGGTCAGATGCAGAGATAGGGTTGCCTGGCGGGGCTTTGTTGAACTGCTCAGACATCGAGCCGTTCTTGGGGATATACTGTTGCGCTACGGCAACGAAGGAATCCGCGTAGGCGGTGACGGTGCTGAGAATACTGTTGTAGTCATCGGACAGGTTGGCAGCCTTCTGGTAAGTGCCCCCCTTGACTTTGGGGTACAAGTCGGCGAAGAAAGGCTGCGACGTCGAGTCCACCTTGATTTGGCCCTGATACTTCCATTGAGCTACTGCGTCGTACAGGAACTCGGCTGCTCCGATCGTGATGAGATACCTAATCGCGGGTCAGCACCCTGCTTTGGCGTGGAATTTCGGATTGAACTCACCAAGGATTGCCGCCAAAGTACACATCCTCGGTGTAGCGGCCCAGGGCCACACCCTTGTTGATGGGGATTCCATCGTTGACGGGGTATAGAGTGGCGTTGCGGAAAGCGTCGACCAAGATCTTGAAGTTGGCCAGAGATTTGCTGTGGCAGGGTTGGATGGAAGGATCGTCGCAGCTAGCTGCGATATCAAACACAGAGATGGACCCGAGTATGACATTGGCATCCTTGCCGGACCGTTGTTTTTGGGTGTTGATGTTGGCCGTGAAGTATTCTCCGTTCCAGAAAGTTTGCAGGAAACACAAAACGTCAGGTGCCAGCTCACATGCTGTGCACTTGACACCAAGAGATTGTGCCAGCGTGTTGCCTTCTACGAGGGATCGATACTGGCTCTGAGTGGTAAAAAAGCTAGAGCCGGAGACTTCTTCCCAGAGATCAAATCCAGTAGAGTTCCTATGCTCCTTGTCAGGCCATCGACATGACGTGCGTCTTTGGGGAGAATTACTTACCAGTATTGGCCAACGTAGGACAAATCGTTGGCGATAATGGGCCAGATGACGTCTTTGACCTTGGATTCCTGGCCATTCTGAATAAGCCAGCGGGAATAGGTAATGAGCGTGATGGCTCGCAACGCCGGCCCGTCTCTTTGAGGTCGACCCCAGGCACCGTTGAAGCGTGAGCCGTCGACCAAGTACTTGGCCTCGCCTAAGCCGCGGCCAGAGGCCAGCAGAGATCCTGAAGGATTTGTGACGGTTTGTATAATAGCCTGGGAGTGGTAGTAGTCCTCGATATAGACTTGGAGGTCCCTGTTGCCAAGAATGAACTCGTCGACGACCATCTTCATGGTCAACGCGGCATCTCGGGTCCAGGTATAAAAGTCTATGGCGCGCACTTAGTTAGCGAACGAACACCATGAAGCTTGGGGTCGGCAACGAACAATCAGGGTCTGACTTGGACGGGCTAGCAACTACAATGCCGGCACCAGCGCCTTGAACCATCGAACCATGGGGTCCGATATTGTTCAGGGCGCTTACGAGAGCAATGTCTCTTTGACGAGTGACGAAGTCATCGAGATCTGCCGCGACGACATTGGCGACAAGGCCGAATAGGGAGAACAACCCAGATCGCAGAGACATGGCGTCACAAATGAGAAGGGAGTGCCCAGCGTATGGCGAAATCCGTGCTAGATCCTATGGATGGCCTTGGAGGTAGGGTTTGACGACATCGACGCGATCGGGGAAGGCTGTCTTGTATGTATATATAGTTCTTGTTTACAATACAAACAAATACTCGTCCTGAGACATCCCAAGCAACTCGTATTGCGCAGGAAAGCAACAGTTTGCAGCAAAGCTTATTACCGGCATTATCGTTCTGGAGTGCCCTGCACGTTCATCCCAAGTCGACTCGTTTACAGGGATGTCGCCTCTGACTGGCAATGGACTGGAAAAGGAGTTGCCGCGATGTGTGGGTACTGTCATTTCATTCGAAAGTGCACCCAGTGGGAAGGTTTACAAGGGGGGCGGGGCGACGCCGGACTCTCTGGTTTAAACCTAGCGGGCCGAACGAATGTGGTGCGTCTGCTAGGTTACTTAAAAGTTATGGGGTTTAGGGGTTCGGTTAAGCCGGTTGAGTGCGGAGAGGAGGAAAGGATCGCCTAATTAGCACTCTCACCTTAATTACGTCCGTCAGAAATCTATATAATTAGTATTTGCAACCTTCTGAAGCGTCCATACGAATACAACAGGAAACACGCGCCCATGACTCGCCGAGACGAACTTCGGTCTCGGATCTCTGAAGCATGCGAACGACAAGGTCGACCGGTACGCAAAGCACTCTACGGATACGGTTCACTTTCAACACAGGTTGGATGCCTTCAAACAGCGTTTGGTAGCCTACAGTCCAAGGGGGGAAAAACGCTTGCTCTCGTCAACTTGCCTCGACTATCCCTATCCCGCATCTGATCTTCCCAAAGACCTCTTGGCTATCTCTCGTCTCGGCTACTCGATTCTGCTCACTCTGACCCATAGGTCAGACTGGATGAAAATTCCAGCTGAGAACGAGTTCCATGATTTGGTAGGGTCCGTCAGGGCAAAGTCGAATCGTCGCAAGAGCTGGTAGTGAACGTTAGTAAACCCAAGATGCCTCTTGCGCAGAATGCTGGCTAGCCCAAAGAAGACTTACTTCTACGAACACCTTGTTCATCTCCAAGAGGGCCACCGTCTTCCCTAGACACTGCCACTTGCCGTACTTGAACACTAGTTCCCATTGCGCCGTCATGGATTTGAGTTGATCTTCTTCGGCCTCTAACCAACGTTCCGGCCGGAACACGTCGGCGTCTGGGCCGTACACCGTTTTTGAGCGGAGCACTCCGAAGGCAGTCCAACCAATATCAGCTCCCCCCGGGATACTCATGCCATGCATGAAATCACCTCCCTTGGGCACTGTTGCTGACATGAGACCGGTGACCGGGGGAAATACACGCAAGCCTTCCTTGATCACAGCTTGCAAGTAGCGAAGGTCACCCGCTTCCCAGTTAGTTATGGGGGACGATATGAGACCCCTTCGCGCCGCGTCCCGTATCTCGTTGGCAAGCCGGGAATAACAGGATGGGGTTGTCATCAGATACAGGATTGTGGTCCGGATTGAGGTGGCTGTCGTGTCGGATCCGGCTATGATCTGTACCAATGTCTCACCCTCAGCCTCCTCTCTGGTCAGGCCATGTGCAAGGAAGGACCCTAGCATGTCCCGTCGTTTCGCTGTTTTGTCTGACATAAGCCTTTCTGCGACAACCCTCTTCGCGACGCTAGCACGAAGCAAACAACAGTCAGCGGTCTTGTGTTCACGCCAAAGATGGCACAGAGCAACACAATCACTCACGCAATGAACTGGCCAAAACCCACGCGGTCGTGCTCCGAAGGCATTGCCCGGCGGAAGAGGGGCGACTGAAGAAGTTTGGCCAGTTGAGGGAACACGGTGAGTGTCATCATGACTGGCATGCTCTCCTCGGTCATCTGGATGTATCGGTGAACGTCGGCATCTTGCTCGAGGTACCCGAAGTGATAGCCAAACGCAAGCGATGTGATTATATCCAAAGTGAGATACTGAATCTTCCTGCACAAATCCACAGGTCGGAAGTTGACCGCAGTGGACACATATTTCTCTTCAATGAGCCGAACGAGGGACTGTATTTGACTGTCGACGGTGGACTCAAGACCCTCATTCTCCTTGCCAGAGTACTGTTTGCTTTTGTGTCAGAAGAAGGCGTGTTGATTGAAATCGAACGTAAGATAGAAAAAGACCGGAACATATCCCAACTCACGCCGATGGCCATCTTGGCTCTGAGTTCATTATGGTCATGGTCGTTTCTCATAGAGATGATGTTGTCCCTGGTAGGATCGAATCTGACGGCCTGATACCAGGCGCCCTTGCGATATGGCGAACGAACCGCCCACATCCGACGAAGCAGTTCCGCGTCATTGGTTACCAAGTCGTTGGGACCAATGCGGACGACCGGGCCTACAGCGCAAGGGTTTCTGTCAGCAGCCTGTCGAAGCCAGACGGGGAGAAATGTCTGCGGCTCTTGAGCACGCAGTGGATGAGTGCGCATGTATGTCTGAGACCTTCCCGGACGGCACAACTCATCTCTGTGGCAGAGGCAAGCGGTTGAGTGGTGAGGGCTTGGGATTGTGCTGGGAACCGGGCATAGGAAGCAAGATTCCAGGTTGACTCACCGTAGTCATCACAGGCTCGCTTGAGGGCAAGATGCATCTGCCCACCCAGTGTGTTACGTAGCATCCACCATTTGCTGAAGGCAGCACCTGGCGGTCCAGGGATATGTCTGAGACGGTTCCATGAACGGTAGTTCATGGCCGTTAGATATATGAGAAGGGCGGCAAGTAGAAAAAGAAGCGGGATCTGGAAGCGGTCCGAAAGCTCGATGAGGGCAGCCATGACGCCTTGTCTAAGGCGACTGTATGAGGCAGGGTCTGGGGCCGTGATGTGAGATGAAGAGTGGATTCCGGTTTTTGTCTTCCACCTGGTTTTATCTTTCTTTTACTTTCCCCCCCTTCCTCTATGTTGAAGGTGGTGTGGATCGGGCTGAGGGTGAGAGTGAATGCGGGGTGTGAGTCTGACAACTGGAAGAAGTCGAGGGAGGAAGCAAGTTTTTGACTTGACACACCAGAAGTTAGGTTATGTAGGTACCTACCTGTCTAGGTACTTCGGTTCCCTCGGAGAGATGGGGAAGAGTGATAGGTGACCTGGAAGCAGGTAGGGTCAGGTACTTACCTTAGGTAGGTCGAGGCAGGTAGGTAATGAGAGGTAAACACTGCGGCCGGGTCTTGGATGGCATCGACTTCCTCCCGGGAGGGCAAGAGCATAAAAGTGCGGCAGGCGGCCATGACGCCCGGTGATGGCATGAGAATGAACGTGTATGTAAGATTGCATGAGGTGAGGTACCTAACCTCCGAATAGGTGGGCAAGAGCGAGTGAAGGGGGGAGAGTGACCGTTCTCGACCGCCTCTGGCCTGGCCTGGCTTGGCCTGGTTTTCTTTATTTACACCTCATGGTACCTTGCCCTGCAGTGACAGTCACAATGTGTGGTAGGGCAATTTCAAACATCTTCCGCATCTTCGAAAGAGTCGGGCTTTGATACCCATGGTATATGTGAAGGCGGCAGAATCGCAAATATTCACCTTCAACCTGCCGTTGCCTAAGTAGGTACTGTAGGGAGGTAGGTAGGCAGATTGGTAACAAGCAAACAAAACAAGCACTTTCTGTTTTATCCTCCCGTCCTTTTCCTTACTCTCTCGGTCTCTCTCACCCTTTTGCTCTGGCACCGTTCCCGTTGGTGCCATTTCCATCTTTAGGAGGGCTTCTCCCAGCATCCAGTCAAGGATCTTCTCCTTCCGTCGTGGTCTGCCCAACTGCCTCTCTGACCTCGCTCCTGCACTTACATTCAATAGAAAATATGAGCTGTCATCTGCGGTCTTCCGTTCTAGCCTGCTAGGCATCGAAGCGGAGCCGGGCTAGACGTAACAGGCACACCGGTCAGACGCAAGACCTTCTTCGACTTGTTGGTCTCCCTTTGCGACCGAGCCATCGCAAGACTACGTGTACCTGCCAGTCAATTTCCCAGAGTATATCTGCATGCGTCGCCGTGTGCCCATTTTCCGCTGTAGGCTGGAAGAATACTGCATCCCGCCCAAGGTATCTGCGTGTAACATGCATGATCGCGGTGGCCAAACTTTACTTTTGTTAGCCATTAGCCACCAGCCATGGATTGCTAGCCACTATCCGCTATGCAGCTCTCCATGCTCTTCGGTCCACGAGGATATTTCAGGAAACGGGTCACAGGATCTTTCGAACGTGACCTCGGACTAAATTGGGTGGCTGAACCCAGCCAGTCACACTGGTTGCGGCCACTCTTGTTTTGTCGCGCGGGTGCTCAAATACAATAATCGCCTCGGGCTTTGCAGATCTTAGGAAACGGAAGACGGAATCGTTTTCTCGCCGGCCACCACACCCACTATTCTTGTTTCCTCGCGGCATGGCCATGATAGCAGGACGTTGGTGGGCCACAGCGGCAGCATGCCACCCGCCGTATTTGTCTTCTTCCCGACTGCCTGCATGATTGTATGCAGGAAACCGACTCTCAGCGGAACAGCCGTGATGGATGCTACGACTGTCGGCTCTCAAAACACCACCTGAACCCTCGCCATCGGGATCCTTACCCCTCTCTGCAGGCCACAGCCATGGTTCGTGCATATCATCAGCAGTTGACAGCTCGGAAGGCGCCAACCTACCTCCTGGCCATAGGTGCAGGTCGTAGCTGTCAAATTATGACTGGCCGGATGCACGTGGCTTGTGTAACCCCCCTCGTCAGTACGATATTGATACCACAACTGTGTGTAGGCTTGGACCAACTCTGTGCAAAATCACTCGAGCAATACCATAGCTACCGTTACAATATCCATGGCTGATTGCTGTACAGCATCGTTTGCGGTGGTTATACCAGAAGGCGGCTGACGCTATCGTCCCAAGCTCTTTACGTTGGGAGAGAGAGGGCTTGGAGTCCCTACCCTGTGTTGAGGGGGGAGGGTGGTTAGCCCAAGGCAAAAGTCATAGATACACAGCTTTGGGTGACACGGAACCGAAAATTCGGCCTGACAAGGAAGCCACTTGTTCGTGTTGCCCTCGCCAGGAGCACCGCAGCCGAGCCGTTCCCCTCATGTTATTACCACAGACGTGACCTTCCGTCTCCAGCCTCGATGACAGAGAAGGGGAGATACGGCAAGCACCTTTCAAATATTGTATCTAGCCACTTTTGGGGCTTCTTTTGAAGGAAAAATAAATAAAAGAAGAAACAGCGAATAGAACTTTGATTTGTCTCGCCGCCATATTGTTGTCGGCATTGTCGGAACAGGCTCGAATTAATGCTGCACCACTGCCAGGGACTTCGAGGGAGCTTCGACGAGACAAGGCGATGACGATGGAGGACCCGGTCCTGGAAGCGACGCATAATGTCGACACGGTGCTCCCACTGGGGGCCAATCTAGACCTGGAACCTGACGAGGTCAGCGTCGAAGTGGAGGCTCACCATCTTCGGGATCCTGATCTCTCTCATGTTCCTTACTTACCACGCCCTACAGGAAGTTTCCGATGCCGATATGCAAAGCGTCTTAGGGAGCGATGTCGACTCGGCATTAGGCGAAGCAAGTTTCCCAGCATTGATGAAATCATAGACTAGCGAGCTTACGCATCGCAGTCCGAAGCATGGCCATCGTCAACCGCGTCATTACGGTCGAGTATAGTCCGGGCCATGGAGGAGAACGGCCGCATTTACCATGGGTACAAAGATGGAAAATACGTCTTGCCAACTGATCAAGTATGAGCATCTCCGAGCGTGGTGCGACTGCTGACACGATGCCGTCTGGACTAACGCAATTTTGTCTGCAGGAGGAGCTCGACCGTCAAGGTAAGGTCATCTGCTAGCAGACCAGAGGCGGTCTATTTGCTTTCTAACTGTCGCAATAGCATTCCAGTACCAACTGTGCCAGTTGACGTTCGAGAATAGGCTCAACTTCGCGCCGGTGTACCATCCACATAGGGTTCTAGATGTTGGATGCGGCATAGGTGCGTATCGCTCTCCCCCTTTCCGTCTCTGCCTCCATCTTTAGGCCTCCGCGTACGTCTTTGTAGCCTACATATTGACAACCCAATAGGCATGTGGGCAATAGACTTTGGTAAGACGCTATCCGAGTCCCTTTAGCACCTGATGGCGTGTTTATCCCGGAACCAGGCGAGGAGCATCCCGAATCCGAGGTGATTGGCGTGGACCTCTCGCCCGTTCAGCCGGGCTTGTAAGGATCGCTTTTCCTGCTCTACTGCGGCTTCACTAATAATTACAGCACACCACCCAACGTCCACTACGAAATAGACGACCTCGAGGAAGAATGGAGCTTTTCGAGAAAGTTTGACTACATCCACAGTATGATGATGACAGGTGCCTTCAGAGACTGGCCCAACTTTCACCGACAAGCGTTTGAGTCTGTCGCTTCTCCCACCACGGATCTCCACTCATAATCCTATCCTTCGCTAACATTGTCTTGCAGGAACCTCAACCCGGGGGGGTGGCTCGAGATCCAGGACATCGACTTTCCCATGAGATGCGATGACGGGACGATTCCGCCCGAATGCGATCTGGGGAGATGGAATGATCTCATGATGGAGGCTGGTAGAAGATCGGGTTTCCTCCTCGACACTTGTGGCCGGGCAGCGGAAATGATGGCCCACGCAGGCTTCATTGACATTGTGCGAATACCGTTCAAATGGCCAATCAATCAATGGCCGCGGGATGTCAGGCATAAAACCCTGGGCCTCTGGACAGAAGCCAACTTCAGTGTTGGTCTTGAGTCGATGACTTTGGCTCTCTTCACCCGTTTTATGGGATGGAGAAAGGAGGAGGTATGGGACTTCAGCGCGAGGGCGAGTGCGGAATGGCGTGATGTAAGGAGGCATGGCTACTTCGACGTGTACGTTACGTATGGGAGAAAGCCATGACATGTATAGCTGCTAAATTGATGTCGTATTCTCTATGCCCTCAGGCCACCACATCACATGAGAGATGTATTGTGATGGAGAGCTTTCTTGTCGGAGGTCGCTGACTGTGCCATCGGTGCCAAGGCGGTCATACTTCCGAGTCTTCGCACCGCGATCAAGCCAAATTGTAACGCCCGAACCCGCATGCTGCAGTGTCAATCGTGTAGTGTACCTGTCCGCTTCCTATGTAGGCGACCCGACCCACAACATGGAGCGTCCGATGTGGCCAACGTCACAAGTCCGGCGGAGACTCTTGCACGAGTCTAAAGCGCAGCCAGAAAGACCACCTCTTGGCCCTCGGACCGATGGTTAACTGAACCTTCTGGAAGAAATTGAAACCATTGGCGAACGGCCCAGCAAGTTCTGGTCGACAATCGGCAGATTGTATCCTGCCTGGAAGGGTACCACAGGAAGCGGAGAGGAAGCGCACGTATGGCTTCAAGCGGAAGGCTTTTGGGCCCAGACGGAGATCCACGGCAGATATGCATGTATTTTGGTGTCGTGGAAAGCCTTTCGGATGTCCTGTTCCATGGCTTCGGCCTCCAGCTGGGTGAGGCCCATCTGCGGCCATTTTACGAGGACGGCGCGAACGAGCTGCCACAAAACGTCTTTACTCAGGAAGAGACCGATTTCTCGCTGGTGCCTGCTCTTGGCCCATGGCCCGATGGGCATTTTGTGAGTTCGGCAGTGGATATTGACAAAACCAGCATTTCTTAGAATCTCTGGCAGGACGAGGGAATCCCCAGGTCCCAGGAAAAGTGACTTTTGAAGGTGCGAACGAAAAGGTCCATGAATCTTGTCGGAGCATAGTCCTCGGGTATCGTGTGATCGTCGCATCCGATTTTGGCGCCAGCGTCCTGGAATTCAATCCAACCGCCTGGTTTCAGATTGCTGTGACAAGTTCAGCCGTTAAACGAGTCAACCCGCGGGGTTCATCTTACTGATACGCTGACGTGATGACCTTTACTGGGTCTCCAAGGGTCACACTGACTGACCGCAAATGCACAAAGTCCAAGTCAGAGTATAGAGGGGACCAGGTTTCTTCAACATCATCAATCCGCCAGTCCACATTCTGAGGACCATAGGCATTCTGGATTGGAGAGATGTCTACTCCGATGACATGTGCACTAGGGAACTTGTCGGCCACTGGACGATGGGTCAGAACTGCGAGCTTCACCCAACATAGGCACTGGGTACGACTAGCACAAAACTTACCTTCCACAGCCCAAAGGCCGGTGCCGGTCCCAACGTCCATGATTTTTTGTGGACTGTCACTGATGGGAGAGAGGTAGTCATTGCCATCAAGAAGACGTTTGATCAACTGGTGCTTCATTTCTTCCCGGAACTGTTCCGTCTCGTCGTTGGGCAGAGGGTATATCCCCTGGAGGAAGGACTGATATCGTCTATTGAGTGAAGGCTCAGTTTTTGTTCTAAGGACGAAGACGAGGTCGTGGGCAACACACCTGCCACCTTCGTGCGAGTGTCTCATGACGCGGGAAGCAAGCGATGTGAAGCCCGATGATGCGAGCGACTCCCCGTAATCCGAACCCTCGAATTCGTCATCATCCACTGTATCTGCTGGAGCCGGCTCTATTGGCTCGGCGGTGGACATATTCATGGCCGCAGCGCCTCTGAGGGGTGACCTAAGACCAGGTCTGCAGAGAAACGAATGGATATAAATTCATTGGCATAGCACTGCCCACCCCTAAGGTATTGTGGGCAGACAGATGCCTCGTAACGGAGCAGGTTTTGTCAGTCTGTGTGAGCTTGTTCCAAGGCTGTGGCAAGTGGTGAGTGACAGGCGGCTGCATCAGCAATGGCCGAGCCGGGCTGCAGGGTCGGGTGGCGTCGAGCGGGGGGTAGCAAGTGAGATGTGTACTCGATGTGGGAAGACGCAAAGTATATCGCAGCCTGGAGACTGTTGGCATACAATGCCGCCAGGCAGCAGCAGCGGCAGCAGCAGCAGAGCGCGACAACTGGTTTACGGAACACTGCGAGAACGAATTGTGGGCAAGGCAAAAAAAAGAAAAAAGAAAAAGAAAAAAAAGAGGCGAGACGGTAGGATGGATCTGGGGGACGAGGGACGGGGAAGAAGCCAGGCGAGAGAAACCAGAGCACACCCCTGGGAACAGGAACCGGGTCTCCTCCCAGTACCAAGGGCGTGGTAGACCAATCATGAGCAACCGCTCGCAGCCGTTGGTGTTGACGGGGCCGGTCCCAGTGTTGTAAGGATGCCTGTCCGTTGATTAGAGTAATACAAGAGCAGAACCGGTTCCAACATGCTGGGGCGGTAAATGTCCGAATCCACGACCACGGCGACAGTCACAATTGGCACCTCACCTCAGTTGAGTCCCCTACGAGGCGGGCAGGCGGATGACTGTGAATGAAGGTACCCAAGGTAGTTAGATTGGGGGGGATCAATTCGCGAGGACGAGCTCCGCAGACTTTGCCATTTCAAGGACGTCGCGCATATGCGGCATGCAACAGGTACAATAGCCTAGGTGTACCTTAGTATGCGCATGCAGATCCTCAGAAAGCGGTCGCAGCATTATTGTGACCTGAAAGGCGTCCAGAGGCGAAGGGACGGGAGTCGCATGGCTCGAACTGAAGACAGCCTGGAAATGATACCGACAAACTTGGGCCTTGCGCGAAGGCTTGGTTGACATGCGACGGCGTTGCATGGATGGCATGAACGCCCGGCCCGGACCTGGTATCTTATCCTTGACGGAGAAACGGGCTGGAGGGTCTAATGGAATTACCTGATTACATACCGGGCTATCTTCCCTTCCTTTCTGGTCAGTGCATTCGGCCGAACTCCATAAGGTCGGAGGTCCTAGTGCCTGTCCCGAGTGGGGTACTTAGGTACCACCTGCCTACTATTACAGTCCCTCATTACACTGACAGTTACAGAGTACGTACCTTACCTAGGTAAGGTATTAAAGGTATCTTAGGTAGGCGTGCACGTCCCGTCCCCACCACACGCGTACAGATCAATTCCCCAGTCGCGTTAACCCTCCAGACCGCGTTCACGCGCAAAACACTACTCGCCCGGGCCATCCTCTCAGTCAATCACTCCCACCCAGTTTCCCTCGTGCTGGTACCTTGTCCACACTGCCTGCCGTGTCCAAAACCTACTCGTCAACATCACTGCCGACTGCACTCGCCGCCGATCGACTTTCTGTGAGGTAGCAAATTCAAGCGACCTGCCGTTCTTGAATATTCTATCAGTTCCTACGAGCCCGCTGTCCGAGTTGCTCGTCGCGTCTGCTTCCGAACCTGTGCCGACGGCCGTCTTCTCGGCCTGCCCTAGAACGCCAACAACATCCAAAGCCCGCCTCCACACCCTGCGAAAAAGAACCGACCTTTGCATCTCATGAAGCCGCTCGACATATAACGTGGGAACGCGTCGAAATCCTCTTAGCCATGTATCTTCCACGGTCTCTGATATCCAAACTCTACCTTCACCTACAAAACACGCGACACCCACTGTCACCACCCGTTCTCGTCCTCGTTGCGCTCGAGCCTGACGCCCTCTGCGCATGTCGAATCTTGACTCGTTTATTGAAACACGACTACATCCCCCACAAGATCCAGCCTGTCTCCGGCTATGCTGATCTTGAGCGCGCCGGCCGGGATTTGGTCCAGCCTATGATGGAAACCCAAGGAGGCAGCGGGGGAGTTGTCGTCTGTCTCGGTGTTGGGGGCATGGTCGACCTGGGGACTTTGCTTGGGCTGGAGCCCGAAGGAGACGAATTGACCTTTGGTGGCGTTGAGGTCTGGGTCATCGACTCTCATCGTCCCTGGAACCTTGGCAATGTCTTCGGCGGCTTTCCTCTTGAGCCTGCCGTTAATGAGGATGAAAGTCTTCAGGCACGCTGTCCTAGTGGAGTAGTCGCAGGTCGAATTGGACGTGCCTATACACCGGGAAAGGGGGGGGTCATTGTCTTTGATGATGGCGACATCGAGGACGACCTCACGACCGAAAAAGATGCATATCTCGCTCTGCTTGACATGCCCGAAATCGATGACGACGGAGAAGATCTTGGAGAAGGAGACGACGATGACGAGGATCTCTTTGAAGGTTCTGTCCATGCTGGCCAGAAAAGAAAAAGTTGGTCAGATCCGGACGAGGATGATTCCAGTGACACAGACGAAAGGCCACGGCAGCGCAGAAGAAGCAATTCTGTGAGTTAAACCCCTTTCTGATCGCTCTTCGTCGCAGGACAGCTACTGACTGTAAACCCGATAGTCCTCGTCCATACCCTCATCGCCCCGGCGACCAGCTCACAGAGGACTGGTGTCTCTCCGTGACGCTGGCATGGTTCTGTCCAGCGACCCTCTGGAGCCCCCATCTGCTGCCCAACCGCCCCCTGCACCTTCAGCGAGGTCCTTACGACGTCGCCTGCTGCGCTTGCGCAGAGAGAAAGAGGGGATCCTTCGAAAGTACTACAAAATTGGCGCTTCGTTTTCGGAACCCATATCTTCAATGATGTATTCGTTGGCATCAGAGCTTGGTCGCGAAGACAATGATCTGCTTTGGCTCACAATAGTTGGAGTCACCTCCATGGAGCTCTATGGCAGGTCGTCTGCAGGCATCGCGGTCCCAGTCCGCAACTCAGACCGTGGGCAGGGTAACGGCTGGATGGGAGTTCGCGGCGCTCGCATCCGCCAACTTCTCAGGGATGAGGTTCGTCGTTTGAATCCTCCGGATGTCAACAGCTCCCGTGTATCGGCCGAAAACTCCGGTATCATTCCGACTACTGCTCGGAGCCCGGAGGACATGAGCATCAGGCTATCTCCAGAGCCCAAATTCCTTCTCATTAGACATTGGAGTCTTTACGACAGCATGCTCCATTCGCCCTACCTCTTTGCCCGTCTGAAGACGTGGAGTGAGACTGGCTTAAAGCGGCTGCACAAGCTGTTGGCCAAAATGGGCGTGAGCCTTGTTCAATGCAAACAGAGCTACACCCATATGGACATGATGCTCAAACGTGAGCTTCGAGCTAAGCTCCTAAAATACGCTTCTCTCTACAACTTGGACGATATGGTCCCTGCGGTAGACACCGATGGCAGAGACCGCGCTGGTGCCAAGGATGGCTGGGGTTTCGTTCGAAGCTGGGTTGGCGAGCTACACTGAGTGCGCAGGATGTTGGCGTTGTCATCGGCGCTCTGCTAGAAGTCGGCAAGCATGCAGATGTCACGGAGCTGGCTCATCCAATCAAAGATTCCCAAATTGAGGACAGCAATGATGAAGACATTGTCAACGCACAGAGCGAAGAATGGGTTAGCCGGTTCTGGGAAGCGTATGATGCCCTCGAAAAGTAAGTACCCCGTCGGATTTCATCGCGTATCTTGCTGCTAACAATCTCGCGCCAGCATCGACGATCTCAAGTCGGGGTTGCCGACTGCTCAATTCCTACACCGCGCCATTTATCGCACTGGCACATCGCTCATAAATAAGAAACAAATCAAGCATCTGCGGGCGTTCCGCATGTGTGTGGTCAAGGAGGGTCCTGACGTCCCCGTTTTTGGTCATCTGCCCTGACCAAGCTAGCCCTCTGGGTGGGTGAGGCTCTTGTGGAGCAGGAGAAGGACGCTACAGGTCGCCTCTCTCATGGCGGCCGCGGTACCCCCCTAGTTGTTGCTAGTCTGAATGACAAACGCGGTGTGTACCTCATCGTCGGAACGGGCGGCGGTGGTGGGCCGGACTCGACCTTTCTCGACCGTGAGGCGGCAAAGAAACGACAGGCAGCTAAGGACGAAAGGGCCAAACGAAAGGAGGAGTCTCGGCGAAACCAGGAAAAGATTCGCGAAGAAAAAAGAGCTGCTCGCCGAGCGGCAGGGCAGGATGATGAGGACGATGATGAGCTCGAGACCGAATCAGAGGCATCAGACGGGTCCAATTCGGACGAGGACGAGGACGAGGACGAGCCCGCCAAAGACAAGGGGTACGGCTTGAACCGATTCGGCTCCGCGTTCCAAGAAGTTGTCGCGGAGACCAACGCTCGGGTTCGAATAGACAGCTTTGAGCATTGCGTGGTGGAGGTCAAGAAGGAGGATCTAGGGGCGTTCTTGGAAAGTCTAAGCATGAAAGCCGTGGTTGGTTAAAGAAAATGCCAGCATACGATGAAGCGGGCAAGGTGATTTCAACTACGAGACGCGGTGGTGCGTCAGGTGGTTGTTTACATGGTGGACTAGGCGTTTTTCGTTGATTTTGACGATGAAGGACCGGACCTGGGAGGAACAAGCTTAACGAGACACGGGCATGGATTATTCATTCTGCTTTCGTAATTACCAAATTTTTGTCAACTCTAGCGGCAGGAGCAGTCTCATATGTTGCGGTCGTGGCCTATGAGTTGCTAGTCAAACAATGCATCTTTCAATCATCGCTGTCCTTTGATCAGGATTCTTGGTGAGAAGTTTCCTCCTTCGGCTTGCGTCTGAAAAGCCCCCGCTTCAGATCCACAATCCGCGTCTCACTCGAGGAAGCAGAGGCCCCCAAGGGTAACCTGCCAGCGTTTGGGACTTTAGTTCTGTGGCGAGCCGGAGGTAATTTAAACGGTAAGCAGCCCACCAAGTTCGAGTGCCAATCAAAGGGCAAAATCTGACAATCCAAAGATGACAATAGGTTGACAGGCGTTGGGTAAGAATGGGCCAAGGCGTGACAGCATCTCGAACAGGTCATCAACCCAGCTCGTCTAGCCGCGTTCGGTGCTATTGTCAGCACTCAAAATCCTGTCTCGTCAGCCGCTCTTTGAAAGGAAACTGGGCTTGACAGTCCAAGTCGGGAGGAATACTTCAAATACGGCCCGGACAGCGCCTGATCGCTTGCAGTCGTGTTTGAAAACACGAGCATACGAAGGTCACCTTGCCATCTCCCCGTTAGCCGACAGCATTTCCATCACCAACATTTGCGGAAAAAAAGTTGTGTTCTTACTTAATTATTTTTTTTGTATTACACCATCCCATCAGCATGACTGGCCAAAAGCCATGGGCCGACGACCCTTCACACTCATCAGCAGTGCTCGTGTAGGATCTCAGGTATGTATATCTGCAGAAACCCTTCGTTGTGGTGAGCGCTTCGTAGTCGTCGAACCTGAGTTAACATTTCATGCCTGGTTAGAAAGGCGTGAAGACCATCGGAGCCAGGCGCATGGCCGAAGACATGATTATTATCCACAACATGATCATCCGCATCATCAACACAGTCTACCTGCAGTGCATCAACGTCGAGAAGTCGCCGAACGATGTCCGGGACTTTGTTTCGTACGCCATAGAGTGGGCAAAAATGGTGGAAGAACACCACCACACCGAGGAGACGGATGTGTTTCCGGCAATCGAGAAGATGGCAGGAGCACCGGGGCTCATGGAAGCCAACATCGCCCAACACGAGGCCTTCACTGGCGGGTTGCACGAGTACCTGAGCTACTTGAAGAAGGTGCAAAAGGGGGAGGGGGAGGGGGAGGGGAGGGGGAGGCGAGGTGGCATACAGCGGAATGAAGCTCAAGGGCATTATTGACTCATTCATGCCGGCCTGCGGCAGCACTTGAGCGATGAGATTGACACGTTGCTGAAGCTTGGGGAGTATGATGTCGAATGGGACGAGTGGTTTGAGAAACTCATGAAAGAGCTGCTTAGCAAGAGCAACGACCCGGCGCTTAAGGTAGGTACCAATTACGGTCCTGTCCTTGTCTCCCCAGCACAGATGTGCGGTTGGATGGCTGACATGATGGCTTGAATACAGACAACAACGATCCCGCTTCTTCTCACAAACCGAGACAAGACGTTTGAGGACGGAATGTATGCGTGGTGGCCAGCGCTGCCGTGGTTCGTCATGATACTGTTCCGGTGGTTCTTCGTCCCCACACACAAGAGCTGGTGGCGGTTTTCTTCGTGCGATGATCAAGGGATGCCCAAGGAACTGCCTTTTGCATGAAGACGGATATTAGGGCAGGTTGTAGAGGTCACTGTTCATTGAGAAGGAACCAAGCTGATGTCCTGTTACCATTGGCAGACTATCACACGTTCCTGCGCACCTAAGTAGCGGGCTGTGTTGTCGGAGGCCGCTTAGCAACGCGGACATACCTTAGGTAAGGTGGGACAAGTCGCATTTTGGTGGAAGGAGCGGGCCCCTTCGAGCATTTGGCTCCCGAGGTAACGTCATTGGAGGGCTCTGACAGCTCTTTTTTCTTCTGCTCTTGAGTACGTTGTAAGGTAGCGTTAGAAGGAAAAACCCACTTTTACGAATGTCCCGAGTAGTGTAGTGTATACCTGATTCCACGTCCCGTTCATACCTATGCGGCCCGCTCAGCAAGTATCAAAGCGCAGTGTGGCTGGTGGCACACGCATGCGGTCCCGTCACCATCACCGTCACCGTCCGAGTAGTTCAACAATTTCTATTGACGAGCCGTGCAGTAACAAGTCGAGGTTCAATCAAGCACACTCTTGCGAAGCATTGTCTAATTAAGGTAGGGTGAATGTCATCTTAGCTGCCGGGCTGCCTCCACCATAGCGGACGAGCGGCGCAGTCGTCAGCTTGGTATTTGATCATCGAAGCCCGTCTCTGGCTTGCTGCGACAGCGCGTATGAAGAAAAAAGGACGCGGGTAGCCTCAAACTCACGCCTAACCTTACGTACTTACCCAAGGTGCCTACCTAAAGTGAGGCAGGCCGTAGGTGAGCTCACCTGGGATAGGTAGGTACTTCGCCCACAGCGTTGGAAGCCACTTCATGACAGATATCCCCACATCATTTTCGCCTCGCCGACTGGCCCGCCCAGCAGGTTAGCATCTACTCCGCTACAGCTTCCTCGTTACAGGGTACCCTCCCCTCCCATCGCTTACCTTAGGTAGGTACCTATCTACCTACCTTACCTAGGTTCCCAGCCTCAACCCTCAGTTCCCGTCAGGTCGTCGGGTCTGGCCCCCCGCCTGGCTGGGTCGGTCGCCTCCAGTGTCCCGTCCCCCCAAGCATCCTTGGGCTTTATTTCTTTCCCCTCCCCCGCTTGTGTCAACTACCACATTGTCTGCCTGTCTCCAGCCTCGTCGTCCTCCTCATTTTCGTCTTCCTCGCCGTCCTCGTCTACGCGCCGTCCTCGTCATTTACCTTAGCCACCCAACGAAAGAACCTCTTTGCGCTTATCCCGGACACCCTGTTATCACCTACTTTGTCGCGCCGACAACCTGACGCCCAGCCTGGCCACCACCTCCGCAACCGCCGACGCTAATCATTTACACCATAATCCCTCTTTGCGACAGACGCTGCCGACTGAAGCCTATCGCCCACCGCCCGCTCGCACGCTCCTTGACTCTCCTCGTGCATCTCCAGGACCTCTCTCGCTGCGCCTTGTTCTCGGCTGCTAAGGCTTTCAGATAGTCATGGGCAAATCGTGAGTCGATCGCCACCCACCGAACATTGCCGTTGCCCTCCGTCCTTCTCTATTCTGCCACCATCATCGGCACGGAATACCACCCTGCGGACCTTATAGCGAGGACTCCAGCCCCTGCATCGATTGAGATCATCTGAGACGTGGGCTGACAAGCCGTTGTACAGCCAGTCCAAGCTTTCCCAAGAGCAGCTTGCTGAACTGCAGAAGTCGACCCATTTCGACAAGAAGGAGTTGCAACAATGGTACAAGGGTACGTTGGTCACAGTCCCCAAAGTTCGTCGCGCGCAAAAACAAACTACGAATTGCCCGGAAAACATCTCCTCGTTTCCTACCCTATTTGCTCGGGGCGCATCGCGAACTTTCCGAGAACAAACGGTTCTGACCAGTAGTTCAGGCTTCCTCAAGGACTGTCCATCGGGCATGCTCACCAAGGAGGAGTTTCAGAAGATTTACAGACAGTTCTTCCCGTTTGGCGATCCAAGTTCATTTGCAGACTATGTTTTCAACGTCTTTGACAGCGACAAATCAGGAAGCATCGACTTCAAGGAGTTCATTTGCGCTCTAAGCGTTACGAGCCGCGGAAAAATGGAGGACAAGCTTGACTGGGCTTTCCAGCTGTATGACATCGACGGCGACGGGAAGATCAGCTACGACGAAATGCTCAAGATTGTCGAGGCGATTTACAAGATGGTCAGTTTGCGATTGTGCCGGTCCCATTTTCATCGCGCACCCCTCTCCTCTCCGGGAAAACAGCTCGTCCTGTCTCGTATTGCCTGCTGACAATCTCGGAACTAGGTTGGCTCCATGGTTAAGCTCCCTGAAGACGAAGATACCCCCGAGAAGCGGGTACGGAAGATTTTTCGCATGATGGACAAGGACGAGAACGGCAGTCTCGACATGGAAGAGTTCAAGGAGGGTAGCAAACGTGATGAGACTATCGTATCCGCCCTGTCTTTATACGATGGCCTGGTGTAAGTGGAGCTTTCGCCATGACTTGGAAGGTTTTGTGGTACTCTACGGGCTAGGCGAGCTGTGCGAGACAAAGTGCGATTATTGCGGTTTTTTTTTCAACCCGAGGCCAGACAGGAATGGGATTCCAATGTTTTTTTGCTGTGTTGTGTCTTACAAGACCATCTTAACCAACGCGCTACACCTTACTGCTGGACCCAGGGTCGCTGGATCCGTCGGAAACCCAGTATAGATGGTGGCCAGAACCAACCGTCCTCAAGATACCGTCTGCCCGGCAGTCCCGAGTCGGCAAGGCAACCGGGCCGCCCGGGCAGTAGCAGCTTACGTCCGGAACCCCTGGCAGTTCGGCGCTCGCTCTGTTATCGTTCTGCCAGAGCCGTAGCCCTGCCTTGAGTGGTGAAATACGAGTTGAATTAAGTGGTTTTGATTGGGAACAAGGGCCCTCAATGATTAACGTGTTACCAAGTCGAATCGTGCACACTGTACTCCTGGATATCAAGCGTTTCTTAGTCCAACCCAGCCCGCGGAAGAAGAAAAAGAAGAAATAAAAAGAACTGTGATAAACACCAAATCCTAGCATGTGAACTCAACCTGAAAACAAGCATTCAGGTGTTTAACTAGTTGGACGAGCCGTACGCCTTGACCACCTCGGTCTTGTACTGCTCCAAAATCTTCTTGCGCTGCAGTTTTTGGGCTGCCGTAACCAAGTCCTGCGAGAGATGTTAGCCATCCTGGAATTTTTACGAAGTACCCGGGTCAGTTGTAAAAACTTACGTTCTGTGGCGTCCACTCCTCGTCGGACAAGACAACTCCCTCAATGATCTCGATGCCAGAAAGGCCACCCTGTCGGCCGGCGCTCTGTAACTCCTTGAGAACGGCGCTCTGCAGTTTCCGGTCATGTACGAGTCCTTCCAAAGAGGTGCCCTTGATCCCGATGCTGTCTGCCAGCTTAATCAAAGCAGGCTCGGCAGGAACAATAATCGCGATAGGCTTCGCTTTCTGGGCATCGGCATACACACAAATGTTGGCCACGAGAGCGGACGCACGGTAAATAGACTCCAGCTTCTCAAGGGCAATGTACTCGCCGTTCAAAGTCTTGACCAAGTTCTTCTTTCGGTCGATAAGCCTCAGGTGGCCGTTGCCGTCAAACTCACCGATGTCGCCTGTCTTGAACCAGCCATCTTCCGTTATAGCCTCTTTAGTTTCCTTAGGGTTGTCCCAGTACTCTTCCATGACCGACGGGCCGCGGATCCACACCTCGCCCTGAGGGTTCGGCTTGTTATTAGCGTAGTAGCCGGCCTCCGCGAAGTCAACCAGCTTGACCTCAATTGACGCAGGCATGGCTCCCATGTTGTTGACATTCCACTCCAATGGGTTCATGATACAGCCCATGGCAGTGGTCTCGGTAAGACCGTACCCTATGATCATAGGCGCGATAGCCATGGAAATGAAATGCTGAGTTTCCTTGGCGATGGGTCCCCTCCGTTCATGCAAAGCTTGAGGCGTCCACCAGTCGCTTCTTTTAATTTCTTCAGGAACACGGTATCAACGATGCTAGATCCCGGGAGGCCGGCGTTCATTAGGCTCGTCTTCGTGGCCAAGGCATTCCAGAAGAGCGTCTTGACAACCGCGCCGCTAGCATTGACCTTGCCGATGATGCCCTTCTTGACCGTCTCCCAGACTGCAGGGACACCAACCATGACGGAGGGCTTGAACTCTCTGATATCGCCGGCACAGTTTCGAACCGAAGTATCGGACAATGTTTTGGGGTTGCCGTAGCCCATGGTCGAGCCCCAGTAGAGACAGGCATTCTCGAAAACAAACTCAAGGATATGGGCGAGAGGGAGGTACGTCAGGAGACCATCGCCAGGTCCGATGTGTGGCTGCACGACGACACTGACACCAGCAACTAGAACGAATTTCAGCCATCGACACGTTCTCTAGATCTAGATTGGGAACATACCGGCGGCAACGACAGCCTTATGCTTCAGAGGAACACCCTTCGGAGTGCCAGTCGAGCCCGAAGTATACATGATACAGCACAAGTCCTCGGCAGTAGGAGGAACGGGATCGACTGTGTTGTCTTGGCCAAGCTTCCTCAGGTCATCGAAGCTAAGGATGGTAATTTGCGGGTGTGCAGACTTGAGCTGGTCAACGTGTGCCTGCTGAGCCTGGTTCTGGTTGTTCCAGATGACGTAGCGGATGTCCTTGGCGTCTTTGAGGACATTCACGAGTGTAGGGAGAAGATGAGGGTCAAGAAAGATGGCCTTGGCGGAGGTGGCAACCATTGAGTATCTCAGACCTTGCTCGCCTAAAGTGTCATAGGCAGTCACGACAGGCATGGACTGAGAAGCAGCGGCGTGGGACATGGCTAGCCAATGTGCACTGGTGGCAGCATAGATGTGGACGCGATCGCCCTTGGTCATGCCTAACTTGCGCAGGCCGGAGCCGAGCTGGAGGGTGAGCTTTTCGTACTCATGGTAGGTGATGTACTCGTAAGGGCTCAGCTCGAAGTACGTCCAGTCTTTGTTGACCTCTTGCTCCTCACCATCCACCATCTTCTTGATCTTTTTTGACTCGCGATGGGTGGTGATGAGCTTGCGGGAACCCAGGCACTTCGCGTTCCCGTACTTCTCGGCGCTTGACTTGACAAGCTCGTATGTGGTGGTGATGTTGCCTCCGGGAAGGGTGATCAGGTCGGGAACAGCCTGAGGTAGGCGACGAGGTAACGTCTCCCCCTCTTTCGGAATCGCACCAGGCGAGGGGACGGAGAATGGGCCCTTGACCTGCATCCTGGGCAGGATGTCGTACTTGGACTTTGGCGGCGAAGCCATGGCTAGAAGTGAGCGTGTAGGTTAGTGGATTATCTGGAAGAATATCGCTGTGCGCAGTCGCTTCCTTCGGGAGCTTGAGAACAAGAGGGTGACGGCGCACGGAAGCGACGGGTCGAGGTGGGCGACAGGAGGTTTCTTGGAGGAGGACGCCGTGAGCGCTTGGTAGGAGCGAAAGATGTTCAGAATGTGGAGTTTGGTGTTGAAGGAAGGTCTATGTATGTAGCTGAGGGAGGGGCGGTCGGGGTATTTGTTGGTCGGATGGCGAGAAGGCACAGGCAGTGGAAAGGGAAGGCAGAAAGTGCCGTCAAGAGACGCCGGACACGCTCGTGGGAGCTTCTGGGGGGGTTTCTTGGCTCTTCCAACTTGCTTTGAAAGGTGAGTGGATCTCCACGAAAGTGTGGCTCAAGCTCCAAGGCCTAGGTAGGCATAGTTTGAAAGTCAGGTCGGCATGCACCTCCAGGTTTGTACTCTCCTACTGGATTGTACCTAGCATACCTTACGTAGGTACCCATGGAACCTGACTAGTACGTACCCGCCCAACCTACAGTACGGTGTACCTAAGGTACCTTAGGTAGTGATACATCCATGGATCCTTAGGTAGGTACGTCGGGGTAGAAACACTCGTCGCGCCACAGTAGGTGCCATAGGTAGATTAGTGAACCTACACTATACACAAATGGGGTTCCCTCCCTAGCAGGCACAGCTGTGAGACAGACAGATGATGCACCGCTGCGCAGCGACGCGCCTTTGTGGGGTAGTGTTGACCGGACGGTCTCCATGGTTTGTAGGCGTACTCTTTATTCGAATAGTATTCGACGTAAACTTGGAATGGCGTCGTAGCTGGCCGAAAAGGGGAGATGTAGGCAAGATACAAAACAGGGTACTGCAAGACATTGGATGAATCCACATTCCTGTCAAATGTGCACATGGATCGAGTTACGAATACACTTGGCCGCGTTGGCGAACGGATTTGGCGGACAGACGATGCAATGCAGTGCTCAGTGCAATCTGAACGTTCGTCCGTTCTGCTTCCTTCTCAAGGGCTGGGACTGGGTTTCCCCGATGGTCTTTGGTTTACCACAACACGGAAAGTTTTTTGTACCTTTTCCCTCCACCCCGGAGTTGTCTGTCTTCACGTCGAGAAAGGAAATGTGTCCGCCCTGTCCCCCTCAACTCCTGCAGTACGGGGAAATTAAGGCCAGAACATATCTTGGAACGCCGTCACCAAGAACAGAACCAAGCCTAATGAGGTCGTCGGTATAGTCGCAAAGCAAGGTAGCGAGCGGTATGCCACGCCTTGGCAGTTGGGTTGGCGCGTTGCCAGTGAAGTGATGCTTCTGGCCGGCCCTCCTCGCCTGCCCCAACGCTTTCCCCCGCGTCTTAGCCTTGCAACCCATTTGAGCTGTCCTGTGTCGGCTTCGCACATCCAGCCAAGCAACAAGTCTCTCGGCGCATTAACGTGCATCAAAGTACGTGCGGTTCCGTACTTCAATACACTTTGTATGGTTCGGTTGATAATTCCTTCATAGGATGGCTTGCTGGGAGCCACCACCAATGCACCAGCGAGGTGAGAACCAAATATTTCGCCCGAAGAGGATGTCGCATGGCCTTTTCAGCGACCGACACAGCCAGCATCACATATATTAGCATGTGTTTCGACAAACACGCGCCGCAGCCTCTATTTCACGTACATAATACTTATAGTTGCAAGGCCTCGATGATCGTTGCAAGTAGTGCTACATGCAATACGTTTTCCCTCTGCACATTGTAACGGCATACTGCATTTATACATATCTCCGCCGACCATCGCTGCGGTGTAGTCATACCTTAGGTGTACACTTGAGAACGCCCCACTTGCCCGCATTTGAATCAACGGCAGGCCGCCTCAGAAGGCACGGAATGTCGAGTAAGATGCTCAAAATACACTCCTCGTGAAGGCCTCTCCACGGCATGCTTCGCCTTCGACGGACGCATAACGTTCACAGTGAAAACCAAGCCGGTATCAGGTGACCCAGAGAAGCGTCTTTTTTTTGCACCAAGTCCTCAGACAGTCGAGAGAACTGAAATAAAGTACAATGGGCTCCGCGCTAGTGGCTGCCAAGAAGCAGCTGCGGTCTGTCATGAAGGATAGGCTCGCTGGCGTTGCTCACGAGTCCATCAACATACAAAGTAAGCTGCTCGTGGAACTCTTCTCTTTTGGAACGCACGTGCTCAGCTTCGCCAAAAGGCCGGACTGTCTGCGAAACCCTCAAGACATTCAAACCTTACGTGGAAGCACAGCGGGTCAGCGTTTTTCTATCCATGCCGTCCGGCGAGATACAGACGGACGACATCGTACGCCATGCCTTGTCATCCGGAAAGCAAGTTTACGTTTCCGTATCTGCACAAATCACCTTTTTCTTCCGGGGAGACGCCGCCCAGGGTCATGGACATGGTCCGTTTGCGCGATATTCAAGACTACGAGTCGCTGCAGCCGGACAAATGGGGCATTCCCAGTATTGACCCGGCCACCATCAACCAGAGACAATGCGTCCTGGGTGAGCCTGGAGCCGAGGCCCCAGAATCCTCTTTTTTGGACCTTATGTTACTCCCGGGAGTTGCTTTTGACATTGACCCCCAGTCAGGTTCGGTGCGAAGACTCGGCCATGGCAAGGGATTTTATGATCTCTTTATTCGACGTTACGCTGCGAAGTACAACAACTTTTCGTCAGTAGCGACAAAGCCTCTGATGCTCTGTGGCCTAGCTCTCTCGGAGCAGTTTCTCTCCCAGCCTTCAGACAGCACAGTTCCCGTCGCACAACACGACCAGCCGCTTGATGGCGTAGTCCTCGGCAGCGGGGAAGTTAGGAGGCCGGCGGAAAGCTTCAAAAACCGCTGATAGTCCGCCGCATCATGTTAATAAATTCGTGGTATCAAACTTTTTTTCTTATCATCCGTGCGCAAGGCTCATTGTCGCAATATCTTTCCTTCGACATGATCGCTGCCTATTCCGAGACACTCTGAATCAGCGAGACATTGTCACCCTTAAGCAATATTTGACCTGTCCAATGTTGTTAGCTTAACAGGACAACTGACACCAGCTTCAGCACTCACCCAGTGGCCGCCGTGACTCCTCCGGGTTCGTCTTTGTGACCTGCTTGACCTCGACGGCGTCATCAATGACAAGGTTCATGAACTCGTCAAAGCCCTTCGATCTCCAGGTCAGTACAATGCTTCTTGATAGAATCTCAACGACTTGACGCACCCTGATCTTGCCTTCGATTCGGATCGAAAGCTGCTCGTACAGCCAAATCTGGACGGTCGTGTGCTGCCTGTAGAAGCTTTAGCGTCTCGATACGCACAGGACCCAAATTGTGCAGCGACATACTGAAGGAGTCTGAAGATGAAGTTGATGGGAGGAAGCAGCACTCTGCGACCACCGCCGCCGCCGCGTCCGGTCATATTTAGGTGCGTGGGAGAAAGACCGAGCAACGCTCAGGAATTCAGGTTTCGCGAGATGTAAAAGCGACAAATGTTGTCTGTCGCTCGCGTTCGGCTTCGTCGAGTGCGTGGTGATGGAGTAAGTTGTCGGCGAGCACCTTCTTCGCAGCTGGGGCGCGATGAGGCTGCGCGACACTCGGCCTGGCTCAGTCAGTCACAGGTGGTTTCCGTGGTTTGCTAAATTTAGGTGGGGCTGGCAAAATGATGTTCCATCCGGTCTTAAGCATGGACGGGACCGGGATCCTTGGATGGACCCGACCAGGACCTGCCAGCCGATTGCACCTCAATCCATCCGCGGAATACTCAGGTGCTATAGACAACTCAAAACCCCTAACGACTCGAACAGTGCAGCGGTGATTGCTCGTGGCGCAAGATTCGAAGTTCTCCAGTAAGTAAGCAGGTAGGTAGTTAATAATTAATATACCTACCTACACTGAAAGTCCCAGGGAATGGAATGTTAGGAAAGGTACCGGGCTACCTTAAAGGGCATGCTGGTAGCGGGGCTACCTACGAATTGGCTCGCTACCCAGCCTTTAGGAATGCCTTAGCAACCTTCTGTGCGTCACACTGAGGTAAGTTATGCAGGTAACCATACTTGTATTTTGCCAGTGTATCTACCTATTTGGATAGAGGTGCTGGTCCCCTACCTTACCTTACCTAAGGTGCGAATAGGCATAGGGTACCTAAGTACCTTGGTTGTGTGTGACGGGTGTGTGTAGGTGGGGGGGACTCCCAGTCATGTAGTCGGCTTTAGACACCTAGTCGGATTCCAGTGTCCTTAGGACTAGGTACCTTAGGTCGTCTCTGGACCCGCCTGCTGTCCCGCCAGCCTGACTGACGTTTTATTTTCCTTTCGCGACCTCCATCCACCCCCTCCATCCGCCAATTTTGGACGTCGCCGCATTGCTTTGATAGCCTCCCAACTGCCACCTCACTGGCCCAACGCTCCTTTCGCCTCAAAGAAACGACAGCTGTGTTGCGACCTAATCTTTCATCGCTTAACCCCTCTGCGGCACCTGCGGTCCTTCCGCACGACGTCATATGCGGCTTTGCTGCCACATTCTCTCTCGACCACATATCCGCTCCCCGCCTTACCAAACAGCCGATTGACACTTGCGACATCACTAGACATCAGAAGTATGGCCACCAACGGGATTCAAGAGGCCTTCGCGCCCAACGACGTCTTGTCTGCAATGGTGACCATGCGCGGCGGCGAGCAAGAGACCAAGAAGAAGGCGCACGCCTACCTGGAACGTTTCCAGAAATCTGTCAGACTACCACAACTCTGACGCAGCTGTCACCGGCATACTTCTTTGCTAACAATCTTTATAGAAAGATGCATGGGGCACCATCATTGGCATCCTTCAGTCCGACGCAGAGCCCGAGGCCAAGCTCTTTGCGGCTATTACTTTGCGCGGGAAGGTACAACATTCAGGTGGTCTTTCTTGAACTGGCGAGCTGACCATATCTCTGTATACAGATTACCTACGACTTGACGACGCAAGTATCGGAAACAGAGCTACCTGCACTGCGAGACCAGATTTTGCTCCTTTTGAAGCACTTCGCTGCCGGCCCCAAGCCCATACGAGTTCAGCTCTGTGTGTGTCTGGCGACACTGGCAGTGCAGATGAAGGATTGGAAGGATGTTCTTCCCACGGTAGTATCATCACTCGGGGACAGCGTTGAGAGCCACGCCGCCATTCTCGACTTTCTGCGCGTGCTGCCCGAGGAGGTGACCGAAGGCCGCAAAATCACCTTAACTGTACGTGGATCACGGAAACACCGACCGGCCTTCTACTTCCAGCGACGTGGTTTTGCTGGGCCGATATCAACCGGGATCAGAGTCTAATTGGCAATGACAGGAAGAAGAGCTTTCCCAGCGGACCAGGGAATTGCTGGGTGACAATACGGACCAGGTCGTGCAACTGCTTATTAACTACTCTCAATCATCTGGTACGTCCTAAACCTGTCTACACGATATGCACATCTTAGAATTCACGCTGATAAGTCATTCATGCAGCCTCTGCTGCACAAAACCCTCAGTTAATGGAGTGTATTACATCTTGGCTCCGTGAGGTTCCCGTCAGCACTGTTGTTAAGTCCCCTCTTCTCGACGTTATCTTCAACGCCGTGGGCAACGATCAGGCTTCGCAGGAGGCCTCAGAATGTCTCTGCACAATTTTCCGGGAAACGAGGGACGTCGACGACAATCTCGATACGATACAAGTTCTCCTGCCTCGCGTTATTGCTCTTCGTCCCAGGATCGAGGCTGTTGTCAACGAGGAAGATACGGAAGTATACAAGTCCCTGACCAAAATCTTCGCTCTGGCTGCAGAGGCATGGGTTGTAGCTATTGCCCGCGAGCCGGGACATTTCCGGTCTCTCGTCGATTCAGTCTTGGAATGTGCTGCCAGAGACAAGGACAGAGATGTGATTGAGCACACCTTCCAGTTCTGGTATGAGCTCAAGCAGTACCTGACGCTGGAGCGATACATTCAGGCGAGATTGGAGCTTGTCGATGTTTATTCCAAACTCGTGGATATACTTCTGAAGCATTTGGAGTACCCCCAGTCAGAATCAACAGACGAAACCGATTTGTTTGATGGTGATCGGGAGCAGGAGGAAAGATTCCGCGAATTCCGACATCAAATGGGCGACACCCTCAAGGATTCGTGCGAAGTAATGGGCGTGACAGACTGCCTCACTAAGGTTCTTGAGGCTATCAAGCTTTGGATGCACAAGTACGCCGGTCAAGCCTCAACAACCTCCGTTCCACATTGGCAAGAGCTAGAAGCCCCGCTATTCGCGATGCGGGCTATGGGACAGATGGTCGAAAAGGACGAGAACATTGTTCTTCCGCAGTTGATGCCGCTACTCGTCCAGATTCCTAGCCATGAGAAGCTCCGATTTGCCACCATCATGGTTCTCGGGCGATATACGGAATGGACGGCGGCCCACCCCGAGTACCTCGAGCCGCAGTTCAATTACATCGTAACCTCATTCCAGACAGACTCAAAAGAGGTTGTGAGGGCGGCAGCTATGGCCATCAAATACTTCTGCACTGACTGCAAGCAACTCCTCAGTGGGCAAGTACTCCAGATGCAAACGTTCTACGACCAAATACTCGACAAACTTCCCGACATGAGTCAGGAGGAAATCACAGAGGGAGTGGCCAGTGTTGTTGCCGTCCAGCCGCCTGCTGAGATTTACAAACTTCTTAAACTCTACTGCGATCCGCTGGTTCAACGTTTGATGAATAAAGCCAATCTCGCCACTGACGACAAGGGCAAATTGGCACTCGCTGGTGAGTTGGCTTCGAGACCTACCGAATACACCACTGACATGGAAACCAGACCATCTTCAACTCATCACTACCTTTGTTCAGGTTGTAGTGCCATATGTCGGACCTGGAGAAGAAAACCCCGCTGTCAAGTACTGGCAAGAGGTTTTCCCTGTGCTTGCCACGATCTTGGACAACTTCTTGGGATTCGTTCCCATTTGTGAAAGAATTTGCCGGTGCTGGCGCAACATGATAATCTCTTACAGAACGGCTATGACGCCGCTCTTGCCAGAGATGGCGAACAAGCTGGCCAGTGGCTTCTCAGCCTCTCGACAAGGTGCTTTTCTCTGGGTTACGGCAGCTATACTTCGAGAGTTCTCGGAGGATCGGGAGCACGTGGACCAGGAAATCACGCAAAGCATATACGCCTTCTTCGAGGCGCAGACAACGACATTCTTGCGCGTCATGAGTGAGCTTCAGCCCGGCGAGGTGCCAGATGTCATTGAGGATTTTTTCCGGCTGCTGATTGACGCGCTACTTTACTATCCTCAACGACTGATACCCTCGGAGCTCCTGGGGCCGATCTTTGAAGCAGCCGTGTTTGCTTTGACATTGGAGCAACGCGATCCTCTTTCGGCTACGCTTCATTTCCTTCGCGATCTCCTCACATACGGCGGCGACAACCCGGCAACTTCAGATGTTCTCCCTCTAGATGTTGCCGCTCACATTCGCGAGGTCGTCAGTAAGCTGCTCAGCACACACGGTGAGAAACTGGTCAAGCAAGTCATGGCAGGAATGATGATCACCTTCCCCCGAGATTGCTTTGCAGATGGCAGCGGCGTTCTGCTGGCAATGTTCCAACTATTCCCAGCTGAGACGACCACTTGGGTTGAGCGCACTATCCATCTGCTGCCGCAGGGTACAATCACGCCTGTCGAAGCAAACCGACTGATGACCAAAATCAAGGAGCGCCTTGGCGGCGATGATCCTAGCGCGATCAGACAAGTGAGAGCGCTTCTGCAAGATTTCACCAACACCTACCGTCGGCGATATGTAGCTCCCCGAGAGGGTCTTGGCCAACTTGAGGCGGCCCGTTTTCACTTTTCCGGCTAAGTGCCAGGTGATGGCGGCCACGAAAACATTGGCAGCACCAGAACAAAAGTCTGGGTGAGAGGGTGGTTGGAAGGATGGGTCCTTTGATTGCAACGGACAGGCATAAAGGGCACCGGCAAACTAACGACACCAGTTTTTGTGCCTGCCGTCAGACTATGTCCACGATGCGTCTTCGAGCTACGGCGTTTGGAGTCTAGCTTCGGCCGGTCCGGCTGTCTGGCGAGCGGGAAGTAACGAGACCAAGAGACAGTAAAAAAGATTGGTAAGCGGGAGGCGCGGTCGTGTAGGTGACGATGTTTGCCCAGGAAATAGGCAAAATCATTGCTTCGCCATAGATGACAAGAAGATAGATCGGAAGAAGCAGTCGAGCAATTCGTGAGGCGCGCAGGTGGCGTAGCGGTTGGCAGAGATGCATGCTCGCTCAGCTTTTTGTCAGCTAAGATGGCGGGGTTACTGGACTAGATCTATTTAGGAACCTGAAAATACCGAAATAAATCACCAAATCCGAGGATCGCCTTCCGCACCTGAACGCACGTTTTGGGTTATACAACGTCACGGAAACTGTGTCTCCGTCGTAAGCCGCATACGATTTTCTCAGTCTGATCGGGCGTCCCTCAAGCATCACGTCAATCGGCGTTCTCGTTTGTGGTCTGACGACTCCATTGTCCAGCCATTTCAGCCATGCGAAGTCAGAAAATCAGCGATGTCGCACGTGTTGTCGGTGCTCGAAACAAAGACCTTTCGTGAGCATCAGTTGGTCACGTCTGATACTTTCCGGCTCCAACAGGATTTGGTTGATTCCCTGGGATGCGAGTTCTGACAGTCATTTTAAGCGGATGTGTAATCAATTATTGTTTGTGGCTGGATGGTAGAGGAGGTAAGGAAATGAAAGGAAAAGCAAACGAAGTGCACCAAGTTCCTGTACTGGAGTATGGGTTCGAGGGCTATTAGCAAGAAGCATGGGAGCTCATTTGCCCCAATAACCGGCCGGAAGAGAAGCCAACTGCCTGGCCACAACCGCGCCACAGCCGTTACATCACCTTCCCTGAGGTGACTTCGGCACCAGCCACGTTTCCATTGGGTTCGGAGCTAGAGGTCCCCTGTCCGATGCCGTCTGAGCGCGCTTTAACACGCGAACCTTGACGCGCTGGAGACCTTGCAAACGCAGCAACTGCTTCAAACACCTCCTTCCGTCTCACGGGAGATGAATTGCGGCTGCGTCAGCCTGCGGTTCTTGGTCAAACAAAACCCAGCACCTCATTGTGTCCTTACCAAGCGACGTCTTTTTGACCATCGTGGTCATCTGCAATGACCATTTCCCAGCTGCCTCTGCAAAATTCTTCCCCGACATCCGATCTCGACGTTTGACGCCCAGCAAAACCAGGCGGCGCGTAGTGACGGACCGCCGTACGTCACCGGCAAAATGCCTCCGAATATGGGCTCGAACAGGATGGCTCAGTACGCCAGGAACCCGTCCCCTGATTTGGTTCTTCCTGATGGGGCTGCGAACCTCGCCAGAAATCACGAAGTGGAACGGCGTTCCGCAACACCTCCGGCATATTCAATGTCAAGTCAAGCAATTACCGACTCCACGAAGCTTCCCGCCCCAAAACCATTTGCATCTGCTAGAACGCATGCTACACATCTGACAACTCTCCGACAGCCTCCTCAGTCAGGATTATCTTCAATGCAGCCCCTATCCGTGCACCCTGCCGCGAACGCTCCTGATGTTTCGCCGCGAAGGCACCATCACCGGCGAGCCAACTCTCAGAGCAGCGATAGGTCTGCATTTTGGCCAGAATCACAGATCGATAGCCAATTTGGCTCGCCTACGACTCAACGGTCCGAGAAATTCGACGCCGTAATGGACATCCACAGTCGACTCCGCTCCCCACCGCCTACTTTCGCCATGGGCAATCTCCCAGCGCTGCAGACTGTTGACAAACTACCATACACGATCTGCAAGAACGGTGCCATGCGCGTCGCACCCTCGAATAATGGCCCTGATCTGCCTCTTGCTCCAAGCGATGGTCCTGCCTCTGCAGAACCTGCAGCACAAAAGGATGTCTATTCCAGTGAGCCATATACTTCTTCGCCACAACGTCCTGTGAAACTCGCACTGCATCCTGCAACTGTACGGAGATCTTATGCAACTGCTGCCTACGAGGACGACCAGGAAGTCTTTTCGGACTCCCCGACATACAACATCCCCAATAATAACCTCACAAGGGTTGAAAAGCTTGGACAGACCCAGGCAACTCGCCACATTGCCGGTTTTCGACTGGATGACGAGGCCGAGGGGAGCCTCGCGAGCGACTACCCTTTGAGCGAGGACGATAATGGCACTCCTCGAGCCAATCGAAAGAAGGTCTTGTCTCGAGAGCCGGCTGTCATAGAGAGTTCTCTATCGGCACGCAGTCGCATTCAGCGAAACAATACAAAAAAGCGGCGCCGGGGCAGCTGCGACTATGCCGATGACGAGCTGGCAGGAATGACCTACTCTGAGCTGGTTGAGCAACCGTTTGACGATGACCCAACCAAGAAATCCCTCAAAGGAATCGGTCCCCTTACCGGTGATGGTCTGCCTGCAAAGCTTGACCATTCCAAGGCCAGCGTGAAGCAGACCAGAAGCAATTTTTCATGCAAATGCCAGTCAGTGATTGGGAACGCTCTGGCGACTGGTTCTTGGAACAGTTCAGCCAGGTTACCCAGGAGCTGAAAGCTGCCCGCCAGAACAAGCGGAACATGGTCGAACAGTTTGAAAATGAAATCGCAACCAGGGAAGAAGCTGTTCGTCGTCGGGCCGAGAGCATCGCCAAAAAGTTGATTCAAATCAAACACAAGGGCGAAGACATGTTGGCGGATAAGGAATTCTGAACGATTATCCAGCTTGCCTCTGAACTGCTTATTATCTCCCGCGGTCACAAGTATGAGATTCATGGAGAGTATCGTTCATATGACAAAGTTATCACGAGTTACGAATCACGATTATCACGATTGGAGTTGGGGAGAAAACGAACTTTTCTGCGACTGGAAGATCCGCCGCGATGCTGTATTCTAATCAACTTTGCCACCAATGAGAATACTCCACCAGAGAGGAAATTGATTATATCGCCATGTGTGTCTCCCTTTTTCTTTCCACGACGGGTGTCAATTTAATGCCCTGATTTGCTGGGAAGACCACTAATGGGGTCGAAGAACGTCTCATACCATGGGTGTTACCCATCAACAAACCTCAAGGTCTTCCCGTGCGTCATCATCCGCATCAATGTGAATGAGGACGTCAATGGAATCGGTCACAGTGGCACAGTTTTCTCCTTTGATTGACCCAAGACGATATTCAGATTGAGCGCAGGCAGCAGCAAATAGGCCTCACCGAAGTACAAGTAAAGGCCTTGGCTTCGCCGAGACGTTCCGGAGTTGTGCCGGACGCCTGGGAAGGGGGCTGTTGGTGGGTGCAGAACATCCAAGCGTGCCGAACTGTCCACCGCCGCTGCGTCCCATGTGCCGAATGATACTTCCGAGAATCCTGGGGTTGGGTTTGGTAATCAATTTAGGTTGCTAGCTGCGCGAGTCGACATCCCATTACCTAGGTGTTGTTCGGCAGCTGGGGAGGCGCAACATGCTGAGCAGCCATCCTTGCCTATCCGTAGACACATCCACCCGCTGCATACCTGTGCGGCGTCTTGCCTACCCTGGTACCTGTTGGTAGCGGAAATACTAGGTTCGCTGCATGTACGGATACTAGGTACGCAGTACACCTAATACTGCGTAAGGTAGGTAGGTAGTGGAGGCAGCTCATGCCCTCCGTCGGCGAATACTCTCGTGTCACTGGTCAAACTCACAAAATCTGGGGACATGTGACATGGGGAAGGGGCGGGGGGACGTCTTTTTCTCCACATGACCTCATGGAGACTTCCGCCAAACCCACGGCTAAGTTGCATGTGAATCCAGTCTCTGTCTCATTACGGACTAGCGCCATAGTCGGCTTCGGTCAGAGGAGCTGCCTCGGCTCTGTCTGCGGCAACCGTCAAGCTGGCTCTTTGAAAGTTGCCGGACGTGCTGCGTTAGAAAAATACCCGCCCGTCCTCTCGCAACATCTGGACTTGGATCTTGCGTTACTCGATCTCTCCAGCTCGCATTCCCTCACGTTATCTTTCATTTTTCTGTGTCTGTTTTCACCAGAACTCTTTCCCAACACATCACCAAACGACTGCTCGTTCATTGTCAAACCAAAGCTCCAGAGATAAGATGGCTGGTCAGCTACGCTACGACGACGGCCAGGTCGTTGTTGTCACGGGCGCTGGCGGCGGCTTGGGCAAGGCTTATGCCACCTTCTTCGGCTCCCGCGGTGCCAGTGTTGTTGTGAACGACCTGGGCGGCTCTTTCAAGGGCGAAGGTAACTCGACAAAGGTTTGTGACCATCCGATGATATCACAGCACACGCCGCCAATGGTACGAAAGTTGCTAACATCAAGGTGGGTACAGGCTGCCGACGTTGTTGTCAATGAGATCAAGGCCGCCGGCGGCAAGGCCGTCGCGAACTACGATTCGGTCGAGAATGGCGACAAAATTATCGAGACGGCTGTCCAAAACTTCGGTCGCATCGACATCCTCATCAACAACGCCGGTATTCTGAGGGACATTAGCTTCAAAATATTAAGGACGAAGACTGGGACTTGATTATGAAAGTGCATGTCAAGGGTTCCTACAAGTGCGCCCGAGCAGCGTGGCCACATTTCAGAAAGCAAAAGTACGGCCGCGTTATCAACACTGCATCAGCAGCTGGCCTTTTTGGCAGCTTCGGCCAGACCAACTACTCAGGTACGTCAGGCCCAACATCCGATTCTTTTCTAACGCTAAGCTGCTGCATAGCTGCCAAACTCGCCATGGTTGGCTTCACCGAAACCTTGGCCAAGGAGGGTGCCAAGTACAACATCCTATCCAATGTGATTGCACCAATCGGTAAGTGCTACGTGGGATAAGCGGAGTTTGAAGTGAGATGACGCGCTAATTCGTATGACAGCTGCCAGCAGGATGACCCAGACTGTGATGCCGCCCGATGTTTTGGAAAACCTGAAGCCCGACTGGGTCGTTCCCCTTGTTGCCGTCCTGGTACATAAAGACAATGTGGACGAGAACGGCTCCATTTTCGAGGTCGGAGGCGGTCATGTAGCAAAGTTGCGCTGGGAACGATCCAACGGTTTGTTGCTCAAGGCCGACGACAGCTACACCCCTGGAGCTGTTCTGAAAAAGTGGGATCAGGCTACCGACTTTTCCAACCCTCAATATCCATCGGGCCCCAATGATTTCTTGACTCTTCTGGAGGACTCCATGAAGATGGGTCCCAACGACCAGGGAGAGAAGCTGGATTTCACTGGCCGCGTCGCACTCGTCACCGGCGGAGGTGCTGGGTAAGTTACCTCATGCCTACATCTGCCGGACCCGGCTAACACGGCTCAGTATTGGTCGCGCTTACAGTCTGGCGTTTGCGAAGCATGGCGCCTCTGTGGTTGTCAATGACCTGGCGAATCCTGACGACGTAGTCAACGAGATCAAGAAACTCGGAGGCAAGGCCGTCGGAGTGAAGGCGTCAGCTGAGGATGGTGACGCGGTTGTGAAGGCTGCCATCGATGCTTTTGGCCGGGTTGATATCGTCATCAACAACGCAGGCATTCTCCGCGATAAGGCTTTCAACAATATGGATGACAATCTTTGGGACCCTGTCCTGAATGTACATCTCCGTGGCACATACAAAGTTACCAAAGCTGCCTGGCCCTACTTCTTGAAGCAGAAGTATGGTCGCGTGATTAACACCACGTCTACCTCGGGCATTTACGGTAACTTTGGCCAGGCAAACTACGCGGCTGCTGTACGTGTTACTTCGTCTCCCCATGCGCAAAGATACTTGACTGACAGGCTTTCAGAAATGCGGTATTTTGGGCTTCTCTCGCGCACTGGCTCTTGAGGGCTACAAGTACAACATCTATGTCAATACTATCGCGCCCAATGCCGGTACAGCCATGACTAGGACCATCATGCCCGAGGAGATGGTTCAGGCCTTCAAGCCTGACTACATCGCCCCAGTCGTTCTGGCCCTTTGCAGCGACAAAGTGCCGAAGAACCCTACCGGCGGTCTGTACGAAGTCGGTAGCGGCTGGGTTGGCCAGACGCGCTGGCAACGAAGCGGTGGCCACGGCTTCCCCGTCGACGTCCCTTTAACCCCCGAGGAGGTGCTGAAACACTGGGATGCGATTCGCAACTTTGAAGATGGACGCGCCGACCATCCCGAAAAGACACAGGATGGTCTTCAGAAGGTCATGGCTAACATGGAGAACAAGAGTAACAAGGTATGACTCTGCACTTCCCGATGATGTTGTCGGCACACGTTGTATAGTAGCGCTAGTCCAGAAAAAACCTCGAGTTATTGACCGATTGAGTTATAGCAAGACGAATCGTCTAGCGGTGGAACGCAGTACCTCGACGCTATCAAAGCTGCGATGAAGGCCGAACCAAAGGGCACTGAATTCCAATACGAAGAGCGTGACGTCATGCTCTACAACTTGGGAATTGGTGCCAAGCGCGAGCAGCTGAAGTATGTCTTTGAGGGTGCTGATGACTTCCAAGTTATTCCGACGTTTGGAGTCATCCCTCCTTTTGGAACTGAAATGCCATACAACTTCGACGATATCGTTCCAAACTTTTCGCCAATGATGCTGTTACACGGGGAGCAATACCTTGAGATCAAGAAATATCCCATACCCACAGCGGCGAAGCTCGTATCTTATGGGAAGCTGCTCGAGGTAGTTGACAAGGGTAACGCTGCCATCGTCAAGAACGGCATCACAACTGTCAATGCAGAGACGAAGGAGCCCATCTTCTACAACGAGATGACGGTGTTTTTGAGAGGCTGTGGTGGCTTTGGCGGCCAGAAGAAGCCAACTGACCGCGGAGCCAGCACTGCAGCAAACAAGCCTCCTTCTAGGCATCCTGACGTCGTTATTGAGGAAAAGACAACCGAGGAGCAGGCAGCATTGTACCGACTGAGCGGTGACTACAAGTACGTTTGTCCCTTACCAATCGCTTAGTTCTTTCTTGTCGAATCCATCCTAATGTGGTTCGGTCGCAGCCCTCTACATGTCGACCCGGCTTTTGCCAAGATGGGAGGCTTCAAAGCCCCCATCCTCCATGGGTTATGCTTCTTTGGCATCGCCGGCAAGGCTGTCTACGAACGTTTTGGTCCCATCAAGAACGTCAAGGTGCGTTTCGCTGGCACCGTCATTCCTGGCCAAACCCTGGTTACGGAAATGTGGAAGGACGGTAGCAAGGTCATCTTCCAGACCAAGGTGAAGGAGACGGGCAAGCTCGCCATCGGCGGCGCCGCAGCAGAGTTGTTGGCCGATAAGAGTAAGATCTAATTTGCTTGCGACTTGTCCGGTGTATTTGAAATATTGGAAATTGGGCAGGCTTCATAGAACATGGATGTATAAGTTTCATTGCTCGACACGCAAATTCATGTGTAATCAATGGTGTTGAGTGTTTTCCCTTCGTAGTGATGCATAGATTAAAACTGTTTTCATATTACAAAGTAGTACTTGATATCGGTATTTCTTTCATAGGCTTCTTTAACGGACCGATGCAGACACTTCGATGATCCAAATCCCTGCTGGGCATCCCATTTGGGATGGCTGGTAAAAGGTACCGTTCCTGTATCACGACGCCCATGTGTGCTCCTGTAAGCTGAAAGTGGGGCGATGATTCAACTCGAAGTCGCCCCGTCTCGTATATGATGGCCAAAATCACAGAAGTTGTGTTCTTCAGAGGCTTGTCTAACCAGGCAACATTGAGTGCTCTGTAGACCACTGGCCGACCGTCAGACAAAACCGGTGTCGACTACAAAGTCGCACACTTCGGCCAAGGTCGGCAACCGTCCGTTCTTGATGTAGCTTTCGACCGACGAGACTCCATTCCTGGCGAAGCCCGTCTCCAAAAAGGCCTTCTCTGCACCACTCAGCTCCCGGTTCTCCGTCTCCCGCCACTTGGCCTCGGCCTCCTCCTTCGCCTGCCTCAGCACCAAGTCCGTATCCTCACTCTCCCATAAATTACACTTCGTGCACTCAGTGCATGGTCGTGGGTCGCCATCAGGCCGGAAATGATCACAGAAATGCCGGTAACCTTCGCCCTCGCCGTTCATACCCCCAATGTCTTTGCGGCATACGTAACACATCTTGTATCCGCAAGGACAGGTAAGTTTGTTGCAGCCTGAGTTCTTGACGAAGGACGTATGGCAACGCGGGCAGACGCGTTTGATAGCCATGCTCATGGCCTGCTCCACTTGTGTACGCAGCGCGACCAAGGATGACTCGTTGCACACGTGGATATCTGTCCACGCCTTGGAGCAGCATAGACAGGAATTCTTGTTGCACTCAGGGTTCTGACAAGTGAACTTCAGTCCACGACGCCGCCTTCGATGGCGACCAAGAGCGAGTTTCCATTGAATCACGAGGTGGTCGCCCATCGTGCGCTCGGTGCTGGCCAAGAGACAGACGACTGATGAGAGTAATAATATGGGGAGAATGAAGGGCACCGTGAGGATGCAAAGAAGAATTAGTAGAAGGCTAAGAAGGCTGTCAAGCCTAACACGTAGTCGTGTCTCGTGAGCCGGCAGGTAAACGTCATCAACTTCGGCGTATTCGCAGAATGGGCACCGGATGAGCGGTATATTCGATGCCACCAAGCTATTTTCCGCCAAACGTTGATCGAGCTTGAGGAGGATTTCTGCTCCTTTCCTCTCCTCTAGCATGGCGCGGCGCATATGGTCGTACGGGATACAGCCAGGACATCCGTCTCCTTCCACAGCCAGGCATCTCAGTGTGCCGGAATCTGTATCGATGCCGCTGTGCCAACCCTGGCCAAAAACAGCCTCTCTGATGGAATGTTGAACGCAACGAAAGCATAGCATGTGGCCATCCGCATTGCAGTTCGTGAATTCCTCGAATGTGGACTCGGTAAAGCAGCAAGCACATTCGTGTAAGGCGTGAACCTCCTCAGCCTGTTCGTTATTCAGTAGAACGGCATAACCGTGGTCTTTTTCCTCCTGGCTTTGCCTGGCCCTCTCCTTCAGTGGTTGAATTAGACTACGATACAACTCGCTGTCCAGTTCGGCATTTCCCGTAGCTTTGAGAGACGGCACGATAGCGCCCTGTCCGGTTGACTTCCAGACTACTAGAGGATGGTTCTCGGCGTCGCCAGAGGCCACAGGCTTCCTCCGGAGGAAAGAGAGGATATGGTAAAGCGCCAGGACCTCGACGAGAGAGACACAAGGGTTTTGCGTGCTTCGAGATATGAATAGTTGGATTCTGCAAGGACAGCGTTGATAGTGGATCGCGAGAGACCCTTGAACTCGTGCCAGGCCAAGGCTTGAACGGCCTGCTTGTAGTCAGAGGCCCGAAATATTTCGACACGGGGAACAAGCAGATTTCCTGGTTCTCCAGGGTCTTTTTCTTGTCGTCGAGGCTCAGTGTGTTGATGACTAGCGACTCTCCAGCGACCTTTGACCCAAGCGACACGGTTTTTCAGGAGGGCGTCGGCAACCACGGCAAGCCTGGACTCTTGGTCGAAGTTGGAAAGCATTTCGCGGAAGACCTGGATCTGGACGTCGGGAAACACGGCAGCTAAAGCCTCCAAACTGTTGTTAAGTTCGCGTATGTCGGGACAGTCGGCTGGCAGACTGCGCAGGTGTGATTCATCGTAGATGTAACCATTGTGAGAGGTGGTGTCCGCGGTCACGTCCGCGTCTACAGCCAGAGTGTTGTCGACTTTGTCGGTGGATGCAGAGGCCGAAGGCTTTGTACGAGGGGAGTGCAGTCGTTCGGTGGAGGAGCCGAGGAAGGTCGTGAAGCCCATTTCGATTGCTCATGGCCGTCGTAGGCTCTGCATGGCGGGAAAGCAGTACTGCAACGCGGTTGAATGGAATGATGAAGTAAGTGTCAACGAAGTTGCAATGACGTTGGGATCAGGGCAGATTGACGCGGTGCGACTGAGGACAATATGCCTACCGAGCGCGGCATGGAGACAGTTGGGAGGTTGTCGAGCCACGCAGTCGTCGCGGAAGCGAGGTATGTAGGTAAAGAGGTAGCGGGTGGCTTGAGGACTGTCGACAAGACTTGAAGAGGCGGTCTAGGTGATGTCGCTGTTTTTGCTTGATTTCGCCTGTTTGGGTACTAAGGTAGGCTGTGACAGGTAGCTAGGGTACTAGCATCCCGAAGGTCGCCCCCTACCGTGCTTGTGGGGAGTCTCGGGCACCTAAGATATGCTCGGGCCTGGGCAGGTGTGCCTCTGGGCGGGGTACCGTAGAATCTTGTTCAAGTCGGTTTCCGCTCCCACCTGCCCCGCCCTTGCGTACTTGTTCCATTGGACGTAATGTATAAGTAGTGTCCAGTAACTTCTAGCCAGGGCCTCTATAAGCTAGTAGGGGGAACAGTGGACAGCTTCAGGGCTTATAACGAATCAGATACCCTGCTTGAGCGGAAACCGAGTTGCACGAGGTGCCTGCCTACCGGTCGGCCTGAAGGCGACACCTTGGATACCTAAGGTACCTTAGGTAGGTAGGTACCTTACGTACCTACCCACATCGTTACTCGACTGGAGTAACGGAAAAGCGCATTATCGGACATCTTTCGGAGCGTGCATTTGCACATCATTCCCACGCTCTTTGCAGCATTGCGGCATCGAACGTACTTTCAGGCTTTCACTTGCTGCTGGATTGGTGATCGGAAATGAGTGCCCAATTCTTCATCGTTAAGCTAGTTTAAATCTATCTATCTGTGCAGTTGCTTAACTCAACGAGCCCAGGGTCGTAAGTGCCCTTTCTTGATTGAATATCCCCGGTACTGCGGACCACTCTCAAGACTTGCGATGGAGGATACCAGCGGCGCCCTAGTGGCATGTCAGTCGAGCCATCGACAGTTTGCCTTGATTGATTGACTTACTTGGTGCTGGGGGAAGATGAGGGTGTCTGCCACAACCACGTTCTCCCGGCGCGTGCTAGTAAAAACAACTACTTCGGCAATGTCGTCGGGAGTAAGGGGCTCGCAGCCACTGCAGCCAGGCGATCGTCAGCTCAGTCTATGAGAGAAGGGGGCGCCCGGGGGGGGGGGGGTCAGAGATGTTTGAGAAGAACATCGACGAGAGCCGTGGGGGCTCCGAGGCTCATTACTTACGCGTAGACGGCGTCGGCTTTGGACTTGTCACCATAGAAGCGAACGACGGAGAATTCCTACGTTCGGGTTAGAAAAGCAGCCAGCAGGCATTTGGCATCCCAACTTGAGTCGGGGACGTACAGTCTCAACCTGTCCGGGATCGATTTCGATGACACGGATGCGAGTGGCAATGAGCTCCTTTCTCAGACTGTCCGTAAAGCTACGAACAGCAGCCTTGGTGGCACAGTAAATAGAACCACCCGGGTAGGGCTCGCGTCCTGTGGTCTACGTCAACCAAGTTCTCAAGCCCATGGCCTCAAGTTCAACATACCGGCAATAGAGCCAATGTTAATAATGTCACCCGCGCCACCGTCGGGCTTTGACTTGAAAATAGGCAGGACTGCCTGAGTGATGTTGATAAGACCAGTAACGTTGGTTGCGAACATGACATTGATGTCCTCCTCGGCAATTTCAGGGGCCTTTGCGACGCCCTTGACGAGACCTCTGCATGCCCACATCAGTCTCACTCATTGACTGCAACCGCGAGGACCAGGTGAAGGCTGCTAGATTATCATGGGTGGGGACTTACGCGTTGTTCACCAGGATGCTGATGTCCTTGAAATCCTCGGGTAGGTTGGGCACAAGCTGGCGGACCTCCTCCGGGTTGCTCACGTCCAATTTGACGGGATGGATCTTGACGCCATTGCCGACCTCCTCGTTGATCTTTGCCGCGATCTCTTTCAGACTGTCGATACGACGAGCTGTGAGAATGAGCTTCAAATTGTTAGGCGACGTCCTCGCGTATTCAAAGGCAGTGCTCTTTCCAATGCCACTAGAGGCACCAGTGATGAGCACCGTCTTGCCCTCAAGGCGTCTGGCAGCAGCGGTGGCAGACATGATGGTTCTGATGTGGCTCTGGTTGAAAATGGTCTGGAAGGTGGACGATAGACGAAGATGTTGACGAGAGCAAAGCGTAGAAGAAGACAGTGAGCGGACTAAGCGGTTCATGTGTAAGAGCCAGAGGAGGAGGGAAGGGAGATTGCACAACTCGGGACTCAAAAATGAGGGCCGACTTTGAGTTGTTGATTTGAACCCTTGGGCCAAGGCGGCGTGTAACCTCAGGGACGAATGATTCTCAGCACGTTTCCGACTGATTTGGGACGGATAAGACGAGGGGAAGTAGATGATAGAATAAAACGGCACGGCGGACGGAATGGATAAGCCCCACTATGCGGGGTTTCAACAGCCCGATAACCGGCGGGGTGACGCGATTGCATCATTTCCTATCCGAGGTGTGTGCTCTTCTAGGCCTTACACGGGTATGGTCACTTAGAGTACTTATGCCACAGTAAACGGCCAGAGGGATAGAGAGGACTTCATCGCGCATTGGTGTAGATACTGAGGGGGCAGGCGATGCCACATCACCTGCACGTTGTCTGTCATACCAAACGAAGATGAGTGCAAGGGAGTGTCCAACTTGGCGGGCTTTCCTTACCCCGCCACCGCACTACACACTGTAGGAGGATTCATCGTCATGTCTGTTCATCATGCGTTGCCGCCGGGCTCGCCAATCTATGTGTCATCTATCGTACGCCAAAAACAAAGCTACCAGCCTTACTCATATTCAGTCTGTCGAAGACACGAGCGTTGTCGCTGCCGACGCCCTTCTTCTTCTCTCCATCTCTGTCTTGATGTGCAGTTGTCGCTGCTCTTCGATCGAAATCCGATTCCGACGGTAGGCTCCCAAGCTGATCAGTATTGCCACGCCTGACAAGATGGCCCCAACCTTCATGTCTTGTTGGAATGAGTCTGCGTACACCTGTCGGACAGCCGTAGCTTGCGCCTCCGTCAGGCTCGTTCCCGCTCCGGTTATCGTTGACAACTGGGCTGGTCCCAGGACTCCTGTCAACTTATCTCTCATATGAGTACCTAAGATCGCCGTCGACGCCGCAATTCCTAGACTACCGCCGAGAATACGGACTTGTGCGATGATTCCCTGAGCTGCAGCTGTGATCTGTTAGGAACGAAGGCAGAAGAGGTGCAGGGCTGGCGCGGCACTTACCATGGTCCGGAATCTCGGATTCTGTTGTGCCAAGGATAGTGGCCGACGTTGCTGACAATCCGAATCCGAAGCCAACCAGAGTTAGAAAACCTAGTGCCTTCGGCTCCAGCTCAGCCGACGATGATAATGTAGTTAACAGACCGCAACCCAGGGTCATGAAACAACTTGCGGTGAACAGAGTCTCAAAGAGAAGGTTTCTGTTCTTGCTCACCAGGCCGCCAAGAGTACTGCCCAGAGCGACGGATCCTAGCATTGGCAGGAGAAGTATGCCGGCGAGCAAGGAGCTTTTGTTGTTGACGATCTGCAGGTGAACAGGGAAGGCGTAGACAACAAGTAGGTACGGAAATCCCAGAAACATAGTATGCAGCATAGCAGCAACGTACACGTGGTTTCGTAGCAGTCGAACCGGAATTGCCGCCATGACGCGCTTGTCCCAGAACCGAGCTACGAGTGTCTCCCAACCTACCAAGGCAATGAAGGAGAAGACGCCTAATGTGACCGGGACTATGAAAACAGCCCGATGAAATTCGTCCCCATCCTGGCCAACGTTCTGAAACGAGAAAACAACGAGCACGGAGCCAGTCACGAGGAGGAAGGACCCAACAAAGTCTAGTTCTTTCCAGGCTCGGCGTTGCAGGCTCGGGAGGTGCTTAGCCTGAGGCCAAGTCAGGTAGAAAACGACCATGGAGACGAATCCAACTGGACCACTAGTAGCTAATTAGCATCAGCCCGAGATGGCTGTGACAAGACTTACTTGATCCAGAAAATCCATCGCCAAGAGGTGTAATGCGTTAAGATGCCGCCAAGCACGGGGCCAAGAACACCAGCACTAGCGATCACCAGTCCCACGAGGCTGGCGATATGCTGGCGCAGATGATTCGGGCTAACCTCTGGGAATATGATCATAGTAATGGAGTACAGACCTGGTGCAGTCAGTTAGCTCTATTCCGCTAGGATTGCAACACGTCCAACCTACCAGACCCGCCTAGGCCTTGAAGTGCGCGGCATGCGATCAACTGCTCAAGGTTCTGAGAAAAGCCACAGCCAAGGGAAAAGCAGAAGAAGATGACGAAGCTTGCCAAGAAAGCATTACGGCGCCCGACAACATCGGAGACTCGGGCGAACAGTACTGCACAGCTCAGGTAGGTGAGCGTGTAAGCCAAAGCAACCCAGTTGATGAGATCCATGGATTCAAATTCTGCGCCGATCGTATACAGACTCGTGGCTACAATAGAAGAGTCCAACATGGACAGGAACAGGCCAAGGCAAAGTCTACCTCTTGATCAGTATTGGGACACCGGCGATGGGGACGAAAGTAACACACCCGACACTAAGTAACCAGAATCTCCATGCTGGCAGGGAGGCATCGCGATATTGGTGTCTCGGCAACGTCTCCGCCTTGGCGGTCTCGACATCGCCCTTCAAGTGACCCATGGCTTCCCTAATTGACAGTGATCTGAGGCTTTCTTGACCGGCCGTCCGAAAGAGCGTTTGACTGTTCTGAGGAGGAAAGCTTGTCGATCGATCGTGAGTACAACAAGCGGAATAGAACTGTGGCGTTTGGCGACAGCATCGGCAGGCTTAGAGCTTTCAAACAAGAGAGGCGAAAGCCAACTGTGCTAGAGCAGGGCGACTTCTCCGATGGAAAGGACAACACCGCAATGTCAGGCTACAGGTCCTCGGGCTCGGAACATCGGCGGCGACGAAGACTCGTGATAAACAGGTATAGCGGTTGGCGGCAGGACAGCACAACTCATAGTGAAGAATGCGGCAATGAGATGGCCGGGATGGCGACTGGAGGGCGCTTGGGAGGCGCGTCATGGAGCGAGCAAACACAGAAAAGGAGATGCGAGGCAACGGAGAACCATGATTAAAAAGGCAAATAGATAGACGGTGCCATTTCCGAATGCAAGAAAAAATGAGTCGGCGTTCGGAGCGACAAATGGAAACAGGACCACACGAAAAAGCATGTTCGGCGTTCAAAATGCATTCGCATTCGACCCACTAGCTCCGAATCACGCCCCAAGGTAAATCACCCAATTCAAACCACCGTCTCTGGGCAATCAACCTCCTAGTATGTCTGGATTCGCGGCTCATGGCCCTATTCGTTTCTCGCCCGACGCTGCCGGCCGTAAGCTGATTCCGTGGGCGAAGGCGGCGTGGAGCCGGCGCGCCACGCCGACCCCCAGAGACTGAGACCAGTGGTGAGACAAGGCCCAAGGCCAGTCAGTGTAAGCAAGGGCAAAGCCAACCGAAAAGGAAAAGACGAAGAGGAGGAAAGAAGAAGAAGGGCGTCAAGATTCCAGGCGTTCGCTATTTTCGGCGTCTCGTGGTTCTCGCTAGGGACCAGCATGTTTTGATTACAGATATGGAATGCTCTGACAAGTGGTCAAGACCTTGAGCCGCGCGCCGTTGAGGATGCGGGCGCAGCATGGTCTAGGTTCAATTTGAGCCAACAACACCCGCCAGCAGCCAGTTCCCTTGAATCCGCCTCGTCTTCAACATGTGGGGAAGCTGCCACTTGTGATCCAAGGTCCTCAATACCGAACCTAGCGTCGGAGGTCATTGGGGATCGGGGTCGGTGTCTGCTGGCAAGGTGACGATGCACCGATGCACCAAACGCTGGCATAACGAAATGAGTGCCAACCCAAGAAAGGCGCAGTGCGCAACAGAGACACCGAGCTACAGTATGGGTAGACGCCCTAGTCGGCACTCATGAGTAAAAATGCATTGGAAAAAGCGGGCTGAAGGTTGAGGTATGTTTCGATTAAGTGTCTCTCAATCCTTGGGCAATATACAAGCCTTTGCAATAGACCTGGAAGTTCCAGGCGGCTTGGTTTCGGTGTCAGCCAGCATCTGAACGTGTATTCACCTATTCCGCATCGATGTCAAGACGACTAGATACATCTTCCCACCTACGCGAACATGATTGCTTTGCGCAGAGAACGTTGATAAAGATGGCGGTGTCTCTGACGTCGGGCGCCTGGCGATAGGTGCGTGAGTCAAAATTTCTCTACCACAGAAGTAAGGCTGCTGCGACGGCCACGCACCTCCAGGCTCCCTCTATGCTGAGTGGTGCTATCAGGGCACCTGCAAGGGGCCCTCTCTCACAATAGAAGGCAAGAAAGGCGGCGGATGAAGCAGGTCGGGGAAGGACGAAAGCAAATCTCCCGCGAACATGAGCGCGGTAATGAAGGGGAACCTGAAGGTTGGCTTACCTGTCCATTTTGCTTATTTCCCGATTTCAGCTTAATTTCAAAGACGAGGCCCTAGCAGTGTAACGGGACGGGACCTGACCCGCTGTCACGCCCGGAAGATAGTTGCCACACTTCCGAAAGAGTGAACCCCGCCAGCACGGTAGCACCTTAGGCCCGAAGGAGCTCTCGTCACAGCAGCTCGTGTTGTTACCTTACCTTATGTAAGCATTCCCCGACCAGCTAATTCTGGGCGGTGGGTACCTAGCTCGCCCTACCTGAGGTACCCTGCTACCTTATTAGGCAGGCAAGTGCAATCCGACTACCTACCTCCCAGCCAGGACAGCCAAGCGGAGCTCAATCGGGCTTCTACCCATCTCATCGGAGGCATCTCGCTGCAACGGTACCTGGACGTCTTAACAAACTACATGTTCCGTCCGTCGGCGTCACAACATCAAGCGTAAAAACCTTCCAAATCGTTCGATCCTCTGTGGCGTACAGTCCATCATGACTGATATCATCGCCGGCCAAGCTCTGCCCTCCCTCCTTGTTCCTTCAGAAAAGGAAAAGAAGTATGATCGCCAGCTCAGATTATGGGCTGCCAGCGGCCAGGCTGCTCTGGAGTCGGCCAATGTTTTGCTAGTCAACTCTGGCTCGGGGACTGTCGGCGTAGAAACACTGAAGAATCTTGTTCTTCCAGGTAGGTATCACGTGGCTATGCCTCATTCGACCTGAACAGAGCAGCTAATCGAACTCAGGTATCGGCAAATTCACCATCGCTGACGACACTACCGTGACTAAGGCCGATCTGGGTGTCAACTTTTTCCTTGACGAGAGCTCTCTGGGTAAGTCTCGTGCACAGTGTTGCACCGAGCTACTTCTTGAGCTCAACCCAGAAGTCGAGGGTGATTGGCATCCTCAAAACTCGGTGAGCAACCCAGAATGCCCCATGCCAAGGAACTCATATGCTAACAACAGGAACAGGAACCCCTGGATATTGGAAAAGTTCTAGGCAGTGACAGCCCTTTCACAATCATCCTGTATACGCTGCCCATCAGACCAGAACATCTCAATGCACTCGAGTCCTACAGCCGAGAACACAAGACGCCACTCATAGCCATCCACTCAGCGGGTTTCTACGCTTACTTTAGGCTGCGTCTCCCTGGCGTATACCCTATCATCGACACTCACCCAGATGCAACTGCCACTACGGACTTGCGTCTTCTGACACCGTGGGAAGAATTGGAGGCTTTTGCCGAGGACATGACCAACGACATCGACGGCCTTGATAACCACGAACACGGTCACTTGCCGTTCGTAGTGATTCTTTTACACTACCTCAAAGTATGGAGATCAACCCATGACGACCTGCCGCCCACCAACTACAAGGAGAAAGTCGAGTTCCGCAAGATGGTAGCCAACGCTGCCAGGCTCGATAACGCGGAGGGTGGCGAGGAAAACTTTGAAGAGGCTGTCGCTGCGGTCTTGAAAACCATCACGCAGCCATCCCTGCCCAGTGCTGTAAAGCAGGTGTTTGAGTACCAGCACACCAACGAGGTACGTACAAAATGAATCGCATAGGAACCGGTGCTCACCTAGTCACAGGTGAAATCAACGTCAAGTTTCTGGGTCATTGCCGCAGCAGTTCGCGACTTCTACGAGAAGCATAAATGTCTGCCGCTCCCCGGCGGTCTTCCGGACATGAAGGCCCAATCCAATGTCTACATCAAGCTACAAAACATCTACAAGGACAAGGCTCGCAAGGATGCTGCTGAGGTTCTGGGCATCGTTCGCCAAAATCCTTGTGGCGAAAGCGTTGACCCGGCTGAAGTTGACATGTTTTGCAAGAATGCCGCTTTCATCAAGTTGATCATCCCCGCAACTGACGGGGTGGACCAACTAAGAAGCGTAGCTCGTAAGTATAGCACTGTTGTCTACTTCAAATGTGCCATAGCTGAACCATCGACAGAACAGGAATTTGCCAACGACGAGCTGGCCAAGGACCCGTCAATGCCGATGCCTCTTTCGCTTCTGCCAGTATATCTTGCTCTCCACGCAACATCCCACACCTCTTCGGCCACACCGGATGATATTATGGCATCCGTCCAGAAAATCCTGCCAGATGCTCATGACAACAAGCGAGTCATCGAAGCCGCTCACGAGGTGTCCCGTGCTCGTGGCGGAGAACTTCACAACGTCTCCGCCACGGCAGGCGGCATGGTGGCCCAGGAAACGATCAAGGTAATCACGAATCAGTACATCCCAATCGAGAACACGTGCATATTCGACGGCATTGGAAGCCGGACCCAGGTACTTCGCTTGTAGACCCGGGAAGGCTTTCCACTCTGCCGACCTCCCTTGCCACTTAAGCATGCATCACAATCAATGACACCCTTCAACCGGCATACATGCATTTGGAGGGGTAGACGAAAACATGCGCAGGTTTCCTATGGACTTCATGGCCGGGCTTGCAGATCCCGGAGGATAGGGTGCCCTGGCATTAGGGAACGTCCATATAGCAGTGTGAGCAGCAACCCTGGTCGCTGGGATGCTTAGGCCTTTGGGCTCGGCGTGAAGACAGCACTCTTGCATGTGTGATGCACAAAACTGTTGTGCAAGGCCGGAGAATGTAACCCTTCAACAACTACCTCGAAAGACCCCGTTGAGCGTGTGGGGTCTGAGGAGAACCTCATCGGACCGCAGTCCCTTGCAGTCGGAATTTGAGTGGAACGCCGAGGAATAATGGGCTCGACGGGCGCAAAGGGCATCAATACTGCCGGGTCCCGAACGTATGATCTGGTAGAGAGATGCAAGTGTCGTTCGCTGAGAATGTGACTGTGAAGTGGACTTAGAATTGGGAGCCGAATAGCGACTTCCCGGAATACAAGTTTGTAACTTAAAGAGCAGGTCTCACACAATGGGTCATTCATATACTCGCCGAGATGCCCAGTTCTGTGCAGATATTGTCAGATTACCAATCTTCAATTGGTGGACGTTGTTTGGTTTTAAAGGGCAAACCAGTGCCATCGCTCTGAAGTGCGTGGCCTTGGTCTCTCGGCCTAGGTACGCAGTGGCTTCTTCGCTGGTCAAACGCAGGGAGGCCGGGTAGAGGCAAGTGGCACTGAGGCTGATGTCAAGGTACGAGTAGCAAAGCGCTATAAACGGGCCGTGAGGTTCCTCTTAATAAGCCGTCTTCCAGCGGCCCAATCCAGCGTCAAGGTTTCTAATGCTGCTGGTCATGGGGAGCAAGTGGGCAAGAAGAGGGATGCAAGACGTGGGCTCCGGCTGGCTTTCCGAAGATGGTTTGTCGAAGCCATAAAAGAGGGTGTGTTGGCTGCTCTTGACTTTCTTTTCATTCTACTCCCACGGCCAGCAACAACATCCGGTCTAGGTCTCTGGGAACGAAGAATGAAAAGTGACAATACGCGACGGGCGTCAAACCGCCTTGTCGTCGTTGCCCCACACTAGCTGTGCTGACCACCAAATGCCCTCTGCAATATATCGTTCCAACAACTTGAGAGCTACCTTCCATCCCAGGGAGCTTTCAAACGGGCGGGGTATGTTGACTTTGAGTGATTTGCGACAAACACAGACGGGTCTCCCGAGGTGGATGTGCAATGTCATAGACAAGCAAAATCTTCGCGGTCGACGCTGTTGCTTGGGTCCTGTGAGCTCGAAGCTGTCTTGATAATGGAGACTGTAATATGATCTTAGTTCCTCAAATGCCACGAAAGGAAACTCGTCAATGTCAAATCAAGCTATTAGGTGCGACAATGCGTAGGTAACTTTGAATCCAGCCCATCCGCGCGCACACATACACATACCCCTGTCCTGACCACCCGTGACTTTTCATTCCCAAAGGAGGGATGCAGCTAGGGAGGGAGCAAAGACGCAGACGGTTCGTTAGGTCCGATGGCCAGTATGAACTAAAATTTCTTGACATGGGGAATGTGGGATTGGACATCAACTTCTGACAGTCGCTAGACCCGTGTCTGAAGTCTTTATGAAATGCGCATATTTCACCCCGCCATTGACGAGGTATTTCGGAAACAGCCTTGTGAGTTGCTTGCTGGTATTCCGATACTTTGTTGATATCATCGACACCGTTCGAAATTTAACGAATGTTGCAATATAGGGGTCGCAGCATCTGCCGGGAAATACGTCTAGTAACACAGCATACACTGACACCTACGCTCCGAGCCCGTGGAAATGCCGCTGTGTGATCGGCAGATGGGAAGAGAGAAGAGGAAGAAGTCGTAGGGGAGGGATGAGGAGGAGGGAGGATGAATGCATATGAACAGACAGCGTTATGGTTGGGGCCGTGACAAACATGCTGACTGACTGGACGATAGGACATATAGACATACATGGAGCATCAGCAGCTGGCCGCGTCATTCCAGCCATAGCAGCCACCATTTGCATGAAAATCTGCCTGTCTCTTTCCCAAGTCGACCGAAAGACGCGAGGATGTGGGGAAGCAATCGGGTAGTCGTCGCATGATGCGACGTAGAGACACGCCACAACACCATTCAACTTTACGCAATGAGTCTGACAATGTTCCAGGCCGAGGATCAGGGACAGGCGGATGCACGGTAACACATGATCACTCGGGCGCAGAAGCGAGAGATGTAGCCGGTTGAGCATGCCTACGCGCTGTTTGACGGCTGTTGCTGTCTGTCTGCTAGGCCGCATATGAGAAAGGGTGCATTGGATCATCTGCCGGGTAAAGGAGGATACTCGATTAACTTCAGGCAATTGCCTCCCGTGAGCGGATAGCGGGCGGCAGAGGAAAAGCTGGGGTATGTGTGTCTGCCCGTGTGTCTCTGTAGGTGTGCATGGAAATGGTTACGCGCGGTTCGCCGGGAGAAGTTCCAGGCCAGGCACATTTTCCCGTCTCGTTGTTAGCTAGCAACCCTGCAACACCGTCGTCTTCGTGTCGACCAGGGAATCTATGCGCAGAGGACAGGTGAGGCATCTGTACTACCTACCTGATGTTCCTTGCATGCAACGTGGGTTCTCTGAGCACTGTCCACATCGCGTAGCCGAACCCTTAAATCTGGCCCTGCACATCTGTGATGTGAATTGCAGCGGATGCAGGGGCGCTAGGAGGAAGTAGTTGGGGGGATAAGAGTGGGAGGGAAGCAGCCTGTGCCGATGGGATTGGATACTGAGGAGGGAGAGAAGATGGGTCATGGGGCCGGTAGAGTTCGCAATGCCAGGGTACCTAAGTTGAAGTCAACAGGAAGACGCGGCGGGAATATGGGCCGCTTCATTTGTGATGTTCGCCAGTGTCGTCAATGAGATTCGCTACTGGATGGGTCATTATGCGCCCCGGGTGGTTGCAGCAGGGCCGTTTCTCCGTCATGGAGGATCTTGGTTGAACAATTGTGCACTGCCGCGGTTACGGGTTGCTTGTGGTTTCGATGTGTTTGAGGGCAAACCGAATTGGCACTTTTTTCTTCTTCTTTGGTCTTGACACCCTACCTACCCTCATGTCTCGTGGACAGTAGACTATCTGTTCTGGCAATCGTTTTCTTCAACAACCTTGAGGTTGTGGGGCGATTTGGAGAAGCAGGGGTATTATGACACTGACAGGGGTGCATCCTGGATCGGCGGCGCGGTCCTGCTGGCTATTGTACTGCATAGTAGCAAAATGATAGGGAGATGCAGATATTGAGGACCCAACTCCAGTTAGGATTTTCCTGAGCCTGTGGAGGGACGGAAATACATAGTGCCTGGAGAACCTCACCAGGTCAGGTCCCGAGGTCCCGCCGGCGCTCAGTGTCCCGTTTGCACCTAGGCACCTTAGGCAGGTACTCCAGACTGCGGAGAATGTGGGTCAGCCCGACCTTAATTAAGATAGGTAAGGTACCTGGGTTGAGGTGGATAGGTACGTACTGCGTGGTAAAAGGCACCTAGGTAGGTAGGCACTAGGCACCGGTTGCAGTTCGGCCCCAACACGTGAAGGGCAACGGCCCCGCCCGATTGAGATTTCCCCACCAGTAAAGGATTAACGGCTGTCATGGGCAAGTTCATCTCGCATCGCCGGTGCCATCGGGAACGGTAGGGTAGCGAGCCTGCCTTTCTTACCACCCCTCCTCCGCCTGGCAGGAGGTGGTCTCATCACGTAGCTGTTGCTTTTCCCGGCTGGGAGTCCCCTTCATGTCCTTCCAAACACCATCTCTCTTTTCCCGTCCGGTTTTTTTTTCTTTTCTTCTTTTTGCCCCTCACACGGCTGGTCATGCGAACGAATGTTCGTCCCTTCCAGTGTCCCCAACTTCTCCAGATTTCCAAGCCCCAATCAGCTCTTCAACCGACTTTCCATTGAAGTGGACCCAACCACATTTCTGCACCTACGTAGCCTTCTTCTCCGCATCACATATTAAACACTCACAGCCATACCCAATCGTTTTCATGGATCCATGCAAACCGTACCATGTATACTCACCCTTCTTTAGGTGCCTATTGCTTGAACATGTTCCTGATCTCAGCAACCCAAGACGGGCACTGCCAATACATCGCACATGCGCTTTGTGCCGTCATGGCCAGCCTTCGCAAGAGAACACCCAGGCATCTTGGGCGACCAAACATGGTGACAACACACCACCACTTTTACCCACCTCGCTAGCCGTGATGGCTACCGCACACTCTCCAAAGGTGGATCGTCCCCCTACGACATAGGCATACACATCGTCGCAGTTCCGGAACAAATATACAGCATTCAACCGCTTCGGCTGGCCCAGCTAACACTGGCCTAGGTTAATCCCTGTCCCGTCCCCATCTTCTTCTACCCCCCGGCCAACCCCCGAAGGGTGCCTGCCTCCCACAAGCCAGTTCGTCCAAGTTCACCTCTAAGGCTTGGTCTACTCGCCCCAGCCCGGCCAGCCGACACGGCATTGATGTTCCATCGCTCTCCTTCGCCATACGTGCTCACATATACCCCTGACCACCTTCTCCACACCCAATGTTGCTGATCTGGCGGTCCTCCGAATAGCTGCCGGAGTTCTAGTGCATCTTCCGGTTTCCCTCGACTAGCCTGCCTTGTAGATATAAGATTTGGGTTCAACCGACATGTCCAAACCATTCGCCCAGTGCCTTGACTCGACACAGAGCAGACCTGCTACTCCTCAGCAGGCAACGACCGAGGCAGGTCTCCCAAAACTGTATTACATACTATCTCCGGGGTTTTGCAATTTACCTCTACTCGCGGCCCTCAATTGCTTCCTTACATCTGATCCGCCAAAGCAAGAAGCATTCGTCGCCGACGGTGAGCATGGCGCCTTCAATTCCAGTTCCCAATCAAGGTGGCATGTTCCATACTTGTAAGTACATGTTCATCATACGTTCATGTCCGTTCCCTCTCGATAGTTGCTCACCTCGCGTGCCTCAGTCCAGGGCGTCACGCCGCGAAAACCCTCAAATGAGCCCCAGGACAACGGGAAAACACCTGGTTCAACGGGCTCTAAGCGAATCACCACCCCACATGCATGTGCTGAATGCAAGAGGCGAAAAATGTGAGCTTTGATGCCCAGACCTGCCAACTCGGGACCCATCTGACTCCATCGTAGCCGCTGCGACGGTCAACAGCCATGCGGCCAATGCCTCTCGAGCCGCGCGCCGAAAAGGTGCTTCTATGATAAGCACAGGCAACGCGTCATTCCTTCGAGGAAGACCCTCGAGGCGCTGTCACAATCTCTCGAAGAATGCCGCTCCATCTTGAAGCGCCTGTTCCCAAGCCAAGACGTCCCATCTCTGCTGCCACTCTCTCGCCAGGAGCTACTGAGCCTCCTTGGACGGCCCATTCATGAGACCCCAACCGCGCTTCCCTCTCCCCCTCTCCATGCGTCTCCCCTCTGCCAAGAGCTCGAGTCTCCTGTCTGCTCAGGCTCCGAGCACGGTCTTCCCAGTCTCGAATTGATGCCGGGGCGGAATGCTGAGTGGGATGAGGAACGCCGTGGCCGCGACCCCATTCCCATTGAAGCCGACGACGTCAACGCACTATCCCTATCTGTGGATCGGCAATCGTCCTACCTGGGCGCCTCCTCCATCAAGGCAGCCCTAATGTGCTTGCTCAAAGTCCAGCCCGCACTGCGAAATTCTCTCACCACACCGCTCCACAGCGTCGAAGTCACCCACAACTTCCCGACTACGCGAGCAAGGGGCACCATATCCAAGGACACCCAGCGCATTCCTTGGTCGTGGAAAGGGCAGACCCTCATCGATGCCTACTTCAAGCGCATCCATGTTTTCGTCCCCATGCTGGATGAAGCCTTGTTCCGTGCTGACTACCTCGAAGGCCAGCGATTTGACGCACCATGGCTGGCTCTACTCAACATGGTTTTTGCCATGGGCAGTGTCGTGGCCATGAAGTCGGATGATTACAATCACATCAACTATTACAACAGGGCCATGGAGCATCTTCCAATAGATGCCTTTGGAAGCAGTCACATTGAGAGCGTTCAGGCCTTGGCTCTAATTGGTGGTTACTATCTTCACTATATCAACAGGCCCAACATGGCAAACGCTGTTCTTGGCGCGGCGATCAGAATGGCGAGTGCTCTTGGCCTTCATCGCGAGAGCCTGGCGCAGGGATCCAGTGACATTGCTGCCGCCGAAACCCGGCGTCGTACGTGGTGGAGCTTGTTCTGTCTTGACACTTGGGCTACAACTACGATGGGCCGGCCATCATTTGGCCGTTGGGGGCCCGCGATCAACATTCGGCCCCCGGAGTTTGGGATCAACCAAGTCAGTTACCGGCATACGTGCCGTCGCCAGCCTTGGAAAGGAGCTAACAGTTGTCTTTATAGGCCCGAGACTCTGCTCAACACGCCGGCATTCTGCCCCTGATCGAGAACATCAAGTTCTGCAAGATTGCCACCCAGATACAAGACATGTTGGCAATATCTCCTCTGCTGCGGGAAGAAGATCGCTGCAATCTGGACGGTCAGCTGGTCAACTGGTATGGCAACCTGCCGTGGTTGTTGAGGACGACCGATCCCTGTGCAGAGCCACTGTACATGGCTAGGTGTATTATGAAGTGGCGTTACCAAAATCTCCGCATGCTTCTCCACCGACCAGTCCTGCTCAGTATTGCCAGCAGCGTCGCTTCGCCCCAAGTGGCAGAGCAAGATGTTGACGCTGTTGAGACGTGCCGTGAGCTCGCCAAGCAGACGATCGAGGACATTGCACGAGAATGGACTCGCAACCAAATGTCCGGATGGAACGCTGTATGGTTCCTCTACCAGGCTGCCATGATACCCCTTGTCAGTGTCTTCTGGCAGTGTAATAGCCCACGCGTTCCCGAGTGGCACCAGCAGATCGAGACGATACTCGACCTTCTCGAGGCTATGGAAGACTGGTCCTTGGCAGCACGCCGAAGCCGCGAGGTGGTGTGGCGAATGTATGATGCGTCTAGACAACCCTCAATGCGGTCAGAAAGCCCCTTGCAAGCTATCGGAGATGAGCAGGGTTTACTGATGACCGAGACGGAGCTGCATATGTCACCCATCGGACTGGAGCCGGAAGGGATGGGCATAATGGGCATGCTTGACCAGCATGGTCTCTGGGACCTAGACGGTATGTATTGGGGTCACAGTCCGGGTCAGGGCATGGAATTCCCCCCATACAATGTCAATGAGCAGATCATGAGCATGGATTACGGCATGATAGGGGGTCAGGCCGCGCCGATGGACAGCCACTTCTTTGGCCCCTAAAGGGGCAAGCCTCTGAGATGGCTTTCTTTTTCCTCATTCGTATGGATCTCTCTTTCTCTGTACATAGTTCTCTTGTTGACCTCGGGTCTGATGTAAATGCCTGGCATTGGCTACCAGCGACGTTGAGGGCGCTAGCCAGCTGGGTAGCCAGCCGCGGTAGCAGTATACATATTTTGATGTATTTGTATGTCAGACAACTACGGCCTCTTTCTCTATCACACGAATTGTTAATCACGTAGAGTAGCATGCGGGAGCTAATCAGCGTAAATAATCTCATGGCGGCGCGAAAGGGGGAGGGAATAGAGTGGAGAGTACCCAAAACGACCACGATGGTAGATGTACACGTGAACAGCGATGCTAGGGATGACAGCTACGGGTGAAATATAACACAAAGGTGATTGTTAACCCCGACCAGTTCTACCCGATCTATGAATACTGATTGGACTTTCGGCCTGATACCACCCGAGACTCTGCACTGACATGTCCAGAGAAGGCTTTTCTGAAATGTCAGGAGAAGACAGTCTCTGCCATGCAAACTTGCCGTGGCTAGTCGTTGGTATAGCGTCATACGACAAAGCCATAGGTAGACTTGCTGACAGCTGTACTTAGGATTGCATTGGGTGCTGGATATGGGTAAGCAGGATAAACAAGTGGGTAATCCTAGCATGTCACAGTAGCAGAGGGGCCGTGGGAGACGATTGGAACAGCAGAAGGCAAGGTTGGCACGTGTTGGACAGCTAAGCCGGATGTATTTGAGGAATGGAGCAAGAATGCGAGTGTAAAGCCCGCAGCACACCTCGCGGGGTGGGAAAATATGTCTGGACGTAACGTATCCGTAGGTTGGGGAGTTATTCCACAGTCAGAGTCAAAGGGTACACAGCCATAATCCTGGATCAGCGGGTTAGAAGGAACAGTATTCCTGGCCGGAAACAACTTAGGCTGCGCAGGTGGATGCGCAGGTATCCGAAGGATAACATTGCAATTGGGCGGATAAATGTGAAAGTGGAGGACCACCCGATGGTCGTTTGGATTGTCGGGCCGCATCGATTTTTGCTTCCCCTGTCACCCCACCCCCAATTGTCCCATGGTCCTTGCACTTTGTGCTCTGACATTGGGGCAGCCTTCTTCTCCAGCTTGAGTCGCATCGGCAAGTTGCGGCCATTTGTGAGCAGCCAGTACACATGATGCAGGGAAGCACTACAGAAGACTTGTCACGACAGCCTCGAGTGACGTAGTGTAAGAAAAGTGGAAATACGCATCCACGATTACGAGCATGAGATGGAAATGTTGGGCATGATACTATGTGTGCGTAGGCCCGAGATACCGACTGATGCGTTGCGATGTCTGAACGGCGGTTGATGAGGTGGAATAATGGCGATGTCATGCAGGCCTTGATTCAGCAACATCTGCCACAGATTGGAGAATCATCTGAACCCGACCAGCGTGTAAATTCTTTTCCTTTCGTAGTCATGTATGTACTCCGTAGCGATGGACCCCAACGCTCCGTATTGCGGGTACGTCCGGGCTTAGGTAGGCTCGGGAGACGGCCCCACACCGACCTTCCGAACATGCCAACAGCAGCCGAAAGGACTCAATCTCCAACGCCGGTCCCAAGTGGTGTGTTCCAAGGAATAGATATCTCACCAAGTAAGGGCTGTAAACGGGTGTGGCGAAAGACAACCAAGATACAATTGCTACTTTCACTGTTCACTAGCCATGTCTCGTTACAAGACGCATGTTCGTCGGGTGTATGACAAACGGGAGGGCACTGTACTAGGCAGTGACTTCCAACAATTCAGCGTAAGAATATTCAGTGGATAAATCTGGCAGTCTCGAGCTTCCCCCGGCCTTGCACTTGCACCTGCACCCATACGAAATGTTGGAATCGACTTCACTCACCACTGGCTGGCACTCATCCCCCCTTTCCCTCGCGCATACATGTACCCTTTCGCGAAGCGGGAAATCGTTGATGCCAGCGTCGCGTTGGTAAATTCTTCGACGCCCTCCCGAGTGTCATGAATTTTAAAGCTGGGTCTAGTTCACATCCGAAGAACGGGTTCGTCTCCTCGACCTGCAACTGCCAGAGTGTCGTCGCCGCATTAACAACATCGAAACTTTTGCAGCCAATTCTTGCCAAACAACCATAGCCGAGCGACGCAATGGAACACGCACTTAGATGCAACGTGAGAGAATGCCGGAGTGAGGTCGGGCAACAGGCGTTGGTCACTACTTGCAGGTGAGCCAACCCTCAAGCAAGCGCGGGGAAGGACGAGGGAGCTCATACTCTGATGATTTGAAAAGTCACATATTTTGCGTCGAGTGTGCCGCCAGACATGGTCTCTCAGGACCAGTCTCCGACCGTCAGAGAAAATGTCCAGCCTGTCGGACTGGGCTCCAAGGGCCTGATGACGCTGTCCTGGCCAATTTAAACCTGACTGAGGACTACAGAGGTGCCTTTCAAAAGTTTTGACCAAGGCCCGTGCCACCTCTAGCCCCACATACGCCTGGCGCCAGCCGTCAGTCACCCTCACTATACCAAAAACGGCTAGTATGCCAGCTCATTGCTTTTTTCTGGGGGCCTACTAGGGCCCTGGCAAACCTTCTCGATCATATCAACAAAAATGCGTTATATTGATATCACTGCTTTTTCAACCTCTTTTTTTTACCCTACTAACAATGCCGCCTAACTCAGATCCTATTCAGAGGGCAGTTGTTATTGCTTTACGATCCTCTCATGGCGGTAAAACTACTAAGGAGATCTCATAGATTACTGGCCTACCTGTTCGGTCGATCAACCGCATCTACGCGCACGCCATGGAGGCTGGTTTCAAGATGAACGAGAAAGCCCTCGTTATCCTACCTAACCATGTTATCAATAAACCCTGCTCTGGTCGACCTAAGAAGTAAACTGCAGCTGCTATTGACGCTGTTACCTTGAAGGTATCCTAAGACTGCTATAGTTATGAAAAGAACTGTGCTGATATTGCTGGCGATCTCACTAGAGAGGGCATCAGGGTCTCGGCAACTACAGTATGGAGGATCCTTCGGACGGCTGGGTATCAGAAGACTAAGCCTACCTGCAAGCCCGGCCTAACGGCCAGGATGAAGGCTGAGAGGCTTGCCTGGTGCCTTCGCTATAAGGACTGGATATTGGAGGACTGGAAGAAGGTTATCTGGTCGGACGAGACTAGTGTCGTCCTGCTTCACCATCAGGGAGGGTACCGTCTCTGGCGTCGTCCTGACGAGGCTTATACCTGCTCCTGCATTCGCAAGCAGTGGAAGGGCTACTCTGAGTTCATATTTTGGGGGTGTTTTTCCTACGAATTAAGAGGTCCTTGCTACTACTGGATGCCAGAGTCGGCAAAAGACCTTAAACTGGCTACTAAGGAGGTTGCTGCCCTGAACGCTAAGCTGGAGCCTATTAAAAGAGCTGAGTAGGAGTTTATTACCCCCTTTACATGCCTAGGATTACATAACAAACCTGGGCCTTGCCCAGCCTGGCGATAGAACGAAAAGAATGGCAAGCTGGTGTGCAAGTCTAAGGGTAGTATTAACTAGTATTAATACTAGAAGGAGATCCTGCTGCCTAAGCTGTTCCCTCACGCCTGCTGCTGCAGCTAGGATGCTATTATATAAGAAGATAAGACGCCATCCTACAACCACTAGTTCAATCAAGAGACTTTTAAGGTTAATGATATCAACAGACTTCTCTAGCTGGGCAACTCTCCCAACCTTAACCCTATAGAGCCTTGCTGGCCCTGGATAAAGCGATACACAACCTGGCTAGGCGCTCCTAAGAGCTGCGCCAAAGCTATATAGGCCTGGGAGGCATGCTGGAAGGAGCTTAAGCTGGAACGTTTTCAGGCTTGGATCGAGAGGATCCCACGGCATATTCAAGAGATCATTAGGCTAGAGGGTGGCAACGAATATAAAGAGGGCTGCAATGCTAGTAAATATTATGGCTAAAATTCACATCTTCCTCGCTGTTAATGTGGTGCTGAAACTGCCCTTGGGGCCCCTGGCCTCGACCCCTGCTGCCACCCCTGCCTCTGCCAGGTGGCGTTCTTGGCGCCTTGGTCAAAACTTTTGAAAGGCACCTCTGTACAAAACTAGTGTTCTGAGTGGACTGAGCCCCACCGCAATCATGGAATGCACCGGGAGAGCGTTGAGCTTCTGGGCATACCAGACAAGCCAAGAGGAGTGCGTCCGTTCTCTCCCCAAAGGAAAACATCACTGACGTCGCGTAGCGTTTTCCAGCGCCAAACCGTCAAGAAAATGACTGCTCAGCTCAAGACAATGGAGAGAAGGCATCAAAATGCGATCAGTGAAGTAATCGAAGAAAGGGAAACCTTGCAGGAAAAGTTGCAGGGTACGCATTCTGGAGTATGATGCACCGCCTCCTGATTTGACGAACTAATTCCAGAACAGTCCAGATTCTCGACTATGATGACCTGCGCAGGAAGTATGAAGAGCTTGGGAAGCTTTACAAGGACAAGTGTCGCAGACTTAACCAAGTTCAGGACTTATACGACAAGGTCAAGCAGAGAATTGAGATGGGCCAGGTCGAGGCTGCCGCATCAAATGCAGTCGACCTCCAGCTTCTTGGTCCAACCCCAACGCAGGGTCCCTGCGAACATCATCAGGAGCCTACATACCATGATCCCCAACGCCACGCAGGTCCGAATAGGGTCTATGGACAGTATGGCTCCGTCATGTCCCGGGAAGAGGAACCGTGGTCCAGGCCTGGCCCTACCCCCGGTTAGTCCGACTTCCGCCGTTCTATGGGCAACGCCTCTGACTTGTTAGTGGGGATACCGCAAACCCCACGCCGAGCATCCCAAGGACAGAGTTTCGGTAGTGGCCGTGGTTATAGGTTGACAACGGCATCCAGACTGCCAGCTGGAACGCCATTAACCCGTGGATTTTCTAACCTCCACGGTGGTTATACAACCCAACGAAATCACTCCTCAATACGGAGCCGCGGATTGGGGGTTGGCCTTTCTGCTGGGATCAGGGCCAGCCAGGTTGGTAACGAACCGGCGGAGCCTAGAGAAATCACACCACATCACAAAGGTAAGTGGATAACCTCAGCCGCCTCCAACGCCCTGCTAATGATTGGGCACAGTTGTTAGCCGTCCAGTTCTGGTCCCTTCTGCTTTCGGGCCCCTCCCAAGCATTTGAACAGCACGACCACGAGGCATGACGTGTGGTGTTCAATCAGTGGCGGAATCAAGCAACTATGAGCGAGCAAGCGAGGGGAAGCGATGACCGGTTCTTCCACCTCGACCCGCGCAACCATGGGGGACAACTCAGTTGCCCAGAGGCATGAAGTGGGCGCTTGTCGTGAGAGGGCCAGGTGTTTTGGAAGCTCTTCGTAGATTGAAACACTTGAGTAGCAAGTATGGCGATGCATGCAAATTAGTCCGCAGTAGGCCGGTACGCTCTTCGTAGTAATCAGCAAATGAGAGACCACAGGTACTTGGTGCGGCTTGAAATCAACGCTTACCATCATGCCTTTCTAGGAGATCGAAATATCATCTCGACAGGTGACGATAACGCGAACAAAGAGCCCTGATTGACATCCAAAGTACGTGATCAATCACAGCTGTGTTACGTCGCGGGACGAACACGACAGGGTGTGCGACGTGTTGGTTGGTTCCCTGGCGAGAGTCACAACAAATGGCTCTGGCACCGGGGCATTAACCGTCACGGCTGGCATGGCGATCGCGAAGCCTAGTAGCCATGGAAAAGAGTGACGCTCGAATGTGGTGACTGCGAGAGAGACGACAGGCTTGGACTGCGGTGGCGGCCGCGGGCTCTCATCCCATCGCAAAAAGGCAGTGCCCAATTACGAGCGATGACATGAGAGACGGACGGCGGGCAGCGCGGTTGTGGCGCGAATAGCTACGAGTGCCTAGATCCTTGTGTAGGTTTGATACAGATGACGTTGGACTGAACATCGGCGCTCGGTGGCATCGAGTGCCAATGTCGGCATGAGAAGGGCACTGAGGGAGAAGTGCGGATGAAAGCTGGGATGGAATAACAGAGGGGTTGGTAGGCTAAAGTTTGGAGAAGGTCGACAGTCAGGGAAGAGACAGAAGGGGAAGACAAGGAAAACGGGCTAGGATATATGAGTAAGTCATGTGTGGATCGCGATCGGTCACGGCAGATTGCAAGCAATCATCATCACTTACCTGACAAAAGTGCAAACATTAGACATGTTGTAGACCAACACAACATTGATTATCGATTGCAGTTTGTCACCAGCATATGGGGGCAACTATAACCCGTGCGTAAGGCAGTCAAGTCCGCGAGAAACAGACCAAGCCGAAGACGGAAGGAACTCAAGACGGAAGGAACTCAGGCTAGAAGGAAGCAAGTGGGCGGACGAAAACTGGGTTCAACAATTGTCTATCAATCGCGCACCTTGGCGGCCGTGGGCTTGTCTCGACTTGATACAGCGACGTACGGAAGTAATTTGGATGGAACATTGCGAATGAAAGCGGGCGACGTGGAATCCCGCGTGCATTCCCTCTAGCCAACCCTCACCAACACATATTCAGCCTAGTACATGTGAGCCGTGGCTCCATGTTTCTTCCCTTCCCCCTCATAAGCCATTTTTTGAAATAAAGGCTCGCTACCTGCGAGTTCTGGTAGCACAACCGCTCCGCCAAAGTTCAACCAAGTGAGATACTGACACAGTCCCATTGGATCGCGAGCGCCGGGCCCTGCAGCGCTAGTTCAAGGGGTTTCAGTAGTGCTACTACTTAGGGTCCTTTAGCCTATAACATGCGTTGTTAAAGTCCTTTGCTTCAGATAACTAACCTTTCTCTTACTTTAAGGTATAAATAGCTTATTATTTAAACTTTTCTTATATTAGTTTTAATATACTATTTATATTTTTTAAAGTAAACTTCTAAATAAGCTAAAAAGTTAATATATCTAAAATAAATATAAAATATTTTAAATATAAAATTTATATTATAGAGTAATAATATATGTAATAAATAGAAGATATTAATATAACATCTTAATATAATATAATAATAATAATAATATAATTTCTACTTATTTAAATATTCTATATAAAAAAATAAATAGACTTTTATATATATAACTTTATATAAAAGTATTTAGTTTATTATAACTTATAACTTTATAAATATTTATATAATTTTTTATGTTATATAATCTTACTTAAATAATTAAAGGTTTTATAGCTTATATTTTAGACTATCTTTTTTTTTTACTCTAAAATATAACCTACTAACTATATTAACTAGAATTATTATAATATATTCTTTCTCTATTAATTATCTATATAAATAAATACTTATAAATACTAAAAATTATTATATTTTATTATAATATATCTCTATCTATAACCCTATATTATATAGGCGTATATACTACGCCTCTGAATACTTTTATACTTATACTAATAATTATAATATTATAGTATATTAATAAGATATATTATCTTATTATGAAAGTATTAAGAGCTAAAAGCTATAGTTAAGTTAAACTAATAATAGAAATACTTAAAAAGTAAGCTTAATATTATTATATTACTTTTATTTACTTCTTTCAAAATCATTATTTTTAGTTTTTAGTAAGTATTTATTAAGTCCTTACTATAGAGGGTTTTATACTTTAGACCTATAAGCCTCTCTATTCTTTTAGCCTCTGCTAGCTGAGCTGTCCCCAGCTTCCCTAGGCTAGGTGTTCAGTCCCTTACACTTCTTCACCAGGTCGATTCAATAGACCTCAGCAAAGACTCACCCCCAGCAGTAACAGAGACAGCCCTATAACCCAAGGAAGAGGACCAGAAATGTTCCGAGTTTCTCAAAGCCATAATCAAGGCAGACCAAGCAAATCATTCGGGCCATGTTCTCCCACCTGGGGCTGTCGAAGGGTTCGGAAATCTGCCCCTTTCGAGCGCCGTAAAAGCGAATCATTATCCTCCAGCAGTGCAAGCACGGCGGCTGCTGAACATGCGAACTGAGGAGTACCGCCTACCCTCATTTATGACATCCGACGGCAGCCCACTGTCGAACATATTCTACAGTTATAGGGACGCTGCGATGGAAATGCTCTCGAACGGTGTGCCTTCGTATCAGGTCCTGGGGCCCCAGGATCAGATTGATCTTGAGCTCTTCTTCCGAGACCGACAGCCAGGAGACGCATATGACGTTCATTCCTGGGCTTGTGAGTTGGTGAAGAACATTGAGGGCTATGATGTTTTCGTTCAGCTGGCGAGCTGTGCCCTTTACGCTACGTACATGAGGGTATGTAAACTGGCGCAGAGAGCTCTATCCATGCAGTTCTAACCGATCGAAATGGAATATCACGCAATGATGCCTGAGATGATCCGCCCAACGAAGCACCAGCGACTCATGCCACATCGTATGAACATTGACCTTGTACCACAGTAAGTTCTCGGTGTCTTGGTGACACGCACAATGCTCATCCTCTGACCACTTTTGTAGCCCTGGTATTCGTGATGCGCTGATTAACAGGTTCCGAGACTGGCTTTCTCCAGGTATGACGGACACGGGAGGTACCAGTGTTGGGTGGCCGTACAGTATCGAGGCTGCAGTGGACATTTGTCCTCTGACGGGGCGGAGGATGTTGAGTCGGGCATTCTTTGAACACGCTACCAACGCGGCAAACTGGAGCTTAGACAAGTCTATACGAGCCTTGTTTCCGGAGATTGAGAGTATGGGCTTCCACATCAGGGACTAAGAGCACACCGTCAGCTTCTATCGGGATTCGTCAATTCATTCATTTACGACTATGGCTCTAACGCAAGAAAATATCCGTTGATGTACAGTCTACTATAGGTATCCCGTATCTCTATCAGGAAATGAGGTATCCACCGATGCAGGTATTTACAGCTTGGAAATGATGGCGCCAGCGAACTCGCTCGTCTTGGCCTTGCCACCCAGGTCACCAGTGAGGGCCTTTCCTTCGGCGAGGGTATCAAAAGCAGCCTTCTCGATTCTGTCGGCGTACTCGCCGAGGCTCATGTGACGCAGCATCATCATGGAGGAGAGCAGAAGAGCAGTGGGGTTAGCCAGGCCCTTGCCGGCAATGTCGGGGGCGGAGCCGTGGACAGCCTCGAAGATGGAGCACTCGTCGCCGATGTTGCCGGAGGGGGTGAGGCCGAGACCGCCGATGAGACCGGCGCACATGTCGGACAGAATGTCACCGTACAGGTTGGGCATGACAAGGACCTTGTCGTTGTAGGGGAGAGGGTCGGTGGTCATCTTCAGGCAGGTGTTATCGAGGAGCTCGGCATCGAACTCGATATCGGGGAAGTCCTTGGCGACCTCGTTGCCGGTCTTGAGGAAGAGACCGTCGGACATCTTCATGATGGTGGCCTTGTGAACAACGCGGACCTTCTTGCGACCAATCTCGCGGGCCTGCTGGAAGGCAAAGCGGAGGACGCGCTCGGAGGCCTCGCGGGTGATGAGCTTGATGGACTGGACGACACCATCAACGACGACGTGCTCGATACCAGAGTATTCACCCTCGGTGTTCTCGCGGATCAGGACGGTGTCGACGTTGTCGTAGGGGGTCTTGTAACCGGCGACGGATCGACAGGGACGCAGGTTGGCGAAGAGGTTGAAGGTGCGGCGGAGAGTCAGGTTGAGGGAGACGTGGCCCTTGCCAATGGGAGTCTGCAGCAGGAAAGGGTGAGCAAAACTGGCTGATGATGCTGGCTTGGTAGGCATGTACGTACGGCGAGGGGACCCTTCAGGGCGATCTTGTTGCGCTTGATGCTCTCAATGGCGGCATCGGGGATAGCAGTCTTGCCATCCTTGATGATGGGAGTGACATCGACGGGCTCCCAAGTGACGGGGGCCTTTCCTGAATGATCAGTACCAGGTCTACTGTTGAGAAAAGAGGCGCAAGTGCCGTGACCAAACGTACCTTAGCCGCGGCGAAGATGTCCTTGACGGCCTGGGAGATCTCGGGACCGATTCCGTCACCTTCAATCAAGCTGACGGGGTAGTTGCCCTGCGCGACGAAATCACCATGTTAGTGCCTCAGAAACCTATAGTACTGCGGATTGATTGTCGCCATTGAGCTGTCCAACGTGTGCAAGAAGAGCGACATGTTCCTATTGCGCGCAAAACGAGTGGGGCATCTGGGACGGAAACGAGCTTGGGCGTTGTACGTACGTTGGAGTCCTTGACGCCGTTGAACTTGGCGACCTTGTCGCTGTAGAATCTGGAGTTCTGCTTCTGGTGTTAGCCAACGCTGAGCTAGCCGTCAGATGGTGATGTTGCGGCTCGACGCTGCGGGTTGTACGTGGAGCTGCTGGAGGGGCGGGGACCATCAATTGCGTACCTGGAACTGGGAAACGGCGGCGGCGCGAGGAGCAGCGCGCAGAACCTGCCGCCTCATGGGCGCAGCGAAAGTACGGGCGGCCAACATTGTGACGGAGATATCAGCGGTTCATTAGAGGGGAGGAGGATACAAGTTACGCCGAAGGAGCAGAATTGCGACGAGGTTGCTGAGCCGGGAAGATTTTGTTTTCGGGGATCGGAATTTCAAAGTCGGGTAAGGTCGGCTACGCTTCGTAAATACGTCGCTTACATAATGTGGCAGTTCCCAGGATTCGCTGCGGGGACGTTCAGTACGGCTAGTTTTATAGCCATGCTGATCCTTGCCTTCAAGGTTCTCTGTGACCTTGAGAGATGAGGCCAAATGGCAGAATATCTGGCAATACCTTGAAGCTTTTTAGTAAAAAAAAAATGTCTTTCTAGAACACTAAAAACCTGGGTAACAAAACCAAATTCCCTCTAGCCAATCTGATACGCTCAAGTCAGGGCTCCAATGAGATACTGTGTTGCCGTGCACCATGATGCTTCGTCTCTCCGGAGACCTCCGTCTCTTTTCAGTACTGAGTATAGTACTATGGTAAGTATTACCCCCAGCCACGTATCGTGGGGATTGACGGTCCAACAGGAAGCTCTGGAATAACTGCTGAATGGCCGGTCTTTCGCCTGGTCTGCTTGAGCCACAGCTACCTGTACAGGGGGTAAAACTTTGGCCTGATACCTCAGTACTCTTGTGTTCACCTATTGGGTTATATCTAATAGGGTTGCTTGGTCCTTTACCATTTCTGTATCTTGCTGTGTACTATGTATTGTACATGATATAGAGTAGTTAGGAAGGAATCGGGAACCACAAAAGCAAAAGTACCTCGGATGTACGATGCTGCCTCAGTGCGGGTGTGCTGCGTAGCGTCGACCCACGCTTGTCCCCTACTCAGTGGCACAGTGCCAAAAGGCATTCTTATGGTGCACAGGCCAGACAGAGGCGATGACGAGTAACGGCAGTGACTGAGGAGGGGAGAGGGAAGGGTACCCCTAGGTACCTAACCAACCTCGGGGTCGACCCCTGACCTTCGCTGTTATCACCGCACGTACTGTACGGATACGCTGCGAGTGCGTGCAAGGGCGCTGATCGCGATTGCGTTTTTTCTTTTCATCCTTGCCAGAAGCAGATCCAGAGAGCAAGGGGGCGAGCAACCCGAGCAAAACCACAAGTACTACCGGAGACATTGCCAGTGTTGTCTCTGATGCAAGGATCAATGTAAGGGAGGTATTAACGTAAGGAAAAGAAGGATGTGGAAAGAGCAATAAAGGGTTCGCCGGTGAGGAAGAATAAAAATAACTGCTGCCCTAGTGGCACTGCCCAGCAAGTCAGCTTGAAGGTGAGAAAGCTAAACGCAGCAGGGGCGTTCCCAAGTATCCTGACGGCGATGTTCGCACATAGGTACCTCACACAGATATGACCTCGACTGATGACGGCCAATCATAGCAGACATCAGATGGTTACGTATCCTTCCGTTTGAGGACCAGCCCAGTGCTGCCACCACCATCCTATCATTCCACGCTAAGCGGCTTCTGGACCCGAGCCCGTGCCTGTACCTGTCCGAGATTTGGCCCGGCCTACGACTGTCGCTGGGGTTGTCTCCTGTCCACGTTGCCTCAGTAATCCAACACGAGTCCAGTGACAGACAGACAGTCCCGTCTTGTGTTGCACTTTTCCACATCCTGTTCTCGTCTCCATCGACTGCCCTCCCTCGCCAGCAAACTCCACTTTAATCAAGCCTACGCTTTCCCACGCCGGTCTTAGTGCGAGTACCAATCCCTGGCAAAACCATCGTCCAGTCCGGTCTATATTGAAGGTCGTTCCCAGACTCCCTGTTCCCACGCATTCGCCTTGGCTCCGCCCCCTGGACAGTTACTCTCCGTAAAGCAATCGAGCCATCAATTGCCAACCTGCTCTTTACATCTCTCCTGACAACCTCCAGGATGACCGACGCTCGCTTCAACCCTACGCAAATCATCTGTTGATACAAACCATCTTCAACTTTAGCAGCCTTTCTTCGTCATCATTTATTTTTAATCCCACCGCTGGACCTGTTCGCTTCTAACTGTACCAACACCTGCTTCGCCTCTCTCCACGGCTTCGACTTCGAAATTCGAATACGTTGTACCTGAAAAATCACCGGCGCTACGCTACACTTCGTCGGCGAACTAGACGAGCGGACAGAGCCACTCAATATCTCATCGTATCGCAGCGATATTTCAACTCCTACTTCCGCGCGCAATCCCCTATCCGGTTGCCACAGCGCTCTCCTCGACGGTGCAAAACCCCTTGTGTCACCCACGGCATTCGCGATCACGCAGCTCGACTGCGCCAGCTGCCACTAATGGGGAAGAAATGTAGGTCTGCAGAGAAGACTTGTTTTATTATAATCTACCCTTTACTCAACGAAGCGGCTTTCTAACGTGGACAATTCATTCCACAGGGCGGTACGGTATCATCTTCGATGCGGGCTCTTCGGGGACGCGTCTTTATGTCTACAAATGGAAGGACCACGCCAAGGCCATCAAACATGCCTCCATTGACGTATTGCACAGTCTGCCCAAGATCAAGCTACAAACAAGTGAAAAGATTCGCCCTGGCGTGTCCTCCTTTGCAGAAAAGCCCGAGGAGATTGGTCGCGAACACCTGCAGTCTCTCATCGATATAGCCCTCAAAGAAGTGCCCGATAAGAAAGTTGCCGACACTCCTGTCTATCTGATGGCCACCGCCGGCATGCGTCTTCTTCCCGACCATCAGCAGCGAGCCCTTCTTCGCAATATGTGCGCCTACTTGCAGGAGAACACGATGTTTTCATTGCCTGATTGTAACACGAATATCCAAGTCATATCGGGCGAAACGGAAGGTTTATATGGCTGGCTTGCCACGAATTACCTCCTCGGCGGCTTTGACCGTCCTGATCATCACAAACACGGCAATGGCCACCACACGTATGGCTTTTTGGATATGGGAGGCGCATCAGCACAGATTGCTTTCGCTCCAAATAGCACCGAGGCAGAGAAGCATGCAAACGACCTGAAGCTTGTCCGTCTCCGCACCCTCGACGGGTCGACTATCGAACACCGTGTTTTCACGGCAACTTGGCTAGGATACGGCGCAAATCGAGCCCGCGAGCGATATGTCGAAAGCCTCAAGGAGCAGTACGGCAAACCTGATAGTCTTGAGATCCCCGATCCATGCCTCCCATCTGGCTTGCGGTCGTCTCTGTCGGGCGATCCTATAAGCACCGAAGCTGCCAGCCATGAACTGTCCCTTGTCGGTACTGGTCGATTCGACGAATGCCTCCGACAGACCGAGCCGCTATTAGGAAAGGACACTCCCTGCGAAGACCAACCTTGTCTCCTGAACGGCCAGCATGTGCCAAGTATTGATTTCGATGTGAATCATTTCGTCGGGGTCTCTGAGTACTGGCACACGACTCACGGCGTTTTCAGCAAGAGCCACAAAACGGCATACGACTTGGCCACGTACCAAAAAAATGTGGTAGATTTCTGCACCCGCGACTGGGCAGATATCGAGGCTAGCATCGAGGCGCGGAAGAAGTCGGCCACGCAAAAGGCCAAGAACGCGCAGGAAGCTTGCTTCAAAGCGTCATGGTTGATCAACGTACTGTATGAAGGCATTGGGATCCCTCGACCCGGGCTGGAGCACACGCCAAACCCTGGCTTGAACGTCACGAAAGGAACCGTTGACGACGTGAAGGAGAAGGGCTTCATGGATCCCTTTCAACCGGTCAATGAAATTGATGGAATTGAGGTTAGCTGGACCTTGGGGAAGATGGTGCTCTACGCTGCTGGTCAGGTTCCCCGCAGGGAACTGCATTGCCGGTTGGCTTTGGCAGCAATATTGCTGGCGCTACGGACTTTGAGCCAGCTGGATCCAAATTCTCCCCAATCGCTATCGGGGCAGACGACGACGACGATTGGGACACCGCGGATGAGCTCCTGGACAAGGCCAAGTCAAAATCTGGCTCCGGCATTTTGCTCTTCATTGTGATTCTTCTGGTGGTAGGATTTCTTCTTCGAAAGCGTGATCGGCGCACACGATGGTTTGGCAGAATGACCTCTGCACTTCGAGGAAACAGGCGTCCCGGCAACCCTCGGAAGTTTGGACGCGGGTTCTCAATCACCAACAAGCTTTTCGGGCGCTCCTCGGCAACGTACGAACGTGTTTTGGAAGATGGCGATGCAGATCAGTTCGAGTTAGGGGACGTTGACTCCGACGAGAACGAGCAGTCTGACAGCAGCGAAGGCTCAGGAGCCGGGCGTTCCTCCGGCTTGGCCACACCAAAGCTCAACATAGAGAGGTTCGATGACGGGCGACCGCCCTTCTCTCTAGACAGAGGTGGATTGGCGGTGAGGACTGAGAGCCGTGAAAGGCTCGTTCCAAGCCTGGTGAATGCTGGACGTCGAAGTCGCGCTGGTAGCCCAACGAGGATGAAGAGCCCACTTATGAAGCCTTTGGATGAGGATTAAGAGGCGGAGACTTCCGTTTTCCGACACAATGGATTGTACAGTTGGTCCTGTCCACCTAGTGGGTGGCGATGGTGTGAGGGTTTCCCTTTATTTTGGTGTCTTCATTTTTGCGCGTTGGACCCCGTCCATCATGAGACGACGTATTTGGGATCGTAGTTTGCGGGTAACTCTGGGATAGGCGCAGCTCTCTGGCGTTGGAACTCATGTTGCAGGCTACTTACTAGACGGGGCTTTTCTTCCTTTTTGAATTCCTCCAGGTTTCTATGAAAGTGGTTCAGACTCCGCATACGCCAAACGCATTTGTTTCCCTTTCCTGGCGAGATGTAGTGACGAGATAGTAGATGGTTTATACCGATGTATTGAGATACATGAACAAAACAACTTGGTTTACGGGTATCTTTTGAAGCTACTACGGAAGTGACGATGATTTGAACCACTAAGTGAGGGTTAATCGTTCTGTGGTCTCTCGAGAAAACTCGGGTCAGACCGCACGCGGCTTTCGAATTTCTTCCACCACTCCTCGAATGCCTTGAGTGGCACCATTTCGACCCCGCCGGGCCCGGCACTTCCACCAAAGCTTGCTAGGAAATTGAACGCGTTTTTGATAATGTTCTGGGCCAGAACTTGGGTTGATGGTTGGGATGTCGACAAGGCACCGGAGCCCGTGTTCGACAATCGGTTTGCAGAAAGCTCTTGCATGCGTGCAGCTACTGAATCAGCCGGCTCGACTGAAATACCGATGACAACATGGCCAGGACTCTGGGCGGCATCGGCACTACTTGCGTTGATCTTGAAGATGGCGCTTTCCTTCCCGGTTCCGATGCCGCCTAGAAACTTGAAATTGGGGGTCTCGCTTGTTGCAGTGGCAGCAGCAACATCAGTTGCTGAAGCGAAGTAGATGGCGGCGGCGGTATTTGGTGGCAGAACGATGCCAGGTAAGAGCATGACAGTAATATGGGAGAAAGGTCGAGCGGCGGAAATGGAGTAGAGAAAGGAGGTTTCAGAGGGCGCCGAGGTTGGCTCTGTCAACAGTGGTTGACCGGCTGGAACGATGCCAAATAAAGGGCTGAACATTGCTTTGACTTTGAGGCTGATCTGGCAAAGTGTGTCGGGGCCGGGATACGCCGTAAGCTGTGACAAGGGGCTACTTTGACAGCGAGACTCGGGGCTTGATTGGGTAGATCGCGCATTTGTTTGAAGCTTGATGCCATGTATCGTCGCTGAAAACAAATACGGTGCCTGGAGAGATGCTGAAAAGGATTGGGCAGATGATACGGATACCTTAAATAACATCCTCCTGAGGTAGGTGGGGTAAGGGATAGCAGGAAGCTCCGAGATGCTGGGAGAATCCTCTACGGGCGTTAGCGCCATTTCTTCAACGGTCAATTTTCACACAGCGGAAACTCCGGTGGTGGCGAGCTCGAAGGCATGCAAACCACCTGCAAGGGTTAACCAGGTAGCTGGCTCTTCGACTGTCCAGTACGCAGTACGAAGGCTTGAAATTCAGACATTAACCTGGACCTTGGAGGACGAGTTAAAAACTGATCAGATGAGTAACCTACAATGTGGGCATAGTAGTTAGATCGGCGTGTCGACCTAACACCTCATACATGCATACATACCCCGCAACTGGCCTTGCCAGCTGCAATACCCTGAGCCGGTGATTCCAGTCCCGACAGCTTCTACTACCTGGCCGATGGCTGTCTTTTACTTCTCCACGAAATGATTTAACCAGGCGGCAGAGTCCAGAGCAGAACAGGACTGAACCGCGATTACACACCACTATTCTGTCGTCAAGCACCATCCAGCCTTGGATTTGCCCTCAGAAGTCGTTTTGCGTCAACATCCACCCGCACATGTTCAAGGTTTCCGCTTCTTGCTGCCGCATGATCCCCTACGCCCGAATTGAGACACAAATCCTCGGGAGAAATATGGGAGCCTTCAGCAACCTGGACCTCATCGCTCAGGTAGACTCGTGAGAAATGTCTACCCAAACGTCTGGGTCACCTGTACTGAACACATACAGGTATCCGTACGAGCACGACACGACTCGCTATGCAGACATCGATGGTTCCCTGTACACTCTCATCTGTGGCGATGGTGAGGGCGACGTGTCTCTGGGCTATGTGTTGCCAGAAGTGGTAGAAAAGCTAGCCGAGGCGCCGGCCAGTGTGAGAGGAGAAATCAACATTGACACTGCGAAGCGCACCATTTCTGCATTTCAAGCACCCACACTAGGTGCCCGCAGCAAGCTCGCAGCCGATCTTTTTGATTTCTGGAGGAAGCGCGACGTTTTCCCGATACTGCGCGGGTGGCGCGACGAGCTGTGGCCTGTCTACGGGCGTCACGGCGAGTTACTCATCGACATGGAACGATCTGCATCCGGCCTGTTCGGAGTCATGAGGTACGGGGTGCATCTAACCGCTTTCGTACGCTGCCCATCCGTAAGTCACGGCATCAAGATATGGGTACCTCGCCGCTCTCCCACCAAGTCGACATTCCCGGGCATGTTGGACAACACAGTGGCAGGAGGACTGATGACGAGGGAAGACCCATTCGAATGTGTGATTCGCGAGGCGGATGAGGAGGCCAATCTTCCGGACCAGCTTGTTCGCAGCCGCACGAAGCACGTGGGCGGCGTCACCTACATCTACATCACCGAAGCAGAGGCAGGGCAGGTGGGTCTCATTTATCCCGAAGTTCAATGGATATACGATCTCGAACTACCTGAGGATGTCGTGCCGCAGCCAAAGGATGGAGAGGTTGCCGAGTTCCACCTGTGCACCGTCGAAGAAGTCCAGCAGAGCCTGGCACGGGGGGAGTGGAAGCCCAACTGCGCTCTCGTCATGCTCGAATTCTTCATCCGTCACGGCATCCTGACGAAACACAATGAGCCCGATTACGACCATATCCTGCGAAGAATCCACCGAAGATTGCCATTCCCAGGCCCGCACAACCAGGACCTATCCTTAGGGGCCATAGATGGCTGAGCCAGCGTCGGTTCTGAGAAGGTAGATTGTGATGACCTGTATCGCCAGGGCCAGGTGTCTCCCAAACGCCCTCAGCTCACAAATGGTTCCAAAGCCACGTTTCTTGTGTCTCGTCCTCGTCAAACCCCTCGTATTCGTTCGCGCTAGAAGTCAATGGCTTGGTGGACAGCTCCTTTCGATTTAAATCGAAGCATTGATCATTTCTTGATTAACAAGTAGACATAATCGACTCTCAGCGGAGTGAGCTTCTTGTACGGGCCTTCCAGAGACATCAAGAGGCCGCCAAATGAGACATACGCCTTGCTAAGAGACCCTGTCAGCTTCTTCTACTGGAGCTTCACCAGCGTGGTTTAGGACGGTTTCTCACATGGTTTGCCCGTCATCAGCATCCTCGAACTTGTAGATCTTGCCGTAGCACACGTAATCAAACATGTCGGCCAGTGTGGGTTCTCGGTCGTGGTTGCCCTTGGTAACGTCCCTCCAGCCCTTCTCTTCATCTTTGCTACCGTCGTGAGCTAGGGAGGTAGCTAGGACGACATGAAGACTATCGGAAGTAGAGGCGGGGAAGAGCTCAATGTTGATGTCAAGTGTCATGAGAGTCTGATTGTCCGTGGAGGTGGCAGAGATGCGCGCCACCCGATCGTACTTGGACTGGTCGTAGTTCGTAACTGTGAAGGACTCCTCAAAGAGGGTGACATCGCCTCCGCCCGACATTGTGGATAGCCGACTGTCTGCGAGAATTTGAATGTTAGAAAGAGTGAATGTAGTTCAAATGAGGCCCAGAAGCTGTGTCAAGGCGGCCGAAGTATATTCGGACGAGGTGGCGCGCAAAAATCGTGGACAAGGACTGTTTCGCACGATTGCTTGGAGGCAGGCACGTTGGAGAGAAAATTACGGACTCCAAAATTCACTTATCCGGTATAAGATAAGATAGGCACCACGCAATTGAATATGTGGAGTAGCAGCCACCGCACCGGCCACACGTCGTGGTAGGCAGAGGTGTTGGAATTTCGGCTTGCGTACCCTGGCTCCAGTGCCTGCGGCCCGACTTAGATGCTGGGTTAAGGCGATTTCACATCCTCTGCTTCTAATCTACATCGGAGCAAGTCATTATAGGGCTTCTACTCGAACCTGTAAGTTTGCACTACTCACCAACGTTGATCGCCCCGTCAAATTTGCAGACATTGGACCATTCACTTACTCCTGGGAGCACGCTCAGCCCAAGTCATGTCGTTCCGCAAGAAGAATGTCGTACTTGGCCAACAGGCCCGAGGCACAATGAGGGAAGCCGGTGTCAAAAAGCAGGAAATGTCGCCTGCAGCGGGAGTTCGCCCATCACCCTTGGACGGGCGCTTCACAACCTCGACAGGCATTGGGTCGCTAGATCAACTGCTTGGGGGACATGCCGGGCTGCCTCTTGGGAGCAGCATTTTAGTCGAGGAATCTGGAACGACGGACTTTGCGGGTGTCCTTCTCAAGTACTACGGCGCAGAAGGCCTCGTACAAGGTCACCAAGTTCATGTGCTAGGTCCAACCGAGGCGTGGAAGGTGAACTTCCTGGGCTTGGCAAAACAAGCAGCTCGGTTCGCCGCCAGCCAGCTTCGGTGTCGAACGAGAAAATGAAGATCGCCTGGAGATATGAGACCCTTAGCGGCAATAAGACAGGCACAGGTACGATGACCCTAAATTATTCAGCTTGTAATCCACTGAGCAGGTCCACTGACTGTTAATGAAGATACAAGCCAAGGAAACGTCAACACAACAGAAAGCTTTTGCCACCAATTCGACCTTTCAAAACGCTTACAGCCCAGCGATATCAAGGGGAAGCTCGACACGACGCTTTGCTTCCCTGCCATGACCTGGTCGCAATCTTCAGGAGGCACCGGCATCCCGTCACCCCTGGATACATTCATTGCCAACCTCTCGGCGAAACTGAGGTCTTCAGCGCCAGACGCAATTCATCGAGTCCTGGTCCCAAGCCTATTGTCACCTGCGATCTATGGCTCGTCTGTGTGCCGGCCTAAGGATGCCTTGCAGTTCCTGCACAAGCTGAGAGCTTTACTACGTCAATACAGTGGAAGTCTAACAGCCGTCATTTCCATATCAACATTACTGTATCCTCGCTCGAGCGGGCTCACTAGATGGATGGAGCTGCTTTGTGACAGTGTACTAGAACTATTACCGCTGCAGCGCAAGGTGCATATACAATCGAATATCAGATCGGAAGATGTGGTCCAAGGTATGCTCAAGGTCCACAGCCTTCCCGTTTATCATGAGAGAGGTGGGGGCTTGGAGAGTGGCTCATCGCAGGAGAATCTCTCATTCCGCTTGAGTGGCTCGAGCGGCCTGATATTCAAGCCCTATAGCTTGCCACCGATGTTGAATGGAGATGAAGACACGGGATCAAACGAAACGAGGAAGGAGGGGGAGAAGCTCGACTTCTAAAAGACCAATATGTGTACGGAAAATAGGAGCGTCACCGTAAGACGAGATAGTGTGAAGCGTGAATGCGTGAAAGTCAATACGGTCGGTGCGTGGATTTACCTTCCGTCCAAAAGATACGTACCGATCAGGTGTCGAAGGCTCCAAAGTGGTCTGTCCCTGGTGCCCCACCAAGCACAGCATTGAAATATTCTCCGCCGCCAAAATTTTCTCATACGGATTCTTGCATTCAAAAACATCCGCTCTGGTAAGTTATCCTCTTCCCCCTTTGCAGATTTCTTTACTCCAATGATTAAACCAAAAAATATCAATCTGTCAATCCACTGACACTCTGTGACGCCTTTTTTTTTCAAAGCGAATATGATTTCTTGGACATCACATACCATTTATGCAGCGTACGATTAACATTGAACCGTAGCTGACTCTTACAGGAATCATTCGAAGATGAATGTGTCGCTCGAACTAGGTCTGGCGCCAGTGCGCATTTCTAAGATTGCCGACCGCTATCTCGTCTTTGACGCAGAAGATGTAGCTTGGATTCGACGAAACCACAACATTTGCTCAGTGCTGATTGGAACTACACCGCAAAATCCTACCCAGAATGTGTTCCTGAGTTTGCCCCTGGAATTACTGCCCGAGGAAGCCAGTGTGCTCATCGAGAAGAAGGTAGGCCGCCTGGTCGACGAGACATTCGAACACCTTTCCTGCCTTGTTTCCCCGGATCAAACGACTCGCCAAGCCTACGTCACAATCTTGAAGGATCGCCGGGACAAGGCAAAAATTGATGGCCGAGGATCAAGCCAAGAAGTCTTCCGTGCAGGCACGGAGGGCTGCAGGCGCTCAGATACCAAGTGCCGTCACGATGGGCGAAGCATCTTCGGAGAACACATTTCCACAGGACAAGCTGCTGGCGGTCACACCCACGACGAGTGGCGGTCTTCAGAATGCTCAGGATAGGATTCTGACCGTCCCGTCTCCGCCTCTCGGCCCTCTCCACCAGTACCTTATATCAAGAGGCTACTTTATGACACCTGGTCTTCGTTTTGGTGCCGACTACAGCGTGTACCCAGGTGATCCACTACGCTATCACGCTCACTTCCTTGCTACGAATTATGGATGCGATGAGAAAATCCCCATGCTTGACATAGTGGGCAGCGGACGTCTAGGCACCTCGGTCAAAAAAGGTTTCTTATTCGGAGGAGAAGCAGTCGTTCCTGGAAACGCGACTGCGAAGCACGTGCGCACGTTCTGTGTCGAATGGGCTGGGATGTGAATTCGATGGATATGGATGCTGAACCAAAGTGTGGAACGGCGCTGAAGTACGAAGGTAGCGTGTGTTTGTGTACAATAACAGCAAAAGATACCCTCTGACGTCTAATGAAACATTGCTCCCCAACCCCATCAACGTCGACTTTATCCTCGTGTCCACGCACTGCCATCATGTGGTGTTGAATCAGGCGCAGTCCAAGAGATCGTCGCACCCAATGCCTAGAGGGCTTCTCAGGGGACGAAAATCCTGCTGAAACTGATTACTTCCCTGCGACAACAGACGCATTTATCAAAATTATTCATGGCCAAGGACACCCGGCAGTCGTCGCAAAGACTCAGGCAGCGACATGGCCAGACAATAATTGTCCTTGGAGAGCTCTGGCATACGACGCATTGAGGGCCATCGGGACCCAGGCCGGCGGCCCCTTCTGCCCAGGTCGACTCGCTGTGGAGAGCTCGGGGAGTGTCAGAACGGCGAGATAGCAGAAGTTGCTCCAGGCACTGAGCCTCTTCGTCGGGAGTCATCTTGCACGGCCTACTTGATTCTTGGCCCGGTCTTCCGACTGGTTGCAGTATCCTCATCCGCTGTACCTGCTGCGACCTCTTGAACTGCGCCCTTGTCATGGTCCTATCACTAGTCAAGTGGGCGGCCAGTGTAAACGCCTCGTCTCTCTCTTCAGGATTGCGAGGATGTAGTAGACGGGCCAAATCCGATAAATGCAAAGCGTCGTCAGGCGTTGGTGTGGCATCCCTGAATGTCCAGGATCTCGATTGCGTCGGTGTTCTCTGCCCGTCATGTTCTGATTCCCAATCGCTATCGTCATTGGCGTTGAATGAGACGACACTAGTGGTGTCATCATCAGTGGTCTCCTCAGGTTGGTATTCACCACTAACCCCTAATAGCCGCGTATCCAGATCGGTCTCATCGATTAATGCTGAGCTACTACTGCTTCTCCAGGCCTGCTGCCTAAATTCTGTTTCAACATCGACGGATTCGTTTATCGGAATGTCCATGGTGGACTCAACAGAATCGATCGTAGTGTCGATACGATGTTCACTGCCGTTTCTTTTGACGCTGTCGGTAGTAGTCTTGGGCCGGCGTGCTATCCATAAGAGAACTGTGGCGAACGGATGCCCATCTTGGAGAGAATTTTGATGGCGGCGGTAGCCCAGGTCCGGATTATCAATCTGTTGATATTCATAAGAAAATCCAGCGCCATGAGCCACCTCCCACTTCTTTCCGCAGCGCCGACTCCATCCCTGACCCTCCGGTCGCCTGAACGAGCCTTGGACACCTTCTGTGCGGCTCGCTCGCGAGCATAGCCGTTTGTGGGCAGCAGGTGGTCATCCTTCATGGGAACCAAGCCAATGGTGCCGATGGTATCGTACTGCGAGTCAGACGAGCTGGCTCCTATCCACTGCGCCCGCAAGTCCTCCAATTCTCGAAACCTCTCCTCTTCGAGCCAAGTGCGGTGTCTGAGGTTGATGTCTCGGTCCTCATTCAAGTAGACTGCTTCGCTGGCCATTGTGATGGCACCAAAGCCGGTTCTCAACAGGGCAGTATAGAAGTCCATGTCCATGCCGATACGAATATCAGACAAAGACAAGTTGGCTTGCATGTTTTCATGGGCTTGAGCTAGCCGCTCACGCAGTGTTAGACGCTGGCCCGTGGATCCCTCCACGAGGGTGAGAGCGGCTAAGCCTAGCGCAAGCAGATAGATAGAAAGGCAGACAAGTATGCCACCGAGGACAAGAACATGAGGGATGAACCCGATGATACAAACTGTGGGAAACCTGAGTAGTCCTTGTTTTGAAGGGTCATCCAGGGAAAAGGTGACAGCGCTATGGAGTATGCTCGCCATGAAACAGAGCCCCCAAAACCCTGTGTTGACAAGGCGAAATTTGGATTGTAGATTGAAAATGCCCAGAACGTGGCTAGTTATGTGGCTCATAGTTGACAGGAAAGCCACTAGAAGAACCTCGGGCGGTGTGTTGACCCTTCGAAGAATCATGGACCGGCTAATAGCGATGCTGCTACTTGGCTCAGACAGCGCCTCGGCGGCCTGTGACTGGGTGAACAAGCCCCAGCCGAGCTGATTGCTAATCGCAGCATCGGCCTCAGCGAAGGCGAGTGAATGCTCGAATAGTGTCATACCCGTTTCGGCTGATACCGGACGGCCCTGGACGGCGCATGACACAGTCTCGAGGAATTGACTGAGGCAGAACGTCCCGAACAACGGCCACAGAAGCGACAGTGACCCTCGCAAATGCTGCGTCGGATCTTCGTCGTTCGCGGGCACCATGCCAACGGCCGTGCATGATTCCTGGTCGGAAGCTCCAAGCAGGAGTGTGGAGCTCATTTTGTGAAGAAAACCGCCGGCTTGGGAGAACATCAACTCTGAACTCTTGCTAGTATTTCCCCAGCGCATTTCGGCAAAGTCAGGGGATGTTTGACATTGTATGGAGCGTAGGAGGCCGCGGGCTTGTATGAGGAATAGTAAGACCGGGAGACCGCGCAGGAGGAGTCGGATAGGTAAGGTCAGGCGTAAACGACGTCTCGTAGTTGCAAATATGTGGGTGCGATTGAGCACAATAGCCATAGCGATACAGCAAAGTGCCCACTTGCTCGTGGCATAGCTGAAGACGCTGCCTAGACCCTTTGCCCCTTCCATGGTAAACCTGGGACTGGCAATTCCAGTATCACGGTCGACTAGGGCATCATGCCCCGGCCCAGTCCCAAGCCCATGATGATGTTCCAACGGAGGAGGTATGTTCATATTGAGGGCAGCAGTCGTAGCGGCGTCGGTCGTACGAATGATTCCGGGTTCGGTCGCTTGGGGAATGACTCTCTGGCCGAGGCCATCAAGTGTATCGGGAGCCGGAATGAATGCTGTCAGCTTCTTGACGATCCTTGGGCCAGCCTGTACCAGATCCTCGAAGGAAGGGGCTAGCTTCGTGATGTTGACAGCTTGTTGAAGGTGGTGGCGGTCCACAGCGCGAGAGATCCCGCCAGATCGTGGGGTTGTCCGCTGGGGCAGAGGCGGGCTGATCCGCCATGGTCAGCTGAATGGCAAAGCAGGTTCAAAGTCGGAAGGCAGAAAAGGCAGCGGTGGCAGCCTTATCGCTCGTGGCGGCTGGGAGCGTCGCGACACGAATCATGGGCGGTAGGCGAAGGGTTGAAAGGGCATGATGCGGGCGAGAAGAAACGACGGAACGTAAATGGGATCCCGAGGGCTTCAGACTGCAAATGCGAGATGGCTTATCGTGGAGTATGCTGGTGGGCAACGTATAGCGGAATGCACTATCAGAGTGCGATAGTCGAAATGGCAGTGATTGCTGTCGATCGGATCTCGTTGAAGCAGCTCGAACATATGAGGTAGCTCCCGCATCAGCGCAGGTGGAGGAGAGTCGATGTCGGAAGCTCGGGTAAGTAGGAGGGTATACTTGGCGCGGGCACGGGCGCAGCACAGAGCCGGGGCCCGGCTCCCCCAGGTCCTCCAAGTTACCGGCACCCCCTACTGCGGTAACAATTAACCTCAACGTACCTAGGCACCATAGGTAGTTTACAAGGCACGCATTCGTAGGCAGTTGAATTCCAACCGAGGCGCTGACGCGATCCCACCACGAATCTACGGGACTTACCATACGCAACTCCTTAGAAGACCACCTAGACGGCACAGTACGCAGTGGAAATCGCGTCTGACTTGAATCCGTCCAGCGGGCCGTCAAGACAGGATCGTCATCAAGAAGAAGGCTTTCAAGTGCCAAAGTTTCGGAGCTTCGTCTGCTGGTATCATAGATCTGCTAGTAATATCGTTGCATCACTGAGAGGGTGCACGGCATAAGTGCCCCGGCTACCGTCCCTTATTCCAGCCTTTCCGATCCACCTAAGCCGATGGAATGGCGCTGTAAAGCCCCTTCATGAACACCGCCAACCCATGAGAGCGTGCGAGCTACCGCGAACGTCCCCCAAAGTACCATGAGTAACTTAGAACTCGTCGATTCCCTCCCACGTGTTGGATTGACTCCTCCGAGACCAGAGTAAATCTCCGACAAAGTAGTTCTTCTGCCTGATGACATGCCTTCCGATCCACTCAAGACCCTTCAGCCTCATCTATAATGCCGGGCTTCCGCGTTGATGGGAAAAGCCTGGATAGATGTGTGTTGCGGTGGGGCAGGGCGCCGCCGACAAGCGTGCTAGGCAAGATGTTGCGTTTTGTAGCTATCTCCAGATCAAGACTCGACTAACCCTGGGGTGGCTGATGATCCTGAAGCCTCTCCAAAACCGCCCGATAGTTGCCTTTCGACGCCTGAATAGCTCGACCCACCAACTTCGTATGAAGGAGAGGATCTGAAGGCGGCAGTTGACCTTTGATCCATAGATTGGTCATCTCGGCGCGGCTAGGCAGGTAGGCAACACAGCAAGCAGCCAATATTCTTTCGTGGTCGAGTGAAACAGGATCCATGACAATTGAAGTTGCCGACAAGTCACCGGCCGCCCCTCCTACAACTGCAGCGACGCCGCCCGTTACCATGTCCACACAGTCAATCCCTGCGTCAGCCAGAGCGGCGGCAGCAACCGTGATGCAGCCACTCAGAACGTTCATCACGTCCCACTGCTCATTGCCTTGTGAATGAGAGAGCTCTCGCTCTTGATCACCCTCAATGATGGTGACAATGACGTCAACGCCACTCTTGGGCCATCTGTCAGCAATAATGGCCCCACGTAGAGCAGTGTCGAGATGGACGCTTAGATCTCTTTCGCTCGAGTCGCGCAGATATCCACGGCGTTGACGAGTAGCAAACGGTGCGTACTTGACGTGTGTGGAGAGAACCAGGTAGGGTGAGAAGGGTGCGGACCGGGGAAGGGAACGAGGTCCGTGAACGGTGCAAATGAGCTTCATGCCATTGGCGTTTGTTACAGGATTTGCCTGAAGCTGAGAGGGTTCGATTTCCATGTAGGCGGATCCAGATGCCGTGGGAGCTACACCTGTCTTGAGAACTGGCCGTATAGTTAGTATTATGAGGGACGAGACTACCGCAAAGGATTGAACCAACATAATCCCCGGATTCCGTTTGCTGGCCTTGCTCTGAAACTTGGTTTGGAGCGGCAGCCATCGAACACGGGCGGTAGGGTGGAACCGGGCGGGCCATTAATTCTTCGTCGGTCGGACATGTCGTGATTAATGTACCAGTGTTGACAGCTTCGCCGTTGGAGGCACGGAAATGGCAAGAGCGTATGTCGGAATGACCGAGGGGCGTATCGCAAGCTAGATGGTCAACTAATCTGAGGTAGTGAACGTAAAGCCCAACTAGTTGGTCGATGTAACTTGTAATCTTTCAGGGTAGGCTCTTAGTTGATCAGTCACTTCAAATTTTGGCTGCTCGCGTGGGAGGCTCTATCTCAAAGTCGCTACGGAGGTGAATTTTCACCCTGAGGCTATTTTCAATAGAGAGGTAGATTCGTTTAACTGAATTCATCCGGGGCAAGGCGGTCCCGCTCATGGCTCTCGGCAAACAAGAGACGATAAGTGGGCTTATGCGCATATCCAGCTTAGTGGGCTACTACTTCAAGCCAAAAAAATTTGCGCCCGGAAGCTGTTCTTCTTTTCTTACCTCACCCAGCTTTGAGATGTTTTCATCCTCAGCAGGCTCAGATTTGAGCTGCCGGAATACCTCACAATGGTAAGTGGCCAATGCCTATTCTATCACTCATTTATCCCCTGCACATGATGCAACATCTACCACTAGTTCACGCGATACCCTGAGCGCACGAACAACATGCACTACCATCTGACCTCAACCTTTTCTGGGATCTTTCTTCCAACTCACCTGTGCGGCGACTATTGTTTGAGGCAGGCGCTGACTTGGACACAGAGCATGTTTTCGCCTTTTCTCATGGTCAATTGAGCCATTCCTGCTAGAAACCTGGTTGCGCATTTGGTAAGTCCTAGCCCTCTGTCGAGGCCCCTGCCACCACACCACATCCATGATGAACAACCTTTTCATTCAGTTCTGCTACTGAGATTTGTGATGATACCCATTTACCAAAACATTTTTTCTGATGGATACGCTGTCTACCACCTGCTGAGAATCCCTTGGATCATCGTATGCTAACTGGCACTGTTTAAAGGCAAGATGTACGACGGAGGCTTTCAAAGATTCCAAGAACGCTTCTTTTGACACGGGCTGCTGCAAAACTGTTTCAATGGTAGGTCTACTCTTTCTTTGCAAACCCCTTTCCCCATGGTCCCCACTGCAACGACACTTGGGATCTACATGATGACCATAGCTTATCCATTCAACTATCTCAAGTCGGCCGAGCCATACTCTCGCACTGGAGTCTCTCTTACGAGGGACAAGGATGGTGGTGGAGTTGATTCCTTCGGAACCGTAATTTAGCTTCAGTGTCCCGGTCTCTCAGTTCTTCGTTCTGAAGCTCTGGGAGTCTGGGGCCGGCCGGCTGAATGAGTAAACTGGCTTGTCTGACTCGCTGTTCCCATCTTGAATTTCTATTGCGACCAAATATTGTATCTGGGCTAATGGCGCTGTCTAGAAGTTACGATCATGCCTGAGGCAACCAGCCGCAGATCGCATCAACTAATTTGAATGGTTTGGAGGTATGTACTTGTTGTTGACCTGTTGGGGGAAGGGGGGGGACCCTTCACTCCGATGCGCTTCGCTTCTGCCTTGATGATTGATGATTGTGTAACGCCCGTGGTGCGTCGACTCCGTAGTCCATAGCCCATGTATTGTCGGCCACTTTGACAGCCAATATGCCGACTGAGGTTGGAACCATTTGCGTGCTTTATTTTAGACGAAGGCTTCACACACTCGCTGTGTTCCATGTCGACGGTATGCTAGTGCTGTATCTTGATAACACCGCCGCCTTCAGTAGTAGGCCCTGGATGCGTCGGGGAGAATGCGGACAACATTGGGTCATACATGACATCTCGAGGTCAGTGAAGCTAATCTCAATATCGACGCAACTGAGCCTGCAGCACGTAAGACTATCTGAGTATTGATATCTGCCGCCTCGATGCCCTTCTCCCTAACTCCAGGCGCGCAGCCGTATATCTGTCTGTGATGGATCACCCACAGACAAGATTGTCATGCGAGACAATCTAAGTCAGGTTCTGGAAGAAAAGGCAAACATGCGGATGAGGTTCCAGAGTACGAATACTATGCTCGGTTTCGGAGCGGATATGATACTTGAGGGAGCCCGCCCCCTGGGAAACATGTAAGCCAATGAAGAGAGGTTTTGAGAGCTTACTCGGGCTCCGACGCAAGACACAGGGCTCGCCATACTGTATCCCTACAGTAATCGTGCAGGGGCTCGGGCCACCTAACTTCCCCAGCTGAGAATGGGATTGGCGCTGCAGGTCACAGGACACCTAGTGGAATAGTACGTCTATAGCAAAAGTGGTCGCACCTTTGTGTTTGAGCACGTCGTCCTCCCTCCCCCTGTACTTACCTACCTCTCCCAACGACGCGAGCTCTCGACGCTTAGCCCACCCCTCGACGACAATCATTCGAAAACATCACAACAGCTCGCAACAGCTGAGATACTCTGCCTTCCCCAGCTGCGCGCTGCTCCACCAGTTTTCGCAATCGAGCCTCGTACACGTGCTCCCCGTGGCGCAATCGTCCCAGCGCAATCAACTTTCGTTCCGCGCGAAAGTGCTACGGTTGCCAGATGCCCTCGACTGCTTGAACATCACGACTCCCAACGTCCAGTGGAATTCTATTGCAATTGTTCGCGGCTTGACTCCCAGCTAAGGGCTTAGTCCCTCTACCCAGTGCCCTGGATGTTGCCGTCATATGCGTCGTCGGGCTCCAAAGTGATGCCTCGCCATCACTCCGGCGGCTTCTCCAATGGATATCCCAGAGGCAACACGTTTGAAATCTCCCCTCATAGGTACGTCGCACAGCTGTCACTGCCCTCAAACGCTCCCTCCTGCGCGGTTCATTCCTCAACTCCCACGAAACCTGACGATGCTGCCTCGTAGATACCAGCCCCGAGCTACACCTGCAAACCGTCGTCGACAGCGTCTGCTCACCCGCTTAGCCATTGTTGCCATCTTGGCCATCTTTTTTCTAGTCCTCGTATGGCCAGGCGCGTCGCTGACCTCGATTGTGTCTCTTGGTCTGCTTTCTGCGAGCGACGACCTGCAACTTGAAACAGTGCGATACTACGACCTCAGCAATGTCCAAGGTACCGCCCGCGGCTGGGAACGCGAGGAGCGGATTCTTCTTTGCGTGCCTCTGAGAGATGCCGAGAACCATTTGCCGATGTTCTTCTCCCATCTACGAAACTTTACGTACCCACATCACTTGATCGATCTCGCCTTCCTAGTGTCCGATTCCAAAGACCGAACTCTCGAGGTTCTGTCAAACAACCTAGAGGGGCTCCAGGCCGACGAGGATGCGAAACAGCCATATGGTGAGATCTCTATCATTGAGAAGGACTTCGGACAAAAGGTCAATCAGGATGTCGAGAGTCGTCACGGCTTTGCTGCGCAGGCAAGCAGACGAAAATTGATGGCTCAAGCCCGGAACTGGCTTCTTAGTGCAGCCCTCCGACCTTATCACTCATGGGTGTATTGGAGAGATGTTGACGTCGAAACGGCACCCTTCACCATTCTTGAGGATCTTATGCGCCACAATAAGGATGTTATCGTGCCAAGTAAGTCTCAATCAACCTCGCAAACCCGTTGTCATGACTGAACACCGCATAGACGTTTGGCGTCCCCTGCCTGATTGGCTCGGGGGTGAGCAGCCTTACGATCTGAACTCTTGGCAGGAGTCAGAGACAGCATTGGCCCTCGCTGACACCCTGGACGAGGATGCTGTCATTGTTGAAGGTTATGCCGAGTACGCTACATGGCGACCCCATCTGGCATATCTGCGAGATCCATACGGGGACCCCGACATGGAGATGGAGATTGACGGAGTGGGGGGCGTCAGCATCCTGGCCAAAGCAAGAGTATTCCGGTCAGGCGTTCACTTTCCAGCTTTCAGTTTCGAGAAGCACGCGGAAACGGAAGGATTTGGCAAGGTAAGATGTTGTGCTCGAGCCTGGGCCAACGATCCTTTCTAATGTCGATGGCACAGATGGCGAAGCGGATGGACTACTCAGTCGTTGGCCTGCCGCATTACACGATTTGGCATCTTTACGAACCAAGCGTGGATGACATTAAGCACATGGAGGTAATTTATCCTTTGATACGTGGATCGAATAATCAGATCTAATGGAGTACAGGAAATGGAGCAAGAGAGGTTGGCAAGGGAGAAAGAAGAGGAGGAGAAGGCAGAGAAGGCCAAGAAGGTCAAGGAGCAGTTTGGCGACGCGAGCAGCCAGTGGGAGAAGGACAAATCCGACATGCAGAATCTTGCGACGGAAGACAAGAAGAGCAAACAAGAAAGCAAGGAGAGGCAGAAGGCTGTTGAACGAAAGGAGAAGAATGAGAAGCAGGGTGGAGGTTTCGCGAAGAAGGCAGAACGCTGATGTCAGCCGCAAGCAGAGCTAAGCACGAACCTGTATGGTCGTGGAACGTGCTGCGGTTGAGCCGAAATACTTGAAGTCCCATCATCTGCTTGACCAGCAGGTCCTCTTCAACTGCATTTTAACTGTGTACACTACATGTACCTCGCTTTTGGGTACTATAAGATGATTTGTGAAGGAACAGTGCTGTAGAGAGACGTTGGGAGCTACGCAAAGGCACACAGAGGCACACCTAAATTCAGTTGCCTCATTTACCATTACGAGGTGAAAGAGGAGGATCTACGTGCACCACATGTATCTTTTTTTTTGGTGGAAAAGTGATATTAAGTTAGAAAAGTGTGGATATGCATTCACTTCAGAACTCAAAGTGAGGCTGTCGTAACCAACGTGTTCTATGTGACTGGCGCTGAAAAGGTTCAGTATACTCTGGAGGAATTTAAAAATTGACCAGCATTCTCAATGGGTCCAATCACATTGTTCCGTCATGCGCAAGGCATAGATAGACACACCATCAATCGACCTGACACTGCCGACACTGATGACATTATTGACGTTGCTGACGTGCAGAATAAGAGCGCACATAAAAGACCCCATGAATCCATGTAAACCCACCTACCTCGCATGCTCGCAATAGTATTCAAGGCATAATTGCATCTAAGAACACAATACGCGCGCTGGATTGGTCTCGGACACTTCCAGACGGTGCCTCCCTACGTACTTAGCTAAGTAGGTGCGTATCCGTACCTCGCGCAAAGAGTTAGATAGATAGGACCGTACACCCACAATAAGGTAAGCACCCTGTTAGCGACCACCAGGTACCTCAGGTGCTAGAAACGTACTACCAGCTACCTTACACACACGAGTGCTACCGAGACTTCATACGTTAATCTGGAGCTCCTGCAACCTGGTCAATTGCCGGGATCCTCTTTTTAGCAACAGCTGTCTTGAACAAGACACGCAACAATCAACCTCCGATTTGCAGACGAGAACCTGAAGGCTCCATGTCCAGCGGCCCTGCATTCTTGCTGGCCCTCGAGCTCTGACCCGATTCACATAATACGATTGTCACGCGCATGAGCGTATCCGTTCCCTATCCGATTTCTCGGTTCACTTCTGCCCGAGAAGGAAGCTTGCAGAATATCCAACCTTGCGCGCAAGTATCCGCCGCGTTCGCGTCCTCGTCCACCACATCCACGCTCAGTCAACCATGATTCGAGATGGTGACGACTCCCAGCACCCCGAGGCAGCGCCTGCCTCAACCGGTCATCTCAGCCTAGACCTGCGCAGGCCTATCGGACCCTCCGTGATGCCTCCCAGAATGCAATATCGAAGTCGGCCTGTCTCCGTCGCCGTAGACCCTGTGTCTTTGGTCATGTCGGAGTGCATATCCATAACATCGGCACTACACAAGCATGCGCGCTCACCGCATTCTTCTGTATCCGCCATCCTAGGCGGAAACCCAAACCCGATACACTTAGGCACGAATTCTACACCCAGAGGCCCGAAAGCTGCTGGCAGTGCTCCCAACGCGGACAATCCACAGGATACCGCTTCCGCCAACCGATGGGGTCTACGTGGGAAAAGGGGCCGCAGCATACAGGACAACCCTCTGATGGCTGGTTTTGGGAAGCTACGCCATGAACTGGCCAGCGTTCGAGGTATGAGAGTGCTCTGTTCTCCCTTTGAGGTGCCATGGACCAGCCTTGCTGACCACTGTCTACGTACCAGACATTCATTCATTTGACGCGTTATCGCTTCTGAATCCATTCTTGCAGATCATACAAACCAAAGGCACTGCTGCGCCTGTCACCATACTCACCCTCGGAGCGCTCCGCAAGTTCCTCGCCTATGGCTTCGTTGGCCCGACCTCCCCACGGTTCACCCTGGCGATGCAGTCACTATCCGCAGCAGTCACACGGTGCCAATTTGATGGCAGTGACTCTGGCCAGGTGGAAGTTGTTTTGCTCATGATCCTCCATCTGATGGAAGACATGATGTCAGGACCTGGGGGTGACATTCTCAGCGACGAAAGCGTATGCGATATGATGGGCAGAGGATTGGCCATCTGTTCACAGCCCCGTTTCTCACCTGTGCTACGCCGCACGGCTGAGGCGTCAATGGTTCGCATGTGCCAAATCATTTTCGAGGACGTGAAACACTTGGAAGTCGAAGCCGGAGACGAGTCTGATGCTCTCGATAAACAGACGAGCGCGGACATGGACAGCGTAAAGATGGACCCAGCTGCAAATGCTGCTGCTGGCTTACAAACCCCGGGACCAGAGAATGAAGCTCGGTTGTCGACATCGAGTTCAGCGCCAGCAGACCTGAATCAACCACCCCAAGAAAGCTACGACTCTGGAGAGCCCAAGCCAAATATCAACACTGGCGCTGAAGTGGAAGGAGATGGCGAAGCAGGAGGTGATGGCGAGGAAAGTTCCGAATCTCTCGACCTTCGACCCTACTCGCTGCCATCAGTCCGGGAGCTCTTCAGAGTTCTCGTCAACTTCCTAGATCCCAACGACCGCCAGCACACAGACACGATGAGGGTAATGGCTTTGCGCATCATACACGTGGCCCTTGAGGTGTCAGGGCCCTCCATCGCACGACATCCAGCGTTAGCTGGCATTGCGGAAGACAGGCTTTGTTGTTACCTCTTCCAGCTTGTCAGGTCTGATAATATGGCCATCCTTCAAGAATCCCTGATTGTTGCTGGCACTTTGTTAGCCACTTGCCGCGGCGTTCTGAAACTACAGCAGGAACTGTTTCTCTCATACCTTGTTGCGTGTCTTCACCCATCAGTAGAAATACCACGCGAACCTGGTATTGACCCATCGCTGTATGCCGGAATACCGCAGTCTCCCAAACTGGTCAAACCTCCACCATCGCAGACCAGCAGCGGACGTTCCACGCCAGTACCAGTAAAGGACAGGCAGAAATTGGGCCTTGAAGGCGGCGCAAGGAAGCCGGACGCGCGACAGGCAATGGTTGAAAGCATTGGTGTCTTAGCACGGATGCCTACGTTCATGGCCGAATTGTTTGTCAACTACGACTGCGACGCCGATCGAGCAGATCTTTGCGAAGACATGATCGGACTCCTGGCGAGAAATGCCCTCCCTGACAGTGCTACCTGGTCCACCACAAGCGTTCCGCCGTTATGTTTAGACGCACTTCTCCGATACATACAGTTCCTCGCCGAGCGACTGGGTGAGCCGCCAGTGGTGGAAGAATACCTAGACCCGGCCGAATTGCGAGAGCGACGGCGGAAGAAGAAGATCATTATCAAAGGAATGAGCAAATTCAACGAGAATCCGAAGGGGGGTCTGGCTTATCTTGAGGCACAGGGCATTATCGAGAACGTCAAGGATCCTGTCGCGGTTGCCCAGTTCCTCAAAGGCACCTCTCGAGTGTCAAAGAAGGTTCTTGGGGAGTACCTATCGAAGAAGGGCAGTGAAAGCGTCCTTGAGGCATACATGAATCTTTTCGACTTTTCTGAAAAACGAGTTGATGAGGCGCTCAGAGGCCTCCTGGAGACGTTCCGACTTCCTGGAGAATCCGCGTTGATTGAGAGGATCGTCACTTGTTTCGCCGCCAAATACTGTTCTAGGGCAACACCGACTGAAGTTGCCAACGCAGATGCAGTCTTCGTCTTGACGTATGCCATCATCATGCTGAATACGGATCAGCATAACCCGAACCTCAAGGGTCAGAAGCGCATGACGGTGGATGACTTTGCACGAAATCTGAGGGGCGTCAATGACGGGCAAGACTTCGCCCCGAGTTACCTCCAAAGCATATATGACAACATCAGAACGAACGAGATCATTCTCCCTGACGAACACGACAACAAGCACGCTTTCGACTATGCCTGGCGTGAGCTTATTGTCAAGTCTGAGTCGGTGCGGCCATTGGTCCTTTGCGATACGAACATCTACGACGCGGACATGTTCGCTGCGACCTGGCGGCCAATTGTCTCAACACTGTCATACGTCTTCATGTCTGCCACGGACGATGCGGTCTTCGCCAGAATTGTTACCGGCTTCGACGAGTGCGCGCGAATAGCTGCTAAGTACAAGAATGCTGATGCTCTCAATCAGATCGTATACTCACTCAGCCACATGACAACGCTGGCCACCGAGATTCCTTTCAATACAAGCTTGAACACCGAGGTTCAAGCTGGTGAGAGCAGTGTCATGGTCAGTGAGCTGGCGGTCAAGCTGGGCAGAGACTTCCGCGCGCAACTGGCCACGCTAGTACTGTTCCGCGTCGTAACCGGCAATGAGCACTTGATTCGCAGCGGCTGGAAATCTATTACTCGTATCTGGCTCAACCTTTTCGTCAATTCTCTCGTCCCCTCCTTCTTTTTGGAGGGCTCTCTTGACATCAACCCTATTCCGCTGCAGACGCCCTCTCAAGTCATCGATAGAGGCTCAAAAGCCGTGGAGACTGGTTTCTTCTCTGCGTTTACTAGCTACATCTCCAGCTACGCAGCTGACGACCCCCCCGAGCCTTCGGAGGAAGAGCTCGAAAGCACACTTTGCACTGTCGACTGCGTCAACCAATGCCATATGGGCGAAGTCTTTGCGAACATCTCGTAAGTTTGTACTCCGGTTGATGTCAGCCGCCGCTAATTAATGGAATGCAGAAATCTGCCACCTGGTGAATTGGAGCCTCTCGTTAATGCGTTGTTAGATGCTTTGCCAGAGGATCACACTTCTACGGTGATAGTCGTCAAATCTGATGTGCCGTCCTCGCCTTTGAATGGACAGAAGACTGCACAAGCTGGCATCGTTTATGACCCGGCAATGGCCTACATCCTGGAATTCAGTACCGTGATTGCTCTTCGTGACCAAGACACCATCCAACTTGTTGGTAAGCGGGTTATCGACGCATTGCAAGCAGTACTGCGGGATGCGGGTCGCTACCACTACATTCTCGTCTCAAGGGCTGCCTTCTACCTCTTGAAGCTGTTGCACGTTAGCTACGTAAGTTGTAACAATGACTCAGTTCACGTTGATACTCCTGCAATCTTTCGATCTAACTCTGGCTCCTCGCAGACTCATGACTATATTAACGTCCCCGTCTTACTACACACCATATCGAGTTTCGCGAAGGACGTGCTGGCAAAGACCTCGGTTCTGCTCCTCCAGGGACTGAGAATTTGCATTGACGAGCCAAGCCCACTTCGCAACGAGATCATGACCTCCCCGGACTTCTGGGCCATTATGCGAGCACTGGCTCTGCGACATGACTGCGCCACTTGTTTTCGATATACTGGAAATGGGTTGCGGTGGAGCCCCGCCAGCCATCATTGCGGATAATTATGAGTCTGCTATCTTGCTACTCGGAGAGTTCGCCTCGGTGGCCGGCCGCGCTGCTGTGGCTGATGCAAAGCAGCGCAAGACTCGTGAGGGTACACGCGAAAACCCTAGGTGAGTAACTTCAGGGCGTACCTAGAGCGTCGAGATAGCTAAACATTCTGCAGTCTTGGCGAAGTTGTGTCGCGTGGTTCCAAAGCAATCAGCACAATTTACAGTATGACGGCACGCATCCCCTTCTTGATGAAGCAGTCCCATCTTGAAAACAATGAAGGTACGCTGACAGTAATTTTCCCTGCTACAAACAACGTCTGATACGGTGCCCCAGCGTGGTCTGCGTACTGGCTGCCCATTTTCCAGGCTCTCACAGCACAATGCACGAATCCTTGTCGAGATGTCCGCCTCCAGGCTTTCACTTCACTCCAGCGATCGTTGCTGTCGCCAGATCTCACCTGCAACGACCACAAGGAGTGGATAGCGATATTTGGGGAGGTCCTGTTTCCGTTGATCCACAAGCTCTTGAAGCCGGAGGTCTTCTCTTCCGACCCTGTGGGTATGAGCGAAATGCGAGTTCAGGCCGCATCTTTGCTGTGCAAAGTCTTCCTCCAATACCTCGTCCTTCTTTCGAAATGGGACGAGATGTTGGATTTGTGGGTTAAGATCATCGACATCATGGATCGTTTGATGAACAGTGGGCAGGGTGACAGCCTAGTGAGTAATTTGAATATGTGGAATGACAACGCTTGCTGACAACAGTTTCGCAGGAGGAGGCAGTCCGCGAGAATCTCAAGAACGTGGTCCTCTTTCTGGCAAGCAGTGGATACTTGGTGGCGCCCAGCCAGGATCCTTCGAAGGAGACCCTTTGGAATGAGACATGGAAGCGAATTGACCGCTTTGTGCCGGACCTAAGGGGTGACTTAGCGTTAGAGGAAACAAAAGCTAGTGAAGAACAAGGGCTTATAGTAGAGGCAGATATATAAGTAAATATACTTCAGTAAGTCTTATAGAGATATTAAAAAATAGGACTTAAAAAGTGAAAAAGAAAATTTTATATTTAATATTAAGTATTTAAAAAAGTTAAAGTATTAGCTAAAATGCTTTTATTAAACTTATTTATTATAATTTTATAATATAAGCTATAAAGTCTTTTTATTATATAGTTAGAAATAACTTAAAACTTAACTTTTTAGTTTACTTTTATATAATTTTATTAAGTTTATAATTATAATATAGCTTTCTTATAAAAAGATTATAGTAAAATTTATTTTATTATAGTAATAATATTAACTATATAATATAAAACTAAATAGTATAGCCTCTAGCTAGCTACTATAATTTTTACTTAAAGCTTATATTATAATAACTTCTGATTTACTCTTTTAGTTAATAGCTTACTAGTTATATAATCTTAGCTTTAGCTTTATTCTCCTTCTTATATATACTAATATATACTATCTATTAGATAATCTTATTAATTATAATATTACTTTAATAATAACTTTATAACTTTAACTAAGTTTAATTATTATATAAGTAGACTTTCTTCTACTTTTTAACTTATTTTCTAACTTTTACTTATACCTTCTATTAATTTAGCTATTTTCTCTACTACTTATTTAGAATTCTATAGTTATTAGTAATACTTATTATATTATAGTTTAGTTAAATTAGCTTACTAGTTATACTACTTTACTAAGAATATTATTAAAATAAGCGTAATAGCTAGAATTAATAGTAAATATAGCTATATTATTTAGCTAAAGTATATAAATACTTTTTATAGCTTTACTACTAATATTAGCTTTTAGGACTATAAAGTATAACTTAGCTATAGCTAACTAGTTTTTAAAGCTTTATAAGTTAAAAAGTGTTAGTATATAATATTTAATATAATAATAATAATATAAGAATAATATATTTATTTAAATATTCTATATAAAATAAATAAATAGACTTTTATATATATAACTTTATATAAAAATATTTAGTTTATTATAACTTATAACTTTATAAATACTTATATAATCCTTTATATTATATAATCCTATTTATATAATTAAAAGCTTTATAGTTTATATTTTAAGTTATTTTTCCTTCCTTTTTTCTCTATTTTAAAATATAATTTACTAACTATATTAACTAGAATTATTATAATATATTCTTTCTATTAATTATCTATATAAATAAATACCTATAAATACTAAAGATTATTATATTTTATTATAATATATTTATATTTATAACTTTATACTATATAGGTATATATATTATACTTCTAAATACTTTTATATTTATACTAATAGAAAGTATTATTTTACTAATTATAATAAGCTTAGCTTTATAGTTAGTATTAATTTTAGTGTTTTAAAATATACTTTAAATAAAGCTTTATAGTATAAAGCTTTATAAATTAAGTAGAATAAAATATATTATAAAGAAATCTAAATAGTTTTCTTATTATAAGAATTTAAGTAGTTTTATTTTAGTTAACTTAAGATTAAAGATAAGAAATAGACTTTAAGCTTGATATAAATAGTAGCATTTTAAGTATATAGATAAGCTTATTTATAGCTAAAGACTTTATAAAGCTATCCCTAGTATATTTTATTTATAAGTTATATAAGTAAAGCTGTTAACTTTACTAGTAATAAAGCTATTATTAATAAAGCTAATAGCTATAATAGATAGCTATAGTTAGGGTTAGTATAAGTAGTTATTTTAAACTTTTAGGTATATATATTATAAAGCTACTAAACTAGATATTAACTGAAGTACTTTTACTACTTTTTATTTTACTATAAAATCTTCTACTAGGTAGGCTTAAAAATCCTTTAATAAAACTAAATAGTATAGTAGTATATATAGTAAAGCTAATTATATTAAAGCTAAATAGGTTATTAAACTTTTAATAATAGTTTAAACTTTTTAGTAAAATACTATAGATATTACTATATAAAAATAACTTTTTAACTAAAAAAGTTATATTAAAAGTTCTTATATTTTATAGATTATTAATTTATATAAGTAGATATTATAGTTTACTTAATATAATATTTTATAATATTTTAAACCTAATAATAGTATTTTAACTTATATTTAATTTTAATAAAGTAAAAGAATAAAATCTTATATTATAATTAGTTATTAATATATTTTACTATTTATATATCTATTCTCTTTTATTTAATAATTTAAACTTATATTTAAAAGTATAAACTTAATAATAGTTTTTTACTATTATACTTAAAAGAGTTATTATAGTTAATAAGGTTATTATTATAGCTATAAATATAAAAACTTAATTATTTAAATAAAGCTTAAAGTTTATAATTACTTTATAAGCTTTTTCAAAATAGCTAAAATAGTTTAAGAGAAATATTAATATTAAGGAAGTTTTAAGCCTACCTAGTAGGGGTTTTTATAGTAAGGTAAAAAGCAGTAAAAGCATCTTAGTTAGTGCCTAGTCTAGTAGCTTTGCAGTATATATACCTAGGGGTCTAGAATAACTACCTATGCTAACTCTGACTATAGCTACCTATTATAGCTATTAGTCTTATTAATAATAGCTTCGTTGCTAGCAAGGTTAATAGCTTCGCCTATATAACTTACGTAGAGATAGCTTTATAAAGTCTTTAGCTATAGAAAAGCTTATCTTAGCTATATACTTAAGATACTACTTATACTAAGCCTTAAGCCTATTCCTTATCCTTAATCTTAAGTTAACTAAAGAAAACTACCTAGATTCCTTTATAATATATTCTATCTTGCCTGATTTATAGGGCTTTATACTATAAGGCTTTGCTTAAAGCACGCTCTAAGATACTAAGATTAATACTAGCTATAGGGCTAGGCTTACTGTAATTAGCAAAACGACGCCCTTTAACCTATAGAGCTTTGAGGACTAGTTAGCTATAGCTAGATTATACCTTATAGTCCTGAAGGCTAACGTTAGTAATAAGGCTGCGGGAAGCGCTTATATACCTTAGCTAAGCAATATAGCTGCGTTTGCTACTAATCCTAGCTATTACGCCTATTTTAATAACGTCCTTAGTAGGGCAGCGTAGCTAGTAAACTGACCTGGCCGAAATAGTGAGCGTTGCTGACGACTGTAGAACGAGGACGTTAGCCTAATCGATAGAAGGCTTAGATAGCGACGGTATAACAGCTTCTGAAGATATTACACTAGATATTAGCATTAGAGGGCGTTTCTAGGTAGGCGGTAGAGAAGATAGCTGACTCGATAGAAGGTATAAGTAAGAGTCGGAAGATAAGTTGAAAAGTAGAAGAAAGTCTGCTTCTATAGTAATTAAACCTAGTTAAAATCGTGAAGTTATTATCGAAATAACGTTATAAGTGATGAGATTATCTAATGTAACGATAGCGTACGTTAACGCGCGCGGGGGATAGAGCCGAAGCTAAGATTATATAACTAGTAGGCCGTTAGCTGAAGGGGTAAGTTAGAGGTCGTTATAGTACAGGTTCTAGGTAAAAATCATAGTAGCTAGCTAGAAGCTAAGAAAAATATTAATAAGTTTAAAAAAAATATTAAAAGTATAGTTAATAATAGTAAAGCTTTTTATTAAGACTATATAGTAAAATAAAAGATATTATAAAAGATAGATATAGCTTCTAGCTAGCTACTATAATTTTTACTTAGAACTTATACTATAATAACCTCTAACTTACCTCTTTAGTTAATAGCTTACTAGTTATATAATCTTAGTTTTAGCTTTATCCCCTCCTATATATACTAATATACGCTATTATAATCTTATTATTTATAACGTTACTTTAATAATAACTTTATAACTTTAACTAGGTTTAATTACTATAGACTTTCTTTTACTTTTTAACCTATTTTCTAACCTTTACTTATACTTTCTATTAACTTAGCTATTTTCTCTACTACTTACTTAGAAACGCTTTCTAATACTAATATCTAATATAATATCTTTAGAAGCTATTATACTATTACTATCTAAGCTTTCTATTAATTAAGCTAATATCTTTATAGTTCTATAGTTATTAGTAATACTTACTATATTATTTAGCTAAGTTAGCTTATTAGCTATACTATTTTATTAAAGATATTATTAAGTAAGTATAATAGAATTAGTAGTAAATATAGTTATATTACTTAGCTAAAGTATATAAGTATTTCTTATAGCTTTATTACTAATATTAGTTTTTAAAACTATAAAATAAAACCTAGTTATAGCTAACTAGTCTTTAAAACTTTATAAGTTAAAAAGTATTATTTTATTAATTATAGTAAACTTAGCTCTATAGTTAGTATTAATCTTAGTATTTAAAGTAAAGTTTTATAATATAAAGCTTTATAGATTAAGTAAAATAGAATATATTATAAAGTTATAGGAATCTAAGTAGTTTTTTTATAAGAATTTAAGTAGTTTACTTTAGTTAATTTAAAATTAAAAATAAAGAATAAGCTTAAAGCTTAGTATAAATAGCATCTTAAATATATAGCTAAAATAAGCTTTTCTATAGCTAAGGACTTTATAAAGCTATCTCTATATAAATTATATAGGTAAAGCTATTAATTTTATTAGTAATAAAGCTATTATTAATAAGGCTAATAGCTATAATAATATATATATCTAGCCTAAATGCTTTTATTTATATATAGGTAACTATAGTTAGAGTTAGTATAAGTAGTTATTCTATACCTCTAGGTATATTATAAAAACGACTAAGTCTTAACTAAGTACCCCTGGAGTGAGAATTTAAGTAAAACTAAATATAACTAGTGCTATAAAATATATATAGAGCGATAATTAATCTATATAATACAATTATATAGATTACACCTAATAATTAAATAATTAATCTTATACCTATTAATTACATATTAATAGAACTAAAAGAAGAAAAGTAACCATAACTTTGTCTAATTAGCTTAAAAAGAACAATCGTTTAAATTACTGCTTATAGTAATTACTACGATTGGCTAAAAAGAATAAAACTTATATATAAGGTTGATAACCATAAAAAGTATATATTTACGGAAAATAAAGTCCCTAAAGTTAATATTACAGTTAATATTAAGAAAGCTAATATTAAGTTAGAATTTGAAACCGAAACAAGGTAAAACAGAAACTTGTAACAAACTATAACTATTAAACCTAAAATAATACTACGGAACTAGAATAACCGATACGGAAAGAAAATAACCGTATAATTAACTTTGTAATAAAGGTTTTACAGTTAATTACCTATTATAGTAATTACTAAATTAAGTAATTACTTAATTTAGTAATTACTTAATTTAGTAAGGCTTTGCGAGGAAAAATTGTATTATATATACGAAGGATTTTTCCACTTAGAATAGATTTTAGGAAGCAAGCAATTCAACAGTTTTACCTATTCAACTACTTATTACTCTACTCTTTATTATTATTCCTATTATATAATAACTAGTTATACTGGTTATAAATGGTTATTCTGGAATACGAAGAATACTATTATAAAAATATTAAAAACGAACAGTTTCCCCCTTTTGCTATAATTAATACTGCTCCTACTCTCGATAATATATCCTCTTTTATATACGCTTTTACAGGTTATAAGCCCAGGGGTTTTAATTCCTGGGAAAGCGACCTAAGAGACGACTGCACCTATTTCGCTATATCTTTCGACCCTTTATTTCCTAAAAGGGAAGATTTCGACTTTTACTTCGCTACTGAAGCTGGGGTTTTTGAAGCCTTAGAAGTTGAATTAAGAGAATACCTCTTACGTACTTTTGTACCTATCTTTTAGTCTTAAAGGGACTATATATCTATTAAAAACAAAATAAAAACCTATTTTTTGGTTTATTGTTTTAATAATAATAACTATTATTAAAAGTCTTTACTTTTAATAATAAGTTATTATATAAGGATATTAAGCATCTATCAGTCTTATAATCCTTTTAAAAATACGCAACTATAAGCCGTATTTCTACCTATATAAAATTAGGTATTAAATAAATAATTATATTATTAAAATTAAAATAATATTATTATTAAAAACAAAAAGATGGATTCTTCTAATAATAAGTCCCTTACTATTCCTAAGCTTAAAGGTAGTATAAATTATACTACTTGGGCAGTTAGAATGAAGGCTCTTTTATTTACAAAGAATTTAAGCCATACTATTAATAAAAATCCTATTAGTAGTAATACTATTAGTGATAATAATAGTAGTAATTCTGATATTGAGGATAAAAATCCTACTATTTCAGAATCTAAAAAGGCTTTTAGTACTATATTATTATATGTTGAAGATGGTCCTCTTATACAAATACAACACGCAGAAACTGCTAAATCTGCGTGGGATATTTTAAAAGAAACCTATAATCCTAAGGGATTTACTTCTAATAATTTATTATTTCAAGATTTCCTTAATAATAAATTATCTAACTATAATAATATAGAAGAATATATTAATAAGGTTAAAGAAATATCTAACGAGTTAGAAGCTCGTAAATTAGATATTCCTAAAGACCTATTATTAGCCTGGATTTTAAATGGGCTTAATAATAATATATTTGAAGGGTTTATATCTAATATAACCCAGCACCTTAGAAATAGTTCTGATTCTTATTCTATAACTACTTTAATTAGTAGTATAATAGATGAATCTAAAAGAATTAATTCTAAAGAAGAAGAAACAAGAATACTAGTTACTAATTATAATACTTATAAAAAAGGGCAATATTATAAAAATAATAACCCTAATAATAAGTCTTGTAAAGTAACTAAAAGAAAAAATAGCTGGAAAAAGACTAAAGGATTATGGTGTAATAACTGCAAAGTTACTAGCCATAATACTAATAAGTGCTTTTACTTAAATCCAGCTTTAGCTCCTGAAAATTGGGATATCTCTAAGGATCCTAATAACAAAAATAATAATAACCCCCCTAATAGGGCTCTTATTATAAGAGACTTTAATACTAAAGCCTCTATATCTGATTCTAATTCAGAATCTAATAATATAGATAATTCTGATAATTTATCTAATTATTCAGAAGACTTCGATACAGCTATTGAGGTAAATCCCCCAATTAATATCCTAAATACTACTATAACTAATAAAAATAATAATAGTAATAGTACGGATAATAAGGATGTATATATAAATAATTTTGTATTAGATACTGCTGCAGAAGCTCATATTATCTCTAATAAAGATTATTTTATATCCTTGAAACCTTGTAATAAGCAAGTTAGTTGGGGAAAAGCAAAAACCAGTAATATTAAATTATATGGTGACTGCTATATTAAATTTACAGATACCAATATTAAATTACTACTTAAAAACTGTCTATATATGCCTCAAATTAGTATTAATTTAATAAGCCAAGGTATCCTTAGTACCTATTCTAATATAACTACAATTTTTACTAAAGATAATGCCTATATTAAAAGAAATAACCAACTTATAACTAAAGGTATTAAAAGACGTAATTTATACTATTTACCTATTAAAATAGTAAATAAGTCTGAATTTAATAATAAATTAAATATACTAAATATAAATAAAACTATTAATAACGAAATGTTAATACATAACAGATTAGGCCATATTAGCCTTAATTATCTAAATAAACTAAAAAATAACACTATAGGATTTAACCTACCTTTTAATTCAAATAACTTCACTAAATGTGAGATTTGTATTAAATCAAATTTAACTAATAAAATAAATAAAACGTCTAATAGTGAAAAAACCACTAAATACCTACAGAAAATCCATAGTGATTTATGTGGCCCTATAAGCCCAGAAACCTATAATAATTATAAATATTTTATTACTTTTCTAGATAATTATACTAAATATCTGGAAATTAAATTATTAAACACTAAAGATCAAGCTTTTGAAGCCTTTAACTTATTTAAATTAATAGCTGAAGCTAATAGCCCTAATAACGAAAAAATTACTATATTAAGTACTGATAATGGTACTGAATATATTAATAGTAGATTTAGTGCAAAATTAGCTAATTCTGCTATAATACATCAAAAATCTAGTCCTTATACTCCAGAACAAAATGGTTCTGCTGAAAGAATAAATAGGACTTTACTTAATAAAGTTAGGGCTTTATTAAATAATAGTTATTTACCCCTAGAATTTTGGGGAGATGCTATTTATACTGCAGTTTACTTATATAATAGAACCCCTAATAGTTCTATTAATTATAAAACTCCTTATGAATTAAAATGGAATAAAAAACCTAATATTTCACATATTAGAGTTTTTAGATCTTTAGTTTATTATAAAAATAAAACTAATAAATTAACTAAATTATCCCCTAGGGGAATAAAAGGAATATTAATTGGTTTTAGTATAAACTCATCTCAATATAAAGTTTATAGCTTAGAAAACCAAAAACCACTCTGGACTAGAGATCTAGTAATTATAGAGAATAATTTTCCCTATAAAACTAATATTATTGATAATAATAATAATAATAATAATAATAATAATAATCAATTTCTAGATATAGAATCTATATCAGATAATAATAGTATTAATAATAATAACAGTATTAATAATAATAATAGTATTAATAATAATAATAGTATTAATAATAACAATAATAATAATATTAATAATAACAATACTAATAATACTATTAATACTGATAATATATCCTCTATAGACGAACTAGCAATAGAGGAACAAATTATTAATGATAATAATATAATTAATAATAAAACAAAAATTATAGATTACTATAATAACGAAGAAGATGAATTGGTTAATGATAATATATTAGTATTAAATACTAATATTAATGATCCTAGTACCTATAAACAAGCTATTAATTCAGCTAATAAATTAGACTGGGAAAAAGCTATGGATAATGAAATTAATGAATTAATTGCTCAAAAAACTTGGGTTTTAACTGATTTACCTGAAAATAAAAACCCCCTACCTACTAGGTGGGTATATAAAAGAAAAAAGGATAAAAATGGAAATATTATTAAATACAAAGCTAGATTAGTAGCTAAAGGCTTTAATCAAATTATAGGTATAGACTATATGGATACTTTTAGTACTACCTGTAGGCCTGAAACTTATAGGCTTTTAATGGTTATAGCTTTAAATAAAGGCTATATAATCCGTCAATTTGACGTTAAAAACGCTTTTATTCACGCCCCTATAGATAAAGAAATTTATCTATATCAACCTGAAGGCTATATAAATAAAAACTACCCTAATAAAGTTTTAAAACTATTAAAAGCCTTATATGGTTTAAAACAAAGCCCTAGGCTTTGGTATGAATTTCTAGCTATACAACTAGCTAAATTAGGATTTATAGTATTTCCACATGATAATGGCGTATTTATTAATACTATAACTAAAGTTATATTATTATGCCATGTGGACGATATTTTAATATTAGGTCCTGAAAAAGAAGTTAATATATTAGCTATAGAAATAGCTACTTTAATTAAATTAGAACCTATGGGAGAAATTAGTACTTTTCTAGGTCAACAAATTAATATTAATAAAACAGAGAAATATTTTACTATTTCCCTATATAATTATACTAAAAATATAATTAAGAAATTTAATAAACAAAACGTATATAAATATACTACGCCAGTAGACCTTACTTTAAAATTAACTAAAAATAAAAATTCAGCTACTAAAGAAGAAACCCAAATTTATCAATAAGAAGTAGGGTCTTTAATCTGGTTAACTATTAAAACTAGGCCTGATATAGCTTTTGCTGTAAATCAAGTAGCTAGATTTATGTCAAATCCTTCTACTATGCACTTTAAAGCTTTAGATATGATTTGGGGCTATTTAAATTATAATACTAATTATATATTAATATTTTATTATAATATTCCTATATTTAGAATACAGGGTTTTTCTGACTCTGACTGGGGAAATTATATACCAGAAAGAAAATCAACTACTGGTTATATATTCCTATTAGGAAAAAATATAATTAGCTGGAATACTAGCTTACAAAAAAGCCCTGCAACTAGCACTTGTGAAGCTGAATATATAGCTTTAAAAGAGACTACTAAAGAAGCTATTTATTGAAATAATATACTAGTTAGTATTAATAATTTACTACAATTTAATTATAATCTTACTATACCTAGTATAATAACTGATTCACAATCAGCCCAATACTTAGCTGAAAACCCTGAATTCCATAAAAGAACAAAGTATATAGATATAACTTATCACTTTGTTCGTTGGAATATAATGAATAAAAAAGTCTTATTAACTTATACTAAGTCAAATAAAAATATAGCTGACGGCTTAACTAAGGGGCTAAATACTACCCTATTTAGGCAATTTATTACATATTTAGGCCTATATAACCCTGAAAAATTTTAATATAATTTATTAGAATTTAAGTAAAATTAAATATTACTTAACTTCTGGGGGGCTATAAAAACCACCAAGTCTTAACTAAGTACCCCTGGAGTAGAGTTTAAGTAAAACTAAATATAAGTAGCGTTATAAAATATATATAGGGCTATAAATTATATATATCATATATTTATATATATTACACCTAATAATTGAATAATTAATCTTATAACTATTAATTACATATTAATAGAACAAAAAGAAGAAAAGTAACCACAACTTTATCTAATTAGCTCAAAAAGTGCAATTGTTTAAATTACTGCTTATAGTAATTACTACGATTAGCTAAAAAGAATAAAACTTATATATAAGGTTATTAACTATAAAAAGTATATATTAACGGAAAATAAAGTCCCTAAAGTTAATATTACAGTTAATATTAAGAAAGCTAATATTAAGTTAGAATTTGAAACCGAAACAAGGTAAAACAGAAACTTGTAACAAACTATAACTATTAACCTAAAATAATACTACGGAACTAGAATAACCGATACGGAAAGAAAATAACCGTATAATTAACTTTGTAATAAAGGTTTTACAGTTAATTACCTATTATAGTAATTACTAAATTAAGTAATTACTTAATTTAGTAAGGCTTTGCGAGGAAAAATTGTATTATATATACGAAGGATTTTTCCACTTAGAACAGATTTTAGGAAGCAAGCAATTTAACAGTTTTACCTCTTTAACTACCTATTACTCTACTCTTTATTATTATTCCTATTATATAATAACTATTTATACTGGTTATAAATGGTTATTCTGGAATATGAAGAATACTATTATAAAAATATTAAAAACGAACAGTTTCCCCCTTTTGCTATAATTAATACTGCTCCTACTCTCGATAATATATCCTCCTTTATATACGCTTTTACACTTATACTTATTAGAAAGTAGAACCTTAATACTTATATACTTATAAATACTTATAATTATAATAATATTAAAGTTTTTAAGAAATAAGTTAATAAAATTAATACTAAGTTCCTAAGAATAGAGAGTAAAAGTATAATATTTCTAAGTATATATAGTATCTTACTAGGCCTAGATAGACTGCTAAATAATAGACTTAAGAGGAGTATCTTTATAAGTAGCTAGATTAATAATAAGCTACTTAGAAATAATAATATTATTCTTAATATCCTCTTTAAAAATAGTTTTAAGCTAGTATTTATAAGGATAGAAATATATATACTTAGAAGCTATATTAAACTTATAAATAGAGCTAATAAGATTAGATATTATAATAAACTTATTAGTAATAATAAAGGATAGATCTTATAAAAAATATATTAAGAGAGTTAAAAAAACTTATATAATAAGTTTATATAATTATTTTACTCTCTTATTAGAATATCCTGCTCTACTTATATAGAGATAGTAAGTATAAGTAGTTTTATAAAATATAGTTAGTAAAGATATATATAAGTAATAAATATAACTTATAAATAAGAGAAAGCTTATAAAGAAGTAAATATAATAATATATAAGAAGAATAAGATAAGTTATATAAACTTATAAGAAGTAAAAATAGAGAGATAGAAAACTTATAAAAATAACTTCTTAAGAAGTTATATTAAGATATATAAAGAAGAAAAAGATTTTATATATAAGCTTAAGAAATTTTTAACTTTTATTTATATCTAGTTACTTAGAACTAACTACTTCTTACTTATAAGTATATCTTACTTATAAGCTAGTATAGTTTAGATATTTATAAAGCTAACTAAATATATTATAAATTAAAAGTACTTTTAAAGGTTTTTTTAGTAGTAATATAAGAAATAGGCTCCTAAATAAGTTTTTTTTAGGAGGATATATTAGTTTTTCTTATAGAATTTATATCTTTATATAATATTTTTAGTTTATAAGCTTCTTTCTATATATATAAAGCATTTTTAGCTATTCTTATAGCTAAGGAAGTATATAGTAATCTATCTTATAATATGCCTACTTCATATAGCTCTTTAGTAAGCAGTTACTAAGGAGCAGGTTATATAATTAGCATAGGTGTAAAAGCGTATATAAAAGAGGATATATTATCGAGAGTAGGGGTAGTATTAATTATAGCAAAAGGGGGAAACTGTTCGTTTTTAATATTTTTATAATAGTATTCTTCGTATTCCAGTATAAATAGTTATTATATAATAGGAATAATAATAAAGAGTAGAGTAATAGGTAGTTAAATAGATAAAACTGTTGAATTGCTTGCTTCCTAAAATCTGTTCTAAGTGGAAAAATCCTTCGTATATATAATACAATTTTTCCTCGCAAAGCCTTACTAAATTAAGTAATTACTTAATTTAGTAATTACTAGAATAGGTAATTAATCGTAAAACCTTTATTATAAAGTTAATTATACGGTTATTTTCTTTCCGTATCGGTTATTCTAGTTCCGTAGTATTATTTTAGGTTAATAGTTATAGTTTGTTACAAGTTTCTGTTTTACCTTGTTTCGGTTTCAAATTCTAACTTAATATTAGCTTTCTTAATATTAACTGTAATATTAACTTTAGGGACTTTATTTTCCGTAAATATATTTTTATGGTTATTAACCTTATATATAAGTTTTATTCTTTTTAGCTAATCGTAGTAATTACTATAAGCAGTAATTTAAACGATTGTTCTTTTTAAGCTAATTAGACAAAGTTATGGTTACTTTTCTTCTTTTAGTTCTATTAATATGTAATTAATAGGTATAAGATTAATTATTTAATCATTATGTGTAATCTATATAATTGTATTATATAGATTAATTATAGCTCTATATATATTTTATAGCGCTAGTTATACTTAGTTTTACTTAAATTCTCACTCCAGGGGTACTTAGTTAAGACTTAGTGGTTTTTATAACTATTAATATTAGCTTTTAAAGCTATAAAGTAAAACCTAGCTATAGCTAACTAGTCCTTAGACCTTCATAAGTTAAAAACTATTATTATACTAATTATAATAAGTTTAGCTTTATAGTTAGTATTAATTTTAGTATCTTAAAGTATATTTTAGGTAAAGCTCTATAGTATAAAGCTCTATAAATTAAGTAGGATAGAATATATTATAAAAAAGTCTAGGTAGTTTTCTTATTATAGGAATCTAAGTAGTTTACTTTAGTTAACTTAAGATTAAAGATAAGAAATAGGCTTAAAGCTTATTATAAATAGTATTATAAAATATAATTATATATATTTTATAAACTTTAGTAAAGTTATATATTATTATTATTTAATAAATAATATTTAATTAATATTATATTTAAATCTTTATTTAAGGTTTATATAAAACTCTAATTATACTAAAAATAGTATATTACTTATTTTTAATAATAATTAGAAATAGATAATAATCTATTTTTAGTATAATTACTATTAATAGTTATAGTTTAGCTTACTAACTAGCTTAGTAAAACGGATTAAAAGTGGGGAAATCCGCCTCCTAAAAAGTATTTAAGGAGCTGGAATTTCCCTTCTCTTTTTCCTAGAAATTAACGCTTTTTAATTCCTTTAAAATTCGCCCCTTAAGACGCTATTTACTTAACAAATATCTGCAATATATAGCTAAGGTAAGCTTTTCTATAGCTAAGAACTTTATAAAGCTATTTCTATATAAGTTATATAGGTAAAGCTATTAACTTTACTAGTAATAAAGCTATTATTAATAAAGCTAATAGCTATAATAGTATAGTAGCTATAGTTAGAGTTAGTATAAGTAGTTATTCTAAACCCCTAAGTATATATACTGCAAAGCTATTAGACTAAGCATTAACTAAAGTGCTTTTACTGCTTTTTACTTTATTATAAAAACCCCTAAATAGGCTTAAAACTTCCTTAATACTTAATATTATTATTAGCTATAAAGAATAAAAAAGAACTAAAGTAGCTTTTATAAGTTTTTATAACTTATTAGCTTATATTTAATACTATATAGATAACTTACTCTATTCCTATAAAAATTATATTAATATATTTATTAATAATATTATTATAATATTTTGTTTTATATTTTATAAAGTGCTTAACCTATATAAATAGGTAGTACAGTTTACTCTATATAATATATTGTAATATTTTAAACCTAATAATTATACTTTAACTTATACTTAATCTTAATAAAGTAAATAAATAAAATCTTATATTATAACTAATTATTAATACTTAGTTTAACTTATCTCTAGCTCTAGTTATATAAAAGAGAGTAAGTAAGTAAGTAGCAAAATATACTAACGAGAGCGTTATCTATAATACTATTATTAGCTACTTAATAATAGCTTAAACCTATACTTAAAAGTATAAACTTAATAATATAACTCTTCACTACTATAGCTAGAAAGGTTATTATAGTTAAAAAGGTTATTATAGCTATAGGTATAAAAACTTAACTATTTAAATAAAGCTTTAAAGCCTTAACCTTATTCTTTACATCCTCCTAAACGCAGTAACACTTTATAATATGTTTCCCCTTTATTATACCTATAATATAAAAGAGATATATAAATACTAATAACTATTTTATTAATAATAAAGCTTTATTTAAATACTAAAAAAAGTTTAGTTATATAATAACTAGATATTTATACTTTAAAGTAGCTCTAAGAAAGTATATTAATATATTCTAAAAACTAAATTAAAAGGTTTAAGTTATTCAGAACTTTATAGCTTTAGCTTTTATAGATTATATTCTCCTATTAAGAGATATATACTTCTATATCTTTCTTTATTAAGAAGTATTTCTAAGCTAAAGCTATAATTATTATAATATATTTAGTAATTATATTTATTTTTATTCTCTTTTATTATAGCTAGTATAACTTTTAAGTTTATAAAACTACTTATTAAAGTTTATACTTATATTATAGTAATATTTTTAAAGATCTAAAGAAGTAAAGTTCTTAATAAACCACTATATTTTTTTAGATACCTATTATTATATTATTTTACTCTTTTTTAGTAAAAATATATTCTATTTTAAAGTTAGTATAAAATATAAAGTTTGCTTTTAAGAGGTTTTCTAAACTTTCAGTATATTCTATATCTTTATTATTATTAAAAAGGATTAATTAGTTTAAAGTATCTTATTTTAAATAATTAGAAATATATAGAAGTTTTAAAAATACTATTAACTTTTAATAAACTAATTTAAAGTATAAATAGCGTTTTCAGAGAACTTTTTTAAGTTTATAACTCTTTATAACTAATAGGAATATATAAAAACTTAAACTTAGTTAATTTATAATACTTAGTTTTAAAAACTATTTAGAGAAGTTTTTTTACTATTTAGAGCTATTATAGTATACTTATAAGTAGTTCTTTAGTATTATAAATAGCTTATTAGTATACTTAGTAATATAAATTAGACTATTAATTAATAAATTAACTTAGTTATATATTAACTATATCTTTAAAAATAAGCAAAACTCTATATATAATTATATAAACGCCTGCTAATCTTATAAGCAGATTATCTAATTATTTAAGCTGCCTCTAGCAGCTAAGAAGTGCTATTCCAACTATAGCAATCTAATAATTAAGATAGAAAAAGTAGAGAAGCTTATAAGCTTAGTTTTAACTTTAATAGGAAAAAGAATAGTTAAAATACTAAATACCTTATAAAATTTCTTCTTAAACTTAGATTTATATTTATAAGCTTAGTTAGTAAGCTAATTATATACTTTTTATATTTTATAATGATAGGAAGCTATAAAAAGCTTATATTATAAATTCTAAATAAGTTACTAATCTTTATAAGCATTGTTTAGTTATTATATTTTATTAATATTAGAATAAATTTATAAAAAGAAAGAACTTATAACCTTAGTGACTACTACTTTAGAAGCTATATAAATAATATTATACTTAATAGAAATACTTAGCTTATTAGCTTTAATTTTAAGTTTTAAAAGTATAATAATATACTTCTTATAAGTAGATATAATATAGAAATTATAATAACTAGAGTTAATAAAGTAGAAGTAATAATAAAAAGGCTTTTTATAACTATTACTTATTATATTATATAGAGTGTTTAACCTATATAAGCAGGTATTATAGTTCACTCTATATAACATATTATAATACTCTAAACCCAATCGTAGTACTTCAACTTATATCTAATCTTAATAAAGTAAATAAATAAAATCTTATATTATAACTAGTTATTAATACTTAGCTTAACTTATTTCTAGCTTTAGTAGAAGAAAGTAAGTAAGTAAGTAGTAAAATATACTAATAAGAGCGTTATTTATAATACTATTATTAGCTACTTAGTAATAGCTTAAACTTATACTTAAGGATATAAACTTGATAGTATAACTCTTTACTATTATAGGTAGAAGAATTATTATAGCTAAAAGGGTTATTATAGCTATAGGTATAAAAACTTAACTACTACTTTAGATAAAATCTTAAAGTTTTAAGCTTATTCTTTATATTTTCCTATATATATAGTAACTATAATATCCTTCCCCCTCTTTAAATATATATATAACTTAAGTAAAGCTAAACTAAATAACTTAATCTATAAAACTAAAGTTAATAAAATTAAAAATAATATATAGTAATCTTTCTTATACTAATAAAATAACTCTCTTTAACTTTATATTTAAATACCTATATAAGACTATACCTAATAAGAATATTTTACTCTTATATAGCCTTAAGATTAATATAAATATAGTTAAAGCTACTAATAGTAATCTTAATACCTATAATTACTTTATAGGCTTCCTTAAGATAGCTAAAATAGCTTAAGAAGTTAATAAGTTAGGAAAAGTAAATATATTAAGAATATAGCTAATAGTAGTAGGGCTCTTTATTAAGACTATATAGTAGAGTAGAAGATATTATTTAAACAGCGCGATACTATAGAGGCTTTAGAGCCCCTATACTTAATAGAGCAATATAGACTTCTAAATAGCAGAGAAGACTTTAATAAAAGATAGGTGCAAACTAAATATAGTATGAAGAGTAGGTCCAGCTTAGAAGAGTAAAGATAGAGGTAGCTAGAGGAAAGCAGTTAACTTAGCTTATTATAATAGTTAAAGTCCTAATAAATTAACAGAAGAGCGTGGAGGCGAAGAAGAAGTCTGAGTAGTTATATAACCTGAAGGTTATTAGCAGTAGGCAGGGAAGGACTAGCCTAGCTTTTACAGCTAATACTAGTTAAATCTTATAATAATAAGCTAGCAGCCTTATTACTTATTATATAATAAAAATATTTTACTTTATAAAGGTTATTTATATTAATATTATAATTAGCTTTACTAAGCTTAATAAGCTTAACTTTTAAGAAAGATTAGTTTATAATATAATAACATAATATATTTTTAAGATATATTTCTTTACTTACTAATAGAAAGTAAAATATTATTATTATTTTTATAAGTAGTATTTAGTTTAAAAAGTATATAAAGTAAGCTTTATAATAAAGTTACTAAGTAATCTCTTAAAAAAGAATTATATTTTAACTTTATAAAAATCTTTAAATAGTAATCTCTTTATAAATAAGAACTAACTTATTATTACTAATTAAGAAATAAAATATAATATATTTATATTTATTAGAAAGTATAACTTTAATACTTATAACTTTATAACTTTTAAAAAGGCCTCTAACTGTTTATAGTGATTTTTACTTATTTAGAGTAATAAACCTTCTAACTCCACGCCTCCTAATAATATATACAGCTTTCAGTTATATAATTATAACTAGGTTTAGGATTAAGTTAAGTTAAGTTAAGTTAACAGGCTGACTAGGACTAAGCTAGTTAAGTTACCTTAGTAACTAAGACTAGGCTAGTTAAGTTAACCTATTAACTAATATAAGGCTAGTTAAGTTAAGTTGACTAGCTAGTCTAACTAGTTAACTAGCCTATATATATATAAATATTATATATTATTATATATTAATTATATATATTAGTTAATATTAATTATATATATTAGTTAATATTATAGCTAACTAATAAGTTTTATAAAAGTAATAAAATAAATAAAGCTTTAAAACTATTAATATAATAATATTAGTTTTAATACTTGATAAATTATAAGTAAGTAAATTAAAACTAAGTAAATTAAAACTAAGTAAATTAAAACTAAGTAAATTAAAACTAAGTAAATTATAACTAAATAAATTATAACTAAATAAATTATAACTAAATAAACTATATAAATAAAAATCTAACTAATTAATCTTCTTCTTCTTCTTTTTCTTCTTTTTCTTCTTTTTCTTCTTTTTCTTCTTTTTCTTCTAATTCCTTTAAATCCTTAATTTCCTAATACTTTAAAAGGATTATTTCTGCTATAATATAAAGGCTTAGTTTATTTCTATTTTTAGTAGTAATATTACTAGTAACAGAAAAAACCCTCTCTGTAAGAGCAGAAATAGCAGGAACAGCTAAATATCTTCTAGCTAAAATAGCTAATATAGGATATTTATAGCTATTACTTTTCCAGTAAAATAAAAGATCAATCTATAATAAATTAGTATATAATAATATATATATATATATATATATATTAATTAAATAATCTATATCTCTATCTGAAGGTTTCTCAGCTCAATAACTAATATATTCAGCTTCTATAGTAATATTATTACTACTAATAAAAAAATTATTATTAGAATCTGTAAAAGCGTATATAAAAGAGGATATATTATCGAGAGTAGGGGTAGTATTAATTATAGCAAAAGGGGGAAACTGTTCGTTTTTAATATTTTTATAATAGTATTCTTCGTATTCCAGAATAACTATTTATAACCAGTATAAATAGTTATTATATAATAGGAATAATAATAAAGAGTAGAGTAATAAGTAGTTAAATAGGTAAAACTGTTGAATTGCTTGCTTCCTGAAATCTATTCTAAGTGGAAAAATCCTTCGTATATATAATACAATTTTTCCTCGCAAAGCCTTACTAAATTAAGTAATTACTTAATTTAGTAATTACTAGAATAGGTAATTAATCGTAAAACCTTTATTATAAAGTTAATTATACGGTTATTTTCTTTCCGTATCGGTTATTCTAGTTCCGTAGTATTATTTTAGGTTAATAGTTATAGTTTGTTACAAGTTTCTGTTTTACCTTGTTTCGGTTTTAAATTCTAACTTAATATTAGCTTTCTTAATATTAACTGTAATATTAACTTTAGGGACTTTATTTTCCGTAAATATATACTTTTTATAGTTATTAACCTTATATATAAGTTTTATTCTTTTTAGCCAATCGTAGTAATTACTATAAGCAGTAATTTAAACGATTGTTCTTTTTAAGCTAATTGGACAAAGTTATGGTTACTTTTCTTCTTTTTGTTCTATTAATATGTAATTAATAGTTATAAGGTTAATTATTTAATTATTAGGTGTAATATATATAATTGTATTATATATATAATTTATAGCCCTATATATATTTTATAACGCTAGTTATATTTAGTTTTACTTAAATTCTCACTCCAGGGGTACTTAGTTAAGACTTAGTGGTTTTTATAGAATCTGAATTATAAGAAGTATTAGATTTTAATACTTCTTCAGATTCTAAAGAACTATCTTTCTCTATTTTAACCCTAAATTAATATATTAGTATATATTTAATAAATAAAAATATATATATACTTATAATTTATATTCCCTTTCTAATAAATTAATAATATCCTTTTTAATAGTAAGATAATAGTATAGAATTTTATTATTTTTAAAGTACTTTACTTTTATTCTAGGATCTAGAACTATACTTATAATATAAGGTTTATAAGTATCTAAATCAAAGAAATCTAGTTTTTAAGGGAAATATTTAGTTAATTTAGTTATTCCCTTTTTTATACTATTAATTAATATAGTATAATAAGTAGCCTAATAATTAATTTAATTAGTTTATATATTTTTAATAATAATAAGAATAATTAGTTACTGTTTCTGCTAATCTTTCTTTTAAGGTAGTAAACTTAGAGATTAAATTAGCTAGCTTTTTATATATAATAAACCTATATTAAAGTTTATATAAAACTTAGATTATAAGTAAGTACTAAGCTTTAAAAAAACTAAGAAAATAGATTCTAAGTCTTTTAAAGCTTTATACTTACTATTAGTAATATAAAGCCTTTTAAACTCTAAATCACTAGTATTTCTATAGATATAATCTAAAGCTAGTTCAAACTCTATAGTAGTAGAAATTATTCTATATAGAGAGTTCCACTTTATTTTATAATCTATAATAATATATATTAGTATTCCTTTTTAATACATATATATATATAATATAATTAATAATTAATAACTTACCTATAGGGATAATTTTCTTATTAAAATTAGAAGGTAAAGTATTTTCGTTTTTACCTCTATTAATACCTTCTAATAAAAGGTGTTTTATTTCGCTCGTATATTTAACTAATATAGTTATACGTTAAATTCGTTTTATAAGGTTTAATTAAATTAATTAGTTAACTATTAATAATTATATATATAATATAATAAAATACTTACTGCTTAATAGATTTTCTTCTAAATCTTAATTTTCTTCTATAGCTAAGTTATTATTAATTAAACTAATATTACTATTAGTATAATTAAATAATTCCTCTTCTATAGTAGAATTAGATCTTTTATAGAGTGCTCAACCTATATAAGCAGGTATCGCAGTTCACCCTATATAGTATATTATAATACTCTAAACTTAATAGTAGTATTTTAACCTATACCCGATCTTAATAAAGCAAATAAATAAAATCTCGTATTATAACTAGTTATTAATTCTTAGCTTAACTTATCCCTAGTTCTAGTAGAAGAGAGTAAGTAGATAAATAGCAAAACATACTAGTAAGAGCATTATCTGCAACGCTATTATTAACTACTTAGTAATAGCTTAAACCTATACTTAAGAATATAAACTTAATAATATAACTCTTTATATAGCTAGAAAGGTTATTATAGCTAAAAAGGTTATTATAGCTATAAGTATAAAAACTTAACTACTACTTTAAATAAAGCTTTAAAGCCTTAAGCTTATTCTTTATATCCTCCTAAATATAGTAACACTTTATAATATATTTCCTTTTTATTATACCTATATATAAACTAAGTAAAGCTAAGCTAAATAACTTAATCTAAGAAACTAAAGTTAATAAAATTAAAAGTAATAAGTATAGTAATCTTATTTATACTAATAAAAAAACTCTTCTTAAATTTACTTAGAAGTACCTATATAAAACTATAAATAATATAGAGTTATATAGCCTTAAGATTAATATAGCTATAATTAAAACTATTAATAATAATTCTAATACCTATAATTACTTTATATACTTCCTTAAGATAGCTAAAGTAGCCTAAGAGGTTAATAAGTCGGGAAGAGTAAATATATTAAGAGTATAGCTAATAGTAGCAAAGCTATTAAGACTGCGCAGTAAAGCAGAAGATATTATCTGAACAGCGCGATAGTACGGAGGCCTCGGAGCCCCTGCACTTAGCAGAACTCACGACGTAAACTTCTAAACAGCGGAGGAGATAACAAAAGACGGGCGCGAACTGAATATAGTATAAAAAGCGGGTGCAGCTCGGAGGAGCGAAGATAGAAGTAGCTAGAAAAAAGCAGTTAAAGCTCGTTATAATAGTCGAAGTCTAATAGAAGAACGTAGAAGCGAAGAAGAAGTCTAAGTCTAAAAGTTACGTAACCTGAAGGTTGTTAATAGTAGGCAGGGGGGGACTAGCTTAGCTTTTATAGCTAATACTAGTTAAATCTTATAATAATAGGCTAGCAGCCTATAGTAGAATTAGATATAAAGCTTTATAGTATATATTATACTACTAAATTAAATATATATAATGTATCTAATATTATTCTTAAAAACCTTATTATAAGTTTCCTTATAATTAATTTTAAAAGAAGTAATAAAAGTATTATTATTATATATTATCTCTAGTAAAACTAAATATAATTAGTATATATATATATATATATATATAATATAATTAACTTACTTAAAGAATTTATCTATAGTTAAATTAGAATAAATATTTAAACTATTTATTACTTCTTTAAATATATAAAGACTAGTATAAGCTTTAGTAAGGTCTTTAAATACTAAATAAATAGTTAGTATAATACTATTAATAAAAGATTATTATTATTAACTTATAAGCTTATATATAAGCTTAAAATCGCTATTAATATAGCTTATAATAATACCTAAAAAAGCATCTTAGGCTTTAGAAGTCCAAATATCTAAAACTAAGGAAAATCTTCTTTAAGTTTCAATATTTTTCGTTATTTCGAAATTGATAAGGGATAAAAATCTATTATAAGTAGAGTCTAATAAAGCCTTTATTTTCTTTCGATTAATTACAGGGGTAGAACTATATAATACTAGTATTTATATTAATTATAACTTATAATTATATATACTTATATATTATAATAATTTAATAACACTTTAAAAGAATTAGATTCTATAGTACTAAACAATAAATTATTTTCTACTGTAAAATCTAATATCTTTATATAAGTAGAGTTATTTATCAAGAATTTTAAATCTCTTTTAATAAGTATTAGTAATATATTTATAAGTATATATATTATAATTTAAAAGGTTCTTATATAATAACTTCTTAGAAACTAAATAAATAAATAAGCTATAAGAAGTATTAAACTTACTAAATATTATATATATTTATAACTAAATACTTATAGAATTTAGTTTAGTTAGAAGGAATTAGTTTATAAATAGCTAGTTTAGTATAAATATTTATAAGAATTTTTAAGTTTTATACTATTTTTAATATTTTTTTAAGTTTTTTTTTTAAAACAAAGTTCTTTTATAAATATTTATCTATAGGTTTATAAAAATAATGAAATATCTTATTTTTATAAATTAAAAAAACTTTTAAAGTTTTTAAACTTTATTTTTAAAAGATTCTTTATAAATTTATCTATTAATATCTTAGTAGTAAGTATATAAACTACTTTAAAGCTACTTTTTTATATTTCTATTTAAACTATATATTATAGATATTTATATAATATAAATAAATAAAGATATACATTCTACTACTTATAATAAATTAGATTATTTACTAATTATTATAATAAATTTCTATATATCTCTAAGTTTTAGTTTAATCTCTTTAAAAAGTTCTTATAAAATAATTATCTTTTTATAGTTTTTTTAAAAACTTAGATTTTAGTTTCTATAGTTAATATAGTAATAGTTACTTATTTTATAGCTTTTTATTAAATTACTTTTCTAAATATTATTATAATATAACTTTATAAAGAATAATAAGTTTCTAAGTTATCTATAAATAAAATATCTCTAGTAATAAATAAAATAGTTATATTTTTAAGTTTACTTTTTAAACTACTAAAGTAAACTATAAAGTAATAAGTTTTCTAGAAATAGTAAATTATATTTTATTATATAAAAATACTTTTTAGAAAAATTTATAAGAAAATATAAAATATAGAAAATAGAAATATTATTTATTTATAAGAAAATAGCTATTAAGTTTATAATTATAATATAGCTCCCCTATAAAAAGACTATAGTAAAATTCACCCTATTTATAGGTATAATTCTAGAAACACTATATAGATACTTTAAGCTATACTCTCTACTAATTAAGGAAAATAATATAAAAACCCTATATATTTCTACTAGTAAATAAAGCTTCTGAACTTCATAAAGATATATATATACCCTAGCTAAATAGATTAACTAAATAGTAATAGTACTAGCTATATAATATAAAGCTAAATAGTATAGTAATATACTTAGTAAAGCTAATTATATTAGAGCTAAAAAGGTTACTAAAGCTTTTATAGTAATACTATGATATAAGAGATAACTTCTTAACTAAAGAGGTTATCTTAAGAAGTTCTTATAGCTAGAAGTATAAAAGCTCTACTATAAATAGAGCTTTATATCTATCTCTCTTCCTATTCTTATAACTTAAGAGAATAGATATATAAGATAGATCTTATTATTTTTTAAAATAGTTTAATTTACTATAAAGTAGTTTATTTTTTATTTTTCTTAATTTCTATTTATAAAAGTAATGAAACGTAATATCTATTATAAAAGTTAAAATAAGTAGTAATTTTTTAAATATATAAGTTATAAATAAAATAAACTTTTTAAGCTTTATAATTTCTAATAACTTAAACTTCTAAATATTACTTTATAAAGCTTTACTTTTTTATTTTATAAACTACTATTATTTTTTTAATAACTTTTTTTATATATTTTATATTATTTTTATAAAAGAATAAATATATTATTAATATAAAAAATAATAAATACTTTTCTATTTAAGTTTTAGAAGAAATAGAAATTCTCTTTTAAAGCTTTAAGTTTTAAACTCTAGAGAGTTAAGTAGAACTCTTTATATTATAAAGTAATATATTATAGAAACTATAAAATACTCTCTTTAGTTTAATATATTTACTATTTAAATTCTTAATAATATAATTTATAAATAGAATTATATTCTTTAGAAATAGCTTATAAATAATAAATATACTACTTATAAATATATTAGTATTTAGAAATATATTAATAATATTAAACTAAAGTATTTCTAAGTTAAACTCTATTATAAGTATTATAACTACTCTAAATATATATACTATAAGTATTATTATATATATTTCTTCTAAACTTCTTTTCTAAAAATCTCTTTTTATATAGATCTTTATTTTATATTAATTAAAATAGCTATTCTTATTAAGTTTATAAATAAATACTTATTAAAAAGAAAAGGTTTAAAATATATATATTTATAATTTATTAATTTTTAAATTCTCTTAAATAGTGGTTTTTTTATTTCTTTTTAAGTAACTATAAAAAATAATATTTATATATTTTTAAATAGTTTATTTAAGTTTATAATTACGACACAGCCCCCCTGCAAAAAGACTATAGCAAAATTCACCCTATTCGCAGGCATAATTCTAGAAACACTATATAGGCACTTTAACCTATACCCTCTACTAATTAAAGAAAATAATATAGAAACCCTATATATTCCTACTAATAAGCAAAGCCTCTGAACATTATACGCGCCCTAGCTAAATAGATCAGCCGAATAGTAATAGTACTAGCTACGTAGTATAGAGCTGAACAGCATAGTAACGCACATAGTAAGGCTAATTATATCAGGGCTGAATAAGTTACTAAGGCTCTTATAGTAATAGCTTCGCTAAACCTTCTAGTAAAGTAAACGCTACTATATAAGAGATAACTTCTTAACTAAAGAAGTTATCCTAAAAAGTTCTTATAGCTAGAAGTATAAAAGCTCTACTATAAGTAAAGCTTTATACCTATCCTTTTTCCTCTTCCTTATCTTTAAACCTATATTAATAACCTATTCTTATAACCTATAATAAATCCTTTCTAATATCTATACTATATAAGATATATAAATATACTAACCCTATACTAAGTACACCTTTCTATATAAGAAGCGCTAATAATATCACTAAGGAGTATAAAATCTATATACTAGATAAAGCTATTAACTTTAGTAACTACTCCTTTGCTAATTAGTAGTACTTTATTAAAGTAATACTAGCTAGAGCTCTTAAAAACACCTTTATAAAAAACCCTAAATACGCTCTAATTAAGCCGATAATTAAGAGCTTTAGACTCCTCTACGAAGAAACTATATAGATCTCTAGCTATCCTAAGAAGTAGCCTTTCTTCGTATAAGCCCTCCGTAATACTAAAGCTAAAGCAGCTTAGTAAAGCTTGAATATTAGTAAGTATAGCTTATACTAACTAACAGAGAGCGTTGCTAATAATAGTATAGCTACTAGTAGACAGTAAAGCAGTAATAGAGATAGTATTAGTAGTATAAGTAATATATAAGAAGATAGGTTAATAGTTTAGTAGTTTGTAGTAATTAAATAATTATAAACTATATTATTATTAAAGTGAAGTTAAAGATTATAAAGTTATCTGATAAAGTATATATAAGTGCAGCTATAGTTAAGAGAAGTAGTTAGAAACTTAGGAAGTTATTAAGTTATAATTATATAACTAAAAGCTGTATATATTAGTAGGAAGCGTAGAGTTAAGAAGTCTATCGCTCTAAGCAAGTAAAAAACACTGTGAACAGCTAGAAGCCTTAAATAGTTTATTTAAATTCTTTTACTTTTTAAATAGAAATAGAAATATAATATAATATATTCTATTTTCTTATTTAGAAAAGAATTTAAGTTCTTATTTCTATAGATCTATTTTATAAAAGAAGTTTTTTTTTAAAAAGTTTTAATATAATATTTTATATTACTAAATATTATATATTAAACTATAAATCCTTTTTTTTTCTTTTTACTAAAATAATATAAAAGAATTAAAGTAAGAATCTCTTATTTACTTTATAATAATATATAATATAAATAGTATATTTATTATAAATATAAAAGTATTTTTTAAATAAAAGTAATTTATTAACTTAAATATAACTTTTTTATACTTTATAAATATATAAGTATTTTTTATAAATTATAGAAATTTTTAACTAATATTTTTTAAGTTAAACTAATCTTAAAATTAAAAAGAACTCTTTTTTAAGCTATTAATTAAATCTAAAAAGTTTATTTTTAGGAGATTTTATTACTAGTTTTAAACTAAACTTATTTATTATTAAGTATTCTTTTCTATTTAATATATTTAGTTTTTTTATTGATTTAAAAATAATAATAGAAATATTATTCCTAAGTTGTTTTTAATTTAATAAGTTAGAAATATACTTAAATATAAATAAAACTTATTAAGTAATCTTAATTAAATCTTTTTCTCTTATATTTTATTATAATATTTATAATAATCTCTTTTTTTAAAATATAGTTATCTTTTATAAATATTTTAAAGTTTTATAAAATTAAACTAGAGAAGCTAATTAGCTTTTCAAAAACTTTATAATTATTTTAGGTTTTTTAGTTTATAAAACTTTTATAAAGTTCTTTTTTAAATCAAACTTAGTTTTATTAAATATAATTCTATAAATAATAATAACTTTTTAAAAAATTAGAGTTTAAATTTATAGATATTATATATTAGTATATATTTTATAAAATATTTAATATACTTATATAAGGCTATTTTAAACTTTTTTTCTTTTGTTTTATTTTTTTTCTTTTAATAAATATACTTTATAATTATAACTATAAGTCTTATTTTAATAAAACTTTAATTAAAATATTAATATTTTAAATATCAAAATTTAAAAGTTTATATATTTTTAAAATTATTTTATTTAACTTTATTAAAAATTTCTAATTTATTAATAAATAACTTATATTATATATAAAAATCTCTATAATATTAGCTTATTTTATAGCCTTTTAAGAAGTTTTATTATTATTTTTATTTTAATATTTCTAGTAATTACTTCTTTTCTAGCTTTTTTAATATTTCTAATAGGTTTTTTAGTATAAAATAAAAGAAATTTAAAATTTATTCCTTTTTTATTAGCTTATTTCTTATATTCTATATATTTAAAAATATTAATAACTACTTATTTATTATTTTATTATATTATATAATATTCTTTCTATTTAAAAAATTAACTTTAAATATTACAATTATTTAAAATATTTTAAAATATATCTTTAAATAAAAATAAGAACTATAAAGTTTTTTTAAAATATTATTTTTAATACAAAAAAGCTATAAAGTTTCTAATAAAGTAACTAAATAGTTAAAAGATTTTATAATATTTTTAATATAAATAAAGCTATAATTCTTTAATAGTTCTTTTAAATAGCTTTTTAAATATAAGTCATAATATATTTTTATATCCTAGCTAAATTAAACTTTGAATTTTTACCTCTTAAATATTTTAAATTAAATATTTAAAAATATTAAGTTTAAAATAACTAAAGTAAAGATATTATAACTAAGCTAAGTTATTATAAATTAACTTAAAATAAAAAGAAAGCTATAAAGAACTTCTAAAAAGAGCTATATAGAGGCTTCTAGGTATTTATAGTAATTTTTACCTATTTAAAGTAACAGACCTCCTAACTCTATACCTCCTAATAATATATACAGCCTTAAGTTATATAATCCTCTTTTAACTATAGCTACACTTATATATATTTATTAGTTAATAACTTTATAATCTTTGACTTCACTTTAATAATAATATAGTTTATAATTATTTAATTATTATAGACTACTAAACTATTAACCTATCCTCTTATATATTACTTATACTACTATTAAATATTATTTCTATTACTATCTTACTATTTACTAATTATTACTATTATTATAGCTATCCTCTTATATATTACTTATACTACTATTAAATATTATTTCTATTACTATCTTACTATTTACTAATTATTACTATTATTATAGCTATACTGTTATTAGTAATACTCTCTATATTAAAGTAGTTAGTATAAGCTATATTTACCTATCCCTAAGAAGCTACTTCTACTTTAATATTATAAAGAGCTTATTTAAAGAAAAGCTATTCTATAGAATATATAAAAACCTTAGTAACTTCTACTATTATATTATATTTCTAGTTAAGTAACTAGTATATTATAAAGTCCTTTTTAAGAGTATTAATAAGAACTCTTTTAAATATTATTCTAATAATATACTCTTTATATATATTAAATTATATAAAAAAAGAATATATTTTATTAATTATACTAAAGTTAAACTTAATAATAATCTATTATATATTATTAATATAGATAAGTATACTAAGTTTAAAGTATTTATAAGTAAACTAAAGTATAGCTATTATAAAGGATTTATTATAGGTTATAAGAATAAGTTATTAATATAGGTTTAAAGATAAAGAAAAAGAAGAGAGATAAGTATAAAGCTCTATTTATAAAGCTTTTATATTTCTAGCTATAAGAACTCCTTAAGATAACCTCTTTAGTTAAGAAGTTATCTCTTGTATAGTAGTATTTATAGCACCTTACTAAAAGGTTTAGTAAAGCTACTATAAAAGCTTTAGTAACCTATTCAGCTCTAATATAATTAGCTCTATACTACTTAGCTAGCGCTATTACTATTTAGCTAATCTATTTAGCTAGAGTATATATAATATTCAGAGGCTTTACTTACTAGTAGGAATATATAAAGTTTCTATATTATTTTTCTTGATTAGTAGAGAGTATAAGTTAAAGTGCTTATATACTGTTTATAGAATTATACCTATAAATAGAGTGAATTTTACTATAATCTTTTTATAAGAAGGCTATATTATAATTATAAACTTAAGAGCTATATAGATAAAGTTAATTAATTTAGAAAAGCTTATATTAATAATAAAAAATTATTTAAAAGTAGAAAAGTAATTAGAAAAGAGCTTATATTTAAAGAAAAGTACTTTTATTATTATATATAAACTTATAAAAGTAAATCTCTCTTTACTACTATAATAAAGTTTATTAATATTTTATAATATTATATACTTATTATTTTAAAGTAATATTTAGAGATTAAGTTAGTACAAAATCCTTTACTATATATAAAAAATATTTTTAAAAGTAAAATTCTCTATTTTTTTCTTTTTTAGTCTATTAACTATATTATAGAAGATGTTTATATTTATTTTTCTAATTTAAAGAAATTATAAGTTTATAATAATTTAGTTTAGTTTCTTAAATTTATAATAATTCTTAAAGAGATTAAAACTATTAACTAAATAAACAGAAGTTTTAGTATTTATAATAATTAAGTATTATAAAAATAATATTATTAATATTTATAAAAAAACTTTAATTAAGAGACTTTTTTTCTTTTAAAGAAAAAGAATATTAAAAAACTAGAGAATTACTATTATAACAAATCTATTTAGGAGAATACTTATAAAATATAGCTTTATCTCTTAAATTTATTAATATTTTTATAATAGCTTACTTATTCTTAATAAAAGCTTTATAAAAAGCTTTATATCTTTTTAAACACTTTATTCTTAATATTATTTTTATTACTAAATAAATCAATTATATATTTATATAAGTACTTCTCAATAAAAATAAACTTTATTTAAGTTATTTAATAAAAAGCTATATATATAAGTTATAAACTTTAAATTAATATAGCTAAAATATAAATAGTTTTAAATATTACTTAAAAAGTTTTTTAACTTAATATAAGTTTTAATATTACTTAAGTTTTATTATAAGTTAAACTTCTTTTTAAATATTATAAAGTAACTATTTAAGTATCTTTTTTCTATTAATTTATAAATTTATAACTATTTAAAAAAAGTATTTCTATTCCTTTAAAAAATAAAGTTTTTTTAATCTATTTCTTTAAGTATTATATAGTTTTAAAACTACTACTTAGCTTTATTATTACTTTAGCTTTATAATACTATTTTTAAAAGTATTCTAGCTTCTAAAATAATTAATAAAACTAATCTCTACCTTTCTTTATATTAATTTTAGTCTATATTAATACTATTAAACTTTCTAATCTTATATAGTAATATAAAAGCTACTTAAGCTACTTATTTATACTAAAATAGAAAATAGCTTTTTTAAAGTATAAATTATTTTTAATCCTTTTCCTAACTAAAAGATATTTATTAATTATTCTATAAAATATACTTTTTATTTAAAGAAAAGTTTATAACTATACTATCTATTGTTATTATAACTATAATATTAAAGTTATTTCTTAAATAGAAAGTATTTATACTTTACTAAAATATTATATTAAATACTTATTAATATACTAACTTTATATAAGAGGATTAGTAAAATAAAACCTAATACTTAATAAGTATAAAGTTAATATTTAAAACTAAAATATTAAATAGATTATAAAATATAAAAGGAAGTAATAGCTATATTTAGTAGTAATATAAAGTTTATAGTTTAAGATTTTATTTACTATTAATACTTTTTTATAGATATATATAAAACTAATAAAGATTTATTATACTATATAAAGTTATTTATATAGTAATATAAGCTTCCTTACTAGTATAAAATTCTAATATTACTTTATATAAGTAGTAAGAGCTCTATAGAAAGTAATATTAACTCTTATTAGTAGCTAATATTAAATAATATAAATTAACTTATAAATAAATCTATATAGAGATTAATAACTATAGCTATTTTAATTATAAGCTAAATTCTCTCTAAGTAAACTTGACTTTAATATAATTTTATACTAAATAGAGTAGTAAGCTTAATATAAAAATATACTAAGTTAGTTAAACTATAAAATTAGTTAAGCTAATTACTAAAGTTAATTTACATAATATAACCTATCTTATTTTAAATTTAGCTAGCTTATACTAATAACTTTAAGAAGTATTTTATAGAGTAAAGCTATATATAGCTATAGCTATAGTTATAGCCATAATAATATTAATAGTCAACTTAATTATCTAGAAGTATTACTAATATGGAAACTATTATTAGTATTAATAATACTATAGTAAAAATAGAAATAAAAGTAATAAAAGTAAAATAGTTATAATTTAAACTCTTTTCTAATAATAAATTATAAATAATACTATTAATTTTTAAGCTTTTTAATATAATAATAGAAATAAGTAGTTTATAAGTAATAAAATATAACTTAATAAGTTATAAATAGTATAAGTAGCTTTATAAGTAGCTTAATAATTAATGCTAAGTAGTAAATTAATTAGTACTAGTTAGATTAATAGATTTTCCTTCTCTTATTAACCTTTTTAATAATAATTATAAAAACTACTTATCTTATTAAGTTATATTAGTCATTATAATAAAAATCTTAAAAATAAAAGTTATATAAAGTTATAATTCTAAGCTTCTAGTTAGCTAGCTAGCTAACTAATAGACTTATTTTATATAATTACTAATCTTAGTTTACAAAATTAATAGAACCTTTATTTAAGCTTGAATATATAGTAAACTACTTAAAAAAAGTAGAATTTAAAGTTTTAATTAAAATATTAGCTATATTTTAATTTAGTTTAGTATAAGCTAATAGTATTTATTTATTTATTTATTCTGATAAATAAAGTAATAACTAGGGTTAGCAAACTAGTCAGCTAGTATTTAGTCAGACTAGTGACTTAACTAGTTAAGTCAGACTTAAGTTAACTAATATAGTTAACTTGACTTGACTAGTACTAGTTAACTAGCTAGTCTGACTAGTTAACTAGTTAAATTGAATAAAAATTAAATAAAAATAAGAGTTATTAAGGAATAAATATTAGTTATATAAAGTATATATTATATTAATTATTTATATATATATATTATATATAAAAAAGGTTTATTTATTTTTATATATATTAACTATATATATATATAGTTATATATATTAGTAAGTTTTTATATATATTAAGTATATTTAAACATACTTAATATATATAGACTTAAATAATAGAGACTGATAGATGCCCTATTTTAAATAGCTATAAAGGACTTATAGTTGCCTTTATAGCATTATAACTATATACTAAATCTATCTAAATAGAGACTAATAGATGCTCTATTTTATTTAACTATAAAGGACTTATAGTTGTCTTTATAGTATTATAATATTATATTATAATCTATATAAATAACACTAAATCTATAAATATTAGTATTAGTATAAGTTAAAAGGTTTAATTATATAAAGGGAAACAAACTTACTTAAATAAAAAGAAAAAGAGTTTTTTTTTTCTCATTAAAAATAAGAAGCTTCTTTTAACTATTAAATATTATAAATATTAGTATTAATATTATTAATAAAGTTATTATATAAAAAGAAGACTTACTTAAATTAAAAAAAAGTAGAGTTTTTCTTCTTCTTTTTCCTCATAATAAATAAAAATAAGAGGATTCTTTTAACTATTAAGTATTAGAAATATTAAAATATAAAGATATAAAAACTTACTTTAGAAATAAGTCTTATATAAAGAATAAGTATATATATATAGAAATATATATAATAAAAAGGTATTCTTATAAGTAATATAGTATATATTACTTAGATAAAGAGGTAGTAGTGATTTAAGAAATAAGTAAGGAAGTAAGTTAGGAAGTAAGAAGTAAGGGAAAGTAAGAAGTATATATCTTAGGATCTTAGTTTCTAGAAAATTCTAAAGCTTAATAATTAAAGGTTTAGATTAATAATATAGATTAGAAATTAAACTATATTATTAATATAAGGTTTTAGTATTATTAATAGAATGTATAGCTTATTAATTATAATTAGTAATTAGAAATATCTAGAAATTCTAATTAGTAAGGAATTATAAAAACCACTAAGTCTTAACTAAGTACCCCTGGAGTGAGAATTTAAGTAAAACTAAATATAACTAGCGTTATAAAATATATATAGGGCTATAAATTATATATATAATACAATTATATATATTACACCTAATAATTAAACAATTAACCTTATAACTATTAATTACATATTAATAGAACAAAAAGAAGAAAAGTAACCATAACTTTGTCTAATTAGCTTAAAAAGAACAATCGTTTAAATTACTGCTTATAGTAATTACTACGATTGGCTAAAAAGAATAAAACTTATATATAAGGTTAATAACCATAAAAAGTATATATTTACGGAAAATAAAGTCCCTAAAGTTAATATTACAGTTAATATTAAGAAAGCTAATATTAAGTTAGAATTTGAAACCGAAACAAGGTAAAACAGAAACTTGTAACAAACTATAACTATTAAACCTAAAATAATACTACGGAACTAGAATAACCGATACGGAAAGAAAATAACCGTATAATTAACTTTGTAATAAAGGTTTTACAGTTAATTACCTATTATAGTAATTACTAAATTAAGTAATTACTTAATTTAGTAATTACTTAATTTAGTAAGGCTTTGCGAGGAAAAATTGTATTATATATACGAAGGATTTTTCCACTTAGAATAGATTTGAGGAAGCAAGCAATTCAACAGTTTTATCTATTTAACTACCTATTACTCTACTCTTTATTATTATTCCTATTATATAATAACTATTTATACTGGTTATAAATAGTTATTCTGGAATACGAAGAATACTATTATAAAAATATTAAAAACGAACAGTTTCCCCCTTTTGCTATAATTAATACTGCCCCTACTCTCGATAATATATCCTCTTTTATATACGCTTTTACATATACTATGCCCCTGAATACTCTTATACCTATACTAACAAAAGATATTATTTAGTATATATTATTCCTTTTTAAAATATATCTTAGCTTCCTTATAGAGTAACTAGAATCTTTCTTTATGTTGAGGAAGTTTCGAGCCCACCTAGTAGGGGTTTTCACAGTAAGGTAAAAAGCAGTAAAAGCACCTCGGTTAGTGCCCAGTCCAGTAGCTTCGCAGTATACGTACCTAGGGGTCTGGAATAACTGCCCGCGCCGACCCGACTGTAGCCGCCAAGCGAAAGCATTTAGGCTAGACGTACATACCGTTATAGCTGTCAGCTTTGTTGACGATGGCTTCGTTGCTAGTAAGGTCGACAGCCTCGCCCGCGTGACTCACGCTGCGCGGAGATGGCTTCACACTGGAATCTTTCTTTAAGAAGCTATTTCTAATAGTTAATAGCTATATCTTTATATTATAGCTATAAATATATAAAATTATCTAGATTTCTATTATATTATTCTATTATAATTTTAAAGAGGTATTAATAGAGGTTTAATATTAATATATTATAATATTTAAGATTATATTTTATATATTAGTTAATAGAGTTTAAGAATATAAATACTTTTATTATACTATTTTAGTTCTTTCTATTTACTAATATAGTTTATTTTTAAAATACTTTAATAGATTAAACTATTCTATATTTTCTAAATAAAATCTTATATATTTATTTTATTCTATTAAAATTAAAATATAAGTTAGTAATTAGTTAAAAAGTATTTCTTAGTTAAAAAACTAATAAAAGCTATTTTAAGTAATAATATAGAAATTTAAACTAAATTTTATATTAAGTTATATATTTTCTTACTATAAAACTTTTTTAATATTTTAATATTACTCTCTAAAAGTAATAGTTTTAATATTTAGCTATTTTTATTTATATTTTTATACTATTTATATTAGTTTAACTACTCTTCTTAAGAATTTATTATTTTAATAGTAAGTTATTAAGAAGATTAGTTTTAACTAAAAAGAGGATTAAGTAATAATTATATTATAAATAGTCAAAAGTTTATAAAGTTTAATAAGTATTAGATTTCTAGTAAGAGACTTAGTAAATATTAGAATTATTATTAATATAGATAAGAAGTAACGTGGTTGATAAGCGAAGCGATCAGACAAGCGAAGCGATCACCCAACCGCAACATACCTATCTCCTACCTTTACATTTACATTACGCTACACACAACCATGTCATCAGCAAATAAAGAAGCTCAATTGAACTTAGCTACCCAAGCAATCAAACGAAGCAATAATCTTAGCTTAAGAGCTGCATCCCAGATCTACTCAGTGCCTTACTCAACGCTACGCGACCGAATGAAGGGAAAGCTATCACGACGTGATACTATACCTAACTCACGCAAACTAACGGAGCTTGAAGAGGAGAAGCTAGTTGAGTATATCCTCGACCTGGATTCCCGATCGTTTCCTCCTCGCATCAGTGGTGTGGAAGATATGGCCAATCGACTGCTTGCTGACCGCGACGCGCCCCCAGTTGGGAAGCGCTGGGCTTCGAACTTCATCAAGCGACAACCGCAGCTCCGGACGCGCTTTTTTCGCAAGTACGACTATAAGAGGGCCCAATGCGAAGATCCAGACGCAATAAACGCGTGGTTTCGTCTTATAGCAAATACAATCGCGAAATACAGCATTATAGACTCTAATATCTATAATTTCAATAAGACTAGGTTTATGATAGGCCAGATTGCATCCGGGATGGTCGTCACAAGTTCCAAAAGGCGTTCAAACACGAAAATGATGCAGCCTGGTGACCGTCAATAGGTTACAGTCATTCAGGCTATCAACTCGTCAGGCTATAGCGTTCCGCCGTACATTATTGTTGCAGGCTAATATCACCTCTCCACGTGGTATACAGAAACCAGTCTCCCACGCGACTGGGTTATCGCAACGTCTGAAAACGGATGGACAACAAACGAAAGAGGCCTAGATTGGCTCCAGCACTTTGATCGGCATACAAAACCGCGTGCAAGTGGCAGTTATCACCTCCTCGTTGTCGATAGGCATGAAAGTCACCATGCTGCTAACTTTGAGATATATTGTAAGGAAAACAATATCGTCACACTCTGTATGCCAGCCCATTCGTCTCATCTGCTTCAGCCCTTAGATGTTGGGTGTTTTGGGCCACTAAAGAAGGCTTATGGTTGACAAATTGAGGATAAGATGCGCCGGGGTAATACGCATATTACAAAGGAAGACTTCTTCCCTGCGTTTCGCGAGGCATTTACACAAGCCCTCACAGTTAAAAACATCCAGGGAGGTTTCAGAGGGGCTGGGCTTATCCCTCTAAGTGCTGAAAGTATGCTTTCAAAGCTTGATATCAAGTTACACACTCTAACGCCTCCAGGGTCCCTTCCAACAACACCCCCCGCATAGACTTCTCAGACGCCAAACAACCTAACTGAGGCGTCTTCTCAGTCTGAACTCATCAAAAGGAGGATCTCTCGCCATCAGAATAGCTCCCCAACTTCAATTATTGAAGCTGTAGAGCATCTATCAAAGGGAGCGCAGGGATTTATGCACCAGATTGCCTTACTAAGGTCTGAGGTCCAGATCCTTCGGGAAGAGAATAACCTACTTAGCCGACGTAGAAGGGCTAAGAAAACACGTCTCAGACAAGGAGGAAGTCTTACTGTAGCTGAGGCTGAGGACCTTCAGTTGCAGAGAGAGGCGACAGCTCAGATTGAGGAGGAAACGCGCCGGAGTAGTGGCTGTCGGCCGAGGACGGAAACAGGTCAACGGCGATGTGGTGTCTGTGGGAACACTGGTCATAATGCGCGAACATGTCAGTTTATTGAAGAAACATCTAATGAAGAGGTTTCTGAGTAGTTTGAACTCAATTGATTCTGTGGGTGTTGTGTACGAGTTAGAAATGTGCTGTGGTTGGGGTTGGGTGATCGCTTCGCTTGTCTGATCGCTTCGCTTATCAACCACGTTATAACTATTTAATATAAAGTTCTTTATAAAGTTTAATAAAGATATTATTAATAAAAGTAAATTTTTAGTTTTTATAGTATTAATAGTTTTAAATCTAGTAATATTACTATATATTAGATTTTTTAATTTTTTTATCCTTAGTTATAAGCTTTAAAATATTTAAATTTAAATATATAATATATATTAAATTAAATTAAATTTAGTAGTTATAGTTTATATAAAATCTAAATAAGATATCTAATTATTTTTTAAAAGTTTCTAGCTTTCTTTTTATTTTTAATTATACTATATAGTTAGTATAATTTATTATTTATTAGAAATATAAAACTTTAAGTTCTATTTTAATCCTTTAGTAAGTTTTTTAATAAATAATATAATATATTACTTCTAAGAAGTTCTTCTTATCTAGTAATAGTTAATTTATAAATAGACTAAGGTCTTTCTATATAAAGTTTTATAATTTAGTTTAGATTCTTAGGTTCTAGTAGTTTATAAGCTAGAGATCTTACTATTTAGGAGATATTACTAGAATTTATAATATTTACTAAATATTTAGTAAAGATTTTAGTATTATTATTATTAATTAAGTTAAGGTTATATTCCTTAGGTTAAGAGGGATATATATATAAGGATTAGCTATATATAAGTTAAAGTTTCTAATTAAGAGAATTAATATAGCTATAATCTTTAAAGTTATATTACTATTTAATAAAAACTTATACTATAGGGTATATCAATAAGTATAAATAAAGATACTTTGCTAATAGCTATCTCTATAGCTATAGGAAAGATTATACCTATAGCTATACTTATAGCTATATCTCTAGCCTTATTTATAGCTTTATCTATAGCCTTATTCATAGCCTTATTTATAGCTAATACTATGGCTATATTAATGCCTATAAGTAGGGCTATTGCTCAGGCATATTAATTTCTATTCTAAAAGCTTTATATAAAGTAATATTATTAATATATTTAAGTTATAAGTTATATAAAGAGTATTTAATTTTATAAGTTCTATAAAAAATATTAGTTTTTTGTTACTGAGAAAAATAGTAATATAACCTAATTAACTTATATATAAAACTTAATAAGACTAGTATTAAAGATATTTTTATTCTTTTTAGAACTAATAGATTCTCTAAAAGTTTTACTAATGATAAGATTATAAGTTTTTAAAACTTATTTTTCAAATATAATTAAGTTTCTCTTAATAAAAAAAGCTAAAACTTAACTATATTTACTACTTCTTTTAAGCTATTTAAAAATATATATTATTATAAAGTATATAAATTTAGTTATTTAGTCTATAAAAGTTATTACAAAAATTCTTTATAATTTTATTCTAAGCGTTTACTAGCTATTTCTTAATAATATTTCTATTAAAAGGCTAAAAATAGTATATAATAATAATAAATTTATTAAGCTTCTAAAATATATTTATATATCTTCAAGCACTTTATAAACCTTAATTTAATACTTTAGAATCTTAAACTTATTATTATTACTATCTTTTTTGAGAAATTTAAAATTTATTAGCTTACTATTATTAAAGAAGTTTTATAGCCTACTCTATAAAAAGGTCTATAGTAGATAAATCTAATAAAAGTACTTTAGTTAGTACTTTATCTAGTAAGAAGATTATAGTATATATACTTAAAAGCTTAGAATAACTACTTATACTAAACCTAATTATAGCTACTTATTATAGCTATTAGCTTTATTAATAATAGCTTTATTACTAGTAAGGTTAATAGCTTTACTTATATAACTTATATAGAGATAGCTTTATAAAGTATTTAGCTATAGAAAAGCTTATTTTAGCTATATACTTAAAGCTGCTAGCGCTAAGCTATAAGCTTATTTCTTATCTTTAATTTTAAGTTAATACTACTAAAATAAACTACTTAGATTCTTATAATCTATAAATAAACTACTTAAATTATTTTATAATATATTCTATTTTATTTAATCTATAAAGCTTTATTTAAAGTATACTCTAAATACTAAAATTAATACTAACTATAAAGTTAAGTTTACTATAATTAATAAAATAATACTTTTTAATATATAAAGCTTTAAAGATTAAATAGCTATAGCTAAGTTTTACTTTAAAATCTTAGAAACTAATTTAGTAGTAATAATATAAAGACTACTTACTTACTTTATTAAAACCTTTTACTAAATAATATAGATATATTTACTATTAATCCCAATTTTTATACTTATTTTAATAATATCTTTAATAGAGTAATATAGCTAGTAAGTTAACTAAGCTTAATAATATTAGGAGTATTACTAATAACTATAGAACTAAGTATAAGTAGTAGAGAAAATAGCTAAGTTAATAGAAAGTATATATAAGTTAGAAGATAGGTTAAAAAGTTAAAGAGAGTTTATTTCTATAGTAATTAAACTAAGTTAAAGTTATAAAGTTATTATTAAAGTAACGTTAAAAGTAATAAAATTATATTAACGTATATAAACGCGTATATTAAAGGGAAAAAAACTAAAACTAAAATTATATAACTTATAAGTTATTAGCTAAAGGGGTAAGTTAGAGGTTGTTATAGTATAAGTTCTAAATAAAAGTTATAGTAAGTAGCTAGAAGCTAATATTATAATAAAATATATAATTTAATATTTTTTATATTATTATAAAGTTTTATACTTATTAAATTAAAGTTTATTATAATATAAAAAAGTAATAAAACTACTCTAATTTATATTTTATATACTAGCTTACTAATATATTTAAATAAATAAAGTATACTATATCTAGCTTTATAATATATTTAGATAAATAAAGTATACTATATCTAGCTTTATAATATATTTAAATAAATTAAATATATTATATCTAGCTTTATAAATATAATCAGTATTTATTATTAGTAATACTATTTATATAATTATTAGAAACCTTATTATTAAGCTGTTTATTATTCTTAAAGTAGCTTTAAAACAATTTAAAACCATTTAGATTTCTATACTCTAGCCTTATATACATATTACGTAAAGGTCTGGGACTGAACAGGCGCTTACCTAATATCAACATCATCACACATGTCTTCCCTCCCTCTCTAGAACGTCAAGTCACTCCTACAAGGTCCGCTTGACCAGCACCGATGGAGCCGGATACGCCAACCATATTCCCCACTGATGTTGATCAGATCAAAAAGAACCGTGACTCTTCACCTGTCTTTCCACTCCTCAACAACGATGAAACAGTGGATGCGCTGTCCTCAGATTCTGCGAGACAGAACCGAGTTGGCGAAGATGACGTGGATGAAGAGCCAGCCGTCGCGAAACCGTTTGTTCGAACGTCTAGCCCGGACTCTGCGGACCGAACTGCGTATACATACGATGACAAGGGATTTGACCGTCTAGATCGCAAAATGCACAAATTTAGCCTTTACGAGACTGCAACCCGATACTATATTGTTGGTGGCGATGTGACGGAACGTCGGTATCGGATTCTGAAGATTGAGCGGACCACGGACGACTCAGAGTTGAGCATTACGGATGACAAGATCATTTACAGCCAGAAAGAAATGAACCAACTCTTGGACACTATTGACGATGGCAACAAGGGGACTGGAGGCATCAAGCTTCGGTGCACAACATGGGGCCTCCTCGGATTCATCAAGTTCACGGGACCATACTACATGCTCCTGATCACAAAAAAGAGTACAGTGGCTATGATTGGTGGACACTACATCTATCAAGTAGACGGTACAGAGCTGGTGCCGCTCACTCCCACTCGGTTCAAGGCCGACGTGAGAAACACAGAGGAGTCCCGCTTCCTAGGGATACTGAACAACCTCGATTTGACGAGATCATTCTATTACAGTTACTCCTACGATATCACTCGCACTTTGCAGCACAATTTGAACCGGGAGCGAGAGGCTCTCGCCCAAGGGTTGCCCGGTGCTATGGATGACTTCAACGGCATGTTCGTATGGAACAGTCATTTGCTGCAGCCGGCGATGAAGGCACTGAAAGACCCATTCGACTGGTGTCGTCCCATCATCCACGGATACATTGACCAAGCGGGTAAGCAGACTGGCAGTCTCAAGTGATGCACCGGTACTGAAACGAAGAATCAGCGCTTTCGATATACGGACGTACAGCCTACATCACGATAATTGCACGACGTTCCCGTTTCTTCGCGGGTGCAAGATTTCTCAAACGAGGAGCTAATGATCTGGTAAGCACCCTTCATAATAAGCCAGCCTCCATTGGGATACGCAAAGTAACCACTCACCTCGGGCGAAGGGTTACGTCGCCAATGATGTCGAAACCGAACAAATAGTTTCAGAGGCTCTTACCACGTCTTTCCATGCACCTGGTCCAAGGCTCTTCTCCAGCCCGCAGTACACGTCCTATGTACAGCACAGAGGAAGCATTCCACTCTACTGGACGCAAGACAACACAGGCGTGACCCCCAAGCCTCCCATCGAGCTGAACCTGGTGGATCCGTTCTACAGCGCTGCTGCTCTACACTTCGACAATCTCTTTCAGCGGTATGGTGCCCCCATATATGTCCTCAACTTGGTCAAAGCCAGAGAGAGAACGCCGCGAGAGTCAAAGCTCCTGTTGGAGTACACCAATGCGATCAATTACCTCAACCAGTTCTTGCCGGAAGGACGCAAAATAATCCACAAGGCTTGGGACATGAGCAGGGCCGCAAAAAGTCGCGATCAAGACGTTATTGGGACACTGGAGCGCATTGCCGAAGATGTAGTTATCACCACCGGATTCTTCCATGATGGTGACGGTAACATCAATCCAACCAGCGTCCAGAACGGGGTGGCCCGAACCAATTGCATCGACTGCCTCGACCGCACAAACGCAGCGCAATTTGTTATTGGAAAAAGGGCGCTCGGCCACCAGCTTCATGCCTTGGGAATTCTCGAGGACACATCTATCAATTACGATACCGACGCTGTGAATCTTTTCACGCATATGTATCATGATCATGGTGACACCATAGCTGTTCAGTATGGCGGTTCCCAGCTTGTCAACACGATGGAGACATATCGCAAGATCAATCAATGGACTAGCCATTCTCGCGACATGATTGAGAGTTTCAAACGATATTACAACAACTCATTCCTTGATGGACAGCGCCAGGAGGCCTACAATTTGTTCCTCGGAAACTACATCTTCGCCCAGGGACAGCCAATGTTGTGGGATTTGGCGACCGATTATTACCTCCACCATGCAGATCCCCGCACATGGTCCGAAAAGACTAAAAGGGATTACATTGATTGGTTCACTCCGGAGAATCTACAGGAGCGCAAATTCCCAGCCTATAGCCCACCTCCTGGCGATGCGAAGAAGATGCCCATATCCTTTTTTGACGACTATTGGGTCGAGTACTACCGGCCGTCCACCCTTTCATCATTTCTCAAAATGTTTCCGTACAAGATGAATTCTACCATCAAATACATACCGTTCAAATCCACCCAAGACGGTCGATACGACCTGAGCCCTTTCAGAGTGCGCAATGAGACCGACATGGATGCTCACGAAAAAAAAAAGCCGAAGAAGGAGGTTACGATCGTTGATCCTCAGGATTATCGGTCCCCGCCAGATGTAGACTCAGCATCTGTCATGTCGGACCGAACAGGCGGTAAAGGAATCTCGATCCACCGCTGGCTGCAGCCGATGCAGGAAAGGGTTGTCGGCCATCATGGAATCATGAAGGAGACGCAGGCGGAACCTCAGGGGTCGCCCAAGACAAAACCCACAGCACAGGAGAAGACGAAAGCAGCACAATGGACCTTCACGAAGGTGGTCAACGAGTCTCTGAACCCCTCGGTCAGCCAACAAGAAGCCGAGGATTATGAGCGGTACATTAGCCACCCACAGAACCTGCCCTTGGTCGTGTCAGCCGAGGCACAGGCTGAGAACCAGTCTGAATATCAGGATTATATCCAGAGCAGCTGGCAAAGCGACCCGCTTACGCCTGTGGGTGCCGAGGAAGACATCGCTGTTTACACCGAGCTGCTCAAAATTGGAAGCAACCCTCTCAGAGTGACAGAGGAGGATGCACAAAAAAAGCGATACAAAGCGTATAGAAAATGGTTGCGCGGGAAGTCTTTCTTCAAGCAACAGCCTCTCGACTGAAACCATTGTTATTCGGCAGCTCGCTCCGCATCATTGAATAGGCCTGAGAGCCTAGGCTCTACGTCACACAAAGGTGCGAATTGCTGCTGCGGGGGCATGCCAGCAGACTCGAATATAGCAGACAGCAATCGTGCCAGGCTGGCCAACGCCACAGAAGCATCTTGCAGTCCCTCGTCCTGCGGCACTCCTTGAACATCCTTCAGATTCAACCAACACACGCTGACTGCTCTCAGTACCTCGTGTGAGTGCGTTGGATCTGTAACCCTGGACCAGCAATTGAGCAAGACGGTCGACAACGCCTGAGAAGCTGCTTGGACACATTCTGGACGAGCAACGATGAAAGGGTCGGACAGAATGGTCGTCAGCATGGACAGCAAACCCTAGTCGTATGTAAGTAACAAAACAAAAACAAGTATCATCTGCTTCTGACCTTGATGTGTGGGATGGTGGACGTGCCTAATCGGCGGACGACTGATGAAACCTGCCATGACAGCACTTCGACAATGCCGGCATAATCGGATGCGTGCCAGTAACCGGCAAGTATGCCCTCTCTGAGCAACCTGACAAGAAAACGGTTCTTTTGAGGGCCATTGCTTGAATCTGGGAATTGGGCATCTGCCAACCGTATCACAGCACTGTACGCCGGAACAAGGAGCTGGATCGATTCATCCTCAGGTGTCAAGGTTGGCAAGGACATCAAGGAGGGGAATATGGACTGCTCAAATATTTCACCAAGCCCCGTATCCCTTAGTATACTGGCAGGGGATCTTTCAAGGAACTCTTGCAGGATAGCAAGGCCCCGCGCCTTATATGCAGTGTCTGTGTCGTCTATGAGACACAGAAGAATGGGGACAAAAAGAGGCCATTTCGTGGCAATAATGTGCTCCTGGGCCGTTCGTTACTGGGATGTCTACAGCGTGGATCGTTCCTTCTTTGACTCACATCTGACTGCTCGACAGTCCAGGCAAAGACAGTGACAGCGTGTGGCTGTGTACTTTTCCATGGTTTCGTGTCCGTGTCACTCGAGAGAGCGCTGCGAGTGACCTGATCGTGATCCTCGGCTTGGTAGTAGGCTTTCCTGCCAGCCGAAGTGAGACGGCTTGAGGAGTACTGAGAAAAGATTGGCCGCGTAAACCTTTCCAGAACTACTGAAGTGATGAAAGCGGTTTTTTGATGCTCGCCGCCCAGCGCATGATCCAACAGGTCTCTGGCTATCAAGGCCGTTGTCGGCGACGACCAGTCTTCACGGCCGTCTGCGTATGCGACCACGGCCAGTAAAATGCCATCATCAAGGCGTAATGAGTGATGCACGACGAGGCTGAGGAGGACGGCTAGGACGTCGTCCACGGGAGCAGCATTGTCAGATGACGGACAACGTGAAGGCAAGCCATCCGGGGTTCGCTTGAAGAGCCTCGCGGCGTAATTGGCTATTCTGACAGCATTTTCAACATCTACGGATCTCCTCTCAATGCGATCAGTCTGCTTCAGGCAGAGAGACACGCCCTCAATGACACGCCGTTCCGGCTTTGTCAGGTTAGTCATGGTTACAACCTTGGCGAGGAAGAGAAACTTACCAAAGACTCGCATTCGGACAAACCATTGGCAATGTCGAAGAGAGTATAACGTTGTGGCAGGACTATCGTTGACTGTCAGTCTCTAGCTCGCGTCGTGTGTTTCTTTGGTGGCCGTAGCCACACACCTTGTGCTAACTTAAATTGGACAGCCGCATCGGGTTGTTGCAACTGAGCAACGAGGGTGCGAAGCATAGCGCCGCCTTTCAAGTAGGTTTGGGCCTGGACGAGGTGCGTCACTGTCAATCGCAAGATTTGATGGGGATTTAGTTTGGTAGCAGTGAATTTGAGAAATAGGTGAATCATCAAAGGTGGTCGCAATCTCCAGGCGAAGCGAATAGCTATTCGGGCAAGGGGCAAGGTGGCTGGCTAACTCAGGTAGGTAGTAGGTAGCTAAAGGTAGCCTAAGCAAGGCGCCTGCCCAGGTAGAGCAGCTGACTCAACAGGGTTGGCGCACGGTACTTGGCGAGCAACGGCAGCGCAGCGCTTCCACCATAGTTCCTCGGTACGGAATTCTGACTCCAACTACTGCTATAAGAAAAACTGGTGCTCTCTTTTGCAGTGCCATCACCCACCGCTCGTCACCGTGTTCTTGCGTCAAGTCCATCTTTATGAGGTTAAGGGCGACTATGTAACTAATGCCCGACTTGGACAGTTACTTAGCATTCGTCAAGGAAGCGGAAAGCGAGCCGTCTCCACCCGCGCCGTGCTGGTCATGGCGGATCACACAATTGACGGGCTCTGCAGTGCAATAAACAGACGTCTTTTACGCAGCCCGCTGTCATCCGGTCTTAGTCTTCAATGACTACCGTACAACCTTCATGACCAGTCCCCACGATTCATGAGGCAAGCATCAAGCATCAAGCCTGCCCACGCCTTTCTCCCCCTCCCTCTCTTGTGCCTTTATTTTGGCTTCCCACTGCCGTGGCTGTCGGGAAAGGCTCTCAATTCTGCCCTTGCATGCCTGCAATTCCAAGCTCTTTGGACCGTTGCCTCACTTCGGCTATTGCACCAGCTGGATCGGTTTCGCCTCGGTGGCGGAGCTGCCACGCCACACACACTTCGAGAGCTTGCCCCATCCATTTACCTGGGCGAACACCAAGCTCCTTCGTTAGTAACCGACCGTCCACCAAGCGTCTCAGTGATGGGGCATCCATAACGTCCAAATTAGCCAGGTGGTCCAAGAAACATTTCCAGCTTGTGAGGAATTCCGAAACGTCTGTAACGGTGTTAGCTACAAATATTTACCGGAGATTGTTATTCATAGTTGCTCACCTGAATCGGATGGGGATTTCAAATTGTGTGTGGCCTCAACGAGAATAGCATATATGATCTGGGTCTTCCAGTGGCCTCCTTGAGCATCCCACTTTCGTACTGCCATACCGACAATATCTCTTTGGGAAAACGGCGGGTTCTTGGCACACACATTCTCCTTCATGGCTGTGATATCGCGACAATGACGTGATGCCCCGGTGATCACGTCACACAGTTTGTTCGGGCCCTTTACGCCCTCTCGCGCCACCAGTGTGGTCGCGGGTATAGTTCCCTTACTCTTTGGAAAGGCAACTTCGTCCTCCACATGTGAGTATGGTATGACTGTAGCCAAAGCCCACGCCAAGTAAGCAGCCTCATCTGTCGCAATGAGAGTGTTGTAAAGAGATCCCGGCGCGCGGTCGCGGAAGAGAACATCGAGACAGCTATAAGCAAGCTTCCACTTGGAGAGATCTGGTACAGGACACTGCTCGCCACTTGGATCTGTAAAGATAGCCTCGTAGAGCCCGAGGCTGTGCATGAGTTCGAGAGCTTTGCGGGGATTTCTACCCTTGAGCATCTTCTCGACTTCGACCCCAACCCTCTCGCGACTGATCTTGAGTTTCAATGCATCGAGCACAGAAGGCTCAGCCATGACTGCCGTTGCAGCAGGGTCTATACTGAACTCCAGACGACTGGCAAAGCGAACCAACCTCAGGACCCTCAGCGGGTCGTCCGTGAATGTCTGGAGAGGAGACATTGGGGTCCGAATGAGGCGCGACGACATGTCCTTAAGACCACCTGTGAGGTCCTCGACGAGACCAGTATGCAAGTTGTAGAACAGGGCGTTGATGGTGGCATCCCGACGCATAGCATCCTCCTCGGCTGTGCCAAACTCCATAATTGGGTTGCGACTGTCTTGGGTGTAAGTCTCCTTTCGAAGGTTAACAAAATCGACGTCTAGACCGAATATGCGGGAAGTGGCAGTCTCGAGGTGTTTGGACTTGTCTGGGTTGGCAGCAATCTTGTGGATGCTCCCCAGATCATCGGGGCTGATGTTGTGCTTCCTCCTGTTTTCCGGGTCGTCGCAATAGTCACGCATCTTCTGGCTGAAAGTATAGCCGGTCATGACATTGATAGCTGTGTCGATATCATGACTCTCGATGTTGAGGAGCTTGTCGCGAACCCAGCCACCGGCCCAACGAAGAACAAGAGGAGGATCCGAAGGGCGACACGTCCTGTCGATCGAAGCAGCTACGTCGACGAGCAGTTCTTTCAGCTGCACTTCCTTGGCAGTGAGTTGAAGGACGGGTGTTTCAATGGTGGCGGCGGCGGCGGCGGCGGCCATGTTGCGAGAAGGCGGAGCAGGACGGCCCATGAAAGCGTCAAAGTTCCTCTTCATTGGGTAGACCGCCCAACAACGTTTCCAGTTCGTGGCAGCTCGAGCACAGGCATGTATCATGTCATGATACACTTAGGGCAAGGAGAACGGCCAGAAACCCTCCAGAAGTTGTTAAACCGATCGGGTCTCTTGCTTAGAAGGCGGACGATGGAATAGCGCTGCTTCGTTTTGTGGCCGTGCAGCTAGATAATTGGGTTGCAGGGCTTTCTGAAGCGGGGCTGGGTGCGGAATGGTTCATGAAAATATGGGATGATATGAGGCAGCGGTGGGTTTGGAAATCTGGTGAGACAAGCGGGTAGGAGAGACGTGTGTCAAGGCTGTACCCTGCGGTTCCACCGACTTGACTCACCGGCTCCGAGGTCCGAGTGTAGGTTCAACCGTAGCTGGAGGGAGGTACGAATAGGCAACTTAGGCTCTTAGCGCATGTGTGTCCCGGGCCTTCCCTCCCCGACACACCAAGTGCTGGGTCCCGTAGGGTCACCCTGAAAAGTTAGGTTGTTATGTAAGCTGGAAAGCCTGGGGCAAGAGGGTTCCTCGGTGACGTTATTACGTGATTGCTTTAGCCTTCGCTGTCATCCCCAACCTTCTTTTCTGGCCTGAAGTGTACAGTCAGAAGTAGAGGTGAACACCAACACATGGTTGTCTTACACCAGCTCAAACGGTCAAGGCCCGTCACAGCAAAGTGTTGACTTTACCCTTCCTCCCTCTCTGCGTCTCCGTTGGAAAGTTGGAAAGTTCGGGAGACTCATTGGACGAGGCCGTTCTGCCCACACTGGCCGATGGCCTAGGGGAACATGTCGCCATTCATGGCTTCTGGATCCTCAACCTACTTATCTAAAGCTTAATTGGTTTAAGGTAGACCCGAGACCCCTGCCGTGGATTAATTCAGGCTTATCTTGTAGCTTAATTCGCGGCAAGGGATTTGATCGTCGCGTTTACGTCGGCCCTCTTTACATAGGCCCAGTCGTCTCTCCATGTTGATTTTTTTCTTTCTTTCTCTTTTGCTGCAACCCTAGCATGCACCATTGTGCTACATCTCCCCCATTCCCCCCTGTCTTGTCTCCGTGCTCCCGAGAAACAAGATCGGCACTGCTCTGGTAAAACTTCATGCGATTGGTCCTCCATATGCCGTGACGCGTTTGGCAAGTCGGTTTCACCGACGGCCGGTGCGCAACCTGCGCCAAACGACGTCCGTCTCATGAATCCAGGTTTCCTTGCCCTGGATGGGTGGCCTGATGGGCGGCCTTGGTGCATTTGCACGCCAGCACCGTCTCGCCCCATCCGCTGCCCATTGCACGCTGTCGAGACCAATCTTATTAGCCCATGCCCGACATATGCGCACGTCAACGTTTGCATCTGTACCTTAGCGTCGTCTTATGACAGTCTCGCCTGTCCAGTGGGTCTATGTACTGCGTACTCGTGCTCCACGGTGTATCGCGTATGATCCAGACGCCCCCCATATCGAGCATAGTCTCTGGAGGCCGTTCCTTGAACCCTGACTGGACTTGATTGAAGAAGCAGGACGGCTGTTGCCCTTGGTTATGGTCATGGCCAGCTGCAGACGACCAGCTTGGCTTACTTGGAATCGCCCTGCTTGTCGTCACGTACCCAGAGTTGGCCCCAACCTAGGGAAAGGCAGTTTTCAACCGCATCACAGCACTTTTATGTAAGATAGCCAGCCAGCTGACGAAGTGTTGGCCTCAAATCCGCTGCCCAGTCTGCTCAGGCCTCGCACCCAGGTGAGGCCGGGTCGCTGCCTACCTTACGCGCTGGTAAGATGCTGATGATTTTTCGCACTCACGTCTATACGTCGCCCTCACGCCATCTCCTAGCCCACTACGGTGCACTTAATGCAGGGCTGTGGCAGATCATGAGCAGCTGTGCGCGCCGTTGACGCCGGCTACCTTATTGTGTCATTTGATTGGGTCCTCCCATGCCTAAACCTCTGGCTCGTATTTCGTGTGGGTGGCCCCGTTGCAGTGGCACGTTGTATGTGGTATACGGTGCTGCAGATCCGGTTTGGATGCACTCGTCGTGGATCGAGGGTCGAAACGCAGCCACCCAACCCCCGTATCGAAACGCGCAAGGCACTTTGGCTGGAGCTTCGTATAAGTACGCTGGCCCGTTGCTTTCTTAACCCCCAGCTTGAATGCTAGAGATGAACGAATAGCTGACCTCCAATCATTCAGTGCAAGCCATGGTTCCTGTGTCGATCGCCCGTGATTATCCTCCTTCGGCGGGGACTGCCGTTATAACATAAGTTGATACGCTGGCTGGTACACGCCCGTATAGTTCAGTCTCTCTTTGCCAACAGTACCGATGCGTAGTCCTGTTGTTCGTCGAGAGGGGTCTGACGGACAAGTAAATGAAAGATGTTCCTAGGCCAAGTCGTTCCTCAAGAACATGAACATGCAATAACATTCGGCTGTACCGTCGAACAGGCCTCCAGGATTCCCAGGCATGCAGGCATGCAAGTCATCGGCTTGTGGGCCTGCACCCGCCCGTGCCGCCTTCCCTTTCCACTTCTTTTAGATCGTTTGTTGCGTCCTAATGGATCAGCTCAAGGCTTAATCTCATCCCCGGTCATGGGCTCGGGCTTTCCAGCTGACATTCGGCCACACCAACTCCGGAACCTTGCTACGACCCTCGTCCTCGTCGTCAACGAACCCATCTCTCACACCCTGGCCCGGGGCTCGCATGAGGCTCTGCTCTTACAGCTTCGCCACAACTTGCTACTCGGGAGTTTTCATTCCAAGGCATCGGCGCTTCTCGCGCGCGCCTGGACCTGAATACTTCCGAACTCCTTGTCGCATTGAGGCTCTCTTGTAAAAAAACATGTTTGGCTTGGCAGTTTGGGACGTCGGATGGGCATCTAGTCAACCGCGCCAGGTATCATGGAAATCACACCAAGATGGATCGGGTGGTTAGGAAATTGGCATGGCGTGTCATCCCGACATCAGTCATCGTGAAGTTGCCTTGACCCTGCGATGGAATCTTCCTATAAAGATGAGGCAACTTCCCGCTCAGTCTATCATATCTCCTCTCCCAGCTTCATCAAACAACCAGCAGTCTTTTTCTAGTTTTCTAGGTGCCTTCTCTCCTTTCAATTTTTTTTGTATTGTATAATTTGCCCCTGCCGGTCAGGATTTACCTTCTCTCTCACAAGCAACATGTCTTACATGAAGAGCATCCTTGCTGTCGGCCTTCTGGCTACCGCCGACCTTGTTGCCGGACACGCCGCAATTGTCGGTGCCACTGGCGATGCTGGTGGTCAGGGTATGGCCATCGGCATCGACTCCAGCACTCCCCGTGATGGGACCCGCCGCAACCCCTTCCAGCAGGACAGCACCCGCTTCAAGGGCGACGCCGCTGATACCTTCGGCGAGACTGTTGGTGGAGGTACCAACAACCTCGAGACGGGTACGAAGGCTATCATGGCGGAGACCGGCCAGATGCTCCCCCAGGTCAGCGCCGGCGGCTCCATTGACATGACCCTTCACCAGGTCAACGGTGATGGCGGAGGTAAGCAGCAGAAATCTATGACTTGGTTACTAGACAGTTTATTGACAATTGGGCAGGCCCCTACGACTGCATGATCAACGCCGATGCCACTGGTGCCCAGTGGACTAACATCAACGTTGTCACTACCCCGCCTGGCCAGAACTCCCGCAACCGTGACGGTGCCATGACCGACTTTCCACTCAAGGCTGCTATCCCGGCCGATCAGACCTGCACCGGCACCGTCGCCGGCCAGTCTAATGTCTGCTTGGTACGTTGCCAGAATGCCGCTCGTGCCGGGCCCTTCGGCGGTGTCGTCCCTGTCCAGATGGCTGGCACTACTACACCAGCCGCCGCTCGCCGCAATCTGATGCTCGCCATGAAGAGAAGTGAAGACCTTCTTTCCAAGATGGTTAAGCGCGCTCAGTCAGCTGCCGCTGCTCCCGAGGACGATCCCGCCTATCTGGCCGAGCTTCGTGCCGACGGTGAGGAGATTTGAGGCAGCTTCTCGTGGATGGGGTTGAGGTTGTCGCTAGGTTTGGTGCAGGGAAATCTAAGGGGGCGGGAAGGATTGGTGAAGGCGAAGAGGTTGCTGACTTGACGGTGACATTGATGCCTATCAACCCGTGTTTGGAGGGGGCTTGACTGTGTCTAGTCGTCGACAGTACACAATTCCATTCTCTGACTGCTGGGCTCACACCTGAATGTATGTCCTGCATTTTGATCCTGTCGTTGTTAAGTGACGATGTTGTTACGCGATTTAAGCGTTCTCTTTCATACTCACTACCCACAGAGGTCGTCGCCGTGCTCTCCATTTCCGGGTTATTGGTATGTGTGGTTGGAAGCAATCACGATGTTTCATTGGCTGAAGTTGCATAATGAGGTGTAGATAAAACATGAGCAACTGTCCAGGCTGGCCACACGATTGGCGACTCAAGTTGGCGATGGTGTAGAAGGGAGATATCAAACTAATTTGGCTTGTCCATCTTATGGACTTGGGGGTTGCGTGGGAGGAACATTACACGTACGGACATGAGCGTGGAATTCGGAGCGTGCGAGTCGACTGTATAGCCAATAGGAAGGGTAATTGCGGCCTTTGCTATGGGTTAGATAGGCTGATCCCAAGACCTGTAGCCAAGTGCATGTTAGGAAGAGAGCAAATGACCAAGAAGAAATAGGCGATAGTGATGAAATGGTCATAGGATCATATAAAACCGACGTACCTACCTTGTCTTGACGATCCGGGGTAATTGGTAACGTGGCTTCAGTTTATCGCAGTGTTCCGGCTTGTTTGGCTCTCCTGTTCATCTCAAGTGACCTTGTGAATGACACTCCCATGATGGGTTCATCTTGACCGTAAAAGACCTCGAAAGCATAAAGTGGCGCGGCCGCAGACTGGTACAAGGGGTTGAGTAATTTGAGACGAGAGTTGCAGTTTTTTCTTCCAATCGACCGGATGACGCGTGACGTCAATGGCAGCCGCAGATCCTCGTCACCTTCCCCGCGAAAGTTCGATTATGCGCAGGCAAGGGCCTCCTAACATGCACGAACACACAAGCCCGAACTCCACCGCCAATAAGAGAAGCATGCGATAGCGTCCTCTTACAGAATCCGGTATAGCACGTCGACAAGCTAAAGTGCCAAGAGACGATGAGCGTTTCTCCTAAGGAACAGATGTCTTACAGTGACAGTGAAGTCGACTTAGATCCCCCCATGTGTGCATCGGTTTTTGCCCCTCCGTCTCGTAGTCGCTCATGTAGATACCCTCAGAAAGGGACTGCCCCCTGTCCACGAGGAACTTTATCCATATGCACACGTCGATCAAGGACAATCAATCCATGCATTCGCCCATCCGTGTGGAAGGTAATTGGCAGATACCTTTCCCAATACTCCGCACGCCATACTTTCCGGTACCAGCACTTAGTGTCGCTGACCTCACATTGGCATAGCAGGCCAGACCAGCTCGTTGGTCCTTCTCTTGTCCAGTGGTATTAGACTCATCAAGCAACCCTACCTCACCTTCGTTCTTTGAGCAGTCGAAGTCGCCTGGTGAGTGTGGAAACATGCCTCAAAGTACTGCCCTGTCCCCTTCATAAATACGGCCACCCCCTCATTCTCGCCGGTCTAGTCATCATCCTTTCCAAGCCTATCAAACATTTCACCGTCTGATGTATGCTACACCCCTCTCTACCTATTCAACCTCCATTATTCTAGCCCCCGCACATCAAACACCTAGAATACAGTCATAGCAGTCACCGAAATCATCCCAGACGCCATTATTCTCCGTCTCGTAATTGCCACCGGATTCAAAGTCGAGTACTGCAACGACCCGTACCCATCTTGCAATGTCTAGTAAGCTCTTCACACGATGCCGGCTCGTTCGCCTATAGCACATACTGATTCACATCGGTACAGACGATCAAAGCCGCACCGATGCCATCTCCATCGAGACCCAAACGTCGCCGGCCGCTCTCAACGGAGAAGCCGCACCGGCCCTGTCTTCGTCGCCTGCAGATCGAAGGGCCAGCACTGATGAATGGGGTAAGTCTGCGAAACTGCCTCCCCAGACCATCCGCAGTCCTCACCAGTAACATGGATTAGACGCTTCGAAGGTGCCGCCGAGCCGCTTTCAAAAGCGTAAAGGCTCCATCTATGCCACCCCCGGCTCTCGCGATGGCCATGTTGACAGGAATTATGCCACAGGCTTCCATGAGAAGCACACCGAGAAGGGTTACGGCAAGACTCCCACTAAATAAGTTGCCTTCGACACCCTTAAACGTCCAGCACCATGGTCTGCACATCAGAATCTGTCACACTGAATACGAATCGACGAGGAAAGAATTGAATTGGCGACACCGATTCGGGAATGCTATTTCGGGTCTGCCTGTATTTCTGGGTCTTCCTGTATGAAATTTGCTAAACGTAGCCAACCACCGCCACTGTGTTGCCCAATTACAAAAGGGCAAGGAATTGATGTGTTATTCGTCAAGGTCGTCAATATCAATTGCGTCTGGGTTGGCGGCAACAAGTGTGGTGTCTGTTGCGCTGACTTTTTGGATGTCGCTTGCTGCCACGAAGCCGGCTGGTGCTTTCGCCTGTCTCTCGAGTGCGGCCATGGCATCCGCCACTTCTGGGTCTGCCGAGTCGTCCGGCTGTCGCTGGCTACGGGCAAGCGCTTGCGATGCGATGAAGTTGACGTCCGTATTGTACTGCGCCTGCACACTCCGCTTGATCCGAAGCATCTCTTTGAAAGTATCCTCGTTGCCATGTTGCACTTCAAACGCTTCCCATTTGGCCCAAAAGTCTGGACTGGTGCGTGGGTCGCAGAACTGTGACGCGTGGCCATATATAGCCCGCGCCCGATCGATCTCGCCAAGGCGCTTCTCCATGTCGGCAAACTTAAGACACATATCCCGCGCCTCATTGTCGGGCAAAGTGGAGATGGCCTTTTCGTAAATGGGTCTTGTTGACGGCAGCCCAAAGTTGGACGCCGACTTGGTAATATAGAAGTTGAACATGTCTGCCCGGTCCTCATCCGCTACTGCACGGGTGGCGCGTTCGTAGATACGCATGGCGTGTCGAGCAAGACCTCGTTCCTCTTCCAAGTTGCCGTACATGAGGTAAATTACCTTCGCAAACTTGGGTGGGCAGTCTTCGATCGCCTGTTCGAAAAGGTCGCGGAGACGTTCGATGCCAATCTTACGATCAACGGCCTTTGTAAGATAAAGATTCCACAGCTCGAATGCCACGGGATAGCTGAAGAGATCCAGGCCACGTTCGTAGATCTTGAATGACTCCTCGTAGTATTGATTCTCTTCAAGCAAGTTGGCGTAGTTGACCACAGTCTGTGGCGTCGCGATCCGCAACTCGAATATCCGCTCATACACCTTGCGGGTGTCTTCCAGAGAACTAACGCTTTCCACGAGGTCCACGTAGAAACTCCAGAGCTTCCAGCTTTTGTGCACGCGTTGTTGCGGTGACAAGGTCTCGTCAAAATAGTCGACTGTCGATCTTTTCGGCGCCTGAACTGCCTTCGCCATGATCCGGACGGCATCGTCAAAGTTCTCATTTCGCAGCTCCATTTCGGCCCATTCAATCCACATGTCTGCAAGTTCTGCTACAGACTTAAACGGTACCTTGACGGCCTTCTCCATGATAATGCGCGCATTGCGAATGTCGCCGCCCCGCTCATAGAATTTCGCGTAGTTGGCCCAGAGTTGATGGAAGGGCCCAACGGCTTTCTTCGGCTGTATCGTCGCGATGGCGGCAGTGTAGGTTTGCACAGCTTCTACCTTGTTTTCGCCCCAGAGAGCGACCCTCTTCTCCCACTCGGCAACGTTATTGGGGTTTTGCCGCAGAACGACGTCGTTAAGGAGGAATGGCCTCCGATCCATGAGCTGCTCAAACCGCATCATGCGTATGTCGAGCTCGAAGTCCGCCTCTTCGTCCACGATGCCCTTGTCTGCACGATCAGAAGCAACTTCCATGAGTGCCCCGATAATGGACTCTTCAAACTCGGCATACGAGTCAAAGACAAGCGTGAAGTCTCTGACCGTCATGACAGTCGTGGCAGCCTCTTCAAAAACGTCTCGAGCTCGGTCGAAGCTACCTCGTCGAATCCAGTACGTTGCCAGCCCGCACCAGAGCTTTCCTCGTTGGTCGGCAAATCGAAGGATGCCACTTCTGATGATTCTTTCGACATCAATACCTGTTTCGTGGCCGGTCTCTATTTGCGCCGCGTGCTCGACGATCATGTCCACCATCTCACTCCACAGCTCATAATGCCCCTTGCCGTGCTTGCTCGTGAAGCGCAGGTTGTTGAGAACATCAATGTACTTCTTCACGGCCTCTGTGTAAAGACCGACCTGTGTGAGAAGCTCGATGAAGTCTTCGGCGTCTTCGGGATGGATCTGCATGTAACGACGCCAGACCTTGACAGCACTGATGCCCGCAGCTGAATTCGCGAAGGGCTTGTATAGAGCCCAGATTCGGTTGTGCTGGGTAATTGGCAAAGCGCGGAGAGCTCGATCGAAGGTTCTCCGGGTAGTGGTCACTAGCGGCTGCTGAAGTAAGAACTTGAGGTAAAGCTCCCATATTCGAGGCATCTTGTTGAGAGAATCAGCCCACGTTCAAAAAGCGCGTTTACTTTTCGGTACTCGGCAGCGAATATCGCAGCGTTCAGTTTCGAGACGTGTTTGACGCGGAAGGTGAGGTACTGTCGTGACTTTGTCAGCATGATGGGGAAGTCGAAACCGTGGGCGCATGCGGGCATACCATCTTCCAGAGCTTGTACGATCGAGGGAGTTGAAGACAAGCTCTCTCAAGCACGAAGGCGCGCTCATGAAGCGTCCCATGTTGGGTCTTGAATTGTATGTAGGCCAGCCATGGCTTCGTGCTGCCGGGATTTCGCAGAATATCCTGCTCGTAGACAGAATCCTCGTCACTCTAAGCAGGCGTTAGCATTTGGATACAGGGGCGGGGGGAAGCCTCGAAGGCGAGTTCTGCACGCACAACTAAGTGCAGGTCCGCGCATCTTTGGGAGCCGTTAGGCAGCAAAGGTGCCGGCATCTTGATTCTGCTCGCTTGCCCAGGAGTCGTGGGGAACAGAGGGCTGGAGAAGCAGAAGAGAGAAACGGCACATCTGCGTCTGCGAAACGAAGATGCAATGGACGAGTGGGTTGTCGGAGTAATTCAGACAAAGACTCTTATGCAGACAAGAACTCGGAAATCATCGCGGCGCCAGCTGCTGGGTAATAGATTGGGTATCGTCACGTTGGCAGCGAGGAAGCAAGACCGAAGAGGCCTTCCGACATCAACAAGCACCGACGAGGAAAACCAGACCCACTTGGCTGTATTTACCTTAGTCAGCTAATCATAGTTGGAGACTCACTTAAGGTATGCTGACGCGGAAGATACTTGTAGCAATACCATCCCCGATAGCGTTCACTTCAAGGCCACAGAGCTTCAACGCGCGTTAAGCGTAGAGGTACCTGACACGTAGGTATCCGAGAAATCCACCTACGGGCTGGCTGGCTGCACGCGGGACACTAATACCTTCCACACCTTACCTATAGTTACCTAGGTAGGTACCTCATTGTGCGTATCTACTACCTAGGTACCTACGTAAGACAGGATACTTTACCTTGAGGTAGGTAGCTGCTGGAGCAACTACGGCAATTGAAGCATTGGATTGACGCAACGAATTCCCAATCGTCAACCAGCAACAACACCCGAACTCGAGGCGCATTTTCTTGCCTGGGCGTTTAACATTCACCTCCCCAGTCTTCCCTTCTTTGCATTCTCGTCGCACGCGGCTTGTTTGCTGCATTGCCCTACGGTCGTTGCATTCTTATCTACGTCGATCTGGTCAACTGAAGCTCTCCTTCCTCGCAGTTCCAACCATCATGTCGGGCGCTCCTGTATGTGAAAGACTCTCGCACTGAACAGGTATATTCTTCGAATTGCGCAGCTGACAAGGAGTTTGCTTCTGTGCAGGACCGAGAGGCCGTGTTTCCCACCCGCCAGTCTTTGGGAATCATGAAGGCCAAACTCAAGGGTGCTGAGACGGGCCACAGTTTACTGAAGAGGAAGAGCGAGGCTCTGACGAAGTATGCTCCTTTGACATCTCGGAATGACCTCTCATCGCGTGTCGCGTGGACTGATTACTGACATTCTCTGCATCGTAGGCGATTCCGAGGTTCGCCGCTCCCCCCTTTTCTCAGATGCGTCGGCTAACAACAGCCTAAGAAATTACAAGACGTATCGACGAGGCCAAGCGAAAGATGGGTCGCGTCATGCAGATTGCATCCTTTTCTTTAGCCGAGGTCACATATGCTGTCGGAGGTGACATTGGCTATCAGATTCAGGAATCGGCGAGATCTGCTAGGTTCCGTCTGCGCACCAAGCAGGAGAACGTGTCTGGTGTCCTGCTTCCAGCTTTCGAGAGCTATGTCACCGAAGGTAATAACGATTTCGGCCTGACGGGCCTTGGAAAAGGCGGCCAGCAGGTTCAACGTTGCCGTGAGACGTATGCTCGCGCCGTAGAGGCCTTGGTTGAGCTCGCCAGTCTACAGGTGCGCAACCTTGGAATGTCCCCATGTGCCTAGGAACCTAGCTGACGCCCGAAGACCGCATTTGTGATCCTGGACGAGGTGATCAAGGTTGTCAACAGACGTGGTAAGTTATCTAGGTCGATCTCGTCCTCCATCGCGTACTGACGTCAGACAGTGAATGCCATGTAAGCGGCGCACAGCTATCTCGTTCATTCAATAGCCGTTGCTAACAATATCAGCGAGCACGTCATTATCCCTAGGACAGAGAACACCATCAAGTGTACGATCTGCCCGACCAAGTTAGTTTTGACCATCGGCAAGCTGATCATGACCTAGATATCAACTCAGAACTGGACGAGCTGGACAGAGAGGAGTTCTACAGATTGAAAAAGGTGTGCATCGGTATAAGACGCCCTTGATTGACATCAACTGACAGTAGAACAGGTCGCAAACAAGAAACAAAGAGACACGGCAGCCGCAGACGCAGAGATCAAGGCGAAGAAGGCAGCCAAGGCAGACCAGGAGGGTGGTAACAGGTCAGGACCTGCCGACCTTCTCGCCGCTGACGATGACAACGATGTCATCTTTTAAACACCAAGCATGCACATGCCGATAGGTCACGAAAATTGCATTATAGCCTAGGTAGCTAGCCAGTTTAGCCGTCCTTGATAAATATGTCCCTTTTGCCCTAAGCCGAAATACCTACTACTACTTGAGAACATAAGAACATGACCATGCGACCTACTGTCGCTGATACGTGACTTTGATTGTGTGCGAGTCTCCCAATACCATGCCGGCCGTGTTCTCCTTCGCCGTAATGGCACCTTGTTCGCCGTCGTACTCTACGAAGGCTATGCCACGACGACCGGGCACCAGACGGACCTCGCGGAAGCCCTCGAAACGTCCGAATATGCTGGTGACAGACTCAATATCGTAGTCATCGGGGAGGTTCTGAACGAAGAGAATCTTGTTGGGCGGAAGGTACTCGTCTGGTACGACGGCTGTCGCAGGGGGGTTGGTGGACTTGAGGCCAGTGCCACGGGCAGCTTTGGCAGGTCGGCCGTTCATATCTGGTACGCTGCCGGTCGGCCCTGATCTCTTGAGTCGCTTCTGCTCCTCGGCGGCCTCGTAGGCCCTCTTTTTGTCTAAAATCGCAGTCATTAGTAGTGTGGTTCGAGAGAGATAGACCAAGCGAAAGACAGAGACGAGACAAAAATACCTTTCTCAGCCAAGCGACGACGCTTATGTAATTCAAACTCTTCTTCATTGCCGGTGGTCTTGACCGTCGCGTCGCTCCTCGTTCGCGCCAGCGCAAGCTCCATAGGTTTATCGAAGAGTTCGAATCCCTGGACGTCGTCGATAGCCTTTTGGGCAGACTCTGGATTATCAAACACCACGAAAGCCTGTCCTTTGGCTCTCAAATTCGATTTGGCTACGATATCAAGGACGTTGCCATACTCGGAGAAGATCTGGAGCAGAGCATCTTTCAGCTGATCGATTTTGGCGCGTTCCTCTAGGTTTCGCACATATACTCTGTAGCACAAGTCAGCCAATGACCCGACGTGTCGAAGTGCAATGACACGCACGTGGTGATGGGAGGACTAGAAGCCATGCTGACAATGAGTAGCGTTGTAGGGAATTGGTGATCAGCGAGATTGAACGGCGAAGGAGTTGTCCTGGACGAAAAGTGAACACGCGACACATTCTGTCACGCGGCTACCTAAGGACAAGGTAGGCACCTCAGGCAAGCGCTTCTCAAGGTGCAACTGAGGTGATAGGTACCTGCGGTGGACTCAGTTTCTCTGATCACTCAGTGCCACAATGGGGACCAACCTGTTCCCTGCAATGAAGCCACCTAAGGCGCCGCCTGCCTGTAGGTGTTAAGGCGTCTCCGGTACACCTTACGTAAGGTGGACCTGGAATAGAGGTAGGGCACGTGCATGCAACCACTGTAGATAAGAATAGCCGCTGCTTAGCTAGATTAGATAGATACATATTCATACTGATAGGCTTCTTACGTACTTACCTGCGGTATCTCATATGTAACTGGAGTAAATACCTACCTACCTAGGTAGGTAGGAGTGTCTGCGTACCTTTGTAGACCTACGTAGGTTACCTAATGTAGCTAGGTGCGAACATAGCCAAAAGCAGTTCCACATTGTTAGGCTCGGATCAGTCAAGCCACATTTTCAAGCCTCATTCCTTGTCTGGCACCTCGCAGAACGTGGCCTCTAGAAGTCATCAACATTCGTGTCCAAAACCCGGAGCACACATCTCGCGCCAGCTCGCACTTCGCCGCATCTTCTTAGGGAAAAGCTTTGTTTTTGAAGCGGATCATCTTCCGCAAACTTGGTTTCAACTTCGAGGACCAAATTTATTTCCACGCAACCAGCAACTCCCGATTTCATCGCAACAGCTGCTGATCAAGGATGGACTACGAGGCTCTCAAGGAGCAATGGAGCGAGGTTGAGGACCGCGACGGCGTCCGTCTTAGCTGGAATGTCTTCCCCAGCTCGCGAATGGTCAGTCCGATCACCAAATTGTCGAGGACGCGCCAACTAACTATTACCTGCAGGAAGCATCACGTCTCGTTGTACCCATCGGAGCCCTCTACACACCTCTCAAGGAGAAGCCCGACACCCCTCTTCTCCAATTCGAGCCTGTCACCCTGCAAGCAGCCATGTCGCTCTGTTCTCAATCCCTTCTGGTACGCAGCCTTCGCTTCCAAACACCGACTTCTTGGCTGACTTTGCCCCGTTATCTTGCAGCTCAGTGGATGTTCGCGCACGTCTTTGGATATGCCCTTTTTGCCTCTCGCGAAATCCCCTGCCACCGCACTACAAGGACATTACCGCGAACGCCATCCCCCCTGAGCTGCACCCCTCTAACACTACAATTGAGTACCGACTGTCCCGCCCTGCCCCCAGCCCTCCCATCTTTCTGATGGTTGTCGACACATGCCAAGAGGAGGACAGTCTTGCTGCTTTGAAGGAATCCTTGGTCATGAGCTTGAGTCTTCTACCTGAAAATGCCCTCGTGGGCTTGATCACCTACGGAACCATGGCTCAGGTCCATGAGATTGGGTACACCGAATGTGCCAAATCTTACGTCTTCCGCGGCAGCAAGGACTATAACGCCAAGCAAGTGCAGGAAATGCTTGGTCTTCTGTCTCCGGCTATGCGTCCTGGCATGCCTCAACAACCCGGGCGACCCATGCCGGCAGGTCCCGCATCGCGATTCTTGCTACCTGTCCAGCAGGCTGAATTCCAATTGACAAAGGCCCTTGAGCAGCTTCAGAAGGACCCCTGGCCTGTCGCGAACGATCGCAGAAATCTGCGATGCACCGGTGTTGCTCTGAGTGTGGCGGTCGGTCTCCTTGAGTCCTCTTTCCAACATGCTGGTGGTCGCATCATGCTGTTTGCAGGTGGGCCCGCCACGGAAGGACCTGGTATGGTCGTCGGCCCCGAGCTACGTGAGCCTATGCGGTCACACCATGACATCGATCGAGATAACATCAAGTACTACAAAAAGGCACTCAAGTTTTACGACAATCTTGCTAAGAGAACAGCTCACAATGGGCATGTCATCGACATATTTGCCGGCTGCTTAGATCAAGTCGGCCTGCTTGAAATGAAGGGCCGTAAGTCTCCAGTCCTTCGTTGATATTTCTTATAACGCAGTGTGTGCTAACATATTGCGTCAGTTTGCCAGCAGACTGGCGGCAGTATGGTTTTAACTGACAGCTTCACAAGCTCAATGTTCAAACAGTCTTTCATTCGCATGTTCGAAAAGGATGGTGACGATAATTTGCTCATGGGCTTCAACGCGACGCTTGAGGTGTTGACCACCAAGGAGTTGAAGGTCACGGGATTGATCGGACATGCCATCTCGCTTAACAAGAAGTCTACTTCAGTGGGCGAGACGGAATGTGGCATCGGCAACACATGCTCGTGGAAGATGTGTGGTATTGATCCTGGCTCCAGCTACGGCGTTTACTTCGAAATAGCCGGCCAAGGAGGTCCAGCACAGCATCAGCAAACGCCTCAGAAGGGTATGATGCAGTTTCTCACATACTATCAGCATTCGTCCGGCCAGTTCCACCTAAGAGTGACGACGATAGCGAGGAACCTCAGCGGGCCGGCAGGAGATCCAGCAATCGCCCAGTCGTTCGACCAGGAAGCTGCGGCTGTTCTCATGGCCCGGATTGCCGTATTCAAGGCAGAAGTTGACGATGGGCCTGATGTTCTGCGATGGGTTGATAGGATGCTCATCAGACTCTGCTCACGTTTTGCGGACTATCGCAAAGATGACCCTTCTTCGTTCCGCTTGGAGAAGAACTTCACTCTATACCCGCAATTCATGTTCCACCTGAGAAGAAGTCAATTCCTCCAGGTGTTCAACAACTCGCCCGACGAAACGGCATTCTACCGACATGTTCTCAACCATGAGGATGTGAGCAACTCGCTCATTATGATCCAGCCCACGCTGGACTCTTATACTTTTGACCAGGCGGAGGCATCGCCGGTTCTTCTCGACAGCTCCTCCATCCAGCCCACCCACATTCTGCTGCTCGATACCTTCTTTCACATCCTCATCTTCCATGGTGAGACGATTGCGGAGTGGATGAAGGCGGGCTATCAAGAACAAGAGGGCTACGAGAATTTTGCTGCGTTGCTTGAACAGCCCAAGGAAGACGCAAGGGTATGTTTCTTTGTTGGAAGTCTCTCTGTTGTCGCCAGGCTGACTAGGCACAGGACCTCATTACCGACAGATTCCCGCTGCCAAGATTTATCGTCTGCAACCAAGGGGGTTCGCAAGCAAGGTTGGTCACGGCCGCAGGACTTCTGCGAATTAAAGCTGACGGGCTATAGATTCTTGCTCTCAAAACTGAACCCCTCAACGACCCACACGACTGGTGCCTATGGCGGCGTTGGGGCGCAGAACGCACAAACCATCTTCACTGACGACGTATCTCTCCAAACCTTCATGGATCACTTGATGAAGTAAGTCTTAGTTGTGGATGGCTTCATCGGCGAACGGGTACTAATGTTTATGTTCTTGCAGGTTGGCTGTGAGCGGCACAAACTAATGGCACTGCATTTGCAAGAGAGGCAGGCGAGCGCGCTACCAGTGCTGTAGAGGTTGGCGAAAGAAGGTGAAGCGCATGGTGGGGAACGATACCAGTTGTTTGGCGGCAGGTCTGGCTTGGCGTGTTTTGGCCAGACCGGTTGTTATCATGGGCGGGACAGACTACCCATCATGAATTATGCATGATGCCCATGCCAGCGGACGGCTGCAGACAAGTTTTCGCGGGATGATCTTCTTGTAGACGCAATACCACAAGCCTAGGAAAACCTGTATTTCAAGTGACTCTTGTCTGTTTGCGGTATCGCTCACCATCACTGAACTAGAAACTAGAGTGCTATGAGAATGACCAGGATGCCGACGCGGGCGAACACTGAAGAAGGTTAATTACCCCGCCCCCGCCAGCGAAGATGGAAGGCACACGTCAAATCATGACTACCTACCTAAGGTATCCTTGTAGCTAGCTGGTGGCTGGTGGCCGGTGGCTGAGGCGTTTAAGCGACGGACCAAGTGAGGTAGGTAGCACCTCATTCGGCGATCGAGCGCAAAAAGAAGAAGGACCTAATTGGTAGAGGGTCACGTGAGAGCAGCAGAATGCTCTATTGTAATTGGCCAATACTCACAGAGTCCTCGCCAAACTCTAGTAACCAGGATCCCAGCCACAATTGGGCATGGCTGTGCCCGGGACTGGCCTAGGGCTGCGGAGACGGCGCACACATCTGCAAAATTTCCTTGACCCTCTCAAAGCGTTCTCAATCTTCCTTCGATCACCAACTTTCCCATCAGACCCAGATCCGAGAGCAGTCAAGATGCGTAAGCCTACCCCAAGATTCTGCATGTTTATGGACGTGGAAATACTAATTATGTTGTTGCCATGCAGCTCCTAAGCACGATCCCAACGAGGTCAAGGTCATGTTCGTCGCGCCGCCGTTGCTTTCTCGATCCGAATCGAAGGGAATTTGTAGCTAACGTCGCGTGTGCGAATGTAGTCACCTCCGTGCCACCGGAGGTGAGGTCGGCGCCTCCTCCGCTCTGGCCCCCAAGATTGGTCCTCTCGGTCTGTCTCCCAAGAAGGTCGGTTGAAGACATTGCGAAGGCCACTGGCGACTGGGTATGAACGAATCCCCCCCCCCCCCCCCCTGCCCCTCCCCTCGGGACGAGGTTGTGGAGAGAGCAGCGCTCACAGCTACGATTACAGAAGGGTCTCCGCGTCACGGTGAAGCTCACCATCCAAAACCGTCAAGCCGCCGTGTCCGTCGTCCCTACCGCCTCTTCCCTGATCATCCGCGCCCTCAAGGAGCCCCCCCGCGACCGCAAGAAGGAGAAGAACATCAAGCACAGCAAGTCCGTCGCTCTCGACGAGATCATCGAGATTGCGCGAACCATGCGCTACAAGTCCTTCTCGAAGGACCTGGCGGGCACCGTCAAGGAGATCCTGGGTACGGCATACAGCGTCGGGTGCCAGGTCGACGGCAAGCCCCCCCAGGCGGTCATCGATGCCATCCAGTCTGGTGAGATCGACAGTAAGTGCACCCCACGAACCGCAACTCCGCCGCCCGTCTGGTGCGGTGCAGCCTCGCCGGTCAACACGCTAACAATGGTTGGCAGTCCCTGAGGAGTAAACGAGGTCAACAGCTTGACGGTTACTCGCATGACTTCTGGAGTTTAGGAATGGTTCTGCATTAAGGGGACTGCCCAAAAGGGACAATCTCTGGCAATCAAAGAAATTTGCCAAAAGAAATGACCAAATGACCAACCGATGCTTGCCGCAGACGATTTTCACTCGAGACGACGTGTTATTGAACCTCCCAATGTCCGCCGCAGCGGAGCTGCAACGTGGGCAAATTTGCGCCTACCCGCCAACCACCCTTGACTACACTCTGAAATATTCCACGCTCTCCCATGGTCTATTTCAATTTTGGTTTCAAGGAAGATGATACGCTTTTCCGGAAGCAGATCCCAATACTCACCGCGGCATCCCATTACACCATGGAAGTCGAGGTCCACAAACGAGGCTCACATGCTTGCATTATTGTTTTGCCAGTGAATTTGACTTGACGTTCAATACTTGTGATGATTAGCCAGTGAGTTCATCCAAGGATTCTAGGCGTGGCTATCACGCCCTGGCTGCCGACATGGCTTCTGTGCAAAGGTCCTTAAGCCCATGTTCGATAGCCTGGCATATCCACCGTTCGACTTTTTGGGCGCAGGCCTGTGTCCGACGGCTCAGCCCTGCGCCCTGCACCAGCACAACCCATAGGACTGCCCGAGGGCCATGTAGATTCGGTGTAACGCAAGCAGTACGTCACGGGACGGTCGCATGAGCGGCGCAATGCGCTCGGTTTCGCCTGTGTTTGTATCGTCTGTCAGACGTCTAGAATGACTGTGGACCATGGAAGCAACGCGACACACAGATGTCCGGACGGCTAGGACCAGGACAGGTTGTCAGACTGCGAGACAAGGCAACGCAGGCGGCGGGAAGCAGTGGTGTTTGGTGTTTGACACTAATGCATGGGTCCAGGTTCGTCACCCAACGGTCGGCGTTTAAAAAGAAATAGTACTGCGCATTGCCCCTATCCTTCGACTTCTTTGGCGTGTCTTGAGTTGCGCGCGGAGTACGATGAGTTATATTTTCGAAGGGATTTCCTCATCGGACTATTCTACGCGATTTCGTGGGTACCATTTTGCCGACTCATGCCATGCTGTTCGTCTGAGGTGAGAAGACCTATCGGCTGCTGAAAATAAAGGAGTCCACGCAGGCGCTTACCAGGGAGCCTTCACTAAAGCCGCGCACCAGGCCCTCCCGCGCCCCCCTTCAGGCTGCGGCATGGTGCTTTTTGCTGTCCCCTGAACTCTGAGATGCGCGATCATTCCTGGTGCCCTCCAGGTGGAAGGGCCGTTACGTTCAAAAACAAGAAGCTAAACTAGTGGTGAAATTGAACTGTACATCACATGGATGTGTTCGTCTCCATCAAGACCTGTGTGGCGTGGCTTATAACTACCACGTCTTCATAGCTTTAGCTGTCGTAATACCAATCACATTTTGCTACAACTGCGAAATTCCTAGCCGCCCTGTCACCCACAGTGAGGGTATGGTGCAATTCGTGGCAGGGTATGCTGCAAGTAGATAAGCACGTAGGTGACTGGGGTCCTTGCTTGGGTTGGCTGCTTGGCCAAGGCCTTGGGCAAATCGAGTCCCATCGAAACGAACAACACCTCGATGAATAATAGTCTGGAGGAGTAGCTGCTCAAATAAAGCCCACCTGCTTTGGCCTGGGCTCGGCTGCTTTATACAGTGTACCTTTCTTGGTTGCGTCGGGCCTTCCTAGCACCTGAGAGGAGAAGGGCAAGCAGTAGCACAACCCAGCGACAACAACAACGACAACAATAGAAGCAACACCACCACCAATACCACCACCACGCCGGAACTTGACGCTAGTGCCCTTGCGCCTTCGTCCCCTGCCTAACTACTTCACGTTCACTTTTTATTCCACCTCACTTTGCTTTAACACTCAACCATCCGCTTGTCAGTTTGACATTCCGCCACCATCCGCCGCCGCCGCTGCCGCTACCGCAACCGCTGGCGCCGCCGCCGTCGCTGCCCGTCCCTCGTTTCTGCGGATCCGACCCCCAAATCCACCCCCATCCACGCCCAGTTCAGCCATCTAGACCACCGACCGCACCGACCTGGTGATTCTGGTGCCATCACGATATCATACAAACCACGAAGCTCGTTCAAGTTGTTACCTCGGACACTTTCGCTGCGCTTCGAATCTGACTCGACGGCCTCTGCTTCGGCCTAGGTCAGAGTCGCTGGCGGCACTGGTGTCTGGTTGGCATCTTCATTCAGCCAAGGCAGCCCAGATGCCATGCCCGTCAGCGGGCCCGTCAGCCATGCTTTAACCAGCGGGCAATGACAACAGGTTCCCGAATCGCGGCTTCCAGCTTCCTCTTCGCCTTGCCTCAACCTCTTACTATCCCATTACTAGCATCGCATAGCCCCTGTGCCTGTTCCTGGGCCGCATTCTCCCCTGAGCTACCGTCTCTCTCATGTTGCCTCTAGTCCAGATGCACCACATGGTGCAGCCGCCACCGGATTTCGACCCTCTTCCGACGTTCCAGCAGCAACAGGATCACCTGCACATACAACAGAATCATCTGCCTTTTCCTCATCAGCAAGCGTATACCTTTGATCACCCTCTGAGCGGCCCGACTGCCGAATCTTCGAACGTCCCGTTTCCCGATGGCAAGATCCCGAGATCTTTCCCCATTCGCACCTCACATCAACAGCAGCTTCATCGTCAACGTGGGGCTGCAAATGTAGTCGAAGTGCCGCATTTTTCCGATCGATCAGAACATCATCTGCGACGCAAGACACCAAACGGCACAATCGATGCGGGTTATGATGGCTCTGCCGTACATCTAGCCTCGGGGCCTCCGCCCCTGAAACAGATGATACTCCCAGCCGCGCCGACTGCCTACGCCGCAAACCACTCTCTTCCAGTCACGGATCCAAACCTTCGCTCCAGACTGATTCCGGGCACACAACCTCGCGTTTCCGTGCCCGTGGTCCATAATGGAGCTGCCGAGAGCGTGAACGCATACCAATCATGGACCCTCGGGTTGGACATGTCGGCTCAGCCTTTGCCAGGCGTCTGTTCTGCGAGTTCTCATGCCCTAGGGCCATTACAATATAGGTTTAATTCTCCCAACACGTCTCAAATTCTTGGCTCTGCTGCGCTATCGCGTCCTCGGTCGACCGCATACAATGCCAACCCTTTCTTTCCTGCAGCCCTTCCGACGGATCATGCCACTCCAAGTTTTATCCCGGGGCTTCTCCAGTCGGCAAACCCTTGGTATCCTCCGCCTCAGCAACCCAGCTACGTTGGCCCGCCTTCCTTCCACACGCCATCTCCATCCACGTATGACTACCGGTTTTGTCAGCTCTCGAACCCATTCCTTCGTCCATCCGCCCACTTCACTCCGCCGCATGCTTATGTGCGTAACGAGTACGGTCCAGGCTTTCAGCCCGCACAGTTCAACTTGGAAGCTTTGGCCTTGGAACCCAACGTTGGCGGCGTAATTGGTCTGGCAAGTGAAGCCGAAGCATCCCCATGTGGGTTCAGGGAAAAGGCGCTCGCTCAAGCTCATCGGAGCTATGTCGATTTGCTTACATATCTTCACCATGGTCGCAAGACGCAGCAACTGCGTCCCGGATCCGCGCTGAGCACAATGTCCAGGATGGTTGTGTACCCAAAACCCCCGAAGCAGCCAGCAGTTACAATAGCCCCGATCTCTTATTACCAGAGAGACATGCTCGCATCGCACAAGCCACATATAAGAGCGAACTCAAATGGTTTGTTTCTCGGGCCATCTGGGAGCGAGACACAACTTCCTTCACGTCATAATACATGGGATGGCAATCAGCCGGATTTGAGAGAGAATATCTTTCCCGTCACAAACCCGCCCGCTCAGCTTTTCCCCAGCCAGCTCGGGCGAAGCACACCACTTGCGAACGCGAAAAGTTCGTTGGAAATACTCACTCACTTGTGCGAGCAAAGCGGATGGAAATGGATTGACGGCGTCTTGCTTGGAGGATGTCTCCACTATGGCCTGGAACACTTTGAAGAGGCCTTAGAATGGTTTAATCGGATCATTTCCCTGGACTCTGAGTAAGCCAACTCCCTGCAGAACAATCACGACCGACTACACATGCGTGAACGCCGTTTTGCTGACTTCTTTTTTCCATAGCCACGTGGAAGCGATCTCAAACTTGGCGGCTACACTCTACTGTCTGAATCGACAGGAGGAAGCTGAGGAATACTGGCTGAAAGCTATAAAAGCTAGACCGCAGTATCTGGAGGCGGTTGAACATCTGGTCGGCCTTCTCTACAAGAAGAAAAGCTTTGACGCCGTCGAAGTCATCAATTTCGTTCAGAAGGCACTACAGCTTCCAACAAGCCAGTCGAAGTCCGTCGGGTCCGCTGGCGCCATGTCACCTGCAGCTGCCTTGGATGATAATCCCCCGCAGCCCGGCTTTGGCTCCAGCGGGTACGCGATTCCAGGCAGTGAGAACGGTCGTATCCTCGCCCTTGTTCACGCCAAGGGGACCATGTTGTATAGCATGAAGGACATTCCGGGAGCATCCAAAGCCTTCGAAGAGGCAGTCCTCATCAGTACGGGAAGGCGTACATCCTCGATTCAGACACTTGTGCGGCAAATTCAGCAGGTACTTTCTCCTGGTAGCGGGCTACGGAATGTATCTGGAACAGCGACCCCTGTGCGACCGTTGCTGCTACCCCCTGAGAAGGCGAGATGTACTGCAAAATTGGTATTCTCTGGAAACGGTGAACTTCCGGGGCTTCGATTTTTGCCAGAAGGTGGCCCAAAAAGGGCAGCTGTCCAGACCACAAGCAACTCGCTCCTCTCCCTCGCCAAGATCTTCCAGGACGCCATGTCATCCGGCACTTCGTCTAATGGACTAATGCGGAAATCTACTGGCGTTGGCGACATTTTAGCGCTCTACTATCTATCCTTGTCTCTCCAAGAGAGCCCCTCGACGGCCAACAACGTGGGAATCCTCCTTGCGAGCGTCCAGCAGCCTGCCGCAGCCATGTCACCTGGAACTTTGTTGGCACAACCTAACATCCCCGGCATTCCCCCTGGCAGTGGACTAGCCCTTGCTCTTGCCTACTACAACTACGGCCTGCTACTGGATCCCAAACACGTTCATTTGCACACGAATCTCGGAAGCCTTCTAAAGGACATTGGCCAGCTTGATCTGGCTATTCAGATGTACGAGCAAGCTGTTCAGTGTGACGGCAATTTCGACATCGCCTTGACGAACCTCGCGAACGCCGTGAAGGACCGCGGACGCGTCAACGACGCTATTACATACTACAAGCGAGCTGTTAACTCCAATCCAGAGTTTGCTGAGGCTGTGTGTGGGCTCTCCACTGCTCTCAATTCAGTTTGTGACTGGAGAGGCCGGGGGGGCGCGCTCGTTCGAGGAGGCGAATTCGACCGTTGGCACGTCGACGATGACGGCATGTTGGTGGACGCACGCCTACAAGGTCGATTCACCGGCCTTACCAAGAAGGTTATCGACATTGTGGCCCGTCAGCTCGAGGACGCATCGACGTGGGGCTCAGGGGTGCTATGTGAAAGCGATATACTTCCTCTCGCTTTACAGCTTCAATCGATTGACCCTGACTTGAGGGACACCGCACCTGATTTGGTGGAAAAACTTCGAACATGGACAAAAAGCCCATGGGAAGGATCTCGGGTGTTGAGGCTGGTGGAGCGAGCCGCGCGGGCTTCCATGCGGCGATGGTACCGTGACAAATACGTTCAAGGTGTATTCAACGGTTCCAAGTATGAGCGACCGCGCTTGCCGGCCAACTTGACCGTGCCCTCGGCTCCTACAGTCCTACCTTTCCATACCTTCACGTGCCCTTTGACGGCGAAAGACATTCGCATGATATCCCAGCGCAATGCCTTCAGGATCTCATGCTCAACCCTAAGATCACCATGGCTACCAAACACAGTATACCCGCCACCTCGGCCTCCTTCGCCTCATCTTAACGTTGGCTACGTGTCTTCGGACTTCAACAATCATCCTCTAGCGCACTTGTGAGTCTCTCAACATCAGTGGGGTTTTAAACGCAGCGTTTGACTGATGTATCGTGTTCAGAATGCAGTCCGTCTTCGGCTTCCATGACAGGACCCGGGTAAAGGCATTTTGTTATGCTACCACAGCAAGTGACAAATCAGTGCATCGTTCACAGATCGAACGAGAAGCGCCAGTCTTCAGGGACGCCAGCAATTGGTCTTCAGACAGGCTCGTGGAGCAAATTGTGCGAGATGAGATTCACATCCTCGTGAACCTCAATGGATACACGAGGGGCGCTCGAAACGAGATATTCGCTGCAAGACCAGCTCCAATTCAGATGTCTTTCATGGGCTTCGCTGGGACCCTGGGCGCTGAGTGGTGCGATTATCTCCTCGCAGACACCACTGCGATTCCCCCGGACACGTTACGCCCCTGGCGTGGAAACATAACCATCCACGACGTCTTCAGAGACAATACAGAAGAAGAAGTGGGAGACTGGGTTTACTCAGAGAATATAATCTTCTGTAGAGATACTTTCTTTTGCTGCGACCATGCGCAGTCGAGCGATCCAGACGAACACAAGGTCTCGTGGGAGGATGAACAACGCCGGAGATGGAAAATGCGCAAAGAGCTGTTTCCAAACTTGCCCGACGACGCAATCATTTTAGGAAATTTCAACCAGCTGTACAAGGTAAGCTTAAGTGATGGAAACCCAGAAGACCGGGAATATGGCTGACTGCTTCTTGAAGATTGATCCCACTACCTTTAGGACGTGGCTGCGGATCCTGTCCCAGGTGCCCAAGGCGATTCTTTGGTTGCTTCGGTTTCCTGAACTTGGCGAGACCAACCTACGGAGAACAGCAAAAGCTTGGGCCGGCGAGGAGGTCGCCAGCCGCATCATTTTTACAGACGTGGCACCAAAGAATCAACATATTTCGCGGGCCCGTGTTTGTGATCTGTTTCTCGACACGCCGGAATGTAATGCTCACACGACGGCAGCGGACGTTTTATGGTCCAGCTCTCCACTCCTGACCCTCCCTCGGTATCCCTACAAGATGTGTTCACGGATGGCCGCCTCTATTTTGAAGGGTGCTTTGCCCAGAAGTCCTTCGGGTCTAGAGGCAGCGAACGACCTCATTGCCAGCAGTGAGGAAGAATACGAGGCGTTCGCAATCAAACTAGCCAACGGCCTTTCGTATCAGGTTGGCCGCGGAGGTTATGGCGAGGGAAGCGGTCGACTAGCAACGTTACGCAAGCTGCTGTGGGAAAGCAAGTGGACTTGCGCCCTTTTCAACACCAGACGATGGGTAGCCGATCTGGAGCGCGCGTATGATGAAGCTTGGCGACGCTGGGTTGCTGGTGAAGCCGGTGATATTTACCTGTAGAAAGCGGCAATGTTGGGAAAACGCGGCAAACTGCTTGGGCATACTGGTCGCTGCTACTACGAAGGGCTCGTGAACAGCACCCGATGATCAGGGCTTGCCAACCGATAGATCCAGCTCGTCGTTTTTTTCCATCTGCGCCCATGATTTAGTCATTTGCTTGGCCAGAAAAGCCGGCCTGCCTATTTCTGGCTCAAATTAGACTTCGGGACGAACATGGATATCATGCATGCGGTTGTGAGTGTTGTCCACATCTCGCTCAAGAGTTTTGGTCACTACTCATCCAAACAACGACCGCGACGGAGTTGGGTTATAATCACAGGCATAGGCAACCGCCCGGAGCACTAGAGCTCTAGGCAGGTTCTCTTGTTTTTTTCTTGTCCTTTTTTCTTGCTTATTTGACTGGACTGATGGGTAGTCCCCCATTGCTTCCAACGGTTTCAAGGCGTTTCCAGGGAGGCGCGCCGCATGCGAGCCGTGGTGTACATAGTAATACCCGGGGCCTCTTTCCTCGCTGTTGTGAGATGTGAGGTCCTTGCGATCCATGTGCGTTCATCGACTTCGTTGCCCTTTCCTCGAGGTCAGCCGTCTGATACTATGTTGATCAAATGCTCGGCTTAAGCTGTACTAATATTTACTCAGACCTTCGAGATCGGGGGCAGTGGGCTTGATGCTAATGAACAAGCGCCCAATTGCTTGTGATGACTTCACGTTGCGTCCCAGCAGGTCAACTACGATCTGTCGCCGCATGTCAGATTATGCCACGCCAGTCGAAGCATCCATCGTATGTCAGCCAATGGCAAGTTTGGGCAGGTTTTTACGCATACCACTTTCATTCGTCACCTACGTTCCCCCACAACGGCCACTGAGAATATGTTTGAACGCCACACACACGTACCCATCAGTCGACCTACGCTGTCGACTGCGAGACCGGCCGTCTCGGCAGAGTGGAAGAGGAAATTAGGCTGGCGCAATATGGGGGCGGCAACGTTGAGTGCATGAGTTGCGACTCTACCCCAAGGCTGCGCGCCATTATTGAGCCACAGCTGTATAGTACGGTTAAGGAGCAGCCGCAAACGTGGGACGGGTTAAGATTTCTTCTGCCAAACGGACGCGGCATCTTATTGTACGCAAGGGGTCATCAGAACCTGAACACAATCTTCAATCGGGCAATTTTGGACAAAAGTACTGCATTGTCTTTCTGAGAAGTATGAGCCCAGAGCTTGACGAACAAGATCATTTCTGATGGCATTGAAAGGTTGTAACATGTATCGTAGACCACGTCGATATCATGATGTTTCTCGTGCATACCATCATTTAGCTTTAACCACAGCATCAGGAACCGGTCTAGTCGCTGGAGGATTAGCCATGACCCGGATGGGTGGTACGACAACAAGCGGAGGCCCTCCTCGAAGCAGCGTGCCTGCCCGCGGCAGGGAACACGACTGACGGGCTAGGGAGAGTAGACATCTACACGTCGTACTGATTTGACAAGTCGCATGGGCCACCATTCAGTGTTTGCCAGGTTTAGAGCATGGATTTGGGAGAGGCATTTCACATTGAGGCGAGGGAGGGCATCAAGGACGAGTTCATGCGTGTGGGTTGGTCCCGTTGTCGTTCGGCAAGCCAGCGTTTCAGGAGCTAAGGAAATACCGCGATATGGCGAATCAGACGGGCTTATTCCCTAGCTGATGAAGAACATCTGGCAGCGTCCGTTGGCCCGAATCTGTCGCTGATCCGGTGCTTAATGCCCATAATGCCTCCGTACGGCAATTCCCAAGGTGTACACGGCCAGTGAGCCATAGCACGACGCTGTGCAATGCCACTCTGGACAAGCGGCTCCGCGTATGTTATATTTCGGGACAGGTGATGTAGCTAAACACTGCCACACTTCTGATAGCGAACCATCGGACACCTGGGTGGCTGGCTGGTCAGTGGGCGAAACGGTCCATTAGTTGAAAACCGTTGTGCTCTCGGCGCATCAAGAGCATCGTGTCCATAGGTGTATTGACTTCAAAGACTTTGACCCGTCAAGTGTCAAATACGGCTTTCTCATGGCACGCTGGCCCCATCTCTCTGACCATCAATTATGACATGCAAAACGCAATGTGGTTAGTTGAAGGCGACAAGATAGAAAGGGCGAATAGCCACAGAACTCGGACGGACACGCTGCCGACCGGTGCCGACTGCAGCGAAATGCGGACATATGAATATTATGCTATTATCAAAACTGCACGAGACTTACGATGAGAGACGAAGCCGAACGGCTGCTCACGAGGCGGTGGTCAGCGATGTGTAAATCTGGAGAGGCTAATCAGACGCTGAACACACTTCCATGTCGGCGCCGTTGACAGCCGCGTCCACATCCAGTCGTACGGATGGGCTGAGACCTCGATACCATGGGTATGCGTGGTGGCTGGCTGGCTGGCTGGCTGGCTAGTCGTCTGGCTACAAGAATTGACCCCTTGTCTATCGTGGCATGAGAGTCATTTATTGTGTTCTCTGGCGTGTCCCGACCTAGTGGCCCATACTGCGCTGGTCTACGATACGTAATTAGATCCAGCCAGCCGCACGAGCGGGTCGAGGGACACTCGATGGAGTTCCAACTATCGATACTCCTACCCATTTTGGACACACATACATGATGTGGGATATCACAGGAGGCAACTGGTCACGGACAGTCTTGGTGCCGAAAGTAGCCCGGCAAATCGTGGGTACAGAGGTCGACACAGGGCGGCGGCATTGGCGCAAATCAAGTTGACAACGGGGCTCAGGGGCCGGAGGAAATATCACGAGGATCGGCAAGGACAAGGGCAGGGGAAAATTGAGAACAAGGAACGCAGGTGAATGGGATGGCTACTTGGTTACCGGGGTTCTGTAGAACTGCAAATCACGGTAACCGCAAGAAGGCAGAAGATTCCAAACACACGGGGTTCGCGGCATCATCCATGAATGACGCCCCTTCTTCCGAGCCAAGCACTGGGACGGGACCGAGAGGGACGGACGATGGAGGGAGGGGGGCAAAATGCACCTGCAGGTGAATGTTTCATGGAACCGATGGGTCGGCTTGATGACAAGGTTAGGTATGGTTGCCCTAGACGGAGATCATTGGCGGGACGGGAGGTGCGAGTGCCAGCTGAACAAATTGTGGGAATATGTTCATGGGTGACTGGTGGGAAAGAGGGGAGGAAAAAAGAATCGTCCATATGGGGGCATTCGCTTACCATATCCGTTTGCGGCCTAGGCCGACCGAACGACGGACAGGGGGAGGCCTATCTGGCCGCGAGACACCTCGTCTAGGCCAGGGAGTTCAAATTGTGAGCTGCCACCTCAACTTTCGAACATCTCTACAGAGAACCTGCGTGACGCACCCGCAGCCATGCATGGGGTTGAAGAAGAAGAAGGGAGGAGTACCAGCATGCTGGATAAGGAGTCTTCAAAGGACACTATCCAACTTCGTCTTGATCCTAATCTTCCCAGCCGAGCCTGGCTTCTACCGGCAAACATTGACGCCCATGCCGCAATCCCGGGATCGTGGTCGAAGGCCCCCGCGCCGCGGCGCCTGCCTGAATGCACTAAAACAAGCCGCCATTGCAGACTGACGAGGGGAAGGGAGCGTGGACAGAAGCTTGAAGGTATCTCTTTGTAAATCATCGACAGCCATTCACATCGCGCACAAGCCAGAGCTCAGTGCGCCCTCGATCGCTGGAATCCAACGTCCGCCCTATTTGGTGCTGTATCAACGGTTTTGGACTCGACTTGGGACGGCTTGTTGCTAGCGCCTTCCGTGGCTGCCACCGGCCACAGGAGTTAGTCGCCGGTGTACCAAACCCTCGGGCGCAGCTAATGTGCACGGAGAAGTGCCGCGCGAGAACCAGGTGTCAAAAGAAATCTTGTTGGCTTCGGCTGGAGACCACGACGCCGGCGATGGCGGCGGACGTATGTCTCGTTTGGGCCTGTGGCGTCTGGTAGATGCAAAGACAGCAATCATGGTCAATTTAACCCCCTCCCTTCTCACTCTCCTAGTCTCATCATCAGTAACCAGTCGGCAGTTCTGCCAGGCCATGCAGTCCTGTCTGCTCGATATTTCGCCTGCCGTTGTCATGCCGTGAAACTGGTCGAGTGGAGCTTCCGTTCCATCTCCCAAGGATGCCCGCCAGACATGACATACTTACTGACGAGCAGGGACGGAGTAGTGGAGGAGAAAACCACATCAGCATCAAGTCAAGTACCTATGGTAACGGAAAATGTAGTCTTTATAGTATTGGGGTATTGGCGTTATCCTCCAGGCGACCTACACTACGGCCCCCGTGCAATAGATGAAGTGTTGTGGTATTTTTGTTCATGGAGGTGATGCTGGTAATAATGTAGGACTGACGAATAGGCTAGCGACGCCTGAATGATTTACAGACATGGCCGCGGTCCGTCAGCCGTTGAAAACAAACCAAAATACAACACAAGGCCGGGGGGTTAGATCATTGGGTCCAGGTCACCGTCCCGAGTCCCAGAGGAATGGAAATGGGGGAATCGGGCGGGCGGCCATGGCGTCGAGCCCATACCGAAACTACTGGCTGCAGCAATTCATACATCCCGCAGTATTAGCGCCAACATGGCAGCAGGGGCAGTCATCCTCCAGCAAAGTGTGACAATTACTAGGGAGTATTAGGGAACAAGGGCACTCCATAGTTACGGGCGAAAGCCGTCGCATCCATGCTCTTCCAACGAACGGCTCGTGTCTCGACGGACGTAAGGCACGGTCAAGACTCAAATCAATTCGCCTGTCTAGGTCAAGGTAAGTTAGCCCAGAATACGTTGGGTTGAACAAGCAAGTCAAAATCACGGAGGTGTACCCAAGGCCGTGGCACATGGCCGGGGAGGGGGTGGCCAACTATGCCTGCGAATATTGTACTGCAGTGGTGTGTGACATCCGTGATGCGTTCCGCCCAGCAAGTGACCGTCATTGCCTGGGTTCGAGTTCCTGCCGTCTGCGATGGGACCCGTCACCTCATATCACATCGTGCTTGCTGTGGCTGCAGGGATTGTTGTTTTGCTATTGCCATCATTGTTGCTGCTGTTGTTGTTGTTGTCGTCGATGTCGTTCTTGTGGTTATTGGTAAACCCCACCCCCAACCGCCTGTTTGCTGATGCTACACAGAGTACTCTGTACTGGTTTCTTCCAATTCCAAGACCGATGTCGGGTATGCTCACAGCACTGGCACCCACGTGCAGCTGAAGTGTCGTCGTAAAACCTGTCTCTCTCCACACAAGGCGCATGACGACGGTAGCAGTAGGTCGTGGAACAGGCGCGCAACGGATTTCCGAGTCCGTACCCGTGGGGGCTGGTCGGCAGCGGACGGTCAAGGTGATGGACGGTGGGCCCTGACCCTGTCATGTGGTGGTCCCAGTCACTTTTTGAATTAGCCCAGGTCTGTTTTGGGCTTGACCAGGCACCGGCAACCGACCTTAGCTAGGCTGGTAGGTAGCTGAAGCTGGAGGCGGTCTAGAACAGTCCTACGGGCGAGGGTCGACGTTTGCAATTTGTGGCAGGCTTGGAGATCCGCATGCGTCGCAAGCACGAGTGACTGGCTATCGGCAACGGTCGTTCCTGTTTTGCGGACGTGTGCGCAGCGGACAGGACAGGTAGCAACGGTGACGGCGACGGTGATGGGGACATTGGCCGCATGCGGTTGTTCATAAGGCAGGGGATTGGCTAGCCATCATCTACCGTGCTGGCATGTCTTAGGCCGCCGATGTGTCGGTCGCCGGAGTGGGAGTGGACGACGACGCCGTCGATACGCACGTAAAAGAGACGTAAAAGAGACAAGGAAACGTCGAGACACTGCCTCGAGCGGCAAAAGGATCTTGCGGGAAGGGGGGATGGAGGCTCCCGTCGTTCAGTTGGCCGTTTTTGGCAGTCTGCGGTTGACGGTGAATCCCTTTGCACTGTTCTTGTTGTTGGTGAGGTTTAGTAGCCGGTAGTACAGTCCCCAGGCTGTGGTTCAACGCTCTAGCCGTACCACCACCACTTCCCTTAGTACCTAGGTAGGTGAAGAAGATAGCGATGGATGTCCAGTACGTACCTACGAGAGGTCCAAAAGATGAGCCATAGCAGGTACGCCGTACGGAACCGGTGAGGGGGGAGCCGACGCCGCCCGGGTAGGCCAAAACTCTGTACGCAGCGGGACCCGTCGCCGCGGACCCAGGTGCCCGGGTCTGGCTTCGGGTTGGTCCCAGCAGTGAGGAAGGTGTGCAAGCCTCCCCGCGATCCGCACATGGTCTTTGTGCGTGCCTCGCCATCTTTGCCTTTCTTGTGCCTCTCCATACCACGATGCCCGTGCCATCTCCTGGGTCTTGTGCTGTGCTGGGCTGTGCTGGGCTGGCATGAATACCACTCCGATCGCATCGAATCTCACGCTCTCACTGCCACCACTGCCATCATCGTCCTTCGTCCACTCCCTGCTTCAATGGTCCATCCAGCGCTCCGGCTCTTGCCGTCGCCTTTGGAGCAATTCTTGATGCTGCCTAGGAATGGAGGCTCGCCTGTGTCCAAAGCTTGCAGCAGCCACGGGACTGTTCCAAGGCGCCGACGTTGGCCCCCGTTGCCAAGACCGGACCTGGCCCGTGATGTTCACGCCGATAGCGCAGGGCGATTGAAATGATGTTCGTTGGAGCTGGCCTAGCTGGGATCGATTTCGCATTGTCGGCCTAGTTGGGCAGGTGAATCTCGTCAGTCCCGGCAGTCTGCAAGTACAGCCAACCTAGGCAAACCAAGACAACACCCCAAGCGTGGAGGCCCTTCGTCCGTTCGTCGTCGTCGTCGGTCTCTACGGAGTGAGATATCCACCCAACACAATCTATCTACTACCCGTATCCTCTGCACAGGAAGACACCACTGCATGCTCCAGGCAGGGGGTGCAAGGTTCCTAACGAGTGTTCATCAACCCTCCCCCCACCTCCATATGCAGCCTGTGCGACACAAATATCACTCACAGAAAGGACGGCGGGTACCGCGGTTTATTTTTACGTAGCATCCACCAAGACGAAACATATCCGGCAGGGCAGGAGAGATCTTGGGACCAGCAGAAGAAAGTTGACCCTGCGCCGACTCTCCGACTGGCTGACTGGTGGAGGTTTACGGCTCAGGGCAAGGGATGTTAATGGTCCGTTTTGGCGCGCGACGACAAAGGTGACAACTGATTGTCGTCAAGCCTCCACAGAAACGGCAATACAAACGAGTGAGGCTGGATTTCTGAACCCGCTCCCGCATCGCGATGCTGCGATGGAGAACGAGACTTTTGCAACGCTCCGTTAGGGAGGAAGGGGGGCCTCCCGTCTATCGCACTTATGATCTGCAGCATGCCGGCCAAGACAGCAGACGACGTCCGTGTCTGTTATTGTTGGACTTACGCCCATCATCCCCGCTGGATCAAGCATCTGCAGCCCGATTTCAAATTGTATTTGTGTTTTTCTTTTTCCATCTTTGGGGTGATTGGGACCGTGTCTTTTCCCTAGGTGAAGGGGTGCCTCTGGAGGTGCCGTTGATCTCCAATTGCCTCGGCAAATGAGGCAAGCCAGCATCTGCTTGCCGTCCCATCCCTTGTCGTCTATTGTTGATGTCCCGGGGATAACGTCCATGCCTGACCTTGCCTTGCCTTGCCGTGCCGTGCCTTGCGTCTCCTTGCCTCGGTGAGCTCTTGGCGCTCATGGTCTGAGGTCCTGGCAGGGACAGTGGCATACCTGTGACAAATGTCCAAAAGTCGTTGATGGGAGATGCGGCGGATGCGAATGCGGTCGCGCTCGGCCCCCCCTTGCTACCTACCTAGGTATCCGAAAGGTATGTGTATTTTTGCCGCGCCTGAGCCAGTTCCGCCTCTCCTGTTCGTCCATGAGCTGCGTCTATGCTGCGGCGGCCCCTGGAAGGAAAAGATATCCACAAGCTTACTTGTTGAATCCGATGCGTATGCGAACTGCCGAGGCCTGGGGCTTACTGCCATGACCTTCCTTACCTAAGTGGAACAACGGACGTCTGCCGCGTCAGTGTCAGTGTCGTTGTCAGTGTCAGTGCCAATGTCAGTCACATCACACATCACGTCGCATCTCGCTCTCTGAACTGGAGGGAATTCGCTGCAGTCAGAGTGCTTTAGTTGCCGGCCTACATTCCCTCGTACACTAACATGCGGTTAGCGAGCGCGTGGGCCATTGCAGATGCTAGATACCATAGTAAGGTACCTAACTACCTACTCACCTTGCGCTTCAGCAACAAGCTTTGACGCTATCATGCAACATTCAAAGTTGATAGTCAACAATTTCCCCGCTTCCCCAACGGACGGAACTCTGTAAATGGCGGGCGTCAAATTCATTTTTTGTCATACGTACTTGGAAGCGGATGTGCACCTAGCTTGACCGGCTGTGCGTCGTTGCTCTCTTGTCCTCGGGCTACCATGCTTTACATTAGTGATGGATTAGCTCAACGCGCCAAGTACAACGGACGTGCCATGACTAGCACCCGTTGCGCGGTTTCGTCTCGCTTACCTCGCGTCTTGTCTCTCATCCGTCATCGTTCATGTGGAAGCTATTGATTTTGCCGGTAAGGGTATAGGCGGGAGGCTCTGGCTCTGGCTCTGGCCCTGGCCTAGCCATCGACTACGCCGATTAGCAGAATTATCTGTCGTTGTGGCTCATAGCGGGTCCATTTAGCCTCACCGTCCAGCGTAAAGTCGACATCCACAACGCCGTCGCGCCGAGTTTGTGTTCTCGAATGACTGCATCCTGAGCCGTTTTTGAGTGTCGCAGTGCAGGGGAACATGTAAGTCCAAACACATGACAGTGCGTTGTATTGTTATAGTGGAACAACATAAAAACCCCGGTATGGTAAAGTTGTTGTGTGTCCGGAAAAAAATGTGTGCCACCTTGTCAATGACCCCGATGCTGCGCCAGACCTTGTGTGTTCATTACTCACACCCGGCCTGAATGACTTGTTGTTGTTGCACGAAGTACCTACGTAGGTAGAGAATAGTGAATGGAAGGCACAGGTCTGCCTGCTACATACCTACTTACTTTGCTAAGGGTAAGGTGCCTAAAGGTAGGTAGGTAGGTAGGTAGGTAGGTACCTTAGGTAGGTATGAGTAGTTGCTAAGTGTGGTGGGTGTTATCCGGCTCGACCAAGTGCGGACTGCATTTGCACCATGCTGCCTCCGTCTGACCAATGAGACTGGACTTTTCTAGGATCCACTCTTCACATCATCGTCATGATTGGTCGTAATGCGAGACGGGCTCCAGAGGCAACTCCGGAGGGGCCAGCAGCCACAGAACCGTGTAAACGGAAGGTACCTTATCCGCGAGGTAAGTCCCGCTCTCCGATTGGGGCGCCGTGGATTTGCGGGCTTCGCCGCGCATCGTGTGGAAGCAGGTTGGCTATTTCCGGCCGCAACCCAACACAAATTTTATCATGAACTAGATCAACGAATCCAACACTCTTCATTGGTATGCGAAACTAACAGAGCCGCTCAGATATCATACGCACCTTGGACGACCAAGTGCAGAGGCTCAGAGAGCTTGGCTCAACTGGCGCCACCTCAACGTCGACACTCAGCATTGCCCTCAGAGCAGAGCTTGCACCCTGCGGCAGGATCCGCGCAGTGAAAAGATGTAATTATGTCGCTGCGCCATCCCACTTCGGGGTCCACGCCATCCCGTTTGGTGCTTCCGGGGAACGCGAGAGCCACGGCCCTCGTCATCGGTACCTATCTTCCCTACCCCCGGCGCACGTACCGAGGCCAGGCATTGCCGTCTCAGGCACAACCAAACTCGCAACCAACCGACCGCCGACCACCCGTTCTGCCAGGGGACGAGGCAGCCGTCACCCAGCTGTCAGTGATTTCGACGGGAACTCACTCTCGGGCTTCCCCCGCGGCTCTGTGCTGAGCTCGTGCTAGTGGCGGTAGGCAGGGAATTAACTCGACATATCTGAACTGACCTATCTTACGTACACGCGCAAGGGATACCTGGACAACTCAAACAACCACAAAGATCGGATTGTGCTGATCGGCCCCACCAGAAACGGCGTCGAGACCCTGACCTTCTCGTCGTGTTTCTTGAAAGCGGCTTGAGCAGCTATGCGCAAGGTATCGTCGATACCGAACATGACAGACGACCAGGCAGACAGGCACTCGCTGATTGAGAACTGTCATCAAGCAGCATTACCTCCTCTGACGACATGTCAACGTGTCATCGCGGACTCGAATCATAACGCCCTACTGGAGATAGAACCAACCATGCTGTATGCTGCGCTCGCTGCCTGTGTTGCGTTCCGTCGCCTTGTCCCACGCCCCCCGGCATGATCGCCGGTCCGCTCTCCCCACCAGATGGTCTCGTTCCACCCTCCTTCGACCCCGGCCAGCTGAACACGGCCCTTCCGAGCGAAAGAGAGTGCTGAAGGATGCATCATACTCACCATCATTTTGGTCCCAAACTGCTGTTCAGCTCACTTTCGGGCTCTAGCTTTAGCTGCCAGCTCCGGAGCATCTGTCTCTCTCGGTCTGCCTGTCAATACTGCTTCCGTCACTTGACCGGACTCGACATTTCTTGCAGCGTGCTCAGTGACAGCCGCCGTTTCCAGCATTCCGAGATCAAGGAAGGACCAGGGTCCGAAGACGGCAGGAAACAACTGTCTCGCGTGGTGATTGAGCAACGAGAAACGAGAAATTCAACGCTTCTCTCTTCGCATGGTACTTCGCATCCGCATCGCATCGCGTCGAAGCCATGCACGGCACACGGCACGCTGCATCCCTATACCTAACGAAGGCGAGGGGAGGTGAGGTCAGGCAAGGCAAGGCAGGGTATACCGCATACCGGCCCGCTCTTCACGGGCACGCAGAATATGCGCCAGAGCGTGTTGCTGTCTACGCCCGTCGAGCATGGATGCAAAGTCTGTGCCTTTTGGGATCGCCCGACTGAAATGAAATAAATGGCTTCGGCTCTACTCCGTGCATCTAACTTTCAATTCCAAGCCTCGAGACGTCAGATTTCAGTCAAATCCAATGAACGGACTCGAGGGTCTTGAACCCCAGGTCCCTCAAAAAGATACATTAGGGAAACCCCAGACATGACTGCTTCAATCAAGTCTACCCGTGCATATCGATGAAGTTGCGTTGACGTTTCTTTCCCCGACCAGGCCAATAGGACCGTACATCAGTACATCACACTGGCCATGAGAGAGCCGCAGTTGTTCGTCATAAGAGGCATTGTAGAACATGGCATGGAGAGGTATCGAAACGTCAAGCAGCCTGAACGCGCTTGGCTGATTTCGTCTGGTTAGGGGATTCGCACTTCCCAACACGGCGCTGCAGTGCTTTCGTCCCTCTCTGGCCAGCATAGTAAGGACACAGTCGTTGGTCCCAATGCCTGAGGTAGGTAGTCAAGTAGTCCACGCTCGATCGAGACCGTCTCCTCGACAAGCTGTCTAGCCTCATCCGTCAGTCCAGCAACGCCCGATTTCAAGAGCTTGCCATATCCTGGCATCATCCTGGCATCAGATCAGAGATACATGTCCCACCGGGGGTATGGCGTGGGCTTGGCTTGGCCTGTGGCTGGAGCCGGGGCCGCTACAAGGGGCAGGGACAGACCCAGGACAAATACCAGTTCAAAAGCACGAACAAGGATCATGATCAGAATCGGGACCGGGACTAGAACCGGGGAACAAGGACAGGGCCTGATGGATTGTGGATATGGAAGTGAACAAGGGCCAGGGGTGTGTCTCGATGGAAATAGCCGTAAGTCAGTCTGTCAATCAAGACTCAGAATCTGTCCCATGGCCTAGGATACATGCTTCTTACCTGGGCACGACAGTACGGTGGTAGACATGTTTGCTTTGGTCTTAGGCTCTCGATCTGCCTACCCTGGGTTCGCAGTGCACCAAGCGCCCTGACCTGAAGCCATCTCAAGTGCCTTCTTGCCCGGCTCCAACGCACATCGACAAGGATCGTCGCCTGATGTGGGCGACTGGACTCGATATTCGTTCGGCCTCGTTCTGGACGGGTTTCTGTCTGAAATTTTGGAACCGACGGGTAACAAGGTAGGTAACAGCACGCCTGTGGTGGTGGATGTGCTGGAAAACCGCTGCGGGTCCAACAGTCAGTGAAAGGGCCTAGACCTGAACCTGGGCCTTCATCTTAGGTTTCCCCCATGTCGGCCTTCTGTGCAAAGAAACGACGGATACAGAAAACTACCAGGTACCTCTGGGCGACGCTATTGCTACACCCAGCCCCATGCACCACCACGCCTCCCGTAGGGATCTCCCACGCCCCAACTCTGATTCTACCCACAAGGCACAATCAAGTAGACCTGCACCATTTTCTTGGGACATGATACATCCGGCAGCGGGAGTCCCACCCCCTCCCCCAAAAGGAAAGGCTGTCTTCTCTTTGCTTGCCCTGCTCTATCGGATCGTGCTAGGTGCTGATGCCGCAGCAGCTGGACCTCTGCTTTTGGGTAGGGTGCCTTACTCCATCCCAGGTAAATGTGGTGCAGTTCCTTACCTCACGTCTGGGCTCGCCGTGGGTTTACAAGAACGCTCCACTCGCCATCACCATTTCTTCGTTCTTCTTCCACCCTTAAACCAGGTTCATTTCAAACCTTAACCTTTCTTTTTCGCCTATCATCCCCATGTCCTCCAATCTTACTGTTGGATTTGCATAGATCTCGTTCTTCGGCACAGCCTCTCATACTCCGTTGTCTCTCTCCCACGCCGCTTCCACCTGCTCAAGCACATATATACGCGCACAACCCACGCCCATCCAAGACCTTCATCAGCCTCTTCATTCTCCCCCTCCAGTAACATCTTCATCGAAAACAACAACAATAATAACAACAACAAGATCATCGTCAGCCCTTTCTACTTACTCCCAACTTGTACACATCTCGACCCCATCGTCTTCTGCCACATCGTCACCTTAGTCTTCGGTGTCTGCCACCACAAACCTTCCATCACAATTTTAGTCAATTAACACAACACTCCCACAATGGCCCAAAGAAGAGGACCGTGGTCCCAACAAGAAGACGGTTACCTTATGCAGCTCGTCAGCGACCAAGGCCCCTTGAATTGGGTCCGCATCGCCCAAGCCCTCGGAACCCGCACGCCCAAGCAATGCAGAGAGCGCTTTCACCAGAACCTGAAGCCCACACTTAACCATGAGCCCATTACACCCGAGGAGGGCGCCCAAATAGAGATTCTTGTCGGCGAGATTGGCAAGAGGTGGGCCGAGATCGCAAGACGTCTGCATGGTCGCAGCGATAACGCAGTCAAGAACTGGTGGAACGGAAGCCAGAACCGCCGCAAGCGTCACGATCGTCGCAGAGCCAACCAGAGCACTTCTGGATACGAAGACAGAAGATATGGCCACTCCGCCTTCACACGCCCGACTCTCACACTTAATCCTCATCCGTCAGCACTCCCGCTTCCAAGGCATACCGTGTCCTCGCCTGTTTCCCCGACATTCTATGGTCACGGCCATAGTCATACTTTTTATCACTTGGAATCGCCTCTGCCGTCACCCTGTTCAACCTCGTCTCCCGGCAGCGACGCGCTTGACGGCGAGGCCTCGACCGTCTCCGACGCCGCGTCAAGCTACACCACGTCTCCCCAGTGCCTTTCTCGAGGCACCTCGCCATCTGTTCAGCTCCCTCCCCTTCGTCATTTAGACACTGGCTCTCAGCCTCGATCGCTGCCTAGTTTCGGTTCCTTGCTTCACGCACCGAGCGAAAGGAAAGAGCACGGTCGACTACGGTCAATGGGGTCGCATCTTCTGACGGCGCCAAACTCGCCGGTATCGAGCACTGTCGCTTCCCCTGTACCAGCGGATAAGGACTCCCGGATGGATGTTTCAGCCCTTCTTGGATGACATCGCGCGCTGTACCATGTAGTACGTTGAAAGTTGGATTTCATCTCAACTTGTGTTGTTATCATAACTGTACCAAGAATCTACGGGCTTGAAGGCGCAATTAGACAAAGGATCGGGTCTCTTTGATGGCAAGTGTTGGAAAAGACACGCTGCGTTTTTTTTTGGTCTTTTTTTTTATCTGATCTGTATCAACTCAAGCGAGGGAAAGGCGTTGGGAGACCAGAATATGATGGTCTGGCATAGGTCTGGTAAGGTCCACAAGATTTACCGGGGAAAAGGAAACAGCGTGTGTTTAGTACCACCACACGCAACGTAAGACGTGGAATTATAATGCCAAAACTATTGCTCAGCACATGAATTTTACCACCTCGGGTTATGCACTTTTGTCTTTTGTCAGATTGAGAGCATACTATACAGCTCGAAGTTAGCATGGTTGCAAGACATGTCAAGTGTTTTCCAACGCATGTGCCAGCGCAACTTGAGCAGCAGGCTGGCTCGAGCAGTTGCCGGAAATGGGCATCGTCGAACGGGGGCGGCAGAGAAGGCTGTGGGAATGTATGAAAGTCATGCCCACAGACACGTCAGCGGCGATCGACGGGACCAGTGTGTGGGCATGCAACAAGGACATAGACAAGGGTCTCTCGTCTCTCTTCAACGCTCTCTGTTTCCAACACAAGTCGAAGGGATTTTCCCGGCTCTGTTGGACCCTGGACCCAAATATGGAGCCCTCGGTTGGAACCAATCGCGGGCACCCATCGATGGCGGACTAGACAAGGCCAGGACAAGGTGAGGCGGAGGACAGAGCGTCAGTCAGGTCAAGCCAGCCGCCAGGACAGAAACTCGCGTTCAACACGAGATAGTCGGAGCAAAGGAGCGGGCGGGCAGATGTCGATCATGACGAGCAGTTGCCCATGGGCGAAAATTCAAAGTTTTCGATGAGAATTGGCTTAGTCAGGACGGACTCAGTTGCCGGATTTCGAAGCCAGTAGGAAGGGGATCTGACGGCAACAGAAGATCGGACCAGCCGTAGAGGCACACTTATTTGCTTGCACGATAAGGCAGAGTTTAGGCCTGGTATGGTGTGGTGTGGTGTGGTGTAGGGAGAATGAATAAAGTACATATTTTACGTTCCCGAGGCATATACGAAGCATGCGTGTCCACTATCTAAGTACCTGATGATCCATATCCGTCCGTCAGAGCACTTCATCTGATACAGGGTTCGACCACGGCCATCTGTTGACAATTCTTCAAACGAGCGAGCACGCGGTAAAGAAACAGGGACGGCGGCATGACAATTTTCCAGAGTCAATTGCATGACATGGGGCGGCTCATCTTCTGTCGTGCGAAAGAAGACGGTGATCTTCACAAGCCCCTGGTCTCCCATGTTCGGGATGTTCGCATCCCGTAGAGAACCCCTGAAGGGAAGGCGGATGGCAGCGAGTAGGCCACGAATTGGCAGCGCGGCCGCGCTGACGGGACCGAGCAGGATCTGCGAGAGTGCAACCCTCCCTCCCCCTTTGACAAGAAAACCAAGGCCCAGCCGGGGAAGCCCTGCCTTTTTTTCCCCCATCCCGTGCACCCTTGACGGCATTGAATGGATTGTCGTCCGAAGCACCGTCACCGCTACACCACCAGACCAGAGTTACCTACCTTACCGTCGACCGTTTCGAAGGACCACGGCGCGGCTGGGTTCTGGCCTGTCCAATGCGATTTGACATCAACCAAAGCGTCAGTCACCCAGCCAAACCAAACCAAACTAGATCCGACCACACGGGCCGTTTCCGACCACAATGGTCTTTTGACCGTTCGCGCTCGCCAACCAACCTCGACTGGCGTCCACCTCCACCTCCACCTCCACCACCACCACTACTACCACCACCAGCACCGACGACGGCACCGCTGCGCCGACCGGAGCAGTCGAGTTGGTCAGCTACGTATGTATGGTGCATGGTGCGACTGCGACCGCGCCCGCCCGCGTCCGCAGACGAACGGGACAGGCACAGGCAGACAGACAGACGGAGGAACGCCCGTATCGTCACTGTCCACCGGTGCATTCGTCCAAGACAACGGCCCACCGAAGATCTGCCCCCAATTTCAACTACGCTCGCTCACTGTACCTTGGCTGTTCCCCCCTCCCCTATACCAAAAATCATCAACGCGATGCCCGGTGGCTCGTCGTTGCCGTCACTGGCTTCGACAGCACCATCATCTCTTGCATCACTGCCGCCATTCGCTACCTTTCGCGGCCGTGTATTTCATCACGTACCCAGAGGAGAAAAAAGAAACAATCATAGAAGCGAACGATCTCTATACACGCATAGCCGATTTGCGAGACCCAAACACGTCATGAGATGGTATCGCGTGGCATACGGGCGTAGAATATGCGTGAGTGAGCGAAAGAAATAAGACTGCCATGGCTTTCTTCACCTCAAATGTGCACAGCGAGACTGGTGAACAAAAATGTAGAGAGGGCGACTCCCGACGGTTCTTGGCATGCTGATTCCACATCAAATATCCATACTTGCTCGACGATCGCCCGGGTCCTCGTCCTTGGATAGTACGGCGTAAACAGGTCACGGGGAGGGGGGCGGAGGAAGAGGAGAGGTGAGGCAGCGACGTCGGTAGAAGGCACAACCGGGGGGTTCCTGGATAGATCTGAAGCTACTTTTGGCCCGATGCAACGCTGGAAAGTACGGGATTTTGCTGAATTTGACGATCGTTCTTGGGCAGGTTAGATGGGATTTGGTGCGTGAGTGGTCGATGAGGAAACGGGCACCGGCGCGTAGGAACACTGAAGTCAGGATGATGGGAGGGGGAGACGGGTGAGGGGGGTGAGGACGGGGACAGGGGGTGATGGGGACGGATCTCAGATCCCAGTTTTATGGGCGAGCTGCAGGTTGCGAATCGACGAGTTGGAATCGACAACGCATGTGATGTGGGACAGGTTCGCTCTCCATCCACCACCGGGGCCCGGGGCCAATGGGCATTTGTCGATCAACGGTCGGCCAGCAGCAGCGGCGGCAGCGGCAGCGGGCAGCATGAGAACGAACAGGTGGAAGCAGATTCAGAGGCAGATGGGAGCACGATGGGCGGCGACAGGGTAGATGGGTCGCCCAGGGGCAGGGGCAGGGGCAGGGGCAGGGGCAGGCACGCCCAGGGTTTCTCAGCGGGAAGCCTCACCAGCATGGGTTGGTCAGGTTACTGCGTACCCATGGTCTCGTAATTTACCAAGCCGTAAGCAGAGTGCATGCGGTCTACGGGGACGTTCCATGGGTCTTTCTCCATCACCACCATTCATCACCCACAAATGCAGCAGCATATCGAGATTACAACGTGCCAACCAACTGGCCAGCCACTCAGCCCTTCAGCCGTTATACGGGTGCCTGCTGTCTCTTGCCCCTGGACTCTGTCTGAGACATGGGGCTAGACCAGGGCAAGGCGGGTAAGGTATTTGCAATTGGGGAGTCACCGAATGAAGGCCAACTTCGAAGAGACCAATAAGCCTGGGTTAGGATGAGTGGGCGGCACCAAGACAGTCACACGGAGCCCAACGGTACGAATACCGGACGTAAGGTAAGGAAGACAGACATGACTTCACTTCGTATTGTGTTGTTGGAGCGAGGCATCATCGTGTATGTGCGCGGGAGGATCCTGCTGCATAGTGTCTTGTCGACTTACCATTGCTCAGCGGAAATTGAGAGTTGGCCGACTACTTGATTGCTATTGCTGTTGCTATCCTTGTTGTTGTTATTCTTGTTGTTGTCGTCGTCGCCGTCGTTATTGCTGCAGCTGCTGCAACTGCTGCAGGGCTCAAGAGTTCCCACCTGGGTTTATCAATCTGCATCCGCAGCTTCGTCGCCTTGGATCGTTATATCCGTACGTCATATCCGTTCTTTATTCCACCTTACCAAGATTGGGCAGCTGTGCGAACAGACGACATGGGAGCTTGGGGATTGGGACGGGGGGTAGTGGGGCTGCTTCCACATTGCATCCATTCCCGCATCCGCATCCGCACCCGCACCCGCTGAGGTGCAGGGAGGTGATGGAAGAGCGCTCCAGGGTATCCGCACAGAGCGTAGGTACCCAGCATCATATATCCGAACAGGGTACAGATACTATTACCTACCTTACTGTTTCCTCACCCACCCTCGCTCATGCCAAAGCCCACGCCCACGGCCACGCCCAACGACATACCCTTGACCAACGTTATTTCTTTTTCCGCCCCTGGTTTTCCCCCTCCCTCAGCATTGATGATTACTGATGGTGAGAGGTGCAGCTGAGTTGAGGCACCACAAATAGGCAGACGTCGTCGTGAAAGACAAACGTTCTGGCCCCCAATCCAGGGTAAGAGAACCCAACAAGTATACACACCCGCAGCATACATAGCACTGCGGTTGACCCCCAGCTTCCCCGGTGCAACTTGAACTGCAACTGCAACCATTCGCAACATACCCCCCATGTCCCTCGGACCCGATGGGTTCACCGCAGGGGCTACAACAGTGGCTTTGCCCTGTCGTCGTCGACGATTTCTGGATACTTGATGCCCTCTATTGCTTGACAAGGTACGAGTCCCAGCCAAACAGACGAGGAGGAAAAAAAAGCGGTTCACAGAGCAAGTTGATTCACTCGCAGCATCATCCGTGCCCCCCCCCCCCCCCCCACCAGCTCTCCCATGCCCTGGGTCGCACAAAGGGGAGAACAAGTCGCACATGATCCTCTGTCACTCTTGGGTAGACCTGAACCTGGGTCACGGATATCAGTACTCACATCCGCGGCTGTGGTTCAGCCCGATTTCGATCCCGGTGTGGGCGAGGCGCCAGACATTTTCTTTTCTTTTCTGGAGGGGAGGGGATCGAAAAACGGCAGCCATTCATTGCATTTCTCTACCGTCCACGGCGTTCTACACTTCTTTGCCTCCTTAAGTACAGGCAACACGCGATGCAGAGTCGTCATCCTTGACATGGCGTTAATAACGCCTCGCAACATCAGCCTCACTTCCAAGCGTCTTCCTTGCTTCCTCCCCGAGTCTTTTAGAGCAATTGGGATTGTCACGTGGCCTCGAAAGAGAGGAGTCTCCGTGGCTTGGAACCTACGCATGTTTCGCCCCGGCCAATCAGAGCCCTAGGAGGCCGTGCCAACGGCACGCCACACCGCTCACCACACAGCAGTTGCAATATTATGGTGCCTACGGATAAGTTCCCCAGACGCCAGAACAGACATGGGGAAACGGCCGGCGTAGAGAGCGAAACTGTCTTGGGAGAGAGTGGCTTTGCCACCCCGGCATGACAAATCCCCTCTTGTGTGCTTCAGTGTTGGATCAAACTCGTCCGAACAAGGTAAGACACGCAGGAAAAAAGGCACATACCCGAAGACGCGGCGAAGCCCAGTACGGATAGCCCAGTAATCAGGGGATCTGCCAAACTGGTGGTCTGCGTGACTTCGACTTAGACAAACGTCTCAACCTTCGCTCATCCATATGCAAACCTCCACAATCGCTTGGATGGTAAGCAGCAGCAACATCAATAAAGGCGCCTCGTATCCAAGTATACGGTTCTCTCTTGCTCTCTCTGTTCCTGCCACTATCCCGGGCTGGCAGTTCATCGAGGGGGAGGGAGGGTGCACCAAGCTGCAACGCAAGCACCGTAAAACCACACGATGGCACCATACCGTGCCGTATCTGTAAGTGTTGGTTCAATGTGTGCGCTGGTAGTGCATATTAATATGCTGTCGATTAAAGGCTTCAACGACGCCCGCATGCAGTGGGACACCACGGGCACACATAAGCCTCCAACCCGGGACGACGAAACCTATCCCCCGTTGGAGATACAACATTGCACATTAAAGTCGTTCAGCCAACCCGCCTCAACGTCATCGCCGAACTTGTGCGCACATGTGCACATAGGAAGCTTGTCCGCATGTTTGCCGGCCCAAGGATCAGGATGATGGGCCCTTCTTACCTCACGTATCTCGGTGTGCGTGATCCTCCTTCGTTTATGTTACGCTATGGCGGCTGTCGGCCTTGAGGGTTTGGTCTTCATATTTGTCATTGATCCTTCAATGTTTCTGCTTTTTTTTTTTCTTTTCGTCGTCTCAGTGCCCTGTTCTCTTACCCTCTTGCCTACAGACCTGCCCTCGCAGGCCTTTTGCAAGACATACATGTAGACAGGCGCGGGTCGCACAAGCCCGCCGCCGCGGCACAGGGCACCCGTGGCCCTATCATAATCCCTTGCTTTTCGTGCGATGAACCACATGAAATTAGACAATGAACAGTCAGCACGCGAGACCGGAAGGCTTTCACAGACGAAACTGTGGAGTTCATCGCATCTCAATTATATGCTCAGCCACCGCCTGTAAAGCGACGCCCCCATATCAACTCGTCTTCAGTGGCCGAGGCTCATTACTCACACGCATATTCCTCGTGATTCTTCAATTGTGTCGCTTTTTGACGCGTGTCACTTGAATGATGCAAGCAAGATTGAACCTCTATCGCCACCAGGTGCCTTGGGACGAGCCGTTATACTTCATCCGCAGACCCACTGCTGATGCATTCACGTCGTTGGGGAAGTCTCGTTTGCGGATCCTACAAGTCAATCATTTGTGTAATACCGTGAGTGGAAAGCAGCCACTGACTGCCGATTTGAAGTCTAACCGTCCTCAGACTCGGTATTGCCGTACCCACGGCAGCAGTACCGAGGGACAAGCGGAGGGCTTTCTTCCTGCGGCGGCGGATGTGAGTGGCCAACGAAAGGTTACGATAACTAAGCTAATAGTTCATCCAAAACAAGTGTTTAGCTCGGACTGAATGCAATCATGTTCACATAGCCATGCCTTCTTCTCACTCCGTCAAACGGTTGGCGTTGGGAAGAAGTGGGAAAGTCCACCACTGTTTCCGTATCTGCAATTCCTTCAACGACTAGCAGGCCATCCAAGTTCCATAGTTCCAACACTTCTATTAATCAACGAGGCGAAGACAGTCACGCAACTGTTCGTGGAAGTCACCATCGTGGCATCCTAGTCGGGGAGGGAAACCAGATTCGAGTTGCAAAGGCGGACGCTGAGTGAGGCGACCGCCATAGAGGTGACGGCATACTCAAGTACTTTCGGTTTTGGAGGGGAGAATATAAGCAGGCGCAGTTGATGCCCCTCCTCCGAAAGTTTTGCGACCCGACGATCTGGATGGGAAACGACTCGCCTGTGGACGGCGCGAGGGGATAGCATTCCACCTTTATCCGTCTCCCTTCACCTTTTGGGTCCCCGTGGGCGTTTACTAGTTCCTGCCAATGAGAATGGACATTCATTCTTTTCACAAAAATCGAGCCTGGTAAAGCGCCGGCAGCTAGCTAGATGTAAGTGTTCGTAGCTGTTTGACTTGCTCGTGGCTTCGCGCCCTTCGCTGTGGCTTCCCCGACCCGCACATCCACGTTCTCCCCCGCTTCGGCGACTGCGTTCAATGCAGCCTAGTCGACAAATCGTGTGTCGCTGCCGTGAAATTTCCCGGTGAAGAGATGTGCCTAGTCGAGAAGCAGTAATCTCCTTGCCCCTGAACCATCTTGGGCATAATGAAATGCCGCCTACCACCTTTGTAAGCATCGCCCTGAGTCCCGTAAGCATGATAGCCGCCGGGTAGAGGATAGGGCCCTCGGGGACAATCGTGAACTTGAACGGGGGCTTCACGTGGTCATGTTTACCGTCATGGACAGGAGCTATCGGGAGACATGCTGCGAGTAAGGGGTTGCGAATGGGGCTTATGTATTCGCTCGGATATGAAGCACGCCATGCCAACACAGACTTGAAGAACCCTCAGGATCCAACTTTGGGTACACACAGCAGGGAGATGCAGATTCTTTTTGGAAGAGAAAACGGGACCAAGTGGCTCAACGTTGTTGGTTGATTCGCAACGCATTTCCTTGCCCAAAGCAGCGGGCAAAAAAGCCCAATTTCTGCTTGCTATACCGAACTTCGTTGACATTACATTTACTCCACTGCTCTTGCTCTTCCTCCACCTGCGCTGAGTGAATGGATGTATTGCCAAACGAGGTCGTATGGACTGGGCCGCCATCTCAAGAACTGCGACGATTTCCATGGATATCCGCCCCGTTGCATTCTGAACTTTGTCCTGCATGGTATGAGGCTTCGATATGTGATAACATGACCCCGGGTGTTCTGGTGTTGGGGTGTGGCCTATTTCTCTCGGCCTGCAGCACTTGAACTCAAAGGACTGGCTTTTGCACCTCTCGGTCGATAGATGCCGCCTCGCCACCGGTTGCGCATGTTCTATGACTCTTCGATGGTTCCATAGGTGCTTTGGTTTGCCAGGGGCAATAGGAGAATACCATCCTCTCCTGGATCGAACGAAAATTCTCTCTTGTGGCGGCTAACTTCGCGTTTACATCGCAGGCCACCTCCAGTCTCCGTCAAGGCATCCGGACTTTTGCCCGATTGACTGCTAACTGTCGCCTTAGTGGTGATCGTTTCGAGGCTCCCGTCGATAGCTCGATCGCTGGGACCGGCTGGCACATACTCGTTCCAATGCAGGACCGTCACTTCGCTAGCTGAATCCCGGTCATAGGCAGGGACGTTGTTGTTTTGCATAGTAGTCCCTCTTCTGGGAAGCGACTCGGCATTGAAGTGATATCGATTCTGGTCAGTTGTGGGCTTATTCGAGGTGTGACATGATGTCGAGTCGGCTTTGCTAGACGTCTTTCGTGGGTCATACTTGGTGTCCCAAAACCGCCTCAGCTGGGCTTTCCTCATCTTTTCGCTCAATTCGGCATCCGCGTTACTGTCCAGGTTTGGGCGCATCGACACTGTATACGTTAGTCAGTGTATCTGATCCATCGCGACGTTTGGGTCGGCTTACGATATGTGGTATGAGTATGACGCGGGCTTCCCGTCGCGTCAGAATCAAGTGTGTTCGGGGGAGCGGCGGTGTCGTCGGGATCTCGCGCTTTGTATTGGGACTCATCAGTGTTCAGATAGCTAGGGCAAACTATGAAGGAGCTCTCCTTACCCTTTTCAGGACTCTTGGCCTTCTCTACCCTGGCTTTGAAGAGCCGAGATGACCTGCTGCTTCTGTCCACGATACTTCCGGATCGCGCGAGAGCGACCGCGCCGACACCGTCAGGAGCAATGTCGGCAAGAATCAACTCCATGCGCTTGATCTCGGCGCGGAAGTCAGTCTCTTTCCTCTCCCATTCGGAGGACATCTTGGCGAACTCTTCGAGACTACGCTCCTTGGTCTCCTTCTCCTCCGCCAGTGCCTTCTCGGTTACACGCAGCTGTTCTTGGACCTCTCGGTACCCCTCGAGCAAGTGCAAGATGCAAGAATTGTTCTCAATTGGTACCGGATCGAGAACGGGCTTGGTCATCATGACATGGTGCAACGTGTTGATCATTTGCTCCAGAGATGCCGCATGGCCCATGTTGAGATCTCGCTCCTGAAAGAAGATGCCGTCGCCGGGTTCGATTAGCGAGGGTGAGAGTCGACGAGGGGATGCTGACGATCGTTCCGAGCTGATGCTAGGACACTTGTTTACTCCTAGTTTCGCAGGTACAAGAACATCGAGACTGGCGATGCGGGGGATGGATGTTCGTTGGCGCGGCCTGATGCCGACAGGGAGAGGGCGTGTCTGCTTGTCGTCGTCTGCAGGCCGCTTCATACCCAGATCAGACCCCATGCGACGAGGGAACGGGCGCAATCTCTCAGAATCCGCCATAGCAAGGAAGATTGTCACCCGCACTCGTCTTTGATGAACAGCCCGAGAGGTGTGCAGACGGCGAGGACTTGGGAAACGATTCACTGTTGGCGGTTTAGCAATTACACACGAGAGAGTAAACGGCTTGATGTGATATCCCACGAACGAAAGCTAGTTTGGTTACCGCGAATAAATCTCAACGGGGCCCTGGCACGGGAAACGAGGTGAATTCAACAGATTGGTGATGATGCAGGGCGTGGTGCGATGGACCATGCAAAGCGAAGGAGTTCGGGCATGGAGACCTGAGAGGCAAGCTTTACCGCAGGTTGCTCACTTTCCTCACATCAACCTTGGACAGGAGCGAGTACCGTCGTCGGCCGCGCCTGCCTTGTTTTGCTTGCTCGACTTCACTGCAGGAAGAAATCCCTCGTGTCCAGACTTCCGAGCCCACTTTCATCTGAACATCCGGGACCCCTCGTTCAGATGTACAGAAGAAACATCATAACCTAGCCAGCGTGGCGCTACATTTTGAATCTCATCGGTGCTTCCCACGATGGCCAAGCCAGGCCTGCTCCATCCATGTGGTTGACGACGAGCTCCACGCCGCAATATACATCTAGGAAGGGATGCGAACCTACTAACACGTATTTTCTCCTGGACACATCATGTTACCGCCAAGCTGTTCACCGAGAAACATGCCTCGCTCAAATTACCGCGTCTATGGTATCTGTTTCCTGCGCATGTTTGCCGTCTTGTCCAAAGTGTTTTGGTCACCTCTGGCTACTGCGCCACAAACCGTGGCTCCCGGGTTGATCCAATCGTCTGCACACTAAGAGAACAAATCCTCGGCCTTCTGCCGTCTCTTCCCGCGGCCCTCCGGTGTATCTGCAAATAGCTCCTTTCCGGTGTTTCCACCGAATCGACTGGGGAACAACTCTTTAACGTTAGAGTTGGCCGCGCCTTTGATAGCAAAGCCCGTACCGGAGCCGAGTTGCCGATTGAATAGATCGTCCTTCTCACGCCTCCTGTCGCCGACAGACATGTTGCTTTGCATGAGCCGTGTAGCCTCGTCCGCACTATCCATTACTCGGTCCATGTGGGTTTTGCCGGTCGAAGGTCCCTTGGCGGGGAATAGCTCCTTGGACTGATTGTCTTGCGCCAGTCTGCCTCGGATGCCGGACGCTCTCTCTCTGTTGCTCGTCGTACCCGCACGACCGGCTTCGGCGTCCATCGAGGCATCGCCATCGTCATCTCTCGTAGGCGATGCCGAACGATTACGCCGTCCTCTCACCGAGCCGCGACCAGGAAAGAGCTCCTTTGCTTGGTTGCGTTGCGCATATGACCTCTCATGTGGACCTTCCCTTGATCTTGACCTTTTCCGGGAAAGCGTTGACTTGGACTCGCGATCGGCCAGTGTCGCTTCGTCGTCATCGTACATTGCGGCGTCGAATTTCTCAACGCTTGGGCTTCGATCACGTTGATGTCTTCGACCTCCGCGGCGGCGATCATCACCCTCACGGTCGCGGTATCTGTTCCTTCGTCTCCGTTCCTCAGGGTCGAACTCCGGGTGAAAAAGGTAAAACCGGCTACGCTGGGCTGCGCCCGGCGCCTTCTTATCGGAGAGTACCGCGAATCGGATCTGTAAATTGGCCTCGGGATGCGATGCTATGTTCTTGGCTGGAATCGTCTCTAGTAATGGAAGCTGGGTCGGATCGGCTATTTCCACGGCGCTCAGGGCCTTCAAAGCTTCTTGTGCTATGACATCGGAGCCGAAGATGAGATTTGCGGAGTCGTCATCGATCCATTCGACTCTTTCAACAGTGCCATGATGATCTCTGACGTATGTCTTGATGTTGTCCGTTGTCAGATTATCCAGTCCGCTAACGTGGACCTTGTTTCCGACCAAGGTTGCGCTTTCCGTATCGCGGCCGACGACGTTGGCAGGTTCGGTGACAGAGGTTCCAGTATTCTGTGCCGCGGAATTTGATCAGCGAAATGCAGCCCAGGGTATCTGGCATTGGGGTCACCTACCGTGTTGTCGGCGATTGATGCTGTCAGGGGCGCGAAGCCCTCGGCTACGTCGTCCATATCGACATCCCAATCCATGATGGCTTGGCTACTAGTAATGAAAGATGGTGTGAAGATGGCGAAAGTGAGGTAGAGAGGTGTAGAGAAGCGAGCTTAAGTGTGTTTTGACAGTGGAGACAGGAGCGGTGAATGGGAGGCAGGCACAACTGAGAGTTTTCTTTCCGCAACAGATGGCTGAAAACTTGAGGACAGACGAGGGCGAATGGAAGGCAGTTGGACATCGAAGTCTGCCTCTTGGGTACGGCAAACGCGCAACGTCTGGGAACGATGTTGGAAGCTCCGCGGTATGAGCTAGTTGTGTGGAGAATCGAGTACAGTACCACTTACCTGAGGTAGGTACGTTATGTAGTGCGGCTGACTGGTGGGGCCGGTGCCTGCCGATTTGGTGCAGGCGCTCCCTAAGCCAATCGGTGTCGCGATGCTGTTTCGGCGTTTGACGGCCCCGTAATTGCTGCGAAAGCCGGTGACTTGGCCTGGTACAGCAAGGCGAAAGTATCGTGGCCGTACTACCTACCACGGCACCTGTCCTACTATTATCTGGCGATCTATTTCTATAGCTTTCTTCAATATTCTAGGTCTTTCATTGTCTAACTGCTTCCGTTTCCCGAAAAGCATCTACTTTATTCACTACAGACCAATGAAAAGGGTATAATTCTCCGACTTCTCTCAGAACCAGCGAGTCATCTGTGTGCCTGGTGCACTTATACAGCCCTTCTCCATGTCTGTATTGCGCACCCTCGACGATTCATTCAAAAACACCAAACCCATCCCCAAACCTCCGTCTATGATCTTGAGAACAAATCGCCACTGATGTAAGTGGGTCACCTGCCATTACACCGTCTCTAGTCGTCTATGCGAGTCCGCCAAAGTGGATAGACAGGCTGTCCGAGGGGCTTTAGTCCTCGGCGTATCATTTTCGCCAGCGGGTGGAACAGTCGCCAAATTGCTGGTCTTCGATATTTCTGAGGCAGCTCTTTTGAGAGAAGGCAAGCATGGGACAATATCCCCGGCTGATGGGCGATCGTGTTCGTCTATGCTGTCGTCCTCCACTGGGTCGTTGGGATCAAGGTAATGGTCGTATACCCAGCAGTTCTCAAGACCGTCAATGAATTTCGGCGAGTTTCGCAGAAAATGCCAAGACAGCTTATCTTTGCGCATGGCGATGTACAACGACTCGATCTTCCCGCTGGGCTCGCACACGCCACAGTGCTTTCGCAGGAAGTCAACATTGTATTCGCCGTCGACAAGATTGGGGTCCAGTGGTCGTAGCATCGGTAGACCCTGCAGCCGTTCTGCGTCGCAAAGCTTCGCCTGCAGAGGCATCCATGGCCGCCCTCTCAACAGACCCTCGAAAGCTCTCGCGACAGCGTTGGTGAAGGAGTCATTATCAGGACCCCCCACAACGACTGTGCGATGTAGACCACGCGAGAGGCATCGCTTGTAGGCATTGGTATCCCTTTCGAAGGGAAAGGGCTGGGAAGAGGTTGGAAGAAGGGAAATATGAACAGTCCATACGCCGCAGTTACTTGGGTTACCGGCAAACCCAGTCGCGCCAGGGGAAGAAGAAGCACGAAATTCAGGCCGGGAGAGTTCCATCTCGCTGACAGGATTTCCGCGAACTATCCGGCTTGGCGTGGGTTGGCGTAGGGGTCGAGTATTTGGGTCACTGGGCCAAGTCGCTGCCTCAACCGTAACCTCCAGCTTTCCTGCGTCTCGAGTGGCAAACAAGTCCTTGTCCGACTCCAACTGTTCCAATCTTTCTTCCATGCTGTCATCGGCGTCGAATAGTTCCATTTGTCGATTGCTGATGTTCTGCAGTTTGCAGTCGACATTCCCTAGTCGCTCCGTGTGGGAATGTATGCTTTGTTGCATTTGAGAAGCTTGCCGTTCTAACTGGTCGACTGATTGCCAGACTCTTGTGATATTTCGGTATGATCCCTTTATCTCTTGGCCGATCTCATCACGGCTTTTCTCGACTAGCTCCTCCAGCTCGCTCACTCTCGTAACGATGTTTCCAAGGCCTCCCTTTCGTTCATGATCAAGCTGTTCTTCCAACGCCTGCAAACGCTGTCTGAGCAACGCAACCTCGTGCCTTGCCGAAGATGGCTCTGGTGCCTTGACATGGTAGCAGGCCATATGTCCACAGTCGCAACTGGCACCGGGGGTTGCCCGATTCAAAGAAAAGTGCGCGCAAGCACATCGCTGACCTTTGATGCCCGGGACCAGAAGAATATAGCGACAGTGACCCTGGGGCAGGTTCGCTTCGTCAACGCTACCGCTGGGGCCTTGCAACGGTGATGAGGAGGTGGTGGCCGACATCGAGGCAGGTGAGGTGAGGAGGTTAGGGTGGCAGTGTCAGTGCTGATGATCGACCGCTGCTAAAACAGCAAGCAAGCCCAGAAGGCAGATCTACTGTCCGGGAGAGATGTTATCGCAGGTGGAAAATAACGTGGTCGAGCGGAGTCCGGACGTGAGATGGATGACAGACTGCGATCCTGTAGAGTGGACGGTCCATGGAACGGATCGAGAGGAGCGATTTGAGATTGCTGCAGCCGGCGATGAGGTGAGTGAGAGCGATGGCGGCGTTGCAGGAGACAATGCTCTGGACGCGATGGATGTCACAGGTCAAAGTAGTAGGTAGTTGGTCGAAGAGAGAGGCCTGGGTGCGGGCGGGTAGGGTGGGCGGGGGGGCGGCTCTTGAGATAACTACGGATACAAGAGAGATAATTGACCGGGAGGTTTGCCGGGACCGGGAAGCATGGGTCTGGACGAAGTGGGTTCGGGAGTCTGGACTTAAGTGAGGGAACTGACCGAGTGAGTATCCGTAGTATCTCTTGGGACGTGGGATTACGCTACGGTAAGGTATGGATGGCACGGTTGGAAAGCAGGTTCGGCTGGGGAGAGAGAGGTGCAAGGGCGATGGCGAGGATTTCGGGCTGATGATGAGGCGGATTGGGGAAGACGTTGGCCAAGCGGAAGCAAAGTGGCATTGGATGGAGATAAAAAGGGCGTGTGCCTCGAGCGGCAAGGGGAAGGGGGGAAGACAGACGTCCAACAGGAGTTGGCGTGTCAAGTTTTGCAGCGTGAACCGGGAGTGGGGGGTGCGGGTGCGACAGGGTTTGTGTGGTTGGCAAGGCTGGATTGAATGGTGTGGGATCAATGAGGCCGAGGATGAAGGGTCGGCAAAAACGAGAGATATTTGCGTCGACAGGGGACTTTGGACTCTTGAGTATCTGTGCTGCCCTTTCGGCTGGTTGTGGTGGTGATGATGATACGGGGAAACGGAAGGCGGGAAAGTGGGCTCAGGCGGCGGGATTCCAATGGAAGTTGGAAGATGGGGATGGCGGATTGTATCCACGGATACCTCCGCCCTTAGGCCTTAGGCAAGGCTTGGGGGCTCGCACTGTAGTGACTGCTGGTCCCGCCCCCGGAAAATCACACAATGGAGGTGGGTACACAGTGTGCATCATCATGGTGCTGAGCAGCTTGGCATGTCGCACCGTTTTACATCACAGTTATCAATCAGCTCAACAAACCATGGCCTTCCCGCTGCAGGCCGCGCCAGCGCCCGCCAGGTGCTTCACGAGCGGCCTGTGACTGGCGCATGTGGGGGGCGGCCAGATAAGACACCTACGGATACTTACGGATACCTACCTTGAGGTTCCTCAGGAACCCGCGTGCGTGCGGAGGTTCAGATGAGCCGTCGGGTTCGACTTTGAAGTGGCCAATGCTTCGTTCTTTCGGATGAGCCCTCACTTTCTACCTTCGGACCTGGAGGCAAAAAACGGAGACCTAACTAAGTACGGATAGAATTGCCATCCATGCACATTAGAAGGGTGCGACCGCCGACTGCTTACCTCGTGTAAAGCAGGGTACTAATAAGTAGGTAGTGCCTCTCTCTTCACCTGCCTGCCCGCTTGTAATAGACCCCCACGCCATCAGCCGGCCACAAAACACACAGGAGAAACATCCCCTCCCCCGACTGCCGTTGATCCAACCAAAGAGCCATGCAGACAATGGGACAATCAGACACGCCTATTGCGACGTTGCCCTGCGTCACATCTTTCATTGATATCTCTACGGATACACACACCTCCAGATATCATGATTACGCTGCCGTCCAAAACTCTCTTCTTGCCAGGAGGCAACACTCGGTGAGCGTTTCATGGTGGTCCATTGGACCGGTGCCCAAGATTGCGATCCTTTTCCCTGCGGGAACGCCATCCGATCCCGACGCTTCAACTCTCGGCGCGGGCGCGGCCGCGGCGAATTTGCATCGAAACCTGGCCTGATTCGACTGCTTGAACCACATCCCTGTCCAGACCTGTCATTGGACTCTGCAAAGCATTAATACAATGTCCATCTCTGGCAAAATGGCCCGGCCTGATTCATCAATCAGAAAGAATAGATATCTGCACTTGACCCAACTCACCGCTGATCGAGGCCGCCCACGTGCGACTGGCCCATTTACACGTGTTCCCGACAAACAGAACGCCGGCTTGCTCTATTAGTCCTGAGGTCTGGCCGACTTGGAGCCGCCGCGAAAAAGGGGATCGCCGGCCATGATCAATGGAGGTGCTTGCTTGCTTGCTTGCTTACGACGAGCATCCAGACATGGCTGCGACCAATTTTCATTGTCGAGTAAACCCATCCGTAGCCCAGACAAGTTGTAAATCACGAACAGATTGCTGGCGAAGGCCTGTAGCGTCAGGATGAATCATCGCGGCGGTTACTCATCCAACCAGATTGTGCAGCTGGCCCCGTGGCCGCCCCGCGTCCTTGCTGGATTTTGGATTGGTCGCACCACCAGTATTGTGATGACTCCTTAGGTAGGTAGGCTGGCCCGGCCTTGTATGTAAGGCCGGGGAGAGGGAAGACCAGCAGTCGGAGATGCGCACGCTCACCACCACATTCTTGCTCCATCGAGGCTCTGCTTTCTGGATCAATGGGCGGGTTCGGTGACACAGTCGACGCTTTACTGGAGACGTACTCCAAGTGCTTGTCGCTTTTGGGAGGTCTGAAAGGATCAGAGCGAAATGGTCAACCACGACAACTCCGAAGATGCGTGCGTTCTGACCAATCCGAGGTGCGGCGAGTCTACTCGTCGCGTCTCTCCCTCAATGGAAGCCACCTGGAGAAAGGAGATGGTACGTATGCACCAACTCATTGCAGACGTCTCATATGCTTACCGACATCTGCCTCAGCTGCAGCACGCTCTTCACTCAAGAGGGTCATCAAACGCCTAACTTCGGCCATGACGCGCCTGCTGCGGGTTATGACAAGAACACAGAGTCCAACCATCGACTATCGGTCGCTGAGGTCATTGTCCAACTCGTCGCGGTTGGATGCCGTAAAAACTATCAACGATCTATCACGGCGGCTCAGCAGCACATCCCTTAAGTCCAAGTCTAGCTCGGGCTCGAGCAAGAAGAGCAAGCGCCACACAAGAGTTCAACCACCAAACAAAGAGGTAAGGCCGAAGCATGGAAGGTCTACCAAGGGCAAAGCCAACCGACCGGAGGAGCTCGAGGTACGAGTACCGCTGCCTGCTCTGACTGCGACCCCGGTTGTTGTTCCTCAAAACAAACCCGACAAGCGCGTCTCAATGGCCACCATGTCATCGGGAAGCACGAAACTAGGTGAGGTTGGCCCTAGGAAGCTACGCCGAAGGCAGTCAGACAACTCGGCCATCTCAGACGAGTACACCGTATCTCCAACGTATCCCCTGAGGCCGTATCATCCCGAGACCAAACGAAAGAGGTTGTGGGGATTGTTTGGAAGGGGGTAAATTGCCAGCCATCGACTGGTTCACCATGGGAACGGACGAAGTGACACAGCTTGGGGGTCGGTTACTGAATGTGGCGAAGGAAAAAGTCGCGGGGAAGCGCGCGCTGTGAAGGCGAACGCGATTGTACGAATTATACGGAATGCATGACTTATGATGGATTCAGATGACGCCCCGCAAAGTCCATGTTGCGGTGCGGTAACTGACTGATGGAGTATCGAGGACTTCAAAAATTGAGATTGTGGGTATGTTTTTACACCACCAGCGCTATCGAGCTTGCCAAGGTAAGGGTATCGCAAAGCAAACTCGTTCAGTACCTAGGTACCTGTTTAAACGCGTAATGTACCTACACGCTGTAGTTCAGTGGCGGACTACAAACATTAAAAGCCCCAAGTCTCAGTTGGACGTCACTGGCTCTGCCCCACTACCTACCTATCCACAATTCAATCCTGAGCTGGACTGCACCGTGGCTTTCCTATCTGATGTCTGATTTGACACCCGCGACGCCGAAACCACCACCAGAGGTACCTGCAGTTCCTGCATCATCTTTGCTGCTCACCTTTTCTTGTCGCAAGGTGCAAGTCCAAGCCGATAATTTGCTTGAGACCTCCTCCCATCGACCGAACATGCCGGATTGGCCCAACTGAAGCAAAACGACACGTCCCACCCCTCACGATGGCTCCTTCAGACCCCGCCGCCAACCTCAGCGCCTTGCTGCGTTCGGCCTCGATACAAGACCATGAAGAGGTCCTCAAAGTCGCAAACGCTTCGATAAAGGATTCCAAGACCGACTGGACTGCCCACCGCACCCGCGTCGTCGCCCTGCTTAAACTCGATCGCTTCGACGACGCCCTTCGCGCCATAGCCGATGGTGGTGACAAGCTTCAGGATGCGTGTGTGCTCGAGAAGGCCTACGCCCTGTACAAGACTGGACAACTTCAGGCGGCCCGCGAGATCGCAAACTCGAGATCGCAGCGTAGCTTTCGACACATTGCTGCCCAAGTTGCTTACCGCGCCGAGGACTTCAAAGACGCACTCGATCTCTATAAAGGTCTGCTCGACGATCCTCAGGACGAGGATAACGATCTCAACATCAACTTCTTGGCCTCCGCTGCTCAGTTGGAGTGGAAGGCCGTGGGCGACTTGAGTGATGAGGGCGCGCCGGCCCACCTCGCGGCGGATGTCGATACCTTCGAGCTCGCGTACAACAGCGCCTGCGGCTGCATTGCTCGAGGAGAGTTGTCCAAAGCATTGACGTTGCTCCAGCGCTCGCTGCGCTTGTGTGACGATTCTGAGGACCTTTCCGAGGACGACAAACAAGCCGAGATGGTTCCAATCATGGTCCAGCAGGTCTACGTTTATTCCAGATTAGGCAAGCTTGGGGAGGCACTTGATGTTCAGAACCGCCTGTCTGTTTCGGAGTAAGTCTCGCTCAGCTGCTCAGGTCTCGACCTCGCTAATGCCTATGCAGTAGTTGGGACGCCGAGTCCAAGCTGATTAACCAGAATAACAAGTCGGCTCTCGCGACCGGAGTCGAGAACCCTTATCTCGCCCAGCGTGAAGGCGAGCTGGCATCTGCTCTAAGAAAGCAGGCAAAACTTTTCAAGTACCAAGAGAGCCCACTGAAGCAGAACCAGTATGTTTTGGGCGTCCATACACAAAAGCTGGCCGGCGTCTACCGGGGCACTTCTAAAGCCTTGGCCGAGGCTACGCCCACGGTCTCCGGCAACACAAACATCCTCTCTGCCATCAACGCTACGGCCCACGCTCTAGGTCCATCCAAGAATATAGACGTCAAGCACGTTATTCCTCTGCTCGAGAAACGCCCCACGGACATCGGATTAGTCCTCACAATCATCCAGCTCTTTCTCGCCGCGAACAACACCGGTGCGGCACTGTCTATTCTCGAGACGTTCCTGCAGAGTCTGGAAAAACAGGGAACGCAGGATGTTCGTTTCTCCCCTGGTCTGGTCGCTTTGGTGGTCTCCCTTTACAGACAGCAAGGACGACAAACCGGTATACGCACAGAGTTAGCCAAGGCCTCCTCGTTTTGGGAGAAGCGGAATGGTCGCCACGCCGACTCGCTGCTCCGCGGTGCCGGCTCCGAGTTGCTCAAGTCGTCCGATGCTGTTGATCTCGCTGCCGCGGGTGCTGCTTTCGAGAAACTTTGCGAGAAGCCCAGCGCCGATGCGGACCACGTTGCAGCTGCTGGACTGGTGGCATCATTCGCCACGTCAAACGCAGCCAGGGCCAAGCCATACCTGACGGACCTCCCTCCCATTGAGAATCTCATTCAAGGCGTCGACGCTAGCCAGTTGGTTGGCGACGGCATCGCTACACTCGCGACACCAGCTAATCAGGCTACGAAGCGAAGTATGGAGGCTCAGCCAACCGAAGCAGCTGCCCGAAAGAAGCGCAGAAGAAAGCTGCCCAAGAACTATGAAGAGGGGAGAAAAATGGACCCCGAGCGATGGCTGCCCCTCCGCGACCGCTCTTCCTACCCCCAGGGGCAAGAAGGGCAAGAAGAAAGCAAACGAGTCCACGCAAGGTGGTTTGGGAAGTTTGAGACGCTGGAGCTTGCAGGTGGCGCCGGATCTGTCAAGGTTGAGAAGGCGCCAACTTCATCAAACAAGAAGAAGAAGAAGGGCAAGAAATGAACGGCCGCAGGACGCAGTTGTGAGATCGAGGTCTCGCGCGCTAGATTAAGATGCAATCTACGCAATTCTCCGTGTCCAAACAAAATGACGTATGAGTAAGAAGGGGAAAAAGTTGATTCGCTTTGAAAACAGGTCTTTCTGAGAGACGTTCGACCGCTGTGCTCTACTCTACACCACAGCCATGTCGGCCGTCCTTTTTGTTGACACCTGTCGCCTCACAATGCTATGCCCAAAGTCCAGTGTCCATTCCCGCTTAGCCATGAGCCCACTCATATGTACACATCTGCCATTAGATTCACTACAAACACCTCCATTTTGATGTCAAGAAAACAAAGAATGACGCTGTGGGTGTATACCCACATCGCCTGATGTAGTAAGGGTTTCCTCATCTCTATTGCTCCAGACCAACGGATCAAATATCCATCACCCTGTCGACGCTCTCCGACGTATGAGGGCCATCAAGCGAGCTGCCTCGTTCGTCGTGACTGCTCAACACGCATTTCTAGATGCGCTCGGCCGAAGTGGGAGTCTCGTCCCAAGGGATGGCAGCGACTTGGATGACTAAGCCTTGACCGCCTGGATCGGAGGACTGGGTAGTCGCTGCATCTCGTCGCTCTCCACTTCCTCGCCTTTCTCCTGTCCTTGAGGCGTCGCCGGCTCGAGGGGAGATAGGAAGGCTGCACGTACTGGCTGCGGACTTGCCACAGTAGGACTGGCCACATCCGAACTCGCTACGAGGGCGTCGCTTTCCTCCTCGTCTCCAGACCCGTTTCAATTGGGGGCAGCGGCGTCCTACGTCCTTCGGAAAAGCTGACTGCAGCTTCGCTCTCACCGTCAGACGGTACTGAGAGTTGGCCCCTGAAGGCCGGCGACCGGGAAGCGTGCGCGGAAGAATACTTTCGGTGAAGTTCACGAAAGCTTCTTGCCGTCGCTGTGCTAGCGCTTGCGCCTGACTCTCTCCTCTCTTGAGGAAGTAATGAATTGTTCAGTGCGTCACGGAAATCTTCCTCGACGCTGGCGGGGAAGCAGGCTCATCACGCTGACCCTGCTTTCGCTGCCTCAGACGCTCCTCTGGAGTCAGTTGTTGCAGTTCGGAACCGAAATTGATGACGGACGCCTTCTTGCCGTGGACCACGAAACTCCCAGTGCCTCTGGTAAGCACGTCTTCGCGACCAGCGTCTTCTGAAGCGCTTCCGGTGATGACCTCTTTTCCCTTCCTGCTACGGTGGTGCGAAAGATGGCCAGCGCTCTCCCTGAGCGTGCGTTGCAGGCTTCGCCGGATTTTTGTCCTGTCTTGCTTGTCGATGGACCCCGGGGTATCACGCGACTCGGACGCATCTCCAGCTTCAGAGAGTGATCCGGTCCGCTTTCTCTCAGGCAGATTGCCATGGGACTCTGATCCGAGCAAGCCTGCCTGTTCAAGGAGGACACGTTCGTTCGCATCCACGTCGTCATGATGTTCCCCAGCCACAGTCGTTTCCTCGTCCTTCCCTCTCTTAGGGGTGGGATGCTGTTGCGGGCTGTAGAACGTCGGCTCGCCAGAGGATTGACTCGAACTGGAGCAGGGTCGTTTCCGGTTGACAGGCTCTTTGGATTTGGAGACCTTGGAGTCCCATGAGTTCTGATGTCTGTGGGGGTTGAAAGTCGCACTTGTAGGCGGCGTCTGGTAAGCATCATTTGTCGGCGATTCTGGCTCCCCTTGCGCCATCTTTGCGGGCCCTTGAACCACGGAGATGGCTGCCGATGACCTCCGGCGACGGCGTCCCACACTTGTCGCTGATCCTGCCTCGAGCATGGATGGTCTTTCTCGGGATGGTGATGCTTCGCGGATCTCATGGCCATTTTGTGACGTGGTCGGCACCAGACCTTGGAGTCGCTGCTCCTCGGCCATATCCTTCAACAGGACATCGCGATGACACCTGGATTTCCATATGTCCATACGAATCCACTTGATTTTGACATCCATGTGAGCAGCAGCCGAAAGAACCTGATCCCTTGTCTTGGCTTGGATGGGTGAGAGGATCTGGAGATGGCGAGCGTTTCTCAGATGGATCTCCAGCTCTTGCTCCTTGATGGCGATTTCTTCATCTGCTTTAGCGACAGCGTCCATCATGGTCTGCCGTCGCTGAGCCTGAATAGACTCAGCCTCCTGGTGATCAATTTTACCACGGACGATGCTGACCTCGCCGGTGGGAGTCTGAATAACCTGCGCCGAGGCCGAACTTCCAAGTCTCCTGATTCCCCTTCGACTCTGTCCCTCGTAATTGCCACCTACGACACCTCGCATGCGGACGCCAGACGTCGTGAAGGCGGCAGCGTAATTCAATTTGGCGAGCCAGTCGTTCATCTCCTCTTCATTGTCAGCGAGAAGAACCTCCTCAACGAAGGCTCCAGGCCGAGAGTACTTGAAGGCGTTCTTGTGCTTCTTGTATGTGGAGTCTACGAGCGCAACGGCTTCCTTCGTCGGGAGATATCCGTCAGGCTTGAACTCCGGCAATGGAGGTTTAAACGTGATTGGTTCGCCGTAAAAGCCCTGCTTAACGTGTGATTCGTACTGGTGCATCAAGTTCTTGATCCATGTGGTGTTACGGAAGAAATAGTATGTGGTACGGATAAAGCTGCGCAGGGTGATCTGGTTTTTTCTTCTTGACATCCTTCCGCCACAAAGACCGACTTTGTGATTTTAATGTCGACCACGCCCTGCGCCGCTTCGGCAGGGTTGGTAGCGCTCTTTTCGTCGCGAAAGGCATCTGGCCGTGACCTGGCCGACACGATTTGCAAAACACCAGTTCTGAAGAATGTCCGCTGAAGCTCCTTTACGTTGAGATCTTTTGCCGTTCCCAAGTAGTCGTAGTGGTCCTCGAGCTCCATCACATCTTTCAGACTCGGCCTCAGTATATCCAACTTGCCGTCTATGATCAGCGTATACGGATCAAGGGGTTCACGGTTGGACCGTTTCGCGGCCGCTTCCGGCGTGCCTCCAGGAAAAAGCGTTTTCCTCTTGGCTCTGTTCGCCATGAGTCGATCGCCATTGAGGTCCAAGTCGTCCTCAACGTGTATAAAGGGGGTATAAGTGATGTTGTCGTAAAAGCATCGAAGGATCGGGTCCGAAACACCCTCGCCTTGAGTGTTCTTCAAATAGTCAGGTTGCTGCATCTTGTGCTTGTTATTCTTGTTGAATACATCCGTATGCAGAATGAGAAGCGAAAACGCCACGAAGTAGGCCTGATCGGGGGAGGCATAAATGCCCGGGTTGCATTCGTGGTAGCGGTTCGCAAACGCCTGCAAGCACCTGTCGATCTGCTGCGTCTCTTTGGGCAGCTCGGCTTCCATGAGCAATTTCCGGATTGCCATGTCCATCGGGTCACCAAAGAAACTGAACCGGCGCATGTAACTGCGCAACACGGCTGCTGCGAAAGGATCACTTCCCTTAGACAATGCACTCGCGATTACTCCTCTACTGAGAATATCTTCTATCCTGGCCAGATATTTGGCGGGCGTTTCGTCCTCGAGCTTCTCTGGCAGAGCGATCGGCTCCCGCGCAATCTGGAGTGAATTGTTCTTGGATGTGTTGGAGCCAGGCGTTGCAGGTGTCAATGTGCCTGCTCTTTGACCCAGATCAGAGTTCTGTCGCAGTCTGTTCAGGCCAAAGAGATCGCCAAAGCTCTTGCGCCCGATCGAGGTGGATGTTCGACTTGTTCCTGGATCGAGATGTCCTTCCATCGAATCTCTGCCTAGAGAGCTCATGGTCGAAGACCTTCCTCGACGTTGCAACCGGGCTCGGGTCGGTGATGACTGGCCGGAGTGAGTCGAGCCGGGACGAAACAGTGCAGTTGCCGGTGAGGGGTTCGGCTTGGGTGGCTGCTGATCAGGGGCAGAGGACGACACGGAGTCGGCATGTGTACTGTAGCTGGATGGGGGCCTCGAGCCATGATGGGGTCGCGGCGTGCCCTCTCTGGATGTGGACGCGATGGCTGGTTGAGCTGCACCTAATGAGGATGAGGATGTTCCACCGTTGTCTGTGCCATTGGCGGGTTTGCCCTTTTGGGGCAGATGTGACAAATCGAACATAGGTGACGGTGTTTTGGGTTTCCTGCGACCCAGGCGAAAGAAGCTAGTACTTGATGGCACTGGAGGAGAGTTAGCCGCGGTGCCTGCAGTGCCTGCGGTAGTTGTGGGGTATAGTTGTTCCCCGAAGCTCGCATCTGACCGCGATGATTCGGAAGCTCGATGAGTGGGGAGTGACAAGGCGATGCCATCTTGATGGTCTCCGATGGTGGGCGCCCTGGACGAAGACGGGCGATTGGGTTCCTCGAAAGTAACAAGAGTAGGCCGATTCCTAGACGCAAGGTCCTCCAGGCCCGTTTTCCTTCTAGATGACTTCCACGTCATGGCCCTATTACCCCCATCCTCGCTGTTTCTGGGCAGCTCACCAGATCTTCGAAATCGGTCGGCGAGTCGCATTCGAGACTGCTTCTTTTGAGGTACTTGGAAATCGACTGTGGGTGCGGTCGTGATAATCTCAGGGGCTGGCGCGGATGGTTAGCACAGTGAACAGGGCCAGGCGCGCTTTGGTGCCGCGAAGGGACTGGAGGAGACACACGCCGAGGGACAGGGGGGGGCTTTTCAGCCTGCTGCTTGGCCCTTAATGACAGCTGGGAGTCAGAGGCATTGCGAAACCTCAGAATTGAAAACCGACGATGCTTAGGTGTCTCATCCTGGATTGGAGGAGTATCTGGTCGAGGGTCGTCAGGATCGAGCCGTGTCGAGGCATCGATATCACCCTCGGCTTGCGCGGGCACAGTCAGGGACGTGGAAGGGGTTTCGCTTATGGAGGCAGACACGGAGACTCGGGGGATTTCTTGTGGTGGGTGTTGCGGTAAGGGCAGCGGCGGTTGTTGAGGTTGAGGCTGTGGCTCTTGCTGCTGCTGTTGCTGAGGCTGCTGGGGAGGAAAGTGTTGCGGGAGCGGCGGGAGCTGAGGCGCATCGGCATCAAGAATGGTATGACGCCTCATGTCGGTCTCGCTGACCATGTTGCCGCGACGGCGTAGAAAAGGCATGACGGCGATGGGTCATTGTTTGCCAGGGATACGACGTCAAAGTGGGAGGATGACGACGGCGGCCAGGAGAAGGGAAGCCGTTGGATCCGGGCACTAGGCCATCAACACAGTGGGCAGCGGGACAGGGAGGCAGGCCACATTGGAAGTCAGGGTCGTGATGGTGATGGCGGGAAAGAGAGAGCAAGTGAGGAAGGAAAAGAAGTCGACGGGCAGCCAGCGAGATGAGGTGAGGTCCAAGTTAGGTAGTCGGTAAGGCAGGCAAGTGAGATAAGGTAGGTACGGTGAGTTGAGGTAAGGTAAGGTCAGGTAGGGAAGGTAGGGAAAGGGTATTAAGCCAGCCGCAGTGCAACGCAGTAGACAGGACGCCAGGGCATCCTCCGGTTTGGTACGGGGCAACGTAATGCGGTGCGGTTGCAGGGGATCGAATAAGGGAGAGCGAAAGGACGGATGGGAAAGTGAGGTGGGGAGAAACGGACGACGGTCCAGGGAAGGGAAGGGAAGAAGGGAAATGCTCGTGGCTTGGATGTGTCGTTAGGTACCCTATGACGGGAGCCTAGGGTCGGGTATCCGTAGGTGCAGTGTTCAACGCAAGGCAAGGCAAGGCATGGCACCTTACGAAAAGAGATGGTGATGGGCGAATAGAGCGAGAAAATCAGGGGAATTCGATTGGAGATGGTGTCGCGTCGTCGACGAGTCCAGAGCCAGAAGGTAAGGTAGGTAAGCACCGGTGCTGGCTCGGGCTTCATTGCACTAAACCTCAGTCTGCCTGTACGAGGTAAAGTACGAATACTTTTTCCTTCCATCTTTCTACATACATACATAGCGCAAGGACCAAGTAGGTATGGGTTTTCCGCCGGGGCTGATGTGGCCCGCCTGCACTAAGGTATTCATACCTAAGGTAGGTACTCTACCTTGACCACCTTAGTACCTTAGGGCCACCCGACCGGATTGGCATTGGCGGCTCTTGCTGCGCTGTTGGGCTACTAGGATGTCAGTGGGCGGCGTGGCAGCTGGGCGGGCAGCAGGGCCAGGCCCAGTGATAGTGATGTATTGATCATTGTCGTCGTCTTGTTCCTCACACAGCCCGGGCAGCCCCGCCGATACTTTCTTTACCTTCACAGTCGGATACTTTACATGCGTCTCCTGCCCATACGAACACTCGACGTAAAGTGCCTTGGTAAGGCACCACCTTTTCCCTCCCCTGCTGAGCCAACCCATCCTCCAGGAGCCGGGAGCACTGGCAGGGCATGCACGCCGGGACTTTTTATTGATGGCAAGCATGGTCTACCACCCCGTAGTCTGGCCACCACTCCTAATCCTGGTGGCCCGGCCCAGCTCAGCCCAGCCCACTCCAAAAGAGACCCAGCAGCACTTCGTACCGCAGTACTATGGTATTTAGGGTCCGTCTCAGGGGTCGTGGTCGTGGTTGTGCTTGTGGCGTACTCGACTGTCGTGGTGTAGACCCCGAACAAATGCTCTCGTACGAAGTAGCGACCAAGGACAGTGCGGCACACCGTCGTCGGCCCCCAAATATTGTGCTGTCCCTACAGATACCTACAGCCACCCATTAGTCTGCTGTGAACACAGGCGAGAGTCGCTATGATCGCTGCAGATCTCCAGTGTTAATTACCCGGGGTTGACCTCTGTGAAATGAGCACCCCGTCCATTGAAAGCGACATGATAACCTTTGGGTCTCTGCGTCGGCGTCTAATTTCTCTTCCAAGACACCTGACTACGCTTGCCTCTCGTCAGTGTTTTCTTCGGCCGCAAGATACACGTAACTAAAGAAGGGGTAACATAAACAAAAATTTACAAAGGGAGAGAAGATTTTGCATGATTTAGACAACAACACTTTCGTCTCAGTTGGGATGATGCTCCTGGGTTACCCCAACAGTTCCGATAGCTGCCAACTTGAGGAAGGGGAGGGACCTACGCGGGATTTAGGAAGGGGGGGATACAACGGAAGGCACAGGTAAGGTAAGCGGCTGCCTGCGCAAGGTTGCTTCCCTGCTCTCCGACCCGGGGGGCGAGTGTCATGCTGCAGAACTTGTCGCAATCTCTCCTGTGCGCCTGCCTCTATGTGATTTCTTCCATCATCATCCAAGCCCCATTTCATGTTCGGCGTTTCTGTACTATCTACCTGACGACACGACAACGACGACAGCGACGACAGCGACGACGACGACGCCGGCGACGATAGCGACGGCAACCACGCCGAGCCTCCAACATGCGTCCCCAAGTATTACTGCTCTCGGTTTCCAGTCTAACGCTCCTGGCCCCCTCCGCTAATGCCGCCCGCATCGATCTTTATCATAACGATCACAATTCCCCGACATCTCGAATCTTCCCAATTCTGACTTGGCTGCGTGACGGTGCAATTGAATTCGTGTTCGGCCCCGCTCCGGCCAGGGCGACCGCCCGTCCTGCTTCACACAAAGGCAAAGCCAGCCTTCGGACCAAATACAATGATCAGGTCGTCCTGCGGTTCAATCTGACTACCCCTGAGGAGGAGACCGTCTTCTCCGAGGCTGCCGCGCGCCTGTTTCTCGATGTTTGGGCATTCAACCACGACTATGTTGATATCCGCATCCGTAATGCCGACATTGCCTCCCTTTTGGGTCTGCTGCCATCGTCCCTGAGGTCCTCATATTCCACATTGATTCCTGATCTGGCTGCGTCCGTCTACGATACCTATCCGGCCGTCGCGGCTGCCGCCCAAATTCAACGTCTCGAAGATCGCCGGCCGTCAATCCAGCTGTCCCGTCACGAGGGCGATAACGTCTTTTTCCAAGAGTACCAGCCTCTTTCTGTACGTGACGGCACCGACTTCATCTACCCTCAATGCCATTGAACTAACGTAGCATAGGTCATTGTGCCGTGGATGCGCCTAATGGAAGCCATGTTCCCCTCCATCACTGAGATGATCAGCATCGGACAGTCCTTCGAAGGTCGCGACATTCCTGCCCTCAAGGTCGGGGTCAAGACACCCGAAACTCCTGGCGGTAAGAGAAAAACGGTTGTTGTCACTGGAGGCATGCACGCACGCGAGTGGATATCTACAACCACAACAAATTACGTCGCGTGGTCTTTCATCACGTCCTTTGGCAAGGAGCCCATGATCACCAAGCTGCTCGAGCACTTCGACTTCGTCTTCGTTCCTGCGGTTAACCCCGATGGCGTTGAGTATACCTGGCAAGTCGACCGACTCTGGCGCAAGTCCCGACAACAGACCGGAATGCAGTGGTGCCGTGGATTTGACCTCGATCACGCGTTTGGTTTTGAATGGAGCGGTTTGGATTCTGAGCACGATCCTTGCTCTGAGAGTTATGGCGGCACCGAGCCCTGGGAGGCAACCGAAGCTATTGCACTTGCAAAATGGGCGAAGAGCCAGTCTCTGGAGAAGGCTGATTTCGTGGGGCTGATCGATCTGCACTCGTACTCTCAACAGATCCTCTTCCCATTCGCTTACTCCTGCGACGTGGATCCACCCAATGTCGAGAACCTCGAAGAACTTGCGACCGGACTTGCCAAGGCCATTCGTCTTTCCAACGGTGAACAGTACTCGGTCACTTCTGCCTGTGGAGGCGCTGTCGCCTCTCGAGGCGGTGACAGCAACGTACGGCGCGTTGAGACTGGCGGGGGATCGGCCATTGATTGGTTCTACCACGAGCTGCACGCGCACTACAGCTACCAGATCAAGCTCCGTGACACTGGCAGCTACGGCTTCCTTCTTCCCAAGGAGAATATCGTGCCCGTTGGCGAGGAGATCTTCAATGCCATGAAGTACTTTGGGGACTATTTGCTGGGGAATAACGGCATCGAGAAGTCGACCGAATTGTTACGGCCGGCGGACGAAGACGCGGATCGTGGCGCCGAGCTTAAACGGATGAGGCGGAGGAGATGAGCACGACCGTTTGCTTGGCATTGAAGACTGATTAGCAATCTGGAGGCGCGCGAAAGTGAGGGTGAAAGGGATGGACATGATGTACAAGACTGGGTTGAATATTTCTTTTCCCCTTTATGATGAAGTGTGTACGACTGGCGTTAAGGCAAAGGCGGTTTTATATTAGAGGGCATTCATGCCAAGCACGCAGCGATATGAGAGCACATGCTCGCTCTCCCCCTTTACTTTGCTTCTTTTCTTTTTCGGGGGAGGGAAGACTCGCGTTCATTGACTTAGAGGCGCGCAACATCCTACAAGATTGTCTGACAGCGTTTGTAATTACAGGATTAATAGGAATCGGTGCCGATTGACCCTGAATCAAGTTACCAGTCCATAATCATGGCAACGGACGTGTAAAGAGCCATAAACTTAAGGGCGGTATCGGTGAGGAACGACCCGATTGAACCACTGTTGTTCAGTCAGTTATGGCATTCTCCCGCGCACATCATACGAAGAAGCACTCACCGGACGCGGCCTGCAGGGCCAGCAGCACTGGTGTAGCCAAAGGCGTAGATTAGTCGGGAGAGGGCCCAGCCCGCCCCGACAGCAGCACTGGCAACGGGGAAGCGAAGACCGGAGATGAGCAAAGCGCCGAGGAACGACGGCTGGTTCTCGGTGAAGTTGGCGTGGGCGCGTTGTGCTGCGGTGCTCATCAGCATCCGGCCTTGCAGGGTTCCGAGAAAGAGGGAGGGGGGCAGACGTACCACAGTTGAACATATAAGCCTTGCGGTCCTTCTCAGCAGCCTCATTGGAAGCGTAAGGTACCGGGTAGACGAGACCGCTAGCCTTGCGGAACTTGCTCGTCAGGAGGCCATGGGTGGTGTTGATGAAAAAAGTTGAGGCAGCAACGAGAAGGACGTAGCTACAGAGGTTTATGCGTCAGCAATTGTCATTGTGTCCTTGCTCATGGTGCGCAAAGGAGCTCTAGACGGAGAGCGTGACATACCCGTACTCGTCGGGGACCTGCAGCGTCATGGGCATTGTGGCTAGGGATAATGCGGGGATTCGGTGGGCTGGTGGTGAAATGATGATTATTGATCGTATTATACTCTGTTCCGCTGCGTCCGAGAGGTTAATTGAGCAGGGTAGAGTAAAGTCAGTTGAGTGATGGAAGTTGTCTGCTTATAAACTTAGATGGGAGGAGGAGGAGGAGGAGGAAGGAGGACCAGGCCGATTGTTGGAGAAAGCCCAAGGCCAATTGACGACGGGAACCAAGGTAGGCAGCTCGAGACGCCAGGTGTCTGGGCTCTTGTCCGCCCGATTCTCCGCTCGCTAAGAGGGCCAGCTTTTCCATTGTCCATCCCCGTTCCGCTGGTCCCTGACGAAATACACCCGACTGTGCCCACTCACGTTGCGACGGCGAGTCTGCCTACCAGCTACCGACGGGATGGAGACGGCGACACTTCACGCCCGACTACCGATTCACGGGAATCTGGCCAATGAACGTTGTTGAAACGAGGTAACGCGGGTCCCGGACGAGGTCTGATTGTCTTGCCAGACCTTTGGCTTGCGGAATTCGGCGGAGTTTGGTTTTTTTCTGTGCGCGTGTGCGATGAATGATCTCAGCTTTCAGACGTCACCAATTGTCATCAGAGACCCAATAGGTTCGATGGCACCCCGAAGAAATCGAGGCAGCAGTGAAGCTATTCGCACTCGCAGTCTATCTCAGCCCTACATGTAACTTTAGCATGCGAGTGGCTTTGCCTTCCAATAAGGTGCTGACCCGATCAGCACGCCATTTTAACTCCCGCTTCACCATCGATGTGCTGCCGGGGGGTCTGGCTCCAACGCAGTAATTGTTCATAGCTTGTTGAATATGCCATCTCAGCCTTCCGGCACGGTCTGCTCGGTCCCTCTGCCATATCAATTGCCTGCATCCATTTTACGTCAACACGGAGACTCTACGAGGAGTGAATCATCGTCTCTTCATCCCGTACACCGGTCCTCCGGACGCACCCAGTCCAGCCCCAGACCCTCGAACACCCTCTTCTCTGCCGTTAACATGTCCGGGGCCTTTCCATTCCCCTCCAGATCCAACCAGCTACCGTCAAGGCGACTGCGGATACCACTGCTGTCAAATTTCAAGTCCCTCTGCTTCTTGCAGTAGCGGCGTAGATCCCGCTGGAACGTCGTGTCCCCGCTCCATCCCAAAACGGCACAGCCAGCCGTTTTCCAGGGGCTGATTATAATGTCTACCCTTCGATGCGGCGGCCTCTGGCTGGCGGAATCGATGCTGCTGGACTTGCCTCGATCGCTCATTTCCGGCTCCTGCCAAACCACGAGTGCTTTGTCCAGTGTATCAAAGCCGCCCCCCTTCCCCTGATTTGCGCTCCAGCTGAGTGGTCGCTGGCCGCGTTCGCTATTGTGGTTGCTCAACGTGAGGGTGTGGGTTATCTGCCCGCTCTTCTCAAGGCTCACCACAAGCTTCTCGACGAAGTTGAGTGTGGCAGACTCGTCTGGATGACTGATGATCATATCCACATCCCCGCTGTTGTGCTTTCCACGTCGGTACCCACCCACGATGACCATCTGGTAGCCAGGACTGAATTTGCGCGCATGCTTCAATATTGTGTCGGCAATGGACTCAACTTCGACACGAGTAATTTTGAGCTTAAGTTCATCGTAGAATTTTACACCGATTTGCTGGACGCGCGACAAGCCGTCCCAGCCATGCTCTACTATGTCGTCTAAATCTCGCCAACCTACGTTTCGGTTAGCATAGTTTCATGCCGAGAATATTGACAACCCGCCTTTCTTATAGAAGTCTCGAGCGGTGGCGTCGCCAACTCCCCAGATGTCATAGAACGTCTGTAACACCGATAATTTTGGATCTGCTTGAGCTTCAGAGGCCTCGCGGAGCCTGCCTGTGTCTTTCCATTCATGCCACAGCTCAGCAACCTTAGTGCCGCAGCCGGGCAACCTGGCAACCTCTGTTCAACGGTGAGAGTCAGGCACCGTGTGTTCGATATCGTGTTGGCACTGACCTTGCGGGCTGGAGATCTTGTATGGGTATGCGGATAATGTTGCAATCGAGGTGGAATATGCTCTCTCGCCGATCTCATCGCCCATGAGTTTCCGCGTCGTCCGAATCGCTTTTAATTCCTCGATGAAAGCTGCATTTGGAGGGTCAACAGGTGTTGCTCGCTGACATGCGTACGTTGTCCTCAGAAAACCAGGTATCGGCGGCAAGATGAGAGCCGAGTCGTGCTCTGAGGTTGTGCGTCTCAGCAGCGAAGGCATCGTCGTCCGTTGACTCGCTGATGCCGATGCGTTTTCCTCCGACCGACGGAAGACATTCTGATGATCCTGCAACGTCGTGTCTGCGACAGCGCGGGCTAATACGTCGCTGCCTTTCACTGCTACCAAAGTGTTGGATTCTTCACCACACTTACGGCCCTCGTAAATGACAAAGTCACGAAGCGGAAGGACCCGACCCTGGTCAAGGGATTCAGTAAGCCAGTTGAGCTTTACTACTCGAACGATGTCAACGTCGAGAGACTTCAGGAGTGTTTGCGGGACTGGCCACGCGGTTGGTCCATTCCCCTGGCCATCCTCGGTATACGCAGATGAATCGCTGTCGCTTGAGCCTTCACTCCGCTTTCGCTTGCGCGAGGAATCCGGAGGCTGCGATTCGGTGGCTATCTCTACCGGCACTGTGTGTAGTTTTCTCTGCCGTAGCTCGAACAAAGCTCTCGGCCTCTTCGAGATATTGCCGAGAATCACTTCAGCCTCTTGTATGTCGTAAGTCAGGCTTGGGATCTTCTTCTCGAGCTCATGAAGCCGATCAATGTCAAGGTGCGTGGGCAAGAGAAAAATGAGCGGAAACTCGAGGTCTGTTGCCATTCTTGCAGCGGTGGCCGAGGCTGTTCGTGATGCCCCGGCAAGCAAAATAGTCGGCTCGGGGCCTGAGGCTGGCGGGCGCGGCGCGGCCGAGTCAAGAATCAGATTGGGTTGATGTGCATTCGAATTGCCAGAAGGCCAGGCGCTTGTTGCTCCGCAGGTCAGCCACACTATGTGAAGGCGGTGCCTGAGAAATGTGCTGCGCTGGGTGGGTTCCGAGGGTAGCATAAAAAAAATGTATCATCCGCGGCCATGTACAGACGCGACGCTGACATCATCGTCGCGGGACTAATATGCAATCGTACTGCAGATTGAATGCTTCACTTGAACCGCTCACCAAACAGTTTTCTCTGATGATATCGTGTTATGATTAGTTTAGTTCCCAAGAGCCTTTTTAAGTAGTAGTACAATGAGTGAGCGCGCCCTTAAACGTCCTCGAATTCGACGTCTTCATCACTTTCGCCATCATCTGGCATCTCTACCTTCACCCTCTTGGCTGGCAATTCCTCCGCATCAGTAGCAGGTTCGGCTTTCGGGATTGGTGTGTTGTTTCCCATTGGGGTGACGTCTTCAAAAGCGTCTTCTTCCTCTTCATCGTCGTCCGAGCCCTCCTCCGCGAGGGCCCTGGCAGCTTCAGCAGCTTGTTCGGCCTTGAGACGAGCAAAATAGTCGTCCAGCTCTGCGTGTTCTTGGTTATCGCCTGACTTGGCCAAGGCTTCCTTGCTGTCGACCTCCTCAACCTTGGCCGCGGGCGTCGGGCCCGCATCAGCGGAGAATGATTCACCTGTGACAGTGCTGTTGGACATCCACGAAGGAAGTGCGTTTTGCTGTGCAATCTTTTCCTTCCGCGCCTTCTCCGCCGCCTTCTCAGCCTCTGATGGGCCGTCCGTTGCCGAGATGCTGACTGACATGGATTTGGGACCGACATTATCGAGGCCCTTGACTGCTGTCGGTTGCAGTGACGAGACCGGTATGGTTGTGACGGTTTGGTAACTGGCATCTCGCACTACTGGCAGGGCTTTACTGATGGCGACGTCGAATGTGTTGTCGGGAACTACCATCTCGTCGATGCGTGGTAGCAACTCGGTTATAAACTTGAACTGGTTGTTCAGCCGTGTCGACTGCTCGTGGCCAGTCGAGTTGCGCTCGAGATCGTGCGTAAGGGGCGAACCACACCGGTGGCAGACGAATCCCTCGGGTCCAACATTGTCCAAAACCTCCATTTGCGTCCACTCCGCCTTGCAACGTCCGCAAAAGTACTCCTTGCGCTCGCTTGCTGGGACCGTGGTGCCCTGGATCTGCTTGTCGACGGTGTATACACGCCACTTTATGGCATCAATCGTCTGGCGGTAGTCGATGTAGTAGTAGGTACGATTCACTGGTCGTGGTTTCGCCTCGGGGTTCTTGGGGTCCTCGCGATATTCTAACCTCGTGTATCTGAAGTGCGCCCGGCGTCAGCTTCAACCGGATACCACAAGAGGAAGATTGCGAGCATACACAGCCAAGAAGCGATCCTCTCTCAGCTTTCCGCAGGCTTTGTGGAGGTCTTTTGTGTTAGTTGCCATCAAGTAGGCCAGGTCGTCGTCTCGCAGTCTGTGATGTCCTACTGTCAGCAACGCAAACAGCAGCAGAAACAGGAGCTGAGCCTACGCCGAATGAATGATGAGCGCGTCGATGATCAGGATGTGGCGCGTCTCATAGAAGGCGCGCATCACCGACTTGACGAGCGTTTTGGCGAGATCCAGTGGCTGCGCCATGGTGTGCGGTTGATCTCGTAAGAGGTTTGCTGATTGTAGACTCGACGAGGGTGACGGAGGCAAGCCTAAGAGCACTGATGGCACTAAGAATAGTTGTAGGGTAGCTACGGCATAATGGGGTGGGGCTACCCTCTAAAGTACCTACCTAAGGTAGGTAGGCACCCACGTATCTGAAGGAAACCCGTGCTTCTTTCCCGTGTCCTGGTCTTCCACCCGCTTTGCCCTTTTCAGGTTGTTTCCACATAATCTATGCATTCATGGCGTACAAGACGACTTAAAACCAGATGATGATTGCACACTGCGGTCAGCGTCATGAACTTAACGACAACATATATCATAGAGGACAGTGGAGATCGCGATAGGTATCAATGAGAAGGATGGAAGGTGACAAATGACAACAACAGCAAAGACATGGGAAAACAGAGCAAATATAGCCCCGAGAAGCCTTATACATGGTGTAAATGGAAATTCACCCAGAATAATGTTTTCATGCCCTGAAAGAGATGGTGAGTGGTGGTGAAGTTGTTGACTTTGATCTTTCCTCTTTACGCCATCGAAGCTGGCTTACTTACACCTTGAAGATAGACTGCCTGCCATGGTAGCTACGGCTTTTTAAGCCATTACGTCAAAAGCACCAGGATCGATTGAGCTTGTCAGAGATACGACAGTAGCATATCGGTTGTAAATGAAGAGCTTGGACGGAGCATGTTATCGAACGTTATCATTGGCGCGAAGGGAAAAAGAGTTCATCAATAACGTGAATGGAAGAATCCACCGGCCATATTACAGTCCAAAACTCCATCGCAGGCTCGCCAAAACCTAGCGTCGCCGCAACACCATCTCTGGTATCATCTGGGGTGCAAATCACCTGCTCCGCCCCAAAACCCATCTTCTGAAAAGTCAAGCATGCAGGGCAGCTGGCATCGTAGCTGTCATTGCGCGCAAAACCCACGACCTCAAGTCCGAGTGCCAACGCTGCCAGGTACACCGGTTATTTACGTCCTTCATGTCATCAGTCTTTCCCCCTCTCTAAGCATATTTTCGGAGCTGCTTCATTGTCAGCCACTGTTCAGCTAGGTTCCTGCCAATTACAACTTACATCTAGGGTGAGCGTCCTTGAGCTGTTGACTTCTTGATCTCGGTAAACACCGACCAAGCTCTCGCTGTCTTGGAACAATCCGGTCTTGAGACTGATTACGATGAATTGCATGCCTGGTCCAGCATGTTCACGGATGTACTTCTTGATCTTGTCCACGTTGGCGTTGTCGAGTGCGGCGTCTACTTCATCGAGCACGAAGAAAGGACTAGGCTGGTAACTGTGAATCGCAAACAGGAGAGCCAAGGCGGCCATGGTTTTCTCGCCTCCAGAAAGATGCTCCATGTCTCTGAATCGCTTGAGAGGCGGCATTGCATGATACTTGATACCAGACAGGTACGGCGTGTCTGTGTCTTCTTCGATATCCAGGTATGCTTGACCTCCCAAGGGATAGGCTTCTGATCGTGTGAGGTCCTTGTAGACGTGCGAGATCTGCTCCTGGATGTGTGAGAAGGCCTTGTTGAAGAGCTCGTACCGCTGGGCTTTGACATGGTTGAACGCATCGCGGGCTGCCTTCAGTGCCGCTCTGGAATCCTCAAACTCCTTTTCGGTATTCTTCAATCTGGTTTCGACGCTCTCTAACCTCTCAATGGCCCTCATGTTGGGGTTGAGCTTCTCGAGTTCCGAAGTGATTGACGCAACCTTATCTTGCAATCGCTCCTCAACGCTAGGATCATCCGACTAGATGATTGTCAGCAAACACAGCTTATAATATGCAAATGGCGGGTTGCCCGTACATTCTTCAATTCTTCGTCCAGGCTGTCATAGTCGACCTCGATGCCGTGATTCTCGAGGGCGGCGGTCATCATCTCCTCGTCATCCTCTTCATCCACGTCCATAGCATCAGCGTCTTGCCGGAGCAGGTTATCTTCGTTTGGCAGATTGTCGAGCGAGCCCTCTTGCAAGGGAATCTGCATCTGCTCGAGCTTGCAACGCCTAAGCAACGCAAACTTGCCGGCACTGTTCTTCTGGACTACCGTTTCCAGAGCGTTTATTTCCTTTTGTCTGGCGTCGATCTCCTTGCTTCGCTTCTGAACCTCGGCCTTGGCCTGGGAGACCTTCTGGCTCTTCACCTCTAGCGTAGCGCGCTTCTCCTCGAGGGTCTCTCGCAGCGCGTCGAGCTCGTCAGATACCTCGTGGCTAGCATCCTCGATATCCGACTTCTCTTGCTGGTAGGTCTGGAGGTCTCGCTCCGATGCCTTCAACCCCTCTTGCAGTTTCTTCAGCCTTGCGTCCAGGTTGTTATACATGTCCCGCGTCCAGCTGAGTTGACTCTGATACTTGGACTTTTGTACTTCAAACTTGGTTCGTTCCTCATCAGCTTCTCGTTGCAGATCTCTGTGCTCCGATTCATAGGCTCGGATGTCGCTGAAGCCAAGTCTCTTGCAGAAACCAGAAAAGACTTCGTCTTCCACTTTGGCGATAGCGTCAGAGAATTCCTTGACAGTACGCTTGGTTGCCTCGAGCTCGGCTCTCTTCTCCTCGTATTTGGGCTCCAGCTCGTCAAGCTGCCTACTCTCGTGATCTACTTCTCTCTTCTTGCTGTTGTAGTTCTTCTCCAGATGGGCAAGCTCGGCCTTGGCGGCCGCCAGGCGTGGCTCCAGGCCGTGTATTTCAATCTGAAGGGACTCTTCAGCAGGGCTGCGTCGCCCAGACTTTGGCAGCTTTTCGATCTCTTCCTTGTACTTGGAAGCCATTTTCTTGAGGGGTTCAAGATCAGTGCTTTCGAAGCGACGCTTCCCGCCCTTTTGCTCCGGGCCACGACCACCAGTCATCATACCCGTCTTGTGAATGACCAGGCCGTCCAGAGTAACGGTCTTGACGGGGATACGCTTCTCATACGAGATGAGCTTGGCAATTTTTTCGTTGTCGCAAACCACAGAGCTGCCGCATGCATAGGCCATGGCACGCTCGTAAGCAGGCTCGAAATCAATCGTGTCGATAGTTAGGCGCGCTCCGGATATGCCTTTGATGGCCGAATTGACCGCATTGACCTTAATGTTGTCAAGAGGGATGAAGGTCATGGGTGGGAAGCGCTGATCCTTGAGATACTGGACACAGTCGTGGCCGGTCCTCTCTGTGTCCACGATGACCGATTCGTAGTCCCGACCAAGCGCGGTGCTAACAGCCTCGTCGTACTTCTTCTGTTTGGGCTTGCACAAATCGCCAACCCTGCCCTTAACACCGGGATACAGTCGCTTCAGGTTGTTGACCATTTCCCTCATCCTAGCTTCACGGTCATTTTGACGTCGGCCATCATCGGCTTCTCGAAGCTGCTTGGCGACTTGCTCAAGCTTCTCCTCCAGTTCGGTGCGTCTCTGACTCGTTCTTATACGTTCAGACTGCATCTGGTGGTACTGCTTCTTCTTCGTGTCGATCTCTTGGGACAGTGCTTTGATGTTGGCCTCTGTGGCTGACTTGCGTTCGCCAATGGTCTCCAGCTCTCCTTCGTACTTTTCCAGAGCGGCAGAGATAGTGTCAACTTTGCCCTTGAGGGTGTTGACCGTGACCTCATCCGTTTTTTGTTGACGAATCAGATTGTCGAGCTTCGCTTGGTTGGCAGCAGTTTTTGATATGACCTGAGTTCGTAGGTTGTTGTATTCTTTGCGGTCAGCATCGCTCAGCTCCTTGCCGGTCTTCTTCATGCGCTCCTTATGCTGCTTTTCGAAGTGCTGTTGGGCCTTTTCGAGAGTCTTCAGTCTGTTCTCATCTTCCTTGATGAGCCCAGCCTGCTTGTCGCGGTCCTTACGAACTGGTTCTATACGCGAGCGGGTCTGCTCGATGTTGCGTGTCCTCTCTTCGATCTTTGCATCGATGGGAATCAACTTGTGCTCCAGCTCGTCAAACTCGCGCTTCTTTGCATTGATGGCCTTCTCTACACCCTGAGCTTCTTTAGACGCCGCATGCTGCTCCTTTTGAGAGGCTTCGAGCTTTCGTCTGAAGGACTCGACGTTACGCTGGAACTCTTGTAGGTTCTGCTGATGCTCGTGAATCTTCTCGGTAGACTCATCCATGCCCCGTTGGAAGTGGTATAGTTTCCACAAGGCATGTTTCACAATGGCCTCGTCTCTCTTCAGTCTTCTTCTGAAAGTTGTCGGCCTCCTTCTTCTGCTCCTGATACTGTTTAATCTCGGAGTTGATGCCGCGCCTTCGGTGGAGTTGGAAGCTCTGGTTTTCGGCGGCTTGCTCGGCTTCGGTCTGTAGTCTTTCGTACTCGGCCTTGTACTCCAAGCTTCCAGAGATCTGCTCAATCAACCTTGTCAGATCTTGAGGGGATTGGGCTGCGATGGCCTCAACGTCGCCCTGGAAGACAAGGAAGTTTCTGGCTTTGATGAGGATATTCTCAGTCTCGAGGGCTTCGTTATACTGCTGGGCGGTGACGACACGGTCGTTGATGCGGTACTCGCTGGAACCCTGGTTCGTGATGGAGCGCTTCCACTTTTGCTCGTCGCCGGCGTCATCCTCATAGACGGCCATCACCCAAGCTGTCTTTGGGTCGGTCCGGGAGGCTTTGTGCGATACATCGTCTTCGTCGCCGTTGGCGTAGCCATTCGTCTGCCCATTAGCCTCTGCGGAGCCGTCATCGTTGATCTTGGAAGTCTTGAGAACGCGGCCGCGGTAGACAAGATCCTTCAGATGAGCCGATCGCAAGTGCGATGATTTAATACCCAAGACGAAGGATATCGCGTCCATGCTGGCAGTGGCGACGCGTCAGTCTGCGAGTTTCTAGAAGCATGACGAGGAGCGAACTTACGAATTGGATTTTCCAGATCCATTGGGTCCGATAATGGATGTAAAGTAGGAGTCGCCGAAAAGCAGGACATGATGGCCCTTGTAGGACTTGAAGTCTGGCGACAAGTGTCAGCGCGCGCGCAGGAGGGGGAAACCCAAGACCGGATGAAGCATACTGAAGAGCTCAAGGCGAATGAGCTTTCCCATTTTGCTGAACGGTTGTCGCGACTATCGCGACGGACAGCCTGGAGTTTCCCGAAGATGAGGCGAGTTGATGTCGAGGCTCGTCGCAAGCGCGAATCGGTGCGCGGAAGGGTAAGGGATCGAAGAGGATCGAAAGACAGCCGTGTGGTTTGGCTCGACTGTAGGGTAGCAGCAAGTGAAGCCGGGATTGAGTTGATCAAGTAACAGGGGCCTCTGGCTGGCCAGGCGCATTCCGGGAGGCACTCTAGCAGGCGAGCGTGTCTTGCGCTGGCGATATTCGTCCAGATGGCCGACTAAGTTTCCCCACGCGCGTCTGGTTGTCTGGACGCGACGGGCTGCGGGCTGCGGGCTGCGGGCGGGCCACACTGAGGCTGCCAAATTAGGCGCGCAACAAGAGCTCGAGCCACTTTACGAAGCGCCGCCAGATTGGTATCACGTGATGGAATCCTTGATGATTATGTCATCAATATACCCAATTTAGGTACCACGCTACGGCGTGCACTGCAGAACCTAAACACTTTGATGCCCCCCTGAGGTCCAAGAGCCCAACCCACCCACTTCAAGTCCACTCAACAGGTGCTCAACGTATAAACAAACCAACCAACCACAGGCTTGGCCAACGACACCTGCACGGATTACGGGCTAGACGTAGCTGTCAGCGCATCTAGGCCAAGTGGTGTACGAAGTAATGATGGGCAGGTCTATTCGTAGGACAGAGTGCATGCCCCAAGTATCCGGGGCAATGAGGTACCTATCAAGCCATGTAGAACTAGCCAACGGCGAGCTCTCTCCACAGAACAGGTACCTCAAGCAAAGTAGCAGTATTGACTACCCTCCCATGTGACGTAGACATCTCAGAATGAATCCCTGTCTCGACAACTCGTTCCAGCTTGCATGCATGGAAGGTACACACATAACCCGTCTGTCCCGCCTTCGGGGCGGTCAAGCGTAAACACATGCTGCCTTGCCCCAACTCAACGAGTTATAGCCTTTTTTCTTCTCCCACTTCACGCTGCCTGCATCACGAGCCCGCCTTGGTCTGAGGTGTGTGACTTACATCCCCCGCCAATCCCTAGCACGGCCTAGGTCGTCACACTGCCGCCCAAGCTACGACGTCGGCCAGCTACTTAGGTGTAGTATCCGGACGGCCCAACTCAGCGTCGTCTGAATCTGCCCCTCATATCGAACCAACCTACCTACCTCCCGAACAGTCTCATCTCCGACTAGTTGAGCAAATCTACTTGTTTCCCCCGCAGCGTAATATTCAAACGGCCGTCTCAGCATTCACCTCAAAATGGCAGAGTCAAAACCGGTGGAAATACCCAGTACAAAGGGCGAAGACATGCATACCGATAGCGACGCGCAGCATACACCCCCGACACCGAGGCGCACTCGTCCTCCATCGCCTCGTCGCCGCCCGATCACGATGGCCTCCATACGCCCACCATGGGCCCTACCAACCCGGGAAGCCCCAGGCTGTCAAGGAATCCTTCCTTCTCGGGCAGCAGCTCTTATCACGAAGACTGGGACCCCTTCCCGCCCCTCGACCGCCTTACCATGCTCGACCTCCTCGACAACTTCGCGCTGCCGCAACAGCTCGAGAAACTCCAAAAGGGCATCTCCGCCCAGACACAGAAGGTTCGGAAGTCGAGGGACGCTTTCAGGAATAAGAGCCAGCACGCGCGAGAGCGCATGGTGGAGGAATGGAGGCGTCGCGTTCCTACCGCTGAAGAACAGCTGGAGAGGTACAGGAAGCGCATGCGCGTTAGCGTCGATAAGCTCGGCAAGCAGTGGAACGACACCAGAGTGGTGACCATGCGAGAAAAGGTCTCTTTCATCTGCGGCGTCATGAACATCTTCGCCAGCGGACTACTCATGGGCGGCTACCCCGAATACTTCCATCTCTGGTATTCGGTTCAGGTCCTATACTTCATGCCCATCCGCTACTTCACTTATCATCGCCGAGGATACCACTACTTCCTGGCCGACCTGTGTTATTTTGTCAACTTCCTCCTGATGCTCAGCATCTGGGTCTTTCCTGGCTCGAAACGTCTTTTCCTGTCCGTTTACTGTCTGGCCTTCGGCAACAATGCTGTCGCCATCATCATGTGGAGAAACTCCCTGGTTTTCCACAGTTTCGACAAGGTCACCTCTCTCTTCATCCACATCATGCCTTGCGCAACTCTCCATTGCATAGTTCACTTATGGCCTGAAGAGATGAAATCTGTCCGGTTCCCGGCGACATGGACCATTCAGCACTCTCCAGCCGGCTCACCAACTGCTTATGGGAATGTGGTATCCATGTTAGCGTGGAGCTCCATCCCCTATGCAGTCTGGCAACTGTCATACTACTTCTTCATCACCGTCCGTCGGCGGGAGAAGATCGCGGCCGGCAGGCCTACGTCTTTTACATGGCTGCGAAAGTCGTACTCGAAAAGCTGGATAGGCAAGCTGGTGCTTTCGCTCCCGGACTCCCTGCAAGAAGCAGCATTCATGTTGATCCAGTATTCATATGCAGTCTTGACGATGCTCCCGTGTCCCATTTGGTTCGCGAGCAGACACGCGTCTGCCGGTTTTTTGATGATCGTCTTCACATGGAGCGTTTACAACGGAGCAACCTACTACATTGATGTATTTGGAACACGCTTCCAGAAGGAGCTGGAGTCGCTCAGAGCCGAGGTCAAGCAGTGGCAGAACACACCGGAAATGGCCGGCCACTCCCCTCTCATCACACCCAACCCGGATGGGGCTGCGCCCAGCGAGCTGCAGCTATCGTCCGGCGTCGAAGATGACGGCAAGCTTGACTCCGCCCCTCGACACGAAAATGAGGCGATCCGGGAGAAAACAAATGCCGGCGCGTGTGGGGTAGATGGGATCCCGCTGCTGAGCGAGGAGGTACCTGCCGAGGCAGAAGCCACCGGTGTCGATGGCGGGGCCAGAGACGTAGCCAGGGAGAGGAAGGCGATTTCTTTGGAATGACGGGGCTTTACGAAGTTAATAGATGCAAATGATATGCTTGTATGGAAGCACTATGCGGGGCGCAGGGTGAATTCTTGGCTGTTCAGAATGATTACTTACCATCTTGATGGAGCACGTGCGTTGATATAACCGCCCTCATCTCCCTTTCCTTTTTCTTTTCTGTTTCCTCGTACATTCACACGTTTGGGATACCAACGGTTCCGAAATGGTTGATGTGTTTGTCCCGATAACGCGAGTTGTCTCGTGCTTTCTCACTTGGCAAATCATCCATTAGCTCCTTCCTGCGAAAAACTGTCATCGACGAAGGGGTTTCAATGTCGCTATCGCTATTGGCGTCGTGAAAGTCAGACTTCGTCACGCAACCGGTCGGGCTGACCCCTTTTTGTTTGGTATCAAATATATGTTTAGACTCGTGTCGGATTTCACGTCTCGCTTCGCGGTTGGGTTGAGCAATATTTGTTAATTCTGCGATGGAACTTGACACAAGCCACAACCTACCCCCTATTGAATGATATGGGAATAGATACTGCTGCGCTCGCGCGTTTCGTGTCCGCTCCATTTTTCCATCCCGTCCACCTTAATAGGCCTTTGAGCTGTCATTCGTTTCCTCCCACGAATGCCAATGCCATGAAGCCCACGCACAATCCCAAAACAACACAAGAGTCCCAGCCTTCCCGTCGTGACGCCGTTTCCATGCACATAACGCAGCCGGTAGCAGGGTATTTCGTGTCCCCAAAACCATACCCCCCGCCGAGAAACCAAAAAGACAAAAAGAAAGAAAAAAGAGTATTCGATTGCTCGCTCCATTCCGTCACGCCTCCCAACCGAGCCATATTAACCTCCTGAGCCACGCAAAGGGAGATGTCATTAATGTAGTTCGTTAATGCGTATCCGCGACGGGGTAAGGCGGTAGCAGACGTTGATGCTTCTGACTGTTACCGTATGATGCCCCAGTCAGCGAGCTTGCCTCCGTCGCTGTCTTCTCGAGCTCCCGGCCGCCGGCCAAACACATTCCAAAAACGCAGCGTCTCGTCACCGGCGCCCGTCACGACGACTCTGCCATCAGGGCTCATAGCAAGATACAGAACACGATATGTGTGACCGGTGAGACTGACCACCTGCGTCATTGATGGATACTTCCAGACAACAATCTGGTTTTGGCTGTACCCGTGGGTCGAGACGATTTCGTTCGAGTTCTTGGACCACGCTATGTTGCAGACCTGGCTTCCCGTGTCCACCTCGTTGATCACGGTGCCACGGACGGTGTCGTGGAAAATGATTCTGCGATCAGCAGTCCCACCTCCGGATGCCAGAAGGCCCCTCTGATGCGGTGACCATGCGATGGCTTTGACGGCAGCGGTATGGTCCGAGAATTTCCAGAGTGGCGTGTCCGAAAGCTTATCCCATACCATCAGTTTGTTATCGTTACCACCGCTGGCCAGCTGTCCATCTTCGCAGTTCCATTTCAGGCCGCACACTTCCTGTTTGTGACCCACAAGTTTCCGCAACCACTGATCCGGAGCGCGAACGTCCCTGTGGTAGATGAGGCGGTCGCGAGAACCAGATGTCAAAATATGGGTGTTCCAGGCCAGCGAGCCTACCCTGGCGGTGTGACCAGTCATTGTTCTCAATCGTCTCGTCTTCTCTGCGTCCCAAATCTGGACCAGTCCTTTCCCCGTGCCAATGGCGATGTGCGTTCCCTTTTGGATCCATGATACGCTGGTGACCGTGTCATCCTCGAGAGTGCACAAACTTATTGACTCTACTGGTCTGCGCATTCCACATGTACACGCTGGACCCAAGGCCGACTCCCAGCACGTTGGCGCTGCCCCAGTCGACCAGGTTCAGATAAAAGTCGTCCGCCAAGTCCGGGGCGTCCAACACTTTATAAGGTACTTTGCTGACCGCGCGAGGTTGTCGACGTGGGCTGAGGAGCATTTGTTGGCTATTGAAGCGAACTGGCGAGAGGCTGTAGATTTCAGAGCGGGTGTCTAAATTTGGGCCGTGCCGACTTTGTGGCGTTCTTGACGGCGTGAGGTGGCCTGCGTTGCTAAGTTGCCGGGGTGACATGTAGGAGAACAAATTCTTGTGAGGGGTTGAAGGGGTCAGAGTGGATGGTAGAGAAGCCGCAGAAGCATTGTTTGGCGGCGTGCGCGATCTCGTGGTATCATGAATGTTGGCTGAATGCGATGCTGTGGATAAAGAGTGCTCTGGCGACAGTGTCGATGGTGTCGCCTGAGGTATTGAGCCCTCGAACAGCTCAGCCCGGAGCAACGTTGAAAATGTGCGGTTTGCTTCCTCGGCTGGAGAGCGTTAGATGAAAGCGCAGCAACGAGCAGACCCGATTTTCACTCACTCTTTTGGAAATGAAGCTCTCCGTGTGGAGTTCGCTTCTTTTGCTTTGAGGGGGTCGCTGGTGAGCCGTCTTCGTGCAATAAACTAAAGCTTGCTTGGAGGTCTTGGCCAGACCGCGTGGGAATGAACCTATAAATCAAATGTTGGCAAGAATTCATGCATCATGTGGTGTTGCAGCACACGCACCTGTCACCGTTTATCCTTTGGCGTTTGCGATGCGGGCTGGCACCCGGGGTGCTCTCCCGTTGCGATCGGTGATGAATCTCTCGCAGCAAGGCGTGGTCGACAGCATCGGCATCAAAAGCAGTGCCCCGGGATGGCTCACTGGGTCGTCTGATATGCTGGACTTTTCGCTGGTTCGCATTTTCCAAATGTTGGCGACTCTCCAGATGGCCACGATCTGAGGGAGGGGGCGGCGTCGAGAAGCGAGCAGGGGTTACGGTCGCGGAGTTATTCGTCTCAGCTACTGATCGCTTCGCTGGAGCGGAAGCGCCGACAACAGCTGGCGAATCGGTCGGGAGCGTCATTGTGGATTGTAGAAGTCAAGTCGGCAAGAGAATGCGGGCCAGGGAAGTGTAGAGACTCAGGTCGAGGACGGGCGAGGCGGCTGGGACGAGCGTCGGAGGAGATGGCGGGGAGCCGAGCCTGTGCGGGCGGGAGGCGTCGCAGTCGTACGTCGGGTCGACAAAGTTGCGGACAATTGATGGAAGAGATGTTTATCGTGACGTCGGGCGCAAGCGAGAGTGAATTCGGCGGTGGGCAAGTCGTTCGGAGGGTTGGCGCTGGCAAACGATTCACCACCTTATCCCTGATGGTGGCGCTCAAATCGGCATCAATCGCATGCTTTCCCCTCGGGATGGTCGCAAAAGATGAGTCGTCTCCGTCGATAAGACAAGATATAGACCAGTCGTAAAGCTGTCCGGATGTATTTAAGAAAATGAAGCGGGCAGAACGAGAGAAACAGAAAGCGTCGTCGTGCAACGTGCGGACGTGGGTATCGTGAGCGTGGCTACAGATACAAGCTGTAGAACTCTGGGTCCACGGTGCAGAGGTCGCAGCAGGCGATAGTGGCAGGGTGAGGTAAGGTACAACACGGCGGAGAGAAAGGCGTCGGCGGACGATGGGACGGATTGGATGGCGGACGGGACGGTGAGGTAAGTCGGGGTCGACCCAAGGTGTAAGGGACGGGATGCCAAATGGTGGGTGGCCGCTCAGTACAGTGCAGGAGCCAGCAGCGCAACATGGAAGCAACAACATTGGATTGCACGGGGTAAGGTGCCTGCCTACCTTACCTACCTTAAGGTACCTCACCTAGGTACCTAAAGGCAAGGGTGCCACACAGCCCGGGCTTAGGTACCTCAGGTTCCTGCCCTGAGGTGTTATGTTATTGACGCTCTTAGCCGAACAGGGAGCTAGCGTTGACGGCAGAGCAACAACCCAACGGGCCAACGGCCAGAGTCCCTCCCGGTCACAATGCCTACCTACCTACCTAGGGGGCACTCACTGGTGCTTTGACTCCCTGTAGGCCCCGTCCCGTCCCTTCCCTTAGGTCCATCTCCGTGTCCCTGGCTGTGTTGGCCGCGAATATGGACGCGACGAGACTTACCTTACTTACCTCACACCTTGATCTGAGGACGCGGGCGCATCACGCCTGCAGTACCTTACCTCAGCGGAATGATAACAATGGCGTCGGGGGAGAACGGAAACCACAACAAACACCCCGCCACCAAGGAACCCGTGAGCGAGATACGCGATGGCGAATTGCTTTTTCAATTCCTGCGTATCTCTTTGAGAATTGGGGTTTGAGGTTCAGCCAGAGTTTTAACACGGCCGACGACTGGAGGCCCTTCCGCACTACGTCCATACTGTCCTGAAATATCTTCTATTTCAGGTAAGGCACCTCATCGGAGTTGTCGACGTGCCTGGGTAATGTAGGGTATCCAAGTTGAGCATGATTTCCACGCGGCGACATGATCCTCAACTTCGTCAGGTTTCTCCTTCGAGTTGACAATCAAAGCCAGGCATCCTGGACAATCCACAGTAGCCCCTAACACACCTACATGTAAAATATCTGAAAATGGGAGAACTAGGGTCAAGCAGTGTGTGTGAGAGAAAGAGATCCATAGTAGAGAGAGAAAAAGAGAGGGAAAGCGGTGGGTCAACTGTCGCGCTTTTCGGACCAGCGTGTCTCGTGAAGCCGCGCCGAAGTCCCTTCTGTTTGTTTTTCCATTGTTGACATGCATGCATCCCGCCAGCGGCCAGCCAGGCCGGCCATGGGGCTGGAAGGTCCACGTCTCCACGTCTCCACGTCTTGCGCCAGCCAACACGTGCTGAGCACTATTGTTGTCGCAGTGTTTTGTTTGCTCTTTTTCCCTCTTCTCCCGGACCCGAAAATTCGCGCAACAAGACCCCTGATTCCCTCCCGTGTCCCGCGTCTCAGGCCCCCTCCTCACCCCAGCCACCTAGGTGAGCAGAGGTAGCTTAGGTAGATTAAGCTCGCTATGTATTGGGGTATGTGGATACACCCAGCCACTGTGTTCTGTGCAGGCATTTGATACCAGTGATATTGTGAGCCTGGCCTACGGCCACCCCTATTACATAAGCATATGTGTACATAGCTGCATCGACTCCATCGGGTCCCATACTAGCAATCCATCCTTCTATAACCACACCTTATAGTACTATACCTCATAGTAGTAGCACGAAAAGGTGTATCCGCAGCCTTAATCAGGTACTAATTTTTTCCTACTATATTAGTAGAAAGAACTAGATATAAATATTATTAAATTATAAAATTAGCTATATTAGTAGTTCTAATTTTAATTAATTAAGTATTATTAAAGAGGGATCTTATTACTAACTAAAGTCTATACTTAGGTATAGAGATTATCTTACTTCTAATACTACTTAATAATTTCTCTTAACCTCCTAACTATATATCTCTTTATTTCTACTTCTATTACTTCTACTTATCTTTTATACTTATTAATATTTAGATTCTATTAAATCCTAATCTAGAACTATCTTTTCTATATTAAATTTACTTTATATAACTATTAATTTTTAAATATAATTAGATTCTATTTAACTAGTATAATCTAGGCTTAGATTATATTAGACTCTACTAATCTTAAGTTCTAGACTTTATAATATTAGATCTTAACCTTAGATATAACTCTAACTACTTAATCTATTTACTAATAAGTCTAAGTCTAATCTAGTTACTTAGAATAACCTCTATATTACTATTAAGATTATTATAACTATCCTACTTAATTTAGTAAGCCTTACTATCTACTTAGTAGATTAGAACTCTAAATATATTTTTAAAGTATTTCTTTATAACTAATACTATAGAGCTTTAGTTTTTAATAAGTTATAAGTCTAAAAAGCTATATAAATTAAGTTACTACTTTTACTACTACTTACTTTAATAAAAACTACTTCTATACTATTCTTACTAGAAGATATTATTTAACTAATAACTAGTTTTAAAAAGCTTAATCTATATAAAAAAGACTTAGTTAGCCTTTCTAGTAAACTATAAATTAGACTTATTAATTTTAGTTCTAAAAGTAAAACTACTTATAATTATAGGAGATTAGATTCTATTTTTAACTAGGAATCTCTCTCTAATATTAAAGAACTTTACTAAGATCTATATTAATTTAGATCTAGAATTAAAAATAAGATACTTAAATCTAGTAACTTATCTAGATCTAAATTAAAACTAGTATTTCTAACTACTAAAGCTATAGTTATTATAATAAATACTGCTATATAGAATTAATATTAAGCTATTAATTAAAACTTTACTACTATAATAGCTAAAGCTTTTAAGTAGAACTAGACCTAGAATCTAATATTAACCTTAAACTTATATTATAGTAGTAATAGTAATAGTAATAATAGCTAGAACTAATCTTTTAAGTCTACTAATATTAGTATCTTTAATTTTAAGTTTAAAGATCTATATTAATTAGGAATAGTATTAGATAGTAAGATAACTATCTATATTAATATCTATACTTTTATAGATTATATTAAAGATCTAGCTATAATAAAAACTAATATCTAAGTTTACAAGGTTTAAACTTAGTATCTATAGGGATCTATATTAGTGTGGTATTTATAGGTTCTAACTAAGGTTAATCACAAACTTCTCTAATTTATACTTATCTCTATTATTATAGCTAAACTGCTTAAGCAGTTTAAGCTTTATTATAGTAATATTATATTATAATAGAAGTTATTATTTTATAGATTAATAGACATTAGTAATAAGGATATTATAATATATATATAACTTATAATCTGTAATATAAAAGCCTGTAATATAAATAATATTATATTTTAACTCTGTACTATTTATAAATCTTTTAATAGAGCTATTAAGCTAGTTATCCTACTTCTAAATAACTTAACTACTCTTAAAATATTCCTCTAATTTATTTATTAATAAGAATTAACTATAAAGATATTAGTATCTAAGTAGTTACTATAGACCTATTATTATAGCTCTAACTATAACTCTATAAATAAGAATAATAACTTATATATTTTATATAACTAGATAGGTTATACTATTATATTTAATAGGAACTTTAATACTAACTAACCTTAGAATTCGCTTAATAGTAGATTTAGTTAGAATAAGCTCTAGATTAAGAACTAAACCTTTAGCTTATATTAATAGTAGTAAAGCTAGAATCTAACTAGCTTTAGACCTTAATAGAACTAACTAAATTAGTATACTAAGTTCCTAATATTATACTAATTCTATAACTAGTAATCTAATCTTAATTCTAACTTATAGTTAGACCTAGAATAACTTAAGCTAGTATTAGAGAACTATTATCTTAGATAGAATATAAGTATTAAGACTAATCTAGTATAATCTGTATATTATAGTAATATAAGTTCTATATCCTTAGGAACTCTAATATTTCTATCTAAGCTAGATAAATATTAGCCTCTATTAGTTACTAATAATATAGATAAGCTCTAAGTATTATTCTATAATAATTAAATTATAGATATTACTAATCTTAAATAGATTAAACCTAGTAGTAACTTTAACTTTATATAATTTAAAGATAGTTATAAAGATATATATTTTATAGCTATAATACTTCTAGAGAAACTATACTTTATAACTTAGAGAAAGTACTAGTTCTATAAATAACTCTTCTCTAGTAATAATTAGCTTTATAAATATATTTATAAAGATTATACTAAGAATATTTCTAATCTTAAACAACTTATTATAGCTTTCTTTAGTAAGTTATCTTCGTACTATAGCAGTTCTTATAACTTACTAGTTACTATTCTAAGTAGCCTAAGCTAGCCTATCTAAGTAAGGTTATCTATAGACTTATTAACCTAAGTTAGTGCTAGATTTAGATTCTATTTATAGTTCTACTTATAATACTAGATTATTTCTAACTTAGATTAGAACCTATCTATATAACTTAATATCTATAGAGATATAGGTTATTCTTTATTACTACTTAATAGAACTATACTTAAATAATATTAGCTTATAACTAAGATCTATACTAGATCAGTCCTCTTTATAGTTAAAGATATTAGCGAATCTTTATATTATATAGATTAATATATTATTCTAGATCTATATTTCTATAGTATTCTAATCTCTACTAGATAAGATACTATTACTATAATATAATAAGAACTATTTATTATAGATAATCTGTCTATAAATATACTAATTAGTATAGATTATCTAGGTTTAGAATAATTTAATATTATTAATAGCAAAAGTTTTATAATTATTAGGTCTTATAATATTAAGATCTTTATAGTAGTATAGCATAATAAATCCTACTATAAAGCAAGAGTTATAGCTAAGTCTAAGACTATTATTCCAGCCTAATCCTTAATATTAGTTCTAGTTTATTATTTAATCTTAAATACTAATATTAAGCAAGATATACTTTTTAAGCTTATAGATCTCTTTATTATAACTTATACTATAATAATAGATATCTCTTTATTAGATATTCTAGTTATAATAATATAAACTCTAATTAGATCCTTAACTAGAACTAATTTATTAGCTACTTTATCTCTATTAACTTATCTACTTAGGTATAATATATTAATAAATCTAAATCTACTATATTAGAATTTATACTTAAAGAACTATATTAACCTAAGAAGTATATAATTAAAGCTACTCTGATCTAAAATAAGCAGACTTATATCTATATAACTAGTATTAAAGTCTATAATTACTAACCTAATACTAATAATATTAAAGCTATCTTTATAGAGTTTAAGTATATTTTTAAGGAATCTAGCTTTACTATTATTTCTAAAGATTAATAGATATAAGTCTATTTTAAACTAGATTAGGATAAGTAAATACTATATAAATATAAGATCTACCTACTTAGAAGCTTAGAATAAAGTATTATTAACTATACTATTAATAAACTAAGTTAGAAGCTTTACTACACCTTAATATAAGTTCTTTTTATATTCTTAGTTTTTATTATCTAGTAAGAAAAAGAGGCTAAAACTAATCCTAAGATCTAAATAGATTTTAAATCTAAACTAGATCTAAATATATAATTAGATCTAGATATAATAACTATAATAGTATCTATACCTATAGAACTTATAAAGCTATAAAATCTAACTAAAGATTATAAAGGCTAAATAGTTATTAATATCTATCTTCTTAATAATATAGCTCTAACTAATACTTACCTTATAAAAACCTAAGATAAGATTATTATAAAGTATATAGATATAACCTATATCTTAATATTTAATACTATAGCTTTCTATTACTAATAGTATATATATTTAAGTTCTTAATAAGTATTTATAATTATTATTTATAAGGGCTAGTTTACTTTTTAATATTTAGTAATAAGATATAAGAATTATAACGCCTATATTTAGCACTAAATAGATTCTATTCTAGTAGATACTAATAGAGTATTATACTATAATAATATTATTATTATATCTAAAAGTTTTAAGAACTATATCTATAATCTTTATAATATATTCTAAGCGCTTTCTAAGGTTAATATCTTATTAGGACTAGATAAATCTTTTACTAGATTCCTTATAGCTATTATTCTCAGTAAGTTAGTTAATTCTTTTAGATTAAGTATATCTATAACTAAGTTGCAAACTATTAAGGCTATTAAGTTTCTAACTATTTTACGTTTACTTAAGTACTTCTTAGGACTTAGATCTAGTTTATACTACTATATACCTTATTATACTACTATTACGGAATTATTAGAAGATTATAAGATAATATTACTCTATACTTATTAATATCTTAACTTAGATAGAACTATAAAGATTAGCAAGATATTAAAACTAGCTTATAAGTTCTAGGTAACTATAATTAATATATTAATGCTAACTACTAAAGAATCTAATACTTTTATAGTATTAAAATCAGCTTTTATATTATATATAATCCTAATATACTTCTTACTTAAGTAATAACTCTATATTAAGTTTAATATTTCTAGAGATAGTATTAGAGTATAAGTTTTCTATATTAAGGACTTAGTTACTACGACTTTTATAGATAGGTAGTACCTGCTTAGGAATACTATTAAACTAATCTTATTTATTTTATATACTCTTAGTACTACTAAAAAGAAGTATTAGTTAACAGAACTTAAGGTTATAGAATATATCTAGACTATTTTGAAAACCTAGTATTAGATCTAATTTATATAACTAGTACTAGTTATTCTATTTACTAATTATAAAGCTATTATTAATATCTAATCCTACTAGGTTAATAATATTACTAACTTAATAGTATATATAACTGTAAATAAGAAGCTAGTCTATATAATAGAATATATCTTAATTTGATCTTTATATTATCTATAAGCCTAGTAAAAATTATCTAGTACTAGATATACTTAGTAGACTTCCTACTAATAATATTACTATACTTAATATACTTAATATATTAGATATCCTACTAGATAATTACTTAACTAATCTTATATTTATAGCTGAAGTAAATTAATAACTATCTATCTGTAATCTGATCTATACTAATCTAATCTAGCTTCTATTTATCAGTAAATTCGACTACTTACCTCTAGAACTAATTAAAGTTGCTGGAATCCTATTAAAAATAGACTTAGTTATATAACTAGCCTCTGTAATAATAGAGATTTTATTAGATTTTAAAAATAAGATCTAAGCTAGCTATAAAACTAATCTAGTTTAGTATAAGATTATTAATATAATTTGCTAGAATATAAAGTTTAATACTAATAACTATACTAAATTACTATTCTAGATTAAATATAGTATTCTCTAGAAAATAGATTCTAATTATATCTTATAACTCTATATTTCCTAATCCTATCTTAGTAATATCTTTAACTTAATTTATAATAGTAACTATCTTAGTTATAATAAATTATTAGAGTTTATATCTTAATACTATATTTATAATAGTCTTAAAGAACTATAGAAATACCTGCTTAACTACTTATAATACTAAGTATTCTAAATCTAGTATTATAAAGCTTATAGTAACTTATAATCTATTTTACTACTGCTTTACCTATACTATATAATCTTAATTAACTTTATACTAGTATTACTACTATCTAAAGAAGGTTTTAATATAGCTCTAGTTATAGTTTATAAGATATCTAAAAAGATCTTTATTATCTTAGGTAAAACTATAGATACTATAGAGAAATAGGGAATATAACTTAGATACTAACTAATATCTTCTAACTAAGGTTTTCCTAAGATTATTATCTCTAATTAAGATCTAAAATTCTTATCTATAATATAGAAATCGATCTAAAATAAAGCTAGTATAATACTACTCTATATAACTACTTACTACTTTTAAACTAATAGCTAGATAGAATATATAATCTAGACTATTAAATTAGTATTTTAATATTATTTCTATTTTTTTAAGTCTTAAACTATAGCCTAATTACTTATTTTAATTAGAGTTTAAATTTAATTATATAAAATCTATATTAACCTAGTTATTACTTAATAAGATTATTAAAAGCTTTATACTTAATAATATCTTACTGCTAATATCTTATAATTTATAACTATATGTTATTTAGCTCCTACCTACTTAAATTTCAGCTTATAATACTATTACGATATTTATACTTATAATAAAATAGTATTCTAATTACTAATATATAACTAAGTTCTTTAATATTTATAATAAGGTCTACTTATAACTATATAAAGGATATAATATCTCTAAAGCTATAATTCTAAGATTAAAATATAGATAATGCTATATAAGACTATTTACTATTATAGAATATATTAGCTATACTATTTATAGACTTATATTTCTACCTTACTTTAAGATCTATAATATTATATCTATTAACTATTTAGAACTTATAACTTATATAGATCTTTATAATTACTAATTACTACTAATCCTACTAATCTTAGCTAAAGATAAATCCTTTATTATTAATATAATCCTCTAGGAATATAATCTAAAATCTAGTAAGTAATACTTTATCTCTTATAAATATCTAGGTCTAGATTATTACTAATAGATATATTAATCTAATCTTATAAAACTTCTAACTTATAATAAACTAATATTAGTATAGAACTAGAACTACTAAAATTAATATTATTAAGAATAATACTAAATTATAAAAACTATAAAATCGTAAAAACTATAAATTAACTAAAACTATAATAGATTAAAGATAATTAGGATTTAGATATCTAGAAATAGCTTTAGAATAGATTTAGTAGGGGAATTAGTAACTAGTAAAGGTACTAGTATTTTAGAGGGGGGTATACTATAAGCCTAGCCTACGGCTACCCCTATTACATAAGCATATGTATACATAGCTGCATCAACCCCATCAGGTCCTATACTAGCAATCCATCCTTCTACAACCACACCTTACGGTACCATACCTCACAGATATCTTGAGCACTTCCGCCTGGAACGCCCCTCTTTTGATGGCTTTTTCTTCCCGTGAAAGTAGTTGCGACAATACAGGAACATATCCTGCTGGCCAAACGATAGCATGCATTCCATGGCGGGGAAGAGTAAGACGAGAGGGAGCCACCCCAATAAAATAATAATAATAATAATAATAATAAAAGGAGACAAGAAGGGGCAAGGGATCAGAAGCTGGGGCGCGACGCGAAGCAGAAGGCTATAAATTTGTTTCTCGGCGGTTCCTAACTAAGTGGCAGGTACGATACGTCATGTGAACCACCCACGCGTGACGGGCGACGCGTAGAACGCGTAAAGAGCACCACGCGACAAGTGTTCCGTTCCATTATCTCGTCTCACATTCGGGGGCGCCCAATACAGTTTGAAAAGAAGGACCTGCTTACTGTTTAGAGTTCTGCACTCCTTTCACTCCTTCGCAATCACACAAGACACCCCCAGCCCCAGCCTGCATCCAATTGGCAGACACGGATGCCTCGACGACAGCAGTCAGTCTTTCACTACCTTAGGTTCGCTGTGCTATTGGCTCCCTTGCCGCTTCCATGCATTCGATGGGCTTCTCGCGCTACAGCTCCCCCTCATTGAGCAACAAACTCGACTGCAGTCTGCATGGCCATCTCTCTCGACCCTGGAAGCGTGATATCCTTGCCCATGCTTGTGAGCATGCAAGGCACCAACGTCGCACATGGGATGAGATTACCGTCAACGGGCACTGACAAGTGCGATGACTTGCTGTCGGTCACAACACGACCTTGGTAGTTGTTTCGATTCTACCTATCGGCGCGACTATAATTCGCCGTTCCAATCACACCCGCCTCTCGCGTGAGCGCTCCATCATTGCCGACTACTATCATAAGCATCACGATGACTGTCTACTCCTGGCGGATCGTCGTTTAGGTATCTATCCCCCCTCCGGATTCAAACAATCCCGAGCGGGCTAGTCAATGTGCCCGTCGATGGTAATGACAGGCAACGTCATTCCTGGATTGCCATGGACACAGCACCTGTGGCGCAGATAGTCAACAATCCGCCATCCCGCGCTAATTACCTTGAAAGGAGATTCCAGCAACGCCTAGCCTGTTGCTTCGGCCAACATTGACAGCGGCACGCTGTTGAAGACTCTTTTGGTCATTGAAGACCATCAGTCCGGGGGCTGGTCTTGTTCGGTCTCGGTACTTTGCCGCGTGCTTCCCCAGCCGAATTGTTTAGTATATATGCAGATCCGGAGAGAGACATTGATCCTCCCCTGTGGAAGCTGGGCGCTGATGCACGATACGAGATTTGAAAAGTGATAGCCCTGCCGTCAACAAAGAATACAGACATCAAGCAACGACAAGCCACTGATTATTCCTTTGGCTCGGTCAGCATCGCGGCGTGGCCATGAGTAACAACGCCGTACGAGAGAAACAGCGTGGTTGCGACCCACGAGAGATCGCAATAACGGTACAACGATTCAGGACTCAAATGGTGGTACCAGTCTCGACCGTCGGCAGAGATATAACAATCAGCAAAACGTCCCTACAAGTCGTCTTCGTGAGGGCATCGTCCGTTCGCCGATTTGAGCTTTCGATCGCAGCTCCGGGGATCGAGCGAGCACGGGCTCCTGGCTGTTTTCTGGCTTGCTCTGGTTGTCCAAGCTCATGGCATCGGTCCCAAACATTTCGCCCAGCCAAATGACGCGCTGGTCAATTCGGAAATGGTCCCCAACCTAGCCCCGTCTGTCATATGCCACTTTGCGGTTTTGCTAGGTCGGGGGCGCCGCGCTTTTCCTCGATTGGGACCTTGGACGTGGTTCGAGGGTCGGCCGCGGTGGGGCCGATGCCGAAACTGGTCAAGGCATCGAATATCCCGCCCCACAGCATTCAACCACTACCCAAGACGTTGGCCAAAGAAGTTCAAAGTTGGAGCGTGAATATCCCCGTCATGGCATGGCACGGACAGCAATTCTCTTGTCTCGTGGCGAGTGTACCGCAGTAGCCGGTCTAGCCCGGCAGACCCTGACAACGTTGCTCTTGGTGCCGGCCGGCGACAGACTTGCCGAGGAGCACTGCAGGCGACGATATCACTTAGTACCTTGGTAGCAAGTGGCGTAAGCCAAAAGTTACACACAATTCTACATACACAATTAGAGTACCTATCTTATACTTAACACTTTATAAGTTTTTTTATATAAAACTAATATAGAGATTAAAAGGTATTAACACTATCTAGGTCTTTATCTAGATACTTTATAAGATAAATAAGCTATTTAAATATAAGAAATTTTAAATATAATATTCTTAGTAGATATATCTATAAATATATAATAACTAGCTTACTATATTATTAATTAAATAATACTTTATATAATATAGATCTTAATATATATCTTAACTACTATAATAAGAACTATAAACTAAAGTTTTATACTGAAGTTTTTATATATTATATAATAAAAGAACTTTAATTATAGTATTATAAATAATGTTATAAATATACTTAGAGTACTAATAAAATATATTAATAATCTTAGTATACTACTATTACTACTAAATAGTAAAATAAGAAAAGTATTTATAGCTATTCTAGTTACTAAAATTAAATTAAAAAGATATAACTTATTACTTAGAAAAGAGAAACTCTTATATTATATTTAAAGAAACTTTATAGTTATATACTGTTAGCATAGGTATAAGAGTATTTAAGGGCGTAGTATATGCGCCTATATAGTATAGGGTTATAGATAGAGATATATTATAATAAAAAGTGATAATCCTCAGCATTTATAGGTATTTATTTGTATAGATAGTTGATAGAGAAGGAATGTATTATGATGATTCTGGTTGATATAGTTAGCAGGTTACATTCTAAGGTAGGGAAAAAGGAGGGGAAAGATAACCTGAAACATAAGCTATAAAGCTCTTAATTACATAAGTAGGATTATATAATATAAGGGATTACGTAAGCATTTATAAAGTTATAGGTTATAATAAACTAAACACTTTTATATAAGGTTATATATAAAAGTCTATTCGTTTATTTATATAGAATATTTAAGTAAGTATTATTCCTATATATTATTATTATTATATTAAGACGTTATATATTAATATCCCCTCTTAAGGTATATATAGTTAATATAAAGGTATATTTAAAGTATATAGCTTACTCACTTAATATATATATATATATATAGGTATAAAAACTTAAAACCTAGTGGGAAAAATAAGAAAAATATTCCTATATATAATATATTTATAACTAGTTAAAAAACTCTTATTAAATAACCTTATAGGTAAAAGGTTTTAAGAGAAAAACTAGTATATATTTTAGTAATAATAATATTATTACTATTATTATAATAAATAATACTTAATAATATAAGAAATATAACTTTACCTAAAGGCTTAGTTAAAATATCAGCAATATTAGATTTAGTATTAATATGAAATAATACTATATCTTTATTTAATAAAGAGTCTCTAGTAAAATAATATCTCATATTAATATGCTTAGATTTTTTATGAAATTCAAGATTTTCAGCTAGTTTTTTAGCTATAATATTATCTATAAATATTTTAGGCTTATTTATTAATTTAAATCCTAGATTTTTAAGATTAAAATTATAAGTATTATATAGATAAATAGCTTCTTTAACTAATTTAGTTAAAGCTATATATTCAGCTTCATAAGTAGATAAAGCTACTGTTTTTTGCTTTATAGAGCTATAAGATATAATATTATATAAGCCCTAATAAATATATAAACTGATATAGATTTTCTATTATCTAGGTCTCTAGCCTAATTAGAGTCTGAATAACCTATTAAATCCTAAATTATATTATTATTATAGTTATAATAAATCCCCTTATTAAGATATTTATTTAAATAACCCTATAGATAATCTAAAGCAGAAAAATACTCTTTAGAAGGGTTTATAGTATATCTTAATAAGATGTTAACTGTAAGAGCTATATTAAATCTAGTTTTTAAAGCTAGATATAGTAAAGCTCCTATTTACTGTTAAAATTATAATATTTCTTTCTTAGTTATATAATATTTATTTATATGCAATTTTATATTATCTTTTATAGGTATTATTAATAGGTTTATATTAGTTTTATTATATTTATTTAATATTTTTTATATATATTTTGTTTAATATATAAAAATAGACTTATTTTGCTTATCTATATCAAACTTATAACCTAAAAATATATTAAGCTTCCCTAATAGTTAAATTTTTATATATTACCTTAAATTATTATATATATAATCACTAGTAGCAGTATTATTAGTTGCTAGTAATATTTATCTATATAGCAATATATTATAGCTTTATTTTTATTTTTATTTAATATATATACTACTTATTATAGGGTGAAACAATAAATCCTAATTTTAATAATATTCCTTTTAAATAGTTATACTATAGTCTAGGACTTTATTTTAAACCATATAAAGCTTTAATAAGCTTACAGCAATATTTATTATTTTTTGATTTATAATTAGGATTAGGATTAAATTCTAATTTATTAGTAGTTTTATTATAAATAAAACTAGTAGGTATAGCAGTATAAATATCTATATCTATATCTGCGTGAATAAAAGTAGTTATTATATTATATTATAATAAAATCTAGCTTTTTTTATAGCAAAAATTACTATAAATCTATAGCTCTTAAGTTTATAAGTAGTAGAAAAAGTTTCTAAATAATTAATACTAATATATTAATTAAAACCTTAAGCTACCTATCTTGCTTTATATTTATAGGTATTTTTTTTTTAATTTCATAGTATATACCTATTTACTGCCTAATAGATAAATATTATCTAGTATTTATATAATTTTCTAAGTATTAATATCTTCTATTTAAGTTATCTCTAATTATATAGCCTAAATCTAATTATCTTTATAAGGAGAATTTAAGGCTTACTTAATATTAGAGGGCTCATCTAATATAATAACTAATAGTATATATAAAGCTTTATTATTATTAGTTATAATATTATTATTATTTATTTTATAACCTTTTAAAACAGGGTAGTCTTCTAAAGTAAATAATAGTGCACTTTCATCAAAAATATTATTTTTAACTATATTATTAACCTATTAATAGTCTTTTTTAGCTTTATCTGTTATAGAGGGGATTTCTATAAAAAACTTAGATTTATTAGTATTTATTTCTCTATTATTAATACTAATAGTTTTCTTACTATTATTATTCGTCGTACTTATATTAGTATTAGTACTCTAACTATTATTATAGGATATAGTACTATAATTTTTATTGCTAGTATTAATATTATTATTATTATTATTATTATTATTTTTATTAATATTAATACTAGTCTCATCACTTAGATTCTTAAGAGTAGGATTTTTAGTAATATTATTACTATTTATAGTAATATTTTTATTACTATAAGAGATAGATTAACTAGATATATCTCTTTGTAGATTATATTAGGTAGTACTCTGTTTATCATTATTAGGTATAGTACTACTATTAGTATCCTTAAAGCGGGTATTTATGCTTATAGGAAGCTCTTTATAATAAGAAATAAAAGTATTCTCTAAGATTTTAACGTTATAAGACTATAAAGCTCTCTTTAGTTATATATCCTAGATTTTATACCTATTAGATCTATAATTAATTATAAAGCCTTAACGTGCTCTTATGTCTAATTTCCTAATTTTAGGATCTTTATTCTTATAGTAGTATAAGCTACCCCACACCTTAATATTATTTATATTAGGTTTTATTTTATTTTTTAATTCATAAGGCGTTATATAATTAATAGAGGAATGTGGAGTCTTATTATATATATAAAGAGTAGTATAAAAGGCTTCACCCTATAAGTAGTATAGTAAACCTAAGTTATATAGTATTATTCTTATTTTATTAACTATAGTGCGTATAGTACGCTTTATAAGTCTGTTAGGTTTATGCGTATAAGGAGGTCTTATATTATAGATAATCCCACTATTAAGATATATAGTTTAATACGTTTATTAGAAAATTCTTTACCTCTATCAGTAGAGATTTCTTTTATTCTTTTATTATTATTATTATTATTTACTTCTGCTTGAAATTCAAGAAAAGTATTACTTATAGTTTCTTCAGTTTTATCTTTAAGTAATTTTCCCTAGACGAATCAGGTATATTTATCTATAAAGATAATAAATAAATTATATTTATTATAAGTAGTAGGCGTTATAAGCCTATATAAATCTGAAGCTATATAATCTAGATAATCTAGATTTTTATTATAAACCTATGATTTACTAACCTTAGTTACAAATTTGCCTTCAAAACAGGCTTTATAAAGTAGTAATTTATTATTATTTATATTATTATTATTTATATTTATATCTGAAATTATATTATCTTTTATTTTTAAACGACTTTGTATATAAATATGACTAAGACGTTGATGCTATAGTTAGAAGCTATTATTATTATTATTATTATTATTTATATTTTTATTAGTTATAGTATTATATATATAATTATTATTATTATTAATAGGAAATTAGAAGAAATATAAATTATTTCGTTTTACCCCTATAGCAATAATATAATCTTTCTTAATATTATATAAAATAGGTTATTTCTATATAATAGAAGCAATACCTAATAAATCTAACTTAGATTAACTAAGTAGATTAATACCTAGTTCAGGTATATAATAAACATTTTCTAATATAATTTTATTATTATTAAGATATATAATTAAATCACTTTTTAGTAAAGAAGTAAGACTTTTTGCTTCTCTCTATTTAATAGGTTTATTTATTTTTATTTTATTTACTAAAAGAGTGTGGTTTTTAACTACATATATAGTAGCAGCAGTATTAATATAAAAATCAACCGTTTTTTCAATTTAGTTAAAACTCCTAACTTTTTCTTGTTCCTTAATAACAGATTAGTTAATTAAATAACCTAAAGAAGGATTATTAGTATATTTATTTATATTATAAAGAGGAGTAGTAATATAACCTATATTTTTAAAAATAATATCTTCTTCTTCTTTATTAGAAGATAAATCTATTAATTCTATAGAATTAGGATTATTTAAAGATATATAAGGGGTAATATTACTAGTAGTAGTTATATTAACTACTTCTTTCTCTTTTTTTTTAATAGCAGTAGTATTAGTGGGTTTTTTCCACTAACTAGGTGCTTTTTCAGGATGTAAGAAAGCGTAATTTTCTTCAGAATGGTTGGTTTTCTTGCAATTTTTACAGTATAAATCTTTCTGTTTTTTCCGGGGTTTTTAGATATTTTATTATTATCCTTCTTTTTATTATTTTTATTATTTTATTTGATTTTTTATTATACTTATTACCCTTAGTAGTAGTATTATTAACTACTTCTTTACTTCCTTTTCTCTTATACTTGTCTAGAAGACTAGTATATAAAGAGTTAAGGGTATAGGCAGAAGGGATAGTCCTAAGAGACTGAGTTATAGAGGTTATAAAAGCCTTAAAAGTCCTGTTTAGACTATTAAGTATATAAGCTATAACTACTTAATCAGGTAGTCTTAGCTAGTTATAAGATAAATTATCTATAAGTTCTTTTATTTTATTAATATAATCTTCTATAGAATTAAAGTTATCTAAAGAAGTATTAAAGAACTCTTTATAGGTTAAAAACTTGTTTATAAAACCTGTAGGCTTATATAGCTTTTTAAGGTGATCCTAGGCTTTAAAAGTACTATTATCATCCTTAATTACTCTTAAAAGGCCGTCTTTATAGAGTAATTATATATAGCTTAAAGCCTTATTACCTTTATCTGTATTAATATTAGATTTAGGTTGAGTTAAATCTATAGTTATATCTTTACTTATAAGGAAGGCTTTAATATATATAGCTTATACCTTATAATTCTCAGAGCCTATAAGCTTAGGCATATCAACCTTTAAGTTAGCTATTATTACCTTATAGGATATAGTGTATAGTTATAAGCCTTATAAAGGTCAAATAATAGTGAGGTTATATAACTACAGAAGCTATTAATATATAGTACAGTAGTTTATACTATAACGTTATATAACAGCTATAAACCCAGAGGTCTAGGGTTTAACTATTAAAAAAGGAGAGTTTTTTCCTTATAACCTTCTCTTTAATTAATATCTTCTTTAGTTAGACTATAGTCTAACTAAAGAGATAAGTATCCTATATAATAAGTTAGTTAAGAAGAAGTCTATTAAGCTATAAATATAGGTCTAAACTAGATTAAGAGTAGACTAGAGAATAGTTTAAATAGATAATCTGAGGGATATAAATTAAATAAAGTAGTAGTAAGAGACTATCTATTTAGGGAAGGATTAATAGAAGTATAGTTAATTTATATAGGATTAGTTATATAGATTTAAAGAAAGTATATCTCGTAGAACTAAACTACTAGTCTAGCTAGTATATCTAATTCTATAAAAGTAGTATAGATAGAAAATCGTTTAAAAGAGTAGTTTTCAGTATATATAGCCTTTATATATAAATAAAGCTTAATAAAGAAGTAAAGTAAAAGTAAAGAGGTAGTAAGAACTGAAGTTATCTCTAAGCTAAGCTTATAACCTATTAGTATAAGTATAAGAGTATTCAGAGGTGTAGTATATATGCTTATATAGTATAGGGTTATAGATAGAGATATATTATAATAAAAAGTAATAATCCTTAGTATTTATAGGCATTTATTTATATAGATAATTAATAGAGAAAGAATGTATTATAATGATTCTAGTTAATATAGTTAGTAAGTTACATCCTAAAGTAGAGAAAAAGGAAGAGAAAGATAACCTGAAATATAAGCTATAAAGCTCTTAATTACATAAGTAGGATTATATAATATAAGGGATTACGTAAGTATTTATAAAATTATAGGTTATAATAAACTAAACACTTTTATATAAGGTTATATATATAAAAGTCTATTCGTTTATTTTATATAGAATATTTAAATAAGTAGATTATTCTTATATTATTATTATTATTATATTAAGACGTTATATATTAATATATACTATTAAATAAAAACTAACTTTATATATAGTAGAAATAATAATACTTATTTAAACTACTTTAATAAACTAAAATATATAGCTTAGTACGCTAATCTTTAATAGGCGTATATATTACTCTAGGGGATAGATAGGGATAGGGATAAATAGAGATAGTGTAGGGACGGGGATAAACATAAGTACATAGTAATCTAATACAATACATAGTCCAAGTTACACTATGTTCCTTCGAAAAGGAGCGACGATATCACGCTCATCACCATCGCTGCTGACATCGTGGCATCCTTCACCACGGACTACCCTAAACGTTACTCTATATTGGCTTACTATTGCCTTTCGGGCTACGGTGCCTGTCGACGATGGCATGTACCGCATCCTCTAATCCTTGCTCCTTTTCTCGTCCGTCTCAATGCCAGTTCTGCCTTTTGTTACAGCGGCTTGATACTAGGAAGCCAGGCCATTCTGCCCCGTCAAGCCCGCAGATCCTCTCGTTGGGTGCAGCCGCACACCATCTTCGTCCTTAGCAAGGTTGATGGCGACGGTTCCCAGGACTCCTAGTCCTTTCATTGGTGCAGCAGCGAGACTGCTTCCCAAAGGCGTATCTTCGACTGCGCAAACCCGTCTTGAGCTACCTGGTCGCCCCTTGTCGCCCAACGAGTATGTCAAGGCATCCTGGTATCATCAAGCTGCTGTGTGGATGGATGACGGATGACGGTTCTCCTGCCCGAAGCCAATGCCCATGGACCGTGCTGAGCTCGTACGCTTCAGACAAACCATCTGACTAGTCCCAACCCGTCACCAAAGCCTAGAGTTGTCATCAGCCCGACAAAGAGTAATTTGAGAGCCGGGCATGGCCCTTTCAGCCATGAAAATTCTCCTGCACTGCCAAGAGCGATGCTCGAGGAGGCTAGCCAAATCGTCTTACCCATCCACCCATTGTGACGACCTCTGAAGAATCCACCACAACACAACGCTGTGGGTTTTGATCCTTTGGTTTGCCGCAATATCGACAACGCTTGATTCATTGCCTGAATCAGACTGACGGCGAGGGGCACGGCCAGGCGATTTGGCGTGTACCTGACACCCTTGATTCGGCTCGCTCACGGGCCTACGTGCCTGACATGCAGCTTGCGCTTCTTGCTTCGTCCGTCAATAGTCCCATCTTGTCGTCGTCGATCGTTGATCAGACCTGTGTGTACTTTGGCCGAGCCCCCCGTCTTTGATCAAACCCCCCCGCTGTTCAGATGGCGGCGCCCCGACGCTTGTGGAATGACGTTGCAGGAGCCAATGGTTCGGAGCCACAGCTCTATTTCTTCTTTGATATACCCATGCCTCCGTTCGTCCACAATCCCTCAACCTCGACGCCTCATATAAATAACTTCCGCTCCCAGCCAAGACCATGTCTCCATCGCCCGTCTCCCCTCTGGCCCGTGATCTCGGCTCCCGTTCTGTCCTTACACTATTCCGGCGCAAGAAGCACATGGCTCAAGTAGCTGCCAATCCCAACCACCGCCGACACAGGCACGGCGAACTTACTCAACCCCAAGCCAACGGCCCGTACAGCTCTCTCAGTGTCACGTCTCTCGCAAGCCAAACTCGCGATATGGATGTTGAAGAGGGCGGTGCTGATATCCCCGATATCCCCTTGAAGCGGCCAGCCAGCCGTTTGCCGCAGGACAAAACGTTCAACCCGTCTCGTTTCGAAGAAGCTTGGGTCGAGGACGACAGCAACTGGACTCATCACGGGCCCATCAACCCAAATGCTCTGAACGTTAGAAAGGACAGAAGGTGAGAGAATAGGTGGCGGCTGCAGGTGTGTTGATGTTGACCAACCCCCTTCGGTAGTGCTGTACAATCCCCCGAGTTCCCTTCACGGGGAAGGGTCAAGTCCCCCGAACCCCTCCAAGTTCATGAGCGACACACGTCCTCCAGCCCCCCCAGGAGTCCCCGCACACGATCTTCGAGATCCAGGGCAAACTCGACTACATCGTCATACCAGACGAACGCCACCTCCCTACCGCCTCTTCAAACCAAGGGCGCCGGAGACGATGAGATCCTCGAACCCCTAGCCGAAGAGGAGGTCGAGCCTGGATCATTCGATCTTGTGGTGCCTTCCCATGGTGACAATGGCATCTACTCTCTGGAGACTCGGTCGGAGCTCCTTTTCTCAAAAGAACATTTGCAGGCCATCTTCAAGGACCATGTTCTGCTCCAACGTTTCACCGACTTCCTTCATTCTGCGCGACCCGACTCTCTCCCTCTCCTCACGTACTACTTGGACTGCTTGAAAGCTTTACGCGCAATTGCTTACGCCAACGCCATCGCAAGCGGACTGGACTCGCTACTTGAACACGAGTTTTCAACCCAAAATGCTCAAAGCACCTCCAACAGCTCGTTGGAGAGGAAGGCCGAGGCCGCATTTGATGTCCTCGTGCAACAGGACCTCCCGGCCTACATAACTTACATGTGGATCCAGACCGTCAGCGTGTCAATTAAAAGGCGAATCACGGGGACCCTTCCCGTCCAGTTGAGGGAGATGTCAGAAGGCTTGGCGGAGGTCTTTTGTCTGACGGACCCCTCAAGGCACGACAACCCTATTGTGTTCGCTTCAGAGGGTTGGTTCTGCCACCGTAACATTGCCAACGAACAGAGCTAACGTCATGAAAGAGTTTCATAGAACCACGCAATACGGAATGAACTATGTGATCGGCCGTAACTGTCGGTTTCTCCAGGGCCCGAAGACCAATCCTTTCAGCGTAAAGCGGATTCGAGACAAGATCCTGGCTGGCCAGGAGCACTACGAAACTTTTCTCAACTATCGCCGCGATGGCTCGCCATTCATGAACCTACTCATGGTCGCACCTCTTTACGACAGCCGGGGCACGGTCCGCTACTTCATCGGCGCCCAAGTTGACGTCTCCGGCCTCGCCAAAGAAAGCTCCGGTCTAGACGCCCTCCAAAATCTCGTCGTGGAGAAAGAAGCTGCTGCCGCTGCTCACATCCGGGAACAGGAGGTCAATGAGGAGAAGGATGAGTTCCGGGACCTGAGCGAAATGTTCAACATGACAGAGCTCGAGACCGTCCGCAGGCGAGGTGGCAACATGCACCGTGTTCCCCAAGACGAGGAACATGCAGCCACGTCAACGAACTGGCACAAGCCTCGCATCCTCATCCAGGATGAGACTTCTTCCATCCAACAACATACCTCAGCCCCGACCATCCACAGCGGCAAGCTCTCCGGCGTCTACGAACACTACTTGCTAGTCCGCCCTTATCCCAGCCTGCGCATCCTCTTCGCTTCGCCATCCTTGAGGTTGCCCGGAATCCTGCAATCCAACTTTATGGACAAGATCGGCGGGTCCAACAGAGTTCGCGACGGCCTTCACAGAGCCTTCGCTGAGGGTCACGGGGTGACTGCGAAGGTTCGGTGGATGAGCAAGCCTAGCAGCGAAGGTCGGATACGCTGGATACATTGCACACCACTTCTTGGCAGCAACAGTGCTGTAGGCGTATGGATGATTGTCCTCGTCGACGACGAATCTGATGCTGGCATGCGAAAGGGAAAAGAGGCCCCCCCTGTTGATGGACGTTTGCGTCGAACCGGTGCTCTGCAGCAACCACGTCCCTCGAAAGATGACAACATGAGTCTGTCATCATTTGCCGCGATGAACAAGGCGCGCGACGAAGTAGATGCGCCCGCCGATTTCGACATTGACCCAGACCGGCCCGGAAGTCGAGCGAGCCGATCAAGTCGGCTGAGCCGAGGGCCTGCCGGATCCCGACGACCCATGTCCCCGGCCTTTAGCGACAACGACGAGCCTCCCGGCCTGCGTACACGGTGCGCCTGGAGGAGGATTAGCCGAGCGCAATCAGGAAGATTTGGAAATGGCCTCTTTGTTCCTTTGTACTTGATACCACAATACTCGCAACTTACTTGTTAGTGGCACCGTAACGCTAATGCACACTGCGCGCAAGCAGAGAAAGAAAAGGTGGTTGTACCCATCAGACGTACCATGCTGATTGCACGTTTTTCATAATGTATATACCCTAATTCGACATTCGCGTTGTGCCGCACTCTACGACACCGCCTCGATGAGGGAAGTCAAGTTGTGTGCCGGGTTGGACAGATTCCGAATGTCTATCAGTGTGACCCTCATGTCCATGCCAGTGCTACCATGTTTGGCACGATTGCGAGCAAATTGCTTTGGAAGGGCTGTCAGATGATGGTCACGTCTAATCTTTGAACATGGACTCCTAGGCCCTTCCAGTTATACAGTGCGCTAATGGGGTAAATGCCAGGCGAGTTCGGGAGTAGGGGTGCTATTTTCAGGCTTCATTGACATATCGTCATGTTCATCAGCTCGTCAAATTCATGTAGTCTAAAAGTACGACGACCGAGCTGCAAATGCCTCCGCAGGCCTACCAAAGGCACTCGTTATCTAGCCCGGCGCAAATCCCGCGTAACCCAACTTCGGGACACGATAGAGTCAACCTAGCTCGTCTCTGCAGAGAAACGCGCTTGATGGTCGGCATCGTGATGTCCGTAGGATAATCTCAGGCCGGAGCAGAACCGGCTTGCTCTAGTAATCGTGCACGCCATCCATCGCAGACCTCCTCAAAGCCACTCACAACATCGCCGCATACCCCCGCGCATTCGCGTCTCCGCAGTCTCTCGCTCCAGTTTCCACGTGTGAGCCACCGCTCGCCTTCCTCGCAGAGCTCCTCCTCTCTCCTGATCTCGGCAACCAGCTCCTTGGCGCTCTTCAACCGGCGGGTGGCTGTCGTAGTCGTCTGCCTCGACATGTGCAAGGTATCCGACAGGTAGTTGAGACTCTGCACGAGGTCACTTGTGAGGGTGTGGAGCGCCGTTAAGGAGTCATATGCTTTTGTTGTTGGCCTGGGCATTGACTCTGACAGCTCGAGCAGGAGGGGTAATAAGTCGTCGACAGTCTCTGAATCTGGAGGCGGGACGAGCGGAGAAAGCAGCGGAAACGTCAAATTATGTAGTTGACGAGTCTGATGTGTCAGATGGGTCGTGAGTGCCGAGTGAGCGGTGATAAGCCTGGTCAAAGTCAGGAAATCATGCGTGGCTACGGCATGCTGCCGGTAACATACCTCGTTGCGCTGCCCTCGACGCCGGCCTGAGATCCGAGATCCCTCAAAACTCTCCGTTACGCGGCTAAAGACCCCATCCGTGGGGCCCCCATTGCTTTCCGTCCCTCTTCTAGCCAGTGACTCCACCGCATCGATTTTCGCGACCAGGCTAGGAAGCATGCCTGGAGAGTCGAGGTCCGACTCAGACCCATACTCACTGCCATCATACTCGCTCCCGCTTCTGCGGTGGCCACGCCGGGTAGGCGACGGAGGGCCCAGGTTCAGATTCCTAGCCTTACTGCCTGCTTCACCAAGGCTTGCGACATCAACGCCGCTGTCCCGTGTTCCCTCTGTGCCCGGTTTACCATCGGCCTCTTCGACGCTGATGTTTGGGGCACCAGCCTCGTCTTCGTAGTATTCTCCCTCGTCACCGGAATCAGAGAAGGCGTCGGCCAGCTCGTCTGCGAGATTTCCCAAGCCGTTCCCGACAGCCGCGCCCCCACTGGCGTAGGATACATCGAGAGCATCTTGTTGGTTGAAGCTGCCCCTTAGGGGCGTCGTCGATTCGTGTGTTGAAGATCTTGACTGTCTGCGGTGTTGGGGAGACGAGTTTGCGCTGTACTGGTATGAGGCATCGACGCTCGAGGCGTGACGCGAGTGGCTCGGAGTCGAAGGCATCGTAGAGTCGGATCGGAGAAAGGGAGTGGCGGTCGGTCGGCAGCACGAGTACGGGCCTAGGACAGGTGTGGGAAAGCCGTACGGACGACAGTTATATGCAGAAAAAGCCGGATCGATGACGCTCCGCGACGTGCGTGTGCTGGCAGTCAACAAGCAAAGCAGACGGGTGTTGTTGCTCTGCTTGAACCGGGGTTGCTGGTGCAGAAGCAAACAACAGGGGTTGTCGCATCAAATATACAACCAGGAAGACCCAAGTGGAGGGCACTGTAGGAGAATGAGGGCGGGTTGGTGCTCGAGGGCCGCAGTCAAGCAACAAAAAACAACGTCGAGCGGGCCGGAGCAAGTGCTAGTTCGACAGCCCATGCAAGTCAATGTCGTGTGAAAAATAGAGAACGCGGGCGTGGGCGACGGCAGGGGCGATGGCGGTGGTGATTGTGATGGTGACGGCGATGGGGATGGCGAACGGCTGTGCGGGCGGGCTTGGGAATATTACTTCTCTTATTAGGAGAGCGGACGGATTGCGGATAGGGCGAGCGTCCAATTAATGCAATTTGCTGGGCGGGCACGGCGGGCTTTGCTTTGTTGTTGATTATTATCGGCCGATGGATACTCGTAATAAGGCAGACCGGGCTAAGACGAGATTCTTTGCGCCTGTGCGTCGGGTCGCCCTCAGTGTCTTCTTGCCCGTGGACCTCGGGCTGTAGTCGTTGCCTTGGTATCTAGTGAGGATGCTGTAGGGCAAGTTTGACTACAGGCTGCCGTTGTCCCTCATGAGTAAGTCATAGAGCCAAATGTAGTTTGGGATGATGTACAGAGGGGAGGGAAGAAGAGAAAGAGGAAAAAAACAAAAACAAAAAAAAGCTCAAGATGCCGAGCGACTTGCTGGATCGCCAGTTTGATGTGAGACACCGACCGCTGCCCTGTGGTGTAACTGAACTAGGTAAATCTACTTAGTAGCATGTGCCGCGGCCGCGTGTCCAACCTAACTGACCGCTGCGTATGTGTCCCCTGTGGCCAGACGGGCTTTTTCTACCTACTTTAGGGCATCTGTCAGCTCCTTAGCACAGGGCACGGTCCCTGCATGCTCGCTTCCCAGAGCTGTACCTAGGTGCCTTCCCTCATTATGTCAGCACGGATTGCCCCGAAAACCCCTCCACTTCCATTGAGATTCATGGATATGGCCATTGCCGTCCCTTATATCAACATTGTCTGAACAAAAAACATTTGTTGCCGGCGCTGCTTTCGTGGACCTCTGTCTTTGTCCGGCCCTTGCGCTCCATTCATCCCTCATTCTTCTGTCGTACCCCCTGCAGCTCTATCACAGTTGGAATCCGACCATAACCACCCCCAGCCACTTCCCGGCGCCGACTTCTCTCGATACTTCCGACCCCAGGTTCGCGGTCTGGTTTCGCAGTCATGGCCACCTTTCGTCGTTTCCGCCCCGACGATGTCAACAAGTTCTCCAAATGCAATCTCGATCCTCTGACCGAGACGTACGAGCTGGCGTTCTACCTCCAGTATCACGCAAAGTGGCCTTCCATGTTCCAGGTTTGCGAGGACATGAATGGAAATATCATCGGCTACAGTACGTCAACAACAGCACTACAGGCATGGTGGACCCATCTGACATGATACGCAGTCATGGGCAAGCTCGAATCTTCTCCCGATGTCTACAAGTTCTCGGAGCACTACCTCCCCTGGCATGCTCACATCACTGCCCTCACCGTCGCGCCCGAAGCGAGGAGGCTGGGCATCGGCAAGATACTCTGTGAGCAGTTAGAGGCCGCCGCTGACGCAAACGATGCTTGGTTCGTCGACTTGTTCGTTCGCACCAGCAATCACAAGGCCATAACCTTTTACAAGAACTTGGGTTACAGCGTCTTTCGTGTGGTCAAGGACTACTATGGCGACCATGCTACGGATCCTACGCTTGACAGTGAGGATGCCTTTGATATGAGAAAACCCATGAAGAGGGATACCAAGCTCCAGCACGTGAGAGACGACGGAGAGAAGCACGAGGTTGATCCATCCGATGTTTGGTGAGAACTTGGACCATCTTTCCCTGCACAACCCGCCTGCACCTCCCACAAGCGCAACGTGCCGTCGCTTGCTCAAAGCCACGCTCCGTCGACGTTATAGACGCTGCCGCTTACAAAAGAGCTCTCTGGGCCGAGCAAGAATGCGATGACGTTTCCGCACTCCTCCGCGGTACCCTGGCGTTGGAATGCCGTCGGCTCGTCGAACGCGGCGTCCGACGGGCGGTTGTGGAACTTCCAGGCCTTCTCCATCAGCGGCGTGTAGATGGCCCCGGGAGCTACGGCATTGACCCGTACCTCGCGGCCTCCGTTCTCGTTGGCCGCCGCGCGGGTAAGACCAATTACACCATGTTTGCTGGCGTCATATGCGCCGTGTTTGGCGAAACCTAGGCAGTCAGCTTGTCAGACGGTCTCCTCCTGCAATGGAGCTCTCAAAGAAAAGACAGCGTACCTTTGACGCCATGTATCGAGGCCACATTGACAATCGAACCGCCGTCCACTACATTTCTTAATTGCGCCCTGAGGCAGTACATGCAGCCCGTCAAGTTGACAGCAATGATCTTGTCCCATTCCTCGTCCTCTAGGTCCGCGACAGCCCGGATGCCGTGGTGCTTGCCTATGACGCCTGCGACGTTGGCCGCTCCGTCCAGACGGCCAAACTGCTCGATGATGCCGCTTATCCAACATTCGACTTCGTCCTTCTTCGAGACATCTACCCTCGTTAACGAAAATGGTAAATTTTGCTCTGAAAAATAGGCCCCGGCCTCTCTCATTGCATCGGGGTCGACGTCGGCAACACACCGTGGCCCCTCGCTTGGCAACGATCTTTGCGGTGGCTAGGCCGATGCCACTGGCACCGCCGGTAAAGGCGTAAACCTTTCCTTCGAGCGATCCCATCGCAGTTGCTCTACTCGGATATGAATACCTGCGAATAGACGCCGATAAGAGTTCCAAATCCTTGAGTCGAGAGGGGTGCCGTGTGTATAAAACAATTATCCCAAAGCCGCATCGTGAGGGACACGGCCTAATATCCCGCAGATCCGATGCTAAGCTGCCACCAATCACAAGACGCCGGCACAAACTAAGACGGATGTGTTCGCACACACTTGACCCGGACCGACGAAGGCGAGGATCCAAGGTAATTACAGTGCTTAGGATGGCGGAGCGGCCCCGAAGCTTCCGAAATGTGTCGTCTCGTCACGGCGTTCACGACTTCACGGGGGCGGGCCAAGCTTCTCTCTGTCGGCTGAAGTGCTCTCGCAGCTAGACGGGCGAGCAACAGTGGGAAGGACAGCAAGCCTAAGTCTAGGTCAGTGTCTGTTGACTTTGTCGGACCTTCGTCCCATGTGAGAGCTCTAGTAATTGCCTTTTTCTACAAGATCGAGGGCGCATCCGAAGTTGAGGTGACAGCCGGCGGCCTTCATTGCGCGCGCGTGTGTGTGTGTGTGTGAATGGAACCCCGCAAAAGCAGACCCCGCAGCCCCCCCATAGCACAGGGGCTCGTGGCGCGGCATCTCGTGTTTGATTGGTGCCCATGAAAGTCGGAGGAGGGGAGCTGCAGCGAGCCCAGCCTTGCTCTCCCCCACCTGACCCGCCATCCTGACGTACATGGTGCCCAGCTCTGCGCCGGCTCTTGCACCTCGCATGCTGCTTTACCTGTGACGGGATGTAGCTCCTACCCAGATTTCTCCAACCGTTCCCGTGCCATCCCAAAACTGGGCTAAGGACGACCACTCCCTTCGAGCTGCGGTCAACCCAAGGGGAAAGGTCTGCATCTTGTCCGAGCCCATCTCCTGATTTCCCCTTCTCTGCCTCATCTGACTGCCTCTGCATCTCCTCTTCCAGGGTACTTATCATTGTGTCGCCTCCGGCTTCTCTGCCATTTCTATCCACAGCAGACCAGAGACGAGCTCTCCGCAGTACTCTGAGCTGTGTCTTTTGATCTTCTTCCTCCGTGACTGCTGTGGCGAGCAGCGCCCCGATTGTCTCTGGAGCCGGTCTCGAAACAATCTCTCCGCTATGCAGCTGTTCTCACTCCTGGCCGTCGCCGTGACGGTCGGCGCCTCTACTTTGACGCCTCCCGTTCTTCCACTGATCGTTCGCAACCCGTACCTCAGCGCTTGGTTGGGCAACGCCCGCAATGCGCCTTGGGAACATTGGCCCATGTTTTGGACTGGGAGCAGCGTGAGCTCTAGAGCTACAGTCTTCTTCTAGCATTCGTGTCGCTGACTCTGAACCGCGCTCCAGGTCGGCTTCTCCGTCATGGCATCTGTCCCAGAGTCCAATACTGTTTATCCGCTGCTTGGACGACCCCAAGATTCCTTATCCTCATCTACAAAGTGTGTTTGACCTGCTTGCGGACATGACAACACCCTGAACTAACATCTTTCCCGAAACTACAATGTAGCCTTCCCAACATACCTAGGCGCTACCTTTGATGCTTCGACCACGAATCTGTCGTACTCGATTGCTCCACCAAAGGGGTCTTCCGCCCCGGTCAAAATCGTCCTTTCGTTTCTGTCCCCAATCACGCCCACGTCAACCTTCCGCCAATCCGTCCCTGCCGCGTATCTGACAATCCATGCCGAGGGTTCCTTCGACATCAACGTCTACACGGATTTGAATGGCGAGTGGGTGAGCGGCAACCGGGACAACAAGATTGTTTGGGACCTGCTCAAGCCCCAAGGCGCCAAGGAGCAAAGTGCGGTCCTTAAGACCTGGCAGGTCTCAAGGCAAACACAACAACTTCTTACCGAATTTGCCGACCACGCGGAATGGGGAACGCTGCATTTCACTGGTCCCGCCGACGTCTACCACCAAGCAGGAACGTCTGGAATCCTGCGACAGCACTTTGCAACAAAAGGCAACTTGAAGAACGAGGTAGATACTTTATACCGGAAAATCATGGACGAGGAGCCGGTGTTTTGCCTTTGCCAAGACATTCCACCTGAGTAACAACACGGGGGCTGGTCTTTCATCGACAGACAGCGTGTTGTTCACTTTCGCCCTCGTTCAAGATCCAGTGGTCCAGTTTGCAGCCGCCAGAGGGTTGACGCAGATGAGGCCTCTGTGGTCGTTTTACTTTGCAACCTCACCCGAGCTAATCCAATACCACTACGATGATTTCGCCGTCGCCAACCTACTGGCAAGAAACTATTCAGACCAGCTGGCCGTAGATGCGTTTGCTTCCGGCTCCCAGGACTACCAAGACATTGCTGCGCTCTCTGCCCGCCAAGTCCTGGGTGCAACCCAGTTTTCAGGAACTCCCGACAACCCCATTCTGTTCCTAAAGGAGATATCCTCAAACGGAAACTTCCAGACTGTCGACGTCATCTTCCCAGCATTCCCATTCTTCCTGTACACAAATCCTCGCTGGCTTGCTTACCTTCTCGAACCTCTTTTGGAACATCAACTGAGCGGCCAATACCCAAATGACTACAGCATGCATGATTTGGGCTCTCATTTTCCCAATGCGACTGGACACCCCGACGGCAAGGATGAGTACATGCCCGTGGAGGAGTGCGGAAATATGCTTATCATGGGATTGGCCCTGGTCAACGCCTTCAAGTACGACACTCAGCCGGCGTTCATCCAGTCTGTTGAGGGTCTCGCTGGTCCACTAATGGTGCTGGACCCCAAGAACTCCGACGGGCGACCCTTGGCGCAGTCTCCCGATCTCTATGGCATGGATCGTGCATCAGCTGTTACTGCCTTCAGAGGAGCCAAGGAGGCTGAAAAGTGGGTATCCAGGTCTTACGAACTTTGGACCAAGTGGACGGGATATCTCGTTCGCGAGTCGCTCATCCCAGCCAACCAGCTCTGCACTGATGATTTTGCTGGCTGGCTTGCCAACCAAACAAACCTCGCCTTGAAAGGGATCATTGGGATCAAGGCCATGGCCGAGATCGCCGACGTCCTGGGAAAGACGGATGATTCCAAGTACTACTCGGATATCGCCAGCGACTACATTGAACAATGGCAAGGCTTCGGAATTTCAAGAGACGGCTCCCACGCCAAGCTGGCGTATACGTGGTACGGCTCCTGGACGACCATCTACAACCTCTACGCAGACTCCCTGCTTTGCTTCCACTTGCCAGAACGAAAGGCGGCATCACAGGGTGGACGTATCGCGCAGCGGTTGCAAAGGACCTTGGGTGTGGGCTCTAAGACGTCCTTCATCCCGGACAAGGTCTACAGCATGCAGAGCAACTGGTACCATGCGGTTCTGCAGCATTACGGCCTTCCGCTGGACAGCCGTCATCTGTATACGAAGAGCGACTGGCAATTCTTTGCCGCGGCCGTCACGAGCAAGAAAACTCGCACCGAGATTCTTCAGAGTATTGCCGGATGGGTCAACGAGACGACGACTGGTAAGAGGGCAAGATCTGATGACCGAGCCCGAGACATGCTAACAAAGCTATCGTAGACCGACCTTTGACCGACCTGTACGAGACGGAGGGCACCGGTGGATGGCCCGGGCCACATTTCATGGCCAGGCCTGTTGTTGGAGGCCACTTTGCTTTCCTGGCATTGGAGAGAGCATGTGGAGGAAAGGCGATCGAGGGTCTCAGCTTCTTGGATGAGCCGGGGGCGTCCACGGAAATAGACGTGCGTAGGGCTCTCGAGGTAGAGACTGTCGAGGGAGGGGACGTCGAGCAACTACCAGCGACGGAAGACCTGTAGAGCTCTTAATTCATTGAAGCCATGTAGGGCAGGCATGCATACGCAGTCGCAGTATCATTAGCCGAATATCGATTCGATTGGGGCTTGGTCGTTCGTCAACCCAGAAAAATTGGCCTCTATTGGGGGGAGCCGCTTCGCATCGCACAAACAAAAACCTTTGCGAGTGATTGCATGATAAAGGATGCCAAGGGAGCTCAATGGTCATTCTCTTGAGCTTGTATTGATAGGAGGCACCGTCAATAATTTTTTTTTTTTTTTTTTTTTTTTTGGTTCTGGTGTTGAACACGAATGCCGACGTCTACCATTGAACATCAAGGGTTGGGGCCGAGGTCTAGAAACATCGCATACCAGGACGGCAGGTCAAACAGTATTACACCTGTTCATCTTCCCCATCCCAAATTTTGAAAGCCATTGGTCGTGAGGGCAGTCAGTCCCCCAGGAATTGGTGGTAGATCAAGAGGTGCCATGTGTAGTAGGTATCTACATGCAAACACAGTTGGCTCGTGCGCGTTTGGAAGAAAAAAAAAACCAAGAGCTAGACTTATTGTGGAGTACTGTAGTCATATGCTAAATCTCGCCAAATCAACATGGGGCATTCGCTTCAAAGCAGGCTCACGCAGGGGAGGGGACTGCGGTAGCTTCTGACTGGTCAGCGAACACAGGGAGCGGACACAGGCACGCTGGCTCCTTCGCGCACGGCTGCAGCTTTCCCTTTCCCAAATTTTTCTTCCTACCTTAGATCCCACCCTTCCCCGGCTGCAGTCACAGTCAATCAATCACAGGGCAATCTTTTTCTCGCCTCCCCTGTTCACTGGCGTTGCCTGCTCTGCTGCTGCTGCTGCTGCTGCTGCTCCTTCTGCCCGCCCTGTCTTTCTTTTCCTCAGGAACAAAACTCTAGCCCTGTCTGCACCTGCCTAGCCTGCTTGTCCGCCTCACCTGCCCCAGGCTGCCTATTGCTTGCATCCACGGGTCGTCTGCGCCTTCCCTGACACCCTGAGTACCTACCTTATGTAGTAGGAAGTGTACTGTTCAGTCTGGGCTACCAACAGCACCTCCAACTTAGCACTGGGCTTCTACCACCAGCCGTACCTCACGGTAAGACAGTACCGTACAAGTAACCACGCGCAAGGCACGCACGCACACGCTCCCTCGTCGTATCCCATCCCACCCACGCCTCGACCCGCCGACGCCTTTTCCTCTCCTTCACCTCACTCACTCTTCCTCTTTCCTACCTGGCATCTCCACGCCGCGTCCTTCCTCCCAATTGATGCTCTTCGCCAACCGCATCCAACTACTTATCGGCGACCGTAATCCTTCCCTTTCTATTTCATTCGTCTCGTCCCGTCTTTCCGAATTTTTTTTTTTCACCTCTCTCACCCTTACCTAGATTGAGGCTCCAGCCTGATTCTATCCCTCTGTTCTGACCAATCTGCCATCACAACAGAAGAGTCTGCGTCACCAGCAATCGCGTCGCTGGCCAATTTCCCCTAGCTACCAACACCCAACCGCCGACGATTTTATAATCGACGGACCAGCATCACTCAACATGGCTACCACATCCATGGATTACGAGGCCGCCAATGGCGACCGCTACGATGGTTCGTTTTATCTCGATACTGCCCGTCACCCTCAAACCAATTCGGCGCTGACAGATTCTGGCCTTACAGACGAGGCTCCTCGTTACGAGCGCGACAACCGCAGCGCTTCCCCTCGTCCCATCCGCGACGATGGCGACTCTGGACGCCGTCGCTCTGCTTCGCCCGCTGGCAACGGCGACCGGTACGCAACTTTCCGCCCTTTTTTTGCCAACGTGGTTTTTTTCCCTCTCCCTTTTTGACTGACAAGCTTCTCTCTCTGGTTCTAGTGGCAACAAGGACGAGACTGGCTCCAAGGGTGGCGACGATGATGGCGCTATCAACCCTGGATCCAATCTCTTCGTCACCGGCATCCACCCTCGCCTGACCGAGTCTGAGGTCACCCGTTTGTTTGAGAAGTACGGCGAGGTTGAGAAATGCCAGATCATGCGCGACCCTCACACCAAGGAGTCCCGTGGTTTCGGCTTCGTTAAGATGGTCACTTCGGACCAGGCCGATGCTGCGAAGGAGGGTCTGCAGGGAGAGCAGATCGAAGGCCGTACTCTCAGCATCGAGAAGGCCCGTCGTGCTCGCCCTCGCACTCCCCCCCGGGCAAGTACTTTGGTCCTCCCAAACGTGGTAAGTCCGCCCTCCCCAGTCAACGTCTCATTTGTAGCAGTCTGCTGACGCTTAATCTAATAGAGGGCGGAGGCGGCGGCGGCGGCGGTCGCGGCGGTGGTCGATTTGGCGACCGCTATGATGACAGACGTCGTGGTGGTTATGGAGGCGGCTACGGAGGCGGTGGTGGCGGTGGTGGCTACGGCCGCGATGACCCCTACCGTTACCGTGGCTATGACAGACGCGGCTACGACGACCGCAGCGGTGGCTACGAGCGCGGCTATCGCGAGGACCGAGGCTACGACCGCAGCTATCGCGAAGACCGTGGTGGCTACGAGAGACGCGACCGCGGCGGCGGTGGTGGCGGCAGCGGCGGCGGCGACGACAGCTACAGCGGCGGCAGCGGCGGCCGAGTGGACCGCTACGGTGGTGGCGGTAGCCGCGAGGACCGCGGTGATCGCTACGCCCGTGGTGGACCTGATGAACGTCGCGGCGGCGCTGGCTACGAGCGCGAGCGAGGCTACGATAGGCCCGCTGATCGCGACGGTGCTCGTTCTCGCGATGCTCCTGCTGCCGGTGCAGGTTACAGCGACGCGCCTGCCCGCTCTGAGGCCCGTGAGCCCTACGGAGGTTCGAATACTTGATTACCTAGCCGCCCGCATATGCCCCTTGCTAACGTCTGTAGGTTCTCGCTGATTTACTACACCTTTCATCACATGCCGTTGATGCGTCAATCTTTTGGCAATCGACGGATGCTTCTTCCATCTTTCATAGTGCGATCGATTACGGCGGATATCCCAAAAAATTGCGTCTCATGGAGTTCTTGTGCACTACAACTAGTCGGGATGGAAGCACAAAATGGGTTTTTCTGCCTGCGTGGTTTACCGTTTTCAAGCCCCGGCATCTCGCTCATCACGGCTCAAATGCGAGAAGTAATTGCCATGCTAGACGGCATTTTGTTCTCAAGTAATGCTGTTTTCGGACGACGAATGTCTGGCGGTCTCTCTGATAGCTTTGGCAAACAATCAACGCGGCAAAACGGCAGGCTTCGTTCGACAGGCTTTGGCCAGAGTGAAAGTCACTTTACCCCCTCGTGGATCAGCACTCTCGTTACACCAAGTTATGGGCCCGCGCCGGTCTATGGCTGTTTCCCTCACGCAAACCAATTTTCCACCTTGTACCATTATCTATCGCATCCCGCTTCGGGGTCGAGTCGAGTTTGAGACGCCCTCGCAAATCCGGCATGGCTCGATGCAAATTCAGCATGATAAGATGTTGATCAGCAATGCAACATGAATGACAACCGCGTCCCTAAAACAACTAAAACGTAACTGTGCCGCCTGAACGCCAACCTTCAGCTTTCCAGTCGTAAATGAAACGCCCTTAATCGCCATTCACTCTCTCTGTCTCGTCTCTTGTCACCAATGCACCTCAGCGACGCCGGACGCAACAAAGTCTTGGCTCTTTCTGCACCGTTTCGCGTTGACTGTGACGAAGGCAGGCTGAATTTACAGTTGCGGTAGAAAACGCTGCTCAAAGGTATCTACCCCTATTGCAACAGGAGCGAAACTAACTGCCTACTCGCCGCCAGCAGTGGCTTCTTCCAATACGACGCCCCCAATCTTGATTCGTCTTTAATTCGTGCCGCCATCACAAGGGCTTCACACTCTGGCCATCCCGCTCAGGACCCGTTGATGGATGCGATCGCCAACCAAGCGTTCTCAAGATGTTCTCCGGGCTCCCGAGTGGTCGCTACCGAAACCCCCGTAAATTGATTCCAGACAAACCCAGGACAGGGCAGTCCTTACTTCGGCCTCGACTCTAAAAAGGCAAAAGTAGCCAACTTACGTCGGGAGGTTTCGTCGGAATGTGCTCGCCAATCGCAGGGGGGGGGGGGGGATGATGGGGCAGGGATATGTCAGCTCAATTACAGTCGTGCCTCGCCAACTTGAATCACATCTATCCAGGTAAGGAGCCGGCAACAGTCTCGACAGCAATGTAGAATAAACACATTTCAACTAGGGTAGCAAAGTTCCTCTTGTCTACAGAGAGGCATTGCAGAGGCTAAAATATTTGATACTAGAAAAGAAATATACGGCCCAGTGCTCTGCTAACCCGCAATTGAATTTGAGTTCAAATGGCACAAGCGGAGTTACACTTGGGCCAGTCATAATGCTGGAGGTAGGTTTGTGAGTTGTTCCGTGTAGAAGTGCATCATTCATCATCAATCGTACAAAGGTTAGGTGCAACCAGGACCCGGTCCGTCAGTCGTCTCTGGCCGTGCGGTGGTCGGTAGGTGCCGGTGCGCCAATAAGCCATCCAACACCTGAAGTCAGGGTCCCCATGGCGGCATCACGAAGCTGATCTCGCTTCCTCGCCCTGGGGTGGTCGTCGTGCACGTCTCCGTCACCGCTCGCGGCTGATTCGGTTATGCTCGGCGCCTTGCCACCGCCTACAGACTGCTGCAGAGTCGAGAGCGCAGGAAAATTGCGCGATGCAGCGCGAGCTGTGGCACGAGACAGGTCGAACAACGACATGGGCGCATCGTCACCTGCCTTGGCGGCCGCCGCCGTTGTGGAACGAGACTGATTGCCGTACGGCCTGTGGGACCGGATTGCTGGCCCTGAGTCGAATCCTCCAGGCATGCCGTGCGAGCCGACATCAGCAGCGGAGTCTAACGCGGCTTCGCGAACGGCTTCCTCTTTGAGTGCCGAGTCGAGCTGCTCTTCGCAGCGCCGGAAGGTCTTGAGGATCTCCTGGAGCTGGGAGGGCGGGGCCATGCGAAGCGCAGTAGCCAGGCAGTCGATGCGGTGCTCCAAGTGCCTGATCTCAGCGTTGCCGCTGGCATTGCCCAGATGTGTCGGACGGACGGTTCTTGCCGTCCTGATGTACTGGCCTGCTTGCAAGGCTGCTCGCCAGGACCAGTCGTCGTCAAACTGGACTGTGGCATTCGAAACCGAGTTGTCCACTCGACCACTCAGCCGATTGGCGACATAGGAGTACGCAGTCTCAAAATCGTCTTCCTTCAGGGCGGCCTCGATGCACATCGCCGTGATGCGTTTCTGCGCGGCAGCTATGTGTGCTTGCTCGTCGTTCTGAACCTGAGCAATGCCCCCCTTTTTGACTCGGTCTACCAGACCGGCGCGGACCATATTGACGCCCATGTCTGCGAGGTCCTGTATACGTGTGTAGCTGTTTGGATTCTGCTCCAGGACTTTGCTGATGATGGAGACCGGGTCGGAGTGCACGCGGAGGACAACGGGACTGAAAGGCTCACCCTGCCTCAGCACCAGGCGGTAATCACTGAGGGCGTGTGTCGCCTTCAGTAGCGCGTCGATCTTTCGCCGCTCTGGCAGGGACTCATGAACGGTATGGGGAAAGGAGTTTATGCTGCAATTGTTTTAGCGGCTATCCCAAGTTGCGGGCTGTGACACTCACATTTCATCGCATTTCTTGAGCCCACCCCTGGTGCGGTTAGGATTGGAGGCATTGTCGTATGCGTTGAGAGCTGCCGCTATCACCGTGTCCTGAACGACCTGGGCAGGTAATGGTTTCTCGGCAGAATCCTCGTACAGCGACCTTGCCAGAGGGTATCCTGAATATTGTTAGCAGACAGCCCGGCGTTTTCTTTCCAATCCCAACTTACGTCCAGTTGAAAGGAGGGCTTTCAAGATTTCTGTCTCGACAGCTTCGGCTTTGACTCGCCCAAAGAGTCCAACGACTGGCCCATTTGCAGTCGATACGCCCCAATTTCGGAGCCAGAGCAATTCGTTCCGAGCCTTGATCCAGAAACTTGCGTCGTGTTTTGGGGCTTGTTCCGCAATGGCGTGTATTAGCTTCATGGCTTCGGCCTTCTGGTCTCGTTCGTCCTGGATGAACGCCAAATCCCCCGCTCGCTTGACGGTACAGCCCAGCCCGAGTCGTGTTAGTATAAATGCACTGACAATAATGGCCTGCAGCAGGTGCGTTGCCTTCCTTGAAGGAGTAGTGAGTGGGTTGTGCGGCTTCAGTAGATCGTCCCGCATGAATGCTGTATTTTTGTGGTTAAGTGTACCGTCCCCTTCCAGATGAGGCACCGCGGACAAGGATTCTGCTGCGGCTTGTAGCGGAAGCGTGTCATCCTCACCAAGAAGATCCATTACTTTCCTCAACATTTGATGGGCGCCCTCAAGTGCTTCTACAGAGGCTTCGGAGACGACGTAAGCGCATGCCAAGACGGCACGAGCATACCGACGGTCAAGGTACTGCTGCTGCTGCTCGTTGAGCCATACAGCATCATAGTCACCCAGATCAACATCTACAGCACCTCCCCACTGCTCAACGGCCGCGGCGGCTGCCCTCCAGGAACTCGAACTCAGTGATAGGAGCCACTCCAGAGCTCGTTCCCAACCTGGACTGTGCAGTTCTTCGCCAGTGGATTCGCTCAGAGAACTTTCTTCGGGCTGTGTCCAGCGGGCATCATTGTGAAGCCACGGAACCAGAAGGCCCCTCAAGTCCCGCCCGATTAGCGCGTAGTCCTCGGGCCGCACTCCGGTCTGAGATAGAAGAGCGTCCACGGCAGCGCCATCGGGAAGATTCTGGAACTCGGCAAGAGTATAGGGTATGCTGTCCGCAGGGTAGTATTCGTAGTTCCTTCTCAGCAATGGCAGTAGAGTCGAGACCATCCACAGACGAATCCCTGGAGCGTATTGCAGAAAGGGACCAAGAAGCTCGGGGAGCTGCGTGAGCAAGCCGGCTTCTTCGTCAACGCGGTGGGCTCTTCGGAGGAGGAATAGAGTTATCGGGTCGTCCTCTGTGTTAAAAGGTGCATCTTCCCAAGCCAAGGACAGCAACCGAAGCTTGCGAACCTTCTTCGCCGCGTCCTCCTCGGACAGGTTCTCCACAACAACATAGTCCATGCTGGCGGCCTCGCGATCCGCAAAATCCCCCGTAGACAGCTCCTCAAGGAAGTAGACATAGTCGCTAGACCTGACCGTCTCCGGGAGGTAGGTTAGGAGTATGCGCAAGACGACATCTTTGCGCAGGACGGCTGCGTGTCGAGAGGTGAGAAAGGCCAAGCTGTCAATGTCGGCGTTAATGGCGAGGTGAACAGCCAGCAGCACCAGCTTTGGCGGGGACAGGACACGGCTCATGATGCAGGGTTTCGACCATGTCCGTAGGATAAATATTGGTCGAGAGATTTGAATATCGCGGGGATCTTGTTACGTCGGGCCAAATTGTCGGCGTATCGAGTGTCGGCTCGCAAGTAGAGCTCTAAAGGAACAGACACATGCACAAGGTCCGTTAGCTTCGTCATAATTAAGTGGACCCGCAGGGATCGGAACGGGGAGAACTAGACGCGCACTAGCCGATTGAACCCGCCGCGGCTCCGGAATCGCCATTGGAATCAGGTACCTTCTGATAGGACGAGATTTCCTTGCAGCCGCGGTGGCGGCCTTCTTCGGCTGGACACCACTCCAGAACTTCGACCTCGCGACCAAGTCCGCGACCCTCCGACGACCCTTGAGCTTCACCCACCACCCAATTGGCGCCTGCACGATCACAATGGCCTCTGGATACGGTCTTCACGGAGGCATGTGCTCGGTTCCGAAGATTTTGATGCGCTGCTGACTCGGGATCATCGTTATAGGCCCGTCACGGTGCTTTCCCTTCTGGCAGGAGCTCCTCGGCTGCTACGCTGTGAACACCACTGGCGAGGACCATTCCGGCAAGAAGAAGTGTGGTCTGGCACTGGAGGACTACTACGAGTGTCTGCACCACAAGAAGGAGGTAGGTTTCCAAGGACTGGCGTCGACTGGGCTGCCAAGGGCTCACCATAGTTATACAGGCTGCGAGAACGAGGGCGCTCCAGGCCGCCTACCGAAAGGCCGAGTCAGCCAGCGCACGAGACAATGCCCCGAGTGCCGGTCAAATACGTAACCTGGGACTTATAGGCAAGGAGGACGACACCAAGGCCGTGACGGGAAGTTGAACGAGACACGCTAGGCTTGCGACACAGTGAAAGAAATGTATATGGCACGAACCGGACAAGTGGCAGTTATAAGCAGCAATGACAAACCACCGTTCTTTTCCAGTCACCGGTTTGCGTTCTGACGATAGCCAGCGATGTTGAAAACCCGGGTTTACGGGTGAATGTCGACACAATATAATGTCGACGCACCAGAGTTAGCATCCTTGAAACTGATACAGCCATCAAAGGAAATGGTTCCAGCCATCCTCGGATGAGGCTTAGTGATTATAACAGCGGTGGACTTCTCGGTCAAATCTATTCAGGACGATTGGCCTTGAGGCAGGTGCATGGTTGGATGATAGTGGGGATTCAGTCTGAATCCTTACGCAAATGATTTGAAATGGCGAGACGCTCCCCAGCGATGGTCTGCTTGGTTCGATTTAAACCAGTTATTTGAATCCCCGGGACAAGATCGAGGTAGAAAGGCCTCCCGGAAGCAGACTAATGGGTTGACAGAAAGCGCAGGACGGGGGGGGTATAGGGTGTTGCATAAAAGCTTTGAGATACAACCGAGTAACGCACGAGGAACAAGTTGTCTATGCGTTTTTGTAGGTAGTGAGTGATGCCTGGGTTGGTTCTGCCTACGGAGAGCGCGGCCCAGAGGTTCTGCCTACCTAGGTAGCCAGTAGTACCTGCCAAAGAAAGCTTTGATGTTCTTACCTCTTCAATGGTGAGAATCCTTCCAAGATTCAACTCCGTATCACCACCGCCTATCTGCATGGTTACTGACGAGCCTTACTCGGCCCCCTTCTCCGTCAGAGAAAATGCCAACTCTCCGTGGAATTGACGTCGCTGTCGTCCTCGGTCCCACCGAACCTCCTCTACCTGAGCTTCCTCACCCAGACGCGTCTTCTGTTAGCCTTCGTGGGCTGAACCTGGCCAGCCCAACGTCATCTCCAGCTTCGAGCTTGCACGCCACCCCTGAAAAGTGCCAAGCGCAGAGCACGGTGTACATCCCATCCACCCCAGGTGCCCAATTCCACCTCCGCTATGGAATCAGCAGACCGCCCGCGGACGCCAGGTACTTATATTTCAGGCTGGTAATGAATGGTCGCCCAGTGGCATCGTGGGGCATCAAGTCACAGACCGGCACCGCCGAGATTGTCAGCCACGCCTTGTACGTGCCCGACAGTAAATGGACGTACCGAGAGAGCGGGATGATATACAGGCGGGAAGGCGTCGAGAAGAGATTCTTCCATTTCACGCCTCAGTCCGGCAAGGACACGCCTGCCGCCATGGATGGCGGCCTCGTCGAGCTTCAGGTCTTTCGTTCCAAGGGAAGGAAGAGGAGGTTCCCCGAGCTTGCCGATTTCAGAAGCCAGGACGCCTACGGAATCACGTAAGTTTCCCCATTTTACTCAGGCAACTCCAGTTCAAGATGTTCACGTCGGACGGCAGCTCTCCTACGGGTGGTCTCATTGAGACGCCCCAAGACTTGACTTATTATGACTGGCTTCTTGTCGATGCCGTGGACATACCATACGCCACGTTCCGATTCTTCTACCGCACTTGGTGTCATTTGAAGGAATTGAATCTCGTGCCAGAATCTCTTTGCAATGAGCTCATTGCATCATCGGGACTCACAGAAGAAACCCCGCCAGACACCCTCAGAGTGCTAGTCGAGCCAACAAGAAGCAACCAGACACCCAACTTCGCCTTTGACCCAGCCGACGGTTCTGTTTTTGGAAGCGGCGACTCCCGCAGCAGTCACAGGCGGGACCGGAGAGCCTTCAAGCTTCCGACACCACCCAAGCTTGTACCCCCGAAACCCGCTCGACTGAAGCTGCCCCAGCCTAGCAAGCTATCTCGCGATGTTAGACAGGTGTCAGATCCTGCGAGGCCGTTGCCACCTTTGCCAGACATTGAGATCCCCCTCCGCAGACCTTCCCTGGAGTCATCACGAGCTCCCTCCGTCACACCTTCCCTTCAGATATATGCCGATGAGTCGAGCGGCCGACGAGATTGAGCTTGGAGTTGCTAGGCGAGTTGTCTTGCCTCAAGCCTCCAAGGACCCGAGCGGAACAGAAGAGCCGCTACGCCCGCTGCCCACGCCTCCCACGATACCCCCGTCGCCTTCTGACTATGACACAACGCCCCCTTCCTCGGGCGGCTCCAAGGCATTCAAGCATATTGGGCGGCAGGAACACTTGGTCGGAACGACACGGCAGCGAGGTGCTTCGGAGTTCAATGTGGACGCCCCTGGCGAGGAAAGCCCCTCGACCGCGGAGAACTTTAGCAACATGGGCATGTCAGAAGGAGAATGGTTCAGAAGTCCATCACCACTGCGCCGCAAACGAGGCAGGGGGGATCTGAATGGAACCAATGCGCCAACGACTCTACAAACGACCTTGTTCTCGCTGGAAGTGAAAAATGATGATTTCACATAGCGCGTTGATCACAGAGACGACGAGGCGGTGGCGACTTCGCAACTATCAAACCTGGAGAGGGTTCCTGGCGGAATTTTGGTCCAGGGCAGCAAGTGCTGTACGATCGAAACATTCGTTGGAGGCTGAGGAAGGGCATGTTGAGTAGCGGTGTCTAAGTGCGGGTCTTGAAGGGTTCGGTACATAAACGCCATGGCCTTCATGTGTAATATGGTTAGGTCATTGGCACACGACGGAATTTACTCTCGTCGATCGACTGCGTGACATTGTCCATAGCACAACAAAAGATGTACTCAAAGCAAGCGAACACATGAATCTGCAACACTACCACCACTTTTCGCAGAGCACCCGATCGCCTCCAAGGTCCAGTCCATTCGAAGAGGTTAGCTTACGGACGAATTCGTCCGTCATCGATGGCACCCCGCAAACATACACTACGGCCGAGTTGTGCTCCTCCTTTGGTCCCAAAGCTGCAGAAATGTCCTCCAGGGTGATGCGCTGAGGCCGAAAGCCGACGTCCATCTCGTTACACGAAAGGATTTTCTGTCAACCGGCTTGTTCAAGCCGGTCAGAAACAGCTGCAGGCGGCCGCTAACCCTCCCCCGTCCATAGATGGCGGCCAGGCGTTCCATGAATAGAATCTTCTGAGAGTCGAGATCATCAGATGTCTTCACAGAATATAAGAAGTGGATGTCGTATGGATAATTTCTCTCAGATAGATGGCTTAAAATGCTCATCAACGGGTTGATGCCGACGCCGCCGGCCACAAAGACAACAACTCGGCGAAGAGAGGAGAGATCGATATCCGGCGGGGGCCAGACGAAGGCGCCGCCCACACGAACTTTGATCACTGATCCGATGGACGCCTCCTCCCAAAGCCAGGCGGCCGGTGGGTTTGTTGATCTTTGCACCGCAAGCTCGAGGTAGGGCGAGGTTGGAAGACTGGCTTTGGAGGGAGGGCTGGTGATGGTGAAGCCGCCAGGTTTGGGGGTGTTGGGAACGAAGGTATCAAGCCACTGCCCAGGGAGAAACTGGAATTGGGTCAGCATATGCCAAGGATGTGATGCATTTGGCGCTCTGCTCTGTTGCCGCACGATGTGTACCTTGATGCTTGACCCGTCCCTGATCCCAAGGCGAAACAGCTGAGTGTTATCATTTATTTGATCGATTCGATCTAGAGTCACGGAATGAATTTGCTTTGATCGACATCAGCGCAGTACTTCGCTGGACATATTGTAGGGGGACGGAAATGATCTCTCACTGAATCACGCGGGTCGCTTGCTGTTCGTTCAATGTGCGATTCTTTACTCCGGTTTGCCTCCATTCTAGCGGCTAATCGGAACCCACGAGAGTGAGGGCTTGAAACGATACAAAGCTGTCTTAATCGGCTGAGGCTATGCATTTGGTGACGCTCTGGACTCTAGCAGGTATTGGAGTTGATGCTGGACGCCGTTGAATGGCCCCGGATTTTGTGGGTACTAAGCATTTAATATGGGAGGAACTGCGCCCGAGAATCCGGGTCAGTCGGCTAATGCGTATGGTCAAGTGCTGGATTTCATAAGACAGACAAATGCTCTGCCATTGCCCGACGTCGGACACCGGATGAAATACATCTCAACATGCTTTCGAGGCAGCAGTACTAAGAAGCGCGAACGTTGCTCGATTTTTCATCCTTGCAGATGATCTATTTGATCACGCTTGCCTTGCCATATTAAATACACAAGCCCAAGTCATCAATGCTCATTTGGTCTTGGAGGGCCGCCGCCTCAAGATGGTTCGGTCCAGTTCACCTGGTCCATCACTTCTCCGGCTGATGGATGCGCATAGCCAATCCTCAAGCGTAACCGCAATGGCTGCACACAATTAGCGTCGTCTGTATCAATCGGCCACGAACTTGACTTACCCCCTTGGCCCCAGAGACAATCATTTTCTGGGTGGCTTCGGTACCCGGGCCGACCTCCGTACTGGAGATGCTCATGAGCTGCAGCTTCTGTGTCTTGGGAACAGCTGCTTGCAGTCCAACATTTGACAAAGGACCAGCACCCGAGTTCCGGAATCGCGCAATGGCCTGGACAAGACCCTCAGCATTGCGTTGAACCTGGAAGCTGACGTTGAGCCCATTGTTGTCGTAGACTGGTAGACCTGCCGGCGCCTGCGGAGCAGCTTGCTGCTGGGGTGCAGGGGTTGCGGCAGACATCGAGGACATCAGGTCCATGTTTGAGCCGCCGCCTACGACGGGGGCAGGGGAGGCCGCTGGCTGGGCAGGGCCTGGAGAGAAAAGGTCCATTATCGACGCAACATTGGATTGTTGCGGCTGGGGGGAGGCGGAAGTAGGGGGTGACGAAGTGCCGCCCAAGATGTCGGCAAGCAGATCGGTGTTGGAGGCACCGCCAGGAGCAGGTGTAGTTGTGGGGGGAGTGTCCATGAGATCGAAGAGGAGGTCCTGCTCAGTGGGCTTGACAACGCGGGATCTCCTGTTTGCAGCCTTGGCAGCCTTTTTGGTCGTCGCGGGGCCTAGCACGCGCGACTCCTCCTTGATCTGTGGAGGTGGCATCTTCTCCAAGACGCCGTTGCGGATCTGGTCATACGAGAAGAGGTTGCTGTACTCAACGGCTCTTTGCTGCACCTCAACGTCCAAACTCGTTTGGTGAATCTCCAACAGCTGGCGAACTCTTGCGATCTGCGTCGAGTCGGACAGTCTCGTGGTGAGCTTGATGAGGGCCGTGACGATATACTCGGTCGATACCTGGGTGGCATAGTTGCTGTTCAAAATGGTCGAGAACAGATCGATGATTTCATGCTGCTTCACCTCCTGCACAAGCTCCTCCTCCTCATACTGACCTCCTCTCAGCAGAGCGTCCCCGTACTCGCCGATGCACCATGCTCCGGCTTGCGTCAAACTCTCTTGAGTGATGTCTTTCTTCAGATTCGTATAGAGCTTCTGAACCGCGTACGTCTGCAGTTCGGGAGCCGTGGCGACTAGTCGGATGAAGGAGGACATGATGGGCTCTTTGACGTAGTTTCCGGCGAGGGTGAGTACTCGAAGCATAGTATCGACGTGCCAGCGCTTGTTGGGAGCAAACTTATCCGCAGCGATGCCTATTTGACTGGTCATTGTGGGCTTAAACTCATTGTCGGCGACCTCGAGGAAGGCCAGCAGCTCTCGGATAAGAACTCGGACGTTGCTCTCGTTAATAAGGGTGAAGCTAAGCTCTAAAGCGCGCCTCCTGATGCTGATGTCGGGGTCTCTCAAACACTCGAGAATCGTATTGCGATGCCTCTGGACGGCATTCGGCTCGATGGCCACGACTTTGATGAGAGTATTGAGAGCGACGTAGCGAATGTTGTTATCGCGGTTGGACAAGAACTTGCCCAGGATATTGACTCCAAGGACGCGTAGACCAGAGTCGGCCTCGATGTCCAGAATCGTGAGGACAGCCTCGTACAGGATAGAGTTTCCCACGTTCTTTGACGAGTCCGTGTTCGTCGCAACCTGAGCCAGAATATCGTTGATTTGCTCGGTGACCTGCGCGTCTCCCATAGCCAGCACCCTGAGAAGGCGCAGAATCTTGACTTGGACGAATGGGTCGGTGATGCCTGTCACGTCGTGTTCGGGGGCATAGCCGGATGTTGCCAGCCCCTTTAGAGTCCTGACAAGGCCCGGCACGAAGGACTTGAACTTTTCGACAATCCCTTCCTCCCCACCTTCTTCCTCGTCGGCCTCGCATAAGCTGTTGACCAGAGTCAGGCCGCAAAGCAAGACACCGTGATTTCGGTCGGATAGGAGCTGGTGGGCCTTGTCGACGAAGTGCTCCTGGAGGTCGGGGACCTTCCGGCATATACGCATGGCGCAAAGGGCGGCTTTCCTCCGAATATAAGGGTTCGACGTGTTAATACAAGCCTCGACTTCGGCGAATAGATCTCTGGACATTTCGATAGACGCAATGTTGCCGAGGGTGCAGAGGGCCAGGCCGACGACATATTGGTTCGAGTGGGAGAGATCACTGCAGTACGTTAGCTCACGACTGTGTAGTCACCAAAGACAGGTGCTCCATACTTTTTGAGTGAGTTTGTGACCAGTGTCAACACCTCCTGGTTCTCGTCAAGTAGCAAACTGGTTGCCAGATGACCCAGGCGCTTATCTGCGAATCGCGGAGAGGCCAGTAGCTTCAAACACTCAATCTGACCGAAATGAGTCCGCTCTCCGAGGGTGAAGAGGTAGAGGAGCTTGGCGACATTGTTCCTTCTGTTACTCGATAGTCAGCCACGGTCCCGATGCCTTGGGTTGGGGGTCTCGGAGCGGATGCGCACCTCACGCTGTGATCACCACTCTCTTCCCTGAAGCTTGCTCGAATAGAAGCACTTTCCTTCTGGATGACAGCTCGTTCGTCGGCAATAGTCTTGGCGGCTCTAACGTTGCGGATGAATTGCTTCACTGTGGTATAATGCACGTCAGCTCCAGACCGGCGATATAGAGGGGCAGGGGCTACTCTCGTACAAGAACTCATGTCGGGCAACAAAAGGCGGCCCGTGTAGGGCCTGGGACAGGCTGATCGTGCCTACGGGTGATGTGAACGAGGATGCAGGCTCGTCGGGAGCTCTCGTGTCGCGAGTCACCAGGGTCGAGATGTTGGAATGGTCGAGTTGCAGCAGACTTTCAATTGACGACGAATAGACCAGATTGGCATGCCCAGGATGTCAGGTCCGGGCGGGCTCGACGGTGCACATATCGGTGCTGGCGCAGGTACAGCAGGTCTCCAGCCTGGCACTGGCAGGTCCCAGCGTCACGTCAGTGGGGCCGATGTCAGAATGCGGCCCTATATGTCAGGCGCGAATTATTCCCGTAGCAGGTCGGTAAGCTTCAGGGGTTTGAGGGGCCCTATTGTAGGTCTTTCCAGCAGGCACCTAAGTTGCACTCCATTCGAGTCGGCCACGGTGTGGTACTCCGTTCCTCGCGCATCAAGGAAGCTCGTCGCTTGTCGCTTGTTTGTTCCTTCTTACCTAGTTTCTGAGGGGCAAATCGAGGCAGTGCCTGCAGCCCTGCCAAGTCAGATCGTTCTGCCGCGTCAAGCACATGTGATCAGCTCTCTTGAAGAGGTTTTGGGCTTGATCTCACGCCTGGGATTTTCTATTATTTGGGTACCTTAGATCTCAAGACGATCGACAACTACTTCTCAGCATCTGACAGGCAACAACTTCACATACTGCTGGGCTCGCTTGGTGCTAGTTTACTTTTGCATTCGTCATCCTAGAGAAAACCTCTTCTAAGTGCAGCCCCGGTCTCATCGCGAAATGTCTTGTGTCTCTGTCTGTGGGGTGTGTGTATTCGTTATAAAAGCATCGTGAGAGCAGGAACGGGACAGGCAAGCGTGCTGGTAATGAGACGTAATCATAGAGTCCTCCATCCGTCCGTATGTCAAACTAGTCCTTCCGCTAGGTCTTTGAGCAAGGAGACTTGCGCCGTCGAAAAGGGATGCATTACCTCCCCCCAACCAAACCAGACCCGAAGGCCTACCCGCGTCTTTCCTCGCAAGAAACAAAACGCCACGTCGCCAGTGTTCTAGACTTGGCGCCGCTGCTCGAACAACCTGACGCCTTACTTCTGCATCATGAGCTGGACGAACTCGTTGTCTACACCGCCTGTTAGTGCCCATGACGCATATCAACTGTAATCGACACTCACAGTCAATGCGTCCATCGCCGTCCTGGTCGGCCTCGCGAATCATCTCGTCAACCTCGTCGTCGGTAAGCTTCTCACCAATGGAGGTCATGACGTGACGCAGTTCGGCGGCGGAGATGAAGCCGTTGTTGTCGCGGTCAAAGACCTATCCGGAGTCAGCACCGATCGCAGCGGGAAAACACTTCCGTAGCCAACCTTGAAAGCCTCGCGAATCTCCTCTTCGGAGTCGGTATCCTTCATCTTGCGGGCCATCATCGTCAGGAACTCTGGAGACCAGTCAGCGGGCCTGAATCGTGTGATGCAGGATTCCGCATGTCCACCTACCGGGAAAGTCGATGGTGCCGTTGTTGTCCGCGTCGACCTCGTTGATCATGTCCTGGAGCTCCGACTCGGAGGGGTTCTGGCCGAGAGAGCGCATGACGGTGCCCAGCTCCTTGGTAGTGATTTGGCCTGTCCAACTCTTTAGCCCGATTCTGCATGTCTCGACGGCGGTATCGAATGCCGCTGGTGTATCGACGGTCGCGAACGGCGTTCTCAGAAGCGCATCGAAGGGGAGCAAAAGGGGTGAGGCACTGACCATCGCCATCCTTGTCCTTGGGTGGGTTAGCAAAGGCCACGACTGTCGCCAGAGGCAAGAAATGACGGCGAGATGGAGAAAGGGACTTACAAAAAGGGAGAAGGCCTCCTTGAACTCGGAGACTTGCTCTTCGGTGAGGGAGTCAGCCTAAATAAGAGACAGCGTCAGCATGGACGGCGGCGATGGGTGTCAACAATCAACAATCAACAGCCCCTCAGCCGCGGGGTTGGCTCCTGAAGATAACGTGTCGATGCGGGCTAGGGCGCAAAGTTGAAAGGCGACAGTACTGACCATGGCGGATAGAGGCTATGGGTTGCGGGAAGGGTATTTAGGAGTCTGGGGTGTCCTAATGTAATGGAGGCCGAGTTGCTGAAGCGGGAGGATATTCGCAAGAGATGTTCTCAGTCCTGGCCAGGTTGGTTGCTACTGGATGCCTTGGGGGTCGAGCTTTTCTTTAGTGTGCAGCTCGTGGGGAGGAATGGGGCGGAAGGGGGGAATGTGGTCGGGCGATAGGGGGGCCGCGGGCGTCGAAGGCTGGAAGCTGACAGGCTGGGCTGGTGTCTGGAGCATCAGGTGTTGAACCATGTCGACCAGGCTGCGCTTAAGCTGCCTTTCGACATCTCCAAGGCAGTCCCAGTCTCGTCCGTACTCACCGACCTTGGGTAAGTAAGGCCTTAAAGAGTTCCAGGTTAGGTACGGCAGGGCACCTGAACTTCATGAGCTTTACCTAAGGTACCTACTACCTACGCTACCTACCTAGGTAAAGTGCCTATGGTAGGTATTCGCAGGTAGATAGATACCTTACCGTACCTTACCTTACGTAGGTAAGGTAGGCTGAACAGAACGGCTTTGGGATGGACCTTTCAAGGCAAACAACAAAGGGTGACGACTGGCAGGCGTGCCAGGTGTCACTCTGTTCCAAACCCACAGCTCAATTTTCCAGGTACATTAAGGTAATCACCATACAAGCTGACGTAAGTCAGTGGGGGTTTGGCGAAGTTTCCACTGTAACTTGCACGCTAGGTACCTTAGGTACCCGTTGCTCATACCTGTAAATCCATTACGGATACCTCCTACCTTAAGGTAGGTAGATATTAAGTACTACATCAGACCCTGAGGCACACTGAGCAGTCAGGCAGGAGCTGCCGGTCCACAAGCGCCTCAATCCGTGTTTCCGTGCAGGACTTACCTATCTTAGGGGACAGCAGGCCTGACGCAATCTGTTCCACCATTAGATAGATGCCTGTCCAATTCCAACAATGTACCTAAATCTAAGTAATGTTAATGCAACCTGTCGGCGAATCCCCGGTCGGTAGCACGAGCACCTCGAGATTCAAGAAGCTGTCTGTCACTTGCCCACCAGTCTCACTTGCACATACCTACCTCCTGCGCATACCTGCGATAAGTAATGCAAATCGAGTCTTTGAGCTGTACCTTGCCATTCCGGACAGCGCGCACACGTTCAGCCGCCCTTGACAACTCTAGTTGGCAATTGTCCGCCCTTGCGTATTTGAAAACCGACACCTACTAACTACACTTTAGCGACTTGTCGGCACTCGTCCCGTTGCGTCTTGCCCACGCCAATGGTGTCCTGTTCTCCCTCCACGACCCTTCGTTCATGACGACGACCCTGAGCGGCCCGCGCAGCGAGCGACAAAGGACCCCAGGCTGAGGAGTACCATCGCAGCTATCTGGCGTCCGCCATGTGGCGAGACCGCACGAACCTGTAAGCCTGTCCGCCTGCGCTTCGCATCCCTCAAAGACACCTGCGAAGCTGCTCGTCCCGTCTCTCGCTGACACCCAGCCCCCACTGCAGGTATATTTCCTATCGGCAAACGTATGCGCACCATCCTACGAAACGTTCCAAATACGGTGGCGCAGCCGGTGGGAATGGCTTCGGCGATGCCTTTGGGGGTAGCAGCTATGCTAGTGGGAGCGACGATACCCGCGGCCTTCTCTCGGCTGGCGCCTTCGAAGATGATGGCGACGCCGTCATAGAGATGGATCTGCTCCCACCTCGTTGGGCCGATGTATCCGATGAGATTACCGACCTACTGGCCGACATAGCCACCAGGAGTCAGGCTCTCGAGCGCTTACACCAGAAGCATGTGCTACCCGGTTTCAATGACGAGGACACCAAGAAGGCGGAGGAAAGAGAGATTGAGACTCTCACGCAGCAGATTACCAAGGGTTTCCATGACTGCCACCGGTGCATTCAAAAGGTCGAACAGATGGTTAGGGAATCAAAGCAGTCGGGTACCATTACCAGCGCCGAAGAGACGATGGCCAAGAACATACAGATATCATTGGCTTCACGCGTCCAAGACGCCAGCGCGCTGTTCAGAAAGAAGCAGAGCGCATATCTGAAAAGTAAGTGCGAGCTTTGGCCCATATCCCGTGACAGCCGACTGATAACAACACAGAACTACGCGGGATGAGCGGCCTCGGGGGCGGCGTAGCCAGCGCGGATAGGGGATCAACACCGCAGCCTTCAAGCTCATACATGGACCCCTCAATGCTCGAGTCGGATGCCGACAGATCCTTCTCACAATCAACTCTCCAGGCTACACAGCAGAAGCTCCTCCAATCGAATGACACAGCCATCACCCAGCGCGAACGTGAAATTGAGGATATTGCACAGGGTATCATTGAGCTGGCCGACATCTTCCGTGACCTGCAGAACATGGTGATCGACCAGGGCACCATGCTGGACAGGATAGACTACAACGTTGAGCGCATGGCCACGGACGTAAAGGGAGCCGAGAAGGAGCTGGTCGTTGCCGCCGGATACCAGAAGAAAACGACGAAGCGAAAGATTATACTGTTGCTTTTAATCATCATTGCGGGCTTAATCATTTTGCTAGTGATTAAGCCCAAAAAGCATGGCGACGAGTAGGCGATGGCAAGGACACGCGGTGAGATGAGAGACGAAGGTGTAAATTAAGTGTATGATTGTCTTTCTAGAAAAATGTTGAGCGAATCTATGGTCTAATCCTCAATCGCGATGCGTTCTCCCGCGTCGCTTGGGGACGGCTTCCGAAATCAATCCTTCCAGGACACTGATTCCAGGCAGTAATCCCTGCCCTGTAGATTGACTGAGAGCTTCATTAATCTGTTCTCTCATAGTAGCCAAGTCGGGTAGTCTACCTATCGCTTTCTTTCTTTGCGAATGAAAGAGTTGAGCGAAGAGCCTGATAACTTCGCGTCGAATGGCAGACTCCTGCAACGATACACCGCGCTTCTGCAGCCGGCCAAGTAGCCGGACACCCCGCAGAAGAACCAACTTGCCGTCCTCCACTGATACCGAGGCCAACTCCTGCGAAACGGAGCGTTTGAATCCCCATCGGACAATGGCCACTTGTAACTTCGGATTTTCAAAGATCTTGTGCAAAGGGTGATAAGCGTGTGAGACGGGCAGATCTGCCGGGATGAGCAGCCTCCTTCTCCAGCCAAGAGCATTGCATGGCGGTGCATCCGCAGGGTGCACACCCAGCAAACCGCCGGGAACTGTGTGCGCATCTTGATATGCGTCGAGCAGACCAATGCAGACGCCCTCCACGTCGTCAAGTCGTCCGAATTTTCCCAACCCGAAAAGCACTTTTTGCCAGTAGCGTCCGGGCACAGGCGCCCGCAGCAGCATCAGATGGTTCAAGTAGTTGATGGCTGTTCGCAAGGTCTCCAACGTAACAATTGCTGTGTCCGGATTCCAAGACAAGGGTTCCAGAATGTTGGAATAGATATGCTCAATAGATGTCGTGGAGAGATCGATATCCATGGAACGCATGTCCCTCATGAGGGCAAGCGCGTGGCGGGCCTGGCCAAGTTGAAGACTTTGCTGCAGCAGGAGGTTCGACGTGGTATCAATTGACTCTTGAGCAACTGCGGGCTGTATGGCGAGCAGCAAGTGATACGTCCTCATATTTTCCGCATGGAGGGCTTCGTCGCGGATGCTTTCGAGTGTGGCCAGGTCGTCAAACACATCCGGATGTATATCAGTGTGTAGCAGCTCGTGGAGCAGCTCATGCTCGGCGGTTTCTGCAAAATGCCTGACCGCCAGAGCGTAGGTCGAATGTCCGATGCCGATATTGGCTTTGTGCAATTGTTCTATGCGGCTGATGACTGCGTCGGGGGTGGGATCGCGCAGGGCAATAGACTGCAATGACAAAGGCCCGATTTGGCGCACCCCAAGAGCGTGGACAGCGTGAATTGCGAAGTCTAGGGGCAGCCAGGAGCTTGCAAACCAGCGGGCGCCCAACGTATCGCTGTACCGCCTGCCCGTCGAGCCACGGTCCACCTCATGCGTGCCATCCATGACATCCATCAGGGATTCACGCTGCATGCCCCAGCGCACCGGTAGGCTCCCTTCCAGTACCAATTGTTCCTCCAACTTGAGAGACGTGCCCGGGTAGTAGCGAGAGAGAAATCTCAAATAAGGCTCAGACTTGACGGTGTGATTTGGTACGTCGCCAAAAAGGAGGAACAGGCCGCGCCACTCTGCGCAGAGTTCGGAGAGGCCGCTCTCATACAACAATGGGACGGCGTCGTCGTAGAGACAGTGGTGGCAAGTCGAAACATAAAGCGACTTCAAAGTTTGCTGCAAGCCAGTCTCAGTGTCCGTAATGAATCGACAGAGCATGGTGCCGAAAGCTCCTGGGCCGGGGTCGAAATTCGGCATCAGGCGCAAATGCCATTGCATAGCTCTTCGGTGTTGGCCGTTGCGGAGGCATTGAGAGACAATGGTTTGATATAGAGACGGCCACCGGGCAGAGTGAGCCTCGAGCATCCACTCGGCGTACGAGACAACGCGCTGAAGTTGATTCTCATCATCCATAAAAACCTCCAGAATCATCGTCCAGACGGGCTCTGCATCTTCGCTGTCTGCGGTGCGCAATATCTTCCGGCTTTGAAGGGCATTCCATATGGAAAGCACGCCATCTTTGCCCTGCTCCCGCTTGGCGACGTTGAGCAGACCAAGCCACAGCGAAGCATCAGAATCGTTGTCGATAGTGTCGATGAGGCGTAGGTCAATCCCACAGATATGCCCTCCACTTGCCACCTGCCTCATCTGCCCTCTCTGCGTTTCCGACACTCGGGTGTCCGGGCATACCCCCAATGACAGCAAATGGCTCCGCGTTGTCGGCGCATCGGATTCTGTGTTCAAGGTACCCTGCACTGCAGGAAACGAAATCCGTCGCGCGGAGTTGTACGTCGCAGACTCCAAGACCGAAGGCTGGCTACGAAAGCCAGAGCTGCAAGGCCTGGAACATGCTGTCCTCGCTATGTTTGAGGAAGTTCGTCGAGTTGCGTCCAGTCCTTGATATCGATGGCACCGGCCGAGGCGTGCTCTATTCAAGTGACGGAGACATTGTGAGGCCAATTGCATTGCCCTGCGTAGTGAACAAACAGGACACGAGTACGCAGAGACGCTGCATGAAGCATAGCAGCGGGCAGATTATGGGGGTGCAGGTTTCGGTGCTGGCTGCATCTCGGAGCTGGGTGGTCGACTGAGAGATTGTATCTTGGAGAAATCCAGCTTCCGCCAAAATATTGCCAAACAGCTCCATCAGTAAACCGATTTGAGCTCCATTCCATTCGTCGGCAGAGTGCGCGAAAGTGGGCCAGATTAGTCAGTCAGGCATTTCGGCCCACCAATCCAAGTTCATCATCCCATGTTCCTGATCGAACCGACCGTCTTCAAAGTCGATACTACGAGCAAGCCTACGACGCCAACCCACGAATTACCCCCGCGAACTCGCAATTGAATCGATCAAAATGGCGTACGTGAACACCCGCATCCCAAAAAGCTGGCAGTCGATTGCATGCGAATCGTGATCGCCAATGGCTGCTCGCCTACAAGCGCAAGGAACCACATCATACGAGGGCATTTCTGACGTCCGCACAGGCTCGTCAACGCGAAGAACAAGGTCCCAGAGCTCCAGAAGTTCTACCAGACTGCGTACAAGGAGCACAACCGCATCTGGAAGATCGTACGTCAGACTGGCCCAGTCCCACACTCGCCATCTTCCCTCCGTTGGCCGACCAACCGACTGACTCAATTATCGCAGAACCCTCGCAGCCGTGTCTACATGATCCCCTACACCGTCGCCCTCTGGGGCACCGTCGGCCGTACGTCTCCCTTCTCAGTCTTCCTCTGATCGCTCTGATCACGTCGTGTTGCTTACACTTTATAGTCACCCTGTACGGTGGTGTCCGCAAGGTCCTCGGCTACAACAGCTACTTTGGCAAGAACTAGATGGAGCACATGAGGCTTCTTTTAGCGAGACCGTTGGGGCAGATTGTATGATTCGTAAGGCGATCAATAGACCGAATCGACACTAGACAGACGTTTCTTCTGTTGCACGCGACGTAGAGTCGACGAACACAGTGACGTCGCAATCAAGTTTCATGACTATGCCTGCCAGAATTACAATATGGCAACCTTTCCCTGCTCCATGTCTTCGGCAGACAAGGTCGTCTAAAGTACACGTGCTTGCCTGCGAATGGTGTCGAACCTCCATGCACGGCTCCCACCCATTTTCGTTATTTCCCATTGTGTCTAGTAACCACTGGCTCCGGGTGCCTTCTCATCCTTCTTGAGGCTGACCAAGATCTCGCGGAAGCGCTCCTTGCCAGAGCCAGAGGCACCACCCTTGGCGCCCTTTCCACTGACGTCAACCAGCTTTGCGATTCTCTCCCAGCTGGTTCCCCCAGAAACGGTGTCCTCGCGGCTAGCTAGGAACTGCTCTGCCTCCTTCCGTGCCTGGGAGATCTGCTTCTCCTTCTTGGCATTGTAGTTATTATAAAAGTCGTCAATGTTCTCTCTCGCCTCCTTAACGGTCTCCTCGCGCTGAGCCGCGAACTGCTCCGCACGCTTCTCAATCTGGGCGTCTCGTTTCTCGCGCCATTCACGTATAACAGCAGGCTCCTCCTCTTCTTCGACGTAGGCGCTGTAGCCGGAGTTGTAGTTTACGCTGGGGGCGGTGATGCCGCCACCGGGAATGGCACCGGGGGCAACGGCCTGTCGGAGGGCTGTCAGTGAATGCAAACGCGGCCAGGACGAAGATGCAAACCTCGGTCTGGTTGGCGAGATCGGGGAACTGCGACTCGAATGTGGACTCCTCTGCGATGACATTGCTGCCGCCGCCTCCACCAAGAAGATCGTCGTCGCCGGAACCGAATGCGACGGCATCATCGCTCGTGGCGAACTGGTTGGCATCCTCGCCGAGGAGGGCCTTTTCGCGGGCCAGGAAATCGTCGGCAGAGGGGGAGGCACCCGAGTCCTTGATGTCGGTCTGGGCTGTGTAAGAATGTTAGACTCGGCATCATTACCCTGAATTTTCACGTACCGCCCGAATCAAAGTCCTCCAGCGAGGGGAATCTGTCGGCCATTTTTGGCGGTGATGTGCGTGTAAATAGAAAGGAAAAGGAGAAGGACGGTAGTGGTCGTGAGAGTCGCCGTCAGCAGCCCTGATGTATTCGCAGCAAGTCTCACGGTAGAATCGCACAAGTTTCCGTTGATTCGAGGTCGTTTCGTTGGTTCGGGTGGGAGACGTGGACGTGTTAACAGCGAAGGTGCGAAATGATAGGTAGGTAAGTAGGTACTTGACAGGTGACGCTACCTTGGCCAGGAGCGGTGATTGCCGTGTGCAGGATTGGGAGCTTTGCCCATCGGATAGTTGAATGTACCTTAAAAGGTACCTGCGTTGTGTCATCAGGGAAGTCCGTGCTGCGCGGTGGCTGCAGCCCAGTCACAGCCTTTACCTGCATAACCCCGGTACCGCGAATCGGATTTCTATTAAGGTAAGAGCAATCCGTCTGAGCCAGGAGTAAATGTTTTGTTCCATCTCGATCTTTGAATTGATGCTCGTACATTTCATTTTGCTTTCACCCGGCAAAACGTTCGGTTCATCTCAGGAAAGGAAGCACTTGCTGGGTCTGCAGTCTCTCACTTGCGCCATCTGCTTTCGTCGTTCAAAGGACGCCTGATGTACTGAACCAGACACTTTGCGCAAGCAGGGTGTTTGCTGCTGAAGTTTCAGCCCCCAGTGATTGATCGTAGACCTCTTGCGCCTGCTGTGGTTCTTCTCACTCTGGAGCACCCCAATCCTGCGCATCGAGACCCAAACCGCAGGTCGTGCCATAAGGCGCCTCCCCCAGAAATCAATCGCAAACCGCCATCCAACGGAGCCTTTAGTTATTCGGACTAGCAACGTCGCGTCCGCACAGCTCATCGCGCGCCCTCATCCGGTCTCATTCGCAGCATAAACACGGTTTGCCCGAGCCATCATGGCATACAACGACGACGCCGTGCTGGCGAAGCTGTCAGCACTGAACGAGAGTCACGACAGTATTGCCACGGCAGCTCAATGGATCATGTTCCACAAGTAAGCTTTCTAGCTCCAGTTTGGTAACAAAGATGGCGCTGACACGACGACTCGCAGGAGGCATGCGGATCGCACAGTTCAGCTCTGGCTTCAACGTTTGCGGGACTCATCAAGCACAAAACGGCTGAGTCTAATCTACCTTGCCAACGGTAGGCAGATGCTGCTCCGTCACCTTGCCCTTATTCTCGCTAACACGCCACAGAGGTTACCCAACAGTCAAAGGCGCGGCACAAGGAAGATTTTTTAGTCGCCTTTTCTCCCGTCGTCGCTGAAGCTACGGCATTGGCGTACAAGGGCGCGCCGGCCGAGATTCAGAACAAGATTAGAAGAGTTGTGGATGTCTGGAAGGACCGCTTCATTTTCGAACCCCCGATTCAGCAAGCCATCGAAGCGCGTATCGACGGTACGTCCATCAACGGCCGCTCAAGGGCCATACTGACATCTGTTAGAGCTCGACAAGGCCCGTGGAACCGCGAAGGCAAGCTTTGGGGGGCCTGGCATCGGCGGCGGACCTTCGGCCCCAGCGGAGCTCATCCCGGTCGTGACCTCGTACCAGAATGCCTCAAAGCTCAACTTGCCCACGAAGACAGCCATCAGCACAGCCAACCAGGACTTTGAGAAACTCACGGACCCGTCCACGCCGGTTCCCTCGGCACCTGTCTATGCCGCACGCCTGAACGGTCTGCTCAAGAGTCTGGCAAGCGCAGAGGGTGCCGTTGCTGAATGCGTCAAGGCCCGCAAGGATCTCATTGGCGAGTTGGAGAAGCTTCTAAGCGCGAACCAGGAGGCGCTTGTCAACGATGAGAAACAGTACGCTGAGCTGACGAGGCGAAAGGCGGAAACTGAGGAGAAGAGACGTGAGGTCGAGCTCGCCATTATGCGTGGACTGCCAACACATGAGGCCTCGCAGTCGCCGGGCAACGGAACATCTGCGAGTCCAGAACCAGAAAGACCAGAGGTAGAAGCGCTCACGCCTCCGCCGGTCGAGGCTTTCACGCCGCCTAGCGTTGAAGCGTTGACCCCTCCCCCAATCCACGATGAGCCGCCTGTTCTCCGAGAAGGTGAGGCGGATCGCGCGCGATCAGCGTCAAGCCAGGCTTTCCAGCCGCCTCCCGCTACTGGCATTGAGATGCTTTCGAACCTAGCCTCTCAGTATCAGTCCATTCCAGTATCGGCAAACGGATCTAACAAGAGGCGCCGGCTTGATGGGGACGATTTCCCTGACCTTGGGGGAGACGACGGAATCGACGCTGATGTGGCAGAGATGCTCCGCAAGGACAGCAACGCCACAGCTTGAGAGATGTCGCTGGGGGCTTTCTCTGACATGTATGAATGCAGAACATTTGGGGTAGTCAGAGGAGCATGTAATGTTAGGAGGTACTTTAGAGAGCGGCCGGAAGGCGTCTTGGTTTATATGGCAGTGACCACAGACTGGGCTGGTTTGAAGTCATTCACGGTGTGGTCATTCGGTATTTGAGTATTTTCATCCCCCCAGTCAGCAGGCTACGGCAACGCTGGAGCATGTAGTGCATGGATAGAGCTATGGAGCCGGCTACACACTGGCCCGACTTGGCGATCCCCCGGGTCGGATTCTGCAGCAGCGCACCACTTGTGTGTACGTAAGAGCAACAGGGTTGAGTTTAATAAAATCAAGTCAGTCGCAATTATAAAGAAGGACGTACATGAGTGTCTGATGGAGCAAAACGGGTGAGGCCAGTGCATCATTCGTGCGGGTGCATCTTGAGGTTCGTACAGATTACAGCCTAGGCCTCTGTATTTCCGGCCTCGGCAGAAACGGAAGGCATCGGGGCGGGGAGGGCTTCGGCGAAGACGCTACCGGCCCGACTATCGCCGAGAGGCCCGGCTGCAGGCTGCAGCGCGTGTCAGCAAACCCCCGTGCCCCCCAGCGCAAGGTAAATTTTGAACCCGACCGATGACGGAATCTTAATCCCCTACCAGCAGCCAGCTATGGCCGGATGCATGCGCAACTCTTTCAACCATTCCGTATGGTGAAGCAGCCTTGTCCCGCACCTCCTAACTATGCGCCGCCCATGAGATAGACCAAAATCATTCCATACCATTTCGAAATGGCCTCGGGGGCAGCGCGAACAGCGGTGCTGCTCCCGCACCGCGTCGGGAGCTGCAAAGCGGGCTCTGTTGGCGTCCATTCCCGGCCTGCGCAGCGCTTCGACGACGACACCTTCAGTCATTCAACACCCACTCTTTTCGCCCGCCAGAAGCTACAGCTCGAAGCCCTATGGTCAACTCATCACACCCTTTTGCGCCAGCGCTTTCGGTACCGGGTTACGACCGACAACATCCTCTCGAAACCCTCAAACCCCCATCTCTATCGCCATTCTGCGCTGTTTCTCAGCCGGATTACGCGCCCAGAAAGATACCCCGATCCCGACAAAACTTGAAACGACAAAAGAAGATGAGCATGGCTCCAAACGGACTGAGCCGACGGAGAATCCGGAACATGACGATTTCCAAAAGAGCGAGAGAGCGGCCAAGGCGGCCCAGGTCAACCTGAGTGCGAAGCTGTCAAAGGAGGGCAAGACTCAGGGTAAGGCTGGATTCTCCGAGATCTGGCGATTGATAAGGATTGCGCGTCCAGCTGAGGTGGCTGGGGCTCGCCATGGTCTTCCTCGTCATTTCGTCCAGCGTCACCATGTCCATTCCGTTTTCCGTCGGCAGAATTCTCGACATCGCAACCAAGGACCCGTCAGAAGATGCCCGTTTGTTTGGTCTGACCATGCCACAGTTCTTCATGGCTCTGGGCACCATTCTGACGATCGGGGCCATGGCTAACTTGGTAGGGTGATTCTTCTCCGCATCGTCGGCGAGAGAGTGGTCGCCCGTCTGCGATCCCAGCTGTACAGGAGAACCTACGTCCAAGATGCCGAGTTCTTTGACGCGAATCGTGTGGGAGACCTCATTTCTCGCCTCAGCTCCGATACAGTCATTGTGGGCAAATCCATCACCCAAAACATCAGCGACGGTTTGAGAGCCCTCTTCAGCGGAGGTGCTGGCTTTGTGGTCATGGTTTGGTTGAGTCCGAAGCTCACCGGCCTTCTGCTCATCATGCTGCCGCCGGTCGCCGTCGGGGCCTTCTTCTACGGTCGTTCGATCAGGAACATTAGCAAGGGGATCCAGAAGAACCTGGGCACACTGACCAAAATCGCGGAGGAGCGTCTCGGTAACGTCAAGACCAGCCAAGCATTCGTCGGCGAGGTTCAAGAAGTCTCTCGGTACAACCGCCAGGTCAAGAAGATTTTCGCCCTCGGCAAGAGGGAGTCTACGGTCGCCGCGACGTTCTTCGCCTCGACGGGCTGGGCCGGCAACATGACGATTCTCGCCATGCTGATTGTTGGAGGCAACTTTGTGCGCAACGGCGCCATGACCTTGGGAGATCTCACGTCGTTTATGATGTACACGGCCTTTGCGGGCTCCAGTCTGTTTGGCCTCTCTTCGTTTTACTCGGAACTGATGAAGGGGGTGGGCGCAGCCAGCCGTCTGTTTGAGCTCCAGGACAGGAAGCCAGGTATCTCGCAGACCGTTGGACTCAAGGTCCAGTCAGCGCAGGGCCCTATCCGCTTCTCAAATGTGTCCTTCGCTTATCCCACGCGCCCAGCCGTCAAGATCTTCAACGACCTCAACTTCGAGATCCCATCCGGTAGCAACGTCTGCGTCGTGGGGCCCTCTGGCGGAGGGAAGTCAACCGTCGCGGGTCTTTTGTTGCGCTTCTACAACCCTACGTCTGGTTCCATCACCATCAATGGCGTGGACATATCCAAGATGAACATTAAGTCGCTGCGACGCCGCATCGGCATGGTCGCGCAGGAGCCTGTTCTGTTCTCTGGTACTATTGCAGAGAACATATCCTACGGGAAGCCCAACGCAAGCAGAGCCGAGATTGTTGCGGCAGCCCGCAAGGCGAACTGCAACTTCATCAGCGATCTTCCCGCTGGCTTGGACACGCAGGTCGGCGCTCGGGGATCGCAGCTATCTGGCGGTCAAAAGCAGCGCATTGCCATCGCGCGCGCTCTGATCAAAGACCCCGATATTCTGATTCTGGATGAGGCAACGTCCGCGTTGGATGCCGAGTCCGAGACTCTCGTCAACGCTGCTCTAGCGTCGCTGCTCAAGGGCAGAAACACGACGATTTCGATTGCACACCGACTGTCGACCATCAAGCGATCCGACCTGATCATTGTCCTCTCCAACGACGGCAGAGTTGCCGAGATTGGCAAATACACCGAGCTCTCGGCCAACCCAGAGAGCGCTTTCAGCAAGCTCATGGAGTGGCAGATGAGCGGCGGCGAGATCCCCGAGTCTCGTAGCGACCGAGGCCACATCACCGAAGAAGAAGAGATCGAATCGGACCTTGAACGCGAAGAGGTCGATGAGGAGGATGTCGACGTCGATACTAGTAGCAAAAAAGAGAAGGCTAGTGAGGAGCAAAGGTAACTCGGAGATGCCGGATTGGCTGTATTGTTGTTTCCTAGTGTTTTATATCATGCAAAACGGCGCCTCAACGTTCGAGGCGGGTTGCAGCAACGGAGGAACCGTGCTGCTCGGGGCGGCACACGCTGTCAGATCATGTATCACCAGATAGTTATTCACAATTATACAGCATTATAGAACAACTCCACTCGATCTGGAAGGACGTCTGGAGGCTGCTGAACAAGAACTGAGATAAATTAATCAGCCTAAAGATCTGGTAGCGTCGCAGTGCCTGGGATGGTGGTCACCCCCATCTTCGACTTGTCATTTCCCTTTGGACCTGAAGTCGTTGCAATTTGACCAAATACAGTTTTTTCCCTGACTGCAAGCCAAGCGGTTCGAGCTAATTGCATGAGCCGCAAGCGGAGTCCTGTCATGACTGTTGGGTGCCACAATGGTCAGTGCCTCCACCATTTGACCACTTGGGGATGACATTGTCTTGCATCCCCCACGGCACGTGAAAGTACCCCGACAAGGGAGAGAGTACTCGAAGGCTTTTCTATCACAAACCAGACCTCTCTCAACAATCACAACACGACATCGTCGCTTGATACCCTTAATATCCATCACTTGGGCATCGAAGCCCATCTCACACACTTCTTTTAACCAGGCTACATCATGGCGAGCGAAACTGAAGGCACTTTCGACGTTGAAGGTCAGAAGCTCCACACCAAGACCTACACAGTGAGTTCAACTCCGCCTTCACACAACATTGACCCAGTAACTAAAGTCCATCAGCCCCAAGGCCCCATCAAGGCCAAGCTCATCTTTGTTCACGGCTTCAGCGATCACATCGGACGCTATCCAGAGCTTTTCTCTTACCTTGCAGGCCGTGGCATCCAGGTTTTCGCTTGGGACCAGCGTGGATGGGGCCGTAGCGTGACCAAGCCAGCCGAGAGAGGCCTCACGGGGCCAACATCTCGCGTCCTCTCCGACGTTGCCGCCTTCATCCGCGACAAGCTGCCATCGCCGGATGCGCCCGTGTTCGTCCTGGGCCACTCCATGGGCGGCGGCCAGGTCCTCGCCCTCGCCAGCGATCCGCAGTATCATGAGCTTGTCGGCCAGGTCCGCGGTTGGCTGCTCGAGAGCCCCTTCATCGCCTTCACCCCCGGCGAGGAGCCTAGCTTCCTGAAGGTCTTTTTCGGCAAGCTGGCTAGCCGCCTGCTCCCGACGATGCAGCTCGTCAATGAGATTCCCGCCGAGAACCTGACGCGGGACAAGGCGGTGCAACAGAGCATCAAAGATGACGACCTGATGCACAACACCGGTACGCTTGAGGGTCTGGCGGGGATGCTGGAGCGAACAGACGCGTTGGCCCACGGCAAGCTCAGTCTGAGCTCCAACGTCAAGAGCCTCTGGCTAGGCCATGGCACCGAGGACAAGACGACGTGCTTCAATGCCAGTAAGAATTGGTACGGCGCGCAGAGCATCGAAGATTGCACGCACAAGCCGTACGAGGGTGCGTACCATCAGCTTCATGCCGATCTTTGCAAGGAAGAGTTCTTCAAAGACGTCGGAGACTGGATTCTGGAGCGCGCGGGTGACTCGGCGAGGCCCGAATCCAAGTTGTAGGAAACTTGGATTTGTGAGGGTCGTCTAGCAGCTCTTGTGCTCGTAAATATGGCCCTTCATGATTCTCAGATTTGTCGGCTGGTGTTTTTACATTCCTCCTCGTAGTTTGCCTTTACACGGTTACGGTATCTTACAGACCAATGTTCCTTCATATACTGCGTCTAGCGGTGCAGACTGATTGCCCTCGCATGTGTTGACGACTGTCCTCACTTTGTCACTGCCATGATAATCGCAGAGACTCGGTGCTTTTGCAACGTCACCGCCACTACACACTCTCGCAAACACAATTTTCCCCATTACAGACAGCACCTCCATGCGTAGATACTTGGCTGAGCGTGCTCTGTTATGACGACGGCAGCTCCTGCCAGGCTCGTGTGACGAGCTAAGAGGCGCCAGAGAGGAAGGAACGGTTGGCTCAATGACAATTCTTTCGTGTAAACGTCAACTGTCGCTTCCGTTCCCCGCAACATCCACAAAGGATCTGCGTCGACTGCCGTAGCTTCCCTAGAAGCTTGTCTGGTCAGCTTGTCAACATTCATGTTTATTCCGACTAGTCAGATCTGGACGCAAGCTTTCTGTGGCTAGCAGCGTACGGCAGGTTTTCACCTCCCCTCTATCCTCAACCGCGTCAACCCCTACGGTCAGCCGGGCTCGTCAGACTTCACCGATGGTCTGAAGACTTTGCAGAAACCACTCCGCCGTTCATCATCTTTTCATCCTCAGGCTACCGCCGCCATGGAGCCCGACCTGTCCAAAAGTATCACTATGCACCCACATCCTTTCCACTTCAATATACCTTCGCATCTCGCCAACACGTCTCGAAACTCTTCCCAGAGTGCTTCTTCGAATACCGGCAGCGAAGAGGCCCTGGCCAATGCAACTAGTCCAGCTTTGGAGATCCCCGCTCGTGCCAAAAACAAGAAGAACGGGCCTGGGCTAAGGCACTCCTCGGATGTCATCGACGTCGAATGCCAGTCTCATGTGCCCCGAGGAGGCACCGAGCTCGATCCATACGGTCTATCCTGCGCCTTCAAGACCTCAGAAGAGCTTGCTAAAATCAAAGCCAACACCTCCCGAAGTAGAGGCTCACGGCATACCAAGATTGGTCCGTGGTGCCGGAGCAGACAGATTCAGAAATATTACAAAACCCAGAATGCGGCGATCGAGCGCATGCTAAAGCCCGTCGACGACCATGTTGCCGACGCACGCCAGGAAGCTGGCGACAGCCATCTCCAGTTCAAGATAGCCATATGGGGCTCTTTTGGTGCCAGCATTGTCCTGGCAGCCCTTCAGCTGTATGCTGCCCTCAACACGGAATCGTTGTCTCTCATAGCCACAGTGGCCGATGCCGTCTTCGACCCGTTGAGCAACTTGGCCCTGATCCTGTCCGCCCGCACCACTAAGAGGACCAACCCTCGGCGCTTCCCAGCGGGCAAGTCTCGCCTAGAGACTGTTGGGAACATTATGTTCTGCAACTTGATGATGAGGCAAGTGGCAGCAGAAAGGACAATATAATTCTGTCCTTGGGAGCTGACGATCCGCCGGCTTCTCTTAGTCTCTCGTTGATTATAATCGCCTTTGCCGCCCGCGAACTTAGCGACGCCACGTCGGAAGGACATACTAAGGATTTGAAACCCGAGGTCGTCATTTCTGTCTGTGTCGTCTTCGGCACCAAGCTGATTCTGTTCATTTACTGCTTTTCTCTGCGAAACCGATATTCTCAGGTCCGGATTTTGTGGTCTGACCATCGTAACGCTCTTCTGGTCAACGGCTTCGGGATCCTCACCTCTGTCGGTGGATCAAAGCTCAGATGGTGGATTGATCCAGCCGGTGCCATGATATTATCCATGATAGTGACTATCTTATGGTTGCGCACCGCCATCGCCGAGTTCTTATTGCTCGTGGGTGTCACTGCCTCGGCCGAGACGCAGCAACTAATCACGTACGTCTGCCTAACTCACTCCGAGTCGATCTAGGGCATTAATACGGTGTGCGTTTATCATTCCGGGCCGCGCTTGATTGCAGAGGTCGGCATTGTAATGGATCGAGAGAAGACCTTGGCCGATGTACACGGCGTGGCCAAAGCACTGCAGGACAAGCTTGAAAGCCTGCCAGACGTCGAGCGGGCCTATGTACACATTGACTACGAGATGATTCATACGTCGGAACGCGCACCGAAGAAAGATCTATAGGAACGTTCAGCTTGAAGACTGTCTGATGGCGTTTGCTGAAACACAGGCCCAACAAGGGCGATGCTTAGTATCAATTGATGATTATGATTATTCCATGGCGCGTTTACAGTCTATATCAAAACCCATATATCGTTTGCACCTGTTTATCATCATTCGTTCGATTCGACCAGGAAAAAGGGCCCTTTATGGACGCCAGGCCAAGGATCCCGAGCCCCAGATAAAGCAGTGCTGGCCATAGCTAGCGTTGCAAAAGGCGCACACCTTGATTCTCCCAAAATCTGTGACCAATTAGCATAATGACGATAGTGTAGGGTTCATGAAGCCTGACCTTTCTCAAGATCCCACAGACCATTGCTGAGCATCAGATACGCCTCCTGAGCGTCTGCGGTATCCGGTAACGCGTCGTCCCCCCCGGCCTGGGTACTGCAGACGCGGGCCAGCTCCGCGCCGGTGGAAGGCCTTCCTTCTCCAGCCGCGAGAGTGAGCCAGTGGTGGCAGAGGCAGGCGCCGCGGAACGTGATGGACGCAAGTTGCAGAATCGTCGACCTTCGGAAGGTGGACGGGAAGAAGGTGGCTAGATCCAGTGGGTCGACCCTGTTCTCGCCCCTGGCGCAGAGTTTCAAGCCCACGATGAAGTCATTCTGGCGATAGAGGACGGGGGTAGCCTCGCGGTTGATCTGACGGCACGTCTGCAGCACCTCGACGTGAGGCCGCCTGTGAGTGAGCGGTACGGTACGTGCTGTGGGCCGAGGGGCACGCAGGTAGGCGTTTTGGTGCTCCGGCGGCTCGACTTTTACACGAAGCTGGCGTCGACTGCTGGACACTATGACGGGCTCTGGGGAGAGGAGGAGGAGCTCGTAGATGTCTAGGCGAAGCTCGTAAGGGAGGTCGAGAAGGGTTAGGCGCCGCGGGCTTGGCTCCGAGGCGGCTGGCTGTAGCGGCTACAGACAGGAAGGGGGAACACAGTTAGTCCCGCTCGACTAGACCTCCATTTTTTTTTTCTCAAATGGGAAGCAAGCAGAAGCCAAACAAACAATGCATGCAGGAGATTGAAGGCGGTGCGGTAGTGTGCAGACGAGAGAGAGGACGGGGGTTGCTGGAAGGCCTAGCCCGGCATGTTGATATGCCGTAACGGATGGACCCTGGGTGCAGATCGGTGGCACAGGTACTCGAATACATATTCCACTCTCCGGCAAGGCGTACCGGGCGGTAAAGTTGAATATCTCATAAGGTGGCCTCTCGAACCAAGTTACGCGGTGTCGTGGTGGTGTGCTTGGCATATGTGTGACGTATGTAGGTGCGGTGGTGAGGTCGGTTTCCCCGGACGATCCACACTCGTGACCAGCAATCTCACTGCTGAGGATATCGTGGGGACTCGACGAGGGCTAACGTGGATGGGGGGTACATGCCCGGCCGTGCAGCAGTGGTACGAAGGAGAGTTGCATGGCAATGGAGCAAATGAGGGTAAAGGGGGGACCAGGGCGGGTAAGGTAGATGGAGCAAGACGGTGAAGATCAGGACTCACTAGCTGGGGCTGCAGCTCGAACGAGTGATCGGAAGACATGGCTCCCTCTGGGCCTCTCTGCCTCCTGCCTCTGCCTCTGAACAGCTCTGAGTGGCCAACTCTGGATTGTCAATCAAACCACAAAAAAGTTGATGATGGACGGATGGATGGGGGCCTCTTCTCCTTTTGGGGGCAGAGCGGGAGAAGGTGATGGACCCTTGGCCTGGGGCTGTGAGAGGGCGGCACAGAAGGGATGAATGACGATGCAACAGCAAGTCGGTTCTGGATTGATGGGCCGGCGGTCGAGACAGAGGGGGAAAAGGAGGAGGGGAGTGCGGATTTAATCCAGCATCCGGGCCGGCACGGTCTTCATTCCAGTGTCTGTGTTTGCTGGAGGAGATGAAGCACGGTACCGTCAGCACCTCGGCGCCTCCAGCCCGTCCGCAGGCAAGGCAAAGAAAGGTAGACGAGACACGAAGACGGGACGAGTCCTGGCTTGTTGTCTTGCTCGAGGTTGCCGCCGAGTGCGGAGCAAGACCGGCGCCCTTAGCACAGCCCAGGTAGAGGCATAGGCAGGCTAGCCCATTTGCAGCGGGCATAACTACCGTGCAGTAAGGTAGCCCACGGATGCTGGATTTGAACTTTGCGAGAGCTCCAGCCTCCAGCATCCCGTCCTGCGCTTCACGTCAGTGGCAGGCAAGGCCTGGCTGGAGGATGTGGCGGGTGCGGGGAAGCTTTGGGGAAGACGGTCTGCCACCTCGTCTCATGTGCGGATACCTGGGCATGGAGCCGTGTACACCACTTTAAGACGCAACGATGGAATTGAAGGTGGGGGGGTTGAGCCGGCAATAAGACGAGCAGAGCACAGCAGAGCACAGCAGAGCACAGCAGAGCACAGCAGAGCACAGCAGAGCACAGCAGAGCACAGCAGAGCACAGCAGAGCACAGCAGAGCAGCCGGTGGGAATGCTTTGGCTTCATCGGTACGACATTGCACTGACTGCATGCAGGCGGATGGCAATGCGCATAGGTCATGTTGTTGATGTTGTTGTTGTTGTCGTTGTCGTTGTTGTTCTCGTCGCCGTCGTTGTTGCACGTTGTCCAGTCTGTGTGGCCTGGGCCCATCTCAGACGGTCCATGCAAAACTACATCAAAAGCGACGCGCCTGTTGTAGTTCAGTCTAATTCCGTTGAATTTTTCTGCATCTTAGCTTTGCTAAGCTCGCCAGGGATGCCTACCTGCGTGATAAGGGCTTCTTCTTCTTCTCCTAGCTGCCCCTCTTCGTCCCCTCCCTTGTCTCCTCACGTGTCTCAATCATAGCATGGAATGCCTCCTTATGAGCTTAGCCATTGAGCCCTGGAGCCCGTTGTTTTCCATGAACCACTTGCCACTCACTTTCTTGAAGCAATTTGACCCCGTCCTGGGCTCAGCAAATCGCACCAGATGAGATGTCTTGCACCCTCCATATCCGCCGCGGGCATGGAACCCTGCAAGGCGTCAACGCGGAATCCCGGCAGGTGACGGATTGTGGAACAGGCACCCGTGCCTCGACGGCCGAGAGTCAGCCCCGAACTGTGGAAGAATGGGCAGAGATGTTACTGTCTCTCAATGCCGCAGGTTCGGGAATGAAATCGTAGCACAAATGTCGCGCATCGTGTTGAAGGGTTTTCAGAGGCATCGGAGGATAAAGGAGGTGTTCCGTGAGCCCGCACAAGGGATCGCTCGCGAGGAGGAAGTGGCCACGGCACAGCGCTTGAGGTATGTAAGGTATGCTTGGATACCTTACATAGGTAGGCAGGCAGGCAGGCAGGCAGGCCATTGGCGTCTAAAAAAGGTGGGAACTTCTCATTCAATGGTGCCCCAGCCAGAGAGCAGAGTGTTGGATGGAAGTTGGCCACCCACTAGATCAGAGAGCAGAGAGCAGAGGCGAAACATCGTCGCAGCTCTGAGGTCCTCGGTACCCTCTTCTCTCCTCCCATCTGCATGGGTATCGTTGAAGTAGAGGCGGTCTAAAATCACCATCATCATCGCCGTCTCCGCCGCTGACTTGGTCGACAGTCTAGACAACAACAACAACAACCACCACCACCTCATCCCGCCGCAATCTCCTGCCATGCTGCAACGGCCTTGCTAGTGCTGCACTGCTGTTTGCCACGACCCGACCCACCTCGACCTCTCTGTCCTATCCGAACTTGCAGCGCTCTGGGTCTTTCGCCAGCGCCCCTTGTCGCGCATCATCGTTTTCCTTGCTGGCAATACATGCTCGTTTTTTTCTTGTATCACAAGTGTTATTCGCCCACCAAGAAGTAGACCTACGCGAGACTCCTTGCCATTGGCGGTCTATTCTCTGCGACGTCCACCCGAGGTACGTTCTTTTCTCGCGCTACACACTCATTTTTGCTGTACGATGATATCTGAAGCTTCTCGCGGGAGAGGGGAAAAAAAAAAAAACACAGCATCGTATTGCAACTAACACCTACTCTTCGCTGATGATATATGATTACGGGCCACAGACATATCGGCGGACCAGTTCCCGTCCCGCCTGCCTGCATGCTCATTTTCAACGGACCGCAACAGCTTCCTTACCCATACTCATAATCTCTGGGTTTCCTGCTTCTTCGTCTCCTCTTTCCCCTCCCATCCTCTCCCCGTCGTCGTGCAGCCTCCAAGGATCCCTGGGGCATCACCAACTGAACACGAGCACAGCAAGGTACCCCTGGCCTCCTCGCGTCGTGTGCCCACTTCGGAGCTCTGCTCCCACCTGCGAATACTCCACGCCTCCTCTTCTCTCCGCACCGCAAGTGGACTCGACCTGGACCCAGAGCCCACGGCGCCTATCCCCGCCACACACTCCCATCAGTCGCCCAACTTCAACTTTTGCCGTGCTACACCACCAATTCTGACGGAACGCTTGTGTTATTGTCCATGGCCTTTCGCTGACACTCGCACCTGTCTTTGTCTCGCTCCTTGTTTTTTCGTGTTTTTTTGTCCGTTTAGCTTCGTGTCTGTCTCGAACGCCTCGTCTTCACAATGGCGGCCCTTCGCGGAGGCGATCAGGTCTATGCAACGGTTCGTCGTTACAATCCCTCCCCCCCAAAAAAAGTAAATAAACAGCTAATCGCCAGTCTTCCATAGCTCCTGTTGAACGACACATACCTTCCCGGTAGGCCCAGCCCGCTCAATTCGCTTCCTGTGTCGTTGCTCACTCTTTTGGTCCTAGGCGCACTAGTTCTTGCTCATTCTTTGCGCGATGCCGGCACCTCGAGACAGCTCGCCGTTTTGGTCACGCTCGATACCGTCTCCGCTGAGGTCATCACCGAACTCAAGGTGAGCTGAGCTCCCGTGCGATCATCTCCACTCTCACCACACTTTGAGCTACTCGAGCTCCGTGCTAAACACCAGCTGGCTTCCAGGCTGTCTACGACCATGTAATTCCTGTGCCGAGAATACGAAACGACCGACCCGCCAACCTCTACCTCATGAACCGCCCCGATCTGCACTCCGCCTTTACCAAAGTCAACCTGTGGAGGCAGACCCAATTCTCCAAGATTGTCTACATTGACGCCGATGTCGTTGCGTACCGGGCTCCCGACGAGCTGTTCGACATTGCCGCGCCATTTTCTGCGGCGCCCGACATTGGTTGGCCGGACCTCTTCAACACAGGTGTCATGGTGCTCAGCCCCAACATGGGCGACTACTATGCGCTCATGGCCATGGCCGAGCGTGGAATCTCGTTCGACGGCGCCGACCAGGGTTTGTTGAACATGCACTTCAAGAACACGTACAACCGCATCAGCTTCACCTACAACGTCACTCCTTCGGCGCACTACCAATACGTCCCCGCCTACCGCCACTTCCAGTCGAGCATCAACATGGTCCACTTCATTGGTCCTGACAAGCCCTGGTTCAAGGGACGCCAACCGAGCCAGGCCGACTCGCCGTTCGAGGACATGGTCGGCAGGTGGTGGGCTGTCTATGATCGCCACTACAGAGCCACGGTGTGTCCCACAAACTACTTGCCCAGATCAAATGCTGACGGAGGTCAAATTCAGGAGACGAAAGCTGCTGCCCCGCCACAGCATGACAATGTCCATCATCAACAGGATCACGACGTCCCGGAAATCGTACAGTATTTCACCAAGGGAGAATTCCAGCCGCAGGTTGCCCATGCAGCATCAACGGGTGAGCATTATCGCGTCGCGCGCCCCTCCCCCAAGGATGCCCTTGGCCACGGCTTATCATGGATGGCTGCCCCGTGACCCCGGTCAAGGACCCCCAGCCTGAGATTCCGTATCAGGCTGGTCCCTCGTTACCCCCTTCCTGCGATTCTTTTCATGTTTTTCCCCGGACCGCAAGCTGATGCTCGACCAGAGCAGGTTCCAGCGCACCAGGAGCGAGGTCCATCACCGGCGCCTGCGGAGCCGCCGCGAGTTCCGAGCCATCCTCCCGTGCCAGCATGGGATGCTCAGAGGTATGTTTTTCACTGCCCATCCTGTGCCAGAACTTGGACTAAGCGGCCTAGACAACCGCCCCCCGCAGATTCGAGGCCCGAGGCTCTCAACTTCCCGTCGCAAGTGTATGAAATGTCTCAGGATCCCGCTCCGTTTGTGCCCCCCGAACGATACCCGAGCCCGCCGCGCAACATGTGGTACGAGGTCCCCACGCAGAAGCCTGCGCCGCCGACGCAGAAACCTCGACCCATCTTCCCCTGGGAGGTGAACCAGCCCAAACCGACCCGGATCTTTACCGGGGAACTGGCATCACCATTGGCCGAGGAGCCCTCAAGCACACCAACTGGTAAGCAAACGGTGTCTTCTGCATTACAGGCTCTTGCTGAGCCGTCTCTTATAGGATCATCGACGACTGGCCAAAAGAGCGAGCCCAGCACCCCAGCCACCCCGACCCTCAGAGTTGCCGCGTCGGATCCTTGGACCGCCTTCACACGTACCAACGCCTGGGACGAAGTGCCCGAGATCGAGCGCTACGTCGAGGGTCTTCAGAAGCATCGTCGTGGGAGGAGCCAAGGGTCGCTGGGCGGCACACCTGTTGCGAAGGTGGCAAAGGAACACGGGCTCAAGCTCACCGACTTCCCCAGCGTAGTCGACCGGCCAAGTCTTCCAGTCACTCCCGCGCCGATTCGCCGGCCAAAATTCTGGGGCGGTGGTGGCCCGGAACCGCCGAAGGCGACGACGAGGAGGAGCTGCCGGCCGCCCATGGCGTGCCGCCGCAGTCTGACTGGGTATGTGTGCATAGTGAATTCGGTGGACTCCCGCAGACTGTCTTTGCAATGCGACTAACGTGCCGTTGATGCAATAGGACCCAGCAGTTCAGCTTCAGAAACTGGCTAAGCAGCAGTCTGAGGCTTTGCTGAAGAAGCTTGGCGGTGAAGGAGGTCCCGAGGGTGTGAGTCGCGAGATCCCAACACGCCCCTTGCCGTTCGGCTCTGAGGGAGTTTTTTCACCTACTTATGTTGCGCAGTCATCTGGAGGAGTGGTGCTCAGCCCGCAGCCGGTAAAAGGCGGCGTTGCCTCGAGCATTGTGCGCAATATTGGTGGTGAGACGGATCACTCGACAGCAGGCCGGACTCCCGGCACCGTGTCGTCGTCGTCTGCCATTCCGGAACCGTCTTATCAGGGCCCGGGCGCCGCCTGGGAGAAGGGCGAAGACGTGCCGTTGAGGGAGACGCCCGCGCTGCCCACGGAAGAGGAGCGTGACGTGCTCGACACATGAGCTGGTGGGTGATGAACCGTGAGCTATCCCGTCTAATATCTAATCGAGCAGCATTGATCTTGCGTCTAGAGTCGAGTGGTGGTGCACACGCGAGAAGCTGCTGGGCTGTACTGTACTGTAGCAAGTGGCATGTTTAGCGACGAGTATGATGTTGGGACGACTGGGGGAGTGGGCGCAGGAGTAGCGAGGGGTACATATTCCATCATGTCCAACCATAATGGCGCGCGTAGTAGTCATGGTGTCTAATGGACTACGTACCTACTACTGGGGGCAACATTTGGTGATTTTGTTGTTTTGCATAAAACATGCGCTAGTATTCCTACAAAAGTGGTATGATTTTTACACCAAGGCCAGATCCGCCCGAACGCCGCTGACTATGCCTACTGTCCCGTCTCGTTTACTCATCGTCCTCGGCCTCCTCGACCGTGACAGCTTTGCCCTTGCCCCTGTGCTCGTCCTCTGTGTTCTCCTCTGTTGCCACAGTCGTCTCCGAGCTCCTCGTGGCGGGCTCATCTCGTCTTTCGTCGGCCGAAGACTCGGATGGCGCCGGATTTCCCAGGCCCGACAGCCTGCGGCCGTTGCCAAACAGTTGGTTCGCCCCGCCCCAGTTCGGGAGAACCGGGTTCGGAGCGAGGACGGGGGGCGGCTCCGTCCGACCCGTAGACACGCTGGAGCCGGGCACACTTTCTTGCCGAGGCTCGGGAAAGCTGACGGCGGTCTGTGCAGCCGGGCTGCTCGTCTCCGGAGCTTGAGCTGTAGTGGTTGGTTGTTGTGTGAATGCTGGGGCTTCCGAAGTACTCGTCTCACCCGATGCAGAGGGTGCCGATTCGGGGAAAGTTTGGGGGGCATATGACACAGCCGTGCCGTCAAGTCGCTGGAGAGGCAAAAGAGACCACCCGGGAGGGATGACGACGCCCTCCGGGAGCTCGGCGCTGCCAGCGGGTATCGCATTCGAGTGATTGGGAGCCCCGTGTCTCGTCACAACGGGCCCATTCACCCGTAGTGTTGGGTGGATCGGGACCTGTGTCATCGGCATCGTCGGGAGCGGCAGTTGAGTCGCTCCGAGGTTGACCACGGGGGCCGCGCCAGTGTGGGCAGCATAATTTGCGCCTGTTCCTGCTGCTGCTGGAGCTGGCGGATGCGGCCCAACTCTGCCGTGAGAAGCTGGAGCGTCTGCAGCTCTTGGTGCATGTGCTGCAGAGACTGAACCTCACGTTGGATCATTTGCTCGAGGTGCTGAATCTGCCCGCGTATCGCCGACATGTTGTTAGCTCCCGGCGTCTGCGCGGCTGGGGTGAAGGGCCGGCTGGGGCTCCTTGGCCGAGGGGCGTGGGGATAGCTTCTGGCGGACGCCCATCTGCTGGGCCAGCTGTTGCATGTTCTCCCCCTGAGCGAACCCGAGGCGGAGCGGGCCGAGCTGGAATACCCGGGCGGCACCGTTTCTCGGGGCTTGCGCAGGCTGTCCGCCCGGGGCGGCTGGCGCGTTATCAGCAGGTGGTTGCTGTCCGGCGGGGGCCGCAGGCGCAGCCCCGAGTCCGCCCAATCCGATTCGGGCAAGGACCGCCTCGCGGTTCTGGGTGCAGCAGCATTATGTTGACGACAACTGGGCTCCTGCAGGTAGGGCAGACTTGTTGACGCTCCAGCCAGCTTTTGAGACACCCGAAGTGAAGAATGTGTCCGCACGGGAGCTTCTTGGGGCGCACCCGTTCGACCGCTCCGGCGCTGGGATCCCAGGGGCGCATCTCCTCGCGGCAGATGATGCACGTGTCCTCCCGCGACAGCTCTTCCTGCGTGGCATCGGGATACTTGTTCATGTCTTCGACGGCCTTGCGGTAGCGCCACAGAGCAGAGCCCCTCTTGATGACGGAGCGAGCGGTCATGAAGAGGTCACGCATGATGTGGATCGGAAGACCGTAGAAGGTCAGGAGGATTCCAAAGAACACCAGGTAAATGGCGAGTTGACGCAGTCTAGAGGGTTAGCGTGACGTGGGCGTAACGGGAGTCGTCCGGCTTACCAGCAAACAGATCCAGTATCAGAATCCACTGGCCCTTGGCCTCCCATCCCGGAACCTCAATGTCCATCTCGTCAACATCCTCCTCGCGGGGGAGATCCGCATCGTCGCCTGCACCGTTGTCATGCTCTCGCTGGCGAAGCAGCTCCTCGCGCTCCTCGCGGACCTGTCTCCTCCGCTCCTCCAGACGCTGTCTAGTCTGCGTCTTGATAATATTCTGTTCCATCACCGACACCATGTAGCGGATTCCGGTTCGTGCCGAGCACGTCGCCAAGACGGCGAACTCGAAGAGAAACATGACCATCATGTTGGGTCGCGCTTGCTGGATGACCGTGTTCACGGTGTATCGAAGAAGCCATATGTCGTAGACCAAGCTCAGGAGAAGCGAGATGCTGAGTCGGGTGTGGAAGAGGCCGGGATTCGTGGGCGGTTGCTGCTCGAGGACCTCGACACGGCCGTCGCCAATCCAGCCCCAGACCTTGCCTGTCACCAATGCGGTGAACATGACGAGGAACCATGCTCCAATCTCCTCGCGAAAGATTGTCATCGCCAGGCATGTTTCCGTGATCGCAAACCACGCCCTCTCCGAAAGCTGCTCAACCTCGACTTGTCGCAGCGGGCCGTACAGTAGTCGTTGCAGGCCGTAAATCATGGTGCCGTAAATAAGGTAGATGAAGTTGACCAGGACCTGGACACGTCAGTGGAGCTTCTTCGCGATTGCACGGGAGAACGAACCAGCAAGCAAAAGTTACTCTGCGCGAGGTAAACCATGGCCGAGTAGAAGTTCGCTCGTTGGTGGAAGGCCGAGACGACGACCGTGGCCGCCAGGGCCGTGGATACCTGTCGAGAGTCAGCACGCTGGTCGTCCCGCGAGGCGGAGTTGGAAGTTGGAGCTATGCGAACGAAGCTCGATAGCTCTCCGGCGGAGCGAGGGACTTACCCCTGCGTACCACGCGAGCCTCATCTTCGCGTTGGATGGGCTAAAAGCACGGGATTTGTATGTTGAAATGAGGGAGGCCCTCAAGTGCCCATGGTGTTGATGCAAGCCAGAGAGAGTCCCGTTTGCGCTGTTGGCGTGGTACGTCGGAGCTCGTAGTAGATGCCACGTTAGTGACAAGCATCCACTCAGCTGCTGTGGATTACCTGAGCAGTGACGCAGGACACCCCCGGCAGGCGCTAGTCTGAGCACGTGATGGTTCGCCTGCAGGCTCGGAACTAGGTTAGGCCGTCTCCGATGGAAGACTCGGGCAATGGATCCATCCCGTCCGGAACGGACCCCATGCAATTAACCCCGGGCGTCGGCCAGTCGTCTGCCGAACCCCGACATCACCATCCCCGATTCCGGAACCGAGGCGAGGCACCACCGGCCACAGAGTCGGGTCGTTCGTTTCTTTCCGGGCTTCCGACTCATGAGCGTGACTGAGCACGGCTGAAGATGGTTCTGAGTTCGTGACTTGCCTTTGAATGTTCATCATGACCACCACCACCTTGACATCAGGACCTACTCCTGTTGTTACCCCAGCACTGTTGGCTTCTATAAGATGCCGGCCGCACGTCCCCCGACACGCTTGGTACTTCATCGCAGCAACGACCCTGATGGTTCTCAATCGTCCCGACGACATCCCTGTAGTCTACAAACATGTCATGAGACACGGCGTCGGGCCTGGTGATGATAGACCCGGATCAGACGAGCAGCTCATGATGTCGAGAAAGTTGAGAGAGGCCCTCGTAAAAGCATCTGCTGTTGGAGGTCTACCCAAGGTGTGCCTGAGAAAAGAGATTGATGGGGGCATTCGCTGACGCTGTTCAGACAATAAACTCGCTCATGGAGTTGAAGAAGGCGACGCCGGAGCACCTTCTAGATGAGCCATGCGACGGTGACTCAAACGCCATATCGCCCACGGCGCGGTATCAAGATGTCCACAGTACACCCGCGTCGAAGATACTCTCGCGCGGGCAGCAATTCTGGAACAGCATCTACGGGAAGATTTCTAGACGTATCATGGGCCAGTTGGACAGGTCTGGTACGGAGGACCTGGGCCTGACGGCACGGCTGATGTATGGGTATATTCTGAGCAACACCAACGTGCTGTCTCCCGTGGAAACGTCATACGTGCTCATTGCCGGGCTCATCCCCCAGGATGTAAGTCAGGCGTTGCTGGTTTCAGGACCACTCTGACAACAACAGGTCAACCCACAACTCAAGGGCCATCTGCGAGGCGCTCTCAACAGCGGGGCGACGGCGGACGAGGTGAGGGCTGTGAGAGGCATCGTCATTGAGATCTGCGAGGCCTCGGGTATGAAGCAACTCGGCGAGGATGTGCCAGGCGGCTGGGGATGGCGCAGTGAGGTTGCGACGATTTGACGCTGGGCCGGGTTTTGGCGAGGTCGGACGTCGAAACGATTGCTCCATTTGGCCAGAGCAGTCCGCCTTGCCAGCGGCTCACCCCACGGCAGCCCTGTCAGAGGATCACATACTGCATGTCCCGCACATACGCTCGTGAGGCTCAAGACTCGAGACAGCTTTCCGCGGCGGAAGCTAGTTCCGCAATAAGCGAGGAAAGAGACGGTTGGCATGGAGGAGGTGGTCCAGGCCAAGTTATCTGATCCACCACCACTGGCACCTCAGGGTCTGTGTCGTATGTGATATTGTGCTCCCGTGACGATAGACCGTGGTACGATTCAGCAAGAAGCGGCAAGCATGGGTGATAGTTGCCGGCGCGCATACGTAGTTTGGTACGGCCGTAGGCAACTGCATATGGGACTTGTATCGAGTTGTCCCCGCAGGCGCGCCGGTAACGAGCGATAGGACGAACATGGGGAAGGCAGGACAGGCCTGCCACGGTCCATGCAGTGCGACCCTGTCGAGATTGGCGCTGGGTTTCCGAACCACTAAATGGGTTCGGCCACGGAGAGCAGTGTCGCAGCGGCAGCCTGACCGAGTAGCGGGGACGTGTCCTGTTGGACTGTCGACAATCTATGACGGAGGCAGAACACCACAGCTGAAGGCATCACCACGATCGGCCAATGTCACGGAGTGCGATTAACAAGCCGAGGACGCTCGCCTCGGCGCAAAGAGGCATGGGCTCGATGTAACAGCACATCACTAGCTGCAAAGATGCCCCTGCAGCGCGTCTGGCAGACGTCGTTTTGCTTGGCTACCGTCAGGGCGGTGGTGGAGAGAGAAGAAATGAGGGAGCGGAAGACCAGCCAACGGCCCAGGCTCCTATCAAAAGCTCGGCATTGCGAGAAGAAACAATTGACAGCGTTGGCGTGTTGATCTTTCCGGGCAGAGCAGGGAAGGGGACCAGGCCGCTGTTGTTCAGTCTGCGAAGGTACACACAAGGGAAACGGGGGCTGGTGGCGCCACGGGAGGGGTCGCTTCGGGGAGGAAGGTGGTCGGCGACCATTTCGCAGCAATTAATTTCGGAAGGCTTTTCGTCCGGGACAGCACCCCTGTGCCATGCACTCACTCGGTGCTCTCTCCCCCAACCTCAACCCAAGTTCAGTGATCACTCATCAGCGGGCGGTCATTGTCGACCAGAACCAAAAGCCAGCCCGATGGCAGCCGCGATTTGCTGATGCGGGCTGTCATGGGGCTGGGCGATGTCGAGCAGCGTAAGGTAAGGTATCCGTAGGTCGGGTCCAGCGAACATGGGTCCGTCCTTAGGTAGTGGAGGTTCTCGACACCCCCGGATCGCCGTGTGCTGCTGTCTCCCCCCCTCCGTGTCCGCAGGACAGAGCAGAACAGCGCTTCGCTGCCTGGCCGTCCCGCACTGCGATCCGTCTTTGTCCTCGGTGGTGGATGCAGAGGAAGAAACTATTGATTCCAACTCGTGGCGATCACCACAACGGCCGTCGCCCCCGCCGTCTTCGCTGACCTCTGCTTCTTGCCTCGGTAATTGCTATTGTTCTGCCTCATCTGGCATCCATCGGATCTATCGGGATCTGGCAAGCCTGGGCTGTTGGCACCGGGCACCATCCCCCCCGACTTGACGATATCGCAGGGCCACATCGCAGAGCTAACCCGACCTTTGCTCAACTCAACCTCCCCGGCCGCGCCTGTGACCCCTGTGCTCTCCCTGTGCTCTCTCGCCACACGTGGTTCTGGAGTCCATCTAGAGCTCTTTGGGCAACCTGAAGCCGTCTGGTGTGGCATTCGTCCAGCTCGAGCCGTCGTCGGGGCGGCGGCGTGGCGTCGCTCGAAACCCGCTGCGCGGGTCAATGAGCTTGTCTATGAGACCCGTTTGGAACCTTGTTTATTCGCCCGCCCGCCTTTCTTTCTTGTTCTCTTCTTTTCCCCCTCCCCTCCTCAATGGGGAATAACGAGCAAGGGAGCCAGTCGTCTCTTCTTGGCACCCTCCTCGCCTTACCCAAAACACCACCGCGCTCTTGGACCGTGGCCTCGCCCCGCGCGCCTTACGCCTCGCACAGGCATAGAAGCCAACATCAGCATCCATACACACGCACGACGCGCACGCCCTAGCCTGGACGAGCACTGCATCTTTCAGAGTCTGGACCCTCGAACGGCATGGCTGCAGGGCCATTGGGCACGGAGAGAGTGCGTTGGACTGAACACAAGCTACCATAATGGCCGCAGGGCCGCGCCGCCTTTTTGCTGGGATGACCAGTCCCGCCGGTCTGGATTCTCGTCCCAGGACTCTGGTATGGCAGCCAGTAGCTTACAACGCTGGGATCTCGCATTGTCCTGAACGCCCGCCCGCGCCCCTCGAGATCTGGTGAACCCTTTCTTCGCGAACGGCGGTAGATTGGCCTACGCCTCCCGCTACCAACGCCCAGCCCCAGACCACGACAAGTGTTGTGAGCTGACGATGGTGCGTGATGCTGCCGAGGCATCGCCAGGTGTTAGAGCCCCGAGAGAAGAGAACCCCCCCCCCCCCCCCACAAAGAACTGCACATGGGGACATCCAAACTGGCTCAAGATGGCATCTTCCGTGCCGCAGTCTCGTGGCGACCCTTCACAGCTTGCTGGCGATGTTTTGCCACATTTTGCTTCTAGTCCTTGCAGCAACGTCAAGTGATACTCCTTTTGCTATGGATCGTGCAAAGACTTGAGCCGGCAACACAACTATGCCGCGAGGCTGCAGAATCGTCCCAAACTCGCGGTGAGACATTGCTCGCGGCGGCTACAGCGCTTGCGCAGTCTGGGCAGCCGTCGTGCTCTGGGACCAGACGTCGTACTGAAAGATGCCCAGTTGTTCCCCAGCCCCTCCATGCCAGCACCACATCGAGAACGCCGTGAACGCAACTGTCGCATATCGGACCTGGTTGGTTAGGTGGTAGACTTAAAGCAAGCACCTGCCACCGAGCCAGCCAAGTGACCTGCGCCTCAATGCAAAGGATGCATCCAAGGCAGCATGGAGCAGCCTCGATATCAGCGACCGTTGGAAGACGCGGGTGGGATCCAAGGCAGGCAAGTCCGGCTTGTTTGCTAGCAGGCCTTGGAATCGCATTGGTTCGGGCTGATCGATGAGCATCACATCTTGTACACAGCAAGAATGGCAACCCCAGGAGCACCTGTTGCGCGACTACCAGCATCCCGGAGAGTAACATGCCATCTTATTGAAGTCAGCGTGGTATGCGCTCAAGTGTGGTTGCGCAGGGAAGCGGAATGCCGGTGCTGTTTGGGGAGACACTCGAGGCATCGTCGAGGGATTAGCTTGTAATAGAGTCCGCGCGGATGATCATTTCGATTGCTCCCGCTCCGTACCCGTCCCGGTGGTGTGGTTTCACGGCGGCTTTCTGCACCGCGAAGGCGGCCGAGGATACGATGTTGAAACCCCCACACCAATCTGCGACTAGAGATATGGTGGTGGTGGTGATGAACGCAAAGGCTGGGGCGTGCAATTCAACACGTCAGCCCAGGAGAGGAAGCCATGCCGAGACTAACCCCTCAACAACTCAAGTAAAGGCAATGGCACCAACATCATCTCAATCGGTCTGAGGAGCGGGCCAAGCCCGGCCTCAGGTGAAGCTCGGAATCAGGGACCAGGCTGCTGAATGGTCGATGTAACGGCGACGTGGTCAAGCCGGTCTGGCCGTCCTCTCGAGGCTCACCGCTGCGACCGCAGGGAGACAGGAAATTCCGGATAACCTGTCGAGCGCAGTCGATCATGATGTATTAGTTCTGCCTACGAAGTGCGGATGCTTTGATGTCACATCATCCCGTCCGCGCTGAGAGAAGGTATAAAAAATAAAAAATAAAATAAAAAGGGCATCTGTCTGATATGTCGATCATTATTCAACCCAAACCTTTCCTCTGATGTCGTATCTGATCTACAGAGTTTCCACGGCACAGGGGCGGCGGGACAGGGGCACATCCCTGCTGTCAGCTCGCAACTTGCAAATAAGCCAAGCCTAGTTGGGAAAGCGTGCATGCTGCAATGGCGGCGGCGGCGAGACAAATCTCCAGCGCCGACCTATCACGAAGGGTACAGGACGCGGACGGACGGCGCATCTCAGCGTGCAGACGGGTCGTAGCTGCGAAAGCCCAGAGGCCATTGGACGTTCGGTCAGGGACACTACCATTTCTCTCTCCATCTCTCTCTCCCTTGCCTGACAACAGGCCTCCGAAAACAGCATTGCGTGCGGTGTTCTCTCATCGCGCGGTGGTGTCGAATCTGGAAGCACACCTACTCGGCGGGAGGTGGTGGACATGATGGGCAATGAATGAGACGAACGGCGCACGTCATGCTACACACACACACACACACCATAGCGTATCCGTAGACGGAGGGGGGAGAAGAAAAAGGCAATGGGAGAGTGAAACCTAGCCACTCGCCGGCGTTCAGTGTCATCGAAGCCCACTGTTGCAGAAGTACTCCGCAGATGGATCTCTCCTTGGCCGGCCAATGGCGCTTCGTTTCGTTTCTTTCTGTTGCCCTTTTTGACTCTCGTTTAGCCTACCCGTAGGAGAGATGATGGTCTGCTGGCTTCCTGCGTGCCTTTGTGCAGGGAATGAGAAGTGAAGGCACCTCAACCTCCCACTGTCGAAGAACGGGCATGTTCAAGGTTTGCTAGCGGCTGCCCTGTAGCGAGGGTTGGAGGGGTCCGAACAACCCAAGGTACAGTGAAGCAGTCCAAACTGTGTCTGGAATGAGTGCCTTGTGTCCCACTAATCTGCCCACGCTTGTCATGCGTGTGTTCGGAGTTTATCTCGTTTGGGGTTAAAGATAGAAACCTTGATTTGACGCGTGTGGGGTCGTCCCTTTGATTGTTTTTTTCCTTTCCCCCTCCCCTGCTTCCTCCATGGACCATGACCAGCCCCCGTCCAATGAAGGGAGGTGTCTTTTCTCGATATCGCCTGGCGCGCTCATCGTCCCCCACTTCCACCTGTCGCGGCGTCCATGTCCTTCTCCGCCCACACGCCCCCCGGCCCGGGTCTTTCATCTCAGTACTCACAATGGAGGCGTCCTTACCTAAGGCAGATACGTATCTCAACCTCGAGCCACGAGAAACCCTCGGTCCTGGAGCTAGTCGATGGACGACATGCTTGGCGTCCAAACGATCCAGCCCCGGAGTCAGACGTGCTGCGTAGAAATCTCAGGGTCTCCTGGCTTACCCAAACGCAGACAGCCCGAACCCCAGGCGCCATTGGCGAAGCTTTGGGGCGGACGCCTTCGTCTGTGTTCGTCCTGCGTCCCGGCGCTGGCCCCCAAGTGTGCAGAAGCAGCCCGGCTCTCCTCTAGCACCTCGATGCGAGAGGCGGCCCTTGACTGGCGCGAGCCCGCCGCATCGCTCAAAGAGGCGCCACACACACACACACACACACCGCACAGCCAAACCGTCGTCCCAGGAGTCTGGTTGCTGCGCGCCATGTCCCGCTTACTTTGGCTGGCAGCTTGCGTAGATGCCGCCGGTCCGTCACAAGCCATTGCGGCACGGGCAAAACCGTTGACCACCCTCGCAGCCCATGTCCGTAGACAGAAGTGCAAAACACACCTGGGCAGTGATGTGATGCTGGCTGCTGGCCCATCAGACGTGAACAGACACTGGACACGGGCTACCTAGCATGGCCAGGTAGACCGGCATAGACTTGGCCGACGTCGCAACGAGCCATGGAGACTGAAGTGGCCTCTTGAACTGGGAGTTGCGACCGATGAGGTGCAAGCGAGCACTGAGCATCGACAGCCAGCATCCATGAGGAGACAAGTCATGTGCAGCAACCATGAGCAGACGAGAGATGGTTCCTTTCCCGTCCCCACGCCCCTGGGCGGTGCGGTGCGGTGCGGCATGCCTCTGTCTCGGCCACCAATCACAAGTGTTCCTTCCGCCCCGCCCTGCCCGCTCCCTTTCCCAACTTCCCCGTCCACCAAGACAGCCCGACCTAGGCCTCTTTCGGGCTGGCTGCTGGGAATTCTCGTTTACCACTTCTTCTTTGGAACAAGCGCCTTTGCTCCAATCCGCGAGGCAGGGTCCTGCCATGTGAGATCTGCGGAATCCAGAGAAACGGGCCCGCCACCGCTCGATTCGCTTCGCCAAACCCTGCCGCCCATCAAGCGTCACCCCGGCTCCGTCAGAGGCGGGAAAACACCACCACCACCAGGGCCAGTGCTGTGCTGTGCTTGGCCCTGCTAGCCAAAGTTGGATCTTGTTTATTCGATACAGAAAAGCAAGAGCAGGCCTTCTTGCTGCCCTGGGTTTGCAGAATCGTCAGGCGGAGGCACCTCGCAGGGATGACTGCCAATCACGATATGCCTGGCGATTGAAGCGGTATGCGGTACAGAGTAGTGGCCCGGGTCTCACGTTAAACGTGCGTTCCAGCAGCGTTTTTGACATTCGAGAAGTCAGCATGGTGATCTCCGGCTGTTTCGCTCGGTTCCACTTCTGGTCGCTCGGCTCAATTGGACGGAGTGAGGGGAATGACGGCGTCTTGACCCATGCGTGTCTTCATTCCGCGGCATATGAGGAAACGGGTGCTGCATGTCGGCGAGCTCCTCTCACGCCTGCGCTGTTCCGCACAAAGTATGGCGGCAGTCGAGCAGCAGCGGCCAGCATCTCCACAAGACGTTTCCCTCGCCTCGGTGCAGTTCTCAGAGGCCTCAACTGAAAAATGTATCCGTTAGGTAAGGTACGCTACCTAGGTACCTTAGCTACGTTGAGTCTCCACCTGCCGCTATTCCGTTCGGCGAGCCCGATCTTGGCAACCTTGACAATCCACGAGTACGGTCTACTACTTATATGTACGCAGGCATGGACGGTCGCCTACCGGCCAATAGGAGACTTCCGTTTCGCGGCCAATCAGCGAGCAGAATCCACCGCTTGGTCTTGATACGCCTCTTGGTGCCAAAGCCGGTCCGTTGCCGCGCTTTTCTGTGGCACGACCCCTGGCGGAGATGCCAGTGGAAGGGGGAAAGTAGTGTAGACTACCCACCTAGGAAAGTGCGGCAGCAGCGACAATGACGATGCCACTGTCGGGCGAGGGAATCGGGTTACGAGAGTCGGTTTTGGATAGACATTCATAGTCCTCGCAACAGCATGGCGAGTTGAGAAGGGATCGGGCCTGGGCAGCTCGCTGTTCTGTAAGGTGCTATGTAAGGTAAGGCAAGGTACCTCGCACAAAGGCCGACTACATGCTAAGACGCTATACCGAGTGCAAGCCAAGCGCCACGGCAGAAGCAGAGCAGAGGGCTCTGTATGATCCGAGACAGTTCGGAGAGAAAATGGAAGCCCCATGGTGGTCCCTGCCCGATTCTTGGGTGCCCGACGTGCTGCCAAACCTTGAGCCTTGCCCGTGAACCCAGATTGCACGTACTGGTGACGGGAGTCGAGACTGAAGAAGAAATCGACGACAGAGGAAAGACTCGAGGGTGAGGCTATCGCACAGCTTGCCGAATTAGGAAACTAGATGGTCCGTGCTGGATACCCTGCAAGGTGGGCTTCCATTGGCAGGCAGTGACCGTACTATGTAACCACCCACACAGGTGCACCGCACAGCCGTCCCTGCCTGTCGTCCCGCCCGTCCTGTCCCAAGCATTCGGATGATGGGTTGTTTGTGTACTGCATAGTACATGCTGCATAGTAGTACTATGTATGTATGTATGTGTGTGTGCAGCGCCCATGTCTCCTGCATGCTGCATCATGTGGCCGTCTGTTCCCGTTCCTTCTCTCCTCTCCGGTCTTGCTTGGGTGGCCAACCCTGCGCCAAATGAACAGGACAGGACAGGACAGGACAGGACAGGGCCGGGACCTGGGGTGATGGAGAATCTCCCATTTCCGCAGCGGAACCTCGCGCCGCTGCATTCTCTCCCAAGCAAACATGCGCATATGTACCTACCTGCCTTCCTTACCCCGGCGGGGAGGAGGAGAGTGAGGCGTGAAAGGCAAGGACCAAAAGTACTGCACCTTCTGGCGAGGTTGCATCCATCCCTTTCACGACTCTCTCATTGCAGGGGAGTTGCGGTCAGTACCTTGGGTAGGTATACCGCAGTAGACCAATGAGGCAGCCCAGCCCATTCAGTCGATACGTACTGCGTACTGGACCTTACCTAGGTACCTTACCTACCCAATGGAAGCAAGCAAGCAAGTACATCCAAGTAAGGTAAGCAAGCAGGCAGCTACAATTGATGCATTCATTCCCCTGGCTTCCTTCCCTGCACCTGCCTGCCTCTGCAACCTGCAAGCTGCACTGCGATGCGATGGCAGGCTCAGCCCTATGCTTCCAAGCCCGTCCCGGCTGCCAGGCTAGCCCGACTGCTCTCCCCGGCGAGTACCTACGAGACACCTTAGGTCGGGTAGATGCTTTTTTTGCGCTGGCTTGCCTTCCCGTCTTACCTGCTGCCGGATTGGCAATCGTCCGCGAGACAGCCTACTAGTGTTGCACCGCTGGCCGCGATGCGACTGCTGCTCCGCCCGAGTATTGCTTTGCGCATCGCAACCATGGTTCAGAAAAACGAAGCATCCCAAGCAAGCATCACGACGAGGCCGCGATCGCCATCCACGCAGAGACCGGCCTAGCCTTCTCTCGTCAATCATGCACCCCGTTGCAACGAGTCTCCCACGGATGCTTTGCTCGAGATAGCTGCCTACCGATTACCCAGACGCATTGCATCTCATTCCATCAAGATCGTCCCATCGCATCGCCTCGCCTCGTCCCATCTCCCACATGACGGCTCCCCCTGTCTCGATAGATTCTCTCTGTGAGGCACACCTGCGCCTCTCGTTGGTTCTCATTCGCCCTTATTACCACCTGAGTCCTTGCGGGCCCAGCTAGCATCGACCAACAGACGGTCCCGTCAGTCGGCAGTCGTGATCTCCATCTCTCCGGACACGGCCGTCCTCCCCTCCTGGCAAGAGTGAACAAACAGTCCGAGGCCAATGCCCCTATTCCCTACAGATTTGCACTTTCACGGTGGCCAATAGCATTCTGACGAGGCGTCGGCATGGCAGGCCGCAATCAGCCAACACTGAGCCGGTGTAACGGACGCTAAAATGGCCGCCAGATACCTGGTGCCGCGTCGCCCAGTCAGAGAGCCAGAACCATTCCCGCCGGCTTCTGCCTCCAACATGTTTTTCTCCCTGCATTCGATGCAAATTTCACCTCGCCGTGACTTGCGTCAGAATGTTCACCGCGCTCTGACACGCATATTCGGCCCCTGAATCCAAGCAGCACGAAAAGGAAGCGGAACCGACCCCGTCGGACAACAGCAAGGCATCTCCAATAGCCCGGTTCAGTTGTCGTCCGCTGCGCGCTTTACTCTGTAGGGCTGGGCCGCCCTGGACGGACGCCTCTGTCGGGACTTGACCATGTATGTACACGCTCGCAGCAAATTTTCGAGATATACGGCAGCCCTGGAACAAGTCCCCAGCACGCAGTACTCGACGGGTAACTGGGCGGTACAGGAGCGGCATGTGTCGCTGCTGCTGCTGCTGCTGCTGCGTGTCTCTTCATCAACGCCGGCCGGCTGGTTACACTCTAACGACAGCGGCGGTATCGCTCCTGTGTGTTCTAGCCACCTCCGCACGAGACACACGAGGACCCTGACTGACTGCGAGCTCAGCAAGCCACACAACGAACCATAGAACGAATGCATGCAACGGGCCTGAGGCTCCGGCGACCTTGCTTTGATTCGCCCACTCTTGTCGACTCTGGCTCAAGTCTTATTTCACAAGTCGCTTTGTCTGAGGCACCGGCACGCGAGTGCAAAGATTCGATGACGCCTGCAAACGCCCTAGAACAACCCGTAAGCGTGCCAAGACAGAAACCATGAGGCCCGGTCGGCATGTTCCTGGAGCGCTGCGACCGATAGTCTCGGACGGCTCAGAGGCGCCAGCCCGGGACGCCATATCGGATGGCAGTCTTGGATCCCGGCGAGCACCGCGTCGGTCCAAGTTGCCTTTGCGGTCGACTGACTCTCTTCAACGAGGACACGCTTGCATTGGCCGGAGCGAACCTGCACGCCTTTGACTGCCAGCGGTCGTGGCATGGCCGCAACCGCTGCATGATGGACGATGCCGTCGCGGAGAGCACCTAGGACGGGGACTCTCACCAGATGGAGACATCTATAGTACATGATAATTATCGACATGATGCTGTGTTTGATGACCGCAGGGTTCCTGGGAGACAAGAACTCGTGTCGGTAAGGCGCATCCATGTTTCCCAGAAAAGCGGGATGGGGTCGAGCAGCCTGAGTACCGCTACGTGCCACGGGCATGAAACATTGGTGGACGACAAAGTCACTGGATACCGCCTTCACCCCATGCCCTTCTTTGGATGGCAGCCCTTGGCAAAAGGTTTTGGGTTCATCGGGGCTGGTGAACGCAAGCCAGGGTTGCACCGCCGCCCAAATTTCTTTTTAAAGATTTTGACTATCCCCACGACAAGGATGGTGCACACCGTAAAGGAGCCAATCATGTGCTGCCCTGGGGGTCTTGGCCGGAAGAGCCACCGCTATTCCCCTTTTGGCTTCATGTCTCGACGGACGGTGTTGGAGAGAGTGTGTGTGACGACCCCGGCCAGCAACCAACCCATGACGCGAAATGCTTGGGGCAGCAAGGTAGCGTGCGGGTTCTCGTCAAACGAAACGGCCTCTCTACGCGGCTACGTCTGGATTCGAATGAGATTGCGAGCCAAAAGGACTTTGCTTTCGACAGTGTCACTCCCCCGGGAACCAGGGACCACGCGATAGTTATTATCGCGACGTCTTGGCCGCCGCTGAGAGACACACCCGCTGCTATCTGTCTGGCCCATGCGGCAACGGCCGTAAAGTTGAGCAGGCTAGCGGGATACTCCAATATTCAACCATGGCCTTGCACGCTACCACTCTCATGGTTGGTGTCTGGTACGACGATGGACGTTGTTGCTCTCCAGGCGCAATCTTGTTCGAAAGGCTCGATGCTACCCAGCAGTCTTTCAATTGCTGCTGGCCTGGCCTGCCTCGCGCCTGAGACGAGCGGGACGAGCAGGTGGTCACGAGGAAACGGCCCAAAGGGCTGGAACAACAGTATGGGGCTATCTAGAAGCCAGACCGTGAGCCACAATGGAAGGAGGCGCAAATGGAAAGTATGGTGAAGCTTCGAGCTTGCGACTAGATCGGTGTCTCACGACGCTTGGTGGCAGCAGAGAGTCAAGACTGGGAGAAGCGTCCAATATCCACCAGCAGCACAATCCGGGACCTCGGCCGCACATACGTTTCCCAAGGGGCCGGTTGCACCAAGATCAAGTCTCGGACGGGGCCACGAGCCATTGTGGCCATCGACTGGACGAAATACGCCTCCAGAGAGCGTGACTCTGGAACCTTTCCAACGTCTGAACCCTGACCAAGCCAACCAACCCAGTAAGCCGGATTGGCATGGCATCACAGACAAGAGACTCAGTTGCTGTTGACTGGTGAAACTCTATTCGGGAGCCGTGGCCATGGCTCTCGGCCACGACGTTCTGTCTAGAACAGAACCACTGTCTGTGTCCACGGACTGAGAGGCTCGATGCAGACGTTGGGCCGGCCGCTCGCCGTCTCTGCCAGTCGGACATGTGCGATGCAATCACCAGACGTTTAGGGTTCGATAAAATCTGAGTTGGCATGTTGCTGCCGTCTCGGGACGCGGCGATGCGAACAAGATGCTGACACGCAGCGTCATCCAACCCGGAAGGGATGGCCAGCGACGTTGATTGGCCGGCGAGACAGACAGAGCCAGAGAGACAGATGCGCAGAATCTCTCCGTTCGTACAGCGGCCCAGTACCCTCGCGAGAAAGCACAGCCAGGCCAGAATCGTCCTCTCTGCGACGACTGCAAAGGTGGGAAAGCTAGGGGGGACGGATAAGGCCGGGCTGTGCACACCAACAACTCGGCGGCGGCCGTGGCTCTTGCACCTGGGTGCTGCCATATTCTGCCAGCGTGGGGAGAGAAGGGGTTCTGGTGATTGGTCCGCCCCAGGTAGCTAAATCGCGATGAGAGCGCAGCACAGCACAAGCGCAGTCAATGTGTGTGTGTGTGAATAAAAATATCCCCCTGGCACTGCAGCAGTAAGCAACGCAACCTTTACCGCCGTGCCGCCAGAGCCTCCACAAAGCCGAATGCTTGGTTTTCCTATTTCACATGACGAACCACTTTCGGAGAGGTTTATGCCTTTTTGAGGACGACGCACGCAGCAACCAGTTCAGAATAGGACCTCTACGAATACACACACCAGCCGCGCGACTGTCATTGGCGCTAGCAAGAATCTGGTCATCTTTATCGAGAGGGGGGGGGCTGTGGTTGTTGAGCGCAAGCTTCCTCGCGAGCATCATCATCCCATTGCATCATGCAGAAGACGGACGACCTCTGTGCCTCATGCCCAATATTCTGGGTTTTCTTTTTTGGGTCTTGACGTTGCTTTACCGCCATCGCAATAGCATATGCAGGACGTCGCGTGTCCCGCGTCGGTCCTGGGAAATTTACGACTGGGTTTTACGAGGCCGTCGATGCGAGGAGTAAAAAAAACAAAAAAGACTGGAAAAAGAAAGTTTCGATTAGGCAGGACTCCAGGCGCCAGACTTTTGGCCCTGGGGCAGACCCGTCTTCAATGCTACCTGCACGTTGCCGAGTGAAGATCCAATATAGCACGTTGCTGGTGGGCAGGAAGCCAAGGAGCATCCAGGAGTATGCGCAAACGGCAAGTCTCTGGCCTGCTGGTGCACCGCGCTGTGACGTGCAAAGGAGAGAGAGACTGGTTTCGGCAACAATGTCACGGATTACGGGCTTGATAGGCTTCATCACCACCACGGTATCCAATGCCATCCCTCGCAAACCTCAGAGCAGGCTCGGCATCCCGCGGCGGAGAGCGACGTGACGGGCCTCCGTCTGACTGGCGGGGATCCCTTCTGAGGTGCACACAGATGAAGAAGACGCTGGTCCGGAGCAGGAGGGCCCTGTCAAGGTTTGTACAATATTTTCGCTCATTTGGCCGTCGTCCCCTCCCTGCTAGAGAGAGAGAGAGAGAGAGAGAAAGCGAGCGAGCGAGACAAGGGTCTGGACACAACTTGCCTACTTTGGAGCCACCCACCAGCACCCACCAGCCAAAGTATCCTGTACCGTTCTTCTTTGTGCCAGGGGCCCAAGCTGCCGGGGTCTGGCGGGCCTCGCTGGCTGTCGTCCAAGGGGGGTTTGGTATCTGTTGTGCTGGCTGGTAGTGGGTGTGTGGCCTGCTAGTGGGAGGCCACCAGCCAGCCATGCGAGGTATCGAGTACCGCTGCCCGCCGTGCGGGCGGGACCAGGAAACTGGACGACTCGCTTTCCGGGCCCCAACTAGTTGGCACTTGAAGGGTTCCTTTTCTCTGAACCACTACTTGCTGCCTGTCTCTGTCGCACACCACCGCGGCAGACGGGTCAGAGGCACGACGGATAGAAATGAGAGACGGGTTCAGAGACAGATCTTGGTGTCCCGCATCGCTGGCAGAGACAACGAGCAGCAGGAGTGCATGTTGCAGGCAACTCGCCCGCCCTTCCCTGGAAGACAGACAGAGGGTAGGTACACTTCGCAGTACATGGCCAACGACTGAGTCTGGAATGGGAGCTGTTTCGTGGCTCTGGTACCCGGCGTCGTTGCCAGCACCCGACCAAGTCAAGCCGGGCTAGGCCCATTTTCGTGCGTATCTGGGTGCTAAATGAGGTATCCATGAAGCAGAGCGGAGGAGATATCAAAGTAGACGAAGACAGGGTACGAGGAGGAAGGACGAGCAGGAACAACAAGAACGAACTACGAAAAAGCCACCACTATTCTCACCCACACTCGCACGTCCAATGCACACCCTGGATGTCGACAACACACACACACACACACACACACACACCTCAGTCTCTGTGCCTCCTCTCTCGCACCCCCCTTGCCAATCCACTCACACACACACACACACACCCCACCCCTGACCCCTGCTGCTTGTACCGCCTCTCTCGCTGCTGGTGCCGCTGCTTGCTTGCTTGTTGCTCTGCCCTACGAGTTCCTAGTGCAGGCCCTCCTCCCTCCGCCCCCTGGACGCCGGTCCCTTGCCAACTTCGACCTGGCTACGCAGGAGAGGTACAGCGTGGAGGGGAGGACGATCCGCGTCCACCGGGTCCCAAGTCAAGTCCCCAAGTCCCCAAGGGCCATCAACAAGCAAGCCGTGGCTGTCCTCGACCCATGTGCAGCCCCCCCCCGGTCTGCAAGTTGTGCGTATGTCTCTCTCTGTGCGGTGCCCTCCTCTGTCGATACCAGGCGTGGCTTCGTAGCCAGTCTATATCAGTCGTGGGCCCCCAAGGCCTCTCCAAGATCGTTTCCCGCCCCCATCGGTCTTCATCTCTACGAGTCCCAGATCTTCGGTTCAAAGAAGCCTCAAAGCCAACGACAATCCTGTCTCTCACAGCTTGACAAGACATACATGACCGTCCACTCTCGCTAAGACAGCAACAGCAGCATTACCAAGGAGAGGTCGGGCACATAGCATCATCCATCACACGCGGGAGCCAATTCGACAAGAGCGTTATTAGACCAACCCGGCTGCCTCACTGTGCCGTCTATAACACTTTTCCGGTCCCTCTTCTTTACATCTCGGAACCAAACATCAGCGGGCTCTCGTCTGCCACTTACACGACTCCCTCGAGACGTCCAGTCAAGGCATCGGTACCTCACACGCGGAAACGCCGCGGGCATGAACATCGCTGCAGGTGCGCTTCCTCGGCCCCACTTGAAAGCAGGCGCAGCAGCACAGCACAGCGCAGCGCGCAGCACCCTCAACTCAGTATTCGTTCAGTGTCAACTAACAAGAGGGCGAGCAGCAGAGTGACGGCATAACTCACTGTGTGGCTTTGCTTCGGCCAACGCGACAACACCTTGAACCCAGCCCAACCCCACGACCAACTCTATAAACAACACCCGCAGTCTGCGGACTTGACCAACAAGACAAAACCGACATCATTCGCAACAATGGTCTCCATAGATCAGTCATATAACATGCTCCCCAAGCACCTGAGCGCCGAGCACGACGATTACATCCTCTACCCCGAACCGCCCCAAGCAGTCTTCACCACCGCCCCCATGGAGATGGCCATCCCTGCCAACGCCTCTTACATGTTCCCTACCTCCATGCCCATGGAGGCTTCTCCCGTCTACGAAAACAACTTCATCTACCAAGGGCGCACCTCACCGAGCCTCTACGAGGACGGCGACTTCCAATTGCCCTCTTCCAACCTCTCCACCGCATCGGCGCCCTCGGCGGCCTCATCCAACGTGGGCTCGCCGCAGTCACATCACGACCAGCCGGCGCCGGTGCCTGAATGGGCACACGCCGGCATCGCTGTCACCCCGGGCATTGTGCCCCACGACTACTACAACACCACGGGTACTGAGTACTCTACCTACGCCGGCTCAGGTATGGAAGACTTTGCAGCTTTCGACTTTGTCAACACAAAGCCCCCGGGTTTCGTGGGTGAGTTGCAGAACGTCTCTAGAACCTCTCATTTCGCAGCCCCTCACCGGGTTTCCTTTTTTCCTTCTTCTTCTCCTTCTGCTGCTTCTGCCGCTGCTCGCGAGACCGCCGCCTGTCCACTGCGTGAGCCCGCCCTCATCTTGGACACCCGGCTGTCTTCGTCGCCCGAGTCTCCCGCGTCGCGCAAGTCCAGCGCGACTGCGGCCTTTGCGTCTCCCTCTACTTCTTTCTCTTCTCCTCCAGCGCCGGCTTGGAGCAATTCGCCAAAGACGCCGCGCGTTTCTACTTTCTTTTCTCAGAGCAGTGGCCACTTCGTCGCCCCTCTTGGTTCTTCTTGTTGGTTTTCCTCTGTCAAACCGCGCCATCCCTGCCGACGATTGAATGCTGACCAGCCATTCCCTTCAGACCCTTCCCTCATCCACCCCGACATCAGCCGCCCAATGCCGATGCCGGGTTTCGATCCCAACTTCCACCACCCTCAGTATCCCGCCTCGCCTGCCCTGTCCGCTTCGTCCCAATCCATGGTCCGCAACGGCAGCCAATCGCCTTTCATGCACAGCGGCTTCCAGCAGCAGTTCAGCCCCTACGCCACGCCGGCCGACGCCCGCCGCCCCAGCCTCCACTCGTTCCCCTCCAACTATTCCGATGGCAACGGCTACAGCGGCGACGAGTCCAAGGAGAAGCAGCGATGCCCGCACCCCGAGTGCGGCAAGACCTTCAAGGACCTGAAGGCGCACATGCTCACCCACCAGAACGAGCGCCCGGAGAAGTGCCCCATCGTGACGTGCGATTATCACGTCAAGGGCTTCGCCCGCAAGTACGACAAGAACCGCCACACCCTGACGCACTACAAGGGCACCATGGTGCGGCTTCTGCCCCGGATCGGGGTCCGCGGCCGAGAAGTCGTTCAACCGCGCCGACGTCTTCAAGCGCCACCTGACGGCCGTCCACGGCGTCGAGCAGACGCCGCCCAACAGCCGCAAGAAGAGCACGGCCGCCAGCAGCGGCAAGAAGCTTGCCGGCTACCCTCCCGACGCCACCGGCAAGTGCTCTACCTGCTCCCAGACCTTCTCCAACGCCCAAGACTTTTACGAGCACTTGGACGACTGCGTGCTGCGCATCGTGCAGCAGGAGGACCCCGCCGAGGCCATCAACGCCAAGCGCCTCGCCGAGGTCGAGAACGACAAGGACGTGCACCAGACGCTGGAGAAGAACCACCTTCCCACGCAGACGCAGATGCCGTCCACCGAGGAGGACGAGGACGAAGACATGGACGACGAGGACGACGAGGACAGCAAGCACCGCTTCAACTCGCCAACCAAGCGAAAGGGCAACCCCGTCAACGGCGTCCAAAAGTCGCGCGGCCTCACCCACTCCCGCGGCGGCGGTCCCATGCCCGTCAAGGCCAAGGGTCGCAAGAACCGCCGGGACTACCCCTCGTCGTGGGGCTTCGACAAGGGCCAGATGACGATGAAGAAGCGTGTCATGGCCGTCTTTGACGGACCCCGCCGCCTGGCCAAGGACGACATGATGCTCTCCACGGATCACGAGGTGCGCATCAAGCTGGCGGACGGCAACAACTACGTGACGGACCTCGACGTGCAGACCCTCAAGCGCGCCGAGGGCTTCCTCGGGGCCACTGACGACGAGAAGGGCCCGTGGATCTCTGACGACCCCACCGAGGAGCAGCTCAGGGAGATGCAGGCTGTTCTCGAGAGCTTTGAGCAGTAATGGAAGGCGGCGGAGGCATCGAAGCCGTCCATTTTTTATTTATTCTATTTCTTGGCATGCAGTACTAAATCACGGAGCGGGAGGTCGGAGGAATCTGTTAGAAGCATGGCTGGCGCACGCTTGTGTGGATTTACGACTGGATTACGAAGAGAAAATCTGGTATGAGGACTCATGATTGGATGGCTTGGTTTACACCGCAAAAGGTGGATTTGGTTGATACCCTAACTCTTAAGAATTCTTGCCTCAGACGAGACAATCTTCTCATCATGACTATGCTTGGTTGCCATTGGAGTGAGACTTTTTGACGGGCTGTGTTTACGTCTACTGTTGCCGCTTCGGGCGGGTGCCCAGCTCACCAGCGACGACCTGAGGACATGGTGATGGACACGATGACATGGACCCTGGCTTGACGAACCATGACCCCATTTGGACGTGTAGACGATGGCCGTACCCTCAGTGCAATAAACCAGTGCCAGGCAGCCATGATACCTGAAACATTCGACCCGCACACTGCCCTGGTCGGCTACCGGGTCACGGGGATGTATTCGTGGTTAGTGTTAGGTCTGGCCCTGGGGTCGGAGAGGAAACGCGAGGCCGGGGCAGGTGAGATGGGAATGACTTCATCAAGCCGAATTGTGGTCGGGATCTGGGTTGGACCGGGAGGGAGGCCTGTGAAGATGGCGACCTGTCGGGTCCAAGATCGAAAATAGCCCACCGTGCATGCGCAGTGTGCAGTGTTTCTTTTTCCCCCCCGTTCGTGGTGGGTGACAGCAGGCACAGCACGTTGTTGGTGTGCGCAGTGGAGGCAATAATGCAATCTTCCGGGTGCGGATTGGCGGGAGCGGGTGCGAGGCACAGCACAGCCTTCCGGTCTGACCGAATTGTGCCCAGTCGGATCGCGTTGTGAAGGAGCTTATCTAATCCCCCCCCCCCCCCCCCCCAGAGATGGACGGGTACACCGCTGATGGAGCGCACCTCAAAGTCGTCAGCGGGGTCCCAAGTCCCGGGGCGGTGCACCGCGGGCAGGCTGCAGATGCCCTGCAGATGCGAAAGAAACAGCGGCGTGGCTATGGGCCTGATCGGAACCGTCCTGCCATCCATTTTTGCCATCCAAAAAAGGACTTCTGAGACTTATACTAGGCGGAGCTATAGCGTAGGTTAGTTTTAATATACCTTATATAAGCGAAATAAGTAGAAACTTATATAAAACGGGCTCTTAGAGCTTACTACACCTTCTAACTAACTCTAAGTAAAAAGTTAAGTATTAATTTTTATATTTTACTAGCTAGAAGTCTACTAAGCTATATAATAGCTTTTTTAATACTATAGTGCTAGTAAATTCTATAGCTTTAAGTAGCTTACTTAATAATAATATTATATATTACTTTAAAGTGTAATTTAATAATAAATTTAATATAGCTAACTTTAATAATAAGCCTAGCTTAAATACTTAACTAGCTAATTCTTAAATTAACCTTTTTAATAATATATAAATTAATAATAATATTTTACTTAATAAAACTTAGCTTAATAATATATAAATAGATAATATTATAGAAGATATAATAGAAGATAGCTAGTCTTCTATATTTAAGCTAAAAAAGCTTATATAGTAAAGAGAGTATATTAGGAAGTTCTTTTAGCTTAGTACTATTAAACTAAAATATAGCTATATTATAAAAAAAGAATTATTCTAATCTATATAAAGTACTTATTAATATATTGCTAGTAATAAAGTTAACTTTCTCTAAAGTAAGCTATCTCTTTATTATTAATAACTTAGCTATAAAGTAGAATAATGAATACTAGATATATAAAAAAGCTTTCTAACTAGTTAATAAGTTAGGTACTAAGTATAATAATAAGAGTAGTAAGATCTCTATAACTAATATTATATAGGAAAATTAAATTGCTAAGAATAAAAAGTAGAAAAGTTTATAGTATAAGAAGATATTTTAGATCTATATACTCTATAATATTATATAAGTTAATACTAAGCTAATAAGTAATAATATTATAAAGGTTAGAGATCTTAGTAAACTAGGTAATAATAATAATAATAAAGTTTCTAGTAAAAGTAATAGTTAGTTTTAAACTTTAATCTAGCTATATAAGAAGTAGTATACTACTAATTAGGATCCTAATAGATATACTAAAAGCTTAAGCTTAGTTAATAATATACTTAATAAGTTTTAGAGTAGTTAATTAATTAATAAAAAGATAGTAGTAGTATAAACTAAATTAGAAATAAAAACTAAGTTAGTGTATATCTAGTATAGTAAGCTTAATAATATTATAATAAGAAGTAGTAAGGCGATTATAAAGGCTATTAAGGTCTATATAAGTAAATATAGTAAAAAACTTAGTAGTAATAACTTAGTAAGAGTATATAAGTATTTTAAAGCTAACTCTATATATATTTCTAGCTTTTACGCCTTCCTATATATTATAAAGTTAGTGTTATTAGAGAAATATAATATTTTAAGGTATATAATTAAAGTTAATAAAGGAGATATTTATAGCTAAGCTAAAAGTAGTAAAGAGTTTAATTTTAACTTAATTTAATACTAAGAAAACCTTAAATTATAATAAATTAATAGAATTACTCTATTTTTAATTTTGCTCTATATATTATTAAGTTAGTATTAAAAAAACTAGTCTAATAAGCTAATAAGAGCTTCTTATTACTCTTATCAGTGAATTTCTAGTAGGAGTAGGGTTAAAAAAAAAGCTTAAATATTATATTAAAAAACTGCTTATATTACTATTTTGAGAATAATATTAACTTATTAACTAATTACTTCTCTTCTAACTACACTTCCTAATATTAAATTGATATTTACTAGTAAATTTTTAAGCTTCTTTTTATACTTATAACTTTATTAGCTCTCTCTTATATAGTTTAGAAGAGTTCAGCCTTATTATTAGCTTTATAAGTCTTTACTACTACTCTTATATTATGCTTTCTAATTTTAATAAAGTTATATAGCTTAGTTATGATATAAATAATCCTGATTTATATATTAAAGTTATACTTAGGTAACTTATTATAGAGAATTATAAAAACTCTCTTTAAAACCCTAAAACCCTTTTTAACTTTTATCCTTAACTTTATATAGTATAAGTTATATAGCTCTTTTATATTTATAAGCTTATTTTTACTGAACTTTTTAAGGTAGTATCTCTTGCTTTTAAATAGGATAATAATACTTCTTAAGTTATAAATAAAGCTACTATTAGTAAGGTAGTATTTTCTGTTAGGTATTAAAAAAGAATATATTAGTGCTTAGTTAAGTAGGATTAAGTTATTAAGTAACCCTTCTATGCTAGTAAATATATATATAAAAGGTAATTAAAGTCTATTACTACTAGTATATTTTATATTAACTAACCTTTCTGATTATAAAACCTTTTTTAGTTATTAGTAATAATAAATATAGGGATATAAGTACTATTAAGAGCTTTAATATAGCTATTAAATTAATATATTATTAACTTAAGCTTAATCTTTCTTAATATATATAACTGCAATAGTAACTTAATAAAATACTTATAGAGAGTATAAAGAGCTAATAATACCTTATAGAAGACTATTAATATAGTACTCTATACTATATAGAAGTGTGAGGCTATATTTTGCTATATTACTAACTACTTAGTAATATATAAAAAGATTAATAACTTTTACTCTACTGTTTAGTTTTTTATATTAATAAGTAAATATTATTATTATAGTTAGTTAATAAGAGCGTTAAACTCTAACTTTATTAACTAAAAGTCTCTAAAGTTATTATTATTACTATTTAAAAAGTCTATAATAATAGTAATAATAACTTTAATACTTTACTAAATAGTAGTAAAGTTATAGACTTTTTATAAAGTATACTTATTAATCTTATTATTATTATTATTATTATTATTATAGTTAAATAACTCCTCTAAGATACTAGCTAATAAAGTAGTAAGTACTTAGTAATCCTTTATTTTAGAGTTTATTATATTAATAAGATCTTAGTAAAATAGTAGGATAAGAGTTTATAGGATTAGAAGAAGAAAGTTAAAAAAAAGGTATTTTTTAGCTTAAATAAGCTTTTTTTTTAACTCCTATTAAGGGAAATACCTACTTAACTAGGGAGTAACTTTATATAAATCTAGCTAGAGGGTATATAAGTTACTCTATATAAATCTCCCACTAAAAGAGGTATAGTTATTTAAAAGAATTAGATTATTTGTTTTTTTATATCTCTATAGGCGCCCTTTTAGATGGTAAAAATGGATGGCAGGACGGTTCCGATCAGGCCCTATGTAGCTGTGGAGCGGCAGCATCCGCCTGTCGACCCACCGAAACAGGCACCTCGACCCGACGCTTTCGGGTCCGAGTCGGGAGTTGAGGCTCTCCATCGCCTGTGAGGCAACCATATCCTGCGCTGTATTTGCGAGGATGACAAGCCCAAGCCCCCTGTATTTATGCCGTCGTGCGGCTCAATTGCACCCCGGGTTCTTACCTACGTACGCAGTAGGCACATACCTGACGGGCCCTGCCCGCGCTGTGGCAGTGTTTCCGCTGCCACTGCACTGACAGTTGCCACCTGTGGAAACGCTCTCCGGCGACTGCCTGCCTGCGCGCTTTCCATGTGCCTTCCATGTGCCTTCCAAAATAACTCGCTTTGCACGCAATGGAACTCAGGGCATGCTTGCCGGCGGCGGGGCACAGTGACATTTCGTCGTGGTCGATCGCTGCCGTTGCCCCTCCCCCTCCTTGAACCCACGCGACAAATTTTCCCGTCCAGGCTGTCTGCCCACGTTGCGTGACTTTTACTGCCTCCAAGTTTCTTTTGCTTGCGCAACCCGGGTTCCCTGAATCGCCCGCGCTGCACGACAAGACTGCCGGTGCCCGTCCTCGTCATCGCAATCGCAATTCCCCTCCCCCCTGGCCTTGGGTCTCGTCCGCCGCTCCGGCCTCCCCCGCGTCCTCCCGCCCTCGTCCCGTCTGGGCTCGCAGCATCCCGCTCGGTGCGTCGGTAGCCAAGCCCTGCCTCGCGGCCGCCGCCTCTCGAGTCTTTCCTTCCCTGCAACCCCGGCGCTCTTACGTCCTCCATCGGCCATGGCGCTCACGTCCCGCATCTCCCTCGTCGGCCCGCCCGCCGAATCCCCCGAGGACTTTCTCATCAGCTCCCTGGGCGTCATCTTCCCTGACGACGTCACCAACCAGCACGGAGATGCCGACCACGGCATCGAGTACGCCTCCCCCACCTCCGCAAGCCGCTCCGTTTCGACCTCGCCGAGCCCAGTGCCGACGACGACCGCAAGCTGTTCAGCCACTACCTGTGGAACGCGAGTCTCCAGCTGGGCGAGTTTGTCGAGGCCGGCACCCTCGGTCTGGACGCCGTCAAGATCCATCTCGGTCCGCCCGTGTCGCATTTCAATGTCCGCGGCTTGACCACAATCGAGTTCGGGGCCGGCACCGCCCTGCCGAGCATCATGTCCGCGTTGCTGGGCGCCGTCCGTACCGCCGTGACCGACTACCCCGCCCCCGCCGTGCTCAAGACGCTGCGTGCCAATGCCGCCCGGAACATTGACGCCTCCGTCTCCCCCACCGGCGCCCTCACGGCGGAAGAAGTCCTGGTCGAAGGCCATTCCTGGGGCGAGCTCGACGACCCCTTCTCCGTCGCCAACAAGCACGCCTTCGACCGGGTCTTTGTGGCCGACTGCCTGTGGATGCCATGGCAGCATGCAAACCTGCACAAGTCCATCGCCTGGTTCCTCCGGGACGGCCCCGACTCCCGCTGCTGGGTCGTCGCCGGCTTTCACACGGGCCGGCCCAAGATGCGCGGCTTCTTCGACGTGGCGGCGCTGGCCGAGGCCGGGCTGGAGATCGAACGCATCTGGGAGCGGGATTGCGACGGCGTGGAGCGGGAATGGGTGTGGGATCGGGGCATCGAAGACGTCACCATCAGGAAGCGCTGGCTGGTGTGCGGTATCCTGAGGCGAAAGGTCTAGGAAGCCGGACTGCGATGCGTGAAGTGCATGACCCCCCCTTTACTTATATTCTCTCTCCCCCTGACCCTCAAGAACCATCCAAGGCCGACGCACGCGCGCACCTCTCTCACCTCAGCTGGGCACGATTTTCTCGGTGGAACTTTTGCTCTTGCAAGGTCAAGCGCCCGCACGATGGCGGCTAGCCCCCTCCCAGAGCCCGCATCGTGCCCGAGCTGGCCCCGGTGCGGCTGAGCTGGAACCCGCCCCTTTCAGCTGCAATGGGCGCGGGTGCCGCTCCCGATTGGCCCCCCTCGTTTCCAGGTGGCTTAACCCAACGATGTACTGGGCCCTTTTGGTCGAAACATGGCTCGCCTCTGCTCTGCCGTGCAAGCAAGCGGATTGGGGTCAGAGACCAACAAGGCCAAGGTATTTGAGTATTCTGAGTATTTGAGTATCGTCGTGGGCTACGGCTGAATCGGGCTGGCGGTCGATCACCAACAGACAAAGTGCCACCACCCATCTGGTATGGAATCTTCAAACCTCAATTCGGTTTTCAAGTGCCCTCGGTCCCCCCTTTCGCTGTCCGTGGTAGTTGTCGTATGCATGTGTGTGTGTGTGTGTGTGCATCCATCCGTGCCGGTACCTTCCGTCATTCCCAAATTGCCGTCTGGCGAGGTCAAGCTCAACGCATTCTTCCTTTGCGGCTCCGTCATGTCCGCACCTCAGCCGCGCTCACTTGGTGATTCAATGTACATTTCGGGTGGAGAGCGAACTTACAAGTTGCAAGACATGTGCGTCATCGGATCACTAAGCCGGTGTTTGCACGACCAAAAACTCGGAGCTGAAAAGGGCGAGCTACGCAGACTGCGTGTAAATGAGTCTTGCTCGTCTTGGCACAACGTGTCATGCTTACCGCTGGTGGTCTGGGAATGAGCGTGAGTGGATTGTCTGGCGGAGGCGGTGCGTCGCGGGCCATGGTTGAAGGAATTGGCCGAGACGGCATCATCTCTCTGTTCCAGACCTGCTTGTCCGGACGGTGACGAAACGAGTCGATCGAGTGTGTGTGTGCCATGCCGGCATGGTGTCTCACGACGAGCTGTCTGGCCACCCGCCGCATCCGTGGCCGGAGCGGACGGGTCCCGCCGGCTGCTACGCCCTGTGCACCATACGGGGAGCGAGCCCTGTTCTCAATGCCATTGCGTCGCTTGCTACTATTGTGTCTAAATGCCAAACTATGTACATGGCGCGCTAGTTCGGCGCCTCTATCGATGGTCCCTTCTCGTCCACCCTGACAATCAGATCGTGGTTCACGCGGAGGTTCTCCGCGGAGCTGAGCGCCTTGGTCACGGTCGTCTCGTGCCGTTCCTGCGTGATGCGGCGCAGCGCCGTGACAAGGAAGCCGGCGACGACGTCGACGGACCACTCGTCCGGGATGAGGGCCAGGACGTCTTCCACATCGAACCAGCCGCCGAAGCGCTCGAGCAGCGCGCCCGTCTGCTCGATCTGGTCGCTGACGTCTTCAATGGCGAGGAACTCGCCCAGCACCGCGCGGAACAGCCGCGCCTGCATGTCGTGAGTCGGCGTGCTCTCCCGTCTGCCGTCGGGACGCCTGTAAATGCTGGAGCCGCCGCGCAGACAGTACGAGACGGCCGTGTCGTAGTCCCCGAGCTTGTGCACCAGCAGCCGGATGGCGTCTTCGTGCCGCCGCTCACGCCCGTCCAGTATGATGGTCTCGGGGACGAGGAGCTCGTCTGGAAGGGCCGCGATGCGCTCCCTGATGGCTGCGGCGTCATACTGGTGGGCCTCCCCGAGCAGGTGCAGCAACCGCAGGCGGCTGTGCCAGACCTCGTTGTCCTCTGGCGCGTTATCCGTGAGGAACTGGCGATAGGTCGGCTTGGGCGCTTGCAGGGCTCTGTACGCCGTGTATGTGCCAGCAAAGGCCTCTCGGCTTTCTGGGAACGACTCTAGATCGCTTATGACAATGTCCAGGTAGTATGCTATGAGATCGTTCACGTATTCTGTGTGCCCCTTGCCGAAGACGAGATGCTCGAGGTAGTACTTTACCGCGTCGGGTGCCTCTTCGCGCAGGATCTCCACGACGTGTGCTGGCTCGAACTTGGCTGCCTTTCCCTTGTCCTCGGCGAACACCTGCACGCCTAGCTTGGGATTGCGGCTGGCGAGCCACACGCCATACTCGCGGACGAGGGCCTGACTGCTGATTTTCGTGAGGTACTCGCGGACGCGCTGCTCGCCGTCGCTCAGCTCCCCGCCGTCGTCCCGCTCGCCCTCGACGATGCGGCGCCACGTCGCGAGCACGTCGCCCGCCATTTTTCGGCTCTGGTACAGTCGGCTGAGCACGAAAAGGCGATGGTACGTCTCCAGGAGCCCGGCCGCCCGATCGAAGCAGTCTACGCCCTTGTCCACGACGTCGTATAGCTCCGATCTGACGGAGGAGCTCTTCTTCGCCAGACCCTTGGGAGACTTCTGGTCAAGCTCGAGAAGCACCAGCAAAAGGGCGGCGTCGACCGTCCGGAAGACTTCGCTCTCGTCGGCGACGCTGCCGAAACCCTTCTTCTTTCTCCACGCCGCCAGAAAGCGCCGCAGGAACTGCATGACCTTGGTGTCGAGGTCACTGACTGAATGGCTCGCCTTCTGAAAGTTTTCGCTCTCCAGGTAGCTTTCTGTCGTCTTCTTCACCCCGCCAAAGATCCAGATACCCCTCCGGCTCTCGACGATCTCGTTACGCAGGCCGGGGACCAGGGAGAGGACCACGCGCGGGTCGAGGCTGCTATCCACGAGAACCTCCTCCAGCGCCTTCAGCTCGCCGTCCGAGAACGGAGCCTCCGCCGCGTGAAAGAGGCTCGTCAAGAGCAGAACGCCGGCGCGCTGTCGCAGGTAGCTGAACGTCACAAACTCCAACTCCGACTTGGCGTCCTGGCCCCTGAAGGAGTTGAGAACCGTAAACACTGCATGTCGGTCGAGCCTGGCGGGGTTGAAAGCGCCGTCCTGTTCGCAAGCAGCTTCGAGCCTGGCTTCGAGTCGCAGTAGCAAGGGATTACGAACGGCCCACCAGATGTGGTTGCCCGACCAGACCGCGATTCTCGAGTTGGCGTCGGCCAGCCGTCTTGCGAATTCTCTCTCTTCCGCATTCCTGCTTTCCTCCCACCCTTCTGGCAAGGCGTCTTCGTCCTGCGATGCAGACTCGAACAGCTCCCGCTCCTTGGTCATCCGCTCCAGGGACGAAGCAGTGCGTGCATCCGCACTCCGCGGGGAGAATATCGGGTTTTCTAGCCCACCTCCGGCAAAGGGCGAGAATTTTCTCTGGCACAGTCGGTCGACAATCTCCTCAAAGTGCGTCTCCTCCACGCCCATGAGGGATCTGATACCCAGGGGCATCGTGGCGTCTGTGCCTGGCGAGTCTATCTCGAGCCACCATTTTGATGTCGCCGGCTCTGTGCCATCAGAGTCCCACCGTTGGATTTCTAGCCCGTGATGCAGGCCCGTATCGAAATCTTTCGTCATGGACGCGATGACATAGCCTTCTTCCTCGTCCGCGAGTGCCATTTTCGACGACGACATGTCGGACGACCCGCCATCTACTACGACCTCCCTGGGATACCTATCAAATTCGACGGTCGGCCTCGTAGGATCACCGTCGAGGTTCACAAACATGCCGATGCCGGGATCAAGAGGCCCGGTGCCGGTGACGAGCAGAAACTCCTCCGCCGTTGGCGAGACGTGTGGCTTGAGGAAGACCGGCGTCGGCTTGGTCGGAGACGTCTGGGCCCCTGGCGCAGCAGGCAGCGGCTTGTCTGCCGACGGCGGGGGCACCTGGGCCTCGCCAGAAGGCCTTGGACTGGTCGAAGGGGTCGGCGACGATGATCCCTGGAGCACGCGATCTACCGCCCCTTGCGGACTCTGGTCGCGACGTCCGCTGAGGAGGCCACCCAGGCTCGTGCTTCTTGCATGTCCATGGGGGTCTCCAGCGGACAGGAGCGGTCGGTTCTGAGCCGCAGACACGCTCCTCAGAATCCCTCCGTCGGCGCTGCCAGCGATATCCTGGGCTTGGCCAATCTCCCCGGCGGGTTGAGAATCATCCAAGGACGATATAGTCATCAACGGAATGCGAAGTTGTCTGTCGACATCCAGCAGGGAGTAACTCCTGGCGTCCGCCACGCATGCGATGGAGTCTCTGCGAACCGATATCGTCGTTCCGGGCACGTCAATATTCTAGGCTGCGGTCAGTCGTGGTCGCGTGAGATGGAGGGCCCGGTTACCTTGACGGCCCTGGCGACCTCGCCTATTTTTACGACTTGGATTCTCCGGTTCAACGACAGGAGGATAAACACTCCCGCAGCTGGGTCGCCATCGTCATCCTGGGGCTGGTTCAAGTCCACGCCGCCGACCCAATTGCAGTTCTTGACCTGGGTGGTGCCGAATACCGGGCTCAGCTCGGGGAGCGAGTAAAATGTGACGGTCGAGTTGCAAAGGATGCAGGCCTTTCCGACCTTGGGCAGCAGCAGGATCTGCTGCACGCCTGGGCGGGAGTTGCTAGACTCGGCAAACGCCGGCCGCAGTCTCGAAGCGAGTATAAAGGCAGGTCGTCCGGCTGGGTCGGCGGGGTCGGGAGGGATTTGGACAAAGTGAAGCAATTCGGATGCGCTCGTGCCGACGTAAAGGTTATGATCTAGACGTGTCAGAGAAGGCCAATCCAGTCAGAGAACAGGAGCTTCACCTAGGTAGTCGACGCAATTGATCTTGACGCCCTCGCCGGCGCCGTCTGCAGACAAGGGCACCTCGTCCATCAGCGTGCGCAAGACAAAAGGTCCCTCATTGCGGGCCATCGCATCGGAGCTCCCAGACGCAGACGAGCGCTGGTCGTCTGGATCTTCGGAGGTCATGGTCTGTCGCTCGTGCAGTCATCGGGGATGCTACGCCATCATCTCCTGTTGCCCATGCGCGGAGTCGAGGTCGTGATGCGATCGGTGTGGTACGGATGCTGCTGCGTTGCGTTGCGTTGAGGCTGGCAAGCTCCGGCGTGGAAAGCTGCTTGGTTGCTGGCAGGTGGGTGACACCAGGTTCAGGCTTCCAAGTGCCCCCAATAGCTCCCGCTCTGTTACGTAGGGCGCTACGTAGGCAGCCCGTCTCTAGCGTCTTAGTGGGCTCATGCACCAGGTTGCCGGCCTACCGGCGCAAGCATGTGCGGCGCGCCGCGCCTGGGGGTGGCTCCGCAGGCACGATGATCAACTGGCTGCCTGTGCGCCCCTGGAAACCGCCTGCACCCCACTGATTGGTCGCCAGGAAAGGGAACACGTTCTCGAACTCTGAGCTCAGCCGAAACACGACCACCTGAACGCAAGCTCAGCAGCTCACGATTCCGACCCGGGAGCCCGTCTTCAGCGTCTTTTCTTGACGAAGTGATGAATTGAACCATCGACCGCCATAGACACCAACGCAGCCATGGCAGACCTCGTCGAATCAGTCCTGGCCGCCGACGCCAACGCCCAGCATGCCGAAAAGCCGGGCCCAGCTATCCCGGACGGGGGAAACAAGTTCCAACATGCCATCTCAGCCTGGAGAAGTAAGGAGGAGCTTGTCCGCCGTGTGGGATTCGTTTGACTGACCCAGACAGCCATTGACTACACAAACCTCGTTTCGAACCTTGACAATACCGCCTCCGAGATTGTCGCATACCAGAGGGATTCGACCGTCCAGCGAAAGGAGCTAGCACAGAAAACCAAGGACTTTAGAAAGCTTGACGATGCCACGAAACTGTCCGAGATCAAGGGCCTCTTGAAGGGTGCGTGTTCCGCGGCAGTGTAGAGACGTTTGCTGACCGTCGCAGCCTACCAAACCTTCATCGACCTCCTGACGAACCACTCCAAGTCGATCAACTCCGCCTTCCTGCAAACCTACACGTCTCTATCCGACGCCCCCGACCCGTACCCCCTGCTCGAGGCGTCCGTCGACTCTATGCTCGTCTCTGAAGACACGCTGCCGAAGCTCACCGAAGAGAACCAGCACCTGCAGAAGTCCGTTGCCAAGCTGACGACACAGTTGGAGGAGACGGAGTCGAAGCTGCAAACCGAGTCCGCGGCGAAGAAGGAGCTCGAAAGCAATCTGGAGAGCAGGGTCAAGGAGGTTGAGGCCTCCTGGGTTGCTGTTCTCGATGAAAAAAGGACAACTGGGCGTCCAAGGAGAAGACGCTGGAAGAGAAGGTCGAGAACCAGGAACGCCTGCTCAACGAGATCAAGGCGAGCTACGAGGTCAACCAGCGGCTGGGCAAGACGGACGATGGCGACCAAGAGGGACAGGCCCACGTCACCAGCGCCGAGATTGAGATGCTGCACTCTGATTTAGACCGGACGAGCGCGCGCCTGGCAGAGATTGAGGCGCGAAACGAGCAGCTGCGGCTGGAGCTGGCACAAGCAAAGTCATCCATGCCATCGCAAGCCCCTGCGGCTTTGGAGGACGACCCGGGATACATGCGCATGCGGTCCGAGAACTCTTCCCTCATTCGAAAGCTCGACGCGGCCCGGGTCGAGAAGGAGGGACTCAAGCGTGACCTTGATAGCAGGCTGCGTGGCCTGGAGAGGGAGGTTGGTTTGCTCAAGGAGGAGCGAGACAACCTCAAGGCCAAGGTACAGAAATGGAGCGACTACGACGACGTCAAGCAAGAGCTTGAAGTGCTCAAAAGCATCGAGTTCTCCACGGGCGATGATGACGATGTGCGAGAGTCTACCGAGAGTGCCGCCGAGGCCAAGAGCCAAGGCGACACGCTCGAGAAACTGCTTCTGGCGCGTAACAAGAAGCTTGGCGACGAACTCACCATTCTACGCGTCTCCCACCAAGACCTCCAGACGAAGTTGTCCGAGCTGCAGGAGGAGATGTCCAGGACAAACATGGACCTGGAAAAGTCGCAGCAGTTGAACGAGCGGCTCGAGAACGACTTGGCCACGCTGCAGTCGGAGTCCTCAAACGCCTTCCCGTCAGGCGTGTCCGTAGCCGGCACCTTCAACCGGTACGCACCGTCCGTCGCGCCGGGCCGAAGGCCTGTCGGAGGAAGGGTGTCGCCCACGTCGTCAATCATCAGCGGCATCAATCCTCGCACGGTCGGCGAGGAGCCGATGGGCGGTGGCTCAGGTATCCTGCCGATGATCACGGCGCAGCGCGACCGATTCAAGAAGAGGATCGCTCAATTAGAGGGTGAGCTATCTGAGAGCCACCGCAATATCTCGCAACTGCGACAGGAGGTGTCGGCCCTCCAGAAGGACAACCTCAATCTGTACGAGAAGACGAGATACGTGTCGACCTACAACCGAGCCGGCCCGTCAGCGTCGTCGTCCTCGGCGGCGTACTCATCAAATCCCAACCCGTCGACGGTATCAATTGGCGGGACCGGAAATCCAGGCATCGCGATGGACAGATACCGCAAGGCGTACGAATCGAACATCTCGCCGTTTGCCGCCTTCCGAGGGCGTGAGTCGGCCAGGGCATACAAGCGAATGAGCTTCCCGGAGCGCGTGGTGTACTCGGTGACGCGGATGGTCTTGGCCTCGCGGACGAGCAGAAATTTATTTGCGGCGTACTGTGTCGCATTGCACCTCCTCGTCTTCTGTTCTCTATACTGGCTCGGCACGGTCGACGTGGAGAAGCACGCCAGCAACCTTGGCAAGTCGGCAGCAGCAGCCGCCGCAGCGGGCGCCGGCGGCGTCCATGGGGCCGGCGACGGCCACGGCGACTGGCACGAAGAAGGGTTCAACGGGCATTAGCGACATGGCCCTGGGTCTCAGGAGGCTGGCGATGACAAGGTCTCCGACGAGGCCGGCCTGTACGCACTATTTTGACATTGCATTTGGACGATTGGGCGGCGTATGGCCATGTACGGATATGAAATGTGGCATTAGTGAGACCTCATCAGAATACAGACAGATACCAGATCACGTAACACCCAGGGACGCAAGCGTCCGCCAAGACGCGCGATCTTTTGGACAAGAATCGGGCATCGACCGCTCGTGGCTCTCCACCAACAGGTTCTATTCTTGTCGAGTTGTCTTTCAGGCCTGCCACCCAATGTCAAAAAGCGGCACGCCATTCGACCAAGGCTGTTGGCGCTGGCCCGTCTCCGCGGCCCAAATGGGGTTGCTGCCCGCAGCCAATGAGACAGCGACAACAGCGTGGTCTGGCGCGGCAAAAGCATGTACAAGAGCGGATACCCGCATCGTGGGCGCGTCGCCGGGGAGAAGACGGGTACAAGGTCGTACCGTCCCTGGCAATTTCGACGGGCCTATGGGAGTCGAGTCTTGACGCGGTGTGCTATTTCAGTCTCTAGCCGCCCCGTTCGCGATAGCCGTTTGCCGGGCTGTTTAGTGGCAGCTGGAGATCGCGGGTCGCGGACGACGACGGGGTTGTAGATTGGGTCGACGAGGGGCGTTGAGATGGACGGATGTGCCATCGCCACTACCATCACCCGTCGAGTCTCTGTCCTTCGGTCGCGGCATGTTCATCGTGGTTTCTCAAGCCCGCGGAGACGTGTCCCCGCTACCCAACTTCAACCAAGTCTTTGGGCGGGCCGGGCGCTTGCATCTGGAAGACCCCGGCGAAGATCGCTGACCATCCACCCTCCACTCCGACATTACGTGCATCCCGCCCTCCGCTCCATTCGCTCTCGTTCAACATCCCGCCCTGGCTCGTTTTCTATTCTGCCGTCGTACGGTTGCATGGCAGGGCGGCTGCCAGTCTTGGTCTCTGGCTCCTGCGAATACCCACGCGTTGCCTTGCACACCACAGCGGCAGACCCTGGTCCCCCCTCCCCGCCATCTTTTTCGAACCGCAAGACTATGCCAGTCTGGGCAGGTCGGTCCCTGCCAAAATGGAGAGCGGCCAGTCGCTCTCTTTGCCGCCAGAGGGATGGTTCATGATGTTGTGGTATATTAAAAAGCGGCTGCCCGCTTGACTGCTCGAGACTTGTTTGCTTTACACCACAGAGTCCAGCTCATATATTCAGAGACGAGTCTTTTTTCTCTCTTTCCTTTCCATTTTCCGTTTCTTCGTTGTTTCCTATCTTCAGTTTCCTTGGTTTCGGTTTCCTTGCTTGGAATTGGGCTTTTTTCTTAACTGTTGGTAACGGGCATAATCACACGACGACCAACAACGCCATCACCACCGCCAACACCGCATCACTCCGCCCCCATCAACACCAACATGCGTTTCGCAAGTCTGTTGGTGCCAACCCTGGCATCTCTCGCCCTGGCGGCGCCCACATACCCCACCCTCAACCTCAACTCAGCCCTGCCGGGGAACATTGAGGATATTTCCGAGTACTTCAACATGCTCGCTACCAAGGTCCAGGCGCTCAAGTACCTGTCAGCCGAACCGGTCTGCGACCTGACCAAGGCCAAGATGATTTCTCGTGGGTAGCCCTTACTGGCGCGGGTCGACCATCATGAACTGACTTGGCCAGCTGCCGAGGAGCTCCCTCCACCCTCCGCGGGCCTGACTCTAAAGCACGTCGCCATCGGCCGTGGCACCCAAAACTACACATGCGACACCAGCAACGCAACAGCTGTGCCCATCGCCACCGGCGCCAAAGCCACCCTGTTCAACGCGAGCTGCGTAGCTGCCATGTACCCCGACCTCCTCGAGAAGCTGCCCTCGGTCTCGATGCAGTTCAACCTCACTGACACCGAGGACCAACAACGGCTCGGCCCCAGCAGCCTTGCCATCTCTGGACATCACATCTTCCCCACCACCGGCGTCCCATTCTTCCAGCTCGCGACGGACGGAGTCGAGATTGGCGACGCATGGTGCGCAAAGAACTCTTCCATGGCCGCGCCCACCATGGCGGCCAAGGGCCAGCAGGGTGAAGGCGCCGTGCCGTGGCTGAAGCTTCTCACGACGGCGGGAAGCACCGGAAACCTTCAAGAGGTCTACCGAATCACCACTGTTGGCGGCAGCGCTCCTGCTACTTGCCAGGGCCAGCCCGCCGCCTTCGAAGTCCAATACGCTGCCGAGTGAGTTTTCCAAAAACCTGCCCCGTCTACACAGCATCCGCTAACAGCCTACCAGATATTGGTTTTACCAAGGCAAAGCGCCCGTCAAGTCCGCAGCCTCTTAGGGCAGGAACAGGAATAAGATGGTGTTAGTCCATGGCGTTGGGGGTTTCTATGAAATATGCACAAGTTCTCTTCGATATACCATCATGTATTTCCACGGCGTCCCGTGCGTGGCTGAGTTGGTCGGCCATTGATTGAGCCGGCGGATAACATTGCGATAATTTTAAATGACCGAGTCACACTGTTTGCAAGCGAGCTGCATCGTAAGAACTGCTAGTTCCAGGAACACTTTGAGGCTTCCATGCCCTGACTTCCCGTCGGCGCCTGGCCCACCCCACCCGCTAACCCAAGGTGCACTGGAGTACCTGGCCCCCGGCCATTACCGCGATTCCCGGCCAGCCGGGGCAGGTCCGTGGGCAGGCAGCTTAGGGTGAACGCTAAGGTGACTTGGAGCGAAACAATTGCCATGCCATGCCACCCCCGCCCAGGCCCCGGCCACATGTGCAAAGCCTCTGCAAACAGCCAATGGGCAGTACGTGTTGCCCTTCCTCAAGGACGCCAAAAAGAAAAAAAGTGGCTCGCAAACCACCCTCGGTGACTTCACTTTCGCCCTTCCCAGAGACGATCATCCCTCGGCCAGACGTACTTTTCTTTTCAGCTTCTGTTCTTGCAATCATCCTCCTAGTCGCCAACGTTCGTCGAGCCTCGCAAAACACTCGTCGCAAACCAACCCCACGATTTTTTTTTTATCCTGTCACGTTAGCACCCTGTAATTACATACTCTCTTGCCGCGGATGAGCCGCCACCCGCTCCCGCCTGATCCACCCCGACAGCTTCCGTTGCGACTACAAACAAACCTTTGGCCGACCACTGGCTGGCAACATTCGTACACAGTCGTTTTACCCGAATATAGACTTACGCTTGCCTTCACACCCGTGTTGCCGTCGACGGCAAAGTCCATCGACCGATCCCCCGGTAGCCGCGACCCACGACACCTGCCGACTGAATTGCCTCGACCAGGCAATCCAATCCATGAGCGGATACCCGAACGGCCATGAGTGAACGGGATGCCGCACTGGAGATGCCCCGGAAACGACGAAGGCTCGACTCCATGGCTTCAGACCCGCCGCAGCTCACCTGGCCGCCTTCCCAAGTCCCTGTCGAAATCTTTGACGAGATCACCACCTACCTGTCTCGGACCGACGTCAAAAGCCTGCGACTGGTCAACCACGAATTCGATCGCATGGTCTCGGCCAAGTACTTCCGCAATGTCGTCGTCCCGTTCCGGTCAGAGATGTACAAGGCCAGGAGGAAGGTGTCATGCGAGGGGGACGAGGAAACGGCCCAACCATGCACCGACACCCTGTTTGCCAGTGGAATGCGCATCTTCCAGTCCTTTGGCAACCACATCTTGCGGTTCGCCCTGTCGCTGGAACTGGACGAAGAGAGTTTGGCGTATCCACCCATCAAGCCCACACAAAAGGCCGTTACCTCTTACTGGGGAATCTACCGATGGCCCCACGAATCGTACCATCGGTATACGGAACTCGAAGGACTCGAGCAGACCGCCGACGAAACCGCATCAATGAAGGAGGCGTTGAAGTGTCTGAAGCACGTCCAGGAGCTGGGCCTCTGCTGCGACGCCGGGCTGGGCTATCTCTTGGGGCCGGACCAGCAGCTCGAAAGCCCCCCTCTGCCGCACCCCGTCTTTGGCCTGCGCAATCTGCGGTATAGGCTGCTGCAGCGGCGCTTGGCGCGAGCCGAGTCGGCCAATATGAATGCCCGCAAGCTTGCCTTTGAAAGCCCCCGCGACTTCAAGTACACAGTGCTGGAGTCGATGGTCAAGGACGCCGGCTACTCGCAGGAGCAGGTCAAAGAGGCCATCAACATGCTTCTCAACACGGAGAACGTCTCGTTGATGAGCATCGACTTTGACGAGCGCACCGCCTCCGTGCCTGACCTGGCCATCAACGTCTTTGCCCAGCAACAGCATCCCAACAACAACGCAAACCCCGTTGACGGGGATGCAGAAGATGCTGCGATCCAGCGCGCGGTGGCATCGGCCCTGGCTGATACAACCACTGGTCACCCTCTGCAGCCCAAAAATCTGACACGAGCCCAGAAAGAGATGCTCTTGGAGCTCGAGTGGGCTCACCGGGCACTCATCCAGTCCTACGTCATTGCCCTCAGCGACAACGCCCGCACAAACGACTTCAGCTCACTGACGACCTTGACGATCGCCAAGATACCCAGCAGCCATCTGTTCATGTTCCAGCGGCAGGACTTTTGGCAGAGCTTGCCGAACCTGACAAACGTTGCCCTCGCAGTCGTGGCAGACTGGCGCCAGGTCGCTAAAGTCGCACCCGGTTGTGTCGAGGACACCTTCGTCTCTCCCGTAGATGCCGTCGGCAGAGCCTACCGCGTGCTGCGGGACTACATTGGCAAACAGAAGAATATCTCTTTTTTGCACTTTGAATGGATTTGCGGAGGCGAATTCGCCCCGGGCATCACGCAGCGCAATCACTACGTCCTACCCGCACCCTTCTGCATGCCCGCGCACATGCCGGCACTCGAGGCCGCCAAGTCTCCAGACCTCTTGCTTTCCCTGCCGCACATTAAGCATTTTTCCTTGAAGAACTGTTACAGCACACCACACGTATTCTTGCAGGTGATCCGGTCCATGGCCCTCCAGTCTCTGGAGAAGCTGGAGCTGGAGACCGTCTCCCTGTCTGGACCACCTGTGCGGCGGCAAGGCCATGCAGCCTTTTTCCACGGGCACCTGGCCGCTCCCGCTGCTGCTGCTGCTGCTGCTGCTGCTGCTGCTGCTGCTGCTGCTGCTGCGCTGCAGGCCCAGGGCCAGCAGCAACAGGTCTGGCAGTTCCAGCCTGTGCAGGCCAACGCGCAAGCTCTCCAGCCGCCACCGTTGCCACCCGCACCCAACCAGCCAGGAGCAGCTCCAGCCCAGCTAATCAATATCCCGCTCGGAATCCTAGGCCAAGGTCCGGCGCAAATAGCTCAAGCGCTCAATATCGGTCTCCAGAACGCCCAGGCACCGGATCCCGTCACCCCTGATTGGGACAGCATGCGGCTCCGGGTGCCAGACCTGCTCACTTGGACGGGCGTTGTTGAGCGGCTCGCACCAGTGCCTGGCATTGCAGAAATGACGGCTACACAAGACAATGACGATGAAAACGAGCGGCCGGGCGATGCTGTAAGCTCCGATGAGGGCTACAGACTCATCCCCAGGGCAAACCTCCTGCGGAAGGAGAAGAAGAACTTCCGTCTCGAGAGCATGTCATTCAAGTCGTGTGGGTACGTGGCGCTGGATGTGCCCTTCATCGACAACACCCACACGCTGCCACTCCGCCCTCCGTGGCAGGAGCCGCAAGAGATCACGACGCGGCGAAGAGAGCTGGCGCCGTTCATGCAGCATTGCAACGACCGGCTGGCGGCCAAGATCACCAACTTCCTGCCGCCGCAGGAGCGTTTCAATCTCTCGACCGCATACGGGATGGACCTGGCCTGGGCATCCTGGTATGACGAAGAGGTCATCGAGGCAGCGAAGAGGGACGGTGTCATGGTACCTGGCAAGGGCCGCTTCAGCGGCACGATTACCAAGACGGCAGCCTAGCACGCCACGGCCCGGCGATTCTGCGTATTTCAAGTTTGGGAACTGACCGGCGTTTGGACAATGATACCACGGGAAAAAGAATGAGACGTATTGACGTCATAAGAGCACTTGTTGAGTTTTTTGAGACAGCAGGGACTAATTGAATGCATATCCATTTCCGTTTTGACGCCAGTCATGAATGCTCATCTAGGACCACTTTAGGGAATCACTTTTGCAGGTTTTGTTTATTGGTGGCCCATCAGACCTTTGCGTGAATTCGCATGCCAATCCCTAAATGCCATGAGACCATAGCCATCCTGTACACCAGCATATGAAAAGCCGCATTTTTTTTCCACGCATCCATCAACCCAAGACCTCCCAGGTTCACGTTACACCAGTCATACCGCACTCGAAATCAGGTCGCTTATGCGGCGGTGATGGCCTGGCGGACGCGGGCACCGCGCTGGCGGGAGTTGAGGCGGACCTCCTCACGGCCAACGACGGCATCGGACTTCTGGACGACCTCCTCGCCCTCGGTGAGGATCAGCTCGATGTGGCAGGGGTTGGACATGTAGGGGTTGATCTGCTGCTGTTAGCGGCGGAAGGCCGGCGAGTGACAGAGAATGTACGTACGCGACCGTGGGCACGGTATGTGCGTCTCCGTTGCTTGGGGGCCTGGTTGACCTGGATGTGCTTGACAACCAGGTTGCCAGTGTCGAGACCCTTGGCGTCGGCGTTGGACTCGGCATTCTTCAGGAGGCCGAGGAGGAACTCGGCGGACTTGACGGGCCAGCGGGCGCGGGAGACACCGAACTGCTTGCCTGGATTGGGGGTCAGTACTCTGTGTGTCCTCCTCTCGTGGTTCATCGTCGACCCCGCCTCGTCGGCGACGACGACTTCGGTTCTGGACATGTCGTACCTTGCGCCGTGCGGCCGATGGAGCCGGCGTAGCGGCGGAAGGGGACGGCCTCAGCCTTCTCCTGGACGTTCTCGAGGAACTTGACGGCGCGCTGGAGCTTCCAGCCGTTGATGGCCTGGGCGGTCTCGCGGGTGTTCTTGAAGGACACGCGCAGGTAGGAGCCGCGGGCGCGGGCCGACTTCTCGCGGGCAATCTCGGTCGCAGCGTAACGAACCTATGAGTAGGCCATTGTGTCAGTCTCGTGTGCAAATCGTCTGCGGTCTGCGATCCTCCTCCAGCCTCGATCCCGGTGCCGTCGAATTTTCGTCATGTTTTCCCTCCCGGCACTTCGAAATGCAACCTGACGAGGGGGTTGCAGGTTCTCGGCGGCAGCGGCGGCGGCGGCGTGATATTTTCCAAGGGCGACGACGGCTCTCCTCGCGAGGACCTCACAGATGGGGAAGCAGCAAGCACTTACCATCTTGATCGTTGGTGTGGTGATGGTTTCGGCGTCGGTGGTCGTCGTCTGGGCTGGCTGAGTGAGTTAGAAGAAATTCACAACTTTGCTTGACCCTAGCCCTTCAGCGCGGGTTGGCTCGCTTGCGGATCGGGAAACGGCAGGGGTCTGCCTTAGGGCTCCGCAACCCTACGGGGTAAAAATGGCCGTTTCCAACGCCAATTTGGAAAGAAAGCCATGGGAGAAAAAAGGGCGTACCTGTTGTTTGACTTGTAAGGTCCCGGTTGAATTTACTGCGTCGAGATTGCAGGCCGATTTGTGGTTGTTGAAATTGATGGGAAATATTCTTTTTCGTCTCGCGTGCAGTGCCTCTCACCACCAGTGCAGTGCCCTTTCTGGCAGTTGCCGATTTTCCCAAAAAGGTGGATACCGTCTTATCTAATCGGAAAGAAAAATTCATGCCCGGAGGCCGGTAAATCTTAGCTCCGTGGTGGCCAATCACGAACGACACCCCACATCCAATGCATGTTTGGACCTTGTAGCTCTCCGAGAAAAAAAAAAAAGTTGGAAAATTTCTATCTCCAGTAGTCTCCAGCGCCAACCCGCCACCAGAGGACAACCATCTGCACCTGCACCTCTGACCAATTCGACTTCTCACAACGCGGGACTGGCAGTAGTCTTACGTGTATTTCTTTCATATACCCCAACATCCGATAAAAGACAATGGCTCCTTTCCAGGCTCGTGGCGGCGCCGGCGGCAGAGGCGGTGGCCGCGGTGGTTTCGGCGGTGATAGAGGAGGTCGCGGAGGTGGTCGCGGCGGACGCGGTGGCTTCGGCGACAGAGGCGGAAGGGGAGGTGGCAGAGGCGGCTTCGGTGCCCGCGGAGGTAAATGATCATGTCGATGGCGATGCCGAGAACAAGGAGCTGACGTGATAGCAGGCGGCCGCGGTGGTCCCCGTGGCGGCGCTGGTGGTCGCGGTCGTGGAGGTGTTGGCAAGCCTGGTGGTCGCGGCGGACGTAAGCTTCATCAACGAGTCCCCTCTTGAGAGAGAAACAGCTTTGAGCTAACAGCGCGCACAGCCAAGGGAATGAGGGGAGGTGCCAAGGTCATCGTCGAGCCTCACCGTCACGAGGGTATCTTTGTCGTCCGCGGCAAGGAGGACGCCATTGCAACCCGCAACATCGTTCCCGGCGAGTCCGTCTACGGCGAGAAGCGCGTCTCCGTCGACGATGCCGTCCAGAACGAGGACGGCACCACCACAACCACCAAGGTCGAGTACCGCGTCTGGAACCCCTTCCGCAGTAAGCTTGCTGCCGCCGTCATCGGTGGTCTCGAGAAGATGTACTTCGGCCCCGGCTCCAAGGTCCTCTACCTCGGTGGTGCCTCTGGTACTTCCGTCTCCCACGTTGCCGACATTGTCGGTCCCACCGGCTTCGTCTACGCCGTCGAGTTCTCCCCCCGTTCCGGTCGTGACCTGATTGGCATGGCCGCCAAGCGCACCAACGTCGTCCCCATCGTCGAGGACGCCCGTCAACCCCTCAAGTACCGCATGCTCATGCCCATGGTCGACGCCATCTTTGCCGACGTCGCCCAGCCCGACCAGGCCCGTATCGTCGCCATGAACGCCCACCAGTTCCTGAAGGTCGGCGGCGGTATCCTCATCTCCATCAAGGCCAACTGTATCGACAGTACCGCCCCCGCCGCCAAGGTCTTCGCCATGGAGGTCGAGAAGCTGAGAGCGGAGCGCATCGCACCCAAGGAGCAGCTTACGCTAGGTACGTTCCCGCAGCATAGCCGAGAGTCCGCAAGCTAACAGTCGCAGAACCCTTTGAGCGTGACCACTGCCTCGTCGCTGCCGAGTACAACCGCTACGCGAAATAGATAAAGATGTATGTGATACGCGGAGAGGGATGTTAGCGGTTGAATCTGTACATTTGCGAGATTCCCACGATGGTTGACTTTTGCTTCAATGGGTTTGGTCAGGTCGGACTTCATCTGGACAGGCGTTAGGAAAAAATTTAGGACGGGTCTAGTTCAGAACTTTGCATGTTAACCCATGGGTATCAAAGTGTACTTTGTGTGTGAACGACATGCCTGTACTCCATTCGTCCCGGTAGTTTAATTGCAGTTGATTAGGAGCTGATGCTCAAAGGGTTGGTCGTTTCCACCACTCGTCTTACACGTCAAGTCACTCGATCTCCTGGACCAAACCCGATTCAGCCGCTGCCGCCGGCGCTCCACACATCATCGACCCATCGAGCCACTGTTGACTGGCCCACGACCCCAACGTCGGGTACGCCTCTCTCGTTCCGCCGATTCTCCACCGGTCCGCATAGCAGTCGTCTTCGACGGGCAATCGTGCAAAGTACACGACCCGCTCCTGTTCCGGTTGCCACTCCATCGGCTCCGCGGGGCCACCTGCGCCGAGGCTGTCTGCCCAGGCCTCCACAACCTGGCGTTGCTGTTCGAGGAGGTACAGAAGCTGTCGGCGGAAGTGGTAGTCTTTCTTTGCCTCGCGGCGCTCGTGTGGCTTCTCGCGGTTGTGGTCTGGCAGCCGTTGGGGTCGCTCCGCTGGGTGGCGTCTCTTGACGGTCGAGCTAGCGGTGTCCTGTCGGGTAGCTGGCTGGTCTTGGTGCGTGTCATGTTTGGGGCTGGGCTGCGTCTTATCCATCAGGCAGTCACCGTCAAGATCTGTCGCAACTTCGTGGCGGCGGCTGTGGTTTCGATGCTTGCGCGCGCGCGTTTCACTGTTTGAATGACGGGTAGACCGGCTCTTCCTGTCACCGATGCCGTCTGCTCTGTCTCGACGGTGGGAGTCGTCCCTGGTGTTGCGTGAGCCGCGCCCAGAGTCCGTTTCTGGCCTGCGCTTGGGTGAGCAGCGGTTGGGTTTGCGATTGCGCGCCATTGTTGAAGCCCCAGCCCAAAATGGTGTTCAAGGTCAGTTTCGAGAGACTCCCTGGCCGGAGATGGCAGCTCAACGACGAGGTGCTTCTGAATGGAGCTTTTTGTACGGCTGCTGCATCGAGAGGACGTCTTGTCATGGTGGTTAGAAAGGCAGCCTCTTTCGCCTCGATTCAAAGGCGGAAGAGGCTCGATGGCCCCATCAGTGTTTCTGGGCGAGGACCAGAAATGCGGAATGGGGCAGAAGATGCGGGCTTTTAAGAGGCTGAGTGCATCATGTTGAAACTCTTTCAGACCCCCTTCGACCACCACCTAATTCTTTCCACGGGCTTAAAGGGGTGGCACGTAAGGAAGTGATCCACGCAGTGCCATCTTTGTTCTTGAGCTCCTTCTAGAGCGCTATTGTCAGCTCTAGGCGTCAAGCTCGAGCGTCGAAGGCATTGGGGTCAACGACAACCATTTAGTATCACTAAAGATTTGAATCTCAATCTGTATTTCGGATGCCTGGATGACACATGGTCGGGATCAGAAACCCCAGCCTTGGCTGTCCTGTCTGCCAGCTGCGAGGGGTTCTTGATCCTTCTGCTTTGGGCTGCTTTCAGGGTCGACAAACATGAATCCACGTATTGGATGTTTCTGGATTCTGTTTGCGATTCAAGAGAAGGCTCGCGGCATCCCTTGGCAAATACCGTACCTGTGGTCGCTTCAAGTTCGATTCCCCGCAAATGCGCAATCTCTCATCGAGCGGATGCCATCGGAGTTGAGGAGAACGCTACTGGGCCATGATCATTCTCAATATTGGTAGTGGAGGTAGACTGAACGCAGCAGATGAACCACAACGAGCAGCATCTTCCTCTCCCGTGACTTGAACATCGGACCGCAAGTCCTTTCTCGTCGCTTACAGCGTCTTGGCATGTCTCTGCTTCGTTTGACAGCAGGCTAGACGACAAATGGGGTAAGCCAGCTCATATCCTGTCGACAACCTCGGCAATGAAGACCATTCGGTCTGGCCATGTCCGGGAAGATCATAGTGCTCCTCGTACTGCTCCAGGGGTTCTCTTGGTTCCAGCGTAACTGTCAACCTCATTCCGCGTGGTTCCGAAAACTGATCCATCCCTAACAGACCGTCCCATGTCTGTCGATCAACTGTCAGCAGTCTTGCTGGTATATACTAACTGACGGCTCCGGGGCCTCAACGTGAGGTAGATCAAGACACTAGTAGTTCTGCCAGCCCAATCAAGCTGGCAATGGCCAATGACTTTCGTCCCATCCAGGGCTTCCCAAGTACACTTGTCGCCGACCGAGGTGATGCCTCACGAGAGCTAGACCCAAACACGACCCCCGCACTATCCTCCTGGTCGAGTGCGTGGCAAGTGCGGTACGTTCGACTTGTTTGAATGTGACTGATTCTCAGCAGGTCGAAACCATGGACATCTCGGGGTAGCGTTGCAGTGCTTGTCGCAACATCCTGAACGGACGCACGGACAGACAGCGGCTCGCCTCCGACTGAGCAGGTAGGATGGTGCTCGAGGCTGACCCCTGTAAGAAAAGTTCACTCAAGACAGCGGCGTTGGTGGGCTTTCGCTGCCTGCTGCTGGATTCGCAATGGGCCTTGCTGTTGGGGCTGAACGGAGCCAAGCCGCTGTGCTCCCTGCTCCTCCGCATTTTTTGGCTGGTCTTCTGCAACGGCGCGGAGGGGAACATGTCACTCACACGCTCCCAAGCCTGGATTCGCGTGTGATTAAACCAGAAGCCAAGGCCGCATCCGAGATTCGATTTAAAGCCAAACCATGCCAACGGTGAGCCATCACCACCCATGAGCTTGGCTCCGTGGCTTGCTGTCTGCGACACCGTTGCTCCCTCACCATGGCACAAGTCGACGGCCAGACCAGCGGTTCTCATATGTCGCAGGGCTGACTAGCGGCGGTTCGAGAATGTCTCTCCTGATTACGATGGGCGTGATGTCTCCTTCTGGTGCCAGTCTATTGAAGATAAAATGAGCAGATGCCCATTTGGCGCCGTGCTCCGTAGACCGTGTGATTCACGCCAGCTGTTTCTGGACTGGGCATCGAATATTGGAGGGAGGGGGTTGACCATGGCGCACGGGTGTGCTATTTCAATCGAAAGCTCTCCTGTGCCTTACAGATGGATCCGCAGGGTTGGGATGGAATGGCTGAAGAGGCGGCGTGTTTTGGCTTGGGAAGCTTGCAGTCGCGTTTCCCCGAAAAAGATACCCACCATCCGGGAAATGACCCCACTTCCCCCGCTGGAGTTGGCGCAAGGATCAACGGGGTTGGGGAAAAGGCACCTGCCCACTTGAGATGCTACCCTCCCACTGTCATCACCACAACCACGAAGCTCTTTGGCTGCTTCATCCTTGTCTTTGCTCATCACCGTCCTTAGCCCTGCATCTCAGAATCTGCGCACGCCTCTATTATGCTTCTGGCCTGTTCCCCCTCGTCCAAGGCTCATGGCTAATCAAAGCTTGGCCAAGCCCTCCAAGTTTCCCAACCCGAATCTCTCTAGAATCATCTCGCCCAGGCCGGACCATGCAGATGCATGGCTCCCCAAATCGAAGGCATGATTCAGCCAGCCGTTTTAACCGCCAGTCTGCAGCTGCACGCCGCCCGTGGCTTCTCCGAGGATACGGCACCCCAACGCTTTAGGCACCGTCATTGCGCTGCCACGGCTTGCCTCGTCCCATCTTCAAACGAGAGACGACACTTCAGACGGCAAGCCAACGCCTCCATCTTCAGCAGCATCAATTATCATCTGTTCGCCGGCCCCTTGAGGCCGCTCGCGATAGTGGCGCTCCCACGTGGTCAGCGCCGGCATCGTGCCGTCAGCCAGGTCAGGGGAGGCTACGATGTGATTAATTCAGTTGAATCTCTCAGCCGGGTGCGATGCTATTTCGGGTTGGGCGTCGTCCATGAGTTATCGTCAGCCCTGCGCCAGCCAATTATCGACTCACCGTAGACACTCAAAACGGGATGGTCTTTGATTCGTGTCAGAGGGTCGCAGCTCTCCTTTGCCTGCGCTGCGCCGTGCTACCAGGACGTCGGGTACGATGGTTGTCGCCCTTTTTGCTTCCGCCTCCACCTCTCGCCGACCTGCAGCCTGAAGACGGCTTCCATCCCTCGTTCTGCGTCTCGCAGCTCGGCTGCCAACGAAGCGAATGCCTCGGATGGAGTCGTCCGCCACGAAGACCCTTCCAGCAACTGTAGGATGGATAACATGAGTCGTCTTGCTGGAGAGTTGCGAGTGCCCAAAGACGAGCCATCTAATTTGCTGCACCCAATCCCTGCCATTTTGTGGCTTGACAAGGGTTTCACTAAATGGGTGAAGTTGTCGGTCCCCCAGAGTCGTCGGTGGCGGCGAGCTAGGAAGAAGTCTGAATTTTAATACAGTTCGAATGCCTCCGCCTCCCATCCCGGCGGGCGCCCTGATCTCGATCGATCAAAGCCCAGATCATTGCGACAAAAAGAACAACACAACACGCGAGAAATCTATGCGATATGTTGCGATCTGGATTGCATCTCAGGGGCAGCAGAGAGACACACAGTAAGATGGAGGATTGCAATATACCTCCCCGAATACGGTGCTGACGACGGTACCGACGCAGCCAACGGTGACAATGTCTCCAGGGGAGCCTTGCATCTCACCCACGCCAGCTGTGGGAATTGACGGGGGCGACCCTGGCGTCCCCAGGTTCGTCCGACCCCGCGCCAAGCTGGCTGTGTGGGCTAGCAGGTGGTAAGCTAAGTCCTCCGCTTGGCCTGTTCCAGTTGCGATGACCGTCATCCTGGAGGGGACTAAGCCAATCTCCAGCTTCTACGAGGCCTCTCTCGGGGTGCCAGGCACCTCCAACACCCTGCTCCGACGTGGAACACGCTCTCGACACCATCCTAACCAATCCCGCCCTCTATCACCCCTGCCCAAGCCATGCGACAGTCCAGGCTTGCGGCGCCCCGACGAGTCGATGGCTGGCTCGGCTCCTTGATCCTACATTTTGCCGTCTCTTCATCAATGCCCAGCCCGCCTTGTTCTGTCTTTTTTTCCTCCTTCAGATCATGTTGGTTCGGACAGTCGACACGGTTCGGTCTACACTCGCTTGCGCTCACCCGTAGATCATCCTGGTCAGGAGCCTGCACGTCTCGAACGGGAAGTCGACTCGAGTCGGCCTCGACACATTCCTTTTACGCGGAGGAGAACAGAGAATACTTGAGGAGTGGCCCATCCGATATTTACGATCCCCAGACAACGACTTCCGCCCGGCCGTGCTGGTATTGACATACGAGACTCGGAACGCATCTCCTGCACACTGCCAACGACAAGATGGACCAACCAGAAGAGAAAGTCAGCCTGGACAAAGGCGACCTCGACCTCCTCAGCATCATCGAACGTACTTGTTCGGTATTTTCGTTGCTGGGATGCGTCTTCATCATCGTCACGTTCTGCTCGTCGAGAGCGTTCCACAAGCCAATCAACCGCCTCGTCTTCTTTGCGTCGTTTGGCAACATGATGACCAACGTCGGCACACTCATGGCGAGGTCATACATTGAGTCGCCGTTGTCGCCGGGCTGCCAGCTTCAGGCATTTCTGATCCAGATGTAGGCACGCCTTCCACCTCTCGAGGCCTTACTAACGACCGCAGGTTCATGCCAGCCGATGCGTTTTGGACGCTGACCATGGCCATCAACGTCTACCTGACCTTTTACTTCAAGTTCGACGCCGAGAGACTCCGTAAGATGGAGATCCCGTACCTCATCTCGTGCTACGGCATCCCCTTTGTCCCGGCTTTGACCTACGTCTTTGTTACCAATGGCGAGGGCCAGAGGGTGTACGGAAACGCAACCCTTTGGTGCTGGGTGACACCGGATTGGGAAATCTGGCGCATCCTGACGTTTTATGGACCTGTCTGGTATGTCTTGTTCTCTTTGGTGCACGCGACTACCGCTCACATTTCCAGGATTGCGATATTAATCACCTTTTTCATCTACATCCGAGCGGGCCGCGAAATCTACCAGAAGCGCAAACAACTTCACAATTTCAGCTCTTCCGACCCCGACCATCTCAACTCCTTTCATGATGCCCTCACTTCGATGAAACAACCGAGGTTTACGTCACATCGGAAACAATTGAGCAGCCCAGCGGCTCCATTGGGCTGGGGTCGATGGCAAGGCGTGGTGGACCAGAAGCCGGATCAATGCCGCGGATGCCCGACGCCGCTTACTCTGTCAGCATCTCTGCCAACCACCACGACCGCCGTGAGTCTCACGGTGATGTCGTCCTCCCAGCAGAGAGCGTCACCATCGAAGCCAACCCCGCCCAGCGCCCAGTGAACTCGGCCAGGCGGCGCAACTACGAGGTCAACAACGCGGCTTGGTCGTACACCAAGTGCTCCATCCTCTTCTTTACGGTCATCCTCATCACCTGGGTTCCGTCGAGCGCCAACCGCGTGTACTCGGTCATCCACGCAAAAGAGTCATCGACGCCGCTCGCCTTCATGAGCGCCTTCGTCCTGCCTCTCCAGGGATTCTGGAACGCCCTGATCTACGTGGTGACGTCGTGGAAGGCCTGCAAGACCCTATGGACCGACATTCGATATGCGTCCCGGCGGCCAGATGTCACGGAGCTTGTTGGCAGCTTCCGCCACAGCGACCAGTTCAAGATCCCGAGCCCCAATCGCAGGAACAAGACGTACGAGAGCGAAAGCATCACGGAGCTCACGAATAGCCGACCCAGCTCCAACGACCATGCCTCGCGGTGATGTACCATTGAAATGATGAGCGTTTGTGGAAGATACCCGGTTTCACCAGCAAACATGATTTTGCGGATACCATTTCACGATTTGAGTTGGAGTTGGCGGCACTAGTTTCTTTTTGTCCCTATCATTTGTCACATATACTACCACCATTTACATCCTTTGCAAAAACCGGCCCTGCGTGAAGTATTTAGCCCAGGTGGCGCGAGACCAAACACGCCATTCCCACGTGCTGTCTCGAGATCAGCCCGTGTTCCTGCTTATTCCAACGGTTTGTTCCTCCCGAAAGTCTAACTCTGCCCATTTGTTCGTCTCGTCTGCCTCGGTAGCGCGCGGGCGATGCTCGCCGCAGATGCACCATGATCGGCGATGGACGGTCTGTGAGCAACGTTCTAGCTGATCCACCATGAAGCGGCGGACACAGAGAACCCCTTGCCGTCTGCTCCGACGGCTGCAAGGGAGGGAGCGTTCGTCTGTGGCAGCCACACTGCGTCGCATCTGCCAGGGGATGGGTTTTTTTTTTTTTTTTTTTTTTTTTTTTTTTTTTTTGTTTTTGTGCGCCGTGCTGGAGCCGAGGGAAAGACTTAATAGATTGAAAGGTTCCAAGACGAAATATCCATGGAGGATGCACGTCGCAGGGTCGCCCCTATGCCCCAGACAGGGATGGGCTGCAGGGCGCCTTCCACGCTCCAGCCCGACGGGCCTTTGGAAGCCAGCCTGCAGCTCTTCCGAGGTCGTCGCTCCACAGCTGCTCACAAGATTGCCAGAGAAAAACTTCCAACTCTGCTTGCCCAGCGTCTTGGCTTGAGTGCAAACCAACGTCAAGCTTTTTCCGGCCCCGCTGCTTCATAAACTGCGAGTCAAGACGGGGACGTTTTTGAAGGGTTGTTTGGTTCGTGCACCTCATTGAGGCGACCGGAAGTCTAGTCAACTTTGTCTCTTTTCCGTCACCGACTGACTGACAGGCTCCTGATCCTTACGCGTGTGCTCTTGCTCGAGCCCTGCCGACGGGCTCAACCAGGGAATGCCGCTACGATGATCTCTGCCAAAATAAGGGCGAGTGTTGTTCCAACACGAGAACAAAGCACCGTCGATGGAAACATTGTCTGCTCCTGGCGATCCGTTTCACCTGGCGACAACCATTGCTTTTCACTCGACCGAATGTGCGTCATCGACTTCGCGGACGGGTACTCGGCCAGGGACAACGACCGTAAGAACCGAGTGTGCCTCGCAGGACTGCAAATGGGGTTTGCAGGCAAATTACAATCTGGAGCCGGAAACCAAAAACCATTGCTGTACATGGCTGACTCGCTCTCCATTCAGACTCGTCCGACACACCATCCCAGCTTTTGTTTAATTACCCATGCGACGGCACAGCAGCTGTCAAATGCCCTCCAACAGGACAGGTCCAACAGGAACCGGCTCCAACTGCGGCAGACGTCTTGGATGCAACCGGCCACCGTCCACCAACCGTGGTTTGTGCACCGTCTCATGCCGTTCTTCCCATCCCCGACCGCAGGCACGAATGACACGGTGGCATCCAAATCCAGACCCTCACGGTGCGGAGGCGATTTGCGGCGACTGCCCAACACCCCGGCCGGAACGCGCGTGCCGTGTCTTGGTCGACGGTCAGTCAGTCACTTCTCATCGTCTGCAGCGGTTGTGGCTGGAGCATCGCACCGGTTGGGGCGCAGGTCAAAGCGCGCAGGAGCATGTTGTCCTGTATTGTGTGTGACTGCTGAATCCAAGCTATGAATGGATCTCCAGGCGAAATCTGCCGTCTGCGGGCCCCCGCACAGCACAGTGCAAGGCACCCTGCGCCCGAGGTCGCCGTCGCACGACTTCCCCTCCGCCGCGACCGCTTCGCTGCATTCATGGCACCTGTCACCGCCGATTCTCGTCGACGCCTTGCCACAGGCCACGAACCGATGAGAATCGCCTCATATCGAAAAGGACGAGTGGATTGTGCGGGGCGCAGGGATCGCATTGCCGTGGGGTCCGATGGGACCGTCCAAGTCGGGATCCCATGGCGTGCAGGGTGCCAATTTGACGACCGCCCGATCCGTACTCATCAGACACACGATGAACTCTAACTGCATGTCCGCGCAACTACACGACATTTACCATTACGGTATCGTAGCCCATTCTAACCTGCGCTTACATAGCCATAGCCAGTCCAACGGTTGATTCCAAGGTGAAAAAGTAGCTCAGTCCCGTAAACCTGTACCTCTGCCCACAGTCCCCAAGAAACCCGATAAATGCGAGTACAGTACAACGGCGAACATGATCCCACACTACGTCCCGGCGGATCTGCCGACCCCGAGCAAGGTGAGGCGAGTGGCGCATGGCCCTCTGGGGTATTGTGAAAGAAATGTGGCCCTCCAACGCCAAATGAGAAAACATTTGCTCCTCCAAGTGTTTTTTTTTTTTTTTGTAGACAATCACGCATCCTTGACTGCCTCGATGATGCTGTACTCCCACGAAGTCTTGAGCTGGTCGCACTCCTCCGCAATGTCGGGGTGCTCCCACCACCACCTGTCGGCCGTGATGAACTGTCCCCACACCTCTTTCCAGAGCATGCGTCCGACCAGGCTGCGGAGCTCCTGCTTGATGGCTCTCTCCGCGAGCTGCTCCGAGTCGGTCGTCGCCGTGTCCGGCTTGTCGGTGGGCGGGATGGCGAAGAACTTCACGGTGGTGATGGTACTGCCTTCAGCACGGAGGGAAGCGTCTGCTAGCCAGAGAGGGAACAGCTTGCTCGGGTTCATGCAGCGAAAGTTCTTTTCCAGGTTGAAGATGAGGTTGTCTTCGATCCAGGAGCGCATGCGTGGGCCCAGAGTGCTCGTGACGGGGAGAGGGTCGATGAGTGTGAGATGGAACGTGCCTCCCTGGGCAAGGCAGCGGTGGACGTTCTTCAAGAGACCGGGAACCTCGGGCGAGGGGAGCAGCGCCGGGAGGCCGAGAGAGTACACCGCGCCAAAGAGTGACGAGGCAACGGGGAAGGCCGACGGAGAGATGGCCGGGGCAAGGACCGGGTGGATGTTGGGGAAAAGGGTGTGGGACAGAGGAGATGACGAAAGGTGGTAGACCTGCTTGTTGAAGTGGACAGCCGCCAAGTACGAAGTGGTTGCTGGCGACGTTAGTCTGGTCTCTCATCCCAGGGCGACGGACACTCACCTTGCGTCTCATAGAGAGCAAGAACCTTTCTTGCCCTGGCCGGTGTGATCTTGTTGGGGGCATTTCGCGTCTGGTCCGTGTCCATTGGCTTGTCCATGTTGTGCAGGGACGAAAGCATCCACCGCTTCTTTTCCATCTCCAGCTCCTTGTAAAGACTGGCGTCATTCGTGTCGCCCCAGACCTCCTTCAACCGCAGCAAACGTATGCTGGAGCTGGCGGCGGCCATCCGCCTCACCTCGCGCTGCATCCCGTTAAGGTCCATCGACAGGGAGAGTCCGGTTTCGAGTTCTGGCGTTTCCTCAATGACGTCGTCCATCATGGGCGTTCGCACCTCGGCAGGAGAGCAGTCCCAGGCGTCAGGTGGTTTCCAGGCGTCGGGATTGTTGGGCTTGAAGGAGGTGGTCCACGACGGCACCCGGCGAAGGGATTGCCTCGGCGTTGGCTGCCCCGGAAAGAGGTTGACGGGGCTGTCCACGAAAGCAGGCGTTTGCGGTCTGACTGGTTAGCGAGGCTCTACCGAAGGTCGGGGCTCTTACTGTATGGCTGGAGACCGCGGCGGCGTCGGCGGCTCCTCTTTGACAGGCTCTGCCGTTATGGTCACATGAGAGACCATGCCGGCCAACTCGTTCTCGGTGGTCCGGGGGAGGATGGTCACCTCGGTGCTTTTGGTGATGAACGACGTAGGTCCAAGGGTCTGCACGTAGTGAGAAGCTTTGGCGGCCGAGGACTCGGCCGCGGATGCGGTGCATGGCGAACACGGGACTGCCAATGAGACTTCTGTCCATTTTGAATTGTCTGTCCATTTTGAAAACACGGAATCTATGAAACCTGAGATCAGTGAGCTGTGGCAAGGCTGAAGATGCGTACGCAAGTACCTCTGTTGGAGCTCGGAGAGCTCTGCGAGTCTTCAATAAAATGGTCGGGTATATAAGTACGATCCGCCGTGGCAACTGTCGTGACTGGGCTGCAGGGCAGCTCCGACGGGGGCGGCTCCGAGACTGCAGACAGCAGCGAACCTCTGCGCGTGCTGTCGATGCTTGGCGCCTTTAGAGCCGATGATTTGGTGGACGGGGCAAAGGTCTTCTTAAGACTCCTAGATCCGAAGAAACTGAACGGCTTATTGTCGGAGGACGATGAGCTGCGGGTGGACATGGAGCTTCTAGCTGCGCGGGACTTTTCCTTTTGCTCTCGCTCAGTGGCCTTGCGGTCGCGATGCTCCTTCCTAGACTCCCTGTCGGGGTCTGTCCAGACAACCTCCCACATGGCGGGCGTTGGAATTTCGAGAAGGCGGCGGTGACGAAAGAAAGGGTGACGGCGGTAGCAATGCTGTATATAGGCGGGCGAGAGGACGATTCGAGACTCGGAGATGCAGGTGGCGCCCGGTGAATGGTTTCATGCCCGAAATTCGGAGAAACGGGGCGTGGATAATGTTTTGGCACCGAGGAGGACCGGGAGTCGTTCGTCTGATGGTGGGCGTGGAATCGGGTGGTGAAGATGAAGTTGAGATACAGTTGCAGTCGGCGTTAGGAAGTCGCAGGTTGGAAGGTAAAACAGCCGAGACGCCCAGGGAGCCCGAATCGTCGAGGAGGACTGCCAAGGTAGAACAGAGCGATGCAAGGAACCGAGATGACGAGCGTCGGCTGGACTGGAGAGAAAATAACAAAAGGGAAGCTATCGTCTGCGGTCGGTGTGGGGTAGGAGAAAGGTGCTTGATAAAACAAAACAAAAAAAAAAGAGAGAGGGATTCGAGACGGAAGGCAGGAACGACAGGCCCAAGAGGCAGGAGCTGCGGGAAGAGAAACGCCGCTAGTGTATCAAAGGGACCGATTCAGGTACCAGTGCGAAAGGGCTGATGGGAATGGCAGCTTGACAGTCGTTCCTACGCGTCGCCAGTCGTTCTGGCAGCTGCACTCGATACTCGATTCCGTGCGTGCCGTCGCAGTGCGTCGTGTTCTCTGGCTTGTGTACGGGTCGTCAAACGGGCAACCTACCTCCATCCGTCGGACCAGCCTGAGAGTGCCAGAGGTGAGGAGACACTGGCGGCGGGAGCTGGGGACGACGCTCCTACAAAAGGCACCAGGACAAATAATTTACAGTCTCTCAAAGCAGGGCCGGCGACAGTGTGTGATCGTGCGCGGCCCCGTCATTATGTACGGTGTCATGTCATGGCCGGGTCCCAAGCCGACCCGGTGCAGATCCAGCTCCATCATCAATTTGTGCTCCCCCTCCCCCGCCGCCTGGCCATATATCGAATGGGGACTAACACGAAGCAGGCTCCTGGTCCCTCGCCGATAACCCATGCAGTCATCTGAGATTTTGTGGCGTTCGGCCGGCCATGTCCCTGGACGCCCGTCCATCTGGAACACCATCATTGGGCCTTCATCGCTCAGTGTTTTTCCATTGTCTCAATCCGTCTGCCTTTAGTTGCTTATTCCTCAACGACTGGCCAGGACGTCCTAGCCGGAGTTCGTCACAATCGTGCGCCAGGGTTGTGGCACCGAGCACAGCAGTGTGTGGGAGCCGGCAGCAGTTGGTGCCGGCGCAGAGTATTGGTGCCGACAGCCCCGGCGATGGTGTTGTTGGTGAGGCTTTTATTGCGCTTGCTGATTGTCCTTATTGATGCCCCTCCGAGTCCTTTGGGCATTTGTCTCCTGATTCATTGACAATGCCCTTGGCGTGCCGACCATGGCACGCAGGTTGGATCACTGATAAGGTGCCATGCGGACTTGGGACCGGCGTGTCGGAACCTTTTAGCAAATGCACCGGCGCGGGATCGGTCGTCGACCACATGGCAGAGATGGCTCGCATCATTCCACTGGGCTGTGACTATCGACAAGTCCGTTCCAGCTGTGGACGAGTTGCTAACTTGCTAGCGCTAGCCGTCTGGTTGGATTCGACTCGGCTGTTGGACGAGACGCCTACCCTAGCTCGCGAGCTGAGTTGAGCTGATCTCACTACGCGATCAAGTTACGGATGACTGTTTGCTCGATCTCTGCAAACTGCCATGGCACCACACCAGACAGCTGCAAGCTGCCTTCTCATCCCATTGTGCCCCGTCGATTCAAGCCCGCGGTCGGACTGGCAGGACACCGTCGCACCAAACTTGTTGACAGGCGCAGTCTTTGGACAGCAAAAGTAGCTGTCAATCATGCGTTCCATCTCATCGGTCCCGACTGACCGTTTTGCGGGAGGTAGCCGTCGCCCATGCCGATGACTAGTATCCGGCGGGCGCTGAATGCCAGATGCTGGCTTCGGGATGGATTCCAGACTCGACCAGCAAGGTGACAAGCATGGTGGCGCAGCGAGGCTAGCTGGAAGGGTGAGGAGGTGCGTCGGCGTCGAATGCGAGTGGTCGAGCGAGATGGAGTGAGAAGCAGGTCACGACGGCCACCAGGATCTGGTCGAGCAAGTGGGCGGCGGATCTGCAAGGGAACGGCAATCCGGGGCAGGGCCATCCCCAGGGGTCAGGATCCATCTTGGGGCGTCAAAGCAGGCGTGAATGGTCAGGTTTCAATATCCCAGAGAGCTGGCACCGCTAATGAGCAGCCCGTGTCAGGGGCCTTGTCTAGCACGCCAGTCACAACTCAGCGATGCGTCGTTCGGCCAAGCCAGGTAGGTAAGCCACCGAGTGATCAATGCACCGCAACTGCTTGCACCCTCACCGGGCCAGGCACTTTTGCGGCTGACCTAACCTGTTTGAGCAAGTTTGCGGACAACGACAACGTAGAAAGCAAACATGATGTTCGTTTCTTTTTCCAACAAAGCCCAACAGTTTCCTGTCCTTTATCCGCGCACCTCGCACTTTTCTGGTTTGGGGAACAGCAGGTGCGATATGGCTAACAGTCGACGACAAGTCTGACGCCCTCAGTTGGCAGTGCTGGCATGTTCAACGCCAGAACCAACACGGGCAGGCGACGCTTACAAAGACGATAACCACGTGGAGCAGACCCGACCCGTTAAACTTTGGCGTCGTGGTGGTGTATCCGGAGAGCGAGGAAAAGAGCGGTTTATGTATGCGTAGCAGTGCATGAGTAGGTGCGACGTGCATGTCTTGAGGGTTCGCGAGAAGACTGGCCGACGACGGACAACTGTAGGACAGGCAAGGTCAGCCGGGAACAGATGGAACATTGAGCATGTCTGACGCAAGAAAAGGAGGCAATTGTCACAGGCCCAATCTCGGTAGGCGACAAATTTCCCGCATAAAATGCATAGTACCGTTGGCCTGCCTTGGCGGTCCTATCAAGGAGCTTCAAGACATGTTTCGCTTGCGCTGTCTAACACGGCACGGCAACCTGCAGGAAATTGATCGTCTGTCTTTCGCCTGCCTGCGCGAATGCCGCTATTGCTTAGTAGAAGTCAGCGCGATGCCGATTGAGGTGAAGAGGTCAGCTGGAGGAACTTTAGGATGCGACGGCTTCAGCTTGTCCAGCGAGTGAGTCGACGTGAGGTTATCTCGAAAACACCACTCACCCAGAATAGAGTTCGTGTTAACGGGGTCGAGGCCACCTAGGTTCGGATGCTGGCTCGTTCGTTGGCGGCAGCAGCCCGAGCGTCGCTGCCAATCAGCTCAATCGCATGTTTAAGGCGATGGCTGAGTGAAGGTTTGGAGGCGTTGCGCACAGATGGAGTTCGTCCAGAGTCGACCTGTTGTCGCTCTCCCGACGTCTGACCTCTCGTACGAGAGCGATATCCGGTAGAAGTGGCGTGCGAGTTGAAGGAATAGCCAAGGAGAAGTTGGCGGTGGCAGGAGCCGTTCTGGTAGGCGTTTCCAGGTCGGTGGTTGTCATCGTGCCTTCCTCTCCCCGTTTGGGTGGTGGCGCTGAGCCCGTCCCATTCAAGCCGTTCCTTCCTTTGACGGCAATCAGCTTCGCGCCTCCAGACGCTCCTCAGGTGCTCAATGACGGGCTCCGGACAAATAAACTAGCACCTGCCAGAACGTGGACAGCTGGATAAGGTAGCCGCCAGTGTGGCGGCCTGGACCTTCTCTCCCGTCCCCACCTCCACGCGGCATTGGCGCTGCATGGGAAAAGCAACACTGACACACCTTCTTTCACCGGCGCTGTTGCCCAGTTGCCAGGGGATCGCCATAGACGAAGCAAGGATATATCTGTTCCTGCCACTGTTGCCCTTTCCCGATCGTCTCATCAACGCTCCTTTTCTTTCTTTTCAACGGTGCAGCGCTGCTCCCCCAAGATCCAACACCCGCTGCCCACCTCTCTTTTCCGCCTCGATCGCGGCCTCTTTCTTTTCACCTCGCACACGTTCAAGACATCAGAACCTTGTTCTGCACAGAGTCTTGTGTCACCACCTCCTCTTCTCTTCCTCTCCTTTCCCGAGTCGACTGGCTGCTCGCCCACCGACTCTCCCTCTTCCACCATGAGCAACATGTCTACGCACTCCAACATGGAGCGTTTGGAAGCTGAACCGCCCGTTGGATCCCCCGTCCGCCGCGGCCATCCCAAATTCCGCGGCATGTGGAAGGCTGTCGATCGCTTCGACAAGACGATTTCGTCTTCTACCTTTGGACGAATTTTCAGATTGGAAGGGAGCGGTCACGTAGGTGTCTTCCGTCGCGGGGAAGGCTGATGCTAACCATCGGCAGCCTAAGGAGATCCCCGACTCGTCGTTCCTACGGGAAATTCGCGCCGGAGCCACTACATTCGCGACCATGGCATACATCATTGCGGTCAACGTAAGTGTGGCCATCTGCACCCCAAGACTTTTGCTGACGAGATAGGCCATCATTCTCTCGCAGACCGGTGGTAATTGCGTCTGCAACCTGGAGAACAGGGCTGACTGCGATACCATTGACGCCTACAAGGCGTGCAAGGAGGGTGAGTGCCTTGGTCCGGGTCTCGAACTATGCTAATCTTTCAGACGTTCGACGTGATCTGATCACGGCGACTGCCGCCATCGCCGGCCTTGCCAGCTTCATCTTTGGCTTCTTCACCAACCTGCCTGTGGCCTTGGCGTAAGTGGCCTCGCATGCACGCTGAACACCGGCTAACGATTCCAGTCCCGGCATGGGCCTCAACGCCTACTTCGCCTTCCAAGTCGTCGGCCCCAACGGCTCCGGCAACATCCCGTACTCGGTCGCCCTGACGGCAGTCTTTGTCGAGGGTCTCATCTTCATCTTCCTCGCCCTCACCGGAATGCGTCAATGGCTCGTCAAGCTCATCCCCGCAACGATCAAGACGGCAACTGGAGTCGGTATCGGTTTCTTCCTCACGGAGATTGGTCTTTCGTACTCGACCGGCATCGGTGCCATCACGGGCGGTTGGAAAGCCACCCCTCTGGCCATTGCCGGGTGCCCTATCGAGATGATTGACCCTGAGTCGCAAATGTGCAAGGGAGGCCTCATGTCAAGCCCCAAGGTGAGGAGCCCCGCACGAAGCACGAGATCCCGCTGACGACCATAGATGTGGACTGCCATTTTTGCCGGCGGCGTCGTCACAGCCTACCTCATGTCGTTCCGTGTAAAGTACGCGCTGATTATCGGCATCGCCCTGGTGTCCATCCTCTCGTGGCCGTAAGTTGTCCTATCCGTGCTTGAATCTGGCTGACCCATCAGTCGCAACACCGCCATCACCTACTTCCCCTACACCGAGGAGGGTGACGCTCGCTTCGACTTTTTCAAGAACGTCGTCTCGTTCCATCCCATCCGGAACACCCTGAATGCGCTCGACTGGGACGTCGCCAAGAATGGCTCGCAGTTCGCCCTGGCTCTCTTCACCTTCCTGTACGTCGACATCATTGACGCCACGGCCACTCTCTACTCCATGGTTCGTTTCTGCGGCGTCGTCGACCCCAAGGACGGCGACTTTCCCCGGTCCACCATCGCCTACTGCTGCGACGCCGCGTGCATCTCCATTGGTGCTCTATTCGGCTGCTCGCCCGTCACCGCCTTCATCGAGAGCGGCGCGGGCATCGCCGAGGGTGGTCGCACCGGTCTGACGGCCATGACCACAGGGCTCTGCTTCCTCATCTCCATCTTTTTCGCCCCCGTGTTCGCCTCCATTCCTCCTTGGGCAACCGGCTGCACGCTCGTTTTGGTCGGTTGCATGATGATTCGCCAAATCACACAGATCAACTGGCGCTACATTGGCGACGTGCTTCCCTCGTTCGTGGTGATGACCTTCATCCCCTTTTCCTACAGCGTGGCCTACGGTCTCATTGCGTAAGTCTGCCGTTCCCTCTGCCGCTCACTGCTAACATGACCAGGGGCGTCTTTGTGTACACCGTCCTCAACGGCCTCATCGCTCTGACTGTCTGGCTCTCTGGCGGCAGACTGGAGCCTCGTGAGTACGATATGAAGGAGTACTGGTCTTGGAAGGGCTCGGGCAAGCAGCCCTGGTTCGTTCGCGCTGTACGCGCTCAAGGCTGCTTCGGCCACGCAGACGCCGACAGTAAGCGGTCGTTCAACATGCAAGACCCCGACCACGAGAGCTCGTTCCGAACGAGCTCCCGCCTGGATTCGTCGGACCAGAAGGAAGGCGTCGCAATGGTGACTATCCCACAGCGCGCCGTTACACCGCACTCTGTGCAATGATTGATTTGTCCTTCATTTTAATTGCACAACGGATCATGGACATTAGTTGTAGATAGCAAATGATTGTCGAGGATAAAGCCCGATAAGCCCGTGAGATAAGCATTCGGCGGATCTTTGACCCCGGTCCGCCCCACTGAAGCAACAGCGACCCACCAAAGCTCCTACGTCAACTGTGCTTGCCTGTGGAAATTCCGTCGTCCTTCTCTCCAAGCCGCAACAACCGCCAAGATGAGTGGATGGAACACGAGTAAGGACACCGCCTCTGATGCCCAACCCAGCTAACTCCTGCAGTCGAGTCCGATGCAGTATGTGAACGACGTCCTCCTTGACGACCCTGCTAACCGCCCAGGGTGTCTTCACCTACCTCCTCGAGAACCTCGGTGTCAAAGGCGTCCAGTTTGAGGAGCTCCTGACGCTCTCCGCCGAGGAGCTGGCCCCTCTCCAGCCCGTCTACGGCATCATATTCCTCTTCCGCTACCCGTCCGAAGGCCTGCCCGCGCGTGCGCCCGAATCCTTCGACCGCGATGCCGCCGAACAAATCTTCTTTGCCCAGCAAACCATCCAGAATGCCTGCGGCACGCAAGCCCTCCTGAGCGTCGTCCTCAACAAGACGGCCGACGTCGAGATCGGCGACAAGCTTACAGAGTTCCGCGACTTCACCATGGTGCTGCCGCCCGAGTTCCGCGGCGAGGCCCTCAGCAACTCGGACCTCATCCGCGACGTCCACAACAGCTTCGCCAAGAGCAGTCCCTTCGTCGACGAGACGCAAAAGACCGGCGAGGCCGAGGACGCCTTCCACTTCATCGCCTACACCCCCATCAACGGCAAGCTGTACGAGCTCGACGGCCTGCAGCCCGCCCCCATCTCCCACGGCCCCTGCGACACCGATAATTTCCCCGCCAAGGTCATGCAGATCCTGCAGGAGCGCGTGCTCACCTACGCCAGCTCCGAGATCCGCTTCAACGTGCTCGCCATGGTGCGCGACCCCCGCATCGCCGCGCGCGACATTGGTGACGCCGAGACGCTCGAGCGCGAGAACGAGAAGCGCCGCAACTGGCGGTTCGAGAACGCCCTCCGCCGGCACAACTTTGTGGGCTTCGCGGGCGAGGTCCTCAAGGGTGTCGTCGCGCAAAAGATCGACAAGGGCGATGCCGAGTACGATGCTTGGATCAAGGAGGGTCTCGAGCGGAGGAAGCGGGACGAGGATGCCGTGAGACTGCGCCGGAAGATGGGCGGCGGCGGCGGCGACGAGGACGAGGAGATGATGGGCTGAATGATACCAGTGATAGATGACGAATTGATGTTTTACGTTTGGTGGGTACGATGGCAGACCTGGGTGTGTATGTGATGTGCTCGATGGGAGGAGTGAGCCCAGATGGCAGATCCGGGAAAACGTCACCTCCAACAGATATAGCCGACTTGCCACACTGTCTCTGCCCACTTGGTGAGGTCATCCGGCCTGCGGTTCTCATTCGCAAGACGTCCAATATCACACCAGTAGCATATCTCGGTCTCTAATGAGGGAGGGAAGTTGATAAAGTGAAAAGCCCGCGGTTTGTGTGGCATGACTTTTTTGTTCAGTTCATTGAGATCCCACCATTCAAAGCCAAAAGGAAAGCCAGAACGAATTGCAGTCTGCATTCGAACTGACACACTGTTGACAGGGCGATGAGTCTCATCTGCTAGTGGCAGTGGGCTAACCCACTGCGCCAGATTCCGGATGTTGAGGGCTTTAGCTGCCTACTGAGCTGATCAAGGGCTGCGCAAAGGTATTCTGCTCATAATACGCTGGTGAGGATCCGACCTCTTCGCACTGGACACTGAATCCGCCTCAGTGGGGAGCATAATTTAGCTGAAGAACCTACATAACTATACTTGACTGTCCCGTGTGTTTGCAACTACTTTAGCCCTAAAAGTGAACGTGTAATGCAAACGCCACTTATCAGTCCGCCTTGAAGGCATCAGGGCGACGTTCAACTTACACATATCACAGTCCTTCATCGCCAGGACACATCACAGCTGCCGAGAGACATTACATACAAATTGACTTGGACATTTTGACTATATACAGCAGTGCGTAAGCTGTCTGCATCCATCTTCTATCTCTCTCACACAGTGCCTCGCCTGGGAGATGCATTTCACTTGAAGATTTGGTATAAGTATTGCACTTCTCAGCGGCCGTGAACAGCCCTCTTTCGTTGATTCTGACTTTCAGAGGCTTTCTTTTTGCCTTGTGATCCTTCACCATGTGTTACTAAGTTGAACCACTTGAGCAGATCTCGCTCAGCAGTACTCGGCCCGTCTTTGAGCTAGCCTCTAGATGTGGAGGAGGTCGTGGAAAGCTTCAAGAGTGGGCTGGTACAAAGCCTGAGTAACAAGCTGCTGGTAAGGAGGCTGTTGGTACAGAGCTAGGACAGGAGGCTAGTGCGGCGGCACATGATAGGCGTTGTAGGCAGCTGACAGCTGCGATGGTCTGGGACCAGCGCCATGGATGCATGGAGTGTACCTTAGGGGCGGCGCATCAGTATGGTGCAGGGTGAACATGAGGCATAGGGGCGCCCGTGTTAGTAGCCGTTGGCTACTATCTGATCAGCAAACTTCGATTAACTCTCCCTGGCTCTGCCCGTTTGGGATGGAAAACTGTCTTGGCTGAACCATATTTGTCATTGGGGCGCCTGCGGAGTGGCGTAGTTCGATGGATTACACATCGTTCAGAGCTTTCGTGTTGTGGTGACAGCTCAGTTGTCGATGTTGGGAAAGAGAGATGAGAGCTGTCAGTATTCCAGTTTCAAAAAGATATACAAAGAAGCAAACTTGATTTAACTATTAGCCCACGTTGAAAGGGCACGCTAAATGTGAATCTTGAAACTTTTTAGAAGATGGGATCCCGTTCATGCTTTGCCCTTCTTCACAAAGGTGTGTTCGCTCCGGGCATGTGGCCCGGTTTTGGATCACTTTAGGAAGCATGTAAGTGCCTGCATGAGCTCAGGGTGGCCTTGAACACTAAGGTGACCTGAGTGTCAAATTAAAGTGTCCACAGAGCTGACCACAAAAGAGGCACGAGACCCTCGGCGTCGAGTCCTGGTTTCCGGACCAGCCGACACAGCACATTGCCTGCGGCAACTGCGGCCATCTTGGTCATCACCTGGCGGACTGCGCTTTTCCGGGCCGCTACGGCTTCATCAGCGGCTGTCCCGTCTGTAACACGAAGCGGCACAACGCCGATGACTGCCCCCGCATGCGCAAGCTCAGCCCGGAGGACCTCGTCTGGTTCGTCATCGTCCGGCGGGGCAACAAGCCACCCCTGCGACGCCGGGATCCGTGGGTTGTCCTACTGCGAGAGGCGCTGCACGCCGGCATCCCGGTTGAGGGCCCGATCCCTTGGACTATTGAGTTTACAAAGGACATGATGCAGGGCAGTGAGGAGGACCAAGTCTGGCTCAAGCATCATTACTTTGCCGGCGATCACACGACTCTCCCAGAGGACAGCATGACCGGCTCGGACGTCCACGGCGCGGCCGCAAACGATGCGCTTCTGACCCAGCGTCACAGGCCGAACAGGGATTTGTTGAAATAGAGACCGAGCAGGCAGTATGGAGCTTGGTGACGACTCCCATGAGAGACTCATTCAAAGGACAAGGATTGACGATGTTGAGAGCGTTCATAGCATGAGAAATCGAGGATATCAATGAGTGATTTGCGGCCTCGTGTGTGACCTTGATAAATGCATTCTGAAAATGACACCGATAGACCTTCATTACGTGGCAAATTACGAGCGAGTCAAGCGGAGAGTTGTACAATAATCTGACATTGCAAGTAGTCTACCTGGGGGCACGACCCGGCGGCCGTCCCATGTTCAAAGCATTATCAGGTAGGCTACCTGAGGGCATGACCTGATGGTTGCGGCCGTCCCATGTCATGACCCAACCGCCAGCGCTCCACCAAATCGTCCCTGCCCCTCTCCATATACCACCCCAGGACAAGGAGCTCTCTCAGCATTCCCCTTAAATATTCAGAGTGCCAGGCCAAATGTCCGCAAGCCCTACTGTCCTCCTTGTTGAAACGTCCCATATGGCAAGCCATATTCTCAGCACCTCGCAGCATGCCAACCATGAGAGTGGCAACTTCGGCCGGTGGAGAATTTTCCGTTTTCCCCAATTCCAACTTGGTGTCTTTGGATGGTTCCCCGCCGCAGCATTGGCCCGCAGTCTCCATGGCTGATGCCAGTGGAATGAGGGCGTATATGTCCCATAATTCGATGATTATGGAGCTCATCGCTTCCACCCGCTGACTTGCGGCGATCAGGCGTAGCCCCAAATGTTGCATATTTTGCGATGGCGTTGGGCGTTGCGGTCGCGGCGGTTCTTGAATTTGGAAGCCGCCGGAAATGATTCTGATAAAATTCTCGCGAAGCAGCTTCACCAACGCGTCATGCGCGCGGTCATCCACAACCCGGAATTTCAGATCGGACGCGCCCACGCGTTCCGTGATCTCGATCAAGCCGTGTCGCCTCAGGAGGGCGTAAATCCGATTGGGGCTACTTGACTCGATGTCTATTGAGGGATGGCCTGAAATTTTAGCTGAGGTTGTTCACAAGGGATTGGAACGTACCATTTTCTCCTGCGTGGCCTGGCTGTGTGTCATGCGCCGTTGACGTCGAGCTGGCTTGCTGGGATCGCGTCGTCGACGCGGAAGGTGTTTGAGAGCGCGCTGTCAGCGCGGAATCTACCGATCGTCAGTCTGTGGTCTCACATCGAGTAGGCACTGCGCCTACATCTATTGTATGAATTTGGCGCCGTCGACGCGGAAGAAGTGTCTTGTGTACGCGCTGTCAGCGCGGAATCTATCGATCGTCAGTCTGTAGTCTCATATAGGGCGGATACTACACCTACCTCTATTGTATGAATTTTGCGCCGTCGACGCGGAAAAATAATCTTGTGTACGCGCTGTCAGCGCGGGTGAATCTATCAATCGTTAGTCTGTAATCTCATGTGGAATGGGTACTGCACCTACATTGTTGAAGTTCTGGCCGGCGGCCATTTGACCCGGGAGGGCCTCTTTTATTATAACTCATTTTTAAATCGTTTGATATGTGATGTAAAAATGGGTTGTGAATTGGAAGGAAGTTGTTTGTGAGAAAAGTTGTAAGAGGAGGAGAGGTTCACTTGCGCCGGTACGTATCGCGCACTAAAATTAAGCTCATTTTTAGCGCGGTGTCGGGAAGGCGGGCCGGCGCCAAGGCGTCTGGCCCCTGTCGACCACCCCTGGTCTGTGTTGCATAATCCAGTGTTCTGTTCTGCGATGGCGGCTTGAGATCAAGGTGAAAAACGCGCTCTCGTCAGGTACGTACTCTGCCGGCTTAGCGCATCGTACAAGTGGGTCTCCGCTCCGACGGCCGATTTCACATTTTGCCCTGAGGGTTCACTCCAAGGACGGTCGTATATGTAGGCTCTTTGCTCTTTCTCTGATTTTGCGCGTCCTTCTTTGTTCCTGCATTGTAAGACTCGTCCTTCTGCAAAGTCTGGGCGATTTGACACTTCCAGCGCTCGTTGTCTTGTCCCAAGGTGGCTACGTTAGAAATTAATCAGCGTCTGGTGGTCAGGAGTCAAGCTGGTCATCTGCGAGTGGTGAGGGCGGCCCTTTGACTTTGCGGTGCATCTATCTGCTGCAGGGAATTCCTTCTGACTGATCTCCGGTACTTAGTGGCGTCAGCAGCAGCCACAAAGGCCAAAGCCCAAAAGGTGAAAAGTCTGGACCCCACCTCTCATCCATAATTTTCCTTGCGAGGTCGTCTCATTATTGACAACTTTTTGCACCCTTTAGAACTCGTATCTGCTATTCTGGTGTTTTTCTAGCTCTGTCTTCCAGCTCTGTTGTCAAGCTCTGTCGTCTTATCGTCTACCTCTGTTGCCCAGCTCTATTGTATCGTCCAGCTCTATCGTCCAGCTCTATCGTCATGCTTGCTGCCGACCCCAAGGCGCTCCCCGATCATCTGGTGGAGCAGTTGTCACAGAGCGACCAGCGTGATCTGCAGGAATTGAGAGTGGAGCACAGACAGGCGATGCATTCATTCTACGAGAAGATGAGATTGGCAAAAACTCCAGACAAATCCAGCCAGCCCGAATCATCCAGTGCGCCCAAGGCCAACGTGCCTATTCTGGGTACAGTCCACGCGCCCGAGGCCAACGAGCCTATGACCGGTGTGTCCCCGACCAAGTCCAAGGCTAACGTGTCTGTGACTCCGACTGAGGATGAGCCCGGTTCAAAAAGGCTCCGATTCGAAGACGCTGAACTGGTCTACAGAGAGGCCTTGAGGGTCAAGAAAGCCGCTCTCGAAGTTGCCAAGAAAGAAGCTATTCTTTTCAAGGAAAGCGTCGATGATCAACGGATCAGCATTAACCGGGCCACCTTCGACAAACACACGGAAGACCTCGAGCTGACCACGCTCAAGCTCGAGCGGGACGTTGCCGTCATGAACGTCGCGCAGAACCAGCTGATTGGAGCCATCATGGACAAGGCCAAGTTTGACAAGGCCTTGCGAATCATTCAAGAAAATGACTGGTACTACATTGACTTCGTCATTAGCAAGATCAAGCTTCCTGGGGGTGCCACAGTGGGCTTCTCAAGCTTCCGCAAGGACTCGTTCGATACCAGTCTGTACGAAGCGTATGGCGCTGAGGTTCCCGCTCACAAGGAGCAGTGGTGTATACTCACCTGGAGGCACACCCAACACACAGTCGCGGCCCATATTGTTAACCACAACGTGGGCGAGGTTTGCGCGACTGCGTTGTTTGGCGAGTCCACCGGTGGGCACCTGGACCACCCCAGGAACGGCCTGCCCATGCACCAAGACCTTGAACAGTGTTGGGACCAAGGCTACTTCGTCATCGTTCCGGCTACAGACTCAGAGGGCAGGTCAGAGGAGGGCGAAGAGTACCAAGTCGTCGTTCTGGACTCGCAGGCCGAGAAAAGCTTCCAAGACCTTCGTATCGGGGGCCCAGATACGAACGCAAAGCTGGACGGCCGCCGCCTCAAGTTCAACAACGGCTTCAGGCCTTCGAAAAGGTACTTGCATTTCAAGTACGTCACCACGATCCTCCGACGAGAGCGATTCAAGGTGCCAAGGGCTTTTCACGATCGTTCAAAGATAGGCGCCGAAGCGCGGAAGCTCTGGGCCAGCCCCGGATCTTATCTGGAAAGATCGACGCTTTTCAGACTGTCTCGTCAGCTCGGCTGGCTCACAGAGGATGAAGCCATGCAGTTCTGGCAGGTTCCTTTCCCGCCCACGAGCGGAGGCGAGGACGATGACACCGCAGCCACCGTGGCCAACGCGATCACGCGGTCGTTTGTGGAGGGTGAAATGCCCAAGGCGACGTGCACACTGTGCGGCCAGCCGGTTCCTGGTGGCGACGACGACGAGACCGCTGTGGCCAAGGTCATGACTGGCGACGCTTCCTTCGGTCCCTACGAGGATGACGGCGAGGGCGGCGTGGAGGATCACCTCAAGACTAAGGTCATGAGCAAGAAGGAGAAGAAGAAGAAGAGGGGCAAGGTCATGTCAACTGCCGACGATATTACCGAAAAGATGCGCAGCACCAGCTTGTGATCGAACACCGGCCGGGCAGATGGACAAGACCCTGTGATCGACTCAACGCAGCCGATAGCAGCCCTTAGAACGTACATAGAAAATACAGATCACTGATCAACCATTTGTCCTTTTTGTGATGACTTTGTGTGTGTAGAATAGCTCAGTGTGCCCAGATGTCCAATGTTGTGTTTACAGAGCACTTTGACCGTGGACTTATGCAAAAGTCGTTGTCGCCGTTTTCATCGTCCATCGCCGTGGTCGTCCACTGTCGTGCTCTCCCTTTTGCTTACCTACCACTGCCTACTTCTCACCTGTCTGCAACCTTCAAATCTTTCACTTCAACACAAATTCATACCACTGCCCACTTCGCACCAGAACACTCAAATTTTTCACTTCAACACAAATTCGCACATGCGCCCAGACAGTCATGGCTGCTGTCCCACCAAACCGCCATGGACCCACGATGCCATTGATGGATCCTCTCAGAGAGAGCATGCTGGACGCCCTTGAGCGCGACGACTCGCTTTACGAGCTGTCTCTGTCCTTCCCCGATCTGGTCAACGACCTGATCAACGCGAATATGCCATATCCTCCCCACGACACGATCCGCCAGTTGAGCAACGACCACAACGCGGACTGGACCAGCCTGGAGCTTCTCCACGTTATGCCGCGCAGGCTACTCGCCTCAATCGTCCGCGGCACCGTCGCGTACGACTGCGAGAACAAGGGCATCAGAGGATACGACCAGAAGACGGACGGGTCCCTCGACGCAGGGATCTACGTGATTGGGATCTATCTCAAAAACCGCGACCACAAGTTCCTCACGTACGACGAGATTACAACGATAATCGGCGAACTTGAGGGCTACATTGACGCATACAGAATCTGCAAGAGCGGCGGTCCCAACACGGGCGAGGAGGCCAAAGTGCAGGCCGCCGTCGACGTTGACGGCGCGTTCGACAAGTCCGTCGTCGCAGACGTTCGCAGCGTCAGGTCGCTGCGCTTCATCAAAAGCGACGGCGGCGTCGAGAAGATGAAATGCCTCGTGGCCGGTCTGCGGCGCAGGCAGAGGCCTCTGCAGGATGTCGCCGATGCCAGCATTGCCCAGCACCAGAGCCCGCTGTACGTCGAATGCTCCACGAAGCTCCAGCAACGCCTCAAAAATTACAGCACCACGAATAGGATGGACAGCATCAACAAGCCGCTCGCGCTCCTCATGTGCGCGCTGAAGAAGGCCGGACTCGAACCCGAGTTCACCCAGAGTGTCGTGCTTAAGACGTGGCAGCCGGCGCAGCTGCCGACCGCCGAGCGTCTCGTCATTGCCATGGCGCGCTCGTATCTCTGGCAGGACGGCTTCAACGTCGCCGAGGGAGGTGGAAAGTCGGGCAACGCTCACACCACTGACGCACAGGTTGACGTGATGACGCGTATGTCCTTCATGTCGGAGAACGTGGAAAGGACGCTCCAGGACATTGGAGACCGGGCGCGCTACCTCGAAAATTTCGACGCCATCAGAGGCGCGGAAATGGAGATCCTGTCCCTGGCCCAGACTCTCGACGAGGACACCTTCAGGATCGAGCAGGCCCTGGCGAAATGGGACAAGCTCACAAACGATGCCGACAGGCAACGAGACACTCTCGAAGACCTGTGCGCAAAGTCCCTTGCGGAGGGTGTCTTGTTGGAGGAGCTGGACCGGCTCAGTATCACCCTTTGCAAAGCGTTTGGCGTCAATGAAGACGCCGTGCCTGAAGAGAGGGTCATTCCTGATTCGCATACAAGGCCTACCCTGAATGCACGGTGAAGCTTAACCTCACAAATGACGGCAAATCGAATTTCTATACACTATTGAACACAAATGGACTTCGGTATCATGACCCTTGTATATCCTCCCCTCCCATGGCCCCAACACCATAACGCTATGCCACCCAAAAGCCAGGCCGTAGCCCGGCATGCAAAAACGGAGCCGCGACGTGGGGAATCACAAAATGTAAAAAAGAAACAGTAAAAGATATTTAGTCTCGCAGCTCCACCTCCTGGTGGACGAGCCTGAGCACCCACGAGGCTTCAGACACGCTGGCGCACTGGAAGCACCACTTCTTCACGGAGCCGGAGGCGCCGCCGGTCTTTGGGGCGACGCCAATCTCGCCGCGCTCGTCGCGGAGCTCCTCCCAGATGCCGCACACGATGCCCCTGCTGCCCATGGGGGTGAAGCAGCCGCTGCCGAGGACGGCGTCAAGCACGATGCGGGGCTTGTCCTTCTTGGGCATCGTCGTGACGGTGACGCGCTTCTCGAGGCCGTGGTTGGCGCGGAGGTCTTGGTGCCAGCCCGGCGGCGGGCGGCGGACCTGCAGGATGCAGTTGCCGTAGTCCTCCCACTTGGTCGAGGTGACGAGCAGGTGCAGGCGGATCTTCATGTTGTCGGACGACGGGGGGCTGCGGCCGGAGGACGAGTACATGCTGATGGACGGCGAGAGGGGGTAGCCGTGCGAGGAGGAGTCGGACGTGTAGAGGCTGTTGTTGCCGGAAAATGTCGATCGGACGACCTGGCAATGTTGAATGTGCCGGTGCCGGTGAGGCGTTTGAGGAAGCTGGACGCCGACAGGCTCGACGAGGGGGTGCTGCCGTCCTGGGACTGGGACGGGGCGCGGGTCGACGCGCGGTAGCTGTTCTTGCGCCCGAACCAGCTGCGGCGGCGGCTGCTTGTGTCTTCGCTTTCTTCCGAGGGCCGCTCGCCAAACGACTTGTAGCGCGCCTCGTTCTCGAGCTGGATGAATTTCTGGTTGTTGAGGCGGGCGTGGTGGACGGCCATGTACAGGTTGAAGCATTCGGTGCTGGACGGGCAGCGGAAGCGGAAGTTTCCGCCGCCGATGCTCTTGTTCTTGCAGTTGTCCTTGACAGCCGAGCGAATCTCGAGGTCGACGACGGTCGACTGACGGAGGAGCACGAGGGGAGTCAGCTCGAGCGAGAGGAGGGGCAGGTCAGGGTTGCCGCCGGGGCTGATGACCAGGGAGAAGGCTTCGATGACGCCGGCCGCGACCTGGATGGAGCAGGGCTCGACGGAGATGTCCCTCCACTGGCCCTTCTTTTCGTTCCAGTACGAGATGGAGGCAATGTACCTGGAGTAGCTTTCGGATGTCTTGCGCCCGTGGAGGCCGGCCTGGGAGGCGGAGTTGGACGGCGTGAGGCTGCACACGGACGAGACGATGGACTCTTGGGCGAAGTTGTCATTAAAAGCGCGAGGGAGCGGGCCCAGTTCCGACTCGGGCTCCTCCTCGGGCTCCTCCTCGGGCTCTCTGTCCAGATAAGGCTCACGCTCAATCTCCCGGTACGGCTCTGGCTCGGGCTCTCTAATGCTGAAGCCAATCTCGGTCTCGGGGATGTCGTCGTCGAACTCGTCCTCGGACGACTCCCAGTCTGATTCCGTCTCGCTTTCGGACGTCTCGGTGAATGACTCAGCCGTGTCGGACGACTCTTCCGACGGCAGGTACTCGTGCTTCAGGGGCGACGAGCCGCGTCGCTTCATGCGCGGAGTCTGGAGGTCGACCGGAGGCAGCAGCTGCTGCGACTTGGGGCTGAGCGAGCGATGGATCGGGGGAGGCGGGGCGCCGTCTTCGCGGTAGGGGGTGCTGTTGGGCGCCCTCTGCCTGTGGTCCTCGTACGACTCTTGGGTGGGCGTCCGCTCGGGGGACGGGCTGCGCGGGGGCGTGCTCCGGTTGTGGTAGCGGCTAGGGGTTGCCCGCTTGGGCGTGAGAGGCTCGGGGGAGTCACGACCGTACAGCTGGCCACCAACTGGCACATCCATCCGGGTTGGGGACTCTGGGACTTCTTCCACGGCGGGGAGGCGCTCCTTTGGCGGCACCGGGGTGGTCCCGACGATGCCGAGCCAGTCCGCTACCTGGTCGTCGTTGTCGGTGACGAGACTGAGCAGCTCGTACCATTGCCTGCCGTTGTGGGTGCCCTGGACCATCAAGACGAGCTCGAATCTCGCGTCTCCCCGTCGGGCAGAGATCACAGTCATGGGCATCGGGGGGAAGAGGAGCCACGTGCGGCGGCCGGACCCGGTCTCGCGGATGAGGAGGTCGCCCTTGTCGTTGTGGGCACCCGGGAGATCGCGGTGGACGAGCTCGACCTGGCACTCGAGTCGTTGGCCGTTGGAGTGCGTCAGGCTGAGGGAGAAGAGATCCTTGGCGTTGACTTGCCGCTTGGGATCGATCTTGATTGACTCCATGGGCGCGAGGGTACGGAGGTCGCGAATTCTAGTCGTGTCCGTGTTGATGGCGTCCTCGTCCGCCAGACGGGCCGACTCTTCCTTGTGCCGGCGGCGAGCCTTTTCCTGCAGCGCGTCATAGTCGCCTACCAGCGCGAGAGTGTCATACGAGCCGAAGGCGGCGTGGAGGCCCTGCTGCTGTTAGCTTCGTTCGTCAACGCATCGGCGGTCATACCTTTGTCAACTTCGCCAGGGTCCGCACGCGAAGAAGGGGGCGCTTCAGCAGGTGTGCGACATCGACTCGTTCTCCGTCTTCGTTGACGACGTCGCCGTCGGCGTTGCGCGGGAGCGCGTTGATCAGAGAATCCTCGTCGTCGAGGCGGTCGGCGGCGGGAGCCAGGTTGACAATCAGATCCTGGAAGCCCAGCCGCCACGAGTCCAGATAGCTGTCGTAGATGGGCGAGGTTGCCTGCAGCCACGAGATCAGGCGGTTGATGTCTGTGTGGGATGCCCGCTTGTGGGCGGTTTTGAGCTTCTCCAACGCGACACCCATGTTGACGACCGATTTGGACATGTTGCTCGCCTTGCGGCTGGGCGACTCCGGGCCAAAGAGGCCGACGGTGCTGCCCGAGTCGCCATTGAGAACGGTCGAGAGCAGGACAGGAATCACGCCGTCCACCAGCGTCTTGAGCTCTCTCTGGTACAGGTTCTCGTCGTCGATAAACTCCTTTAGTAGGTCGCTATTCGTGACTGTGTTCTGGCGGTTGGCGGCTTTCCTGACGCTCGGCCGTGACCTGACGCTCTTGTAGCTGCCGGGCACTTGGCTGTCGTCGGGTAGAGACAGGACCGATACCAGATCGGAATGCTTTGTGAGTCTCCTCTTGAGACCCGACCTGCTGCTCCTCCTCCGGGTGAGGTCTGTCGCGGTGCCCTGCGTCACGGTGGTTTCTGATAGTTGAGAGGTCATGTCGGATTCGTAGTTGCTGTACGTGTCGGCAGAGCCGAGGATGGTGGACAATTTGTGCACGCCGGTCGTTGGCGGCTTCCGTCGTGGCGTGGGCGACCTGTCCTCCCGGTAGGACGACTCGTCCGAGTACGTGCGTTCGCTGTATGATCGGCCGGAGCCAGAGGAGCGCCGGCGCTGGGTTCTCCAGTCCTCTTCCTCGCTGTCGTAATCATCGGGCTCCTCCTGGGCCTGGGGTCTCTCCTCCTCGCTAATGTACTTGGTGGGGGGAGTCTGGTGGCCGCTTGACTCTCCCCTGAATGCTTCCTTGAGAATCTCACGGAACGGCTTCTTCACCGACTTGACGGGGGAAATCGATCCCCGCGTCGCAACCCTTCTCCGCAGTCCTGCAGAGGTCGGCGTCGCCTTGAGCTTGGGCTTTCCCTCCGTGGGGGCCACATTCTCGTCGTTCTCCGTCGACGCAGTCAAGTCTGTCGACAGGTCGGTTGAGAGGTCGGTTGAGAGGTCTGTCGACAATTCGGTCGACAGCTCTGTGTACGTCTGTGTGGAGTCTGTTGTCTGCGTCGTCTCCGTCGTCTGCGTGGTGTCGGTCGTCCGTGTCGTCTGCGTAAGGTCGGTCGCCTCGGAGAGCTCAGTCTTGGCCTGGGCCGATGACCTTCTCTTCGGCTCGGCTGACCGTTTGCGACTCTCGGCATGCTCTTCGGGCTTCTTCTCTGACGCTTTCTTGGGCTCCTCCTTGGGCTGCTCAACAAACGGGTCGACCGTCCCGTTGAGCCACTTCTCGATGCTCGGTGGCTGGTTCGCGACGGGCTGCTTTGGGGGCTCGACGGCATCGTGCAGAATCTTCTTGCCCTCGTTGACGACCTTCTTGAGCACGTCTGCAGCCTTGAAGCTGTTGTTGCGCTGCGCCTTCTTCCTTGTCTTGCCGCGCTCCAGCGGGAGGTCCAGCTCGCTGAACGCAGAGAAGCCAAAGGGGATGTCCTCGAGCGGCTTCGCGCCAGGTGCGCTCGTGACCGACGTCGGCGCAAGATCCGACTCGTCCTGGCCCGGCTTGATTGCCGAGTCCGAGGTGCTAACCCATGACTTTTCGGACGCTGGCGGCGGCTTCTTCTTGTGGCTGGTCTTTCTCGACTTTGACGGTTTCCTCGTCGGTGTCCGGAGATGGCTTTCAAGCTCCTCAATTACCTGGATCATATCAGATTCGTCATCCTCTTCAACCACCACGATATGATCCGAGCCGTTCCTCGAGCTGGCCCCGCGGCTGCGATCTCTTGACTTTGTGGGCTTTGGCGTCTGCGCGCCTGACCCCTCCGATGGTGTCTTGAGCGGCCTGACCCGAATGCCGTCATCCTCCAGCTTCTTCCGTATTGGCGTGACCCGGATCCCGTCGGCGTCTGCCTTTGGCTTCTTGGGCGTTGCCTGCCTCTCCTGAAGCTCTCGGAGTCTTTCCTGGATCTTGCCGCCGTCCAACGAGCCTGTCGACTTGGACGCCCTGTGCTTAACCGACGGTGGATCTGGCAGCTCGACCTTCATGGCCCAATCCTGAATCTTTCTGGCGACCGGTGCCTGTATTGGTGTTTTTTGCACAAAGTCCTTTGGTATCGGGCTTGGGCTCGCGTCTTTCTTGGGCTGCGGGCTTTTCTTGTTCTTCTTGGCCATCCAATGGTCGTCGCTGACCACCCGCTTCTTGGGGGGTGCCTTTGCTCCGCTGGGCAGGTCCTCCACGCTCTCCTCCTTTTCTTCGGCCGCATCGTTGTGGACCTCAATCTTTGGTGCTGACCGTCGCTTCTGTCGCAGCTTGATCCTCACGCGATCCTCCTCCGTGACGCTCTCGGTCTCGCTCGGGAAAGCAATCTCTGTGGGCTCGCTCGGGGTAGCCATGGGGTCGCCTGATACCATGGCGGCGGCGTTGGCCTTTTGCCATTTGTTCACCCGATCTCTGACGCCGCCGGGCTGCTGTACCTTTGCCACGGCTGCCTGACGCATCTCTGCTCGCATCTCGGCTTTGACGGCGTCCAGACTCATCCTGCGTTTGCGCTCCGCCGCGAGCCTCTGCGGCGACGGGCGACCTCTGAGAAAGTCGGCAAGGAGTGTCGGCGGCTCCGGCGGCTTCTTGGTAGTGTTGGCGCGGGGGCGGGCTGGGGCGCTCTTCGGAGTCGTTGGAGCTGCGTCGGCGGCGGCGGCGGCGGCGGCCTTGCGGGGAGTTGACGGCGCATGTTTTCGTTCTTTGGGGTGGAGGGCTTGCTCGAGGCTTCGGCGTCGGCCGTTTCTTTCTCGGGGGGTTTGGGAGACATGGTCTGACGTCTGTTAAGAGACGCTTCGCGGCGGATTGGAGCGTCGTACAAGTGCGTCCCGTCTTCAGATGGCGTGGGAGTGACAGGCTTGGATGAGCTGCATGCTGCCGCAAAGCTAGACAGTCTGGCGCGGTGGAAGCGGACGATTAAAGTACGTAGGAAGAAGAGCAATCACCAACGTATCTGAACGAGCGACGGTGAGTCAAAATGAGTAGGGCGAAGGGCAAAAAAAAAAAATAGGCCGGAGTGTAGGCCGCAGAGGATCAACAGCCAGTCAGCTCCCAGAGGCAAGACACTACGTGCAGAGAGAATGCATGAGAGGGCAGACCGATGACAATCCCGTTGTGTAGGCGGCCGGATTGCACGCACAGGGCAGAGAGAGGGAGAGTAATGTATCGAAACTGGTGCAGTGAGTCCGGTCGACGAAGATTGATTTCTGACGAGCAGGCCAGCCCAATGGACCCCCGTCGTTGAGCTGGCACTGCCGGAGTAACCAGTGGATGTTGACGCCAGAGCTTAGACATAAACAAACCGCTGCGGGTGGGGCAGTCAGCACCTTCCCTGGGACACTGACCTTGCCTTGAGATGAGGCGCTATCAGTACTGCGCAGTACGTACCTTGAAGTTGGCGGCCTGAAGCACGGACATCCATGCCGACGCCCAATCAGACGCCGCCGCTGCGGCCGGTAGCCCAGGCCTCGTCTGTGGCTGCCAGGGAAGACGGTGCAGCGCTTTGCGAAAACAAGACGCGAGGCTTCGGGACGAGGGGCAGGATCATTACAAGGATCCCTCCGCCTGGCCTGTCATTGTTTTTGGCGTCCTCCGTCTCTGCGGTTAGCCTTGCTTTGGAGGGGGGGCTTTTGACAGCCCGCATCAACCATCATTTCCCACCTCAGCTCGTCAATCTCGGACTCCAGCAGGACGGCCTCTCGCCTACCCTCCAGATCGGATCTCGGGGTCTTTTGATGTTGTCGCCTGCGGTGTCTGCCAACATCCCCAGGTGAGGGCACCCATGCTTGACGTACGACGAGAAGCAGGCCGATGGACGGCATCCAGAACAGCGCGTCTTCATGCGCATCTCGGCCGGACCTCTCTCGCCGTCACTGCAACAGCGGGCATCCCAGTCACGTTTGATATCTTGTGCCCCGCCAATCCCGAACCTTGCCCCGCGGCGCTGACGATAACAACATCAGTACACGCTACGAAATCCCAGCACGCACGTCGAAAAAACCCAGTTTATCGATGTTGACTTTCAAGCTTTCACCTCACCCTCAACTCGGTACCAGACATTGTCTCAGACGTTGCACTATCAGCGTCGCATCACGAGTCCTCGCGCCCCCTTGCACGAGGCGGGCCCTCGGAGACGTTGGCCCAGTTGAGTCCGCATCGCGTGGGCTAGATCGAGATCGCCCAGGCGCTGGAGAGACCGTCGCCGTCTCTGGCGTCTTCTGCATGGTTCACATCACTCGCAGCACACCACCAACAGGCAAAACGCAGGTCAGGGTTATCGCCGGCGCCGGCGGCGTGTCAATTATGCACCTAAATGATACCGAAATGCCAGATTACCATTCAGAATGACGGGTATTGTACAGACTCCCATCCATGCGACCCAGCCCTGCCCGAGGACGTGTATCCAAAGGAAAAAATGCCACCACCCAATGCAGATGACCAAAAACGAACCAACGCCGTGTAATGCTGTGATGTCGCTCACTCCTTGGAGGGCAACAGGAACCGGACCTTCTTCTTTGGCTTTGCAGCCTCTACGTCTTCGCCCATGTGTGCGTCCTCCTCCATGTCGCTGACAGCGCCGATGCTGCTGCCCAGCTCGCTCAGCAGCTCCTCCTCCGTCTCCTCCTCAATCGACCACACGTCCGGGCTGGGTTCGCGCCAAACGTGTTGCTGCCGGTGGCGAACAGACACGCTGTGCTGTCGGCCCCGCCCGGCGGGACGTACCGGAGTGCGGCCGCGGCTCGGCGACAACAGGGCATCCGGATGCGTCTTTGACCGCTTAGACTTGACGCCGTCGATGGTGAAATCCCGCAGGCTGAACGGGACGCAAAAGCCGTGTGGCGCGAAACGGATGTAGTCCTCTTCGTCGCCTTCCTCCGGCGTGGCCAAATCCGCCAAGTCGGGTACAGGCGGCGACTTGCGGCCCTTGGACTTGTCCAACCCGTCGAGGCTCGACGGGCTGACGCTGCGGACAATCTCGCGGGGGCTGCTGTCCTCGATCCCGGCGTCAAAATCCATCGTGTCGACGTCCTCCTCCTCTTCCAAGTCGGGCGCTGGCGTGAGAAAATAGGTGAGAGGGTCCTCGTCGATGTCGTCGAGAGAGGGGCACTCTTTGGGCGTCGTCGGCATCAGGCGCACCTGGGTAGGTGGCCAAGAATCCCGTCGGCTTGGCGAGGTTGGTGTGTGAGGCATTGTGAATGATGTTACCGCTTGGGCGTTGTTGATATACAGGCGACTGGAAGCCCTCGCCGGCCTGGCCGGCTCAGATGTGGCACCAAACGAAAGTGGCGAGAGTAGTCCGCGTACAGCACGTAACGCGATGTGGTGAAACGTGACGGACAGCTGGTCGAGGCGACGGCTCATACTTATAGCCGCATCACAGCCTCGACGAGGCGGACGCTCGCCGACCTGCCTGGCTTCGCACCACACCTGGGCCTCCCACACCGACAAGGATCACGGCTGGCTGGTGATTCGGCTCAGTCATGTCGGCCAGCCCAGATGTGCCTTGTATGGCCTGGGGGAGGTGGTCACCAGCGTGGATGGTCCGGCGCTGAGGTCTCAAAATCGCGGGGCAGCCAGCCACCGCCAACCCCCACGTGGAAGAGGCCTACTACGAAGGCGTGACTCTGTAGCCGCCATGGCCGACCTAAAGCGCAGTGCAGAGCCGTAAGAGGAGTTGCGCGTCCAAAAGTGGTGGTAAGCTGAGCCCAGTCGCATCCGTATTCTGTCGCAACTCAGGTTGGAATGTGAGAAATCCGGCATTTTGGTTACTTCGCGCTGGTCCGTGAGGGTGCTGTCAGGTGCGACTATCGCGGCTTATGAATAAGCTGAGACAGGCCGGCAGGCAACCACTACACATTTCTGTTGGAGGCCGAGTCAGGCAGATGACTGTTTCTGCCCACCACAGCCAACCGACGCTGCCGAATACTGGCACTAGGTCCGCCGTCTGATCGGGGTTGGAAAGTGCAGCAAGGAATGCGCAAGACAGGAATTCGCTAGCTTGGGCGAGCAGCAAGTTTTGGTCAACCTCCACGCTTGTCGGGGCGACTGGCGTACCTTGCATGACGCCTCGCGGTGGCGCATCTGAGTCAACTCGCGCGGCCTCACTGGATGTGCAGCAATTCAGAGCTGCCTCGTTCTCGTATGAAGAAAGGAGTCAGCCATTCTCAGCCGCGAGGGGATCGCCAAGGTGCATGAACCGCTGCCAGATGGATGCAGTCAGACACGGTCGCTCTTTTCTCTCTGAAAATGGCCAACTCTACAAACACCAGACGACGAATAACAGACGACGAGTGGTTGAAACGAACGCAGCTCAAGTTTGTCTCGACGTCAAGTCAGGTGCCTTCCCGACTGTGTACATATTGCGTCATGACTTGGATCTGACAAGGCCGGACGAACGTCTCCCTGGACTCGAACCGCTGCCATCCCATGGAAAGATGAATCACGACCCGTGGGTGGGACTTCCGGCTACGGGCCGTGATCGAACGTGACCGGTCTGTGGAGTCTCCGCGCCGACATCAGCCTGCCGCGCAAACACGCTCTAGCATCGGGTGACACCAGTGTTCCCTGACTATATTTTAGCGACGAGCAGTCGCAAGTGAGATGATAACCCTGCTTACGTCCACGTAAGAGGGCACCGCCGTAGTCTCGCACCATCAAATGAGGGGCAGCCGGGTTTGCGGCCTCATTGGCACACAGCAGCCATCATCAGCCAGCTGCCCGAACAAGGGCCCAGCCCGGGAGATGTAGCAATTTCTTGCGAAATGGACGTGGCTCAGCTGGATACTTTCGGGTGGGGGGAGCACAGAGCAGCTGCGGGGTGCCCCGGACGAAGAATGTGGACGTGAAGCTTGGGCCACTCTTTCTCCCCAGCTCTCGTTCCAGGATTCGCCACGTGACCCACCCAACGGTGTCTGGGGAAGGAGGATGCCTGCTTTACTGCCATCCGAAGCTTCAACTGTGTTCCAACTTCAGAGGTTCTTTTGACTACATCAAGTCTCTCCACGGCTTTGAATACCACTGTCCGTCTTCTTGTTAGGTCAAACACGCTTACAAAGACGCAAGAATCCAGCATGCTCGTCCAGCTCCCAACCGCCGCGTCCTCCTCCATGTTGCTGCGGATGGTCACTCAGAACGTCCGGTACGCCACCAAGAGTCCGACACCAAGGGAGAAACCGTGGAGTTTTCGCGGTCCGAAGCTCGTCAACCAGCTAGACTTCATCACAACCGGTCACGAGTCTGCCTTCATCTGCCTCCAAGAAGTGCTTTACTCCCAGCTTCAAGAGATCCAATCATGGCTCGGCCCGGGATGGGCACACATCGGAGTCGGCCGGGACGATGGTAAGCGAGCGGGAGAGTTTTCCCCCGTCTTTTACCAAGTCGATCGCTGGCAGTGTGAGCGGAACGAGACACTGTGGCTGAGCAAGACCCCGGGAAAGCCCTCCAGAGGATGGGATGCCGTCCTCAACCGCATCGTCACCGTTGGCGAGTTTGTCGACAAGCAGACCGACGCGAGAGTGGTTGTGATGAGCACCCACTTTGACCATATCGGTGTCAAGGCGCGGGAGGAAAGCGCCAAGCTCCTCCTCAAGATTGCCCGCGACTGGAGCAAGGGCGCCAATGGAAAGCCACCCACCACAGTCCTCCTTGCAGGCGACTTCAACAGCACGCCAGAAGACAACGCATACAAGACCATGGTCTCACCAGACTCGGGCATGGTTGACGTGTCCGCCAGAGTGCCAAAGGAGAAGCGATACGGAAACGAAATCACCTACACGTCGTTTGAAGAGCCGAACGAGACGCCGTCGAGGATCGACTTTTTGTTCGTACAAGATCCAAGTCCGGCCACCGTGAGGACGTTTGGCGTGCTGTCGAACAAGTTTGACGATGACGTCTACTTATCCGACCACAGGCCTGTCGTTGCGGATGTGGAAATTCCCGTGCTACGGCCAGCCGGCTTTTGATCAGTATCGGAGGAGGCGTGGCCTGAGTGCGATGCCACGCAATCTGGGTATCACAAACCTAGCAGATCTAGACTGCCCGATCCTCCGAGACTCCTGCATGACTAGCATGTTGGACACTGCCAATATTAAAACTGCAAACTCCAAGACAGCGGACACTGAACACACAAGTCTCGAGCTGACAAACGCGCCCTCCCGAAGGTTCCCGCGCCGGACTCTGTTCGTCTCAAGTCGAGAATGAGACCGTTCGGGCAGAGTACGTTACCTGTGGCGCCGGGACGCTTTGATAGTGGCGTCGAGGGAATATGCCTCGAGCGAAAAGGCGGTGTGGTTCCCGGTGTGGTGTCGCGCCTGCGCTCCACAGCCAGCAACCGCCGTCGATCCGTCCGCCCCGAAATATGGTCAATTCAGTCCATTCCTCGAGGGCATGTCCTGTGCATCTTGAGGTCGGGGACTCTACGATTGCCCTGCGATTGCCCAACTATGCACCCATGGCGTGCATCAGATCTGGGGGATCTCATGCTTACGTCGACGTTGATATCGGCAGCGTTCTCAACAGCGACGGCCGAGAACGTAGATTCTCCGGAGCCCCTCCCCCCTGGCTCGTTCATTGTCAAATGGCTGGGCTCCACCCTTGACACGACCACTTGCATTCGACAGCCACACAGCCATGAGAGGCTCCGGGAGGGCCTCAGTCGTTCCCGTTCCGGCATGTCCTCGCGCTAGGCGGGCAAGCAGGGCCGGGGCCACTGTTGAGGAGCATGCGGGAGAAACGCGCAGCTATGTGCAACACGAATGGAGCGCGACACCATCTTCTAAATCCACCGGTTCACCCATGGGTCTGGTTGTCCTGTACGGCAGAGACTGGACATCTCCGCAGTGTCTCTCCCAACGGCACGTCCAAAAAACATTCGCAGGCGGGGTGTGCTTTTGAGCCCGAGCCGGACCTCGCCAATCAGACGGGAGGCCGGTGGCTGTTCGAGACCACACCGGGAGACCACAGCCAATGAGAGGCGCACAGTAACAATCGTGACAGTGTCCGAAGCACCGCATCAACTGCAACGATGCCGATCCGTTGCGGTGCTCGCCAACGGCTAACAAATCTCGAACACGCCCGGGCGAAACAGTACGGCTACACAAAGCGTGACGATGGATCTGGCCCTGGCTGCAGCGCAGCATTCAGCAATGTGATGCCATCTCACATCGTGGTGCGCGGAGCCAGACCCTGCTGGGCAAGAGCAAAGCCATCCGCAGAATGGAGATGGACCGATGACTCCCATTGCCGACCCGGATCCGCCCTATGAGACGAAGCAGCGGGCCCGGTTTGCAGGAGACTGCATTCCAGGCCGGGTGGGTCGCGTCGTGATTGGGCTCTCCGGAGCGGCCTAGTGTGCTGGCCTCCAAAGCCTGCATCGTGTGCAGACTCTGCCAGCGCTGAAGGCAACCGTTTGCTCGCACCGCACCGAGGGCTGTCCAGTCTGGGTCGCGCACCATTCAGTCGATGCTGACGCTGAGTTTTTTTTTTTTTTTTTTTTTTTTGTGCCCACAAGTCGACGAGACACAAACGTTGACGACAAAAACCCGATTTAGCCAAATGATGTCTTCAAATAGGTGAAGGCGCGGTAAACGATTGGATGCCGGTTCGTGTCTGTCAGCATCTTTGACTGTTGATACCCAAAGGCCAAGGCTGTTGCAGGGTCGGGCATGAAATCAGCAAGCAGACTGAAAATTTCAACCGAAAAGGGCACAACGCACCACACACGGTGACGCTCCGTCATCATTGAGTGGCACCCCCCGGCTGGTTTGGCCCTGGAGGTGGATCTCCCGCGCACGCGGAGACTCTCGCAGCCAAAACGAAAACCATGAGCCAAGGGAGGCAGTCTCCATGTCCTCACCCCCTGCGCTGTTGGAGGTTTCGATGCTCGAACCTCGGGATAACAGCACACAGTTGACTCACAAGCGGCGCACAAAACGTCTGCGCCTGTGGTTTGGATTTCAGTGACGGTTGGTGGCACAAGATAACCCTGGCTGACAGGCCCCCGATCACCCAGGCCGTTCAGGGAATCCACTGTAACGGTCGTGGACGGGAAGAAACGAAAGACAAGCTTCTCCACAGTTGGGCCTGAGTGCGTTCTGGCGCTCTGACTCGAAGCGGCGGCGATTTGCACCGGCGCCAACACAAGCACCAAAGCCAGGGGCCGCCCAGTTTCCCAGCTTTGCGGTCAATTGCTGTGTCGAGGATTCCCTGGCCAGCACGCCAGCTGAGCTTCTTCCTTGCTCCCACGCGGTGGAGCTGAGGCTACCGTCTTAAGGTAGCTTCGTTATCTGGGACCGTTCCATTTCTGCCCATGAGGCCCAAGAATCCCATCCTACCAGGGGAACAAGGGAGGTTGACGACGAATTGCCCCGTCTCCAGACCAGCTGGGCCTCGCTTGAATGCCGTCCGGCTGCCAATGCTGGCCGTACACTGCACATCGCCGGCATCGTCACCACGAAGCACTCCCACCACGGTCCTCGGAATCCGATTTCAAAGCCGGCGACGAGCTCGCAACCACAGCCACACCTGCCCTCGGGCTATCGACCACGCTGGCCGGCCATTGGAGTGACACTGGACGGCGGCAGAGCACCCCGGGCAACCAGCGACATCATCTGCTGTCAGGTCCTTTTTTTGCTGCGAACACGCCCCTCCACGTCCCCTGCCAGCACCACCGACCCCACGATTGGCCTCTGCATTTTTCTCCCCCTCAAAAAGAATTGTTCGACTGCGCACACGCCTCCTCCCTCCGAGCGATTCCTCTTGCTCTGTCTCTCTCTCTCTCTCTCTCTCTTTCTCTCTCGCTCAGCAGCCGTAGCATAGCACGGAACGGTGCACAACAAGCCAAAGCAATAAGATGCTGGCCTCGTCCAGCCCTACTTTTGTGCACTTCAACAGACCACATCGCCTCTACTGACGACCGACGGCAATACAATACTGCTCCTGCTCCGTTCGACACCACGCCAACGAACGCATCACACCCAATTTCACACCCCATCCTGGTCGATTCTCATACCCACAAATACGGGCCCTCCCTCCATCAGATAGTGGTCGCATCCCCTTCCGGATCCCCACCGTCCCTCTCCCTCGCCCTCTGTACAAAAAAGTTCCCGCTCCCACCGCACGCTGTTCCCATCAACTCACTACTCTCCAAGAACTCGCAACACACTCACGATTGCACACGCCTCCTCCGAGGCTCATTTGCCTCTACACACTAGTCGCTCGACTACGAGCAAACATACATTCGCCAGCCATCTGACCTCAACGCTATGGCAAGCAACGTTGCCTACTTTCAAGACGCTGAAGACGACGCCATCTCCGCTCTCGAGGGCGCTGAGAGGACGTACGCCCGTTCGGTTGCACCCGGAAGCCCCATCAAACAAAAGGCCAACAGTGCCAGAACCCGCGGCAAAGACATGATGAGGAGATCATCCGCCCAGGACCCAGGTCTCACCGACTCGGACGACACCGTCAACGACCCCACCACGGCCAAGTATGAGCGCCAGAGACGCGAGAGGGACAAGGAGAGGGACAGACCGGAGGAGCGCCGTCGGAGGAAGAAGGACGACCACAAGGCTGCCGACCGCCGCGAACAGGAGAGGCCCACCCCCAAGAAGTCGGCCGTCCGGCCCCCGGTGAAGCACGTCAAGACGGCCCCGGTCGTCCACACGCAACAGCCTGACGAGTACCGGAGGCCACGCTTCGAAGACGACTCCTCGCAGTATGGCATCCAGCCGGCACAGGCACCCCGCCCGAGAGGCATGTCGAACCGACCCAACAGCTACTACGGACAAGGCACCCGGCCGCCCCCGGCGAATGAGCGCTGGTATGCTCAGAACGCCCCGTCGCCGTATGCCCCCTCTCCGATGGCCCCGTCGCCGATGCAGCCGATGCCTCAGCAATCTCCCTTCACGCCGGGCATGCCCTATGCTCATCCGCAGGAATGGGCTCAGCCTGGCGGGATGCCGTACCCCGCGCCGCCGTCTTCGGCAAACGACTACTTCCCACCGCCTCACCATGCACCACCCCCTCAACATGCAGGGCCTCCCCAGCCGGCACCCGCTCCCCAGGGACAGGCCCACCTGGCCCAGCGCTTCCAGAGACCCTCGTCCGCCATGGGGCACCGCTCCATCTCGACGGGCTCGTACGAACACGACCCGTACGAGAAGGAGAACATGCCCAGGCGGCGGTCGGTCAAGATCCGCCCGGCCGAGGACGATCCCCGACAGCTCAGGGACGACCCCAGACAGCTCATGCCGCCGCCACCGCGGCCAAAGACAAGCCAGCCGTCCCGTCAGGCTGTCAAGGGCCCACCTCGCCAGAAGCCAGCCCCCAAGATGCCGCCTCCACGCCAGATTGCACCAGCCAGCTACGACTCTGACACCTTTGACGACGACGAGTCTCTCATCTACCAGCAGGTCGTGCAGTACGAATACGACGACGGTGTCGTGGAACGTCCTCGCGCTCACCGTCGGGGCTCCAGCGCATACAGCCGGGAAGGCTACCACATTGAACCGGCGGCGGGCCGCGCTCGCCGTCACTCGTACATGGCCGCCGCCGACAGCTACCCCGAGCCAAAGGTTGGCAGCTACTCGGAGCACAAGATGGCCGAGGCCCAACACGCTGCCATGGCGTACCAGAACGGCGTCAGCGGCGGCCCTTCGGCGCCGCTGACCGCCGCTGCCCTAAAGGCCAAGCAGAGCAAGAGCAGCCGGTCCAGCGGGAGCAGCGAGAGCCGTGACGACAGCGAGTACCGACAGAGCGCCACGACGCGGACCACGCGATCCTCGGCCATCGAGAGCGAAGACGTTACCATCAAGGTGACCGGCAGCGCCGTTCTCAAGATTGGCGGCGCCGAGATCCAGTGCCAGGATGGTGGTGAAATCAACATCACCCAGCCGAGCCGCAACGGCGGCAGCGACCGGGCCAGCACCGTCTACTCGGACGACCGCCCGACTCGCAGGGACTCGCGTCCGCTGCCTATCCGTGCCCGCGCCGACTCGTGGAACCGCAGCCAGGTCAGCGACTACAGCTATGTTCCGCAGGGCAGGCCGCCCTTCTTTTGAGCGGTCACGATTGATGACGAAGTTGACGAAGCGATGGAGTTTCCTACGATTTCATTGAAGCGAGCGTTTTGCATTGTATCGATACGATTGCTTCCCTTCTCTGCATTGAGGTTGACGCTTCGTCCATACCCCATTGTTGCTACCTTTTTTTTTTTTTTTCCATTTGCATTTCTTATACCATTTGAACGAATCATGTATATGCGGGCTCAGACAGGGAGACTCGAGGACGTATGGAATTTGTATGCTGGGACGCGATAATGGGTCAATGTTTTTTTCCCCTTCCATCTCTCTTTCATTCTGGGCATACGCGGAGGAGAGGCCGTTCTTGGCTACGCCCGAGGTGATGGCTGTCGTGCCTGCGACACTCCTCTGCCCCGACCGCGTGCCGGGGCGGAGCAGTGTGTCGCATTTTCAGCACGGCGTACGAGTTGGGCATGGTGATAGACAACCTGTATGGGCAATCCGGGAAGTTCGCACTTCCTGCGCTATTGGGGAGGGTGGCATGTGGGAAATTGTCATGGCCATCATCGGGATTCGCTTCTAGATCATTTGGGGGATACCATTTTTGTGGTGGCGGCCCGCGAAGGGTGGCCTGGTTGGGGTGGGAAAAAAGGATACGGATAGGTGTTGCGGATGACTTGCCCTTTTCGCGGCGAGACAGATACCCCTAGCATGGCTGAGCCATGTAGGCCGCAATTGAAATGAAATGTTGGAACAGTAACCGCTCTGATCGTCCAATTGTCTCGTGATGGGGTCGTAGACGCACGCCCTCCAGCCCACGAGGGATGGCGATCAGTTGCCGTTCCAGGAAGCCCGATCGACGAGAAGCATTCGCGGGATGCCTCAGAGTTGTGCGTCTGTCACCTTTTTGACTTTCGAGTCCAATGAGACGGGGTGAACGTGTTGGCCGAGCTTGCCCACAGGGGTTTGCAGAGCCCGTCAGCGTGCTGTAGTTGGCGCTGGCGGACGTGACACAGACTTGAAACGGCACAGGAATAGGACGTAGGTCTCTGCTTTGGCGGCGTGCGAGATGGGTCGACAATGTCCGTAGGCTGCGCGGACGGTGCTCAACGTTTAGTTCCGTGCGGGAGCGGGATCCGCCGCCCGTTGCGCCGTTTGCCGTTTCTGTGACGGGGCGACGGAAATGGAAGGTTCGTGGACGGTAGTGATTGGGTGGCCCGGTTGCTGGGCAACGCGCGGGTCTGTTGACTCGCGACGTCATTGGGGGATGGGGGGACGGTGAATGGTGAATGGCGACAACAGCAGATGCAACTCGAGGGAGCGGAATGCAGAAAAAAAGCCTGCTAAATCAGGTCAGCATCCAGTGATACGGGCTCACTGGGAGAGATCCAAAAAAGAAGGAAGCAGGGACCCCGGTTGGCGTATTCCCCCACCAACCACCTCAGTTGTACGCATCCCAGCCACATGATTTTTGTGGTTTCTATAGGAACAACCATCCACCACGCAGCTGGCCAGACAACTCTTCTCTGCACTCTTTCCCCATCCATCCGCAATCTGATTTTCCTGCCCTTCGCCTTCAATCTGAAGTGGGCTTAGCATTCCATCAACACCACGAGATTGTCTCACCGATATCGAATTCCACCCTTTAGCACCATCCATCGTCGCCGAATATCGACACCATGGCTCCGGCCGTCGTCAACGGCCTGGCGCAGCATGCCCGCTCTGTCATCTCGGGCGGGCTCTCGAGCCTTCCGCAGACGGCAGACATCACGGCGAGAGGATTCGACCCGGCCGTCGGCCCTCTCATCGCCAGATCCATCCTCGTCGCCCGTGACGGCACGCCGGCGAAAGAAGACCCAAAGAGCGGCGTCACAAGCCCCGGCGACATCAACAACACGGCCATTTTTGTGCTGTTCGGTCTGATCGGTGCGGCCTTTGTCATCACCGGTATCTGGTTCTTTTTCTGGGCCAAGAACGGCGGGTTCTACTTCAAGGAGGACGACTGGGACGACTACAAGTCGACCGTCCTGCGCCGCAAGGGACCCAACGGCACCATCCTGTCAAACGCCACCAAGTCAACAAAGCTCGGCGGCGGCAGCGTGTACAAGGACTACGACGACAACCAGACCAGCATCTCGGGCACCACGCTGTCGGGCATCACTGCAGGCGCGAGCGACATCGCCGCCCGCGAGAAGCGTGAACGCAAGAAGGAGAAGAGGCGCAGGGAGAAGAAGGAGGGACGCCACAGCGAGAAGCGATCCCGCCGAAACAACGACGAGGCCAGCGTCCTGATTGACGAAGAGGCGGAGCGTGAGGCCAAGCAGCATCTGAGGTCGTACCGCCACGAGAGGCCTGCCCGCGTCGGTGGCATGAACAAGGAGTCGGAGTCGTCTGAGTGGGACGGCTCTACCAACCCGACCGAGTCGTCCGTGTCGTCCAACCTGCTATCGAACCGCGAGACGACGCCCACGTCGACCCCGACCAAGGGCGGCATTCGCAAGGTGTACAGCACGGCAGACCGCAACGAGGAGCGTGAGCGCCAGCGCATCCGCGCCGAGGCCAAGAGGCTGCAAGAGAAGGGCCGCTCCGCCGGCAGTTCCAGACGCGACTTCAGCTTCCAGCGGGCCAGCACCATCGCCGAGGACCAGGCCACCCGCGGATACGCCCTGCCGCCGCCCCAGGAGGAGCCAGAGCCCAGCGTCCCCGGCGCCTGGACCGAGAGTGACATTACCAGCGCCGTCGAGAGCGACTACGGCAACAAGTCGTACCACCACGTCATCCCCGGCCTGAGCAGCCAGAGTGCTGTGAGCAGCGAGTATGCAGACGAGAGACGGAAGAAGAGGCACGCCCGTCGTCACCGTGATCACTGATGTTGACTTTGGGGGGACTGGCTTGGAGACAAATTGATTGGCGAGCATTGCAACTCTTGGCGTTGGGATTGATAATGAGGACTGGGACCATGTAGATTAGCACACACGCGTTCATGTAGATTGACGGATAAACGACTCACGGTATTGTCGGACGTATACAAACAAATCATCCTTCATTCGATCTGCTGGGTTACGTGACGTCGAGGTGAAAACGGAGGCACGCTGTGGCCGTGCGAAAACAGTGCGAACATCTGATGCCCCGGGGACCCGATTGGTAATGGCGGGGGGCAGCGTTCTAGCCCCGCGTCACCCCAAGCGTGAGTGCGATGCACCGCTGTCGGGGCAGTCGCTGCAAACCCCCGGATACCCTTTTCTTCCCCGGAAGGAGCCATGATGTCGCGATAAGCCCCTCCATTCACCCCAAGGAGGAAGCCCCGGTCGCCCCGACGAAAAAAACCAAAAGTATGTTGTTCTCCATGACCAGCGCGGAGCGGAGCACCTCTGTCGCCGCCACAGCAGCCCCGACTGCCCCTCCTTCCACCGCGGCCGCCCGCCGAAAACTCAAAACTGACGAGTGTGTTGAAGTCCACCGACCACCCGTGTCAAAATGGCCGACGACGAGCAATGGAGCGGCATGGAGAGCACCATGGAGGACCCGGAGGAGACCAGGGTCATATTCTGTGCCCTGGACTCGTTTCTGTGAGTCTGGTCTTGTGTGATGTAGTGACCGCAGACTGACATGCGCAGCCAATATGCCAAGGTGGCTCACTTCAACGTCACTCACCTGAGGAGGCAGTCGTTCTACGCGCTGCCCCAGGCCCACTGGCAGATGCTGGCGGCCCCTCCCTTCAACTTCTTGGACACGCTGGAGCGTACCGATGAGGCGATCAACACCAATGCGGAGCTCGCGCGGGCGATTGCGCAAAACGGGCTGCGATCCTGTGGTGGTGTAGACCCTGGCAGCGGAGAGCCCAGGATGCCCGACGAGTGGGTGGGCGTGGCCAAGCACAACGACACCGACAAGGCCCGGAGCACCCTCCGCCAGTTCTTCCGCGATTGGTCAGCCGACGGTGCGGAGGAGCGCCGCGCCTGCTACGGCCCCGTGCTAGAAGCCGTCGCCCGCGAGCGCCAAGGAGCCGCCGCCGCCGCCGCCCCTCTGAAGGTGCTCGTCCCGGGAGCAGGCCTGGGCCGTCTCGTGTTTGAGCTGTGCCGGTCGGGCCACGACGCGGAGGGCAACGAGATCTCCTACCACCAGCTCCTCGCCTCCTCGTACATCCTCAACTGCACGACAGGGCCGGGGCAGCACACAATCTACCCCTGGGTGCACTCCTTCTCCAACCACCGCACCCGGACGAACCACCTGAGGAGCTGCGCGATCCCCGACATCCACCCGGCCTCCGCGCTCGCGGCCGCGGGCGCGTCGGTTGGTTCCATGAGCATGTGCGCGGCAGACTTTCTCTGCCTGTACGCCGACGCCGAGCACGCCGACGCCTACGACGCGGTGGCGACGGTCTTCTTCCTCGACACCGCGCCGAATCTGATACGCTACCTCGAGACCATACACCACTGCCTGCGGCCCGGGGGTGTGCTCGTCAACTTTGGGCCCCTGCTGTGGCACTTTGAGAACAACGCTCCCGGGAACCACGGCAAAGACACGGACGGCGACGGGGAGCACGATTACAACAACTCGTCGGGCATTGCTGACCCCGGCAGTTTCGAGTTGAGCGACGACGAGGTCATGGCGTTGGTAGAAAGGGTCGGGTTCGTCGTCGAACGCCGCGAGACGGGCATCGAGGCGCCCTACATCCACGACCGCGAGAGCATGTTGTCGACCACGTACCGGGCGAGTTTCTGGGTGGCTCGCAAGCCGCGGTAGCATCTTCTGTGTCACAGCGAATAGCATCATAGACGGCATGGTAATACACATTGTTACTGTTTCTACAATTTGGACACGTTCAGCTCCCCACGCTGCCACAGCGATCCTCCGTCAATCGCAATGACCTCGCCGTTGACGTGGGACCCGGCGCGGCTGGCGAGGTAGACCACGGCCCCTGCAATGTCCTCCGGCTTGCCGAGCCGTCCCATGGGGTTGCCCTTGCCGATTTTGTCGGCGCCACCGGCAATCTTCAGCAGGCCGTTCGACATCTTGCTGGGGAAGAAGCCGGGGGCGATGGAGTTGACGGTGATGTGCCGCGGCGCCAGCTCCAGGGCCAGGTTCCTGCCGAGGTGGATGACCGCCGCCTTGCTCGCGCTGTACCCGTACGTGCCCTGCTTCCCGAGCGTGCCGATGCCGAGGCCGGCGACCGACGCCGTGATGATGACGCGCGCCGGGTCGCTCGTGTTGCCCGCCTTCTCGAGCAGCGGGGTGAAGAGGCGGATGGTGTTGAAGACGCCCTTGACATTGAGGTCCATGACCTTGGCAAACGCGTCGTCGGGGTGCGAGTCGAACGCCTGTCCCCAAGTGGCGCCCGCATTGGCAAACAGAATATCGACCGTGGCGGTGTGTTTCTTGACCTCGGCAAGGAGGTGCTCGACGCCCTTGATCGAGGCCGCGTCGGCAGGGACGGGGATGGCAACGGCGCCAGGGCTGCGGTTCGGGAGGGCGTTGAGGGCTTTGCAGGCCTCCTCGCACGCGTCGGCCTTGCGGGAGGAAATGAAGACCTTGGAAGCTCCCGCCTGCAGGAAGCTGTGTTTGTTAGCAAAAGTCAATCGGCGCAGGTAGCTAGACGTACGCTGAAGCGGCGTGCAGGCCCAGGCCGCGGGAACCGCCAGTCACGACGGCCACCTTGCCCTTGAGGGAGAAGAGGGATGGGAAATCTTCCAGCTGAGCTTCGGCCATTTTTGCGTTTGAAGAATGAGTGGCCGCACGACACCGAAAATGAAAGGGGAGGTCGGGATTAATAACCCGGAGCTGCAACGCGCGGACCCCCCGGTCGGTGACGTTTGCGGGGGAATCTTACCGAGCCTCGGCTTGAGCTCCCTCTCAGCTACACAGTGTAGCCCCCGGATTCACCGACCCACACCTGAACGTGGGGTCCGGGAATGGAAGCGTATCACTTTGTAATTGGCATTTTGGCTTTCTCAATGTGCAGTATTTCAGCAGTTTGCTGTAAGGCACCGATGACAAGGGTATTGAGGCGCAGCGACATTCGTCATTTGAATATTGGCAATTTGGTACTAGATGCGACACGAAAATGTAAAAGAGATCCGGACACAGTCTCCCATGGTCTGTCTCCATGCCGGTGCTGGTGCTGTTTTGTGATGCCGTTGAAATCGCGGCAAGTGAAATCAGTGAGAATGTCATAAATCGTCATCCGTAAGATGCAACATGAGATGCAACGTAGAATAGTCTTCAAAAGACTTGAGGTCATCGAGGGGGTGATTTTGCCCTTCGAAGACAACGTAAGTATACTGCCGCAATCGCTTATAGCTGTCGCGGCTTGAACGTCGGGTTCGGTCGAACCCAGGATCGCTGTCAGATCCCTTACAACTTCTGCTCCCAGCAGTAGTCGACATTCGCCCTGATGGTGGGGATTTCATCCTTTACGATGCTACCGATGAAGAAGACCTTGATGTTGTGTTCAATCGTGGTGAGCTTTGCGTAGTTGACGCGCGACTCTTTCGAAAGCCGCTCTCCCTCAATGTTGAGTCTGGCTTTCACAGGGGGGAATCCGAGTCCCGGTTCCCTCGGGAGCTTGTAGGCGCTCCGATTCCTCTCGTGGATGACGCCGTGTTTGAGGGGCTTTACGCCGCTCTTTCTGCAGCCTCTGCCTCCGTATGTGAGAATCGGCCTGTCCTTGTCAGTGGATGTCCCGGTGTGGAAATAGGGTCTGCTCACACGCAGGTCGAGTGGCCCTCGTCGGTTGCGACCACGATGAACCGTCGAGGTCCGACGTGGAAGTGGCCGCCCCACGGATCCTTCATTGATTGCTTGTCCGACATGGTCGGTGCCGCTTGCGCTGTGCTACCTCGAGGTTCGGACCACACGATTTTGAAGATCTACAATGTCAGCGCGAGAAGCACGGGGATATCGGACCACTCACTGCCCCAGGCTTAAACTTGCTCGACGGTTCAACTCTGTAGCCTGTTGATTGTTAGTGTGAGCTACAGGCAGTGGCCATAGGCATATGCGTACGAGGATCCAGTCTTTCGCCATACGCGGCGAGCTCTTGGGCGCCGACAGGGCCCCCCAATGCTTTTGGTGTGACCGTACCATCGTCGTCTTCTTCCGGCGAGTAGGCCCCTGTTTGTGTCAGCCACAGCCACCAACTCGAGGGCATTGCCATACCGTATCCCGAATCGGTTGACGATTCACCTTCGTTCGCGTAGCCGAAATTATGGGAGTCGCTCGCTTGCATGGCCTCAATCTCCTCCGGTGCAAAGTCCTGTTGGGGATCGCCTGAGATTGTCAACACGGTTTGCGATGCGGATTCAGCAGGCATACCCTGGTAGGCATCGGCTTGCGCATACTCCGTCGAGTATGCCGTGTTTGTATCGGCGGGAAGTGCTGTACGGGGTTAGTGTTTGTGCTTCAATCTTCAATTCTTCTCTTACGCTCTGACTCTGCTTCGTAGGCTGGCTGTGCAGTCTCCTGTTGCGCGCCGAAGAAAGGGTCTAGAGGCGGAACCTCATCGGGGGTTGGGTCTGGATCGCCAGAGGTGTCGGGCTCGTCTGCTTCGGCGTACTCAGTCGGCTGCTCTTTTGAGCGTTTGCTCCTCTTCGTCGTATCTGCGTTGCGTTAGCCGAGTAGCAAAACGCGGCCAACAGACTAACCGTGACTGCTTCCAGCCTGTGACCCGTACGCATAGCCATAACCGCTGTCGGGAGTGTCTGACAAGGACAAGTCGTCCAGCCCATGCTGGATGTCTATCTCGGCCTGTTGGCGGGGTGCGGCCTCGTCCTGAGGCTGGGCACTCGACGCCCCCTCGTCCCACTTGTACTCGGTCTCGCCTGTGGCTGTTAGATTCTTGTCCCAGCACCCAAAGTTCCCACTTACCATTTCGCTTCATGCGGTAGCAGTAGTACTTTGAATACTCTGCAGACCACACCCAGTCGCTCCAGGGACTACCACCACCGCCATCATGCTTCGACTTATGTTTACTGGAGGAGCTATGCTTCGGCATAGTGGCATCGCGGGTCTACACTTTATGTGTGTCCCACTAGTGAAAAGTGCCGATCCGGGGGGGGGGGGGGGGGGGGGGGGGGGGGAAGAGTCCACAGCAAGTCGGGTTCGGGAATCGGGGGAGGAAACGGGTCCTGATGAAAGGGCCAGTTGAGCCGCAATGCAGAGAAGAGACAATCAGACGTCGATAGGCAAGTCGGGCCTGGAGACGTCGGGGCCGTACGGAGGATAAATGCAGCAGGCCGCGGGCTTAATTGGTGGCAGCTGCTGCGCAGGAACGCGTGACGTATCTGGAGAGATGTGACTGGCGAAGACTGGCGAGAGAGAGCGAAGAAGGGGGTGGTGGTGGGATAGGATCTCAGCAGCAAAAGTCCTGCATTGCGTTGCCTTGCATAGCACTCCTCGGTCGTCAGTCCCAAGCCGGAGGGTTGGTGATCCCAAGCTTGAGTCAGAAGAGAAAGAGAGATGGAAGACGGACGGAGGAGGACAGAACGAAACAACGAGAGAGAGGGTGTGGAACGGCACGTCTGCCATATCTTTCCGGCTCTAACCCTTGATAAGAGCATGGCTCTCGTCCATCCCGCTATCCGCTTTCCCACTCGACGTGGAGCAGCAGGTAGCGGAATAGACGCCAGCTCTTGTCGCCATGAGGTGGTCTCATAAGGTACTGGCGTCGGTAGGGTAGAGAGGAGAGGAGACAGACGGAGAGGAGAGACTAGAGTGACACCCCCTGGCGCTGTCGTGCGGACGACTGGGGCATGCGCATCCCCTCTGTATGAAGGCCCGAAGGAGGGCAGGGCAGGGCCGCTGGCGGTAGGTTGTAAGCAGCGCGAGATGTAATTTGGGTACCGGGTACTTACCAAGATGTAGAGGACTGGGAAATGGCAAAACGCAGACGACAGAGAGCAGGCTGTGGTTCTCGTGCGGGTGCGTTTATTGCTGGTGCAGAAGTGGAAGTGGTGTGGCTCATTCCCACCAGTAACAAGGCGGGTTGATGTCGATAAACCCCGCGCTGCTAGTGACTCTTCACGTCCACTGTCACCTGTGTCCACCAGCCAGTGGAGTGGACCGCCGAGACTGAGGGCCCCCCCACGGCAGCAAGCGACTCCATTAGCAGAGCTACTGACACACCTATCGCCAGGGGGAGAGACCGCTAGTGCCCGCGAGGCAGGTGGATCCGTCTACCGAGAACGTGTGGTGTCCCGGGTACGGTGCCAGGTGCTGGTGCTGGTGCTGGTGCTGGTGCTGGTGCTGGTGCTGGTGCTGGTGCTGGTGCTGGTGCTGGTGCTGGCGCTGATGCTGTCCTGTCTTTACCAGCCCAGCGTTGTTAGGTTGTCTGATGCTCGGTCAGCGACCATCCCGGGTTGCACACGTTGTGTTCCCGCGGCATGCATCTCAAATTAGCCAGCCTGCCTGCCGCACGTCCGCAGGGAGGAAAGCATTCGCAGTACGAGTAGCAGCAGCTGTGCAGCGCGTCCTGCCGGGGGGGGGGAGGAAGGCTCCTGCAAACGAACAGAGCCGCTCTCTCGCTGGCTCGCTCGCTTCACTTTTTTTCAGTCAAGGGCACAAACCCACGCGTCGTCGACTGATCCCTCGCCAGCTCCTGGAGATATCGTCGCCTCGGACCTCCGTCACACTCGTCGTCGCTGCGGTGTCCCAAGGCGATGGCAGATAATGGAACAATATCACGATCAGTACGCACCTTAGCCCGTCCTCATGGCTGCCGCAGACGCCCCCGACCGTCAGTCCTTACCTTCGAGCCCGTCGGGGCATGGCCCGTCCGGCGAGAATGACAGGTCATCTGACACGACACCCACGAGACAAGTCGTCGCGCTCGACCTGAGTCCGCCGTCGCCATCGACATCACGTCCTCCATCTCCATCTCTGCAATCGGACAGCATCGTTGAACACTCGCTCACTCCGCCGGCGCGGTCCGGTCTTGTTTCCTTTCCCCGCCGCGATGACGGTCGATCCAGAGTGCCCGGCCCGCGTCCTCCGCCTCGCGACGCCGGTCCAAATTCCAACATGTCAAAACCTCCTCCGCCTCCACCACCACCGCCCCCTGGGAGCCGGCCGGCAAGCATCACACATCCCCGTCCACCACCACCTCCGCCGCCTCCGCCTCACATGGCACGGCGGAAGAAACCCCTGGCCGGTACCATGCCATCATCTCCGCCCCTGTTGCTGTCTACAGAAATATGGCAACAGCCCATCACGTCGGACTCTGGGGCCAGCTCCGACGAATCTGACGACTACTTTGATCAGCAGAACCGGACGGCCTTTCCCCCCCTCATGCCCACCGTCCAGTCACGCAAGGCTGTGGAGAGGGACAGGAGAAAAATCACAGACGTAATCACGAACAAGGTCTCGCGCCTCGCGCACTCTCGCAGTCCCGTTCCCAGCTTGGAGTCGGACGCATCGTCTGTGGCATCCACCATCTCGTCAGGGGATGACGGCGTGCAACATTTGTGGGTTCTGATGAAGGAACGTCGCCAAAAAGTCTACGGCATCAAGCAGGAGATGGCCGGGCGACGCAGACATCTTCGCGAGCTGCGTCGGAGGAAAGACGAAGCCGACAATGCCTTCATGAACATGCTACGCCCCATCCTCATCAGGGGTCGGCGGAGTACGCTGGGCACGTTGGACGACACCCTGGACAAGAGATTCGCCGACATGCAGAAGCTGCGCACCGACTACCACTTCTTCGAGTCGGGCTACGAAAATCTCGAGGTCAGTCTGGACGAGCTGGAGGAAGATCTCAACAACATCGAGACACGCTTCTTCAGCATCTTGGCCGCCGGCAGCACGAGCGCCGGGCAGGAATTCGAAATGGAGGACTCGGACGACGACGAGCTCGCAGAGCAGTCAAGCATGCCGTACGACTTGATGGGCATATCTCGCCACGGGCCCACCGAGGAGGCTCACCCGCTGTGGCAGGACCTCGTATCCGCCATCGGAGACCTGGAAAACGCCAAAGATGAGTACGGCGACCTCGTTCTCATCCACGACCAGTACGCGTATGGCATCGAGGTCAAGAGGACTGCGGGAAAACGGCCCAACGCGGACGAGAGTGAGTTTATTGACGGCTATCCCAGCGAAGAACGCGAGAAGCGGGAGAACGTCGACCGGCTGGCGGAGGAGGTAAAACGGCTGAAGCAAATCTGCGAGGAAAACGGCGCGATGAAGAAGCATCCCTCTTTTCGGATAGCGTACGCTCTCGACCCTGGCATTGGAGAAGACATGTCCCTCGACGATCTGGGGACCAAGACGGGGAGCGTCGCGCACCCTCGGTTCCCGGAGCTCTTGTCCTGCCCGGACTACCTGCTCCGCCCAGAACCTCTCACGGCTCTCGGCAACTTGAGGCGGGCCGTGAGGCTTCCGGCGAACGACCCGACCAAGAAGCGGCAGTTGCACGCAGCCCAAAAGGAGTACGCCATTTCCAGGCTGATGAGCGAGTTCAAGGGGGACGACAAGGCGGATTTCGTCACCCGGTGGCTTCTGGACCAGCTTAGAACGTCGCCCCTTGCCGTTGAGTTCCTGTACACAACGTTCGTGCACGAACACCGGCTGAGGATCGAGAACCGACACCGATGGCAGCAGGACGTCCTCTTCCACTGGTGGCGGGACGGCGCTGTCAAGTCTCGCGACGACTTCATCGGACCGCTCACCGGCAGCGGCATGGCATCCGCGGCGCAGGGCCTCACTCGCAATGTGTCCGCAGAGGTCGTCGAAAGCCCCCCGCATCGTCGGCAACCTCACAGACGCCGGCCCAAGATGAAGAGGAACAGGTGCTGTCAGACACGAGGGGCCGACAGATGGAAGTCTATTGAAATTACTTTGTTAGCGAACGACTCAGATTCAGGTTTACTTTGGTTTATTGGCAAGCGTGTGTCTCAGCACGATGGCGGACACAGAACGGCATCGGTAGAATTGTTCGGGTTGGACGCATCTGGTTTTCATGTCCTTTTCAACCATCAGGCGGCTTTTTGATACCCCTTTTCAGACTGGTTTCGTCGTACCGGACTCCGTCGCGTCGCAGGATTGGCTTGCATTTTTGTGTTGATATTTTATGAAATACATGGGGACTGTTCACAATGTGTGTGTGCCCACTGGTTCACGGGAAACGTCGTGCTAATTAGCACCATGCCGCGCGAAGCTAGAGGCCGTTTCGGCTCGTGTTCTAGCACTCAACACCACCCGCCTAGCGCGGCGCGGGATCTTAAAAAGAATCCCCACACTATCCTCGGGACGAGCCATGGCGACTCGCGAGAACGGCCGAGCAGATGCGCTGACAGGTATCGGGTACATGTTCGCTATCGGCTTCGAGGCTAATGCACCTGCGTCTGTAAAGGGTGAGGGCCGCAGCATGTGATTTCAGACGCGCACAAGGTCCCGCTCGGCTGCATGGGAATTTGGGAATTGTCTGCATGCTCGCGGGGTTGCAATTTGGTTTCGCTCTTTTCTTTTCTTTTCTTTTTTTTTTATCCCGTCGTTGGTGTTGGCTCCCTTGTGTTTCTTCTTTTTCTGACGAATGGCGCGATAGTTTTCCCCACGGCCAGAGGAGCGGGTTGCAACCATGGGCGAAACGATTCATGGATGGAACGAGATCAGCGCCACACACAGCAACCACCTCGCGGAACTTGGCCAACCAGCCGTTGTAAACAGAGGCAGTCCATGTGGTGTTTTCCTTTGGAATTTCAGAAGCGGCGGCGGCTGACGGAGGCGCCGCCGACGGTTGCCTTGTGGGATTTGGCAAATCAAAAGACCGTAGGGCTGAAGAGGACGACGCAAAGAGAGAGCATGTACAATTCCATAGCGGGCAAACCTGCCGTCGGAATTCCAATGTGAGATCGACTACGTCGACGACAGGCGGGAGGGCGCCGGCGGTGGTGCCACGTTGGGGAGTCATCTGTGCCGACGGCAAGGACCGACGGATAGGCAGGCTCGCGCCGTGGTTGCGCTGCATCGAGGATGGAGGGTGAGATATGTTGTCATGATGTGTGTGTGCGTGTTCACGGGTTTGCTTGGTGATGCTCAGCCTGATTTTGTAAGGGACGGCTTTTCCCTCCGCGGTTCTGAAAGAGGGCAATCGCATCTTCCGTCGCGGCCGACACTTCGAAGCAGTCGCGCCCAGCCAGGATCATGGAAAGAAAGAGACGTGCTCACGATGCAGTCGGGGGCCCCCGGCAAGCTAGAGTGTCTTGAAAGTTGTATCGCTCGCCCCAGCCCTACGAACCCGATCAAGCGGGTCAGCTAGCTGGCTCGCGCTGCAGGCAAAGCGCTTCTTCTCAAGGGAAACGGTTTGGCAGAGCCTGCCGCAAGTTGTAGAAGGCAACCTAGCCGGGAGCGGCTTGGCTCGGGGCGGTGAGCGTGGTGGCGCTGTGTGTGGTTTGAAGCGGCCGCGATTGCTGTGAAGCTTTTTGAAACGTGCGAGAGAGGTGGGGAAACGCGCGGCAGCGGCTTGCTTAACTCTAAAAGGCAGTTCTTAGCTCAGGGAGTCAAAATGAAACAAGCTTTGGTCGTCGTGAGTTGGACAACACCGAGAAGCCTGCATCATGGAACAACATTCAAAAATAAATCGGCCACTTCTGTGCCATACTGTGTTGCCTCGTGGGTGAATCGAACACCCGATCTCCTCATTACTAGTGAGGCGCTATACCACTTAGCCAACAAGGCTTGGTGACTAATCAATGGAAATGACAGATTAAGATCCACTTCGACACCCGCCCTGGTCTGCACCATGCTACCGCGATGAAATGCAACTCATGTATTCACCCGTAGGCTAACGCGCACCAAACAGCCGCTCGCGCCTCTAATGTCGCCGTTTTCGGCATGACTAGATGTGGTATGTGTGTGGTGGTTAATATACAGTGGTATCTCCTCCGTGGGTAGCAGCCTCCAATTAGCCTATCCGAGACCCAGGAGCTCCAGGCCCCGACGCCGGAAAGATGTGTGTGTTTGCGTGTCTGTATGCACGGAATACTGTCCATGGTTCGCATGTGTGATGTTTTTTCGGCTTAATTACCATCTCCACCGTGGAGACTGGTTTATCCTTGTATTGTTGATATTCATCCGCCCTTACGCCACCGTCCGTCGCCTGAACAAAATCTCCGCGTTGGGATCCGGCGACTTGCTCATTACCATGACCATGGGTTTCGGTCTCGTCTCGCCGTCCTTGAGCTTGATGTCGTAGTTGAGCAGGAAGTACGCCAAAATCATCTTGATCTCGTTCCCTGCGAAGAAGCGGCCCGGACATGCATGCTTGCCGGCACCAAAGTTCATGTTGGTGTCGCTGATGCTGGTGAACTGCCACCTGTTTGCGTCCTCGTCGGACTTCTGTCGTAGTTTGTAGAAGCGCAGCGCGTCGAACGTGTCTGGATTCTCAAAGTATCGCTCATCGTGCGAGATGCCGGCCTGCGGTGCCAGCAGCTTGGTGCCCGAGGGCAGGTGGGTGCCGTCCGAGAGGTCGATTGGCTTGATGACCTTGCGGATGAAGGAGGCTGCGGCATGTTAGTCTGACGCAAAGACATGGGAGACTGCCCACTCACTGATGTTGCCGGCGAGGCGCTGGGTCTCCTTCATAAAGCTGTCCAGCTTCTTCAGCTTGGCCATGCTCTCTTTCCTCGCCCACCCGTGCTCGACCTCCAGCACCTGCCGCGCCTCCTCGCGAAGCATCTCTTGCGCATCGGGGTTGGCTGCGAGGTCGTAGATGCAGTCGGTGACAAGGTTGTTTGTCGTATGGATCGACGCGGCCGCGAGGATGAGCTGCAGGTGCGCCTGGGCCCTGATATCCGTCTTCTCCTCTGCAGGCAGCGATTCCACGAGCCATTGGATCAAATCGTCGGGGGTCTGCTCACAGCTGGGCATCTCCAGATCCCGCAGCCGCTCCTCGATGACGGGCTTCAACATGTTGCTGGCGAGGTCGACGTCCTTGGTGATCTGCCGCAGCTCCGACACCATGTACTGCCCGACGGGCCGTGCCCACTCCGGGAAGAGCTGCATCTTGACCACGGCGACAAAGACGTGGATGGCAAAGTTGATGCTGATGTCCATCCACTTCTCTTGGCGGTTGATGTCAGATCCCACAAAAGCCCGGCCGCTGATCCGTGCGATGGCGCGCAGCGCAAAGGGCTGGAACTTGACTGGCGTCCAGTCTAAGGTTGGTTAGCACGAACCGGGCACGTAAGGTTTGGAGCACGACATACCCTTGCAGTCGGGGAACTCGGTGGCCACGACGTACTCGAGCTCGCCCTTGAGCTGTGGCACGAGCCTGGCCAGGTTCTGAGAGAGCTTGCATCGGACCAGAGTCGACAACAGATCCGCGTGGGGGCCCAGCGTGAAGTTGGTGTATCGACTCAACATGGCCTCATCGACGGCCTCCGTCGCGCTGAGGACTTCTTCTGGCAAGCTTCTCAGCTCGCCGATGAGTCGCGCGGGGATGAGGACCTGCAGGCCTTCTGTCGCCTTGATCTGGTAGACGGTATCGCGGAACTAAGTGCACAGTCAGCCACGGTCACCGCCAGCGCAATTGAAGAGCCTCACCTTGCCGTAGCTGTCGCGAACCAACGTCTCTGCGTCAAACATCCACTTCGTCTTCGCCGCCTTGTAGAACGGCATGGGCAGCTTCTGCTTGCGCGATTGCAGCAGCCACGCAACTACCAGCATCGCGCTGATGGCGACGTAGTAGCTGATGTGCTTGCCCCCCGGCACCACCTGGGGCAGGTTGAGCTCCATGGGCATCGACGACATTGTGGCTGACTGATTCATCGGAATGGACGTCTGGATGAAGAGAAAGAACGAGGACCAATCCTCAAAATCAAATCTAACAGGGTATCAATCCAGCACGCCAACACGACCAGAAGAAAACAAGGTACAACGCCGGCGAGGCGGTTCAAGTCGAATTCGGATCGAGATCAGGTCGCAATGAGAGTCGTCTGCTGATGGAGACTTCCTGGGGCGTAGAGGGAAGTATGGCGACGACTTAGGTATGTCTTCAAGACATTGGCCATTAGAATCCAAGAGTACCCAGCCAGGCCCTGCGGAGGGTCGACGATGCGATGATGGCGTCAAGGTTGGCGGCTCCAGGAAGTGGGAAAAGTCAAAAAGGACGAATGACGACTGTCCAAGTCGGGATTCCAAGTTCCTGTGGCCGCGTTTCCCGTCCGTCGTCCCCGTCTCTTCTTCTCTCTCTCTCTCTCTCTCTCTCTCTCTCTCTCTCTCTCTCTCTCTCGCAAGCGTCGTCCAGCGTCGTCGTCGAGTTCGGTTTGCTGAGCGTTGTTGACCGTGTCCTGTCGTTACTACCCTTGGTCCAGGAAGAAATTCAGAAGCCCAGACGCCAGGGACGGTGCAAAGGGACGGGAATATTCAATGATAAAAGTAAAACCCAAAGAGCAAAAGACGAACGAAAGACAAAAAGAGAGAAGGGGTAAAAAAGGATAAAAGTCGGGAATCGATGCTTGTCTGCCTATGCCTGTTTGCATCGCAGTGTGTACCTTGCATCAGCAGCAACGGCGGCGCGCGCAAGTGCACACACCAGAAACACAGACGACATGCAACGCAAAGCAGGCCTTCCCGCTTCCTTCCCGACAGCAGCGCAGGACGCTACGCAAGCCATTCCCGACCTCCCATCGGTTCTCATCGGGGCGGCGGCCTGGAGACCTGTGACCTGGAGGACCCAGGACAAAGGCAGGGACCGCTAAGCTTGACCTTGCGCCTGGGCCGGGCACGCTGGGTGAAATCTGGAGGGTTTGGGAGTTTGGACCGACTGGGACGTGATCGACTTCTGCTTCCTTGGGCGTCTCTGGCGGTTTCGCGGACTTGCCAGGCGCATCTGAAACATGGATGGTCAACAGGAGTCATTCGGGAGCAGCCACCTCCGGATTTTTAGCTTGCTGCCCACCCCGTGGCTCCGAAGAAAGAAAAAAAAAACCAGAGCCCCAAACATGTTCCTGTTGCTGCTGCTGATGCGGATGTTTTAATCTGCCGTCATTGCGCTGTGGCAATTAGGCGCAGTTGAATCATTCAACTGGGTGGTAACGTTTCTCCCAACCGTTGTTGGTCTGTCTCCTTCGTCTCCCGGCCCAAGCAAAGGTAGATGGAAATAAGTGATCGGATAAGATAAAGATCAAGATAAGGTATTCTGTAACCAAAATGTGAGGTACCGACGTCTCAGACAGGCGTCTTAGGTAATCCCTTTCAGGGGCGCGAGAGAGAGAGAGAGCCCCTTCGATACCTGCGACCTGCCCCCAAGTATCCTTCAGCCTCATCACGGCCAATGGGATACCTCAGTGCACCTTCCCCACCTGCCCCTTCTGGCACGGATGCTGGCCCGACAGGGGCTTTCTCGGCTCGCTTACTGGCCGAGACGCGCCAGAAATTGTTAGTGTAGCGCAACTCCTCCACATTCATCCCATCTCCGACCATCTTCTGACCTCAACCCACCTTCTCGAAGCGCCGCCCACGACTCCCAAGAACCAACTATACGCTTCACAGTAAGCTTCTTCGACGCTTGCGCGGACCTCCTTTCCCTCGGATCTGCCTGGTCCTGTCCTGTTTTTTATGGCCCCCCCCCCCCTCCCACCAATGCAACGCAACATCTCTGGCAAACCCGAGATTCGCACGCTCGATAATGAACCAGCCTATAGATCTTGCTGCAAGCCAAGTTCTAAACTCTAAACCAAGGAGTCCGACATCTCTCGCTGCCCAAGGATTTCGCCTGAGCCGCTCCCCAGACGCCTTCACTGCCGTACAAACGACATCAAGCATCCCACGACATATCAACAGCCCTGCGTCTCGGAACCTGCCGCTGGGCTGTCTTTGCGGCCGCCATGGGCATGGGCGTCGCTGTCTCCGGCCGCCCTGGAGGGGCTAGGAGGGCCTTGGATGGCGCCGTCGTCATCCCCATTCCCTGCGACTGATCAAACCTGCACCTCAACATCCCCGTGCTCCTGAGTACGCCAGCAGGAGCACACATTATCTAATGCCTCGCTGCCCTCGGCTTCCAAGAGAAACGCATGGCCTGCCAAGATGATGTCCAAGAATAGGCACAGGGGTTACCCTCCGCAAGGCAGGATTAAACGAAAACCCGCAATGCTTAGCTGTTTGCTTGCCTGTCATCGTCGCCGGCTCGTTCCATCCATGTGTTCTAGCAGCTGCCCGCGCAGCACCAGCAACGAGCCGCAGGGATGGCGATGCACAGATATTGCCTGCCCATCTGTTACCGGACTTCAGGCCAGGCGGTTTGCGCTGGTGGCCGCATGTGCATGGCCTCCCTCCTTCTCCAAACAATGAGGAATCGAATGGATCTGCACGGTAATCTGCACGCTAGGAACCTGGCTCCCGCAACCTTGAGCGCGTACGACACGCAGTCCACGTCAGGGAGGCGGCCTGTTCCTGCACGTCGTTCTGGTTCTCCTGGAACCCCGCTTCAGGATCGTCGGGGCCGTCGTCGAGTGACGGGCTTCGAAAAACATGCTCACCTGTTATGCTACAGCTCCCCATGACCATGCGGGTCTCTCTCCGCCAAGACGGTATCCGGCGAGAAGCTTGTTGCAGTTACACATTTGAGCCCGCCAAAGTCGGGAGCGGTGCCGTCGTCGGCTCCGAGGAAGAGTGCGTGCACAAAACCCCGTGGGATTTCTTTCACAGTCTCAAGTGCCGACCAACAACCTGCAATGCAACTGGCAAACGGTTTGGATCTGAAAACAAGAAGCGGTTCGGCCGCCGTCGGTCCGTCCTGCGCCCTGGTCAGATGGCCCGCAACAGTCTCCGATAGACATTGTCTCGCGGCTCTGCTGCTACAATGCGCGACTTGGGCTGATGTTTGTGGAGGGCACTGGCCGGACTCGTTGGGGGATGCCTTCTCGACATGGCATTGTGCGTCTTTCCCTCAAATGGAAATCCAAACGAACACACCTGAACTTTTGCATCTGAACCCGATCCCAAGTATCGGCTACGTAACCGGACGAGCAATATTGACTCGCTGGTGACGCAGATTGATGAGGGCACAGCACAAAAATAAACCAGCCTCGCATCGCCTCGTCTGTCGCCATCCAGCCGGTTTGTTTATTCGATGCTGCTCAGCCACAGGAACGGTCTGGCCCGGTATCAAAACAGCGGCCGTGACGTTGCCGCAGTTGGTTGAGCCGCACGCACGCACGCACGCCGAGGAAAATGTTTCCAGAAACGGTATTTGACAAAAACGTCTTGGCCCCACACCGAATGCTCCAAAAGAGAGAGAGTGCGCGTTTGCACTCACGGCAAAAGATGAAGATGCGGCCAGTGTGGATTGAACACACGACCTTCAGATTGATTGAATGAAGTTTCCCGGATCACGATCCGCTTCAGTCTGACGCTCTCCCAACTGAGCTATGTCCGCCACGATCTTCGGAAGATGCCGGGCGCAATGAGCGATATAATGCCTCGTCGAGCGGCTGTCACCCACTTCTTGCCCACATCGCCCATGTCATTAAGGTAGTCGTGCAACCTCTTCGGCTGTTGAGGTCTGGACACCGCCGAGTCAGCCTCCTGCAGGTATGGCATAAGAGCAGAGAGACAACTTGACTTGCGATTGCATCTCCTCTCGTCTGTCTCTACAGTCTCGAGTTCGCGTCGTCTTCTCTCCCAGCCATCTGGAATCTGGGGGTACGTGAACCCTGGACCCCCGAACCCCACCCATCCGCTCCGCCCACCGCCTAGCTCACGATGCGCTGCCCTAAGTGGTTCCCTGCCCACGAGGCCTTCAACAACAACTGGTCTGGTGGTGTAGTTGGTTATCACGTCAGTCTAACAGGCCGAGCGCTTCTCTGAATGCCCTCGCCTGGCACACTGAAGGTCTCCGGTTCAAGTCCGGGCGAAATCATCTTGTGGGCGATTGGTTTAGTGGTATAATACTCGCTTAGCATGTGAGTGGTCCAGGGTTCGATTCCCTGATCGTCCAGCTTTTTGACGTCGTCCTCGACATGAGGTCCGTCTCATGATTTGCGTTGTTCTTTTTTTTGATATTCGGGCGCCTTCCGGGACTGACTCGGGGGACGGGCTGGCTGGCACCGAGTTGCTGCGGGTGGAAACAATACCCGATGGCTTGGTTAAACTTGAGACTGGTTTCCGAAGCTTGTGACCGCGTCGTGCCGTCTCAAAACAAAGGCCTCGACGCGCCGTCGAGACAGTCAATGCCCACTGGCAGTTTTGTGTGTGGTTCCAAAAGAACAAAACGTGATCGAGGAAACCTTCTTCGAAGCTCGTGTCAAGAACTCACCGACTCGTGGCCCATGGCTGGTGCTGCATCGCGCGACCCGTGAGACCCTGACTGCGGGAACCAATGCGGGAAGAGAACCACCACTCTTTGGGACGGCTGGAAAGGGTCTCTACGACACGGGCCAGCTCGACCATTGAGCAAAACGTAAATCCCCTCCTCGCTGTCGGAGAATTATCTGCTGTTCTCGTGCCTCCAGATGATCCGACTACCGCGTAGAATGCGGGGACGCGCGTCTTTGAAGGGTGCTATTCCTGGATCGCAGCCATCTTCGGTTTCCGGCCGCCCTGCACTCGCATGGTCTCCTTGGCTGTTCAAAGACGGGGCTGTCGACCTGAGCAGATGAAATGGTTTTGGAGATGTCCTCACAATGCCCTCCTTGTTGCTGGCGCGTGGTGGTGGTGGCGCATGGGCACGACAACGGCCGGAGCATCATTTCCCGACTGCTGAATTGAGTGCCTTCATTTCATTCAGCCGCCACTCGACGATTTGGTCTGTGGCCCGGGAATCCCTCATTGGAATGGCTCGGGTTGGCAGCTCGTCCGTATCAATACATCAACAACTTTTGATGAACATAAATGCTGATGACTCTGGACGAACGGGATGTAACTGGCCTATGCAGATCTGGATGGCGCAAAAGCATCATACCACCCTGCAGCTGTTGTTCCGGGAAATTTCGACGAGCTTGCTTTTTCCTCTGCGTTCCGTTAGTCAGGCTTGGCTTTCGACTTGCATACGTTGACTCGCAATTCCGTCTCTTCTTCGGAACTGCGAGGCGGTAAATAAATCAAGGAAGGTCGTAGACGAAGAAGCCCGGGCTTTGTTGCCCGAGTCTGGCGAGGGGGCCTGCTTGTATTTGCTTCCTGGTCTCAGCAAGAGCTCCCAGTCGAGTTTGCCATTCATATGTGCTGTCTCAATGCGATTCCTTCTATACGTGAAGCCAGACTGACGACATGGCACACGGCGAATCGAACAGCGGTCGCTTCGGGCACATGATGGGGGCGGCGCAAGTTGTCTCTTTTCAACATGCTGTACAATGAACCGGCGGCATTGGAACTTGAAGTCACAGCCATTAACGAACTGATCCGTTTGCCAGTTGCAACATTTCGAGCAGCGTGCCATGGACGCATCGCCGGGCTAACGTCTGCAAACCAACACCACCAGCGCAGCAGTTTGATCTTTACACCGAGCCTAGAGCGAATCTCCTGCGCTCTTCGTGCGAGTGCCGAGCCGCTCGGTCCGAGTTTGATCGGTCGATAAGCAGAAAACGCCTGCGGGTACATTGGAAGGCCAGATCGACGAACATGACCGTCATCTCGGTTCTCCGGCTTCCAGAAGCTCTCCAGACGTATCGAAATGATTGTGAGCCAGGGGTTCGACGACAGCCTGTTTCAACCAAGTGGCTGGAAGAAGAAGGCTGGCATGGTATGCGTCCAGACGTGCGGTCCCGGAAGCGTCCCGAAATGACCGGGCAACGGTCGCAATAAAGCCAGACTTGGTTCGAGCTAGGGGCCTTTATAGACCGGCAGCTAGGACAATGTCCCCGGAAACGCAGGAACGCGTGCTTTTCATAGCGGCGTTCCCATCGGTGTGGAGAGTCAAGTAGCAGTTCTTTGCACTGTGAGAGATCGACGGACCGGTGGACTGCCTGGAGGGAGCTTCACGTGTGAAGGCGAGGATGCTGGGGCCGACAGGGAGGCCCGACGATTTCAGGGGTCTGATTGTTGGGATCAGCTTGACGTGATGGCTACGCAGCAGTTGCCTTTGAATACGGTCTTGAGCGCAAGAAAAGCAACGATGCTGCAGACTGGCATTGAGAGCACGGGAGCGTCGGTTGGAGGTATGCGGCTGACGTCGAGTTGTAGAAGCAATGTGCCCGACGACAGCGGTTCTGGCTGTCATTTGAAAATTTTCAGCTGCTATTGCAACCGCAAACAAGATTCTATTCGAGAGTCTCAAGCCAAACCCGTTGGGGCACCGGGGAAGCAGGACTGCGAGCCGGCAATTTGTGGTTGGGCGCGCGGGACAGGGCTACGGTGGAAATTTGCCTTTCCGATCAGGTGAGCGGTTGGGTGGGTGGCCGTACGGAGGTCGCGGTCAAAAGTAATCACACACTCCCCCCTGCCACAGTGTTGTCGTCTCCTTATCTAATCTAGAGTAGATCTCGGCTAATAATCGGCTAGCGATAACAGCTATCTAAGCTAATCTATTGGTTAGAAGTGCTTATATAATCCAAATACAATAGCTTATCGGAGTGTACTAACCATAAACGGAGCGATCGTCTACAGTGTGTAGCGCGTTGCTGAGCGGGAACCTAGCACGGCTTTGGGGACCCCTGTATGTGTGAATACTTTTGACCGCGACCTCCGTAGTAGCGAGGCGTTGATCGGGCAATCAGTTTGATGAGAGACAAGCGAATAAAGTTATCAGATCGAACCCATGCTTGCCCATGCCGTGTCGCTGGGCCGCGAACCGTGGTAAGTGTGTTGTGGAGCAGCTAGCCCAGGCCGGCGTCGACGAGCGCGTAGAAATGAGGATGCGACAGTGACTTGGCGTAGGTAGACACGAGCGGGTCCTGGCCGCGACAGGCCCAGACTCTCAGGTTTGGCGTTTGCGTTGGGAGGATTGACGTGGCTCCAGAGGGAGTTGCGGTGTGACCGGTGCCGGAGATGAAATCAGATTAGATGCGATTGATTTGATGAGATTGATAATCGGGCGATAAGATTATGGCTTCGTGTTTGACCAGAGCCCAAAAGAAAGCCAAACACTGACTAGACAGGGTGATTAGACAAAGGTCACGGACAGGGATCGGACGGCAGGGTCGGCATTCCGTTTGGCAATTGGACCTGTTTGCGGCGATCCTCGGTTTGGAGCGGACACTCGATTGGCGTGTGATGTTTGTGTTGGCAACGGATGCCGTATTCGCACAATGAAGGAAACGTGACGTGGATGCGTGACGCGCGGGTAGCTTATCACGGCAGCGGACGGCGGAGGACACCGACGGAGCCGAGCCTGCAAGAGTGGCAGCTGCCGTCCACTTTCGAGATACGGCTGCTGAGCGGAGCGGCGCTGGAGCAGGACTGGAGCAGGAAAGGGCACGTGGAGGGTCGAGGACGGAATTGCTCGGTTCGGTCGCGGGCTGGGTGGCCGTACCAAGCAGCCGTTCTGCGCGAACCGGCGAATTTTCCCCAATCCTTCCGCGGGTGTGCAGTGTCGCATTCCGAGGGTATCTTTCGTCAGCGGTGCGCCAACACTGCCATCGAAGGTGCTTGCGGAATGACGGTTGATGCGCAACAATTGGCACGCATCAGACGGAGATCCACTGAGCGACTGGCATCGGAAGACAGTGTGCGAGACAGTGTCAAGGGTCTGGATCGGGGGTGGAAAGTGACGGAATCCAGTGGCGACTCAACGGCTAATGGGACGGGTAGTGGTCTGACAGTGGAAGAGATTTCCCGGGAACTGGTTATGCTTGTGTTTATCGTTTGATGCTCGGTGAGCGGTGAGGAAGCATGAATAGGATATTGACCTGTTATTTTTATCAGTGCCGTGTCATCGAACGAGCGTGGTGCGCGGAGAGATTGCTTCATTAGCCGTGGCCTCGTCGACACTCGGGGCTGAGCCTATGGAAAAAGTCGGGGTCGCTCGCTGTCCCGGACGAACCGTACCGTCTGCAACCGAGGGGGGGAGCACACGACGTCGGGGTGGCTGATCCAACGTGCTGGGCCACACTGTACAGTATAGATTGGGGGGTGCGTAGCGTGGTACGTAGGGCATGTTGATATGCCGGCGACGTTGCGATAGCGTAATAATGCTGGGGATGGTTGAAGAGAGACGGAGCTCCTCTTGCCCCTGTGCCGTTGAGCGTCGACGGAGTGCTCCTGATCCTCGGGCGGAGCTGGAATTATTAGGGCGTATTCGTTAGATATGAGGTGGAGGATCATGGATGCGGCCACCTCATCGTGCGTAGCGGCTGCACGACTGAGATGGCGGCGGCAGATGGCAGGCAGAGCATCGTGGAGAGCGTGATTGAGAGGGGGGATGGCGAAATGGGCGTCGTCTTAATGGCCAGCGAACCCGGAGTGCAGCAGCATGGTGAAGTCTGGCGCATGTGGTGATGGCAAAAACCCCACACGCTTGTTCACCGTGTTGGTGCCGATGTTGGATTTCGCGAGATGCCAGTCGTCGCATTTTCCAGCGGTGCGGGACGAGTCCACTGCTGTGCAGCGACTGCCCACCTCAACAAATGTGGGTGTGGAAGGCACCTCACATTGACGCCTTCGTACCTTATTCTTTCCGGGTGCCGGCTCGGGGCAAGAACGCCTCGGTTGACTTTCGAGAATGGGGGAAGGGGCACGCCCGGCTGGTCTCTGCACTGTGAGAAGGAGCTGCCCGGGCAAGAACAGCCGACAAAGGGGGCATGAGGCGCGGGTAAGTTGCCCTGAAAAGGGGAGAGGTGGGGTGGAAGGAGCGGATCGGAATGTGGAAGGAGAAAAGATAGGAGCATCGAACCAATGCACCTGCCATAGGTATTCGTACCTTGGTCCGTGGTTTAGGTTATTTGTGGCAGTGATGGATGACAGTGGCTGCGGCAGCTGATATTTCGTCTACGGGGCAGCAGGAGCATGACTGCCCAAGTCGACGCAGTAGCCAACTCTATCGCTGGCATGGAAGCGACATCGGACACGTCGTCCTCGCCCCTCATGCTCCTCGCGCTTCTACCTTGCGTTCACCACTGCGTAAGTAATGGCAAGGCACGCACTGATGCGATGCGATTGATAACTGTGACACAGCACAGACAAATGCTGACGATGGCGCCTGTGCTGGAATGCGACGAGCCATATCCAGCCTGCCGTATTGCTTTTTTGTGCTCGTGTAATACATCAGACAACTCGGCGAATCCCTTGGTCATCATGCCAGGTCGTCGGTGTCATTGAAGTGCCCACTAAGCCAGCCCAGCCCGATGCATGGTAGCCGGCGGCCCACTCCCACCGCCGCCAAGAAGCCCCAAAAAGTCTACCGACACAGCGCTGTGGACGCTGGAAGAAGCCCCAAAAAGTGATCGGGGCTAGACAGTGTCCCTCCCAGAACCAGGACACTGTCCGGCTGCGGCCAGTCAAGGGTCGTCCACTCGTCGACGCCGGTGGCGCCTAGGCCTAACTGGGGCATCCCAGGGTCCCCTGTCTGCCCAAAAACGGAGACTTTTCGACTGTCATTTTCCCTTGCTGCCCCCCCTCCGTCGCCTTGCCGTTGCTCATTGCCTGCATTCTGCTTCCTCGCCGCTGCAAGAAAAATACCAGCTGCGCAGCAAAGGGCAAGAAAAATCGAAATCAACTTGGTACTGTACGGGTACGAGGAGCTACGACGTCCTCGGCTCGAGATCGACAAACCCAAGGGTCATTTTCTTTTCCAGGCCAGAGTCGGGTCTACTCTCCGTTTTTACCTCATCGGCCTCCACGCCTCCCAAACCTTACATCTATTTCCTTCCCTCCCGCCTGAATCAACCTTTTCCCCCCTTCCCTTCCCCTCGCTGATATAACAACGGACTTCCGCTTATCTGATCAGAGTTATCTGATCAAGAATTCACCCACCGGTTTCAGTCACCAAGCACGCACGCCCTGCACGAAAGCGTCAACACACACACACACACACACACCTACGCTGCCTCAGCATGCTAAATAACTACTGACTATCCGCCCCCCGATCCTACCACCACTACCATTCGCGACCACTTTACGCCATCTTCCACGCGAAAATCTCCAACCCCCCTGTCGCACACCACAGTCGCGTAGGTCATCACATCCGCCACTCACACAACTACAACCACAACACATTCGCAATGCACAGCACAATGGCCACCACTGCCATGGCCTCGTCGTTGCTTGGCTCTACCAGCGGCTGCATTCCCGAGGAGCCTTCTGCGCCCTCGGCCGCCCCCTCTCTGACCTACTCCGAGGAGTCGGAGGATCAAGATGAAGAGCCTCAGCATCCCCGCAGACGACGCGCTTCCACACGCCTTATTGCTCAGAGCCCCGCAGACATCCAACGCATCACCGGCGAGTCCACCGCCGAATTGATCCAGAGATGTTGCGGCGGCGGCTGCTGCATGAAGCTGGGCAAAAAGAAGGAGGGCGTCGAGTACGAGGCCGTCACCTTCCCCGACAATGACGCATACAAGTCTCTCGCTCTCAAGATTGGCGAGATTCCTACGACCCTTACCAACATTGCCGAGATGCCCGAGCAGACCGTCTTCTTTGAGCCAGTAGCGAGGCCTGCCGTCAACGTGCCCTCGCCAACAGACTCGGCAATCTCTCTGGGTGCTGACACCCCCAAGGACGACCTCGCCACCCTACAGAGAAAGTTCAAGGACTTCACCCTCGACGGCATCGACACCACGAGGGAGCCTCCCAAGTTCGTGCAGCCGCACCCGCCCTACCATGTCTACGCCGCCCGGATCGACTCGACCCGCGAGCTGACCAAGCCCGGCGCCGAGAAGCGCACCTACCACTTCGACCTCGACATCACAAGCTACCCCGGCGAGGAGGACATGGACTTCAGAGTCGGCGGCGCCATTGGTGTAATGGCCCCCAACGACAAGGCCTGCGTCGATGACGTCTTTGACGCCCTGATGATTCCCCGTTTCATCCGGGACAAGCCGGTGCTCATGAAAACCACCCGGGGCCGCTGGCCGACCGTCTGGGGCGACAACCAGGCCCGCGAGATGGCCACAACCCGCCGTGACCTGCTTACCTGGTGCTCCGACATCCAGTCATATCCCCCCACCAAGCAGCTCCTCCGCATCCTGGCGGAGTACGCCGCGGATCCCAACGAGAAGAAGCTGCTGACCTACCTCTGCGCCGCCGAGGGCCAGGGCGTCTTTTGCGATTTCCGCACCGGCCCGCACGTCTCCCTGTCCCAGCTGTTGAACGCATTTCCCAGCTCCCACCCGCCCCTGGACCTGCTGCTGTCGGTTCTGAACCCTCTGATGCCCCGCTTCTACTCGCTCTCCAACGACCCGCACGACGCCTATAAGACGCGCGACGGCAAGGTCCACCGGCTGATCGAGATTGCCGTCACGGTTCATGAGACCGCTGACTGGCGTCGCGGTCTCCGCACCGGTATCGGCTCCGGGTTCTTTGAGCGCCAGGCCCAGAGGTGGCTCAAGGCCAAGGCCGACGGCGAGACGCCCGAGGTGTACATTCCCATGTTCAAGGGCCTCATGGCCAACCCTCTCGCGAAGCAGTTCGTGTCCGACGGCCCCATGCTGCTCATCGGCGCCGGTGTCGGCATCGCGCCCTTCCGGGGCTTCGTGCAGCGTCGACTGAAGACGGCCAACTGCGCCAACAAGGTCTGGGTGCTCCAGGGTATCCGAGACTCGCTCGTCGACGAGATCTACAGCGGCGAGTGGGGCGTGCACGAAGACGAGGTCAAGCGTGTCGTGCAGAGCCGTCGCGGTGAGAGCCGCTACGTCCAGGAGGAGGTGCGCAACCAGGCGGATCTCGTCTGGTACATTGCCAACGCCGTCGACGGTCGTGTCTTTGTTTGCGGCAGCTCCAGGGGCATGGGCGAGGGCGTCGAGGATGCGCTCGTCGACGTGGCCATGCAGAAGGGCAACCTGGAGCGGGAGGAGGCCAAGAAATACTGGGAGCTGAAGAAGGAGGCCGGCCAGTACATCGCCGAGACGTGGTAAGGCGGGGCCGCAACCTTTATATGCAGACGCAGTGCCCGCATGTCCCGAAGAGTGTGACTCGGGGGGCAAGCGGTTTATGAATGGGGCGGCTGACTGCTGACGCGGTCGATCACTGCTGTGCCGCGGACTCGGCTTGTTCGGGGAACGGCTTCGGCCATCGGACGTAAGATGTTTAAAAGCATCCAGCCGCGCCTGGCGACGGAAAAAAAAATACGAGAACATGGGGGGGTTTTAACATACCACGCGGGAAAAAGCACCTAGACGGCGTTTCGGGTGGGTTGATTTTTGTTCGGCAAGACTTGTACTGTTGCGAGACAGGGATTTTACACGGGGTTACTGGGCTATGGGTTGCATCTAAGACGGCCCTGGGCCACTGGCAAGCATTCGTTGGATCAGGCGTTAATGCTGAGCGATGAGTACATATGTAGTATCATTGACAGGTTCTTAAGCGATGTTGGTATCTGTCTCAAGCGTGATTCCACGTGAATGACTGGCCGGCCTCGGAGTGTACTTGGAGCGGCTTCACCACCAACCGTCGTGGCCGAGGCAGCTCTCGGTGAATCCTCACCAGGCCACAAGTCGTACGCCTCGCGGACATAACACAGGGTCGGGCTGAGCATCATCGCCGAAATTGGTGGGCACTGCCGGCCGGTGGGATTGGCCGTGAGCCCAGGTGTGCCGGCGCCGACCCCAACACCGAGGCCGCATTCCAATCACGCCCATCCAGAAGACCGGCCGTCGAGTCGTCCCGAAGGCCGTATTTACGGATCGCGAAGCCTCCATGGCCGGCGCCAAGACCGGGGGCGCACTCTGGCATTCCACATTCCGGACGCCGGCTTCAAACGTGCCGACGGGGTGTCTCCGTCCAAGGCCCCTTGGTGGTCCCCGTGCGTGACCGGCCGCCGGAGTGCCCCGGCCTCGACATCAGACGGTCTTCGGACCGAGTTCGTCATCCCGTCATTGTAATTCCGGCGGGAAACCACTCGTAATTCCGAATCGGAACCCAATCCGCCCCCCCTCCCGATGATTGATTCCGGCCATGGCCGCCAACAGAAGCCAGCTGTGGGTCCGTGGGCCACAGTACCACCGGCGCCATCGAGATGTTGGCGCGCTGGGCTCAGGTGTGGTGGATTGTCCCGCGCGGGAGCTTATTCAGCTGCCAGTCATCGAGCGCCGCCATTCCTGCCAAAAGAAAAAAAAAAAAAAAACAGGGGGACTGCGCGCGCGCGCGCGGAAGGGGGGAGCTTGACGAGAAGAGAGCGATGCGCTGAGGATTGAGTCGCGCGGTGCGATTATATATTCTGCAGATGGCTGCACCAGCAGATATGTAAGCAGAGGGCTCTCGTCTTTGTGAATGCTGGCACGGTCGCCGGGCCGCTCTGACGTTTCCGAGCCGCGCGGGAGAGAGCACGGGAGGCATTCCTCGCGGCACGACAAGTTCACACCGCCCGAAAGGACTGGCGGCCGCGGACATCATTCGATGATTGTGAGGGTGAGGTCGCCCAAGCAACGGGCTCCCAGTGGGTGGGTTCATTAGGGTGCTTATTGCAGCGGGGAGGCAGGCACATCCAGAGGGGTGGTGCAGCAGCCGCCAGGCGCATGGCCATGGTAGCGTAGGGCCTGCCATCAGTATTGGCGCTTGAGATCTGGCTGGGAGGTTGGAGGTGTGGGAGCTGATTGATGGATGACTGAAGGTAGGTGTGTGGTGGTACAGATACTCTCACCGCCCAGCGAGGGAAGTTTGGGGGCCAAGGGGCACTTCATCCTTCTAGAATTTTCGTGGGTGCGCACTGCGGTGGTTTCGCAGTCCCGCGCGCTCGCCCAGCCGGTCCATTTTGTGGTTTGTTCGAGTAACCATCCGCTTTTGCTTTTTAACCGGGTTTGAACAGAGAACTCAAGAATGAATCGGTAGAGTTTCTGTACCGAAACTCGACCGATGGCGAGTAAGGCAAGGCGAGGAATACGCAGATGCTACCTGAGGAAACGAGCAGCTACCCCGCCAAAAGAATGATGTCAGCCGCGGTCTGCCCGCTTTGTCATCGCCACCTTGCCCAAACAAGCCAAGCGGCAGGAACCGACAGGGATCGTCTTTCTTCAGCGCTGCTGCTGCTGTGGAAAAAGATCCGCCGCCAGAGGGACAATCTCTGACGGGGCAGGAGCACGTTATCGATTGACCTGCCGGGTGCTCTGCGTGCTCTGCGTGCTCTGCGTGCTCTGCGTGCTTTGCGTGATTTGCGTGCTTGCTCTGCCATTGGTAATCGAATCCCTGATTACCACACCATTTGCTCAGCGGCCAGCCTTCAGGCCCAGGCACGTTTCCCGGTACCGCGCGCCCGAGCGCAATGCAAAGCCGCCAGTCATGGGCGACAGTCCCACGATGGGGGACCCAGTTCCGTCCAAGGTTCCCCGTCTGATGATCGGGACGCCTGAAGGCCCGGATGTGGATAATGGAGCACCTCTCATGCTGGTTGCTGCGCTGTCGATGTGGGGGGTTTCCAATGGTTTCTGAGACGCTCCGGAAAACAGGTGGCAGCAGCAGCTCGAGTCTGCAGTATATAACCAAGCAGGCCTTCCTCTCTTCTCGAGAATAGGAAAGAATTATGATCTCCATCAGCCGAACAGCATTCCAAGCAACTCGCAGATTCGCTCGTCCACCCTTCACCAACACCACCACCAAAACCTCCAGACCCTTTTCCACCACCCGAACCACCTTCAAAATGTCCGGCAACGCCAACGCCTTCCTCGACGCCGTCAAGGCCCGCCGCACCTACTACCCCCTCTCCAAGGACCTGCCCATCTCCAAGGAGCGCATCGACGAGATCGTCAAGACGGCCCTCGCCAACGTGCCCTCCTCCTTCAACTCCCAGTCCAACCGCGTCGTCGTGCTCCACGGCGCCGAGCACGAGAAGTTCTGGGACATCGCCACCGGCGTCCTCAAGGCCATCGTCCCCGCCGACCAGTGGGAGGGCACCGCAGGCAAGATGGCCATGTTCAAGGGCGCCGCCGGCTCCGTCCTCTTCTTCGAGGACCAGGACGTCGTCAACGGCATGCAGGAGAAGTTCCAGCTCTACGCCGACCGCTTCCCCGGCTGGGCCACCCAGTCCGACGCCATGCTCCAGTTCGTCCTCTGGACCGCCCTCGAGACCGAGGGCCTCGGCGCCAACCTCCAGCACTACAACCCCCTCGTCGACCAGCAGGTTGCCGCCGAGTGGAAGGTCCCCGCCAGCTGGAAGCTCAACGCCCAGCTCGTCTTTGGCGGCAAGACCGGCGACGCCGGCCCCAAGGAGTTCAAGCCCATTGAGGAGATCTTCAAGACCTTCAGCTCTTAGATGCGCATAGACAGACGGTGCAGGTGAAAGACACAGCAGCAGCAGCAGCAGCATTCGGCGGAGTTACACAAGCGGCCGCTTGGTTTATAGATTAGCGCGATTAATGAATTTACGCATTGGATGATTACACTTGCAGCTTTGCCATGTCGCGCGACCAATTGAAACCGTGTGGCTGAAATAAGCGTCTGACAACCCCGGGATCCAATTCCTTCGTGCGACGCCACACAATCCCGTTAGATCTGTATCAATTGTGTTGTATCATTCGACCATGTCGTTATATGTATGTTTACATCCGCCTACATCCGCCTTTTTGGAAACGTTTATTCTTCGTCAATGTATCCCAACGCCTGGCCCATCTTGACCGTGTGGCCCTTTTCGACGGCCCATCTCCAGCCGCTGCTCTTTCCCTCTGCCGTCTTGCCCTCCGTGGGCGCCTCAAACACCAGCACAATCGTGCTCCCGAGCTGGAAGCCGCCCATCTCCTCTCCCCTGCGGAGCGCGTGGCCGCCGAGGACCCTGCTCGCGGACGCGTAGGTGGCCTCGGCGAAACCGAGGTACGGCTCGCCGCGCTTGGCGGCCTCCTCGGCGGCGCGGTCGGCGGCCGTGTCGGTGGTCAGGCTGTTGGTGCGCAGCTCGCGGTCAAAGTTGACCTTGATGGAGCCGACGTTGGTGGCGCCGACGGGGACGTAGCTGAAGAAGCCGTAGCGCCAGCGGCCGAGCAGGACGACGCGCTCGTTGAGGGTGAAGAGGCCGGGGAGGGTGCGCTGGAGGTACGGGGAGACGCTGTAGAGCTCGCCGGCGAAGTGGCGGCGGCGCTCGACGACCCAGTTCGCGGGGGAGTGGAAGCGGTGGTAGTCCCCGGGGGCGAGGTAGATGACGGCGTAGTAGAGGGACGTCTTGTTCTCGGAGGACAGGAGCTGGTACCAGGGCTTCTCGCCGAGGGCGAGGTCGGCGCGGACTTCGGAGACGGCGGACGGCGAGGGGGGCCCGGCGGCCTCGTCCTTGAGGGAGCCGACCCGCTGGGACATGGCGGCGCCGGACAGGAGGCTGGGCACGGTGTAGGAGATGCCGTTGACGCGGGCAAACTCCTCGTCCGTCTTGACCAGGTCCTCCTCCGACGAGACGTTCTGCTCGGCCTCTTGGGGCGTGGTCCATCCGCTGGCGATGCTGGAGCTGGGGGTGTTCTTTCCGAGGAGCGCGTCGACGCTGTACGTCATGCCCTTGACCTGCTCAATGTCGCCGCCCTGGATCTGGCCAAACTGCAGGATCTTGCCGTCGGACGGGAGAGCAGGGCGTGGGGGTTCGGGTCAAGGGGACGGGCGCCGGGCTTCAGGGTGCGGTAGAAGAAGGAGGCGAGGTTCGGGTACACGTGGAGGTCGGGCTCGGCGACTTCGTTCAAGCTGTTGAAGGGTTAGCAGTGTCCTCCCACGGCGGCGATCTCAACCTACTTGACGCCGAAAACCCAAGAGTAGAGCTTGAAACCGGGGACGCGGAGGTAGTAGGGGATTGTCAGCTCGTTGAAGCGGCCCCAGAGCCTCGAGATGGCCTTGAGGGGCAGCGTCGACATGACCTGGACCTGCCATGGGCCGTCTGGCCTGATCTTTGCGCGCTTCTTGGGTGGCGCATCCTGGACCTCGCTCCTCTCCTGGCTCTCTCGGTCGCGCGACGAAACCTTGTAGAACTGGACGAGACCCAGGAAGCCGATGCCGACCCCCACGGGGATCTGGTACCACTGCACCTTGGAGTTTTTGAGGGCGAACCGCAGGCGGTCGGAGAAGCGCGGGCGGTGGTGTTGTTGGGAGAAGAAACGGGTCGAGGAGAAGGGCCCGTGGAGGAGGTTGGCCCGCAGCTGGCTCGGTCGCGCGTACAGCGTGGCCATCGTGTGTTGGGAAGCCTCAATCAGGTCGAGGGGGGTTCGAACCGCGAGCCTCTGCCGGGTTTGCGGGACGATAAATCGCTGGGGCGGGCGGCGAAGGCTTCTGCTGAGATCTTGCAGGTAGAGCTTTGGCTGTGGCATGACGCAGCGCGAACCATGTGAAGGCGCTAGTCTGTTTTGGGAAGTTTGCATAAAATGAACTTCAACACCATGAAATTATTCGACATATCCCTGTGGAAAAAAAAAAGAATTGTAGTGTAAGATGGCTCAATCTATAGATTGCGTATTGATGAATGGAGTCAATTGAGTTTTTCGTCCTCTATTCATGGGTAAATGTTCACGAACCTATGACTTGTCAGGCATGAACGTGACTAGGAGTTCCCAAGACCTCAGCTCGTAAGGCGGTGTAAAACATGAAGAATTATTTGTCAAGGGACTCGAGAAAAAGGAATATGAAGAAAACTAGCGAATCTGACTTGGCAATGGCATTTGTGAGGCTGCCTTGCTGCTAGCTGCAAAGTCCATCATTTCGCAGTGTGCAAGGGTCCCTCTTCCTGTGTCTTCCTGGTCTGGCTCCTTTCTGAGCGTTCGTGCTGCGCCATCAATCTATCTAGATGGCACAAATTTCTTCTGCCCCTTTTGCTGCCACTCGCATCGTAAAAGCTGTCTAGAATTCCCTTTCGGATGGGAGCGAAGACTTAATTGATCAGATCTGGGGTACCTTTTTCGGTAAATCCATTGACGTGTAAACCAACTGACAACTTAAGGACCTCCTCACGACATCCGCATTCGTGCACTCACCAATCAACCTACACACTTCAACCGCCCGCTCTTACAATGGCCAGCGAGGCTCTTCCGTTGGCGCTCTCCGAGCAGACCCTCAGACAGCTCGATTACAGTGAGAGCATCAAGAAAATCCACTGCATCCAATTTGATGAGCGAGACACAACCGCGAGACCGTCGACATTACCCTCTGGGTCCCGTCACTCAAGCCTCGGAACGCTCGACTGTTTCCCCACAGAGCTCTTGCTTCTTTTCATGGAGCAACTCGACTTCCGATCCCTCTCACGTCTTCTCCGCACCTCGAGGAAAGCCAAAGACACCGTCGAAGGCTTGCCGGCTTTTGCTGAGATGATGCAGCACGCGCCAGGCGTCTTGGTCGCTCTCGCAAAGACCAATCTCATCCTCCATCACCAGGCGTCGTCCCTGCGGCGTGTTCTCAGGTCGAAAAGATGCGCCTCCTGCTTTCAGTTCGGCGATTTTCTGTACCTGCCTACTTGTGAGAGGGTCTGCGAGTCGTGCCTGATGCTCAATCGCTCGTTCCTGATGACGACGGAAAGCCTGGCGAGGAGGTGCTTCTCTCTCGCTGACGAGCAATTGAGCGAGATTCCCGTCATGCGTACTGTCCCGGGAGACTATGGATATTGGACTTCCAAAACCTGGTCGAAGCCACTCCGGCTGGTCAGTGTGAAGCATCTCAAGCAGCTGGCGCTTCGAATCCACGACTCATCAGAGGAGAAGCTGGCCGAGCTGATGCCAATGCTCACGATGGATACCGACGAGGATGACTTCATCTGGGACGTGTATCACCTCAGGCTGGGGCCGCCCGGCTGTGACCTGAATCTGCTTGGCAGACCACATAAGCTGCAGCATTCAATGCCGACGTTTTCCTACAGAGTCGAGGACGCTTTCGAGGGCATGGCGGCTGTCTTGCTGCCGTTCGTCTCTGGCTCTGGCGCTGACCACGGGCACTTTTGCAAAGGATGCGTGGAGCTGAGCAACGCATGCTTCAACACGATGCCGCCGGTGCCGGAGCAGCTGATACCACCGGAGCTGCGGGGGAACCAGTACTTTCACATTGTCTTGGAAGCTGCAGCCTCTAGGCCATACGCGAAAGCTGATTTTGTTGAGCATGTCAAGCACTGCTACGGCGCGCGTTGGCCTCAGAGAGTGGGAGCAAGCGAGCAAAAAGTTGTCATGAATCAAAGCGAAGGCCATGAGTGGACTTGGTCTGAGAGGACGGTCAAGTGAGGTTGAGAAAACAGGCTAGAACGAAGGCAACGAGAATGAAACCTGGGACCACAGTACAAAAGACACTTAGAGCGGCTTCGTCAAATGCACTTTCATGCTCTCACGAGAAGCGACTGACGTGCCGAGAGTGAGTGACATGCAAACGATTGGGCCTCATGGTGAGATGCATCTCATCCGTCTTACATAATCCAACTGTCACCGTTCCCCGATTGGGGCAGGCACGCATGGATCGGGCTTTCCGGCGCCCAGGGACCGGGTACGTACCCCGTCCTAGTGAGGCCAGCGGGTCCTGTACCTGAGTGAGCTACCTCCTGCCGTCTGCAGTCGGAGGGCAACACATGTCCTAAATTTCCAGTACCAACGGCACGGCACGGTGACATGAGAATCGTGTCCTCGCGCGCAACCACCACCGAACCTCTCCCGCCGACAATCACAGAGCTTCGACCGAGCTGCCGCGCTGCGCTTTGCGTGGCATGACCGATAGGCGTCAACATGGCGTCTGAAGCCTCGTCTTCGACCGCGCAGCCTGCGCCAGAGGCCGCTTCCGACCACCTGTCCGTAAACCTGCAGGTCCTGTCACCGTCGACCGCCGCGAGCTCCGGCCGGCCCCTGGTTTTCCCAAGCCTCCCGGCCTCGACGACCGTCCGCCAGGTCAAGGAGAAGATCCGCCAGGCCCTGCCTCTAAAGCCGACCGACGCTCAGCAGCGATTGATCTATCGGGGACGACCCCTGTCGCAGGACGGCGACACTCTGTTGAACGTCATCGGCGAGGAAGTCGTAAGCTGGCCCGCCCTGCTGACGCTATGCGCGATGCTGACCGAGTAGATTCGCAACACCGACCAGCAGACCATCCACCTGGTTCTCCGAGACGTCGCAGAGACGCACCGCTCGACGACACCGACACCGGCCCTCGCTCGCGGCTCGAGCCCGGCGCCGCCGATCGCCCAGTTCCACGTCCCCGTGAACCCCGGCCACGCGCATCAGCATGGCAGTCAGCCGACGGCGGCGGCCTTCACCAGGCGCACCCCAATGCCCCCGACGTCGAACCCCCTGCCCTTCCCGACGCCCTCTCAGATACCCTCAAACCTGTCGCTGCAGCAGATCCAGCAGATGCAGGCGCAGCAGCACCAGAGCATGGCGGCGTGGATGAACGGGCTGCAGCGAGAGGCCATGAACAGAGCCATGGCCAACCAGCAGATGAACCAGCAAATCAACCACAACCAGTCCCTCAGGGCGTCTCTCGGTCTGCACGGCATCGGTGACCCCAACGCACCGGTGAACCCTGCCGACCCTACGCGCGGTCGGGTCAGCCCGGCGAACCCAGACTCGCACACATATGTCAGGGAGGGCGTCATGCCCAACGGCCAGCCGTACCGCGTGACTGTCAACGAGACGCTTCTCGGTGGCACGCTCAACGTTCATGGACAGCCCGGCACAACGCCGCTGTCGGCGTCAGAGGTCCAGAATATCTTGCGAGGCGCCGACGCCGGCCAGGCGACACTCGCCATGACCAACGCCATGCAGAGGAGCGCCTCAGGAACGTCCCTCGCCAACGGCTCCGTCGGTGTCACCACCCCCTTCTATCCCCCGGGCTCCAGGGCAAGCAGCAGACGGGCCACGCCGGACCCTACCGCGCGATCCGTCAGCGGCGGCAGCGGACACTCTGCGAATGTGCAGCGACAAGCACCAAGCGGCCCCGAGGTCTACATTTTGAACTCTCCCCAGGGTCCGCGCGCCCTTCTCATCAACAACAACTCAGAGACATACTATACCCCTACAGCTAGAATGCCGTATCAACCGATTTCAACCTTCCACCAGACGGCGTCGGCTCTCGCCAGAATGAGAGGCCGGCCCCAGCACGTTGCGTGGCCGACCTTCGCCACGCCTCAGGCGCAGCAGGACGAGCACCAGCCCGCTCAACCTGCGGAGCCCGTCCAGGCGCCGCCGCAGCCGGAGGCTCATCCGCAGGGACAGCCTCCCATCGCCGCCGTGCCGGCGCATCCCAACAACCCCGGCATCGCCCCGCTGATTGCGCAGGTGTGGCCGCACTTTTGGCTCATCGTTAGACTCGGTCTCTTTGTGTGGTGGTTTACGTCGCCCAACGCCAGCTGGTCGAGATGGTTCACGGTTGTCTTCATCGCCTTTAGCATCTTCGTCCTGAACACGGGGCTGCTCAACGGCTTCTTCGACCAAGCCGTGGGCCCGGTCAGACGTCATATGGAAAACCTTATCCCCCTGGCCGCGCCGAATCAGCCCAACGAGCCGGTGCGAGCCAGAGACGCCATCATTGGCGCAGACGGCCGCCCAGATCCAGCACGCGCAGCCGCCAGACTGGTGGACCAGCGCAGACACAACAACGGCAACTGGCTCATGGATCAGGTGCGTCGGCTCGAAAGAGCGGGCCTGCTCTTCCTTGCCAGTATCGCTCCAGGCGTCGCAGAACGCCACATTGCCCACCTCGAAGCTGAGGCTCGCGCCGAGCGTCAGCGGAGGGAGGAGGCAGAGGCTGCCGCTGCAGCTGCAGCGGAGGCAGCAGCAAACGCCGAGAACACGGAAGCCCAAAACGAGGACACGGCTGAGACGCGGAACGAAACAGAGAGCGGAAACAGCGAGGCACAACAAAATCATGGCGAGCAGCGACAGGAGGAACAGCCACAGCAGCAGCAGCAGCCGTTGGTGGCGCTGTGAGGATGAAGCGAGCACCGTTGTAAAATACAGATTACCCAGTGGATGCCGCGGGCATTCCTTTCGCACGGAGTCGGGTGTAGAGCGTTGGCATCGGGAATCAACACATGCATCTTTTCAGATCATCAAGTCTTCTTTGTTAGGCGTCTGCTTCTTAGTGATGTATTATTTCAGAATGGGTTCCAAGCACCTCTAGGATTTCTCGTAGCACTTCCCATACCTGACGGGACCCGTGTGAATAGCCGTCTGCTCATCCAGGCCCTTTGGGTGCTGCCAGCCCATCCAGGCCTTCGAGTGTGAACCTTTCTGCACCTCTGCGGCCTGCCCCCGTCGTCTACCTTTCTGGCTTTTGTCGCTTTGCGCTCCACACGGGTATAGGTGTGTGTGTGTGTGCGCGCGCGCGCGCTCGCCACTGGGGATGTTGGTTCATGGTACTTGGTTTATTGTGTTTGGCTCATGGCACGGGGCTTACACGGAGAAGGGTTTGATGAATTTTTTTCTTTTCAGCCAAGTGGTTCCATGATGGTGTTATCCACAAGATGGTGATATGCCCATGATGGTGCTATCTCCATGATATGCCTCTCAACGCCTCGCAAATCGACAAATACAAATAAAAAGAGGCATGACCAATATGGCTGCCGGGTATCCTGAACCAATAGCCCAAAACAGTGCCCAAAGAAATACCGATGCTGCAGTCCAGTAACTGCAGACGCCCCTAGAAACAAACGCCTGCTCCTGTGTCTTAAATCTGGGCTCTGAAGCAATACCTATCGTGCTGCTTTTGCCCCGTCCAACCCTCCCAAGCCTTCTTCTCCCCCTGGTTCGCGGCCCCGTCGTCTTTTCCGTCGACGGGAGCAAGTGCACCAGCTTGGGCGTTAGAATGACCATCTACGCTCACGAGTTGGTGGTCTCGCGTATTGGCCGTCGTCGTCACCGCAGACTGACCAACTACGCCGACGACTTGGTGATCTTGTGTATCGGCCGTCGTCATCACCATCATCGGCGTCATCTTGCGCTGTCTGGCTGCTCTCGCCGACTGGGCGGTCATGGGCGGCCTGTGGCGGGCGGGTGCCGTGGGCAATGACGACGTGCCTATGGGGACAGCCATTCCCGCGGTTCGGGCATTTGTCCATGAGCGGGCATTGTTGGCTCCATCGCTCGGGCGGAGAGTTGCCCGAGGGGGAGGAGCCTGGGAAGAACACCATGCCGTGCTCCCACCGGGCGCCCACGGGAAGACCGTCGGCTCCCTTTTCGTAAGGGTGGTGAAAGTTGCACTCGTTCACCCCGTACGCACACGTATTGTTCGACCAGTGTCTGCAGACGCCCTTGTAATAAGGCGCTGGTGCGCGCTGCGCGTGTCTATGGGGGAACCGACAGCGCCCCAGAGGCCTTTCGCAGCAGTAGTTGAGGTAGTGCCAACAGGTCTCCCTGGTAGGGGCCTGGGTCGGCATTGTCGAGCCCTGCTGTGTGCTCATGTTGGCTGTCTGCTGCGGATTGGATGTAAGTGTCAGACAAGAACGAGTGTGGAAAGGTGAGGAAGAAGACACTCTCGAACGGGCTGATACTAGTGACAGGGGTTGATAGAAGGAAAAATGGAAACAGAAAGCTTGTGTTCGTGACTAACGACTTTGGAAGGAAGACACTCTCGAGACGCAACGGACTTGGCAGGGACTGGTTGGAAGATGAAAGAAATAGAAAGCTTACCTTGAATGTGAGGAACTTGCAAAGGAAGAAAACAAACGCCGAAACGAAGCGGGCTGTAAGTGGAATGGTAAGTTGTGACTGGCTGATCAACTGGAGTGCAGAGACGTTACCTTGAAGCCTGTCAAGTTGGGTAAAGAGGAAAGATTCTTTCAGGACGCAGCGAGCTGGATGGAATATATAGCTGACGGAAACAATGACTACGCGTTTGTGTGTGTAAAAGGGACAGGTTTCTGACAGTCTGCGGGAGAGGAACACTCAATTTGTAGGAGACCTGCTGACACCTGGCTTCCGATGAAAGTTTTTGCTCCGGTGAACTGTGAAGAATTTGACTGGAGTACGCCACCGCACCTTTAAATATCATCACTGCAATCAGAGTGCCCAGTCACCCAGAGTTGGGCAACCCGAGTGAGCACCCGAGTGAGCAATCCGAGTGAGTGAGTAACCCGAGTGAGCAACATGAATGAACAACCCTGCCAAGCGAGCAAGACAAGCAGCGAACCCTTCTGGACTGGGGCTGCATCACGATACGATGGTGGAGCTGGTGAATAAAGGACTGGAGTGAGGCGAATTTAAGCTTATATGGCAGAAGACTTTTTTTCTTCTTTTGGGCTGCCCAGCTGAGAAACCCAAGTGAACAAACCTAGTAAGCGGGCGGAGCAAACAGCGAACTCTCCTAGACTACGTTATAATAGCTGAACTGGTGAATGAAGGGGCTGGAATGATGCGAGCCAAGCCCATCTTCGCTCATATGTCAGAAGACGTGTTTTTTCCGGCTGCCACGGCTGCCACAACAGTTCGGCTGCCATACATATATACACTTTGCTGTAATATACACCTTGCTGATGTATCTCCACTTTCCTGTGCGGAAAAAAAAAAAAAAAACTTCCAATCGTCGCCGTCGGTGGACGACATTTGTGGTGGAGTCATTCACCGTGCACGAAAGCAGACCGGTCCGGCATCGTGAGATCCGGAGTCGGGGCCGGCTCCGATGTGGAGACTCTCCAGATGTCGGCCGGCGATCTCCCGTGAAGTGGGCAAATGCAGGGGTGCCTTGTGGGCGGGGTTCTTCAGGCGCAACGAAAAAAGAGTAGCATCACAGATGGGCGTCCGCCCGCCCGCCCGCCTTTCCGATTAGCGACTGTGCGCCGTCGCCGTTCGCGGGCGCCGTCAAGGGGGGGGAGGGGCGGTTTGACAAGTTGACAGGAGGGAAAAGCCCGCGCGGGATCCATGGTGATGAAGCACTGACGGGGGACCTATTTTGGCGACGGCGCCGCATCTTGGCCATTTGCATCCTAGAAGATGGCTTCGACGTTGGCCGGACCCGACCACGGCCACGGACGTGGAATGGGGGTGCGGCGGACCGACAAACGAGCAGCTTGGACGATTCCGGGCCGGACGGGGGATACGGGCGAGGAATGCAGAATGCCTTTAGTCGACTGCAGCCGTTGCATAACGTTCCTGAAAGGGAAAAAAGCATGGAAGGCATGACAATGGCAGTAGGGGCGGCTCTGACTGGACGATGAGACCGGCCAACGAGGAGCGGCCAGGCATGCGGCTTGTCTCTCACGAAAACAAAGGCGACGGGGCATTATTGGACAGACGGGACAAGACAACGTTCAAGAGCAAGTGCCTTGCTGCGTAGGAAAAAAAAGGGGGGGGATGCGGCTGAGCACGGGCGGCTTCGAGACGACGAGGGAACTCTTTGGGAACAAAGACGGCCAGAGCATGAAACCCAATGCGAAAAGTGCCTCGCCCTCTGTCCGATGAACTAGTGGGCTGCCGGGGCTGCCAGCCACTCCTGACAAGCACACACAAGTAACTCGGTCGTCCCTTTTGCCCTTGGCCCTACCTTACCTTACCTTACCTTAGTAGTATCTAAGGCAAGGTAGGTGCCTACGAAGTACTTGGGCAACCTAGGCCAAGGCTTGACCGTCCGGGCGGTGGTTATGCGTTCGCCGCGTGGGTGCCTGGGAGGGCTTGTCTTGTTCATTGATTGCTAGCGGCGATGCCATGGCTGAAAAAGGGGCTGTCGAAGGGTGCGATCGACGGAGGCGGCATGGCTTGTGCTCGATAGGTAGTTGGAGTCGAACAATGAAGACAGACAGACAGACGGAACCCTGCGACGACAAGAGGAGTGGTGGCGGAGGGGTAAGTTGTAAGAGGGTCGAGGATGGAGGATCGATGGGCACGCGACGTCGACGACAGGAACGGGAAAAAACGACGCTGCCCGGGGTGTTGACACTCGGCACCGGAGGGGGGGAGCCTGAGTGACACTGTTGGCTGATTCCGTCACTTTTTCTTCTGTGTGGATGTAGGTCGTCGCATGGCCCCGTCCGTCTCCGGTGCTTCCAGAGACCCAGAGACCCAGAGACCCAGAAGGATGCGCAGATTCCGGAGGCCATGGCATTGCTGCAGGTCAACGGGTCGAGGTCGGGGTCGGGCTCTTGGGTGGATGGTATGGTCCAATGTGCTGCAGCAGCGTCCACGGTACAATGCAAAGGTGAGGTGAGTTGTCAGTGGGAGCCTACCGCGTGCTGCGCGGGCCTGGAAAGCTGGAGCTGGGACCCGTCAGTCAGCGTCATCTTGTAGGAACTGGGCACCGCGACGGAAGACGGGCGACGACTGGGCGCGGCGTCTCCGCAGTACGGGAATGGCCCCCGCCACCCGTTAGAATGCGACACCGAACGCAGACACGATTCTCTAACATTTTGTTGCCCATGACCATGTACCCTGCCTCGCCAGGCCCTTACCTTGCTCTGTCCGTACTGCGCCGTACGCAGTACATCTCCAGGGAAATCCTGTACACAGCGCCGTCGCCGTCGCCGTCGCTCTTGGAACTGACGACGACTTTCTCTCAACGTCCCTCTCCATCTTTCATAGTCTCTTCTTCTCCGAGCATCGCGCAACTTGCAACCCCATCGACTAGTCGCTTCTCTGTCGTGCCGCGCTGCGTGTGTCGCCCCTTGCTTGGATCTTGATTGCTTTTTTCATCCTGTCATCATCCTTCTTCCCCTCCCTTCCTCCACCTCCTCCCGCCGCCCCTCGCCCTCCAAGTCCCAACGCCATACACCACCCACGCACACACGCACACCGACGCATTAGCTGCTGCTGCGCTGCATCAACGGCCGACCTTCGTCCACGGCCCTCACGACGTTAATTTTCTTTTTTTTTCTCTCTCTTTCGTTCCGCCTTCCCCCTCTCCCTCGATTCATCCCATCGACGACGCCCTGGACAGACTACTGTTCTCTGTCTGCACGCCGTCCATCCTGCATAGGCATAGCATATCGATACCCGCCCTGTCCATCTCTTCTTAGTCCTTCCTCCGCCTCGCCTCGCCTCGCGCCGCCTTATCTAACCTTGCGGATACCTTACCTTGCCTTGCCGTACATACCTTGCCTGCACCTCACCTTGCGGATACGGGACCAGACCAGGCCACTGCGCCGCACAGCGCCCAGAGTCCGATCTCAGCTGAGGACCCGCCACAAACAAGACGGGAGGCACCCAAACTCCAAGAGAGCACCTGGTCACCCCCAGGCCCCATCAACCTGCGACTTGGGACAGTCGGAGCCTGTGTACTACCACCACCACCACCACCACCACCACCACCACCTGCCGCTTGCCTGCCCACCTACCTACCACCACCGCCAGCCATCTGCACTGCATTTCACTGCATGGCTCTGCTCTGCACCGCTGCACGCACCGCTCTCAAGGTGCCCTGCTGTTAGCGGCACGCAACCGCCCAACAACCACCTCCACCTCCACCACCACCGCGGCGACATCGACGACCACGCTCGTCTGACCCAACCTACCTTACCTGACCTACCTAGCCGCTTCGATCCCGATTCAATCCGCATCTCTCCCTCTCCTTCGCCTTCGCTTTCGCCTTCAACCCTTGCGTCCGTCGACGTCGACTTTCCTTCCCTTCTCAAACCCCCAGTTTGTTATCGCGCCTTCCTTTTCTCTTCGCACCTGCCAGTCGAGTCGATCCCCCCGAATGCTGCTTTCGCGGCGGTGACGCCAGCCGTCCCTCCTCTCGATCGACCGATTCCAATCCCTCACCCGACCAACCGACCGACCGGATTGACTCGACGACCGCCGCCCGCCTGCCCGTCATGGCTCCGACAACACCGTCGTCGGCCCTTAATGGCGTCGTCATCGGATTGCTGTCCTCCTTTGGTTCCGCCGTCCTTATCGCCGTCATCTTCCTCGTCATCTACTTCTTCAGATACACTGCCAGCGGTCGCATCTTTCTCGATCGCATCGGACGCCCCGGCGAGTACGACGATGAGCAGGCCTTCGCCAGGGAAGAGGCCGAGGCCCTCGAGTCCATGGACGACATGCAGCGGACCGAGTATTTGAGAGCAAAGGGTAACCAACCGTCCAAGCCTGCCGCGCGCCATCCGTACATGGAACACACACAAGACTGACCAGAGCCCGCAGCCTTCATCAACGCGAATCCGCCCGACTCCGTCCAGACAGACATTTCGCTGTCCCAGTACCTCGCCATCCAAGAAAAGGGCGTCTCCGCCTGGGAGTTTGAGCCCGAGCTCGAAATCGCCAACTGCTTCGTCGAGGCCCGCACCGAGATTGAGTTCTTCGACTCCGAATGCACCGTCATGAGCAACCTGCCCGTCCCGAAGCAGAACGAAGTCTACTACTGGGAGGCCAAGATTTACGACAAGCCCGAAAACACATTGATCAGCATCGGCATGGCCACCAAGCCGTACCCGTTGTTCAGATTACCTGGTATGCCCGGACCCGTCCCTGCTCCTCCGCCTCTCCCGCACGCACTAACTGTCTAGGCTTCCACAAACACTCTGCCGCATATCTGTCGACGGGCCAGCGCCGGTGCAACCAGCCCTTCAACGCGACACCCTACGCACCCCAGTACGTCCAGGGCGACGTCATTGGTGTCGGCTACCGCCCGCGGACGGGCACCATCTTCTTCACCCGCAACGGTAAGAAGCTGGAGGATGTCGTTCACGGTGTCAAGTCGCAAAACTTCTTCCCCGCCGTCGGTGCCAACGGTCCCTGCATCATCCACGTCAACTTTGGCCAGGCCGGCTTCGTCTTCATCGAGGCCAACGTCAAGAAGTGGGGTCTCGCCCCCATGACCGGCAGCCTCGCGCCGCCTCCGCCCTACGGCTCCGAGCAGGGCGACATCCTGCTGGAGGCCGGGCGCAAGGACGGGTACACGGGCAGCATCACGCAGCAGCGGGGGCACACGCAGTCGCAGTCGTACTCGCAGAGTGGACTGGGTCCTCAGCATGGACGCACAAGGAGCGGAAACTTCAGAGTACTACCACCGAGGAGCCCCGGTCCCGTGAGAAGCCCGACTGACATCTCCCTGACGCACTTCGTGCCCAACGATGAGGGCGGCGAGCCGAGCGGCAGCAACCCCGGGCACGAAGGGGAAAGCGTCGTAGGGCTTGGGCTTCAAGACGCCCTGAATCCTCCCCCCGAGTACACGAGTCCTGATTCCTCGGAGGCCGGAAGCCGCCGGAACAGCACGGACAGCGAGAACACGCCCCTCATCCGCGTGCTCAACCGGAGCCGTGGCGCGACGGTAGCGGCGGCGGCGGGCCCTGCGCACCCCCCGATACCCAGCTACACCGACGCGGTGCGAGCCGGCGCCGGGCGGGAGGGGAACAGCACTCCACGGCCCAGCCGGCACGGCAACCGGTCGAGGTCGCAGAGCGCGCAATGATATTTTTTAGTCTGCTGGGCAGGACGATGTGATACCAAAAACACCCCCCCCGAAGCATTACGAGCCCAGGCGGCACCGATTCTGCGGCCGTTGCCGGGGCACGGAGTTTGTAAGCGGTTCCAGGCCGTGATAATGCGGTTCGGAACACTGCCGAGCCTGGCGATCTTGGAGTTTGGCATTTTGGAATAGAATGGGACGCTGCGTGTGGCCTTTTTTTTTTTTTTTTTTTTCTGCGCGCGTTGAAAGGGAAATACTGGGAAAGGGAGGGGAGGGACTTTTTAAGGAGGTTGGTCCGGCCGCGAGCGTCATGATACCTTTGGACCTAACCCGCATCGAATTGACGCATCTACTCTCTTTTGTTCAGACTGGTGCGTTTGTCTCCACCTTCTGTTCCTCTCCGATTGTATGAAAGAACCAAAAAGTAGGCGTCGAAAGTCTGCAGCCAAGGCGTGTGGACTATGTACACAGATATCTGCATCAATATACCAGTGCGGTCTGTCATTCTGCGGTCTGTCTTGCTCGGGTTTGATGGGCTTGTGTTGCACGGCAGCTCAGAAGGTTGTTGGTCTAAGCGAACGGCGGGGGATTCGAGGGGAAGCTACGGCATGGAGGCGACGAGTAAGCTTACATGCCCACCCTCCCAGACTCGACTCACGAGACTGTTCTTCAACCAACGATGACGTAGGGAGGGCGCATTCACCGGGAAGATGGGCGAGTAGTTTGAAAAGTGAAATTTGCACCACCAGTAGGGGAATGCGGTTGTTTCGGCAATGGAACGAGGTTGAGGGCACGTAGGCGTCAGTATGAGAGGATCAGCATCAAGGTCTGGATTTATGTGGTACGAAAACCCTGATCTGGTCGTTTTGCTTGTCTTTGTTCTTTCTGGGGGGGTGGGGATGGCGGTAGCAGTGGGTGGGATGGGTTGTAGAGTTGTATGACTGCAGATTGATTTCAGAAAGGCTTGGACCAGAAGCCAAAGCGTATCCCCTTCAGTTCCTCTGTGTGAGTTTGTGCACTCCACAGCTGAAGCGACGACGATAACGAAAACGACGTACCGCGATGGGTTCCCTGAAAGCCACGACTCGACAGCTGTTCGACCACAGAGACGATAGTGTGCCTTTGCTTTGCGGCCTGACAACAGCCCAAGGTCATTTATATGCTCAGTGGACGGCACATGTGTTATACTGGTCGTGTATGCCCCTGGAAACGTACACTGAGAAGCCACTGGGCTAAGCACACTGACGTGCTTTTACTGCTTTTTCCCCTCCTGTGAAATCCCCCTTGAGTGGGTTCGAAACTTCTTGTTGGGACCTCGAAGTGATGAGGGGACGCGAACTACTCTGTTGAATGTCATCGAGGCGTTTGCATTGGCGAAGAACCTCTGTCTCGTTGCGAGATGCTTGGAACCAACTCACCAGTGCGTTATCCGATGGCTTTCATTTTTACCTCTTCTTTCCGACAAGAAGAAAGGGCCAGGGACATGGAGACACGGCGTCTTAAAGCGACGACACATCTCATCCTCTTGGGAATGATTGAACATCAACTTTTAGCTTGGCTAATTGAGATGTTGAACCGACGAAACTTCCATGTCATAATCCAAGAATGGCAGCTTCGGAGCAAAAGTGTTGGAAGACAGACTTCTTGATCAATGTCGTGCATAGAAGCAGATGCATGGCCAATAGCTTATCCAAGTTCACGTACGAAAGACCAAGGTTCGTTTGTCTCTGCAGTCCGTGGAGTGCTGTGCCGGTGAACTCAGGAGGTGATCTCATGAGAGTCTCGCCAGGGAGTTCAACTTCTGCACGCCCACTACCTCCTTCGCAGTGCGCTGACCACGAAACTTGGCAGTTCAATCCGTGACTCAATGATGCAGCTCAGAAGACGACGGGATAGCCAAATGTCGCCAGCCAAGGCACATCGAGATGCCTGCGTGTTGTGCACCTCACCCAGTGTGTCTTTAAAGCACCCGATCACGGGCAGAAGTTAGGCCACGCCGCAGCTGCCCCTGTTCGAAGAGTCTATTGCCCAAACACATGCGTGTGTGCTCAAATCCAGAACTGGTCAGCTGGACGTAAGGTTTGGGTGAGCGGACTGCGTGCTGCGATGAGCTGGCTTGCCTCACGTCGGCTGCAGCCATCGCTGACTGAGGCGTATCATCGGCCTCTGGTTTCGAACAGAGTTCAAGGCAGCTTTGGTAAGCCCGCGGGCTTTCTTTCCCATTAGTCCTGCGCATGCCGGTGGAATATGTCTGCAGCACGTGCTGCCTAATAGTTGCGAAAGTGAGGCTGCAACAACGGCTCGGACTTTCATTCAGGCTTGCTAAGATTGGAACGCAAGCCTTTTCAAAAGACTCAACCGAGTTGTAACAGGGCTTGAGCAAGTTGCAAAGAGTACTCGCTGGTTCAGAAATGCGCGATGTTGAATGGCTGATGTCCCTCGTTGGTTGGCAAGAGTCTTTGCGGCTTATCTGGGCGTTTTGAGTTTCTACACCGAGTTGCGGTAATAAGTCGATTCAATCTTTGCAACTATGGAAAATGATCGGCTTTGTTGCTAGCCAGCGAAGCTGTTTTCATGCAAGCCGCCGTCCAGCGCCTACGTGATTTTAGATCGTGAGGTCGAGTTAGAAGGAGGAGCCGCAATAACTGTTCGACGCAGTTGACATGCAGCAGTCGCGCGACATGCAGACAATCACAACTTGCACTCAGAGAAACTCTGACATGGCAAAAATGAAACCAAACAGACTCTGTTTATCCTAGCACGCTAAAGAAAACGCAAAAAATGAGTTGCTCAACTCATGATGGATTTTAACCACTAAATCTCCCCGAGGTGGGCTCGAACCACCAACCTCCAGATTAACAGTCTGACGCGCTAGCCAATTGTGCCATCGGGGATTTGAGCTGTTGTTGCAGAGGGTTGAACTTTACAAAACTATTAACCGCGCATGCTCGTCAGCGGGCCCACGCCGGGGTACTCGGGGCCGAACAAGCTGCCACGACGTACGACGAATGGAACCAAAGCAGGAGCAAGTTGTAACTTAGTTCCGGCCCAAGAACCTCAAGTTCCAAACGGAATGCTGATCTCAATTTCACTTCTTTTGGCACTTTACTTTGACAGGCGGCCGGGCAGGCAAGACGCACGCTTCGCCTGCCGGAATGGCTTCTGACCACCCCGCATGCACAGGTCGACGCTGACTGTCATTGCAGATCCTCCTCCTTCTCCTGACCCAAGCCTCAATGTGGTTCTCGAAAGCGAAAGCGCTGACTGAAAACTGTATTTCCGCTGCGACGGAATTCCGCGGGAGCTAGACCGGCCCCTCTCCCCCTTTTGCAGCTCTACAGTCATCAGCGTCGAACGAGTATTGCATTGCATGGCATCCGTAGCAGACAACGTCAGCCACGCCGGGCGGCGGCAATTTCACATAGACTTTTCTCTTCATCATTCTCTTATTTTCAATTTTTTGCAACTACGCCAGCCCCCTGGGTCTCGGCCTTTGCGTCCGAAAAGAATGACAGACGGTCCATGTCTGATAATACCAAATCCTGCTCTCCCGCGCGATTCAGATTTCAGATTCAGCCCTCTCGCGATCCGGGGCACGAGCGCCAAGGGCTGGAAGCGCGTTCAATCCGATGTCGACGACGGGAGACCCCCGCGTCCATCCGCGTCTAGATCCATCCCGCCGGGTTCATGGCCCCTTTGCCGCCGCCCGCGTTTCCGCAGCAGGTGAGCAAAATAACGGGATGCGCCGGGGCCGTGTGTCATCGTCGGCGAAGCCTTACAGCCTCCCCTCTATCTCTCGATGGATGATGCCGGTGCTGTTTGCTGACCCAGACTCTCGGATGCGGTCGGTCAACTGACTCGGGGTGACCTGGGGCGCGGAAGAAGAATGAGGTGTGTTGTTTATGCGCGCGTTGGCAACGACATCCCGCCCATCAGATTAGAGCGTCTCAGGACGCAAAGTTTACCACTTGTCCGATAGTTTGGCACAAACTGGCGAGACTTGTGGCGGTGTCAACAACATGGTTGGTGCGGTTGACAGAAGATGGCCTTAGTAATGCGCCACACCGCAACGCCGTTGGCAAGCCTCATCATCCGGCAGGTGTGCTGTCCGTCTTTGATATGACGGAGGGGGATCATGCCATCCCACCCACCCACACATACTTTGGCAGTACACCACAACACACCCCCATTTCGACGATGGAAATAGCACTGAATCTGAATCTTGAGTTGGCATGCCCCGGCATCGTCAACGAGGAAGCATAATGGCCCTCTAACAGTGCGCTTCTCCTGAACAGGCGAGCCGCGAGAACGCGCGCGAGGTGTTCACGCCACTGCGGATTCTCACCGGGCTGTCCGTCACGCCCATCAAACACTAGCGAGAGTTCTGGAGACGGCAAGACAGGCCCGCGGTGGCAAACGGTTGGTCCCTATCGGCGGAACTTTAACTGCATCAAGCTCTGGGCACGTCGAATCAGGGCATAGGGCTCAGTTTAGGCACCGGTCCGAGATGCTGGAAATTGTGTATCCCTCTGTGAATTACACCCGACGGGGTTCCGCTGCGGTGACAGCGTGACGTGCGTTGAGCAGGCCCAGTAGTGTCGGTATTCTCAGTCGTCTGGCAGCGGCACGTCGCGAGCTGAGAGATCACGATCAATTTTGATCATCACCGAGGGACGGCTTCCGCCACCTGTCTGGGCAGGCAGAGAGAAGATCCGTACTTAATCGGAGACGAGCCATGCATTTCAAGGATCGGGTATTTCAACTCGTCTCACCATATGGCTTCATCCGTCTGCCGTCGCAGGGAAGCGGAAACCCACGCAGAGCAATCATGATGAACAATGATCTCGCCAATCTTGGGCTCGGGGCATGCAGAACTCGCAGCTGTGGATGCTAGCGCGCAGCAGCAGACACACACCGCACACGCACACGGCCGGCGAGCGGTGGATGAGGCGTGCTGAAGAGTTTAAGCGCTGAACGCTCTGGCTGCCCTCAGCTCTCCTCCCGGCGCTGGACATCTGTGGCACTGCAGCGGCGGTACAACGTTGCTGATGATCTAGAGTCTTGGGTGCAAGAAGCCGCCGCGAGATCGGGCTAAGCGTTCCGGTCGGAACGCAGAGACTCAAAGGGGGACAAGGCAAGGGGAAAAGGGGGGTTCGCTGGCGCTGGTCATTGGGAGATTGGCGGATGGCGGATGCCGTGACAAGCTGCTGCTGCTCTCGAGGAGGTGCAGATGGGAATGTCGTCCGACAAAAACATCAGGAACTTTTTTGCGCGCGGCGAAGATCTTGGAACCGGAACCAGGGGCCCCCCTTGAAGTCGGGCACGGAGCGACTTTACACTGCTCGCAGAGCCAACAGAGAGTCCGCCTTAGCTGCCCAGCACGTGGAGGCAACAGGGTGACGGCGGGCAGGGCAACCCCCGACTAGTGCGTGTTGGGGAGAGGGAGTTGGCGTCCAGCAGCAGAAGGGCGAGGGTGGGAGGCTCGAGGCGAGAGATGGGTGTGTCGATGGCCGCGGGGTGCGCCTGTCCTGCGATAGCCCATGGAGCCGGTGGGTAACGGAAAAGCAGACGGCGTGAGGTTTAGTTGCGGCGAGTAGAGTGTCGATAATGAGGGATAATATGGCCCGGCAGGGTCGAGTCAGAGAGACACAGCGTCGATCCAAGCCGGATCATATCATAACAGACGTTGAGTTGTAAAATCAAGGCAAATTTAGGCGCCAAGCGGTGGGCGTGGTTCGTTGTCCGTTCCACGAGGGCAGCAGCTGGTGGCCATTAGCTCGCAGCACTTGTCATGTCGTGAACTGTGCAAGCCCTAGTCACGGGTCAGTATTGGAAGCTTCTGCGAATGGTCGTCGAGAAGGTGGCCGGCTTTCTTAGGCTCTGTCTCGCAGCGCACAGGATGCATGCAGGCAGCCGATGATGGTGGCTCCGGCGAGTGGTCGTCGAAGGGAAGGGCAGGGAGGGGGCTGGAGGAGGAGTTCGCATAGCTGCGCGAGGCCGAGGTTAACGACATGATAGTGCCCAGGGAATGGGGATAAGGACGAGGATGGGCGGTCGGGGGGTAGACGGCCCACGGAGACAAGTGGGCTGGAGACATCGGGGGTGTCCATCAGCGGATCCAAGGTCGGGGTCGCGGATTCAAACGGCGATGAGCTCCGAGGCGTCGACAAAAGCTGTCACATGGCCGGGGCTTGGCAACGGCGCCCGGGGGTTGGGAGCAGAAGATGGAGCTGGATGAAGGGGCGAGATGGAGACGGATCATGAAAGAAGGGTGGTGGAGTGAGCGGTGTTGAGAGAGAGAGACACTGGAGCAGTGATAGAGAGGAGGTTGACGGTGGATCTCGGATTCGGTCCCCACGACCACCGGAGATGTGTTGGTATCCGTAGCCTGGGCCTAGCATCGTGAGCCTTGTCTGGTTGATTAGTTGCCTACCTGACCTAGCAGGTATCCATCCGTACGGATGTGTTGTCGGCTTGGACGCTGTCAAGATCCAGGGCTCGCTCCAAGAAGCATGACATCGCTTCTTCTTTCCCCAAGTGAGGTTGCAGTTGCAGCTGGTGTTGTTTGGTTTCCGGCACGTCAAAAAAGGGACTGGACAGAGGCTAGAAAGGGTAGGTTAGGCGCAGCTTGCATCTGGCGCCAGACCGAGCAAGGTAAGGGCTGTGAGGTAAAAAAGCAGCCACCAGGTGGCAGGTGCGGCAGGTGCACTCGACTCTCACCTGTTCCTGCCCGGGGATCCATCGCCGACCGGCCACTACTGGCTAGCCCGTCCCAATGAGGCAACCGGGGTGTTTCTAATAATAGCCCGCGACAGGCAGCCATGACCGGGGTGCACCTTCGGTAGAAGCCAATCAGGGGTCGGCAGCTTTCCGCTTATTGCCATGTACTACGCAGTACAAAGTATCCGTAGGTTTTTTTCGAACAAGAGAGAAGGAAGCTGGGGCTCGGCAAGTCGGCTTCCTCCTACCTTAGCCACCGTTACCGGCCTGCCTTAGGTAAGGTGCCTGCTCCGTGCCTGCTCAGGCAGGGAGGAACCTACCTTACCTAGGTGCCTAGGTACTTACTAAGGTGAGGTATGTACCAAAGGTGCCTTCCCACGCTGGGGACGGGCGGGACTAACCACCTTTGGGCTCGCGGCACCAGTCGAGGTGCAGTCTGCGGTGGTCACTGGTTACTGGTCGCTGCCGCTGGTAGGAAGGACACAACCTTCTTGGTACGTTACCTTTCCATCTTGGAGTCCAACTTGGACGAATGAGGCCAAGACCCGGGCAACGGGCAGCCATCTTTGTTCTTTTACCTTGGGTACAGACAGACACTGACATTCAGCAAGCAGCGGCCCTTTCCCCTGCGGCTCATTAGCGTCCGGCACACGATGATTCCATCTCCAACCCGCATGCCAAAGAACCAAAGACCAGACGTCATGATGGGACGATGGGCCAAGCAAATCTTACCTAACACCAGCGCCAAACCACCGACCTCTGCCGTGCCTCGGCGTTGATTTGGATCCTCGGCCTCGCTCCGCTTCGCGTCTGCTGCTAGTCAGTGGTGTGGGCTTCACCTTTCTTGGGCCTGGTCTTGGGTCTTGGTCCTGGTCTTGGGTCTTGGGTCTTGGTCCTGGTCTTGGTCGTGCAGGCTGGTGACTGCTAACAAACGATGGCCCAGGTAACGGCGCAGAAGCACATCTGTCGAGGCGATAGGAGTGGCCGCCGCCACCGGCACCGTCGCCCTGGGCTTCATGTCGATACCTTATGCACAACATCTCGACAACCTGGGAAGGTACCAAACAAATGCTGTACCGACGGGTACCAACAGCAGAGAGAAAAAAAAAAAAAAAAAAGTCAATTCCTTCGACAGGTACTCGTGGAGAGTCGTGCTTGGTACCCCGACACAGGCCAACAACCAACCGCCGCCCATCACCGTCACCCGCACCGCAAACCGACCACTCAGGACGTTGATACGGCCCCCGTCGCTGGTCTCCCTCTCCATTCCTTCGCTCCGCCAAGCGGTGGAACTCCGACGCCTCCCCTGCCGATTGTGCCCGGTGTGCCGTCAAAAGCGCGGGTGGAGATGGACGGCCCTGCATTTCACAGTGTTTCTTTGGTTTTGTTACCTAGTTTTTTTTAGTGTTCTAGAAAGAGATTTTTTTTTACTAATAAGCTTTAAGGCGTGATATCCTGCCTGTATTTAGCCTCATCTCCCAAGGTTATAGAGAACCCTAAGAGAAAGGATTAGTATAGCTATAACTAGCTAAACTAAGTAAAGATTATAGTACTATAATTTTATCCCTATTATATATACTACTTTTAGTATAACTAAGATATTAATAAACTTTAGTCTTAACTAGTATAATACTACTAATATATATAATAATATTACTAATAACTCTAATTATACTCTAGATTTTTACTATAATACTAACTTCTAGCTAGATTTCTTTAACTACTACCTTAGTTTTAAGAGAAGTATTAATATTTTAATAGTAGATAACTTAACTAACTACTAGAATATCTAAATATATTTCTTAAGTATTTATATAGCTCTACTTAATATTATATAATATAGAAAAGTAATTTATTAAACTTAGTAAAACTTTAAAACTATACTAACTACTATTAATAATAGTACTTTATATAAAGTATTAAATATAGCGTAGTTAAATATACTAGAAACTATAATATAGTAAATAGCTTTATTAGTTAAGATTTAGTAGTATTAAGCATAAGAGGATTTATAGTAAGGTAAGTAGCTATAAGTACCCTATTAATTAGTCTTAAAAAGTCTCTTTTTTAAATAACGTAGCTTATATAACGCAGTTACCTGGGGCCGAGGCCCGCAAGCAGCATTTCACAGTGTTTCCAGAAGCCCAGCGCCCCAGACGACGGGACAGGACGCCTGCCACCTGCCACCAATTTACACCACAATTTGTCCATAACCCGCCGCTTGCGGTTGCGCTTGCGGGACCTAGCGAAATTCGCACAGCTCGCTTGCCAACTTTTCCCATGAAGCCATTGATTGGTGCTTCATGCTGCCAGTCTCGTGGGTCATGGACCCGGCCGGCAGGGACAGCGACGAGGTTAGCCCTCCAGTTCTCTCGGCCGATTGGACACTGACACGGTCACTGACACTTGACAAAGATCAAAAATCCCCAGGGCTGTCAAAACATGCCTCCCCCTGCTTTGTCCAGCAGCGGATAAACTACCTCATCAGCAAAAGTGCGCGCAGAGTAGCATCTTCTCCGCACCGAGAATTGTTCTCGACGCGGAGCAAACCTTGGAGACCCCTGGCAACGGGCACAGACCAGCCCCTCCCCAACCGTACGAGGTGGGAAAGGGCAAAAAACAAAAAGAAAAGACCCAGCATCTCGAGGTCATGCGCCATACCAGCAAATCATCGTGGCCCGCCTGCCGATTAGCAACGCTTGAGGCTTGCAACCTGCATGCCCATGCGTCCGTCTGTGACTCTGCTGCTGCATCTGTGGCTGATCACTCCATGTCCAATCTGCGTTATCGTCGACGCTGCGGTAGCTCGATAATTTTACTTTTCACCGCCTCCAGCCCGTCAGTTGTCTATCGACTCCCGCGCCATGTCATGTCGTCGGCAACCGACCTGCTGTGCTTCGCCTGGAGACAAGATGAACCCGAGACTCCGTTAGTTCGTGGCGAATGAAGCAACCCACAGACCTGAGAACGAGCCTCGCGTGCTCCGGTAGCCGCACCAGAGCCCACGGAATGATGGGCCAAACCACAGAAAGAGTGGGAAAATACTTGTGCGCGAGATGGTCGAAGGCGACGGCTACGGTGACGGCAACAGAGACGGCGCCGCGCGCGTATGGATTATCGGGCAGATCTCTCTCACCTGGGACCCCCATGCCCTCCTCACCGCGTTCGGCCGCGGCGGCTCGCACAACGTTCAACGTACATATGCGGGTCAATGATGCGCACAGGGTTTCCCTTTGCCCAGTCGCCAGCGCAGCCAATGGCCGCCGCGCCTTCAGCATTGCACACAGCGATCAGCCCGCGCTGAGAAATTTCTACCAGTTCGCCGTGACGGCCGAGGTGGAGACATGTCAGATCAGCTATCTGCAGGCCCGATTTCGATTCGAACCCGTCGCCTTTAGTTGAGACTTTGACACGTCCTAAGCGTGGGCAGGTCTCTCGCGCCCAAATCAAAGCACCGGCTACCGTCGATCGGTCAAGACGGAGTGAGCGACGGCGTAGGCAGCAAGCGAGCCGTCTCGCATAACAACCCAAATGGCAACCATGCCGGCCCATCAGTGAGATAGAGTATGAAACGTTGCGTTCCCTCAGCCGCCACGGGCGACCGTCTGCGCCGCACGCTCTGTACCGAGAGCGAGAAACAAACAAAAAGTTTTGTGGCCCCAGCTTACCATATGCCGTTATCCAAAGTGAGATTGGACCCTGAGAGCCGTCGACGACTTGTCCCGGCGACCGAGGAGACAAGACAAAAGTCCGCGGTGTAATTGACCGAGTTTTCGCAGACAACAGGCAAAGAAGGTTATTTAAGAATAGAAACTCACCTTGCCATATCCGGCATGGCGGTGATGACCTCGCATGGATAATGGTTGAGGCACTCATCTCAGAGAGCCTCAGGCCGCATGCCGTCATTCGCCGGCCAATGGACTGAGACACACAGCAACTTCCATTGAGTCGTCGGGCGAGGAGGGAAAAAGTATCGTGACGCCGTGCTGCTCACAGCCCCGTTTGGACCGACTGACGCAGACGGGCCGAGTGGTTGATGTCAGAACAATGCACACCTCAGCTCTGTACCGCCGACCTCTCCATGTTCATGCGACGACGACGATGCGTCCGTACTCGTTCCTGAGACGTGCGGTATTCGTACCTGCAACGGTGTGCTCTCGTTCCTGACGGGTGTATTCGTTCCTGCATTGCGGATCAACGACAAGGCTCGACTCGATCTGCTCGAGCTTCGTATCAACAGATGAGGCCGAGGTACAATCCGCATCAAGGTATAATGAGGACAAACAAAAAAAAAAGGAGACCGGGCATGTCGACAGATGAGGCTCTCCGCTTGACTCGACCCTTCTCAGATTCATCAGATAGGGCTGTAGTCCGACTCCATTCTCCTTGCGATCAACACGCAAGGCTTCTAAACTTGACTCGATTCCACTCGCGATCAACACGTAGGGCTCTCGCCTCGACTCGATTCTGCCCAAGATCTGCAGCGAGATACGCTCTGTTTCCAATATCCCACTCGCCACCTGGGTCCGCTCCCCAGCGCAATAAGGCGCACCCACTCGCGGTACATCGTCGGAATATTATCGTCTCTTCACACCGCTGCGAGGAAATGACTGGACTCCATGTCAAACATTCTTGGTGCGCTGTCCATGGCGCCTGGCGTCATGAAAGGCCATCCCTGACAAATTGAACAGGGTCGCCAGGGGACAGGTGAGGGCGGTCAGGCACAAAGAGACAGACCTCACGCGGGCCAGAAACAGGCGGCCCTTACGCGCGCTGGACGTCAGTACAGCCACCGCCGCTCAACCGTCATTCCGCCGGCGGGACGACGTTGATTCGTCGCTCCCGCGCTAGCTCCGTAGCACCGGCTGCCTCGTGGTTTGTGACGGACATCTGAGATGACAATCTGTCGACGGTTCGGGAAGGCTGGCTCTGATGGGCTCCCGCTCGCGTCAGTTGCTCCCCCAGGGCTGGAAAGGAAGCACATGGGTATGGTTGATACCCCGGCAGAGAGGCCAAAAATGGACACGAGAAACTGTTGTTTCAGCCAACCAGCATCAGAAAGGAGCCCTGCAACTCCGATCTCCCAGCCCCTTGCAGAATGCTAGGAGGCACGTTCAAACAACACCGAAAAGCCAAGAGACCCTTGAGAAAGCAGCGACCCGTTGCTGAACCCGGACACACGGCAGAGTGAGGGAAAACGGGGGACGGGTTCCAAACGCCTTCGGAGGAAATGCAACAAGGCAATCCGGGAGAGACAGAGATCCCCCAACAAATTGCTGTCTACTTGAGACGAAAGGCGAAAGCATCGCATCTTGTTTTTGCCGGGTGATGGAATTTAACGTTTTGTGTCTTTGAATTAGCCTTCTCCACCATCCAACCAGCTCTAACTCGCTGCGCGATATGCAACCGCGGACAGGGCAGAGCTGCGCTAACGATGCACCGAGGTGAAGCTCCAAGTTAGCGAACCACATCGTGAAAGCATTTCGAAAAAGACCTTCGGACGGAATGGCTATGACAAAGAGCAATAACCTCAAACCTTGGCTCCAAGATCCGACGGTATGGCCTCCCAAGGTTCGCGGCACGTCGGCTGCCTCCGGATTCAACTGAAGTGTGTCGGAATTCCTGCCGATGGATCTCTCTCAGCCTCAGGGGCAAAAAAAAAAAACACACATTTTGTACATCTGGACGGACTACGGACAACAAATTGATGCTATTATTGCGGATTACCAGGATGGCACGCGAGTCGGAGAAATAACAAAGGGAGATGACATGCCCCCAACCGTTGCACGGCAAATGGTTGCATGCCGTGTCATTGATTCAAGCAGAGCACAAACCACAAGCTTCTATTGATGGTTTGTTTTGGCAGCGGCAGCAGCAGATCCATACCGTGGACGGTGGATCTTCACAAGAGGTCGGCCGTCAGCGTCCCCTGCAACGACAACCACCCAGGTCCCTGGAGGGAACTTGTGTGAGTGCTGTGGTTCGAAAGCTCGGACGCCACGGGCCATGGACAGAGGCTTGAAACCTTGTCTTGAGTGGCCGTCAGGTCCCTCTTCCTGATGTAACCCGGTTGGCAGCGCTGGCCGTTTCTGGTGTCGCGGGTTTGGTCTCGGAGAAGCTCACACACTGGTCGAGTGAGAGAGCTTCGCCTTCAGGACGGTCTCCACTTGATGGGCTGCTGGCACGCTGCAACGCTCTCTCTCAACTTTTCGTCGCCCGCCGCATCGCATCTCTCTCGCCATCTTTGGCCTAGCCTGCCACGGGGCAAAGGCCCGCATGAGTGATGGGATGCCCAAGGGGGAGGGAGCGCACGGATGCCCATGATCCATGACCGCATAACGTTCGCTCGTCGTTCTAGTGGGCTGGAAATGGGAACAGGGTCCTTCCTCATCCGGTCGAGATGGGAAAGGTTGGTTTTCTACTCTGTACAGACAGGGGCCGGGGCGGGGCAGCAGCCGAGAGTCGAGCATCTCAGCTTTTGCCCTTCTCAAGGACATGGCATGATGAGAAGTTTTGTTGCTCAACTCTCTTTTCTGTCATCAGCGATGAGAAGGGCTGCGACGACGACGACGACGACGCGGCTGCGGCCGAGACTCTGGAGTCGTCATCCAAGTTGGGACGATTGCGTGTGCGACTTCGGGAGGATCGAGTTTCCGTCGACACGGTTTGGGCTCATGAATATTTTTTGTAATTCTTCCTCAGAGCAAGCAGCACCGCCGGCAAGGGCTGAGAGAACAGCAGACAGCACCCATGTCGGGAGGCTATTTGTTGGACCCAGTGCTAGGGCCGCCCAGTTGGGGTCATAGGGCGGGCAGCACATCAGCGAGCAAAATATCGGGTGTCGTTGGGAATGGAGAGAGGGCCACTCTCGCTGTGGGCGCACACACGGAGAGAACCGCTTCAAGTGCAGCAACGGGCCAAGATGATGGAACCTTTGTGTAGGGTTCTCTGCATGTCACCACACCAACAGGTGCAGGACGGCCAGGGGCGACAAAGATGAACATGTCCACATGACGATGTCGCTCTCCAGGTTTCTAGGTCCCGGTCGGGCTCTGACCGAATCAACACCGGGCAAAAAAAAAAAAAAAAAAAAAAAAAAGAGGCACTCATTTTCAGCCCTCGGGGGGCTAGTCGGATGCAGGCCGAGGGGAGGGGGCGAGTACCGAATGCAATGGATTGTTACTCTGGGCAGTGCTCTCGTCGACCTTTGGGAGAGAGAGGGAGAGAGCTCCCGCCTACTACCTATTTTCATGCTATAGCCCGCAACTCTGTTGTCTTCACCATTACCTAAGGCAAGGCCAAGGAGAAGCGGTGGTCGACCGAACAAGGTCCAATGGAGATGACCTTAGTCACAGCTTGACGAGAAAGGCCCATCCGAGAGATGGGGCCACGGAGAGATTTACACCCGCGCGATTCAAAGTTGAAGCTTACAGCGAGGTATGGGGATTGTCATCTTGGACTTTTGGAGTCTAATGCCCCTTAATTCTGAATGTCATTCATCGATATTGCCGAGCGGCAGCAGCAGCAGCAGCAGCAGCAGTTGGGACGGACGAAAAAAGCAGCGGATGAGAGCTGCCGCCCGGGTTCCGACCGTCTGACGACAGGACTCTGCCAAATATTGCCTTTTTGTTGAAGGATGCCACGGCTGCTGCCAGAGAACGAACGTACGCATGAAGCTGACGCTGGTGTGTTTGGGACTGGACGGTGAGCGGTGCTCTGTCATCCGCTAATGGACGAGTTGCACGAGAAAAGAGCACGGGCATGTTTGCATGAGCCAGGCGCAGGGGCGGATAGACAAGAGCCAGAAAAGATGGGATGGGATGGCAACGACACCCATGAACCATGACTGGCTCGGCATGGCACACAAAGTCACCGGCACGGACAGAGGCACAGACGACCAGAGACGCAGAGTCGCTGACTGGTGATTGCTTCGCCTCGATTGTGTTGTTGCTAGCTCCCTGCCGGCAGCGTGGCATTGGACTGGCTGGATCAGGACAAGATTGCCCGTTGGCCCCTATTCTCCGAGTCGGGGGAGGCAGGGGGCTTGTCTTTTTCAGCTCCGGCGCAAACGGGCAGGAAACGAACATCAGGAATAGAAGCTATACGGAGCGGCATGAAGAGCGTGGCATGGCATGGCATCAGCGGCGCGATGCGGTGATGCGATCATGGGTCGGTAGCGGGGGAGGGAGGGAAAAAAAAAAGAGCCCAGAGGTAACGAAACAGCCGCGAACTACAGGCATCTCTCGGTACCGACTCCATAGCCCACGGGCTCCAAGGGCAGAGAGGTAACAGAGGCAACGGTGCCCTGTGGACGGACAAACATCAACCAGCCACCTCGCGCAAGGCTAGCTGTGAAGGGCATAGCAGAGGAACGCACTAGAAAGTCGCCGGGTGGTGCGGACTCTCCTCCATGGCTGTTGAGCGTGTTTCTGTCGTCAAAGTTTGGAACAAGCAGCGCGCGAAGGGCGAGCAGAAACGTGAGGCGCAGCACTCTCTTCGAAAGACTCCCAGTGGTCAGGTCTGGTTTGATGGAGGGGAGTGAAGGGACGAGGCACAGGCCATGGAGGCCATTTCGACATGTCACCAGGCCATACATGTACTAGCCCCATCACGCGTGGGGAGAAGTCTCTTGAGGGTGAGGTGAGGCACCCAAAGAGGTCACCCGCTTTCTGCACTAGCAGCCAGTCCTCGAATGTGAGTCGGTCAACGATTGTCTCCGCTGGCAAGTGGCTCTTCGCCCCGGCCCCCGGCCTCTCCCTCTCTCTGCGTTAGCCTCTGCTAAGCAGTTTTTTTCTTCCCTCTGGCGGCCGTCTTTGGTTGGGGCCCAAGAAGCCGGCTCACCCACGGGAGGAGGGGCCAGGTTAATACCTATTTTTAATTCTGGCTCTTTCTGGGTAGAGTTGGGTTGGGCGGGCGGATGAACGGGGATTAGACTGGCAGCAGAATTGTGCCGCTATTCCAGATGAGATGTGCAGACACCATCTTTTGCTGACTGAATGACAGAGACGCCGAGCAGAAGATTGAGAAGCGACGTCAAACAGAGGCACATCACGGGCAGTTTCTCGGTACGGCCTTGTCTGATGTTTGATGCTCGACGTCCATGTCGATTTGGTCTATACGTATCTTTGCCTCCCTTGTAGTTTTTCTATCCCGTCCCATCCTCGTCCTCCAGTCGCCGTCTTCCCCATTCTTACCAATACCTTATTATCCTCAATCCTCATGCATTAAAGTACACACACACACACACACACACACACAACACACACTGCATGCACACACGCACACCACACCACCACACACAAACTATACACACACACACACACACACACACATACACACACAGGTACACACACCTCTCTTCACGTTACCTTGTGTAAGTCTTTCTCTGGCTTCCCATGTTCAAGACCCCTGCTCATATCACACAGTCCCCCGGCACCACTCAAGGTGTCCCATCTCATCCCATCCCATCAGCAGCATCACGATTCCTGGTGCTCCTCCTTCAGAAAGCAGAAGAAGCTCCGCGCGATTCCCACCGACCACACCAGACCCGTCGGTACAGGCCTCACCCCAGCCAGGCCAGTGTGTCATATCCCGCGCAAAGAACCCTGTCTGAAGAGTAGCGGTCCTGGCAGAGTTGAATCTGTCACTGTTGCTTTGCTGCGGCACTCGGCCTCTGTCACGCTTCGCTTTGCAGCAGAAGCGAAGCACTGAGGATTTGGCTGTTCTCAAAAGCCATCCCCGTTAGCACCCGGTACGTACGGAGGAAACCTAGCAACGATCCCAGCACGGGCGGCCCCTCCCCTCTCCTCCACAGCCCACCCACCACTACCACCACTGCACAAGCCAGAAGTCGCCATGGCAGGTACTGCATGTTCCAGAGAGAGAAAGAGAGAGAAGCAGCCAAAGACGAAGACGAGGACGAGGACAAGCAGGAGAGAAACAAGCATGGCATGCTCTGCGGAAGCATAGGCTACTCATCCTAGAGACATACGCACACACACCTGCACCTGCACCTGCACTGCTTGTAATGCTGGCTGGTGGCTGTCTGGCGGATGTATAGTCTGCGCTCTCGTGGCCCTCTTTCTCTCTCTCTCCCTCTCCCTACCCCATCCTCCTTGCTTTTCCTTCCTAGCTCCATGGAGATGTACATTGGGCACAGCAAGCACCACGCCCCCCTGCCTGTCCACACCTTTACCACCCGTCTACCCCCGTCTTTTCCACCCGGCGGCTCTGTCTTACCCGATTAGGGCGAACCGGGTGTGGACAGTGGCACCTGCTCGCGACTGGAGGACTGGAGGTGCAGGTGCAGCAGGTGCAGCTGGGTGTGTGTCCTGTCCTGTCCTGCCGCCCTTCCCTTTGCCTGAGTCTGAGCCTGTGCCTTGCCTGCCTATGCCTGTGCCTGTGCCATTTTCCACGGCCGTGCTGTGTGTGCCAAAGTCTCTCCCCCGGCTCACACGTCCCCATCCCTCCTGCATCTGCTGCGGCCTCTTCTTGGAACATGGAATTATTTAACTGATTCGGTCCCCCAGCCCATCTACTACCGCCCTCTTGTCTCCCCCCTCAGCCTACATCACAACATCAATCAAAAACCAGCCTCGTTGAGCTGCTCGTGCCGCCCTCAACCACATTCGCTTTTTCCTAACTCTCACCTTTAGGAAGTCCTCGTTGACTCCTGTCATTCGCTTTCGCGCTTTTTGTTTTTCTTCCGTTTTCCAACAATCTCATCCATCCTCCAAATCTCAAAGCCCTCCTCCCCCCTCCTCCAACAACATCCAACAAGCCACCCTTCGCCTTTTCCACCAGATACTCGAGAGAGAAAAGGACACTAAAACTCCAAGAACCAACACGCCCCCCAGCTTCGAAGCTACATCATCAACCCTGGTCATTTCAGCCTCATCCCTCGGGAACGCTAGCCAAACCGCCCACCTCCCGGCTTACAACAACCACAACCAGTCAATGCTTCACAACTAAACCACTGGTCTTTTGATCAACCACACTCGCTTTACAGAAAAAGAGGATTCAGAGACGGAACTGGGAAATCGCAAAAACCCGCGCAACTACGATCGCTACTAGTATCAGGAACTGGGAAAAAGACACCGAATAATCCGCCTGAAGAAAAGGATCTACGACCAGAAAGAGAGAGGAATTCGCCAAGAGTTGACTATCGAGTACTCGGGCATTCTTTGCAACCTCCTGCTACTCTACATCTGACGCTCCTGTCAGTTGCTTACACATCCGGCTTTTCGTTGGGTTGTGCCTCCACTTCACTGCGGTATAATTCTGTCTGGGCAGCTTCGCTCCCCGGTAACGACACTACACTCGCTTCCACACGGTTCAAGCCGTGTGCCTTCTTGTGCGTTATCCCCGACTCCCATGGTTCGATTCTCGCTGACGTCGCAGTTCTTTCGTTCAACTCGCTCACAATGGCCGGTCCCGGAGGTGGTCCTCCTCGCCGCAGTCACACCAAGTCCCGCAAGGGCTGTGATACTTGCAAGCGCCGCCACATCAGATGCGATGAGAACTTTCCTCAATGGTATGCTTGCCGGCAACTTCTCACATGTACGATACTGACGTCAACCAGCCGCAACTGCACCAAGCACAAGATCCGCTGTCCCTATAACGACATGCCCATCCCCGAGGACAGGTCGGCAACCCCCGACAAGCCTGATCTCATGTGGACCCCCGAGATCGAGGCCGCCATCGGACAGTGGCAGCGCAGCGGCATCTTCCCCTTCCCCAACCTGGGCATCTACCCTGAGCCGAATCCTCAGCGCTACCCCGTCGAGGATCTCAGGTTGATCTACCACGTTGCAAAGATCTGTGATGAGTTGGCCGTCTTTGACTACAACGGCTTCACCATCTGGACCCGCCAGATGCCAACGTGAGTTCCTGACAGATGCATCTACCCACTACTAGCTTTGCTAATTTTAAACAGCATCATCAAAATCGGAGTCACCCACAGCTATGTCATGCATGCTCTCTTGGGCTTCGCGGCCATGCACATTGCCTTCCTCACCGACTGTCCCCTGGTTGGCAACATGGGTACCGAGCACCGCGGCCTCGCCATGAACGGCCTGCAGGAGGCCATCAGCACTTTTGGCCACGAAACGTCGGACGCCGTCTTGGCCGCCTCGCTGGTTCTCTCCTGGCAAGCCACGGATTGGTAGGCAATACTATGTACCTAGCCGCCCGCAGCGCGCTAACACACCTTAACAGGAAAAGCTGGACCCAGCTCATGCAAGGAACCTCATCGGTAAGCCACCCACACAACAACGTGAGGCTTGAAGATGCTAACCCAACACAGGTCATCGAGGCCATGGACCCCTGGAAGCACACCTCCCAGTTTGGCGACTTCATTGCCGAAAGCTGCACCTTCCCAACCGCGCCCGGCTCGCCCAGCCCGGATCACAAGCCGAGCCAGCCCCGCAAGGAGGACACCGAGGCCTTCACCAAGACGCTGCAGCAGCTGCAAAAGCTGGAGATTCACCTGAAGCACAACAAGGAGGAGAGCCACGTCAAGATGATCCAGCAGTTGGTCAGCTTCGTCAAGGGCGCCCGCAAGTTCAACACTGGCCTGTCCATCTGCCAGCAGTTTGAGCGCCTCAGCCCCCTGCGCAACTGGCTTTTCTGGCTGCCCGTGATGCTGCTCAAGCAAACAGGCGGATCACCAACGGCCCTGGTCGTCATTGCTCACTTCTACACCGTGGCCCTCGTGACTGAGCGTCTGTTCCCTGACATTGGCGCCGCCTACTTTGGCAGCCTGTCCATCGGCCCCGTCGAGGAGATTGCCCGCCGCCTCTTGTCCATCAACATTTCGGGCACCGTCGACGGCGACCTCCAGACGCCCCTCACGCTCATGGAGTTCCCCATCGACACTGTCAACGAGTTCCGCCACAGGATGGGCTGGACGCAGCCTGCGCGCACACCATCGTTCCCTCAGTTCAACCCTCCCAACTTCTACCTGAACGAGCCCGTGCCCTTGCCGCCCGTCACCGATTCGTACATGCCGTATGGCAGCCAGGCCTTCAGCTACAGCACCGAGTCCTTGATGATGCCCGAGACAGCTGCCGCACCTCCCACCGAGACAGCTGCCGTTGTCGTCGCCCTTGTCTCGCGCGTACCCTCAACATCCCCAGCCCCAACTATGGCGGCTACAGTCCGGCGTCCTCGACCTTTGAGGGCTCCATCGTGTACAGCGATAACGAGGACTACGGCTACGAACAGCGTTTCGACATGAGCGGTATGCCCGCGGTCAACAACCAACTTGGCGTCGGGTTCGTCTCTCCCACCCAGCCCTTGTGGACTTAAACAGGCCCTGCCCTCTCTCCATGGCACCCTCGATAACCACTACGGCACAACAACTCGCATGAAAGAACTCCGGATTGACCGCCGCTCAGGATGCCAACCACACCGACATACCCGCCGCCCGAGGACCAGCACCTCCTGGCATCGTCTTCGCACACGATGCCCCCCTCGCCATTCCTCAACCCGGAACAATTCGGCATGCTCCCTCTCCCCGAGTCACCAATCCCTCCCAACCTGCCTCTGCGTCATCGACACACCCCGTCGTCCTCAGTCACGGAGTCGCCGCGGTCCGTCACGCACCCTTCCCGCCACGCAACCAATGGCTGGGATCGACGCCGACTGTCCACATCAAGTCCGAGAAGGGCAAGGAGCGAGAGCTATAGCTCCGCTTCCCCCCCCCCCTCCATCTCGATCTGTTCTTTTTCAACACCATCGCTTGGGACCCTTGATTTTGAAACACCTTTAATACCTGCTTCTGCATCGACACAGACGCCAATGTACATCACGCTCCTTGAAGACATCAAAAGCCCGGCCGCTGCGAGCCCGAGCTAGCCTCGACTCGCGCCCCACGACATTCCTTTCTTATACATCACAGACGATCAATCACATTAATCACGACTACACTCCTTAATCCAAGATACCCCCCTCAACACACACACACCGACAACCTTAGACGTTCCTTACCGGCATCGGATGATACCCCACTGCATCACACTCCTTATCATGACGTTACGATCCAAAAAAGCATTCCGGATTATAGAAGGGAAGAGACGGAAGAAAAAGACACTCCTTGCGGATTACATTGGCCGCAATCCAAACTGCATAGCGACTGTTTCACGTGTTCGACGCACAACACAACACAAATCTACCTCGGCGTTTTACGGGAATCAAACAAGGGGATTCCGTGGTTACCGCACCACGAACTGCATTAGGCGGCGTTGGGTTTGAAATGATTTTTATAGCACTGTTATTTGTTTGTTACGAGGCAGGCTTGCCACGCAGGACTTGTGCGCGCGCTGAAAGCAAAGTGTTTGGAATTAATGAATTTTGAGTAGGAGCAAGCAAAGGGATCAGCAACTGTGCGGATGGGAGTTGGATTGTAATGAGTTACATAGCTCTATGCGCGCCCCCTCGAGCGGGCTGTGTTGGCGTGGAAAGAATATACTCAGTTGACGACGCGCAAAAACAAAACGTTACATTTTGGTTTGGCCTGCGACCTGTGTGAATGTCGAATTGTTGGGGACGGCTCCCGTTGCTTTTGCCGGTCAATTCTCGACGTGACGATGTCCCTGCTAGATCTCAGCTGGTGAGGGTCAGTCGTTTCTTTTCCCTAATCAGATCTGCCGACGCTGTGCCCCCTCTCCTGCCCTAGTGTGGCGTGTTTTGGATGCGGCTAAGCGAAGCCAAGTCTGGATTGCCACGTTGAGGGATCGACGGCAGGGTTTTGCCGTGGACAAGCTTGCTTTTTGACGTCTCGCGATATTGGTTGAGGTGGTTTTGCATAAGATCTGCTGGTGAGGCGGGGGAGCTGAGGGTTGGTGGGGTTGGGTGGTGCAGACGGGACGCGGGACGGGGGAGGCGGCGGGTTGAAACTAGGTGGCGAGGCGAGGCGGCTGGCGTGTCTTGGATACCGCGTGGTTGGTGAGGTTTGATTTGTGTTTGTTTGTCTTGGTTTTGGGCGGGTGGGTTGATTCGAGGTTTTGCGGGTGTCGGAGGTGAGGTCTCTGGCGTTTGGTGGTCTTCTTGGTGGCATGGTATTTGGGGATGATACTCTCGAGATGGTATCAACGATTGTGGTGTTGTGGAAGCTTATGGTTTGTCAGAGCCAGGCCAAGGAGTATCAGTGGCACTGTAGCACTCTGGCACGTACGTTCCAGTTCAATCTTTACGGAAGATATTCAAGCATTGCTCTCAGTCTTCTACTGGGCATATTTTCGAGCATTCTTATATTGAGACGCAACAGGAGAACATTTCATGCTGGCTGAAATCTCAGTGGGATCGTATAAGTAAGCGTTCAAATGCTCTTAGAGCCGAGTTGCGTTCAGGGGTGTCATGAGTTTTGTTGTCGACGTAGTTGAAGGATGACTCCACACCTTGCCTATCCGGTTGGCCCCAAGATCAGGAGTCTTGTGGCTTGTTAACGGTCTCAGTTTGAACTCCGGTATATACGCTGCTAATACGTCAGGAAAAGTGCTGGAAGATGGTCTGGATGAACCAGACGAGGCGATTGAGACGTCACGCTGTGCCCTTGGTTGATTTTGAGTCGACTTGGAACTTTGAAGGATCTGGCAAGCGATGCGGACCAAACAACGCCAGACAAAATTTGACCGTGCTGCCGTCGAGTCTCTGTCAAGGCTGCTTTATAGAAGCTGATGGAGCGGCTCGGTATAAGTGATGGCTGTTGAATGAAGGACTTATAAGCTGGCTCATCCCGGTGAGATTCGAGGTTCTGTTCCACAATACGGACGGGTGATCATCGTTTGGGTTATTTGATAGTTCGTATGGATCCCGGCCAACGTTACGCTGTCTTACGAATGGAGCTGAAGACGGCACTAATACTTTGCAAGAATCTCAGGTAGCCTGTTGCGTATACGAGGCTCCTAATCAAGCGAAAGTGCCGGAGAAAACTGACTGCTTCTTGAACGAACTCCGTAAGGTTTCAATCAGGAGCGCTTAAGGCTTGTGCCAGTGGACTGAAGTCGGTTGGCCCCAGTAGTTTCAAGACATCTGGGGACTAATGCATTTGTGGTTTCTGTGCAGACTTCTGATGGATTAGCCTAAGGACACTTTTATAGTCCAGAGTATCACTAAGGTTTTGTGGTGAGTTCTGAAAGACTTGCTAAGACGGGACGGATGCTGGTTAATCTTGACAGCCGAAGGACTCGAGTGTAATAGAGACCGTCGTCTATGTCGTGCATCTTCCAATAGTCATTGCTGTGCACAACCCCAGACAAGGATGCTACGAATCTAAACCCTACCACCGCTACTGAAGCGCTGTTGGTGGCATGTTCGGCTTTGTATCGTTGTTCTCAGTCCAAAGCTACGATTCACACCGGAAGATGACATTTCTCTCCGGTGGGACTTTTACGAGTTGCCCCCGAACTATTCAAGCTGCATATTCTCCAGCCTTGCCGGAGCTTATCAGAGTCTTAGAGTATAGCTGCTATTTAAATGCAATGTTGAGCAGCGCCTCTAATGTCTGCACAGCGACAATTCTTGGGTGCGGTCCGCTGGTACATCTCCCGCAGGCATGTCTGACCATGCACGGCTCGCAATCTGTGCAGGGCAATGATACTCGTAAAATGCCGCAGAATTCCTGGGTCAGCTTAGAAGATACCGCTGAGTATTCTATGCCATACTCTCGCGATAATACTGGAAGAAAGCGGCCGAATGACACATTCCCTCGGCATATCCCTACATCCCCAGAGGCTCAGAGATCACATGTTTGCAAGCCTTACACTCCGACGCCTCCTAAGTAGATCGCCATGGAAGATGATGCCATTTTGAACAAATTAGTCAGAATGAGCATGTCGACGCGCTATCTATGCCGGTGGGGGCACACATCTCATCTCGCGGACTGCAATCGTGAGCCGACCACCCGTGGCTCAAGACATGGTTATATAAACAGGGTCTTAGACGGCACCTCTCAGGTCTTCATAACGGCAATGAAATGAGATGGGTAAGCGTTTGATGACTCTGCAAGAATCGCAGTATATGAGAAATGATGAAGGTTGTAATCCTTGTTACCCTCATACCTCACCTACGAGCTCACACGAGCTCACGGCCGAGTATTCTGTGTCACACTCTTCCGATGAAACTGGAAGAAAATAGCCAAGAGGCACATCCATGCCCTTGTCTCTACGCCGGCAATGGCAAATCTAGAGAAGCCGGATTGATTGCAACTATGCGATGTAATGCTACTTGAGTTGGAAGCAACTACACAGTAGCGAAGTCCGCCTTAGATGCGGATCCGTGACCGAAGTTTGTGCCGTATATCCTCATGATGATGCTGGAAGAAAACAACCAAAGACCACTGTCCCTCCGAATTTCACTTAGCTTCGCCTTGTCATTGATGACACATCCAAGGGTGGCATCACCTCGAGCAGAACTTTAGGCTTAACATGCAATTTCGGCCGCAAATGGGAAACCAGAATTCGCCATTGGATTGGCGTGCCACTCCTTTTCATAGAGATTGGCATTTTACCGCTCAGTTCGTAGTAGTGACCGCGGCAAGGAATGACCTCACAAGATCGGCTACTGTAGGTGATTGAGCTTGAGGGACCTGGCTGATCGCACCGTCCCAGGAATGTCTTTTCAAAGGTGGCTTTGTTGGCAACTCCTCTACACAAGCCGAGGCGACAATCCGAATTGTCGTCATTTCGGTGCCAAATCGAGGGACAATCTCCTCCTAGTGCAAGGAAGGCTGTATGTAGGGCTGTTGCGAGAAAGGCGGAACGTCCTGAACCAAGGACAGCATCTCATCTGTCATCTCTACCAAGAACTTCTTCCGTGTAACTTAGTTTCGCATGTCATTCACCTTGGAACAACTGAATGTATCCGAATTTCCAGCTGACATAGGTCTGTGGAAAACACGGCTATGAATGGACTGCGTGTCCCGCATTTCGTCTCAATCTATCTAGCAGCATCTCTCGTACTTCTTTTATCGACAGTCTAGCTCTGGTGACGCCGTGATAGTATATTAGCCCGGCCCCGTCCATGAGAAGCAAGGGGAAGACAGGCAGAAGATCACTTGTGTTCAGCCGCTCTTTCCGAGAATGAAAAGGTTGTCTTTTGAGGTTCTAAAGCCAAGTCACAGGGACACAAAGGCGAGAGACCCCTGGGCTGACGCCAATGACACCATCGAGGTATCACGACCAATACGGTAGGCATGATGAGGTTTGCCAACGCCGGTAGAGCACGTCTGCCAGGCTCTGCAAAAGCCCAAGTAGACGTCCAGAAACTTCAGCCTGGTTCCGCAACGCTGAATGATAAAGAGTGACCGCTGCGGGCTCTCTAATTAACTTACTCGTCTCATTCCCGCACCACCTCGTCATTAGCCAACACCCGTCAGACCTCACCCGCCGCAGCGTTATTAAGGCAGCCTAACTCCGTTCCCATTCCGGCCCCGTGGGGCGGCGTTCCCTATGCTAAGCTATCTAAACCTATCTACCTATCTACGAAAAAGAAACACCAGTTTTTTGCATCATGACAGCCATGCCGGCCGCGTTCGAAACTTCTGTTCATCCGCTGCTTCAATCCCCAAGGCGAGCATCCCACCAATTACTCCCAGAGACCCGCTCCCCTTTCTCAGTGGGCCCCCTCCCTCGTCTGCCGAACCCTCACAACAACCATGATGCTGGCTCCGCCGGTATGCTGGCGTTTCCATGGACCCCAAATCCTCCAATCACTCAAAAAAAAAAAAACCACCTTTCATGTTTCACGTCGACAGAGTCTCTCTTTCGTCATGTTGTGCGATGCCACTTGCTGCCCAATTACAAGCCTTTTTTTGCTCCCTTGATATGTTCAGCCTCTTCAAACGGCGTGCGTCGTCAACTTCATAAGACGCTAGTGGTATTTTCCTCCCCAAGCCATATCATTGGAAACTCGCTCATAATGGACCCTTTGTGTTCTTACTTCTCGCTCCGTCATGTAGAATAGTACTGGCGGAGCGCCTGTTGATCCTGCGGTTGCATCTGGTTCACAAAGTCGTTGAACTGGGGAATCAGCTGCCGGTAGATGTTGATGACCTGTTGATGTTAGCGTTGTTCATGCGAGAGAGGAGACGGCCGCGGGCTCACCTTTTGGAAGTGTTCATGCAACTCATGCTTGATGGGGTTCTTCAGGTTGATGTCTCTGTACCGCGCAATGGCGACAAAGAACTGAGGGAGGGCCTTTTCGATGGACTGCGGGTTCTGGCCGACGACCATGGTGAAGCCCTTGAAGGCGGTGGCCTTCTCCTCGAGGAACTCGACGTGCTCCATGGCCGTAAGGAAGTCCTCGGCAAACGTGGGCAGCATGGGGCCCATGATCTCGTAGTTGTGCAGACCAAGACGACCGAGGGCAATAGCCGCGTTCTCGGAGACTGCTGCCTGAACCCCGGGGTTGGAGATGATTTCCACAAATCGCTGGAGGAGCTCGGGAACGAAGGGGGAAATGCTCTTGCTGTTTGTCATGACAATCTCACCGGCGGACCAGCAAGCATTGTTAACCACGCTGAAGCCGCTATCAATCTCTTCGTCGAGAATGTTATCCAGATCGAGCTGCTTGAGCAGGATAGGGAATATCGAAGGAAGGTAGTTTTCGAGCTGCGGGAATACGTATCTCGCGCAGTCGCCGAGCAGGGCGTATGCTGACTGCCGGACGTCGTCCTGGGGGTCTTCGAGGCAGAAGCTGAGGAGCTCAAAGAAGGTCTTCTCGTTGGATCGCACCAGCTCCTGCTTCTTCTCCTCGTCCAAGGACTGGATTACGGCACTCAGGAGGTCCAGACTCGTGACGAGGAAATCCTTGTCGGGGGAGTCGAGAGACGGGTTGTTGGTCGCATTCAGGCTCTGCTCCAGGTTGACGTGGATGATGTTGACACACCTCGTGAAGATGGGCTGCGCGTACGGGGTGAAGGCAGACCCGAGCGCCATCGCAACGTACGACAGACACTCGAGCAGAGGGAACAGCTCTCGGGAATCGTCGCTGACCTTTTGGTAGCGTTCGATGAGCGCGGGCATCAGCAGGTTCATCGCGTCGGGCTGGGCGATGACGGGGCCAATGTTCTCCGCCAGGGTCTGCACGCAGTCGTACAGAATGTACATGTTCCTGTCCTTGTACCTAGCAAAGCACTGCACGAACTGGCGCAGAATTGGTATGCAGTAAGGCTCGAGGACCTTGCCCGACTTCTCCTCCAGGTTGGCAAAGGCACTAGCCGCGGCCTCCTGGACCTTCTTGTTCTTGTCGAGCATCTTGCGCAGGATGCCGTCCATGAGCGGCTCAAAGTAGGTGGACTTTTGTTGGGCGTCCTGCAGGTTGGCGGCCCACTGGGAGTAACGGCCAAGCGTCCAGCAGGTGATTTGCCTGACAATGGGCTCGTTATCCTCGAGGAGGGACAGGAGGTAGGGGACGAGCTCGGGCAGGTGAGGGGTAACAGCGTTAATGGTACCCTCGGCCACGGCTCCGAGAGCGAGGACGGCAGCCTCTCGGTACTGCCACTCTTCGTGCTTGAGGTTGCTCGTGAGGTACGGCAGGATGGCCGTGAAGACGGGGTCGGAGAAGTCGCGCGCAAACACGTCGAGGGCCGCGGCGGAGCACTTGCGAATGGTCCAGCGCTCATCGGGGTTCTCGTCGCCGTCGTCGAGGTCATCAATCTCGCCCTCCTCGAGGTCGTCATCCATGCTCGAGAGCTTCTCGTAGGCGTTGCCGTTCTGGTTGGGGTCCGTTTGGCCCTCGGCTCCATTGACGGCGCGCGATGCCTGCTTCTTGGCAAACTTGGGCTTGATGTCCTCCGTGCGGTCCTCCTCATCCTCGTCGTCCGACGCACCACCGAGAAGGGCGATGTCCTCGCCGCTGTACACCATGCACTCCAACAGCACGGGGATGATCTTGTCCAGGTAGGGGGTCAGAGCGCGCCACAGGTCGTCGTGCTCGCCAACGGCCAGCCAGAACTCGGCAGCCTCGCAGGCCAGGTCCTCGTCGTCGCTCTTTTGTTGCGTGATGATGTAGTCGACGAGGCCGGCAATGTGCGGCTGCAGCTTGTCGGGACGGGTCTCGACGAGCTGGACAAAGGCATGGCACACTTGGCGGCGCACGTCGGGGTTCTGGTCGGAGGCCAGCACAAACAGGTGGGACAGCAGGCTGTCAATGTTGTTGAGCATAGCCTGGGACTTGCGCGGGGTGAAGACGTTGATGGCGGTCAACGCCTGGGCGCGGACCTTGGGCAGCGGGTTCTTGGTAGCCTCGATGAACTTGGGGAGTAGATAGTTGAGGGGCCGCTGTCCGTTGTGCTCACGCTCCAGCACCTTGACATTGTCCTCGCAGATCTTGGCCATGGCGGACATGGCACCCTCCTGAGCCTCGTTGGAGACCTGGCCGTTCTCGTTGGTGATGAGGCTGAGAAGCTGGGGGAGCAGTTCGGGCCAGCTCAAAACGCCACCTCTTCTGACGATCTCGGTCGCAATGTTACCAGCAAAGTTGCGAATCTGCGAGTTCTTGTCCTGGATGCCCATGGGAACGGCCATCTTGACGAGGGTGAGGCTGCTCTCGGGGATCTGCTTGTAGCTAGAGCGCACATTGTTCTTCAGCATCATTGCGGCGGCGCACCGCACGGTGTGATAATCCTGGGCGGAGCATTGTACGCCGGAGGGGGGGTCGGGGCTGGAGAAGAGATAGGCGAGATAGTTGTTGATGTCGGGGGAGGACTTTGCCTGGGCGAGCATCTGCGCATCGTCAGTCAGCGAGGTCGCAACTTGAAAGGCGTCGGGGCAATTGGCGGGAGGAGGCTCACCAGGTCTGCCTGCTTCTGCGCATTCTTGTCGAAGCCGCTGAGCGAGTCCTTGAGGCAACTCGCCAGCTGGCTCAAGGACTCTGGGGCCGGCTGCCAGGCCATGACTGGCGCCTTTGGGGATGTGGAAAGTCAAAGGACTGGGGAAGAGATCGAAATCGGAGGTCGGTCCGGCTTGCGATGTAGTGTCGGGAGTTGAGAGAGCAGGGCGGGATCGCAGCGAGAGGGGCAGTCGTTGAAGTTGTTCGTTCAAGACACAAGGTAGTAGGCCAGGCGTAGACACAGCACGGCGGGCACGCAGTACCGAGCGAGGGCAGTGGGCGTTGACATTGGGCGACGGGCTGGCGGATGGTGGGGTCACCCTGTCAGCTTTTTTTTCGCGATAACTATGGTGCGGCGGAGTAGCGGGCAAGGGAACGGCCTTGTACCTCTGAAGGCGGGCAGCACCTACCTAGGTAGCTGCAGCAGTGCGCCGCGTGCTATTGGGCCAGTCTGGGGGGCAGAAAGGTACGGACAGGCCAGTGTTGCAGCGCTAGTGGTGCTGTAGTGATCCGACCTTTTTTGGTGGCCGCGGGCAGGGGAGTTGAGAGATACCTTTCCTCAGGTACCTAGCAGAACAGCGGTGGATGCGGCATCTGACAAGTACCTTGTCTTATGTAAGAAAGCCTCGCCTGCTACCGAAACTCACGTACCTTTACTTTTCGGCGTCTGTTCTCGGCTGGGGTACATGGCGACAATTCCAATGTCGGCTTGTTGAATGAGAAGGTCTGTGGTCAGGGAAAAAAAAAAAAAAAAGGCAGCAGGAAAGAAATCAATGCTAAATTTAGCCGTGCTTCTTGCCGCACAGAAAGACTGGAAGACGGAAGAGGACTGCAGCAGACAAAGTCTAATGTGGTGGTGGGCGGTGGACAGGTGGTGAGGGTGGTGGTGCGCTGTGTGTACTGCGTAATTGCTAGTAGTCAGGTAGTGACTTTTGCCTCTCCCCCGCCCCAATCAAAAAGATTTGCCCGTAGCCTCCTCCTCGTTGGTACCTTCATGCTGATTGCTACCGAGTACTGACATGTTGAATTCAGCGTCGTGTTCAGGGTGCAGCAGGTGGGATGCAGTGGGTGGCCCGGCTGGGGTTGGGGTTTGGGGCCGGGGTCCATGGGGATCCATGAAGGAGGCATGCCCACTGCCCATGAGCCAACTGATTGATTGCTTGCGTGCCTGCGCAGTGGCAGTGAAGAGTGGGAAGAGGAGGAGGAGAAACCTGATGCATGGCGACGGACTGGAGCTGAGAGAGGAGACGGTTGGACGGGAACCAGGAAAAACCTGAGAAAAGGCGGAAATGGGAGGACACACTACCTTACACTTGCCCACCAGCACAGAGTACCAGTACCAGTTCAACAAGTGCAAGCAAGTGCAGCCCCCGTGCCTCGACCTCGACGGCGACCTCTACGTCCCTCTGTCCTTCCACTCCCGCCGCGCGTGTGTCAGTCTGGCCAGTCCGCCCGTCCTTCCACTTTTGCTAGCGTTGATGCACTGCGCCAGTGTGAATGAGGATGAGGTGTGGTCTGCTGAGGTGCGCTGCTTCCCATGCCACATGCACACCCACCCCTCTGCCGCTGCTGCTGCGCTGCCAACCACCAAAATTTTGAATCCAATGCCTGCCCCAAGCTCGCTCGCCATTCTGAAGACATGGCCCGTGCTTCCTGCCTACCCCTCGCTCCTCGTCCTTTGTGGTTCAAACTCGGACGGGCAATATTTTTTATCGATAACGCCCAAAGGCAAAATGGGCAGCCTTTTTGCCTCTTGTCGCCTGTGACCCCGACAAGCAGGAGTGACCCCGCCAGGGTTCACCACCTACCTAACCTTAGGTTTTATCTCAGACAGCCATTCTGCCCGTCGACCATTGTTCGAATCCCGTCGAGACAGGACAACCATGGAAACATGCCAGCTGGAATGCCGCATACTCGTCCCCTGTCCTGCAAAGACACCGCCGCCCAGCCAGCCCAACCGGTTCTGTCCTGCATCTCGCATCTGGGCGTTGATGTTGCCAAAATGCAGTGGGACTTCACTGCGTTGCACAACCAGCGGCGGGACACTGGAGCAAGCTACACGCACCCACAGTGACATAGACCGCCATCAGACTGTCGTCAACATTGCTTCTTCCGTCGCCTCCGGGCACATCACAGTCCAGGACTCCAGAGTGCACCACACAGCAAAACTTCCCCAAGGGGGCGAGGATCAAACCCATGGGTCCCATCGACCTGACGCCGCCAGGGGTCCCCGCCCCGTACTCTCGACAGGACAGAGTTGCTGCTGGCGGATGCTTCTGGATCATGACCGAACAGGCAGACTTCATGCTCTTCTCCCTCGCCCGAGTCATCAACCCTCAGAAGCAGCTCTCCGGCGGTGTCGACAAGAGAGAGCCGGAAAGCTGTGCGGTCCTCGTAGAAGCGGTTCCCAGGTTCAAGGTATTACGTGCAGATCCTGTGACTTGTCAGAGCGTGTTTTCCGCAAACATGAGCCGAACTTCTGCCACGAAACGGGACCAAACACGGCCATGTGGCCCGCAGAGAAGAACGGACGACCGCATTCCTTTTTGACATGGCCGCGTCCTAGCCTTATTTGCCTTTGAGGGCAAACACTTTCCAGAAGACGTCAAAACGTGGGCACGGGATGCCATGACATTAAGCCGGAGCCCAAGCGACGGGTCCTGGGTATCTGTATATTCATCATGACTCTGAACACAAAAGTACCGTGACACTTGCGTGATCTCCATGTCCACAACGTTCAAATCATAAGCATGCCGGTAGGTCTTCGGTGCTGCCAGAAAAACGGCCGCAATCCACGCCTGACAACGGCCCGAGGCCACATGTCTCGCCCGCCCCTCCACCGGTCCGCCGAGACAAACTCGCGAGCCCGGCACGCCGCATATCGCCCCCGCCAGCCCCCGTGTAACCGCCGCCGCTGGCCGCTTCGGGAAGGTGCAACCAGCATCTCATCTGCTTTGGGGAAGGCCTTCTCGAATGCAGCGCTTGCAATCAGAGACAGCAGACCTGTACGACCGCGACTGTCCTTCTCCTGAACGTCCCCATCCTCTCCCTTGCCACGGGATGCGTGCATCCGCAGGCACACAAACACACACGTCAGGCCACCCCGTTGACGGGTGCCTGGCCCTTGAGCCTCGCCGTGACGACGTCGACGACGGCGCGGAACGCTTCCATCTCTTCCTCGACGGAAAGGGCCATGGCCGTTCCGCCTAGGTTCACAGAGCAGCCGACGTAGACCGGCATGTCGGCCCGCTTGGCGAGCAGCTTGGCCATTCGGGTAGCGAACTCGACGGTCGACTCTACCGAGTAGATGGCTGTTGACAGAGGCTGGGCGGGAGCAAGTCTCTGCGGGCGGTCAGTGAGTAAACAGGAGATTTTGGTGGACGACGTACGTTGGGCAGGGCATAAACGAAGGATCCCAGAGCCGCAGTCGATGAGGGCTCGTCTTGGGTCGTGGATGTGAGGAACAGGGTGGCCGTTTTAGCCTTGACGGTGAGGTGGATGTGGATTCGGGTATCCAGGGACCGAGGAAGGGGTATGGAGAGCTGAGTGACGCTGCTTGCTGCCATTTTGGGATGTGTTCTTGTGGTTTCGAGGTGACGGCCGTTTGTTGAGTGAGCGAGTGAAGTCGGTGATGTAAACGCTGATGAATGTGAGTGGACGGCGCAGTGTGAGGGTCATACTTTGCACTGTATGCCGACTGTGATCAGCGCCATTGCCTTGAAGAGAAGACGTCGTCGTCAGCCGACTTTTCAACGGGACCATTTGAGAAAGTAAGTAAAAGAAGTTTTACTTCAAGATGGAGTATTTGACACAGCATCGGCGGGATTCCTAATGGTACAATTCTCTAATGTGTTAGTACGAGTCGAAACCGCCAAAATGCCTGTTCGTGACGATATAATCAACTCTGCTTCAAGAATCTACCACATACGACCATACCCACTGGAGAACTCGGGATCCCGTCCGCTCTCCCTTAGATAAGCCAGTGAGGGCTGGAGTTGTAGTCGGGTCGGTGACGACCGGCGAATGCCCGGTGTTGTATGTTTTTGCCCTTCAGTTTTGCTCCTAGGTAGGCCTGCTGCTATGATCGTCTCCTTTTGGTGTAGTTTTGCTGTATCAACTGATCGCGGTATTGGAGCTCCCTGATAGCTACACCTCACATATATCATTTTGGTCGTACAGGTAGGTCTATATCTTTTATACAAGGCTGTTGTGCTTGGCCTACGGCGTCTCGGGCTCCCCAATTCACTGGGGCCTTGGAGCGTCCTCCTCGGGTTGCTCTCCCTCTGGCTCAGCCTCTTCAGACTCCGTTTGTTCAACTTCCTCCGCCACCTCCTCTACAGAAGACTTCTTTCGTATCCTGCTAAACACAGCCAAGAAGCCACCTCCGACAACGAGGGTGCCGACCTTGGGTCTGCAGACAAACCCCCTCGCCGCAGGCCCCGTCTCCCCAGCCCGCTCAAATTTGCGGATGCTGACGGTCTTGACCTCCCAGTTCCTTCCGCCGATGGCATCCTTGAACCCGGAGTCGCTGTTTGACGTGGACGTGTGCAGCTCGACGACGCGGTCCAGGACCAGCGGCTGGCCCGTATCCTTGGCCCACATCTCGAACTCGAGGATCTGCGTGACGGAGGGGTAAAACACCACCATCTTCCCGCCGGGCTGCAGCGCCTGCACCGCGACGTCCGCATGCTCCTGCGACGCCGGCAGGTCCAGGATGACGTGCGCGAGGAACGGCTCGCCTCCCCTCTCCGCGAGGCGGGAGGAGAGGTATGACCGGATCGTGCTGACATGGAACTCAACGTCGGAGAGGTACAGGCTGCGCCGGAAGTACCTGACGAGCTTGTGGGCCATGCGGCTCGATGTCGGGTTGATGTCCAGGGTGTGCAGAATCGCGCGGCGGCTGGCGAGGTGCTTCTCGTGCATCTCGGCGAGTTCCGGGTCAGCCAGCTGCAGCGCGTGCGGCGAGTACGCATATTGCAGCGCATCTTCGTCATCTGTGGCGGGCTTCCGCGGAAGGGTGTTCCGCTCGTACTCCGCCGTGCACAGCGCCTCCCGCAGCTTCAGCGGCACCGGCGGGTTCGCGCCGTGGATCGCCCGCGCGAGGTGCAGCGTCAGCGCGCCCATGCCGGTGCCGGCCTCGAAGATCTCGACCGGCGGGCCGTCGTCAAAGTCCGGGTCCTCGCCTGGCGAGGGCAGGTTGATGTCGAGGACGGAGACGATCATGCTGGCATCTTGGGGGTAGATCTAACCCTGCACCCGTCAGTTTGTGGTTTCTGGTGCTATGCGATCAGGGGCCTTTCTCGTACCGGCGTCGCGACCCGCGGGGAGTTTGAGACGTATTGCGCCAGGGTGACTTGTTGCAGCCTCACTTCGCGGTCGGTGGTGTCCTTGACGGCGTCGGTGAAGGTCTTGCCGATGACGTCGGAGCCGTCGAGCCTTGCGCCGTAGCTGAGTTTGATCTTGCTGTCCCTGCGCAGGGGAGGGGAGAGGTGGTACTTGGCTTCGCGGTCGCCACGCTGGCGGAGGACAATTACATCGTGTTCTGGTGGGTGTTAGAGGTTGCCTGGGTGGTAGAGGATGATCCCGTACCTTGGATGACTCGTCCCGAGCTGGCGTACCGGCACAATGGTCGATTGAGGTGTCTTGGAAGACTCAATGGCCAGAGTCTGGGTGGCATAGTGGAAATTCGATTTTGGAATGTCGAAATCGAAGTCGCGGAAATCTTGCGCGACTGAAGTGGGATGTACTCGTTTAGAAGGGCAAGCCTCTATAACTGCATTTCGCGGCGTATCTACCAAGCAATAACTCCATACACTGAATAACTCGAATCTCCCATACTCCGTCCTTGACCTCATGTCCTCAATGTCATATTCTTGACTTCATGTCTCCCATACATCCGACTCAGGCGGGGACACTGATAATGCGTTCTTCTGCATCCACTTCGGCATCGTACCAGAAATTGTTGCCGTACATTGTGCATCCTAAGCAACCAGCCATGTCACCGCGGCACTTCTTTCTGCCCCAGCGACGACACGGCTTGCCAAGTTCAACTCGTAGTCGATGGTTCACGTTGTCGTGCTGCTCCGCCGCCTTTCGGGCCTCGTCATCTGCGATGCCCTGAAGAGACTTCCACAGACTCTTCTTTCGTCGTGCTTTTCTTTCGGCGCGTTTGAACACCTGGCCTTCTTGCTTTTTCAACAGACATTGCTTTCGCTCGTTCCATAGATCAATGTCTTCAGGCTCGGCGTCGCAGTGTGCTTCAAGACAGCCCAGTGGGTCGAGAAGCAGGTTGACGGAGTCGATGATGCTCTTCTCTGAAGGTTTCTGCTTCGGCAGACTGGCCTCGTCGTGGAAATAGCTAGATGCAACGGAAACTGCAAACTTCATTGCCGGCTTTGCCTGGTCCTCCTGGATAGCTTCTTGCCAAAGCGAGGTGTTTCCCATTACGAGATGGCATTCTCTGTTAGCGGAAAAGACCTGCACGACACCCCAATGCCCAAGGTCAAAAGCTAGATGCAGGGCACTGGTGTAGGTACAATGACACTCGTTGCCATTGGCGTCAAGGTAACTAGGCTGAACGAAGCATGCCTGCCTAGGATTGACTCCGTTGCTGAACAGCCAGCGAACTGTCTCTGCTTGTCCAGACATAGCGGCCCAGTGGAGAGCTCCAACTTCTTGAAAATGGGTTATTTTTTTCGTCTTGGCGAGGGTCCACAAGAATTTGCTTGAACTTGGCGATGGCTTTGTCGATTTCTATGATCTCCATGCGTTTCTTCTGGATCTCTTCGTCTGCTTCATCTTCCACCCTGGCGGTTTGATCTCCGGGTACTTCTTGTAGTTGAGCATGCTCTTGGCGCGTTGCAGCTTCTGGATGTCTACTTGGAGGCGCGCCAAGTGTTTGTCCCGTTTGCTAATGAGTGCCTGCTTCTGAAACCAGGCCTTCGTAAGCTCCTTCTTGTTGTTGACTGTAGCGCGGAGATCTTGGCCGCTGATTCGAAGGACCTCGAGCGCTGCGATATTGCCCATCTTGGAGTGGACGAGGGCTTGGTGTCGTTTCTTCCTTGCGGCTTCCATGTAAAGGGAGGGCGTCGCGATTTCGTTGAGGTGGCGGTTCATCTGGGCGAGGGAAGCGAGGCCCCGGATGTCCCTGACATCTTTCAAGATGATGAATAGCAGCTCAATGGGGAGGGTTTCCAGTTTTGCCATCGTAGCCACCGACGTTCGTGTCGCTGTCTCAGTCTGTTTGGTTCTTCCGTTGCGTTGGATAAAAGACCGTGCTGCGGGGAGAGTGAATTCTTCGTGAAAGTGTGCTGATGACAGAGGTAAAGTAGAGAGAGTGGGGTGAAGGTGCAAAAAGCCGAGGTGAGGTGAAGAAAGTCGGGGGGTCGCAGAGGCAGGCGCGGAGGAAGGAACGACAGGCAGTTCCAAAAATTTCAACTTCCGGGCCAAAGGACTTTTGAGTGTTCCGAGAAATGTTGGCAGGACCAGGAGGTGCGTCGTCGCGAAAAGGAAGGGGTAAGGAAGCCGCGCAAAGACGTTAGATGGGAAGGTGCCGAAGCTACCAAACCGCTCGATCGACGCACCTGCCGCACATTCTGGATGGCAGGTCGTTGTAGAAATGGCAGGAAGTCGCTTCCGCACACATTTGCCCCAACTTCGCCTAATCATCTACATTTGTACGAGACAAAGTCCAGGACGTCAGCAAATATCCTTCCACCATTCCCATCGGGTGCCAGAGTTTTTGACAAGGGGATTACACGCATAATCAAGCTAGTTATTGTACGCGGTAAGCGCACGAAAAGCTCCTACATCACTGATAACGGCTAGGCAGGATGGCGGCGTTTTATGACCTCCCACCGGAGATCCGTCTCATCATCGCCGGTTATCTCATGGACTCAGCACACCTCTCACGTTTTGGAAGGGCGACACGCGAACTATACGGCCTCGTTAAACCACTTCTGTATCGCAGGGAAATCCGGAAACCCTGCAGAGAGAACCGGATTCTGATTTGGGCAGCTATCGAAGGACATCTTGACATCCTACAGCTGCTGTTGTCTTACGGCCAGGATTGGCAAGAGACACGGAGCCATCCACTATGCAGCCATGCATGGCCACACCGAGGTCGTCAAATGGCTTATACAGCAAGGCGTGTCGATCTTCGAAGACTCTGTCAACATTTGTGGCTGCCCTTCGGGAAACACTTAGGAAGAAGATAAACCGTGGCCATTGGACGGGCCCCGAACAGCTTGCGTCTTGGCAATTCTTCATCGGCGTTACACCACAGCTCATGTCTTGATGGCGGCGGGAGCTGGCGTCCATGGAAACCAGTGGATGCCAAATGGAATAACCATCTGGCAGGGAGCCGTCCAGGGAGATGACTACAAATCCATTCTCAGTTACGCCTCTCACATTGGTTCGACTCTCACGTCTGTGGTGTTACGAAACGACGACAGTCACAGTGAGGAGTCCGCAGTCCAAAACACCGTTGATGCCGTTGAACTGTTATTGGATTCAGCAGAGGCCTTGGGGGCATATGCTTTGGATGGATTAGGCAAGATTGCGAGGCTTGCGTTCCCCAGGGTCGCAAATTAGGAATGCAACGCAGAGATTGGCCGACTATGCCGTACATGGGGACGGAAGACATGCAGGGGGTTTGACTGCCTTGCTTGCTCCATTTTCGAGACACGCTATCGAGCGAGAGAGGCCCGGGAGAACAAAATTATTCACCATCTCATAGGCAGGACGATAAGATGATCTTGAGTAGCAACCCTGGTGGCCACAGTGCCGTTGTGTTCCAGTCCTTGACATACCTTAGCTAATGGTTTTGTATTCATTTGGCCGTAGTGTTGTTGTGCCAAGGAATGAATGTGCCCGCCAACTGGGTGAACTGGCTAGAGTCTTTTTGTGTGGCCTGCGCTGTAACTTTGGAATCTTGCCGTCTGAAGTTATCTGCGAGTAATTTTATTCTGTTTTCGCTTCAGTCCCTGTTCAGAATCTGAAGGCCATGTTGATACATAATACCAGCTCATCTTCAACGTCTTGGGGTCGCGTAACCACGATGGCTCTGGGATCGTTTAAAACGAACGTTGTCGAGCTGAAGGTCATGCTGTTTCATTACCTATATGCAACAAACATTACGCTTGAATCACTGCGGTCTAGTATCCAAGGATCTGCCTCAGAGGACCGCGCATCTTTCCTCCGTCTAAGTTGCTACATTTCTTATGTACTCATATCAGATACTCAAATTTCTGTTGCACCAATGCTAGGCGATGGTGACCGAGACGGAGACTACGGAAATGACGAGAAGAGAGACCGAAGGAGAGCCTGGAGGAAACACGCTCGCCGTAGCGCAGCAAGAAAAGGGTGGTCTCTATCCCAAGTGGAAGGCAACAGTCTCTCGTTCCTTCCTAACACGAGCAAATGTCTACCCAAGATCCTCTGAAAACGGCTCGTCAGGAGCCTCTACATCCAAGTGCGGGCGCGTGCTACGTAGGCAGACATCTTTCCGCAACGTCCAAGGGCTGCATGACTTTCGACCTCTTCCCTACCATATACTACTGAGCATCGTGCATCTCATCACAACACGCTCCCGTAAGCCCCCCCAAGACGCTTTGAGAAGCCAAGATTCAATCCGTTGAACTTTGGAAGACCACCAAAAACACCCGGCAAACAATTTCACCCAGCTCGTTTACGACAATGCCGTGCAAGAATCAAAGCCAGCCGGCACCGTCGCCGCGGCGCACTTGTCTTTTCGGAGAGGGAGCCCTGCGGAACCTCTCCGTCGCCGACGGGCGCATTCCGACTGCTCTTAAAAAATACGCGCTCGTTCATGGAGAGGTCAACGAAGATTATCGCCATGATGCCGGGAAGCCCAAGAAGGCACCCGTCAGTCCCCCCACCCCCTCCAAACAGACCTCTTCCCTTTTTTCCCCCTTTCTCTCTTCTTTCATGCTACTAGTACTGACATGTCTATCTACCAGGGTACTGGAACTTCGCGATATGCCAAGTTCAGACGGGCCAAGGCCGCTTTTAAAAAAGGCTTGCAAGGAGGCTGAGGAGACGAAGATGGCCACCGATGAGAGGAACGCCTGAGACGAGAAGAAAAAGGACATGGTTGTGCCCTGGGTCAAACGTAGGATATGGTAAGCAGCGATGCCACCACGAACACCGCGGCGAAAGACTTGGTAGACATCGCGTGCTAGAACCGGATAAACACCACGTAAATTACTGAGATGGACTATCAAATGTGTGGTCTCGGGGAAGCTCTTAAGAATCGGAGGAAAGACTGAACGGGGCATCACAGCATACATGCCCACCGAAGGACCAAACGAGACGAATCGTTGAAGAATAATATTGATTTCGCTACCAAAGATTGGGTGGGGGTATCTCATGCCATGCAACGCTAAAGGACAGTCCAGACATCATCCAACGCATTTTTTCTGTCATCATCGATCATGTCGTGCTTCATCATCGTCTTTTCCTCCCACCATGGCCTTCTTTCCAAAGCCGTCCCGCGCGCTTGTTTCTTCGGTTTGTCTCCCCATTTGAATAAGATCGAACAATGTTCCAGACAGGACGAAGAAAAGAATATGAAGCGTGAACGGCCCTGCCAATCCAGATTATGTTTCCCTAATTCCGTGGTTTTTCCAAAATAGAATGTGTCGTGTGTCCCGGTCAGTCCAGCGCTGCTTTTCCTTCCATTGCGTTTCCAAAATATGTCCTATCGCAGATAAGGTAAAAGAATGAAATACATTAAATAGACAAATATCGTGTTGCCTTGTTCGCTTTTGGGGGTGTTGTGTTAGGAGGGGTTTGATGCCTCGGCGCAGCCAGACCGGCGGATACAGGAGGGTTCCGTGACCCTATACTATGGATTACAACTGTCGCCAGTGGTGTGTTGTAAGAGATAGGAGATGGATAGTATGGGCTACAGCCGCGACCGATGGCCCAGTCAAGGGATCGGGCGGGCCACGCAAACGCCGTCCTGTGTCTACCGGCTGCTTTGCTCTTGTGATAATATAGAAAAGTGAACACCAAACTGGTGTTGCAGATGGGCTTGCGCCCTCTTGAATCTTTGATGCGAGATCTTCCTCTTGTTCCGGAACCTGATAATGATGCCTTTTGGATAAGAAATCAGGGGTATGTAGGATAGGAAACGAGGGTTACGAAACGCCGAAATAAAACAAAGAAATCCCGTTAGATGCTCGCAGTGCGAGCCCTCTCGGGGACTCGTGCGTAGCAGACCATGAGCTTGAAGCTGGTCCGCCACTCTTCGCACTCCGCAAGCAGGGCGCGATCGCCCCAGATGCTGCGGCTGACGGCGGTCCCCGCGGCGCTCTCGTAGCAGCGGCTGTACCACCACCGGCCGACCTTGGCGACCATCTTGGTGATGTTCTCGTCCGCCGAGTCGCCGTCGTCGTTCATCATCTCGGCCAGGCTGCGGACTTCCTTGGCCTTGCGGGTCACCGGGGGCTTGCTGCCGCTTTCGGTCCGAGGCACGACGCTCGCCACGGGCACGCCGACGCGGCAGGTCTTGACGTCGGTGAAGCCCTTGCGGCCGAGGAGGCGGAGGATCAGGTCCGAGCTGGAGCTGATGTTGATCTCGGGGTTGCGCTCGTGGTGCGCTCCTTCAGCCGGCGGATGGTGCGGCGTCCGCGGTTGCCCATGTTGTTGAGGTCGACGTCGAGGACCGAGAGCTCAATGTAGCCGCCCGGCTTGAGAACGCGGCGGGCCTCGGAGATGATGTTGCGGTAGTGGGACTCCGGGGCGGCGGTGGGGAAGCGGAAGACGACCGAGGTGAAGGACTCTGGGCCGAAGGGGAACTTGGCGGTGTGAGAGAGATACTGGATTTGGTGGTGGTTGGGCGGGCTCAGGGGAAGCTGGAGGAGTTTTTGTGTTCGTCCGGGAGAGGTGCCCGCGGAGAGAGATTGAAAAAGGTCGCGGCCGGGTATGTCTCTGCTGCGTAAAACGACCAGTCGTCATTGCCGAGACCGTCAACGACAAGAATGGAGTGGCGCTTGAGAGAGCCGACGACGGGGACGAGCTGGTCACGCGCAGGGGAGAAGAGGACGTGCCCAAAGGAGAGCCACTTAGACACCGTCATGGAGCCGACGCGGAGGTTTACCTGGGAGAGAGGAGACTCGTCCTCCGAGGACTTGCAGCTGGACATGGACTGGCGAGATCTGCGGGAGGAGTTGCTGCTTCGCTGGGAAGTGATTGTAGCTTTGCGGGCCAACTCGGTGCTCTCGCGGTCGATCGCACTGGCGGGGACGTCGGCGATGGGGATCAGGGTCAGGGAGTTGGAGCCGGCTTCGGGTTTGAGAGCAAAGGCAGCTTTCAAGCGTTCAGTCATGTCGGCGCTGTAGACGCTCGACGAGGTTGCGGTGGTGTTTTCGGCGGGCTTCTCGGCAGCCTTGGGAGGAACAATGGTGGGTGATTCCAGGGGTTTCAGGGAGCGCTTGGAGAGTCTGCCATCGTGGCCTTCAAGATGAAACAAATGCCCTTGGAAGAGGTTTCCGAGGGGGGGACTTCGCCGATGAGGTCGTTATACTCGTCCCAGATCTCATCTTCTACGAGGGGAGCATTGGGGTCCGGAACGTAAGCAAGGGCGTCAGCCATGGTGTACATCCCGCCGCTGGAAGAGGTGCTAGTGGTGCACTCCGAGTTCTTTCGGGGGGAGAAGGCGAGGAACTCGCGACCGATCTGGACCATCTCGGGCGTCTTGAGGGGAACAATAGACGAACGGGGATCTGAATTGGTCTCGACGCTGGTTGCGGTGGTGGCAGCGGATTCGCCGCGGGAGAGCTCCGGGGTAGACAGCTCCGGGGTTGGGCCAGAGGCGACGAAGTCGGGGTTGAAACCTGCATCTTCTGGCGGCATGCTCATGCTGATCCTGTTGAATGGCCGCGAAAAACTCCTCGACGACGTGTGCTCGGATCGAGAGGTGATAACCTTTGGGATGCGCCCGACTTGAGGCAAACGGCTAGGGCGTTCAGCTGGCTTGGCGGCGTTGGACTGCGAGGCCTGCGTCTTCATGGAGCGGATGGCAGGGATGGACGTCGATGTCGGCTTGGCAGAGGCAGAGTTCCTGCGCGCTTGCGATGACTTTGTCGGCTGGGTGAGTCTCGACAATGACTCTCTCCTTTGGTCCTGGCTTGTGGTGGATGCCCGCCGCTCCTTGATTGTCTCCTTAATCGGCGGTGGAGATGGCAGGTCAAAGACGGCTGCCTCGCGGAGAATCTCCTCAACGTCTGGCGGTCCAGAGTCTTCTTGCTCGGAGCCGTCCATCATCGTGTAAAAGGCAGCCGGCTTGTGCTGGACCACCTTGACGGTGGCAGCGACGGGGACGGGCTCGGGCTCCTTCTTGTTGGGCTGGCTCCGAGATCTGCTAAAGAGCTTCCACTTGCTTGGAGAGCGAGCTCGCTTGGTCAGCTTCTTGGGCGGCGTCGCGGTGGCTGCAGCGATGCGACCGCGGATGACTTCTCTGTGCTTCTCAAACTGGGAGTCATCGGACAAGATGGTGGTGTCGTGACTGTCCATTGATGGCGCTGAGATGCCGGTGGTGTTGATGGGCTGCGGCAGCTTGAGAGTTTGGTCAGGAGACGTCCTCAGCCGTTGAACAGACCTCCTGAAAGCCAAAGTAGACTTCATGGTGACGGCCTCGGAGTCGCTACTGTCAGAAGGACGGCGGTGGCTCAGGGAGGGGTGAGGACCGCGAGGAATGGCGGAGGGGGCGAGCCCAAATCGGCCAGTGCTGGAGGTGGTCGAGGTCTCCGAGGCGTACCCGAGGCTCTGGTTGCTCTCCGAACGAGGCAGGTCGACACTGTTGTTCCTATTCTCAACGACACTGCCGCCAGAGATAATGACGGGGTTCATGCGCTCCAGCAGAAAGGTGTCGGTTGGCTGGTTGCTGCTGAGACTGTCCTGGGACGAGGCAGGCCCCATGCTGTTACGGGCCCCGGTGGTGGCCGAGCTGCCGCTTCGTCGCCGAATCGCACCCAGCCGTCCATAGCCCTCGTGCCCGGTGCCAGCGGCAGGTCCCTTGCGCGCCGGCTTCTCCTTCTTGTCGACCTGAGTGACCTCAGGTGCCGTCTTGCGACGACCAAAGAAGGGAAAGCGACTGAACGCTGACGTTCCAGGGCTGGGAGTGCGAGTCGGGCGCTCCTTCTTCTTGTCAGGTCGTAGGGCGAGGAGCCGGCGTGGCTTCTCTACTCGCAGGCAAGCGGGATTGCGGAGGCTTCTCTGAATACAGAGGCGTGACAGACCTTGAGAGGACCTGCGGCTCCAGGCGCCTGTCGTTGGCCAGGGACGCAGACGAGAGATTGCTGTGGATGATGGGCAGCGGGCCAAACAACTGCGACTGCAGGTCAGGGGTGTTCTCCCTGCTGGGCCGGGCTGGTGGTGTCTGACGGGGCGAGGCACTTGGCATCAGACGCGGGGGAGATTGAACCGGTGACGGCGGGGTCATGATGGGCATGGCCGGTTCTCTGGCCGCCTTGGACGGGGACTCGTCATTGCCGGGGCTCTGGGTGAACTTCTGCGACGACTTGCGGGGCGGCGGGCTCGGGGGCAGGGGCGACAGCCTCTTCTTCTTTACGGATGATTTCCGCTCAACCTCCCTTACGGTGGAGTTTGACGAGGAGGATGTAAGAGACTCGCGGACGGCGGCGAGACCTTGGGGGTCGGCGCTAAACGCATCCATCTCATTCGCGCTTCCGGCTCTTCTCCGGGTCACTGGTGGCCGGGTTACGGCCGGGCTCAACTGTCTCGTCCGGGGGGCAGGGATTCGCATCGGGGCCACCAGACCAGGTGACTGTGACGACATTGACGTGGGAGTCGTGTCTCGGCTGTATGGTCCTGGGCCGGGCGACTCGGAGAATCTCGTCGAGGGGCTGCCGCTGAAGGCGCTCAACTGGCTGCTTGTTCCAGAAAACACGGGCGTGGGAGGCGGCAGGTCGTGAGTAGCCAGTCTGTGGAGGAAGTCGACGCTGGAGCCCTCGGAGGAGGTTGACGGTCGTCCGGTGTAGGTATAGTCTCTGTACCGATCTAATTCGGGGTAGATAGTGACGGGCTGCGCCTGGGTTTTGGGCAAGTCCACAACGTGGGCGATCCGGATCTCTGTCGGGCTCTCGGTGATGCCCCGGTCGAGTTGCATTCCCGGGTCGAGCGAGGACCGCGATCGAGGAGCAGACGATGAGGAGCTCGTTCGTGTGGAGTCGGTCGAGCCATGGCTAACTTGGAGTCTTTTGGGCGACGGAGGATTTCTTCCTTCGCAGAACATTGCGAGGCTTGGGGCCGGTTTGCGAGCGTCCCGACGAGGACGAGCCTGACATTGTCGGGACGTGACTCGGTCTTTCCGAGATGGTGCTGTTGGAGCTCCATGATTGCGTTTGGTGGGTTAGCGGAGGTCGGTTGGAAGGTACGGGAAGAGCTGGACGCCTTGAGGAAGCCTGGAGCTCCCGCGCCTGTTTGCTCTGGGGTTGGATCGGTTGTTGGATCGGGATTCGGATGCTGTCTCCTTCTCTGCGCACTCGTCTTTCTTCTCTGGGTTCCATGTACGCTCTTCTCGCTCGTATCTGTTCATCTGGACGACTCGGCAAGCCTGAACCCGTGCGGAGGGTTGCCATGTTGTCCTGGAGATATTTCTGGGCCTTTCCACCATAACCGACTCTTCTCAAAATATCATGTTCAGTCACGATGGATACGTGGAGCCTGCCGAGGAGTTAGCGGCGGACGGCAAAGAGTAGCTACGGGAACCAACTGGCAGTGACAATCCGACGTCCTCAATTAGGTGCTGACCACACTGGGCGCAACGGATCAGGCGCAAGATCACAGGAAACAGGAGAGTGAGTCCCTCAACCTCGACTGTCTAACAGCAAAGGAATAAAAGGGTGTCCAGCAGTCCCAAGTAGGCAGCTTGGGGGCTGGGATGTGATGCCGAGCACAGCCAAGGGGAGCGAAATGGGGATATATGAAGAGACGGATCAAAGAGGCACAGTAGACGAGAAAAGATGAACCTCCTGGAACGAGCAGAAAAGGGAAGAAAGTGAAAAAATTATCAACAGGGAATGCTGGGCGCGGAAGAGGGGGAAGGGATCCGGAGCTGAGATGGTGGTGGTGAGGTGTGATGGTGGGGTGGTGGGAGGTTGCGCGGCTGTCGAGGGGAAGCCGATTCGGCTGGGAGGGTCGTGGTGGTGGTGGAGGGGTTCGGAGGGGTCCTCGAGATGGTGGGCAGAAGCCGCGTCTGGACACCAGCGTTGGCGCCGTCGGTGGGATGCTGTGTGTAGTATGAGCCAGCCTCTGTGTTGTGACGGGAAGCTGATGGGGAAGTTTGGGAATGCGACTGGTTAAGCGTCTGGGGAAGAAGAGGCCGTTGGGTTCAGCCTTGAAGATGGGGATGGAGTCCAGATAAGTTGCTGCGGAGGGGCAGACGGCAAGCTCTGGTGGCAAAAGAGGACAGGGCAGGCAAATGGTATCTAGGTATCGTGTGGCAGATGTCTGTTGGCGGTACAGACAGAGTAGAGAGAGAAAAAAGAAAGCTACAGTCGCAACGGCCAGGTCGGGACAGAGAAAGGCAGCATTGGATTGTATATACCTAAGGTAGGTCAAGCATGGCATCTCGGTCTCTCTTCCATTTTGCCTGGAGCCGGCGTGCTGGAATGCAGCCGGCGTGGATGGAGGACGTCGGCGAGGGCAAGGTAGGGAAGCCAGCAGGGGTATGACTAGCAGCAGAGGACGGTAGGCCGTACGTAACGGAGTACTCGGGACCTGCAATGTAATTCTGTGTCTGGGAGGTGTATCTGGCCTGCATCTGCATCTAAGGTGCGAATCCAGATGGACTCGATTGCTATTCTTTGCGCGTGGCGTCTGAACCCTTGCACCCGGGCTTTAGCCTCTAGCGTGCAGCGGTCAAGAAATGGGAATCATGGGCCCGGGTCAGGTGAGGAGCTGCTGGAAACGCCGAGGGCGGCGCTCTGGGATTGGGCAGGCGAGGCAGGGAACGCACGCAGGAGGGAGCAGATCAGACAGCGGTATGCGCCAGTCACGATGTTGAGTCATCTTCGGGGCCTTGGGGGGGGGGGGAGAAGCGAGGGTCTGGAAAGGGGAATACTACCACTGTGTATCCGTAGTAGACTGACTGCAGATGCACGGGAGAAGCAAAACACAGGCAGACAGGGCAGCGACGGGAGACGAGGTGGGGGAGGAGGAAGAGACGCTCAAAGAGGCACCGACAACCAAGGGCTGGCTGGCGGCAATCTCTGCGAGGCGTGCAACTGCTGGGCTGTGCCGCCATGCGATGCGGCAAGAGACTCGCCCTGTACTCTGCATACACGGCTCGTCCTATGGGAGTCGCGAGAAGGCTTGAGAAGGCAACTGGACGACACCATTGGGCCGCAACCCCCTGTCGTGCCCTTGCCCGGATTGGGGGTTGTCTGCATCGTCTGGGATGCTGGGATGCTAGGAGTCTGGGGGTGAGGGCAGGGGAAGGGGGGTTTGTGGGCACATTGAATTCGATGTTTTGCTTTTGAGAAATGAGAGAGAGAGAACCGCGGGACGAGACAACTACCCAGGACAGAGGAATGGCATCATAGGCCAGCGCCGGTGACGATGCCGGTGACGATGTCGATATTGGTGGTGCTGGTGCTGGCGACCCGTAACGATGGCTGTGCTTACCGCCAGTCGGTCGACGCTACAGAGAGACTTGAGAGAAAAATACCCGCGCAGGCCTTCACCGACGGCGAGGGCGGTAGTTTCTTTTGGGTTGGCAACTCGGCACGGGACTCGAATTGACTCTGGCGAAACTGGATGGCGGGGGCAAAACGGGCCAAAGTGTCCAAGCCGGCGGCTGGGAGTGACCCTGAAGCACAAAGGGGATGGCCCGCCCCGCTAGGTGTGGTCGAGTGAGAAAGATGAGAGGAAAGCCAAAAAAGTTGTCGTCGTCCGTAGTGTCGTCTTGCGAGTGAGAAGGCAAGAGTAATAGGCGTGGTGTAATAAGGATGGAGCGGGCAGGGATGGGGCTGGACGCGGTTGTCGAATAGACGGTGATATGTTGGCTGGACGTTTGTTAATGGGAAACGACATCGGATGGGGCAAGGACGGAAATGGCCATCAATGGCAGCATTGGCAGGCATGGAGGACGACGCCGTCGAACTGAAAAGACGCAGTTGCAGCAGCTGGAAACTGGAAACTGGAGAACGAAAGCGAAAGGAAAGGCCACTTGCTGGAAGGAGCGGGCAGGGCAGGCGGTTGCCGGCCCAGGGAGCGGGGGTCAACTCAACGACCGCACAAGCCAGGTGCAGCTCTGCCCATTCCCAAAGCGGCACTAGCGCATCGGTACTTTGCCCATGTACCTGCGGGTCCAGACGGCTCAACTGGAACGTGCGCAACTGCCACTCCGAGCACGTCCAAACGGCGCTCTCTTTCTTTTCGGTCTCTTTTTTGGACTTTGCACTTTGAACGCTCCACGCCAGCCCTGGGACTGCTGGGCCCATCGACAGCCTCTCGACACCTGGTCGTTTATAATTCTATGGAAACCAATCCACTCTGGACAGCTCATGGGAGCCCTCACATACACGAGTTGACTCCTCGTCAAACTCTTCGGCACTCTCCTCCCTTCCCCTGCGTCATTCGTCGTCTCTCCGCAACGGCTGTTGACTCGACTGTCAACAGCAACAGCAACGCCTCTGAACCGCCTGCTACCGAGCAAAAGCAAGACGGGCCTTTGATTCACCAACCCCCGCGACTGTCGTCAACATGTCATCTATCAATGATCCACTGCATGTCTCACTCTACGCTGCCCGAGAGGCCATGTTTCTGCATGTCTTACTCTTGTCCCACCCTCCCTGTTGATCGCCCACGCTACCGATACGCTTTTTCACGTCTGCCCCACCCCTCTTCCTGCTGCCCGGCGCTTGTTTGGCGACGTCCTTTCGGTCATCTATCCCAGATGGACTCCAACCTCAGTCCTCAGAAATGGTGGTGGGCACGGCTTCGGCGGCCAGTCGACACGGACCACTCCACCCCACTCGAGATATCATATTCTGATATTATCTCGACATTGTTTGCGCCGAAAGTGTATAGACCGCCCTCCGCGGCATCAACTTGATTTGCTCTGAATCCTCGGCCCTACTCCTGCGGGAAACCAACAAGGGAACATCGCCTGGCCGCTCGCTCCTCGGACGTTGCTCGATCCAGAGACTCGCAGGAGGATCGACAGAGGACCCCGCGATGGACGCGCAGAGAGCACCTACTGGTCCTTAACCTGGACAGTATATCGACTGCACCGCAAGCCTCATGGACGCGTCGTTCCAACTACCAGGAAGCGCCACCAACGAGCAAACGCGGTTGTCGTCGTCAACGTCGAATTAGAACTTTGGTGATGACGACCAGGCCGGTCTAGTCTGCTCGCTTGCACACCCTCACGAGTCTCAGCCTTCATCTAAATCCTAAAAATCCGGGCACCGGAGACTATGGATTCGAGTCTTTCTCGAGGGTCCAACCAACGACTTTATTCTCCGGCTAGGCAGGCAACGATACGCTCCCCGTAGCTTTGTCGTTTAACTCGCTTACCACCATGAGATTATCGTCTGATGAGTCTGGGTCCCGCCAGCAACCAACCCGCGAGCCTGCCGCTTCGAGACCATGTGGCCGCGGGGTCGTTTTCCAACTGCAGAAAGAAGCCATTTCGAACATTTCCATTCGCACGCAGTGCTACGCCACGGCTAATCTCCCAGGCCCTGTCTTGGTCAGAAACAGGAGTTTGGAGATTGTCTCAACCCCAATTCAGATCCGCTCATCGTCGACTATTGCTTCCATCTCACGTAACGCACCCAACCACGGCCGACAGGAGAAGCCTGCCGTTTTGCCTGCTTGGGGTCGAAACAATCTCGTCGCCGTCATTGGCCGGGCCGAAATGGATCTTCTGGGCGGCAGGGGGCTAGGTCCCTTTCTGCATTTACGATTGGCCCGCTCGTCTTCAATTTTGTCCAATCATCTGAGCTGCCCGAGACATTTTCCCACCATCCATCTCGCGTCCCTGAGCATCCATTTCCCCTCATGCATGTCTCTCCTTACCCGCAGCTTTTGGAAACCGCTCTTCACCAATCGACCGCGTGGGCTTGACGACGAGACTGCTCGATAGGGACCGCCGGGATGGAAAGGAGCTGATTCTGGCGTCATGAACATTAGTCAGAGATGACCGTCTCATCTAACGTTTGACTAGACCCGTTGAAAGTCTCTCCGCAACGGCCGCGAAATGACAGCTCCCGTCGCACATGGCCCTGCATGGAGCAACCTTGACAGGCCGAGCACGGTGCTCACAGTGCACGGTATCCGAAAAGAAACAAAAATGTTGACATGCGATGGTGCTGCTGGCTCTGGGATGCCTGGCATGAAATTCCACTGCAGCAAGGCAGCATGCAAGACAACGAGAATAGAAGCAGGCCCTCTCCGCGACCCAGATGGGATCATCGATCCAACAGCGGCCGTCAGGCAGACCGCCGTAGCAGGGTCTGTCCGGCAGTGGAATCACGGGACCGGCTCACCGGACCAGGCAGCGTCTCCTCCAACGTCAGTGCCAGCGACGACGACGTCCAGACAGCGATGCAGCAAGCAGAACAGAGCAGCTGAAACCTGCAGCTCGGCTGTGGCGATTGTTATGCGCTGGCCGCGTCTAAAACAGGCACATCCAGGGCCGACAGCCGGGTCTCTGCTGGAAAAAGACAGCCAAGGTCGCCCGCCGAAACGAGCGAGACGATGTGCAGGAAGCAATTCGCAAAGCGGCGCCGCAAGGTGGCGCTCAGAGTGACGGTAGTGAGGCAACCTGAAGCCACAAGGGGCCACTTCACACATGCACTCCGCCACGCGCCTCATCCGTGGCCCTTGCAACAACTGGTGCCGTGAGGCTGGTGACGTGGCATTCAGACCCGATGGAGCGGGTCTCGGGTGGCTCAGTGCCAACGGAGCCGGGCTCGGTTGAGCGAGAAAACGGCAACCCTGTGGCTTTGCCCGGCTTTTTGCGGAAATCGCAGATCTCTGGGCTTTTTTCCCGGTTCAGAGGGCACATGTATTCATGTACTCGGTACCTGCAGCGGTGAAGGGCAACGATCGTCTCGCTGACTCCGAATGGCAGAGCACAAACCTGGCATTCCATCGACGACGAGATTGAATCACAAACGAAAGGGCCTGCAGAAGCGAGACTGGAGCAGCAACATGAAAGTCGGACATGCTCTCTGCAATGATATCGAAGACGAGAAGAAAGATGAACCCAGCAAACGAGCCCTTGTCAGTTTCTCCAATCGTAGCCGCCAGAGATCCCGCGACCGGGGGTCGTTGCTCAGGCGGACAGGGGTTTACGAGCGTTGATTGGCTTGTGGGTGATGAGACAACAGGGATGTGCAATCTCACGAGTCTTCAGTAGCGAGTAACGTGACGGCGACGAGGTGCGGATTGTACGGCGGTTCTTCACACCCCCATCGCCAGCGGCTGGGGATGGATGAGAGAATAATTAAAAAGGGAGAAAAAGTTTGTTCACTTTGGACTTTGTGTGTGTTGGTGTCATCCCCCACGAGGGTCCGCACAGACGAAGGAAGCCCAGAGAATTGCCCGTCCGTCCCGTAGCGCAAAGGTCGGACTTTTCGTTGGTCTTTTCCGTTGACGCGGGATTAGCGCGGTGGGCGTGGGATGTTGCAAAGGCGCCTTCGTTCAAGCTAGAGCTGGGAGGTTACGGGGACTAACTAGAACTCTTCAGCTGGTGAGTAATGATGTGTTGGCAGGTTTATCGACGTATCGGTTCAAGTCAAGGCGTTGCGTGGACGGCGCTGTAGACCAAGTCTCTTGCTCACCTTACCGTTTTGGCGCACGTACGTTTTTCTTTCTTGACTAGGAGATTTTGTTGGAACAGCTTCGGGAGCTAAAAGACGCCGGCGGGCGACGGACGAGGGTCCGGCTGAAAGATAGGTTGGGTGGGTAGCGGCGGCTCGGCTTTCGTGTTGGAAGGAGCCACTTACTGCTGAGGGACTTGTGTGTGTATGTTGGTTTGCTTTATGGATCTCCTGTTGGATTGAGAGGAAAGTGGAAGGACGGATCGTGATAGGAGGGGTCTTTGGGGATGCGGGCTGGCGGCGTGGCTTTGTTTGTTGGAGCTGATGGCGGAGGAGTGGGATGGGATTCGAAGGAGGTTGTTCCTGGTCTCTCACTTTCTGTTTGTGGGTTTTGCGAGAGGAGGAGGGGGGCGCTTGCTTTTCTGGCAGGTTTACTGGATCCGCGGGAAGGGCTGAGGTGGTGGGCTAGTGCCTGGGTTAGGCGAGATGGGAGGGGAGAAGGCCGGGTTTGGTCGAGGCTGGCGGAGAGGGGGGATTCGAAGTTTGGGAAAGGGGTAAGAGGTCTATGATTGGCAGCGGTGTTAGGTCAAAGATATCGTGAGAGCAGTGATGGAGGTTTCTTGTAACCGGTTATAAGTGTGAGTGATTGTGTTTGTTTTCAGATAGCGGCAATGAAATTCATAGTTCGAGGCTGTTTTGTCTGGACTAGGGCTTGGCCTGGGAAGGGTATATCGCCCTGCTAATGTCGTCAAGCCAGAGCCCCGTCAAACGACTTTGGATCTGAGTTGTTGCGTATTAGAAAGGATACCCGGCAGAGGGTGGGGAGTACCAGAGATGAGTGAGACTCTATAGACCTACGGATAAGCATATCGCTATAGACTAACAGATTACTGAGAGAACTCCTCTAGTCTATCCGTGATGGTTAAAAAGCCTATTGTTGTCGGGTGGTGGTGACTTTCCTATACTTCGCGATAGGACCTTCGAGAGAATGACATCCCCCGGTCTAGAGGACTATTGAGAATATAAGAGGCCTCGTGGCCGTCTTAAGGTCTCTTCAGGCGGAACACGGCAATGGACTTTCAACTCGTGTCGGGAAGAAGACTGAGATCCTATGGCTTGCTGTCGGATGGGCGCACCATGTGGTGCTTACTGAGACTCTATCTCCTCAAGACTCACAGACTACAGGCTCTCGGTCTCTATTCATGTTTATTATCGTCTACTTATTCACCGGAGTGAACAATACGAGGGTAAACTTTGAGGCGGAAAGGCGGCGGGCAGTTAACATACCGAAGGGCAAGTGATTATAGCGTGGTATCACGAGATAACCTTTGTAATTACCTGGGGAAAAAAGTCCACTGCCCTTATTGTGGATTTTGAATAATGGTGTGACCTCAGCATGGCTTTATACTCCGTCAATCAGCTATGAATTTCCAAAGAGAGGAAGGGAGCTGCGGTATCTTAAGCAGGTGAGCTCAAAGGTGAAAGTTTAAGTCTAGAATGTAGTTTGTAGTATATAATGCGCGATTTCTACCCAAACATAGAAAAGCTCTCTTTCCTAATGTTAGTTAAATGCATAGAAGTCAGTGATGGCGTGGTGAGTATTTTTGCATACAACGTTTTATATCGTCCACCCAGTAACGCGGAGATCATACCCCACCAAGGGCAACATTACAAACGATGACAGACTTGATAAGACATGGTTCTTCGTTCCTCATCAGCTTAGTCTTTTCATACGTGGAAGATATCTTGAATAAGCACCGGATTAAAATGTGATGGTTTCAAGCGTCATCGAAAGCGCGTGTCCCACGTTTTCGACCTCAGGTAATAGACCAGTGTGGTGACCGAGGTATTCAGCATAGAATGTTCCTGTCTATCGTGATGTGAAGCACGAGAACTTCCTGTCATTGGCTGAAAGTCTTGTCAAGCGACGGTGTCTGACGTTGAAACATGTTTCTCAAAGGTAGTCTATGTTGAATCTGCGCCTCGGATATTGAACAGAAACGGTTCATGAAACCTCGACTTCAGCCCTCGGAATGTTCGCATCCGCAGGCCTCTTGGTTTTCACGCAGTCCAGGGGTTTTCGGCTGCCTTGGGGAGTACATCTGGCGTCATCATCACCCGGCTCCTGTCTACCCAGAGAGCGAGAACGATGCAGTCTAAGCTTGAAAAGAGAGCCATAGATATACTTTCGGCCAGAGTCTGTGGGAAAATTGTCAGAAACGCAGCGTCATGAGCGAATTTGTCATAGAAGTCGTCTCCTGCTTGTTCTTTGGGATTTGGGTTGCAAGCCTCATCGATGAGGATTCATCGCGCAGTACTGTCTTAATCTCGCCAGTTCTTTTACGATGTGGTGATTGCCATGAATATCCGAAGAACGATGGGAGACACAGAGCGTCAAAGACACATTGCACGCGCCAGTACACAGCAATCCCCTTGAAAAGAACATCGCGGGAGATCACTAGCTTAGACAAGTATCGAGTCAGATATCCCAGAGATCACTAACAATAGACCTACGATAACATTTGGAAAGGTCGTGTCAATATATAACCCAGAGATTGGCGCTCATCTATCACCAATGTACGCAGCTTATGTGTTGGTGTTGCATCCATCCTGAGCAAAGATTCGTACAGAGGCAAAACCCCGATCTCTGTAAAGGACCTTGGGTCAAGGCTATCTCTGATTATCAGCGCTACATAAACAACGTACGCTGAAAGATTTTGTCTCCTCGTTCAGCGGCCAATTGTACAACTACGGGGGTTGTTCCAATGTAGCCAGAGGTGGCGAGTCTTCGGCGGACACCAAATTGTGTTGGAGAATGAATCTTGGCCATGCATCCTCATTTCGCTTGAATTGAAGTCTGATGAGGGAGATGAAGTATGAATACGCTTTGGGCAATACCTTTGAGGGACGGAGATGATGAGACGTGCTCTGTGGCCTTGTGTTTTGATTTCATTGAATGCCTCAAGGCGGAGTTATATGCCCTAAAAGAGCAGCCAATCCGAGTCATTCAATGATGTGAACTTCGCGATGTTCCCCTGATTGGTTGTGTGGGATATCAACAAGTATGCTCTGCCCCTCTATTTATATGCGCTGTGAGGATCGCAGAGTGACAACATGGCTTCCGAGGGCGTTGCGAAACCCCTAGCAAACGAAATTTTCCCGCTTATTCAAACTTGGATCGTACGCAGTGTTGATTTCCTTTTCTCAGAATGGATCATAGGCAATGCTGTCCAGTTTGTCGTGAGAAGTAGTTGGCACTTCCTGATGCCATGCCTGGTTGCATAGACATCATTAACTCGTGCGTATTTGATTGACTATGGCCATTGATTATTGGATGGCGAATAAGCTGGAACACGTGAAGAAGAGCAAGAAACGGACGCGGGGGTGCTGCACAGCCTGCCACTCTCAGTGTTTTACCGGGCGTTGAGGTTCCATGATCGTACGAAGAAGCTACCGCGAGTCCTTGCGGCCTTATAATACAAGTAGTCGTGATAAAGTTTATAGAGGATATCGTCAATAGCACTTGTATCTGACGATGCTTTCGATGGACTTTCGTCTGCATTGTACGAACTGACATCAGTCTCTCAAAGGAGAATGAAGCCTGAACGCAGGGCCATACTGCGGAACACAGAGCCTCGGTCACTAAACTCGTGGCTCTTTAGGATGAATGACCGCCGAGTAACGATATGGAAGGACGGCGGTCCATGCCCAGATGCAAATGGATCGTTCCCCGGGTCTGGGTGCTGGACTGCGTCGATGGACGGCTTCAACGACGGTGCCGAATGCCCTTGATAGGCGTTCTCATTGTTGAAGACTCAACCACTCACGAGATATGTAGTCTTTCTTTTAAGACTCCATCGAACTGATTCGTACCTGTCGATGAGCCTTCTGCCAGAGTCGGACCTCGGGACGTGAAGCGGATTCAATCGCCAATCTCATATCTGCTTTGAGACAGCCAACTACCCCTTTGCATGGGGTTGCCTCTTCTCATTCAGGTAACGTACGACTTCTTTCCGTTGCGCAGAATAGTAGTTGGGCTATCAAGTTCACGGTTGAATGTCAACGACGCCAGCTCACTTCAATTCGAACGACCCATACGAAACCAAGTTGGGATACGAAAAAACTTTTTGCTCTATTGCATTACTGTAAAATATCTGGTAAAGTAGACGCATGGTGCCAACTACCACGCCGTCTCGTCCGCGTTAGACCAAGACCTGTCGTTTTTCAAATTTTGCGTTTGCGTCTCCATGTTCATCGTTGTGAACGAAAACGCCTTCCAGCTCCCCAACCATAGTAGTATACAGAATCCCCCGCCAACTCATCCTACTCCACCTAGGCAGCAAAGCGCTTGGCTCTGGCCTCCATCCTGGCCTTGTCGGCCGGGTCGATCGCAGCACTGCGCTTCTCGACGCCGCCACCGCCGCCACCTTGACGACCGCCGCCCTGGCGACCGTGTCTGTTGCCCCTGCCGCCACGGCGTCCACGGCCGTCGGTGCTCTGGCGCTTGGAGTCACGGCCGGGCTGCTCGTCGCTGCGCTCGGGACGGCCTCGCTTGGGGCGTCTCTCGGGAAGGGCCGAGTCGAGGGCGGAAGTGTTGGCGGCATCGGCATCGGCGCCGAAGCGCTTCGCGCGTTCGGCCTTCTTCTTGGCATCGTCGTCGTCCTCCTCGACGATGCCGAAGCGCTTGGCACGCTCGGCGCGCTTGCGAGCTTCTTCTGAGGCGTCGGTCGCGCCCAAGTTGAGGGCGAAGTTCTCCTTGGGCGCGGCGGCCTCCTCAGGCTTCTCTTCGGTGGTCGTCTCGGCAGCGGCAGGCGCAGCCTCGGGAGCGGCCTCGGTGGTTGCTGGCGCAGCGGGCTCAGCGGCGGGAGCTGGGGCTGGGACGGGCTCAGCAGCAGGTGCGGCCTCCTCGGCCGGCTTGGATGCTTCGGCGGCCTTGGCAGGCGCGGCGGGCTCGTCGTCGCTATAGTCGATCTCGTCCTCCTCTGCGGCTGGGGTTGCGACGGTTAGTTTGGGGTCGGAGGCGCATTCATTCCATCGACGTACCTGGCGCAGAGGCAGATGCCTTGTCGTTCTCCTTGAGGCGGTTGACCAGGTCAAGCTTGTTGCCCGTGGCGGGAAGGCTTCTCTCCTGGAGGAGCTTCTTGAGCTCGGGCACCTTCAATGAGCTGTAGTCGGTGGCCATGTTTGCGACTGTGTGTTTTTGGGGGGATAGGGGATAATTCGACTTGTGTAGGATTTAGTATTGCGCAAGCGGATGGATAATTGCGCAAGCGGAGATGGGAAGAGATTGATGATGACGAAGTGGAACGGTGGAGGGAGGCTGGTGGTTGACGATCGTCGGGGGTTATGACGATTTTTGAGGTGAGGCGCGTCGTTGCTGGTTTGGTTCGCAGGACGACAACAGCAGAGCAGAGCTGGCAGCAGCGACGGCGGTAGCACGAGGTGCCTAGGTGCGCCTTCCTGCGCCTGCCAAAGCTGTCGGAGGTACGTACCGCGCGGCTAAGCGAGAATGCAGGAGCACGGGCCACTGTTCCTGCATGAGCCAGATTGCTTGCTGCCATTGTTGATGGAATTGACGATGGGAAAGACAATGGCCATGGAGGTTATCTTTGGATTAGCTGCGGCTTCCCGTTGAAGAAGAGACAAAGGGTGTTTGGCTGTTGCGTTACGGGCGGTGTCTTTCGGCGGGTTTTCATCTTGAAGTGTGTCTCGTTTCGGCAAGCCGCAAGGACGTTTTCAGTCAGACATCTCCAGCTTCATCCTGGATGTCGAGGGAGGCGTAGAGTGTTGCTCAAGAGTATTTAGAAGAGTACGTGAAGCATGGAGATGGCTTCGTTCGCGCATCTGCAGGCCCTCATGTTGCGACTGGCCCCAAGTCTCAGCTGCCACGCCTTCAGGTCGGCTCGTGGCGCGTCGAAACTGACTCAAGCTGTGCCGCAGGCATATTCGCCGTGTGACGTCGAGCAGCAGAGCCCCAACTGATCTTCAACCTAATCGACCCGCCGGTCCGTCTATGCTTCTGTCATCCGTAGGAGAGGCGACATGATGAGCGGTATTTCATCTCGTCGTCTGCGTCGAGACTGCCATCAACTGGGAGCATGGCTGCGAATCAAACTCAATTGGCCATTGACGCGCGGCCGGGCTGTATGGAATGCGTCAACGGGGCAGCAGTTCTTGCCCGATGTGCACTGCAGGAGTCCGTCTATTCTCATCAGACCAACTCCTCCACGTCTCGAGCTTACGTGTATTGCGTGGAGGGACTGTGACGCTGTCAAGATGGAACGGCGGGCGGCGGACGGCAGGGCAGGGCAGCTCCACCGCCATGGAAGACGTCCCGGCTGCCGTCAAGGAGGACGATGCTGGATGCTGCCGTGCCGTCGTCCGTCCCCCCGTCTTCTGGCCCGTGTGCTTGGTGGCTGTTTCTCCAAAGCCATTTGAAGGGACACAATGCGTCGGACCAGAACGGAAACGATGTGTTGAATCATTAGACAGATTGACAGAGAAGGGGAGAAGGGGGAGGCACGTGCGACGGCCTGGGAGGGGGGTCAGTGGTGTCTCCTGGCCTCACATCTCTACCGTCCAGCCAATCAAACTTTGATAACCTAATCGATGGATGTGCGATAGGTAAGGTACGTATCTGTCTACCCTACCCGTCAGCCCGCGTTCCACCGGGCGCGCAAACAGCTGGCACTTATTAGGTGGTGAGGTTGGGTTCCGGGTTCACTCAGGGACCTTGCGCCTGCCTCAGTGGGCAGTGACCGGTCACTGGTGTGACCCAAAGACCCAGGCCTGACCTGTGAAAGTGAGCAAAAGTGAGGTTGCTACCCCAGATTCTGGCAGCTGGCTCCACTAAACTGGACCTTTATCGACCGAGTCCATGAAATCGTCCATCGTGCCTTTTTCGCTCCTTTTCTGCCGCCCCCCCTGTCGCCGTGCTGAGCTGTCGTCGTTCATGATCCGAGAACAAGCTCTGTCGCCCCATCTGCAACTCTTATTTCTTGTATACCGAGTCCGTGGGCCATGATATGGCCTAAGCAGTAGCTTGAATTAGGCTCGCCGGAGCCGATTGTTCGTGTTCGTGTTCCCCTTACCATCCCGCATTTTCTACGTTACGCCGCCACCGGCCCATCGCCCCCAAACAACACCACTCCTTCTTCCACTCTCTGCGACAATCCTGGTGTCGCCCAAAATGACGCGCCGCATAGTAAGTCCTGCCCGTCTGCCCCTCGCCCAGGACCCGCGCGCTGATGCCCTCCCTTAGGTGCGCACGATAGTCCAGCTCACCGCGGTGACGCTGGTCACCCTCATCGTCGTCGTCTTCCTCGACCGCAACTTCCGAGTCCTCCCCAAGTCGATGCACCACTACATGCCCCAGCACCACCATGGGCTGATCGTTACGGACATCACAATAACAAAGTGTTCCTCCCTCAACGTCTTTTCCTCCTGCAAGCTCGACATCAACAAGTGGCACCGTGTCGAGAAGGATCTGTATCTCGGCAAGTCATGGACGACGAGCGCATACGTCCATGTTGCGCGCAAAAAGGAGGAGGAGCTCGTTGCCGAAGACAAGGTCGTTATGGACGTTTCCGTCGGCAGACTCGACCCCACAACTGCCAAGAAGGGAGAAGAGGACGAGCGGTGGGAGAGCCGGCCCTACGGCCTGTGGGTGAAGCGCTCGTCCAACCAGAAGGACAGCGACTCCAAAAAGGCCGTCACGGGCGTCGACGTCCTCTTCGGCGACGATGCCGTCGAGGCGCGCAACGGGTGGGAGATTACCGGGGGGACACCCCTGCTCTTGCCCCTCAACGAGGACGTTCCCGTCTCCCACCTCACCGTTCGACGAGGAAGCCAAAAGGAGCCGACGAAGCCGCACCCGCGGATCGCCGACAATGGCAAGTTTAAGATTGTTCAGCTCGCCGACCTCCATCTCAGCACTGGCGTTGGAAAGTGCCGCGACGCCCAGCCTGAGGGTTACAACGGTGATGTGTGCGAAGCGGACCCCCGGACGCTGGACTTTGTGCAAAAGATCCTCACCGAGGAGAAGCCACACCTGGTTGTGCTGAGCGGAGATCAAGTAAATGGTGAATCGGCACCAGATGCGCAATCGGTAGGTTTTATCCACGGTCGAGAGATGGACGTGCGCTGACAAAACAGGCCATCTTCAAAATCGCTTCGATTCTCATCAAGATGAAGATTCCTTACGTCTCCATCTTTGGCAACCATGACGATCTCACACTGCCTCGCTCTGCGCAAATGTCCATTCTCGAATCCCTGCCATATTCCCTTGCGCAGGCTGGCCCGGAGGACGTTGAGGGTGTGGGCAACTATTACGTTGAAGTTCTTGCTAGGGGCAAGTCTGACCACTCGGCGCTGACCTTATACATGCTCGACTCCCACGCCTACTCGCCTGACGAGAAGAAGTGGCATGGGTACGACTGGATCAAGCAGAACCAGATTGACTGGTTCAAGAAGACGGCCCAGAGCCTTAAGCAGGCGCATAAGCAGTACACTCATGTCCACATGGATCTGGCATTCATCCATATCCCTCTTCCCGAGTACAGAGATCAAGAGCTTGCCATCAAGGGTGAATGGAGGGAGGGTGTGACAGCACCAAATTTCAACTCTGGCTTCCGCGATGCCCTCGTCGACGAGGGTGTCGTCATGGTCAGCTGCGGACAGTAAGCATCTTGTCTCCTCCCTGCAGACGTGTCTAACGAAACGTAGTGACCACGCGAACGACTACTGCTCTCTCTCAACTGACAAGGAAAACAAACCTGCCCTCTGGATGTGCTACGCCGGTGGCGTGGGCTTTGGTGGCTACGGAGGTTATGGAGGTTACCACCGCCGGATACGTGTCTTCGAAGTCGACACCAACCAGGCCCGCATATTGACGTGGAAGCGTGTGGAATGGGGCGATACCGGTAAGAGGATTGACGAGCAGATGATTGTCGACGAGGGAAGGCCAGTGGGCTTGCGGGTGCAGCCTTGAAGCACAGAGCGCAAAGCTCAACGTTCTTGACGGGTTTGTCTCGTTCCAGACAGCAGCTTGAAATGAAATACGGAAAAAAACGGAGTTTGGCGGGTACCGGAGTCTGGGTTTGCATTTTTTCCCCGTCCCGAGATGAGGACACTGGGACGTTTGAGTTGACTCGGACGAAGGGGCTCATAGCATGTATTTTCCTGAGAAGCATCTAATGGATCGGCATCAGGCGGTGAGGGCGGTGTAACGACATTTACATGTATTTGGTACTTGGTAGATTTCCCTCCCTGTTATCTATATCAAAGTTATTCAAGTTGTTCAAATGACCAAGTGACGGACGGAGGAACGGCCCTTGATGGGTTTTGGACACCTCGGAACAGCTCCTGGTATCAAACTGATGGGACCGGCCACACTGGGCTTTCTTTGGGCTTTCTGTGGCCTGGCCCTTTCCTGGCGAGTGATTCATGGGTCCCCCACCGAAAAGGGATTGTTGATACGGTGGCGGAGGGGCCATGTGCAGGGGTAGTATCGTGTAGTTGCTACTCAGAGTCGAGAATACCTCATGTACTTGGAGAGTTGAGAATCACCATCCCCTTCTTAGACCAGTCAGAAATTATACAATGCGGTGGTGACTGATTAGATCTTGAAATACCTTAATCTTCAGGAGCAGCGTCAAGTGGATTCTCATGTTTCCAAGTACATACGCTACATGAGTACAAGGGAGTACAATCATCAGTGCCATGCGTCCCACATTAGGGCTGATGAACTCAAATATGATACTCGGATTCATCCGAGTAGGGGTTCAATCCGGTTAACTCAGTGTACCTCTCTGGCAGACCCTTGCGGGTACCGTATCTTGATCACCTCAGCTGACCCAGCCACCACAAAGCTGCTCATTTTGTATGAGCAGCCTTGGTGGCTTTCTGCTACTGTGGTTATTACTGGCTATGTCTGGTGGGAGCTTTACGTCCATAACTCAGCCTCGCGGGGACCTCGCACTCGAATAAGCTGTTAAGCACATTATAACGTTTGAGAGACTAAAGCGTAATGTCCTCACTCGATGATCCCCCGTCGGCCCGCTGGAGAACGGTAGACCCTTATTCAAGATCTTTTCGTCGAGACTTGAAGAAGCTATTGAGCGCACTAGAACCAGGTTTGAGGATACCTAGAGGTGTTATCTGCTCTGGTAACCTTTGTAACTTCTATGGAAAGTTCGCATGACTTTTTCAAAAGCTTTTTGAACTCTGTGGCATAACGTTTCAAATAGAAAAACGAAAGCCCTCGGTACGTAGATGTACTTTGGTCCTGGGCCGGGCGTGTGGTAGCTATGCCTTGCTTCCGCAGAGCTGGTCGAACCGCCACTCATGTACGGCACCAGGCTCAAGCCTGCCGTCACCTTATATCTCCGGTCATACAATCATCCGTCTATTTCCTGAATTATTCAAGAATGAGGCACGAAAAAGCATCGAAAAGTGTCTTTCCTCTCTTCTGGTTTGAAACAAAATGACAATGATTCACAACGGTCGATTATGACACACCGAACATAGATGGCCTGGTCTTAGTTTAAAAATCTTGATACGGGGTCGACGCCATACCTCCACAGGCGGACAGGGACTGGCAGTACTGATTTTTCAGGCCAATAAGACCTCAAGTTGAATAGAGTTGGATGGGCGTTCATGTCTGGTGATTGATAAGACAGGTAAAGCATGAATCGACCCAGCAGAAGGTCCAACGGTAGTCACAGCAACAGCCGCAAGCCCTGCAGCAATGATGATGATGGGGATAACGGAGTTTGAGTGCGAATATAACTAGCTAGCAATTAGGATCAGAATAAAAGTTCAGTGTCAGTTTGAAAGCAATGACCACAAAGGGACTTTGGTTCCTGAATGCTAGCGCATCCTTCGTGGCCCTATGACCCCAATAGGCAGGTTCTGCTGACGGAAGCCGGAGCCCCACGGACTTGATCTGCTGGTCCGGAGCCGGTACTCCTGACCGGCGCGACTCGACACCGAGCCGGACGGCGAAGAGCATCTTGCTTACCGATATGTCCAGGCGAGATGAGGTGAGGTTGGGATGCTTAGTTATCGTGTTTGGGACACGCCGCAGCTCCATGCCTGTACCTCCGAGCTCTATAATTGGCCCCACTTCTTTCGGCACGCGAACCGCCCGCGGGGGAACTCGAGCGGAGTGACGCCATCGCCTGCGGTGGGCTGCCTGAGCTGTGTGATTTCTAAGCACGTCTGGATGGCCCCGCGGAAGAAGGGCGCGGTGGAGGGGTCGCTGTGACGGAAGCATTTCCCAGCAATGGAACAGTGCTTGCTGCATGGCTTCAGTGTCGTTCCACGGGGGTCCCGGCGGGTCTTTCCCACCCCATATTATTAAGGTAAGGTAACAGCTGTACGCCTGCGCGGGTGAGGGGAGGGGTCAAGGAGCTCTGGATTAGTATTTAGGAACTCTGGCCTCGGCGTCGACTTATTTCCCCGTTTGAACTGAACCATCTTCAACACCCTGTTCTGACGACATCTCGTGATTCTCTTGCGAAATTTGCCCACTTACCTTACCTTGTTCGTTACACCCATTCATGACTACCCGACTGGGACAGTTGAGTAAACAAGTATTCAACATGGCTGCCAAGACCAAGACCGATATCCACCTGTACACCATGGGCACGCCCAACGGTATCAAGGTCTCCATTCTGCTGGAGGAGCTTGGCCTGGAGTACAAGACCACCTCCATTGATATTTCCAAGAACACCCAGAAGGAGCCCTGGTTCCTCGAGATCAACCCCAATGGACGCATCCCCGCGTTGACCGACACCTTTGAGGATGGCAAGCCCATCCGTCTGTTTGAGAGCGGAAGCATCATGCAGTACCTCGTCGACCGCTACGACAAGGACCACAAGGTCTCCTACCCATACGGATCTCGCGAGTACTGGGAGGTGAACAACTGGGTATGTTTGAGGCCGGTCGATTGACAGGAGCTGAGCTAATGTGTTCCAGCTACACTGGCAGATGGGTGGTCTCGGACCCATGCAGGGACAGGCCAACCACTTCAAGCGTGAGTTGCTACTGCACGTCACAAATTATCCCGAAAGAAAGGCTGACCACTCCCACCAGGCTACGCTCCCGAGAAGATCCAGTACGGCATCGACCGCTACACCAACGAGACCCGCCGTCTGTACCGCACCATGGACACCCAGCTCAAGGCGAACCCCCACGGTTACCTCGTCGGCGACCGGGCGACCATCGCCGACATGGCCTGCTGGGCTGGGTCGCGGCCGCCAAGTGGGCTGGCATCGACCTGGAAGAGTTCCCCGCGCTGAAGGCCTGGCTGTGGAAGCTCGTCGAGCGTCCCGGTTTCGAGGCCGGACGTCATGTCCCCTCGCCTCACAAGGCGCTGGAGCACTACAGCAAGACGGACGAGGAGCTGGATGAGCAGGCCAAGGGTGCCAGCGCGTGGATCCTGAAGGGCATGCAGGAGGATGCTGCCAAGAAATAGGTCGTAGATACCTTGTGAAAAGTAATTCATTTAAGCGTTTTTAGTTTGAGGCAATGTGACATTTGCTGGTGCCAGTGATGAGCGACATGGAACCAGTCGAGACAGGGTACGCGAAGGTGAGTCTGAGATACAACAACGTGTGGACAGGACACGCTAGTTATTCTAATTGACAGACGGTGGTTAGAAAACATTGCATCTTATTTCACTCATCCGAAAGCATAATTGAGACCTATGCCAACCGGCCGACATCAACAGGCCCCACTACAACACACCAGAATTTTCCCGCTCTTCCAAGCTCCAATGAGCCGAATCAGGTCGGTTAGCTCAGTTGGTTAGAGCGTGGTACTAATACATCATCTGGTGTGTCTGGTAATGCCAAGGCCGGGAGTTCAAGCCTCCCACTGATCACATCTTTTTGCCTTTTTGACTATTCATTTTGCAGGCTTCCTTTATTCTTGCTTAGTTTCATCTGCTGGTGGTATTATTTGTAGTTGGCGCAGTGTGGCTGTGGGTGAAGAGTAAAGTGAGTTTGCTCCAAAAACTTTGAATCCCAATCACGTGGGGAGCCCCACCTGCCTCGCCGTTGCCAAGACTTGCAGCTGGCACCAGTCGCAACCGATCAAGGTCAGCCAGTGCTCCGGACATGGTTTCCATCTCCGCAGTCCACGCTAAACTCGGTTCCATATAAAAGTTCCCTCCTCCTTCATTGCAATATCCATTCGCCATCACACCACATCACCTCCCTGCGACATACCATTGTAATCGCGCAGCAATCAATATGTCGTGGCGAAACCAGGGAATAACGGGTTCCAACACATCCCTCTCGGGAAGCGCCGTTTCGGTGGCGACGATGAGAGCCTGAAGCCTACAGCAACGGCAACGGCAACGGCAATGGCGAGCTGAAGCGCGGTCGCAGCCCCGAGCCTCGTAAGTCTCTTCGGTTTGGCGCCGCCAAGTTGTCGCAACAGAATCTGACATCGCGAACAGGCACCGACGCCGATGGACCTCGACGCCGAAAGAAGAGAAACCGCTGGGGCGACGCGTCGGAGAACAAGGCTGCCGGCCTGATGGGCCTGACGACGGCCATCACTGCCAACATGACGGGCGAGCAGCTGGAGGCCTACACTCTGCACTTGCGCATCACAGAGATCAGCCAAAAGCTCCGCATCGACGACGTCGTCCCCGCCGATGGAGATAGGTAAGCTCCTTCGCGTGCATACTCGATGGTTTTGGCTAACTCTCTAGATCCCCCTCCCCGCCTCCGCAGTACGACAACCACGGTCGCCGTATCAACACCCGCGAATACCGATACCGGAAGCGCCTCGAAGATGAGCGCCACAAGCTCATCGAGAAGGCCATGAAGACCATTCCTAACTACCACCCGCCGCAGGATTACCGCAGGCCCACCAAGACCCAAGAAAAGGTCTACGTGCCTGTTAACGACTATCCAGAGATTAACTTCAGTATGATTGCTAACCCTCTAACCCTCCTAACCAAAATTCTTGTTTCCCTTGTTCCCTGCCTGGATCTCGGCCAAACTTGTCATGCATCCTCCAGGTGTCTTGTCAGACCTGGCCTTGTCAGATCGGGACCGTCATTACTTGCTTCACCCTTTTGATACAGATACTAACGCATAGCTCTCCCATCGAAGTTGGCTTACTTATCGGACCCCGTGGCAACACTTTGAAAAAGATGGAAACAGAATCAGGCGCCAAGATTGCCATTCGTGGCAAAGGCTCCGTCAAGGAGGGCAAGGGACGTTCCGACGCCGCCCACGCCAGCAACCAGGAGGAGGACTTGCACTGTCTCATCATGGCCGACACAGAGGAGAAGGTCAACAAGGCCAAGAAGCTCATCCACAACATCATTGAAACCGTACGTTCCCACCCCCTTCTTTGTTTCGCCACCCGCTAATCACATTCGAAATAGGCCGCTTCGATTCCCGAGGGACAGAACGAGCTCAAGCGTAACCAGCTTCGTGAGCTCGCTGCTCTCAACGGTACACTCCGAGACGACGAGAACCAGGCCTGCCAGAACTGCGGTCAAATCGGCCACCGCAAGTACGACTGCCCCGAGAGACAAAACTATACTGCCAGCATCATTTGCCGTGTGTGTGGCAACGCAGGACACATGGCCAGAGATTGTCCCGACCGCCAGAAGGGCGCCAGCTGGCGCAACGACGGCAGCGCCCCCGGTGGCAGACCTGCTGCTGGTCGTATCGGAGGCGGAGATGCCGTCGACCGCGAGTACGAGGTATGTTACCACAATCTGTTGAATTTTTTGACACAAGCTAACCCAACTAGCAACTCATGCAAGAACTCGGCGGTGGCTCCTCCAGCGGTGCCGCTCCCGCGCGCATCGAGGCCGGTCCTGGCTCGTACAACAACGGGCCCAGCGGCGACGCGAAGCCTTGGCAACGTGGTCCCACCGGTGGTCCTGCTCCCTGGCGCAGCCGTAACAACGACTCGCGAGACGATCGTGACCGCGACGGTGGTGGCGGCGGCGGCGGCGGTGGCGGCGCTGCTCCCTGGGCTCGTGACCGTGGCAGCCGTCGTGATGACCACGGTGGAAACGGCGGCGACAGCTACTATGGCCAGGGCTACGGTGGCCAGTCCTCTGGTTGCTCCCGGTGCCGCCCCTTGGCATCAACCTCCTGGAACGCAGAACAACGGCTATGGTGGTGGTGGTTACGGCGGCTACCCTGGATACGGTGCCCCTCCTGGCATGAGTGCTCCCGCGAGCGTCCCGCCTCCTCCCCCCGGTGCTCCCGGTCTCGGTGCTCCTCCTGGTCTGGCCGGTGGCCTAAATGCTCTCATTCAGCAGTATGCCGGTGGTGCCCCTCCTCCACCTCCCTCCGACAATGCTCCTCCTCCGCCCCCAAGCGACCAACCTCCCCCGCCTCCCCCGGGTGCTTGATGCAACACAGCCAGGACAACAGGCGACTAACAGGATACTGACGGCACGCGCCGACTAACGATGGACTAACGACCAGGGATTCAACATGACTTCCAGGTTGCCGGTGCCCGTACCCTCGTTCATGTGAAGCAGATTCGAGAAGCAGAAGGCGCAGATGAGATTGTATGATAGATTGAAGTCGGCACTAATTTATAGGGTCCTTCGTACGCCACAGCATGGACAATAGTAGTTCATCCCAATTTTTGTTTTTCAGAAGAATTGATTTGGTTCACGTGAAGTTGTTTGTAACAGCCCAAGCGCTGTCTCGGAGTCGGATCCGAGTGTGGACGCCGAAAGTTGCCCCAGACACATGTCCCCCAAACCTTCGTGCACCACTCGCCATCCGTGATTGGACTCTCGCCGAATACGTGCAATGTCCCAATTGAGTAACACCAACCCAAGACATTGAAAGACGAACCGTCGCAAAAGCAGGCGCAAGCTGCATGTCGAGCGTCGCAGTTGCATGAGAACCCCGCATTAATGACATCCATATCGCAGGCTACAGGCCGCCGCAGGCGCTCTAGTGGGCGCTGGTGGAGGAGGTCGTGAACGCCGGACCCAGGGCAGTAGGGAGCTTGGGCCACCTTCTGCGCTAGGAGTGCTGTGCATCATCCACTTCGAGCGTCCCGCCTTCCTGCGCAAGAGATACGGGTACGGGGCAAGCGCAGCCATGGTCCCCAGACAGCGGAGCAGCAGACCTGCCTAGACATGACGCCTTTCCGTCCTCTTTATGTGTTTCCGCTCGTCAGCCTCCTCAACCCCAAATCTTCCCAACGACATACGTGCTGTGAGAGCCATTGTCGCACTCGTTTTTAACCAGATATTATCCTCTTCCATCGTTTTCGAAGGACCGCTATCTCCGAGCGATACCCAAGACTACCGGCAGCCATGGCTGTCAACCCGTTCGGGTTCACCAAGGGACCGGTCACCTTCTGGCTGATTGTCGTGTACGCAGCCTTCCTGATCCCGCTCGTCTGGATCCACGAGACTGTTCCCAATGTCAAGCCAACCGACGGACTGAATGTCACCGAGGCGTGGCACGACCTGACGACCATCACGAGGCAGTACCACCCGTACAACAGCCGTGCCAACGATGAGGTCGGCAACTACCTGCTGAAGCGGATCGAGGAGATTCTGAACCGAAATGGTGTCGAATGGACCAAGGAAAAGGATGCTGGCGGCATTGTGCGTTCCAAGGCTCTTGTGTGAGTATCCTGCATAGAGGTGAATGATGCCGAGGCTAACGTTGATGCAGCGAGACATCTACCTCGCCGGTTGATAAGACAGCGTCCCAGGGTCCTCGAGTGACCTTGTTTGACGACACGATCTCGAATATATCCTACAACGCGGACGGAAGAGCTGGTGTCTACTTTGAAAGCACCAACAAGCTCGTGTACATCCGTGGCACTGAAGACGAGGATGGTGAGTGGTGGAAGCGTGATGAAGGCCGCAAGATTGGCAAGGGTGGCGTCCTCGTCAATGCTCACTACGACAGTGTTTCCACTGGCTATGGTGCAACTGACGATGGTATGGGGTGCGTCAGCGTACTCCAGATGCTCGACTACTACACGAAGAACGCCACGGGGCGTCAGCCCAAGCGTGGCATTGTTCTGCTTCTCAATAATGGCGAAGAGGATAACCTCTACGGAGCCAGGGCATACGTCCAAAGCCCTCTGTATTATTTCACCACCGCGTTCGTCAATCTTGAGGGTGCCGGCGCAGGCGGACGAGCAATGCTGTTCCGCGCCACCGATCTGGAAGCTGCCAAAGCATACAATCATGCGCCACACCCTTTCGGCTCTGTCGTTGCTTTTGATGGATTCAAGCTGCGCCTCATTATGAGTGGAACCGATTATAGTGTATGGGAAATGTTTGGCCAGCGTGGTCTTGACATTGCTTTCTACCGTCCTCGCGCCAGATACCACACCAACCAGGACGATACCCGCCATGCGTCCAGAGAGAGCATGTGGCACATGCTGACCAACTCCCTGGCAGCTGTCGATCATCTCCAGAAAGACACGACCTCCTTCATTGGTGACTCACAAGCAAACGGAGACAAGAGGAAGGTGTCAAGTGGCCGTCCCACCGAGGGTGTCTGGTTCGACATGTTTGGACAGGGCTTCGCCTCTCTGGAGTTGCATGGCCTCTTCGCATGGGCTTTGACTCTTCTCATCGTAACACCGTTGATTCTTGTTCTGGTCAGCTACCTCTTGTCCCGAAACGACAAGTACTACTACTTCTCTCGCAACGCCAAGGTCGACGCAGACGATGCGTCCGTCTCCCTTGGAGGATGGAAGGGTTTCTTCCGGATTCCGCTTGCCTTGGTCTTTTCCGCCGGTCTGACGTTTGCTGCGGCTCTTTTGGTCCACAAAGTCAATCCTCAGATCATCTACAGCAGTGAATATGTAGTGTAAGTCCCCTCAAGAGCAAACGAAATGGAATACCTCTAACGTGAATAGATGGGCGAATTTCCTCTCCTTATTCTTCATTAGCTTCTGGTTGATCTCAAAGGGAGCAAGCTCCATGAGACCCAGCGGTCTCCAGAGAGGATATGCCCACATCTGGCTGTTCATTCTCAGCTGGACTATTCTGGTTGCGGCAACGGTCTTCATCGATCGATTCAAAATCGCCGGCGTCTATCCATTCGCCTTTCTGCACTCGGCCGTGTTTGTCGCGACGCTTACCAGCCTCTTGGACCTTTTCGCTTTGCCGACGAAGAAGGATTTTGCCGAAGCAGCCCACCACGACCAACAAAATCGCGATGATATTGCCGAGGTTCCCAACTCGGATGCTCTGATTTCTCCCGCACCAAGCGAGGCCGCCTCTCGCGCACTGCGGAAGAACAAACCGGAGAGCCGACTGAGACTAGTGCTCTGTTGGGCGGGGAGAATGAAAACCACGGCACGATTCGACAGACTTTCACTTCGGGCTACCGACGATCTAACGCAGCCACTGCGGGCAGCGACAGCGATTCCAAAGCAAAGGAACATGCCCAGTCGCCGCACGAGACGGAACAGCCATGGGCTGCCAAGATGCCGTCGTGGACCTGGATTATTCAGCTTCTGGTACTGGCGCCGATTAACATTGTGATTTTCAGTCAAATTGCGCTCTTCATTACGTCTGCGATAAACCAAGTCAGTGCAGATGGCATCGATTCGCTATGGTCGTACCTGATCTTGGCTCTCTTCAGTGTCTTTATTCTCCTGCCAGTCACCCCTTTCATTCACCGCGTCACATACCATCTGCCTCTGCTGTTGTTCTTCCTCTTTGGCATCACCCTCGCCTACAATCTGGTTGCGTTTCCATTCTCCTCGGAAAGTCGTCTCAAGGTTAGGTTCCAGCAGTTCGTCCGACTGCAAGACGAGACCTCGTTCGTTCACATCACCGGCATCGAGAAGTATGTTCGGGAGATGATCAAGGAGCTACCTTCAGCTGTCGGCCAAGATATTTCATGTCAGCCATCTCGACCCGACATAGCCGAACTACATTCATATTCATGCAAGTACAATGCAGACGCCCTGCTGCCCAAGATAACAAGCAGTGTGAACGACTTGGCCAACAATAAGTACGCCGACCTTATCACCTTCAAAGTGAGCCGCTCAAACTCGAGCAACTACAAGGCCACAGTTGACATTGATGTCAAAAATTCCAAGGCTTGTACGTTGTGGTTTGATAACGAGGTCTTGGCTTGGCACGTCCACGGAAACGCTGGAATTGAGAGTATCTTGGGGAAGCCAGAAGGGTCCCCGGTGAAACAAATCGAACTTTGGCGCAGAGATTGGTCAAAGCCTTGGACTGTGGACGTGGAATGGGGTAACGGCAACCCGAACATTATCGCTCCGTCTTCGCCCTCGGCAGATTCTCCAACCTCCGCCGCTGGTCCAGACACCCACGAAGAGCTACGACTCCGTCAAACAGACTCTCTGTTTGATCTACCTCGGCTCAGGGGTGACATTCGCTGCCAATGGAGTGACGCAAACATTTTGGGCACCATTCCTGCGTTTGATGAAGCTTTGCAATACGCCCCCGAATGGATTGCGGTTACCAAGAATCACGCTGCACTTGTCGAGGGCGGCCAGAGGTTTAAGATATGAGCCTGACGTACCGAATGGGTTCTAGGCAGTTGTGTGGAGGGTAACACGGGAAACGCTTCCTCATTTCTCTCATTATGGTTGAAGTTCGGACGGCAACACTGTCACACTGTTTGCATTGGCGTTTGAGCATAGCTTCATCACTTCGGATACGGTTTATTAGTCATTCTTGCACGCACTTGTTACGAGACATGCATTGTCAACGATGGGTGGATGCCGCATGAAGCATGGATAGGTAGTATTAATTGGGAGCATTAATCAGAAGCGTTGTTCATTCTCTGCCAAAGTGCCCAGTACTTTTTTCTCAAGTGACGGGCATCATGCCCCTCAGTCTCATACTTCTAATCGTCGATCATTAAGCTGACGATGGGGTATCTTGTCTGAACAGTCAGCACTGCGTGTGAGCATGACTGACAAGGTCACCTACTATGTCATTCTCTCATCATGCTGGCCGTCTCGATCGTATCTTCTCAGTGTTGCATGCATCAAGGCCATCCTCACTGCTGCATCCTGTCGGCTCCTCCTGGCTGCTCATTTGCATGGTATTTTTCAAGGAAATCTCTCATCTTCGCCCACAACTCGGCCTCCATGTCGCGCTCGACCTTGTTGTTGCGGCTATTGAGCCACCCAACGTCCAGGTTGCCGATGGTGCCGACTCCATTTGGCTCCAAAGAGGGTCTGGCGACGATCTTGGCATCCTCGTTCATGACAACCTGCCTTTCCTTAGAAGCGTCGCTGCGGAGCTTGATGATGCCGGCCTCCTCGAGGCCCATGATCTGGCGCTTCATATGAACATCGACTGTGTGAAGGGTGGACAGGAGGGAGTCCATTGAGTCTTTGAAGAGCTGCGTCTGGTCCTCGGGGGAGACGGTGCTCGTGGTGTTGGATGACGAAGACTGGGCTTGTTGTTAGGGCGGACATGGCGGAGGAGGTGTGGTTCATGAGCTGGACAATGTTCTTGTCGATGTCGCAGAGCTGTTGGACGCGCTCTTCGAGGGTGAAGGGTTCAGCGGGCTGATCGCCGGACATGTTTGCGTCGACCATGTTGTGAGATTTTGATGTTTGCCGCCTCGATCTCGAATCCTTGAAAGCGATGAGATGAGAGGGTGAATGAGTGAAGCTCAAAAGATACATCAATGAGGTACCGCGTCGCACAGAATTTGTGGGCCTGAAAGGTGAAAAAGGTCGGAGCTCCTTCCAATGATTGGGAAGCTCACGGTGCACCAGTCCCGAAAGAGGCTAGCGCGACCTTTGATGGATATTTTCCGCTGCCAACCTCTCTTTCCACGTCTTTGCAGCCTTGCAGGGGGATCGAGCCTCACTCATCGGGGTGACGCGACGACATCAAAACCATCAAGCTCATCTCAGGCAAAACCTAGCCATCATCACCAAACAGGGCCCGGATCTTTTGTTCGTCGTAACCACCCTCACTTCGAATTTCCGTATAGAATAGTCGCTCTTTGTCGATCTAGATTCACGTTTGCGACCACGCGCCTTACCTGTCCGGCAAGGAGTATGTACCATCAGTTTTGGACCGAGTAATCGAAAAAAGGACGTCAAGAAAACTGTAAACCTAGGAAGATACGATCAAAATGTCGGCCAACGCCGGTCAGACGGGAGCTGGAGCCCCTCCAGGAGGAGCTCCAAACGCAGGAGGCGCGCCGGGTACCTACCAGCAACCTGCATCTACAACACCAGGCGCCGCAGCTCCCCCAGTCTCGAACCCCCATACCCCCTCCTGCCACCACACCAGCGCCCGCGCCGGCGCCTGCTGCCGCCCCAATGTCGAATCAGAATTTGAACCAGATCGTAGGTGCCATATTATTTATGTTTGTTCTCAGGCGGGATGAGGTCGATGGAGGAAGGTGCTGCCTGTTGCGTCGGATTGCGAGTCGCTGGCCCTTTCATCACGAGTGTGATGAGGTGAAATTGTCCACAAAGGGTCTTGCTCTCCCATGCGCTGTACCATTTTCACCGGTCAGAAGCCACAACGAAACATCATCGCCACCTCGTTTGTCGAGTCTCAACATCGCATTTACAGCGTTTCTGTATCGACTTTAGCGGAGCATCAGGCATTATGTCGCGAGTCGCAACGGCCCAAGCGACCCAATATGTACAGACTCCTGCTGAGACACCCCGCAAAACATTGCAAGAAGAATTAGGGCGCCGGATACTCTGCGACGAGGACAGAGATGCCCGGGAGAGGAAGACGGCGCGCATATTGATCCGCGTCTTCAACGATCCTTGGGTCATTGCTAACAGAAGCTCCAGGTCACAGACTACCTCCTCAAGAGGGGTTATACCCGTACCGAGACCATCTTCCGTCAAGAGTCAAGTCACCTTGGTCCGGACGGTCGACCCATCCACAACAAGGTCGACGACCTTGGCCCGAAGAAGTACCTCAAGGCCTTCAACCTGCTGCGCGAGTGGGTCGAGAACAACCTCGACATCTACAAGGTGTGTTCTTAGCCTTCTCCTATCTATCAATACTAAAACCCCCTAGTTCGAACTGAATAAGCTGCTTTGGCCCGTCTTCGTCTACTCCTGGCTTGAGCTGGTCACGCAAGGGTACTCGGAAGACGCTAAGAGCCTCCTCAGTACCCTGAAGCCGTACTTTGAGAACATCCATGGCGACGACCTCAAGACATTTTCCACCGTCACTCTGGCCCTGCACGCAAAGGAGAACCCCACCACCAAGCTCTACCGCGAGAACAAGTATCGCATTCCCCTGAACCAGCATGTCAGCGGCAATCTCTTCCACTTCCTCGAGCGCGAGCGCGACAACGGCGGCGCTGTCATTACCTACATCCTCCAGACCTTCTGTCAGCTAGATTCCACCTCTCGCGGACCTATCGAGCCCTTCAGCTTCGAGGCAATCTACCGACGGAGCCAGAACTTGGACTTTGACGAGGTCGACCTGCAGGAGGGAATCCCCGGAGCCTTCACGGGGATCTCCAACCGAGACCTGCTCGACAAGACTGCGCCTTTGAAACTGGGCGCTTTACCCATGGAGGAAGATCTCCGCGACGACGTCCGGGCTGAGCTTGCTGATGAGGATGCTCTCAACCCCCCGCCCGATGGCAGGTCTACTCTGGTCGACGAGTTTGATCGCAAGATCAAGAGGGAGGAGAGTGCGGATGGCCCTAACAGAAGCGATCTGCCTCTCCCCCCGTCCCGCGCCCGCGATGTTGTGATGGAGATGCAGAAGGTTAGAGAAATCGCGATCGATTCAAGATTGAGGGCCGCACCGGTGGCGTTGGCGTTCCTGTCAGCGCATGCATGTTTACATTCCACAACACTCTCGGAAGGTAAGCCTCGTCTCTTCTTTGCTGGCGAACGCAGCTAACCAAACAGTGTCGCATGCATGGACTTCTCCCAAGACCATGAGCTGGTCGCAGTCGGCACCACCGACTCCTACATCCGCGTGTGGCATCTCGAGGCAAGGCTCTCAAGTCAAAGAGAGCCGACGAGAAGGATTTCAAGTTCAACAACCGCAAGCTCATTGGCCACTCTGGACCTGTATACTCCGTCTCCTTCTCTGACGCCATCGCCAAGCTCGAGCACGCGCCGTTTGGTGAGGAGGGTAAGGGCGAGCGGCCCATTGAGACCAGCTCGAAGCTGTTGCTGTCTAGCTCCGCCGACGGTACCGTTCGCATCTGGTCTCTGGACATCTGGGCCTGCGTGTGCGTCTTCAAGGGTCACGATGGTCCCGTTCTGAGAGCAAGCTGGAGTCCTCACGGACACTACTTCTTGACTGGCGGTTGGGACAAGACGGCTCGCATCTGGATGCAGGACCACGCCTCGGCCCAGCGCATCCTTGTCGGGCACGACTCCAGTATCTCTGCGGTTGCCTGGCATCCAAACGGTACCTACGTGTTCACCGCCTCTGACGAGACGGACAAGTCGGTCCGCATGTGGTCGGTAGTCACTGGCCAGTGCGTCCGCGTCTTTAGTGGACACACGGATTACATCTCGGCACTTGAGTGCGCACCCAACGGCAAGATCCTCGCCAGTGCCGATAACAGCGGCAACATCTTCTTCTGGGACATCCAGAAGGGCGCGCGGATCAAGCGGTCTCGCGGCCACGGCAAGGGTGGTATCTGGTCAATGAGCTTCAGCGTCGAGTCCAATGTTCTCGTGTCCGGTGGACAAGACGGCTCAGTCCGTGTCTGGGATGTTGAACTGCCCGCTGAGGGCCATAAGGTTGTCCAGCAACAGGTTGGAACAGCGCCTGCGCAGGAGGGAAGTGATACTATCGTCGCTGCCACAGGACAGACAGAGCGTCCGAACGCAAGCACTCAGGGAGCTGCCGGCGCACCAAGCAGTGGCAAAAAGAAGGGCAAGGAGGTGATGATTACGCCCGACCAGATCAGCGCGTTCCCGACCAAGAAGACACCGGTCATGAAGGTGCAGTTCACGCGGATGAACCTGATTGTGGCTGGCGGCTGCTACGACCCCGACCGTTGAAAAGGATGATGAAGGCCGCCGAATAATGTTCTGGGCGGGTGGAATTAGATTGCTTTCATCCAGTTTGGCGTTGGGGGCGGGGACGAAGGGCAGGCTTGTCTCTATAGGATAACCAGACCAGGCAGCACACATGCTAGCTGTCTGTGTAAATCACAAATACACTCGGTACTTACTTCATCTCCTTACTCGCGATGTTTTGTTTGTCGGGCCGGAATGTCACCCACCGCTTCGGTGTGCGGTGAGTAATGGCTGCAGTGTGGGACGCTATTAAGCATTGGCCTGGGGCAACTACAGGGGCCTTTGGGGGGCTCCCGATCGGGCGCTGTGGCTGTAGCTCCCAATACCGAATGGGCAGCAGCGAATCACATGGTGCGGAGCAGCTGGTACCTTCGCATTGAGCGTCAGTAAGGTGAGGTAAGACCAGAACCAGAACCGGCCGTGCTGCCTTGTCCTGCCTTGCGTAACCTCCAACTACGACATCCCGCCTTCTACTCTCCCCCATCCGCCCGCGTGGTCTTGATCTCGTCGACGCCAATCCAATCCACGAGTATCCCGATTACTGCGCAAATACACTCACCATGGATCCTCTTGAAGAGTCGCCCTGGGGCGATTCGCAACCCACCTCCGAGCCCAGCTCCCAAGCGCCCTCCTCCCAGAACGAGCCATCGACGACGACGACGACGTCGCAGGCCGAGGCCAAGTCGGACGCTCCTAGCTCGACCTCCGCACCCCGTCCGTCACGCTCCGGTCCCGTCCGCCGTCTAGTCGCCCAGCCCACCCGTCTCGAGGCCGTCGACGATCCTCTCGGCCCCTTGGGTCCTCTCGGCGCTCCCGCCGCCGCCGACAATGGCACCGACGCGGGCCAGGACGCTCCGCCCGTCCCGCCGCAAAAGGAGCAGATGGTGATCCGCACCACGATGCCGCAGCAGCAGGCCAGACGTTCCGGACCGGCCGACCCGCACCGCATCGACGACGACGAGTACGACCGCCCCTCTGGCCCGAGACAGCCGCCGCCGGTGCAGGCTGCGCATCCCAGTCCCGTGCGGACGCATACCCAGCCCAGCGTGAGCGTGGAGCAGGCTAGCAAACCGACCTTCCAGATCACAGTGGGCGACCCGCACAAGGTCGGCGACCTGACTAGCTCGCATATCGTCTACTCTGTGCGCACCAAGGTTAGTCGGGGGAAAAACGCATGATGGATCGGGCTAGCGCTAATGAGGTGCAGACGTCTTCCAAGGCTTACAAGCAGCCCGAGTTCGAGGTCAAGCGCAGATATCGCGATTTCCTGTGGCTCTACAACACGCTACACGGAAACAACCCCGGAGTCGTCGTGCCGCCTCCGCCGGAGAAGCAGGCCGTCGGTCGTTTCGAGAGCAACTTTGTCGAGGGACGTCGGGCTGCTCTGGAGAAGATGCTGAACAAGACCGCCGCCCACCCGACACTGCAGCACGACGTGGACCTGAAGCTGTTCCTCGAGAGCGAGTCCTTCAACGTGGATGTGAAGCACAAGGAGCGCCGAGAGCCACTTCCCACCGAGAGCAAGGGCGTTCTTGGAAGCTTGGGCATCAGTGTTGGCAGCAGCAGCAAGTTTGTCGAGCAGGATGATGTAAGTGCAGTGGCACTGTCTGTATGGTGCGTGACTGACAATTGCAGTGGTTCCATGACCGCAAGGTGTACCTCGACGCACTCGAGAACCAGCTGAAGGCCCTGCTCAAGGCTATGGAGACAATGGTCGGCCAGCGAAAGATGATGGCGGAGGCTGCCGGAGACTTTTCGGCGTCTCTGCACGCTCTCTCCACCGTCGAGCTTTCTCCATCTCTGTCCGGCCCCCTGGATGCGCTGTCAGAGCTCCAGCTGACCATCCGCGACGTCTACGACCGCCAAGCGCAGCAGGATGTCTTGACTTTTGGTATCATCATCGAGGAGTATATCCGTCTCATTGGTTCCGTCAAGCAGGCCTTCGGCCAGAGACAAAAGGCGTTCTACGCATGGCACTCGGCCGAGTCTGAGATGCAGAAGAAGAAGAACACCCAGGACAAGCTGCTGCGGCAGGGCAAGTCCCAACAGGACAGGCTGAATCAGGTCAGCGCCGAGGTGGCTGACGCGGAGAGGAAGGTCCACCAGGCCAGGCTTCTGTTTGAGGACATGGGCCGTCTGATGAGGGCGGAGTTGGACCGCTTCGAGAGGGAGAAGGTGGAGGACTTCAAGAGTGGAGTCGAGACGTTCTTGGAGAGCGCGGTCGAGGCACAAAAAGAGGTACGTCACATGTCCATGCATTACAGACAGACACACTAACAGCCGCAGTTGATTGAAAAGTGGGAGACGTTCCTGATGCAGCTGGACGCCGAGGACGACGAGACGGTCTTCTACCGGCCGCCGGTTATCCAGTCCTCGGGCAAGCCGCCCGGCAACACGGCTATTGACAGGGCTCGTGCGACTATCAACGACGACTCCGACTAGAGGGCCGGTGCAGAGTTACGGCGCAAAACGCTTACTTACACCATCCTTCCAACGCAAAGCAGCAGTTTCTACTTCTTATGAGGCATGAGATGGCGTGGGGGGGCCGGATGAGTTTGGAACCAAGCGCATGTGTCGAGCCTTTCTTTGGTTGTTTATTGTTGTTGTACATATATGACAGTAGAGACCCCGGTGGTACAGGCTCAGGGCTCTCCGTAATCCCCGACTCGCTGCAGACCCGGGCACCCTGGGCGCTCTGAATCTCCTCCAGCCGTTTTACCATTCCATCCATCATCCATCGTACAAGTCCCATCATCCATCATCGCCACGTCTATGATGCACCCTTAGCCCCTCCAAAGCCCTTGGCTGACTTGAGTTTGCTCTGGTCAATGGAAGCGCCATAGTCGCCGATCAAATCACCCAGGTCGTAGGCGTCGTCCTCGGGGGCGGCGGCGGCATCCTTTGCAGCAGCGGCATCCTTTCCATCCTTTCCACCCTTTCCGCGGCCGGCCTTTGCGGCATCGCCACCCTCGGCGGCCTTGGGGCCTTCGGCGAGATCGAAGGCGTGGCCGAAACGCTGACGGAAGGCGGCGAGCTTTCCGGCCTCGTCGACCTCGACGTTCTGGAGGGACTTGTCGGTGGGCTGCCACAGGGCGTGGTTGCGGGAGTCCTTTGCGGAGCGGACGAGCGGGGTGGGCGAGGTGGAGCGCAGGGTGTAGGTCGAGCCGTCGGAGAGCTGGATGAGCTGGGTGAAGGTGTAGGGCCGGCGGACGCGGGGGACGAAGGTCGCTGCGCGGGTTTGCGTTGTGGTGTGAGTGGCAGTGGGCGTTCTGGAGTTGTATGGCGCCGGCGAGGTGAGAGGAGTTGATGTGAGGGTTGGGCGGAGGGCGAGGAGGCTTGTTGGCCTGGGGAGGTGGAGGGGAGTTTTGACATTTTGGGCGGAGGTGGTGCGCGGGCGGGCGCGATTGACCGGTGGTGGGTTCGGGACTGGTCAGATTTGAAGCTTCGTGATGCTGCGATGCGGTGTTGAGCGTGCTGCCAAAATTTCGGTTCGGAGCCGGGAGGTTCCGTGCACGGTGAGGTGGATGGGTTTGGATTGATGGCGCACCAGGAGGGATGTTCTTATCGATAAGGATTTTTTCTGGGCTCGCCTGGGGGTTTAGAGGGACCCTTTACATCACAGCTTCTGAGAGCTGGTGCAAGAGCCTAGATGACGATACAATTTACACCGACGAACAGAATCTTTTGAAGAAATCAGCGGCAACTTAGGCACCGCGACTTTGCAAACACACGAAACCTTCAGCGAAAGCAGAATTCGGTGAAAGATACCACCACAGAGGCATGGTACCTGGCGCGCAATGAGTGTGCTGGGGAATGCGCTGCGCCGGACAGCCCGGGCGAATGTCTGCGGGGAGACGTCGCGGAGGGCTCTTTTCGGAGCGTGTGAGCTTTATCTTGCTTCTATGTGGTGTTTGGTGTGTAATTGACGTCTTGCAGCCCAGATCCGTGTCCCGACGAGACCGCAATGCCCCCTCGCCGAACCACCACATCGTCCTCCGACCTCCTCCGAGCGATGCACACATCACCGCCGCGGGCGTCGTCGACGTGCGCACCGAGCCGCCGACACCGCCGACAAACGAGGTTGACATGAAAGAGGAGCTGCCGGACCAGCTGCGCGGCGTGATGCGCCGGCTGGCGCACTCGGTGGTGGTGTGCACGTCCACGGACCGGGACGGGCGGCCGCGGGGATGACGATGTCGAGCTTCGTGAGCCTGAGCATGGACCCCGTGCCGCTTGTGAGCTTCAACGTGCGGACGCCGAGCCGGACGCTGGCTGCGATTGAGGATCTGGGGGGCCGGTTTAATGTGCACGTGCTGGCGGAGGGGAGGCCGGGGCGAGGGTCGCGGAGTGGTTTACGAGGGCAACTCGGGCGGTGAGGTTTCAAGGAGTTGCCTGAGGGAGTGGAAGTTGAGGAGGAGGATGGGGAGGCGCCGGTGCTTGGGGGCCGGGGTGCTGTTTGTGTTGAAGTGTCGGGTGCTCGGGAGGGGGTGGTGAGGGTGCGGGATCATGTTGTCGTCGTTGGGGAGGTGGAGGGGGTGAGGAAGGGGGGTGGGGAAGGGTTTGGGCTTGTTTATGCGGATCGGAGGTATCGTGTGCTCGGTGATGTTTTGGTGAAGGGGGAAGGGGAGACGTGAGCGGGTGAACTAGAGAAGGCTCTGAATCAGAGGAGGGGAGGTGTAAGATACCAATGTGTAGAAGCGGATAGAGTGTATATTAGGGAACATTGCCCACTTGACACACTGGTGGCCGTGGCAGAAGATGATGAATTCATTTCTACGGTTCTGGAACATGATGGTGAATATATGTTCTCCATATCAAGGAGATGCTTGAGATTTTAAGCCATGCGATCCATTACGAGGGAGGTTATGGTGCAGAGGCCGCGGCCAAGATCTCGTGGGCAAGTCTCAAGATACTTGCGTTACCGTCAGTTATGTTAAGGGAATTTCAAGCCCATCCAGTTAGGAATCACCGTCGGCTATAGTGACGTTATTGAGAAGTGTCCCCGGTTTAGATCATTGATTGCAACAAGACCACAAACAGAGAGTTGGGTTATTCAAGGAAAGGTGACAAAATGACAGAGAAATCAAGTACATTGACAACATGAGAGCGGGTGTCAGACTCGAGTATGGGTCACAAATGTCATCGCGATGGGTCCTCTTCATTATTTGAGGACAAATTGACATGTGCGGTGCACAGAAGGATCGCGATGATGTGTGTGCCGAATGAGACGGACGGGATGGTGCCGCTGGCGTTGCGGAAGGCCGGAGAGGTTCATCGAGATTGCGGAGGCGGAGGCGGGGTTTGCGGGGTGGATGTGATCCGGCGTCCGATGATGGCCCGGTGGTCATGATGCGGGATGCCGGGGGTTGGACATTTTAAAGAAAAAAATGACGGAGACCCAGAAGCGCAGGTTGAGAAGAGCCTGGAATCTGATGTGGTTGTAATTGGAAAGAGTCACTTGCAATATTTTGGGTTTGCAGTATTTCTAGAAAAATTGGCACATCACAAGGCTTGAGGATGGATGCGCTTGAGAGGGGTTTGGGGCCTGGTTTCTTTTCCATCCACTGTGAGATGGATCATACTCGAGGAATTGAAAGCCTCGTTCTGAATTGCGTAATTGTACTGACGCCGAGGTTGAAGCCTTGCTAGTAACTAAGACAGGAACTCATGGAAGTCTGGAGAAGACGATAGAAATGTGTTTATGGATTGGATGGCTGGCTGTGCTTACGCCCTGCGTCCGCGTTGTAACTCCCCAGGAATGTGATCAATAGCCCCGGTCAACCCAGGCAAACATAGTCTAATATGTGATCTGAAGGCCCCCGGACCAAGCTGTCAATGTCGCAACAAGACATGGACCGTGCGACAGCCCTGGTCTGCCAATAATTGCAGCTTCAGCATGGGTGTCGATGCGTTGGCACAGGCAGACTGAGGGTGCGGCGCATGCGAAGTACGTGGCTCTGGACACGGGGAAGGACGCCTCACTTTCAGCCTCGCGGGAGGGTGGGACCTAGGGACTACTAGCTTCACCTCAGGGACCTCGCGGCCTTGCTCGGGGCTGACCAACCCAAGCTGCCTGCCCGGGCGCTGCATCTCAGTCTACCTACCTTAGGTGCCGCAGGGCAGCCTGCAGGTAGGCGCCAGCGCCAGTCCAGGCACCAGAGACGGGATTGGAGACGGTGAGGGGGCGACCTATGTCTGGCGGCCCACGCCGTCGCCTTCTCGCTCCAAAGATCTAGAACTACCCGAAATGCTGTGGAATACGAACGGTACAGAGGATGCCAGCAGCATCGAAGGCTGTTGAGGCTATTCGCAAAATGTTCAAGGAGGGGTAATGGCGACAGGCAGCACCGTAAATGGAAAAAAGAGGATGACCGCCCAGATGGAATTCCCCACTGAGGGGAGGGTGCCACTTTCCAGAGGCAAGAGGCAAGGAAGGGCACTGCCTACCTGGGTAGAAGGACGTCGACGAGCTGTGAAAGCTGTGTGTGCTTGCTTGCTTGCTTGCTCGCTCCGTTCCATGAGGCATTCCATGGTAAAGGCAGCTCAAGCTCAGCTTCCTTGGCTGGTACTGTGACAGTGAAAGGCACTGGCAGGCAGACATGGAAACGAAAGGCGGACAATGGGGAATGGGCAATCGCAGAAGGCGCCTTCCCGTTCTCTTTTTTTCCATCTGCTGGAAGGGACCATGGCCCATGGCCCATGGCCCATAGACAGTGGCCCGGTGGTGCATCTCCATCCAGCCCGCTAAAGGTGGCCCCCAGATCAGCCAATCAGGCCCCCCGCACGGTTGCTGTGGTGGCAGGGCAAGCGAATCAGAGAAGGGTCTGGAAGGCCTGGAGGTGATGGAATCGCATAGAATTTCTGAGCTGGGGGGTGAGCGTCGCTGCTTTGGGCAGACGGCGGTTTCTTTTTAGCCTCCTCCTCTTCCCCAAGTTGCTGCTTCTCCCAACTTTTCCTCACATCACACACCTCTCTTCTCTTTTTTCACATTCTTCTCTTACGTCCCATCTCGATCAGAGCAGCGAAACACCTGCCGCATCGTAGAGAATCTGTTCATCAAGGTAAGAAGCTGCTTCGTGCTGCCGCTGCTGTTGCTGCTGTTGCTGCTGCCCCTCGTCCCCGGTCCCCCCGTCCAAGCATCTAGAAACGCCACCCCTCTTTCACTTTTTGGCCTGCATTTGCTGTCGCAATCGTCGTCAGCCTCGCCGACGAGCTTCACAATTGCATCCCATCCCCTCCATAATCCTCGTCCAGAGACTGTCGACTTCGTCCGTATCGCGAGTTCGTCACGAATCCACCCTTGACCCCTCTACCCCGCCATTCACCGCCAACCACCCAAGTCGTTTGCAACACCAGCTAACAAACCTACCCAGAATCACGACTGTTACGCCCTAGATACCCACATCCTCCATCACAATGTCTTCCCCCGAGACTTTCGAGTTTCAGGCTGAGATCTCTCAGCTCCTGTCTCTCATCATCAACACCGTCTACTCAAACAAGGAGATCTTCCTTCGTGAACTTGTCTCCAACGCCTCTGATGCCTTGGACAAGATCCGCTATGAGTCCCTCTCCGACCCCAGCAAGCTCGACTCGGGCAAGGACCTGAGAATCGACATCATCCCCGACAAGGAGAACAAGACCCTCACCATCCGCGACACCGGTATTGGTTTCACCAAGGCTGTAAGTAGACCTTCTCTTCCCAATTCCTCTTCAGCTGCTGACTCCCACAGGACCTCGTCAACAACCTCGGTACCATTGCCCGCTCCGGCACCAAGCAGTTCATGGAGGCCCTCACCGCCGGTGCCGACATCTCCATGATCGGTCAGTTCGGTGTTGGTTTCTACTCTGCCTACCTCGTCGCCGACAAGGTTACCGTCATCTCCAAGCACAACGATGACGAGCAGTACATCTGGGAGTCGTCTGCCGGCGGCACCTTCTCCATCACCCCCGACACCGAGGGTGAGGCCCTTGGCCGCGGCACCAAGATCATCCTTCACCTGAAGGAGGAGCAGACCGACTACCTCAACGAGTCCAAGGTCAAGGAGGTCATCAAGAAGCACTCCGAGTTCATCTCCTACCCCATCTACCTCCACGTCACCAAGGAGACCGAGAAGGAGGTCCCTGATGAGGACGCCACCGAGGAGACCACCGAGGAGGGCGACGAGAAGAAGCCCAAGTCGAGGAGGTCGACGACGACGAGGAGGAGAAGAAGCCCAAGACCAAGAAGGTCAAGGAGACCTCCATCGAGGAGGAGGAGCTCAACAAGCAGAAGCCCATCTGGACCCGCAACCCCCAGGACATCACCCAGGAGGAGTACGCTTCCTTCTACAAGTCCCTCTCCAACGACTGGGAGGACCACCTTGCCGTCAAGCACTTCTCCGTCGAGGGTCAGCTCGAGTTCCGCGCCATCCTCTTCGTCCCCAAGCGCGCTCCCTTCGACCTGTTCGAGACCAAGAAGACCAAGAACAACATCAAGCTCTACGTCCGCCGCGTCTTCATCACCGATGACGCCACCGACCTCATCCCCGAGTGGCTCGGCTTCGTCAAGGGTGTTGTCGACTCTGAGGACCTTTCCCCTCAACCTGTCCCGTGAGACTCTCCAGCAGAACAAGATCATGAAGGTCATCAAGAAGAACATCGTCAAGAAGTCTCTTGAGCTCTTCCAGGAGATCGCCGAGGACAAGGAGCAGTTCGACAAGTTCTACTCCGCCTTCTCCAAGAACCTCAAGCTCGGCATCCACGAGGACTCCCAGAACCGCAACCTCCTCGCCAAGCTCCTCCGCTACAACTCCACCAAGTCTGGCGACGAGCTCACCTCCCTCTCCGACTACGTCACCCGCATGCCCGAGGTCCAGAAGAACATCTACTACATCACTGGCGAGTCCATCAAGGCTGTCACCAAGTCTCCCTTCCTCGACTCCCTCAAGGAGAAGAACTTTGAGGTTCTCTTCCTTGTTGACCCCATTGATGAGTACGCCATGACTCAGCTCAAGGAGTTCGAGGGCAAGAAGCTCGTAGACATCACCAAGGACTTCGAGCTCGAGGAGACCGAGGAGGAGAAGGAGAAGCGCGAGAAGGAGGAGAAGGAGTACGAGGGTCTTGCCAAGGCCCTCAAGAACGTCCTTGGCGACAAGGTCGAGAAGGTCGTCGTCTCCCACAAGCTCGTCGGCGCCCCCTGCGCCATCCGTACCGGCCAGTTCGGTTGGTCCGCCAACATGGAGCGTATCAAGGCCCAGGCCCTCCGTGACACCTCCATCCTCCTACATGTCTTCCAAGAAGACCTTTGAGATCTCCCCCAAGAGCTCCATCATTCAGGAGCTCAAGACCAAGGTCGAGAACGACGGCGAGAACGACCGCACCGTCAAGTCCATCGTCCAGCTCCTCTTCGAGACCTCTCTGCTTGTCTCTGGCTTCACCATTGATGAGCCCGCCAGCTTCGCCGAGCGCATCCACAAGCTCGTCCAGCTCGGCCTAAACATCGATGAGGAGGAGGAGAAGAGGGTGCTCCCGCCGCCGACGCGCCTGCCGTCGAGACCGGCGACAGCGCCATGGAGGAGGTTGACTAAATGGGTTTGGCATGATACGGATACCAGAGAAAAGTTCATTGGAGTTGGACGGTTTTCGGTTTTTTAAGGTTTCGGAATGTTTCCATAATCCCCCCAGCCTAGAAGCATGGGTGTATTCTAGTTAGCCCGTCATGATCATGAGACAGATGAGGTAGACGCGAGAATTGGAACGGTTAAAACAGTTAATAATGGTCATTTGTGATGCTGTCGTAATTTGTGTATTGTCGACGAATGTAGTCGGGCAGTGTAGTGTGACTGGTGGCAGGCGCCGGTTCAGCTGGCACCCACCAAATCCAACTCCAGAGCTTCAACATTTTCGATGAGCTTTGCGACAGCACCCAACCTGACTCATCGCAGCCTCAATCGCCACAGCCCTAAGATCTACCGGCGATCGAAGGAGAAGCCCCGCCATTGACCCCTCGCGGCCCACCTAGACGAAACCTGATGCCGTGAGCGGAGTCACAGGACTCATAACATGTCTGCTGGCCTCCCCAAGCAACCGAGATTGGTTGAATGTTTCGGCTAGCCCTTTTGGCTCAGTGGTAGAGCGTCGCACTCGTACGTACATCGTCATGCGAAGGTCCACGGTTCAATCCCGTGAGGGGGCAATTACTTTTTGCATTCTTGTCGCTTTTTGAGCAAAGATAGTTACTATCGCATCTTCCTAGGTTTCCGTTCGTTGTTTTTGCTCATCTCAATTGTAAATGGCTGTTATGTTGCTGTCTTTAACGGGCCTTACGTTTGTCAACAACTAACACCACACTTTTCCCCTCTCACTTTCATTTTCCCACCTTCAACAACCCCGTTCAATTTCTTCCCATTAACCAACACATCCTCGCATCCTATGTCAACCTCACCGAACGTCCCCTCCGGCGTCCAGACCTCCGCCTCAAGCACATCCCCTCTCGCCTCGACAATGGCTCCAAACTCCCCTCCAGCACCACCGCCATCACCCCACGCCGCCCTCACACTCTTCAAATCGCCCAGCAGCGGCCTGAACACCCACCTCTTCCACCCGACGACCTCCAGCCCGACGGCTTTGAAGCTCAGCGCCTGCGTCGGCCCCGTGGACCAGCTGTGCGAGAGGGAGGTGTACGCGGCGTCGTAGTTGTAGCCGCGCCGCGAGCGGTAGTACAGCGAGCCGTTGGCGGACATGCCCTCGACGAGGGTCTCGCCGCCCGTCATCTGCGGCGCGTCGAGCATGTGGCCCCAGGTGCGGCGCATGAGGCGCAGCGCGCGGAGGGGCCGGGTGGCGGCGTAGTGCGCGAGGACTTCGATGCTGGAGATGAACGGGGAGATTGTGTCGGGGAGTTCCGGGGTGACGGGTCCGATGGGTTCCAGTTGCGGGTTAAGGCGGCGGAGACGGAGGCGGCGTGGTAGGGGAGGTGGTGAGATTGTAGAGCAGGCGAGGGCGTTGCCGTCCTGCGGGTGGAGGAGGGCGCCGGCGGCGGTCTCGTTGTCGCGGTAGAGGGGGCGGAGGGGTCCCAGAGGACGGCGTTGTAGACGGTCTTGAGGCGGGCGGCGGCGGCGGACCAGGAGCGGAATTCGGCGGGGCGGTCTGTGGCGGCGGCGAGGGAGGCGAGGGAGACGAGGGCGTGGTGGTTGAGAGCGTTGAGGGCGGAGTTGAAGCCGCCGCCGCCGAGACGGGCCCAGTCGTTCGGCTCGACTTGCTCGGCGAGCCCGATGTCGTTTGCGTCGAGGGCGCCGAGGATGTAGGACACGCCGGAGGAGATGCCGGGCCAGTGGGCGTCGACCCAGGAGGCGTTCGTGGTGAAGATTGCGTAGTTGAAGCAGGCGATGAGGGTCCAGGCGTGGTAGGTGTCGCTGCGGGCGCCGCGGCGCCAGGAGCCGGTGGTCGGCCCGGCGAAGGGGAGGCGCCGGTGGTGGCGTTTTGGTACATGAACATGGTCTCGAGGGCGTAGTAGACGGATTCGAGGCCGACAGCGCCGAGGCCGAGGTAGGCCGTTGTTCCCGCGATGCCGAGGTCGCCGGGCCAGACTGCGCGGTCGCGTTTGGCGCCGTCGAGGAGCATGGGGCCCTCGGCGCCGAGGGTGGCGTTGTAGGCCCAGCCGGGGTTGACCTGGGGCAGGTGGCGGGAGGTGTTGGGGGGCGCGATGTTGGTCTGGGCGGTGAAGACGCCGGCGTACCACGCGCGGGTGAGGAGGTCGTCGTCCGGGGTGTGGAAGTGGCCGTGGTAGACGGACGGGTCTGGCTGGGAGGGGGAGTAGGCGAGGTGGCAGAGGATGTTGGAGAGGGTGACGGGTGCGAAGGCGTGGATGGTGAGGTACTTGAAGCCGCCGCGGAACCGTTCTGTGGGCATTTTGTAGGAGGTTTGGGACGGGCGAGGAGACGTTGAGGGCCTTGTCGTAGTCCTGGGTCGGGACGGCGCCTGTGTCGTCTGAGATTTCGCGGACGAAGGAGGGGGACTCGGCGAAGGCGAGGGAGAAGTGCGGAGTGGTGATGTTGGCGGTGGTGTTTGTTGACGTGGTTAGGGAGATGAGGCCGCCGACGTAGGGGAACTCGAGGGAGATTTGGGAGTTTTCCGGGAGAGTGAGGACGTAGGATCCATCTTGGGCGGTTGTCACCTCCGCCTCGGAGGTGATGGCGTGGATTCGTTTAGGGGGACGAGGCGGGTTGACGGGGATTTGATGTAGAACTCCCAGGGCCGTGATGGTGACGGCTCAATGGCCTGGGCGAAGGGGAGGACGGCCAGCAGCCAGCTGTAGCGTGCCATCGTGAGACTTTGTGAGGCGTGCCATTTTTTGAGATTGGGTATGCGGTTGGTGGTTGCTATTTCTATGGTGTTGTGTGGTTGGATGTCGTAGTGGGGGTTGGAGATGGACAGAATTTCCCCGCGATTTCTCCAGGTTGAGGGGATGTCGGGGTAAATCTGCGCGAGGGGATTGGGGGCGTCTATCCGCGGGCGGGGTTGGAAGGTGAGTGTCGTCGTATTTGCGCCGTGGGCTTGATGCAGGCTATATGCGTGTATGCTGCCAAGGTTTGTCGTCACATTTCCGATCGAAGTGCGGTCAGTAGTATTGGGGGTCGGTACTGTCTGCAGCCCAGATCGATGTCAGCATGCAGGTGTTGTGGTCAGGTGAGTGATGGAACAACGTCAATGGAGTTTTGATGAGACTGAGATCTTGCGTTGGGTTGAGGCACGATGGCGGATCTGATGAAGACAAGGCTTCAATGCCTGCTGCGTCCAATTAGGCATTGTGCACCCGACCGATTGATTGCCTTCGTCTTGAGCTGCCAGTGGGCAACTCCATCAGTCCGTCTCCATGTCGGACTCATTTACTCGATGTCCATGCTGGAATGGCAAGCTTTACCATCGACTCAACTTCTGATCCAATATTCAAAGAAATCTCCTGGACATAGTGCTAAGCTTGAGCTACTAATAGCATGCGGCTGGTTTGCCACAGCTTTCGCTCAAGGTCTGACAAGAAGAACTGAGCTTCTCGGGACCCGAACTGCTTCAAACTCGTTAAGTCCTGCTCAGTACCAAATCATATTAGTTATAAATTGACACTAAAGCCACATCAGATATTGCTTGCCTCCTCACAAATCTTCGCTACTGGGTAGCTGTGACCAGACATCGATCTTAGTCTTCAAAGAACACTGCATCAAACGAGCACTGTATCAACCTAGTAGGCTACAAAACGACTACGACGGCCATGTTTTCATCTTCATATATATAATAATCACGAACAGACGGACACCAACGGTGATGGGAAATCGAGGTTGATGGGGTGAGCGGTGTTGGACTCGACGGTATAGACGCCGTTTCATGTAACTTCACATCTCGTAGTCGAAATTATTGCCAGATTCATAACTCATCTCTGAAGCAGATAATCTTCTTATCACTTCTCGTCCATAATTGTTGCTTCATCAAAGCTGGAGACTTACACAGCGTTGCTTAAACTTGTGTTATGTGGCTTATGAATATAAATTTTCAGTGTGTCCTGACTCTGGATCATTTTCCAACGTTGCTGTTGGTTGGTTCTGCCGTATTACACAGGAACCAAAGACAAAGAAGACTTTCGAATCAGGTTTTCTTGCTTCCGGGGCTCACAACACAAGACGCCGACGCGTAGCCCGAGTACTCATATCGTCTTCGTTCCTTTCAAGCAGAAGATATGGGCAGCAGACTCATTTTGTGTCATTAAGCTCATGCAGAATGTTCTTATTTATCTAATATCCGTGCAGTAGCTAAGAGCCAATATCTAGTGGGCATTTTTTAACATCCTTTGCACTTGTGAAATCCAATGAGTGTTTGAGGTACCATCCATACATTAAGTCTTGGGCGGCAACTGAGAGCTGCGAACCAGGAAGGGGATGACTCCTGGCTATAGCACGAGCGAGGCCGATTGGCGATGGACACTGCATTGTTCGTGTATTCGAAGCATGATAACATGGGGGGCAAGGCCAGAGCCGAGAGGTGAGGGATGGTGAGGAAGTACAGGTCGTATAGGTGCTCCCTGAAGCAGTCTCAACGCGTCGAAAGTGAGAAGGAACACAGGTACAGAGAAATGACATTCCGGACCAGAATGGATCACTTGAAGAGATTCTGCCGAGTTGGCTCTTAGCCGTGGCACCAGGTGATATAGTAAACGAGGTCTTGAGAGCGATCGAGCCGCCTTCATAAGCACCACTTTCGTAACGAAGCTCTCGAGGTTCTTTGCAGGCCTCAGTAGTATATAAAACTAACTACCCTCACCGGCAGCGATACGGGACTGTCAGCGCCAATCGGAACGTACTCACACACTCTTGCCTTCATTTTTGGAAGTTTTAGTCTAGGATGCTACCAACTTGCGGCCCCACGGTGATTTTGGGGGAGTTCAAATGTCAAACAGCATCACCCAAGACTTTTCGCCGTCCTTGTCCATTGGTTCTGCCTGAATATACTATTATCAAGGGACGACGGCAGTAATCGGATGTCGATTCAAACGCGCGACTCCCGTTCGAGGACCCCAAGTCATGGTGTAACGATTGGGCTTGCGATGCCCCAATCGAGAGGTTACAGACTGCTTCATCGCCTCGCACACGTGCATCGTAGAAGAAGAGTCGCTGTGGGAAACCATGAATGCTGTGGGTGTTTAATACCGATCTTCCGAAGGGGAATCTGTCGATTTTGAAGTTAGCAAGATGTCCTACTAAGCCGATGGCAAGGGTTCGAGGACTGTGTCATGCGTTGTTGACTTATCTATTCTGAAGAGGTATAAAGACCATATGAATGCGACAAAAAAACAGGAAATTCCATCAATGATGTCGGTCCTGACGAATGAGAATCCGCAGGTCCACGGCTGCCAAGTTCTCCCTGACGCGATAGCGTTACTGCAAGGACGCTGCCAACAGACCTAGTGTTGTCTGCGTGAGCCTGCAACGCTGTGGTATCGGTCGTCGCTAGACGTCGTTTCTGGTGGAATACTCGAGAAATACTCGAGAAGGACGAACGTAGATGGTCACACGATGCGACCAGATCGGCTGCCTAACGCGGCTCATGGAGGAAAACTGCCGTAGCTGGTTTACTTTTCGGGCACGAAGCCATTAGATCCGGTATCATTCGCTCTGGGAGTCGGTATGCTGTCCACAATAAACCCTCACCTCCTTATATAGCTCCTCGCCATCTTTGAACCCCTCGAGAGCGACGGGTGGCGATGGCCTCGATGGGTAGACGTAGAAAGCATCTATGGTTCGCAGACAACCACTTTAAATACCCCTTTACCTCGCCAGGAATCTCCAGCACGGCAATGAAGTCTACTACCGCTTTTTTGACTTCAAACAGCTCAAGGGCCTCCCAATAAGTCTTCCCAGATTCCGTATGGTTTCGAAAGAGAGGCAAAGGTTTTCGGGGGAGTGGGCTTTAGGATGCCTCTTTTCGTCGTCCGTAGGCAATCATTCGGGCTAGAATCATCGTCAAAGTTGGCATGATTGGGACCTGCGCTGACGGGCAAGTTCATCAGGGGACACGCCCATGTATATGGACAGGACGCTTCTTCACCCGAACAAACCTCACATCGTTTCATTCTGTGCCGGTAAATGAGTCCCATAGTCCGTAGAGCGAACAAATGGCCTGGGCTCCTGATATGTAGCCTCCGCGCTCGAGACGGGGGCAGCTGCAGCATGTATGTCGACTGAAATTCAAGAAGACTGAAGATGAAATAGCACGATGAGCCGAACAGCACACAAGCTCGTCGAGAATCGTATTCAACCTTCAAGCACACACCTCAACGCATCTCCCACAAAACCAAACACTCACCATCACCCCACCACATAGGCTCCAGACCGAGGCGAACCAAAGTCCCATTTCCAAAACCCACACCTCAAAAACTCTTCCCACTTTCTCCGGCACCAGCCAACACTCACAACTTGACGGCCCATACCTACAATTGCCAGAAAGGTTCACCGCGAGCCGACCCGGCGATGAGCAACACAAAGACTAAGCAAGCTGGACGGCACCAGACGGCACCAAAACGCAAACTCCCCCGAACTCCAGGGGAGGGGGGCAGACGGGATCGCCTGGCCGCTCGTCATCTCCCAGAAACCGGCCGTTTGGTGCTGCCTAGCACCATCCACCTGAATTCAGGGGCGCGCGGGGACGGGGAGGAGGAGGGGGGGTGGGCAGGGAACGGCGGAGCTTGGAGTTAAAGCGGGAAAAAGGGAATACACCCGAGGAACCCCGTTAAACGTCACAATCACCTTGTTACTGCTGGCTCCCGACATCTCCGTGGGGGATAAGCAGTAGAATACTCCGTGGAAACCGACAGGATGGCGAACGACGACATCAACCATACGCAGAAACACCAAAGTCCCATCATGCCTGGCTCCCGGCCACCGGGAAGAAAGATCCAGGAACCTGCGGGACGGGAAGGGCGTTCTGCTCTTGCATCGTGCGTTGCCGTAGGCTTGCTTGCCTTACCGCTGGCCTTGTAAGGCAGTCGTATATTGCGATCGTGGAATAAGCTCGACACACCACATACATGCACATGTCTGCTGCCTGATTTTCCCAAAGCGGCTGGGAGGGAGGGAGCCGGGTTTGAAGAAAGACGAGAGGTGCGCGACCAAAGTCCATCCTACGGCCATCTCCGCCGAGCTTTGTGGCTGTAGGCAGACAAATTAATACGTCTGGTGAGAGGTCCAATGAGTAGTCAAAGACGGGGCATAGTTGTTGACGTCTGAATAGCCTCTGGTCCGAGACATCGCCGTGAATCCTCCAGACGGCGTCCCCCGGCTAAAACATGTGCATCCTTTGGCGGATTTGAGAGGTTATTCGGAAGCCTAGGGGGTTCGTTAATTAACCGCTGGTCGTGGAAGTCTCCACGATGGCGAGCTTCTTGGTTCGTGACCCATATAAGACGGGCCCCATTGAAGGAAGGCGTTGCCGTGTGCTTGGGTTTGTCAGACTCCGCAAGTCGTCCGTAACTCGCCGGGGTCAGAATGTGGCCATTCCACTTTGTAGTCAGGGATTTGGAAGCAGGACCCCTCCCCTCGGCCGAACGCCGCGAGGTCGAAATGGGCTCAAGACTTCAGAGACTGGGATCGCAAAGGCAGGGATGCCGTCGTATCTTCGACGTCGTTGCATCTGTCCCTGATTGGAGATCGACATGGCCAAGTTGGCAGAGCAAGAACCCGAGCTGCATGAAACTGACCCATCAAACCGATGCTGGCCTTGGAAATCCTTGGTCTTTGGTTGTTCGCAGGGAGTTGATGCATTGCTTTATCCGCTGAATAATTGTTGAAGACCATGTACCGGCGAGAGAATGGAGAAGGTGATTAACAAGAAGTTGACGGCTCAGCAAATCAGCCAAGAGGAAAACAAACATCCAGCACCGCCAGGGTCTGGGGTACCTTACCCATCTTTGCGGCCGTAGCCGAATCCCTCACCTCCCACACACGATTATCCACCTTCCCAGCCCTTCGTAAGGAATCGAATCCTCGCGCTGAGCAGGACATCAGAATACCTCACTCTGGAAGGGGGGCTCCAAAGTCCCAAAGACGTCGAAGCATACGGAATGCTTCTGTAGGATCTTGCCTTGGATCCTGCCGGCAGACTCCCTCTCAGCCCTTTGGTCGTCCCAGGGCAGCGGGAAGGAAAAGAGACATCGGGTTCCTTCGGAGGCGTCCCAATCACCTGCCGTCAAGGACGCAACCCCGGTCATTCGCAGTCCAGGTCCTCATAGAGACCAGTGGTTCGTGCGTCACTCCATCTCCGCCGCCCGCTGTGTGGCAGCAGCCACGACGCGGGAGTCTAAGCGTCCGGGTACCGGGGTGTTGAGCTCTAGAGTGAAGTCTGATTGATGGGATGTTCGCGCTAGCCTGGCGGACGTTGGGGGCCAAGCTCCTTCCCATAGCGTTTTGTGTGCGTGTATCCGTATGCATCAAGTCAGAAGCACGAGTTTCCGTAAGGAGATGTAGGAGATGTCATGCCTGCATGGCTGGCCGCTGCTGTGCCGCAATACCGCTGCTGGATGCCCACGAGTGACTTCGGAGCAGTCTCCGTCGCCAGGAGGTAAGAAAGGACGCAAACCACGCCGCTGTTCCTAGCATAGCTGATGGGGAAGTGGGCGGCTGCTGTCGCGTTCCCTGTTCTTCCAAACCGCGTGGTTTGTTTAACATCCGAACCGGGCCGGCATTAACATACCGGAGGCCCCCCCTTTTGCTCTCACGATACGTACGTACGGCCATCAGCGCTGTCGAAGAGCACCACCACCCCGCTCCCCGTCTTCAGGCATCAAACGGATGAACCTGGAACGTTGCATTCTGGTCGCTTGCTCGCACGACCCCGATTCAAATGCTGTGGGCCCCTCGCACTATGGAAAATGCTCCACAGAGCGGCCGACACGAGGCTACTCCCTTCCTGGACTGCCATTCGAGGTACGCGATCAATGGCCGTGGGGTCATGGCTCTTGCGGGACCCCATGGTGTCTCCATCAATCGACAAGGGGAAATTCGTTGTTGACTCTCTTTCTCTCTCCTCTTCTCTTCATGGTGCAAGGGCAACGGCCATCCTGCTCAGTCCATCCTGCCAAGGTTGATGTCGGCGTGCGTGCCGCGTGTGTCATTCCGACAACCTGGAAACTTGTCAAGCTCCTTAATGACCAAACCCTGCGCGCGCAATGGCTGGCATGGGTACCTGGACTTGATGGCTGATTTCCTCCCGAGTGGTCTCTGGCGGGTGTTTTTATCCGATAAGCCTGCGAATCTACCCGCCCTTTGCTGCCTCGAGGGCTGGTCAGCATCACAAAAGAACAAAAGTCCCAAATTATTTGCCTCTCACCGAGCTTTCCAGACAGTCGAAATCCTCACCGACGTCGTTTCACGCCGTAAACGCCATCCCGTCGATGCGTCTAGATGCCAGAGGAGCCTTTGCCGCCAGGTTGCCACAATGATGGCCACTCGGTTCGTGGGCCTTGCCGGTCATTGCCTGCCCCCTTCGGCATGGATACTTGACCTGAATCCACATTGCTTACCGAAATCGCTAAATGCTCTCCCTCCGGCTGTTTTTGTATCATGGATGCGTGTAAGGGTATGACAAAACGTGATGCGATCGCTGCAAATGTGCATATTTCCAATCCGACTGTCAATGACAGCTCAGACTCGTCTAAAAATGCTAAATCCTGGCAACGCAAATATGGAAAAAAGAGATGAAAGATTCAAGTAAATCCTGTAAAATCATATGCGAATATCCCAATGTCTAAATCCCGATAGGCAACGCCAAAGACACCCGCGGTTCTGTCGAGTCACATCAATCGCGGGCGTCGCCAAAGAACACCGAACCATTCCCGCCATAAACCCTGGAAGCCTCCATCTCACTTGAGACCGTTCCACAATGCACCCACATGCCATGGTACGCAACACCCCATTCGAAGCTCTGTCAAGGATGACTGACACCCGCCAGATGAAGGTCGGCCGAGTCGCGGCCATTTCCCGAACACTTTCTCTTTTGATATTCTCCAGCTTGTCAGGTCGTACGGGATCTGCAGCGGCAGGCATATTTTCGGTCCGTAGCGCAGCACGAGGGCGCATATCATGAGGCTTCGGCCACGTTCGAGCCATTCCGGTGACATGGCATGGCACCGCCGTGCCTTCCCATTGTATGTCAGATCCTCATGTGGTGGTGTTCGGCTCCCTGAGGTCGAGTAAGTTCCTAGCTGTGATTCAAGGTGTCAACGCCAGGCCCCGAGCAAGGACCGTGGAAACTTACTGCGAGCTCTTGCCCTCTTTCTTCCTGCCGCTGCCATTCTTAGAAGAGACCTTGCTCTGGCCTCTGGTCTCTATCCGAGGGAAAAGTCCGTCGAACACGGCTCGCTGCTCTTGGCCCTTGCCTTTGGTGTCGGGAGAGGTGCCCTTGGAGCTGCCACCGTAGTTGGAATCCATCTTGTTGCTTGAGGTTCTGAGAGCGGCAATCTGTAAAGTCGATGTAAGAGCCAGTGTGGTCAAGGATGGAACAGTTTCGACTCACGGTCGTTTCTTGGAGTTTGCGCAAGAGGTCGCTGGACGCTTGTTGACTGTGGACGGACGGAATGGTTGCTTGAGATGGTGATGAGCTCATGGAGTTCTTGAGAGGTTGTTGACTTTGCTGGCTCATCATGAAGGTCGCCTCGTCCGAGGGTTTATATCTCCAAGATGATGAGGGAGAGAAGTCAAATGTTCTGCCCGTCTTAAGATACAAGACGAGAATAGATTGAAGGAAAGGGACTTTGGGAAGTCGAAGAACCAGCCTCTCTGGGCGAAGCTGTCATAGCAACTCAACGGTCTCGAAGCAAGCCTTGCGGGAAACTAGGCAGAGAGAGTTCCTGACCTTGTGGTCAAAAGTCAACCTCCCACACCCTTGCTTGGCCCCAGCTCAGGCAGGCAATATACTAGGAAGGGATGTCTCTTGCTGGGTATAATCTGCCTGATGGACCCGTTTCTAGAACCAGCGTCATTCCTTCCAGGAAGAACTTTTGGGGCTATTCTTGCTTGTGTTCTGAAGTCAAGCACATTTCGAGGAAGAAAAGAGCAGCAAAGATGTGAAAGGGAGGGATAGCAAAGCCACTAGGCTGCGGCAGAGCATATTCAAGGTGTGCGGTCACAGCCATGACGGAAGTGCCTGCCCTTGCGTGTAAACCAAAGTCCCGTCGTGACAAGTCATGTGCCTGGTAGTTCCGGGAGTACCAACACTTAGCGAGCTAGGATTCCCCTTCGATGTGGGTAATTGGCTGGACCATGCTGGATCTCCCAATGTGGTTTACGTCCAGGTCATCTGTCTGATCAAAGCCCGGCCAATACGATTCTGAATGGCCTCAATTCCACACTGGCCAAAGGAAACGCCCGTTGTGATGCTAAGTGATGGTAATGTGACCCAATGGCCTGAGAGGAACTGATAAAGCCAAAGATCATTGTAACCCCGGGATTTGAGTAATACGGAAAGAAAAAGGGACTTTCTCCTCTACGCCGCATCTAGGCATGAAGCGTGCCCTACTTGAGCGTAGGGCTGAGAGGAGCCATCCAATCCAAAGCCTGCGAACTTGAGGATGGCTGAATGATGAGGGGTGCGGCCTCTGCTTTGCACGCGGCAACGGCCAATTCGGCCGTGATCCTACCGGCGCCGATTTGAAATCGGGGAGTCACTCTAAGCGGCGTAGCAACATGGAATGACGAACATCAAGTCATATGGGCAGGTTTTGCCATCTGCGGATTGACACGAGGCGTCTTTCGCCGTATGATGCCGCAGCTCACCTGCGGCGCTTCATCGCATTCGCAATATGTCGGGCGCTCTTTGATTGCGATGCTCATGTTTGCGCGCAGAAAGCATGGACTAACATCTCGGGGCGGGCTTTCTCGTTCTTGGTAGGCGTTCTGCCTGTTGTTGGTTGTTCTGTTGGTTTGGGGGCGCAAACAGCGTGCCGATTGTTGGTGGATCTGAACATTGGCTGAGTGCGGCGCCGTTGGGAGAGCGGCCGCTCCAGCGCCGGTGTGCAGTTGATGAGAGATTGGTGTGCTAACCGCGATGAAACCCATGGAAGCGAGACATGCAAGATGCATGGCGACTAGTTCACTCCAGGCAGCATCGAATCGGTGGTCCTCAAAGAAATTGCCGCGGAACAAGAATTCTGCAGCCTGGAAATAATCGGCCACAAATGCCGGGGCTGGCTTCAGGTCAATCGACAACCGCAGCAGGCAGCAGGTTTGACGCCGAAACATAGACCTCTTACTGCGGGCCGTACATCATCGTCCGGAGTTGCACTTCTCTTCCGCTGGGTATTCCTGTTTGACCTCATCTCATGAGCTGAAGGATCACCCTGTGTACCGGACATCCTCTGCCCATGAACCAGGGCCACGGAATCTTGTAACCCTTTCTGGCGCCGTGGTCCATGCAATGTACAGTTGCAAGATCCACCCCTTGACTGGGGGCCTTCAACTGGGGGCCTTCAACTGGGGGCCTTCAACTGGGGGCCTTCAGGCTCTGCGTTGGTTTAATCAGCGCGGGAGACAGGCCTGGTGGGGAGGCGGGGGCCGTTTTTTCTGAACGGTCTCCGGACGGCATGGCATAATGCAAGGAGATGCATCGGGGCTTCGCGGATATTGCTGCGCATTCGGCGTACGGAGGAGCTCATCGACGGAAAGAGTCATTATGAATCATCTGTTGGTTAGGAATTTAGGAACCGAGGGTGCCGTACGGAGGCACGGGGATACGGGCTGGCAGGTATTGCGCATGCTCGATTCCAGATCTCCTCAGCCCTTGGTCTAGGACTCTCTGAGGATATCATCCTTGTCGCTGTGCTGCGTCCGGAGATCTTGCGCTATGAGCGGCCGCCCTCGCATACTGTCTTGTCCACTTGGTAGCTAGCCCGAGAGATGGGCATCGGGGTACGGACCAAGAGTGGGAGCCGTGAACCAGGCTCCTGAGGTCATTGGGAGCAAGGCCTTCTTCGGCCGGGGACAAGGCCGAGGGCAGGACGGACGGGACGACAGGCGATTTGACCCGACTGACCGGCTTTGCAGAGAGAGGATTGAACGCGCTTCGATGGAGCAATAAGCAGGCCCCGTTGCAGGTGGAACTTCCTGGGGCTCTGCGGCCGCTGGTCAACGGTTGCATTCCACCCTTCGACAATCGAAGCAATCCGTATTAAGAACCAATCAGCATTGACCTTAGGCGAAGGTAGCACCATTGGTTCCAAAGCACACGCTGTCTGGTGGTCTCCATCTCTGCATGTTCAAAACGGGATAGCGAGCTGGTTGACGTGCCCTCTGCTCCATCGAGCAAGCGGGTTCGTCGTCCTAACATCCGCTTCGTTAGGGTGCTGACCTAGGGTGACAGGGCAGCCAGGCCGCAGGCGAGGTCTAGAAGCACTGACCTGCGCTTAGATGACACCCGCCTCTCCACACCTCCGTCGTCGGGTAAGGAGGATAGCTTGATTTTCTCCATCTAAACCCTGACTTCTGTCGACCTTCCTGTGAGGCAGCAGCATTCTCAAATTGAGACAATGTTGCAGAGGTGCAACGGCTTCTGCCGTCCTAATTCCGGGGCAAATCCGAACCGGACAACTCATTTGGAATCGAACCGTCGGGGTTAGGCATCTTGGTTGTGAGCGGTGCGCAGCGGCTGTTGATCTGGAGGGCTGTGACAGAGGCAAGAACCGCTTCCATCGAGTTGGCTTCATCTTTTCCCGCATCCTTGCATCCTGAGCGCTTCCAACAGGACGTCTCCGAATTAGGCTGGGCTCCTGCAGCCCAGCTGCAGCTGGTCAGCAACACAATGGTACGACGAGCTTCAACGGTCAACCGTCGTCACCACCCTCCACCTGCCAATTGTTGAACAGCCACACACGCACACTGCCATCCGACCGTGGTTGATCGCCCGCTGCTCCCTGTTGTCCCCTGCCCTGCAAACCCTACACCGTCCCCACCGACGAAGACACACCCCTGCTGGTGGTGAAGGACTTGGCGAGTAACACCCCTTCTTGGGGGAGTGGGAGTCGGGAGCGCTTCGGCGGGTAGGTGCGGTCGTCCGCTGGCAACGATTGGGACCAAATGCAAGGTCTCTTTGCAGAGCAGCGAGTGTCACTCTGCAGGGGGTGACTGCTGCCGCTGGGAGAGGGGTGCAATTGGGTCCAATAACGTACACCACCAGCCCGGCCATGCTGGAGGGGGGCGACGAATGGAGCCTTGCCGGGCTTAGCGGTTTGTCTTCTCGCTGGCATATCCCCTTTTCGTTCTTGCTTCAAAAACTCATCCAACCGCTTCCCCGCGTTCCGTTGAGACAACATTCCGTGGCGATTGTATCTTGACGGCTTTTGATAGAGAACAGCTTGAGCATCCTGTGCCTTCGTCTGGCGCGTCTATTTGTGGATTTGTCGCCGTCTCGGCCCCCTAAACATTATGAAAACTTCAGCAGTGAAAGCCCCAACGGGCCCGTGCCGGCGAAGAGGAAAGCCTCTACCGATTCCGAGGCTGACGAGTTGACAAGTCCTGGGAAGTCAGCAAAGCCGCGCAAGCGCGTTCCCGCCGAGATCTGGGAGACCAAGCGCCCAATCATAACGCGGCTGTACCAGGAAGAGAAGAAGTCGTTGAAGGAGGTGATGGAAATCATGGAGCGAGACTACCATTTTACCGCAACGTAAGTTGTACACCCCTTTCAGCTTGTGAGCCTTGCTTACCGTGTGTATTAGTGTCAAGATGTACAAGTCCAGAATTTGGAAATGGGGTCTCGACAAGAAGCTGAAGGGAGATGAGGTGTTGGCCATCATGCTGCTGCAACGTGACCGCGAGGCTTTGAAGAGACCAACAGAGTTCAGGATACGCGGGCAGCCCGTCGACATGGAGAATATCCAGCGGTACCTCAAACGAAACCCGGGTTTGATGGCCAAGTTCAGAGCTGGGCAGGCGCCCAGCGTCCAGACAGCCCTCGAAGTCACTTGCCGAACACCTTCACCGCCCCCGAGTCCTCTCAGAGCCCTGGCCCCGACGACAGAAATGCAAAGCACAGAGCAGGTGCTGTATCTGTTCCGGGACTATATCGACGGTTCCTTCTCGTCCGGTACCTGGTGGTGCGAGTACGACGTGGAGTGTTCGAGCATCCGCGCCCCGCAGACCCTGCAAAGCGACGAAAGCAACGAGTTGTTTGAAAGGGTTGTTGCGAGCTTCGCTCTGGTCAACCGCTGCATGAGATGCGGTGATCATATCGATATTAACCGCGTTCTCGGCCCGGCTTTCGACACGCTGAAGAGGCTTGTAAGCTCCGAAACCCCGAATTTCGTTGCGAGGACGATTTCTCTGCTTTGGTATCTGGAGCGACACTACAAGCATGATCTCCTACGACTGGTCCTCCATTACCTCGCAGACCTGATGCCGATCGTGTTGGGACCGCATCATATCCTCGCGCACATCTGGCGGAGGCTGGCGATGACCGAGTTCTCGTCATACTACGAGCTTTCCATGAGGTTGTATGAACTGTTGGTTCCCGAGATCGAAGGTCGCGTTGGGTCAGCCAACTACTTGACGTTCCTTCTGTACTGCGACTATCTCGACTGTATGCATGGTAGGAGAACTGCGGAAGACTGCGAGTCGGTGATCAGCAGCCATATATCCCGAAGTCAAAGGTCGGGACGGGAACATCTTTGGCTTGAAGATATGGCCCTCTCACACGCAGGCCTACTCGCAACCTGCAAAGAGAACCAGGGGCGCCCGGACGAAGCCATTGCAGTACTGACGGCGCACATGAACGCGTACAGTATGGCCAACGATCAGGAAGCGTCGCTCCACCTCACGCTGGGCGTCAAATATTATAACATGAACAACGACGTGGCTGCCATCGCGTCCTTCAAGTCGGCGGCACGCGTTGCCCTGACATCGGACGGAGACGAGCGTATTTGCGACCTGGCGCTGTCGAATTTGGAAGCGTCATTCCAGAAGATGGACAAAACGACCATGGCTAACCGAGTGCACCAATACCGAATGGACCGTGTTGCCAAGTTTGCAGAGAAATCAGCCTTTTTGGAAAAGGGCTTCTCCGACGATTATGACAACGATAGCGACGACGTTTCGATCGAACTCGATGCCTTGCCGGAATGGCTGTGGAAGTGTGACGATATCGAAGACGAGCCTGAAGTATGGTCGGATTTGGCGCCGTTCACCTGGGATAAGCCATCACCAGCTTCCTTTGCCGGTTACCCTAGCGGCGCATTGGAATGGGCAAACACTTCCCAACCAGAGTCTCCCGCCGTAATATCGACCGAATACTCTCCCCGAATCGAGGGCCACCTAATTGATCCGGAGGTCGAATACCTATACGCACAGGCAGGCGGGGTGCGGTGAAACGACCGGACAAGGTGTCGTTTATGATAATATCAGGACACCAAATCGAGGGCTTCATTCGATCCTTTGATTTTCCGCCACTTATGGATACCCCGGGGCTTCGTGTCGGCGAGAAGTCGAAAAAGCAGTCCAGATGCCTCGAGGTATTGGTGCTTGCCTTCCGGCACTGATGCTCGTGGTGATTGAGAATACCCCAGGGAAGAGACGGAAGACGAAAACGCCCAATTTCGGCGTCAGAACGATGTCCAGATATTCCTTAACATGGTGGTTCTCTCTGCCGTGGCTCACGGGGAGCATCATGATCGAAGGCTGCCGGTATTGTGAAACGGACGAATTTCGGAGGCGGCCTCTAAATGTCGACGTACTTGGTGGAAGGGCTTCGAAAGCCGATTGGGCGTTGGAGACGTCGCCTGAACACAGTGTTCGAACGGTGATCTCTTTGTTGAGGAGGCGAGGCTGTCAAAGCCAACCAAGTCCAAGAGCGGCTACTGGGCCAGCTCTGGATGCTCGAGGAAGGAAAAGTGAAGGCACAACAGGTGGACCTCCTGCTTGAAGATTATTCAATTCCAAGGTAGAAGGCGCGATGGCAGCGCCAATTTTCCCGTGGGAACGTCGTGGAAGGTGCGTAGGAAGGTGCCTTCCGCCTCTCGCCTCCAGGATCGAGAAGGAGCAATACGAGGGAAGACTAAGGTAGCAAAAAGGGCAGGAAGGAGCGTGTAATTGCAGGATTTAACACCGGCAAGCGCAACCAAGATACCACTCTGTCAAATTATTGTACAGCCCAAAAAGATAACAAAAAACACTTTAACTCTTCCAACCATAACGAGGCTGCCTATTTCTGACACGCAACACGACGAAACCAGGTATGTCCAACTCCACTAATTCACGAATAAAGCAAACTTGCCCCAACAGGCAAGGCAAATTGAAGAATGATGGCAGCCTACACACAGACAGACAGCGGTCAACGAATCCGCGGACTCAGTTCGCACTGCTAATCCGATAGATAGACACGAGACTGGACGCCACTGAGGGGTCCCTTCGCTCCTGCACATCGTCAGCACAACGCCATTGACTGCTGCCTCAAGGTCACCATTCCCGCTGCCTACAACAAGTACGTGTCGAGCATGATGGCAAAGAGCTCACTCGACCGGCCCTGTATCCCGAGGTCAAAAATGACGCACCCCTCGAGCCCCGGTCGAGGTCTGCCGGCGCCGAGACCTCGGGGCCGTGTGCCCTTTTTTCGTCCCGGAGGCATCGTCTTGCCCACCGGCTTCGGCGTCCCTCGGACTCCCAGGACTCGGTCATAGGTAGCCACGGATGTACCGGGAGACCAGAAAAATCAGTGCCAAGTCTCCGCCTCACACACTCGTCGATCTTGATGCCGGTGGATGCAGCAAAGACGAGCACACGGCTCCAAGACGTCATTATGCGCAACTGTCACGCCGGTAGACGCATATTGACGCATCGCCAGGCTCCTTGTCTGACATACCATTACACCAGCAGTTCCCAAAGCGTTGGTCTCGAGTCGCGGCATTGGCGCGCTGGGCTTTGGGTTACGGGAACCGAATGCACCAATGGGTCGCACCACCGGACCATCGTGGGTGCATGCAGCCAATCGATGCCGTCCCTGGCGAACGTGGAGGGAGGGACATGGCAGGACGATCTGAGTGGCGGGCGGAGACGATTCAGATTGAATGTCTGGCGACGTGGAAGCTGACGGACTCTGGACCACGTCCAATTCGAGGCCAGTTTGTACAAATGATCCGGGGTGCGTCTCCCCTCAATGCTGTGCTGATTGAGGCGTACGTTGTGCGGCCAAGCGACAGTTTCTGGTGTTCTCGGGCTTTAGCCGTTTTGCCGGCCACAAAACGGAGGTCCAGCTGGACTCCGTCCCCCCTGCATCAACGGACAGAATGGCCATTCCTGCCGGGAAATGGCCGGTGTTGCAACGCCGAAGCAGAGATAAGATCATCACACGATAGCTGTGCAGTGATCGATCGTGCAGCTCATCCACTCTCACCGGCATCAAGGGAGATTGCCTTGTTTGACCGAGATCGGTCTCGTGGTCCTGCAGAGACCTGACTCTTTCTCATCCGTCATTTAGACCGTTAGAGGCGGGACAAAAGCAAGGAAGCACCGGCAACGACCAACGGCGGCCGCGACGAATGACTCGGGGGCGAACGTTGGTCGTTGGACTGTCACGCGCGAGGAGGGAGGCTGCCACGCGACATGTCGCTGGCATCGTCGAACGCTTGCGTTGAAAGTGTTCCAGCAATGCCAAGTGCGTGGAAAGGGCCAGGACGAGGAGACTGTCTTGCCCAAGATATTCGAATGTATCGGGTCTGTTGGAGGAAGCCTCATGTCTTCCGAGACAGTTCATGTTGCGGCGGCCCAACACCAATAGCCCAATAGCAGCGCGACACCAGCAACTGGGTAGCGCATTGGAACGGCCCCGCCTTATCCCGCGCAGACTCCAACGAGGAGATTAATGAGAATGCGCCTGCTCGGTGCATCACTAAGAGCAATGGCGATGACGACGGTGCCGGAACATAAGCCCCAATGGGAGCTGGCTGAACTCAATTCCATGCGGCTGGCCCAGAATGACGAACCGTTGGCGGCTCGGATTGGGGTAACAAGAAAGGGTGCGTCTTTGATTGGGAGTGCCAATGGCAGGCCTATCTAATGGCCGAATGCATGCACATGGGAATGTCAGACGCCGGTAGGTGCAGACGCAAACTACTCAGTGCTAACTAACAGCTTGCATGCGCTGGCAGGTTGCAAACGAAGCTTGTTGGAGTCTCGAGGAGCCAACGGCGAACGTTTGGAACGGAGCACAGTGCCAGACTCGGTGAGAGACGGTCTCTTGGCCCTCGCTTCGAGGTCAGCTGTTAGGAAGAAGGGCGACGAGACCAACAGACAGGGGCCGGACGGGCACAGCGGGACGGGGGAACGCGCAGTCCAGGCCCAACCAGTCAGCCGGTGTAACCTGGCAATAATGGAGAATTAAACAACGGGACGCTGGATCCAGCACAATTTGAAGGTGGGAACAGTTCCTCAGCCGGGAAGCCCAAAGGGGTTTAAAGGGGAGCGGCGGCAGCGCTGGGCAATCTTAAGTCGTGCGCTCCGGGGCCCTTTTCAGCGTCGGGCTGGCCCTATGGCATTTGAGCGTTGGACAACCCAAGGCGGGCGCGGTACGGGCTGGGTTGAATCTCAATTAGCTACCTTGCAGAGCAGGTGGTCTGTCAAGGTTGTGGACGGGTCTCCCCCACCGTGGACGTCCACTCTGCTGAGGTGGTGCCTGTCACGGGCTGTCGCGCAGGCTTCGCTCCCACCTGGATGCACTGTAACGTAATATCCGAGGGGCACATCACCTTGGGGCACCGAAGGGGGGCTACGGTTACGGGCATCGCATCGCTGCTGTGCTCAGGCTCAGGCTGCGGTCCTGGGTAGGTAGGCGACGGGTGTGACTGGTGACACGACTGACTCCTTCGCTCTGTTCTTCTTGCGGGGGAAGTTCTGCTGGGTTGTGGCCGGAAGTGGGAAGTCAATAGTTTGGATGATTCAATCTCGCCTACGGGGCTGTCAATATCTTTTGGCTCATGCGAGGCGTTGGGTTTAAACGGTCTGGGCCCCGAGCCCTCCGTTTCGAATTGGTTTTTTTTTGGTCTTTTGTCGCTGGTGAAAGAACTTTGAGACGTGGTGTGAAAGAGCAAAACGCGCGGCAAGCCTACGAAGGCCGTCTTTGTGTAGGTAGACTTGGACGCACGAGGGAGAGCTTGGCAGAGGGCGGCGCGGCCAGAGGCAACGTGGGCCGGCTTTACCACTGCCTCTGCATTGCCCGTCTTTTGGGAATGACTGCATGCCTGGGGATGGATGGAGGGACGGAAGGAGGGAGAGCACAGCAGATGATTAGGTACCGGGCGGAAGGGGACAGCAGATGGGAAGGGTTGCAGAATGCTGTGAGACGGCGCACAATACGGCGCGGTACTACTTTGGCTTACTCTGTTACCAGAGCGGCACTGAGGACAAGAGAGTGAGAGAGTTGAATTTAGACCCTTGGAAGGGCTGGACTGGACTGGACCGCTCGGCCCATTCACAAGAACTGCGCCGCAGATTGTCACCCGTCACCCGTCACCGGCGGTCCGGCCGTCCTCATGTTCGTTCAGCCCATTCCGTGGGTGGGCTGGGCCACGAAGCACACACGAGGTTTGTGACGTGTTAGAGGGCATGTAGGGGGGCAATATGTGGTTGTAAAGCCGTCTGAAGGCTTGGGATATCTGGCGTGATATTGGACATTGATCATCCTCTTCTTTGTATGTGTACCTGACCAGTGGTGATGGCTGATTGATTAATTGAATGAATCACTGGCCAGTTTGGGTAATTGTGGATCCGGGCTGCCATTCTTTGTTCCCTCCCTCGCGGCGAGGTGCAGCTCAGGGCAACTAGTGATAGCAGTATCTGTAATTAGGCGTCCATTTTGCTTCTTCTATTGCTGTTGCTGCTGCAAGATAAGGTACGTACGGCTATTTAGAGTAGGTAAGGTGGTAGCGGCTCCGTTATCTGCGAGTAAGCAGTGCATCAGTTTCGGGAAGGATATTCGCGTAGGTTATATCCGCAGATAGGTGATAGGCATCTGGTATTGATATCGATATCTGATGGGGGGGGAGGGGCGCAATCTCTTCTTAATCTTGCAGCAGTTGAAATTGAGTGGTTGATCACGCAGGAGGTGGGAAAAAGAAAGGAAAAGAAACACAACAAGAGACCAATTGGTCGATGCTCGATGGTTGAATGCTTAAATGCCAGGCGTGCGACGTGACTGTGGAGCAGGCCGGATCCGCAGTGGCATTGAATTGAATCCGTTCGGCGGCCGGTAACTCAAACGGCTGTCGGTGTCGTCGTGACTCTGGTGAGCCTTGATACCTTACGGAAGGACAGACCGTGTGCGTGTTCCGTCGAGGACGAGGACTGTCTGTGGTCCGTGTTGCTGCTGATTGGTGATTGGCCGGCCGTCAATTGCTGACACAGCGACTGGCAGCCGCACCGTCGAGAGGCTAAGCCGCAACGGGCTCCGTTTCGAAGGGTCCTCCTCCAATTCTTTGGGTGGCTGCAGCCATGTTCCCTCCACGCTCGGCCTCCCCTCCCTGATCCTTTTCGACAGACGGGACACACTTGTTGCAGGCACAGGCACGGCACAGATGAGGACGGGGGCAGAACGCAGTGCAGCCGCTGCTCAATCCCACTGTCGCTGTCACTGTCACCGGGCATCACTGCCATTGCCATTGCCACTGCCACTGCAGCTGCCATTACGACTGCTGACGCCCTGAGCCTCGCCCTCGTCGCCTATGTTCTCGTCATAGCCCCTCGCTCGTTTCTTGCCTTTCCTTTCTCTTACCTTACCTTGCCTTGCTGAACACTACTTACCTTAGTACTCACTAGACTGACTTCTCCCTCTCCTTTCCTTAACCCCTCTCCCCTACCGTGCTCTTCCGGGTGCTGGCCTTTCTTCTTTTCCTCCTTCCCTCCCTCTCCCTTCTGCTGTCCGCTCTTGCTGTCCGCTCTGCAAGGGATCGAGTCAATCCGGCACAGCGAGAAAGGTTATTCCAGCGCCAAGGTTCTTACTTCAGTGAGTTTGTTCATCCTGTCCCCCCTTCGAGTCCCCCAAACACCACGCGCGCCAAAGACCACCCCCACGGACGGACCGTTTCCACGGCAAACTCGAGGCAGACGGTCTACGGCCACTGCAGTCCACATACCTTGCAAAGTCCAGTCCAGTCCAATCCAGTCCATCCACAGTCCAAAGGGTCGCCCGGACCCCGACCAGAAAAGAACCTTCAAACTGACGCTGGCCCGGCCTGTGGGCGCCGTGTAGGTACCTTTACCTTAGGTTGGCTAGTCTACCTGGGTATTGTACGTGGGTATACACACGGTGCACCGTTCACACCTACCGTGTCACAGCACCGTCCCACGCCTACGAATCACAGACGGTCGCCACCCTCCCATCCATCCAGCTGATAACCTCGCGCTTTATCCCTCTTCCTCCTTTCCCCCACGACCGCCTGCAACTGCAACTACTGCTGCTGCTGCTGCTGCTGCTGCTGCGTGCGACTGCGACTGCGACTCGCCGACTCGACTCTTCCTACGACACACGCACGACCGTCGTCCCGTCTCGTCTGTCCAACACACAACGCACACCGTACCCACCACCACCTCCTCCAGTCCACACGTTGCATATAATCATGTCAAACGGTCCACCCCAGTCCTTGCCGCCGCCGATTCACACGGAACACCAGAACAAGGTTGATGGGAGCTCCGACCCCGTCGCCTCAGATACACTCCTCCGCAATGCAGACTTCAACAACGACATCTCCTTCCCTTACATCGTCACACATCCCCAGATCCAGTTCCGCACAACCACGATAGCACCCTCCCCGCCCTTGTCTGAATCCTCCTTTCAGCAACTCGAGCCTCAATCCACATTAACCACCAGACCCGGCCCGAGTCCGCTTGTAACAAACAACAACCTACGAATCCAGACCGACGACCTGCTCCCGAGCCTGCCTACCCGCTCCGACAACAACCACCCCGTCTCCGTCTACACCACTCCTCGCCGACCCAGTGCTGCCCTCACCCACAAGACCTCGTCCTCCAGCCTGAAGCCCGTATCGAGAACCCCTAGCTTTAAGGCGGCTGTTCACAGTCTCGGCCCCGCCTCGGCCACGAGCTCCTGCCTGCCCAGCCCCATTCTGTCGGCTATGAGCGACGTCACCCCGTTGCCCTCGCCGTTATTATCAGGAGACTCCCCGGGCCCTTGGAAGCGTCTCGGTGCACGACCACCCTCGCGGGATATGCCCAACCCCACCCCAGATTCCGTGCTGGTCTCAGCAACCGGCGAATCAATAGCAGCCGCCCTCGCCAACGCTTCAAAACGCAAGGTCTACGCCGGTCTGGTCACGGAAGGAACCGATGGATCTGGTGCAAAGACAACCCTCAACGCCAAGCAGGAGCACGCACGAAACCGCAGCATCAGCGAGTACATCCCCGATCCGAACTACATACCAAAGCGCCACATCACCGTCTCTGGCTCCCACGTCAAGCCCGAGGCCCAGGAGTCCGCCACCGAACCCCATATGCGCCGCGAGCTGAACCTCGCAGAGTCCAGACCCCCGCCATCGCCCAGCCGCCAACCCCACCGCCGAGCGAGTCTTCCAAGGACTCGAGCGACTCCACCAGCAAGCCGAAAACAGCTATTCCCGAGTATTTCGAAGCCTTCGACCGCCGCGACAATAAGAGGAGGAGGTGGAGGGCAGTCAAGACCCTGGGCCAGGGCACCTTCAGCCGTGTCATGTTGGCGACGAGCCAGATGGACGGCGACGACGATACATTACATCCCGACAGCCTCACGCCAATTTCAGAAACGGGACCGGCCAGAAAAACCCTTGTCGCAGTCAAGGTTTGCGAGCATGGCCCTAGAGGTGGAGCAAGCGAGGACCGCATCGAGATGTCCCTCAAGCGCGAGTTGGAGATTATGCAGAGCATCAGCCATCCATCGCTGGTGCACCTCAAGGCGTGGAACATTGAGCCCAGCCGTGCCATTCTCGTCCTCGGCCACTGCCCAGGAGGCGACCTTTTCGATGTCGCTACAGGCCACCGCCAAGTTCTCAAGCCGGCGCTGCTGAGGCGGATGTTTGCAGAATTGGTGGGCGCAGTGAGATACCTGCATGACCGCAGAATCGTCCACAGGGACATCAAGCTCGAGAGTGGGTGACCCGAGTTGCGACAGCAAACTCAAAAGACTATACTGACAATCCACAGATGTGCTCGTCAACCTGACTGCGCCCGAGCTGGCGGATCCCTCAACGGATTGGGCGACGTACCCGCACTCGGTCATCACCCTGACGGATCTTGGCCTGTCCCGGCGCATCGCCGACGACGAAAAGCTCGAGACCCGCTGCGGGTCGGAGGACTACGCGGCGCCCGAGGTCATCATGGGCTTGCCCTACGACGGCCGTGCGACGGACGCCTGGTCCCTGGGCGTTCTGCTCTATGCCCTTCTCGAAGCCCGCCTGCCGTTCGACCCGTACCCCAACACCATGGACGGCCACCGCATGCGCAGCCGCACGAGCCACCGCATCGCCCGCGCGGAGTGGCGCTGGATCGATTACGCCGGAGAAGACGGCGACCACGAAGGCGACGAAGCCAAGTTCAAGGAGCGCGGGCTCCTGGGGGCCATGGAAATAACCGAAGGCCTGCTCCAGCGCGCCCGGAGTAGATGGACACTCGAGAAGGTTGCAGAGAACGAGTGGGTCAAGGGCGCGATCCAGGTGGAAGGCGGCCTGCGTTTCCGCGAAGAGGTCGCTGGCGCAGAGGTATGACGACAGCACTCCGTGGGATTTCATGACGGGAACCAGGTTCAGGGTATGCTATCGGTTTGAGATGTACGAGTAGGAGGAACGGCTGGCGGGCATGCGAGGGCATATCAGGCATCATACCACATGCTCTTTTCGGTGGTGGGCATCTTTCTTCTTCTTTCATTATCATGTTCGACGCGAGAACTATTTACTCGCCCACGTAGGGTTGGAGCATTCGCTTCCTTGGGACGACAGAGAAAGTCCCCCTCTCACATCTTCTTTCTTCAGACATAGATTAAGCCCACGACGAAAAACTTAGACCTGGCCAGCGAAGGTGTTGTTATTATTTATTGGGGACGGGATTGTTTCTTTCTTTAGTGTACAGTTATTGGGGCCGTTGGTTCGCCCGTTTTATTTTTCCCATCATGATTGTGTGTCTTCTAAGATACGTCGATCATGTTTTATGTTTCAAATACCCAAAACAACCTTTAAATTCTCGGACTTTTGTCTCCGGATGCTGTGTGTCACTGAGTCTTGTCCTGTTCTGGCGGCGCGTGTCACAAGCTAGTCATCTTTCTGGCAAGTACTTTTGCGTGGCGCCGTTCGCGAAGTGCCGCCGATCCGGTCTATGCGGCTCATGACGGTGGGCAAGGTGCCGATTTTTGGAGAGGGCTGGATCTAGAAGAAAAAGAAGAAGGCCGAGTCTGGCTGGATTGGGAGTAAGGGAATGGGGCAGAGAAAGGGAAAAGGGAGAGGAAGCCACATGGGACAGAACAGGTTCCTGGGGCTTAGACCGTTTCTGGCGGGGGGGGGAAGACATGCGTTACGTGTAAGTGGCCGTTCCCCCCCCCCCCCCCCCCCTTCCTTTGTTCGGCCGGTTTGGGGGGGGATGTTTTTCTTTCCGTTTTCTTGGTCGGGATGTCCGTGAAAGGAGGGGCCTCTGGGCTGGCTGGCTACGGCGAGCGAGCTAGGCGTTTGTGGGGTTGGTTCAGTTCAGGTTTCTATATTTGTATTGCGGCGTTTTCTTTTCTCTTTCTTGAAAGAGAGGGCGAGGGTCAAAGAATGGGTGAGGGAGGCAGATGAGCGTGTGATGCCCGGCGATGGTCGGGGGATTTGGCCGGGTTCGGGGCCCGGGGGGCTCCGGGCCGGGTGCGGTGGGATTTGTTTATGCATGTTTGATGACGCACGGCATTGGGGGGTGGTATTGGGGACGTTCATGTAAGTGGGAGACTTTTGTTTTTCCTGCAATTACGATTAAATTGAGGTACACTGAAAGATGCGGATGTATCACTCGGCCGTGTTTCGACACTCCCGGCCGAGTGAGTGTGTGAATGAACTTTTCCATGCCCAGTAACTCCTAAACCGTTCCCAATTCCTATCCCTAGAACACGACGTCGTTCCCGGGCCAGAGGACATCGTACGCCGCCCCCTCGTCGAGACTGATGTTGCCGACGACGTGGAGGCCCGTGGGGTCGGCAAAGGCCATGTCGGCGGGGGGGCCGATGAACTGGCCCAGGTCGTCGAGATCGCGCCAGGAGAAGCCGCGGCACAGGAGCTCTGTCTGGCTCAGGGGCAGCGGGGTCATGCCCATGCCGCCGGGGGTGGCGTGGTGCAGGCCCCCGGAGTGGTGGTCGTGGCCTAGGAGCATGGACGGGTGCGGGTCGTGGAAGGAGGAGGAGGAGGGGTTGGTGTGTTCTGTGGAGGGGAGGATGGATGTTGCTGTGTGAGGGTGGGAGGGCGCGGTGTGGGAGGAGGAGGAGGGGTGGTGGCCTGGACGCGAGGAGGATGAGGAGGCGGTGGGTGTTGTTCGGGATGGGTGGTTGGCGGCGGCGGTGGTGGTGGTTGCTTTGGGGGATGTGGAAGAGGAAGCTGATTTGGAGCGCCAGAGGAGGGAGAGGAGGGAGGCGTAGCGGTGGCCGAGGGAGTGTGGGGAGATGGAGGAGCGTTGGAGGCAGGTTATTGTCACGGAGATGGAGCGGCGGACGGAGTCGGATGCTTCTGCGCTGAAGAGGCCTGCGAGGCGGGCCTGTCAAGGCTGTCAACGATGATGAAGCTTGAGAGGGAGGACGTTCAGGGGGCGCGGGGGGGGAAGGCACAGACAGACCTTGAAGAGGAAGACGGCCGCGTAGATGACGTAGAGGTAGTACTTCAGCGGCATGTATCTGAGCCCCGTGACGGGGTCGACGGAGGCGTTGAGGATGTTGAGGAGGGAGTTTGCGGCGTCCATGGACTCGTAGATGAAGCGGGCGTCGGGGTGCTTGCGAGGTCGCCGAAGAGGGGGGTGTTTATCGCCGTTGTCGTGCGTGCGGTCGTTGCGCTGGTGGGTTGCGGTTGTTGTTGTTGTTGTTGAGGTTGTTGCTGCTGGGGCTGTGATGATGATGATGTTGCTGTCTGGGACTGCTGCTGCAGTTGTTGCTGTTGCTGGCGGGCGCGGGTGATGGCCCGGTTGATTGTGGCCTGGAAGGCGAAGGCGTTGATGTAGAGGCGGAGGAACTCGTACGAGAGGTTGAGGGCGGCTTTGATCAGGGGCGTGACTTGAGAGGGTTTCTTGTTAGTGCTCGAGTTCATCAACTCGGGATTTGGGAGGGATGGAGGTTACAGCTTAGACTTCCCCAGACGAGTTTCCACTTCCTGAGGACCGCGAAGGAGTCGTCCTGGGCTTTTGTTAGTCGGGGGTTAAGTCACGGGAGGTAAGTGAACGGCGTACGATGTATCGAACGTATTCGCCGCCAAGGTACAACTGCGCCCGGTGGCCGGCGGACGAGTACAGGATGTCGTGGGCGTTGCTGAAGAGCTGGATGAGCTCGAGCTGTGCCTGGAAGAGCTGGCCGAGGTTATCCGGGCCGGCCTGCTGGACGCGCAGCGACGGAAAGTCGGCGGAGCGAGGGATTGTGGAGGGGCCGGGGCCGCGGGACCAGAAGCCCTTGCCGACGCGGATGGACACCTCACGGTCGCTCATGTAGCAGGCTGTATGTGTTAGTTCTCTCACGGAAAAGGGGAGGGGCGATGAGAAAGGTTGCGGACATACCAGCCCATACAAGCCGTTTCCTGCGGAACTGCTCCGACAGGGCGCTCTGCTTGTCGACCAGCAGGCCCGTCTGCTCGAGGCTCTGGAGGTAGCCGAGGCGGATGGCGACACCAATCTGCATCCAGGCGCCCTCGTCCTCCTCGCCGCGGCCGACGGTGGGCTTCTCCTGGAGGCGCTGCGGCGCCCACTGGGCGAGGATGAGGAGGGCCTCGACGGCGCCGACGGTCGTGGAGCCTTTGTAGATGAGCTTGGAGATGAGCGTCTCCATGTGCCGCGAGCAGGCCTCGTGGACGGCCGAGAGGGAGGGCTCGTCCTTGGAGACGACGGTGAAGATGGCCGTGACGAGGTGCGGTTCCGAGTCGGTGAGGAAGGGGATCGAGGGGGGAGAGGATGCAGTTGTGGGCTACCGGAAGAAGGGGTGGTAGTGTTCGTAGTACGTCGCGAGCAGGCGGGAGGCGACAGACAGAGAGAGAACGCCGTCTGAGATGGGAGGGTAGTGATACGTCGCGAGCGTCTTCGAGGAGGGGTGGTCGCGGGCGTTCCGTCTTCGTGCGTGGTGCTTCCGCTCGGCTTGCGATTCCTCTCCGTCCCGCCGTCGCCGTCCAGATCGGCCACCTGCGCAGCAGGTTCAAGGCGTCGGACGGGTTCAAGAGGTCGCTCGACGTGATGTGCCCCTCTATGTCCCCCGCGCTCTGGAGGGACCGCCCGCCGGGGCTGTTTGGCTGGGACCCGGACCCGGGCCAGCTTGCGGCGCGGCCTGGGGTTTCTGCTTCCGGGGAGCAGGACCATGGGCGGGCTGTCTCGGAGGACTTTTGGTCGACGCCTGGTGGTTGCGCACTCGAGCCGGCGGTGTCGGCGGGGACGGAGTCAAAGGTGGATGTCGTTCCCGGGGGAAACGGGGCCGCGCCGGTGGAGTCCGAGTCCGGGAGGCGGACGCATTTGCGGACGCCGGCCGCCACGGCGGGACGTTGCCAAGACACACTCCTTCTGCTCGCGGACGCAACGGCGGCAGGGCGGGATTCCCGGGTTGCCGCCGTAGTCTCTGTTGATGGTCAGCCGTCTTTGATTGTTGACATGGATCGGCTCGACGGCACCGCGGGATACGACTGGAACACGCGGCACGGGCGGGGGCGGGGGTTTGGGGGGGGGCTGGGGGCTGGGGGTTGCGCCGCGGCTATGCATGAAGCAACGGGGTCGGTCGGTCGAGTGACTTACAGGTCGCATCGTGTCTTCCTGAGCCGACAGGACACGCAGGCCCGCGATACCCGTCTCTCTTTTCCATTTGCCGTGGTACGAGAGACTCGGTGTTGCGAGGATTGGCCGACGAGAGCCGGCGATGGTCGTGGGCCGGCTTCAACAGACATATCGGATTTGGGGGGTGACGGGACGGGCGGGATGCTATCTCGGCCCGAGCTTCTCTCTGTCTCTCTCTATCGCCTTTTGAAAAGATAGGAAAGGGGACCTCAGGTGACACCGGGCTAAGACGCGGAGCAATCCGATGCCAAGACGAGACAAGCACCGACCTGCAGTGCTTGGGTGCGGATCTACTTCAGCGTTACCGTTGTTTCTTTTGCGGGATTGGGGAGTGGAGAATGAAAGGGGGGAAATGGACGGGGACCGCAGATGGAGGAGAGAGGCAAAGGGCAATGGAATGGGCGATGCGGAATACGAAGAAGCGTCGGCAATCCAGGAGGACACAGTACAGGGGCGGCAATGTGCCCCTTTGTATCGGCGATAGATGGGGTTTTAAATGTCTAGTTTCCCTTTTCACACTCGTACGGCCTGCCATACAACACATGCCGCCGCCGCCCAAAAGACTGACCGATAGTCTTTCTTGCTTAGTTGGTTGGGCGAGACCGCTAGGAGGTCATGACGCAGTTGAGAGACGGGCAAGGTTTATGAAGGTTTGTGTTGGAGTACTTGAACCACCGTCCCATCCTTGCTCTGCTGCCCACCCTGCCGAGAGCTTGAACCCTTCCCCTCACCTCTCTAGCACTCTGCCTCCCCCAGGATTGGGGACAGATCGTAAGCATTACCGATCGAGAGCTAGCTCTTCGTGGGCAGCAGAATCGCGAGCGGGAGGTTACTGAGATGGCGCAACCCTGCAGGCAAGGTTTTGGTGATGCGAGCACGTATGTGACAGCTGCCTTTCATTGGGTGGGAACTTGGAAAGATAGATGGATGGGAAAAGACTGTTTTTCTCTTGGAATCTTTTCATTCACGTCTGCTTTATGCCGGCTCTCGATTCTATTCAATCGGCTGCCGGCAATCATTTCAAACCTCCCGTGAGGAGGATTTCCTGCCCGGTTAGATATCCCGTTTTGGCGAACCTGCATCGGTGAATTAGTCGAGATCCTCGGCCTCTGGCCGCGATGCATTGAGGTACACTTACATCGTGACGACGTTGCTACTTCTTCGGGCGCACCCAGACGGTGGACTGGAACGCTTGCCGCGATCGCGAGGCCGGGGTCGGTGGCTCTCAGAGCCTCGAGGTCGTCTCTGCTGTCCCAGGTGCTGCTTCATGTCAGTTGCCGAGATTGGGGCTGAGGAGGGAAGCAGGAGGAGGACTTGCGTTGACTTGGGGGTTGCGATCATGCCTGTTGCTCCGATCATCGCGGGGAGAACCTGTTGCAGGATGAGTTGAGTTGTTCCCTCTGACGAACGCTGTGCGGCGTCCGGACTTACAATGTTGACTGTGACTCCCTCTGGCGCCAAGAGCGTTGCCAAGTTAAGCCCCATTGAGCTGCCGTCAGTGTCAGTATATACATTGCAGAGACCGAATCCGAGTGCCTTCATCAACGACAACCCAAGGCTACGAAATCACCCAACTCACCAGAGCGCACCCTTGGTCGCAGCATAATGGCACCCGTTGATACCACCTCCGCGGCTCGCGATGCTTCCAACCAACACAACGCGCCCCCAGCCCTGGGCCCTCATCCCCGGTAGACACGCCTTCGTCACGACAAACTGGCTGCGCGCGTTGACCTCCATCATCTCATCCCAGTCATCCTCGCCAATGTCGGCGGGATCACGGATCCGGCGCCCGAGCCCGGCGTTGGCGACCAGGATCGAAATGGCCTTGTGCTTCTGCGTGACCTCGCTGCTGGCGAAGATGCTGGGCACCAGATTGCGCGTCGACTCCCGCGATGAGAGGTCTGCCTGGAAGGGCACGAAGAGTTGTGAAGGGTACTTTGCGCGCAGTTCCTGGGCCAGTGCCTCGGCTTTACCCTGTGAGAGAGAAAGAGTCGTTGGTTATTCGTGTGCAACTTGGGAGTTGTGAAGTGAAAGAGGGAGGGGGTCCGTGTTGTGGGTTGTTAATTACTTGACTTGAGGAGTAGTGCAGCGCAACATCGCACCCTTCTGCCGCGAGGGCGTGTGCAACTGATGACCCGATACCACCACTGGAAACATGAGTTAGCCAAGAGGGGTATCGTATTTTGAGGAGTGAATCAGAATCACCTTGCACCCGTCACCAAGGCCAGGCGACCTTGCGTACGGTTATCCGTGTCTCGAATTGTATACTGAACCATTTTGGAAATCTATGAAACCCCTTGTCTAGAGCTCTTGTTCGTATGCAAGTCGTCGAAAGGAGCACGGTCTTTCGTCTTAAAGGGTAGGTAGCTAGTAGACTTGCTGCCCGTAGTCTACCAAAAGCCAGGGTATCTTCACTTGCCGTCTGTTTATGTGAGATGGTCTTCAATGTTGAACATGAGAGCAACGGCTAATGAGGGGTTGGGGGAGCCAGCGCGGGACAAACACCGAGACCCGAATTGCCGACGGTGCAATTGCCGCCGCTATCGGGGTGGATTTTGATGGAGTACCTCACATACCTGCAGGAGCTTGAGTCGTCATGCCATCGGTACTGGTTGGTTCGTAAAAGTCACAGCTGCACGCGACAGCTTCTCAAACTTGCCGAAATCTACCAAAACGAGCGATGAAGAGCATTGTCTGGCGCCATTGCGGGCGGCGTTCGCAATAATCGTCGGCGTTTGTGGGCTCATTGTCCCCATGGGGAGACGCAATACTCGTCTCCTGACCTCGCAGACCTTGGAGCTGCAATCAATTGCGGAGGATCCAAACATGTCACGATGGCTGCATCACCGCGACTGATGTGGGAAATTAATCAAACCCACTGACTCAATTGCCGCAGCCTCTTGTCCTCTTTGAGACTTTCAGTAGCCGAGCCCTGGCAGAGGACGTCCCTCTATCGGTTATTGCCGCGTCGGACTCGCCGTCTGATGGTTTGGATAACCTAGTAATTCAATTGCCAGCAGTAACGCGTTTCAATCTATGCCGTCCCCAGGCCAGCCAATTCACCCCAGACCCCGCAGATATGCTTTCTTGGTGCTGCGAGTGGATTCCCGGGGAAGTGGTTCCGCCGCCTGGCTCGTCGATCCAAGACGATGGCTCGTCGGTGCAACAAAATCTGGCATCACTGCTGCGCGTCACCATCTTCTCCCGCCCACACACTCACACCTTGCACACATATAAGCGTTCGGCTCCAGGCGTTCGGACGACAGATTTCGGCAGGTGCCAGAAGCATCAGATATCTGCTCCCCGGAACTGTGAGCGGCGCGCAGGAGAATACTGAATCGTGAAGGCTACAACGACACAGACGATTACGACGACGACGACGACAACATGGGAGAACTTCGTGGCCAGGCGCTGGTTTTGACCGTCAGCGTGTTGACTTCGTTGGGTTTCATGCTTATTGGATACGACAATGGACTCATGGGAGGGCTGGGTGAGGATTGCTGCCCACAGTCTCATCAAACGATGTCTTGACTAACTGGTGTTGTGTCCAGTAACGGCTCCGGCCTTCAACAAAACCTTTGACTCGCCTGACCCGACGATGACCGGACTCATCGTCGCCATCTACGAAAGTATGATGCTCTTCGCGGCTCTCTCGGCTCATCACACTAACTGCTGATACAGTTGGTTGTTTCTTCGGCTGTGTTGCCACCGCCATCTTTGGCGAGAAATTCGGTCGTCGTAGAACAATCGGAGCCGGCGCCGCGGTCATGATCGTCGGTGCCATCGTCCAAGCCGCGTCTTACGGCCGCACTCAGATGATTGTCGGACGAATCGTCTCTGGTATCGGCATGGGCATCGTCAACTCGACTGTTCCTGTTCTGCAAGCCGAGTTTAGTCCAAAGTCCAGTCGTGGAATTTGTAAGTTTTCAAATCCCCATCACCGTTGACCACTCTAACGACCAACTGCGCAGACGTCTGCGCCCAGTTGTCGACACTCAACTTCGGTATCTTCCTCATCTACTGGATCGACTATGCCTTCTCCTCTCACATTGAAAGTTACGCCTGGAGAGTCCCCGTTGCCCTGCAATGCGTCTGCATTCTTCCCATGTTCGCGATTCTCAAGATCATCCCCGAGACACCTCGCTGGTTGGCTTCCCATGACCGTCCGGATGAGTGCCTCGCTGTTTTGAGACGGGTCAAGTGGGATGAAGATGAAGAGTCCATCAGAGTGCTTCACAACTCGATCATGCAGACGGTGGCGTACGAGCAGTCGGTGAGCGCTGGCTCTTGGAGGGATCTGTTTGTGAATGATCGCATCAAGAGTCAGAGGAGGTTCTTGATTGCTTGCGCTATCCAAGGATTCCAGCAGCTTGGTGGAATCAATGCCATTATTTGTAAGTACTCCGGGGAACTCGGGAGTGATCATTGCTAATACTTGATGGCTAGACTACAGCAGCACCCTCTTTGAGAAGAGCATTGGGTTTGATAACCACATGTCGAGCCTCATGTCTGGATTCTTGCAGACTTGGTTCTTCGTGGCATCGTTTATTCCTTGGTTGTTGATTGACAGAATCGGTAGAAGACCATTGGTATGTCATCCTCAGAGACGAGAATTTCCCCAGTAACTGACAAAATGTCACAGCTGTTGTCTATGATCAGTGTAATGGCTGCGGTGATGGCAGTGCAAGCTGCCCTCATCTACCAGGTTCAGAACGCCACAGCCATTGCGAAGGCGGCAGGCATTGGTGCAGCCGTAATGCTCTTTATATTCCAAGGAGCTTTCACCATTGGATTCCAGGCTACTGTCTGGGTTTACCCGTGAGTAATATGTCGTTTTGAAGAGAAAATTTAGCTAACGTGTCCCAGATCCGAGATTCTGCCTCTTCGGATTCGTCAACTTGGTTCTTCAGTTTCTAGTGGTGTCAATTGGATTTTCAATTACGTGAGTTGCAGAAGTTAATCTCAGACTATCAGCAAACCACTAACAAAGACTAGATGGTCGTCCAAATCACTCCAATTGCCATCTCTAATATGGTTGGAGAACCTACATCATTTTTGCTGTCCTTAACGCTACCTGGGTACCAATCATCTACCTGTTCTTCCCAGAAACCAAGGGTTTGGAGCTGGAAGATGTAGACCGTCTCTTCTCAGGAGATAGCTTCGTTGACTTGAACCGTCACGACACGAGCGAGAAACAAGAGGTGTGGGATGTTGAGGAGGTTAGGGCATGAGTGGCCAATGAGACAGATTGAAGGAGCACGAGTCATGTATTCAAAGTCAGATTGCTACACGAAAGAAAGAGATAGCGTCCGTAGAGTTTGGCTGCCATTCAAAAAGATATATCCTGTCGTTTCACCTCGGTAGATGCACATCGCACAGATGACTGCGTGATCGATCAGCATAGACTTTGCATACGTTTCGGCGTCCACCAGCAGCAAACGCCCGAGTCATCCCACACTAAGAAAACCCCTGCTTCTGAGCCATTTGTTTGCTGGCCCGGACCCATAAAGTGTAAACCTGTGACATCGACAGCTGAGGAGGTACATGCCCCGCATTAGCTCCAACCTGGGGCAACGTGCCTTGATATCCGAGCTCCCCTCATTCCTCTTGTCAGGCAGGCCTTCCTTAGTTCGTCCATTCGTTGTGTCCTCAATCCTTGGCATACTTTTCTATAGTCTCTGGAGGCTTACTACTCGTTTCGACAAATAAGCTAACTCGCACCATGACGAACGCATCCGCTTTTGCCGTCTACGACGACTCCGTGAAGATGCTGTTCGGCGCGGACCCGACGCTGGAGCTCCTGCACGAGAACCAGGACTACCCCTTCGCGCACGAGGCGGGCGTCTTCATCGAGCGCGACAACACGCTCTTCATCACGAGCAACCAATTCCCCGACGACAAGGGCGGCAAGAAGATTCAGGTATGTCGCGTTACGCTGCCCGCGGACTTCGCGGCCTCCAAGGTCAAGTGCGAGGAGATCGCGCCTGAGGGCGTGTACATGGCCAACGGCGGCGTGAACTACCTCGACGGCGTCATTTTCTGCTCGCAGGGATCACTGGACTCGCCGGGTGGGATTGTCTTCATGGAGGCGCAGCCGCCTTATCAGACGCGGTTGCTGGTGAGCTCGTTCCACGGCCGGGAGTTCAACTCGGTCAACGATGTGGTGGTGCACAGCGATGGATCTATCTGGTTCACCGACCCGATTTATGGGTATGAGCAGGGTATCAGGCCGCGGCCGAAGTTGCCGAACCAGGTGTACAGGTTTGACCCGATCAGGGGGTCGATCAGGGCCATGGCCGATGGGTTTGGGAGGCCGAATGGAATTTGCTTCAGTCCTGATGAGAAGACGGTTTACGTGACGGATACGGACTGGATTCATGGAGATGGAACGACAGATCTCACGAGACCTTCGACGATGTGAGTTGATTTGAATCATTGTGAAAGAACGTTGCTGATTGCTGAAATAGCTACGCGTTTGACCTCGTGTCATACTCTGGGCAGCCGTTTCTGACCAACAGACGGCTATTCGCCATGGCGGACACCGGAATCCCAGATGGCATCAAGTGCGATGTTCACGGAAATGTTTACAGTGGGTGTGGTGATGGTATCAACATCTGGTCGGCAGGTGGTGTCCTGCTCGGCAAGATTCTCATTCAGGGGGGCGCTGCCAACTTCTGCTTCGGTCGCAATGGAGAGCTTTTCATTCTTAATGAGAACAGGCTGTGGAGGGCAAAATTGGCTGACGAGACGAAAGGGGCGCTGCTGTGTATCTAGACAAGCTTGTCAGTGGGATTTCAAGCCAACTGTGACACAGATACTAAAATTAAGTCGGCTGTGAGTGGCGAGAAGGTCACCTGGGGAGGGGAAACTCTGCAGCTCCCCAGCCACAAGAGTGTGTCCAAGAAACGCCCATATGGCTGAAATGTCGTATGGGGGCACGCTGAAAACGATGGGGAAGGCTGAGAAGCGCCAGAAACGCCGGTAGTATCCCTAATGCCCTTCAATTTGATACGTTCCCCATCTGTGCCTCCATCCACTCTTTGACAAGGATAAAAATATAGAAATCTACAACATTTTATTTGACGAGAAATCATCCTTCTTCGTTCGTGGCTGCTGACTGCAGATGGCTCTAGGCGTAGTCATGTGTAACGTATTGACTCATCTTTCTCCCAGCCTGATTTCCCGGAATACATTAACTGCGGCATTCCTTGGAAATTTTTGGATCATAATTTATTCCAATGCTCACCTACCTATGCGAATGCCTGCATACCGCGAACACCAAAATGGATCCCGACATAGTGGAGATGGCTGAGATTCATCACCAACCACTCAACCATAATGATAGACGTTCTTCATCAATACGAACGATAGATAACGTCGATATCACTGAAGTAAGAGAATACTTCGGTTCTCAGGAGCGCTTAGTTCCCCCAAAGCAAGATTCGAACGCAGTCTTCAGCCAACACGTCGCGGACACGAACGTCACGAAAATCAACTGGTGGGAGAGGCTGCTCCTGACCCGCGATCTCTGGAGCCCAACTTGGAACATTTATCTTTTTTGTGCTAGTGGAATAGCCTTTGCCATGAGCCATCATGTCTTCTATGCTTCACTTGAAGGCAAAATTGTCCATGGTGATGACCAATTACTTATGCTCCGCTACGGCACGGCCCTTGCATTCGCAGCGAAAGCCAGCCTCGTGGCTTCAGTCCTAGCAGCTTTTCGGGAACATATATGGGCTGCTGTCAGATCAAAGTATTTGGAAATCTCCACTTTAGACGACATGTTTTCTGCGCCCGAAACACCTTTCTCCTTGTTGAACATCGAGTTGCTCACACAAGCTAAACTCACGGCAGCCCTGGCTCTTTACGGCTGGTGAGGAAATCTCTAGACACTTTTAAGGAAAACTAAGATTAAACAATGATAGGATTTCACCGCTCATAGTTATTTTGACTACAAACACGCTCCTCGTACAACCCACGGAGGAAGTCCAACAAACAACTTGTCCCGGCGTTCGAACCCTGAACTTTTCCCAAGAAGTCATTGGTGACTGGAGAGATAGAACGAAGATCAATGGCCTATACCCCATTTCCGTCAATATTTGGAATACGACAAGCGTAAATATGTCTGACACCGGGTTCTTCGACTACTGGGCAGGGAGGACCGATCAGGTCGATCAGGTGTTGCTGGCAGGGACCATATTACAACGACCATACACAAACTTTGATGAGACATTAATGGTCTGCGAGAAAGGATGGAATTGCACCGCTGAAATCGAATTCGTCGGCCCAGGTTACAAGTGCCAAGAGCTTGCCAGAGGCGTCGGTGCCAAGGTTGGCACCCTGCAACAGGAGTCCGGAGAGGCCCGCGTACCATTCCCATACGAGGACCTTGGACCGGCTGGAAATTACACTTGGATTGCTCACGCAAGTCTGGGCGACTACACCAATCCACAGTTGAATGATACTTGGGGCGGGGGAATACCCAGGATGGAACCGCCATTCCCCAAGAACCTAGGAGCTTTTCGAACTGAGCCTGTGGTCTGGGTGGGCTACTCGTCTATTGTAAACTCCTCCCCTCCGCTTACAGTGGGCGAAAATACGTTGCCCTATTTCTTAAACCATACATGGGAACCGGCGCTTGCAGCATGCGAACACTACGAAGCAGTATACAAGGCGGAACTGAGATACATAGATGGAACACAACATCCTCGGATCAAAAGTCGCCGATTTCTGAGTCCCGTTGTTAATACCACAGTGGTAGAAGACATGCCTGCCAATGACAACACCCTCGACAATACCACGGCAAAACCCGCAGATAATTACGTCTTTCCCACCGATCTTTACAGGTACCGTCGAGTTGCAGCTTATCATTCGATTGGATCCTTCTTCCGGCGACAGTTAAACGGGACTATCCAACAGCCTTGGTACAATGCTAACACTCGGGCTCTTCTGACGAATCTGATAGACCACGTGGAATACAAACCCTATACAGACCTGATGGAGCGATTACAAGCATACTACGAAACACTGGTTTTATCATTGCTTGGGAATCCCAGGCTTTTAGCGGTAGTATGGGCTGCAGATCCAAGCGTCATGACGGGCACAAATAACGGAAGCGAGTATCTTTATGAATGTACACGTTCACGACCCGCCATCAAGTACTACTACCGGGCTCGAATACTGGTGCTTGTATACGGTATAGCTGTGCTACTCGCAATTGTGGGGGTCGCGGTTGGTACAGTGGCACTGCGAAAGAATGGTGGGATCTCCAGAAACACCCGATTCTCGAGCATTTTGGCGGCAACAAGGGCAAAATCTTTGAACGGTGTAAACTGGGATGGACCAGAGAGAGATCATGGATACATATCAAAAGACCTGATGCGGCAGAAGCTTGGTTATGGGCTTCTGAAAAGCGGCGAAAGAAGTTGCTCTGGCCCCCGCGGATCGGAAGTGGCGGACCTGCAGTATGGCTTTGGTTTCCAAGGAGAAGTGGACCAGACACCAGCAGTGAGATCACGACGAACGTTTGTCACAGATGAAGCAGATGGTTAGGTAGTGGGTGCAAGGAAGTGGTATTTCGTTATTCATTGAATCATCTCGTCATAAGCCATCGTCGTTCGTCTCCCTCGTCCGTCTCCGTTATCTTGCAAAGTCGTCTCCCTTCGCCTTCCATCGCCGTCCTTCGCTGTCCTTGGTCGTCCCGTTCTTCGTCTCCTTCGTCTGTCTCCGTCGTCCTGCAATGTCATCTCCCTTCGCCGTCCATCATCGTGCTTCATTGTCCTTCGCCGTCCTTCGTCGTCCTTCGTCCCCATCACCTTTCTCCACAGCCACCTTTCAGAGAATCTTGGTCTGCTGGTGCCAGGGGAACTGCTCTGCGATGGATGCCGGCAGTCTGATGCGGCCACGAGGGGGTATCAAAATTCCGTGCTCATCTCTCATCTGAGGCCACCTGATACCTTGGCCGTGCGGGGTGTTGATCCTGGAGACGGAGTTGATGCGGTAGGCGAAGTCGTAGCCATTCCAGTCCGGATGTCTGTCATTGAATTCTTTGTTGCCCAAGCCGTCCTCGGGGATGGGCTGGTCGCCGGGGTTGCGGGTTACGGCGGGAGACACTTCGCAGACGTGGGTGATGGCGGCGTAAGGGCGGATTCTGTAGAACCAGATTCTCTGGACGCCTTCCATGTTGTACTTGCGGAACTCATAAGTCTTGGTGCCGTCGATGATTTGCTGCATGTAGGGGTCTCGCATGGCGAGGATCATGTCGGCGTTTGGCGTTGTCATCGTTCGTCGTCGTCGTCGTCGGGCTTGGTCTCTGGGGCTGGGTTGGGTTGGGTTGAAGTCTGCAAGCGGTAGAAGGAGCTACAGAGAAAAAGATGTGGTGTATATACTCCTTCCTCGCTTGAGACGTGATTTAGCGATCCCCTGAGGGCTAGGGACATCGGATTAAAACAGCGTCTAGGGCCGTCCCCTAACTGGACTGATTCATCCTTATCAACGACCTGTGCGAAAATTGTTTTGATCATGTGCCACATTTTTCGAGTGACTCAGCTACACCTTGAAGGCTTCACGCTCATCAAGTTAGGGATTCATCTAGGTGCCTTTGGGTTGAAGCTATCTCCGAATACTCTGCCCAAGCGTTCTGCAACGTCCTGATTTGAGATGAACTTGCATATTCGCCACAAACAACGTCTCCACTCAACTGGCAGCTCAAGACTTTCTTTTTCAATTTAATCGTCTAATATCGACGTTTTCCTGGCTCACGTCAGCTGATCTTGACGCTTGATTTAACGGAGCGCAAGGTACGTGTGATTAGATAATCGCCACTGGGCAACTAACGTCATCAGTCGGGGGGTACAAAGACGCTCCTTCCTCCGATCACGACCCCGCACACCCTTCCGTCGCTGGTGTTCATCTTTCAATGAACACGCTCATTCATATTGCCGGACCAATCAATTCTGCTGAATCACAGCATGGCGCCCCGAACCCGTGAAGAGTTGCTTGCATACGGAGTCCCCGACCCGGACTTTGAGGCTGTAAGTTGCTACCTTGCATCACATGTACGGTGGTAACTAAACCTGACCAGGAGCTTGCGGCACGTCCAGTCCGCGGACCACAGCCAAGTGATCCGTACTATGGTCGAGCCGATTTCTTCGCATTGCGAGAACACAGAGCGACGCATTTGCGCGAGAAGCACCACTTGCGCTACCTCCCCGGCCCCATTCCGGAACAGGTGCGTGAGGAGGACCGCAAAATCAAGGTCAGGGACGGCCATGAGATTACGATTCGCATCTACACGCCGGTGAAGGCTCCCGCGGAAGGAAGTCCTCTCATTGTCATGTACCATGAGGGAGGCTGGTCTCAGGGTGACTTGACGGATGAGGAGGTTAACTGTCGCCTGTTCAGTCGTGACCTCGGGGCCGTCTGTATCAACGTTGAATACCGGTAAGCTGATTGGTAAGTTTGGGGTGACCGTACACTTACGAAACTCAGACTTGCACCTGAATTCGTGTTTCCCACGGGAATCAATGATTCCTGGGATGCGCTCCAGTGGGTCAGTCAGACGTTATCACTCTTCTTACATGCCACCTATTGACAAATTGGAAATCTAGGCCGCGAAGAACGCATCAGAACTCGGAGCAGACCCTTCTTGTGGGTTCATCGTTGGCGGAGGCTCCGCCGGCGGCAACATCGCCGCTGTTCTTGCCCACCTGGCTCGCGACAACAAACTTTCACCACCTGTCACCGGCCAATACCTTTGCGTACCAGCGATTATGTGCTTCCTGCCCCCCGAGGACATTCCGGAGAAGTATCGCGCCGAATATCTCAGCCACCCTGCTGTGACACCGAGCAAAGATCCAGTCATTGGCAATGCCGAAGACGCAGCTGCCGGCCTCCAACTTGTTCTCAAGCCGGACATGGAGAGTCCCCTCTTCGTGCCTTTTCACAATGGGAAGATCGGAGAAGGCCACAAGGGGTTGCCGCCTGCGTATTTCCAGCTTGCTGGCCTGGACCCCTTGAGAGACGAAGGACTCATTTACGAGCGGGTGCTGAGGGAAGAGGCTGATGTGAAGACGAAGCTGGACATCTACACTGGTGTTCCGCACTATTTCTGGACGAATTTTCCTCATCTTGAGAAGAGTAAGCAGTTTGTCGAGGATACTGTCAAGGGCGTAAAGTGGTTGTTGGAACAGAAATAGACCAAGAATTATTGCCTTAGCTTATATTCTATGATTTTACCATAGGTAGTCGTATGCCCGGGCCTTGATCTACCTGGATTCGGGGATAAAGCCCAGTCATAAATACACGGTTTGTCAGCAGTTGTCGCGAGCTTTCTCAAGGATCGCAACATCAAGACTCGTTCTCGGTTCGGCCTGAGAGTGGCGCGTCAAAAGCATCGACAGGGATCAAATCGTGGTTCTGTTGCCTCGTATCTTGAATTGAACACGGTTGAGAGTCGCCTGATTAAGCTTGATGTCAAGCTATGCATAATGGCAGTCTCGGCAGTGGCCGATTGCGCAGGAACCATGAAGCTTGGCGGGGGAGCGCTTTGGAAGAATGGGGAAGGTGGTTGAATGCCAGGGTTCCATCGCGACCCATGCCTCATTTCGGGGCGAGGTCTTGGCTGCCGGGAGGGCTCTCATCTTGGTCGCGATACGAGGTCTTTCAACGCGTTGCTTGAATTCCTTATCAAAGTTCGAAATGCCAGGCTGAATAGCAAGCTGCGGAGTTGATCGGCGACCGGCCTTTGCAGTCAAGTATTCGTAACGACGAACAAGCTTGAAGACTCCGTTCCCGCCGCTGAGAGGAGCCGGCCGGGGGTCGGATCTACCCGCCACAGGCGGCATCGTCGAGCTTCCTGAATAGGACATGGTCCCCGTGTCACGCCATGCAGGCATTCTCTCCTGTCCGGTTCAAGAACAGGAGTCTCCGCGACGATGCATGGGTTGACAGCGACCGTTAAAAGTCCGCTCAAGGACCCTCCCATGAGGATGAATGTCATCGTCATCGACGCAGTGCCACCGCCCGACCGATCACCATGAAGGCAACCCTGGTCTCTCTCCTCAGCGCCATCGTGCCCGCTTTGGCGGCGCCGAACGGCATCAACCGCCGCGCCGACCCGGGCCTCATGGCCGGCAAGTACATCATCCAGCTCAAGCCCGGCACCAGCCCCGAGGCCGTCACGGCGCACCACAACGCCGTGCGAAGCCTGCTGCGCCGCCGTGATGGTTCCGCCGGCGAAGTCGAGAAGACGTTCCAGATTGGCGACTTCAACGCGTACAGTGGCTCCTTCGACGATGCGACTCTGGCTACGATCTCGGAGCTCGACGAGGTTCTGGTCGTCGAGCCCGACACGCTCATCTACCTTGAGCCGACCTCAACCCCCGCGACCTCTAAGCGCGACCTGACCACGCAGACGAGCAGCATCTGGAGTCTGGGCGACCTGTCCCACCTGGAAGCTGGTGCGACGGAGTACGTCTACGACGAGAGCGCTGGCGAGGGCACGACAGCCTACGTTTGCGACACCGGTATCCGCCTGTCTCATGAGGAGTTTGAGGGACGCGCTCGTTTCGGCATCAACGGCGTTACCGGCTCCACGGAGCAGTCCAGCTCGAACTCGGACACCGACGGCCACGGCACTCATGTGGCTGCCACCATTGTCGGAAAGACGTACGGCGTTGCTAAGAAGGCCAGCGTTGTCGACATCAAGGTCTTTGACGGCGACACGGTATGTTTGGATGGCTAGAATAATTTCCGTCTGGTTGCTTACTTTCTCCAGGGCTCGACTTCCGCGATACTCACCGGCATCACCTGGGCGGTCAACGACGCCATCAGCAGGGGCGCTCAAAACACCTCCGTCCTCAACCTCTCACTCAGCAGCGTCGGCGGCACTTCTGCTCTCGATAATGCCGTCCTCGCGGCTTACGAGCAGGGTATTCTCTCCGTCGTCGCGGCTGGTAACAGCAACCAGCCGACGACCGACGTCTCCCCGGCAAGGCTCCCCCAGTCCTTCACCGTCGGCATGACCCAGCCCGACCGCGGCCGCGTCAACATCATTGCAGACATCTACGGCAGCAACTACGGCCCGGAGCTCGACGTCTTCGCGCCCGGTCGGGACATCATCAGCGCCAGCCACACCTCTGACACCGGCACGGCCACGAAGACGGGCACCAGCATGGCGGCGCCGCTCGTTGCGGGGTTGGTGTGCTACCTCAGGGGGCTGGAGTCCGGCCTGGGAACCCCGGACGCGGTCACGAACCGGATCCTGGAGCTGGCGATCCCCGATGTTGTTGGGGACCCCAAGGGCTCTCCCAATTTGTTGGTGAACAACGGCAGCGGGCGCTAAGATGGGACGATGATCAGCTTTGCGAAGGGAGGAGAAAACTGGATTGTCTAAGACTTTTGTACTGACCGCCGGAACATGTTGTACTGTTTAGACGAATGAGAATGAATATTCTATCAACCAGACGCAGTGACATTGTATGGCCTAGTTGGACTTTAGATCTATCCGGATAGCAAGCAGAACTAATCTCGAAGGGCCGATGTCAAATTTGTCATTCAAGGGCGGCACCCTTTCTCCAACTCTCGAGACCACGTCCTCCTGAACAAGAAACCATGCTTTTGGTGGCGAGAACCAGTGCAAGCCCAGCTCCCAAAGGCTCCCCTGAACGTCAAACCAAAAACTACAAACCGTTCAGCACGTGCTGTGAGGCAACTGCCATGCAACTTTCTCTCCGCACCGAATTGCAGCCCTACAGAATGCCACCTACGCAGCAACGTTTTCGCATCGGATACGAGACATCACGGAAAGGTGGCAAGTCCTGCGTGAGTCAAGATGAATTGATGAAAAATATTATCCGTGTATTGTCAGGGTCCTCAAGGTCAACCTCAAGGTGATGTTTTCATACAAACTCGATTCGCATATGTCTCTGACAGCAACACTTGGTTGTACCGTCTGGCGACTTATTGTCTGGTGGTTTATTGCGAAGGTCGCAATCTTTCTCGCCGATGGTCCTCGGATACGTAGTAGGCGCCATCTCAGAGAACAAGGTGTGGCTGACAAGATGGCTCTTCGAGTCGGAATTCTCTGGCCCTGAAACTTTGGAGCCCTGAGCGGCATCGTGGCCCACACTTCCCTTTGTTGATGCAGGCGTCCGAGGACCAACTCTGAGCTGAAAGGTGCCCTCAGCATTGGCATCCTGGTCGTGTTGCACCGACAAGGTTGACCATGATCGAGTCTCCCTGAAAGTACATCGTCAGCAAGGAGAAAGTGGCATAACATAGCCAGAAGATGAACGTACTCCTTTGAGGTCGAGTCAGAGGCAGTGACCTTCTTCTCAGGCTCAGAGGGATCCGAGTCCCTATTTGGGCCTTGTGGTTGTGGCTTTTGCTTGGTCATGGTGACAACCAAATACAGACGAGAGAAAGGAAGGAAAGAAGTCGTAACGCGGTGATTGGATGCTTTCTGAGCGCTGGCAGTAGCTTGATGGTCTTTCCACAGGAAATGTTCGTGACGGTTCTCAGGATGGGAACGATGGGTGTGGGAGAAGGGATAAACGGGAGGATATTGGAAATCACACCAGTACGAGAAGTCTTTATTGAAGTTTGAGATAACTATCAAGTGACTTGTTTCTGACAAATTCCAACACGATGCTTCGGACTTCCTCGACACTGCAGTTTCTCAAAACTCTCTTGAGGACATATATGGATCACCAGCAACGTTGACCAACCTCTGTGGCCCAGCAGTATCGGAGATGCACCCAGGTCAACCAAAGGGTTCACACGATGCTTTGAAATCAACACAAGTTTGAATCTCTGGAAGTTGAGTAGCCATCAATGTCCTCCCGCAAACACCATAAATACTGGTAGATTTCTATCATCTTTTCTCCATCCTACTCATACTACTCTCCATCCTCTTCAAACCAACCTTCATCAAGCTACCAGATACCAACCACACATCACAATCTCCTATACACGCCAATCTACCACACTACAATCTACTACACGCACACAAGTAAGCCAGTCCCTTGGAATCATCATCGCAATCTGGAGACAGATCGAAAGCTCGGTTACTGTTCGTCTTCCATCTATTCTCACACTCTAACATCAAGACACTAGATACCAGCCTCTGAGCTTACCCAAACAAACATCTATCTACAACCCCAAACAAACATCAATCACAATGGGTAATTCTCAGTCAAGTGCCAGCACCTGGAACAAGTGGGAAGACGAACAGAGGCAGGAGTGGGAGAGCCTCATCAACCAAGAGATCACAGAGATCCAATGGGTTTCCGGCAACGATGACCTCATAATGGTCAAACGAGAGGAGTTCCTGTGCAAGAAGGAATCGACGATGGAGCGATTCAAGGACGAGTGGGTCGGCTGGACTTCTGGTCCCAAGAGTACTTACTTTTGGGGCGACATGTGAATGTTTTCCAAAGTCGTCGTCGCCGTCAGTGGGGCAGTAACTTTTACGCCGAAGGCCACGACAACGGTCGCACCCGTCACAACTACTGAAGCGGGGATCTTGTGCAAGTGGAGGGCGATGCGCAATACTGGAACGCCCGAGATATCTTTGCAGCGGCCTCCAGGGCAACAAGCTCTGGAGGTCTCGTCGCCTGCCGAGCCCGTGTCTCGTGACGTCTCGGGCCAATAGGCCCAGTAATGTAGTAGTAATTACAGTCGATTAAAACAGAGATTACATTTTCTCACACGATGAAGTGCTCCGTGGTTTGTGATATGGTCCATCTTCTTGACTAGTTTTGATCTCAACAACTCGGAAAGGCTGCCAGCGTAAATCAGTTCACAATTTAGATAGTCTTAACAAAGATTTCATTGCTGGCCGGTTCCATCGCAAGCTTTCCATAAATCCTACTGAGTCACTTCTGCATTCACCTCTTAGGCTTTTTCCATAGGGTTGCTCGGTCTCCTACCTTGATATGTTGTCCATAATGGTGCTCATCACCCGCAACTCATCACATTCTGTGTCTGTGATGAGATGAACCTGGTTAAGTGGCATCCGTGTTCCGATCGTCCGGATCGCCAAGGTGTATCGCAACTAGGGATGATCCTTGACTACCTTGATCGCGAGCCTCCGACACACCTTTAAGCATTGATTATTATAGGAGTACTTGGGCTGAGTCAGTCGGGCCAAGAAACCGAGAGGTCTTGGTCGTAGCTGCGCCATTGCGCAGCAGACTTGGTAGGGACGCTAAGCTGACGCGAATGGCTGTTGTGAGTTTGTCGCGCCGAGCTGACGAGGCGATCAGTTCCACGTTTATATCCACCCGGCACTTGGCGCATCGAGATTCATGTGTTTGGTCGTACTGAAGTGAAGTATTTAGAGAAAGCGCTTTCTGCTTCGAATTCTCTAATCAATTGCGGCTCACGTTCTTCCTCAGCACTGTCAATTTCTTCATTGTGCCTGAAAGCCTTCTCACACTCTTCAGTCTTCACCATGGCTTTGGGAACATTATTCAGATTCTCCATGTACTCCGTGCGGCTATTCCAGATTTGTGCATTGGCTCTCACCATGTTTGGCGTGTACTATTCATCATGGTTGCGGAAAAGTCACGACCTGGCCACCAGCAACGAGGGAAATGGACTCGAGTATCCTACCCTCAACGAGACTCTCTTCATATTTACAGTAAGTGAGCGGTTAATTACCTGACAAAAATTGAAGCCAACGAGAACCTAGGCCATCTTTCTTGCAGTCGAGATAGGGGTCAACTCGAGTGTCCGCCGCGGCTCAGATCCTCGGATATCGGTGCTGAGTCTTGCGGTGTTCACTCTCGGCTTTTGTGTCTACATTGCCGTCCCAGAGCTTCAGCAGCACATGCGCTTGATCGGGGCAAATCAAGACCGCCTTCTCTGTGAAACCTCACCGGAACTTCGCATACGAGGTGCAGTTGGTCGTGCCACAATAGGAGCTGGCCTAGTGACATGGTATGCGGCCCAGATTCTTGAGTTGTGCCACTTTTCGACTGACTGTAATACTGCAGGGCAACGACTGTGGTCTACGTCCTGTTTGCTGTGATTGATTACGCAGAAACCGCCAAAGGCATTGAGACGGAACTGAGTCGTGACAGAAGGAGGTCGTTCTGGCAATCCGAGAAGCCGAAAGCACATTTCATTTTAGTATAGAATTTGCCTTTGCAAGGAATCAAGTGGGAAGTGATGATGTTTGAAAATTTCCAATACAAAGACAGAAACCGAGAAATGATGATCCACGTGTGTGAAGTCTGGAGAAATAGCGGGCGTGTCTGATGCGTCGTCATTGAATTTACATTCATTTGATGGTCGGCATGAACAAAGTCAAAGGGTAGTCCGGCCATCCTTGCGTAGTTGCTTCCAAACTCTCCTCAATAGAGCGCATGCCCCGTGTCAGTCGAACCCGTTCAAGTTCATCTACCCAAGAACTGCTAGGATTCCCTGAGCAACATCCTAGCCATTGCAGGCTTTTCCGGCCTCTTCTGACTTGTTCTATCTGCCCAGGCAGACAATCGTTAATTATACCTGGGTTGGATGCTCCAAGTCGCTCGAACGAAGGGGAAATCCTGCCTATCATCCGCAAGCCCCCGGGCAAGACAGAAGACCACCACATCTGTAAGATCTCCAGTGAGGTAAAGTAATGTGAACTTATCCCATTTTATGTCCCCGGGTCTATTACAGATCTGCTATGCTTAAGGCACTCTTCCCAAACATATTTGTAGCTTCATGTTTGAAAGTCAATTCCCAATCAATCTTGCGCCGTGTCAACAATTACAACAATTACTACAATTGCTTGCCAAATTCACAGTAGGTTGAAATCTCGTGGCCCCAACCACCCACGATTTCGTGACGGTGCTGCAGACTGAACCTGCAGGCATACCCCCTGGTGGAAGGGTAAGAGTTCTGCTGCCAGTTGTCGCCTCCTGCGTAGTTGCCACCTCGCCCAGCGTTGTGGAGGATACATCAACACGGTTGTGACGATGGAGGCAGTGGACCCTGTGACTATGGACATCGAACAAAGGACGGTATTGATAGCTGATGAGGTAGTCGTGTTAAGATCGCCGGTATCGAGTCGAGTGTAGATTGTCAATTGAGTGCTAGAATCCTGCCGATGACATGAATTAGGGGAGCACCACGGCCACCTCAAGTCTGAGTCAAGTTCTCAGGACAAGGACTGTTGAAATCATGCTCCGGAAGTAGGATTGACACGGAGCTGTCTAAATAATCTCCGCAATGGCAGTCGGTTCCGAGAGCACCAGCGAACTTCGATTCCTTGCAGGCAGCGACGCAGACGTTGGCATCATTATCATCACCCCCTCTCAAGAGCGTAAATGAAGACAGACGTCTTCTGCGTCCACCAAAAGAACCCAAGTGCTCAAATGCGCTGACCAAGGGTGGAGGTGTGGGTGTGGGGATAGCAATGTCTGGAGGCTCAAGGATGGATGTCTACTCGCCGAGGTAGGCCTCAAAGTTGCCGGGTTTCGTCAGATTCTTCCAAAGCTCGGTATCTTGGCTTACTACTCATCTCCGTTGCCGGTTTTGAGTGCACATCTAACCAAAGTGCCGCAGCGCGCCGAACATACTCTCTGTGGTCGTGCTTGCTGCTGTTATGTGTGAGAATTGAGTACATTTCTATCGACAATTCCGCGGTACTCCTTTTGCGACGAAACATTACACGTCCCATATGGACGCCTCTTCCAGACTTGAACTGACCACACGAAATCCCTGACTGGTTTCTTTCTAGCTGCGTACCAGGCTCCTTCCGAATCGTTCCTAATCTTCACTTAAACTTTGGTGTCTCCGTTGCGTACGTCACTCTATAAGGCAGGGCCTTCATTTATCGCATTGCTACCCCATCAAGCCCTCCTGTGGCGGGAACGTCTTTGCATTCTTCGTGGACCGGAAATTGCAGGATCCCAAGCGGGATATTGATTGACTAGGAATTCCGGTCTGAACCCCCCACTCGCAGCTGAAGCACCGTACACCCGAGGTCTGCGATGGCGAGAGATTGACGGCCTACGCTGCTGGGGGAAAAACACTGGCGGTGGCGGACGTGGTGGAGGTGGTGGTGAGGCGACTGTCCCACTATTAACAGCTGGTACTTTCACTAGAACAAGTAAACTTTCAGAGTGCTTGAGACTCACCGGTAGACTCAGAATAGGTCGTCGTTGTTTCAACATCATACATGACAGTGTGTGAGGGTCGTCACGTTCTTCGCGATGAGCAGAGCCGAAGTAATCGGCGCCATGGGTGAGGCCCGCAGAATAATCCATACATAATGATCAAAAGACCAGCAATAACGATGGTGGCTGTGAGCGCAATAACACCGCCGTCGGCCATTTCGCCGTCAGTCAGGTGGACACTGCAACCAGGATGTCAACGCAAATGTAGCTGCTTTCATCACAATGGTAGGTTTTTTTGATCTTTGGAAATTCCTCAAATCAGGCTGCGTCAGGTGATGCCAAAGACGCGGGGCTTTCGCTGGCTATGATACGTGGAGGAGGCTGTCTCGGCGAAAGATCATGCTGAAAGGTGCTTACGGCAATGGAGGTGTGGCACACCAAACATGCAGCATGTCCCAACCAAACAAAATTGCGATCATCTTCCACCGCATGTTGTCAAGATCGCATCTTATAATCCTTTATTCCCATTTATTAATGCTATAGACATACTGGTCTAATGCTAGGGGAACATCGGCAGACATCATCGTCGGCTCTTCCTCTCAAGTCAGTGTCATATCAATGTTGATGGAGTTGTCCCAGAATAGACGCCCAATTCATAGCTCTCGGCAACAATAAGCTGCTGCCTATCAAACCCTTTCCTCATCTAAGGTGAAATATAAGAGTCAGCAGATGTATTAAATAACAATGGATGGGGAGTAAACCATACTATGCTTGTGTTCTCCATTCGAGAGCCCCAGAAAAGAAGCTTGCTGAACAAAGAGGAGCACTTTTGTAATAACGGCTGTTTATCCAGCCGCATTATTGATCTTTTCAAGTAGCATTATGCAGCCAGCATCAATCGGCGGAAGGCATCGTTCCATCTTTGCTCAGACCATGGACTTCGACAAAATGTTTGAAGTGAAGGACCAGTGGCTGCATTTTAGGATTGGACTGTTACTTACAGCCTGTAGAGTGTCTCTTCGAGTGACGGCCATGCCGCAGCCGATAACGTTGCAGAGACAATCTTGAACACCCGGGGTATTGGTACCGCTAGTGGTGGAGGTATTGGGATCGAAAATAACGTTGCCATTCGCAACATGAAGACGAGCTGCACTAGCAGGAAATGTTCCACCAGCTTCAATGTCATTGGTGTTTGTAATCTCGCTGGCCATAGAGGCATCATCGGTATCGCAGCCCACGCCCAGTGCCACTCTGACGGCAGTCTGGACAGGTTGCGCCTTGGTCTGGGCAGACACCATAACACCAGTCTCGGTGTATTTCTTATGGAGCTTAGCCATGATGCCCTCAGCAAGCTCAACACTATCCTGGACTGAGGCGCCAGGGATATGACGGTACCCGCCATAGCCAAAGCCAACGCCTTCTCCAGGATGTCGGAAGCAGCATCTTCCATATCGTCGGGGGGACACCCGATTAATTCGTCCACGCGGGTGAGAAAGTAATTAATACCAATGAAATCCGTTGGATATATCCTTAGCAAATACTTGGTTTACTTCTTCCACACCCGCGAGGGACATCGCTTGGCGATTTGCCCTTTGCGGTATCCTTACTTCGGCTATCGATCGTTTTTTTCGAGAGCATCTTTTGCTTCCTAGATTATTAGTGCTGCGACAGTCTTAGCGAGGTCCGTTGACCCCGAGCCCCTGGCGGCTTCCTTGGCGGCGCGGTCGACGATCGCCTGACCCATACGACGATTGGAATCGTAGAGCTTTGCCGATCTAGCGTCAGTTCATATAACGAAGGCGTTCCGTATAGCAGTGCGATTAAGGCGGAGGGCCTTGCGATCGTCTTTGTGGCCGCTCCCGTTCTCATGGGGGAGTCGGTCGTCGCCAGGGGTATGAAGGTTTTTCCCCCAGTGAGAGACGTCCTTGAAGAGTTAAGGGTCAGGGTTGTGCGCATTTGAAGGACCCGGGGTCTGACAAAACGTAGAAAGAAGGCGTGGGGTGAGATTGAGTATAAAGTCGTGAAGGTACCTTGAAAGCTTTGAAGGGCAAAGCAAATTGGGAAGGAGCGAATTTTCAAGGCGCAGACATGAGAGCCTGCCTCTTTGGGAATGTGAATCAAGAATTAAGAAGGGATATCTGGTCACACTCCTGAATAGAGCCCAGGTGCATGACTTCAGAAGCTTGCACTAAACCGCTCAAGTCTAACATAAAATTAACCAAGTAGGAATCCAACCTAGAACCTCCCCACAGCGTCCTAAAAAGACAGAAACTGCATTGATACGTCGAAACCACGTGCCATGCCAATCCTATGAACCTGCTTGGTCCCAGTGTGTAGTAAATCAGATATTAAGAGACCGCATTTGTCTACTTCAATGGCACTGCCAAATTTGGCTGAGCTTATTAGAACTCACATCGTGACGAGGTTCATGGACAGGCTTTTACTTATGTACAAGTATTGAATACTGCTCTTATCCTCTAATGAGCAAATCGGAAATCCAAACGTTTGCTTCCCTCATCTTTCGTTGTTGCTAAGTAATTGTCCTTCTCCTGTTGACTCATGTTCTTCCAAATATCATCCCGCTTCTTATTTCTCCACATATAGTAGCCTTTTATCATCCAGGCAAACACGGCATTCCAGGCAGTGATAGCAAGCAAGACCTTGTTTCCACGGCGGTACAATGGTGCATCATCGGTACGGTAAATCTGCTGAAGGTCAATCCTGCTTTCTGCTTTTGAGCTGGAGACAGTGACTCACGTTGGAAGCAATGATACTGCTCGCTTGCACCGTCATGTTGTACACTGCGCTTCCGACGGTGCGTGTGCGCACAGTGCCCGCATTGCGAGATGTCAAAGCAACTGTATTTGCGTTAGTCCCAAACCAAAACTTTCGATTAAAAAGACACATACCCAGGATAGAGTGAACGTAGGGGTATCCGATTGTCAAAGCAGTCACCGCATACCAGCTCCAAGGGCTTGCTGTGCTTGGGAGCAACTCCAGTGCTAGCAGAAGTGGGAATACCCAAACAGAGTAAATGAAAACGGTGAAGAATCGGTTGTTGAAGCGCTCCGAAAACTGAGTCCAGCCTATCAGCTGAATGAAGAAGAGGACATATGCCGGAACAGTCAGCAGGTTGGTCTGGAATGTGTCGAACCCAAGCGCTCGAAGGTTGAGGGTCATGTATGCTGTGACCGGCTGAACTGGGATGAGAAGCGTGAAGCCGTAGAGATAAATCGGCCAAAGATCCCAATCGCAGAGAGCGGATCATAGCAGCTTTAAAGTCAAGCCTTGTCGGTTGTGCATTCCACCCTTTCAGATAAATTAGCAATCAGCAGTATTGCAACCATGTTGTGTGAACATACCTTGCTCGGATCATCTCTCAGGATGCGATTGACCATGATGATCTCTTCCCGCTCACAAAACCAACCGTTCTTGCCGCGTAGTCCACCAGCGCTCTGAGTCGGACTTGGTGGGAGATAGAACCAAGAGAGGACGCCGATCACCGCTGTCAAACCACCTTCAAGGGCGAACAACCACCGCCAACCCTCCCAGCCTCCCGTACCTCGCAAGTGCAGGATACCAAATGCAAGGAAAGCTGCAATCGTCTGAGTGAATGCGTTGCTCGTGACATAGAACCAACTGAGACGGACGGGCAGTTCCTTGCTCGTGTAGAAGTACGAGAGATAGAGGATGGCATCCGGAATGAAGCCGCCTGTTATAGATTAGTACGTAGGGTTCGAGCGGGAAAAAGAATGTAAACCTACCTTCGATGAGACCCAGCAGTGCGCGGGTTACGTAGAAGCCTGTCTGATCCTTGATGGCACACTGGCAAATGGCGACAGTGCTCCACAAGACCATCTGGATTGGGATCCATACATCCGGGCCGAGTTTCTTCGAAAGCATCTGCGAGGGCAGTTCGGCACAGAGAAAGCAGAGATAGAAGATCGTCATGCCATAGTTGTACTGGTTCGTAGATAGACCGAGATCAGCGAGCATGTTATCAGAGTTCGCCTGCGTAATGTTGCCGCGGTCTAGTTGCAATGCAAAGAACATTAAGCAGACCCAGCTGCAAATTCTATAGTCAAGCTGCGTAGAGTCAGAATATCAGGATTCCATGACTACGACGACAGCCGCTTTTGGGGTTTCTTACCTTTTTCACCAGCTTCTTTTCCTCTTTCTCAGACCATTCTGCCTTCGGGTCGTAGCGATGCCGACCCTCGTACTCTGGGATTGGCTTGTACAATTCCGCTGAGCCTCCAACTGCCCAGACCTCTGCCGAGGCGGCCTGCTTTGAGCTAGAGGCTGCAGATTTGTCGTCGACATTGAGACGTTCGCCCTTCTGCTCGATGGCAGAGTTGACGCTTGGCGTGCCAGACATGGTATAGCGCCAAGACACTCGACTAGTCTTGGGGTACCAATGAGAACAAGGCGATGTTGCGAAAGAACAAGGCTGCTCGTGAACCTAATTCATGCCTAGGTATTCATTGCAGAACGTAAATAGCATGTTTGACCAGCATCGCAAGCAAAGTCTGCCATCACAACTTCGCGATCCACGATGGTGCAATTCCGAGCTTCGTCATGAAACCCCACTGGAGGTCAAGTGGGCTCAAATACTTCCGCGGAGAGGACGGGCCTTACACGAAAGAAAGACCGGCAACTTCATGCCGAAGGCCTACAGATTGGAGAGATGGGACAGGAGACCTGGAGTTGCTTCGGGGCAAGATTAGGGTGGATGACGTTCATGGGGGTCGGCTGTTGGGGGGTCGACATTGCAGTGGTAGAAGGAGGCAATAGAGGAGCTCCTATGGAATAGAGAGGACAAAGTCTCTCATCAAATAAATCGCATGAAGACTGATTGGTAGCAGAGTAGTATCAGACACAAAGCTTCTGACAACGATGTGGTTGGGTTGATTGGCTCCTGGCATCGTTCCTGGGATGGTGGAGTGGGGGAAGAGATCACGTCAACGCGGGCTCAAATGTGGTGATCTGAAATGCCGGTTCGTGCAGCACCAACCCGATGTCCGAATTTTTCCCCGCAATACAACCAGAATAGATGCTGTGAAGCAGAATTAGAACCAGTGGGCGTTGTTCCTCACCCTTAAAATGCATACGTCAATAGGGATGTGTGATAACGCTGTCTCTTGTTCTTCAAAAAACAAGCTGGTTGGTCTCCAAATCCAACATTCATTACTAGGTACCTTAGTTGTCAAAGCTCAACCTTGAATTGACGTCGAGAGGTCAAAAATCATGAAACCCTCTTAGAATAACAACACGAGGCTCAACTAATCATGGAATGCAGTCTACAATATTGGCTGCATGAAAAAAACATCACAGGGCGCAGTTCAAAGTTCTCGCCAGTCTCCTCCACTTACAAGTAATGTCAATAATCTGTGATGCACTTTAGCACTTAACTTGTAAATATCGTCTTTCAGGCCGACAATTCATGTTGGTCGGCGCGCTTTGATATTGCTAATCTCCACAAACTCATCGTCGTCGTCGTCCTCGTCGCCATCGTCGCCATCGCTGAACCCTTAAGTATGGTCCCCGGACAACTCATCGAGCCGGTCAATAGCCAGCCATTGGATTCGCTCCCATGTGCCCCTTGGCATCATTTGGCGAAAGTCGTTCTGAAGGCAAGATGGGTCTTTCTTGTCTTCGTAGTCGCCACCTCCTCTTCACAATCACCAAGATTTCCTTGATACCATCGCCTGCTCTATTCCTCTCACAATTGCGACTCACATATAGGAAACAAACTCAACCAGTTCACATGCAGCTGTCGTAGACTTTACCTCCCATGAATAATGGAGGGGCCGTATGCACGATGCCATTGACTTCAATAGAAATTAGAATCCACTCTTTGGAGAATGGCACAGCCCAAAGAGTAGCATAACATTTCCCACTGATTCTGTTCATGTCATTCAATTTATCAGTCCTTGTTGTTTTGCATATCCTTCAACATTCAAACTGTTTGCTCCCCCACGACAACCAAAACATGGTGACAGCAATCTGCAGAGTGAGCATCGACGCGTGCAGGTTCAGAAAATGCTTCAAAACTAAATTCTGAAGAAGTATAACACGGCGCTTTGCAGCACCAAAAGGGAATGATCTGACATGAGTCGGTCTTGTCAAACGAGATAACGGATTTGCTTTTACTTTTCGTTACAAATAATGAGCGCGCGCCCACACATGCTGTGAGCTCGTACTCAAAGGCATTGATGCACTTGAACTTCAGTACTAGAATCCAGCTTATGATATTTGAAACAAAGCTTCTGTCTCGTCTTATTTCTCTCTGTTGCTTACACGAGGCGGAATAGAAACACCCTTGATTCTTCCCATGACAGTCTCAATCTTGTTAGGTAAATCCTGTAGTTCTCTTTTCAAGATGCAGGCCTCTTTTCCAGAACAATCGTGCCCTTTGAAGCCGTTTGCTTTTTGGATGAGGGTTTTGATATCCGAAATGCAGCACGTTGGGAAGTCTGCCACGGAAGGCCACAGACCACACTCTCGCAGCGCCAGAAAATAGTCCGCCACTCTGACCTCGTCCCCACAGCTTATACTACAACCACTGTTATCTCGTCGATTTCTGAAAGAATATATTATGCCAGTTCTCAGAGCTGTTTCCACCGTGAAAATCCTCTGTTGAACCTCGGCAAATGCAGTGAGGAGTCGCTTTTCTATCGCATCTATAGGTAATAGAGTTATTACATCACATTTACCAAGACTAAAGATCAAATCGGGAACCTTCTTACTTTGGATATCCCAGGATAATCGCTCAGTCAACTTCTCCTTGGACCAGGTGGCTAGGAAGTCACATGGCATGTACCGTACTGCAGTGGCCGAGACGATCGTGAACCATTCTGGCAAGTCCAGTAGATACGCTGCCGTCAACAAACATCCATAATCCTCCGGCTTCGTAAGTTTTCCCACGCCTTTGAACCACAGGCCTGACCATGGGACCAGAGCACGACCGCAGTCGTATTTGTCGCTTTGCTGGGCAAGCAATGCAATCGCCCTTGGCTCCATCGATTGGTAGCGGTCGAGATCATGAAAGTGAAGGATGGAAAGAAGTTTCTCCATTGCCTTGGGTTCATCTTCTTCAAGACTAATTTCGGGGCATTTTCCCTGTCGAATCTCAATGCCCTCCTTGAAATCGGGACCAAAGAGCGTTCTGAAGTATGGCGAGACTAAGCAGAGAGTGGCGGAAGAAACCAAGAAGCGACCGTGGGCTTTGTTATTGGAATCCAAGATTACGATTACTGCATCTCCAGACGGGTGCAGCTTGACAATCTCCAGGTTCTCAGTCGCCGACTCCATGGATTGAGTGCTTGAAGTAGGCGTAATGTCCATCCTGTCTGGTGTGGTTTCAAAACGATTATGGGCGGTGAAATGAAGTCTGGAATCCGTGAATGCTACAGCTTTCGTGATGCGTAATATAGTCGGCGGCATCGGGAATGTAAAATATCTTTCCTGAGTTTTTAGAGTTTGGCATCATTCAGAGTTTGACGTCGGAGGCCTTCCATCGCTTTTAGCATTGGCATTCGCTGGCCCGTCACGACTGTGCAAGCGTTGGGATTGGGCCTGCAGTCGAGAAGTCAAAGTTGGAATCACAATTATGCCATCGTAAGGGCTTTTATTTTCTGGAATGCCCAGTATATATGTATGTAGAAACAGACATGTGATCGGAGACGGTTTAGACCGTCACACCAGGCGTCGGTGACCTCCCCGCTGGTGGTTACTCTAACGTGGCGCCTTCCTGCGTGTAACTTCAGAGTGATACAGCTTTAAGTCTACCGATAATTTTGAAGTGCGTTCGCGTATCCAGTTCAATGATCATTTGGCAACAGAACTCATAGTATTGGCGGATTCGCTTTCCATACTCTTGATGACTAGATTGAAAATGTCGTCTCAACCAAGATGATCAATAGTAACCGTGTGAAACTGTAGATTGACTGTTTCCCTCCTCCTTACAACTTGACTTGATGGAGATTCCTTCAATGGTCTTCACAATAACGTCGATATTCCCTGGTATCTCGCGCAATCCTGTTTTCAGCATACAGGATCGCTCGCCACTGCATTCATGACATCGATACTCACTTAGTCGCTTGGCTCTTTCTTCGATCTCTGAGATGCGTAGACGGGAGGGAGGCCACAATTTCTCTTGCCGCAGTGCCTTGAAATAATCAGCCACCCGCACCTCTGCTGTGCATTTTTGTAGTACTCTACACCCGCGAAGAGTATAGATATTCCCCTGGATCTGCAGTGACCTTTCAACTGCGTAGATGGCATCGTACATCTTCCTGAGGGTGTCAATTGAAAGCTGCTCAACTTTATCTACACAGTGTTAGTGGCTGGTTTCTAGACTAGAGATAGTCTTCGAGTGAATACTCTTCATGTTCTGCGGAAGTCGATCAATGAGTTCATTGCTATCCCAGGCAGCGCGAAAGTTGGGTGTCATCTGCCGGATGGCTGTGTGCAAAACTTCTCTGAAGTCTTCATCCGAATCTAGCAAGTAAGCCGCCGTGAGGAGGTACCCATACTCCTCATCTGTAAGCTGTCCAATTTCATGGAACCATTTGAAGCCCCATGGAACGAGCGCGCCGGCACAGTCGTACTTGTCACTCTGGTAAGCTACCAAAGCGATTGTTCTTGGATCCAAGTTCCGGTAATAATGAAGGTTGTGAAAATGAAGCATCGAGAGAAGGGTTTCCATTTCCTTGGGCCAGTCCTCCTCGAGGGTGATCTCAGGACATATGCTCTTTCGAAGGTCTACACCTTCCTTGAAATTGGGACCGAAAAGTGTTTTGAAGTACGAAGAAGCCAGGCTCAACGTAGCTGAAGACACGAGAAACCGTCCGCGACAGTTTACACCACCAGGATCGAGAATGACGATGACGATATCTCCAGATGGGTGCAGCTCCGTAACTCCCGTCTTTTTTGCATCTGCATCAGCAGGAGTTGTAGTGGACGTTGGCGAGATATTCATATTGAAAATTATGCGGTTGTGGAGGAACGAATCAGTCAACCGACAGGACCACACCCCGCTTGTTGGATGCTTGCCTATAATATATCCGTTCCATCTTTACTCCTTAATATTGCTGGTTGGGCATAGTATGCACGCAAGCCTTTCCAAGAATTGCTCAGGGTTTACTCATGCTCAAAGTTCGACGTCGGAGGCCAACTGTTATCACGACGAATTATGTTGCAAGGCTTCGGGATTTGGCCTGCATGTGGGAACTCAAACTCCAACCGCCAAGGCATCCAAACAACAAAAGCTTCTTCTGCCTTTCCGGGAAATTGATCTTAGAGCTAATGTGAGATACTTTTACGTGGCTTGCGACGCACTTGCTTTTGGAATCTGGGAAACATCGAACCAATTTGCTGGAGTTTTGCTGCATGAATGCAACGTTGACATGTGAGACTAGAGTTGTAATTATCCGAGGTCTTTTTGCTTTCTACTGATTCTCCCAATCGGACAGGAGCCATTTTAATTTGTGCTCATTGTTTGACATACAAGACAAGGAAAGAAGCCACAGGAGCAGAAAATCTCTATTGCTTCATCAATTTGATATTCAACTCTCCAACGCCGAGTCCATTACCATAAATCGTTAGTCTATGTACCCTGGGAATCTAGTTTGCCTCACCCTCCAACTGCCGCCTCCAGATTTTGACAGGATCTCACCCAAAAGCCAGTTCATCGTCTCCTCGCGCTGAATTTCAAAGTCCCTCGGCAAGGCGAACTCGTATCTGTGGACAACCGAAGCCAACAGTACAGCTTGCTCCAGGTATGAAATGTTGCGACCGATGCAGCCTCTCGCGCCAGCGGAGAAGGCCAGGAAGTAGGGCTGAAGCTCCTTGCCCTTCTCTCCAAGCCACCTGTCAGGGTCGTACTTGTGCGCATCAGGGAAAATAGTCTCATCACGGTGGGCAACGACACCGGACATGCTGACAGTAGTGTTTCCAGGTACCCATCGCCCATGATGTACATGCCCTCAGGAGGGGTCTTGCGCATCAGGCCTTGAGGCGTTGGGGGGAATAGACGGAGGGATTCATCGAGGCAGGCACGGAGGTAGGGAAGGTGCTTGACCTTATCGTAAGGAGCGATGACTTCGTCGGCATCAAGTACACTGTCGACTTCCTCGCGGAGGCGTTGCAGGTACTTGGGGTTCTTGAGGAGCTGGTAGAGGACGTTGGTGACGGCGATGGCGGTGGTGACGCTGCCGGCGTTCATCATGATGTTGATCTCAGCGACGATTTCACCCCACTCAAGGTTGTTGGGCTCGCCATTCTTGCTTTCCATGAGGGCCTGGAAGAAGTCATCGAGCTTCTCGCCGGCGTTGTAGCGCTTGAGTCGGTTTGAAGAGATCTGGAGCACAATGCCGTCCCAGCCCTTGGAGGCCTCAGTCATCTTGCGGTAGTAGGGGATAATGTTGGAGCTTGTCGATGAGCTTGTAGTTCTCGTAGGACCAGAGGAGCAGGGATTGCTTGCGGGCGGTGGGGTAGAGAGAGTCGCGCAGGCCAACCTCCCACGTGCTTCCATCCTTGTGCTGGGCGAGAACTCTGTCGTGGCCCCGGTCAAGAAGGCCCAGGCGTTCAGAAGCACCAATATCGGCGATGGCATCGAGGGTGAAGAAGTTGCTCCACTTGCGGTAGTCGACAGTCAGGTCCTCCGGAGCAGGGAACATCTGGCCCTTGGGGAGAGGACCGGTGCAGCGCTCGTCAAGTTGCTTGAAGAGCCTCTCGACCTTATCAGCGACTTTGTGCTCCCATCCTTCGAGGTTCTTCAGAGCATAGGCCGAAGAGAGGACCTTGCGCTTCCTGGCGTGGTCGTGCTTGTCAATGACATCGGCGAGGTGGAAGTGAGAGCCGGCAGTCAAGTCGTAGGACTCATCCTTGATGCAAGGAGTTCCGTGACCGTAGATGTCCTTGATAGCGCGGACATCGCTGAAGGAAAGAGAGTTGGGACCGGTGCGAAGAATGGGACCCTTCTCCTTGTGAAGTTCAACCAGATGTGTCGATCGGGCGCCGGTGCGGGCCAGAATCATAAAGGGGATGTTGGAAGCGCCGGAAAATGTGCTGAAGTTTTCGAACTTGCGCATACCTATTTTGTAAGTGTGCGTTCATCCGATGTCCACGGCGATGAGGCTTACCTTTTGAGTCCTTGAAGTACACGACGAGAGGGTAAAGAATGAGATAAGACAAGGCAACGAAGAAAATGCCCGCCGCATAGGGGGCATGCGAAAACATTGAAAGCGTTTCAAGCGCCATGTCTGTTGCTAGATCCCAAAAGATCTGAAGTAGACGAGACAAGTGGTTGAAGTTGGAGTGGTGGTGTTTGGTGTTTGCCTCTTTCCCGGCTCAGGGCTGGACCATCTTTTGAACTAAATAAGCAGCCACCAGTGGAACACTTCAGACATAAAAGTCACGAGAATGGCAAAACATAGACCGGCGAGATGATACCCACTTTGGAAAGGCGGCTGTTGCGGAAGAGGAAAGACTGCCCGCTTGGCCTCGCCTCCACTCGTTACGACACGTTCTCCGCATTATGCACGTCACAAGTGCCCAATATCTCCCTCCTTCATCTGAGTTGTCAAGAATAGCTAAAGTGTCTTGCCCCCAAAGATGTACAAGCGGGGCGGAAAAGATGGGATGCAAGACAAGCGAGGACCAAATCCGCGGGGGAACCGATACGCCAAGACACACGGTAATAGATGGCAATGGTGGTGGGTGCCGCATTAGAGTGACAGATCGTGGGGATATCTCGGAGACCGTCACACCCCTTTTTCGCCGCAAAGGACGCGGGGGTCGACTTCATCACACGGCGATGATCCACGGCCCGGCGAGTTCTCTAGCTCAACAAGGCAACTTGCGCCGCGGGATAGCCACTTTAAACCTGGGAGGTGGGTATCCCCGACCAGGCCGGCGGGATCGGTGTTCCAGCCGTCGACGGAAAAAGACTCAGAAAGTTGGGGAATTTGGGATCCACGAGGGAGTTGTTGGTACGCAAAGGCTTGTTGGCTAACGCTACACTGCCTTGCACAACCCTGCGCTTTCTCGATCCCGCGGGATATCTCGCCTATCTTGGTCTAGATCATTTGCATCCTTCAACTCGCCTTCATGTCCCCCGCGGGGAAGTGGATTGGTTCCCCAACTTTTGAACCTGCTGTCTGACCCAACGGGCAATGCTTCCCCGCAACTTACCTTTCTCAAATCGTTTAGGAAATTCTTTCGGCGAAAACTGGCGTTGCTGGATCCCTGGTTCACATGCTGTTCCTTTTTGGAAATTCTCACGATGATTATCTTGGAGCTGTTCGCACTTATTATCTCGACTCCTCGGGCGCATCGTCACTTACTGCGTGAACACGGCAAACCCATTGACTTTTCTTTCGTCTGAACAAGTCGTCTTCATAGCTGTTGTCATCCAATTTGTTGCAGACATCATGTCGGTCCCGGGGCCTCTTCCAGAAAGCACGCTGAAGCTGCTCAGCCAGCTGGCACCAAACACCTTTGCAGACACCGCGGCCCTCGCAGCTGCTGGGCTGCTGTCTGCTGCGTATGTCTTGCGCGGATACACATGGGATAAACCCGATCCGTACAACTACATTTGGTATGAGAAGCCCCAGCAGGAGCTGGCGGCAGCGCTGCAAAGAAATCCAAGAATATCGCCGGGAGGCTAGAAGAGCTTGTAAGCACATATGAGCATCTCATTTTACCAACGTTGCTAATGAAACCATCCACAGGGCAAAGATGTAGTCGTTTTCTGGGGCTCACAGTCTGGCACCGCTGAGGGCTTCGCCAACCGTTTGGCCAGAGAGCTGCACCAGCGTTTCCACCTCGAGACCATGTCCGCCGACCTCTCAGACTATGACGCCGACACGATCGCACAAATCCCCCAGACCAAGCTTGCCATCTTCATTCTTTCAACATATGGCGAGGGAGACCCCAGTGACAACGCCGGCATGTTCTGGGACTGGATCACCAAGCTTCAGGATAAGCCCTTGACGTCTCTCCGATATGCAGCCTTCGGCTTGGGAAACAGCAACTACAGATACTACAACAGAGTCGTCGATGTCGTCGACAAGGCTCTTGAGGATACAGGCGCATCGCGTCTCGCGCCGGTTGGACTTGCCGACGACGCCGAGGGCGCCACCGAGGAAGATTTCCTTTCATGGAAGGACGATCTCTACAAGGTTTTCCGTGAGACCCTCAACCTGACGGAGCACGAGGTGAAGCACGAGCCTTCACTAGCAGTTGTCGAGGATGAGTCGCTAGAGATTCAAGATCTGCACATCGGCGAACCAGTACATCTCATTGAGGGGTCTGGAAAGTCTACGGCAAACTCTGCCATCAAAGCTCTCAAGATCAAGAACGCCTACGATTTGTTCTCCTCTCCGGGACGCAGCTGTCTTCACTTGGATCTTGAGCTTGACAGCGGCTCACAACTCACCTACAAGACTGGCGATCATCTCGCTGTTTGGCCAATCAACCCCGATCAAGAGATTGACCGCCTCCTCAACGTCCTCGGGCTCTCAGAACGCCGCAGTGTCCCAATCAGCATCAACGCTCTGGATGCTGCCGTCAAAGTCAGAATTCCCACTCCTACCAATGTCGAGACGCTGTTCAGGTACTACCTTGAGATTTGCGCCGCCGTTCCAAGAGACACTGTCCGTGGCCTAGCCCAGTTTGCACCTTCGGCTGCTGCCAAAGAGTTCCTTCTGAACCTTGGCAGAGACAAGGACAACTATGCCGGCTTCCTTGCTTCCAACCACCTTACCATTGGCAAGCTTCTTGAGCTCGCCCTCAAATCGGATGAGTCCCAGGCCTCAGCCACGTGGTCTGGTATCCCCTTGTCATACCTTATCGAGAATCTACCCCGATCCCAACCCCGCTACTACTCCATTTCTTCCTCCAGCATTGTTTCTCCCAAAGCCCCTAGCATTACCGTCGCTGTTTCTGATACCCCACTTTCTGCATCTCCCACCACTGCCATTCCTGGCTTAATAACAAACTACCTCCAAGCCCTGTCAACTTCACTCCAAGAGTCTCAGGCGACTCAGCAGACGGAGGGTCTCAGCTATGCTCTTACTGGCCCTTCCAACGCTCTCGAAGGTGGCCTGGTATACGCCCACATCCGCCGTTCCAAGTTCAAGCTTCCCATGTTGTCATCACACCCCTTGATCATGGTCGCTGCTGGTACCGGTCTCGCTCCCTTCCGCGGCTTCATCGCCGAGCGCCTCCGCCTGCAGTCCATTGGCAAGGACGTTGGCCAGATGCTGCTCTTCTTCGGCTGCCACAAGCCTGAGGACTATATCTACCGTGAGGAGCTTGAGCAGATGGAGAAGGATCTCGGCGGCAAGTTGAAGATTGTCACCGCCTTCTCAAGACAGCAGGGTACCAAGAAGACCTACGTTCAGGACAAGGTCCTGGAGATGGGCAAGGATGTCTCCGAGTTGTTGGCAGATGGTGCCAGCTTGTACATGTGCGGCAGGGCAAGCATGGCTAGAGAAGTTGGCAAGACGCTTGGTGATGTCATGAAAGCAGACAAGGGCTGGGATAACTCCCAGGTCAAGGACTGGAGCGAGGCATTGAAACGCAACCGCAAGTGGCAAGAGGATGTCTGGGGATAAATAGCATGGCATCAGTATGAGTCTACGACTTTAATAGATGGGGTAAGCTTAGGTTTGGCAAAGACAGCGTTTGTATGGTTTACGGAATATATTTAAAGCGGGTTTCTTACATCTTCCAACCGTTCTTATTTCCTCAAGTGATGTTTTTCTTTTCTTTCTTCTGAATGCTGACTTACCACACAGACTGTTCGTGAGGCTGTACCAGACATTCGGGAAACGGGTTCTCTACGTACCCAAGTGGCTGGTGTGCTGAAGCTCTTGGACTGGTTTCTTTGGTAGTAAGTAGCTCCTCCGCTTCCTGCATGACTCTAAGCAGCTCGAACGGCAACAACACACCCGGCTGTCTGGTTTCTCAACCCAGGATAGCTATAGTACATGGACTCCTGAGTCTTACTTGCTCAGTTCGGAAATTATCTCCTGCAGCTAGGCTGTGAAGAGCTGGTAGGACTTCTTCGGGAACTCCAACGGTCTGCCAGACAGGGAGGACCTGCACATCTTACAATGTGACATTTCCAATCAACTCAGGTCTTTTAGATTCATGAGTACCAGTTCTGTGGGAGAGTTGATCTCGGATGGTGGATCGCCATGTCCAGTTCCAAATGCGCCAAGTGATGGCGTTTCACTGCTGCCCGAATTTGTCTCCCCTCAAGTGGAAACAAAACTATCACGAGAACGTCAGTATGCAGAATAATATGGAGACGGAAAAGCATCGATTACCCATATCTTCATAACCCGCGGGTTCCCGCTGGTGTCTAGCCCGGGCTCGTTCCGAAAGGGCCTAGATCGGACTGGTCGAAGAACCCCCCTTATGCGTACATCATGATGCCTCACATGTGCATTTTGACAGAGCCCCAGATTCCCATCAACTGTCAAGCTGAACAGTGACCATCCCCATCTCGTTGGTTGCATGGGTGGCCGCGTGGAAGGAAATGGAGCTGATTTGGTGTGGGCGAATAAGCTTTGTCCTTGTTCTCGTCTGAGTCCCGCGGGTTATCTTGCCACTTTGGGCAGGTAATTCCACATGCAAGTCTCTGACTCGTTGAAGCCTCGTAGAGAGACTCGTCTGCCGCCACCTCTGACCCGCGGGCTAAACAACATCGCTCCTGTTCACGGCAGTCGCAGAATGGCGGGCTCCAATCAGAGCCGCGAAATTGATAATGTGCGTGAAAGAAATATCCTCCCCCAGTGTGGGGGAATATCCGGGGCAAACTCTGATGCATGCGAAATCTGGGGCAGGCGACGCCATCCCAACAGCCTGGCCCACCGTTCTTGTCTATTCTCGTATCTGTTCAGTGTTATTCCCATCGTACATAGTTGCGTATCGTTTCCTTCAATGTTTGCGATGACTTCATTCTCCCCTGAAGTTGCCAAGGCCCATGTACAGAACAGACCCATAGGGCGCGATCTGTGTAGCAACCGATGGAAAGTCTTCAAAACCTTTTCAGAGCCTTTCCCAATGAGTTCGCGTCATTATTGGCCGTCTTCTGGTATTCTTCGTACCATATCTTCTTGCAATTCAAGGAGCAAATGCATCGAATGATGTCGACCTTACATCGAGGATATCGATGGGCTGGCCTCCCCTTCATCCGGAATTCAATGCCATGTTTTCGACATCTCCCGCTGATCACAAGTACGGCGCTTGGTAATGGACGAATCTGCCAAGACTTTGCGTCTCAGACGAACAAATAACAGATACGGCGGGCTTTTGTTACTACTTTAGGCATGGCTTGCTATGGATTCCCCGCGTATCCCGCACGCGGAAGCACCCCAGACAACCCACCCCCGCATTTATTTCAGCTACGCTACTCAGCAATGCTCAGGTGTTGGGGAAAGGAGATAAGGGGGCTACCACTTATTGCGTGTTGCTTTAGGGAACCAAGGTATCTTTGGCCGGGCTTTCAGTGAAACCCTGCTCCAACATGCCGGATGTAACGAGGATTCCGTCTGGTTCTGTAAAGGCACGGATGAGGGGATTCGGGCTGTCAGGGCGCGCGTCCGTTGTCTACCCATACAACGAACTCATTCGAGTAATAAAACCCCGCGACCCACCTTGGCGCGCTCTTGATGGGCCAGGGGTGTAGTAGTCTCTTGGGGAGAGAGGCATTGACTCAAATTCTATATAAGCTTGTGTGCGGTCGCCTTCGTCCGATGATGGTTCGAGCTTCTGATCTAGCAACTGGCCTCAGCCTCATTAGCCGAACCCCGCGACAACAATCCCTCTTTCTACACCCGTCTTTCTTGTGAGGCTGGTCAGCACACTCCTCGGACAAGATGTCGCAAACAACCCCCGACGCCGACAGCAAGAACCTGTCGAGAGAAGCGTCTCTCGATAAGGTCAAAGTTGACGGAGTTGCGAAGCACGTCGAGCAATCTGACGGCGTACAAGTCCCCAGCTACGATGATTCCATCGAGGATACTGAGCCGTCTAGGGCTGTATGGCTCATCACCTTCACCGTGGCGATGGGTGGGTTTCTGTTCGGTAAGTTCTGACCACTATGCTGCTGATACGCGGCGCGAAAGTTTCCATGGAACGCGCGGGCCCTAATCTTGACTTTTACAGGATACGATACCGGTGTGATTTCGGCCGTCTTGGTCAGTCTCAAGTCGGACCTGGGACACGAACTATCGACCTCGGAGCAAGAGCTTGTGACATCCATCACGTCCGGCGGCGCCCTGATCGGAGCCATCATCGCCATCGCCGGTCTTCCTGCCGACAGATACGGACGCAAGCTCGGTATCTACATCGGATGCATTCTCTTCCTTATCGGCTCAATCATCCAAGCCGCAGCTTTCTCGCTGGCTCAGATGACAGTTGGTCGTTTCATCGTTGGATTGGGTGTTGGATCTGCCGCCATGATCATCGTAGGTTTTCCCGAACCCTAAGCCTGAAACATTTGATACTGAGGCCTCGAGACTAGCCTCTTTATATCGGCGAGCTGGCCCCTGCTAGACACCGCGGCCGCATGATTGCATTCGATAATATGAGTGTGACTCTTGGTCAGCTCATCTCCTATGCTCTTGGAGCCGGATTCACTGAGGTTCCCCACGGATGGCGCTACATGGTCGCCGTTGGTGGTCTTCCACCTATCGCCCTTGCGTTTCTGCTACCGTGGTGCCCTGAATCACCCCGGCAGCTCATTTCCCACGGAAAAGTCGAAGAGGCTACCCGCGTCATCAGACGCGTCTATCCCCATGCCACCGAGGAACAGGTTCAGGCGAAGATGGGCCACATGACCTGGGCTGTTGAGGTTGAGGCACAGGCTACGTCCACTTCTTTGTGGCACCGCTTCAAGGAGCTTCACACTGTTCCCTCCAACCTGCGCGCTTTGATCTGCGCCTGTGCCATCATGGCCAGTAAGACTACCAATCTCCAATGTAGAGGAACGAAACTGACAATTGACAGTCTCTCAACTCGGCGGCTTCAACACTTTGATGTACTACAGCGGCGTTCTCTTTGGACTCGTTGGTTTCGATAAGCCAGTCGCCGTTTCCATTGTCGTCGGTGCAACCAACTTTGTCTTTTCCCTGGTAAACTTGTTGGTTATCGATCGACTTGGCAGACGCCGTATTCTCATTTTCACTGTGATGGGAATGGTGAGTTTCTGAGTAGAGTACTACTTTTGACACCACACTGACTGATTCTAGTCCATCAGCATGGCCGTTGCGGCGATCGCATTCCATTGGATCCCAGTCTCACCCGACCTCAAGTTGCAAGCCACCTCGGTAAACTGGGCGGGCATCCTCGTCCTCGTCACCATCATCGTCTACGTGGCCTGCTTCGCTGTTGGAGTTGCCACCATTGCCTGGGTCGGCACTGAGCTGTTGCCCCTTGAGGTCCGCGCTCTCGGTACCATGATGAACACCGTCACCTGCTGGGGCTGCAACATTATCATCGCTTCGACATTTTTGTCTATGATGAAGGGCTTGACGCCTAGCGGTGCTTTCGGCTTCTATGCAGGTATCTGCTTCTTTGGCTGGATCTTTGTCATCTTTTGCTATCCCGAGGCAAACGGCTTGCCGCTTGAGGAGGTTCGCCAGATTTTCTCTACTGGATTTGGTGTCAAGAAGGCGAATGAGTTGCAAAAGATGCGCAAGATGACTGGTGGATCGGCTTGAAGCTATTGAGGGACTGATTTGTCTCTATAGATAGCACTGATAGTATGGAGAAATCAAGAAGCATGATCAAATTGCAATCTAGGGCTCTAGTTGACTAAAAGAAACTGGATATATCTTATTACTGAAGTAGACCGATCATTTTCCCACGTACGAGCTTATAGGAGGCCCCAGGTAGCTTCCCTTCACTCCTCCCAAGTCAATCACTACCTTCTCCAAGATCAAATTCGAATGTCTCAACTGGATCTTGATGGTGTGTTCTCCCGGGCCCAAATTGAACTTACTCAAGTCGTGGGTTCGTAACCAATTGCAATCCTGGACTGCGTGGAACCATCCGTCGGGTAGATCTGCTCGCTTTTCCTGGTCTGATAGCGGCCACAATCCGCCAGATTCCTCGTCTACTTGAAAGTGGTATGTCATCGTCTCTTCAGGGCCGAGATCCAATGTCATGTTGAAATCCAGCTGCAGCGTCGGAGTCGTGGCTTGTGAGAAGACGTAAAAGGTATAACTGAGATGTTCCTTGGGAATCTCAATCATATCGACAACAGAGACTCCTCCATGTGCTGTTCTACCGCAGTCCGGTAGCAGTCTGTACTCGGGCGGATGACAATGCGAAGCTGGGATGGAAACGCATCCGTCGCTTTCAACGAATCCGCCACTGAACGTTTCCGGGACTTGTCTCCCAGTGATTGGAAGGTGAACCTGTTCGAAGTCGCCTTCTTGGGATCGAATGTCAATCAGGATTTCCTGGTTAAAATCATTTCGAGCCTTCGCCCAGTCGACGACTATCCAGATGCGTGCATCGTCGCCGTCGGGATCAAGCGTGCCTTCAGTGGTAGAAAGCTGAACCCACGAGACTGGGGAAGACGCTGTCCAGTGTATGACTTGGTTTCCTCTTGTGAATATGTCAAACCACCTCTTCAATGGTCCGTACCGACTCATGGGACCCAAAGTAACTCCAGGTACCAGGTCTCGTCGGCTGGGATGCGTTCGGTCAGACTCTTCGTTCGTTCTTCCTGGGCGAACGCCCGCATGGCCTTCAACAGCAACTCCCATTTGGCCAACGATTGGGTTGGAGTTCTGTCGACGCTGAACGTAACACAAGCCGCTAATCATGTCGCGCGACGGCGCGTGCCAGGTATCGCCGAAGCCGTAATGTGTCTGGCTCATGATGTGGTTCCACTTCCCGCCGAGCAAGGAATGGAACTCTTCGCTGAGGATGTAGTCGTCGTCAAAGAGATCTAGGACTTCACGAGCAAGCTTGTTCGCAGTGTTCCGTCTTTGACGTGCGTACAGCTGATTTCTGCCCAGAGTGATCTGGAGCTTGGTGAAGACTTGAGACGCCTTGACAGGGTGCAGGACTGTCTCAAATATTGCCGCCTTCTGATCTTCCGGTGCGCGGTATTGAATCGCTTGTGCCGAGTCGAGAAGCGAGTCCCATCGGTTCACGACACTTTCTGCCTCGCCATAGTGCAGCAGGGAGAATGTTGTCGGCTCGATGTGCTCATGCCTCCGCAGTGCGGCTAGTCTGTCGTACCGGTGCCACACGTTCGCGATCTCGGTGGCCAGTTCTGAGCCAAAGTTGGATTCAGCCATAGAAGTGTAGAATTTGACGAAGTTGTGTGCTTCGATGGATTTGATGTCCCAAGCCAGTGCCATTGCAAAAGTGAGTGGGACCTCCATAGGTTTGATATCGCCAACATTGAAGACCCAAATTTGCTTTGCGTTGCGCCGATGCGCCTCTTGTAGTTGGTGCCACGTTTTCCCCTGTTCCACGTCAGATTATATTGGTTCCGCATGCTACAGACCAGAGGCTCTCACCAAGGAGTTGCTGTTGATCCACTTGTAGCTGCGTGGAGTCCCCACGTACTCGAAGTGGTAGTATATCTACGCCCAGTAAATACCTCATCATAGTGAAGGCCTGTTTCTTTTGACTTACACCTGCGCCTCCCGCTCTATTCATTTCTTTCTCCGTCGGGAGACGTCTGATGCTTCCAAAGTTGTCGTCGGCAAACAGAAGAGTCACATCATCAGGCACATCAATCGTCCCACTTTCATACTGGTCTTGTACCTCCTTGTACAAAGCCAGAAGCTCTGTATAAAACCTTCGGGTCAGCTTTCCTCCCAATCTTTGAGTTCATCATGAACGTACGGGGAACCGCATCCTCCCTGCCATGAACCTCCTTAATGACGGCTCTCTGAGTTTTGATCACGTCACGGACCACAGCCGCTGGGTCATCTGTCTTCATGCCTTTGTCGTACTCTCCACGCATTCCTGTTGTAAAGTAAGACTCGATGCCCTTCGCTCTCTTAACTCCTTCCTCGAAGAACTCGGTGATCTTCTCCTTGTTTGTCAGCCAGTTCCAACTTCCGTCTGGATTATCCGCAAACCACTCGTTTGTCGCCCGCTGCATGGGCTCATGATGCGAGGTAGAGACGGCGATGCCATAGTCATTCGCAACTTTGGCATTCTCTGAGTCATCCGTAAAGAAGCTTGCACCAGGATTGGGGTAGCCCGGCCACATTGCTGGCCACATGAAGTTCGCCTGCGAGTGTTAGCGGTTGGGCGTATCTCATTCAACACTGTTTATGAACCTTCAGTCTCAGCAGCAGTTCAAAGACGTTCTTATAGAACTCCGAGGTGTAGCCTCCAAAGTTGTCTCTGGCCCATCCTGTGAGTGCCGGAGCTTCATCGTTGATGAAAATGCCACGGAATCGCACGCTGGGTTCTCCATTGTAGGTTGGCTCAGGCAGGGCATATATCTCCTCGTTATGTTTAGGAGGCACATCTGCCCAGAAGTACCAGCTATGGTTCTGTCAATAAATGTTTGGGTATTCTCAGAATCAACTTACGGTGAGACTCCGATCTGCTCAGACAACGTATACGAACCAAATATCGCTCCGCGCTTGTCGCTCCCTGCAATCACAAGCGCCTTTCTGCAACCCGGAAAGGGGTCGGTGACAGGGGCCGTCAGGAATGACTCCCACTTTCCGCGAATTTGGCCGAAGTCGAGCTTTCCATCCTTCTCCAACCGTTGAAGCAGGCGACTCGACTCGATACATCCAATGAGAATGCCGACGTCAGCGCCGGTGTCAGCATCGACCTCATGTTCCTTGGACACGAGCAATGGCTTCGGGTCAGACTTTGTGACACGGCCAAAGTCGTTGGCAAGATTCTGTGCCGCAATGTGAATGCCGATGGGGTCTGATTCGTCAACCACAATGGTTGCACCGACCAGATTGAAGAGCTCGTCGCCCTCTGAGCGCGAGAACGCTACGATGGGCTGTTCGAGCATGATGCTGTTGGCTCACACGCTGTCCATACTGATACTACGGCTTTCTGGTCAGAACGGCTACACAGATGGTTCCCCTCAAAACACCTGGGCGCCGGTGTCTCCCGGCCCGAAGTCGGTAGCCCGCCAAGGCCGATCTCTATTCAGGCGCTTCAGCCGGAGTGAAAACCGGGTCTCTCGACAGGAAGATCAGCTAACTGACTTCAGTTCCCCAATGGGGACGACAGAAGCTTCTCCGCACGACAGGCCACGCTCACGAGGTGACCTGGTTGGCCAAGACTGGCATCCCGATAGCCGGCCCGGACTCCTCCCCGCACATCACCCCGGTCCATCCCCGCCTCCGCATCAGCACGTTTGGGCCTCTGTCCCCAGCTTTGTTGACGGCAAATATGACCGGCCGGCCAAACATAGCCGAGGCGCCTGGTTCGTTTGGCGAGATGTCGCAGCGTCGACGGGAGCTGGCCTGGTTTGGGTGTAGTGGTCGGTGCAATGGCTGCAAATGGCCGCGTATGCTTGGATGGTCGCGTGGATAGTCCTGATGGTTGCTGTGCTGGGAGACGCCCCGGTGCTCCCAAGCTTTCTGGACGTTTGTCTCTGTTGATCTGGGCCAAGGTCTGTGCCGGCTGACTTAAAAGCTTGGGGTGCGCCTCAAATCTTCTTCCGACTTCTTGATGATGCTTGGTCCCCCTTCCTCGCTGTAAGGGTAGACGCTCCCTCGCCCACCTTTTGAGAAATATTTCTGCACGGTCCAGTCCATGATGGGCAACAAGGACGATGTCAACGAGGCGCCTGAGGTGGTGGAAGACGCAGGCGATGCCAAGCAACAGACCAACTACGCCTTGGTCGATCGAGAAGTTGCTCAATATGCCAGCGAGGGCATCGTCGAGATCGACGAAGCGACCAACAAGAGATTGAAGAGAATGATTGACAAGAGGGTCTTGGCTGTGATGGTCTTCACGTACTTCATGCAGTCTTTGGATAAGGGAACCATGTCGTTCGCGTCCATCATGGGCATCATCGACGACACGAACTTGAAGGGGCAGGAGGTATGTCATTGACCTGCTTGTGATTAGGCTCTGCTAATGAACTTCAGTACGCCTGGTTGACAACGATCATCTACGTTGTCATCCTCTGTGTGGAATACCCAGTACGTGTGAGAATAACGTACGTTGACGAACTCGGAGCTGATCATGTTTAGGAAAACTACATTATTCAAAAGATCCCGATCGCAAAGTGGCTTGCTTTCAACATCATCATGTGGGGAGTAACTCTCAGTTTGCACGCAGCTTGTCACAATTTCGTCGGTCTCGTAATTGTCCGCGGCTTTTTGGGGGCGTTTGAGGCTGTCTGTCAACCCAGTTTCGTGCTGTTGACGTCCATGTGGTATAAGCGTGAAGAGCAGGCCACCACCGCAATCCTCTGGTACGTATGCATCAATCAAGTCAAGTTATCATTTTCTCTAATACAAGAACAGGTACATGATGAACGGTCTTCAACAAATCATTGGCGGACTTTTGGCTTTCGCCTTCTCCTTCATCTCACACTCCTCGCCGATCAAGTCATGGCAAGCGCTCTTCATGAGTTATGGTATCATCACTGTTTTCTGGGGTCTCTTCGTTCTGTGGTGGATGCCTGACTCGCCCATGAAGGCGCACTGCTTCAGCGAGGAGGACAAGAAGCTCATGGTAGAGCGGGTTCGTTCCAATCGGACCGGTCTTCAGAACCGCAAATACCGCAAAGAGCAGGTCTGGGAGGCTTTCAAGGATCCTCAAGGTCAGTCAGCATGCGATATCTCGCCCATCATCCACTAACACGTCTCTTAGTCTATGGATTCGCTTTGATCCAGCTTCTCACCACTCTTCCCTCTGGCGGATTGGGCGCGTTTGCCAACATCATCATCAAGGTAAGCCACATCCAGCCGACACCTTCCTGCTGCGGTCTCTAATAGTTCATCAGAGCTTCGGCTACACGACCTGGCAGACCCAGCTTCTCCAGAGCGTAACCGGCATCCTGCAAATCATCACGATGATAACGGCCGCCTGGATCGATCGACGCTATAAGCAGACAATCCTCGCCATGATGGCTGCCGTAGCCCCCACCATCGCCGGCACTGTCGTCCTCCTCACGGTCCCGTTCGAACCCAGCAAGAAGGTCGGCTTGCTGTTCGCCTACTACATCATGATCTCCTTCTGGGCCTGCAGTGGTCTCGCTCTTTCGCTCGTCACGCGTAACGTCGCCGGCCAAACCAAGAAGGGCGTCGTCATTACCAGTAACTTCGTTTTCTGGGCTGCTGGCAACTCCATTGGGCCTCAGGTCTTCCGCTCGCAAGACGCGCCCCGCTACTTTCTGGCCCTGGCTATTATCATTGGCTGCTTTTCTCTGCTAGAGGTCACGCTATTTGCTCTGCGCACGTACTACGTATGGCAGAACAAGTCTCGCGAGGCCAAGATCGCGCGAGGAGAGGCTGTTGCGGATGTTGCTCATGCGCATGCCTTCGAGGATATCACTGACAAGGTACGGTGCCATCTATATTTCCTCGTTGCGGTGACACAATGCTAATTCGGCCCAGGAAAACGTCAACTTTAGGTACAACTATTAGAGAGCGTCTTTGTCAGTCCTGGTGGATTGGCACAGCGTCTATTTGCCAGGGAGGCACCTTGGAGAATGCCAGGCCAATAGTAATTATTGTGTATGAGCCCGGTGGGATATGTAAACATTGCAGCATGGAGTGGATATGAGATGTTGATACCCAATGAGCACCTACGTACATGCATGACCCAGGATCTCGAATCGAGCCATAGTGAGCAGACAAGTCTGATGCACTGCGACGCCTTTGATCTATGACCCAAACATCGCTTAAGGCCATCACATGGCAAGATTACGACCTTCAGGGTGGACCCTGAAGCCATTGGCCGCAACGTTGCAATTTGCCAGACCCAGGCTTCCCCTCACCAACCCCGGACTACATTTCTAGCACCCCAGACCCCACGAAATCCACTCCCCCAACGGGCGGAACTTGTGGTGTTTAACCGCCTTCTTCGTGTTACGAGAGGGGCATATGCGAGGGTCTCGCACCCAAGCCATTAGCGACGGTGGAGGAACCATGCTGGACTAGTCATATCTGGAGGATGACGCGTGTTGCATGTTTGCTCACAGTGCTCAGCTGGCTGCCAGCCTCCAAGATTGGTATCCCAGTACGAACATCCCCGCTAGTAGGAGCAAAAGATGCCTTGGGCTTGACACGATGGATTGCGTGGGGGTGCGTCGGCACCGAACTCCCCAGCCAGTCGGGGTTGACACCCGGTGATTGCCGGCCGGATATCGGCTGTTGGTGCGGAGAAGAGGCCGATGGAGGGGTTCACTCCGACTAAAGGCACAGATATCGTGAAATATTTGGCGTCTATGGTAGATGTGTATCAAGTTTTGGGCCTACAATCTTGCCAGAAAGCAAAGTCAATATTGAAACCCAAGGATATTGTGCCCTGCTGCCACTCAACATGTGCGGACACGGCACTTCCTGTGGCCATCAGCCTGCCCCCTCGACAACAAGATCGTATCCTTTGAGGGCACCGACTCCAGTAGGCAAGAGAGTAAACAAGCTTTACAGAGACCGAACGGCCAACTTTTACTCTCCGGGACAATGGGAGAAGGTCAATCTGCTTTCGTACGACCCCTTTCGCGGCCTCGACTCCGGCCGGTCCAACTGACAATGTTTCCATAGGATGCTGCATCTGGCTGTATGCTCTGAGCCGCCAAACCTCCAACTCTCGGTTTGGGACAGCCCCGGCACAAGCCGGCCGTCATTCTCAGAAGCCACGGCTCAGACGAACGAGTTCCGCAAGACCCAGATTGGGGAGTCTTTCGGCCCTTCGTGGTCGACCCACTGGTTCCGTGTTGAGATCACGATCCCCGAAGGGATGCGCCAGATGGAGCACCTCGAGCTGCACTGGGACTGCAGCAACGAGGCCACCGTCTGGACAGCCCAGGGCGAGCCCCTCCAGGGCCTGACCGGCCGCGGCGAACGCATCGAGTGGATCATCCCGGAGGCGTTCAAAGACGGCGAGATGCACACCATTTTCATCGAGATGGCGTGCAACGGCATGTTTGGGAACGCCGCCGGCGATCCCATCTTCAAGAACAACGCCAACGGCGACGCGATCCAGCCGCCTGACGCGAATAAGTACTTTGTCCTCGCCAAGGCGGAGATCGTCGCCGTTGACGTGCAAGCGCGGAAGCTGCACACGGATATCCAGGTGATCCACCAGGCTGCTCAGGAGTTTCCCGAGGACTCGTGGGAGCAGCGTGAAGCGTTGAACATCGCGACGCGGATTATCAACACTTTCAGAGTCGGTGATCGGGAGTCGATTGTGAACAGTCGGACGATTGCTGAAGAGTACCTCGGCCCTGACACCAATTCGGACAAGGTGTTTTCTGTGCGCAGTGAAAAGGTCCCCGATGTCTTTGCTGTTGGGCATTGTCATATTGATACCTGCTGGTTGTGGCCGTGGGAAGAGACGAAGCGCAAGGTCGTCCGGTCGTGGTCCAACCAGTGCGACTTGATGGATCGGTATCCTGAACTGAAGTTTGCTTGCTCTCAAGCTCAGCAAGTGAGGCATTGGTCCCTTGGCCTTCGGGAGTCGCTGCTAATACGAACCGTGTAGTTCAAATGGCTGAAGGAGGCTACCCGTATGCCTGGGAACGGGTGAAAGCTAAAGTCAAGGAGGGCCAGTTTCTACCCATCGGAGGCTGCTGGATTGAACATGACACAAATATGCCGAGCGGCGAATCGCTCGTTCGACAGTTCCTCTACGGTCAAAGGTTCTTTGAGAGCAACTTCGGGTTCCGGTCAACCACTTGCTGGCTGCCCGACACATTCGGCCAGTCGAGTCAGATCCCTCAACTCTGCCGGCAAGCAGGGATGAACAGGTTCCTGACGCAGAAGATTTGCTTCAATAACATGAATGAGTTTCCTCATACGTCCTTCAACTGGTATTTGTTTCTAACTCTGGTTAAACTCTCCAATCAGGCCTGCTGATGATGAATGATACAGGGTCGCACTTGATGGAAGTCAAGTCATTTGTCACATGCCACCCGCAAAGACTTACTGCGCCGACGCAACGTTTGACAACATCAAGAAGAGTATGACGCAGCACAGGACGCTGGATCAAGATCACACTTCTCTCCTCGCAGTGAGTAGCCTATTGAGTCTAAAGTTTTGCATTATTCGTTGATCACCGGTTGACAATCATTCAGTTTGGAAAAGGTGATGGTGGCGGCGGCCCTACCTGGCAGCAGATTGAGAGACTCCGGAGACTGAGAGGTCTCGCCGACACCACAGGGCTTCTCCCCCGTGTTCATCTCGGAGGCACCCCGGACGACTTCTTCGACAAGCTGGAAGAAAAGGCTCACACGCTTCCAACCTGGCATGGAGAGCTGTACTTTGAGCTTCACCGTGGTACTTACACCACTCAAGCCGCCACGAAGAACAATAACAGACGGGCTGAGTTCCTTCTAAGAGACGTCGAGCTGCTCGCCACAATTGCCTCCATCCATGATTCCTCGTACAAGTATCCCAAGAAGGAGCTTGATGAGATGTGGGAGGGCGTTCTGCTCTGCCAATTCCACGACTGTCTTCCTGGAACTGCAATCGGAATGTGCTATGACGATTCAGATAAGGTATATCCCATGATTTCCGACATTTGAATCGAACTGACACGCGTCAAAGATCTACTCAAACGTTTTCCAAATCCGCGATACCCTCGTTCAAGGTATTTACAGCACTCTGGGTGTATCTGAGAAACAAGAGACAAGCTTTAGCGATGACGATCAACTTGCTCTTAACACTCTGGCGTGGCCCCGCAAAGAGGTGCTTATCGACAGCAACGGGACGGGTGTGATCGCTGAAGGCAATGGAACCTTCCTCTCTATTCAAGATACCCCAACAGCCACAGCCAAGGAACTAGTGACCGTGGAGGAGATCTCCAAAGGCGTCTTCAAGATGCAGAACGACCGCTTCTCGGTGACAGTTGAGGGAGGTTGCATCACTTCCTTGTACGATCGCAAGGCCAAGCGAGAGGTTCTTGCAGGAAAGGCGAACCAGTTCGTCATTTTCGATGACAAGCCCATCTACTGGCAAGCATGGGACGTGGAGGTATTCCACCTGGAAACTCGGGAGGAGCTGCACGGCTCCACCACTTCGATTCTTGAAGACGGTCCTCTGAGGGTCAGCGTTGTCACGGAGACGAAGATCAGCGACGTCAGCTCTATCAAGACCACGATCAGCCTCGGTGCTACCTTGGATGAGGAAGGCAGCCCGTCGTATGTGGAGTGCACGGCGGAAGTTGACTGGCATGAGACAATGAAGTTCCTCAAGGTCGAGTTCCCGGTTGATGTTCGACATCATGAGGCATCATATGACACACAGTATGGTGTCATCCGTCGTCCGACTCACTATAACACCTCGTAAGTACCAGTCACCTTGAACCCTTCCTTCGTTGTTAGCTGACACTTTGGGACTCAGGTGGGACATGGCCAAGTTTGAGGTATGCAGCCACAAGTACGCCGATCTCTCGGAATACGGCTACGGCGTCTCGATTCTCAACGACAGCAAGTACGGCTTCGCCACAGTCGGCGACACTATGCGCCTTTCGCTCCTGCGCTCTGCCAAGGCCCCCGATGACCAGGCCGACATGGGCAAGCACACCATCCGATGGGCCATTCTGCCTCACCAGGGTCCTCTCGGACCGGACACGGTCAGAGCCGCCTTTAACTTCAACAACCCCTTGAAATTGATGTGGATGTCGTCAAACTCGCCGTTGAGGGAGTTTCCAATCGTCTTGGATGGGGATAAGAACCTTGTCCTCGACACTATCAAGCGTGGAGAAGATGACGAAGACGTCAGCAACGGCGACTTGCCGGTGAGGTCGGGGAAGAGCGTCATTGTTCGAATCTACGAGAGCCTCGGTGGGCACGGACGAGCGACGGTGCAGACGAGTTGGATGTTGCAGAGTGTGCACAAGACGAATCTGCTGGAGGATGACGAGGCGGATGTTCCCCTGGTCGATGGCAAGTTTGAAGTCGACCTTGGTCCCTTCCAGCTGCAGACATTCAGATTGGTTCTGGCCGGATAGGAGGTTTCGAAGCGCGGGAGTGAGCTCTAGCACGCTCTTGGAGACACGAAGATCGAATGACTATGAATTTCGCAGTGACATGAAGGAATGCTCCTGTACGAAAAGTGTGCCAAAACCAGTGATGAATTATGCTACCCAATCGCAGGCACTCTATGTAAAGCAATCCAATTATCTGCGCGATACATCTGTCGCTATCTCAGCGCCCTTTGCCGTGTTTGCGTCATCGTCGGTATTGGTGCGTTCGTTTGCATTGGCGTGTTCAACGGTACCGGCATGTTCGTTCGGATAGGAGCCTTCATTGACATTGCTAGCAATTGTTCCGTTCCGCCTTCCTCTCCTCTCGAGGAAAGCAATCAACAAGATCACTGGCACGGTCAGCGCCCCCGTCACCAAGCTAGCAATGTACCCCTTTCGGTAGTTTGGCGCGTCGGTCACGGATAAAAGATCAGAGGCCACCACGTCTAAGTCCAGTCAGTGAATAAACCACAACATCACTTCGTTCTCGAGACGAACGTACCACGAATGCAAAATCGAATGAGTTCATGAATCCCGTCGTGATTGCCCGGAGTTGCAGGTCGTGGGCCGTGAGATCGGCCATCCATGAGTACCACAGTGCTTGCGGCGCGTACGTTGTGCCCATCAAGTAGAAGGCGAAAAAGTAGCCCGCATCTGGCGGATCTGCGATCAGGATGGCGCTGCTGACGATGAAAGTGAAGCCTATGCACAGAGACGCCTGCCAGCGAGAGCGGAGCTTGTCGGATACTGCGCAGTAGATGAACGTTGCGATGATGCCTGTTGCGTAGATTGCTGTCGGGTAGTTGTTCTGTTGGATGACGCTGTAGCCGCGCGAAGCCATCCAGAGGGGCATCACATTGTTTTGTATCGCTTGGACACTGAGTGAGTAGACTATGATTGCCTGTCAGTATCAGATGAGGGTATGGCTGTGTTTAGAGGAGGCGTACGCATGAATACGGTTGGGAGCAGCCAGAATTGCCAGCTGAGGAGAACACGGCGAAAGATGCTCAAATCCCATTCTTTGGCCCTTGTCCGGCCGAGGCGGGTAACTGCGAGTTCCCTCTCTTCGGGAGTAAGAAACCTGGCGGAGCGGTGCTCTGGCAGGTCGGGAATCGCGAACCAGCCTACACTCACGTCAGTTTTCCCCTCGTCTGTCGCTATGGAGGAGGGGCCACTGACCAAATACGGCGAAAGGGATTGTAACACATGAAACCACGACAAAAATGAGTCGCCATGGAGCGATCGGGCCGTTGGAGAGAGACGCCAGGAGACCGGCCTGGATCCAGCCTCCCGCCATGTTGCCGAGGTTGCCAAAGGCGCAGAAGACGGCTGCGCGGGTGGCAAGTTCGGATTGCTTATACCACGATCCATAGATGAAATGCGCACCCACGCTGAGAGATGTTGTGTGAGTAAGGTATGTGCAAAGTGTCATTTCACAAGCAGACTTACTATGCAATGGCCGAAAAGGCGCCTTCAAATCCGTTGAGAATGAAGACTTGATAGACGTGGGTCGCTCGGAAGGTGACCAGCGTGAGCACGCTCCAAACGGTGTTTGCGGCGACAAAGACGTATCGCGGTTTGACGATGGTCAAGATTGAGGTTGAGGGGATCTGGAACACGGCGTACGTGACGAGATAGATCGTATGCATGTAGTTGAAGTCCTGAGATGGCGTCAGGATGGAACCGCGGACCAGCCGATGTTTGATGTTTCATAGATGACAAACTCACTTTCCCTTGGAAGTTCAGATCCTCCTTCATGCCGCTGATGTAGGCGGTGCTGTAGCTGGCGCGGTTGATGCCGAACAGGAACCACACCACGGAGAAGTAGATGAGCACGGTGAAGTCGAGCTTGATGAGCAGCGAGCGCTGGACCGACGGCGGGCCCCAGAGGGCCGTCTTGATTCTGGACGCCATGTCGGAGACTGCTGCCGGACGTCGTCGTGGTGGTGGTGGTGGTGGTGGTGGTGGTGATGATGATGATGAGGAGGATGAGGAGGCAGCGGGAAGCAGAGGCGACGCCTCTGAGATTGCGATATCTGCCATTCTGGTTTTATTCTGGTTTTGTACTGCGCTTGCGCACCATCCTTGCCTGCAGTGCAAGGTTCCACAGGCGCGCGATGTCGTCTTGAAGGGTTGCAGATTTCGCCATCGAGAGATGGGCAATGAGTACCATTCAGCAGGTACAGCATCGCAGCGGGTGGGCGGGCGGGCGGGAATCGGGATTTAGGTCGGCTAAGCACTAAAACACGCACCCGTGGACCTCTGCGGAGGCGTTGCGGCAGCTCACCTAAGCAACTGGAATCGTGCCGCTTACCCCGAATTGCGCGAGCTTATGGCGCCGCGGGGTTTGGCCACTTTCGGTAGGTAGCACGACATGAGGCCCTTTGTTGGTGTTGATAAAGAAAATCTGACCAGTCGTTTGTTTGTCTGCGAGGCTCGGTCTTTTCTGTTCTTATCAGTGATTGAGAAACTGATTATGAGTTTGGTGCTTTTCAGGGGGGCCGATCCGTCAAGTCAATAAGTACGCAATTAAGTACTCCGTACTAGGTTTTTTTTTTTTTTTTTAAATTCTGTGCAAGCATGAAGCTGTTGATAACCTCCATGTCTTTCCGATTCTTTTTTCTTAATTTTATAAAATGGATATTTCTTGCTGATCAGTACTATATTTTTATACAATGCCAATTCCTCTCAAAATGAGTTTTGCTAGCCAGGCAGTGTCAGTTAATAACTATCCGGGCAGTGTCCACACATACATATCCTCTTTAAGCGACGATATTTCTAATTACTCACTTATATTATCGTCGTCGTCGTCGTCTTCGTTTTTATCGTTTTCGTTTTTATCGTCTTTATTTTCGTTGTCTTTATTTTCGTCGTCTTTATTTTCGTCGTCTTTATTTTCATCAGTTTTTATCTTTATATATCGTTATTATAATTGTAGCTATCTATACAGTTTTCTCTACTACTATAATCTTTATAGAAGTATTAAGTATGCTATATAGAGGTATAGAGGATACTGCCCGGCTAGCAAACCTCCTCAAAAAATACCTAATGTCACTGATCGTGCTGGTGTACAGCCCCTCGTCACACATGGCTCTGGTCAACCCTTGGCACAACCGTATCGTTCCCATGGCACAAAACCTCTCCACCTCCCTTCTCCAGATCACAACGAATCCATGCTCTTCGTTGATGAAGCCAGTCTATGTACTGAAGCGGTTCGCCCCAGTCAGGCTCCCAATCCCCAGCAAAGAGATCCACCTGCTCCAGAGACTGCCCACCGTGATCTCGCAAGAAACGCGCCAGCTCCCGTGCGGTCGTACAGTTGAGCAAAGGCTGCGCAAATTCCTCGATGGCCTCTCCCCGGCCGTCCCAGTCGAAATCGTTCTTCTGCCGCCGGTATTCGCTCGCCATCTCAAAGTAGATTTTCAGGTTTGAAAGAGTGTCTGGAATGCCCTTCATGAGAGTCGCGATATCGTCTAATGGCCAACTTGTGTTATGGCGGTTCATGTCTATGGTTAGAGCTCTCAGCCGCGGTGCGAGGTGTCTGATGTCTTGCAAGATCGGCACCGGTAAGAGAGGACGAGGGCGGTAGAGAGTCTCGGCGCTCCTCCATTCCAGCTCGGCGAGGCTGCTTCCATGGCGCTCGAGGACTAATCTGAACGTTTCTTCAGAATATTGAGGCTCGATCCAGGTCAACTGATTGAGAGAGTCGGCCGGTATGGCCAAGATGAAGTCGAGCATCTCCGGTCCTTCGACAGACAAGGACCGTAAGCTTAGTAATTTAGGAGCGAGAAGCTTTGCAATCAAGTCGGTAGACTTGTTGCGGCATGAATCACACCTGATTGACAGGCTCCGAAGTTGAGAAAAGTCCATGGCTTCAAGCCATAGCTCCAGATTCGTCTTCACCCTCTGGTCTTGCGGAAGGAGACGCCACTTTAAGAACTTGAAGGCATTCCCTGACGTGATCCACTCTAGCGTGTGGTCCCATCCGGCGAGTTTGATGTAGTTCAATTCAGAGTCACCAAAGTTGTAGCCGTCAAGAGAGAGGTGCCGTATTGCTGATGCATACTTCGTGCCGCCTGCTGGGTTCAAGGGCAAACTCCATCGCTCCGGAAACCCGACGCAGCCGATGAACGCGAATCGCAGGTCAAGGGTTGTGATTCCTGGGCAGGTCTCAAGGAGGGAATGAATCTGATGTATGCTTCTTGATCTGCGGTCAGATATCCAGTGCCCGTCTGATTCTGGGATCGTGGCGTGGATTTCTGAGGGACATGTTGGTGCGAAGAAGCCGGATGTGAATTGGAGCGCATGCCACAAGTTCTTCAGATTCATGATGTGAAGCGGTGCCGTGGAAAGAACACAATTCTCCAATTCGAGATGACCATGTCTGTTACGAAGGCGACGTGGCCACGTGGTACTTTGCTGTGCCGCACCATAGCGTTGCTGTTGCCTGGCGGTTCGGGATCCAGCTGAAACACGTCGAACTAGGAGGAACAGACTGAATGAAATTATTGTGGCGTTGTTATTTCATGATTTGTATGTTGTGACTTTGACCTAATCCTCCAATCCCAAACGCCTTTGCCTATGCAAACAAGGTGCCTCCCATATGTCCTGCTCAAGGAAATGGGTGATATGCGGCCCAGCCTTTTGACTAACTTCTTCAACAGTTCACCTACGCATAGTACGGTTTCCTGCCGCAAACGCTAAATCTGCAAAAGCAAGTGAGTGGGTGCCCTGATTGTTGGCACATTACATGCCACCCCATAGGTTGATCGACTTACACCTCCCAATACGCATGAACCGATCGATTCAGCAACTCCTCTCTCACCTCCTCGCAGAAGTCTTTCGTATCTTTCTCCGTCCAGCCCAGCACGCGCGTGAAGACGGCCAGCGTAGACGCCTCGAGGCCCGCCAAGCTCCCCGCCTGAACCCACCAGCCTGCCTCTCGCAGCTTCTTTTTCGCGGGCCACGGGCTGACGGGCCAGATCCTCTTGTGCTCGACGACGGCCTCGAAGCCTGCTTCCTCGAGCAGCTGTTTGAACCGCGTGGGCACGTCGATTGAGCTTCCGATCTTGCTGCAGCCTTCGACTAGTAACGAGGACCACCTGGCGATGGCGCTGGTCTCGGGCATGGAGTCGTCCGGGCACAGGATCGGCCACGCGTTGTCCTGCAGCTCGATGTAGCCACCGGGCTCGAGGTGCCTGCAACCAGTTAGATTGGCTTCGCGAGGTGATCGTGGTGGGTGTGTAGCCACTCGAAAGCCTGCGACAGCATCTTCTCCCAGCTTTTGAAGCATGAGTTCATGTGCCGCACGAAGATGAAGTCAAAGGGGATCGTCCATCTCCAGTCCTTGTCCATGTCGTCGATCTCAAACATGCAGTTCGGGGGCACACTACGATCTCAGGTCAGCGCCACGGAGTTTCATGGACGTGAGGGGCATACTAGTCAGGCTGGATGGGACTGAGGTCGACCCCGGTGACCTTGATCACATTAGCATCTCACCGGATACATGGTCCAGAAGTCATCAAACCATGGTCTCGGGATGAAGGTCCGCTGCGACGCGTCAGAAGTGAGCTAGCAAGGCTTCGCTCAGAATGCTTACCATATTCCATAGCCCAGATACCTGTACCAGTGCCAACATCAAGGACTCGCTTTGCGTTGTCCTGCATCGGGTTCATGCAGAGTTTGTCGTCCCATGTTAATAACCACAGCTGGTGCTGTAAGTCTATGATGGAGTAAGTGGGAATAGCTTCATGGTCTCCAGCGGGTGGCATTACATAATCGATCTTGCTCCAGCTATTGACGGATCAGAGGCAGTTCACCTATGGATGTGGGTTGAAGGGAGACATACAACATCGTTGGGCAGGATGTATTCTTCGGGTGTCATGGAGGTTGGTCAGCTGTCTCGGCCATGTCATGCGTCGTACTCACTCCCTTCACTGAGTTTGTGATACGTGCGGCCATTCTCTTTGCAGTATTCACGGATGCTGGGTCGCACGGAGATCAAAGACGGAGGCAGCGCCTCATCCCAAGACTGAGCTAGTCTTAGCTAACCCGCAAACAGATGAGGAAATGAGAAGACGGGACGCACCTCGGCATCGATGGAGATGCGATCCAACTCGTCATCGTCGTCACGGTGGGTATCCTGCACGTGCGGCACGTCAGCAAAGTCGTGTACCCAACACACTGCCGCCCGCCGAGCGCCGACCGGAGCGGGAGATGGGCGGGGTTTCGGGGTGCAAGCGAGGGGCGGGGGCAACGTTGGACTGAATGAGTAGGGCGGAAGGGAGGAGGGCGAAGGAATCAAAGCCGGGTCAACTCACGTCGTCCCCGTTTCTCGAATCAGACATGTTACCGGCGGCTTGGGTTTGCAAATCGCAAGTTCGTCCGGCCGCAAGGGGAGATGGACCGAGAAAAAGCGAATCGGCGGCACCAGCGGCACGGGTCACACAAACGAAAGCGTGTGAAGTGTGGGAGGGGGGAGGGGAGGGAGAGAGGGGACGAGGATTTTAGGGGTGGCTCCGAAACCGTGCTCTTGGCCCAGACCTCCCTCAGGCGCCTCCATGGTGCGCGTTGGTTCTGCGACGGCCGAATGTGAGGATGTGATTGGTGCTGTGCCGCATGCATGGTCTCACCTGTGGCACCGTCGTGGGCGCCATTTCCTGGTCGCTGGGATGGGATGAAGAAATGCTGCCGTCAGCATCGGTTACAGAAGCTGACGGCGGATTTGATTGGGGGGTTTTCGCATGTTCTGCGCACGACCCTGGACCCTGTCATCATCCACAGCATGGCCTGATGAGCAGTTCAATTGTCAAGACTGGACTGACTTGTGCGACTTCTGTCGTCGTCCATCGTTGTCGTCCATCGTCGTCGTCCATCGTCGTCGTCCATCGTCGTCGTCCATCGTCGTCGTCCATCGTTATTATCCTTATCGCCACCCCTATCGTTTTCTCTGCTACTGTCGTCCTCATAGAAGTATTAGGTACGCTAGCTAAAGTTATAAGATACACTGCCTAGCTAGCAAAACTCTTCTCTAAGAAGACTATAGCGAGACTGTAAGTTGATGCAAATATAATATAGTGCTTGGCTTGTACTCTAATTCTCATATTCCAACGTTCTCGATGTTGTGTGATAATAAGATCCTACGGTTACCTGCAAAGTCTAGACTATAGTTTTCAACTCGAATTAGTCAAGCTGCAATGTCTTTTCGAGTTACATCTGCGTCGATATTGCGTAGTATGACCGTCTTAGATTCAATATGGGCATGGCGTCTTTAGAAATCTGAGGGTTTAATAAGAGCAGTGAAGCAGATGGATGTTTGAAGCGAAACGATAGTCTCCCAGGTTCTAATAAAACTTTTACTAGAGCTCAACCAAGTGCATGCAAATAGGCCAGTCCATCCATCTCCTTAAGTACTCTGTTAATAGAACATATACAAGGTACGAAAAATAAAATAAAACAACGTAATCGCAATGAAAAGCAAAAGAACTCCTCGACGGGGAATTGAACCCCGGTCCCCGGCGAATCGTGTTAATGACAAGCCGATATCCTCACCACTAGACTATCGAGGATTTGCTAATAATGAAACCCCAAAAGTTTGCAACCTATGATCCCCACGTTTCCAGTGTGGCGCGGGAAGCCTAATTTCCACAGCTACTAACGCCTAGTTCTGAGTGAAAATCACAAGTCGGTTAGGGTGTGATAAGCTCTATAATTAATTAGCAATTTTAGGGTAAGTAGAAGTGAAAAATAATAGAAAATTGAATTTCTAAGAGGGACTATACCTCTTTTAGTAGGACTTTTATACTATATAAGAAGTACCTACTTTAGCTAGAATTATATATAGTTATACCTTCTAGAAATAAAGTATCCTCTTTAATAGAGGAGTAAAATAAAGCTTTTTTTATTAAAATTAGCTAATTTTTTAATTATTAAGAAGGCTAGCATACTATAGTTTAAAAAGATTAAATAATAATTAGTTAATATAAGTAATAGATTACTAAGCTTAAAACCTAGTAATAGTAACTATTTTATTAATTAATAAAGCTTTCTAAGTAAATAATAAGAGGGTTAATAGGTATATAAAGCTAATAAAGTATATACTAGCTTTATATTATAATAATTTATAAGAAGTAGCTAGGATTATAAGAGAAACTCTTAATAAAACTAATATTAAGTTCTAAAATCTTTTATATTTAATAAAAATAGAGTTTTTTATTTATAGACTAGCTATAGTATTAAGACCTTCTTTTTAATATAAGATATTAAATAGTTAAACTAAAATTAATAATCTTTCTATATATTATAAAGTAGTTAGTAACTTAGTATAATATAGTTAATTAGTTTAATATATTATAAGCTATAGTTAGCTATACTTTTAATATTATACTTAATATAATAAGTATTATATATAAGAACTTTATTAAGTTACTTAACTAATTATATATTTTAGTAGAAGTTAAGTTTAATAATAAAATAGTATAGTTTAATAGCTATATTAAGGTAATTAATAGGATATATATCTCTATATTTATTAAAACAGAAGATTAAAAAGAGTTTTATAATTAGAAAAGCTAGTTAGTATAAAATATATTTATAATAGTTAACTTTAATTACTAGTTTATATATATACTAGCTAGTACTAAAAGGTTAATAAATAACTTTATTCTATTTAACTAAGTATTAGTATAATTTTTATAGTACTATAAAAGAGGTATTACTTTATAGATTTAGAGTTTACTTAAGATTTTTAAGGGATTATTATACTATTTAATAGTAAGAGATACTATTTAAAAGATTTTAAGCTAGAATTATAGCTGGAAACCCTAAAAGAATTATATAACTTATAGTATATATACTTAAGAATTAAAGTTAAGAAAGTATTTAATATATCAAAGAAGGTTTTTACTATTTTAAGAGGTAGCTTACTAGAGTATAGCTTTAAAATATAAATTAAGATTATATATAGGGTAATAAGTTTATATAACTTTATTAAAGTTATAGAAAAAAAAGCAGTAAAAAGCAGAAAAAGGAGAGGATAAACTTAGTAAAGCTAATAAAGCTAAAATCCTAATAGTAGTAGTAATAAAAGTAAATAAAGTAATTAGAAATAAAAAAGAGCTAGAGATTTATTATTAATTATTAATTTAGTACTAGTAGTAGTAGTTAGAGACAGAAGAGTAGTAGTAGTAGTAATTAGTAAGTTAATATAGTTAATATAAGTAAAAAAAGCTAATCTTTAATATAATATTTAATATAATATTTAGCTTACTTTTTTAACCTTTCTATCCTTCTAAAAACCCTAATAAGAAACTTTTATTACTTTTATTAGTATTATTAGTAGTTTTTTTAATACTAAAAAGAGATTTTATAGGTCTAGATATTAAATCTAGGCTTTTTTATTAGCTATATAAGAAATAAGGTTTTATTAGCATTAAAGTCTATTATAACTATCCTTTTTATTACTCTCTATTAATATATTAATATTACTACTTTCTATAGCTACTTCTTTATTATTAACTTTATTAACCTTTTTATTACTACCTAAAATATTAAATTTTTCTAAGAATAATAACTTTACTACTTCTAGTAGTATATTAAATATAGAAGTACTTAAGAGGTTCTCTTTAAAGTATAAGCTAGCCTTTAAAATACTTTTAGTATTAAGCTAATACTTAAAATTAGTATTATAAGTCTTAATTTTATAAGTAATTATTATCTTACTTATTAGTACTACTAAGTTATTAAAGCTACTTTAAATTACTTAAATAGTCTTATTTTTAGCCTCCTTTTTTACTTTTACTACTATAGCTTTTTTATTAATAATTAGGCTATTTTAATATATTACTGATATATTATTAATAGGGACTAAGCTTAAAGTATTAGTAGTAGAGTCCTAGTTAGCAACTTATTACTACTATTATAGCTAGGTTAGTATAATATTTATAAGGTTATTATTATTATTATTATTATAGCATTTCTACTTACTAACCTTAGTAATATTATTACCTATTAGCTTAATACTAATCTATAATACATTATAGAAGCTATATATATATAAGAAACCTTACTATTTAATATTAAAATATCTTGAATTTTTTATAATCTAGTTATCTTATATAGGCTTAGTAATACTAATTATACTATATTTATTATTATACTTAGTACTAAACTTATTAATTAGCTATAATACTTAGTAATATATTTAGTATATATTATTATATTTATTATTTAGGTTTACTATAGTAAACTAACTAACTATATTAGGGAAAGCTGCTCTTATTAGAAAGAAAGTCTCTAGTAATATAAAGCATAAAGCTATTTTTTTATTATTTATAGTAAAAAGTCTGCCTTTTTTATATAAGTTAAAATATAATTTAAAGAACTTCTTAATATACTCTAACTTCTATATAAATTAATACTAGATATTCTAAGTAGCTTAAATACTAGAGACTTTATTAACCTATATATTATTAACTTAGCTATTAACTTATATATTATTAATAAGTATATTAATTAACTAAGCGCCAAAGCTAAGATCTAACTTCTAAGCTTCTATATTACTTTTAATATTAGATTTAAATATATACTAATTAAATATATTATTATTAAGTAAGCTATTAATAGCTACTTATTAATTATAAAGTATTTCTATAATACTACTAATATATATAATAAGTAAAAGATATATATAAGAAATATAAAATTAGTAATAGGAATATCTTATAAGTAGTATAAAGTTTATAACAAGCTCTACTATCTTTAATAAAAGTAATCCTTTTTATTTTACTTATATAAAGTATATTAATACTAACCCACGCTATAGATCTATTGCCTAGAGTTACTTAAGTACTGCTAAAGCGTAATTTTTGCTAATTAATCATAGAGCTTATCACGCCCTTAGCACTATTCATTTGCATTATCAGAACCGCCTATTTTTCCTATATCTAGGCGGCTATGTTTCCTGTGTACCTGGGTAGTAAGAATATTACCGACAACGACGACAACGACGACAACGACGACAACGATAATAATAGTAATAAAGATAACGATAATAATAATGATAGTAGTAATAACGACGACGATAGTAAAGCAGAGTAGGGCATCACAGGAAAAGTAGTTGCTCTAGCACAGGGAAAAATAGGCTGTCTCTTTGCATTCAGTCACATTCATTAAATCGTGGAGACTTTGAAGCTGATCAGCATTACCCTCATAAATGCAGTCTTTGTCGCCTGCCAAATGACAACCGCTCCACCCCAACGCCGATGCAGAACCAATCCCGATAATCCCGATAGTATTACTCCGCCTGCCTAAACCGGCACCGCTCTCTCTCATGAGTGTCTCTGTACCATTTTGTGGTCAATTGTTTCGTGCAAGGGAAATTTCTGCACTGATAAGGCTGTCTTTTCTCGCGCGTGAATGCACACCCCTCGCGGATGTGCTTGTTGCGGTTGCTGACGCTGGAAAACGTCTTGGTGCACTGCAGCGTCGGACACGGCAGCCTGTTGCCGCGTGTCATGTGGTCGCGCGACGACTGCCTGGAGGCTGTTGAGGCGATGCTACTGCAGAGACGGTCAGCACTGTTCGGTCGGGGTACCAATCTCAACGATAAGAACATACCTGATGCTGGATGACGAGACGTTGCGGCGCATGCCTAGCGTATTCAAGGAAGAGAAACTGCTGTTCGGGGTGATGCCGGCTTCTGACCCATATGCAGGTGATGGTGGAACGATCGATGGAGTGGCTGATTGGAAAGGGTCTGGCTTGGGTGTGACCAGGACATTGTGCATCGCGAGGTACTCTGCCAGCAGGGTATATGAACGGGCGTATCCGGGAAGGGTCCCGGAGATTGTTTGGAGAATGCGGGTTGTCGAGCCGTGAAGACCTGCGATGTTGTTAGCTCTGCGATAGTCGAGACAGGGACGGTTCGCTTACCGATCACCAAAGAGAGAACGACAGAGAATGCGACCGAGGCCAACAGCATCATGGTCGAGGAGAGCGCATCTTCCCAGCTGTTCGGGAGTGCAGGCGGCGTTGACCCCCCTCTCGCCATTTCCTCAAAGCGGTCCATGTGGAGGAAGTCTGCCCACATGAAATCGTCTTGCTGGGTTGATGACATTGAATGAGCTGCAGACCGCGGTGGAGACCGACCTGGGATGGCCTGGCCTTGGGCGACGCCATGCCGGCTCTCATGCGTCTCAAACGCCCTCTGAATGGCGGCAAGTCTGCTTCCAGAAGCGGAACTTCGCGATGGCGCAGCTTCCCTCCGTCTTTCAAGCGCGAGAAGGCCCTGGACGAGTCCTTGGAAGTGATGTAGGTTGCCGAGATCTAGGTTGCATGATGGCTCATCTGCGGGAATGAACTCCCACATTTCGTGTGCAATCGCGTCGAACGATACAAGTGAGGACATAGGAAGGACTGACCGCCATTTATTAAGATCATTACAGAATCTAAACTCATATTAGCATCTGTCACTTTGAGGTAATTCCACACAAGCAAGCTATGGTCGGCGTTGTCAACGTACTGATTGAAGATGGCCCCGTCATTCTTGAAAAAGGTAAGGCAAATGGCGTTTGCCACCAACAGAGAGTCGACAACCTCACCCAAAGCCGAAGGCGGGCTGTCTTGCATGAGGCCACGGAAGATACCGATGCCACGATACCAAACGCCGTCGCCATCTATGTAATCGTCTTCCATGTCTTTCAACTCGTCGTAGGTCGAGCGGTTGCATACGTCTCGTAGCTTGGAGCACAGTTCATGCATGCTAGTGACTAGATCGCGACCGAGCAAGTGTCTCTGACGTCGGGAGCCTTTGAGCTGCACGGGTTCGTTTCGTAGATTCGATATCGGTCGCCGGAGGGGCCTCTCGGTTGATGTCGGGATGCTTTGGTTGACCAATGGATAGGGCGAGAGAACCTCCTCCGTAGAAGCGAACCCCGCGGCGGGCTCAACGGCGTCTGGCTTGCTCACCGTGAAGCCGGCATAGTGGTCCATGAGACTGAGCTCCGCGAACGAGTTGACAGTGTCCTCCGGCAGGAGTTCTGCTGGCGGGTTGGTGACGCCGGATGACAAGAGAATCTGCATGATCTCCGTGTCGTCGTTGAAAAGCGCAATCGCAGCAGCCTCTTGCGCACCGTCGGCCATGATGTTATGGCTGAGAATCAAGCGCACAATGTCGGCTTGACCCCAGAAGGCGGCAGCCGATAGAGGAGTGAGAACGACACCGCTGCCGGCTTCCTCGCCCTGGTAGACGCCCAAGAAAGTGGCCCCTTGTTGGAGAAGTCCTCCGACGTGCTCTGAATGACCGAGCCGAATTGCTACATGCAGGGCATCGTGGGTTATATCCGAGAGACATGGCCCTTGTTGGCTGTCCTGTTTGTCCTTAGTCCGTGATGCAAGATCCAGAACGTAGCGGTAGATGTCTAGACGGCCACAGTCCAGTAGCTTCAGCAGCAGATCCGGACTCGTCTGCCATTCAATCTCGCCGGAGCGCACGACTGGCTCGCACAGCTCATGCAATGATGCGAGGTCACCGGCAAGGGCGATTTCGGTGAAGCGAGCACTCAGGGCTTCGAGGTAGTCGTCGGTGACTATATCAGGTATGAGTCCAAGAGAAAAGCAGGAGTCTAGATCATCCAGGCCGGCGTCGACGCTCCTCTGGTGCATATCGTGAAGCTGGGCGAGAGACAACAGCCCCTGTGATGGGTGAAATTGAACGCCAACACCGGCATAGAGGGCTCTGTCCAAAAGGAGATCGCGGATGAGAAGGCGTAGTTCGACAGTGGTGGGGTGGGTTGGCGAGATGGTTTCGAGGTGTTGCAAGTGAGACTTGAGGGTGTTGTAGTTCGCCAAGAGAGAAGCAAAGTCAAAGGGGGAGGGGATGGCGATGGCGAGAGACTGCAGGAGAGACAAGCTGTGGACGTCGAGCTCTATGGTCTTGGTCGGCCGAGACTTGGAGAGAGTGAATGCCGGTTGAGGGCATGGGGAGGAGTGGAGAGGCAGGTAGATGCCTGAGCCGGGTGAGACGGCTTGAAAGATTTCTCCGCTATTGCCAAGCTGTCAGTTTGTGGCTGGGATGCCGAGCTGTCGAGTCGGACTGTGCAAATCGGTGACGCTGCGACGGTGCAAGATGTTGGAGGAGAGGTCTCGACCCCGGCACTTGCAGATGGTAAAGCAGTTTGGAGGAAGATGTAACAAGGCCTTTCCTGCTGTTCCCATTTCCCAAACAAAAGCATGCCACATTCACCAAGCGAAGCCGCGATAGGTATCGAGCCCTCCGATATAAGATGGCAAGTTATGAATAGCTATTTGCGTACCTTTCAAAGACTTCATTGTAAGCGAAACAAGGGACATCGTCAATGAAGTCGTGGGTTCGTCGAGGGGCGCTTCCTCCAGTCCCATTTATAGGCCATGATAGAGCAGTTGAGTGCGATTTGAGGTTCTCATCAATGTCGGCAAGACGCAGGTTGAGGCCGAGAGATGACAGGGAAGCCATCTTAAAAGCCTAAGGCGACATTGGTGTCTAGAAGGGGTTCCAAGGATGACAACGGTAAGGTTCACGTCAAATTAGTGGACGAAGGATGAGTGCATATCACCAAATGATAAAACGAGATTAGGCTCGGTGCCGTGGATTGTGTGAGAAGAAGCCGGGAGACGGGGTTGAAGAAGGCTGCCTGGAGCGGTCCGGCGCTGAGGCTGACATGAAAGGGGCCCCGGAGGTGTGGTGGGGCCACGAGATTTAGGAATCGGCGGGCAGGTCACGCGGGGCACCGGCTTAGGGGCCTGGCCCAACCAGAGCCGTCTGGGGTTCGCTCGGTATGCGTCGGTATGCACCGAGAGAGAAACGTGATGTCCTGCATATTCGCGACGAACGGGACCGATGGCAGACCGACGGCAGGCTATTTGCTGGCGGAACTACACGAGCTCTTTCCGGATGCAGCAGCTGGATTTCTCGGGATGGGCGCCCTTGGTTGCCTGTAGTTTAAGCATGTTCACACCGAGATTAGGAACACTGACGGAGCGTGTCGGCATGCATCTCTGTTCAGGTGATTGTTTGATGCGGCGATCAATTAATGTGAGTTCGGTTTGTTTACCATGACATTGGGCTTTTCATAGAGAGAATGACCCGTCAAGATATGGTAGGGAGAGGGAAACAAGACGATATTCACATGGGAAGAAACAGCATCAACACTGGTTCTACTGGAGGAGCAGGTACGTACTGCATCAACTGCTGACTCATCCTGTGTGCACGTCTCCACCATTGATTTCGGCCTGCTCCCATTGGCCGACGCCTCTTAATTGAATTGTCCCCACGACGCGCTCGACGCGTCCCCTGCGACGCCGACAACCCAGCCAGACGCAACATTTCTCTCCTCACCACCACCAGAACCCATCGTCATCCTCGCCAACCCACATGCCCAGATAACCTCGAAAATGTTGAAACAAGACTACAACCGGATCGACCCCAAGCGGCGCAATGTCCTCGACCATCGCAAGAAGCAGTTCGCGTCGCCTGCGTATAAGGAGGCCGAATACCCCCACCGCCTCAACTTCTACGCCGATGCGCCCACGGCAGACATCACCCTCGAGCAGTTTGAACAATGGGCCATTGACCGCCTAAGGAGTACGTCCTGTGCTTGGCTTATCCATACCGCCTGCTGACATGTCTAGTCCTCGCCGAGCTCGAAGCCTGCGCCTTTCGCAACAAGTCACCCCAAGAAGTCGCCAACCACATGAAGCCGCTGCTCGACAAGTACCTCCCCCTCGAATCGAACATGTCACACTCGCCGAAGATCTTTTCCCAACGCCAAAAAGACCACTACAGCCACTTTATCTTGCGCCTGGCCTTCTCGAGGACAGAAGATCTGCGCCGCCGCTTCGTCCGCGTAGAGACCATGCTCTTCCGCCTGCGGCTCAACAGCGATGACCTGAGGGAGCGTACTGCCTTCGTCAAAAGCCTGAGTCTCGACTGGTGGGAGACTGTCACGGAAGAGGAAAAGACACTGTACGCTCAAGAGCTGAAGGCCATGTCACGCACGCGGGGCAACAACGCCATGGAGGACGACGACTGGTTCAAGGTCGACTGGGACCGTGTACCAGAACTCGTGGAGCAACGCAAGGTGTTTTTGAAGAAGGGCAAGGCATTCGTTCCTGGGAGAGAACAGGCCAGCATGGTTATCGGCGAATTCGTCTCGAGGTTGGAGAGACAGCTGGAGGTAATGCATCCCGACATCAAGAGGGAGTAAAAGACTAATATCAACAGCTCACGGCCCGCGCCCTCCCCCGTCTCGACGAGGACGACCGCCTCACCCCGATCCTCGACCACCTCTCCAAGAACTTCATCACCCCCGACAGCTCCTACAGCTCCAACACGGGAGCCCCCGTTGGCGCGGAGATCACCGCTCGCAACATCGACAACCTGGCACAACACTTCCCGGCCTGCATGTCCCACCTCCACCGCTCCCTCCGCCGCGATGCCCATCTCAAGCACTACGGCCGTCTGCAGTACACCCTGTTCCTCAAGGGCATCGGCCTGAACCTCGAGGAGTGCCTGGTCTTCTGGCGCCAGGGCTTCCGCAACATCACCGACGACACCTTCAACAAGGAATACCGCTACAACGTGCGCCACGTCTACGGCGACGTCGGAGGCGACTCGAACCGCCGCGGCGGCGGCTACAGCCCGTTCAGCTGCCAAAAGATCCTGACGGAGCATCCACCCGGCCCAGGCGAGGCCCATGGCTGCCCCTACCGCCATTTCAACCTCGAGAACCTCACGACGCTGGTACAAGCCATGGGCGTGAGCGACCGAGCCACACTGAACGGCGTCAAGGAGGATAAAGAGAATCAGAAGTTTCATATGGCGTGTAATCGGTATGTGTCTCCGCTCAGCCAGCCCTACGGCCGGTCAGCTGCTCCGTTCACTCTGACTAACACATCCCTAGCGTGTTCGAGCACCTGCACAAACAAGAACTCAAAAAGGCAAAAGACGAGGGCGTCTTCACTTCTGCACAACTCGAGACCATTGTGCACCCTAACGAATACTTTAAGCGCAGCTACCTACTGAAGAACCTCGATAAGCCGGCGGACGTCAAGATGGAGGAGTGAACAGAGTAAGGTATGCAGGGCAAGGGTCACGAGACGGCCCAGAATGCCAGAAGCTCCTGGTTCCTCAAGCTTTGATGAAGCTTTGAATAAGCTCTGTCTGGCTCCGTGGGGGAGAAGCGGGAAGCGCTTGCATTTGGGCCTGACTAATGAAGGGTGGCTTGATGACAGGGCGGGTTCCACGACGGTCTGGACCTTTTTGCTTCGGGGAGGCGGCGTTGGATAAAACACTGGGCAAATGTCTCGCAGGATTACACTTATGAACATACAAGAGGCAGCCAGCAGCTTGGTTCCGTCTCTCTCACGGACCATGAGTATAATTCGGCGTTCAGGTTTTGGAGGGGTGTATATGCAGCAACATGTGTGTTTTTTTTCCCCTGACGGAGCAAAGACAAAGTCGACTGTGCGTACTTTGAGTTGTTTTAATGAGTTTCTCACGAGGCATGTTCCTTGCGGGCATTTGACATTTTCCACGTGCTCGTGTCTTGTTTCACCTCAAAATTTGAAGGAAGAAAGAAGCTGCCAATTGTTTCCCGCATGGCCCTCTTCGGAACCGGCACGTCGCAGGAGATCTGGACTTTCCGTCGGCCGCGGAGAGGGAAAGACGCACACAGAAAGGGAAATGCCAAGTGTGGGATCCGCCGTATATCGATCGGTGTCCGTTTCGTTCGGTTTCGTACCTCGGGAGGCTTGTCTTTATTCTCTTCCTTTCGTTGAGCGAACCTTTTTCAAAACCTCGGCTTCGGCGGGCGGTAGTTTTGGAGTTTCATTCCGCGGACGGTGCAGGCAAAACGGACGGACGGACTGAGCCGCGGCCCCTTTTGGGGGAGAGGAAGGGATGAGGAGACTAGAGACGGGCCGTTTCTGTTGAGAGAAAGAGAGGCTTTTTTCTTTTTTACCGTCTTGCCGTCTGTCTGGGCGGAGGCAGCCAAGGACCTCGGATGGATGAGGGAGTTTGCTTGGAGTTGTGTGTTTGAGGCGGCATGTCTGGGTATTGGCTCGTTCGCTGGAAACACCGGGAGGAAACTACGGTTATTGAGTTACACGGACTTTCAAGACGGCAAGGGCGAGCAGCAGCAGCAGCAGCAGCAGCAGCAGCGGTGCAGACGGAAGGTCTCGGCTTTGGGCAGGTGATGCATATCACGGGAGTCTTTTTTGTCTGTGGCCTTCCTGCTTCTCCCGTGCCTTTGTGGCACTGTTATTTTTCATCCGAAGAAACGCTGAGGCGCGGTTGAGAGATTGATTGTACACGTTCCCCAGGCCCGTCCCCGGCTGTTGGCTCGAATCGAGCGATGGCGGTGGAATCTGTTCGGCTCGCATGGCGCTTTTGCGACAGGCGCGTGTTGCGCGCGTGCGCTCTCGGGCTGTGTCCAAGGGGGGGAAAAGGAAATCATGTGGGGGAGATTGTGCAGTTTTTCGCATTGGATGGCTTTGAAGCCGTGTCTGCGATGGCGGAGGGCTGGAATGGGAGGCTGCGATCACCCGTGCGCTGTGTTATTTGGTGTAAGTGAAGTGATGGGACGATGTGATGAGGCGGCGGAGACGAGGCCTGCGCCTAATTACACGCCTTTTATGCACGAGGTTACGGCTGAAGAGAGGGCATTCACATCTCGCAGCACATGGGCTCACGTCTGGGTGTTGGTGTTGTTGCGCGCGTGATGAATGGTGAGTGTGCTGCAACATACCAGGGCAATGCCGCCAACAGCGAGCATGCGAGACTCTCTCTCTCTCTCTCTCTCCCTCCCTCCCTCCCTCCCTCCCTCACAGGCCTCTCTAGAACGTCAAGCAGCTGGGGGCAATTTCGGGAAATCGAGAAAACCCAGCCCGCTGGAAAGTAAACCTACGATGAGCGATGCCCGAAGGTTCCATCACTCTACCTAGTCGCCCAGTTCCCCCAGCCAGGGCGTTGTCTGCCGCGGTCGTCGCCCGGTCTAGACCACCGTCAAAACCTCTCCAGGCCAGGTTTTGGAGGGAACTTGGGCCAGGGGTGGTCTAGACCCTTTGGCCTTGGTGTTCCCTCCTGGCCCCCCTGGCCGACCGTTTGTGCTCTCGCGATGGGCGGGTGCGGGTGCGGGCGCGGGCTGGGCCTTGATTGAATCTTGAACTGCCCGGGGTCCCTGTGCCTGAGATGAGGCTTTGCAACGGGAAGGCAAAAGTGAGAGACAGAGAGGGTCTTCGCGATGGACGCCGCCGTCTGGTGTGCCGAGGGTCGCCGATCGGAACGTATGAATTGTCCCTGCGGTCGTGACTAGCTTTTTTTCCCTTCCGCTGTGGAGCTGAAGAAAGCTGAGGCTCTGTCTTGAGGCCGGTCTAGTCTCTGGCCCTGAACCCCCGTTGCCCCATGATTTGCTATGCCACGATTCCAAAGGCGTGCCCTGGCAGGTGAAAGGAACTGAGGGGGGTAGGCCTTGACAGAAGGGGAAATGCTGGAGGATCTAGAACCTGGTGGTGTATCTGTATCCATCTGGGGGTTTTCGTGCAGCTATTCGCGATATGTCGAATATGCAGCAACCAAACACAGGCCTGTCGGAGAAGAGCAGTTAATACCATCGTGACCCTGTTTTTGGGCCCCCTTCTCCTCCCCCGTCCCCTCCGTTTCCGTGATTACCGTAGTGGATGAAAACACGGTTGGAAAAAGGAAAGGGGACGACGGGAGGGGTCCAGCCAGGCCTATGCAACTTCGCTACGTCGCGCCGCGGCAGAACGTCCAAGAAACCAATTTACTGAATCCAGAAACGGGCGTGCAGCAGTCACGCCTGGTTCCGGGAAAAACGGAGGATGGGCGCCCATTAACGGTTGGCCGGATTATGCACAATGACCTCACCCCAGGGGGACCGGCTTGCCTCACCCACCGACAGGTTTGACGGGGGGCCAGACCACCACCCCATACGTACTGAGATGAGAGAGAGCAGCATTCGGGTGAGGAGAAGAGCCCAGATGCACACGCCCTTCTTCCCAGAACGCTTGCCTACTTTGGGGGGATGGGATGCAGGACCTTACAGATGCTGCTGCTGCTGTGTTCCCCCGCCCGCCGTGCAGACGTGGGTTGGTCGCATCGTCAGATTTTCTCAAATAGCAACATGGACGCAACGCTAGAGACGTACGGTAAGCCTGCCGTAGCTCAGCTTAGCCTCGGAGAGGCAGGGTGCGGCCAACGTCCTTGGACGCGACGAGGACACTTGTCCCCCCCCAGACGCACGCGGACCAAGGCCCTCAACACCAAGAGCAATCAGGGCTCAGGGTCCCCAACCCTTCTCCATCGTCATCAAGGACCCTGGGGCCGGACAATACACCAGAAGAAAAAGATAGGGGACTATTTTGGAGGTGCCCTGTACCACATTGAACGCGCGCAAAGACAAGAGCCAAGCTCCTCTGGGGAAAACCATCCCGCGACAACATGCACACTCCCTACCCTTCAACTTGTCCAGCCCCCGTCCCCATCTCACTCTCTTGAACCCCTCGAAAACCGACCTAGTGTAAACCTGACTCCACTGCAGCGTCCATTGGGGCAGCCATCAAGCACGTGTGTCTTGGATCAAGAAAAGCCAGGCTTGGGGGATGTTTCGGACGTCTGTGTGTTGCGGATGGATGAATTGGTTATGACGCCAGACCGGACCCCGGGTGACGAAATGCCGTGTCCCTAGTGGCTTTCCACGCCCTAGGTTATTCGGTGGCCCTCTGTCTCTCTCATTTGTTGGCGTCAGTCAGTCAGCCATCGGCTGCTGTGCGACTGAGACAGACCTGTCCGCCTCCCCCCCCCCGGCCGGGACCGGGATTCGAGATCAGGCGTGGATACATGGCTCTGAATAGTGGCATTTTTCTAATCGCTCACCCAAATGTCCCATCGGCAATCAGTCGATGCGCGTTATCTGCCCAGTGTGCGAGTAAGGTTGCGCTTGGCTCTGCCTTGGGCGTTGGTTGGGAGCCAGTCAATTGGCGCCTCCGGCCCAATCAATCTATATTACCTGCAGCGAAGATCAATCTCAAAGTTTTCCTTCGCAGTGCAGAGATGGGGCCCTCAGAAAACGTCAGTGTAGATCATCAGTCACTGGGTGCCGCGAACCCGACTCCACGGGTTGGGTTTTTGACTCGGGCACAAACGGTGGCTTTTGCTCAGGCAGACGGACATGAAAAGCTATGAGACAGACAGACGGTCGGTCAGTCGAGTTCAGCAACGATAGCGGGACATGCGTCACGTCGGTGAAGCTATTCACGACCGGTCTCTCATACTCGCGCGCCCCCCTTTGGCTCCCGTCTTAGCCTGACCAGCTCACCGGGTCAACTATTACCATTGCACATATCCTCGGCCTCGTCATCCAGAGCGTGCGTGCGTGTTTGGCATACGTAGCCCGGATTCCTTCGCTCCGCCATCATGACGGCAAGAAGGTGTCTCTGTGCGAGCGCCGGCATTTCCCGCCGTCCTTCTTGAGCCTCAAGCGTCTCCGCCGTTCAACACCCCCCAACAAAACATGCCGAGGCTGCCGAGGCATTCTCCCCCCTTCTCCGTTGAAACGCACCGATCCCGCGAGAGACGTATGGGACCACAGATCCAAGACGCCGAGATTCCTGCGGCGCCGGACTGCTATGCTACAGAAGATCGCACCTCGCCCCGGACTCCCGGACTTTGCAAGAGCCAGACGGTGAGCCAAACACTAACCAGCAGGTCGTGGTCCGTAACACACACCCGAAGACGACACTAGCAAGCAGGAAGGGACCACGTCCAGGTCGTGGAAGAGTCGGAAATCCCATCGTGGTAAGACCACACTCTAAAAGGAACTCGGGACGAAAGGAGAGCAGCAAAGACGAGCACCCCCCCGGAGCCGATCATTCCCGCGCCATCTTGTGCACTAAGCAACCCGAACCCGTGAACGCCGCCGCGCCTGTTCAGAGGTGAGGGTGCGTCGGGTTGATGTCATCGCAGACCCCGCCGGCCGAGTCTAGACCGTTTCGGCTGCGACGTTTCGTTGCGTTGCGTTGCGACGGTGGAAATGGGTTGGGGGTGTTCCTTTCCATCTCCCCTGCCCTGCTCTCTCTACCGCCAAACCGAGCTTAGACAGTGACATTTCCAAACAGCCCCCTTCCCCCCCCAAGTTGGCACATTTGGCACGCTGTAGGCGCGAAAACAGGGACCCTGAACAACCCACGATGCGAGTCTGAACTCTAACATCCTCTCCAAAGTCCTCCCCTACGGTCCATGGGAGGTCTAGAAGCTCGCGTGAACAGGTCAAAGTTGGCCCTTGTCGAGGGGGTGATTGATTGATGCTCTCGTTGGATTTCTGGCACGAGCCATGCGGTTGCAGCGAGATCGCGGCCGTGACGTCGGGGAGGAGTGAAGCACGACGAAGGGGTCCAGGCCGGTCTACCGTTTCCTCCTCTCTACATGCCGTCGCGCAAGAACCAAGGTTCAATCTGCGGCCTCTGCAACGTCAAGTTACAACTTTACCCGCCATGTAATTCCCGCGGACCGTTGCCGCGACTCGTGCGACACGGCGGGGAGAGAGAGAGAGAGAGAGAGAGAGAGAGAATTAAACTGGACTCCATCAACTTGCGTGGCATGTGGGTAAACGCACGCATCTTTGACACCTTCAGGAAAAGTTGGTGCGGCGGCAAGTGGGTTCCGATGTGGTTCCGAATAGCATCATCTCGGCCAAGGAACAACTGCCAACGACCAAGGCAGTTTCTGCACTGGGAAGAACTCGCCGGCAGGCACGTCCCAGGTTTCTGATCTGTTCCGATAACATGCCCTCCCCCCCGATGTGAAAACAACCTAACCCGCAACGCCCACACGCCGAGTCCACAATCGAGATGAGATGCAGCAGTTATCGAAAGATGATGCCCCATGGTACGATGCAGGATCAATCAGGCCATAAACCTGTCAAACGTACATCGGCGTCTGTCTGTCTGCACGCTTAATCTGTGCCGCGCTCCCACCTGTAATTCCCGCTGCCGTCCGCTCGCTCCGTGGGGTTTCGCGGAGCCGGTTTGTCTCGCGAACCATGCCTCGTTTTTGACATCACCATGGCCTCTTTCTGCTGCCACCGGAAACGAACGAGGGTTGCGGCACAGCGGGAAAGCTTGGTCAGGTATCACATCAGACGAGTTTCTCTGCCCCCTTCCCCAACGGTGCACTGCCCGCACCTCATCGTACCAGAAACTCGGTAACAAGGGGAGAGAGAAAAAAGAGTACGAGGAACACCTCGGGGCTTGGTATCGTCTTGGTATGCCTCACGAAAGGAACGCACGGCTGCCCGTCACTCCCAATCCAGACTTTCCGCGTAAAAGAGTAAATCATGGCGGGCCACCTTATGAGCTGATGCATGATCACTATCCGTAACATCTGCCCAGAGCGAGCTTCATCCATCGCAAACGCCCCGCCGTCTTCCATGCTCTCATTGTTGCATTTTGCATATCGGTGGTTTGCCCCGATTATCACGAACGGTGATGCTGCTGCTCCGTGCCGCACCGAAAAACGGTAACACAGCTCCGTCCGTCCCTCTCCGGTTGATGAGACTACCTGTCCGTCGCCCGTACGGCATCAAGGGCGTGCCGTGAGGAAATTCAAGGGCAGAGACGGTTCTGCGGGGGACAGGCTGGCAACGAACGGGTGGGTGAGCCGAGCAAGCGACGTCTGCCTCTGCCTCTGCCACACACCTTTTCAAACGACCGCGGGATGATTCCTGCAATGACGGATTTTACGATGGGCTCTCCCTTGAAGCCAAAATGTTTCGTCTGGGCAGGCCGCAAGGCACAGCCAAGCTGAGCCAGCCACCGAAAAAATGCAGGCCACCAGCGAATCACATCGAACCAAAGGCCAGCTTAGATCTGCAGTTATCCCCATGGACCGCGGCGTCCGACAGCAAAGGCCGGCAAACCCAGCACCGTCTCAAGGCCCCCCCGAAGCAGAAGACACACGCTCACCCCCCGGACCTCGACATCACGGCATCTGCGAGACCCGGATCTACACCGGGGATGGGCTCCGGGGTCAGCGTCCGTCTTTTTCTGTTCTGGTCTCGCCTTGCATAGATATTTCCACAGCGCAGCCTCGTTTCTGTGAAAAAAAAAAAAAAAAAAAAAAAGTGGTTGAGAAACAAAACGCCCACAGCCTCAATGTCTCCAAACCCGCCCTGCCGTCGTCGACGCCGATGCGGGCCCCGGCATGCGGTGGAAAGCAGTTCATGAACGAGGACCCTTCACGCGAGCCTCATTCTCTGGCAATCTGCAGAAACACCCTCCAAGATTGTCTTATCCTGAAATTTAGCAGATCTGAGGGGACCAGCAAGATTACACGCACAACACTCGCTTGAGATAGCGTCAACAGGGTGAACCTAGTGTAGAGCAAGAGATGCACAAAAACAAACCCATTCTCCGGTTATCACCATCTCGTGTCTGCACGCGATAAGCAAGCACCAAACACCAAGTCGTATCGCAGCAAGTGAGGCAACCCAGGACCCCGGGCCAAAAAAAAAACAAAAAATTCAAGATTTGCACATCTCAATTGAGCAATCAGAAGACACCATCACGACTCCAGTCTCCGGCTGTCTCTCTTCACAAAATTTCCAAGGTTCAACCCCTTCCTCCCCACCCGAATCTGAGGTCCAAGTGAAGATCATTTCTCAGTATAGCAACCAAGAAAAAGGTGAGGCTCCAGCGAGCTGGGTCCCGCGAATCACCGGCATCAACCAGGTCCTTCACCAAGGAAAAAAGGAAGACAGACACGCCTGCGCAGCCCCAAAATTAGCAACCGCCCTGCCCTCTCACGGCGAACCCTCACCTCTCACATTAAGGGACCGTTGATCGTTTGCCCATAAATCTGTAACAACCGTACTCCAGAAAAAATAGAGGCTGTCCTAGTGGGGTAATCAATCAAAATTCCTCAGCCACGAGTCAAAAGAGAAAACGTTGTCCCTAAAATGGGAAGCGTCGTATTCTACGTCAAACCGGCACGCTCACCATCTTGAACCGTGCATTCCCATCATCTTCCCTTTCCGTAACGTTCGTCAGTTAAGGTGCTCCTAGAAATAACTGTTCAGCTGCGAGCGGCCCCGTCATCCCAAAACCGTCCCCCTACCGTGACATTTGTCGCACAGTTTTTCAGCTTGCTGCGCTTGGGTGAGTTCGGGGTAGATCCCCCTGACGCCGTCGATGTCGTGATAGCCAGCCTTGCAAAGCAAAGCCTCCCCCGCCATCCATCAACAACCACCACCAAAACCCCACAGACGCTCCCACGATGATCCAAATCCCCCCTCCGCGACGACCTCTGCGGATAATGGTGATGTTCACCTCTTGAAACAAGACAACCCCCCATCCCATCAGTCTCAACCCCCGAAAATCTACCATCACCCATCCTCATCCCTTTCATCTTTCCCACTTTGCGCGCAACGCTGCACCATGGCGTCCCTGATCAGCCGTCGCAATCCCATGATTCCCATGATCCATCTGGCTCCCTCCGAGCTGATTTCCCAACTCGTCCGCCGCGTGGAAAACAACAGTGGCATGGATGGAACCCTCTCACGAGCGACGAGGATTTTCCCCACGAACACTGCGACCGGCTGGCTCTGGCTTGGTACTATAGAAGACTCACTTCAATATCATAACCGAGCATGGGCGCGCGTCGATATGGGCAGGGCGCCATGCCCGAGGCCCAAACAATCCAGAGCAGCGAGAAATACGCCGTGCGACGACAAAACGCAGCCGCCTACCCGGAGTCTTCTCCGGCTCGCATCTCATCCGAAGCAGCAGCAGCAGCAGCAGCTGACAAGAAACGCATCGACCACATGCGCGCCCACGATGTGACCTTCCGTAGAATACGACCAAACCCTCTTTCTGTCTCCCTTCACATGGAAGGGCAGACCATGTCTCAAGCGCCCAGTTCAGTCCATCCACCCCCAAGCAAACCCCATTAAGCATACCTACCTACATGACACGACACCGTTCGAGGGTGCGTTCAGCCGCGCCGGTCTCGCTATCTTCCGGCGCATAACCAATCCACGGACAAACGCAAAGGCAACAAGAAAAGACACCACCCGCGCCAGCGCGGTTTCTGACACACCTTCTTCCCACCGCCATCCCGGCGAGTTTCGCGGTTACGCGAGGCAGGGCTGAGGTGGCTTCCCCCTTTGGAGACCATCACTGCGCTGCCCTGCCGGACATGCGCGAGACGAACCTGTTGTTCTGCGGGTAGCTAAGGTAGCTGAATCCACCCGTGTGCGACGGCCGCAGGACCGACGATCAATATCCAGCTGCTGTTCCGTAAATGCTGGTGGTGGTCATGGTGTTGCGGCTGTGCCTGTCTGTCGTCGGCTGCCATCCGGTCTCTGCTTGACTTTTTGACATACCCGTCCGTCTTCCTGCACGGATGATGAAAGAAGTGGTGGTAGTGTGTTGCTGGACCGTCGGTTGCTCGGGTTTGCTGCATGCAACGGCCACAGCCACCGCCCAAAACACCAAAACCAGCCAGCCAACCAACCGCTTGCTGAGGGGTGGGAGTGTGCAGGACCACCATCGCCCAAAATCAAGGTTTGCTCGCATCTTGGATGTGATGTTTTGCAGATTTTTTCTTACAGCTGTTCGCAATGTGACATATGCATGCGAGGAGAAATAATTAGAAACAATAGATCTTCATTCAAGACTTGGCTTCACGTTTTTTTTTTTTTTTCGTGTGTACGTTTCTGTTCTCTCTCGCAACGTGACAGCACAGGATGCGGCGCGATGCGATGCGAAATGCACCCACGGCGCCTCCCCTTCATACGAAAGAAAGCATCATCATCGTCATCGCGACTCCGTAACACGCCGCGCCGAGATCTCCGTTCAGAACTCGCGGAGGTTGCACGCCCGTACCGTCTCTTCCAGTACCTTACCTAATGCCACTCACGACCCCCATCAAGGTGTCTGTCCCAAAAGGCCCCTTTAGGCCAAATACACACGCACCGCGGACCAACCTTTCAAGCGCCCTTCGAGCGCCGTCAGTCACGGGGTTTCAGCTCGTCTAGGAACGTCGGCAATTTACCGGCCGTACGAATAGGTACAGGCGTAACCTTGAGCGGTTCGCTATGGCGCCTTCTGTTTTTATTTATTTATTCGTACCAAAAAAGGTCCCTCGGAGAAATCGATAAAACTAATAAACCCATGAAAGGCTGAATGAAGAATACGGATAAACGTCTAATCACTGCCCACGGCCCCACGCCAAGATAGTCAAATCGCGAGGTTAATCGCGGGAGATTGCAAAGTAGCGCCGCAAAAGATAAGTAGCGCGCAGGGCCCTTTCTGCTCGGAAGGTTTCCGGTGCACAAGGCGGAAAGCACGGAAGGGCCAAGAGTCAGTCAGTCCGAATCGCTTGGTTCGAAGACTGGCTGGGTAGAGTTTATCGTGCATCCGGATGAGGCAGGAGATGCGTTTTCACAAAGGAACAGAGAGAGTGTACGAGTTTGACTGAATTGCTTCATGTGGTTTCTTGTTCATAGTCGCATTATCACTACAAGTGTTTCTCGACTGGTATCTGCAATGCATTTCCTGAATTCCCAATGCTCCACCGCTTTTTGAATGCTGCCCGTAAAAAAAAAAAAAACCCCCACAGAGGGTATTGTGATACAGTGATCCGTCTCAATATCCTTTCGTCTTCCGTTTGTAACGCCAGTTTGCAGTACTTTTTTTGGTGTCGCTGCGCGGGAATAAAATCCAAAAAGCCAATAAACCCCAAAAGAGGACACGAGGATTGTGCCCCGTCGAAGCCCCATCAGCGCTCATGATGCCATTCCCATACCGCTCCCCCCATTCCCTTTGCCCCGCCATGAAAAATTGCAGAGGGAAAAAAAAAAAAAAAAAAAGGCACACAAATATTGGTTGTTGTCAAAACAGTGGTGAGAAAAATAGCGCTCATGCGCGTCGACGTCAGCGGCTTCCGACGGTTGCCCAATGGGACAGCTGCGTGTGCCGCTAGAGACGTTGTCGGGCGGGAACAGGACCCCTATGATTCCCCAATGACGTCCGCATCGTCGACATGTGCGTTTGTGGCTCCCCCCCCTCCATCCCCTCCAATCCCTCCTCGACTGGCCCAGAGACTGTGGCAGCAGTGAGGGGAATCAGGGGAACGTGAAGGAGGGGGATCCCTTGGGGATGAAAGACATCATGCACGATGATGTCTTGCTCCCGTCGCATAAGGCGCTAGCACGATAGTGCCAACGCTTTTTGTTGTTGTAGCGAGTGTGGAATGAAGGGACCCCTGGGGACAGAGAATAAAGTCTCGTAGCGCGCAAATGTCGGCAAATGGAATGCATGTCGTTCGCGAGGAAAAGGCGCGAAGCTCGTATCTTGGGATGAAAGACGAGGCCCCTCCCTCCCCGTCGCTGACTGAATGTGGACAGCCGAGGAAGGCGCAGTGCGTGCGTTGGTTCGGAATGGAATGCCCAGCTGCAAACAGCGAGCACAAGAGCGCTGAGACTGCTGCCTGGGCCACCAGGGCACGGGTACGTGCCTGGGGTTTTTGCCCAATGGCTGGCCATCCCTTGTCTGCCGAGACCAAGTGCGGCCAATGAGATGTCGAAGAAAGGAGATCTGGTGGATCCCCGTTGCGCCCAATGGGAGATCCCGGACCGGGGATGACTAACCCATTGGGCAACGAGACGAAGAAGTGAAGATAGATGGCTCTGCCGAAGAAGAGAAGAAGAGAAAAATATTCCATGGGGCGTTCGGGCGTTTGTCCAGGATGCAAACCCAAACTCAGCCACGGTTGGGCAGGTAAGCCAACCGCCCGACGAGCGACGAGATGTCCTCTCAGCCAAACATCTCATGCGAGATTGAAAGGCGAGAGTCATCTGCAGTGGAGCCAGATCATGTCAGGCCATGACACCGTCGTCTTCTAGGCAGGTTGATTGGCTGTCATCCACGGGTAGTGGGAGAGAGAGCCAAGTGCCCCACCGGTAGTCCTGTCGGCGCCGAGTCGGCGTCCAAGTGCGGGCCCTGTTCATCTGGAGATGGCCGGGGCAGACTCAGAACACAGACGACGAAAGAGGCGCCAGGCACGGGACTGCGTTGTGCTGTTGGTTGGTTGTTGACGCCTTGTCTGCTGGGGCCGTTGTTGACGCCTGTTGTTGGTTGGTAGGCAGTGTGATGCAATTTAATGGCATGTGTTTGTTGGCTGTTGCTTGACTGCCCAAAGTGCGGTGCCTGTCTTGGGGTTCGTGTTCGTGGGGCCCGTGGTGGGTTTGTTTCATCGTGGACGGGTTGACCCTGTGGCGGTATTCGAAGCGAGGTCGAGAAGACTCCAAAGAGCGAACACAGACAAAGCGGGTCAAAGTGAACCCCACCGGCCTGAATGATCGAATTGGAAGCCATCTTCTTTCTCGTCTTCTTTTTTGCTTCCCTCAAGCCGTTCCAATTGCCGCCCTGAATGCGGAAGAATCGAATGAATGATGAGTCGGCTGGATGATAGGGCCCTGACGCAAGACCCCCGAGGTGCCGCAACGTGCCGCCGTGCAGGTGATCGGCGGCCCTCAGAAGGACAAGACGGCCCCGCCGACAGCGTTCGCTCCCATTCCGCGGAGCCTTAGTGTAAGCTCAAATGCGGCCTGGGATCGCCGGCCTACTGCTGATCCTGGGGTCCTGGAGTAGAGGGTCTCACTCTGTTGCTCCCTTATCTGAGGTAGAGAAGGGGGCTGTTGCAGAGTCAAGAGACACACTGCCAGGCTGAGTAAGACTGAAGTCATACCCTAGGCCAAGTCGTGACCACCAATGGTCGTCGAGACAGCCTTCGCATGGCGTCCCTGGTCATTGGTGCTGTGTTTGATGGTCTAGCCCGTCTTGCATCTGGAATATGCTGCAGGCAGTTGAGGCCTAGGCCATCGTCGGTAGTTGGTGTTGTTGTTGTGTTGTTTGTTGAAGTCGTCGTCATTCCGTCACCCGTTCACCCAGCCAGGCTGGCTTCACTCATTTGTAACCGACCATCTTGGCACAGCGTTCGCAGTAGTACAGGTTGTGCGCGATGCGGACCATGCCGGTTGAGCTGGAGTCGTCGGTGGAGGTGGCCTCGACGGACCTCGCGCAGCGCAGGCAGCGGAGGACCTCGACGGAGGCAATCGGTCTGGCGACGGAGTCCATGCTTTGTCTGTAGGAGGAGGACGCGGAAGAGAGGTCGGAGTCGGAGGAGGACGAGGAGCTGTAGTGGATCTTGGCAGGTCTTGAGCTGGAAGGCATATTGTGTTGTTTGGTGGGATGTAGTAGTAGATGCTGTTGTCCTTGGTTGTTGGCACGTTCAGTGTACCCTTGGTGAAGTTGTATGTTGGAGTTGGCTTGGTGTCAAAGTCCAGAGTTGGGTGGGAAGCGAGGTCAGTGTAAGTGGTTGTGGGAAGGCTTGATGATATATAGGTAGAGTAGCCTGGGAAGGATAAGAAGAAGTGTGGTGCACAACCCAAGAGGGGGGTGGGTAGGCAGGGGGGGAGGGTAGCTTAAGAAGAAAAAAGGAGTGAAAATGAGGACCAGGGTGAGGTGTCTGGTCTGTCAGAGGGCGTGCGAGTGCTCTTCCTCGGGGTGTGTGGGATCGACAGAAGACCAGATGGATGAAGGGCAAGCGTCAAAAATTGTGCAAGAACCGCGGAGACTCTTCTTCTGTCTGTCGGACACGGAGGTGACTGAGCGACCGCTGTCTTGCTGCTGCCGACACTTCCAGAGAGAGAGTGTTTTTTTTGTGCAAGCCCGTGCTTGGGGGAGATGGGAGATGGTGCAGACGCCCAGCTTGACAAGGGTGCGTAGGTGTCTCTGCTGTCCAGCCCAGCCTCAGTCAGAAGACAAGACAGGGAACCGGGGGAGTGTGCAACGTCAGGCACAAGACTGCGCAGAGGGCAGAAGCCAAGCCCAGCCAAGCCGAGGGATGGGGCGTGGAGAGGGGTGTGCGGTGCAGATGCAGAGGGCGTGTGCGAGTTTGTGCAGAGGCAGACAGACGGTGTTGATGTTGCTGCAAAGCTTTAGCGATATGGTGTGGGTGGGGGAGGACGACGACGGTCGATGAGCAGACGGACGGTCGGAGATGGTCGAGACGGTCGAGGCCGAGTGTGGAGACGGTGGTGGTGTGGTAACGGAGGGGTGTGCACCGTAAAGTTGACGTCGGTTAAGGTTCCTGGTGGCCTCGCGTTAGTCCATGCTGCATTTATTACGGTATATGCATGCCGCTGCATATGCATAAAATGAAGGGGTGTGGGAGCATGCGTAAAAAGGGGGAGGAGGCCTCGTACGATGAGTGAATTCGCTCTACCGGGGCGCGAATACAAGTTCAGCTGGATAGGGGGGGCGTGTGCAGCTTGGCTACAGCACAGTTGTGACGGCAGTGTCGAAGCAGGACGACGACGACGCAAAGAGGAGGTTGATATTGGTTGGTTGTGGTGATTTCGACTCAAGGGCTTCTTAGTCGGACTAGCCTTGGGCAGCGCTGCGGATGGCAGGTTCGTACGGTAGGTGGTCAATCCCAAGGTAATTTGGCCGGCTCTTTGGGTTTCGATAGCTTTTTGAGGCCTGCTCTTCGTACTTTCGCTTATGTGTGTGCTCGTTTTCTGAGGCCTGCTCGCTTCCGCACTGCGCAAGCGTATATCCTTCGAGGATAAGTTAGGTTCTTTCTGGAGGTCCCTTGCTGAGGTTGTTCTTCAAGCGGACACTCGGTGTGTTTACGTTCCAGCCAGTGGGGAGCTTATTGAAGCAAACGAGCCAGTCGCGGACGGCGAAGAAGAAAAGAAATGTTTCGATGGGCTCAACAAAGGATGCGTTTCCTAGAACGGGGTGTCACGGCAGATGGACGATGGGGTGAGGGGGGGCTTCGGGGAGTTTTAATACATGGGCGGATTCAGGGTCCAAACGGACGATAATATGATCAATCAGACTTCTAGACCTATTTCTGATCTCCATTCCCATATTGGCGTCGCAACGCTTGATCGCATCCATGGAGGCTCAACCCATCGCCGATGCCAGGATGCCCAGGGGGCGACCCCAAGACACAGCCAGACAGCTCATCAGTCCGAGACGCTGGTAGACAGTGGCTTGATTGCGCATCTCGATTACAGGACTTCTGGGGGACCGAGGCGAGACGAGGCGAAGAGAGGGGTTCAAGGGGATTTGATGGAGCTTCAAGCATAGCGTACAATACAGACACAAAACGGCGGAGCTAGCAAAGAGGAACTTGTGGCGCCGAATTAACCAGCTGGGTCCCTCCATCTTTCGACTTCTCATTCATCAACACGGGGAGGGGGAGCCACACGGCCGCGAAGCGATGTCGACGCCGGCCGTCTTACGTGGAATGTTGGCGTCTCATAGGGAGGCCGCGCGGGGAGAAGTGGGTTTATTTGGGTTGGACGGCTCTTTCGCTTTACCTTTGACAAAGCAAGGGGGATCGAACGGCAATGCTTCGTACATACGAGCCTCTTCACTCGAGGCATGTTGAAAATAGAGCACGAGGTTGAAGGTTTCACGTTGACCGTGTATGCCAATATGCAAGCCCATGGCCAATTCCCCGGCTGCCTGGGGTCGGAATGGGAATCTGGTGAAATCCGAGTCACCAACGACTCGCCACCAACACGCGATATGAATGGCCACAATCCGCGGAAAGACACACGTACACACACCTTCACGCTTAGAAGAGAGCTTAGAAGTCGCAATGAGGCACGAGATGGTGGGAGGAGGAAGCCAAGTCTCCTGACGGGGAGCACCCCGGATCGCCGACGGATCCCCCCCTTGTGGACTACCGTCTCGACTCCCCTCAGACCTCTGGAGACGTTCGCAATCCTTTGATCAGAATAACCTGCGACTGACAGAATTGGGTCGCGCCGACATGAACGTCTGGGATTGATGCGCCCATTACTACTGGGGACCGTCTGCACGAAAGCCACATGGGTAATACGGCATATCAACCTCAGGAACAGGTGGGAAACTTTCTAACGGAGAGTAAATTACAATGGGGTACGGGATATGGAGAAAAAAACGCGCGCATGCTGCAGCATTGCAGAGTGAGAGTCCACGCACGCACCACGCCCAAAACGTTGGCCTTTTTCGAAACCCCGTGCATTGCGCATCCACAGGACGGGAACGTCCTCAAACTCTGAGTGGCCTTGGGACGGACGGAGGGCCCGAACCATGCGACTCTGGGAGGGAATTGCATGTTGCCGTAAACTACCGCTGTAAGGGTCCTGGGTCGACCGGTCAAAGGAGACGTCGGCCTCCATTGGAGAGCAAAAGGCATTGGGAGGGGGCCATCGAGGTGTGATAGTGATACCTGTCCCCGTGGTTGATATCAGCTGGGACTATCCCTCCGGGACATGGTTTGACAAGAGCTGCTGCGGACGAGCACCACCAACCGCAGCGGAAAGAAATACGGGTTGCGCCACGCATTGTGCCTCTATTCCTTACTGCCGCCATCCTTTCCCCCCATCAACATGGCCCCCCTCATCCCGAAGGCTATGTTGAAGGATGGAGGACTGTTCGATTCGGGGTCCTAGAGCTTTCCACCGACTCCATATCCCGGCGTTCCGGGGAGGGTCTGCTTCTCGGCGAACCGACGGCACCATCGCTGTCGTTGCGCGTGCGAGAGGGACCCGGGGTCGGGGAATTTGTTTGGCGTACAGGCGGTGCTGTCTCTTGTATATTCGAACTGGGGACCGACGGGCCAACGAGAGAGCCGTGGCCCCCAATGATCGGGAGCAGAGACCAACACCAAAGATAGGGCAGGACCGCAGCTAGGTGAAGTATCAATGGGAGAGGAGAAGAAGAAGGAAAGCATTGGCCAACTCTTCATCAATCTGCGTTTGCCGCAGAGCTATTTTCTCCTCTCGTCGTTTTGTTTCTGTAGCTATTTTCCCACCCCCATCATGCCATGCCAATGCCAATGCTGGGGGAGGCGCGGCACAGGGCTGAGAGGGATTAATCTGAGTGAGGGAGTAAGAGAAACATTTCATTTTGATGCAGAGAGTTTAGCGAAAACCCGCCGCGGCCTCGCACGCTGCTGAGAGTTCTCAGCCTGAGACTGCATGTAATTTCTGATCCATCGTGAGAAGGAACGGCGGCGCCCAGAGAACGGCCGTTGGGAGGATTCCGCCGAGATTTGACTCGGGCTCGGGGGGACGGGAAGAAAGGCGCTGCGCGCTCGCGCGCCGCGGCGCACCCGTCAACTTCGAAATTTCAAAACCCTAAAAATGGGAACTCTATCAAGCCAAGAACTCAACATGAACGTCTAGACCACCATGGTTGTCTAGGCAGACAACAGATTGAACAGACACAAACCTCCGCCCAGCAGTGCCTTCGAGACACCAGACACACAGCAACCAACAGCCAACAGACTTTGTGTGACATCCAACGAACAAGTCATTCCATTGGAAGGCAAAAGCAAAAGCCCCAGCCCCCTACCAGTCCGCTCCATCCGTCAGAAGGCCACGGGATGCGAATTGCGATTCTTTCTCGCATCGTGACTTTTTCTCGTTTCCCATCCCAGATGTGCCGCGCATGGCATTCTCCGATTTCCAATCAGCCCCCCAAAACCCTTCTTCTTTCCCATGTCAACAAAGCGACCTCTTCGCGATGGCGCCCCAGCTAGAGGCAGAAACTCTATTACCCCTCTTCTAGCACCCTTCCTCGGCCTTCCCTCGCCGTCTTCTCTTTCTTTCTTGTCCTCTTGCAGGTAAACATCTCGACTCAGGGTCGTCTGCTTTTGCCTTTTCCCGGCGAATTATTAATCTCGGCAGCTACTGCAGATGAAGCCATCTGTGCGCCTATACCTTAGGTTATACTATCCATCAACATATACACCACACAGTCTTGAGACGGCAGTTCCCCCCCTCAAGAGCTTCAAGCCACAGCGTCTCGTGGTTGGTCAATGCAGTACTGCTCCAAACCCTTCTCTTCAAAAGTTCGCCTCTGTTTTGCAGTTTAACCGGCCAAGACGAGAAGGTGGCTGCTGCAGTGGCTCACCACCTCAGCTCACCTCACCCACCGTCTATGCAACTAGCCGTCATAGTACGAGCGGCCTCGGCAGCGACGACGGCGAAGAGCGAGAGACGGACGGGATTACCGGCTGTTACGGAGTCAACCACATGGCGACCCAGGAGCTGCCGTAGGGGGAGAATGGAAAACTGTCCGAATACGGTATGGCTTCTGATGACTCCCGCAAACTCTCGATCTTTGCGCTGCGTCTCGCGACCCACCCTGGTCGATCCCGCCACCTCTTTGTCGATGTCCAAACCAGGATCCCGTTTTCTTCAGCTCTACGTTTTCTGGATGGTGGTGTACGGCGCATGTCCCTGAGTGGTCGCGTGTCTTCCGTCAGAAGCCTGATGTTTCTCACCGTCCCAACTCTCTTTTCGACATGTATCCAATGGAATTATGCAAGCTGTCTTGTCAGTTTGAGCGACTTCCATAGGGCAGAGACTAGCGCGGGGGAGGGGGAACGGCGGACATTCCATTCCACCTAGTGTTGACGGTGTGTGTATCGTGTGTGCGTATGCGAGTAAAGAGGTGTCACCTCGCGTCTTCGCGCTCTTGACTGATACGTGCATGCTTCGCTCCCAAGAAACCACCAAGAAGCTCAGCCAACCACCACCACGTAACCTCACCCAAGGAGCCTTTCCTGGCGCCGAGCATTCTCTCGTTGGTGCCCTCTAGCTCTTTGCACAACGCACGCAAAGCTATAAGCTATGCACTATGCGCGACGTGTTACCGGGAAGAATGCGCAAGAGACTAGAAACAGACAGGACAGCGTAACTCCGCATCGTTCATCAGGTGTTTCCATCGGCCATCTCGCATGGCATCGTCGTGTTCGAGACGGGAACATCACGCATCGATGCTACTTCCCAACCCCTCACGTCGCGAAAGACCATCAATTCCCCCCGTTAGCCCGTCCCGTTATCAACTGATACTCACGAGAGACATGGGGCTGGTTTCTGTGGTGGTCTAATCAAACAGCCCGCTTGTTCCTCAATCCCGTCCGGGGGACAGGCAGAAAAATTGCCCAAAGTGAAATGCCATGCAGAAAAGGATACAACCAAAAGACCACGCAAGCCCTGTCGCGCTGCCGAACGCCTTCGCCTCCAGACTTTTTACGTGTATCCGTATCACAAAAATGACAATAACCCTTGCGCAATGCACCAAACCTCGTCCATTCTCCAGATAATCTCACCATCAGAAACGCGCCCGTGGCTGTGGCTGCAGCAAGCCATGCCCGCGGCCCTTGGCCCTTGGCCCTTGTTACTCACTCACCCCCGTTGCGCGTCTGTACACATATCGTTAGCACTAGCAGCTGTTTAGCGCAAAACCTCAGCCTGCCCCCTTCTCTGATCCTGCCGTGCCGAAGTTGCTGATGTGGACATGATATGATAAGCACGGCAGCGGGAACAACGCGCAGGCTGCAGAATGCGCGTGTGCGGGCGGAACGCCAGTGTTACTGTTTTGCTCGCTAATACAGCACCAGGCTGCATCGAAACAGTCATGCCTTCTCGGCAGGCAGACTGTTTTGTCAGCGTTCGAGGGTTTCGTCCGCCGGAATTAACCACGGATACACAAGACAGGAGTTCCAATTCCTCAGGGTGATGAATCTCAACTCCGTAAGCGTCGCGTGTGTGGTGCGAACACGGCACCGTCGGGGTTGAAGCGTGAGGTTTATCTCCTATCCCCCAGCTCCCCCAATGCTCGCACCCGGATACCCGTTCAAGTGCGAGGTGCCCGTCTTTGTGTGTGCCCCATTAAGTCCGCCCGCGCCGAGGATGCCGTTCCGTGTGGTGCAGAGCTGCGGCCCCGAACCTCCTCGTCCTCCTTTCTCGCATTCGGTCAACCGGGCATTGTACTACGTGCATAAACCCCGCGACCTCCACGTTCCCCGTCAGTCCCAATAACTAACTCGATTACAGCAGACACAAGACCTCTCTCCGACTCTCTGTCCGCGGGATCCCCACACACGCCCTTCTCTCACCCCTCTCATAGGGCAAAGGCTTGGACCCCTCGGGGTCGTCTCATGCCAGCACTGTTTTGCGCAGAGGAACTGACATTGGCAGTGACTTGAGACAGCCCAGCCAATCATCAGCGCGGATCGAGCGTTCGGGCTCGGCACGGCCTGACGGACTCGTCAATAATTTGACTCATTAGTAAAGAAGAGGAAGGACCCTTGCGGGAAGGTAAAATTATACAATTATCAGATAATCCGTGTGTCAAGGCTGTCAGTGTCTCGCCTTTTCTTCCTCTTTGTCTAAGCGGCCACGGGGTCTTGGGCTGCCTCTGCCGCGTCTTAGTGCGTGTGTGTTGTGTGTGAGTAGACTGTGAGAGACGCTACTGCGAAAGCCATCGTCGAGCGGGAATGGGGGGGTGGATGAGGGGTGGAGGGGCAGACTCACGCTGCCCATCGAGTTCCCTGTCAGGTATCGACCATTTCGCCGAGGCATCGTGATCAGACGAAGAATCCCATCCCGCCAGCTAACCGAACACCCTAATTCCCCCACCGCGGTTCACCATCGATTATTGATATCGTTGTCGTTGTCCTCCCTCGGGACCAAGATGAGATCCAGATCCAGAGCAAGGCTTCTGCTTCCCTTCAGTGACGACCGGTGGGTAACTAGACACCTTCTTCTCCGGTCCGTCGGAGTGTTGTCTTGGCCCTCGAGCGCTGTTCTGCGTCTCTAGACGGATGCCGGACAACATAGCACACCTTTCGGTTCGTCGTCGCGAGCGCATTCGCATCGTCGACGTAAGTAAATACATCGCCGATGAGGGGGCGAATTATACAGAAACGCGACGTTCTCACATCGCCACATCGACCCACGGACGCGACTATTGGGTGGGATGTGCAATGGTGATTGGCATCCCACTTTGCCTTAATCGTTGCCTTCTGCCCGCATCGAACAATTCCATCAGTTCTTACAAAGACAGCTGCCAATCACACCAACTTGATCGGCATTATCAAGCCTTACCCGTTGCAAGCCCCCATCGGTCGCACATCCGCTCCCAGCAGCTAGGTAACTGTGTGGGGATGATTTTGCCCATTGTTCAGGTTCAGGTTCGCCTATGCAATGCGCGCCGCTCGGGAAGACGAAAAGAGCAACATCAGCCGTGTATCACATGAGGTGTCGACGCGGCAGCAGGTGACCCTCGCGCGCGTGTGCACAACCAGTTGATGATACGCTTAGACGGCTGCCAAGGCGTGGTGTTTCTCGGACTGAATCTCAATGTTGTGGCATGGTTCAAAGGGCCGTTTGGCAATGTCTTCGTGAATATGACCCCAACTAACGAATCACCTTACTGCAAGCCAAGGCTCTCCCCATCTCCATTCTCCAACGCGTTATTTGAGTCATCCCTGAGCTGATAATGGCCGGTCACAATGCTGTCTCGCGACATCACGATGTCGAAAGACGCCAAGGGTCTCTGCACAACGCACTCGGGAGACTGTAGGCGTGTCGTGTCGTCGCACAGGGTCTCTAATACCAAGACAAGCCTCTTCCGGCGCCGTCGCGGGAGTGCGGCAGCATGCAGATTCTCGTCCCCGGAGCTGGCTGACTGACAGACAGGTCCCGCCCGCGTTTCTTCTTTCGCACATCGACAATCGACACCAGCATCGACGGCCGACATCGACAATCGCACAATTCGACAGGCGGCGTCCGGTGAGTCTCTAGAACAGCGTCTCAGCGCGATCTCTTCATCTGTATTTCCTCAATCTACACTCCCCCTTTTCTTCTCGGGTTCATCGTCCGCGCCAAAACCCGCTTCATGCTTGTCATCGAAACGAAACGCGATCGAAACGCATGCTGGTGGTTATCCCGTACCTGTTCCATCTGCCGCTTGTGCTCGCTTGCGCGTGCCATGTGCCCCTTGGCCTTGTTCCCAACTCTCCGGATCTCGATGACATGCCAATGTTTTCCAGTTTTCTTCTCCTTCGCCGTCTCGATCGATGGCCCTTTTTTCACAATCCCATTGGCAAAGTTTTTCTTCGTATCCCATCTCCGTCCGCTCCATCGGCCACCCTTGCCGTTCACCCACGCACAATTCTCTCTCCTTGGCTTTGTCTGTTTTCTGCTAGCCCTCGGGCGCTAAGCTCATGATTCCATTGCATCCCTTGGAGGAGGACATCGTGTCCTTCCCCGATTCGCATGCAACTATCGCGTACATCGCACTCACGCTTCCAACCGTGCACCTGACATTGATCCGGTTAGTTTGCGATCGCGATCATAGACGCCGATGCTAGGCATCGATATTGTGCCCGCTATTGGCCAACGGTGCACAGTGCTGCCGTACTATCTTCACCCAATAATCTTTCTTTCAACGGCTCACCGTCTCATGTTTTGGTGCGTCCGTCGTCTGTCCGCACCGGCTCTGCGGCGTTGCTGTCAGGCGTCCCGATGATGAGTGTCTCTCGATTCTTCATCGTCGATGGGAAAGCTGTCTTTTCTTAGGGTCGATGACAGCCCATTCATTCCATTCGGCTCAGATTCCAACTGGATACCGAGCCACCTTTTTCCTCGTTCGCAGCCTGCGCCGCGTCCCTCGGGGATCCTCTTCGGCGAAGGACCTTTTCCTCGCCATCGAAGATTCGACTCTCGCCTCCCTACCCACAGTTTTACCCCCGAGGGCGTTCTCCAGCACCTGGGCCGTGCCGTGAGCTCCATTTTGACATCGCCGATCCTCCCCTCATTTCAGCGAAAGGCCGTCAGCCCGCCCGGCGCAGGATCCTTGCAGGGAGAAGGGGGGTGCTCGGGGAGGAGCAGCAGCTGGTTGGTTCACCAAAGCCAAGCTTCTGCTCGGAGGACCCAGTGGACATTTCGCGCTGGGGACACCCGTGCTGATCAGTATTGCCCTGGTGAGGAGTCATCGCTGATGGTTCCGCTGGAAATGCCACCTCACCGAGTCTAGACCGTCGTCGAACCAGGCTGGGATCTGGGGGGGCAGGCTGTCAGGTTCCTGGCAATTGGGTACTGTCCCCCAAACCGTTCTCCGCATTTCATTGTGTCGAGGAGCGAAGGTTTATGGGTGCAGATGCAGACTCTCTGCCCTGCGGCTCTCGTGGGTTTCTCCCCCTCTCTCATTCACCCTCTTCTGTTGCCTGCTCCTTCAGTCCTAGGCTGAGTGGAACCAACAGAGTCGTCTTGCTGGGGGCATGGCCAGCGTTCCGTTGGCAGTTCAACCGACGCACACTCTCTAACACACTCACCTTGTTTCCAGTCGCAGTGTAACCATACGAATGAGTCTCGAGCCAGTCGCTCCTTCCGTTTGATATGGTGCCATTACTCGGGTCTTGGCTGGACGTGACAGGCCATGAGGGCAAAAAGAAGCCGTGAGTTAAATGGTTAGACCACACTCTCTTTTCTCAGCTGACTCGACTCTTTTCCAATCATCGTGAGAGTCAGTCGAGGGTGCCTGTCCCGTCGACTGCCATCTGAAGGCAGAGTTTGCCGTGTTCCGAAGGCCTCGCTCTGCCTTAGTCAAAGGGAACGTTATTTCTCGTGTTGTTCAGAGTCTCTGAATGGCTGATGACGGAGAGTTCACGGCACGCCTGAAGGCACGCCGAAATCTTGAGGCTTTTTTTTTTTTTACCCAGAAAAGAAACCATGTCTCGTCGAGAAGGCCGCCCCCCCTCTTACTATGCGGCATATGCCTCTTTTCCCTTGGGGTGTGCCAATATCTTCATGCAACGCAATTTCATGTCGTCCTGCCTTTAACCACACAGCGCGCTAGTCGCGCCTGATCGTCCACCTCGATAAAGCAATATCGACCTCCAGAGAGATCCTCATTTGCCGTTACCCCCTTCTTGTTCCTTGTCCAGCAACTGCCATGGAGGGTCTCGAGCGCCGGGCTCGCTACACGCCTACCACAATCTCACGATACCTCGGAATGTCGTTCCTTTTCTCCTTCTTACACCCCCGTGATCTCCAGCTGGCATCACGGACATGCCATCCCAAAAGGGAGGAACGCTAACACTACCCGCCGAGGACGACCGGGGGTTCGATTGGGGGAACCGGAAGTGATGTTCGGGGTCTAGAAGCCGTCGACGGGATGGCATGCGACGCCAATGTACGATGATGAAAGTGCCTGCATGATTGACCGCCAGGGAATGGGATTAGGCTCTCCCGATCGATGACCTTGGTTTGATCCTTGTGAATCTGGATTTTGGGTGGTTGTCGCCATCTCCAGGGATGACGATGGGGGTGCAGCCGTGACAGACGCGTATCGCCAAGGTGCGTCCCAACAGCAGGAGGTTGTCGTGCGATGGCATGCGAGTCGGATCAGCCCTCGGCGCACGGAGAAACACGGCTGAGTGGGACTTTGTCAATCCTTCAGTAGATACAAGTGAGATGGCGATGAGGGTGCGTTCCTCGACTTCAATCCTGTAGTCAATATTCTCACGGCGTGCGAGAGACGTCGTCGCGCCGTTGAGGCTATACTACGGCTCGGCACACGGCGTCGCTAAGGCTGGCTGAGACCCTTGGGACTAAAGCACGCCCGCCGTAGTGCAAAGTACCTGTATGCGAGATGATATACCGGATAAAGTACAGCGTGACTTCGCTTGGGGAAAAACGGTAGCCGGCCGTACGTACACCGTGATGGCAACGGCGTCTCCTGAGAAGGGGTGACAGGCTGTCAGTTTCCGCCCCAAGAGATCGACGGGCGTCGCCAAGAGCTCACCGCATACTCGGCTACTTCGGCCATGGTTCCATTTCTGCCGTTTGTCCAGTCGCTTCCATACAGGATGAGGGCCCGAAGGCTGAGGCTCATGATGCCGCATCCGAGGTGCCCCGTTCATTGCGGGGCCGCGGGGTGCGTCGATGTCTCGGAGAGTTTGCTCCGGTGGGCGAAGCTTCCAGCAGACGTCGGGAGAAGCGGCATTGGCTCGCTTTATGCCCGGACTCGTGTAACGGACGGCTGTTGGTTTTGGTTTGATACTTTTTGAGTAACGAGGCCGTCCGTCGTCCTCGTGTCGGCCTCCGATGATCTCGATCGGCGGTTGAGACCCTTGTTTGCGGGCGCCTTATGCAGGGCTGAGATGGTTCACGCAGGGTTTGAAGGTGTCCAGATGAAAGGTAACGTTCAGGGTAATAATATCCACCCCCTCATGTATGGAAGTAGATAGGATTGAGGATAGGAATATGTGTGGACAAGGCAGCAAGCATCCTGTGTCTCATTGCTTGAGCATGTCCCACATCGGGTATCCATTGACGTGTTATCACGAGTAGATGGACTAAGCATATTCGCATCGCGATCCGCAACTTACAAGCGGGTGAAGTCTCGAGGGACCAGTGACATTATGGGTCGAACTTCCCGCTAACCCAGTCCCTTTTATCCTAATTTTCCAAACTTACAAATGCATATATAGCTTTATCGTTCGAGTACAGATCGTGCTATAGTCAGCGAGAGGCAAAATGATATCATAATGCCGTTGGAAATGTAGCAAGAAAATTGCTAATGAGACACGTACTTCAAAAATGTATTGCTGAGTACTATGTTGAAGTATTCAAAAGCATTACTGTTTTTAAAGCATAAATGGTCCTATGCATTTGTTCTGTTGTGAACCCGATCGGTTGATGAATGGGACAAGATTGTGTACGGCAAGAAGCCAACGTTGCCTAGCGTTGCATGTCATCAGTCCGATGTGATTCTATTGACAGGTTACTCAAACTTTTTGTCAAGCCCCAGATGAGTGGTTCATACCTTCACATCTACTGAGGACTTGACCCGCTCGTAGGTAGACACCAACCGCTGCTGCATTCATGTCAGCTGACCTGCGACGACCACACCTAAAGAAGAATGTTGGTTTCCGCACGCTTCCACACAGAATAACGCAGAGAAGTATCGCGAAAATGGCCTCCATGTTACGAAAATTCTCCGTCATCTTAAAAAGCATACATACAGCATTGGAATTGATTCGCAGTTTGATTCTACGGATCGCATGAGAATCGGCCAGCTACAAAAGGACTATGATGGTCAAGGAGCACAGCCTGGGAATTATAAGAGACCGCCTATTTTTCCTGTGCTAGAGCCACTACTTTTCCTGTGATTATACTTCAACCTCTTATCGTCGTCGTCGCTTTTATCGTCGTCGTCGTCTTCTCTCGCCGTCGTCGTCTCTCGCCGTCGTCGTTTCTAGTCGTCGTCGTTTCTAGTCGTCGTCGTTTCTAGTCGTCGTTATTTATTATCGTTGTTTCTTATTATTATCCCTATTACCACTATGCTCTTTGATAGGAGTGATTAAGTACACAAGAAAGACATAATAAAATCATGTGGTCTCATTAGTAAAAGCGTTGAAAGCGTATGTAGCATGCTGCTGTCGGACAGCATATGCCTACGTAGTTAGTCTAAGTAAGTTCTCTTCTCCCCTGGATTGCGTGATAAGAGATGGCTGAGAAATAATGCTATTAAGAAAGTTGACTTCTAGGAAACTCTGATTAGTACTATACCCACCAAAGCCACATCTGATAGCCCGATGCGAAGTCCGTTTCCCGGCCTCCGGTAACTTCAGCCCCGCCATCGTCCGGCTCTGCAAGAGCCCCGCCTTCCGCATATCCACCAGCCGGCACAGGGTACCCGGACACCGGCTTCCGACAAGATCACACAGCATCAGCCACAATGGAACGCAAACAAATCTTGTACTCCAGTCAAACAGAAATCGCCAGTTGGACATGAAAGGTCTTGCAGCAGCAAATTCATTGAGGCCCCACACATTGTATCCAGGACCCACCGAGTGAAGCAACATCCACTCCGCAACGGGGCCCTAGCTGAATGAGTCACGATTGCGCTCTGGCAACCCATCTCAATTCAGAGATCTCAATCCTTGATAGTCTAGTGGTGAGGATATCGGCTTGTCATTAACACGATTCGCCGGGGACCGGGGTTCAATTCCCCGTCGAGGAGTTTCTTTTGCTTTTTGTCACAATTGCGTACTCTATATAATCCTTCGCGATCCTCTCTTCTTAGTTCTACTTTGTCCTCAAAGTCTTTTAGCACTGCTAGCACTACATGCACCCTCACGGGTTCTCAACCGCCCCCAATCTATACTTGTCAGAAAACATCGGCGCCCACATCCTCTCCATGAAGAACCCAATCTCAGGATTGCTCGAGTTCGCCTTCTCAAACTCGTCCAGCGCTTTCTGATACACAATCTTCGGAAGCCTTTGAATCGTCTCCCGCCTCACGGCAAATGTACCCCCGTGCATGGCCCGGATAGCAGGCGGTGCCGGCTGCCGACCACCCTGGTCCAGAACTGCCCGGGCGTGTACGGCGCCAGCGCCCGTCTTCTTCTGGCTCTCCGTGATCCAGAGCGCCTGCTTGGAGCTGTTCCAGTCGATCTTGGTCCAGTCCGCGACGTCGTGGAATAGGGTCGGGTTGAAGGGCGTGACGTCGTCGGCGGGGACTTGCAGCGCTTTCTCGATCATCTGGTCCGGGGTCGTGACGGCGGGCGCGAGGAGGTCGAAGGGGTCCGCCTGGGTGAAGATCATGACGTCGTCGAGTGTGTCGTAGTTTGTGGCGATGTGGAAGAGGTGGGTGTGGCCCTCGCGGCCGATGTTGGGGAGCGGGACGTAGGAGCGGAAGGAGGAGTGCTGGATCGTGTCGTTTTCCTGCGGGACGTTGCCTTTGGCGTAGATTGTGGTGAGGTTGGAATGCGGCGCCCAGGGATCGAGAGGTTCTTTGAAGCGGGCGACGACGATGCCTAGTTTCCCTGGCGCGGCCGCGGCGAGTGTCGCGAGGAGGAGGGTGAGAGTGAGGGCGACCATTGTAAGCGACGCTTGGTGATGTCGGGACTGAGGTTGGGCTGGGTTGGGTTGGGGAAAGGAGGTGAGGAAGAGATGGAGTTGGGGTGGGCATTAATGTGATGAACTCTGTGAACTTTAATCTGTGATTGTTGTTACAAGGGGGTTTGAAAGAGTTCATCCCACCGGTAAACCTTCAACGGCGGTAATGTTGCGATCCGAAGCTTGAGCCACGTAACAATCTCGGTCAAGCAAGTGTGTTGGATCGCATACCGAGGGCTTCGGATATAAGTGTTGTGGTTGAAAAAGACACCATCTTGAATATTGCGTGTGAATATCGAAATACTTCGAATAAGCATTTTGTAAAGAACTACATAGTGTAGATTTATATAACTAAGGATATATAACAGGTCTTTATTACTCTAACTACCCTCTATATATCTAACTACTTCTATTAACTATAACTAAGTTATAATAATTATATATTATTAAGTTCTTTTAATAAAGCTATATATTTTAGTAATTAGAGATATTTAACTTATAAATAATTAAGTAGTTTATTTAAATTAATATTTCTTTTAATTTATTAGAAATATTACTATATTTTAGTTTAACTATATTTTAATATATTAAAATAAATGAAGAAAAAGTATTAATATATTTAATATTTTTTTTAAGTTTTTTACTTAGAAAATATTATAGTCTTCTTACTAGCTAGAAGGCTACAGTAGAAGTAGCTAAGACTACGTATAAATAAAGTGAATAATAGTAGTCTAAATATAAATATTAATCCTAGGGTTTTATATTTTGTTATTTAGAAAAGATATATTCTTCTACTTATAAAGCTTAAACTCTTTATATATTAAACGTAAAAAGTCCCTATAAATATATAAGTAATTATATACTTAGCTAGTTTAAACTTAAAAAAGATAAAAAGGTTTATAATAAATACCTCTTTCTTAGAGATAGTTATTCTAACTATTTTCTTTTTAAACTATATACAATTAGCTTTTCTCTATTAATATCCTAACCTAACTATATTTCCTAGTAACTAACTTATTTACTCCTAGCTTATTAATTAATTAAATATAGAAAAAGAGTAACTATACTTAGTAGGGGAGGTGTTAGTATCCTTAGTTATAAAATACTTAGTTCTTATTTTCTAAACTTTAGTAATAGTAGTATAAAAAGCAGTAATCTTATTATAAAGTATAATAACCTCTATATTTTTAACTTTATTAATAGTAGTATAAATTTTATTAACTATAGCTTATTTAGTGTTTTATAGAGTGCTTAACCTGTATAAGCAGGTATTGTAGTTCACCTTATATAGTATATTATAATACTCTAGACTTAATAATAGTACTTTAACCTATACCTGATCTTAATAAAGTAAACAAATAAAATCCTATATTATAACTAGTTATTAATACTTAGCTTAACTTATCCCTAGCTCTAGCTATACAGAAGAGAGTAAGTAAGTAAGTAGTAAAATATACTAGCGAGAGCGTTATCTATAATGCTATTATTAGCTACTTAGTAATAGCTTAAACTTATACTTAAAAGTATAAACTTAATAGTATAACTTTTTACTATTATAGCTAGAAGGGTTATTATAGCTAAAAAGGTTATCGTAGCTATAGGTATAAAAGCTTAACTACTACTTTAAATAAAGCCTCGAAGCTTCAAGCCTATTCCTTATATCCTCTTTCACAATACGTTTCCCTTTCTTTAAATATATATATAAGTTAAGTAAAGCCGACTTAGATAACTTAATCTATAAAACTAAGATTAAAGATATTAAAGGCTCTAAGTATATTAACCTTACTTATACTAATAAGATAACTTTTCTCGAGTTTACTTAGCTATACTTAGTTAAAGCTATAACTAAAGAAGATAATAAATAGTAGCTATAAAGCTTTAAGATTAATATAGATATAGTCGAGGCTAGTGATAGCGATCTTAATACCTATAATTACTTTATAGGCTTCTTTGAGATAGCTAAGGCGGCCTGAAAGGTTAGTATATCGGGAAGGGCGAATGTATTAAGAGTATAGCTAACGGTAGTAGGGCTCTTCGTCGAGACTACGCGGTAGGGCGGAAGACGTTATGACGCAGACTTCCGAACGGTAGAGGAGAGAAAGACGGGCGCGAACTGAATATAGCGTGGGAGATAGAGGAGACTAACGAAGATAGAGGCGGCTAGAGGAAGGCAGTTGACTTGGCTCGTTATAATGGTCGAAGTCTGACGGAAGAGCGTGGAGGCGAAGAAGAAGTCTGAGTCTGAAAGTCACGTAACCCGAAGGTCGTTAGCAGTGGGCGGGGGGACTAGCCTAGCTTTTACAGCTAATACCAGTCAAATCTTATAATATTAGGCTAGCGGCCTATAGCTTATTTAGTTATAAAGTTAAATTTAAACTTAATAATATAAGAAGAAAGCTTATTAATAGTAGTAATATTAATGCTTTTAGTAATAGAAGCTATATTATTAGTAATAGATATAGCTTAGCTAGTAATACTCTTAACTTTTTTAAGATAGAGAAAAAATTTATTTTAGAGACTATTAATAAGAGTTCTAATATATTAGTAAGCTTTTATAAAGTTTTTATAAGTATAAGTATTAATAGTAATAATAATATTAATATAGATAAAAAAGTAATTAATATAAAGTTAAAGTAATTAACCTTAATAAAATAGTTTATAATAGTATTAGCTTTATTATATTTACTAATAAAGTAAGTAGTAAGAACTATAATATAGCTAGAGAAATAGTTATTTTATAATTTCTTAAGATTATTATTAATATCTTTATCTTAGTTTTTAGTAGTAATACTAATAATAATATTAAACTCCTTAAAAGTATACTTAAGTATATTCTAAATATAGTAAATAAAAGTATTAAATAAAGTATTACTTATATTATTAATAGTATTAATAATAGCTTCTAGCCAGCTACTGTGATTTTTACCTGGAACCTGTACTGTAACGACCTCTGACTTGCCTTTTCAGCTAATAGCTTACTAGTTATATGATCTTAGCTTTAGCCCTATCCCCCCCCCTACGCGCGTTAATATATGCTATTTTTAATAATTTTATTACTTATAATATTACTTTAATAATAATTTCATAACTTTAACTAGGTTTAATTATTATAGACTTTCTTCTACTTTTTAACTTATTTTCTGACTTTTACTTATACCTTCTATTAACTTAGCTGTTTTTTCTGCTACTTACCTGGAATTCTATAGTTATTAGTAACGCTTACTATATTATTTAGCTAGGTTAGCTTACTAGCTATACTGCCCTATTAAGGATATTATTAAAATAGGTATAATAGCTAGGATTAGTAGTGAATATAGCTATATTACTTAGCTGAAGTATATAGGTACTTCCTACAGCTTTACTACTAATATTAGCTTTTAGAACTGTGAAGTATAACCTAGCTATAACTAACTAGTCTTCAGGGCTTTATAGGTTAAAAGGTATTATTTTGCTAATTATAGTAAATCTAGCTCTATAGTTAGTATTAATCTTAGTATCTTAGGGTATACTTTAGGTAAAGCTTTATAGTATAAAGCCCTATAAATTAGGTAAGATAGAATATATTATAAAGAAATCTAAGTAGTTTTCTTGATAAGGAATAGGCTTAAGGCTTAGTGTAAGTAGTATCTTAAGTATATAGCTAAGATAAGCTTTTCTGTGGCTAAAAACCTTATAAAGCTATCTCTGTGTAAGTTATATAGATAAAGCTATTAACCTTACTAGTAACGAAGCTATTATTAATAAGGCTAATAGCTGTAATAGTATAGTAGCTATAGTTAGGGTTAGCGTAGGTAGTTATTCTAGACCTCTAAGTATATATACTGCGAAGCTACTAGACTAGGTACTAACTGAGGTGCTTTTACTACTTTTTACTTTACTGTGAAAACCTCTACTAAGTAGGCTTAAAACTTCCTTAACATAGTATTAATAATAAAGTAGACTTCTTTAAAAAGAATATTATTAAAATAGTTAGTAAAAATAGTAATAATATAATTCTTTATAGTAGTAATTAACTTATTATACTTAAACTTCTAGGTAACTAAGAGTATTTTCTTTTTATAAAAGGATTTATTCTTAAAAGCTTTTTTAGAAGTAGTTTTTTTCTTTTTTAAAAAAGTCCTAAGCTCCTTATTACTCTTAATATTAAAGATATTATTATTAATATTATCCTCTTTATTACTATTATTAGCTTTAGTAGTAATCTTAGTAGTAGCTTTAGTAATAGCTTTCTTAGTAGCTTTTTTAGTTTTATATACTTTCTTATAGTTTTTATAGAAAAGCTTAGAGCTAATAATATTAATAATAATAATAGGACTTTTAGTAGAAATAGTAGAAAACTTATTATTATTAGTAGAAAGAATACTTTTACTAGCTACTTTATTAAGCTTAAAGCTAGTAGTATATTTTATTAATAGTATTATTATTCTAAAGGTTAATAAGAGTAAATAATTAAGAGATATCTATTTAGTATATAATCTTAAGGTTACTAAGGTCTATACTAGTGTAGTTAGCAATATAGATAATACTAGAAGTATAGTAGTTAACTATATTATTAGTAATATCCTTAGATATTTTAATACTAGTTATCTCTTCACTAGTATTAATATTAGCAGTATAATTACTACTTTTAAAGTTTATAGCTTTAATTTTATAGCTATATTAGTAGTAATAAATTTTAGTAATATAGTTATTTATAATAATTTATGTTTATTAATAAAGAGGTAGTTAGAAATAAAGTTATTATTATATAAAGGTAGTAGTTATAAAGGATTTATAAAGGTTTATTATATAAGTATAAATAAGTAGTAATAAAAAGAAAAAGTAGTAAGCTTATTTAATAGAAGAAGTTTTATTATAAGTAGGTGAAAATAAGTTTTAAGTTAAAATTTAAAGAAAATATAGCTTTAAGAGGTTATTTTTACCCTTTTTATTAATTTTAAAGTTTTTAGAATAATAAGATTAAGTAAGAATAAACGATAAAAGAGAGTGTTAACTATATAACAAGGAAATAAAGTCTTTTTAATATTAAAGTAAGTAATAGTTAGTTATTTTTAAATAATAGTATTATTTTATTAAAAGTAATAGGTTATTTTAACTACTTCTAAGTAGAATAGTAAAGTTTTTAAAGCTTAATTACTGTTAAACAAGAAAGCTTTACCTTATAATTATAAATAACTTCAGCAGAGTTTAGAAGCAGTAATTCTTAACTTTGCTAGGTATTATCTTTTGCTGTAAATCCCTTCTATTATATAAAATATTCCACTTAAAGCTTATATTTCCTATAGGAGATCCTACTACTAATAATATAATCTAGTTTCTATTCCTTACTACTATCTATTTCTATTAGCTATAGTAGTAATATTTCTTATTAGAATAAGTCTTCTCTCTAGTCTAGTTTATATAGTTAGGTAATAAATAGAATTAGATATATCTTTTAATAGCTAGAGATATTAATCTTATATACTAGAGAACTAATAATATACTTAATACAGAATAGCTCTATTTAGTATGATATCTACTTATTATTATATCTATTTAGTAAGTAAAATCTTTAACTAAGTTTAATTTAGATTTTATTTCTTTTATTAAAGATTATATCTAAGTAGTATTTATTATAATACTTCTTATAAATAGAGTTTATAATATTAATTAGCAATAAAGCTTCTTTCTAGTAGGTTTACTTTAAGACTAATATATTTATATCTAAAATATCTTTCTATATAATAATATTAAAAATATTATATAGTTTAAATCTTAGTATAACTTTATTATATAAATAGCTAATTATAGCTACTAGTAAGTTATTAAGGTTATATTAGAGAGATAATAATATCTTAGTCTATAAGATTTTAGGGAATTTAAAGATATAAAATAGATTATAATTTTAATTATTTAGTTTATTCTTTTACTTTATTTATCTATTTAGAGGTAATAAGCTATAAATAAGAGAAGTTTTACTTATAAAGTATTAAATATTACTATTCAGATAGCTAATATAAACTTTAGGTTTCTATTACTAATAATCTTTTAAGGGATTTTCTAATCTACTACTTAGAAACTTCTAAATAGTATTTTAGCTTACTTTTTAGTATTATAAGTAGTATATCCTATAAATAATAATATCTTCTTTAAGAATTTATATGTTACTATTACTAATATATCTAACTTATTAAAGTTAGATAGTACTTATATTATTCTAAGTAAATTAATTTTAAGTATATTAATAATAAAGTTTATTATTATAGTGTTTTAGGAAATGTCTATAACTAATAAAAGCTATAGTAGACCTAATAGTTTAGTATAGTTAATTTAGTTCTTTTTATAACTATTATAATATATATAATTAGTAAACTAGTATATATGTTTTATAGAGTGCTTAACCTATATAAGTAGGTATTATAGTTCACCTTATATAGTATATCATGATACTCTAAACCTAATAGTAGTACTTTAACCTATACCTGATCTTGATAAAGTAAATAAATAAAATCTCGTATTATAACTAGTTATTAACGCTCGGCTTAACTTATCCTTAGCCTTAGTAGAAGAGGGTAAGTAAGTAGGCGGTAAAACGTACTAACGAGAGCGTTATCTGCGACGCTATCGTTTACGAGAGCGTCTAGACGCCTCGTTCGCAACGCGGCTACCTAGCGATAGCTTGAACCTATACTTGAGGGCGTAAACTCAATGGTGTGACTCTTCGTTGCTATAGCTAGAAGGGTTATCGTAGCTAAAAGGGTTATCGTGGCTATAGGTATAAAACTAGTAAATATATACTTTAGAACTAAAAGGTTTATAGTTCTATTAATATCTTATTAATACTAAAGTAATATTATATATTATAAGTAAAATAAAGAATTATTTATATTAACTATATAAGATATAAAGTCTTTTTATACTACTTATTATTATTAATATATAGAAGAGAAGTTTTTAAAGTAAATAGCTTTAAAGTGTTATTCTATAATAATATAGTAATTAGTATTCTAACTTAGCTACTTCTTTTTTTATTTACTTCTTAATAACTATTTAGTTAATAATATTTTCTATTTAGTTAAGTTAATAGAGGATCTTATTATTTCTTATTATCTTTATAATTATTAATAATTTTAGTAATAAACTTTTAGAGATCTTAAGCGTTATATCTCTTAGAGCTATATAATATAGAGATTTATTAATAAGGTGCTAAGAGCTAGTAGTTAGAAGAGACCTAAAGAGTTTATAAAAAGGTGTGTATTGCTTAAGAGGAAGTTACTTTTCTGAGCGTCTTTAAATTGTGAGCTTATAGGGCTTATATTAATTATATAACCTACTCTTTAGTAAGTGCTTACTAAGAGGCTATATAAAGTAGGTATATTATAAGATAGATTACTATATACTTTTTTAACTATAAGAATAGCTAAAAGTGTTTTATATATAGAGAAGAAGCTTATAAACTAAAAATATATATAAAGATATAAATTTTAAAAAGACTAATATATACTTTTAAGAAGACTTATTTAAAAGCTTATTCTTTATTACTACTAAAAGGACTTTTAAAAGTACTTTTAATTAGAATATATTTAGGTAGCTTTATAAATTTAAATTATATTAGTTTATAAGTAAGACTTATAAGTAAGAAGTAATTAGTTCTAAGTAACTAGATAAAATAAAGGTTAAAAATTTCTTAACTTATATATAAAATCCTTTTCTTTTTATATATTCTAATATAACTTCTTAAGAAGTTATTTTTATAAGTTTTCTACTGTCACGGGCTAGAGCCCGGATTGATATCTCCGGCTTCGCCGGAGCAGTTACCGAGATCCGGCTCCGTTGGACCCACTATTCTGCCGCAGTACGCCGCCTAACCCGGCCTGCTTCAACGCTGTTAGGTGCCTATCCCTGTAAAGTCCTTTTCTTCCCTTCTTCAGCTTAGAATAGTCAATCGACGGCACCTCTACGTTGAACAAGCCTAGGGGCCAGCCCCTTACATTCTAAGCTCAACAACAGAAGACGCTACGCGAAACCTCACGAGAGCGACACGATGGATTCGCCAGAGGGTAGCGCAAACGACGCGATGAACGCCGAGATTGACCGCCGGATCAACGAAGCGGTTAACGCAAGCATACGTCCTCTTCAGGACCAAATGGCCCAGACGGCCCGATGACGCAGCTCTTGACAGCTCTGAATGGGCTTATGTCACCGGATAGAGCAACCCCTACGCCGCTTACGAGTAGCGTACCGACCCCGTCCACAGCCGATACGACTATACAGGCTCCGAGTGACGATACAGTAATGGTAGCCGAAGGGCGGAGAAAGCCCCTACCAAATCCCCCGAAGTTCACGGGAAGGCGCAAAGACTACCCAGCGTGGTCTCAGCAAATGCGCGATAAGATAACCCTAGATGCAGGACTTATGGGGGGTAATGCCGAGGTTTGGTACTATATCAACTCACGACTCGACGTTGACCCTCAGCAAGTTGTTGCTACTTTCTACGCCGCCGGAGGCCCCGGGGGCGAGCGAGACCCCTCTGAGTTCATGAGGTACTTGGACCGTACGTACAAAGACCCAAGTGCTGCCTCCCGCGCAGCTGCTACGCTGCGAACGATCCGTCAGCGGGACGACCAATCCCTCGCCTCCTTTCTTCCCCGATACGAGAGAGTATTGTCAGAAGCTGGGGGGGCTAGTTGGGCAGACCAGGCGAAGATAACCCTCCTCGAGGGAGCACTTAGTACGCGGCTCCAACGAGCCCTCGTTACTGTCGACCTTCCGGTCGATAACTACTATGGATGGCTTATGCGGGTATAAGACGTAGCTGCAAGGCTGGAGAGGCTTCCAGCTATAACGCGCAGAAGCAGCTTGTACTACCCTAGAGCCCCCGAAGCAAGCAGGCACTATGATAATGATGGTGATGTGGTGATGACTGGCGTAAGCTGCGCGAGGAACAAGAAGGGAGCTCCGGAACCGCAGCACTGCAGACGCTACTCCTCTTCGTCTGAGTCCGAGGGTAGTGAACAACCGCAGAAGGATAGTCGGCGTTGCTATAACTGTAACAACATCGGCCATATCGCTACACGGTGCACTAAGCCAAAGCGTCCAGGGCCAAAGAAGATCAAGAAGGTCAAGAAAGCCAAGAAGTCAGAAGAGAGCAGCAACGATAGTGCCACAGAGGAGCTGGGAAGCTCTGAGGCTGAAGAGAGCTCGGGAAAAGAGTAACTCTAACGCAAAGTCGGGCGTTGGAGGCAAAGCCTAGTGATATCATCAAATGGAAGCAGTTCAAGCATCGCATGAGCAGCAAATCAGCAGTGATCACTGCCTGCATACATAAGGGCACTTAAGCAGACGCCCTGGTAGACACTAGGTGCAACCTATACACCCTTGTCAACCATGACCTCGCCTGCAGGCTGCGCCTACTAATAGTAGACTGCTCAGAGTGGATACTAGGCAGCTTTAGCAACGCTACAGGCGCTACGAAAGCAATAGGTGTAGTTATCTTTAATTTAGAGCTATGTGGCTATGATGAGAAGATCTTTGCGTATACTGTCCGCAGTCTTAGGGATGACCTCTTCCTTGGGAAACTGTGGATAGAACAGAACTGCGTTATATATGACGCTTCTGCGCAACAGATACGTCATAGGAGAGGTGGTGTAGACTTACGACTGAAAGGCGAGGAAGAGCTAGAACGAATACGCCAGATTAGAACTGCTCGACTCCTCCCAGGAGCCCCCTTTACAACGCTCTACAAGAGGGCGCAACGACAAACTGGAGAAACTGCAGCATATGAAGTGCGGGCTATTAGCCTGGCAGATATACAGAAAGCCCTCGCGAAGAAGACAGAGAAAGCAGACCTTAAGGCTCTCCTTCTGCCAGCTGTTCTAGCTGAATTTCGCAAGCTATTCCAACCTGATGAGGCTGCTAATCTCCCACTATATCGCCCCAGGGTCGACCACGAGATCCCTATTAAGCAGGACAGTAAGGGCAACGAGGCTGTACTACCATGGGGCCTGCTCTATGGGATGTCATGAGAAGAGCTCCTCGTCCTCCGGAAGACCCTGCGAGACCTACTAGACAAGGGCTTCATCCGCGCTAGCAGCTCCGAAGCATCAGCCCCAGTACTGTTCGTACGGAAACCAGGAGGAGGGATACGCTTTTGTGTTGACTACCGCGCCCTCAACGAACTCACTAAGCGCGACTGATACCCCCTCCCCTTGATTCGGGAAACACTACGGACTATTAGCGCTGCAAGGTGGTTTACGAAACTGGACGTAGTAGCAGCGTTCCATAAGATTAGAATTGCAGAAGGGGAGGAGCATAAGACAGCATTTCGGACCAGATATGGACTATTCGAGTGGCTAGTTGTCCCTTTTGGCCTCACAGGAGCCCCCGCCACGTTCCAGCGGTATATTAATGGCGTACTTCGAGAATACCTTGACGACTTTGCGATGGTGTATATGGACGACGTACTGATCTACTCAAATGGGTCATAAAAGGACTACGAAGCGAAGGTCTGGCTAGTCCTCTGCAAGTTAGCTGATGCTGGCCTCCGGCTGGACCTGCATAAGTGCGCGTTTTCTGTGAAGACTGTTAAGTATCTTGGGTTTATTGTTATAGCTGGTATAGGCATCTCCTGCGACCCTGAGAAATTAAGAGCAATTAAGGAATGGGCTGCGCTAAAGACAGTTAAAGGAGTCCGGAGCTTTTTAGGATTTGCAAACTACTACTGGATCTTTATCCCAGCGTACTTAAACATCGCTGGGCCCCTTATAGCTCTTACGAAGAAGGGTGCCCCATTCTGCTGGGGTGAGGAACAAGAAGCAGCATTCTAAGAGCTAAAAAGGATCTTTGCAGCAAAGCCTGTCTTATACTAACTAGACCCTGAGCTTATAACCTATGTTGAGGCTGACTGCTTAGGCTTCGCTCTTGGGGGAGTACTATCGCAAGAAGACGAGCACGGAAGACGTCACGCAGTAGTATACCACTTGCAGCGGCTGAATGCCGCCCAGTTTAACTACCTAATCTACGATAAGGAGATGTTAGCTATTATGAGCTGCCTGCGAGAATAGAGGGCAGAGCTACAGAGCGTTGAGAGCTTTAAGATCCTATCCGACCATAGGAACCTTAAGTACTTTATGCAGAAACAGAAGCTCATGGAACGACAAAGCTGATGGGCAGAGGAGCTATCTCAGTATAACTTTGAGATATAGTACTGCCCAGGAAGCGAAGCAGTAGTGCCAGACGCACTCTCTAGACATGAACAAGATATACCTATGTCCTTAGAAGACGAGCGCGAACAAGGCCGGATTCTCCAGCTTCTTCCCGAAGTAGCCCTTCCCTCAACGCGTACACGACGTGTAGAGGTAGCACCAGCGATGCTTGTATTTACTGATGATAAAGAACTACAGCAGCTCTGGGATCAGACCCAAGCAGGAGACGAAGTCTACCAGCAGGCCTATACTGCTGTGAAACAACGAGAAAGAAGCTTCCCACCTAGCCTCAAGCTAAAGGTTCAGATTGCTGAGTGCGAGATCGATAACGGTAACCGACTGCTATTCAGAGATCGGATCTGGGTACCAGGTAGCGAAGACCTGGATAGGGAGGCGAACACGCTACGTACTTGTATCGTCCAAAGTATCCACGACTCAGTGCTTAGTGGCCACCCTGGTAGAGATAATACCCTCGCGCTAGTCAGTAGACGCTTCTACTGGCCTGGCCAGTCGCAGTTAGTATGGCGTTTCTGCTGTAACTGCGATGGTTGTGGGCGAAGTCATATCTGGAGAGAACGCTGCAAGGGACTCCTAAAGCTACTGCTGATACCACAGCATATACGGAGCGATCTTGCTATGGATTTCATCACAGATCTACCCCTTACAGATAAGAACGAGAGGTTCCTCTGGGTAATTATCGACCGGCTAGGTAAAGGCGTAACCCTCGAAGCTATGCAAAGTATGGAAGCCGAAGCCTGCGCTGAACGATTCCTGAGCTGCCACTTCCGCTTCCACGGCGTCCCTACATCGATTGTGAGCGATAGGGGAAGTAACTGGACAAGCCGCTTTTGGCGGCAGTTCTGTAAGCTGTTAGGAATAGAGCAGCGGCTTAGCACTGCCTACCACCCGCAGACTGATGGAGGCCCAGAGAGGATGAACCAGGAGATCCAGGCCTACCTACGTAACTACGTCACCTACTCACAGAAGGACTGGGCATGTAACCTTCCAGCAGCTCAGCTAGCGCTTTGTAGCCGCGATAATAGCGCTATTGGGATGAGTAGCTTCTTCCTAGAGCATGGATACAACCCAGAGCCTATTAAGGTCAAGGAAGCAGACCCAGCAAGCTCTGAAGGCACCCGTGAGGGCCAAGCCCGCAAGTTGGTAACAAGGCTTCAAGATGTGATGGATATGGCCCAATCGACCCTCGCCTCAACACAGCAACGCTACGAGGAGCTGGCTAATAGGAAGCGCCAGCCTACAGAGAGACTAGAAGTAGGCGACAAAGTCTGGCTTCACATGGGGCATTACAGATCCCCTAGGCCTTGCAAGAAACTGGATTGGTTACACCACAAGTACACAGTTACGAAAGTCATCTCACCATACGTGGTAGAGCTTGATGTACCAGCAGCCATATACCCACGCTTCCATGTGGATATCCTGAAGCGCGCAGGTAACAACCTCTTACCTGGTCAAACGTTAGATGACGAGCAGCCGCCACTAATTATAGACGATGAAGGCGAAGAGACCTGGAGTGTAGAGAGTATCAACGCTGCTACCTGGAAGCGTCGAGGGCGCGGGCGACGCCGCGAAGTTCTGGTTAAGTGGGAAGGATATACAGAGAGGACCTGGGAGCCTGTCGAGACGCTCCAGGGGACAGAAGCAATGGAGGCTTACGAACGCCGTTATGGCTCTGCGATGGAGCACGATGGAGACCCAGCCTTAGCGCCGCGGGCGCGCCGCCGGAGGGGAGCGGGGGGTGATGTCACGGGCTAGAGCCCGGATTGATATCTCCGGCTTCGCCGGAGCAGTTACCGAGATCCGGCTCCGTTGGACCCACTATTCTGCCGCAGTACGCCGCCTAACCCGGCCTGCTTCACCGCTGTTAGGTGCCTATCCCTGTAAAGTCCTTTTCTTCCTTCTTCAGCTTAGAATAGTCAATCGACGGCACCTCTACGTTGAACAAGCCTAGGGGCCAGCCCCTTACATCTACTTCTTTATCTATTACTTCTTATAAGTTTATATAACTTATTCTATTTCTTTTATATATTATTATATTTACTTCTTTATAAGTTTTCCTTTATTTATAAGTTATATCTATTATTTATATATATCTTTACTAATTATACTTTATAAAACTACTTATACTTACTGTTTCTATAAATAGGTAGAGTAAGATTCTAATAAGAGAAAATAATTATATAGACTTATTATATAAGTCTTCTAACTTTTTTAGTATATTCTTTATAAGATCTATCTCTTATTATTATTAATAAGTTTATTATAATATTTAATCTTATTAGCTTTATTTATAAGTATAATATAGCTTCTAAGTATATATATTTCTATCTTTATAAGTACTAGCTTAGAACTATTTTTAAAGAAGATATTAAGAATAATATTACTACTTTTAAGTAGTTTATTATTAATTTAGCTACTTATAAAGTATTCTTCTTAAGTCTATTATTTAGTAGTCTATTTAGGCTTAGTAAGATACTATATATACTTAGAAGTATTATATTTTACTCTCTGTTCTTAGGAGCTTAGTATTAATTTTGTTAATCTATCTTTTAAAGATTTTAATATTATTATAATTATAAGTACTTATAAGTATATAGGTATTAAGGTTTTACTTTCTAATAAGCATAAGTATATTATTTTTTACTTTCTAACTAGTTATAATAAGTTAGTTTCTATTTATAAAGAGACTACTATTTAAAAGACTTCCTATAAAGTTAAGAGTATATTACTTATTCTTTTTTAAGAGATTACTTACTAACTTTATTATAAAGCTTACTCTATATATTTTTTTTAAACTAGATACTATTTATAAAAGTAGTAGTAATATTCTACTTTCTATTATTAAGTAAAGAAGTATATTTTAAGAGTATATTATATTATTATATTATAAGCTAACTTTCTTTAGGAGTTAAGCTTACTAAGCTTAGTAAAACTAATTATAATATTAATATAAATAAGTTTTATAAAGTAAAGTGTTTTTATTATATAGTGAGTAATAGCTATAGAGAGGTTTTCTACTATTACTTCTACTCTACTAATCTTAGTTATTATAATTTCTATACTATATCTACTTATAAGGAGTATATTATTATACTTCTTAAGTTTAAAACTAAAGCTAAAGAGCTAAATATTTCTATTAAGAAGTATAGTATTACTTATATAGCTTTTAAGATAGCTATTACTAAGTTTATAAGTTTTCTTCTTTTATAAGTTTATTTTAATATTAATAAGATATAGTAACTTAAATATATTTATAAGAACTAATAACTTATTTAGAACTTATATTATAAGCTTTTTATAGCTTCTTAGTATTATAAGATATAAAAAGTATATAATTAGCTTACTAATTAGGCTTATAAGTATAAGCTAAGTTTAAGAAGAAGTTTTATAAAGTATCTAGTATTTTAACTATTCTTTTTCTTATTAAAGTTAAAATTAAGCTTATAAACTTCTCTACTTTCTCTATTTTAATAGCTTTTTACTATATAACTCTACTTCTAATAAAATTTCCTTCCTTAACTTTGTTTTATAAGTACTAAAGCTTTTAGCTTTCTATTATTATTATTATTAATAATAACTCTAGTAAGGAAAATAAAACTTAAAAGTTTCTATCTATTTTATATATTAAATATACTACTCAGAACTTAAATAAGCTTTTAAGTATAGCTTTTACTTTATAGGTTTCTACTTAAGTTCTTATTTTTATTTAGCTAGTTCTTTTAGTTAAATATACTTCTAAAGTAAATCCTTTTTTTAAAAATAACTATAAGAGAGTTTATATTAGTAATATTACTTTTTATAAGAATATAGCTCCTTAAGAGCAGATTGTTTCTAAGTATACTTCTATTTCTTTTATTATTAATTTATCTCCTCTTAATATTTACTATATAACTTCTACTTTAAGAGCTAGAATCCTACTTTTTATTTTAGAGAATAAGTTCTCTTTTACTTTAAAAGCTTTAAATATATTTTTTTCTTATATATATACTAATAGTATTACTTACTATTATGCTTTATATATTATTTAGTTTTTGTTTTCTATATATAGTCTTCTTAAATAGGATTTCTTAGATATCTATAATAAACTTAATAACTTTATAAGATATAATAACCTCACTTCTTAGAAGTAATCTTCTTATATTAGAGATATTAAGAGCCTTTTTAATACTTATAACTTTTCTAATAAGGATCTAGTTTATATACTTTATAAACTTAATACTTTATACTAAGCTTATAAAGTTTAGTATTTTTATAAGCTTTTAAGGTATTTAGAGTTCTAATAGGTAGCTTTCTTTAGCTTTAAGTTTTATATAGTTTTAAGTTTTATAAGAAATAATTTAGGTTTTTAGATAGTTTAAGGTTTTATATAAATAAGAAACTCTAGTTTTTATTTTGATAATCTTATAAGTATAATATAACTATATACTTTATATTTATAAAGTTTAAAAGTAAATAGAAGTATTTAAACTTTACTCTTAAAAGATTCTTTATAAGCTTATCTATTAGTATCTTATTAGTAAGTATATAGATAACTTAGAAGCTTTCTTTCTAATATTTCTATTTTAACTATATATTATAAATATTAATATACTTTAAATAGGTGTTTATTCTCTTTTTTTACTTATAATAAATGTAATTATTTACTAGTTATTATAATAGATATTCTATATATTACTAAGTTTAAGTTTAATATTTTTAAATAACTTCTAGAAAGCTACTATTTCTTTTATAGTTTCTACTAGACTTAAAAGCTCTATTTTAGTTATTAAAGTTATAACTATTACTTATTAGGTTACTTTCTATTAAATTAGTTTTCTAAATAGTATTATAAAGTATTTTTATAAAGATCTATATATAGCTTTATTATCTCTAAAAGAGGTATCTATTACTATAAAAAGAATTTAAGTATTTATAAACTTACTTTCTAAGATACTAAAGTAAATTATAAAGTATTAAGTCTTATATAAGTACTAAATAGTATATTTTATAGCTACTAGATACTTTTAAAATAGGTTTATAAAGAATTAGAATAGAAATACTACTATAAAAGTAATATCTATCTTAATAAAGATAGCTATATAAAGTATTAAACTAACTATCTCTTAGTAGATTTTAACTTCTTAAACTATAGCTTATTTTAAATTCTTTTAAGTTCTATTTAAAGAAGTAGTATTAATAAGTAAGTAATATCTTATAAGTTAAACTTCTAAGTAACTTTCTTAATATATAAGTTATAAACTAAAAAGATCTTTTAAGCTTTCTAGTCTCTTACTATTCTTACTTTTAAGTACTATTTAATATCTCTCTAATCTTTAACTTTATACTTTTTCTTAATCTTATTAATAATCTTATAAGCTTTTAATTTATTATTTTTATAAAAAAAGATAAGAAAGTTATTAATATAGAAAATAACTATAACTTTTTAGTTAGGGTTTTAGAAGAAGTAGAGGTTTTCTTTTAAACTTTATAAACTAAGTTTCTTAAGAGTTAAGTTAAATTCTTTATACTAGAGGAGTAGAGTATTATAAAGACTATAAAAAGCTCTATTTAGCTTAATAATATATTTTATAGGGGATTTTAAATACTTTATAAGTTTTTTAATACTCTAAAGTATTTTATAAGTAACTAGATCTCTATTTTTAGTATTCTTATATTTAGAAATATATTAATAATATTATACTAATAAATCTTATAATTAAATTATATAGTAATTACTATTACTACTTAGAAGGTTTATATATAAGAGTTATAATATAAGTATTTTCTAGATCTTCTAGTTAAAGATCTCTTTTTATAATAATCTATACTTTTACTTTAATAAGGTATTTATTTGTATTTAGCTTATAAGTAAAAACTTATTTTAGAGAGAAAAGTTTTAAGTATACTTTTAAGTAGTTTAATACTTTCTAAGTCCTAAAGTTTATAATCTTTTTAAGTTTTTTATAGTTTATAGTAATAAGGAGTTTCTAGAGCTATTTAAAAAGCTTCTTAATATCTTTCTAAGATTTTAGTAGTAGTAGTAGTAGTTATAAGTAGTAGATTTTTGTAGATTATAAAAGAAGTTTAAGAAGTAGATTTAGGATTAGTTTTTTAAACTTATAATCTCTATAGGAGTTCTTAGAAATAATCTTTATTATTTTATAAAAGGTTTAATATTACTTTTTACTTTCTTCTATAGCTTTCTTTTATTTAAGCATAAAAGTAGTAAAAAAGTGATTTTAATCTTTTTTATTAAATATTATAACTTCTGTTATAAAATTAATATAGTTATTTATATAAGTAGTAAAAATATTTTTTAGATTACTCTAGAGACTACTTTCTTTATAAGTATAGGTTTAAGTATAGGTCTTCTTTATATATAAATACTTTTACTTTAGCTTAGAAGGTCTTTCTTATATATCTCTAAAGTTAGGTTAATTTTTAAGAAGAAGTATATTTTTATAAGAGCTATTTATTTCTATTAGTCTAAAGTTTTCTATATCTTTTAATAGAGACTTTATTCTATTAGTATATTCTAGCTCTTTTTAAGATTCTAGAGTAATAGTAGTAGTATTACTTCTAAGATTATTATTACTTAAAAGCTTTAAAGTTTATCTAAGAAAGTTATTTCTAAGCTACTACTTTATAAGTTTAAAAGACTACTTAAGAGTAAGTAGTTTATACTAAGTTCTTTTAAAAAACTGAGTTTTCTTAAGTATAGTCTTTCTATTTTCTATATTCTATAGTAAATATATACTATTCCTTAAAGATAAAGTTCTTATTTAGAATACTAAGGCTTATAAATATAGTAAAAACTAAGAGAAGTTTCTTAATTTTTTCTACTACTATTTTTATAATAGTAAGTTTAATATCTTCTTTAGTATTTTTCTTTAAATAGAACTTACTCTTATTAAATATAATATTTTATAAGATAATAACTCTTTTAAGTATTAGAATCTAGATTTTATAGAGGTTATATATATTAAATATATACCTTATAAAGTATCTAATATAGCTATATTAAAAACTTTTAAAACTTTTTTTCTCTATTTTTCTTTTTCTTTCTCTCTTAAAGATATACTTTATAACTTTAGGTATATATTTCTCTCTAATAAAGTTAAGTTTCTAGGTTTTTAGAGATACTATAAGCTAATATCTATATATTAAGATATCTTTTAAACTATTCTTCTTTAACTTTATTAAAAGACTTCTAGTTTATTAATACTTATAGACTTATATTAAATAAGAAGATTTCTATAAGTACTAATTTATTTTATAGCTTAAGTAGGAATCTTACTAAGTTAAGTATCTATATACTTTATATAATTACCTTTTCTACTTTTTTCCTACTTCTAACTAGTGTTTTTATATAAAGGGGGAGAAGTTTAATATTAATATTATTCTCTTAAGCTTACTATTAGTATTTAGTTTCTCTTTAGATTATAATAATAGATCTCTCTATATTCTATTTAATTTTATATATAAAAAGCTTTTTCTACCTAAAAACTTAGTTTTAAAAGTTTAAAATATTTAGAAGATTTTATAGTAAGTTTTATTTATAAAGTAAAACCTAAAAAGTTTCTTATATATATTTCTAATAATAAGAAGCTATAAAGCTTCTAAGTAAGCTTCTAGGTAATTAAATAGGTTTTAGGAGATATACTAGTATAGTTATCTACTTTTAGATTTAAATAGTCTTTATAAAATTACTTATTATATATAAGTAGTAGAGTAATTTTTATATTCTAGATAGGTTAGGTTTTTAATCTTCACTTTTTAAGCGTTTTAAACTAAATACTTAAAAGCTTTCTAGCTAAAATACTCAGCCTATAAGTACTAGAGATATATATTATCTTTATATATAGACTTAGGATTATAGGAAGGATATTTTTAGAAGTTATAGCTACTAGCTAAGTAGTATTTATAACTTCTAAATAGCTTATATTAATATAGATTTATAATAAAAATAAAATAGAGTAATTAGAAATAGATTTATATTTAAAAAATAAAATATTATTAATATATATAAGCTATCTAAATAGAATACTAAACTTTCTATAGTATATTTTATTAGTTTTCCTATTAAACTAGATACTTACTCTTTTAAGTAAAGACTTAGAAATAATATTAGTTTTAAAACTTTTAATATAGTAAACATTCTTAAAAATGAGGTCTTCTATATACTTCTCTCTTAGTTTATAGAAAGCTTTTAGGAAGACTTTAGTATATATTCTATAGATTATAAGGACTTAGTTTCTTATAATAACTTTTTTAGGACTTTTAAGTTATTAATAGTTTTATAAGTATAAAAGATTATTAACTATATAGTTTAAAGCTGTAGTATTATGAATAGTATAGTACTAAAGAAGACTTTTATCTTTATTAGTAATACTAAAGATTAACCTAAAAGTAGTATCTAGTTCTTTAGGAGTAGATATAATAAAGTATAATAGTTTAAAGATAATAGTAATAAGTTTATTTAGATATAATTTACTTTCTACTATATATCTTTTTATTTTTATAATATTTTCTAGCTTAATCTATTTCTTACTAATAAGGTTTTAGTAAATTATTTTCTATTTCTTTAAGAGTATTTTAGTTTTAATATTATTAAGGACTTTAGAAGTTACTTATAAGGCTAGCTAATAAGAGGTTTTACTAGTTAAAGTAAGTTCTATTTTTATATAATTTTTTAGAAACTAAAAGTATTATAAGGACTATTTTTCTTTAATAAACTCTTAATAAAAATATTTTTTAGCTTTTTTTAGAGCTTTTCTAAGCTTTTAAGGTTTTTATTCTTATTAAACTTTAATCTTATAGAGTTTAATCTTCTTAAGTTAGAGTTAAAGCTTCTTAAATTAAAGCTTTATAACTATAAGTTATTTAGTTATCTACTAATTATAGTAAATATAACTTTTATCTTCTTATAATAAGTATTTATATAAAGGATCCTAAAGAGAACCTTAGTATATTTTTTAATAGTAGGAATTAGATACTTTTAATTATTTTCTTTATAACTAATAAGTTTCTAAAGTTATTAATAGGCTTACTTAGGAGTAATCTATATTTTAATAGCCTAGAGAAAAGTTTTAGCTATAAGGTTTCTTTAGACTTTAGGAATCTTATAAGTTAATACTTAGTAGTAATAATTAAGCTATTACTTATAGAAGTTAAGAAGGTTTATAGTTAAGTAAGCTATTTTATAAAGGATAGTAATATAGTTCTCTTTAATAATAAACTATATAGCTGATTTGCTTTTTATAATATAGCTTTTAAGAAATCTTACTAATGTTTAGAGTAAGAATAAGTTTTAATATAAGATATTTAAAATAGAGAGGTTAAAAAGTTTTTATAAGAGTAAAGACTTTAGAAATTAATTTATACTTTTATCTAACTTAGAAGTACTTAAAGTGTTTAAGTTAGAGCTTAAGAAGGCTTTATAAGAGAAAGCTTTAGCTAGTATAGAGTGAGCTTTTCTTAACTTATTTATAATTTATAACTTAACTATAATTAAAAGCTTAGTATCTATATTTATAAGGATTTAGTTTAAAACTTATCTTAGGAGTAATTTATAAAACGTCTATTTATTTTAAACTTCTATAGTAGTATAGCTTTACTATTTAATAAATATTCTATATTTAATTTAGAAAAAAGGATCTTTAATTTTAGTAGGTACTAGCTTAATAGGTTTAATAGGGTTTTAATCTTAGGTTTAATTTCAGGTTAGTATAAGAGCAGTAAGTATAGGAATATTAAGAACTTAATTAATTTCGTCTTTATTAGCAGGCTATTTAGTAGTATTAGCTTTAGTAAGTAGTTACTACTAAAAAGGTATCTATTACTAAGGGTTTATAGTCTACTATTAAAGGTTAGTAATTTATTTTTTAAGTTTATAATATTTTACTTATTTACTTACTTTATAATTTATTTATTATAGTTATTTTTTCTAAGTATTAAAAGCTTCTAAGTAGTCTTTAAGAGAAAGTATATTAAAACTATTATTACTCCTAAAGTTAGAAGTATTTAAGCTATTTAGATTAATAGAGTTTTAGATATTATAAATAATATAAGTAACTTTAAAGTAATTATACTAGACTAGTTAGTTTTTATAAGTTTTTAGAATAATCTTATTAATTTTAAAATAAGTATTAATTTTTAAAGCTTTTATAGATAAGAGAGATATTATAAGGAGTAAAAAATAGTTATATATAAGTATAGAAGTATAAGAAAGAGAAGAAAGAGATTTACTTATTTTATAAGATATTCTAGTAGTAATAAAAAAGTAAAATTAAAGTTCTAATAAGCTAGGCTTATAACTGCTAAGAGTTAGTAGTTAGAGGAGACCTAAAAAGTTTAAAAATGTATATATTATTTAGGAAGAAGTTACCTTCTTAAGCGTCTTTAAATTGTAAGTTTATAGGGTTTATGTTGATTATATAACCTACTTTTTAGTAAGTGCTTACTAAGGGGCTGCGTGAGATAGGTATATTGCAAGATAGATTGCTATATAAGGAAAGTAAAATTAGCTATTTTATTACTATTTTCTATTATTATAAGTAATTTCTATATAAAGATATCTTATTAAATTAATTAAAATTACTAAATACTTAGAGGATAAGTAGTTAAGAGTATATTAAGTATTATTTAAGTTTCTCTAGTATAAATATTTAAGTTAATTAAAAGAGATAGTTAGTAATATTAGCTAGCTTTAAATTAGCTTTATTTAGGTTTATTATTCTTAGTAATATGTAAGTGAGAATTCCCTTTATAGTAGTATAGTTTATAAGAATTTAAACTAAATACTAGTTAAATTATATAAGTTTTTAGAGTTTTTATAGTTTTATAATATTTACTACTTTTACTTCTATTATAAAGTAATATTTTTCTAATAGAGATATAACTTTAGAGAGAAAAAGTATAAGTAGGATATATTTTCTATATTATATCTTATTTTAAAATATTAGTTTTATTTTAGGAAATATTTAGTTAAAATATTATAAAGCTAAAATATTTTTATAGATATTTATTTTAAAAAGAAAGTAGTTATTTAGGTTATAGTAATATCTTATAACTTAGGAGTAGAGGTTCTCTTAGAAGGTATTTTAGGACTTATATTTAATATCTATTAGTTTAAATATTATTTTCTATACTCTTTTTATATAAACTAATTTATTAAGCTTAGTAAGAAGAAAGTTATCTTTATAAAGTTTTATATTAAAGTAAGTCTTCCTGTTTTATAGTATACTAGTAATAATATTAAACTAGAAAATATCTTATTAAAGCTATTCTACTATTCTAAAATATCTTTTAAGGTTATAGAGATTCTCTAAGAACTTAAAGTTATAAAATATAGTAATTCTATTTTTTATTCTTTATATATTATTAGTATTAATAGTATAGCTAAGAAGTCTAACTTTAAAGAAGCTAGTAAAAGATTTCTTACTAAGATATAAAGTTAATTATCCTTAAAATCTTAAGAATAATTTCTATATACTTAAAGTAGTTTTTATTATTATTACTGAAAATAATAATATTATTAATATATATATAGATAAAGTATTAGTAGTTATAAAGTAGTCTATTTATAAATCTTTAGGTATATATTAGTAAGTTTTTAAACCTTATTAGCATTATATTAGAGATTTTAATTTCTCAGAGACTAATTACTACTATCTTATTATAATACCTTAAAAAGATAGGAAGTTAGTAGAAGAAGCCTATAATATCTATTATTATTATATATTTTTTATTCTTAAAGGTAACTATAATAGTATCTTAATTAGATATTAAGTATATATTAAGAACTATAATCTTATTAAGTAGTTATAGGTTTATAATAATATAGCCTTTCTATATACTATTAACAGTTCTCTAAATAACAAATATTAAGCAGATAACTAGAATAAAGCTATCTCTCTATAATATCTTACTATTAATATAAAGCTTTTTATAATACTTTTAGTAAATTTAAGATTTTTAATACTTAGAGAGTAAATTTTAATAGTAGCTTTTTAGTTTTACTATTTTTACTAATTAACTCTTATTTATTATTTATTTAGTAAGAGGATAATTCTCTTATTATAATAGATATTTTATTTATTAAGTATTTCTTTTAAGTGTTCTATAAATATAATATCTCTATTACAGATTTCTATACTATACTTACTAAAGATTATAAAGATATTAGTAGGTTTAGAAATCCTATAAGATAGGATATTATCTATAATAATAAATAAGCTAGGTTTTTAAGGTTCTAGTTAGTTAAGGAATTATATATAGTTATAAATATCTACTATTATATAGGTAAACTTATTAACTAAGAACTTAGTTTAAGATAAACTTAGCTACTTATTAAGATAATTATATTAGTATACTTAATAAGATTAGTAGTTTCTCTTAGCTTTATTTTAATAATATACCTTAATTATTTACCTTTTAGAATTATAAGTAAAGCTAATATATTATATATTAAGATAAGTTTTTAGTTATTACTAATAAGAGTTATATCTATAGTATTATTATACTTAGCTTAGAAGTATTAAACTTTATCTTATTAGCTTAGCTTATTAGATAGGTTAAAATATATAATAATAATAAAAGTATTAATTTATAGGGATATAATAATAATATATATATTATTAACTTTATAAGTTATTATATATAGCTATTTAAATTAGATAGGGCTTATTATATTATATACTAATTAAAACTTTATAGCGCTCTTATTAAAGTTAATAATAATCTTATAATCTTTATAAAAAGAGGTTATAAAGAGAAGGTTAGCTCTAAATAAGTTTATTACTCCTATAGTAATAATAATATAAACGTTAATATTTATATTATTAATAGTTTTTAAATATAGAAGTTAAATATTACTTACTTTATAACTTAAAATATAGACTTAACTATATTTATTTTCTATAGTTCTATTACTTAGAACTTTAGGTTTTATATAAAGTATATTACTTAAGTTTTATTAATAAAGATTATAGATATACCTATATTAATATAAGCCTCCTTTTTAGTATTATTATTATTAGATTTTATATTAAACCTAAGATATATTTATTTTACTAATATTATCTTCTTTATTAGCTTAACTTATATATTTATAATTTACTTAGTTTTAAATAGTATTTATAAAGAATTAATAAAGTTTATACTTCTAATAAAGTTATCTATAATAGGCTACTATTATTAGTATTAAAAGTAATAATAGTATAACTTAGTTTTAAATAAGTAGTTTTATTAGGAAGTTTTTTACTTAATACTTAGAAAGTAGAATTTATTATCTAACTTATACTTTCTACTTTAGTTAGGTTAAGTATTAAGTTTTAAACTAGAATAAAGAGAACTTTAATAATATCTATTAGAATATAATTACTATTAATAAGAAAGTTAATTTTATTATTAGAGTTAAAATCTTCTTAGATATAATAAGCTTTTAAATCTAGCTAGTTTAAGTAGTTATACTTAGTAAATCTCTAATTTCTTATATTATTTTATAAACTATTCTATAGTTATCTATTTTTCTAGTTATAGTTATTATACTTCTAGTAATTATTATAACTATTTAGACCTTAGTTTTAGTACTATTAATATAGCTAGTTCTAATCTTATTACTAAGTATTATATAGGAAATATAGGTTTTCTTATTACTTAAAGTTACTTTAAAAGGTATTATCTTCTAACTTTATATCTAATATATAGTTAATTATAATAAGTATTTTTAACTAGTATTAGATAGCTTTATACTTCCTCTCTATAAAAGTAAGATAATCTTTATTTATATTATTAAAGTTTAGCTTATTAAGAAATCTTTAGAGTTCTAGATTAAAAGTATTATAATAAATTATTAATAGTTATATTATAGTTACTATAAAGCCTATTTAGAAATAACTATATTTAAAGTAGTTTTAAATAAAAATATATATCTCTATATTACTAATAAGATTTTTAATAGTAAACTTATATTTTTAGATCTAGTTAATAGATTCTCTTTAGAATAGAGTAAAATATTTATAAATTATATTTTTAAAGCTATAATATCTCTTACTAAGATATTACTAGCGTTTCCTTTATTCTAAGTAATATTTCTACTAGCTTAATATATTACTACAGAGAAGCTAGTTTTAATAGCTTATAATTTCTATTTTTATACTTAAAGAGTAAAGCTTTATATTAAAACTAGAGATCTAAATATCTAGTTCCTTATAGTAAGAAATATTTTATTTATAGAATACTAACTTAATACCTTACTTCTTATTAGTATTTAGCTAAAATATACTATATCTCTGTAGAATCTAGCCTTATTAGAAAAGATTTAAAGCTTAAGTTACTTACTAAACTAGTTCTAGTAGTTTATTAAGTCTTATTAGAACTTAAAATAGTATTACTTCTAAGTTAGATATCTTAGATAGTTAGCTAGAAGCTCTTTATAGGATCTATTATAGTAGTAAAGCTAATATCTATAAAAAGTATAAGTATTTTATTAGTAGCTACTAGTTTAGTAGTAGTAATAGCTAGTTTAATATTAATATTAAGTTCTCTAGCTTTCTATAGTACTAAAAGTAGCTTAGTTATAGAGTAAAATAGGATTTACTTTTAAAAAGTTATTAAAAAGCAAATTTAAAGATTTTATAACTTTACTATTATCTCTAACTACTTATTTACTATAGTTTTATTTTTAAAAAATCCTACTATAAGAGCTAGTAAAAAGCTAATTTATAGTTTAGAGTTTTTCTTCTTTTTTCTACTAAATCTTTCTCTTAAGTTATAAAACTTAAATAGTATTAGTAGTAGCTTATTATCTAAAGCTATTAACTAGTAAGAAGTTTATATTATTAATAACTAGCTATAGAGTGATTTTACTACTATAGATAAGTTTATTTTCTTTTTAAGAGGTTAGAATAAAATAACCTCTTAGTACTAATATTATATAAGTAGTAGGAATAGTATTAAGAATACTAGTAATTACAGTAAAGTAGTTAGACTAATAAAGTAACTATCTATAATCTAAATAAACTCCCTTTTTCTACGCCTTATTATCTAAGTTAAGGAAAAGGTTATTATTTCTATTCTAGTTAATAAGATATAAAGTTACTATCTAGTTATAAAACCTTTTACTAAAGCTAGTAATATACTAGTAATTATAATATTCTTACTAAAAAGTCTATAACCTTCCAGTAGTAGCTTAGTAGTTTAGGTTTACTATTACAGCTCTTCTTAGTAGTTAATTATCTTTAGAGGGATTTTTATTACTAGAGAGTAAAGCTTTACTAAAAAGTAGTAAAATAAGAGAACTTAAGTAGTTTACTATAAAAGTTAACTACTTTAAATTATTCTCTATATCTTTCTTCTTCCTCTTACTACTTTTTCTTATAGGTTATAATAAGAAACCTAGTAAAAAGATAAAATCCTAGTTCTATACTTTAACTAAATATTAATTTGAAAATTATTATCTTCTTTCTAATACTATCTTCTCTTTATTACTACTAGAGATAACTATAAAGTTATAGAGAAGAATATCTATATAAGAGAAAAAGATATTAAGTTATACTACTAATTATTATAGTTTTTTTACTAACTAGAAAGCTATAATAGGAGTAGCTAAAACTATATATAAATAAAGTAAATAATAGTAGTCTAAATATAAATATAATTAATCCTAAGGTCTTATATTCTATTATCTAGGAAAGATGCTTTCTTCTATTTATAAAGTTTAGACTTTTTACGTATTAGATATAAAGAGTCCCTATAGATATATAAGTAATTATATGCCTAGCTAGCTTAAGCTTAGAAGGATGAAAAGGCTTATAATAGAAAACTTACTATATATATAAAAACTTATATATTTTATTAAAGTATTTCTAAGTAATCTTAGAGAAGTTATTACTTTTAAAGTAGTTATTAATAGTATTAATATAGTATAGTAATAATATCTTAATATTAAAAGAATAATTAGTTAAAGTAATATAAGAGAAAGAAACTTATTCTTTATAAAGTAATTTATACTTACTTATATACTCCTATAAGTAGTTATAGAGATATCTCTTTTAAGCTATCCTAGCCCTTAAATATTTCCCTATAAGAGTTATATAGTAGTTAATAAGGTACGCTTCTAGGTAGTAAACTATAAAGAAGAAAAGTTAGAAGGGAAGAAAGATACTTCAAATAGGTAAATAAGCTTGCTACAAACACCATGCAGATGGGCGCTGACGAGGACAAAGGAGAACGTTAATCAAGTTCTCTGTTATTTGCAGGAATAGCTATGGCAATAAAGCAATATCATCTATGCTGAGATCTAGAAGCAATACGTCCAATATGTCAAATCATCGGAAAAGCATGAAAATATCTAAAGCGGCTTTCCTTGTGAGAGGAGCTATCTGGGCGAATAGAAGGCATAGAAGACGGCGGGGACGATGACAGAGAAGATGGCGGGAAAGATGATGGGGAAGATTGTAGGGAAAAAATAAGATAAAGACGACGATAGGGACGACGACGGCGATAGGGATAATCATAACGCAAAGAACGAAAGTAGGCGTATTAGAGAAGGAAGAAAAGAATAAGACTATTAGAAACATAAATGACTATTCGATGTAACACGGCCAGTTCCCCGCCCGGCTAAACAGAAGTTTCCGCCCAGATGGCAAAACTCTTCCCTCTTCCTTGCCTGTGTCCTTACAACGGTATAAGCACTGGCTATACCTCAAGACGAACACCAATATCGACCATTGCCTCAATATCCTCATCAGGCATTGGATGTTTCTCCGCATCTATTTCGTCCATTCGTTTGTTCCACCATTTCCAGAAGTCACGAAAGGACCGAGACCTGTCCCGTAACCTTGACTTGAACTCAATCATGAGTTCTTCCAAAGCTTTCATTAAATATTGATCCTCCTCTTGGATTTCCTCGACTTCCGCAGGATCCATGAGTATGACAAGGGCCCCTGGTAACTCTAGCCTTTCAAAGGGACTTGGATACAAGACATGTCTACAGCAGGTGTGACGCATTCCCAGCCTTTCGAAGGTGCACACTCGAATAAAGGCTGCCTGGACATTGTATCCCTCCTTAGAGAAGATGTCAAGTATCATGTACAAGCCTTCGAATGACGTCCTAATTCCAGGTGACAGTTTAAGATGGGGCCCGTACCATGTTTTCGTGTACAAAGAGGTTGAGCTGCAGCCCCCAGGCGCACAGTAGCATTGGCAGGGGTCTCGACACACCTCCGAGAGTACTTTCCGCAGTAGTAGAGTATACTGGGAATGAATTGAAGAACCGGGCATGAGTTCGGGCATGTCCACGTGCTGTCTGAAAGTTATGTGATCTCCCAAAATGCTCGCGACGCGATGTACTACGCGAAATTCGAGATACTCTGGAGGAGGAACTGTTGACGGCAATGATGAGATATCGGGGATGACTGCAAGCAAATTGGCTTGTTTTTGACAGAACCAGCTGATAAGCCTTACGCAACGGCGAACACTGTAATTTCCGACAATCATGAGCGGTGTATATCCATTCCAGAAGGAATCGATATGGTCGAAACCAGCGTTGAAAAAAACTTCTGCCAGGATGTCGTCCATATCGCGCGCATGATACCAGGAACCAGGCCTTACATTCTCGAAAATTGCTGGCAGGCGGACCCTATTGAGCTTAAAAGACTCCACAACTTCAAATGCGTTGTCTTTGAGGAAAGTCATGTTCCGCAGGTTGAGACGGATCACTTCTGATTCGGGAAGGTGTTCGAGAGCGTACCGAAGCATTTCTGTTCTGCGGTCCACAAGAACCCTCGTCAGAAGGTCATAAGTCTCCTTCCGCCGCGCTCTGGCGCGCTCGACTTCGTGAAAGGGAACATAGACAGACATATCCTCCAGATCAATCGTCGCATTCTGCTCCAGCAAAAGCGCAACCGACTCGGCATTCGCCCAGTAAATGGCATAGTGGAGTGGTGTGTGACCCGATGAGTCTGTCGCATCAATGACAGATGCGCATGCATCCTTGGCCAATTCGAACAGTATTTCCAAGCCTTGAGGCCAGTAAACGGAGATATGCAATGGCGTCTGCTCGTGATGACCCCTTTCAAGCATGTACTCCAACGACTGGCCTAGTAGCTGGCGTACATCAACTTCTGATCTTCGAATCAAAGCCGATGATAATTCGCCGTAATCAAAGCCTTTTAGAATGTAAGCAAAATACATCCAGGCTCGCGAGGGAAAAGCAATGTTTCATACGCACAGTGTAAGGCGTCTCCAAGAAATGGGAAGAGGCTTGGTAGTGCCCATGATGAGGTTGAGAGAGGACTAACCTCGAGCTCCTCTGAATAAACTGCGTCTAGCGACATTAATTTTCGGGCGACAATCCCTGAAACTTCGACGTAATCAGTGGAAGTGTTGATTGTTGGTAGCATTTTTGGGCTTTCACTGAATTCGCGGTAAAGTAAAAACCACCGCAATGGAGTGCTTTGAAACTGATCAGTTATCCCAAATAGAGACTGCTTGAGCGCATCATTCGCATGCCCACAGCGCCCATCTCCGTTAATAGGAACACCCATAGATACTAAGGCCGCCAAAAGCTTGACAAAGAGGTGAGCCTTGTTATGGGGCCATTTATAAGCCGTAAACAAGGAGCAAGCCCGCTGGTTCGTAATCAATGAGAGTTCATTATATGAATCTCAGATTAGACTTACATGGAGAAGATTTTGACCCGTCTCCGTTACGTCCGTTAGCCAAGCTTCGTGATTCATAAATCTTTCTTCCCTTCTAACTTTTCTTCTTCGCAGTTTGCCGCCTAGAGGCATACCTTATTAACTGCTATATAACTCTCGCAGGGAAATATTCGAGGGCTAGGATAGCTCACAGAGATACCTCTATAGCTACTTATAGGGGTATATAAAGAGAATATAAATTACTTTATTCATAAGAAATAAGTATCTCTCTTTTTATACTACTATAACTTAATACTTATTTAATATTAAGATATTAATACTAAACTATATTAATACTATTTTTAACTACTTTAAGAGTAGTAATAGCTTCTTTTAAATTACTAAAAAGAACTAACTTAAAATATATATATTACGGTCAGCTATCCGACAGTAGGGTCTGCTAACAACAGCTGGGGATTGATACGTAGAAACAGTACACTAGGGTTATAGTCTAGGTTATAAGTTATAGGCTGTTATTATAGATCAGTAGTCAGAGGCTAAGGTAATTAATCTTAGACTTAACAAGTTATTTGTAGTAAAAGTAAGCTGAAAGTATCCTAAGGATAAATATAAAGTTAATTACTAAAGAGTTATAAAAGTCTGACTATAAGCTAGGCTCTAGTTATACTTTATATAAGTTTAGAATAGTACTTTTTATCTTATTACTATTCCTGATCCTAATAAGGTCTATCCTTTAATTATATAGAGCCTATATATACTAAGGATAGCCTCTATATTCTTAGTATATAAATCTAATCTCTTATCTTATTATTATATAACTTATACTATAGTTCTTCTGTTTCTAAGTAAGTCCCTATTATTTCTGTAATTCTATAGTATAAATATCCTATCCTAACTGCTTAACGCCTGAGTAGGTTATTTAGCTATTATCTTTGTTTATAGGTTATAATATTAGGTCCTTTCTCTAAAGGTCTTATCCTTAAGACCTAATATAAATAAGTTATTAGTCCTAAGTTAGAGATCTGTTAATTATACTTCCTAATTTACTTATAATACTAACACTATATTAAGTTATATCTAAAAGTTAAAGTAATCTAAGTTAGCACTTTGTTCTACTTATAAAGATGTTTTCTATTAGTTTAGTTCTGATAATATTATGCTTTATACTTATTATTTTTATGTGAAGTATATATATTAAATAGTAGAAGGTGTAAAAACTTATTAAGGTTATAAAAACCTGAAGCATCCTTATAATAATCTAGTAGTTATATTAAGTTATGAGTTTTACTATGTTTTATAGGTATTTATTATACTGATTAGTTATAGTAAAAAGGCTGAGTAATTAGTATTAAGAATAGGAAGAGAAAGAGGAGTAAGCGAGTGATATACTACTAAACCTTTATAAAAAGCTAGTATAGGTTTAGGTAGAAGTAGCTGAAATAGCTAGTTATCTATTATAGATTTATGTAATTTAAAAGAAAGTAAAGGAATATTATATAGAGATATTTTTTAGGAGATATAGGAGTTAGAAGAAGATAATATCCTTCTTATATTAAATACTTATAAGAGTAGTGTTATAAGTGATCTTTAGTTTCAAAGTATTAAAAATAATCTAGATTAAGTAAGTTTTAGTATTAGTAAGAGGTTTATAGATCTTAGTTTTCTACTAAAAGATTTATAGTTAGTATTTTCTAGGGGTTCTTAGTTTTTAGGTATTCCTAAGCAAATAAATAGTTTCCTTTATTATAGTCTATCTATTTCTATTAGTAGTTTAATATATCTATATAGGTATTTAATATATAAGTAGCTAGTAGTATTTATTAGAGGTAGTATTACTAGTACTATAGGTATTATTTCTTGCTCTTAATATTATTACTAATAACTATATATTTTCTACTTAATATATTAATATTTTCTAGTTCTTTAAAGTAGTTAATAATCTGTTCGACTTTATACTCTAGTTTATTGTTTTCTATAATAATAAGGTTATTTATCTATAATCCTTATAATACTAGTTTAAGTAGTAAGATATGAAATATTAGAAAACATTTTATTATATTAAGTAGGTTAAGTTTATAGTTAACTAGTGAAACTTTTTAGAGGATTTTAAAAGGTCTGAGTTTCTTAAAGTTTAGTTTATTATTTAGTTATTTTATTTTAATATTTTACTATATAAGATAGATACTATCTCCCTTTTTTAAAGTTAGTCTTTTAATCTTTTATTTATTACTAAAGTATATTATTTATTATTATATAAATTCAAGTTCTTTATATACGTTTTCTTAGATATCTTTGATTTATCTGATTATAGTAACAGCTTTTAGTACTACTAGGCTAGGTTATAGTTCTCTATAAGTAGTTAGTTTAAATCTATAGTTAAGGTAGAAAGGAGATTCTTTAGTGCTTTCTCTTACTACGCTGTTATAAGCGAATTAGGCTATTAGTAGTAGTACTATCTAATTATTTTAGTTATAATTAATATAGGTATAGAGGTAGGTTTCAAAGATCTAGTTAATTTGTTCTGTTTATTTATTAGTCTATAAGTAAAATACAGTAGATATTACTTACTTAATACTGAGTTATAATATAATTAACTTTTAAAACTTAGAAGTGAAGATTTTATCTCTGTTTAATATAATTTCCTTAGGTGTTCTATAATTAGTAATAATATACTTAAGGAATATATAGGTAAATTCTTTAGCGTTACTTACTTCTTTATATAGGATAAAGTAAGTATATTTTATAAGTCTATTAATAATAATAAGAATATTATTATAGTAGACTTCTATAAGGAGTTCTTAAGACTTTAGTAGCTTAATAATAAAGTCGAGAGATATAAAATACTAGGCAGTTTATAGTATAGGCAAAAGTTATAATAAATTATAAGGTTAGTATTAAGCTAGTTTGCTTTTCAAGCAGACTTTATAATTCTTAATTGCTATTATAATATATTCTCTAGTAACCTTTTCTCTATATTATTATTATAGTTATTTCTAGGTTTTTATAATTCTTTAGTAACTATATATTAGTAGGCTATAGAACTCTCTAATAGCTTTGTTATTTAGTTTACTAGGCGTGCTAGCTATAGATTATCTAGTTATTATTAAGGCTTTTATAGTAAGTATAAGGTCTTTATTATTATTATGCTTAAAAATTACCTAGGTTTCTTTTAGTACTAGGATATTATAATCTAGTTATTAGCTAAGGGTGTTAGCTCTGCTGTTTTCTAATCTTTTCTAATAGATAATTTAGAAGTTAAATTCTGAGAGGAATTCTAACTATCTAATTTATTATTTATTAAGTTCTTTTAATATAGTGAAGTGTACTAGGTTCTTATAATTAGTATATATCAGTACTTAGTAAATAGTACTTAAGAGTAAAGGTTTCTATTCTTTAAAAGCTTTAATAATAGTTATAAATTCTTTGTTATAGATCTAGTAGTTAAGTTCTAATCTATAGAGTTTATATAAGTAGAAAGCATAGAAATATAAGTATCTTTCTAAGTCTTTCTAAGATAGTTATACTTTAAATGTAAAGTTTAAGGTATCTATCTTAACTTTAAACTATTCTTATAGATTTAGAATTATTAGGATTAGTTTACTAGTAATATAGTTCTTAATAGCTTAGAAAGCTATACTCTAAGCTTCTTTCTATTTAAATAGTTAGTCTTTATAGCTAAGGTCTATAAGAAGTATATTAATTTTTCTATAGAGTCTGATAAATTTTTAATAGAAATTAATAAATCTGAGAAATCCTTAGACTTCTTTAAAGTGAGTTAGTATAAGCTATTTTTTAATAGCTTAGACTTTTTTTTCTAATATACTAATATATTTAGAAGTAATAATAAATCTAAAGTATTCTACTTTCTATATATAGAATATATCTTTCTCTAGTTTAACTAAGAGCTTAATATCTTAAAAAGCTTATAGTATAAAGTATATATATTCCTTATATTACTCTATTATTATAGAGAAGATAAAGATATTATTAAGGTAGATAATTATAAAGATATCTATAAACTTCTTAAGAACTTAGTTAATTATATTCTAGAAAGTAGCTAGTATATTAGTAAGACTGAAAAGTATAATAAAGTATTTAAAATATCTTTTATATATTCTAAAAGTAGTCTTCTATTCTTCTTTTTCTTTATTTAGATAAGGTTATAAGTATTTTTAAGATCTAGTACTATAAAGTAGTTAGCTTTATAGAGAAGTTATTAGAGTTTGTTAATTAAAGGTAATAGATATTAATTTTTAATTATTATTTTATTAAGTATTTAGTAGTTAATATATAGTTATAATTTACTGTTCTTCTTTAGTATAAATAGAATTAAGCTTCTTACTAGTAATATTAATTCTCTAATATACCTCTTTTTAAGGTTTTTATTAAGGTATTTATTAAGGGCTTCTATCTTTATTAAGTTAAGTCTATAGATTTTATTAAACTTAAGTTCCTTCCCTTCTTTAATAGAGATTTTATAATTAAAATTTATATATTTAGGCAGTCTAGTTTCTAATTTAGCTATAAAGAGTTTCTTATAAACTCTATATTCTTCTAGGATAGATAGAAATAGATCGTTCTTTTATTTAAGATCTATTATTCTTAATAGTTATAATATAGCTTCTTTTGCTTTAAAGTAGTAGATATATCGTTTTACTACTTTTTAGTAAGTAGATCTATTTAAAGCCTAGGTCCTATAAGGCTACTTAAGGACTAGATTATTATTATCCTAATAGAGTTAGCCTGTTCTCTAATCTATCTATAAGTTATTTTTCTTAAGCTATAGTATTCTTAATATAATATTATATATACTAAGTTTAGTAATATTAAATTAGAGTTATTCGTTTTAATCTAAGTAACTTATTTTAAGAGGTATAGTCTTATTTTTAATAGTTCCTCCTTTATACTAGACTTATTCTCTTTTTATATTACTAAGCTAATATATATATTCCTTTCTTTACTATAGTAGTTATAATCTATTTACTATTTAAGGTAATATAAAATTTATTTTAGCTCTACTATTAATAAGTATAATAGTTATAGTATTATTAATAGTAACTGCTAATTATAGGTGTACTTTCTAGTCTAGAGATACTAGATATATAGATCTTATTATTATTACTTGTTTTAGTCCTTTATTAGTAAGTAAGTCTAGTTTTTTAACTACTTTAGTTAGCTAGGGTAGGTGATTTGTTTTCCTTCCTATTATGCTTTTATAAGGCGATTTTCCTAGAATTAGAGCCTTAGAAGGCTTAGTCTTTCTTATAGGAGTCTATAAGCCTTAGCTTTCTAAAATATATATATAAGGTATTTATTCTTTTAATATTCTTCCTATTTTATATATTTATTATAGGTATATCTTATAAGGTATTATTAGCTAGAGGTAAATATAGTAATATTCCTATTAAATTTCCTGAGTTCCTACCTAGTAAGAGTATATACAGTGTAAACATTCTATATAAAGGTGTTATTATACTTTTAAAGCTGAAAGTAGTAGTTATACTTATCTCCTATATAAATTTCATAGTAGTTAAAGAAGTATTATACCTAAAAGAGATATTAGTAGTTAGTAATTTAGAAGTAGAAATAGTCTTTAGTTTTAAGTTATAGAGTGTAATGCGTTCTAGGTCTCTTATTAGGTATACTATAAAGTTCGAGGAATTATTTGTTATTATATTAATTAACCTGTTTATATATAATCTGTTTAGATATATTATCTTTCTTAGGTTCCTCTTTAGAGCTAGTATTATTTATACTAGGGGTAAATCTATAAGCGATTTCTATCTAAGCATATTAGTAAGCAACATTATAAGGTTCGTCTGAGTTATAGAGTAAGTTTTCTCTTTTTTTAAAAGTCTAGTTACTAGTAAGGCTAAGGATTTATTACTTAGTTAAGAGGTTATATTAGTGTTCAGGTTCTTTATCTAAATCTTCCCTAGATTTGAATTCCCTAATTCGTTCTACTTTATACTGAATTTAAACTCTAGAGTCTTTAATCCTTTATTAGGTTTCTTAGTTATAACTTATAAGGTTATTATAGGTAACTTATCTTTATATATTAGCAATATATAAGGTTAGTAAGTTTATTAGTTTAAGTTATTATATTTAAAGCATTTTATTAAGTTATTTAGTAGTCTCTTAAATTATTTTACTGTTTACTTATAAAGCTATTGCAAAGGTCTTTATTTTAACTTCTGGGATAGTTATATTATAACTTATTCTTCTGTAGTCTAGGTTACTAAGCTAGTATCCTATAGCTTCCTTATTACTATAGTAGGTAAAGCATTTATTATTATAATATCTAGTCTATAATAAGGATATATAGAGTGTTTTGGTTACTATACTAACTTACTTAGTTCGTTTAAGTACAGGTTTCTAGCTAAGTTTCTTAAGTTATCTGCAGTCTTTAGTAATATATCCTATTTTTTTATAGTTATAGTACTTAGGGTTCTATAGTTCCTTGCTATTGCTTTTAGTAGTAGTGCTAAGGTTTATAGGTCTACTATATTATCTATAAGAAATGCTCTATTAAGTGTTATTCTAGTTATTATAAGGTCTGTTATTATTCTGCTAGTTATTAAACTTATTTTAGAGTTACTATTAATACTTATATCCTAAGTTTAAGTTTTGTCGTTTATTGCTCTATTCCTTTTATTATTTGAAGAGTTAATTATTAATCTTAATAGTAAGTTTAATATATTAGAAGAAGTCTTCTAGTTAATTAATTTTAATAATCTTATCTTTAACTTTATCTTTAAGTCTTTAATAGAATATAAAGATCTTAGTTTCTTTAGTAAAGTTAAGTTAGATACTAAGTTATCTAAAGTTAGTAGAGTAGTCTTTAGTAGATTTAGTCTGTTTAAGCTAAGTAAGGTTATACTTAGCTTATTATTTTTTATTAGGGTTCTAGAAAAGTGACCTAAGTATATCCTTAAATCCTTAGAAGTTAGTATAGATATTATAGGTCTTTATAGAGTACTTATTAAAGGTTTTATACTTAAGGTACTTTTCTTAGATTAGTTCGAACTATTTAAAGGCTTTCCTTCTAAAGTAGATAGCTATATATACTACTTTCTTAGTTTTATTAGTGAAGTCTCTATAATAGAAGTTCTAGTAGTTCTTAACCTAGATTAGAAATCCCTTAAGAGTTCTAGAAGTTCTATTATAAATAACTAGAGTACTAAGCTTAAGCTTCTATTATCCTCTATAGAGAGGTATAGTGATAATATTAGTAGTAGCTTAAAAGGTCTGGTTTTTATTTTTAAGTTTAGCTGCCTATTAAATAACTTACTAGAAGGCTTCCTAGAGCTTATTAATAGTTTAAGCGCTTTTATTAAATATACCTTATATTTGCTTAATATTATTATTAGTTTTTACTAGCTATTATTTAAGTTCTTTATTATTATTATCTTTTTCTAAGTCTTCCTTTATTTTATAGTTACTAAGTTCTTAGGCTAGGTTATAAGTTGCTTATTTAGTAGAAAAGCTTAAGATAAGTGATTTAGTAGAAGTATAGGAAGATTTCTTATCTATACTGTTTAGTAGGTATTAATAGTTAACTTATTGAATAAGAGCAATTAAAGTGTTATAGTTAGCTATCTAATAATAAGGTCTACTAATAGAAGCTAGGGATTAATATATAGAAATAGTATACTAAGGTTATAGTCTAGGTTATAAGTTATAAGCTATTATTATAGATTAGTAGTTAGAGGCTAAAGTAATTAATCTTAGACTTAATAAGTTATTTATAGTGAAAGTAAGCTGAAAATATCCTGAAGATAAATATAAAGTTAATTACTGAAAAGCTATAGAAGTCTAACTATAAACTAGGCTCTAGTTATACTTTATATAAGTCTAGAATAGTACTTTTTATCTTATTACTATTCCTAATCCTAATAAAGTCCGTCCTTTGATTATATAGAACCTGTATATACTAAGGATAGCCTCTATATTCTTAGCGTACAGATCTAATCTCTTATCTTATCGTTATATAACTTATACTATAGTTCTTCTGTTTCTGAGTAAGTCTTTGTTATTCCTGTAATCCTGCAGTATAAATATCCTATCCTAACCGCCCGACGTCCGAGTGGGTTGTTCAGCTGTTATCCTTGTTTATAGGTTGTAATAATATAGTTTTTTAAATATATAATAAAAACTCTAAACGAAAAACATAATAGTATATTTTATATACTACTACTTTCTACTAGTATTCTTTAATATAAAGAAATATTATTAAAAAATAGAAGTATTTTAAATTAATTAAAAAAATAATTTATAATAAATAAGTAATTTAATATAAATATATAAAATATTTTATATTACTTAGGCTAAGAGCTTAGTTTAAAGAACTTAATAATATGTATATAATCGCTATAAAGTAGAAGTAGTTAATAGAGGGGGTTAGATATATAAGGAGTAGTTAGAATAAGGGGGACCCTATTATATATCCCTAGTTATATATATCTGCACAAAGCAGTTCTTCACAAAATGTCATGATTTATGAAGAGTTGGTGCAAGCCTCTAATCACAAGCGATAATTTTGTCTCCGCCTCATTTTTTGTCATTTTATCGTCAACATGTTTCAATGACTCTAGAAGCTGGAAAGCAGGACTGATATGGGCCACAATTGCTACCATAGTGAAGTTTGGTTGCACCTGGAAATCTCGCAGGAAGAAATGCGAATAGCGAACGCTGAGCTTCCAGCTTAAAAGAGTGCTGAAAACCCTGATCTTGCCAGAAATCGTTCGATTTCTCCTGTTCAGGAAGGAAACAGGACATCCTTCTTGGTGTTCCAGGACATCCGCGCTTCGAAGGCCAAATTGACTTCTTGGCGTCTTGCGTGTGCAGTTGCAGCCGAGATTTGGAATCGTACTCAGGTTACTCATTTTAAGCTGCTCATATCTCTCGGAATACGGCTCCATGGGACTGTTCATTCTAGATACAACGCTTTCCGTTGATTTTCGGTCGTGGTGGAACGCATTGTCGTCGGGGCTGAAGCCGTGCCGATCGTCTCCCTGGATTGTGGCCTCTTGTTCTTGATTATGAGGGCAGACCGTTTGTCCTTCCGTCCTTTCGGAGCGTGCTAAAAGTGACTGCTCAAGTCGGCTCAACCTATCGTCTATGCTCTTATCTATCTGGGGTAGCAAGAAAGATAGTTGGGCTGTCGTTCTCTGTCCCTGCAAGACGATAGCAGATGAAATTTTAGCAGCCTCTGAGACTGTAGTGTGAAGAACTTCCGTCGTGCGGTCACTACCAAATTGTTAGGATGACTCCACGCCTATTCGATGTTGAGACATACTAGTTCAGCAAAAGCAAGCAGCTAGAGAGAGCGCTTTGAAATTCGAGCATCTGGGATCTGAGACTATCGAACTTGTCTTTTTGAAACGGAAATTGCAGTTGTCGCACGAATGCCTTGCCCTGCTTTCTGAGCCCGGAAACAGCTTTCGGACGAGCATACTTGATGTTGAGCGCTGCGAAGTCCTGCAGACACATGTTGCATGTGGCATGACAATCTTCCAACGTCGTTGCTAGAGCTTGGTCGACCTCGGAGTTTCCCTTCATGCGGCTTTCGATCATGTCAAGGAAAGATTCCAATCTTGTTGCATGTTGACTTAGGGCGAAGATCTCGCTGTCTTTGCTCCTGTAGTCCCGACAATACGCATTCAGGCCTTTGCAAACCTCGATACCCAAGGATATAAGGCCAGCTACGCCTGTGGCTGCCGAAAAGGGATCCATGGTCCATTGATCGGCTACAACAACCGAAGCCGCACTCTCATGTCTCGTAATCGATGGTAGCCGTTGACGGATGTAGGAAGTAATCAAGAAAGCTTCGTCGAGCGAGCCGCGACAGTCACAGACAGGGCAGTAAAACTGCGAGCAGTTGAACGTGAATTTGGGAGCAAGGTGCTAAGCGCCTTCTCTGAGGGGTAGGCGTCATGATGCATGTCAGCCCAAAGAAGCGCCTAGCCATTGTTGCCTACAGCACAGCCTGCTTGGAAAATGCCCCAAACATCTGCATGGGAGATGTAGAGGGCCACGGTAATTGGCTGTCTGGTTATTCGAAGTGACAGCACACTCCCAAGAGGCCGCAAATATCAGGCCAGTAGGAGAGCGTCTAGACAATCACCGGCCAGGCCTGTATCTTCCCAACTCAGCCCATGATAGTCAGCGAGTCTTGGAATAACGCATCACAATCGTGTTCCTCGATTTTCGCTTAGAAGACTCTCAGGAAGATTATTTGGACCATAGGAAAAGAAATTTGGGCTATGGTTGACGGTTAGGACGGGGAATTCTCTACAGCAACCTGATTCTGAACCCTCAACCCCCACAACGACCCACGCAACGTTCGACAACATGATTCCCGCGAGCGTCGTCACCCACCACGTCCACAGCGACATAACATCATCACAGCGCCGATGGTTTAGTGGTAAAATTCTCCGTTGCCATCAAGCAGCGTCGGGGAGCCGGGGGTTCGATTCCCCCTCGGCGCATCTTTTTGTCTTCTGGCTCTTCCTTACTCAGTGAGGTCGATCTTTTTGTGAGGTCCGACGACTCAAAGAAGCATTACGGTTCTAAGGACTGGAAAGATTTGAAATATGTAGGATGATATGCTTTTTGGGTGGCTGACAGTAAGAGCGCCTCGAGGTTTCACAGTGCTGCGGCGCGCATCTGCGCAGCGCCCCTGGCCAACCGTCAGGCCTAATTGGTTGGCGATGCATCCATCATGCTGCAGTTGCAGGCCTCCCAAGAGGTAGCAGGCTCATGGCAAGGCTCACTCATTGTCACACAGATACCCCGCGAGGAATGGTCTCATGCACCCTGGCTCACCGCGAAAATACCTCGTACTGCATTTATGCCTGGTGTCACATAACCATCCCACGACATCTTCACCACTACGGCTTCCTAGGATATCATGGATCCTTTATCACTGATCGCAAGCATAGCTGGGATATCCCAAGCCGGAGCCTCGCTCTCCAAGGCGATCTATAAACTCATTTCCTCCGCTCGTGGTGCGCCGAAGGAGGTAGCCGACATCGCGCGGGGCATTGCGGACCTTTCGGTCATTCTGAGCGAGTTGCGACGAGTTCTTCGAGAAGGCACTTCTCTCTATCGACGAAAGCTGTTAAGGAACATTCGATCGGCAATGAAGAGAATCGCAAAGATTCATGGCTCCATCAGCGACCTGATCAATGTCGGAAGCGGGGTTGGACGTCTAAAATGGGCTTTCCGTCGGTCGACCAGCGTTCAATTACTGTATCAGATCGAAGCACACAAGAGCGCAATCAACATGGTCCTGCAGACTATGATGCTCGCCGTGCAGATCCGCCTCGCAACTAGGTCAGTCATTGAGGTCATCAACATCACGACGGATAAGCAGCTAACCAGAGCAAGGCTTACTCTGTCCGATAGTGGCCAAGAAACCGTGACAGAGGAGGAGATAAAGTCCGACCGAGATCTCGCTCGTCACCAGGCTGAGAATACTGTTGAAGCCTCGTTCCAGTCTCTCAGAGAACTCACGACAGCCGCAACCCTTTCTACAGAAGGAACAGGCTCAAGCTCAGAGGATGAAACCCTGGGCCAGACAACTTCAGCAGAAAGAGCGCAGAGTCAATTAGTTTTATGGAATGGCGGGCAAACGACACGGCGGCATGGCTCTATCACACTGTCTTCTCGACATATGCAGAATCCTTGGAAGCAGACAAAAGCCTTGGATCCGACTCTCAAGACGACTCTGAAGCCAGGGACTTGAAATATTCTGCTGCGTCGACGGAGATTCAGCTCGCAAGTCTGGGAACTACTCTCCAGAAGCCCGCTGGATGCAACGACGTTGTCAACGAGCTTCTCGCTGAATGGACGAACCTTACGGAAGACGAGATTCAAGGGGTACGAAGCAAGAAACAGGCCAAAAAAATTGCTCCTCTTTTGCCGGCTATACCAGAAGACGAAGAGGAGAGCATACATTTCGCAGATGCTGTAGGAAGAACGTTCATCTTTCCATACCATAAAGCTAAGACTTGGGAGGTACGTCGCAGTTGTTGCTATGGCATCCCTAGCCGCTACTTGTCGCATAGCTCTTGCTGACTCTGGCCATCCTGTATCATAGGATGCGCACAATCTGATTAAAGAGGCATTCTTGCATGTGGATGTCATTGGACCGCATGTAATGGAGGGGCACTTTGATCTTATTTCGATGAACAGAGACGGGGTCATCGTGTTACCTAGCCTGTGGAGTGATCTTGTCAACCCAGGCTCCCGCATTGAGATGCGAATGTGGCCAATGGAGAAACCGAAGCCGCCGCCGCCGCTACCGAGACCCTCGTTGCCACCGACGCCATTGTTTCCAGTCCCACCAGGGATGAAGCCTCTCCCCCGCAGAATTCTTCTTCAGCAGGCCAGCCTCCTATGGTTAGTCTAGAGCGGCGAACGTCACCGGCTCCAATGAAGTCACCTGAGCCTCAGCCAGACGTATCAAAGCCAGACGCATCAAAAACCAAACACAGAAGGAGGAACAACACTCCAAACCCCCAGACAACTTGAAGCAAAGGCTACAAAATGGGAGTGGCCGAGGTGCAGGAGAGAATCGCCGGTGATATGTATTGTGGACTAGTTCCGAGCGGAGAAGTGTTTTATGAAATGGGTTACTTGAGTATCTTAGTTAAAGAGTTTTGCTATCCGGGCGGATAACTACTTGTAAGAGGCCTCATAGTCTATTATTTGAATAATCTTACTATTATTACTATCGTCCGTATCGTCCGTATCGTCCATATCGTCCATACCGTCCTTGTCTATATCGTCCCTGTCGTCTATATCATCGTCGTTTTCATCGTTGTTGTTATCGTCGTTGTCGCCGTCGTCGTCGATATTGTCGTCCCTATGGTCGTCTATATCATCGTCGTTTTCATCGTTGTTGTTATCGTCGTTGTCGCCGTCGTCGTCGATATTGTCGTCCCTATGGTCGTCTATGCCCACTACCCGCCGGGATAGCTAGAGGTATTCGCCCGGATAGCAGGACTCTAGTTAAAAACGGAAGGACGTAGTAGAAATGTGCGTTAAGCTGCCATGCTCAGGGCCTGAAATGAAACTCACATTTCGTAGACTTTGTTGTCTTTGGGAACTGTGGTCGTGTCAAAAATTGTGTCTATCTGCATCGCACGCGTGGATCCCAAGACGGGCATATCACGTTGGAAATTCGAGGCCTCGTAGTTTTCCTGTGGACTCGTTATGTTATTTTATTGTCGTCATCGTCATAGCCTCTCTTATTTATATGAATTACTTGTATCGTTGCTTTTGTATGTACTACCGTCGTTTCTCCCGTCCGCGTTTGTACCTTTACCCACCGTTGCCCTTCACCGAAGCAAGATTCCAGATGTATCTACTTGAACAGAAACAAAAGCCAGGCCGACGCAAGAGGAGGCCTCGAAAATCTACGAATTGGAAATCAGCAAACATTCAAACATTGCAGTGGTAATGTGACCACTAAAGCCTCAAAGTAGCCAAAGATCGCGATGACCCATCCTCCCGGGACGTTCAACCACACCAAACCCCTCGGACCGGCCTCGTCCCCACATCGGGATCCCACCCGTCCCACGCCGCCTCTCAGCCCGAAAACAAGCCACCACCACCCACCCACCACAATCGAGACGAACCGACCGGCAAACCCCGTAGCAATTCTCGCTCAATCAGTGATTAAATCGCCAAAACCGCCCGCAGGCCAATGCCCCTTTTACCAGTTGGAGAAAAGGTCCAGCCCAAGCCGATCGATCTCCCAGGGCGACACACACACAAACTCACAAGTCACTAGCTCAGCCCGACTAGCAGCGCCAAGCGTAACCCAGCCCTCGGTCCGCCGCCGCCGCCGGTGGTTGCCGGCGGGCGAAACTGTCCCCCGGATGCAGCCGATGTCTAGGTGCTAGGCAGGTGCTGGGCCACTCCATACTACGCAGAATTCAGACGGGCGGCCGGCAGTCGAGAGACAGGACGTGCGATTTGCCCGCGGAGATGATTCCGTGAGATCCTGACTGGGTGAAGCAAATCTTTAACTTTATGATTAATTTTCGGATAGTCACAGAGTGAATGCCCGGTTGGAGGAACTAGGAATTTCCGCGGCGTTTGAAGAACAAAAAGGTTTGAGGTTCATCTCATATCAAATCTGCGCACGATCGTTTTTCTCAGTGAAGGTATCTGCCAGAGCCTGGATGAACCCTCGTAAGTGCCCCACGTCACATGGGCACAGACGAAGGACGAAGAAAAAGAAAAAAGGAAAAAAAGACGATTTGGCCGAGGTCTAGATGCCAAAAGATAAGATAGAGAGTTAAGGACTATTAAAAAAAAAAAAAAAAAAAAGAGGGATCAGTATGGACGGGGATGTCCCGCCCCAAAAAAACGCGATGGGAAGGAAAGGGATCAATCTCCGAAATGACGGAGACGAAGCTGAACATCTCGGTACCAAAGATGCGCGCCAACTCGCGAGTCGCGATGTCGCCCATGTTGCTTGCTTGTATCTCGTCTTCCCGGGCGCATCTCACGCCAGCTGCTATTTTTCACCTTTATTTTTGTCGGTGCCGTGGCACCCCCTGCTATGCGAGGCGCTCGCGAATCAGCGCAATTCAATGCGTAAGAGGAACTCGACGTCAAGCGTGGGGAGCGCGTGGGAGAGAAGAGACAAAGAGGAAGGAGGACAATGTTAGCATTTAAACGTCAATGTTGGAAGCGCATGTCAACTCTGGAGGCAATATCGAGCCCCGGCTGTGCCCGGGATTTCCGGTCAGCAGGCTGGGAATTGATCAGTTTCCATTGTTTTGTTTCCTGGTACGGAGGTGGTGTCTAGACTCTGCTCAACTCCGTCAACCTGAACCCCTCAGTGGAGAGGAAAAGAGAGAGAGAGGCGCGCGCCGGGGCTGAACCCCTCCCTCCATCAAGATTTTTGGGAGCGATCAATGCCTGCAAAGGGGCCCAGTTTCGCGCTCCAACTTGGGCCGACGGCACTCCCGTTCCCCGCCTTGGCGACCAAACTGGCGGAAAAGGCAGCCTTGAGTCGGGATAGCTGACTATTCATTCCGACAATGCTGCCGTGAGCTTCTGATAATGTTGTGAAAAAGGCCGCGACGAGAATTGTTACTTGCGGAACATGGCGCCGAAAGACTGAGAAACCGAAAGCGACCTGACGTCCCAAAGCCAAGAGCCAGGCGAAGGAGAGCCAAGAAGCATAAGCAGCTGAACATGGGACCGTTCAGTCGTGGCATTCAACTGAAAACCCACCACCCTTCCACTGCATCTGCATGTTGCTGGCTGCTGCATGCATACGGCCCAGGGACCGTCCGGAGTAGCCCATACGAATGAGTGAATAGACGAGAGGAATTGCTTGGGCAGAGTGGGAATCCCCTTATCGCGCCGCGGACAGGGCAATCGGAAATGTTCCCCTCACCTCCGTGTCCGGGCCTGAAGGTGTGCAGATCAGCCTGATCAGGGCACTCGGTTCGGTTGGTTGGTTTCTTATCGCGTCAGATTCGGTTTGGCGTTGCTCATCCTCCCCACATAATCCTCGGTCTTTCAATCTCACTTCATCGCCAAATCTGTCGGCATCACCATTGATTGATCCTTCATGTCGGGGGAATATCGTCTTTTCCAAAACCTGGTCGTCTCATCTTTCTCCATTCATCACATCTCCCCGCCTCTCTCTCGTATTGTGGTATCGCGTCATCTTCCTCCTTCGCTGATCGATGCTATTGTACAGTGTCATTCCAGAAATGCGTGTGCTCGCTGCTGTGTTGGAATCGGAAAACCCCAGACGCCGGCCATGATATACATTCATGACGTTTATGCCCTGACCCAAATACTCCAAATATTTCCAATCCCTTCTCGCCCGCTTCTTGAGGTATCATTGATCCCATCCTGACAACCCGGGTAATCGCCTGCGCCTCTCGAAGTGGCGGTTGCTTTTTTTTTCGGCGGCCGTCGCATCGTAGCATCTCTTGTCGTATTAATAAAATGAAGATATGAAAATAAAATAAAATGTCACTTGTCCGTGACTCGTCGGGGGTATATGTGTCGCTCGTTTTATCGCCTTCGAATGTGGGAAAAATAACAGTTGCATGGCAGACGCCATTAGATGAGCGAGAACTTGGAGGGCGCCATGTGCCCCAAGGCTGCTGCCAAGGCGGAATGCGAATCGGGAGCGTGCTCCGTGTAATGCATATCCTCCTCGAAATACGGCAATACTTTGATGCCGCAATGTTGCTGGAAAAACTGCACCCCAACGTCGTATCGGTCTCTGCATCGTCTGTCCCACGGATCAACCTTCAACGGACTGTGGAAGCAGAATGTGTTGTGCTCCGCGCCGCGGACCGGGAAGACGAGACCGGCGTCCTTCATCGCGTTCCACAAATCCAGTGCCTCTAGTCGGGTTGCATCGCCGTTGGGCCACGCTGCTTGCAACAACTGCACCACAGCGTATCGAAGAGACAGATCCTCCGCGCTGCCTTGTCCGTATCGTCCCGCTATCTGTCGACGCATCGGCTGAAGCTCGGCGAGAAGCTTCTCTAGTCTTTCGGGGTTGGCGTGGTTATAAAAGATGGCAAGGTCTATCCACGTTCTGGCCACATAAGGGTGCCGTCGACCATAGATGGCTTCCAGCTCTTCTGCAATGGTTGGGATGCAACCCCAAATGAGTTCGGAAAGCGTAATCGGGCCGTGCTTCTGTTGGACTTCGTAAAGTGTTGAGAACGTCTGTCGGAGGGGATGGGATCGCTCAAAGTTGGTCGTCGAGTATGCCGCGAGATACTTGCAAAGTGCAGTCATCATGCCGGCATCACGATGCACCATACCAAGGAGTAGCTCCTTGATGCCCTGTGGCGATAGTTGCTTGAGATCCATCTCTAAGCGCTTGAATGCCCTCATCAACAAATGTCCGCCGGCATCGTGCTCGCCCATCTCGAATTTCTTGTTCGCGTCAGTAAACATGTCGCTCGACCCGGCGCCCCAAAGCATGATTGACGTCCATCCAATCTGCCGATCCGTCTCCACCTCGAACTGGCGACAGTGCAAGAAAGCCTTCCTCATGTTCGCAACAACTGTCTCCTGCGCTCTGACTAGATCTGGTGACTGCAGATAACCCGGAGCGGGCGGCGGTGTCGGGGTACGACATCGCACGTACGACGGAAGTTGAGCAGGTGTTTCGAAATCGACAAGATCGTACTCCGTCACTCCCTTGCGTTTGAGATACGTGCCCAGGTTGACCACTCTGCCGTTGCGTACGAATTCGGATACCTTGCCCTCGGCGTCGCGCTGAAATTTCATCGATAAAAGTCTCTTGACCTCGTCCTCGGTGTTGTTCTTAACAAATCCCCATTGCGAAAACCGTGTCTTGTACATCTTGGGCCTGCGATTGTAAGCGTGGGGTTCAACATGTAGGAACCGGGGGGCGTACGTTGCTTGGAAGCCATACTGGTCAGCCATGATTTGCATGACTTCTTTGAGAGGCCGTCTCTCTTCCAAATACAGTTGTTTGATGGTTAGTTTGAAAGATTCCCATGCCTCGGCAGGCACCTGCTCGCGAGATGGCCGACTGCCGGCGCCCGTCGAAGGCTTGGGTGTAGGCGCGACACTGGGGGCAACACTGGGTGCGACGCTTGGTTGTCGAGCTTGGCCCTGCATGACGTTAGAAAATAAGCTTTTGGCCGCGGTGTTGGCACATACCCGGAACGATGTGGGAGGTGGAGGACCGAATGGTGTCTGCATTCCACTCGGGGTCGGGGGCACAAAGGTCGGGGCTGGCGTGGGTGCTGGGCTGAAGCTTGATGTCGCCGGGCTGAACGGTGTGGGTGCCGGGCTGAATGGACCTGGACTGAAAGTTTGAGGGGGCGGACTGAAGGCATTCAGAGCATTCGGAGGAGGGCTGAATGTATTCTGCGGTGGACTAAAGGCATTTTGTGTTGAATTAAAGTTGTTCTGTTGTGAGCCGAAAGGATTTAACGAGTCAAAGTCGCTTGGCTGTGAGCTGAATGTATTTGACGATGAAGCCAGGTTGTTCTGCTGTGAGTTAAAGGCATTCGCCGTTGAAGTCAGGTTGTTCTGCCGTGAGCTGAAAACGACCGGCTGGGGTTGAGCGGGTGGTTGAGTGGCAGGTTGAGACTGAGGTTGCGACTGCGAATGCAATTGCTGTTGCTGTTGCTGTTGGTGTTGATGTTGATTTTGCTGCAGAGGTTGAGGTTGTAATTGAGGTTGCGCGGCGGAGTTTGTAGGACCTGAACGATTGTTCCCGTCACCGAATCGTTGGTCCGGCGTGAATAATGGAATGTTAGACGGTGCGCGACCCAACACAGGCTTGGTACTTCGTGGCACTGGTGGACGAAATGACTCCGGAGCACGAAAATAATTGGGCGTGGCTGGGCTGTTGACGACAGGACTTGTGATTCTACTCATGCCAGAAGAACTCATGTTCGTTGAGCTATGCATGCTGCCGTTCATGCTGCCAAAATGTGCCGATGAAGGGCTCGTGACAGTCGGACTCGCCACAGAACCCATCGGACTCATGACCCTGCTACTGCTAGGTGGTGCGGCGCGAATCCCCTCAAAACGAGCGATCAAGTTCGAGACACCAGGCCCGGCCGGGCTAAGTTCGTCAAGCTCCATGCCATCGTTCTGCTGTTCCTGTTGTTGCTGCTGTGGTGCGTGGCTCATCGAGGAGCCCATGTTGAAGCGCGTCTGCTGCGCGCCCGGTGAAGTCCAATCCATGGTCGACGAGAAATCCCTCTGTTGCTGTTGCTGATGCTGATGCTGCGGAGGCGGACATGTGGACGAAGGGCCGGCCATGCCTTGCGGCATGCCAAACCTTGGCCATTGCTGGCCGGAGGTATTGAGAGTGAGGCCTTGTTGACTGCCCCCATATCCTGAACCAGAGGGAGCACCGCGGGGCCTGTCCCCAGAATGATTGAACATCTCGGCCGCGTCCCGTCCTCCGATGGAGCAGAGGACCGGACTGCGGGCTGATGAGTTCAAGACTCGGACGAGTCAAAGCTCCTCGGTAGGACAGGTGCCTCGTGTCGTCGAATGCGATTCATCCAAGAAGCCCAGCGCGTTGCCTGTGGCAAGGCAAGCATCAAATGCCGTGCGGTTGGAGGGGGTGCCACTGGACCTTCAAATGAAAGACGAGAGCGTGGGAGGAGACCAAACAAGAGTGCCCATGATCGTCGCCACATAAAAGAGAAGGTCTCTCTGGGTCTCTAGCTGCCAAGGTTAAAAATAGAGCGGCAGGAGAGAAAGCGTCATGGTCCAGTGTGGTAACCGATGGGTTCGAAAAGATTAAAGAGTGAGTGAAGGGCCTGAGACGGTTGGACTGGCGCTGGTCGGGAAAGGTCAGGCTCTGGCTGCTCTGGCTTGACACGTCGGATTAGGACAAGGACAGGAACAAAACCACTGGAAGAAAGGCGACGGGACCTGGGCTGGGCTGGGCTGGACGGGTCAAAACAGGCGGCGGACGGCAGGCAATGTTGTCTCTCCTGGTCTGCGTCCACGGAGGAAGAGAGATATGGGGATCAGGGAGCCGTCCGTAGCTCGAGATGCGAAAAGGCAGACAGCAGCAAGCACACCAGGTCGTTTTGGTAGGGCTCTTCTCCGACACTCAACGAAGACCACTTTCCGCCATTGCGCTGGTATTGGTCGGCGGTCGCCAAGTTCCCCCGTGTGGTGAAAGCTGCAGGCAAAAGTTCCTTCGCGTAATTTCCTCAACAAGGAAAGCGAGCGTGGCACATGGGTAGAACAAGCCCGTATCCCGTCCCCTCGGGGCTCTTTCCAGTGATAAGAGGGCCTCTCCAGCAACAGAGCAGCAGCTGGGTCCGTGGAGCTGCGCGGAAGGGGGGGTGAAGAAGCGTTACATGGCCAATGAAGTTCTGGTAGTCTAGCCGTCCGGGCGTCTTCTAAACGAATGGGGAACCATTCACGACCACTCTTGTTGCTTCGGAACGGGCGCTGGCTGGCAATTTGACCGAGAGGAGCAAGAGGAGATTGGGGGGACCTGAGCAGTTCGGATGGGGGGAAGGGTTGGGTTGGGCGTGTTGAGTGGGAGGGACGGGTTGCTATCGAAGACATGGACATGGCTTCTGGCGAAGCTGGGGCAGCAGGTCGGTTGGTTCATCCTGTGGTTGGTTCAGTGGGTAAGAATCTCATCGCGGCGGACACTCTCCCTCGCTGTTCATCGCAGTTCCAGCGCGCCCTACTGCGTCCAGCCTCTTTCTCCAGGGCCTGCAAAGAGGAAGTCCAGGAGACCCCGGGATTTCGTCCCATGTTTGTCCAATGGGCGACGGGCAGCATGTCGACATTCTGCGGTAGGGCTGTGGGAATGTGGTTGAAGCGCACAACAACCAGCAGCAATTCCAATTTCCAGGGTGGCCAGGAGGCGGGGAATTGTGACAATGGTGCCACCACTGTTCTGGATTAAGAAGGTGTGAAAGTGACCTGGCCGGCCTAAAAGACGCCAACGACCGAGTCCTGACTCAGACCACCAATCATCGTGCTTGTTTCTGAGTGTCCTATCGGCCTGGCCCTCCCCCTTTTCGGAAAGGCCGCGGTGAGAGTCGCAAACTCGCTGTCGCTCTGGTTCGCGACCGGGCAGACTTCCGATGTCCCTCGGTCCACATCGCCCTCAGGTCAAAGGCTTCATCGTCCGCCATCGCGGCTGCCCTCGTTGTTCCGCCATGGTTAGCCAAGCAACCAACGCCAGCTTGGCCAGCTGTGTGTGAGGCAAGGAGCAAAGCTGGGGAGAGCTGTGCTGCGGGCGGAAGACTAACGCCGTAGAAGCATGGTGCATGTTCCAACGGCCTTCCACCAACCCGTGCTGGTGCCATCCGATAAGCCACTCGTTGAGCACGGCCAATGGCCGTGATGCTGTCAGAGACATGTCCGAATGAACGCCGCTTAAGGCTAACCCGTTGGGTGGGTTGAAAGTTGCGATCGCGGATGTGCCATTCAGCCACTTCCAATAGGCGACGGCGGACCTGGCCAAGCAGGCGGCTTTGGGGGCGAGCTCCCGCGGACTGGCCGCAAGACAAAGGGGATCTCTGTCTAAGGATGCGTCTAAGGACGCCACGATTCAGACCGAAAATGCCAGCCACTACGCGGAATTGCCCTTGTATTGGGTGGGCTTGCGGGGGCACTGTCCAACATGCTTTCGGCCGGTTGTACCACTGTCCGTGCTGTTCTGTTCAGGCCGAGGTGTGGCCAAATGCTGACTTCAAGCAACCAGATAGCCTGCTTCAAGGCTCTCTTTTCCTCTCATCGAGGCAGAATGTCACGAGCGTTGCGAGTTCTCAGCCTCTGCAGGCCCTCGAAGCCCGCAGGAAGCAGCGGCATGTCTGCGCTCTGCAACATTTCAGCGTGCAGCTGAATGCTCGCGGGAATACCACCTCAACGCTGGACGCAGGATGCCGACATATCCCAATGCAGCTAAGTGCCGGGTGTCGACCGTACTTCTCGAATTTTCGACCCCAATATCCCTCTGGCCAAGGAAATCCTTGCGGGGCGTCTCACCAGCACGATAACCGGCAACGGGCTCCTTGTCAACCTAAAATGAATCGAGCTGACATGAGTCCCTCTGACAAAGTGTTCCAACGACCGATTGTTTCGTACCGCTTCGGAGGCCGGGGTAATGAAGAGCGTAAAGCTGGCGGGCAGTACAAAAATGCCCGGTCGAATGAGATAACAGTCAGTACGGCGATTAATCTCCATTTCAGCGTGGGCCTCTGTACCGACCAGACCCCGAGTGATCCACGGGCAGAACCGCGATGCCGTCGGTTTGTCCACAGCTGTCTCCAGCGAGCATGCAATTTCGATTGAGTAACACACCTCAAGCACGACTTCTAGAGCATGAAGACGTGCTCACGTTGCGCTCCAGAAGCGATCGGCCCTGGAGATGTCGTCCCCGGATCCATCATTCAGGGCACGCGAGCCGAGTGGCTCTAGGCGCCTGTGATCGCCTGGAAAATACCCACTTCTCGGACGTTGATGGGTGTCTTCCGTGGAACATAAACGTCTTCGACAGCAGCCAATGCGATATCTTGCGTCAGCGTAAGGTTATGCCCCAGATTACCGATGACGTCCGCGATGTCAATTTGGAGATAGATATTGGGGTTGTGGTGTGGCAGCCACAACCCGAGAAGATACATCCGGTTATCTTTGCAAAGGCATCGAATCAGCTCAGAGCCCACGAAAGGTTCGACCTGGGAGCTTGCTGTGCCATGATAAGTCGAATCATTGTCGACTGCGATGCCGATTTCCCTTCCAAATACGTGGACTGAAGTGGCCCAGATGATAACGCCAGAGTTCCACCTTGTTTCCTTTGGGAAGGTAGGTAGGGTACTTTGGTCGTGTCCCCGTCATTGCCAAAGACCTATGCTAGCCGCTGGGACGGGGGTAGTTACATATTCACCGAAGATGCCGGTGACATTGGCAGCGCGAGGAGGGAGCTTTACTGCAGCAATTGAAAGGGCCATCCTGTTGACACTGACTGGTTTCGGCGAGGCTCGTGGCTGCGAAGCCCACTGGGCCAACAGCGTTTTCTGACTGAGCACCACACTAGGTAACTGTGTTGCGCATTCCTTAGGTGGTATCCAAACGGTCGTTGACGACGGGTATGCGCGGATAGATGTCACTGGACTGCCGATCCTAGCCTTCCCCCACGAGCCTTCCGGGACGTTGGCTCGTTGCCAATGGAATCCGGCATGTCAGCGAGGAACGACACACGGCTGGTGGGTTGTTTGGCGATGGGGATATCTCAAGGGCATTCGCTTGGACCTGGTGGATATTTCAAAGTTGGCCTCTGTCATTCAGTGATGCTCAGGTCCACGACAAAGGGCAAGACGTACCAACAAGACGGAGCTCGCGGCCTTTTCTTTTCGTAATGGGGCTTTTGACCGGATCTGGGCACATCGTCTCATCAAGAATGACTACCTCTCAAGTGACTCGCTCTGTCGTAAGATTTCGCGCAGGGTGCGTGCTAGAGGTCTGCAGGCGATCCATCGGTTCATGGCCGGCGACTGTCGTTGATCGCTCCCTTTCCAGAGAGAATGACGGTCCAAATCAGGCAGAGAGCCCGTACGCCTTTGCCATGTCGAGACACCTAAGCCAATGCGTAGGACACATCCGACGACGACCGGTGCTTAAAGGCGCGGGGGTTGGCTTTCCTGCAGTTCATTAGGAGGTATCCTCGGAGGCTGCCTTGACGCCTAACGCGTCCGCTGCACTTTTGACACTCGCCTTCTTAGCGAGGCATGTCAGATCTTGACGCACATTGATCATTGATGCCGGGGTCAGCAGGCGCCCGGCTGACGTCGAGGAGCAATCGCGGTAGGAAGCGGCCAGATAAGAACTCAGGCGGTGGTGTAGTGTACTTCTCTCTTGATTCCCATTGGCACGTGGTACGTGGTCTTAGACGTCGTGGATCTTCGCGTCGAGGTGTCGTCAGAATCAAGGAAGGTCGTGATGCGGACGGGGAGTGTTCAGGTTGGAAGCCACCGGGTCATTCCAGAGTGGGCTCAGACGCGGTGTGAGGAAGGCTCAAGCCACGACCACCTTCCCGCGTCAATGTTCCGTCAATTTCGTTCTTTCCAAAGCTCTCGCGTCAAGGCCACAGAGGCAACTACCCACCCTTAGGCATCTACCTCGTCCCTTCCCCTAAAGGCAGTAACTTGCTACCTTACCTGCCGGCAAGAGCCCCTCGCCTCCAAACACATGCTTCAGACCTACACGTAAATAGGAAACAGGAGGCTTGCCATGGTTATCATTATCACATTTTGAGTCTTCAGGCTTGCCTTAGCTTCTCGATTTTCACAAAAGTTCGGTTCGTCAGCTACTACTTGCTCCATACGTGTACGAAGCCCCTATTCAGCAGGCAGGCTCCGTCTTTCACAGCCAGTCGACCGCCAACATCTTCCAATTGAGTCACATCTAAACTCCGAAAACCATCTCTTTTCTATCGTTAAGGCCCTCAACATTTCTATTATTAGCCTGTAGCACTTTCCTGGCTCCGAGATCTCAGCACTGTCGTCATCATGCCCATCGGTTGCAAAAGCAGTTCGGGGTTCGTTTTGCCATTGACAGCTAAACCTTCCCAGGACAGCTATTTTCAATTTGCTCGACATCTCGTCATCATGCTACATCATTAACAATTCCTTTCGGCGTGTAGGTACCCCTATTACTGTCTCTTGGATTCCCCCATGTTCCTCTGCCTACCTAGTAGCCTACAACACTTGCTCAAGAGTATTTTATGCAGAGGTTTACGAAAGCAGCAAAAATTCTTAGAAAGACAGATTCCTTTCTGTGGCAACCAACTACTGGGCTGCAGGGGCGGTTCCACTGCAGGTATTGCCATGCCAGGCACTATCGGCGGTAGCCCTTGTACAGAGCATCCGAACGTTCACACTCAATGACCAGTGGTGTGTGACTTAGTTTGGTCGTTCACCTGGTTATCTATAATTCTAATTTGATGAGCTTCCCGAAAAGCTCATCGCGATCTCTGGTTCTTGCCCGACCACTGGCGAGGGAGGAAAGACAATGATCGGGGACCAGGGAAATATCACAGACGTAACAAGCAACATAACTGAGACCCATGCGGCTGCTGAGATGGACATAGAAACTCGTAGGCCAACCCCTCTGGCTCTTCGGTACACTCGACGAGGATACAAAGGTCCAAGCACCTGGCTTTTTGTCTGAGATTCTAGCTATCACAGGCTCTGAATATCTCGTCTGTAACATCTAGGCTAGGACTCTTTGCAGGAGGACGAAGAGACACATTATGTTTACTATTCAGTACGCACTCAGATACTTGGTGCATCTTCACCGCGTTACATCTAGCATTTATTCAGAGTTTAATGATGTTTTCGCAATGAAAGTCGATTCTCGTGGCTACTGCACTTCTGAACTTGGAATCGTTGGTAATCCGTCATCGTTGTCGTCGTTCTTGCTATTATCGTCAGTTATAGAGTCAGGTTTTCTGTCTCATGAAGACAGTATCCTCTGTCTCGTGCCAGAGACACGTTACTTTGGGGCTTGCTAAATTAGGCTGTCGATCAGCATTGAAAAACAGCAGACACCTGAGACTCGTCTTGTCTGTTGATTCACAGCCACCCATCATCACCTTCCTTATTCACCCGTACCACCAAGGTCGTTCCTCCAAACTGTCAGCCGGATTCTTTTGACAAGCATAGCATTCAAGTCAATAATTACTGATGAACCAGCTACTCATTGCCAGCCAATATGAACCTGCTCGCTCAAGAGAAGTCGGGGTTTAGGGTGCTAAATCTCTGGAACGTTTAGAATATTTTTGACTTTATTAGGTAGTTTCCAGCATGCTTCTGCAGCCGTAGGATAATTAAAGCGACTGCTTTCAACAAAAGCCCTTCTCATCTAGTTAGTTTCGAGATTATTGAGACAATCAAGTGAATGGCGGAATCCATTGGTGATGTCCGTTTGGTTCACGTCTGCAATCGCCGGCATTTGTCTTGTGGAGAAGGGCAAACTTCGACATCATAGAGTTTAGCAATTGTCGTCTAGCTCATAGTCTGTAAAACACTGCTGAAGGTCGTTGTTCCTGGTGGATTGCCCGTAGTTGTTGTTCAGAATATCTGGAAATCTTTGCATCTTCGTGTCAATGCAAACAAGCACTGACCAAGTCTTGAGCGTATTAGCAAGATAAATTGTTTACTCAATCTGCTCAGGTGCTGGGAAACCTTGGTGGGCCGGCGGCTTGTGACATGCGACGGGAATCGTCAACATGATTTCATGCATACCGATATTTTCTCACTGACTTGTTTGAACTGATGGCTTATCTTTGACTAGCATTGTGAAATAACCTTTGGTTCAGTGATGTTGAACACTGGGGACACTGCCATGACTGGAAACCCAGCTTGGGCCAGGTGGCCTTGCAGGTGGCCTTGAGCTTCCAACTTGCTCAGAGTTCACGTCAACTCATTGATTTCGAACACAAGCCAGGTTGGATGATTTAGAGATGAAACAAGCCTGGGTATGAGCCCTGTCTCACGAGACGGGCAGTGCAGTACCTTGGCACGCTAGACCACGCTTCTCTCATCGCTGTCTGAGGTCCTAGGTGACAACTGCGAGGTTCAAATCTGCAGCGCCAAAAGAGAATGACAGCGTTGCAGGGACCTTCAAATTGGATGCTGACGGCGACGCTAAGCCGCACCGCCGGCGCCGATCGGAGCATCGTCCAGTGAGAGACCGGGCCGCAGCAGGCACCACCTTTAACAGACGAGTGATATTGCAGGTCAAATGTTCAACGCCACACGTTTGCGCTCCTACATTGGCACGCTGTTGATCGCAGACGTGGCTGTGCGGCCAAAGCCACGTAAGGCGGTGCGCGTTAGCAGCAGCAGATGTTCCGGTTGGACATGACGGATGCTGAGTCGGCGCGACGGCATCTCTCCAGGCCCCAACGGAGCCGAAGAAAACAATGGTGACGGATTCCGGGCGCGAGCACCCCTGTCAAGATCGCCGGCGAGGCTCTCTGCTCCGGGCACTAAGGGGCATCTGGCAGCTCTCTGATTGGGTGCATAGCTGGTGTCGCCCCCACTTTGGCCCGTGATCCCATGCATCACGTGGGGGTGACGTAAACGTGGCCCCAAGGACCCCAAAGACCGGAAAGTGCTGTGCAGTCTGCAGGTGAGAGACAGAAACAGGCAGTGGCTGCTCCTTCCGGTAATTGTGGTGGGCAGCGCTGACCTCAATGCGACGCGGACCCCAACGGCGCCAACGACGTGCTGCAGCAGCAGCAACAAGTGGAGGAGGGGCATCACTTGCCTTCCATTGCTTCCATAGTATCCAGCATCAACCACACGCGGGTCCCGTCTGCACAGCATAAGGTAGTCGGATACCTCGCCTCATATACGCGGACTCTACCGAGGACATGGCAGCAACCCCTGAATCCAAATTCAAACTCACATTGCGACCCTGAGACCCTTCTTTAACTTCAGTTGTCTCCTTTTCCCGACGAACCTTGAAAAAAAAAAAGGAGCCGAGATCCCCGTTGCCGGCCGTCGACGACCACCTCTCGCCGCTTGCATCATTACTCGCATTCCCCTCCTTCCGCTGCCGCCACGCTTGCGTACGCATTTCCACCGAGGACCGACTGCATCTACCCATCTGGCCGTGTTGCATCCACGATTTCGGCCGGGCGCCAGCAAGCTTCACGACTTTAAGCCTGCCGACCCACGACCGGCCTGAGCTCCGTCAATAGCTCCAATTCATCCCGACCAAGCCGGACACGATGGCCTCAACAGCGACCGCGCCCAACGGCGCTACGCACGACCATGTACTGCGACCGAGGCCCAGGAAGCCGCACACTCCCAGCTCACGAGGACCATTAGTAACACCTCTGTTGGCGAGCTCAATGGGATGACTCCTCTGTCCGAGACTGGCCAGACGAGTGGCACCACGAGGTAAGCTCGCCCCAGCTTCAATTCTACCGATAATCCCAGGGCTAACATCATCGTCGCAGTGGCCGCTCGACACCCGTTCCCGCGGATGCCCTCCCCTCCGTCAAGTCCATGTCCTCCGCCCGAAAGCAAGCTCGCGCCGAACAACGCCGCCGAATCTTCCCCACGATCGAGTTCGCAAGCCGCGTCTCCCACTTCGACCCGAACTCCGACTACCGTGACTTCCATGGGTTCTTCAACCTGTTTTGGATCGGTCTTGCCATCATGGCCATCACCACCATGCTGCGCAACATCAAGGATACGGGATACCCCATGCGCGTCCAGATCTGGACCTTGTTCACCATCAAGATCTGGCATCTGGCCATCGCCGACTTTCTCATGGTGGCCACCACCTTGGTGTCTCTGCCCCTCCACCGCCTGTGGCGCGCTGCCCCCGCCAACAGCGCCTTCACATGGAAGAACGGTGGCATGGCTGTCCAGAGCATCTACCAGGTCGTCTGGCTGGCATTCTGGATCGCCGTGCCTTTCGTTCTTGACTGGACATGGACTGCGCAGGTGTTCCTGCTCTTGCACACCATGGTTCTGCTCATGAAGACGCACAGCTGGGCTTTCTACAATGGCCACCTGTGCGAGACCGAGAAGCGTCTGTACGACCTCGACAACCCCTCGACGGCCTCCAAGGACCCGGTCTACTTGTACCCGACCCCCGACAACCCGATGGGAACTGTTAGCAGCCCGAAGACACGCAACCCCGAGGCCACTGCTTCCGACTCTGAGTCCACCTCGGATGAAATCGATCAGCTTCGTGAGGACCTCGCCCAGGAGCTTACCTCCCCGCTGGGCAACAATGCCTATCCTCGCAACCTGACCTGGTCCAACTACTTCGACTACCTCCTCTGCCCTACTCTGTGCTATGAACTCGAGTACCCTCGCACGGCGCGCATCGACTGGCAGAACCTCATCTCCAAGATTGTCGCTGTCTTTGGCTGCATCTCCTTGCTGACGGTCATTTCGGAAGAGTTCATCCTCCCAATCCTGACCGACGCCTCCGTACGCCTCAACGCGACTCCCGCTCCGCCCGTCTCCGAGGCTCTCCTCATCCTCGCTGAGAGCATCTCCTGGCTTCTATTCCCTTTCATGCTCACCTTTCTGCTGGTCTTCTTGGTCATCTTTGAGTACGCACTCGGTGCTTTTGCAGAGCTCACCCACTTTGCCGACCGCCACTTCTACTCGGACTGGTGGAACTCGACCGACTGGATGGAATTCTCTCGCGAGTGGAACATTCCTGTCTACAGCTTTCTCCGTCGTCACGTATATAGCGCCAGCCGACCGCACATTGGCCGATTCCCCGCCACCGTCATCACCTTTCTCATCTCCGCCATCGGGCATGAGATCGTCATGGCGTGTATCACGAAGAAAATTCGTGGCTATGGATTCATTTGCCAGATGTTGCAGCTACCTATCGTAGTGCTGCAGCGCACCAAATGGGTCCGTGGGAAGAAGACTCTCAACAACGTTTGCTTTTGGTGTTCCATGGTCATGGGACTGAGCATGGTACGTTTTCCCCCTCACATTTCAAGTCAGCACACGAACTAACATGGCTCTAGATTTGCGCCCTCTACGTCTTGGTCTAAGTGCCACTGCATCGCATAGCATCACATGTCTGCCGCCAACTTTGCTTCATTTGGCCAAGGTCTTGCTCTTTTTCTGGTCAACCGGACCGTGTACATATATCAACCCACTCTGTATCATTACCACATCGATCGACGGGCGGCGATCCCGCGGCGGCTCTCATTTTTTGGCGTTTGTAGATAGATTTTATACCCCGCAATCTCAGGCCTTTTGGGGCAACTTTCATCGTGCTATCATTGATGCCAGGTCCGATGTTTAGCAATATAGCGACGAAAACCTACCGTTGATGTATGTTTAGAGATGCTGAGAACCATTCTCTCCTCCTCTTCATTGACAGGCGAGATCCCACCCGCTGAGCCCCATTCTTGGCAGCGGGTAGAGCAGCAGTAGTATTTAAGCTTGGCTGAAGCTCACAATGCTTGCTGCCCGCTACGCGACCGGCACCGATGGGGTCCATGATGTGAATCATGTGATGGGCTTGCTGTGTTTACCATCGGCGAAAAGCTCTCATGCGTGAGTAATCTGTCGTTTTTGCTTTGTGTGCGAAGCCCTGCATGCTGGGCTTCGTGAGATTGCCGAATAAGCTAGGGATATGGACCACGGACACGGCAGTCAACAAGGTGCGCCTCCAGGCGGCAAACTGCGAAGAAGAAAAGTTAGAAGGGAAGAAAGATGGACCACGGACGACACCAGAACGCAACTGGCACTGACAGCCCGAGAGAGACAACCTGATATCGTATCACCCCTTATTTAAGGAGTAAGACAATGACGAACTCGAGAACCTCGGCAAGAATTGGACCACCGCAATGGACGACTTTTCCGACGACATGATCATGCGTGGAGGGCAGCGACAATTCTGAGCCTCAGCTAAGCTTGAATACGGCTGCTGCTTCCAAATCATACCACTTTCCAACGTTCACGCGGAAAGGATGCCATCGTTCCAGGGTATAGAGAAGTGTTCGTCGAGAGTGATACCCACGGGCGAAATTTGCAGTAATCATCATTGAGCCTGCAGCGAGAAGCCCGACATCGCGAGTTTCGCACATACTCCCAAATAAGGCAGGGATAGATATCAAGGACGATGGTGGATCGCGTAGGGTTGCTTCTGGTCACGGGGTTGCTGTCTGAGGGGCGTATTGACCTTATTATGGGCACTCACTGAAGTTGTGGTTTTTGAAATTGACAAGCGGACAGGGAGCATGAGCATTTGCGGCTGGTGGGGTTTCTATCCTGCAGAGGAATCTCTGTCCTTTTGTAGCACTTGTAAGGCCTGGCTTTGGCGATGCTGGGGTTATTATAAAAGGCGGTAAATATATGAGGCTTAGTACAGCAGGAACCAGAAATGTGTTGGTATTCGAAATAGTGGTCATTCCGCAAGCGAATGGTGGTGAAACTGCCGTTATGAAAGGTTCAGGTTAGGACTCATGTGTGCCGTGCATTATTCGCTTTGAGTTCCATACCTCTGGATTCGAGAATACCTGAATTGAATATCTCTGGGGAAATTGTGGACAGAAGTGGAAAACAGAAATGCAAGTGAGGATTCCGCGCGAAGTGTTTGGTCTTGATGGATATAAATGGGATTACGAACAAAGGACAGGCTTCCGTTGAGTTGCTTGTTCATGATGGAAATGGAACCCGAAAAACCGATGTCATTCTGTGCTGTCCGAAATACCTTCATGGAATTATGGCTAAATTAATAGTCTTCAAGTCATCTCGACTCTTCCAGCAGACATCTCCGAGGGAGTATTTAAGCACGGCTTGAAGTTGGATGGCTGAAATCTTTTGCAGAACGCGATGGGCCGTATGCTTTGGGCCGGGTGATTTCGCTTATCTCTTAATCGGCGGATGTTTCCAGATGTATGGAAGGCAGCGCGTTATCTGGAAAGCTACCTCGGGAGCGGAATTTATAGGTGAGGTGGAATACGGTTAGAATGAGCCAGAGTGGCGGTGCCAAGGGACGACCGAGGGCTGGAAGCTGGCGTGGGACCCTGTGATACAGCGTTTGCGCACAGCATAAGAGGCTTTCGCAAGGGAAACGATGTTGTATGGCTCGTTGTTTTAGCAGCACCACTCAGTAGCAGCATTGGGCCTCTGTGACTTCTCATCAAACTTCGGTACTTGTCCGTTCTCTTTATAGTCAGCCTACAACTGCGACCATGACGGATTCTTCAAGGCTTTTTGTACAAGCAGAGTTCCATCGCCAGACAATTTCCTAGGAGCTGCGAACGAAGAATTGCTATGCCGCCGTCGTTATGGTATATAAAGATTGTCCGGGCGGCGTCCTCTAGAGTTATCACAAATGTGGGAAGTTGAAGTGTCAGTTGCTCCGCAGCTAACCATCAAATTAGGAGACATGGCTTTGTATCCGCCTGAGATTTTGTGAGGGTCTATATCTGGAGGGAAGCAACACACTCGCGGGATGGGTATGGGACTTCCTTTTGTAGATATCAATGATGAATAATCTGCGGAGTATGATGAGAGATGATGCTCACTTGTGAGGCAAGATTACGGGAGGATGATGAGGACTCCTAAACCTTAGTCTATATTACATCACAAGATCGTCTTCAGAAGACGCCACCACTCTTAGATCCTTAGGGCCGGTTGATCACGCTCAGAATCTGTATTTATAGACATCTGAGCGTGGTTTGAGTCTATATTACTTGCTATCTAGCTAAAATAAAAGAGACCTAAACTTAAGTGTAGGCGTCACAGGCCTAATTCCAGAAGAAGGTCCTTATTTAGCAGCTTGCCGGATAAACTCTCATACAAAGCTGTCAGGATTGAACGTGTATGCTGCAGCTGAGAATCTATTTCTTATCCTAACAAACACTTAGCGCCTGAGTAGTTTTGGTGGCCTATCCTATCTAATGCCTTGTGAATTATTTGTAGCCAAGACTTGTACGAGGAGGACTGGCGCTGCTGAATGACACGTTGTGGCGCGCCTGTGGGTTTGTACTGTGACGATTGAAACGCTGCTTTGAAGTAAGTCTCGCTTCTGCGGATAATCTGTTTAGAAAAACTTCCAAACTGCAAACAGTATCATTTGTTCTGTCTTCCCTACTCCCCACGACATCGGCAGCAACTTTCGCCACTTTTATATCATGCCAGGGTTCGGTCGCTTCATTCACTGGCTAGGTTGTTATTTAAGCGCACCGCGAGTTTCATACAGCAATCAACCCAATGTCTGCATCTCCGGGAACTTGGGAATTCCAATGCGCATCATCCATGTGAGGTATCTACGTGCAGTTTTTGGACTCGAAGGGCATGATGATTTTCAGATTGGGCTTCGTAGTGACGACCAGCAGTCCATATGGACGATGAGACCATGGTCGTCCACGGCTTCTCCTGGTTTATATTGGTGCATATCAAACACTGAGAGGAGACGTGCGTGGACGAGCTAACTTTGAAGGTGCTTTGGAGTCATAATATGGACACAGCGGGGGGATGATACAACTTAACGCTCCCGACGTCAGCTTGGATTTACTGGAGTACTTGTCTAAAGAAGAGCCATGGTTTGTCGGTGTTCGACCTCTGAGGTATCCATGTGCAATCAAGTAGAGGGCAAACTTCTGGAAAGACGATTTTCTCTGCAAGACATTACAGTTTGAATATAAATAGGGGTTAATCAGCATGAGCTTAAGTCCATGAGATTCCCAACATTTTCATGCAGCCTAAGCGCTACCACTTGATCGTGCCATAAACCATGCCTTAGTCGCCGCCTAGGGTTGCGGCTCTAATTTTGTGAGGAATGTGGCAGCTACTATTTCAGTGATGATCGAATAGTCCAGAGACTATGTGCCAATACCTAGACAGAGACGAAAGATAACGTACGCTGGAACCCGGAGATGTGGAAACCTGCAATGAAGCCTCAGGTTTCTTTCAAAGTCACATCTCCCGATCAACAGACTACGAATTGACAACGGTCGCAAGCGCCATCGCGACGTACAATTGCGTGGGCCTGGCTGAAAATTGACTGAAATCCAAGCTATTTATTAAGCTGTCGGCACCTTGACATGTCATTGCAGGACACTAGGGGTCGCAGATGTGGAAACCCTAGAAACGCCCGGGTGAAACTGCTTTATAACGCATGCTGCTACCGCTTCACTGCTAACTACCAAGATTTGCCATAAGCGAAACCGTCGAATTGAATTTGCTATGTCGCGGAACTTATTCTATTACCGTTGACCTTCTATCAGCGTTGAAACTAACGTGATCGAGGTTCTCCAACTGCTGCTGCTGCACAGCAAAATGGAACATCACCCTCATAAGTATGGATAGGATAAGATACGACAGAGATAACGGACGGGGAAGGAAAGCAACAGAAGCGCTTACCGGTCTGGTGTGCAAATGTACCAGCAGCACGATGATGGCTCGATGGGTCTTAAAGGTCTGAAGCATAAACAACGGACCACCACTAGTAAGTGTCCCCATCCAGCGATAGTTAGTTGGATTTGTATTCTCTTGCTACAGATGATCTTTCAAAGTGCATTATATAGAGATGAGACTATGAAGCAAAAGCATCAATCCAACGACACACGAAGCTGATCGTCGGGATGATCCATTAACACAAGAGATTGACTTCTTCCATGTGGTCCTTCCAGTACCACGTTATCGCCTGGAACACGAGAAGTATCTATCGCCCATTCATACATGTTAGCTTTCCGTTAATATAATAAGTATAAAGTCTTGTAACTTCTGCTATGGGAAAGCAAAACAGACCCAGCAATCCAGCTTTTTCGAGATGTCAGATGCAGTACACTACATACATACTACTCCTTAGTCGACACAAGACATCACGATATCGCATCCAAGTTCCCACTCGTGGGAGCGACCCCTAATAAGACAGCATGCTTGTAAGCCCAGATGCAATACTCGGACGATGGCAGAGGCGGAGGAAGGAGACCAGCAGCTCATAGGCACTGGTCTGGGTGTTACCTACAGCTCAGATAGAGTGTAAGAATCCCAATCAGTCTCGCTCACGCAGATGGACGCCGGTAAAATCGATATCCATTCCACAGTGTGACAGATAGAACATACATTGTGTTGTCCCATTTTCAAGATGCTTGCTCATCTTAAATACTATCTATGTTCAGCATCCTGCGCCGCGAGCAACGAAGCCAACATGCTCCAGCTTACCCTACCTCACGTTAAAGATTTAATCAGCCACCAAAAGCTTTTCCAGCCAACACAGCCATTCAAGGATATCAACTGACTCCGATTTGAAACGAGGCAAAGTAATAGATGCCCCAGTCTGGGCTATACGTACCTTGCATCATAACTCGCGCTTTTTGATGTTATCATGTACTGCGTTTCTCACCCTTCCTGATGTATTCGAATAGATACGCTCCCAGCGTTGCGTTCTATGGTAACCGCAGTCCACCATCTCACTGAATGCGGTAGAAACATTGCATCAACCAGGGAAAGATCACCAGCAGACTCGAACGCCATCACAATTTACCAAAGTCCCAATGATCTTTCACATTTGCCTGCCTCAGCTACCAACACTATCTCGCTCGTGAATTTATACCACAAGGCAATCCCTTTCGGCGGTCTTGCAGACAGCCCAGCTGACTACGCCAACCTCAAGTGATCTGCGACCTGCGTTGCTATATAAGAGCACCACGCTGAACAGACAGCCTTCTTCTCCAGACCAATGTCAGCCCATTCGATATCAGTATCTGTGATTGTTCCAACTTAGTGCTTTTATCATATCTAAAGCAAAGTTGTCAACATCATTACCAAGCCCCCCTTTACTCAGGAACCATCTTAACCGCAAGCGTCTCCTTCGCCATCTATGGTCTTCAAACATCTATTCTATCTGAATACTCTCAGACCGTCACCGTCAACTCTTTAACATACGCAGCAACAATGACGCCAGCTCGTCACGCGAGAGATATGTAAACTAAAGGACCCCTGCAAATACTTTTGTAAACATACTGGGATTGAAACTCTGCCACGCAGTACGCGGATCTCGTGGATTGCAGAAAAGCTTACTGGCATCACTTCGCATTTAAAGAGCACCTCACGCTCACCCCCGCAGAGTCCGGAACCGAAATCTACCTCTTTTCCATCAACTTGTGATATACTACTTAACCTATAAAAACAGTACCCTTGAGCATAGATCAACCAACTTCCCCAAGGCAATTTTTCGTTAGTGTCACTTTGGCGACGATGCGTGCTTCTGAGCTGCCTTACACGCACGCAGTATCATGTCAGATAAGCCGCACCAGCACAGCTTGTTCCCCCGCGAGCCCAGCGAATATACGCACCGCACCCCCTTCTCCATCCTTCAGTGTCATTCGAGTATATCGCAGCAAATACAACCAAGCCGGCGTTCTCACAAACCAAGCCTCCGACCTCCAGTGCCCCGCCAACATCCGGACGGGAGCTTCCCTGAACGCCAGATGTCATCAACTGAATCAACCCCCAAGTCTGTCATGTCATTCCATTTGGTCTTCCTGCAATCATCTCCCCGGTAATCCTCTTCTTATATACCACGCCCAACTCCCCTCCACCAGCACCCATGGGGCACACCAGCTATGCAACATATCCTCGCAACCGAGTCCCAGGTCCGAAGCTTCCACCGCACACGTAACACACAGCTTTACCAACACCTGTGCTCCCATGTCTCACGAAAACTCGTCACACGCAACGAAGAAAACTTGAATGGGATGGGTATCAATTATATATAACGTCCCTCAACTTAGCTCTCCAATCTTTCACAAACTTCCTTCAGGCTTCCCCTCGCTCCTCTCTCCACCCTCCACTCTGCACTCTGCACCCTCCCTCCTCTTCCCAATCTGCACACTTCTCCTATCTCCTCCTCCCCTCAACCTCGACTCGGCTCGGCTCACCTCCTCCTCCCCCTTTCCCTCTTAGAAGAAAACACCTCCAATCTCAACGCCCATCCCCAATACTTGAAAACACGGCATAAACGCCAGACATGAACACAATCTCCTTCATCCCTCCTCCCCTCTCACCAACAACAGCAAAAGGAAAACACAACAGCAGATGAACACTCAAAAAACCAAAAAGAGACCTTATTTTTTTTCAAAACAAAAAAAGAATCGCTACGATTATACATTTTATAATCGGGGGTCAGACAGACACGTCAAAGAAACCGGTCTGTCTTTCGTTGGGGGTTGGTGGTGTGTGATACGGCTCAACCGTCTGTTCAGGGTGTGGTGGTAATATTCAACTTTCGAAGATAACAAAAGGGGGCGCGACACCGCTCTGGCTCTTATCCCCTCTCCCGCTTCCATCAGCATCGGCAAATCAGCATCTTCAGAACATGCTCTCCATTCCATCCAGCCCCGTCGTCGTCCATCGCCACGAGCCATCCTCCTCATGAAGTGAAAAGTGGCACACGCGTCGGCTGGAAATGGGAACATCCTCCTCTTTCTTCTCTCATACGCTGACCCTTGGTGATGCTTTCGCTGTGGGGGGAGCCTCGTCGGCCTTTTCTCTTCGGTGGCGTAGGGTTACAAAGGAAACTAAAAAGCTTGGACCGTGGTGCTTCTCTAGAGGTGTGTGTGTGATCGTCTCGCCGTGGGACGATGTCGGCAAAAGTAATTTCGGGTTGGGAATATGGTCGATAAATACATGTGAACGTTCGGGCCGAATGCTGCGAAAAGGAATTAGGAGAGTCGTAACGTCGTTGGAGGCTAGCCTCGCGGGTGGTGGTGGTGGGTGGGTATGTCGGTAAGGTAAACGTAGGCACGGATATATGACAAGTTGAAAGGTTGAGTCCATCACATGACGATGCAGCAGCCGCAACCGCCGCTCTTCTTCTTCGACTTCTCGCCACCCATCGACATCTCGGCCGCGGAAGGTTGGTCGGGCACGCGGATGACGGTCTGCGTCTGGGCGGGTTGCTCGGGCTGCATCATCGGGCTGCGGGGACTGCGGGGACTCGGCAGCGGGCTGTTCTGCGGCTTGTCGTTGAGCTTCGGCATGGTCGAGTAGGAGGCGCTCTGCTTGATGCTCGGAGACGTAGGGCTCTTGGGAGCATCGCCCTTGAGCGGCCACTCGTCGTGGGGCTGTTGTTCTTCGTCGTCGTCGTCCGGAGGGGTGGATGTGCTTGGCCCGGCTTCAGGCGGCTTCAGCAGTCCCTCGGCAGTCAGAGGACGGAACTCCTTGTCGTAGATACTGCCAGACTTGCCTTCGCGTTCCCACTGCTCTTGTTGTAACCGTCTCGCCACGGTGGGGAGCAGTTGCTGCTCGGGGGGAAGGCGGGGGTCGGGCTTGAAGGATCCAACCATCCATGGCGGGTCGCCCTCGGGCTTCTTGACACCGGGAGACAGCTCGCCGGATCTCGTCGTGGGCCGGGTCGTGCTCGTAGAGTCCTTGCCGCCTCTTGTCTTTGGCTTGCCCGACTTGGCTTGCGTCGACGCCTTGCGCGTCGCAGGCGTGGTGTTTGAGGCGCCGCCGCTGCCTTTGCGGGGTGAGGTATCGGTGGCAGTGCGCTTCGCAGGTTGCAGATTCGGGGTAGCGCCAAGGGTATTTGCGCTGCCGCTCCTGGGCGTTGTTCGGGTAGGCTATCGTCTCCAGTTCGTTGGGTCCGCCGCTCAATCTCCGCGCAGAGGGCGCGTGCCGCTCAATGTAAGATTCTGGAATAGGAGCCGGGCTGGCCTTGGCGACGGGAATCTTGGATTGCCCCTTCCTCTCGCCATTGGACATCCAGTAGTTACCGTCTCCTTCCACAGCAATCTCCTCGGGCCGTCGCAGGTCCCAGCTGGAAGAAGGCTCCAAGTCGGGCATCTTTTCCGTAGGGACTCTGTTTTCGGGGGAGATTGAGGCTTTCCTAGACCTCGGGCGAGGCATCTCATCATCAGCGGCAGTAGACGTCGTCCTCTTGGTGCTCCCGTTCAGCTTCTCCTCGCTACGACCCCTCCGCGGCCTGCTACTCGCGCGCGGTCTCGGCAAGATGATGCCCGCGGCCTGGAGCTCCTCGCTCTCGATCTGAGCAGCTTATCGCGGTGGATCCATTTGGAATTGTCAAGCTCGGGGTCGTTCTTCAGGTCGTTGGTGGATCGCTTCTCGCCAACCTTTCCGCCAAAGACGTCGTCGGCCACAGCCAAGCCCGTTTTCGCCGATGCGTCGGTGTCGCGGCGGCTCTTCTTGCCCAGCGACAGATTATCATTAGATGCCTTTTCTTTGGAGGCGGCAGTGGCTCGAAGCCGTACTCGTAAATGTTGGCCGAGTTGCCGTTTTGCGAAAGGGGCGGCCTGTTCGGGTCGGACCTTGCGGGTTTCTTATCCTGAGGGTTCTACGACAGGTGGTCAGCGTCTGCGCCGGCATGCCGCTGCGAACCCGTGGGCAATGGTCGCCCTCTTCTGCACAGCACCTACCTCTGTGGTATCCCAGGAGTTTTGGTTTCCGTTGCCATGGCTGCTGCTGGGCGGCGTGATGGTGTTCGCGGTCGCTGACGCGGCAGACATGGCGGCCATCGCGTCGTCTGGAGAGCTGGAGGCCCAGCAATCTCCAGACTGTCGTGGGCGGGTGGTGGTTGGGAAGGTCGGCGTCGGCAGAGGTCTCGTGAAGATGGGGAGTCAATTGTCGGCCAAGGAGAAGGGTTTCGGGGGATGGCGTGGGCGCGCGATTCGAAAGAGTAGTGGGAGAAGCAAAGATGGCGCTGGAGGAAACGCGAGCGGGAGATTGAAATTGCGTCGTGGGCTGGCGGCTTAGCGTGGTTGGATTTTGGTGTATTTGCGGTAGCTGGCGGCGGCGGTGGTGGTGGTTCACCGGCGAGGCGGCTTATTAGGAGGCGGCCACGAAGCGGCGCGATCGTGGGAAAGGTAAAGTGCAGACGCAGGTGCCGGTGGTGGCAGCAGGTGCAGAACAATCAAGACCAGGCGTCGGTCTTTTGGGGATGAAAACAAAGGAAAGCAAGATAGCGTCAGGACGGGAGGCCGGCCGGGAGGAGGACGGGGTCGGAGGAAGAGGAACGAACGACGGTGGCGGCAGGTCAGGTCGATCGGTACGACGACGGCAGGAAGGAAGCTGCTGCGGACAGCGAGAGTGAGCGAGTGGTGAAGAATGGAAGTGTGGTGTGGGAGGGGAAGAATGTGAAGGTGCTTTCGGTCAAGTCAGGGACAGGTTCAGCAAGAGGCCATTCGCAGCGGTGGTTGACGCTGTGTCCGTACTGCCGTCCTCCGTCTGGCGTCTGGTTCTGCGTCGTCTTGTCTCTGAAGATGGCCGCTCTCAGCGTTTCCACAGTGCCCAGGAGAAGGAGAAACGAGGACGACGACAACACGCGCAGGTGCTGGTGAATTGGCAGAGGACGTGGACTGGACGGGGGCAGCGCACAGGCACACGAGCACAGTGCGGAACCGAAAGGCGCTAGGCAGGGGAGGAGGTGGGCTGCTCCGAGTACGTACCGCTGCTGGAGGGGGCTTATCTCGATCAAGACTAGCGCAGCCAGAGTCGAGAGGCTGGTTGGCCAAGACCCTAGTCCAAACAAGGGTTGCGGATCCACATGTGCAAGGCGTGGGATTCCCTTTTTCGGGGAGACGAGCTTGCTGATAGGAAGAAGAAATTGAGGCACTTGAGTTGTGCTTGCTTACGATACTTGCTTGCTTCATCCCCTATTATCCCAAGCTCCAGTTGATATCTGTATCCGTACCTAGGTAAGGTGGTAAGGTATGATGGAGGAGGAGTAAGTGTTTTCTCACTGCGATGGTTTTAAGAGGGAGGCAAAAACCAGACGTCAGGCAGGAACATGGAATTAAAAATACTTATGCTCCGAGCATGCAACCGGGACCAGAGTTGCATTCTGCCAATCTTCGTCCCAACTGCTGCACCTCTCGGATCCCTTTGACTTTGCATCTTTTTCTCGTCTCCCGCTGTCATTGGCCGACCCAGACAAGGCGGGCACAGCAGAGCAGAAATGTTGGTTAGCATTTCCATGGTGACGAAAGAGTAGCGAAGAGGGGCCAAACGAACACAAAAAAATAAAATAAAAAAAAGGAGGGGGATCGAGCGGCAGCAAAAATACCCAAGCGATGGAATGAACCTACGCCAAGTCAAGTCAAATCAACTGGCATTTGACACTGTCTGTCTGTCGCTCAATGTCATTGGAGAAAGCAGACAGCTGCTCCTCCTCTCGAGCCCTCCCCGACAGCACTGTGACTCCTCCAATTGGCGTGGCGGTCCGCAGAGCAGATGCGCGATGCAAGACAAGCTGCAGCTCGACCGCAGCCAATGACGGCAGCCAGGACCGCCAGACAAGCTCCTTCGAACAAAGTCTAGAGCTAGGTAGGAGCCGTGCAACGGCCCACCTTTGTCTGCCTTGTGACGCCGCACATCACAGCGCGAGCAGACAAAGACACACACACCCACACATAAACCACACAGAGGGACACAGAACACAGAGTCTTTGATGAATCGCAGGTGGCAGCGTGGCAGCATGGCCACTGATTCAGGAGGGACCGGGCCTGAGAGAGAAAAGAAGAGACATGGCACAGGAGGCCCAAGTCACCACCACCCCGCCTGCTCCTATCCCCTCCCCGGGAGGCACGGAACGAACGTCCTCTTCTTTCCTTTTCCCCTTCTTTTCGTGATGAGCGGGAAAGAAGAAAAGCCAGGTAGCGAAGACAGTGCATCAACTGCGCTCGGACGGGTTCCATTTTCCATTCTATCCATTCCATCTGCACGTTCGGAGACGGAGACCGGGGAGCCAACCACTGATGCTATTCCCAACGGCCCCCAAAGGAGAGCGAGCCAGGAGAAAGCGGGACACTATGGGAGGTGAAGCTCAAGCGAGCAGTGGTCCACAACGGAGCCGCAGACGTAAACACAGCGAGCTGTTGTCAATGGTCAGCATCGACGTCGGGGATATCGCTCGTTAATTGCTGTGGACCGGTGAGGACCGTTGAAGAACGATGGGGGTCAAACGGCCGCCAGCTGCGAATGGATCTCGGTGTAAAGAAAGGGACACACACACGGAGGATGGATGGATGCTTAGCATAAACGATAAGCTGGCACCAATCCACCATCGTCATCTGTCACCCAGGCTGATCCCGTCCATTCCAGCCAGCTAACCTGGGACCCAAATTCAACGTCAGCTATTTCTGTAAGGGCAGGTCGGGTCAGGTCAGCGATCTCGGATGGTGCTCCCGTGGCCTTTCGTTCGGTACTTGTTTTTCTTCTGCTTCCGGGGGGAGAGGGTTTATTGTTGATCACTAAGGACGGGGGAAACTCACCTCACCCAGCAGTAGCCCGCCGTATCCTGCCTGCATAAAAATACACACATGGAACAGTCATCTTGCACAAACCCGCAACTGACTCTTGTGGGCAGGCACCTAAGGATTGGAAAGGCGCACTGTGTCTGGACCTCGTTCGAACTCGGGGCCCTTGCAACTGCCTGTTGCACCCCGGCACTCGTCATTTGCGCCTCCTTGCGCAGTAATCAATCCCAGGAAAACGACTCCAACGGTCTGTGCCTTTTTTTTCCCCCTTCTTTTCTTCTTCTTCTCTCGTTGGACATCTGGCTCCAGGTTTTCGGCATTTCCCAGTCGAAATATGGTGGCCTTGCAGCCTTGGACCTGGAGCATCGTTGTTGATTCGTACAGCATCACAGCCTTTTCGTAGCGCGGCGGCAAAGGTGTCTGTCGCCTGCACAATGCATGTGTTGTCTCTGCCTCTGCCTTCTTTTCTTTTTGTGCCGTCACCTGCAGACCGTTTGTCTCTGCGTCGGACCATTTCGTAAGCCAATGGCCGCCCAACCTCGTGTTTCCTCTCGCGCCCGTTTCTTGTCATTCACCTGTCGACACCTGCGTATCTGCCATCATGAGCAGCAGCAGCAGCAGCAACATGACCCTTCACAGTGTTCCTCACCTTCGGGTCTTCACCGCCAACAAAACCCCGTCCAGGCTCCAGGTCCGCCAGCATCTCGCATGACGGAGACATTTTCGCCGGCCCCACATCCGGACAACATCCCCAGTGTCCCTCCTCAGCTCCTGCGAGGACCCCGATTAACCTGTTGCAAAAAAGCCGTGCACTTGAGGGGCGTGTAATCGACGGGATCCATAGCAATGTCTTAGCGAGCGGGTCTAGGCGAGGGATTTACTATTAAGTAGTTTACCCTACTATTAGACCTAATTAAGTAGTAATCCTAACTTAGGAGTTAGCTATACTTTAATTAATCTTATACTTCGCCCTCCTACTCTCTAACTTACTTTCTTTTATATTATAATAAATGTTAATATATAACGTCTTATTATAATAATAATAATAATATAATAATATTCTACTTACTTAAATATTCTATATAAAATAAACAAATAGACTTTTATATATATAACCTTATATAAAAATGTTTAGTTTATTATAACCTATAACTTTATAAATGCTTACGTAATCCCTTATATTATGTAATCCTACTTATGTAATTAAGAGCTTTATAGCTTATGTTTCAGGTTATCTTTCCCCTCCCTTTTCCCTACCTTAGGATGTAACCTGCCAACTACATCAACCAGAATCATCACAATACATTCCTTCTCTATCAATTATCTATACAAATAAATGCCTATAAATGCTGAGGATTATCACTTTTTATTATAACATATCTCTATCTATAACCCTATACTATATAGGTGCATATACTACACCTCTGAATACTTTTATACCTATGCTAACAGGTTATAAGCCCAGCTCAGAGATAACCTTAGTTCCTTCTACTTCTTTACCTATACCCTTCCTTCCTATTAAGCCTTACCTATATATAAAAAGGCTATATATACTGAAAACCACTCCTTCGAACGATTTTCTATCTATACTACCTTTGCAGAATCAGATATACTAGCTAGACTAGTAGTTTAGTTCCACGAGATATACCTTCTTCGAATCTATATAACCAATCCTATACAAATCGACTATACCTCTATCGATCCTTCCCTAAGCAGACAGTCTCTTGCTACTGCTTTATTCGATCTATATGCCTCAGATTACCTATTTGAACTATCCTCTAGTCTACTCCTAATCTGGTTTAGACCTATACTTACAGCCTAACAGACTTCTTCTCAACCGATTTATTATATAGGATACTTATCTCCTCAGTCAGACTACAGTCTAACTGAAGAAGATATTAATTAAAGAGAAGGTTATAAGGAAAAAACTCTTCTTTTTTAACAGTTGAACCCTAGACCTCTGGGTTTATAGCTGTTATATAACGTTGCTGTACAAACTGCTGTACTATACGTTAATAGCTTCTGTAGTTATACAACCTCACTGTCGTTTAACCTTTATAAGGCTTGCAACTACGCACTGCATCCTATAAGGTAATAATAGCTAACTTAAAGGTTGATATGCCTAAGCTTATAGGCTCTGAGAATTATAAGGTATAGGCTATACATATTAGAGCCTTCCTTATAAGTAAAGATATAACTATAGATTTAACTAAACCTGAATCTGATATTAATGCAGATAAAGGTAATAAGGCTTTAAGCTATATATAATTGCTCTGTAAGGACGGCCCTTTAAGAGTAATTAAAGATGATAATATTGCTTTTAAAGCCTAGGATCACCTTAAAAAGCTATATGAGCCTACAGGTTTTACAAACGAGTTTTTAACCTGCAAAGAGTTCTTTAATACTTCCTTAGATAACTTTGATTCTATGGAAGATTATATTAATAAAATAAAAGAACTTACGGATAATTTATCCTATAACCAGCTAAGACTACCTGATTAAGTAGTTATAGCTTATATACTTAATAGTCTAAACGAGACTTATAAGGCTTTTATAACCTCTATAACTCAGTCTCTTAGGACTAACCCTTCTGCCTATACCTTTGACTCTTTATATGCTAGTCTTCTAGACGAATATAAGAGAAAAAGAGGTAAAGAAGTAGTTAATAATACTATTAAGGGTAATAAGTATAATAAAAAATTAAATAAAAACCAGGAAAATAATAAATATAATAAAAATAATAAAAAGAAGGATAATAATAAAATATCCAAAAAACCCTGGAAAAAACAGAAAGGTTTATACTGCAAAAATTGCAAGAAAACCAACCATTCTGAAGAAAATTGCGCTTTCTTACATCCTGAAAAAGCACCTAGTTGGTGGAAAAAACCTACTAATACTACTGCTATAAAGGAAAAAGAGAAAGAAGTAGTTAATATAACTACTGCTAGCAATATTACCCCTTATATATCTTTAAATAATCCTGATTCTATTGAATTAATGGATTTATCTTCTGAAAAAGAAGAAGAAGATATTATTTTTGAAAATGTAGGTTATACTACTACTCCTCCTTATAATATAAATAAATATACTAATAATCCTTCCTTAGGTTATTTAATTAACCAATCTGTTATTAAGGAACAAGGAAAAGTTAGGAGTTTTAACCAAATTGAAAAAACGGTTGATTTTTATATTGATACTGCTGCTACTATACATGTAGTTAAAAACCACACTCTTTTAGTAAATAAAATAAAAATAAATAAACCTATTAAATGGGGAGAAGCAAAAAGTCTTACTTCTTTACTAAAAGGTGATTTAATTATATATCCTAATAATAATAAAATTATATTAAAAGATGTTTATTATATACCTGAACTAGGTATTAATCTACTTAGTCAATCTAAGTTAGATTTATTAGGTATTGCTTCTATTATATGGAAACAACCTATTTTATATAATATAAAGAAAGATTGTATTATTGCTATGGGGGCAAAACGAAATAATTTATATTTCTTCTAATTTCCTATCAATAATAATAATAACTATATATATAATATTATAACTAATAAAAATAAATAATAAAAATAATAATAATAGCCTCCAACTATAGCATTAACGCCTTGGTTATATTCATATACAAAGTCTTTTAAAAATAAAAGATAATACAATTTCAGATATAAATATAATAATAATAATTACTACCTTGCAAAGCCTGTTTTGAAGGCAAATTTGTAACTAAGGTTAGTAAATCACAGGTTTATAATAAAAATCTAGATTATCTAGATTATATAGCTTCAGATTTATATGGGCCTATAACGCCTACTACTTATGATAAATATAATTTATTTATTATCTTTATAGATAAATATACCCGATTCGTCTGGGGAAGATTACTTAAAGATAAAACTGAAGAAACTATAAGTAATACTTTTCTTGAATTTCAAGCAGAAGTAAATAATAATAATAATAATAAAAGAATAAAAGAAATTTCTACTGATGGAGGTAAAGAATTTTCTAATAAACGTATTAAGACTATATATCTTAATAGTGGGATTATCCACAATATAAGACCTCCTTATACGCATGAACCTAACGGACTTATAGAGCGTACTATACGCACTATAGTTAATAAAATAAGAACAATACTATATAACTCAGGTTTACCACACTACTTATAGGGTGAAGCCTTTTATGCTACTCTTTATATGCATAATAGGACTCCACATTCCTCTATTAATTACATAACGCCTTATGAATTAAAAAATAAATAAAACCTAATATAATATATTAAGGTGTGGGGTAGCTTATGCTACTATAAGAATAAAGATCCTAAAATTAAGAAATTAGACGTAAGAGCACGTCAAGGTTTTATAATTAATTATGGATCTAATGGGTATAAAATCTGGGATATGCAACTAAAGAGAGCTTTATAGTCTCGTGACGTTGAAATCTTAGAGAATACCTTTATTTCTCATTATAAAGAGCTTCCTATAAGCATAAATACCCGCTTTAAGGATACTAATAGTAGTACTATGCCTAACAACGATAGACAGAGTACTGCCTAATATAATCCACAAAGAGATATATCTAGTCAATCTACCTCTTATAGTAATAAAAATATTGCTATAAATAGCAATAATATTACTAAAGATTCTGCTCTTAAGAATCCAAGTGATGAGACTAGTATTAATATTAATAAAAATAATAATAATAATAATAATAATAATAATAATAATAATAATAATAATAATAATAATAATAATAATAATAATAATAATAATAATAATAATAATATTAATACTAGCAATAATAATTATAGTACTATATCCTATAATGATAGTTATAGTACTAATACTAATATGAGTACGACGAATAATGATAGTAAGAAAACTATTAGTATTAATAATGGAGAAATAAATACTAATAAATCTAAGTTTTTTATAGAAATCCCCTCTATAACAGACGAAGCTAAAAAAGACTACTAATAGGTTAATAATACAGTTAAAAATAATATTTTTGATGAAAGTGCACTATTATTTACCTTAGAGGACTGCCCTGTCTTAAAAGGTTATAAAATAAATAATAATAATATTATAACTGATAATAATAAAGCTTTATATATACTATCAGTTATTACACTAGACGAGCCCTCTAATATTAAGCAAGCCTTAAATTCTCCTTATAAAGATAATTGGATTCAGGCTATGCAATTAGAGATAAGTCAAATAGAAGATATTAATACTTGGAAAATTATACAAATACCAGATAATATTCATCTATTAGGCGGTAGATAGGTATATACTATGAAATTAAAAGATAAAATAAATAATACCTATAAATATAAAGCAAGATAGGTAGCTCAAGATTTTAATTAATATATTGGTATTGATTATTTAGAAACTTTTTCTACTACTTGTAGACCTGAGAGCTATAGATTTATAGTAATTTTTGCTATAAAAGAAAGCTGGATTTTATTATAATATAATGTAACTACAGCTTTTATTCACGCAGATATAGATATGGATATTTATACTGCTATACCTGCTGGTTTTATTTATAATAAAACTACTAATAAATTAGAATTTAATCCTAATTATAATTATAAATCAAAAAATAATAAATATTGCTGTAAGCTTATTAAAGCTTTATATGGTTTAAAACAAAGTCCTAGACTATAGTATAACTATTTAAAAGAAATATTATTAAATTAGGATTTATTGTTTCACCTTATGATGAGCAGTATATATATTAAATAAAAATAAATATAAGCTATAATATGTTGCCATGTGATATATTACTAGCAGCTAATAATACTGCTACTAGTGATTATATATATAATTTAAGGCAATATATAAAATTCAACTATTAGGGGACCTAATATTTTTAGGTTGTGAGTTTGATATAGATAGGCAAAATAAGTCTATTTTTATGCATCAAACGAAATATACACAAAAAATATTAAATAAATATAATAAAACTAATATAAACCTATTAATAACACCTATAAAGATATAAAAAATGCATATAAATAAAAGTTATGCAACTAAGGAAGAAATATTACAATTTCAACAATAAATTGGAGCTTTGCTATATCTAGCCTTAAAAACTAGATTTGATATAGCTCTTGCAGTTAATATCTTATCAAGATATACTACAAACCTTTCTAAAGAGCATTTTTCTGCTTTAGATTACCTATGGGGCTATTTAAATAAATATCCTAATAAAGGAATTTATTATAACTGCAATAATAATATAATTTGGGATTTAATAGGTTATTCAGACTCTAATTAGGCTGGAGACCTAGATGATAGAAAATCTACATCAGCTTATATATTTTGCTGGGGCTTATATAATATTATGTCTTATAGCTCTATAAAGCAAAAAACTGTAGCTTTATCTACTTGTGAAGCTGAATATATAGCTTTAACTGAATCTGTTAAAGAAGCTATTTATCTATATAATACCTATAATTTTAATCTTAAAAATCTAGGATTTAAATTGATAACTAAGCCTAAAATATTTATAGATAATATTGCAGCTAAAAAACTAGCTGAAAATCCTGAATTTCATAAGAAATCTAAGCATATTAATATAAGATATCATTTTGCTAGAGACTCTTTATTAAATAAAGATATAATGTTATTTCATATTAATACTAAATCTAATATTGCTGATATTTTAACTAAGCCCTTAAGTAAAGTTATATTTTTCATATTATTAACTATTATTTATAATAATAATAATAATATAATATTATTATTATTATAAAGATAATAATAATATTATTACTGAAATAACATACTAGTTTTTCTCTTAAAACTTTTTACCTATAAGGTTATTTTATAAGAGTTTTTAACTAGTTAAAACATATATATAGGAATATTTTTTTTCTTATTTTCCTACTAGGTTTTTAAGTTTTTTTATACCTACTATATATATGTTAAGTGAGTAAGCTATATACTTATAATATACCCTTATATCAACCGTATATACCTTAAGGGGGGTTAACATATAACGTCTTATTATAATAATAATAATAATATAATAATATTCTACTTATTTAAATATTCTATATAAAATAAACAAATAGACTTTTATATATATAACCTTATATAAAAATGTTTAGTTTATTATAACCTATAACTATATAAATGCTTACGTAATCCCTTATATTATGTAATCCTACTTATGTAATTAAGAGCTTTACAGCTTATGTTTCAGGTTATCTTTCCCCTCCTTTTTCCCTACCTTAGGATGTAACCTGCCAACTACATCAACCAGAATCATCACAATACATTCCTTCTCTATCAATTATCTATACAAATAAATGCCTATAAATGCTGAAGATTATCACTTTTTATTATAACATATCTCTATCTATAACCCTATACTATATAGGCGTATATACTACACCCCTGAATACCTTTATACCTGTGCTAACAATAAATAATATATATATAAAGTTAAAAGAAGTATTATAATTACTACTTACTTACTTATTAAACATTAATAGTTAACTTAAGTAAGTTATTTACTATTTTAGTAACTTATATAGCTTACTAGATAATATAACTCTCTTCTTACTAACCTTTATAAACTAGATATTTATATTTAAAATATATATCTATAAGAACTTTAGTTTACTTATAAACTTTAAAATATATAAGTAGAGATAATACTTCTATAACCTATCTATAAGTTATATATAACTTCTAACTTTTATAGATCTTAAAACTACTTTCTTATTAGTTATTTATTTAATATTACTAGTAAAAGTTGTTAGCACAGGTATAAAGGTATTCAGGGGTGTAGTATACGCGCCTATATAGTATAGGGTTATAGATAGAGATATGTTATGATAAAAAGTGATAATCCTCAGCATTTATAGGCATTTATTTGTATAGATAATTGATAGAGAAGGAATGTATTGTGATGATTCTGGTTGATGTAGTTGGCAGGTTACATCCTAAGGTAGGGAAAAAGGAGGGGAAAGATAACCTGAAACATAAGCTGTAAAGCTCTTAATTACATAAGTAGGATTACATAATATAAGGGATTACGTAAGCATTTATATAGTATAGGTTATAATAAACTAAATTTTATATAAGGTTATATATATAAAGTCTATTTGTTTATTTTATATAGAATATTTAAATAAGTAGAATATTATTATATTATTATTATTATTATAATAAGACGTTATATGTTAACAAAAGTTACTAATAGTATTATTAAGTAATTACTATTATAATATATAGTAATAAAGTAGATATTAATAGCACTAAAAGAAGTAATTATAAGAAATAATAAGCTTAGTATTATAGGTATTATAATTACTACTAAAGATATTATTAACTAAGTTAGTATTTTTATTAATTAATTAATAAGTTTTATAGATTTTACTAATAATCTTTTTCTATATAATCTTAGAAAAGTAATATAAGCTAAGTATAAGTATAACTTTAAGTAGCATTTTTCTATAGAAGCTATTATTATATAGCTTAGTATACTTAAAATAGTAAGAAGAGATATAATTAATATACTTAATAATATTATATAGTAAAAAACAACCTATTAGAGCTTTATAGTTATATTTAAGAAAAGAGTATTATAACTTAAAAGTATTAGTTAATATAGTCTATAAAAGTAGAGTAGAGTAGTTATATATATAGTTAGCTTATTAGTATTATGTTAGTAACTAGTTCTTCTATATATAATTTTATTTTAACTTAGGCGCTCTAGTAATTACTTTTTTAATAGCTTCTATATATTTATACTTAGTTTAGTGAAATTTCAGGGTACTAAATAGAGCTTTCTAAGCTTTTTAATATTTAAAGCTTTTAAAGTTTTAATTAAGAGTTTTCTTATAATAAATATAGTAGAGTAAATAGGTAATTTTAGTTTTACTAGCTTCTAGCTTAGAAAAGGACTTATAGATAATATATTACTTAATAGTACAGTTATTAGTAAGGAAGTAATATAAGTACTATTTATAACTATATTATAAATATTATTACTTAACTTAGTATAAATAGGTAGTAATAATATCTCTATTAGCTTTAGTAGTAATAAAGTAAATAATTAGTAGCTAAATATTTATTATATTATATATTATAATAGTATATAACTACTAGTTAAGCTAGTTAGTTTTATAGGTAGTATTTATTATAGTAAAGTAACTATTAAGCTAAAAGATTAATAGAACTTTATCTAGCTTAAATAAAACTATTACTATTTTTTCCATTATTATAGTATTATTAAATATTAATATATTAATATAAAAAATAGCTAGCTTAGTAGTAAAAAGCTTTCACTTTATTAACTTAGATATTTCTATAGAAATTCTAACTAACTATATATAGATTAAAGTTTTTATGAAACTACTTAGCTTCTATATTATATACTGCTTACTAAGTTAGTTAGCAACTTCTAGCTAAAAAAAGAGCCTTCTTAATAATTTTATAGCAGCTATTAAAGCTTCTAAATATATAATAAACCTCAGAAAGCTTATAATTAGAAGAAATCTATAAAGCAGCAAATTATTTTAATATAATAGGTATATATATCTAGTTAAAGTAAGAGGTAGTATAATTATAGGGGTTAGTAGTAGTAATAACTTTAATAGAGAGGTATATTATTAATATATTATTAGTATATTACTAGGTAATTTTAGCTTAAAATAAGTAGGTAAAAGCTTTATATATCTCTTAGCTATATATACTTTCTCTCTTAGTCTTTTACTGCTTATACTTAGAAAGAGAGTAATAAAAATACTAGTAAGTAATATACTTTTTAGTAGAGATATTATAGTAGCTCTATATAGTAAAAAAGTTACTAATATAGAGCTATTAAGTAGTAAAAGCTTTACTACTAATATATAAAGCAGGGTTAAAAGAAAAAAAAGATATATATATAGCTTTAATATTAATAGAGAGATAGAAGAAGCTAATTTAAGTTATTTTAACTTTACTTATAAGTCTTACTATAAATAGATATTAGTAGTAAAACTAAGTAAAAATAGCTTAAGAATAGATATATAAGTAATCTCTATATTTAGTATATCTTTATTAAAGTTAATAAAGTTATTAAGTAATACCTTAGTATTCTTATTATACTTAATATATAAGTTACTTAGAAGAAGTAGTTAATATTTATTAATCTTAATATAATCTTATACTATTAAGTTAGTAAAAAGAATATTAAACTTAGCTTATTTATTAAAATCTATTTTATAATAGCTTTACTAGTAGTAATAGTAATAATAAGGTAGGTAGGTAGGTAAAAAAGAAAGTAATAGTAAGAATAAATTAAAGAAATATAGAGAAAAGAGTAGATAAATAGAGAAAAATCTAAGAATAACTATTAGTTTAAAAAAACATATTATAATAAGTTAAAATATTACTTATATAAGTATACTTTTTTAAGAAATATTAAATATTTAGAAAAAGTTAGGTTTTACTATATAAAAAATAATCGAATTGTGTTAGTAGCAATAAAATAATTAAAAAGTGGGCTAGTAGTAGTGTAGTGGAGGGGGTGTGAGATAGAGAGATTAGCGTAAAGTGCACAGCTTTTTTGCAACAGGTTAATCGGGGTCCCTGTGAGGCCCCCCCCCCTCCATGCTATCGCACCGTCCGAACGAATGAATGCTTATCTCATCAAACTATCAAAATAACCACCACACACATGAACATTCGCACTGCTTCAGTGCTTACACATGACTCCATCCATCATCAAATCTGCCCTGTCCTGCCCCCCCTCCCTCACCTCCTTCTAGAAGAACCAACTCATCTCCAAATCTCGCAGGGGTAGGTCGTGGTTGGGCAAAAAAAAGATCAATTCAGATCGTCCTCTTCCTTATAATTTCCGAACGGGGGCTCCGGGGGCAGGCAACAATACAGATACTTTCGAAGAATACATTCGAAGGGGAGAGTCTTGCGTCTTCACATTGCTTGCCCTTTTCTTGCTTGGGTTCTCTGGCCGGGAAAGATACCTTACAACCCAAGAGCCGGCGCACGGTGAAACAACGCCGACCTACGAATAGTAATTAGTGCCGGACTGCCCTTTCCCATCTTCCACGTATTGGCCTCTCTGATTACACCTGCATCCAGCCTGTTTCAAGTGAAGCACCGCGCACAAACATCTCCCGTCCATCAATCTCGTTAGGCAACCCCCTAAACCTGCGTCCGCGTGCACAATCACCCTCCTGCCTGCAACAATCTCTATCCAATACCAAATTTGCACATCATCATTCATAACCAAAGGCCTAAGCACGCACTGCAAGAAGCATCGCATAATATCCTGCCGGCCGGCCCCCCGTGTCACCGACCATCCCGCCCCATCCCCCGGCCCCGATCCCTGACCCCCTCCCCCCGGCAAACAACCATGGACTCCCTCGCCGGCACTGAGGCCCAGCAGCGCAACACCAGGTGCCGCCACCGAGACCCTCCCACCCGGACACGGAGGACCCGGTTCGTCTGCGTCTCCGACACCCACAACACCACCGTCAAGCTGCCCAAGGGCGACGTGCTGATCCACGCGGGGGATCTGACGAACCAAGGCAGCTACTCAGAGGTACGTGCTGGGGCGGACTCGGCCACAGGACTTTCCCTGCTCCTCTTACCTTTCCAATGTGCAAACTCCCCTCCACCGGGAACTGTGTGGGAGAGCACGACTTCGTTCGCGCAGAGGCTGAAGCTGTGGGTTCTCGTCTGGGATCTTCGCGGTAGTGTGTAAATAAACAACACCAGGCTTTACTTGCCACCATCACCATGTTGTTCACTCTCTGTAACGCACTCACCCGACTAACATTACAGTAGCTCTCACGAGCAGTAGCCTGGCTCGAAAAGGCCCCCTTCGAAGCCAAGATCGTCATCGCAGGAAACCACGACCTCACCCTCGACGGCCCCTTCTACGCCCTCGACGGCCCCCATTTCCACAACCAAGCCCCGCAATCCCCCTCTGACTGCCTCTCCCTCCTGACCTCCTCCCCAACCATACCTACCTCAACCACGCCTCCGCCAGAATCACCCTGACATCCCCCTCCGGCCCGCGCACATCCTTCTCCGTCTTCGGCTCCCCGTACTCCCCGCGCAACGGCCTCTGGGCCTTCTCCTACGACGCACCGCCGCAGACCCAGAACGCTCTTCTGACGACGGCGGCGGACCTCCCCACGCTCTGGGACGACATCCCCCTCGACGCAGACGTCGTCGTCACGCACACCCCCGCCGCGCACGCACCGCGACGAGTCCCGCCTCCGCCGCGCCGCGGGCTGCGAGGCCCTCCGCCGGGCCCTCTGGCGCGTGCGCCCGCGGCTGGCCGTGTGCGGGCATGTCCACGAGGCGCGCGGGGCGGAGAGGGTGGCGTGGGACCTCGGGTGCGCGAACACGGCGTTCAAGGAGGACGGGTCGCGGGGTGGGAGGATCCCGGTGTGGGGCAGAAGCAGTCGCTCGTCGACCTGACGGCGAAAGGCGGCCGGGCGTTGGAGAATGACGGGGCGACGGGTCCCCGGGTGGAGGATGTGAGTATGAAGACGGAGGTTGTTGGGTTGGATGTGCGAGGGTTGGGGGAGATCCGGCGAGTGTGAGGGCTGATGGGGAGGCGTTGATGGGGCGGCTGGGCAGGCGGGAGACGTGTGTGTGAATTGTGCTATTATGGCGAAGAGCTGGCCGCATGTTGGGGTAAGACGGTGAATAAGCCCATTGTTGTGGATTTGGATTTGCCTGTGTGGGAGGAAGAGTAAGTCTTTTGGGTTGTCCTGAGATTGCTCAAGTAGACCTAGAATAAGGGGCAGTATCAACCATCTCTGTGTTGTGGTTAGGTGCACTTGGCTGATGACCAGGGTGAGATCTCAGAGCCCTCTACGTGGCGAAGAATGCCGACCTAGCTTGGCTGGCAGTCATCGTGGCATCTCCGACGAGAGACCTGGACACTTGCCGCAGACATGGTGTAGTGGTCGCCGCAGATGATGTTGAACTAGCGGACGTGTGTTTCGAGGTCTGGGAACGACCAATTTGTAATGGCGTGAAGAAATGTCATTCGAAATGTTAGCAGCGCTGGGGAAGGACGAGTTGTGAGATGTCTGAGGATGACGATGGTACCCAGATGATGGACTCTTTCCCTTTGGTTCTTTAAGTGAGTGACAAGCCTTTGAAATGAATGAAATGTCAGGTGTGGAATGTGTATAGAACGAGTGATGGTGGTTTGAAGAGAGGACGAGTTGAGGAATTAGGGCAATGATATAGCAGCATATTTGACCGCTCGCAATCGGTTTAGATCGTCAAACTGCGTGGGAACTACGGGTCATGATCATGAGTCGTAGTCGTTCCTTGCCTGCCGCCGGAACGAAAGCGAGCTCGGGGTCCGGCTTGGGCCCATGGCATAGGGACGTGCTTTGTACGCACACGAGTCGGTGGAGACGCAATTTGGGCGAAGTCATAGACTAATAGCTATGCCCCGCTGAATAGGACATAGAAGAATAATCAACGGACTTCTTTAATCTCCTGTAACGCCGTACAATACATTCGGCTGGAAGCGTGGTATTTTCCGTGTCAGCACCATCTATGGTATTAGGGATTTGGGAGGAAGATATCCACAATTGAGGTAAGTATTCGAATATCGATAGGTGTCACAAAAAATATAACTGCTGCGTTCAAGTCTGGTCGCTGTCTACCAAAAAAGAAACATCTGGCTTACAAAATGCTAGAAAAAAAAAAAAGCAAACTCCCCTGAGGGCGAAAATCTAGTTAGGGCATAATAAAGAAACGCAGATATGTGGACAAGCGAAACAATGTCCCATCTCTGGTAAGTCGAAGGAGAGCCTCAAAGCCAGGCCTTTCTCTGTGGCTGTTCTGTGCTTATCTGAAGACTTTTGGCGTTTTCAAACACCTTCTCAAGCATCCTCAAGTCCAAATCCTTAATTGCTGGATACACCCTCTCCTTCCTCGGCGTCTCTCCCGGGTGCAGCAACCCCTTCTCGATCATCTCCTCCAGCAAGTCCTTCTTCATCCCCTCCGGAGTAAGCGGAGAGTGGTAGATCACGTTCAGCCCCTGGGACTGCATATCCCCCACGTGGCCAGTGCCCTTGTTGTCGTGTAAGTGCGGGTTGCGAGTCATGTGTTGGTGGATATGCACCAGACTCGCCGCCGCCGCTCTCAAATCGCTCTTCCCCATCTGCTCCAGCAGGAAGATGTACTCGTACGGCTCGACGGCGAAGCCACCGGCCATCTCCATCTTCCTGGCCAGGGACATGGTCATCGCGTGCTCGCCCGCGTTGCCGGTCTCGATGATGTTGGTGTACGTGCTTCCATTGCCGGTTTCCCTGTAGATCTCCTCGAGGAGCCTGTTCAGCCACCCGTTGACCACCTCGGAGCAGCGCCCTCTGCGTTCAAAGACCCATTCGTTGTCGCGGTACTTGGGCTTCGAACCCCACGATATGCGGACCATGGCGTCCTGTGACTGGGCCAAGTAGAGTCCGGAGGCGAAGGACTTGCAGTACTCAAAGGCGGAGCCGGGATGTAGTTGTCGGCGTCTATGAAGCCGAGATACTCGCAGCCCTCCATGGCTGCGAGGGTCATGCCCATGAGCATCCCCTCGCCCTTTCCATTGCGGATTGTTGGGATTGCATTGGCTGGGTCGATGAGGTCGGGTGCTCCTGCCGCTTCAAATGCTTCCGCGGCGGCCGGGTCTTTCTGGTGGATGGCGATGGCCTGGCGTCCAGTAAGGCGGCAGAAGTCCTTCAAAAGATTGACTTCTATTCTGTAGTTGTCGACTCCGCCGTGCTCTCCTCGACTACTGTTGGAGACAAATATGATAGTACAGCCGTGAGGGATGCCGGAGAAGAGGTCGTCAATGACGTTGGGCTTCTCATTCATGCATAGGATGATGATGGCCATCTTGGATTCGATGGCGAACAGCTTGTCTTGGGAGACAGTCTGGCTGAACGGAGTACTGTGGCCATACCCAGCGTCCATCTCCAGGATACGCTGGAGATCATGGACAAGTACTGAGCCGACTTGCTCGAACCTCTTGGCGACTTCGAGTCTCATGACGGTGTTGAAAGTGGTCTGAAAAGGGAAGTAAGATGACTGGCGAGGGAAAAGTGATGCCTGAGTATGTTCCTCCAGATGAATCCTTCCAAACGTGCAGTTTAAATAGAGAACTGCTCTTTATCGAGCCTTCCACCGCTGTGCTTTGCCTCATTGATGCGAACTGGGTGACCAGACATATTGGCCTCCCTTCTCCCCCTGGCCAAGGCAGCAATTCCAATTAGTACCACACAGCGACTTTCAAAACCGACACAGCATTCAGTGTGCGGACAAAGATTTCCTATTGGCGAAGCGAACCGCAAGGCATCAAAAGCTTTACCCGGCAATAAGCGTTGTTCATGTGGCCTGCCTGGGATGTGTGAGATGCGGCCTTTCCATACTGTCGGGAGACTCACCGATGCGGTGATTTTGGGGGCCATTTCCCGAGCGTCTGGGTCCCAAAAGTACGCGAACAAATACCGAAAACTTGGATGCCTGTAATTCCAGACTAGCAGGTTTGTGGAGGGTAAGCCCGACCTCACATTCGGCGAAGGCCGGTTGTTTTGAAGCGAGTATGTGATTTCCTTCGCCCCTATTCGCAACTGTTGGCCCCCAAAACCGCGTTCGACCCGCGAACATTCCTGTTAGCGGGTGAGACAACCCGGAACAGTGAGTCAAACTGGGACAAAACCCCGTCATGGGATGAGTGCATGGAAATAAGATTGAGGCTCTGTCCCCATAAAAGATGACGCGGGCACGTCAGCTTCGCCAAGATCGGGTACCTTAACCGGCCGTAGCCTTATGGCCCGCGACTTGCCGACCACGAGAACGAGTGCGGTGACTCTTGGCCGTAGTTTCTTGCTATGTAATTTAAAGTTTCAAATGACATCGAAATTTCAGTGCCAAGTAGTAGGCCGGCGTGGGGGGCTGCAGGCTTGCCTGGTCTTTTCATGCTGAAGTGGGAAGACCGGGATACTTGCTGAAAAGGCCCGCGAACCAACGTTCAACCAGATCTCCGGGTACTAATGTGCACATTGCTGACCACATTTGCCAAGAACAAGGCCAGAAAAGACCCCTGAAGTTTTTCTACCGAGAGAAATACCCTCACCTAAGAGGCGCATTTACTGAATCCACTCATGACTGGGGCTATGTCTCGTTGCCTTTACATATGCCGCATCAGCCACCCAAATCAAATATTATTACGCAGTTGCGATGACCGAGGTGCTTTTACTGCTTTCCGCCTTCTGAAAAGCCCTATACTCTGTGGGCTATGAATCTTCCTCGACATTGCGCAGTTGGGAAGTCTCTATTTTGGTAGAGATTTCCGCGCATCTGGGCAACCTTGTCACTCTTGGTCATACGCCGAAATACGAGCGTTAAACCTAGGTGAAACTTCATCTCTGCTCTTTTCGTGATCTCTTCATTGCTCGGATGGCAAAATTTCTCTACTCAGTCTGCCTAGGGATTCTTTGGGGCCTCATCTCTCGCAACTTCCGTCCTGTGTTGATTGGCGTGTATATCTTGCCTTGTGTCCAAGCTCCGGAATAGCCACGCAGAAACCCCTGTCACAGAAACCCGTCTCACACGCCAAGGAATTGCGACCTACAAGCGCAACTTCGCTGCTCGAGTTGTACGCAAAATGGGAGGTCGCGATTATGACGACACTAAAGCTCAGTTAGAGGACCACCTTGACAGGATACGAGCTATCCAGAACACCATCAACGCCAACGAGGACTTCATATTCATTACCGATCTAGTGGAATATAACCCAGCCATAATATCCAGGCTTTGATTTTGTTCTTAATGTAATATAATGATATGGCCCTGATACCTATTCTATGCTCTTGATTGACCTAACTGCCGCGGCTACCAGTACGACCAGAGGGTATTACTCGAATTTGCCAACTTTAAGCAACCAGGCCAAGACGCACGACATTTGGCACGAGCGCCGGCCTCAAACTGCCATAACTGACCCGCAACACTCAGGCTTATGTACAGTTCAGAGTGGAACAGCAATTCAAGGCTGAAGTCCCTTCACCTCCGCAGCTGTTGAAGAACGGCTGTGCGCAAGTAGCTCCGTTTAGAAACTGCTTGCATGCGGCTGATACGAGAGAAGGTCCAACTAATGCTGCAACTGCGGCAACCATCAGGCGGGAGACTTGCATATTTAAGGCTTCGTTGAGCTGAGTCTTGTGAGCTTTATGTAAGGCCAGGGGTGCATTGCGAGCGCGAAAGAGGCACTTACGAGTTTGAGTTGTTCTTCTCAAGATCCTCTGGTATTTTTGTTTTGTGGAGAGTGAAGTGCGTGGGATGACTGAAAGTATTGGGATGGTGGTCTAAGGTTACTTCCCTGACCATGAGAGGATGAGAACAGTCTTTAAATAATCCGACCATAAGTTGGTATCGCCAGCATACGCAAGATTGTTCGCCGCCATCTGAATCACGCCGTCTATCTGATACAAAACATTGCAAACTATCCCACCGGGCGCGCATTGTTACCACACGGCAGCCGATGGGATATCAGGAGTGACAGTTCTACGGAAATCCTCGCCTCAACGTCTGAACAAATACAGGGGTCAAACCTTAGCAGTCGACATGCGATGAACCACGTGGTTTGAAAAACTTCAAGAAGAAATATGGAAAGTGTCTCAAGGCCTATCCTAGCTTGCTATGCCGCGACACTTTGACCAAGTCTGTGTTGCAGATCCCTGGTGGTTTTCAAAAGTCTCCGGCTCACCACCTTTGTCCGCGGCGTCTTCCTGACCATCTTGGTGACCCGGTGGGATCTGCAATATTGTCCATGGCCAGCCCTTAATCACACGACATCCCGATGTTTGCTCTTTCCCTCGCAAGCGTGAACTATATCCTACACGTGGCATGATTGATGCAGGTGGGAATCGACGACAGCAGCCCTTCCCTAGATTGGGGTCCATTTTCGTTCTGTCTTACTCATGAACAATAGGAAAGTGACTCGTGGGTTCGACCCAAGCTTGACCAGGAATAAGTGACCATGTCTCTCTTGTTGAAATTTCAAACTTCCAGCCAGCCTCAGCGTCTCTGGGCCAACGTTGACTCTGAGCCCTACGTCCTCCAGCAAGCAAGATATGGAATATGTTTTGATTCTTTTGTTGTTGATACCTTGACATCAAAGAGAGCAATTTATTTACACATGAAGCTGAGTATTATCAGAAGGCGGCTGCGGCGGCGAGAGATGCAAAACTTCTAACAGTGATAACTATATTAAAGAAAGACGAGACCAAGCAGGTATATGCAAACGCAAGAATGAATGAAGAAGTTGCTGTTCTAAATACCTTTGCTACTTGTTCTCAACGCACGTTCTACAAGTAGGGTCCAGTCAAAATATAATATGAGATTTGTCTGAATGTAGCTTCAGACTAGGCATACAGTCAGATCAGATTTCGTTCATCTTGCTTGCGATCACTATCTTTCACTTATTCTCCACCTTATTAGGCCTCAAAAATTGTGATTAGAGTATGCCCGGCTAGCTATTGTCCTGAAACCTACCGGCAATTGGTCCTTAAAAATGGAGTTCATGCCTTTCTGAGATTCACAAAGGGGAGCGCACGTCATGACCCATTGGTTTGCCTCCTAAAAGTTAGATCTGAGATGGAAACGGTCTGAATAGCCTGGCGCATAGAAACAATGACTTAGGTCTCAGAAAAGCTTTCTCGCAGGAAATAACTCTTCATCATCAAGCGGAGAATCTGAGCAAACTCCAACTCACAATAAGTACACGCCGAGCAAACTGATACCGCATGTCAGCATGGCTTGGCACCTCGCCGTAGGCTCCAAGGTCTGAGTTGTAATCTATTGAACGCAGCTATTAAACGCAGCTATTGCACGATAGCTATATAACCAATAGCTGAATCTGGTCTTCCTCCCTCTAGATAAGAAGGAACGGTAAAGGGTCCATCTATTCACGTACATATCGATTTCCATCTTCAAACGATGGCCTCCATGTTGTTACGGTCAGCTGTCCGACAGTAGGGTCTGCTAACAGAAGCTGGGGATTGATACGTAGTAACAGTACACTGGGGTCGTGGTCTGGGTCGTAGGTCGTAGGCTGTGTCGTAGATCAGTAGTCAGAGGCCAAGGTGATCAGTCTTAGGCTCAACAAGTATTCGCAGTGAAGGTAGGCTGAAAGTATCCTGGGGATAATCATAAGTTAATTGCTGAAGAGCTATAGAAGTCTGACTATAAGCTGGGCTCTGGTTATACTATATATAAGTCTAATTCTGAATATATTCTTTTATACCTTGAGTTAAGCTGGATTATTCTAACCCAGAATGATTGCTTAGCCTTAAGTTATGTTGGATTATTCTGATCTTAAATAATTATTATCTTATTATTATATAACTTATATTATAGTTCTTCTATTTCTAAGTAAGTTCCTGTTATTCTTATAATTCTGCAGTATAAATATCCTGTTCTAGCTGCCTGACGCCTAAGTAGGTTATTCAGCTGTTATCCTTATTTATAGGTTGTAATATTAGGTTCTTTCTCTAAAGGTTTTATTCTTAAGACCTAATATAAATAGATTATTAGTCTTAGGTTAGAGATCTATTAATTATACTTCTTAATTTACTTATAATACTAATATTATATTAAGTTATATTTAAAAATCTAATTCTTATAAAACTTATTATACTTAAATTTATTATAATTAGCAGGCTTTAAATACTTTAGTTAATTACTATAGTTATAATATAATACTTTATTCTCTTTACTTCTAGTATAATTATATATATAAAATAGATCTTACTAATTTAAAGTATTATAGTAAATATATTAAGTATAGTTTAATAGACTGTAATAGTAGTAATATAGCAAACGCTTATAAGTTGTTTTCCTAGGTAATTAGAGTGGATGCTGATTAGTTATAGTGAATTATTATTTCAGAGAGCAAAAGAAAGTAGAGCAGGAAGAGCAAGAGGCTGAAGAGGTGCTAGAAGTTCTTCAGATATAGTTAGCAACAGCCTTTAGTTACTTATCTTATCTTTGCAAACAGAAGAAGTTTCTGAGAGAATATAGTTTAGACTTAATCTGTTGTAAGATATAGTCTATTAATGAATAGGAGGCAGAAGAGCAGTCTTTAGAGGCCTAGGAGTCTTAAGTGCTTGAAGGTTTATTATTATAAGGTGCTTTAAATAAGTTAGACTGGTCTTCTTTAGGTATAAGTATTATAGACTTAAGTATTCTAGCTGTAGTTAATTCTTTAGAGGTGTTCTAGTTAGTTTCTAGTATCTCTAGGCAAATAAATAGTTTTCCTTGTTACAGTCTATCTGCTTCTGTTAGTAGTCTGATATATTTATATAGATATCTAATGCATAGGTAGTTAGTAGTATTTAAAAGTAGTGTTATTAGTGCTATAAGTGTTATTTCTTGCTTTTAGTGTTATTACTAGTAGGTTATAAGTTCATCCTTTATATTAGTAATATTTTTAGCTGGTTTCTATATATTATCTTTATAACTATATCCTTTCTACTTAATAAGGTATTAATATCTTTCTAGTTCTTTAAAGTAGTTAATAATCTGTTCAACTTTATACTCTGGTTCGTTATCTTCTATAATAATAAGGTTGTTTATTTATAATCCTTATAATACTAGTTTGAATAGCAAGATATAGAATATTAGAATATATTTTATTATATTAAGTAGATTAAGTTTATAGTTAACTAGTAAGATTTTTCAGAGGATTCTAAAAAGTCTAAGTTTTTTAAAATCCAGTTTATTATTTAGTTGTTTTGTTTTAATGTTTCGCTGTATAAGATAGGCGCTATCTCCCTCTTTCAAGGTTAGTCCTTTAATCCTTTATTTGTTACTGAATTATATCATGCGTTGTTATACAAATTTAAGTTCTTTGCATGCATTTTCCTGGATATCCTTAATTTATCTAGTTATAGCAACAGCTTTTAGTGCTGCTAGGCCAGGTTATAGCTCTCTATAAGCAGTTAGTTTAAATCTATAGTTAAGATAGAAAGAGGATTCCTTAGTACTTTCTCTTACTATGCTATTATAGGCGAATTAGGCTATTAGTAGTAATACTACCTAATTATCTTAGTTATAATTAATATAGGCGCAGAGGTAGGTTTCGAGGATCTAGTTAATTCGTTCTGTTTATCTGTCAGTCTGCAGGTGAAAAGCAGTAGATATTGCTTGCTTAATACTAAGTTATAATATAATTAACTTCTAGAACTTAGAAGTGAAGATCTTATCTCTGTCTAATATAATTTCCTTAGGTGTTCTGTAGTTAGCAATAATATATTTAAGGAATATATAGGTGAATTCTTTAGCATTGCTTGCTTCCTTATATAGGATAAAATAGGTATACTTCGTGAATCTGTCGATAATAATAAGAACGCTGTTATAATAGACTTCTATAAGAAGTTTTTAAGACTTCAGTAGTTTAATAATAAAGTTAAGTAATACAGAGTGCCAGGCAGTTTATAGCACAGGCAAAAGTTATAATAATCTATAAAGTTAATATCAGGCTGGTTTGCTTTTCAGGCAAACCTTGCAATCCTTAATTGCTATTATAATATATTCTCTAGTAACCTTTTCTCTATATTATTATCATAGTTATTTCCAGGTTTTTATAATTCCTTAATAACTATATACTAGTATGCTATAGAACTCCCTAATAGCTTCATTATCTAGTTTGCTAAGCAGGCTAGCTATAGATTATCTAGTTATTATTAGAGCTTTTGCAGCAGGTACTAAGTCTTTATTATTATTATGTTTAAGAATCACTTAGGTTTCTCTTAGTACTAGGATATTATAGTCTAGTTATCAGCTGAGAGTATCAGCTCTGCTATTTTCTGATCCTTTCTAATAAATAATTCAAAAGTTAAATTCTAAGAGGAATTCTAACTATCTGATTTATTATTTATTAAATTCCTTTAAAATAGTGAAATATACTAGGTTCTTATAATTAGTGTATATAAGTACTTAGTAAATAGTTCCTGAGAGTAAAGGTCTCTATTCCTTAAAAGCTTTAATAATTGCTATAAGTTCCTTGTTATAGATCTGATAGTTAAGTTCTGGTCTGCAGAGCTTGCAGGAGAAGAAGGCGCAGGGATACAGACATCCTTCTGAATCTCTCTAGAATAGTTATGCTCTAAGAGCAAAGTCTGAGGCATCTGTTTCAACTTCAAACTGTTCCTCTAGGTTTAAGATTATCAGGACTAGTTCGCTAGTAATATAGTTTTTAATAGTCTGGAAAGCTATATTTTAGGCTTCTTTCTATTCAAATTATTAATCTTTATAACTAAGGTCTGTAAGAAATATATTAATTTTTCTATAGAGTTTAATAAACTTTCAGTAGAAATTAATAAATCTGAGAAATCCTTAGACCTCTTTAAAGTTAGTTAGTGTTAGCTATTCCTATATAGCTTATACTTTCTTTTTTAATATATTGATATATCTAGGAGTGATTATAAATCTAAGGTATTCTACTTTCTAGGTGTGGAATATACTTTTCTCTAGTTTAACTAGAAGTCTAGCATCTTAGAAAGCTTAGAGTATAAAGTATATATATTCCTTATATTATTTTATTATTGCAGAGAAAATAAAAATATTATTAAGATAGATAACTATAAAGATATTTATAAATTTTCTAAAAACCTAATTAATTATATTCTAGAAAGTAGCTAAAGTATTAGTAAGACTGAAAGGTATAACAAGGTACTTAAAATATCCTTTATATATTCTGAAGGCAGTCTTCTATTCTTCTTCTTTCTTTATTCAGATAAGGTTATAAGCACTTTTAAAGTCTAGTACTATAAAGTAGTTAGCTCTATAGAGGAGTTATTACAGTTTGTTAATCAAAAGTAATAAGTACTAGTTTTTAATCGTCATTTTATTAAGCATTCAGTAGTTAATATATAGTTATAGTTTGCTATTCTTCTTTAGTATAAATAGGATCAAGCTTCCTGCTAATAATATTAATTCCCTAATATAGCCTTTCTTAAGGTTTTTGTTAAGGTATTTATTAAAAGCTTCTATCTCTATTAAGTTAAGTCTGTAGATTTTATTGAATTTAGGCTCCTTCCCCTCCTTAATAGGGATTTTATGATTGAAATTCATATGTTCAGGCAGTCTAGTTTCTAGTTCAGCTGCAAAAAGTTTCTTATATACTTTATACTCTTCTAAGATAGACAGAAAGAGATCATCCTTTTGTTTAAGATCTGCGGTCGTTAATAGTTATAATGTAGCTTTCTTTGCCTTAAGATAGCAGTTATATTATTTTGCTGCTCTGTAGTAAGTGAATCTGTTTGAAGCCTAGGTTCTGCAGAGCTGCTCAGGGACTAGATTATTATTATCTTAATAGAGTTAGTCTGTTCTCTAATCTATCTGTAGGTTATTTTTCTTAAGCTATAGTATTTCTAACATAATATTATATATATTAAGTTCAGTAATATTAAATTAGAGTTATTTATTTCGATCTAAGTAACTTATCTTAAGGAGCGCAGTCTTATTTCTGATAGTTCCTCCTTTATACTAGACTTATTCTCCTTCTATATTACTAAGCTAGTATATATATTCCTTTCTTTACTATAGTAGTTATAATCTGTTTACTGCTTAGGATAATATAAAGTTTATTTCAGCTCTGCTATTAATAAGCATAATAGCTGTAGTATTATTAATAGTAACTGCAAGTTGCAGGTATACTTTCTGGTCTAGGGATGCTAGATATATAAACCTTGTTATTATTGCCTGTCTTAGTTTTTTATTAGTAGGTAAGTCTAGTTTTTTAACTGCTCTAGTTATCTAGGGTAAGTGATTTATTTTCCTTCTTATTATGCCTTTATAAGGTAATTCTCCTAGAATTAAAGCTTTGAGAAGCTTGATCCTTCTTGCAGAAGTCTGTAAGCTTTAGCCTTCTGCACTGCATATATAAAACATTCATCTTTTCAGCATTCTTTCTATTTCATTATATTATTATATTAATATCTTATAGGGTATTACAGGCTTAGGCTGAAAGTTGCTATATTATTATTAAATATAGTTATAATCTATCTAACTATAGTAGTTTAGATATAAATATTCTAAATAGGGTTTTTATTATATCTTCTAGAATAGAATTAATACTTATATTTATCTCTGAGATATTCCTTATATTTATTAAAGAAGCATTATAGCTAGAAAAGGTTTCAGTAGTTATAGTAGTTATACTTAAGTACAGAGTAATCTTCTGTGTAAAGCTTTAAAATATAGTCTTAGTTTCTTATATTAGCAGGTGTTCTATAGAAGTACTATTATTAGTTATTACAGCTTATATTAACTGTTTAGTGCTAGAGAAGCTGTTAAGTCTCTTTTTTATTATTAGACTCTTCTTTAGAACTAGTGTTATCTATTCCTAGGATTAGTCTGCTATAATATCTTGCATTTCGATTTGCAACGTTAGCAAGAGAGTTAGAATTATAGGGGATCTTGTCCAAATCGAATCCAGATTCAGGTTTGCTGAAGTTCTAGTTGCTAGTGAGACTGAGTAGTTGCTGTTCTTCCAGGAGGTTATATTAGTGTTCAGGTTCTTTATTAGGTTCTTCCTTAACCTGTTCTTTAAGTTCTTAGTTAATTTGCTTGATTCTAATAAGGTTTCCTTATATATTTCTTTATTATTTAAGGTGTGCTGTTAGGACACTAATTTAGTAATATTATATAGTATTATTCAGTTCCTCTTATGCTTGTTATAGCTGAAATGTTTATATTATTTTAAGGCGTAGGATCTGTTATTTATTATTACTTATAATCTGTTGTTTTATTTTATACTGACAGATTCAGCTTATTTCCTGTTATATTTAGGCTTCTAACTCTTAGATTATTTGTCAGGTTTTTATATTATAACCTATAAAGTTAAAGTTAGTAGCTTGCTCTTATATATTAATAGGTTTGAATTGCTATACTTAGAGCATTTCATCTAATTATTCAGTAGTCTTTCAAACTATCTTGCTGTTTGCTTGTGAGGCTATTATAAAGGTCTTTATCTTAACTTCTAGGATAGTTATATTATAACCTGTCCTTCTGCAGTCTAGGTTGCTAGGCTAGTGCCCTGTAGCCTTCTTATTACTGCAGTAAGTGAAGTATTTATTATTATAGTATCTAGTCTATAATAAAGATGCATAAAGTGTTTTAGTTGCTATGCTAACTTGTTTAGTTTGTTCAGGTATAGGTTTCCAGCTAAGTTTCTTAGGTTGTCTGCAGTCTTTAGCGATATATTCTATTTTTTTGCAGTTATAGCACTTAGGGTTCTATAGTTTCTTGCTATTACTTTTAGTAGCAGCGCTGAGGTCTATAGATCTGCTGTGTTATCTGTAGGAAGTGCTTTATTAAGTATTATTCCTGTTATTATAAGGTCTGTTATTATTCTGCTAGTTGCTAAACTTGCTCTAGGGCTGCTACTAGTACTTATATTCTGAGTTTAGGTTTTGTTGTTATCTTCTTATTCTCTTTATTATTTATAGAGGCAGTTATTAATCTTAATAGCAAGTTCTATATATTAGAGGAAGTCTTCCAGTTAATTAATCTTAATAATCTCATCCTTAACTTTATCCTTAAGTCCTTGATAGAATATAAAGATCTTAGTCTCTTTAGTAAGATTAAGTTAAATGCTGAGTTATTTGAAGTTAGCAGAGTAGTTCTTAGCAGACTTAGTCTGTCTAAGCTAGGCAAGGTTGCGCTCAGCTTATTATTTCTTATTAAGGTCCTAGAAGAGAGACTGAAGTGTAGTCTTAAATCCTTAGAAATTAGTATAGATATTGCAGGTTTCTATAATATATTTGTTAAGAGTTTCACACTTAAGGTATTTTTCCTAGATCAGTTCAAACTATTTAAAGGCTTTTCCTCAGAGATAGGTAGCTGTATATACTACCTTTTCAGTTTTATTAGTAAAGTCTCTATAATAAAAATTCTAGTAATTCTTAACCTAGATTAGGAATCTCTTGAAAGTTTCTAGGGTTCTATTATATATAACTAGAGTATTAAGCTTAAGCTTTTGTTATCCTCTTATAAAAGTAGTAATAATATTAGCAGCAGCTTGAAGAGTGTTAATTTTATTCTAGAGTTCCTATATAAGAAGGTTATTGCCTTATTCTCTAAGGTATATAATTTTATTTTTAAGGTTCTGAAATTATTAAGGTTTATTACTAAGTTCTTAGATTATGCTTTTAAAGCTTTAGAATTTATTAGCTGTCTTATTATATATAGTTTATATTTTAGCTATATTATTATCTCCTTTCTTAACTTAGGCTTAGAGTTTATTATAGGTCTCTTTTTTAAAAGTAATTTTATTATTTAAGTCTATAATTATTAAAGCTTTCTTAAGTTCTTTAGCTAGGTTTCTAACTAGCTGTTTAGAAGAAGAAAAGCTTTCTAAAGTAAGTAACTTAGCAGAAGTATAAAAAGATATCTTATCTATATTATTAATAAGTCTTAATAGTTAACTTATTAAACAGAAGCAATTAAAATATTATAATTAGCTGTCTAATAATAAGGTCTGCTAATAAAAGCTAGAGATTAATATATAGTAATAATATACTAAGATTATAGTCTGAGTTATAAGTTATAAGCTATATTATAAATTAGTAGTTAGAAGCTAAAATAATTAGTCTTAAGCTTAATAAGTATTTGCAGTAAAGATAAGCTAAAAGTATCTTAGAGATAATTATAAGTTAATTACTAAAAAGCTATAGAAGTCTGACTATAAGCTAGGCTCTAGTTATACTATATATAAGTCTAATTCTAAATATATTCCTTTATACCTTGAGTCGAGCTGGATCATTCTGACCTAGAATGATCGCTCAGCCCCAAGTCGTGTTGGATCATTCTGATCCCTAATGATCGTTATCTTATCGTCACGTGACTTGTACTATAGTTCTTCCGTTTCCGAGCGAGTCCCTGTTGTTCCCGTGATCCTGCAGTACAAATGTCCTGTTCTAGCCGCCCGACGCCCGAGTGGGTCGTTCAGCTGTTATCCTTGTTCACGGGTCGTAACACATGTGACCTTCTCACTCACCCTGCTGGTACATTAAACGGGAGCTTCATCATAATCTCTTTCGTCGACCTCTATCGCTTTTTCTCGTCCGTGGCATATTTGGCGATTATCACATCGTTTCTTTCAAGTGATACATAATTTGGCAAGCCTTGTCTGTTCCCCTATCCAACGTAAGGAGCGCACCCCGGATTCGTCTCTCACGTGGCAGAGAAATGCTTATCCACGGTTCGCATTGCCTGTCTCGGGTGTTGTAGAGCGCACTGGGGTTTCTCAACCACAGCAACATATGCACTTATTTATCTATCACAGCACCCCTGTGTGTCTACAGAATCAACTGCAGAAAGCGATATAAAAAGGGGTACTGAGGTCTGGTACACAGAAATCCTTCTGCGCAGAATGGGGCTCACCATCTGTTGGCTTGATCCTGAAAGGGAAAAGCTCCAGCAATGCGCACAGCTAGTGCTGGTTCGTGAACCATATCACTACCCGCATGAGAGCAGTAGAATCATTTTGGACATCCGCCTCGCCGGCCTTCTCTCCTTCTCATCAGTTATTCGTAATCATAATAGACCATCGCTGGAGATATCTCAGCGGCGAGCTAACTGCGACATCAGGAGCTAGGGTGGGATGAAGGCCGCGGCACAGTAAACTTTGCCGTTTAGCCTGTTTGGACGTTGCACCCACTCGGGTTTGCTCTCTCAAACCCTATGTAAGTCAAAGCCGGAAGAGTTTAAGTACTTACTAGCCGTCTCAAATGCAGTCTGCGATGTCTCTGAAAGCCTTATAAAATCAGAACACGGAAATGGGTTTCACTAACTCAGCAACCAATGGTATCTTGATCTCAACGTTGGGTCTTTTAAGAAGCAGGACGCCCCAACGCGAGTGACGGTGTGCAGTCAACGCGCTTTTCTCAGAGAGCAATCAGCCAAGACTTTTTTCACTTCCACATGCCCTGTTTCCCTTCTACCCGCGGTTGATTCCTCTAGCAATACGAGGGCAACGCTGGGGGACACGAAGACAAAACGGTTCACGTCGAACTAATATGGCTACCAGACAGCCCTCATAATTTATGATCAGTATGTAAGCACATGTTACTACAGGGACCGACAATTGAAACCTTAATTAGTTAATCGTCTCCGGAGTCTCGGTGGCCTATTTCTGGCTTTCTCAAACCTATGATAACACCCTCTGTACACTTTTATATCAGTTCGTATGCCAACCCACGCGAGACCGATTTTACGGCCCGACTTATACATCTGATGGATATATTACTAAAGCAAATGATTCAATATCTAGAAGGTGGTCGAGCATTACACTTGAAGATCGCAATATTGAAAAGAAAGCCAAACCTCACAACAGACTCTAGATGGAAATGAGAGACAGGCACAGCCTCAAACCCGGCATCTCGCGAGAGGAGAATGAATTTTCAGTTCAAACGTATCCTTATATATCCATCCCTTACCTCATCTCCTCTCTTGTTGGTTTATACATCACAAATAATATTATAACGTTAACTGAGATTAGTCCTTCTCTAAAGCTCTGCTTATACTACATATTAAGTCTGGTCAGCTTATAGAATACTTTTACAGTTTACCTATTAAGAAGACGCAGAAGCTCTTAGATTTTCTTGTTTCTTTGACGGTTAGCTGAACGCTTTCTACGCCTATTTATGTACTTAACCTAGCCATCCCTGACGCAATTCAGATCTCATCATTGTCGTGAAGCTCACTTGCGCTCATTGGGCTATAAAGCCATACGATCCGCACACTGACAAACTTAACGGCTAAGATAATGTTGCAACGGTTGGGGGGTCATGTTCTCAAGACATATCCACCATGTTTCGTTTCCTCCTCCAGTCAAGTCCAAAGTAGCCAGTAATCCCGCTAGTCCGCACCACAACCTTGCTCATCCCTTCGTCGTTGTCCTTCGTCGGTCTCCCCGTATTATCCGTGTTATTCTCTCAAACTCAAACGACCTTAACATTTAGACTCATCTACACCTCAAGAAGCTCCCATCAGCTGAGCGGCTCTTGGCCAGGTCCTAGCCAAAACAAGCCGCCCGCTACAACTATAAGAACAGCAAGGTACCGGTACGATTGCTGTTATACCCTCTTCTCTGCTCTAGAAACAATCTTTTTATAGACCCCTCCCAACTCACCTCACAAACCAAAGCGTCAGCAATACCAACATAACACATCCTGACACCCGTTCTCCCGACACAGCTTGCAATGATATAAAATGCTGCCCTCCTGATAAATTCCAAGGCTGCTCAGCAATGTACGTACACCATGTCACACATTGGCCTACCTACCTTTCCAGCGCGGAAGCCGTCCACGACATCGCAATTCCCATCAACAAGGCAAACACTCACCTTCCTTCCTTTGACACCCCTCCCCTCCAGATGCCCGTCCGTCTTCTTCTCTAATTACCGTCTATTCGCACCCTAATGAATTCCCTCCAAGACCCCGTTTCCTCTCATCACATCTCTTCAAACTGACTTTCCGGGCCATGACAACGCCAGCCACAAGGTCTCTAGATCAGCTCTGGGCATGGATATGTCGCCAGATTCGTCATTGTCGCGAAGAAAGATTCCACTCAATCGCTTCCGTCTTATATACCGCATCTCCAACCAGGATTCACTCGCTATTCCTCAACCGTCCCATCCACCTTCACAAGCAACCCCCTCATCATCTTCGACCTTGCCAAATCCAGCCTTCTTAAGTACTTCCATCTCATCATCCCACAAATCACAGGCAAGCTCTCGCCCCTCCCAACTCACAACATTCACATAACCTCACAAATTTCACTCTCACCAAATAAAAAATGCAAGAAACGTCCATTGACATTCTAGCTAAACCCGAGTCCCAAAGCCCTCAGGCCCTCTCATAATGAACCAGGCAAATCTGTCCATGCCTCATGCCCTGTATAAACCTTCCCTCTCTTCCCATTTCTACCCTCATCTCCCTGTATCCGCAACTTTGCCTCTCTACCCGTCCCTCCAAAAATGAGTGTGGTATCTTTCCTTCTTCCAAGTTCAACTCCATAAGCGAATGACGGTTGACCAAAAAAACACACAGATGTAGATAAATAAAAAATTCGATATCTTTAGTTTCGTTAATTGAGGCAAGATAGACAGCCTCTTTCATAAGATAGGATAAACCGCGCAAAAGAAGTAGTAACTCATAAGAAAAGATAATCGCCTTCCCAATGCATGCATATATGTGTGTGATGTGATGTGATGGATGTGTGTGTGTGTGTATCGTCAGACTCCAGCGTACAACAACCTCTGTGAGAAACCCAGGACTATCCCAAAACAAAGTCCCCGTTGCATAAAGGCCAGGCTGAGCGGTCGTCGGCGGTTTCGTCGCGGTCACGGTCACACGGATAAGTCCCTCGGTGAGAGAGAGCCCTGGGTTGCCTCGCAGGCACAAAGCCACGCATGACAACCCGACACGGCTACTCGACTCCGCTGTCCGCAGACCACGTCGTGACACAACCCCTCCAGGCAACCGCCAGCCCGCCCAAAGCACGTCTCGCTCCAATAAATGCCAATCAACAGCCGATGTATCCATGCGGCCTTTCATATTCCCTCATATGCCAACCCCCTCCCAAGCGCCATAATATTTGGGCCTTTCTTTCAACAGCCCCTCCCGGAATTTGATATCAGAAAAAATAAGACATGTCGGTAACTCGTTACTGTATGTGTTTAAAAATCTTTGTTTGTCGTCCCTCATACCAGCACGGAACCAGAGAAAAAGAACCCAGATTGAAAACGGACGAAGAAATGGACCAAAAGTGGTTTGTGAAAATGTGAACCGGCGTCGCGAGACACGCGGGAGAGGGTTGATCAAGACGCATTCCTGCGCGCGATCGGCTCTCTCTTCGCGGAGACGGCGGCGTGGGGGAGAGACGGTGGCAACCCTGCAGGCTGCTGTCCCTACTAGGCGTACCCAGCGTACTCGTAATGGGGGTCACGGGCTCGACGGGGGATGTCACTGTAAGTGACGTCTGTGAGGTTGTAGGGAGTAGAGGTCTTGACGCTGTCGCCAAAGCCTGAGTAACCGCTCGTTCCCCGGTCCATCGGCGGGCGCTCGACGTAGTACGCCCTGGACCGAGGCGGAGACTGGTCGCGGTAGTAGTGCGACGACTTCGACTCTACCGGGACAGCACGCCCGGCGTTGACCGTGTAGCGTGTTGAGCGGCCGGTGTTGTAGTCGATAGGGACGGGGTCGTCAACGATCTTGCGGTGACTCCTTCGGGAGTGTCGCGGTTCGTCCTCAGATTCTGAATCTTCGCTGACAGTCTGCGATTGCATCCTCGAGCGGTGGCGGCCGCGCGAGTCGTCGACGCCGGGATGGAAAGTCTGAGCCCTCTGGAGGCCAGGGATCGGGCGGCTGTAGGCGGTGTCGAAGGTGGTAGCCCTGGTGACCTTGGGCGGCGAGCCGCCCATGGGGGAAGAGTGCGTGGAAGCATACTGGGGCATGGCGCGGGTGGTCGGGGAAGCCTCCACGATGTTGTAAGCCGGTTCCTTGGCGGGCGACTTCTTATGGCTCGACTTGTCCCGCTTCGAGTCGGATGAGCGTCTGGTCTTTGAGCGGCGGGCGTCGTCCTCGGCGGGCATGGGAGGTACCGGGGGAGCCGCAAAGGGCGTTACAGCGGGCGGCGTGGGAGCTGCGACCGGGGGAGCGAAGCGGCTGCTTTCGTGATATGTCGCGGCACGAGCCAAACCCGGTCCGCGGCGAGACTTGTCCATGTAGGCTGCAGCAAAGAGGATGTTGTCCTCTATCTTCGCGGCCGAGGAATCGGTCGGGAGGGCAGGAGTTGGGGCGGGGCCTCCTCACGCGGGGGTTCTCGCGGGATGGAGCGGGATCGCACCTTCTCCTCCTCCCTCTTCTTGCTGCTGCTCGATTTCTTCTCCTTGAAGTAGGTGTCATCACCGAAGTCTTCAATGTAAGCACCCACGTTTCTGTGTTTCTTGGACGCGGCGTCGGCCTTGCGGATCTTTTCACGCTCCTTGTCGAGCTTTTCCTGGGCCTTTTCCTGAGCCTTGCGCTGGCGGCGAAGGGCCTCCTTCTCCTCAGCAGCCCTCTCTGCGGCTCTTTCTGCCAGTTTCCTGGCAGCCCTATCTCTGTCTTTGCGTTCTTGGCGTTCCTTCTCTGCCTCTCGTCCTCCTGTCGTCCTCCTTCTTCCGTCTACGTTCGCGATCGGCGGCGCTCTCCTCTTCCTGGCGAGACGGCTTCTCGTACGTCTTCTCGTAGACCTTTCCGTAGTCCTTCTCGTAGCTCGTAGCCCGACGGGCGGCACGGGGCTCCTCGAAGATGGGACTTGATCGGTGGATCTCCTCGTCCCAGGATCGCGAAGGGTACTGCGAGTACATCTTGTTGGGCGACCGGTACGTGGACGACGACGTCGTCGTCTTGAAGGTGTCTGCTCGGGGTTCGGCGGTGCGGATGTTGACGTCGTAGGTCCTCGCGGAGGCGGCACGGGGGGCGGAGGTGTTGGCGCCCTTGGCGGCGGCCATCTCCTTGCGGAGCTCGGCCAGCTTGACGTTGTCATCGTACTTGAGTCGCTCGTTCTCGTCGCTCAGCTCGTAGGCCTGCTGGACCTTCTGGAACTCATCCTGCTTGATTGCCTTGAGGGCCGGGTCCTGGACCTTGTCAGGGTGGCACTTGAGGACCAGCTTGCGGTGGGCGGATCGGATCTCGGGGAGCTGCGCATCCTTGGAGACGCCTAAAATCTTGTACGGATCAGGGGGCAGGGATGAAGACATATTGGGCAGGGCGTCTGTTGGTGTCGTGGTGTTTGGGTGGCTCGTGAATCCAGCTCGACGGCGTCCAAGGAAGGCGGAGGTCGGTTCTTCAGGAAGGGTGCGATGACGTTAAGACTGCGAGATGTCGCTCGCAGCGTTGGGTGTCTGGGCGCACGACGAGGCTATTGTTGCATTGAGGCGGTGGTGATTAGGGAGTCGAGGCTGGGGGGTTTGCGGGTTGCAGGATGCAGATTGCTGGTGGGTGGATGGATTGGAATTTGGGGGCGGCGGTGCCCGGCGTCAGGATGGCGATCCGGCGAGTTGGAAGGAATTCGAGGGATGGAATGTGGAGGGAGTGGAAGTGTTTAAGGGCCCTGGGTAGCAACAAGGCAAAAGGTAGTAAGGTGGTAGTATGTAGGCTGAAGTGAAGGCGCGCGCAAAGAGAGAGGAAAGGTAAATGTACTGTCGGGCAAGGCCAAGGCGAGGTGATGAAGTAAGACGGGTTGAATGAGCAAGGTAAGGTAAGATCGGTTTGTGGTAAGGCGATGGAGTGTAGATCAGGAGAGAGGCAAAAAAGGGCGGCGGGATGGCAAAGAAGAGAAGAAGAGAGCTGGCAGGTCGGTATTCGTATGAGGTAAGACAGGTAGTGACGGATGCTGGTGCAAGCAAGCAAGCAAGCAAAGCTGTACGCAGTAGGGCGACGACGATCGTGGGTCGTGGCTCAGTCTCTTTCGAGCGCTGTGGTGCGGTTCCGCGGTTTCCCCTCGACAACGACGAACGAGCAGCCAGAGAGGAGCGAAGGGGTGGAGTTGTTATTGCTGTTGTTGGTGGGTTGATTGATGTGTTGCTTGGATGTTCGCGAGAAAGCGACGGGGAGAAGAACCAAGAACCAAGAGGAGGGGACCGAGAGACCCAGCAGGACCGGAGTGAATGACCACTGGAGACCGACGCGGTTCGACTAATGATGATTGAGCGAGTGGGAAGCGAGTGTTGCAGATGCAGCAGTGAGTTGATTGATTCCTTTTGGTACGGATGGATGCTGCTGCTGCTGCTACTGGGGAAGAGATCGAGAGACACGGAGACACTGGGCAGTTGAGCGTCCAGTCAGCCAACTGAGTGTGAGAGGTGATCGGTCAGTGGAGCGCGAACAACAAGCGGCGTGGAGCCCGGGGGGGGGCGTTGTTGGTGGGTCGTTCGTCGTCGTGGGCCGTGGGCCGTGGACCTGGTCGCGATTGGCACTGGCGCGGGCGTGGGTGATGGCTGCGGCCTGGCTTGGCAGGTGTCCGAGTTGTGCGGTACGTATCTTCCTCCTAAGTACTTGGTAGAAGTCAGGATACGTACTGCTCGTGACGGAAGTACTGCCGGTACGTACCTCCTCTCCCTCACTCTCAATTCCGTCCTTAATCCTCACCAGAGGAAAAGAGTGTGGTCGGTGCTGGGGTGGGAGGCTGGGCCAGGCCTGCTCTTTTTTTTTTTTTCTTTCCTTTTCTCGGTACGTACCGCCTGGCAACGGGCACCAAAGACGTCACGGGCTGCTCGGAGCGAAGGCGGTGGGGTCTTGTCTCCAGCTATATTGCTTCTGGTTGGACGAAGCAGGGTCTGCAGCGGATCCGCGTCCAGTCAGAATTCAAGACGGACGTCTAGCGCGGGAGCACTGAGGGCTTCCGTTTCGACGGAACGGATGATGGGCAATCGGTGGAACGCCTGTCTGTCGCCCTCCTTCTCAGTAGCCTGTGTCCGTATACGTACCTTACCTTACCTCCGTTAGCATCTTTACTCCTACACGTCGGTGCCCAAGTTGAGGCGAACCACTAACTGACCTGGACAGTAACTACCTTTTCGCCCTACCTCAACACAGTGGGAGGCGACTGATCGATATCTCGCTCCCTGCCAGTCCTTCCTCTTCAGGAGGTGTGGTCAACCACTTGGGGGCTGCTCTCCAGGGCTGTCGCGGCGGAACAAACGCTGATGGGCGTTGATGGGCGCTGTGAGGCGGTACAAACGGGAGTGATGAGGGGCTTGTAACTTGGTGAGACGTTTGTGGCCTTGGCTGATGATGACGGGGGGGCCCCAGATAGGGATCCCAAAGTCTTGATGTCGACTCGTTCAGAGAGGGGGGCTGGAGGGGCTGATGGCCGTGATGCGATGGCGAGCGGGTAGCCTTAGCCTTAGCTTCAGCCTAGCTTGTATCTGACCTACTCTAAAAACCACCTCGAATGGGGACTGTACTCGCGGCACTGCGTCTGTAGTCTGTGGAGTTTGTGTCCAAGATGGATTCCTTGGCCTGTCGTGGGAAGCCGTCCGTCGGTGCTACTAGGACCACAGACAGTCTAGTGGTGGGAAACCTCAGACATCATCTGGACTTTTTGTCCTTCGATTCTGACAGCGCCTCCGGTCTGTTCTGTTCGACGTCCCTGCTATCTTATCAATGGCAGTGTTCTGGCGCCGTCGCACATCAAATCGGTCTCGTCGTCTTTGCGCCGTCTCCGTCCCGCGCGCTGGCGTCGACGGAACTCGTCTGTGCCCTTCTCTCCGCTTCCACCGCCTCGGACATGTATTCCTCGCCTGCGCTGCTCTGCCCGTACCGACTCACCCATGCCGGGAGGTACATTCATCCGCCCATCGCCGAAAGGAGCGCGGTACAGCTTGCTGTGCGGCCTGTGGCTTGCTGCAGCCGGTGCGGATGGATTGACCCAGACGGCGAATGACTTGATGACTGAACCCCGGCGGAGCTGAGGTAAGATGCGCAAAGCAAGCCAACTGCAAGCACCGCGAGAGCCCCGACTGACGTATGCGAGACCCCTGAGACCTAGGGTCTTTCTGGGTCATTTGCGTCCTTTTGGATCCCTTTTTTTCTGGGGGCCTCTCGTGCCTTCACTGACAAGACCCGGCGTTGTCGGGGAGATTCTTGGTCCAAGTATCCGTATGATCCTCTTGCTTGGGGAAAAGGCGGCGTGGGAGACGCTTCTGGCGATGAGCGACAGGGACGGCACATGGGCTTCTCTGCCCGGCTGCCGTAGTTCCCCATCCATCCCTCGCGGCGGTCGCGGATACGGTGAAGGGGTGCTTGCGACGACGTCCGGGCGAAGAAGGTACCTCTCCTTGCCTTTCAAGTACGAGGTGTACAACTTCGTGTCCGCGGGGGCATGACCGGGATGCATTCAGGTCCCCCGGAGCAGCTGTACACAGGCATCTGGGCCAAAGAGTCACGGCGAGAACGACGACGACGCTGGCGACGACTCTGAAGCTGCGCCTCGGGGAGAATTGGCTGCTACGGGGCGAATGTGATGCCGGATGAATCAACATGGATCAATCTCTGCTTCCACTTTGCCTTTTTCCTCCGCCGGATCCAACGGGGATTCGGCCACTTCGTGAGGCATGACAAAAACGAGAGCGAATTGAAGATTTTTTCTCAGGGGGGCGAATAATTGTCCTCGTTGGTTCCAATGGAGCCGAATGCAAGCAATGCTGTGGTTCTGGAAGGATATGTGTGGTTGTGTGGTTGTACCCGCGAGAAGCTGCGCTGCAAATCCCGTCCGAGGCGATAGTAGCCAATGAAGCCAGAGCAAACAGTTGCACTCAAGGGAGGACCTGAATGTGGCCAGGAGCAATTGGTGGCCGGCCGGTGGTGGCTTGAAGCCGAGGTCCTGGATACTTTGCCCTGTGACGGGTAATGGGGCAATGGCCACGTACCGTCTATAAGGATACTACGGGAAGGGCTGGCTCAACTCAACCAAGTACCTGTTGTCAATGTACTTCCTTCCTGTTCGTCCCTTTTCTTCAGTGGCAACAGCGCCAGCAACACAGGTGGTACCGTTCAGATTCCAGTGTACCCCTAAAGGAAGCAGGCTCTGGTGTCGCTGAAACGTTTTTGCTGTGCAGCCCGTGTTTTCAAGCAACAACCTGGGGCGAAAACGCTCCGTTTCCCGAGCGCACCTAGCACAACATGACAGGAGCTCACACACTCACAATAGGGTGTTGAACATGCAGTAGCCATGCTTCTTCCATCCGAGTCTAACGTGACCAGACACCTTGTTTAGCAAGCTTTAGCTGGTTGCTTAGTTTCCGCCGTCTGTGTACGGCGGTACCATGACTATGCATAGTGCTTGCTGGTAGGCGTTGCAGTGTTCCTTTCGGCGAGGGCGACGATCAGGTCGGAGGCATTCGGGATGTAAATTTGGTTGAATCAGCAAATGTCTGACCCTCCTGCGCGTTGTCTCTGGGCTTGGTGATATTTCTGGCTAACCTTGCCGCTGTCACCGCACCGCGCACCGCACCGCCGACAGACATACTCGCGACCCCCGAGGAGGCATGGAAGCCATATTTGGCAGCACGGGAAACATGATTTCAAACGCATCCATCAGCCGTTGCTGAGGTAATGCCCAGGCGGGCCCTGCTCGCATTCTTCGGGCCTCACTTGCGTATTCCGTACCCTGAAGAGCAAAGAGTCTGTACCCTGAGGTGCTGATGACACACGCAGCCAACACAGCCCGGGCTCTGCAGTCCCTGACAACTGCAAGAGCAAGGCAGGCCCGGGGACATCTGGCGGTGAACGAACACCTTGTTTGACAACCGTTTGCAATAAAAGCGGGCCGGGCGGGCGCTGGAGCCCCGTCCTCCGTCGCCGTGACTCCCGCAGGACGCAGGTCCTTCCTGCTGCTGCCAGAGAAAGATACATTGCCCTTCCCGAGATACGTACTTCCTTCGCTTAGGTAAGGCTCGGGAGATGTCCATGTCTTACGGGGACATTCCCAGCTCGGCAAGAGTGCCAGAGTTTACGGTGGCAGCTGTCTGAAATGTCACCGTCTGACCCAGACCACCACCACCGTCTGTCTCCCAAGGAAGGACTCAGGACTCAGGACATTCTCAGTAACAACCCAACCACGCCAACCATCAATCATGTCGACCCAACCCAACCCATTTTCGACAGCGCAAATGACGATGGTCATTTGGCGTTCGATGCCCAACCCATCGTCATCTTCTTCTGAAAGACCAAATTAATGAAAAGAACCCACGGCGAAGCCCGACGGCGTCGATGGCTACCGGCATCGAAGATGGCCACCAAGCCCGTGTTTGTGGCCGGCCTGGGCTCCCAATATATCAGTCTCTGCTGCCACCAGCCAAAGAAACGTCGCCAGCAAAGTCATGGGTGCGCTATCCCGGGTCGATATGCCATACGAGGCTAGCCGTAGCTGGCCTTCAGCAGGTGCCATCGCCTATTATTTGTCCTTTCCCGCCGGGAACGCGCAAGATGCCATGCCATGCCATGCCATGCCATGCCACACACTGCCTACAGCAGCACTTCTCCGGACTGACCAGGACAACATCCCACTCCTCGTTGGCTTGCAGCGTCCCGAAGGGGCAGAGGAACCGCAAACCTGTCTGCCCATCGCATCGTCTGTCTTGCTCCAGTCGCTCCCATCGCTCCAGAACAACGTCACTGTCTGCCATGGGCGTCATCGGCTAGAGCCCTTCGAAGGATTGCTCTTCTGTGTTCCCTTCACACCCTTCTGCTCGGCCTTGTCTCAAAGAATTGCCTCGGAGAAGTTCATCACAGGCTTCCATGCGCTTCTCGAGCCTTGCATCCTGTCAAGCTTGGTTCGCATCCACCACTCGTGTGGCCTCTACCAGACTATCATGCATCCCAAGGGGGGAAAATGAGCACGCATCTACCTTACTCGCAAGCGGCCGATGCACCTCGCCAGTGGCCAATGGAGGTCGCCTGCTTTCGACACCGACTGTGGAGTCTGACTCCTGTCGCTCGAATTCGCCCGTTATCCGTCGCCGGCATGCCTGCGAGACCTCCGAATTCGCCCTCCGTCGGCCAATGTCTACGGCGGCCGGCAATGGAGGCAGCAACAGATGGATTTTTTCAGGGTCGCAGTCGACCAGTGACGGCGGCCACGGCAGAGTGCGTGCATGACACCATTCAGAATCCCAGACGGGCTTCCTGCATCCCCCATCACACAATATCACAAACCGTCCGACTTTCAGGGCCATTCGACTCTCGGGACATGTGCCTCAGCATCCCATACTCGTGATGGGATCGCCCGTCACCACACAAGGTCGCGTGTCAGTGGCCACACGAAGATCGGAAGCAGGTACGAACTCTCATCATCACAGCCCCCAAACCCAAGCGCCCACCAGAGATTTGTGTGGAAGGGGCATCGACATGTGCAAAAAGCCGGCACCCATCTCGCCGTCTCCTCCACGTGAAATATCTCACGCTGTTGTGTGGGATGGGAGGTCTGCATCCTGCTGCCATTGGGCCAGGAGACCCCGCCATTCAGGACCAGAACACAAGACGGCCTCCCGCGCCAACAAATCAGACGAAACATGGCACGCCGTGACGACCAGTCAGAGAGGCTCAGCTGCAGCTAGCTCCCAGCAAATGGAGACCTAGACCACGGGAGATTTTCTCAGCGGCTGCCGCATTGAAAGATACAGTGTTCGAATCATGTCGACCCGAGATATCCTGGCGTGAGGCAAGCTTAACAGATAGTAGCTCTCGGTCACGAAGCTTCTTCCAGGACATATCAGCTCGGAGCTACACCAAGAACATGGGCAAGACAAGCTTACCCCCTCAGCACCTCACGACGCCGTCGCCGCCGTTTCTGACTGGCGCTTGGCTGCCAACGGGGTTTCACGTTTTAGCGGTCAGCGGCGTCTGGGCCAATGGTTCTAGGGCGACCGAATCGTCCCGTCTCGTCTTGTCTCGTGCGCCCAGCGGGGTCAGGTCCGTTTTCTCCACCGCGGATGATCAGCTGGCTGGCGCCGCAATCGCGCGGGTTTAACAGCTGCCCGCTGTTAAGGCATTGCCCTGTGAGGCCTCAGCATGGCCATCCCACGCTGTCTTCTGCCCGCCTTTGCCTTAGCACGGCCGGTATCTCAGCTATCGGTCGATCATGGACTTTTCGTCCGTACTTGGTAGGGGTTGCAAATTGCAGCTCGATCGGATTGGTGCGGGGAGTGTCGATCGGCCGTCTGAGATGCAGCAGGCTGCTCGCTTGTCACAGGTCAGTCGCTCACCCGTCTGTTCAGTGTGAGCAGTAAGACGGGCTGTGAGTGAACGGCCAGAGTGAGAGTGAGAACTGAGCAGCCAACGAGTGTGAAGCCATGGACGACGATAGGTGACTTGGCTGCACCGCGGCTTCAGAGGGGATCCCTTCTTCAGAAGTGCCGACGCAGAATTCGCCAGGGAAAATCCTCTTTCCTCCCGTGCAAATCATCAGAGAAAACCACTCAAAGTTGACACCTCAAAACCAGGTCTTCCCAGCACACGTTCACACTCACGGCGGAAACGGCGGTCGATAGCCTATCATTGAAACAATTCGGCAAGGTATGCAGGTCAGTTGGATGGGGATTTTTTTCCGTTTCTTACCGCAGAGCGGGGACTCCGCCCAACTGCCGTTGTCGCCAATCGAAGCCGCCGTTTCCCGCCCGGTCCAGAACGAGCGTTCACACGAGGAGGGGAAGCATGGATGCCATCCCATCTTTTTCCGCCCAGAATCCAGGAACTCTGTGTGAAGCCGCTGCATCTTGGAAGCCAGCGCTGACGATCTCTCCAAGGAAAGAGCTTCCAGAAGAGCACAGAGGCATTTTATGTATGGGGCTTTCTGAACAAGTGCCATTCTTGCTAGTGCTATACTTTGCGATGTGTACGTAGCGGAGGACTAAATCCTCGTTTTCTGGCTAGGACATCGCTGTCAGGTCCATGGCGGTGAACGTTCCTGACAAGCTTGGACGGAGGGGCTTTGGTAGAGCTTCGCTCAAGCTTCCATCCATGCGACTTCATGCGTTGTTCAATTGGGATTTTTAGCAGTTGCCTCATGATGAGCCATGGGTTTTTTCAAAGGTCGCATCTCGATGGACTGATATCCTCGTGAGCAGACAGACGGGCATGGTCAGAATTGGGGTCTCAGGTTCGCATGGAGAGCACACACACGCACACGCACACACGACCCCGCGATTCCGATCACATCACACTGGGCACCATGATCCCACTGCCCGCCGTCCTGGGCTCACCCACTCACACACACACACACTCACTCACTCACTCACAGAGAGAGACCCAGTACCCCTCCTCAGAGAGACACTCTAGGCCCCGCAGATGAGCTCATTGGCCGCGCAGCAAGCGCCGGCTGCAACCAACCCTTTTTGGGGGGTAGGGTAGGGGTGGGTGCCTCTCGTTTTTGGCGCCGCAGCCCGAACGAAAGGGCTGATGTCTGGGAAATGTGTACGATGTGAATGTGCAGTTCTTGCCTTATACAGCCTCAGAGCCTGCTTGATGCATACGCCGTACAGGGCGTTAGTTAGCCGTTCAAGTAGGTAAGGTCTCGAGGAGGGGAAGAAGCATAGGCCATTGAGGGTCGAGGGTAGTCCTCCCCCTCCCCCCTCGGCGCCCCAACCAACCGGCTCGGGGCCGCGGGTATGTTGTGTATGCTTGGTATGTATGTGCTATGTGCGCTGACGGGATTATCTGTTCGAGTAAGCCCACCCGAGAGGTTGAATATCTTGTCTGCTTGAGAGTGCTTTTTTGGCCTATGGGAGGTCGGGATGGGAGTGTGCCTGGGGAATCTGGCGCTTTTCTTGAGAAAGAGGGAGGGAAGATGTATCGTGGAGGGGGCGCCGTGGTTCTTTTTGGTGGTGGTGGTGGTGGGTGTTGGTTGGGCTGGTCGGTTTGTATGCGGCCTGAGGCTTCTCGTGAGGTTGGCGTTGTGAGAATTGATATGATTGTTTGTTGTTCTCTCGCGGCCTGTTGAAAGGGTCCCCCTTTGTGATTGATTGTGAGGTTTCAATGGCTCTAATGGCTCTCTCTCTCGTGGACATGGCCGAGTTCGCGGCCTAGTTTGTGATGTACCTCACGGGAGGAAGGCAGGAGGGGGGCCCATCCGCGGAGTACAGGATCGAAGATGCGGGTTTGGGGCGTAAGGTAGGTTAGGTTAGTGGGAGGGCAGTCCGGGTCGGTCGATCAGGCCAGGCCAGGCACGGCGGGTTTGGATGCCTGACGTGATGGTGGTGGTGGTGATGGCGGATGCGGGCTGGATTGGTTGGAATTCTGTGAATTTTGGATTGGTTCGTTGGGGGATGGTGAGATTTGGTTGGATGGAACGTTGTATGGGAAAGAGACGGACGGGTGGCGGTGGGATTTGGGTGGTGGTTAGAGGCTCTGATTTTTTTCTGTCTGTCTGCGGCTGAGGGATGAGTTTGAGGGCGAGGGTTTGGGGATGAGGGAGGGAGAGGGAAGTGTCTGGCTTACATCAGATGGGTATGTGAGTGTAAGCGGGCGAGGGGCCCCGTCTCGGAGCCGCCGTTGGAGGCCGTGGGGTATTGTCTTATGTCAGGCGTGATGGTACGTGATTAGATGTTGTCTGCGGATGTATCTCGTGGGGGTGGTTTGAGGTTTGGGCGAGAGGGAATGCTTGAATTGGCGAGGACGGTGGAAGTTGATACACGCTGGTGCCTTCTATCATGGATCTGGAGACTCGTCGGCATGTGTGAGTGTCCCCCCCCCTTGTCTTGAAGTTGTGAAGTCTTGAACGGCTGCCTGTCGTTGGGAGATATGCAGTCTCTCGAATAGGCAGGAGGAGAGGAAGGTTGTGTAGAGTGGTATGGGTTGAGGCTCGGTGCAGATCATTGAGGCGCGACGAGGCGGGCGAGGCTGGGGGTGAGTTTGGTTTGCCTTATTGCCTTTTCTTCCCCAGGGGATGCAGTTGTTGGTAGTTTTCGGTGAGTGGATTTCTGCGCGGTTGCGCGGGCGGATTTTGTGATTGTGATTGTGATTGAGGTTGAGGTTAGAAATGCTGAGGAGTTGAAGTTGGAAGTTGTTATGGGATTTCTTTTGAGGTGAGTTGGGGGGTCCGGAGGGTGTGTTGGTGTGACAGGGGATGTTCGAAGTCTCGCTGGCGTGTTAGTTGGATTAGCAAGTTCTCTGGGAGATCTGCGAAGAGTGGTGATGGCATTGAAGCGGAGTTGATGCTGCATATCGGCGGTTTACTACCCAGTTACTTAGTGTGGAGGGCGAGATGATAACAACAAGTACGAAGACAAGTCGACTTGATGCTCCTCGACTACGAATATAATGACGGCAGGGTCAGATGCATTATACAACATCTCGATGTGTTCGCGCCAATAATGTCATAGAACACGAAAGAGTCGTGAGTCCAATCGAAAAGTTCACTTCAGCTCAGCTGGCACCTCTTTGCTTTCACGCTGAGCTTACCTTTGACTTCACGAGTTATGTGTCATGGAAAGATGTAAAACCGTATTCTCTAGTCTGGTCTCATATCAAACTATGTGAATTCGCGACTCTAACCCCACTACAGCGCTATTACCAACACGACCGACGCCACAATGTTTCTCCTCTTTCTCAGATGTCGTGAGATTTCCGGAATCCGTCATGCTGGGATAAGCAGCTCTCGCATGGAGCAATTCTTCCCAGGACCCCTTGGGATTACGAATGTCGATAGACCTCCAGATGCTGGTAATACACAGTTCGCGGTCTATTCTGCAAAGAAGTTGGTGGATGTGGAAAAGTTCGCATTCGACATACATCACCGCCCTGCGACTGATTCTTTCTGGGATTTCCCAACATCTCCAGTGGTACAGAGATTTCCAATTCTCGCTCCTGAAAGGGTACTCGCTCCCCCCGAAATGCATTCCTTCCTCATGGAGCCTCTCTCTGTCCACAGTGTAAAGAGCTTCAACATCTTCCCAGTCAGATTTGCTGAATTTGAATGTGAGCCAGGGCATTGCTTTTCCATCTCTTTTGTGTTTTCTGATGTCGGCATCAATCTTGGCGTCAAGCCTTCGGGCGTCGTCGTTGTCGAAAAGCGGTTGGAGATCGAAGTTGTGTAAGATAACCGCCAGCAGGACATGAAACGGAGTGTCCTCATTCCCTGGAAACGTTCTTTGCAGACCTCGACCAAGGAATCCACCGGTGTGCATGTCTTTGTCAAAATTGTACATCGGACGATGCCAGATTTCTTCCAGTCTATCTACTGCCAATGATCGGTCGACTCGCGTTTCTTCCAGCGATTCAAACACCGGACGACCTCTGAAGTAAATCATTGGTACACACAGAACAAGCTTGTGTATTTGATTCGCGACCTTTCGTAAGAAGAGATAGACTGAACTTAGAAGGTATACTTCATCACCCTCTTTAACTATGCCTTCTATCTCTTTACAAGTCTGGACATAGAGACCGCACACTGATGACCACACATTATCGCGTGGGTCGGTTGCAGTCCCGAGCTCATTGCTGCGGTCTTCGTTTTTTTGCAAATCAGATTGCATCTCATGTATCTTGATTGCGAATAAAGAGAGCCCGCCGGTGTTGTGGTCGACAGTGATCTGAGATTGATGCCAGTGTCGGCCGCATGGTGAGCGGATTATTCCGGGGTCATACTTCATGAGGGTGTATCCGAAAGGCTGAGTCGGAATGCTGACCCGATCCATGGAAGAAACATCGATGAACCACTGCCAAAAGTTGTGCTTCTTCCAAGGTGGTATCCATGACGGTGAGTTGTCTTCATAGTCTGCAAAGGAAATACATTTTGCAGCGAGTAGGACGTTTAGATCATGCTCATGAACCAGGCGCCAGGCAAACATGCCTATGATCATGTGCTGGTAGGAAACTGCGTAGCTTGGGAGGGGCAGACTGCGGCCGGATGCCCACAGCCCGAGTACACCATACAGACCGTCTCGAGCGTCTGAAGACTTTGACTGTGAAGTCATTCTCATGACCTCTGCCCAAGAATGATTGTGTGATGATCCTCGCGTGGCAAGGCTAAGCCATGGAGCCGGGGATCTTGCCAGTCTCATTTCCATGTTCCCAATGCTTTGAGGGTGCACCTCAAAAACGGTGTTACCACAAGGCATGCTGATGCGAGGTGACAGGACCAGTTCTTGAATGACCCATACTCGAGTGAAGTAGTTTCGCGAGAGAATCTGATGGAGACCTTTGAGATCTTTGTTGAGATCTATGAGAGGACGGCGACATGGTAGAGCGGCTTGGTCATGAGACACGGCGTCTTCCCCGAGCCATAAGAAGACCTGGTGACAATTGGAGTAGATCTGACCCATTTTTGAAATTTGCTGGGCTTTTTCGCTCAAGTCGCGCTGGTTGATGCAAATGAAGTCTACCCAGACGAGTCTTGTGCCCCTCCAGGGACGAAGGTATCGCAGAACGGCCCAGCAATTTCGGGTTGCGTGTAAAACGTCCCAATAATCGCCAATGTAGATAAGTGAGTTGCTGCGAGTTCAAATACGTCAGTCGATTCGCGTATTATGAGGCTTAGGGCTTGATAGGGTATGCCTACTGGTCCCTGTTGTCGTCTTCACCGCCCCAGGCGTATGAAACTGTGTCGTAGTCGGGATAGTGGTCGTACTCGACAACGCCGAATGACAGATGGATTGGGTACGAGGCGTCAGAGTTGTCAGGCAGCGCAGACAAAGTCGCTAGTCGGAACTCGTTCGGCGTCAAGGGTCTCTCGTAGATGTGGTCATTTTCATGGCTCGCTGGGAAATCGGCGGCGCAAGTGAAGTTCCTGGGATGTCGGGCTTAACCCCTGATGGTGACAATCCATCCGTACTTCTCTTTGCACCGTGATCGATCCCAGCCGAAGAACTATTCGACGTATATGGAATCGACGAGGGCCACCATAGATTGAGACACCCTTCTGGCTCGTCTGGTGGCAGTGATGACAATGAAGAGTACTGATCCTCGCGAAGGTGTCGCAGCTCTTGTGCTGACTTGCCACATCGTCTGCAAGCTGGGAAACCATCCTCTGCGACATATATGTCCGGCAGGTGACAGGTAGATGCGTGCCATCTCATGTTGAAGATGGTCGCCAAGTATGATGAGGTTAGGAGAAGCCAGGCATTGCCAGAGGCCTGGCGGGGTAAATAAGATTCCTGAGGGTCCAACAAGACCAACAAGGCCAACAGGGCCAACAAGGCCAATTAGGAATCACCAAAGCCAATAACAGTGGGTAATTCTGCAGATTCCCCTGATGCTTATGTTGGCTCTTTCATCAGGTGTTTTGCAGCCTTGTGACATGGAGATTTCGTCGCGTACACAAAGGAGACAAATTCCAAAACAAGATTCATAGGATACTAACGTCCCACACCCACTTCTGGGCACCCCCCACATTTGGGCACCCCAAAAATGCCTCACCGCCATGAATACCCGCCACCTTCAAACCTACACAACTTTATCAATCTTTACCCAATTGACTTCATTTTTGGTATATAGCTTTATAAGCATCAGATGCCCTCATATTCCGAAGATGACGTCCTACGGGCGCTTGCTGCTATCGCAAACGGTACATCTGTCAAAAAAGCTGCATTTGAGTATGGTGTGCCGCGTTCAACTCTACAGAATCGGATCAGAGGTGTGCAGACGCGAGATATAGCGTTTTCTGATCTGCAAAGGCTTTCTCCAACCCAGGAAAGTCATCTGGCTGAATGGGTTCGAATCCAGGCTGCCCTAGGCCTTCCTCCAACCCATCAGCAACTCAAGGATTTTGCTGAACGCATCCTACAGATCCATAGAGACTCCCAGCCTCTTGGAAAGAACTGGGTGCAGTCTTTTATTAAGAGAAACCCATCTGTAAGGGTCCAAAGAAGCAGAGCAATCGATTCCCAGCGTATCAATGGAGCTTCAACTAATGTAATCAGGCAATGGTTCAAGCACCTCGCCATACCTGAGATCATGGCTATCAAGGCCTCTAATCGATACAATATGGATGAGACTGGTATTCTAGAAGGCAGAGGATCAAATGGGCTTGTCCTTGGATCATCAGAAACTCGTTCTATCCGCAAGAAACAGCCTGGATCGCGTGCTTGGACATCTCTGATCGAGTGTATCTCTGCAACTGGCAAGGCACTGCCTCCACTTGTTATATACAAGGGCAAGAGTGTCCAGCAGCAGTGGTTCCCTCTAGATCTGACGCCATATGAATCCTGGAAGTTCACAGCTACAGAAAATGGGTGGACTTCAGACTCTACAGCTGTCAAGTGGTTAACAGAGGTCTTTATTCCTTCAACCCAGCCAGGGGACCCCTCAGAGGTCAGATTATTGATTTTGGATGGTTATGGAAGCTATGAGACTACTGCTTTTATGTATACATGCTTCAGGAACAAGATACACTTGCTGTTCTTGCCAGCACACATATCACACGTCCTTCAGCCACTTGATCAGTCGGTTTTTAGGCCCCTCAAGGCAGCACAAGAGGAGCTTGGATTACTGGCTGAATGGGATGCTGGTACAGTTGTGGGCAAGAGAAACTTCGTTATATGCTATGGCAAGGCGCGTAAGGCAGCCCTGACAAGCAAGAACATCATCAGTGGCTGGAAATGGACTGGTTTGTGGCCTGTCAGTATGGCTAGACCCCTCATGAGCCCTCTGCTGCTTGAGAACATCAACCCCTGCCAAACCAGCTGGTCAGGTCTGCAAAGGGCTCTCTGATGGCAAAGCAAGCGAAAAATGGGCGGCAGATACATCAGCAGTCCCTTGGTCAACCCCCAAGAAGAGGGATGAGCTTCAGGATCAGTTCAGCCTGTTCAGCAAGCTAGATAACGATGAGCATACGCAGCGCCTGCTTTTCCGGAAGGTTCAGAAGGGCTTTGATGAGAAGGCATACCAATTAGCAGTAGCCCAGCGAAAGATTGAGGCACTGCAGGCAGAGGTTGATGCCAGTAGGGCCAGGAAACGGAAGAAGGTCAAAATGAGCCCAAATTCGAAGTTTGCCGATATTGAGGCTGTTCGGAGGGCTCAAATCGAGGCGGGCGAACTTGAAAGTAGCACAGATGAATCCAGCGAGTCAGAAAACCCTAGTGATAGCGAAAGTTGCATCGTCGTCGCATCATAATACATATAAATATTGGTTGAAGTTGATGTGTATAAAGGTGAGGGCATCAAAAATGGGGTGCCCAAATGTGGGGGGTGCCCAGAAGTGGGTGTGGGACGTTAGTGTGTCATTTCCAGACCAACCGCAAAAGGTCTACGTCTCGTAATCTTAACATCAGTATTCGTTTTGATCATAAATTAGCCTCATTTCTGGTATCTTGTGCTGAAATTGCCGAAAACAAAGCGGCTCGCTGTCTCACATGGAAGTTTGAACGTCTTTATTTCTCGGTTGCCTTCGTTCTCTCCGTCGATGTATTATTTGAGAAAGGAGCCTTTTGGTCCATCAGATATCATGTATGACTCTTTTCTACTTTGGTAACTTACATAAAGGATGGATATTCGACTTGATGAAAGGTGTTTACAAGACCTAATTCTGAAAGAGACAGGATCTCAGCGCAGCCTTGCAATTGGCGCACCTGTGTGTAGCTCAATTGTGGCGATACCGACGATATCCAGCAAAGTCATCTTCTCTATAGCGATTTCTTGCTGTGGTCTACATTACGAGCCCTTGCTTACGACGTTTCTTGCCTGCCTATCTCTACTGTTGACTCTCCGCTACCACGTAGCTAGCCTAATTGTCCTCTAGCCCTCTTACCAGCCCTCATACCTACCCTCTGGCCCAGCTTCCAGAGGCTTACGGACTGGACGAGAGCAGTAGAGAGGCAGGACAAAGGGCGTGACAAAGGGCAGCAGAGAGTTAACAGCAGAGAGTTAACAGCAGAGAGTTAACAGCAGAGAGGGCAGCTTAGAAGCAGGCAGGCTAGAGGCATCATAGATGAGACACTTATGTACGTGAGTAGCTTCAACTGCAGAGCTACAGCCACAGTATCAGCCCTCACATAAGGCTCAGGCCACAGACAGGTGCGCTAATTAGCCATAGGGGGTGCGTCAAATATCCTGCGCCTTCTGAAGCACTGTTGCGATGCAAATCCGCAGCACTATGCTGCTGATGATCATGATTCTTTTGTAAGCTGTCAATTGCTAGACTACACAGCATGCCTATCAAAAGTTCGTGACTTCGCTGGTTTCCCATCCTGTCGGAACCACCGGATAATGGAATAGGGTGGGGCGCCCACCTAGAAACCACGCGTACGTAAGCAGTGCGCGTACGTTTTTAACGCCCACGCGCGTATGCAGATTAATAGCGTTCTTCTTAGAAATCATCATCTTGCAGCGGTCCTTTTACCGCGCCCTGCATTTTGTTCCTACACACAACCACCCCCCATTTCAATAACTGGATATGGATTGTTTGTATTTCAGGGGTGGTTTAATCTCCTTGTTTGCCGAGATAACCGAACCCTGGATAGAGTAGTTCGTCTCGGGTGAAGTTACCGAGAGTCGGAGGGAAGTCATTAAAGAGCGCGGTTTTGGAAACCGGCCAAGCGCGCGGGTTCGCTTCTTCGTCGCCCCAGATGCCAACTCTAAGACCATTCCACAGAACTCATTCTCTTATTTTTGAACAACTCTGACCATGATTTGTGGCTGTAGTTCCCATGAGCTGGTGAACAAAGCTTTTCTGCCCAATTATAAACAATCAATTAACCTTCTTTAGTGTAATGACTCGACTCAGGTACATCCCTGTCCAACTCGCACATGGCCAGACACCAACGAACTATCGTCGCCCCTTCATCTCACAATGCAAGGCCTCGAAAACTACATGAAGCGATGAGTTCCTTGGCAAAACGGTGTTTCCCAGGTAATATCGACACCTCGGTCGTCTACAAGTCCTGACAGGCACAGGTACCAAACATGCCTCGACACTCCTTAAAGTCATTCGTTTTTTCTTCATTCGTTATTACAGCTCTAGCTGGCAGAGGCGACGTCAAGCACCCCAAGTCTTACCATGAGGTGCCGCAACTAGCCAGACACGACTCTTTTGAGCCTTTCACTGCGCCCATACCAGAACACCTGAACCCCCGCCAGGAGAAGACGGCTGACGGCCTCACCGCCATCGACACCTTTACTTACAACAGCGAGACATGGACGGCCTACGAAGACCTCACGCGGTTCGACGGCCCTCTCGTACTGGTCTCAGCTTCCGGTACACGTCGTGAGATCAAGCGATACGTCGAGGCTTCAAGCGACGAGGCCGTCTCGCTCAACAGGACCGTTGACGCCTACTTTGGTCTCGACCCCGCCAACGATGTGAATCTCAAGCAGAACGACGTTCTGGCAGAGCGCCTCCTCAAGGATGGCGAGCCCGTCGAGACGCATGTCCGCGACATCGTCGATCTGTCCTTCCTGCCGTGGGACACGTACCTCGGCAACGTGCAGGCCAACGACACCATGGCGCTGGACTGGCAGTCCACGACGAAGAACTACGCCCCGTGGAACGACCTGCTCGAAGCCGCGGATGGAACGCATTCCAACTACTCCTTCGACGGTCTCCTGAGCGGCTGGATGCCCGCGTGCCGCAAGATCTACCGCGGCCTCGACGATGCGACTGACTGGGTCGACATCACCGCCTTCGCCGACGTCGACTCGCCTGACCCGGAGATCGTCCACGTCTGGTTCTCCATGACGTACATCAAGGGCGGCGTCGTCCGCGCCCACAAGTTTGCCCTGGACTACAAGCAATTCCTGCCCCTGAAGGCACACCCCACCGCCAACGACTTCTACCCGGCGCTCATCCGCTTCACGGACTACTGGGACTCCCACGTGAAGGACGGCCTCTCCCTCACCCTGCCCGACGAGACCTGGTCCGACATGGGCAAGCATGCCTTCGCAGCGGAGCTCGTCAACCGCGGCGGCGGCGTGTCCCCGCGCTACGGCGCCTTCGAGCGCGACTACGGCGGCTCGGAGTACGACGGCTTCCAGGACATCCTGACGAGCTCGCTCACGGCGAACCTCGCGTGGGGACGCTTCGACCAGGCCAAGGCCGTGCTCGAAAACTACATGGACTGGTACGTCTACGACGACGGCGCGATCAAGATGCGCGGGCCCGCCGTGCCGCAGTTCGGCCTGTCGCTCTCCCTGATCGCGCGCTACGTGCAGTACACCGGCGACGCGGCCTTCGCGGAGAAGTACAAGGCCAAGATCCTCGCGTGGGTGGGCATGCTCACGACGCGCCAGGACGAGAACCTGAAGCTGCCCGCGGATGACCCGTACTACGGCCTCATCTCCGGCTGGAGCGAGTCCGACGCGGCGCTGCGGAGCGATGCGTGGCGGTTTGAGAAGCCGTACTGGAACAATGCCGCCTTCGCCGCGCGCGGGTTGCGGGATTTGAGCAAGATTGAGACGTTCGCGGAGCAGGCCAAGGACTGGAACGAGCGCGCGGAGAAGCTGGTCAACCAGACGGCGGTGACGCTTGACAAGTGGATTCAGCGCAACTTCACGCCGCCGTATGTCCCTGTGCTCCCGAACGAGACGACGCATGTGCTGGAAGACCTGGCGGAGAAGGGGGACGCGTCGTCGCAGTGGTGGCCTCATCGTGTGTATTCGGAGCTGCTGCAGGCGTCTGTTCTTTCGCCGAACCAGACGGACATGGTGATTGACTCGATGCGGGCGTACGGCATCACGAGTCTGGGTGTTGTGGCGAACGTGACACCCTTGAAGTCCGATACGCGCGACATCCTCGGCTTCATCTCGTACGGCTATGCGTTGAGCCTCCTGCTCCAGGACCGCATCGACGAGTTCGTGCTGTTCTTATACACCCACCGATACCATGTGCACAACCGCGGCTTGTGGCTCGCCGCGGAGGTCGCCGGTACCGGGGGCGGTTCGAGCACGTACTGCCAGCCTTCCGAGTTCACTATCCCCATCCTGCTGCGGGCCGCGCTGCTGCTGGATCACCCGGACGATGATGCCTTGTTGGTTGGACGGGGCGTGCCGAGGAAGTGGCTCAGCGAGGGCAAGGTTGCGGTGCAGAGGGCCCCGACGAAATGGGGACTCGTCGATCTGGATATGCAGCTGGACGAGAAGGCGGGCACTGTCACCACGACTTTGGGCTTTGACAAGGCGCCCCCGACGGAGGTGAGAGTCAAGATGAGGGTGCCGGAGGGTCGGCAGCTGAAGAATGTCACGGTTGGTGGTGCGGCGACGCAGTTTAAGGGAGAGGAGGTTACGCTGCGACTCGGATCGGATGCGCGCAATGTAACTGTCGTGGGAAGCTTTTAGTAGACGTCTCTCATGCATACTTTTTCTTGAAGTCAGTCTCGAAACGATTTCTAGCTCGCATGTGCTCGTGGAAGCAGTGTGCTTGATCCCAAAAGCACACCGTAGAACAGAGCGCCTCCTGGTTTGGTTCGCGTCTTCCCAAACTGTGGTAGAGACGCTTAGAGATATGAGATGGGAAGGTGGGCGGTCTGCCCAAATGTATTCGTGCGTGTTGTGTACTTCTTGCCATCGCCGACTTGAATTTGCTCATCCGAGCCACCTGGCTCTCCTCTCCATAGCAGCTTCCTCCGCAGCTTCCTGTTCTCGCCGGCGTTTCTTCTCGAGGATTCCGTATATCGCCTCCCAATCAGCTTCGTCCCATTTAGATAAATCGACACTTTTGGGGTTCCTTTTCGATGGGCCTGTCATCGGTTTGTCCTCTGTAGGCTGGCTCTTTTTAGGTTTGGGGTTTTTGCTTTTCGGGCCTTTCTTCGGTTTGTCCTCCATAGCCTGTCTCTCTTTAGCCCCTGCCTGCAAAACCATGCTCCGTGTACACAGGCCGCGTCTTGGGGCGTTTCCATCCAACGGGCCTCTTCTAAGATGATCCCCTGCAGCTTGCGGTCTCTTTCCTCGTCCGTCGGTCTGGTCTCTTGTTGATGGCCTCCATATTGACGGATCTCTTCGCGAGACAACCCTGTCATCTTGAGGTTCCTTCATTTGCCTGTCGTCCTTTTCTGTTCCTGGACCAGCCGCCTTGGGCAATCGTGGTTTCGAAGGAGGCTCCCAGGAATCTGGGGGAATTCTGCCAAATATCCCTGCAGCTTCCAGAGCACCAGCTGCAGACCTATCGACCGTTTCTTGCCCAGTAGGATCAGCGAGTTGTCCTTGAACAAGGGATACTGCCTTAAAGTCGCCATGTGTTTGGGTCCCAGCAGTCGATTGAGGTCATGGACAGCCAACTTCTTCTCCCACTTGACGTCCGGAACGTCAAACGTAGCGAAATTCTCCAACGCCTCCGAGCCGTCTTCGTTTGGTGGCATCCACAGCAGACACCCACGCTTCTGCATTTTATGTACGTCCCGGAAGCTGCATGGCCTCAGATATCCCCGGTCATTGTCTTTCGACAGCCGCAGGTAATACAGGATGGCGTTGACCGCTTGACGCCTCAGATTCTCGAGGACGAACTCGTCCATGTCTTGGCGCCATACGACCTGGGCCCTTTGGTCCTTCAAGCTCTGCCGCAGGACGAAGACAACCTTGCTGGTTCCAGCGTATGGCGCCGAGCCCGGCTTTTGCATCATGTTGTAGAGGACCTTTTTCCTGGCCATAACGTAGCCCGAGGGTGACCCTATCATGGGTTTCTGCCCTTGCGATCCTTCCCTAGCTTCCGCTTCTTGCTCTGCTGTATCGACCCCCTCGTTACCCTCAGCATTCTGAGATGCCGCTGATTCAATATCCTCCGGGACTGCCCAAAATTTTCCGGTTTCCGAGTTCTGAACGGCCTTGAACTTTTGGTAGAAGTAGGAGGGGAGAGGTTTTCGAAAGACTTGACATAGTCGGACGGGAGATGCCAAAGCATGAGCTGGGAAAACCTTGTTAGCTGCGTGACCCAAACTTCAAATCGGCTAGACGCAACTGACCATATGCATTTTCCTCAAGTTTCCTCCTCGCTCTCTCCTTCACATCCTTGACTTCACCTTTCTTCGCCCTCCCCTTGTGGTGCCTCCACCTCTTTGTTAAAGCCTCTATGAAGTCTGGGTCCATGACGGGTGACATGGGCAGTTCGCCAACCGAAGTGCTGATCGTCTTTTCCTTGGCATCAAGCCTGATCTTGTTGCCTTCACATCTTCCCCAAGGCCGCGATCGAAGTCGGCAGCCAATTCGTTCCTCTTCGTTGCGATTCGCTCCAGATCTTTGGGGGAGAAGTTCGCGACAGCTCGACAGCTGCCGAGGGTGGAGAGGAGGCGACGATTCATGGCGACGCCTGTCCCTACTGGACGGGAAGCCACTGTGAACCGTCGAATTTGGCGCAGGGCGATGCTGCGTTGCTCGATTGCGACAATGACGTCTGAAAGTTTGGAGAATCGAGCGGCTTTACGCGCCTCGGGACATTTTTTAGGCGGGAGGCGCGTTGAAGCTCGGAGCTCGGGGGTTCCCCGCAGGGGGGTCACAGCAGCAATGGAAGCTTCTGCCGCGCCGCCTGCACCGTTGGCGCGCACAAACGTCACCTCCACTTGCCGCTGCCAGCCGCATCGCATTCTTCCAGCTTCAACCCCCGTGCAGCAGACCTTTTTGCGCCGACATGAACTGCCAGCGCACCCTGTTCCGGTCTCTGCGGGCCGCGGCGCCTCTGCGACGACATGCGAGGGCCTTCACCAACTTCCCCGTCCCCCCGATGATGGGAAGCTCGCCACCGGCCGGAAACATTCCCCTGCCGTACATCACCGAGGTCTCGGTTCGTAACACATGGTCTTGATGGTTGGATTCGGGGAGATGGCTAATCGAGTAGTCCAACGGCTGGAGGACCTGTCAGTACTGCAACACCCCGACTTAAGTTCGACGCTGACGGAGTAGGCAGACGACATCTTCTCCAAGCTTCTACAGGTACGATCTAGCGATCCCGCAATCTCCGAGGCGAGCGGCGACTGACGGCGGACAGGAACGAATTGTCTGCCTCAATGGCGCGATCGACGACACCGTATCCGCATCAATAGTTGCCCAGCTGCTGTGGCTCGAGTCCGATAGCCCGGACAAGGCCATCACGATGTACATCAACTCGCCTGGAGGATCAGTCTCGTCAGGTTAGATGGCCGAGCCCGACGGGGGGAACAAGGCTGACGGACTTAGGACTTGCAATCTACGATACAATGGCATACATCAAGTCGCCTGTCTCGACAGTATGCCTCGGCGCCGCGTCTTCCATGGCCGCGCTGCTGCTGACGGGAGGCGAGGCCGGCAAGCGCTACGCCCTGCCTCACAGCTCCGTCATGATCCACCAGCCCCTCGGCGGCACCCAGGGCCAGGCGTCAGACATTCTGATTTACGCGAACCAGATCCAGCGCATCCGCAGACAGATCAACGAGATCATGAGGCGTCACATCAACCAGTCCTTTGGGCACGAAAAGTTCAACCTGGAGGAGGTCAACGACATGATGGAGCGCGACAAGTACCTGACCGCCGAGGAGGCCAAGGAGATTGGCGTGATTGACGAGATCCTGACGCGCAGGGAGGAGAAGGACAAGAAGGAGGAGGGGTCGGCGGAGGAGCAGAAGACGAAGCCATAGAGCTGCGAAGCACCCATTGAATGAGCCGTCACGCTGTCTGTGTGAGCGCTCTGAAACAGACGTCATGCTCTGGATACCCACCCGACGAAACGATTACGGGATCGGATTATGAGGATTATGGAGGCCGTATGCGCGTTGCCGGGTAGCCATTACCCACATCGCGGGCTTGGATTCGGCCTGAAAAGAGGGTCTGGTCCGGAACCGGAAGCGTAGCGGGCTTTAGCGGAAATAAGACGTGGAAGCTAGAGTTGAACGGGAGAGAATTGCACCGCAGGTGTGGCCTTGATGTGAGTTGAGTTCTTGTGACTTCTTGTGACTTCTGTGAGAAATTTGTAAGGGAGAGCAGAGCGTGTGGTTGAAATGGCCATTATGTCTCCGGGGCTGGATCACTGCTTGCCTCTGTCGCCCACCACCATGCTCACCGTCCTCTCACCTTGACAGGCCACCGCCTCAGCTCCTACACCGGGGCGGCACCTCGGCGTGGGCCTCACCGGGGCCACCTCGGGCAGCCAATCAGCAATTTGCTATTTCAATGCGGGGAGTGCGCCGGCGGGGAGCTCCAGAAATTTTACGCAGCCGACATCGCCCCAAATTTCCTGGGGGGTGGGACATGGCCTACGGGTATGGACCTAGGTCAAACTATCTTCAACTTCGTGTGTGCGCCGTGTCCCTGTGACTGTCCCTGTGATCTCAGGTCTTTCTCTACACCGCACCAGCCTTTCCGTGACTCACCTCCTCATCCTCCAACCACCATAAAAAGACCCCGAGTCGAGAGGACGGGCAATGAATTGAGGCTTGACTCACTTCAATCGACACGACTTACAACTCTTTTCTCCCCCTCTCCGCCCCTCCTCCTCCTCCGCATTCGCTTGAATATTGGGCCGGCGGTCCCTTTTCGACGCAATGCTCTCCCGGTGCATCGCCCGCCAGTCGACAGCTCTCAGAGCTGCGACGAGGCATTCTTTCGCGAGCAGCCATGCGTATGCTGCCCAATTGACCCTCTGACGAGACCCAATCGCTGACAATGACTCCCCCCGGACCAGCCGCCTCCTCTCCACCACCGCCGCCCGTCGCGCCGACGACAGCAAGTTGAACAAAGTCTCGGCGACAATCACCCAGCCCAAGTCCCAGGGCGCCTCCCAGGCCATGCTCTACGCCACGGGCCTGACGGAAGACGACATGAACAAGGCCCAGGTCGGAATCTCCTCCGTCTGGTATGAGGGCAACCCCTGCAACATGCACCTGCTCGACCTGTCCAACCTTGTCCGCGACTCCGTCAGGAAAGCCGGCCTGATCCCCTACCAGTTCAACACCATCGGCGTCTCTGACGGCATCTCCATGGGCACCAAGGGCATGCGCTACTCCCTGCAGTCGCGCGAGATCATCGCCGACTCCATCGAGACGGTCATGAACGGCCAGTGGTACGACGGCAACATCTCCCTCCCCGGCTGCGACAAGAACATGCCCGGCGTCGCCATCGCCATGGGCCGCGTCAACCGTCCCTCCATCATGGTCTACGGCGGCACCATCCAGCCCGGCTGCAGCAAGGCCGGCGAGTCCATCGACATCGTCTCCGCCTTCCAGGCCTACGGCCAGTACATCACCGGCGAGATCACCGAGGAGCAGCGCTTCGACATCATCCGCAACGCCTGCCCCGGCAGCGGCGCCTGCGGAGGCATGTACACCGCCAACACCATGGCCACCGCCATCGAGACCCTCGGCCTGACCATGCCCGGCTCCTCCAGCAGCCCCGCCGAGCACCCCGCCAAGAAGGCCGAGTGCGAGACCATCGGTGCCGCCGTCCGCAACATCCTCAAGGAGGACATCCGCCCCCGTGACATCATGACCCGCCAGGCCTTTGAGAACGCCATGGTCGTCGTCAACATCCTCGGCGGCAGCACCAACGCCGTCCTGCATCTCCTCGCCATCGCCGACTCCGTCGGTATCAAGCTCACCGTCGACGACTTCCAGGCCGTCTCCGACCGCACCCCCTTCCTCGCCGACCTCAAGCCCTCTGGCAAGTACGTCATGGCCGACATGCACGACATCGGCGGCACCCCCGGCCTGCTCAAGTTCCTCCTCAAGGAGGGCCTCATCGACGGCTCTGGCATCACCGTCACCGGCAAGACGATGAAGGAGAACGTCGAGAACATGATGGGCTTCCCTGACAGCCAGCAGATCATCCGGCCCTTCAGCAACCCGATCAAGCCCACGGGCCACATCCAGATCCTGCGCGGGCAGCTCGCGCCGGGCGGCTCCGTCGGCAAGATCACGGGTAAAGAAGGCCTGCGCTTCGAGGGCAAGGCGCGCGTGTACGACGACGAGGACGACTTTATCGCGTCGCTCGAGCGCAACGAGATCAAGAAGGGCGAGAAGACGGTCGTCATCATCCGCTACGAGGGCCCCAAGGGCGGCCCCGGCATGCCCGAGATGCTGAAGCCCAGCTCCGCCATCATGGGCGCCGGCCTCGGCAAGGACGTCGCGCTGCTCACGGACGGCCGCTTCTCCGGCGGCTCGCACGGCTTCCTGATCGGGCACATCGTGCCGGAGGCCATGGAGGGCGGCCCGATCGGCCTGGTCCAGGACGGCGATGTGATCACTATTGATGCCGAGTCGCGCGTCATCGACACGAACGTGTCCGAGGCGGAGATGGCGAGGAGGAGGGCGGAGTGGAAGGCGCCGCCGCTCAAGTACAGCAAGGGCACGTTGAAGAAGTACTCCATGCTCGTGAGCGACGCGTCCTCGGGCTGCGTTACGGACGGCAAGGTGCAGTAAAGGGAGATGACGAGAGAGAGAAAGAAACATCGAGAGGGTGATCGGGTCTGGTTCAGGGAGGGGGCAAAGGGGGCGGTTTTTCCACCACTAGAGATTTACGCTTTTGTTATACCATCTTACTTGTACGGCTTCGGAAAAGGTAGTCCAAAATCGGAGTTTTGTTTACGGTTCGTCTCTGGTGGTTGTACATCACTGAAGTGTGTATATGGCGTGGGTTGCAGAACAAACTTCCGAGCGCTCGAAGGGAAAAAAAAAAAAAAAGAATTGGAATCGTGGTATATGGAAGCTCTCCAGCGAAAACGTACAAACGTACACATTACACAGCGGCGCGCGTGTCTGTAAAAAGACGATTGCCCGCTCATAACCTGCTTTTTCTCATTTCTTCCCCCTCCCAGTGCGTTGTGGATTCGAAACATGGCGCGTTCAAGGCAGCCCCGGCTCCTAGCTATGCAAATACCCGAACAAGTTGTCATTAAATCACTGCTGGCCGCCTTTCCTGCTCATCCTTTTTTTTGTGTGTGTGTGTGTGTGTTGTAAACGGGTTTACTGCGGTGACGGAAGGTTTTCACTTTTTCCGCCCGCTCCATGCTTCGACGAAGGCAGCCTTGTCTCTCAACGTCAGGCCCACGCGTTTGTTGCGGCACAGCCTGGCCAGCGCTTCGGCGACCTTGTCGAGCACGCGCTGCTCCTCGGCGGACAGTCCCGTAGGCTCGCCGCCCATGCGTCGCTGCGCGGAGGAGCCGGTGTCGTGGTGGGACGAGGACACGCCGTTGGTCTGGGCGGCGGAGGAGTTGAGGATGCTTTCGGCGACGCGGACGCGGATGCAGGTGGTCGGGCGGGAGAGGAGGTCCCAGAGGAACTTGAACCAGCGGCCGGGGACGGGGGTGGTGACGTCGGCCGGGGTGTAGCGGATGCTGACGGGGAAGATGTGGACGTCGGGCTTTGCGGCGAGGAGGGACGGGGTGAAGGGGAGGACGCCCTTGCCGTTTGTGGTGGTGCCCTCGGGGAAGACGGCGACGACGCGGTCGGGGTAGCGCTCGAGGAGGGCGGCGAGGTCGGTGAGCTTTGCGCCCTGGCGGGGGGCGAAGCGGACGGGGGAGAGGCCGTAGAGGACGGCGCGGAGGAGGGAGATGCGTTCGACGGAGCGGGTGTTGGGGTAGGAGACGGTGAAGATGGGGTCGAAGATGGCGGCGAGGTAGATTGCGTCGATGGGGGAGGTGAAGTTTGCGGCGATGACGGAGCCCGGGTGGGGGAAGCGCTGCGGGGGGCTGCTCGGCGAGGGTGCCGCGGCGGACGCCGTCGAGCTGGAGGTCGACCCACCAGATGCCCGGGATGCCCATCATGCCCCAGAGGAGGATCTTGCGGGCGGCGACGGGCAGGAAGGGCAGGTGGTGGAGGAGGAGGAAGTAGGTCGCGACGTAAGTGATGAAGAACGGGAGGCGGATGAGGAAGAGGAAGGCGTGGAAGACGGAGGAGAGCGCGGATAGCGGCGTCTTGACGGGGATAAAGGGCGAGATGCCGGAGCCTGGGTTGGTGTCTGTGTTAGCGACGGCGATGGACATGGTCGTGATGATGCGTGGAGGTGCTAACCTTTATCGCGGAACTGGCTGAACTTCTCCATGGCTGCGTTTGTGGTTCTGGGATGTGTGGTCGAGGATCGTGTAAGTCGGAGCTGGAGGCCGGAAGCGGGAGGTTCGGGGGGGCAGATCACGGCGGCATGTGGCTCCGTCCGCAATGCGATTCGTGAAGGGATGCGCTGCCGAGAGAGGGGAGTCGCGGTCCGGGTCGAGCTTGGTCAATATCGGGATTGATGGCTAGTAATGAAGGATAGCCTTGCGAGAGAAGATGGGCAGAAAAGGGCGTGGACAGAACAACAGCAGTGATACGCGTGCCTCTGCACGGCAGCCTTCGTGTCCTGTTTGATCGGGCAGATTCCTCGTCGTCGGCGGGGGGGCGTCAAGACACAAATCTCTGGCGGGAGCTGGCGAATGAGCTTTCCAACGTCATGGTGCGACAGGCTGGTCGTTTTCTGGTCGTGACATGTGAAAGGCCACACTGCGACCTGGGTGCGCTGGGCGTTTGGCGGCGCAAGAGAAAGCTGCTGCTGGTCTGACCGCTCTGGCGACCGCTTTCCGTATTCGGACCGCTGCCCCGCTTTGTGACGGTAGAAATCCTGGCCTGACTTTTGAGTCGGGACAGGCACCGGCCTTAGGCAGGCACAGGGAGCTTCAGTCAGCGGGTGGCACCGGCGTCCCTTACCTAAGCGGCTGCCCTGGAGAGGTGTTCCTGGGTGGCTGGGATTACTATGTAAGTTAGCCCAGGTAGCTTAGGTAAGGTGCTTTAGGCGACCTTAGGTAAGGCACGATGCACAACTTGCACAAGTTGGTCGCCCAGACAACGCCAGTCAGAATCCAGTGTAAACAGCCGGCCCCCTGCGAGGGCCTCCACAATCCCCAATCGGGAAGCGCAAACAAGCCGTCACAGCCAAAAGACAGCAGATTGGCACCTCGAGCTCGTGCACTCAAATCCACACCCCTCCCCATATTCAATCATAGCTGTGGGCTTTTCGCGATTTGTATTTGCCATTTCGCATGTTTGCAGCTTCAACTCTACAACAAAACGAGCCAAGGAACGAAGAAGACGTCGCCGTCGTCTCCCACCGCCAGCAGCGGCTACTCGCCACAACCTACCCATCGCACATTAATCGCCCCAATCGAGTCTGCGACCGCCAGTCAACATGGACTCCTCGGAGAATACGGTGCGTCCGTCCTGCGATGACATTCACGACAGGAAAAACAAATTGGCTGACCGCGATGGCAAAACAGCAGCACCAGTTCCGAACGTCCGTCATACGACCCCCAAGCGCCCTGCCCCGGCCGGGGACGAGCATGTCGCACTCGTCGAGTATCCATCCGGGCGGCCTTTCAGAGATGAGCGATGCGCAAAACAACAGTCGGACGATGAACAACAATAGCAGCATGATTCCACCGCCATCATCGGCCAAGGTTGGCTCGTTGGTCGACCTCAAGCGACATGTCCCGCAGCCAGGTGGGTATTTTCCTGTTCCAGCTTTTTCAGTGCTGCAGGTGCTTGCCAGCGAAGTGTGTCAAAGCCCGCTGACCGCTCTTTTGCTGCAGCCCAGATTTCGGACCCGAAGCGCGGCAAGACCCTCGCCCAGCGCGCTGGCGAATACCCCAGCAGAGATGCCGCACACTCAACGCACCCTTCAACGGCAGCAGCGGCTGGCCACAATGCTTCTGGCCTCACGAGAGCGGGTTCGGTGAGGGGTCAGACTCTTTCATCGGTAAGTCACCACCACCACTGTGTGGACTGGATTGGACTCGACTCCCGTCGTCACTCGCAGGAGTGAAATGGGTCCATCCTCTTTTTTTTTCTGCCCTCTCGCCCCGTCCACGTCCTGGCCACGTCCCGCCCCCATTCCCAACCGTCCTTCAACCCACCTTGCTCAAGTCTTCCCCCCTCCCCCTCTTTGCTACTCCTACTCCCTGCGAACCCTCGTCAACCTTCGAATGTCCTTTACATGATCCCCCCCGAGCCGGCTCGGACGTCGCGATGGAGCTGTGTGCAACCAGCGTCGACGTCGACGTCCTCCGCATTGCTCACTGGATCTGTGTCCATCTTTATCGTGCCTCCCGACGAGCCCTGCGTACCATCATCTGCGTCGCCCCGCGATTGTCTACCCTGCCGGGATTGCTGTTTGCCCTGTCGCTGCACTGGGACCACACCGACGTCCGTCATCCAGGCCTGCACCAAGAGAGACAGCTCACCATGATCCGCCTCGACTCTCGACGACAGCTTCAGCCATTTCAACCGCTGCCACCTGGTCCTGGCCCGACCTACTTCCGCACCACCTCTGGCCGCTTCCAGCTGTGTCTCGGCAGCCAGAGCGACAATGGCAGCTCCCGGGGCGTTCGTCTCTTGGTCGATGCAGAGGTGCACCAGGCCACTACTGAGGCGTGCATCACGGACATCACAGACGACATCGGGGACAGGGATGACATGCTTTCTGTACCACAGGCTGCTCGTCACTTCAAACCGACCTGTGCCTATGCTGACTCGTTAGCAGTTCAGAAACCCCGCCAGCAACGCCCTCGCGCGTCACAACTCGACCTCGTCGACGACTTCACGATACGGCTCCAACAACAACTTTTCCGCCAGCGTCGGCCCCGCCACCAGACAGCGCCATGAACGCTCACAGTCGTCGCTGGGCAATAGCCGCTCCGTTCACGCACAGTCGGTCTCCGGACATCCGCGCGCCCGAAACGCAAACACCGCAAGACCTCGCACAGCTATCGGCAATCGAATTGAGGATGAGTGCGATGGACCAATGGCACAACAGCATGGTACGACCAGTCAATTTCGTCAACTGAACTTTGAACGCACCTTTGAATTTCCGCACAACACGTCAAGACATGCCATTCCAGCACCCCACCAGATGAACCACCAGTCACGCAGAGAAGTCTCTCTCACCAGCCGGTTCGGTGCACTGTCCATAAAGGACGACGCCAGCTCCGACTCTGCCCAAGATGAAGATCAAGTGGTTTTCAGCCAAGAAAACAGCGTCAGCTCCGCGACGACCACTGCGAGCAGCGCCGCGCAAATGGACAACGTCACCATGCGCTCCCCTCGCAAGCTCGCCATGAAACCGCCAGACCTGTCGCCGAAGAAGAGGCACGCCAGTCGCATGACTGACCCCGCCACGCCTTCGCCAGACTCTAAGCGCGTTAGAGCCGACATGAAAGTATTTCAAGAAGCGATAATGTCCACCATCAAAGAATCCAGATCCCCCGCCAGATCCCCCTCCCCTAGTAAACTCATGTTCTTGACCAAAGATTCTAACACAACTCAATTTGCAGCATGGGACGTCGAGGGACGCTTGGGAGAGCTAGACTCTCAATTTAAGAAGGTGCAGGACTCGATGAACAGCATGATTTCCGACAAGGAGTTGATGGATGAGAGAGTTGAGATGTACAAGAAGAGAAGTGAGTTGGTCGATGAGAGTTGACTTGAAGGTTGCCTAACGGTCGCAGTATCCGAGCTGGAAACCGAGCGAGACAAGTTCGCGGACCGAAATGAGAGCCTGCACTCAGAGCTTAACAGCATGCGGGAGCAGGTTTCTAAATTGACGATTGAATCAGAGACTGAGAAGCGCAGCCACAAGTATGAGCTCGAGGATGAAGCTCGCAAGCGCCGCCATGAGGTGGAGCAGCTCCGACGTGAATTGAGAGATGAGGTTGCACGACAGGAGAAGAGCCAGAGTGAGGCGTTGGCGGCCCTGGAGCGACATTACAAGGTCATGATGGAGGATGAGCGGGCCAAGCAGGGCAAGGAGATTGAGCACCTTCGCATGAGACTCGGAAACGAACAGCAGGACCTCCACCTCAATCTGCAGAAGAAGGACCGCGAGGTGTCAGAGATGCGAGCTGTGATTGAGGGGCTGAAGGGCGACTTGGACCGCGAGCAGAGCCTGAAGAAGGGCCTCGAGGCAACCATCACCGAGCTCTCGTCCTCTACTCACCAACTCCAGGGCCGAATCAACTCCCTCACCGGACAAGTCGACTACCTTCAGTCCGACAGCAAGGCGCAATCCGACTCTTACACGCAAATGGAGGCGAGATTGCAGGATGCCCTTGAGCAGGCGGAGTTTGCCAAGGAGAAGCTCATCAAGGAGGAGACGGAGCGCCGCATCCTCTTCAACAAGTACCAGGAGCTCAAGGGCAACATTCGTGTTATGTGCAGAGTTCGCCCTGTCCTCAGCGCTGCGGAGGGTGCGCCGGCGCAGGTTGCGTACCCCGACGACAAGACTTCGGCCGAGATCGCCCTCGCGGGGCCCGAGGAAATGAACAGCATTACCGGCAAGGCTACCAGAAAGAACTACAACTTTGAGTTTGACCGCGTCTTCGACCCCAAGGCGCAGAACCAGGACGTGTTTGATGAGATTTCCCAACTGGTGCAGAGTGCGCTCGACGGATACAACGTGTGCATCTTCTGCTACGGTCAAACAGGATCCGGAAAGACTCACACCATGTCGTCTCAAGATGGTATGATTCCTCGGGCGACGCACATGATCTACGACACGGTCAACAAGCTCAAGGAGAAGTCTTGGACATACAAGATGGAGGGATCCTTCATTGAGGTGTACAACGAAGAGCTCAACGACTTGCTCACTGAGGGCAAGGGACGCAAGCTCGAGATCCGCCACGATGACGTGCGCAAGCAGACGACGGTGGTCAACTGCAAGTCGGTGTCGCTAGACTCGGCGGACACGGTTGAAATGATGCTCGACGAGGCCCAAAAGAACCGGTCGGTGGCGGCAACCAAGGCTAACGAGCGGTCGTCTCGTTCGCACAGTGTCTTCATCCTCAAGCTGGTGGGCTTCAACTCGGCAACGGGGGAGCGTTGCGAGGGCACGCTCAACTTGGTGGACCTGGCTGGTTCGGAACGTCTGAAGCACTCGCAGGTCGAAGGCGACAGGATGAAGGAGACACAGAACATCAACAAGTCCTTGTCATGCCTTGGCGATGTTATTGAAGCGCTCGGCAGGGGGAGCGGACACATTCCATACCGCAACTCCAAGCTGACGCACTTGCTGCAGTACTCCCTCGGGGGCAACAGCAAGACGCTCATGTTTGTGATGGTTAGTCCCTTGGAGACTCACCTCAAGGAGACGTTGACGAGTTTGAGATTTGCTACGAAGGTAAGCGGGATGCCGAAGCGTTCTCAGCAGAGCACGAGACTGACCAGATGCAGGTTCATAATACCCACATTGGTACGGCGAAGGCGACGAAGAAGGCTTAAAAGGCCAGACGGCTGGCTACGGAGGCGTTCTTGGATGAGTGACACAGTGACACGGCGACAGGCGTTGGAGGAATTTTGCGCTGCAGATGGGGCGTTGTCGAGTTTGAGTTTGTATATCCTAGAAATACGTATGAGTACGATTTCTACACACAGTCAATACAGCACGAAGGTTGTTCAGGCAGTAATTTGAAGTTGATGCTGTGAAGCTGTAATGGTGTGTCCTGCATGGCCAAGCATGGCCCCGGTCTTGTCTTGGGGGGCCTTCCTCTGTCAGCGGGCGCTAAAGTGCCCTAGACCTGCGTCATTCCGCGGCAGGCCCGGGCCACACAGACGCTGCCCTGGCACACGGAAACAAGGCGCAGCCAGCATTCACCAGGCCGTTTCCAGGCGGGGGGCCTTCCAACAAGCGCTGAAGACCTCGGGGCAAGGCGTTGGATGGCATCATCCCCCACCCTCACCACTCCACAACCACTCCTTTAAGCGTTTCGCCGGCCGAGCAATTGGATCAACAAAGGACTGATACCGGTGGCAAGGGAGTTTGTATTCTATTCTTTGTATCTCGTTTTGTACGAAAACATCATCACATTCATTCTTCGACGTTGCTTCAGCACATTGTAGCAGTAGGCCCGACAACCGTCCCTCCAAACGAAACATCTCGGCCGACGTCGCCGACAGCTTCCCGACCTCGAACGGAACGACCTCACGAGGCTATACTCTGCACTCGAAGCAGACCCGAACGGGCCACCGACTTCGAAATAGGATATCTAAAGGTGGATCGGGCTGCTTGCCAAGGACACAGCTGCCCAGCCGCCATAATGATGCGCCAGCAGAGGAAGGGCCTGTCGAGCTCCATGTGGGCGTCCGAGGGAAAGGCCACGAGCCATGGCCGTCCCTCCACGACTCCGAAGGCGAAAGCCCCGACGAGCTCGACAGTGAACCCCGTGGTGCCGCGGCAGCCCTCTCCGACCACCACCGCCGAGTCCTGCTCCATGGTGAATAGCATCCCCACCCCGCCGATGAGCACCTCGGGGTTTGCCTCCTCGACGGCCGCGGCGACGACGAAGGTTGCGACGGCGTCCTACAAGAGCAGTGACCCCGCGGCCGACGCTACACAGGCACATCGGGAGCTCAAGCGGTACGAGCAGATTGTGCGGAGGATGCAGTGGAAGAAGTCGTTCCTGAGCGAGGGCTACGACAAGGCGACGGTGAAGTTCGCCGACGAGAAGGGCAGGGCGGAGGCGGAGATGATGTTCAAGCTGGACTTTTACGAGTACTACATGCTGCTGGAGAGGGCGCTCGTGCACCTGATGGGGGTGTTTGAGATTGGCGTGTCCCCGGAGACGACCTCGACGTGGGGCTGCAGCGGGAAGAACGGGAGATCGGACTTCTCGACGAAGCACAGCTTTCACGAGAACGTGATCCTGTCGCTGCAGAAGGAGGAGAACCCGCTGCACGAGGTGCTGGGGACCGGGGACGTGCTGTTCCAGCTGTCGAGGGCGAAGACGTTGCGGAATTGGTGGAAGCACGCCGAGGACGAGAGCAAGCTGGGCGCGCGCAAGAGGCGTGCGGCGGCGGCGCCGTTGGAGAGCTTCGACCTGACGCTCATTTTCAATGCCGTGTTTGAGGGGCTCGACAAGGGGTATGCGATCGCGGACAGGTGGGTGGAGGTGCTGCAGAGCAGGATGAGCTGGGCGGATGAGGTTATGGATACCGAGTCGGACGGGGAGGATGCGTTTGACTGGATGGTTGACGCCATGGACTGGCAAGCCGTGTAAAGACTTGGGGCGGTGGCGTGTAAGCGACGCGCCTTTGGGGACGGACAGAGTGGAGGATGCATCGTTAGGCGATACCCTTATGGTTCATGCAGATATTCGAGCATGGCGTACGTTGGATAGGTTTAAAACACGCGGGTTTCTTGACTACATGTTTCGCGAACGTTGTGGTGGTGGTGGTGTTGTCTGATATGTACATGCAGCCCCGCTGACAAAGTGGCTTGTGGGGGTTTGAGTGAGACATGTAATGTGAACCAACTCCTTTGCCAAGTCCTCATTTTTTTTTCTCTCTCTTCTGCTTGTGTGACTTGTTGTGTCTGCATGGGATCCGGTTTTCAACGACCGCGCGCCCCGAGGACACCGCGCGGAGACGCAGATGAGCGTTCTCGAGGTGGAAGTGGAGAGGAAGAAGCAATTTGGCTCCACCGCTACATGGCGATCTGGATTGAAGAGAAGCTACGTCTTTTGGGACGGTGGGATTCTTTGGATATGCGATTATAGAGGCGTTAAGAGGTGTGAGGGTGTCGACTGTGTTGGTCGGCATCGGGGCCGTCAATCTGTCCGGGGATGGAAGGACGGGAATGGCGATCGGCGCGGGAGGGAGTGATACAAAACTGAGATCCTGTGTCTCTTTTGTTTGCAGGCAGACAAGGGCATTGAGGTGTTCATGTCTTGCGAAAAAGAAACAGCTTAGCTTAGGCTTAGACTGGATTGGGGATGCGGGATGCGAATGTTGCGAGAGGAACGACCTTACTTCGTGTGTGTGGTGTGTGTGTCACGACCCAGCAGAAAGCACAATCCGAAGCTCACCAAATCATCATTTCTTGTCTTCAATTTGCCTGTGGAACAATCAAATGGTCACGCTTCGTAAAAACATAACGGGCTTGGCGGATTGTTGGGGATGCGGGATATGCGAATGATGCGAGCTGAACGAGAAGAGCAGTTTCGTAACCCCACATCTACAAGTTTAAGACAAACATGATCAACGACGCCGGAGGGAAGTTTATTGCCCGCTCCCGCCGCCCAATGGCTGTTCAACGTGAGCTAGCCGTCTTATATGTTGCAGTCGGTTACGATATCCCGTTCATAGGCGAATGTGGGATGTGGTGTGGCGGTGTCTTGTCACTGTCAGTGACGGCTGCACGGCATCGCGAAGCTATCTGATAGGCAATGGCAGGTTCGGTTGACGCAACATGGCAGATGGAGACGAAGCGGGCAGACACAATCGCTGCGATGAAAGGCAAAGCAAAGCAAAGCGAAGCAAACATTGAAGCGGCTAAACCGTTTCTGTGGGCACATGCACCATGACCCTTGTCAACGTTCAGAGTTTCCACGCTCAGCTCCTCCATCTGCCGCGCACCGTCGCTTCGCTAGCGGCAGATCCAGCGGTTTGGGACCCCACCGGCGCCAACCTCTAGCCCTTTTCTCGTCATTCATGCTGCGGTGGTCCCTTTTATCCTGGCTGAAGTGTGTTTTGTTGCTGGTGAGAGGAGGAGAGGATGGAGACGCTGAGGGGGATTCTGCTTGAAATTGTCTAGTTCATGATTGGGTCACTCCTCCTCCTCCTCCTCCTGCGGCCGCCGGAGAATGCAGGGGGGACGGCGTTCACAACGAGAACATGAACAATGGGAACCTGACAGACAGTCGTATTCGGAATCGTCATCCATTCTGGCGGGGTCGTTCGTTTGGATTCGCCCCGGGGGAGGAGGTATCCTTGCAAGGCGTCCAGACGAAGTTTGGGGATTGGACTAGGGGACCCCGTCCTGGATGGCCCGTGAAATGAGGGGGACAGACGGGCAAAAAGGCAGAGCTGTTGTTTCTGTCGTCTGCCTATTCCCTTTCTTTCGTGCTCCGTCGTCCCTACTAGCGCGGCGTTTGAAGTGGTTGACGGCGCTGGACTGTCTTCATTAGTCGGCTCGAGTGGCGGGCGCCGGTCTTGTATCATACTTGCACTATCCCACGTTGTAGACAGACATACTTTACCAAGTTGCTCTCCCACCTCGTCTACACCTTCCCCCCATTTCTTCTTCAACCCTCCCGAGCAGAGGAAAAAGCTTCGGGGCAGAGCGCGACTTGAGCCATCACAAGACGAACCTCTTTCGTGCGCATCGTCCCTCCATATCCCACTTTGAGACGAAAGAGAGTCACATAACGCAACGATGTCGGCCTCGACCCTCCTCTCGACGGCCCTGCACCCGCAGAACTGGCCGACGAGCATCTGGGTGCTGCTCCTCACGGGCGTGGCCTACGCGGTGGGCTTCCTCGCGCACCGGCCGTCCTTCCCGCGCAACGCGCCGAAGCTGTTCAAGGGGTACCCCGTGCTGGGCGTGCCGCGGTTCTTCACGGACCGGGGGAACTTCCTGACGAGGGCCGGCGGCTGGGCGGGTCGGGGAACTGGAGCTTTTATTTTGGCAAGATGAGGATTGTGGGGTTGTCGGGGGAGCCGGGGCGGAATCTGTTTTTCGAGAGCCGGGAGTTGGATTTTACAAAGGGGTGAGTGTTTTGGTCTTTCATGCTCTGGGCGGGGGAGAAAGGGGAAGGGAATGGAGCTGACGATGGGCGATACATAGGTACGGCGCCCTCTTCAACGCGACGCCCAAGATCGAAGTGTCCCCGGACCAATCCGTCGAAGAGGACTTCGCGGCCAAGTTCAACCGCCTCATCGTGCGGCTGCTGCGCAAGGAGCAGCTCTGCAAGCGGCTGCACCTCCTCGTGCGCGACACGCACGACACGACCAAACGCCTCGCGGGGCGCACGTCCAAGATCAGCGACCCGTTCGAGGACATGTACCGGCTCGTGTTCCAGCTGACGATGCGCATGGTGGGCTGCGACGAGATCGCCGAGGACGACGCGCTGCTGGTTCAAACGCTGCGCATATTCGAGGGCATCGACGCGGCGAGCACGGCGACGAAGGTCATGTTCCCGTGGATGCCGACGATCGGGCACTTTAGGCGGGTGTATTCGGGCGCGCAGATGTACATGATCCTGGAGCGGGTGATGAAGGAGCGCAAGGCGAGGGGCGTGGACGGGAGCGATGCGCTGCAGTACCTGACGGACGAGGGGTACACGACGGTCGAGATGGTGGCGTTTATTGTCGGCGCGCTGTTCGCGGGGCTGATCAACAGCGGGATCAACGCGGCGTACCTGCTGTGCTTCTTGGGGGCGAACGAGGAGTGGTACGGGCGCGTGCAGCGGGAGGTGGACGCCGTGATCGCGAAGCACCGGCGCAGCGAGGACGAGACGCCCGAGGAGGTGTTTGCGCGGTTCGAGGTGGAGGACTGGGAGGCGGAGTTCCCGACGGTGGATTTGGGGTTGAAGGAGACGATCCGGCTGACGATCACGGGGTGCGGGTTCCGGTACAACGGGACGGGGAAGGATATCCCGATCGGGGACTCGGGGGAGGTGGTGCCGGCGGACGCGTTTGCGGTGTACCACTTTGACGACACGCACATGAGCGAGCGGTTCTTCCCGGAGCCGTTGCGGTGGGACCCGGGGAGGTATCTGCCGCCGCGGGAGGAGGACAAGAGGGATGCGAGGGCGTTTAACGGGTGGGGGAGCGGGCGGCATCCGTGTTTGGGGATGAGGGTGAGTTGTTTCCTTTTTGCTTCAGAGAATGTCTAGAGATTGAGGACTTGCTAACGAGAGATGCGCTTGTGACAGTTTGCCAAGCTGGAGACGTTCGTGGCGACGGCGGTTTTCGTGGCCAAGTTTGACTACCACCTGTGCGATGCGGACGGCAAGAGAATGGACAGGGTGCCGGAGGACTCGGTGGACCGCAACACGCACTCTGCGTCGAAGCCGAGGAACAACTTGTACTTGAAGTATACCGAGCGGACGCGGTGGGCGAAGGCGTGATTGGGGCTTGGGGGTTGGGATAGGGTAGATTGGACAGTGAAGAGGACGTGTCTCGTTTTGAAGACGTCTGTGAGCGTGGTGTGTCGTTGCATGTGTTTCTTGTTGTGAGAGGCCCGCTGGCAAGACTTGGTGTATAGTGCCAGACTCCTTATTTCTGACCAACATGACTGCCGATGATGGTGATGGTGATGATGATGATGAAGATCATAATTAATATTTCTTTTGGTTTCCCGGCCACTCGTTCGGCGAAGACGTGACCGCCATATGAATGTCCGAAATAAGTTGCAATGAATAGATATGCCACCACCGAAAGTCTGGACCACCGAACGCCGAAGCGGAGGACGCCCCGCCACCCGCAACAAGAAGCTGTGATTGGCTGGGCGCATTGGGCGGTAGTGTCGCTTCGCACCGGCACGTCACTGCGCAATCTCATTCATCTCAAGACAAGTTCCGTCTGCACTCAGATCTGGACCTCCATCCCCCATCTCATTCTCCGGTGTTTGCACCCAACTTCGCTCACACTCTTGCGTTTGTTTTTTCTCTCATTTCTCATATTGCAAAAGGCGGGAAAATCTTCCCCAGAACCACGGGAGGAATACTGAGATCACAGACGAGGAACCCGGCATCAGCGCTTTTATTGATTGTTCACCTCCATCGGATTCGGACTTCACGCCCCAGCTCAGCGAGCACCCGTCCGGCCCGCAACTCCGACGAGAAAGGGAGCTGGTGGAAGATCGCCATCCGGACATCTTCTCTCTGCCATACCCACCAAATAGCAAGGGTTGACTTGCAGAACCACCACTACGATGGTCGTCGTAACGTACCCCAAAGAATGCGAAGTCGTCCAGCCCGCCCCGCCGCGCGGCCGGGCCGCGACACCGCTCTTCCTCCTCCACGACGGCGGCGGCACCACCTTCGCCTACCACTGCCTCTCGCCCCTCGACCGCGCCGTCTTCGGCATCGCGAACCCGCGCTTCACCTCCGGCACGGAGTGGCCCGGCGGCGTGCCCGAGATGGCGCGCGCGTACCTGCGCATGATCCGCAACACCGTCGCCGGGGCGGAGTACCCGCCCATGGCGCCGTGCACGTTGACGAAAGAGGGCCGGCGGCGGTGGAAGATTCTGGGGGGTTGGAGTCTAGGGGGGCTGCTGTCGTTGGAGATTGCGCGGTTGTTGGTCACGGGGAAGAACGAGGGCGGCGTGGATGAGGGGGCGCTCGCCGGGGGAGGAGGGGACGAGGTTGAGATTGTGGGGCTGGTGATGATTGACAGCGTGTACCCCGTCTGGCCGGTCGGGTCGGAGGTGAAGATCGGGACGTGGATCGAGACGGAGGTGCCGGAGCACAAGAACCTGAAGCTGGCGCGGCGGGCGATGAAGCTGGCGGGCGGGATGGTGAAGGTGTGGAAGATGCCGCGGTGCGGGGCTGCGTTCCGCAACGGGGTGGACTACGAGGCGGACGAGGACGGGGAGGAGGGTGTGGAAAAGTCGTTTTACGGGAGCCGCGCGGAGAAGGAGACGGCCGAGGTCGTGTGGGATCGGCCGCCGCGGGGTGTGCTTGTGCGGGCGTCGGACTGCGTGCCGATGCCCGGGGACGGGATCAGCCCCGTGGATGTGTACCGCGGGGACGCGAAGCTGGGGTGGGATGGGTACTGTCCTGGGTATGTTGAGAAGACGTTTGTCACCAAGGGGAACCATTTCGATATGTTTGCGTGGGGGTATGTTGATGAGATTACGGAGAGGGTGGCGGAGGCGTGTCGGTACTTGGAGGGATGATTGTGAGAGGCGGAGATGGCTGCAAGGTTGGGGTTTATAATGACTTTGAGGTCGTAATACAGGCGCATGGTTGGGTAATTTGGCATAGACGGCATACGGTGTCGGGCACACGGAACCATAGACGATATCATACTGGAAGCCGAGGTAGAGGAATGCATCTTGCTTGTACTTGAGACCTCATTCTTTACGCAGCCCGTTGTTGCGATGCCCCCCACGAGTGACCGCCGAATGGAATAAAAAGGTGGCAGGTGCTTCAAAACAATAAAAAGACAGCCGGCAGCAAAAGATTGCGTCCGCCGGGGTTCGAACCCAGGTCCCTGGCTTTCATTCTCTGAGAGAGTGGGAGGCCAGAATGCTAAACCACTGCACCACGAACGCGCTTTGATTTGAAGATGCCGAGGACGACGGCAGGAACGTCCATAGGGCGACGGACGCGGGAATGCAGTCGCTCTTGCTGAAAGGAGGAGTCGCCAACTAGGTAGGTGCTCCTGCCTGTTTGCTTCACAGAGGCGAATCGGGCACGCGCCGGACTGGACCCACCCGCCCGGGGGTCCAGTGCCGTCCTATGGCCCGGGCTTTCTCACCGCTCCGGCTCGGCGACGGGAGGATGCAGAATAATCGTTTGCTACCTTAGATTTCCGGATCTGGCCCGCTAGGGTCTCGAGTAATTCGCCATACAGCTGCCCACTCGTCGCATTCAGTTGGAAGCCTCCACCCCCGTCGCCACCACAACCCTCTCCTTCTCAACAACAACCGCCCCGGGGACAGCACCCTGCACACCCACGATCCTCGCCGGCGTCGTCGCCTGCCCCCTCGCCCACGCCTCCAGCGGCGTCGTCAACACCTTGCGCAGCGCCGCGAACCCGTACCCGACCACGTACATCATCAACAGGCCGAACATGGCCCACGTCGCGGAGACAATCTGGAAGAGGAGCCAGGGGCTGTCCTCGAGCGAGTCGCCAAACGTGAAGCCGATCTTCTCCTCGAACTCGACGAGCGCGGTGGTGAAGTTCTGCCGCGACGCGTCGTCGTGGAAGAAGCCCTTGCCCCCGGCCGCCGTGTCCTCCCTGTCGTCGGCGTCGAGGGACGAGGCGAAGAGGAAGAGCCCGCCGAAGAGGACGAGGAGGCAGAGCATGAAGATGATGCGCGCGAGGTGGAGGATCCATGTCACGGAGAAGAGGAGGAGGACGAGGGCGCCGTGGGGGGAGCCGTTGTCTGCTGTCGCGAGCCACGTGGCGAGGTTGCCTTGGGAAGATGTCGGTGTGCCTGGGGTTGGTGCGCGAGTTGGGGTGGAGGCGGCGACGATGAGCTTGGCGACGAGGAAGGTGAGCAGGGAGGGGAGGGCGATGAGCTGGAGGAGACCTGGGTCCTGGCTGAGAGCCGTCATGGCGACGCAGACGAGGATCATGAGGCTCCATGACCCGAGGATCGAGACGGCGAGGCCGGTGTATAGCCACGAGGTGGCTTGGCGGAAAATGTTGGCCATGGTCTGGCTGGTCTGCTGAGCTCAGATTGACGACAATGGCTTGGAGGTTGAGTGGTTCAAGTGGCCGGTGAGCTAGGGATATCATTAGTCGCGCATGGGTGTGTGATACACAGATCAAGAACTTACAGTATGACAGACCTCTTCTCGTCAATTTGATCGAGCTCTCGGCCTATGGTTCACGACCATCGTGGGATGAGATGGGAGGAAGGTAAAGATGAAGATGAAAAAGGGGGTCCCTGTCGTCTGCCTGGATCCTTCTGCTAACCGAAAGTAGACTAGCGTGTGTCCGACGTGAGCTCTCCTCCGATGGCTTCCCCAAGTACGGATATCCGACGCTTAGAAATCTGGCAAAAACTAAGATTTCATCCGATATTAGTTTCTATTCTTGGAATTCAAAATAGTATTCCACGGCAAGGCTGAAAATCGAAAGAAATCCCCATGGGTTGACTGGATATCGGTCTCAAGCAGCACCCTAGTCTCCCTAAGAAGGGCTCCCGCCCAGTGCCGCTCACAGGCCATCACTCATGTGAATTTCGCATATGTGGGCGAGAGTATTGAAGTTTGTGGGGTTCTGTCGTCGTCTTCAGTCCTAAAATCCATGTTTTGGACATCTCAGCCTATGATTGTTTCGGTTTAAATCCAGGCGCCTGATTTCACAGCTACTCTCAGCCTGCATGCGCGCAAAGACGTTGAGCAGAACGTTTCTCGCCGTATCTGTCGTCTTCGTCGTATTTCTTGACGAGCCTGTCAGCTCTATCGTCTAACGGCCACTCTCATTTGTTGCGAATAGCTCGAAGGTTCCTGGTCACACAAAAAATACAAATATACAATGAAAATACCTCCAAACTGAAGCTCATACTCATATGAATTCAAATTCATCCAGCTGGCTCTCATCTTCCGGCCAATATTCTCCTTCCATTACTCCGTCAACGATACTGGGCCCCACAAGAACGAAACTTGATCCCTGAGCTCGAGCAATAAATGGTAAACTGAACCCAGAGAAAACGCAAATTAAGTCGCCCGGCTCGAGGGTGCGGGGGCCGAGGCCACAAGTACCATCCACAGTGAAGAATAACCTTCCAGTTCTGAAATATTCTGGATAGCTTGATCGGTGAGAATTCATCCAGTGCATGATTACTTTAGGATCATTCTTCTTTGCCAGCCGTAGCCCCTTCAAATCTCTTCTGTGATTCAGAAGCCATAACAGCTTAAGAAAGCCCTGCACCGTCCCAATCTGAACTGGGGACGTAGAAAAACTCCCTTCCAAATCTTGTGCAGCTGTTGTTATCAGTCCGGATGCCCAGATAGAGACTGAATCCATGACTGAGTTTGCAATCTTCGGGCTGCAGCCCATGAAGTCCTCTTCCTGCGTCTCACAGGAGGAAAACCTAGGTCCAATGTGTGAACTGCCTACTGTTCCAACAATTCGCCCCTTCAAATAGAGGCTCTCATCATTTTGCGAGAATCTGATCCGAGATTGGCTGGTGCCAGATGGTGTGAACACAAAGGCCAGTGCTCCATACGCCCAGAATCGCCCTGCGGTATCGTCACTAGCCCAGTCAACCGCCCAAGATGGTAAATTAGCCAATTTCGTTGAGCGACTTGCCTCATACAGGATATGCGGAGTCTCTTGTCCTTGAACCATGCGTCTTGTAGTTTCAGCAAACAAAGATGAAACGGAACGGTTGTAGTCAACTCGTACTTCGCCGAATGTATGAGGGTATTGACTACGCATCGCAAATACCTTATCTCTTGGGTCAGATACCCTCATTGAGATAAGATCTCCTGCATGGTATGTATGAAGATCCCTGAGATACTGTCGACCGCAGGCTCTATCAAATAGAATTTGATGGAACACTATCCCCCTGCGGTTCACCTTGTATACGCCTCTCAAGAAATTAAGCGCCTTGTACATCAAATTCAGCTCTGTCACTTGAGCATTTTGGCACAAAACTTTGACGCTGACATGCGCAACCTCTTGGAGAGTCCAACCGCGAGTCCAGTATGGCGCGTCGCGCAGAAGACGGAGACCTTTCTCGGCACGGCAGGCTATCTTGCATTAGTTAAAGGGCATCGTCGTCTTTGCGTTTCGGTTGTTGGTATAATACCTTTGAAGACAACTAGGTTTGCGATGCGCGAGATCCAACGCCCAAAGTCTGCGGTGAGACCAGTTTGACCTATTGGGTTTCTCAAGGTCTCGATCCAATCCAATCTTCGGTGCGACAAGAATGATATTGTTCTTGTGTCGTTCGGGGCCCATTCTTCTCCCAGCCAAATTACCACGGACTTCGCGTGGCGATATATCTCCGCCATCATGCTCACTTGGACGCTCTTTTCTTCGGTTGCGGTCTGGTTGATGCAGACGGCGTCCACCCAAACCCCGGTTCCCGATCCCTGCACCAACTTCCGCAACTTTCTCAAAGCCGTAGCGCAATTTGGAGTGACGAGAATTATTGAAGCTGAAGACTCAGAAGTAGCTGATGTGTGTCCTTGAATCAACATGCGCTGGCTTGGAGCTTCCCCGCCCCAGGTGTATGACAAGGCGTAGTAGTCTTCTGGCTCATTAACGCTAGCCTCCACAATGTTGCAGGATAAAGGCGCTTCGTCCTCGAGACTTTGGTGAAGCTTAATCAGACGGATAGCCCGTTGATGTGAGAGTGGTTGGTAACAATACGTAGACGTCATGTTGGGTGATGAATAGAATGCCGCCGACGGATATGGAAGAGGTGATTCGAAAGTATTCAGTCTTTATTGTGAAATGAATTGTGCGTGAAAAGAGTTGGAATGAATCAGGCTGGGCTGAATAGATCAGAAATTAGGACATCATGTTCGGTTAGCCAGCCATCCCTCATGCAGGCTGGACCAATGACCGAAGGCTCACGCAGCAGGCTGCCGGACGCAGCCCTCCCCATTTTATATTAGCGCTTATGACTCCCTGTCTTGGCCTGAAGGGTGATTTGAGAGGTACGGAAGAGTTTATAAAGCCTTTGAACATTACCACGGCAAGAAATCAGCAAAAAGCAAAAGAATTTGCGCCGAGGGGGAATCGAACCCCCGGCTCCCCGACGCTGCTGGATGGCAACGGAGAATTTTACCACTAAACCATCGGCGCTGGTCATGTTATGGTCTCTGTATGAGATACGGGATGAATGCGAGAGGCCCGCAATTGGAATATGCTGTGTTGTGGGTGACCGCGGATCCACTGCGATGGGCACGAGGGTTTGATATGACCCCACTCAAGGCGAACAAGACGAACAAGAAGGACAACAAGGATAGCAAGTACAACTAAGAGAACACGAATAATGACGGGTGTAGTAATTGTAGCATGGAGAACAGGATGTTTATAAAACAGGGCAACCAGCCATAAGTCCGGGTTCCGCTTTCAGAACAATGTTGAATATGAGATGAGCATAAGCTGGTCTCCCAGCACCTGGGACTCTTACAACATCATTCACGGCCTGGTGCAGCAAAACACAACAAGATACAATCCCACTTTGTAGAAATCAAAGATCAGTTGATGCCAACACCCAATTGGACCACAAGCTTTTCAAGAACCACCCATTTATCCTCGTCCTTCGCCTTTTCCATGTCATCTGCTTTTGGCTTGAATATCGCCCAGACTGGCAAATACTTGGCGTCCGTCCACTGGCTGCTCTTGATGTTGTCGAGTGCCTGCTTCATGTTCTTTTGGAGTCGCAATGCCTCGGCCAATCCCATGCACGTGCTGGCCATCCGAGAGCTTTCCTGCCCCTTCTTCTCAACAAGACGATGCTCTGTTATCCTGGCGCAGTATATGAGCAGAGATGCTAGCCCCGCAGCGAGAGCTGTGCCGACTGATGACCCGTCGTGATACTTGACTGGTTCCGAGGATCTGGGATTCTTAGCCTCGGCAACTTGGTTACCGGGGAAGAAGTAGTCAATCCTTTTCACGTCCTCGGTATGTCCATCACGCTGGCCTAGGTATGTTGCAGCACCGATACGGAATATGTAACCAGGCTGTTTCTGGTATGGGAGCGTGTCCATGGCCCCGGCTTGGATGTCGTCGCTCGCCGAGCAAAACATCAGAATTCCAGCCTTTGCTGCGTCATCGATAGCATCTCCGAGGGCTTGGATGTCACGTTGCTCCACGGAGGGCCTGTCACTAAAGCTACCGTTCCTGGAGTCGTTGCCCATTGGGGATACATGCCCTCCGGTCATCGCGTTTTTGATGGTCCACGACATAGAGATGATGTTCACCTTCTTATCAATGGCGTATCGAATGGCTTTCGCGGCACTACCGGCAAATATGCTCCGTCCTCCGTTTCGTGACGGGCCGTCTTGTACCCTGACGACATGCAGCTCAACCCAGGGGTTGACTCTCACAATCATGTTGGCCAGGATAGTGCCGTGGCCGGTGCTAGAACAATGCCAGGGGCCGCCGGGGTAGTAACTGACTCCGCTACTAGTAACGCTGCCATTGTAGTCGTCAAGGTTGCCAAGGTTTATACCATCGTCAATGAGGGCCAGCTGGGGCGACGTGTCAACCATCGAAAACGCAGGATCCTGCGGAAGAAAACTTACCTTCACTCTTGGAGCTTTGCTGCGCTTCAGATCTGGAAGTGAGCTCAAAGCTCTTCGGAAAATGTCCATCGTGTCGACCCAGACGTGCTGCTTTTCAGCTGCCTCATCGCTAGCGGGACCTGATGCATCTTCAACAGTGTCCATATTCGCCATCAATCCCTCCATACGAATGACGGTTTTCACCGCCACACCACCGCCCGTCTTCCTCTGAACCTCTTGCTTAAATCGATTCAGCATGGCAAGCATCCTGTCTCGAGTTTCGAGCCCCTATTCGTGTCAGAATGGCGAAATAGTGTCAACCTCGGGAGAGACTTACTGGTGCTGCGTGAACAGTAACTCTCTTGAGCCTCCGTTCCGTTGTCACATAAAGTCGAGGAATCCCTTCGTCGCAGTCCCAGGCTCTCAGAACAGCCTGATTGCCACTCCAGTAGAGATGCACATTCTCGACGGTAGGCGCAGCAAAGGCAATGACTTCAGTGCTCAAGTCAGGCTTCCGCCAGTCCCTACATGTATTGTCAGATGCAAAAAGCTCTCCAGAATACTAGTTGGTCATGATAAATACCATGTCTCAACAGCTATAGGCTCTCTTCCTCCTGTCCCACCCTCTTTGAAGAAGGACTCTCGACCTTGTAGCGCAATTTCTATGGCAGCGTCCGTGTGAGAAGGCGGTTGTCTATCTTCGACGTGTAGGCGTAAAATCTTCTTAACCTTCAGCTCATGTAACTTGTCGAAAACTTTGACTAGCTCAGTACGACCGAGTGTCGGGTTTTCAGCCAGGGAACTTCTTTGGGCTGCGCTGGCGTGTCTGCCCGATGGCGTATTGATCGAACTGTGATTGACCGTTGGGAGATGAACGTAGGCGAGGGTGTCGTTGAAGCCACCAGCTGACATGCGGCTTAGAAGATGAACTATGCTCTTCGCATCTTTTTGACCCTTTGCATCGAAGCATAGGTTCTTGTCAAGGTCTTATGCAAGTTCACAATCAGAAATCTACCAGGTAGGAGCCTGAGAAGTTTACCAACCTGAAATATTGCCTTTAAATATCAAATCCCGGGCTTCCATATCTGACCGCGTTCGGATGTAATGTGTGGTGATAAATTCGTCCAACCCGCTCCAGCCCCTGAGTTTGGCCTCGAAAGTGGACATATGGACCGTATTCTCCGTGCTCATATCCCTCGGTCTTTTCATATTCGCCCGAGACCGACCGTCCGTTGGAGTGGAGGACTGAAGACCAGTTGGGGCTTGGGGGCGGTCTGACGCATGCCCAGCTGTATTGGACCTGCTGATGCTGGGCTGTATTGAAGCTGTTCCAACCTTTGGCCCCTTCATCATTGGTTCCTTGACGATGCCATCAAATGTTGCAGTGGTTCTACCCATGGGAAGTGATGGGACTTTGACAATGCCTACCATTCCTTGATCCCTGCTGGTCGGATTGATGTACATATCCGCTGGCGGAGGCCCCACGGGTTGCTTATGGCGGCTGTCTATCGTTGTTTCTGGTCCCGGTGGTGTCGCATCATTGTCGAAATTTAGTAACCCCTTTGACCGAAGAATAGTGAGTTGTGCCTCCTTTTTCGCCATCTTCCTCGCGGAGTAGTCTCTCTGAAACTTTTGATGAATCTTTCGGCCAAACATAACAGGAGACTCCCCCCTTTCGTTGAATAGAGGTCGCTGCTCCTTTTTGACGACAACATCCCCCGCCTCAAACATAGTCCTCACCGCTTTGAAGTATTCATCGGATCGGTCCAGACACATCCGGCAGTCCATTGCGTAATGGATTGGTGTATTTCCGAGATTATCTGCTGTAGCAATTGTCTGTGGTTTGACCTTTGAAGCCAAGCGTGGGACAAGAAGGGCCTTCTTGTCGCGGATAGCCTTTGTGGAATCCCACGTGAAGAGATGATGTAGCAAGTTCTTGCCCTCTCCATCTTGAGCATGAAGCAGGTATGAGAAATTGTCTCCGAGGCATCTCCCAACACAGTCGATAAAGTCGTCGTTGTTGTAGTTGATGGCCACCAGAAGAAAAAGGTCTTCTTTCCCTCCGTGCTGAGGCCCCAGCTCATCGCATGTCGCACCTCGGCAGCCTAGAAGGTAACCGACAAGATCGGTCTGAAGCTTCTTAGGGGCCCTGCAGAAGTCTCTTTTGCTCTTAGCGAGGATATGCAGTGCTGTGGGTGCAACACGGTCTCGGTAGTCCCTCCTCGATGCAATTGTCTTCTTCTTGTAGTCCTCGAGAACCGGCGTCTCCTCGTCGCCTTCTGTGTTGTCCCATCGTCTTTTCTTGTCAATCAAAAGATCCAATACATCTAGGCATTGTAGATCCAACTCCTGGCTCTTCCATTCTTTTTCCACGTCACTCTCCTCGCGTGTTGCTTTGGGATCGTCGACTGCATGATTTTGAACCTGGAGAACATCTAACTCGTCGAATTCGTCGTCCGTAAAATCGAAGTCCATGTCTACATGGGGTTTCACGTTACGACATGTGCAAATGAAGGGTCGAATGGGAAACTCACTCGGCCGGCTAGACCAGACGGAAAGTGATGCAACGGATTTGCGACTAGGATAGAAAGTGTGTTGCGTCAGAATCCTAATTCCCAAATCAGATCATTGCTGCACATAACCCGAGAAGCTCATCGAGAGATGCCAAGCTCACATACTACGTAACCCCGCCCACAGGGATTCAAAGGTCTCACCAATTCCTATCTGCATGAGCATGCAGGAATTTGCCAATCTGCTCTAGGATGATATGTATGTATCGTGCCTGGAGCCTTGGTTCAAAAGGATCGACTGAGACAGGGCATACATTCACGGCCGAGAACAACCAAACTTGCAAGTCATCTCCATAACTTTTGCTGAATAGCCTATCAAATGTGAGGAATTTGAGTTTCGGTTTAATTGCCACTTGTACTCGACCAACGCACCAACAGGGCCATGCAGCGGCCGTCACTCGTGCGGCCGTACCAACCAACAACCAAGTGACAAATGACACCAGCATGTCCGAGTTTGGACGCAACAGCTTCTATTCTTATCACGACTCAGCCACTGCAACCTCGACAATTGTTGTCACCCTTTCAGCTCTCCCCTCAAGCATCGACTGGACCCTTGATGCCTTGACTGCTTCCTCAAAGGTGTTGTGAAATGTACAGTCCCACAAACTGGATAAGTCCACCTGACCCAGGTTCCAACGATTCTGCGTAAGGTCGGTTGCTAGCGCGTTGAGAGGCTCGCTGGCTGGTGCGAGTATGATTGGGTCATCGCATCTTCTGAAAGCCATGAGGGAGCCTAATCTGGTCTTCAGGTCAGGTGTCACCTGGACATCAGGCAACAACTCGAAGTCTTCCTCCGTATCCCTGACCAGAAGAACACACGCTCGCAAAAGAGTCACAATCCCGTTCTGCTGAGACTCGTTCTCCTGCAGAGACCATTGTGCGAGGGGATAGTTGCTCCACTCGTCGCAGGGGTTGTTTCCTACAACCTTGGCCGCATGCGTGGTCACCTTCTCGACGGACCTCTCGGCACGCAGGTTGGTGTTGACATTCACAACAGCGCCCCCCGAAACCCCGCCCTCCCCTCCCACTGTCTTAGTCACCGTTTCTGTGGTCTGCATCATGACGTGTTTCCCAAAAGGTGCCACCTTGGTCACTGTTGGGCCCATGCTGGCGCTCCCTTTCTTTCTCCGGAACTCAAACGATATGGTTGCCTCCTTGATACGGGTGGATCGGTGCGAGAAGAACGAAAAGTCGTACACCAGCAGTGTGGCTGGTGTATTGGACTCTTGGTCCAAAGTGCCGTGAATGATGGCTTTGGCGATGGCACCAGCATTGAAAGCTGGCTTTCTCCTGGATCCCGAGTGGAATTGGGTTGCTACCGTTCGCTGGGTTTCGCCATGTCTGTTTCGAACATGGAAGCCTACGTTTGATGAGATCGGGGGACTCTTCAATGCGGATGAAGGACTTGATTTACCTCCTGATTGACCTTGCGGTCTCAGATCCAATGTGAAAGAGGTAGCATCTTCAGAAACCGACTCATAATCGTCAATGTCGTCCGATTCCGAGTCAGTGCTCATCCAGAGCTCAAAATCGTCAAGTTCGGTCATTTTGAATTAGTTCGGTGGACTTGATACTTAGGATCATGAAGTAACGAAACCGCAAGGTAGAAAGAACTTTCTCACCGCTGTCTCAAATATTAATGCGATGTATGAGTCAATTAATCTCATGAGTGCAAAGAATAACGAAATCATCTACTCCGCAATTAGCGACGGGTGAAATTCCCAGATACATTTCTATTTTCGTCGTCTCCGGAACCAGTTGGCGCTAGTGTTGGTCCTTCGTGCATGGCGTGACGTTGGAACTTGGGGTGACCTGCATGCTTGTAACAACGTGAGTACAGCCCTCTCGCAGGGGTTCTGCCTTGGCCCTGTTGGCAGAAAGACACATCACCTGGTGCAAAAGTTCATCCGGATGATAACGAGACTAGCAGTCATTTTGGGGCTTCTTGTCTCCGATCTATGGGACCCGGTGTTTGCAAACTCCCGCCGTCATACTTCCATCTGTAGTGAACGCCATCTGACTTTGAAAACTCAGGTATGTGACAGCAAGGTCTCATTGGTCTCCAAAGTTTACCTGTTATCGATATTGAACGCTTACACTCTGTTGCTCAGCTGTTATTTGGCATGACGGGGCGGGTTCTAGCACATGCGTTCGAAAGAATTACTTGGGATCAGCCGTCAGGAAACAGTGTCGCTATGATTGTTGAAGATGTAGCACCCTCATTACGGCATATTTCAGAAACGGAGCCAAGAGCCAATGTCGATGAGAAGGATGACGCCGACGAGGATGAGGTCGCACTATCATACCTGCAGTTGAAGAGCAACCACCTACCTGAGGAGAGTGAAGGTGACTCCAACATCATCGAGTACGCCATAATGTACCACGTGAAATGTGAGGTAACCAGAACTGACGTGTTTTCCCCCCACAGGATCGTACATGTCGCATGGTTCCGGCCCGAGGTTCAAATGTTCAGCCGTGAACACTTACTCTCCGACAAGGTCAATGGGATTGAGACCAGAGAACTCTTGTTTCAAGTGGGGATCAATGACCTTCTTGTTGGAGAGATGGTGCAGGAATGCGTCGAGGATCAAGCTAAGTGCCTCCTCCGCGGACTACTGGCAAGAAGGGCTAGTATCTCAGTAAGTCAAGTCGATTCCCTAAGTGTCGCGCGTAATACTAAGCAGCTCTTGATTCAGAACAAGAATTCTACAATAATCTTCATCGCTTATGATCTAGGATCTGTCGTTGTCAAGATGGTAAGCTGGGCCTGCATGGTAAACCTAAATTCCAATGGTATTTGCTCACCCTAGGCGCTTTACTCAAACAACAGGCTCTTTACTTGGCAGCCAGCTTTCCAATCATGTATCCGGGTATTTTTGATGGTACTAGAAGAATAGTAAGTATTGAGTCCAGGCTTAGCTAGATTAATACGACGGCTAACAGACTTAAGGTGTTTTCAGGGTGTCTGCAACGTGGGTTGAATGAGCGCGAGTTGACGGTCAAGCTTGCCAATTTCCTGGTCGATCAAAGTAGCGAAAAGGCCACGTTCAGCATTATACCCACGTCAACACGCAGCCTTGCGACTTGCATATTGAGGACAAACCAGCTCTTCTGTTACGACCCGTAAACAAGGGTAACAGCTGAACGACCCACTCAGGCGTCGGGCAGCCACGACAGGACATTTATACTACAGGATCACGGGAACAACAGGGACTCGCTCGGAGATAGAAGAACTATAGTATAAGTTATATAACGATAAAATAAGATAAGATAGCGATTATTCTAGATTAATATAATCAGAGACGATTTAGAGGCTAAGTAATTATTCTAGATTAGAATAATCCTATATAACCTAAAGTATAAAGGAATATATTTAGTATTAGACTTATATATAGTATAACCTAAGCCTAGCTTATAGTCAGACTTCTATAGCTCTTTAGTAATTAACTTATAAATATCTTTATATTTATCTTTAGGATACTTTTAGCTTATTTTTACTATAAATACTTATTAAGTCTAAAACTAATTACTTTAGCTTCTAACTACTAATCTATAATATAGCTTATAACTTATAACCTAGATTATAACCCTAGTATATTATTACTATATATTAATCCCTAGCTTCTATTAATAAACCTTACTATTAGATAGCTAATTATAATACTTTAATTACTCTTATTTAGTAAGTTAACTATTAAAACCTATTAATAATATAGATAAAATATCTTCTTATACCTCTACTAAGTTACTTACTTTAAGAAGCTTTTTTTCTTCTAAATAGCTAGTTAGAAATTTAGCTAAAGAACTTAAAGAAGCTTTAATAGCTATAGACTTAGATAATAAAATCACTTAAAAAAAAAGACTTATAATAAGCTCTAAGCTTAAGTTAAGAAAAGAGATAATAATAACTAAGATATAAACTATATATAATAAAATAGTTAATAAACTCTAAAGCTTTAAGAATATAATCTAAGAACTTAGTAATAGACCTTAATAATTTCAGAACCTTAAAAACGAAATTATATACCTAAGAAAACAAAGTAATAACCTTCTTATATAGGAACTTCAGAACGAAGTTAACACTCTTTATACTACTATTAATATTATTACTATCTCTATAGGAGGATAATAGAAACTTAAGCTTAATATACTTATTATTTATAATAAAACCTTTAGAACTTTTAAAAGATTCTTAATCTAGGTTAAGAACTACTAGAATTTTTATTATAAAGACTTTACTAATAAAACTAAAAAAGTAGTATATATAGCTATTTATCTCTAAAGAAAAGCCTTTAAATAGTTTAAATTAATCTAAGAAGAATACTTTAAGTATAAAACCTTTAATAAATATACTATAGAAACCTATAATATCTATACTAATTTCTAGGGATTTAAAGACATACTTTAGTCTCTTTTCTAGAACCCTAATAAAAATAATAAGCTAAATATAACCTTATTTAGCTTAGATAGACTAAGTCTACTAAAGACTATTCTACTAACTTCAGATAACTTAGTATCTAACTTAACTTTACTAAAGAAACTAAGATCTTTATATTCTATTAAAGACTTAAAAATAAAGTTAAAGATAAGATTATTAAGATTAATTAACTAGAAGACTTCCTCTAATATACTAAACTTACTATTAAGATTAATAACTACTTCTATAAGTAATAAAAAGAATAAAGAGATAAATAATAAAACTTAAACTCAGGATATAAGTATTAGTAGTAACCTTAGAATAAGTTTAATAACTAGTAGAATAATAATAAACCCTGTAATAACTAGAATAACACTTAATAAAGCATTTCCTATAGATAATATAGTAGACCTATAGATCTTAGTACTACTACTAAAAGTAATAGCAAGAAACTATAGAACTTTAAATACTATAACTATAAAAAAATAGGATATATTACTAAAGACTATAGATAACTTAAGAAACTTAGCTAGAAACCTATACCTAAATAAACTAAGTAGGTTAGTATAGTAACTAAAACACTCTATATATCTCTATTATAGACTAGATACTATAATAATAAATACTTCACCTACTGTAGTAATAAGGAGGCTATAGGGTACTAGCTTAGTAACCTAGACTATAGAAGAATAAATTATAATATAACTATCTTAGAAGTTAAGATAAAGACCTTTATAATAGCTTCCTAAGCTAATAGTAAACTAGTTAGAAAAACCACTAAATAACTCAATAAAATACTTTATATCTAATAACTTAATATAGTTATCCCTAACCCTATAGGTTATAATATAGAAACCTGACGAATAATCTAAGAATTAGAAGCCTAAGTCTAGTAAGAAATAAACTAGATCTATTAATATAAAGTAAGATAGTAGGTTATATATAACAATAAATAATAGATCCTATACTTTAAAGTAGTATAAACACTTTAGCTATAATAAGTATAAGAAGAACTAAATAATATTATATAGTATTACTAAATTAGTACCTTTATAGCTTACCTTAAATAATATAGATATATATATAGAAACCCTACTAGAATTAAGTAAATTAACTAAGAACTTAAAGAATAAGTTAAGGAAGAATCTAATAAAGAACCTGAATATTAACACAACCCCCTAGAAGAACAGTAACTACTTAGTCTTACTAGTAATTAGAACTTTAGTAAACTTAAATCTAGGTTTAATTTAGATAAAATCCTTTATAATTCTAACTTTCTTACTAATATTACTAATTAAAATATAAAGCATTATAGTAAAATAATCCTAGGAATAGATAATATTAGTTCTAAAGAAGAATCTAATAATAAAGAAAAAACTTAGTAGTTTATCTAGTATTAGATAATTAATATAAGCTATAATAACTAATAATAATACTTCTATAAAATACTTACTAATATAAGAGACTAAGACTATATTTTAAAGCTTTATATAGAAGATTACTCTATACTTAAGTATAATTACTAAGACTACTAAAACCTTTTCTAGCTATAATACTTCTTTAATAAATATAAAGAATACTTTAGAGATAAATATAAGTACTAATTCTACTCTAGAAGATATAATAAGAACTCTATTTAGAATATTTATATTTAAACTACTATAGTTAGATAGATTATAACTATATTTAATAATAATATAGTAACTTTTAGCCTAAGCTTATAATACTTTATAAAATACTAATATAATAATATAATGAAATAGAAAGAATACTGAAAAAATAAATGCTTTATATATATAACTTAGAAGGCTAAAGCCTATAGACTTCTATAAGAAGGATTAAGCTCTTTAAAGCTCTAATTCTAGGAAAGTTACCTTATAAAGGTATAATAAAAAAGGAAGTAAATTACTTACTCTAGATAGCTAAAGTAGTTAAAAAACTAGACTTATTTACTAATAAAGGACTAAGATAGGTAATAATAATAAGGTCTATTTATTTAGTATCTCTAGACTAGAAAGTATACCTATAACTTATAGTTACTATTAATAATACTATAACTATTATACTTATTAATAATAGAACTAAAATAAACTTTATATTACTCTAAGTAGTAAATAGATTATAACTACTATAGTAAGAAAAGGAATATATATACTAGTTTAATAATATAGAAAGAGAATAAGTCTAGTATAAAGGAAGAACTATTAAAAATAAGACTATATCTCTTAAGATAAGTTACTTAGATCGAAATAAATAACTCTAATTTAATATTACTAAACTTAGTATATATAATATTATATTAAGAATACTATAGCTTAAGAAGAATAACTTATAGATAGATTAGAGAATAGGCTAACTCTATTAAGATAATAATAATCTAGTTTTCAAGTAGCTTTATAGAACTTAGGCTTTAAATAGATTTACTTACTAAAGAGTAGTAAAACGATATATCTACTACTTTAAAGTAAAAGAAGCTATATTATAACTATTAAAGATAGTAGATCTTAGACGAAAGGATAATCTCTTTCTATCTATCTTAGAAAAGTATAGAGTTTATAAAAAACTTTTTATAGCTAAATTAGAAACTAGACTACTTAAATATATAAATTTTAATTATAAAATCCTTATTAAAGAGGGGAAGGAGCTTAAATTCAATAAAATTTATAGACTTAACTTAATAGAGATAGAAGCTTTTAATAAATACTTTAATAAAAACCTTAAGAAAAGCTATATTAGAGAATTAATATTACTAGTAAGAAGCTTAATCCTGTTTATACTAAAAAAGAACAGTAAATTATAACTATATATTAACTACTAAATACTTAATAAAATAATAATTAAAAATTAATATCTACTATTTTTAATTAATAAACTCTAATAACTACTCTATAGAGCTAACTACTTTATAATACTAGACCTTAAAAATACTTATAACTTTATCTAAATAAAGAAAGGAGAAGAATAGAAGACTGCTTTTAGAATATATAAAGGATATTTTAAGTACTTTATTATACTTTTTAGTCTTACTAATATATTAGCTACTTTCTAGAATATAATTAACTAAGTTCTAAGAAAGTTTATAGATATCTTTATAGTTATTTATTTTAATAATATCTTTATCTTCTCTATAATAATAGAATAATATAAAGAATATATATACTTTATATTCTAAGCTTTCTAAAATACTAAGCTTTTAGTTAAACTAAAGAAAAGTATATTCTATACCTAGGAAATAAAATACCTTAGATTTATAATTACTTCTAAATATATTAGTATATTAAAAAAGAAAGTCTAAGCTATATAAGAATAGCTAATACTAACTAATTTTAAAGAAGTCTAAGGATTTCTCAGATTTATTAACTTTTACTAAAAATTTATTAGACTCTATAGAAAAATTAATATACTTCTTATAAATCTTAGTTATAAAGATTAACTATTTAAATAGAAAGAAGCTTAGAGTATAGCTTTTTAGATTATTAAAGACTATATTACTAGTAAACTAGTCCTAATAATCCTAAACTTAGAAGAATAGTTTAAAGTTAAAATAGATATTTTAAACTTTGCTCTTAAAGTATAACTATCCTAGAAAGACTTAGAAAGATATTTATATCCTTACGCTTTCTTCTTATATAAACTCTATAAACTAGAACTTAACTATTAGATCTATAATAAAAAGCTTATAACTATTATTAAAGCCTTTAAAAAATAAAGACCTTTACTTTTAAGAACTATTTACTAAGTACTTATATATACTAACTATAAGAACTTAGTATATTTCACTACTTTAAAAGAACTTAATATATAATAAATCAGATAGTTAGAATTCCTCTTAGAATTTAATTTCTAAATTATCTATTGAAAAGGATTAGAGAATAGTAAAGCTAACACTTTTAGCTAATACCTAGACTATAATATCTTAGTACTAAAAGAAACCTAGGTAATTCTTAAATATAATAATAATAGAGACCTTATACTTACTATGAAAGCTCTTATAATAACTGGACGATCTATAGCTAGCCTACCTAGTAAACTAAATAATAAAACTATTAGAGAATTCTACAGCATACTAATATATAGTTACAAAGGAATTATAAAGACCTAGAAATAACTATAATAATAATATAGAGAAAAAGTTACTAGAGAATATATTATAATAGCGATTAAAGATTATAAGGTTTACTTAAAAAGCAAACTAGCTTAATACTAACCTTATAGATTATTATAACCTTTACTTATACTATAAACTACCTAGTACTCTATATCTCTTAACTTTATTATCAAACTACTAAAGTCTTAAGAACCTTTTATAGAAGTCTATTATAATAGCGTTCTTATTATTATTAATAGACTTATAAAGTATACTTACTTTATCCTATATAAAGAAGTAAGTAATACTAAAGAATTCGCTTATATATTCCTTAAATATATTATTACTAACTATAGAATACTTAAGGAAATAGTATTAGACAGAGATAAGATCTTCACCTCTAATTTCTAGAAGTTAATTATATTATAACTTAGTATTAAATAAGTAATATCTACTGCTTTTTACCTATAGACTAATAAATAAACAGAATAAATTAACTAGATCCTTAAAACCTACCTCTACGCCTATATTAATTATAACTAAGATAATTAGGTAGTATTACTACTAATAGCCTAATTCGCTTATAATAGCATAGTAGGAGAAAGTACTAAGGAATCCTCCTTCTACCTTAACTATAGATTCAAACTAACTGCTTATAGAGAACCCTAAGCTAGCTTAGTAGTACTAAAAGCTATTACTATAATCAGATAAATTAAAGATATCTAAGATAATATATATAAAGAACTTAAATTTATATAATAATAAATAATATATTTCAGTAATAAACAAAGGATTAAAGGACTAACTTTAAAAGAGAGAGATAGCGCCTATCTTATATAGCAAAACATTAAAATAAAACAACTAAGTAATAAACTAGATTTCAAGAAACTCAGACCTTTTAAAATCCTCTGAAAAATCTCACTAGTTAACTATAAACTTAACTTACTTAACACGATGAAATATTTCCTAACATTCTACATCTCGTTACTCAAACCAGTACTATAAAGATTATAAATAAATAACCTTATTATTATAGAAGATAATAAACTAGAATACAAGATCGAACAAATCATTAACTACTTTAAAGAACTAGAAAGATACTAGTACCTCATTAAATAGAAAGGATATAGTTATAAAGATAATATATAGGAACTAGCTAAAAATATCACTAATACAAAGGATGAACTTGCAACCTACTAGCAACAACACTAAGAATGAGAAATCATACTAGTAGCACTAGCAATATGTTACGGTCAGCTATCTAACAGTAGGGTCTGCTAACAGAAGCTGGGGATTAATATATAGTAACAGTATACTAGGGTTATAGTCTGGGTTATAGGTTATAGGCTATATTATAGATCAGTAGTCAGAGGCTAAAGTGATTAGTCTTAGACTTAATAAGTATTCGCAGTGAAAGTAAGCTGAAAGTATTTTAAAGATAAATATAAAGATATTTATAAGTTAATTACTAAAGAGCTATAGAAGTCTAACTATAAGCTAGGCTTAAGTTATACTATATATAAGTCTAATACTAAATATATTCCTTTATACTTTAAGTTATATAGGATTATTCTAATCTAAAATAATTACTTAGCTTCTAAGTTATCTCTAATTATATTAATCTAGAATAATTACTATCTTATCTTATCTTATTATTATATAACTTATATTATAGTTCTTCTATCTCTAAGTAAGTCCCTGTTATTCCTATAATCCTATAGTATAAATATCCTGTTATAGCTGCCTGACGCCTGAGTAGGTTATTCAGCTGTTACCTTTATTTATAGGTCGTAACACAACACTACCCCTGATAAATACTACTAGCTACCTATATATTAGACACCTATATAGATATATCAGACTACTAATAGAAGTAAATAGATTATAATAAAGAAAGCTATTTATTCACCTAAGAATATTAGAAAGTAACTAAGAAACCTTAGAAAAACCTATATCTAGAGGAATACCTAAGTCTATAAAACTAGTACTTAAAGAAGACTAGTCTAACTTATTCAAAGTACCTTATAATAATAAGTCCTCTATTACCTAAGACTCCTAAACCTTAAAGGCTTACTCTTCTACTTCTTATTTATTAATAGACTATATCCTATAATAAATTAAATCTAAACTATACTTTTTTAGAAACTTTTTCTATTTTTAAAGATAAAATAAATAACTTAAAGCTACTACTAGCTAAGTTTAAAAAACCTCTAATCCTTCTTTAGCCTCTTATTTCTCTTACTCTACTTTTTTCTATTCCTTAAAATAATAGTTTACTATAACTAGTTAGTACTTATAATAAGAAAGTAAGCTATATAACTTATAAGCGTTTGCTATATTATTACTATTATAGTTTATTAAACTATACTTAATACACTTATTATAACGCTTTAAGTTAGTAAGTTCTATCTTATACATCTAATTATACTGAAAATAAGAGGAATAAAGTATTATATTATAACTATAGTATTTAATAAGGATACTAAAGGCCTAATAATTATAATGAATTTAAGTATAATAAGCTTTATAAGAATTAGGTTTTTAAATATAACTTAATATAGTGTTAGTATTATAAGTAAATCAGGAAGTATAATTAACAGCTCTTTAATCTAGGACTAATAACCTACTTATATTAGGTCTTAAAAACAAGACTTTTAGAGAGGGGACCTAATATTATAACCTATAAATAAAAGTAATAGCTAAATAACTTACTTAGGTATTAAGTAGCTATAATAGGATATTTATACTATAGGATTATAGGAATAATAAGGACTTACTTAGAGATAGAAGAACTATAATATAAGTTATATAATAATAAGATAAGATAAGATAGTAATTATTCTAGATTAATATAATTAGAGATAACTTAAAAGCTAAGTAATTATTCTAGATTAGAATAATCTTATATAACCTAAAGTATAAAGGAATATATTTAGTATTAGACTTATATATAGTATAACCTAAGCTTAGCTTATAGTTAGATTTCTATAGCTTTTTAGTAATTAACTTATAAATATCTTTATATTTATCCTTAGGATACTTTCAGCTTACCTTTACTGCGAATACTTATTAAGTCTAAGACTAATTACCTTAGCCTCTGACTACCGATCTATAACATAGCCTATAACCTATAACCCAGACCACGACCCCAGTATACTGTTACTACGTATTAATCCCCAGCTTCTGTTAGCAGACCCTACTGTTGGATAGCTGACCGTAACATCTTCGTGATGTCTAAGATCAGTCTTCGATGCCTCATTATCAGCCTGCATACCCCTACCGAGAAGCAGGAGACATTGCACCACGTAAGGCAGAATCGTTTGGACCTAATTTCAAGAACTAGTAATTCTGACAAGTAATCTAGATTCTAGACGTATACACTGCGACTATGGGACTGCCATCAGAAATTACCATCCGGGAAACAGTGAGAGTGCTATCAAAGAAAGAATTACCCATGGAATGGAGGTTCTGCAACCTATCTGAAACGATTTCGAAGCATCTTTCAGGTAAGTTTATTCAATACAATAAGAAGGTTGCGCAGAGTATCCATGAACTAATTCATGCTAGTTTCTCCGTTGCCTTCCACCTGGGCTGCCACAGAAAGATCTCTTCTTTCTATTTCTGCGCACCCGCGCCAGCTGCACCCAAGGATTCAGGATGAAGACACTTCAGAACTTGGACTGAAAATCGGAGCAAGCTCTTCTTACCAAGAATGGACAAGTTCTATCGGAAGCAAGATTATGTATATTCACGGGACTTCAACTACAACGACGCACGACCTGGCCAATCACATCTTGGCTTCTCATGTAAAGACTCTGAGAAAAAGCGAGACCTTCTCTCCGAATCGGTCCTACATGTATACGTTTGACTCGCGAGATCCTCTTTATGACTCAATTTCAAGCATGGTTGCCGGTATGCTACTTCAATCTGTCGTCAGCAGAGGATGTCGAATGGAGGAGTGTCAACAGCTGCAGGAACCGTTTCTCATGCGTGAGTAGCCCCGCTCATAGTACTCTATATGGATTGTTGGAAGTGCTCACTAATTGGTGCAACAGACGCTGGCTGGGGAGACACCTCATGCCAATTGGCTTTGGAGACACTCAAGATGACATGCCTTTCTCAAGGAATGGTCTTACTTCTTCACGACTTTGACGAGTGCAACTCGGATAGTCGAAGGCGATTCCTCGAATATTACCGAGACATGGTGGACAAGACGGAGCATGAACTGAAGTTGATAATTACTTCGAGAAAGCCTAACATTCTGTTGTCAGAGCTTGCAGAATGGCCTAAATTGAACGTGGATGAGCTTCCTTCGAAAGCCATCACCCCAGTCGTCAAAGTCGTCTACAAATCCAATCCGCGGAGTAAAATTACTGGCATGGAAAATGCGTTATGGAAGCAAATTGATGGTCTTCGTGCTCATCATACAGACTCAACACTTCATATGATCCTTGAAATAGTCCGAAACTACACGGGCTGGCCCGAGGTCCAATCAAGAGCATCTCTGACGGAAGCCTCTCGACTTTTACGATCCGTCTCTCCTACCGACACCATCAGGACATTTCTGCACAGATTGCTGAAATCTCATCATCGCTCAGAAGATATCAAGCTGGCCATGAGCTGGTTACTTTGCAGTTATCGACCGCTGAACGTCCAAGAGTTTGCATTTGTTTGCAACAGGAGACGCCCTTTCGAGCCAAGCGATGAAGATGATATCGGTTCACAGTGGCTTTCAGTCGGTCTCACATCACGTCTACCAACGGGGCTGAGCTCTGTGTTTCGTGTTCTTGTTGACACGGAGAAGGAGCCGGTCGAGATTCGCGGCGATGTCCGCGACCTTTTGGAGCACGTTCCCGGAGCCGAAGAATACATATGGGACGAGGTCAGATCGACGGCACATTACACTCTGTTCGAGTTTTGCGCCAACTACGTTACATCGAAGCACACTGTTGAGAAGATGGAAGCCGTGTTTAGCAAGTACATCACTCAATGGCATAACAATCAGAAAGGAAAGAATCCTACTGCTCCCTTAGCCTGCGACAACAATGACATCGTCTACTACGTCATACAGGCACTGCCTTATCACATGTCCAAACTGAGCGACTCTGCCACGGCGTTGAAGAGATTTTGCACTCACGGGAGAGGGAGAGCTTCGACGGTATGGGCAAAGTTGTACTGGGCAATGAGCAGTTTGCGACCATACAGCCCACCTAAATCGGCAGAAGGGGTTTTGGGTGGTCTTGGGTTGATTCCTTTGGCAGAATTCAGGGAGGAAACAACTGAGGTGAGGGCATACTACGCTCTCATGAAAATAATCCAAGGCAGAGGGAGTGAGGTATGGTTGTTCCTTGATGAAGGGCAATTCCCACTCTCTGTCTTGGTAGATATTGTCACTACGTCCATTCAAGCCGGTGATGAAGAAACAGCCCGGAAAGCAGCATCACACATAACATCAGACACGGATTGGAAGACCAAAGCCTTGTCATGGATGGAAAACACAATCAGGGCAGCAACATGGCTAGGAATGTCAGCCCTTGTGGATGATCTATTGCACGCTGGAATGAGTCCGAACTTGACTTCGGTGCCCCACGACGCTACAAACAACGCCGTGCAGTCTTCCAGTCTCATCCATATGGCCACCACTTGTGGTAATATTGATGTTGTCCGGTCTCTCATAAATCATGGAGCGAAGACAGACATCATTGGGTCAGGCCAAGAAGATAATCTCCTTGCCGCGGTGTTCTCCGGGCATCTTGAATTGATCCGACTTTTCTTCAGTTCCACTGACTCGCCTACGGGGCTGCATCGCAAAAATTCCGGTCTTTTCGTGGCAGCTGAAAGGGGACATTGGCGGGCCGTGAGCCTGCTGATTCAACTTGGGGCAGATCCCAATTCATCCCGTGGCTCTCCTTCCGACGACTACCGCGAATGGAGTCCTCTCGCGATAGCATGCAGGAATCAGTGGCCAAAGACAATGGAGGCGCTCCTGCAGGGAGGCGCCGACCCGAACATTCTGGGGCCGTATGGCGTGGATACGCCGCTTTGGTTTTGCACCATTGATGAGCCCAACATCCAGTGTGTTCGTTGTCTGGTACAGTTTGGAGCTGATCCAAACCATGAGAACTTCTCCCCACCGCTACTACACGAGATGGCAAAGTCTGCACATAAAGTCAATACTCTCGTCGATATTTGCGACATATTCCCCTCAGGCAAGGGTTCGATAAACATTAATGCAGCAGCCGCTGACGGCGAAACTGCTCTCATGCAAGCATGTCGTACGGGCAAAATGCCCCTCGCTCGCTGGATGCTTGCAAAGAACGCGAACATTAATGCTGTCAACGATTCTGGACAAGATGCCATGAAATGTGCCATCTGGCATGGCCGACTGGACATCGCGGCAGAACTCCTCAAACACAATCCTGAGGGTTTTCAACTTATCCCGGCTGCTACCGATGATCCCGTTAACACTTTTGGACCATTCACGTATCTTACTCTGGCTGCGCACAGTGGAAGAACAGAAATAGTCGAGCTATTGATGGCAAACGGACTGGATGTGAACCAGGCCGATGGTTGGAAAATGTCGCCTGTCCGTTACGCGATCGACAGATTCAAAATAGTCAGTGACACGAGACTATTTCGACAGCTAATCGAAAAAGGAGCCAAGCTGGGGGATGTTGAGCACGGAGAAAGTCTCTTGCACCGTGCTATCGACGCACCTCTGGATTACCTGAAAGTTCTCTTGGAATTCCGAAGAGATATCGACATTGATGTTCTCGATTTCTCTAAGGCCCCGGCATTCCACTATGCCTCATCTTGCTCGCGAATGGATCATATGAAGACACTCATCAGAGCAGGAGCCGATATCAACATCGCAAATGGTCAAGGATATACAGCATTGCATGATGCTGCGTACAGGAACGACCTTGACGTCACTTCGCTTATTCTTGCCCAACCAGAAGTAAAAGTCAACATCGCGGCGCCGAATTACGGTACTGCGCTTCATATGGCTTGCAAGAGGCTGAACGTTGAGATCATACGTAGTCTCATATCTCACGGGGCAAACACCAATGCTATTGCTTTCAGCTACGCCAATGGCACGCCGCTGATGTCGACTATATTATCGAATGAGGATGCAGTCCGCAATCGGGACTCCCAAAAGATGGACATGGTAGTCCGCATGCTCGTCTCTCACAAAGCCGATATCCAACAGACTATGTGCGGCTCTGCGTTTACATTTGAAACAGCATTTCAGGGTGCCTGTTTCAACGCTGGTGTTGCTACCATCAATTTTCTTCTCGATGAAGGAGCTTCTGTCCAGCACTCCGATTCCTTAGGGCGATTGCCTCTTCACTTTGCAGCCGCAAACGGCATTGAGAACTTTCTAGCCGTCATGCTGACCTATAGGGGCGACATGATGGCCACGGATAAGGAGGGGAAGACTTGCTTGCACTGGGCAGCACAATTTGGAAATCTGCAGACAGTCAAGTTCATCATAGATCGCCTCCATGGTGCAAATGTAGACTGCGAAGATAGCGATGGATGGACCCCACTCAGCTGGGCAGCGCGCGCGACGAAGCCTGCAGACTTTGGCAGGATGAGATCAGAAAAGCCAGACTTTTTGAACGTCATTCGCACGCTTCTCCAACATGGCGCGAGCCCCGAGACAATATGCAACCTCTCCGACGACGAAGGCACTGGCACTATCCAGAAGACACCGCTGGATTTGGCCCGGCTGTGTGGGTCGGGTGTCGAGATAACTGACGCATTGAGAGCCAAGACTTTCAGGGCAGGCAGCGAAACGGCATCGTTGAGCCGCCAATACGTTCTACAGAAACACACTTGCCATGCGTGTTTAGTGGTAATGTAGTCCAAAATCGCTTCTTTCTGCTGCGTATCTAACGAGCCTCTAGACCATCAAAGGCCCATTATTTGGGTGCAAAACCTGTAACACCCTCGCTTTTTGCAACAAATGTGTCCAACACTTTGAGACATATCATTCAAGTGAAAAGAAGAAGGATGGAAAGTTGCATGTTGTTGAGAAGGGTAATGTCGACATATATCAGAACGCAACGCTCGACGTTGATCTGAATGCGGACCATGCGGCGAAGACATCAACTCAAGAAGAAGTGAAGGAATTATCAGAGAACGGGGGAATAAGTGAAGAATATGATTCAAGCATTGATCTGAATTTCGACTTGGATGAATTGGGTGAAGGTCTTTCATGAGCGCCCTGCCTCGGACAGTTAGCTAGATTCAGTCCTGGTAGAATTCAAGATCAACTATGAATACTTACGGATCTTCATTCTGTTCAAAAATATTGATGTGGTGAATTACATCATCTCGGGACATGGTTTCCGATCAGCTTACTCACGGGAACATACATGTGAGCATAGCAGTAGTCTTCGTTATGTTGTGCATGATAAGCAAGATTTGTCCCGTTGATTTACCTAGTCCTTTGCCACGAATTGAGTATGCAGGACGTAAAGGAACCTAGAGACGTGCCTCCGGTGGAACCGAAACACATCCTCAAAGGCTCGAGTAAAAGTCTTCTCATATACGATGGATGTTTTTTTGATTTTGGTTAAAACTCGCTGCAAGGAAACTTTACGCTATCGTAGGCTATCAGCTGGAGTGGAGACAAGGTTTGTAATGTGGAAACACCCATGACTTAGAAGAGAAGGCCGGCAAGTGGAAACTGTCAAATATGAAATCTACGGCTAGCTTCCACAAAAGATGTTGCGGAGTTTTTGAGGCCCAGTGCTCACAAGAGTATTGAAATTGTTTCTGCTTTGAGCCCGCAACAAAGCTGCGAAGATTTTTCAGTGGATGTCCAAAAAAGCTCACGCGTGGGACTGCATGTACGACACTAATAAGCTGCTGCTGCTGCTGGGGCCGCAAGTCTTGGGGAGCCACACACTACGAGCTCCTTTCCTGAAGAGTCACAGTCATTAGCTCCTCTAGTTTCATGGGAAACGCTACAAGGGGATCACAAGCGCTGAAAGCCGGGCAAACGAGCGCCAACTCGTGCTTGTCGTCCAAGACCTAATCGACGAATGAGTGCATGCTTCCACACTAGTGACCAATGATGGTAGCCTGAAAGACAAGCTTGGCAGCTCTGGAAGGCTCGAATGCCCAAGATTTCTCAAAACCCGCTGCAAACGCAACTCGTCGACGCACGGTAGTGGGTGGCCTCGGTTACAACTTCCCCACTTCACTGACTCTCCTGGGAGGCTCCATCTTCATCTTATCAGATCCGCTCCCGCATGGCGCCAAGCAAAAGGCAAAATTTTATCTGATCCGTTGCCAACCGCCTCTGCCAAGTCGGCGCGATGCGATGAGGAAGAGGGTCCCAGGAAACCCCATGACGGAAGCTTGTTGGTCAGACTGGTGATCTACACGCCCGCGCGGGCTACCCTTCGGCGCGGAATTCCTGCAGTCTATGGTAATACGACATTGGGTGTCCACCATTCACTGACGAGCTCCCCTTTTCGGAAATCTTGGACGATTCTCACGGCGAAGGGTTCGCCCGACTAGCCAACAGAACAGCGTTGCCAAGTCGTGTCTAGTGGGCCAGTCTCGTGCAAAGTCGGAACTGACACAAGTTTGTTGGTGACAACAAGACCGCCCAGCCCTGGCTAGATGAAGTCGTTGAACTTTTTCTTTACTGTGCCGCTGATTTATCCCTGTGGCTCGTCCGATGCCGGCTAGATGGACCTGGTCAGTCCAGAACCTCGCGCGGTCTTTCTCGTTTGGTTCACATATTCCGTGACATATTGGCGTGGTTGAGGAACGTTACGTAAAACATGCATGAACCTTCGTATAAGCTTCTTTTTGGACGAAAATTGGGCCGTAGCCTTACCTTGTGGATGCTGACATATAGATAGTGCTCCTTCGTCCATGCTTTCATGGGTTCTGTCCTATGGATCACCGTTCATCCTAAGCTCCCAAGCTGAGACCATTCTCTTGGCGCCAACCACAGCTGCCCATCACCATGAGCGCGCCCGTAGTCCAGTCAGCTCCGGCTGAGAATCACAGCCAAAGCCAGAGTATTGACGAGAAGAGTCCTGGCAAGACAACAACCGAGATCAGTGCCGACAACTCTGACGCTGAAGATGAGAACGCGGAACCCCAAAATGGTGTCAAGAAGATTCAGGCCATTACTTCCGCATGGTCGTGGAGAGCGCTGATTCTCACTTATGTCTTGTGGGTTTCCTCAACCTCCCTTACCAATGCAATGGACACCACTGACACGATGACATAATTGTAGCATTTGGATCACCTCCTACACACATTCCATGCAACAGCAGATGAACAGCAATCTTGCCCCTTATGTAACATCGTCATTCCAGCGCCATGGCCTCACTGCCACCACCGGTATCGTCGCCTCAATCGCTGGAGGTGTTTCTCAACTACCATTCGCAAAGATCCTCAACGTCTTCGGTCGTATGGAGGCATACATTCTTGCCCATGCTCTTTGCTGCTTCGGTCTCATTCTGATGGCAGTCTGCCGCAACGTAGAGACATATGCTGCTGCACAGGTAAGGCGTCATTCCCTTATCCCAACTAACTTTAGGACTAACCAAACCTCGTCAAGGTCTTTTGGACTGTTGGAAGTGGCGGTATTGGCTACATCCACACTGTCATCATCTCTGACACGACTTCCATTCGCAACCGTATGATTATCTACACCCTCAACTCGACGGCCTACATTGCGAACGCGTTCGCCGGTCCCGTCGTTGCTCAGCTGTTTATCGAGAAGAGCAGCTTTCGTTGGGCGTTCGGAGCCTTCGCCATCATCTTTCCCGCCTTCGGAATGCTCATCACCGGCATGCTTTGGTGGAATCTGCGCAAGGCCTACAAGATTGGCAAAGGTCCTGAGTTGACAAAGAGCGGCCGCAGCATTCAGGAGTCGTTGGTGTTCTACTTCAAGGAGTTTGACGGTTAGTACCCATCATTCATGTAATGTCATTGATGCTAACTGGAGACTACATGTAGTCGTGGGCATGCTGCTGATCATGTTTGGCTTCTCTCTTTTCCTTCTGCCTTTCAGTTTGGTTCGGTATGCCGCCAAGGGATGGGTCTCTGGCCACATTATTGCCATGATCATCCTCGGAGTCTTTTGCCTAGTTCTCTTCGGGCTTTGGGAGAGAATGTACGCCGATACACCCTTGGTTCCGTGGAAGAACCTCAAGGACCGGACTATCCTGGGCTCTGCCGCCACTGCTGGTGTCATTGCCCTGAGTTTCGGCTCGTGGGACTCTTACTTCTCATCTTATCTCCAGGTTGTCCACCACCAGAGTATCAGCCAGGCGGGTTTCATTGGCAACATCTACACCATTGCTTCTTGCACGTGGGGACCCATTGTTGGACTGTAAGTTGTTTCACAACTCCTACCAAAGAGCACATCCCTAACGACTACCAGCCTCATCCGCCAGACCCACCACTACAAGTGGATTGCCATGGCCGCCATTCCTGTTGCCTGCCTCTCAACCGGTCTTCTTATTCACTTCCGCACACCCGATACCTACATCGGGTACGTGATTATGTGCCAGATCCTGAAGGCTGTCTCCTCTGGAACTATCATCATCTGCGAACAACTGGCGGTCATGTCTGTGGTCAAGCACAATGAGGTTTCCGTAATGCTGGCTTTGATTGGACTCGCGACTTCAGTGGGTCGCTCTATTGGTCGTGCTATTTCTGGCGCCATCTGGACCAATGAATTCTTGGACAAGCTCATCAAGTTCTTGCCTGATGATGCCAAGAGCGACGCTGTTACAATCTACGGAGATATCAAAGTTCAGCTTTCATATGCTTGGGGAAGCCCGATTAGGGCTGGCATTATCCAGGCTTATGGGGCGGTTCAGAGACACATGGTTATCTGCGGTGCGGCATTCATGCCGTTGGCGCTGGCTTGTGTGTTTTTGTGGAAGAATGTCAACGTATCCAAGGTGCACCAGACGAAGGGCCAAGTTTTCTAGGGGGTTTAAGACGCCATCATCTAACGACGGGCTACAACTTGTTGAATCAGAAATCCCTTATCATGAAGTATCTCAAAACTCTATCGCCGTTGCTTGAAAGAATGCCACTTGCACTCCAGAAACTCCTAGTCAGCTCCTCCGTCTCAATTGGAGGAAAGGAGGCAATACTGAGAAGTCTATCATCCGTGGAGGGTTTTGATGTCCTTGTGATGTCTGAGAATGATTTTCCTTTGAAGAAACGACTGAGCGAGCGTTTTTCTGCGAGCAGTTTCAACAACGCTACCTCGTTCTTGGGTTTGTGAATCGTAACAAGCTGACTTAACCCAATGTGATGACTGGAGCTGATGTCGGATTCGTTATACCTCCAGCTATTGCGCGATTCTTCCATCCTGAGATCAGCAATAACTCTTATCGATGGATCAGCTCCAGCTTGAAGAGCTAATTCCATGACCTCGTATAGCTCCTGCAACCTTGACTTCGCATCCGTTTGCGTTTGATGCACCATTATAAGATGTGGGTCTGCGATGCGAGCCGCAAACCTGACTAAATAGGCTTCCCAGATAGAAACTTTGTATCGTCTTTTGTTATCTGAAAGACTGACACACATCATGAAATCACCTGGACGAAGACCTTTCTTGTGTAGCAACCGCACAAGACTAGAGTTCCCTGAGACATATGCCGATAGTAAAATACTCGTGTCGGGGGCGTCAATTGTTGAAACCGGATTCGGATTCGATGAGGCTATGCGCCAGCGGACATATTTTTCTTCGCCATACACTGTCGCCATATGTAAAAATGACATTTGAACCAATGTATCCAATCGCATCGATTCAAACCATCGAGTCTTCTGATATATCGCAGATGCTGTCCATATCGGTATCAACGGACCACTGGCATTAGACGGAATGGGCAAAAGAGTCTCGTTCTTAGCCACCTCGCCGCAGCCACTCTTCTCTATGTCTTCAATGTATTTCATAGGCACCTGATGGTCGTATTGCAACCTGAACCTTGACAATGTGCCAATGATATTGTTATAGAGGTTTATGGTATCGTAGCCGGAGTCTGATGTCTGAAGGTTTGTCTGTGGGAAGAATTTCACCTCGGCAGTTTTAAGCCGGCAGAATACTTCTGCTTGGACTTGAATCGATTCAAGAGGCCTGCGATCCAGTTTTGGCAGCCATTCGGTCTTGAGGAAGTCTTTGACACTCCGATGGTAAAGGCTGATTCGAGACGCAAAGAAAGGGGTGTGAAAGTCCCTGGGCTTGTCAACTTCCAGTAACCCTCGTGTCAGCAGATGAAGTTGTTTATGTGCAAGAGAGACTCTTCTGTTTACTTCGTTTTCATCGTAAGGAAGTTTGGGTACGTCGAGCGGGAAATTGGAAGCAGTCTGAAACCAGTTGAGCTCAGGGAGCCACGTAAGGGCGAGAGCATTAATACCCATAAATTCGGACCACCATTGAACGGCCAGATCGAAAATGAAATTCGATCGCTGTCTGAGAGATTCAGAATCGTGGACACTGCTCAGAATCTTCCGGAAGAGGCCATTGAGGTCCGCGGGAGACTCATTTAGTAGTTGGACAAGATGGGTTTCGTCTTCGTAATCTAAGGCAGCATTGAGCAAGGACCTCACGACGAGGCCTGCCCAGAGAAAAACTCCTTCTGCTTTGTCTGCAATTGCCTCCACCTGTTCGATGCAGACGGATCGGACGCCATCGAATGCTGTATCTTTCAAGTTATCCTCAAATTGAGAGATGGCGAAGGTCGTAATATCTGCCCGAGTGAGACGGTCCAGTTTCGCGAAAAGGTCGTCTGATTGGAAGATATCTAAGAACGTCGTGTAGGGCCTTCCCGAGCAGACAATTTTGACATTGTCAGCACGCGACCATGAAAATAGCTTGCTGGCAAGGTCCTTCTGGTCTAAAGTGTCCCCTTCGTATTCGTCGAGACCGTCGATAAATAAGCAGAAGGCATGAGTCGAAAACGCTCCGATTCGAACTAATCGACCAAAGGCTTGCATGAGACTCGAGCGTCTCTTTTTGTTCGACTCGTTCGAATTGGTGTCAGCAAACGGAGGGAAGATTTCCTCGATAAGCTCAGGGCTCTGTCGCAAGGTGTGAAAGAGGATGGTTCGATAAAAGCCTTCCAATGATTTTTGCAGGGCAGTGCCGGAATTCCAAAAGAACATGTTAACTTGAATGAGTTTTCTTCCGTTTGCCCAATTCGCCAATCCTTTGGATACCTGTTGATGATTTGCCAGAAACTTCATGAGTGTTGATTTTCCAGAGCCTGCCTTCCCTGTGATGAAGAAAGACCCACCTCCGACCGCAGTCAGGAAAGACAAAAGGTTCTCCGAGGTTGTACGTCTTCGCCAATGTTCTTCTTCGAGCTTCCTTCGACGCTCTTGAAGCGTGTGATGGTCCACGTTGCTAGTTTTGATATCGGTCTGCTCAGCTGTAGCTTTGCCCCGAGCCAGAGTCTGTTTCGCCGCTAGCAGCCCCATGACTTCGTGATTCGCCATCCGAAGAACTATCCTCCTGGACAAATTCGACGTTTGAAGCATCTGGCTTTTGGACCATCCAGGCAAAGGTCTCAGCCGATGCGTCTCGCACAGTATCCTCTCTACGAAACATATCATCGAAGTACAAGAAGCTGAGGACGCTGTTTTCGTTTTGTATAACATCAAACACCGGCTTCAGCTCGCTCAAGAGGTTGGCAAGATCTGCAAGGCCGCCCGATGCATTTGGTATTTGCGTTTTAGGCCGGTATGCCTCGCCTTCCCCGGTTATATCGAGTGCTCTTGACTCCCTTCCTGTTTTACGAAACTTTAGGATGTTGGGGATTTTATCAGACTCTTTTGTCGGTGAGGGGTGGCGTCCGGCCTCGTATCGGTTTGCTGGCCTCTCAAAGCTTCTATGATCTCTTCCATTTTGGCGTGCATCTTTTCCAATTCCGACGAATGCTTGTTCTCCAATCGGTTGCTTTCTTTTCGAATCGCCTCGAGCTGCGCGCGAATCGGTGCTTGACTTTGACTGAAGCCGTTGTTAGCTGCTGCATACTCCTCGCCAGAGTCAGCTAGAGAACACCACATACCAGAAAAGAAGGCTGAGACGAAGCAGAATCTGCTGCCTGTATTGATCTAGACGATGCTCGATCGATATGATGTCCTTTTGCTTGCGAGCATTCGCAAAGGCAGCCGCAAAGCTTTTGAAGAGAGTCTTGTCTCTGACTCGAAGCTTGTGCAAAAGCTCAAGTAAGTCGCGTGATAAGCTTCGACACTGAAGCGCCAGCCTCTGAAGTTCTGCATCATTCTCCCCTGACTGAGTGAGGCTCAAATAGCCAGAAGCTTTCTCCAGATCCAAAACAACGTCGGTGATGTGGTTGTTCTCCGACGTCGAACCAGAAGCGGACCTGTAGAGCTCATGGGCGCCTTTGGCGATTTTATAGGAAACGTCGATGAATGTCAGAATACTAGAGGCAAGACCAGCGGCCTCCATTGTGCTGTCGGTTTCACAATGGACTAGCCGTCATCTGTCGACTCTGATGCGGGAGAGAAGATGTTTTCGAGTAAGTTGGGCGGGGTTGAGAAGCATTATCTGATCAGGCTGCGCAGACTGGGCAGCATGCGGCGTAGTCTGAACCAGCACCTGGATATGTGGACAACGATTGGCCTCCATGCAATGCCCAACTTCATTGGAGGGTCCGCGACGTCAGCAACCACGTCGAACTTGGTTTTCGCGGTCGTATTTCGACGAATTAGAAGAACGCTTCCTCTCACGTGACAGACATAGCTGGGGAGTAATTAGTGGTAATCCAATTGATCCAGTGACAGCTGTGTACCTGAATAATCCAGACAGACCAGACACTTAGAAAAACAAATCCGCGGCGATGGGGGCTGACTCAACCACGACATTCGTCAACGTTATCACTCACAAATGCTGTTATGCAACAACACAGCCAAATAAAGTGTACGCAATGCACACATTCTGTCTGCCTCGCCGTGGAACCTGGATTACGCGACCGACCTTAGAAATCCATTCCACAGGAGGTGGCACGGCGCTGTTCCACGTCAAGAAAATAACGAAGTTGAATTGAATGGGATGAGTGGCAAGGATGTACCGTTAGCACATAAAAGACTTTCAAGTTTCCCGCTTCTAAGTCGTTCAGACACTTTTACTTCTTATTGTATGCGCGAAACTTGAAAAATGGCCGAAAATCTAGTAGCAGCATGGAGAGTTCGAAAGAATATCCAAGGAGGTTTGACGGAGGAAGGCATCGACCTGAATCTCTCACTAGAAAAGGTTCACAAGCCGATCCCAGGGGAAGGTCAAGTGCTCGTCCAGATCCATGCCGCAACCCTCAATTATCGGGATCTACTCATCTTGACATCTGACCCCCGCTATGCAAGCGGAAGCCCCGTGGACGGTCTTGTACCCCTGAGCGACGGCTCCGGTGTCGTGGTCGAGGTCAACTCCAAATCATCGCGATGGAGGCCCGGTGACAAGGTCATCAACGCGACCAACTCCACTTGGAAAGCCGGTCAGACTGCTGCGACTTTCAACAACAAAGTTGGTGGAGGATCGGGTGACATGGACGGGGTGCTGCAGCAGTATTCTGTGTTCGATGAAGACGCACTCGTGCCGATGCCATCGAATCTCAATTTTGAGGAGGCCGCATCCCTGAGTGGACCGTACGTTACCGCTTGGAACACCCTCTTTGGGGGTCCTCAGCATCTGAAAAAGGGAGACGTTGTGGTGATTCAGGGCACCGGCGGTGTTAGCATCGCAGTGCTGCAGGTGAGTTGTGCTCGGGTCCCTTGCATCTGGTGGGGAGAGATACTGACAGGTTCGAGATGCTGCTGCAGTCGGGGCGGAGACCATCGCCTTCTCAACATCAGAGGACAAACTTGACCTCCTTCGCGGACTTGGGGCGACTCATGTCTTCAATTACAAAAACAACCCCAACTGGAGCAAAGACGTCCTCAAAGTCACGGAGGGACGAGGGGCAGACCATGTCGTTGACGTCGTGGGAGCCGCGACCATCGCCGAATCTCTTCGTGCGCTTCGTCAAGATGGACTAGTCTCGGCCATCGGGTTCCTGTCCGGCTCCGAAAAACATGATCTGATACCCGACCTTGTTTTTGGCGCGAAGACAAGTAGGTTTAGAGTAATCCTTAGCGCAACACCGACTGACTTAGCTCGCAGTCCGAGGCCTAATGTTTGGGAGTTTGGGTATGTTCCAGGAGATGAGTGCATTCGTGGAGAAGAACAAAATCAAGCCGCCAGTCGCTGAGGCGTTTGATTGGAAAGATGCGAAGAAGGCCTACAAAGCCTTGTTCAGACAGGGCTTTGTAGGGAAGATTGCGATCAAGGTCGCACAAGACTGAACGATGGAGAACCCTGCTTGGGTACCTAGTGGCCAAGACAATGTTGGAGAACATGAGCTTCGATTTCTCAACATATATTTGCTTCAATTCAATTGCCTGCATGTGTAATTTTAAGATAATTGTACTTCAGGTTCATCTGCACACGAGATGGCCTGACCCAGTGAGGGATGGCTCCAGGTTGATGCACCGCGTTGGACGGCATCGGTCGAACACGCTGTAGGTGCTTACATACAGGCGCCTTCAGCGATCTTGCGGGGACATGTAACTAAGACCACTGTGTTAGTGCCCCAAAGCGATCGCCATGCAAACGGGCGCGAAACACAAACAGTGACAGGCGAAGCACGAGTAGCCACGCGTTTTTCAGTCGCCGTGGGCGAGATAAGAATGTAAGCCATGTCAGCATGCGGCAGAAAGTTGCCGTGTTGAAAGGATTCCAGCCTCATGACGCACTAGATTTTCTACAGAGGTCTGAAGAGTGTGCATTGTGAAAGCTGTCCTGTTGCCTGATTAAATGTTCGCATTGGAATGAGCATTTTACCTTCTGTCCAGCCATCCATATCCTAGTATTCGTACACAGCTTCACAGAACAGTCATTGCTTGCACCGTACCATCATGGCACCCTTGAATATTCTCATCGTCGGCTGCAGTATCGCCGGCCCGACTCTAGCTACTTTTCTCCTCCTCACTGAGACACCAGCGTCCGAGAAGCCTCACATCACCATCTTGGAGAGAGCACCAGTATTCCGTCCTCAGGGTCAGAACATTGACGTTCGAGGTGCGGGTGTGACCATCATTCGCAAGCTCGGACTCGAAGCCGCGATCCGTGGAGCCACCACCGGCGAAGAAGGCGTGCATTTCGTCGATAAGAATGACCAAATATGGGCCTCTTTCGGGGCCGACAAGAGCGGCAGAACGCAAACTCCCACAAGCGATATCGAGATTCTGAGGGGCCGGATGGCCGATTTGTTGTACCAGAAGAGTCGACAGGTTAGCAAGGCGGTGCAAGATGAAGGCGGGGCCGGGATTGAGTACATCTTCGGAGACTACCTGGACCAGCTGGAACAAGACGGCAACAAAGTCCATGCGCACTTCACAAAGAGCAGTGAAACACGGACTTTCGACATTGTTGTTGGAGCTGACGGCCTCCAAAGCGGCACCCGAAAACTTGCTTGGGGACAAGAAGGTGATGAGGACAGGATGAAGAGGCTCGGCATGTACGGCGGCTTCTTCATCATGCCGCGCGGCCCCACAGATTCGGAATGGCGCCGGTGGTTCCATGCCGAAGGCCGCCGGGGAATCATGATCCGTCCGTCGGGTTTGAAAGACCGGACGACGGTCTTCATGGCCATTGTCAACGACCAAGATGAAAGACTTCGGGCAGCCGCAGAGAGAAAAGGCGGAAATACCGCAGCGCAGAAGGCAATCTTGAAAGAATATTTTGAGGGTCTGGGATGGGAGACTGATCGAATTATTGAGGAAATGATGGCGACTGATGATTTCTACTACGACACCATCAGCCAGATCAAGATGGACAGGTGGAGCAAGGGCAGAGTCGTTCTCCTGGGAGATGCAGGATACTGCGCGAGTCCGTTGTCAGGCATGGGAACGACCCTGGCACTGAACGGCGCCTACAACTTGGCGGGCGCTATCACACAATTCCCGAACGACTTGCAGGCCGCGTTTGATCAATATGAGAAGAGAATGCGTCCGACGGTTGACAAAGCGCAGCGTTTGGCTCCAGGCATGCCTCACCTGTTTCACCCAGAGACGGCCTGGGGAGTCTGGATGTTGAACGTCTTCGTATTCTGCCTTTCGTGGTCAGGGTTGATGGCGCTGATGGTAAAATGGGGGCCGCCGGCCAACGAGGTTCCCGTTGAGGAGTATGGCTTCAGATCTCTCCCAGAGGAGCACGTTCTATGAAACCGAGGGATCCCGTTGTCCGGTGACTGCAACTGGCTTATTGTGCTATAGAAGCTCCGCTCATAAACATACATCCAATTTTCTCAGACACTCTTAGGCATTCAGATTCGAATTTGATTGTAGCCCAGTTCGAATGATGCTAATGTTCGGGCAAACAGCATCCTTGCGGTCGAAGCCACGCATCACTAATAGATCAAGTTGCATGCCAGCGTCATTGATGTATCGGGGAAATTTTTCCAACACCTCAATTTCTACTATTGCTCGGATATATATCAGAGTCCGCGAAGGAGTTAGACAGAGCATTCGGTAGGAATTAGGCAGCATTCGGTAGTGCAAGAGGCTCTGTTTTGATCCGAGCTCTATTTTGTGAAGAACTGCATTGTGCAGATTTGTATAACTAGGGATATATAATAAGCCCCGATTACTCTAACTACCCCCTATATATCTATCTACCTCTATTAACTATAACTATATTATAGTAATTATATATATATTATTAAGTTTATTTAATAGAGTACTATATTTTAGTAATTATAAATATATAATTTTAAAATTATTAAATAGCTTATTTATTATAAATTCTATTTTAATTTTATTAAAATCTATCTATAGTTTATATTAATAATATTTAAACTTATTTAAGTAAGTAAGAAGAAAGTATTAGTATATAAAATACTTTATTAAGTTTTTTTCTAAGAGATCTTATTATATATATAAAAAACTATATATAAAATACATTTTATTTTAAGTAATTTTAAAGAAATTACTACTTTTAAAATAGTTAAAGATAGTATTAATATAGTAATATAATAGTATCTTAATATTAAAAGAGTAATTAGTTAAAGTAATATAAAGAGAGAGAAGTTTACTTTTTATAAAATAATTTACGTTCTCTTTATATACCCTTATAGGTAGCTATAGAGGTATTTCTATAAGCTATTCTAGTTCTTAAATATTTCCCTATAAGAGTTATATAGTAGTTAACAAAGTGCGCCTCCAGGTAGCAAACTACAAAGAAGAAAAGTTAGAAGGGAAGAAAGATTGATCCGAGCTCATTGTTGACATCCCGCACCGCGCACCGACATCGCGCACGTGGAAGCCGGCAAGCTTGGGGACTCTAAAAATGCTTCGAAAATAAAATAAAAATCCAAACCCACAGTTTCTGGCTGATATTTTGCGGCTTCCTCATCACTGAAAGATGCTAAAATGTCGCCCAATCACTACGAGAGTGTCTTCGGAACTGAACCGTTAGTTCCCCCCTGCATCAGGGAGGCTATGTCATCTGAATATAATTGAGAATGACGCGAATTACGACACGGGAAACTTCGGACGGATGAATAGCATTATGCTTTGTCTAAATTTGAAGTTGAAGCTGGTTCGGACGGCCGCTTCTGCTCGCGCCTACGTCTCGTCTCTTAGAGCCCGGGCCAACCACCCCACACGAGCTACCGGGAGACTAACAATCTCGGACGGTCTTGCGCGACCCAAGAGGACCATACGACAAGCTATTTGCAGGTGCATTCATGGATCGGTTTTCATGTGGTAGGCAGAAAGTAATCTTGTTGTCTGGGTGAGAGGTGCGATATGCAGTGCAAATCCAAGAATACCCGCGCCCGTTTTGAGACACACAGTCTGATGACAACATGAACCCGACATGCAGGATCACGGTCTAGACTTGAGTCCAGTCCAGACCGCCGTGCCCACAAGCTCTCAAATAATGCACTTGTGATGTTTATAAAGACCTCTTGTCTCGAGACCAGTCCAGATCTTTTCCCCATCAGCTCACCAGCAGTACTCCGACCAGGTTCTCAGGCTAAGATCACACTCGTTTATTTCTTGATAACTTCATTTAGCTTTCGCAACGCCTTCAGTATATACAATGCTGGCCAAGTGCTACACATCACTGGCCTTGTGTGCCGCGCTGCTCAGCGGCGGAGCCGACGCACAAGGGGCAAATTGGGGAGGGTTCAACACAATTCGTAACATCTGGACTGCTGGAGCGTCCATTGATTACATTGGTTCCGGCGCGCTGTAAGTTGAGAACTGAAACAAGAGCAAGCCCGCATACTGACGGAGATGCACTTCAGGAGCTACAGCACAACTGCCAACGGTCCCAACCACATCAACTACATCGTCAACGCACGAGGAGCCAACAACGTCAACCTCAACAAATTCGCTTTCCCAGGCGCCGTTACCGACAGTCGCTATGCCACGCCTACTTCGGTCCTAGGCTTCAACCCTATCATCAACTGGAACGACCAGATCACCAACATCGCCAATGTCTTCTCGGCTGCCCGACTGGCAGGCAATGCCTCATCCAGGGACTCACTGTTCATTTTCCTTGGTTCCAACACCGGAAACGATGTGCTCAACACATACAACACCACCAACCAGGCTCAACTCATCACCAACCTGATTGGCACGATTCGCACTAAGTTCGACCAGGTAAGTAATCCCATCGAGGTAACCTAGTCGCAGCACTGATCGCTAATGAAATTCGCAGATCTACAATGCTGGTGCCCGCAACTTCATTTTCCTCTCTGTCCTGCCTGCGGAGCTCATTCCCCTCATTCAGAGCCGCGGTGCAACTGACATTGCCAAGGTTGCCGACTTTGCCCGCAACTACCAGGCGGCCGTCGTGGCTCTGATCAACGAGCTCAACAACAACACCAAGTACCGTGGACAGATCACCATCTTTTCTCCGGACTTCACTCAGACTCTCCGTGACATCAAGAGCGGTGCATTGAGGACGGGACCGACAGCAGGATACTTGGACCGTTCCGGATATTGCGCTGATGTTGGGCCCATTGGCGAGTTTGTGTAAGTCTCCAAATTTTTCGATATGTCGATTGCATCTCAGGCAACGGCACCTAGTCTTCATGCTGGAAAATTTGTCATTGAAACAACGGCTAACGTTTTGTTCACGATGTCTAGCCCACCCAACCCCGACTACACTTCGCCCAACTGCCAGTATTCGGCGCGAAAGTACCTCTTCCACGACCAGATCCACTTCACCTCGCCAACCCACTGCGAGTATGCCCTCAACTCCCTGCGTGCCATGGGAGTTACCGCAACTCCTCAGCAGTTGTCTTGTCAATTCGCTTAGAGACGTTGGCAGGACCGAAGGACAGCCGATCGTGTACATAGAATGCAAACCATGTTGTTGATAGAAGAGTCTTCATGACTCACTGCCGAACACGAGACTTGAGTTTCGAGCAGTTTTACAGGCTAGAACGAATAAGAGATAAATTGCTAACTCGAATGAGTGTAAAAACGTGCGCAAAAATGTCGACGATTTTAGCGCTCGGACGAAAATCTCACAACTTATGTCAGAATATGCAACAAGACAAGGATCATTTGTGCAAGTAGGACGCCAAGAGCCCCATTAATTCCCCAATCTAGGTAATATATCCCGTACTGGAGCGCCGCGGGCAGAAACGGGTCGCGCGGCCTCCGAAACCCAGCGCGCAGAAGAAATAAAACTAAAATAACGACATATGGACAGATGCTTCCTAGAACGGTAGAGGACACAAACTGTGCTGCCTTCTCATATTTCGGGCCCCGACCTCTCCTCCTCCGAAGACAAAACACAGGTTGCTTCCAGTCTTGCGGATTCGAATCGGCTCCCACGGTACGCGACATTCATATTGACTGGCAATCCTCCGATTGGCGACCCCCACTGATCGAGTGTTATTATTACACGCCCCTGGGGAATCAAGACACGAAGTATTACAGCATGGACGACAGCCAACTGGACGCCAGTGGTCATGAAGATGCCCCAGATGATGGCCCCGAAGACGCGCCCGAGCCGACCTCAGCTAATCAACAAGTCACTATTCGCAGAGCAGTAGGTGTTTGCTGATCTGTTCCTGAAGATGAAGTGCTGATTTGGAGTCTAGTGCGACGCTTGTAGAGCAAGAAAGGTGAGTTAATATACAAACAGCTGATGTCTTGGACCAGCCCACATGCCCAGAACGACGATGTGCATCATTGCTTGGCATCACGTCAGACTTGACAGCACCATACGGTTACTCAAGGACGAATGCTCACCTTCTTTCATGCATAGATCCGCTGCAATAGAGAATCGCCTTGTTCTTATTGCACACATGCCAAGATCGAGTGTACCCATGCAGACAACAAGCCAAAAGAAAAAAGGACTAGAATCCTCATCACCCCACAATAGTAAGTCAATCCCGCCTGCAACCACGAACATCTCCCCTCGCACATAGCGAAATCTAATGTAAACTCGCCTCTCTGTGAATGTGTGACTATGAGACATAATGGTAACTTACGTGCTACAGTGAGAGGAAGATCGATCAGATTGACCGTCGACTTGAGACGGTCATCCGCCTCCTCCATGACATGAAGGTCAACCCCTCGACTGGCACTACCGGCAGTGATAGGTCAGGTGGAATCATGGGAACACCACCTACCGAGGGAATGTCAATGTTTTCTCAAGATGGGCCTCCTACATCAACAAATACGCCGTCTAGTCACGCTCTACAGGCGGACGAGGAGTCAAGCGCGGTTGTAGAAGGGGAATCCTCTCTGGCAGCCCACTCAGTGTTCGCCACGGAGTTCCTTCAAAAGGTGGTCAGCACCAAGTCACTGCAGGATTCAAGCCTCGACTTGGGGGAGACGCTGGAAGCGCTGTCTCAAATTGTCACAGCTCTCAAGCAGCAGCCAGTTGCTGGAGAGATGACCTATCCTCATGCCAAGCCGATACAAAGGCAACGCATTCAGGGTCTTGAGTTGCCTCCCATCCAGAAAGCTGTGAATACCATTCGGGTTGCAAAGAGTAAGTCTCCTTCCCGACGTAGCTCAACGAGGAATTGACTCATGCGAGGTGAAGGCCAACGACTCTCTGGCATGGCATGGATCTACGACTTCCTGCCAACCCGCCGATTTCCAGACCTTTGTCTTAATGTCTACTTTTCAGAAAACCACTCCGAATATGACTTCATCACTGTGAACGGTGGCCTCTACTCACTATTTACCGACTATGCTGCACAAATCTCACCGGAAGACAAGAAAGAGTACCAAGAGTACGCAAGAATGTGTAGGACGAATTTAGAGACCAGCTTATCGAACCTCCCACTTCACTTACCAGCATCTGCCGATGTCATCGTTGCTCTCCTGTTCGGAGTGAGTCAACTGATCTTCTTTCAAGCGCGATTGCTGACATTTATACCAGACTTTCCACGCTGTCGAGATCTCAAAACCATCCCTAGCTTGGACACTAGCATCAAAAGCCTCAGAGTTATGCCAGACTCTGGGCTATCACAGAGTGGAGTGCCTGAAAAACACCAAAGATGACGGCAAACCCCGGGTTCGCGGCATGCACTGGCACCAATTCCTCTTCTGGAACGTCTACTATATCGATAAGAGCCTTTCACTTCGCTTGGGTCGTGCATCAACAATTCCTGACTGGCACATCACCATGCCAGAGCCCTCGGTAGAGGACCCCTTAGAGGACCCTCTCCTACCGTACTACGTATTATGGATCCACACCGCCAAGTGCCAGGGAAAGATCTATGAGATGCTGTACAGTCCAGACTCAATGGCACAGCCATACCATGTCCGCCAGACTCGCGTGCATGAGCTCGTTTCCATGCTCCATGACGTGGAGACGCGGACGCAAGAGGCAAATGTGAGTTGCTCGACATACGACCGAAACTGGGTAGCACTGACTCTCATAGCAGGCCAAATGGGGCGACAGGGCGCGAGATATGGTAGAAGGGGCGTTTGTCGATTTCTGTCTTATATCAGACTCTGTGCTTCGTCTGTCAATGTTGACAATGGTCTACAGAGCTGCACCGCGTGTCGAAGGTTCTCCCACGACTTTCAGCCCAGAATGCATAAAGGCCGCCAGAGCAGCTCTTGAGAAACATCAAGAGTGTGTTTCAGTCATGCGAAAGTCTCATGATGTCTATTTTGCCACATACATCCACTGGTCAGATTCTCAACCCAAAGCACCATGGGTCACTGCTGACATCATCGCAGGACAATTATGTTCGCGCCATTCATACCCTTTATCGTGCTCTTCTGCCAAGTTATCGAGACGCAAGACCAACAAGACTTGGCTCGCTTACATAGCTTCATTCTCTTCCTCCAGGAAGCAAACACCCTCTCCGACGCGGCGCACAAGATGCATCGCCTCTTCCAAGTTCTCTATAGCGTCGCACTCCGGTTTGTAGAATTCCGCACGTCCACACCGCAGGCACAACAAACACAGGCGAGCGCTGAGATGGATGCTTACCTTGCTGCCCTTGGATTCCCTGCAAAAGGGGGCAACGGTGGAAATCAACAAGTTCAGCAACAACAGCAGCACCAACAACATCAACAGCATCAGATGGACTTTTCACAAAATGCGACTCAGGCATCTCAAATGGCGGGAGGCACTGTGATGTCGGGTATGGGAGGGGACACGATGGATGAGGGGCTGATGAAGCCTGGGAACCCATTGATGTGGATGACGAATGCGGCCCAGTTGGAGGACTTCCTGTACAGCAACCAGGCCATGATGGACCTGCTTCAGGAGCCCAATTTCGAATCGGCTCAACACTCTTGACTTGATCCAAACTCGGCAAAGTTAAATGGAGGTCCGGGCTTGTAAGTTGTGTCATAAAATCACCGAGAGCATAGACAGTGGGAGACATCGGGGGCCTCTGTATAGATACTTAATGACGTTCAACGACAAGATTCCATCTTCTCTAACATCCGTCTCATAAACAGAAGTCTGCGTCACACAACGGTCATCTCTTTCTCAGGCAGAGCCCGAGGCTTCCAGACACTTTCAAACCAGTAGTTCCTTTCTGAATGATCCGCACAAATGACTTCCAGTGATCCAACGCGTATGTACGCGCCCTCAGAGTTTTCGGGGTCTTTGGTCACCACCATGAAAAAGTCTCGTGTCCAAGTCAAAGTCGATTGGTTCTTGTCCGTCCTCATTCCCCGTATATACAGAAGTGCGGCTGGAAGAAAAGCACAGTGGGTGCATAACCCGGAGTTGTAATGCAGGCTGTTACTCGCTCTGTAGATGTAACTCTTTTCCAGTCTCTCGACTGTCGGATCGACCCACAAAGATGACCTTGCAGGACCAAATTCAGGGGGAGGCTCTCCAGTAGGGGGAATGCAATCCTGTTGCCATTCATGGTTGTCTTCACGAGCGTAGAGGAGGAACTTACCGTAGACGCGGCTTGTCCAACGTCTCTTGACGTCCCACCGTGAACAAGGCCTCTGAATGAAGACAGGCATGCGGCACGCTTTTACCTCAAGGCGACCATACAACACTGAGCCAGTATGATCAGGGCCTCGCGGCTGGCAAGTGACTTTTGCTGTCTTCGCGACTCCGGTGGTCTTGTATTCGAGAACTTCGGCCCCGTTGAATATGGGGTATTCGACTTTACAGCCACTTCCCGTCGAAGCCCACGACCAAGATGGCGCAATCCACTTCCGACCCAAGATCGTTTCGCGTTGTTCCCGCCAATTGGCCACGGTAGACACATGCCACATCAAATCTTGCTCTAGATTGTTTGCCCAGAGACCTGCGAGAAAGGTGTCCTTGGTGATTTCGGCCATCTCGCGGGCCAGACCAGAGAGTGCAGGCAGCATGTCCGAGATCTTGGTGAGATTAAGACAGGTATACTCGCCTACTACCCGATGCCATCTTTCATAAGGCTCAATCTTTCCGTTTTCTGTGTGGAGGGCTGATGATGATGTGGTTGTGCGGTTGTTCAATAATGCCACATACTTCGACCTCGAACGTAGTGGGGTGTACGTTCCAGAAAGACCAACGACGTTGTCCCAATCATAGTGCTGTTTACCACCGCATTCGCATGTGTACCCTTTCCCGCAGTCGAATGCAAGCTCTCCGTAGTTGCAGTGAATGACCCGCCGAGAGAGAAGCCGCTCTTGGAGGCACCAGGCTCTGTTGAAAAGCGGGAAGTATCGTTGAAGTTTATCGTGTTGTGCTAAGTTCCGAGTTGCGCCTGTAGCTAGCGCGATGGTAAATTCGTCCCCGGTTCGGTTCGTGATCCTAAAGCATACTGGCGGGGAAGTCTTGGAATAGCATCCTCCCTTTGAGTCATGAGACCAGCTGACTGCGATGGTTGCATATGAATTGCGATAGATGTCGACCATTTGTGCGGCTTCCCTCTCCCAGTCCGCAGAATTGTCTTGGACTATACACAGAGAGTCAATCCATAAGTGTTGGACTCCCAACTTTCGCGTAATCTCTATTGCTTGCTGGAAGCTCGGAGGAAGTAAAGACCAAGGAATGAAACTGAGCCTCTCTTGTAGACTTGCATTTTCCGTTTTAGACTTGATCGGAGTTTTGCCCCAACAGTGACTAAGGCACATATAAGTACCTGTTTTCCCTCCAGTTTCCGCAAGTCGTACACCATCTATTCCTTTGTGTGATATGCTAGTCACATCGATGAGACGAGTGGGAAGTTGCAGTTGGGTCCCTCTGCCGCAATCCTTGTGGTTTGCTTCGCAGTCTCCAATCCAGGTTCGGGCACGTTGGAAACTCAAAGAAGAGATGATGTATCTCCGACAACTCCATTAGTCATGTCCATCCGTCGAAAGGTATTGTACGAGTTTGAAAGGTTGAGAATTCTGACGCATGTCTCCTGTCCGTCCGGCGCCGTGACTTTCAGCGTGCCCTTGTGGCCCACGATCCATCTGATTGTTGTAGAAGAACGAAGAGATATTAAATGCTGGGCCTCAGCTTCATCAACCATCACTCTGACAGCTTCGCACGCCCCACATCCGCTGATGGCAGATTCTGCCAACTCGTGGTACTGAAATGCCTTCCCTTGAGCAACGCGGTGCTTGCCTCGTCTGATGATCTCTTCGTGGGATGCTCGTGAGCTTTTGATGGCTTCTGCTGAGAGCTTTTGGCGAGAAGCGTACGCTGCGCAGTCCAGCAGACAGCCTTCTGTGCCGAGCACGACGAAGAAATCGAACGTTTTCTGCCCCGTGGGATTCGGTACGCGGCTACGGAGGGCCTCCTCAAGAGAGACAGAGCGGATCGAACACTTCATGGCGACTTGACCATGAATCGTGCGTTATTTCAGGAAGCAAAGCTATGTTATCAGATTTGGAGTCTTTTGAGGGAAATTTCATGGTCAGCGTTTAGGCAGCCAGGCTGCCAAGGTGCCGCCTTTTGTGACACACTCACACATGCATCTGGGAATTTTCTGCCAATCATATTTCAACCCTGCAAATTCTAGGCGCTATCCATGCAATTCTGATGCAGGGGCTTCGGTCAATCTTTCATAGACGATCGCTAAAATGCGGGAAGAGTCCTGCAGAATAATGCTTCGCTAAGATAGTTAAGTGGGTATATTATGACTACCTTATCTTCTTGATCATTTCCTGTATCACAGCTCTTGTATTCACTTCGGCATTGCCCCTATCGTCGTCTATGGGCACTATTCGCCCCCAGAGCTAGACTCGTATCTGCTACCCCGATTTTAATACTACCTTAGGAAATCACCTTATGTGACGACCAGCAACCCAAGCTCAAAAATATCATCTCAAACCAGGAGTAAACGTGTGACCATCTCTTGCGTTCGTTTTTATATAATCTGGTGCCTACAAAAGAGCCCACTCCCGTTTACGAAGCAATGGCCGAAGTGGTACGTTGTTGCTAGGGTGTGCCCTCTTACCGGATAAGCTATGAAACTTCCTCAACATTAAAGAGCCAAGAATTCTGTACCCCAACCACAAGTTCACGCAGCCTCCCACCTCATGGAGGACACAATGCCTCCGTCCACCAAGATATCAGTACCAGTGATGAAGCAGGACGCAGGGTTGACAAGAAACGCTACCGCGTTCACAATGTCTGCCGGCGTCACAGTCCTTCTAGCAGGAGATATCCTTACTAGATTACCAACGGATCCGTCCACCCCGCTCTGATCAGTCCGAGCAGGAATCACTCCAGGGCTCACAGAATTGATCCTAGCCCCCCTTGAACCCCATGCCGCCGCAGAAGCCTGCACCCGAACCAGCTTTCCACGCATAGATAGGCCGTATGCTGCAGCCGCACCTTGAGGGCCCGGTTCGTTAATGTTGAAGTCGGGATGCGCCAGTAGCTGTTCCCGTGATGCCGTGGCGAGGTGATGTTCGAACGCCGGATCTAGAGGGGGACAGAGGTGGCCCGCCATTCCGGAGATGCAGACGAAGTTGGAACCAGCCTGAACGATAGGAAGGAAGGCATCTATGACGTTGATGGTTCCGAGTAGGTCGATTTCGTAGACGGTGCGGGCGCAGTCGGCTGCTGGACCCACGCCGGCAGCGAGGATAATTGTCTCGACAGGGCCTATGACAAAGGCCTTTTCCGCAAGATCATTGACCGAGTCGAAGCTTGCAATATCCACGAGTCCTGTGTGAACGAAGTAGCCTTCGTTGAGTAAGGCTGCTGCAGCGATGGATAGCCTATCGGCCGAGACATCCGCGAGGAGGACCTGTCGGCCGATGCCCAGACGACGGGCGCAGGGGAGGCCCTTGCCGCCGCACCCAATTACCACGACCACATTTGAGGACTGCATCGTGCTTTTCTTGCAAAAGATAAAGTATGCTTGATGTTGTATGCAATTAGGAAGACGACGCGTTTCGGATGGCCATGAGCAAAGATTTCGATGTCGCTCAAGCTATGGAGTCATGCCCGACTTCGCTCTCGCTCTCGCTATCGGTACTGCGCACCGCTAAATCTTTAGTTTCTCTTCGACGCTGAATTTCTTTTAATTCGGAGTTTGCATCATCTGGATATGCGCGGGCTTTCGTTGCCATAGGAGACTTTTCCTGGAGTTATTACCGACGGCGACGAGGACGACAGCAAATACGATGAGAGAGACGTTAAAGAAAAACAGCCCATTGATGTAAATGTCAATACTCTTGCGATCTTCATCGAAGCTATGCTGGCCATCATAAGTAGCATTACGATGCTTAGTTGACATCTCTCAGAGATACCTGATATTATAACTAAAGAAAATTGGCAAAGCCAGACAAAAGAGTAGCAATAATAGAAGATCCTGGTGGCTAAGTGCGGTGCCTCGCCGGTTCAGCTAGAAGTATTTGCCCGGATTGCGAAATTCGAGGTGCAGGATGCTTAACCACGTAAGAAATAGTCACGTCAATTAACAGTACGCATCGAATACTAACTTAAAGTCTGCTGCTGATTATTTAGGAGATGGAAGGAGTGCTATGGACTCGATATAACAATACTTTAAAGAACGCTGAAGAGGCTAAAGGTCCGAAGACTTCTCCCCTTCTTGTGTTAAGGCTGTGTGAGCAACAACCGCAACGACAGGTGACCAGTCCGATAGAACATCCTTTCCACGCATTAGGCCGTTGTTGGTGCGAACTTGGTACTGGTATTCAACTCCATCCTCAACACCCATCGTGTCATGTCGATTCGTGTCTTTACGCCAAACTTCCCAATCCGCAGTCTTGTCGGAGCGGCATCTCACGTCATAACCCAGAGCACCGTAGACGCAGTCCCATGTAACAGTGATTCCCCGCCGCTGAGCCACCGCAGTGACGTTCGTAGGAAGAGGAGTTGGTCTCTCTGGGATCTTCTGCGGTATGACAAGTTCCTTGGTGCCGATGCCGAACTCAGAGACCAAGGTTTGAGAGAATGCTCTGGCAATTTGAAACTCGCCAAGGGCGTTGGGATGTAATCCGTCGTAACTACCATCAAAGCAGTCGTAAATCTCGCGTATCCTCACCAGTCGAACAGGGGAATCTCGATGATCCCACTCGCGGATCGATGGCTCTAGGTACTTGTTGTACGTATCTACCATCTTTGCCAAGTGCTTCGTGCCTTCCATAGGAGTTCGCTGAGGGACACTCGCGATGGCAAACTTCAGACGCGGATTGGCAGAACGGGCATTGTCGAGCAGCTCCTTCATGATCTTGATAGTGTCTTCCGGTCCTCTTACGCCCCATCCCATGTCGTTGAAGCCAAGCATGACAAGGAGCAAGCCCGGGTGGTACGTGGCCACCTGCTGGCGAATTGCTTCCGCGCATTGCCCAGTTTGCTGTCCCCAAACAGAGAAATGTTGAGATTCAAATGACACTCCGTCTGCGTAACCACCGTTGTCGACGAACTTGCAAACGTCCGGTGATTCCTCATTTGACTGCTCTCTCGCCAATAGAGATGGGCTCGAACTCTGTGGTTCCGAGGGTTTGAAGGTGTTGTTGCACGGACCGACGAACTCAAAGTTGAGATTCTCCTCATTGAGCCATTCCCAAAGCCTGTACCGCCAGGTGAAGTCTCCCTCGCTGCCGTGAGACATTGAATCCCCGACGACCATGATCTTGGAAGGGTGCTTGGTTTCCGTCGAGTGACCAGGCATGGTGGTCAGCTTTTGCTCTGGTGGGGTCAGTATTGATACATTTGCAGATTTGGGGGCGGCGTACCAAAAAGGTGCATCTGGGTCCGGAAGAAGCCCAAAGCAAAGCGTGAATACTCTAAAGCTGGCTGCGTATGCTGCGGGACTGAAACGGTAAAGTTGAACATCAAAGTTCGAGCAACGGCTGTCAAAGGATTGAACAACATTTTGTGGGCTGCCTGATAGGTCCATACAATGCAGCACTCAGGATCGTTAGTGTTGTGTCGTTGGGGAACATTGGTGTCGTCATTGGGCATCGGCAATTTGAATCTGGTTGACTTTCCGTCCAGCGGGGAAGCTTCCACTCTCTTGCAACTGCATCAACGAACACCTGGTCTGTGAGGCAGGCGGCACTTTCCCACAGTCGTGTCAGGGCTTTCATTTACCAAAAAAAAAAAAAAAAGGAAAAAAAGGAAAAAAAAAAGGGGGAAAAAAAAAGGAAGGAAGTGATTTCTTCAGGAAGCATGTCGTGTTAGCTCTTTCCGCAACCACACGCTCCGATAACGTAAAAGCGCTGTCTGAGGCGCTCTGCTGAACCCCACGATTCCTGCACATTGACCGGTGACCTCAGAATGCAACGCAAGCAACCAGCTGATCCACTGAAACTCTCCTCAACTCCCAAAGACCTCGCTCTAATCTTCAATAGGCCCTTGATATAGGCGAATATCTCTGGATTCAACATTCCTGATCAGCAGTAAGAAACCAGCCACCCTTGCTGAAGCCCTGCACGTTAATCAAGCGCTATTGCCTTGGGTATAAAGCACTAAAGAAGCGGGGTGGAGATGGAAATTGGAGTCGTCGATGGGTCTATGCGGTTAAGTGCAGCAAGACGGGTTAGGGCTGATCCACCATTTCCACCATTGGGACATAGTTGCAAAATTTTCCTCAGCCTTCATCAAACAGCATCCGATATGGTGTAGTGGCCAACATGATGCCCTCTCATCTTGTGAGAGGTTAGGCATAGCCCCGAGTTCGATTCTCGGTTTCGGAACACTTTGTTTTTGCTTCACCTACACCCCAGCCATGACAACGTTATTGATACTTGGCTTCTCTGGCCGAACCGCTGAGGCTGCGTATACTTTTGTCTCTCACGGGTTCGTTGTAGTATTGGCAGCCTTTGTTCTCAAAATTAGTAAGTCTAGCTATGTACATAAAATTCCAAGATCCGAGCACAAACAGCAAGCTTCACAATAACGAGCAAGGACTTGTCTCGTTAATTAGTGACAATATGCGATGTTGACTGCAGTATTTCCAGGTTATGACTTAGAATTCTAGCTTTTAATTCTTTAGAAAGCTCTGCTGCCACTTTCTGACTAAGTACTAAACCCCCTTGATATACCCCTGAGGTCACTCCACCCTCGTGCGACTACCACTAGCTTGAAGCTTTCATGTTTCTCAGGCCTCTCGACCCCTATTGAGCACAATTGACAGCATATTCTCTAACTAATGATGTGAGGGCTGGTCGGTGGGCCGTATGCCTCGACGGTCTCGCGCTTCTCCTCCACAGCCGGAATATGAGGGTTAATGGGAGGGCCGTAGGCTTCGACGGTATCTTTCTTCGTCTTCGAAATAATGTGGGGATTCACAGGAGGACCATAAGCCTCGACTGTGTCTTTCTTCGAAATGATGTGCGGATTCACAGGCGGACCGTACGCCTCCACAGTGTCTTTTTTGGAGATGACATCCGGGCTGATGGGAGGGCCGTAGGCCTCAGCGACAACTGGTGCGGCAGAGGCGAATGAGACGCAAGCTGCGACGGTGGCAAAAAGGCTTTGGACGCGCATGATGAATAAATGGTATGATTCTCGGCTGTCTGAGGGCTGCTAAGGTTGTTGTGGCCTGATTGATGACTTTAGGTTGGTGAAGAAGACCACTTATGATTGCTTCGGTCATCGCTTTATACCGTTTCTTTCAACCTTCTTAGCTGATTACCTTCTGCAAGACAGCTTAACATTTCACCCCTGGAGTGAAGTTCCGGTGTCCCTTCTCGATGATAAGCGCCCGTTCTCGTCGATATTCCGCCCGACATGCACACAATTAGGTGGCACTTGGTCATGGTAGGACTAGACTCGGTATGATACAATTGTCGCCAATGTAACACTAAATCCATCGCTCATCCTACTTGAAGCATCATGCCAATGAAGGCATGTCGTATATCTCACATGACGTACGGAACTCATACTTTACATGCCGCTTTGAGACAGTCCGAGATCGTGACTTTTAAGCTAACTTCATCGAGAAGGTGGACAACCGCCCCCAAAGGCTGAGTGAAGTTGCAAGGGGTATATGCAAGCGCGGAATCCTACGCACAGAAAGGGCTCAGCCGTTGCCAGATAGACTTAATTCCTGTCTACACGGCGGATCCGTGCCGCAACCTAGCCGAAAGTTCTACCTCGTTTGCGTTTCACCCTAGCCTGTCTTGAGCTTTTGAGGTCCCAGAGGCAAGTCTTATCTTTGCCCCTCTTCTTGATTGACCTTCAGCTCATCCTTCCACTCTTCGAAACTTCCTCGTCGGCAAATTCCATGTGTCACGTATACCTTCAATGGCTTATTTAGGCCACTTTGAACGACCTCATTGTCAACATTCGGGCTGATTGTATGGGGCGATACGGACTATACCAAGACATCTCACTCACCTTCATTGTCTCGTCGCTGAATAAGTCCGGTTTGGTAGTCAAATCTCACTTCTTGGCATAATCCTGGTGGTCTCGGCGCATCCTTCGGCTGCATTGTGTGATTGGGCAATGCGTCCCATGCAATCACGAGTTCCCGCGATTTATGCAGGACGTGAAGGATCTAGATGACTTTTCGGTTTCAGGCAGGTGGAAATACTTCAACTTACGACTTCACTCGGTCTGGGCGATCCGGCAGAATCCTTCATCTTTGCCATCGCTTACGGAGCACTGCAGATTTGCCAACGTCAACCCCAACGGGCGTGCCAGGAAAACCAGCATCTTCTGCTACAGCCCCTTTGCTTCGCGCCCGGCAGGCTCTTCTGTTCATTTCAACTCACAAAAATGAAAGAGATCTATCATACAGACCTTGAGCAGGACTCTGCCGAGAGGCTTCTAGGTGAGGTGAGCAAGACACTTTTTGGCGCCGACTTTTGATGAGGAAAGCTAAGGATTGGAGTCATCGAAATCGGACTGGACCTCTCAAGATCCTCGAAGTAGGCAGGTATGGAGCTATCGCTCGAAAGCAATCACGATCCTCAATGCTTTCTTCTTCGTGGTGTCATGCGGAATGCTGTTCGTCTCTTGGAGACTGCTGCATGACCCTATTCGCCTTATGAAGCGAATTTCGCCTTACAGTAAGTTCATTCCACTTTTCTCGGATTTTGGTCTCACGCCGCTCTCTAGGTCCCATACTTGACGACGTCCCTATCAAACTTGAGACCATTGAAGTTAAAGGCACACTGTTCAACGACTACACTCCATCCCGTATCTGGCGTCAGCCGCCCAGCGAAGACGTTGACAAAGCATGGGATGACATGGCGCGCATAGAGTATTTTGGCGTCAGCGGAGATGCGCTCAGAAAGATGGGGAAAGATCCAAAAATTTCTGTGTCTATCCCTGAGGACTGGGGCGTTGGTCCCGACAAGTACCTCGTCGAGATTGACATGCAACACCAGCTGCATTGTCTCAATGCCATACGCAAATATGCCTACTGGGACTACGTAAGTTCATGGAGTTGCCTCCATGTCGAAGCATCCTAGACGACGGGACTGATGCAGTATTAGTATTACAGTAATTCATACAAGAACATGTACGTTTCAATGGCACTTCTTATTTCATTGGACATGGTGCTTACTTCAAACAAGCTCAATGGCACCGAAAAGGCATCAAGCTCACTTGGCACACTGCGTCGACATTATCTTGCAGGCCTTGACATGCAACCCAAGCCTAGATCTGATATCCCACAACTGGATGAAAACTCAAGAAAACCCGTACCCTGACTTCAATATCAAAAGGCAGTGTGTTGCCCACGACCCGATTTTGGAATGGCAGCACAAGAACGGCATCTCTGAGCAAATTCTGAAATTTAAAAATCTTCCCAGACCCGCGGGCTTCCCCGAGGTTGAGCCAGAACCGTCGCTTCTACTGATCGGGAAGGACGCAGGGCATCACGAATAAAACCGTCCGCGTTCAACATTCGTGCTTCACTACTAGGTTCGAATGATTTCTCTTAAGGCAGATTCCTCTTGAATAACATTCTTCCTGGAGGCATGGTTTACACAAGACATGAAAAGATGGTGCACAAATCAATTCCTGGGTGATCGGAATTCAAGCAAAACAGTTTGGTTTCAATTTCTGGTTCAACTAATAGACATCAAGACCACCTATAAAGAACATTAAACTTTACTACCCATCGCCTAAATCCCTTGAGATTCTACGCCGTGGTGTGCCGCCCTCAGCCGCTCTTCATGCTTCTTAGCCTGGTCCTGGAGCGCCTTGTACTCGGCACCCTCCGCGTACCGTTTGAAATTGTACGTCTGGTGATCAGGATGAGCGTGCAATTTGTGTTCGGCCTTCATCAACTTGTACAACGACCGAATCTCCGACTTGACCTTTCTGCCGTTCTCAATTTTCACCAGGCATGGTCTTCCGTCGCCGTGGTTGTTCTGGGGCCGATAGGTGTCGTCGTTGCACAGCTTCTGGAAAAGCGACTCATGAAAGGTAGCATCATCGGGAATATCTCGTGTGGCGCCCTTGTTGAGAGGGAAACGAATCCACTCCCAGGTTCTTGTTTTCTTGTCGGTCTTGTCGTTCACCTTTCCGCGAAACCAGAAACGGTTCCAAAGATTTTCACCGTGGGTGATTTCCCATCGTTGGATCAGAGGAAAGAATTCTAGACGCGTTAGTTTCGAAACCCTCCATGATACTTGGTGCTCCTGCTTACCCAAGAAGTTCCAGAACAACACCTTAAAAAAGCCGGTTCCGAAGCCGAACATGATTGGATCATGGACAGAACCGCTGAGGGCCGAGTCTTTGTTGTGCTCATACCGATGTCTGAATTCGTTGACTTTGTCTTCCTTCCAGATGACGTGGTTGTCGGCCTCAAGCTCTTTCATCATCCACATCAGAGGGACATCGCTCAGCTGGCAAGGCTCGAACTTCAACTGCTTGCTCCGGGTGTGGTTTTCGTTTCTGCAGACGATTTGCTCGTGGCATGCCTTGCACTCTACCTGAGAACACATCTGGTGTCCTTTCTTGCAGTCTGAAAGGTGACATTTTTCAGCCTTGCATAGACCGCAGTCCTTGCAGACGTGACAAGACATTTTGCCAGGCCCAGTTTTCACTTGTTGCACTGGACCCATGCCCAAGAGAGCACTGAATTTCGAAACAACCTTCGAGGTACGAATGTTGGTGTAAGCTTTCGACGCACCAACTTTGATCCTGTCCGAGTATTTTGCGTTCTTGTCGTCAATCTCAAGACGGTCTTTGATGGGATCCCATCCTCCGCCGACATCGCCGTGGTTTCCTGGAAACCAGACTTCCTTGATGTCCTCGTAGTCGTGGTTCTTTTTCTTGTCCTTGTCTTGTTGGAAAAGCGCTGCCTTGAACTTGACCCGACGCTCATCCACGGCCACGGCATGACGGATGATGTGCGCAGTGCCCTTCACCAGAACTTCCTTGGTGGCCTTCTGTTCCATGGTACCGACAGAGTTGACACAGTCCCAAAGGCCCAAGAAGTGCACCTTGACGTTTGTGACCTTCGTCTGGTGTCTGGGTCGGTCTGCGTCAAAGGAAGGCTCCTGCCTGCAGAAGGTTTTGCTGAACTTTCTGAGCTCTCGGGTGCGAGCCTTACGCTCCTTCTTTTCCCGCTTTTTGGTCCTGGCCGCTGCCTCAAGCTTGTGATCATCGCAGTCAGACTCTTCTTCTTCGACATCAGAGTTCTCGTCCTGACCCTCGCCCTCATGGTTCTTGCACTTGAGCTTGCCATCAAGATAGCGGTCGTAAAGACGGTAGGCAAAAGGAACCATCTCTTCGTTTCCTCTGCAAAGAAGACCGACGCTGTAGACCATACGAGCAAGGAACTTGGCGGTGTATGCACCACGGCTGAATCCGAACATGTAGATCCGGTCGCCCTACGCGTCCATGGATTAGATACGATAAAGTGATGCGAGGCTGTAATACTCACGGTCTCATAGTAACGCATCAAGAACCGATACCCCGCCATAATGTGGGCGTCAAAGGTTGTGGCGAATCCTTCATCGATGGTTCGTTCGACAGTGCTCAAGGCCTCTTGAAAGACATTCTTGTGGACCGTTTTCTCGTTGACAGTGTAGGTTCCGATACCAGCTGTGGTAGAGTGTAAGTAAGGGAAGTCATAGCCAGCCTAGAAGACTTACTCTGGTAGTAGTGAAACTGGTCATCGTGGTTACGGTCAAGCATGCTCAGAAGCTTGACGACGTTGGTATCCGCCTCAGACGCAGTGAAATCATTGCCGGTGCCGTCGAAACACAAGATGAGGTTTCGCTTCTTCTTTCCCGGCTGCCGACCCCTGGGAAAGTCCTGCTGGGTGGGACTGCTCTGAGGCGACGAGAGAGCCGTGTCCACGGAGGCTTGAGATTGGTCGGAAGGGAACGACATCTTGACTTTGAGAGATGTAAGCTTTCGATCTGCTGTAACTTGTGTGATACCTTTCAAATTGCTTTCCCAGAAGCGACTCTTTATATCAATTCCCTGCCTAGACTCAAAACGAGAGGCATCTACTGTTTGCGCTGCTCTAGCACCATTAGGTATTCCGCTGCATCAGCACATGCCATCGACAAGCCCAAACACGCGAACGGAAATTGAACATTCGGCTACTCCCTAGCAGCATGTTTAGCGTCATGAAGACGATTCCACTGCAGATCACAGTTTGAGACGTTTGTCCCGTTAGAACACACGCGCTCAGCCCAACGAACACCAAAATCACAATCCCATTCTCATCCTGATCGCAGATTCCCTTCGCGCCTATTTTGTTACGGTTTAGGCTCTCAGGTAGCCACATGGCCTTCATCCACTGCGCTTTACTCCGGTTGGAGAATTCGTCTCGCCGAACGGGGCCAAGCGCCACGGGCTGAGAAGCCGGTTGAGACATTGCACGAGACACTGTCTGACTGCCCAAGTCAGCTCCGTGTCTCGCAGCGCTATTCGTCCAATCAAGAGGCTCTGGCGAGTTTCCCCGCCTGTCTTCAACTGTCCCGGGAGCGTCTTCCAGACTTGAGACGCGCTTGTGGCTGTCTGGGGCAATTCTGTGTGATGATCTCCCTGCCCAACTCCACGTTCGCGGAGACGTGTTGCAGAATCAGCGATATGAGCCAAGCCACTGGGTCGAGAAATACGAACGCAATCATTCCTGATCTTCAGCGTTCCTGGTGGTTGAAATGTGCCCGGCTTTGCAGCTCCTGAGATGGGAAACTTGTGGCATGTGCTGTGATGAGAGAGCACAAATCGGTAGTTATGATTCGGGGGTGTCTCAAACTTTTCTCGGGGTGTTATCTTGCCAAGATCAACCCGGCTATCCGGGGTTACTGGGAGAAGAAGTACCCATCAGCGCACGGCTATGCCTGCCGAGAAGTTCTCAAGTGTCCGTCCAACATTCTTGTTCTGGTTTCTCTTCACTCATAGAGCATGAATCCATTCAAACAGGGCCGCGGGGCATTCAAAAGTCCTCGAGCTACCAACCCTAACAATAGGCAGTCACAACTGCATCGAATACTTCAGGCAGATGATTTCCTGCACTTCTTTCTTCAGGGACAGAAGTATGTGCTCCAATTTTCGGTGTCTGTCCTCTTGGTCGTCGTCAATGCCAACCCCAATTTGGCTCTTATGGTTGTCTCTCTAGTCATCCTAAGAAGTCTTCTTGTTTTCGATCAACTTGAGCTAGCGGTTTATTCACGACGATCTTGGCCGTTACGAATAGATATCCCGCCCAGCAGAAGCTATCCGGATTATCTTAGTTCGTCCGAAAGCCGAGACCTGTTTCTTAATGCTGCATTTCCCTGGTTGGGCAACCAGAATGGCTGATCGTTGCTGGTCAATATCTCCAACCATTGATATTCACGTGTCCATTTTGGGCGGAACACGATCGGCCGAAATCGAATGTCTCACATCACATATTCCCGAGTAGATTCCAGCGCTGGGCTGCGACATGTGCCACCCACAACCAACCAAATTCATCCGCATCAGACCGGTGACCGTTCATTTGGCAAGAGATGTACGGCCCAGTCGGCTGCGGTGTTTGGTATCTATACATGGCCTCTCTATCTCAAGACCTGCCGATTATGATATGATTCAGTCTGAAATTCAAATGGCATAGGAAATGTCGCGAGCAACTGAGGGCAATTATAACTCTCTTGCGGAGTGCACATGACAATGCCAGTCGGGAGTACCCCTCAGAGAAGATTTCCCCACTCAAGCAAAAGAGACGCTGAACCATTGTTGTACTTCTCTGTCGTCCATTATGGATACACGATGATACGCTCTTAATCTCAACCCAATCTGAATAGTGACCGCGTACTGCGTCCAGACCGATGGAGACTCTGTAAGCGCCTCGAAAGGCAGTAATACGAGTTCACAGCCAGAAAGTATTACGTGCTTTCAGAAGGCTAATGCATTGGCGTCGAGTCATCTTGTTAACCTTCGCAGGTGAATAAGTACCGTGTTATTTCCATGTTTCCCTGTTAAAGGCATTTATAGGGGGGTAGGTAGTTCTTATGAATGTGGGCATCGCGAAAATCCGACATGAGGGGTAATGCCCAAGACCACGATATAAATTCACTACTTCTAACCATCCATGACTCTTTGGCAGGCGACAATGCGATACAGCCTCCGTGATTCATCAGCACGTACGAAGAATCAACACATCCCTGTGGGTTTGTTCAGTCGTTATACTATGTTGTCTCCCAGTGCCCATTGCTTCTGACTATGAAGAGCTACTCCTGTCTCCTCCCAAATATGTGCCCCCACATACTTATCGGATAATATAACAACAGTCTACAAACATTGATGTTGTAGAGGGTTGCAGTTCACTCGCCCGCTCGGCCTGGAGTAGATATGTGGCCGCCTCCACTGCGAAAATCTTCAAGGACCGTCTGCAAGATAAGCGATCATGCTGTCGCTTGCATCAAAGCTGTCGAACCGTCTCACGCGAGGGCTTTTATTTCTAACTGCAGCCTCTGTGTATCCGGGCTTGGTAGTTCCAGGTTTTTCTTAGATTGCTGCATGAGTGCAGAAAGTCCCTCAAAGCATACCCGTCGGCGTCTGCTCCCGGCTCCAAGTCGTCGGCAAAAAAGTGATTTGTTCTAGACACTATGTATAAAGAGCCCAGATCTGTTAAATTATGAGTTTCTGCAATTTCGGCAATGGTTATTCGATCTGTTCTGTTTCTGTTCACTAGAATGATGCCTGTCAGGATTTGCCTCCGTGGTAGAGCTTGATGAAAACCATGCACCTCGTTGATCGCATCGTCTTGATATGTACCACCACTCAGCCCTACCAATGTGTTATTCAGTCCAGAATAATCAATCCAACAATTCTTGAGAAGGTCATTAGAGGTCCACCCTGCCGCTTGTGCCCTGAGTGATGTACGATATCGAGGGGTGTTTCTCGTCAAGAAGGACGAAGTCCGAGAGAAGAAAGGATTTGGCTGCGAAAACGAAAACTTTGTGCATAATCTGCTTTGATTAAATGATAATATTCAAAGTGCATCGAGGGGCTTGAAGAAGCACTGGTGCTTCTCGGGATTGGGAATGCGAAACTTTCTTCTGACTTCTCAAATCCTTAATCTCTATCCAGGACAAAAGAAACCCTCCAAGATGTGTATCGTCGCAAAAGCTTCGTAGCCCAGGTGAAGACTATAATTTTAATGCAAGTTGATCTCTAAACAGGCCTAACGCTGCAGCGTTGGTGCACATTGTGTCTCTGATGAAGGTACAGCCAAAGATGACCATCATCGATGACAATGAAACGAACGACTTCTACGGTTTTTCATTCTCTAAATTACATGTCGCATAGATTTTCGTCCACCCTCGCCTATGACGTCTGCTGGATATGCCGAATAGCCCGCGACCACAGACAACATGGTAGCCGTCGATGCTGCGCATTTCATAACGTTACCAAGACTCCTCGATATGTCAAAGCTCATGTTCATATCGGGACATATTCGAATCACATGTTTGTCGCCGCCTGCTTATTGGCTCTTTCCGTCGTGAAGATAGGAAGCCTATGGGAATTTGTTTGCTTAAATGCAAAACCCCATGCCCCCAGTTGGAGCCTACCGAAACATGGAGCGCCTAGGTTGACATGCATCGAGCCATCTTAAAGCTACGTCGTCGCGTACGCTTCAAAACACAAGTAATAAACTATCGTTTCGGGCCTTATTTAATATCGAATGAGGTAAATAATGTTCTATAATGAGGCAAAATGTAGCGGTTTGTTGAAAACAATAGAGAAACCGGGTGTCGCGTGCTCCCAGCCTGATATACAAGCCTCTATGGCTCACGCCTGAACATTCAAAATCACCACCACCACCCGTTACTGTCTCTATTTCCAGAGTATTCTCACAATCGTTTAATCAGGGATTGCACGATTCTCGGTGCAGCTGGTCCCCCCCCCCCCCCCCCCCCCCACGGATCACACGGCGATGATCTATGGCTGACATGCGCGCGCTTTCATTTCAAGATGCCCACACGCCGCATTCATCTTTTGCCAAGGATAAAATTGCAACCGCATAAAACAAGCGAGTATTATACCCCTCTAAGTCACTCAACCCGTGTATGGTCGGTCAGCTCATCAGCACCAACCACATTGAAGATATTCACAGAAGGGCATGATGATACATAAATTCAAAATTGACACGGAGTCTCTCACATCCCCCTCACACCCAATGACGTCTAATTCCTTGTGATAATTTCGCTGCTCAACCGCATAACTTGAAAGCGTTTGGAACGGCTTGATAAAGTTCAGCGTCAATCTCAAGAGCCAGGCTGGCGATATTTTCAGCCAACATGCTGTCTGTCATCCTCGCTGTCGATCCTGTGTTATTCAACCCATATTCGCCCCTTTATATTACATGCCGCCGCTGGACGTATAAGACGATCTGGGAATAATGCAAAGGCAGCAATTCTGGGACCTCATAAGTTCTCACAAGTGAACCTTGCAGCAAAAGTAGTAACAGACAGAAGATTGGTCTGATTTGCCCTGTGTTCTTGAATTTCAAATCTAGCAAAAGCATCTCTATTTATACAAAACCATGCTGTAATAGACGCTAGTCTATCGTCCAAACGAAGAATTGGATCGTTCAAAGGAGTACACGGTCGTCCATACCTTACCTGCGCACCTTGCTAACTCCAACAGCAAGTCTCTATCCGAAGACGAAATGTGACATGACGGTAATCAACCGACCCAGGTCTTGAAAAACCAGCATTTTTGATGCCGGAGAAGCATAGATGATATAGCTGGGAATAAAACGATGCCACCTGTGACAGTAGCGACAACATCACCAGCAAGAATGAACCATTGCAATAAGATGATTAAAATTCAACAACAACCCTCATGTTCCCAAACCCATCCAAAAACCCCCAAAAACAAATCCTCCATCCAAACCATCTCCTTCCCTCTCAAACAACACCTCATCTATCCAAAATCCCCCCATCCATCCACTTACACCTGCACCTCTCCCCCAACCACACCAAACCCACGTGCCCCCTTCCCTGCACGTCACACCCCACAAACCCCACTCCCTCCCCCATCCCGCCCAATCACATCCCCCGAACTCAAAGCGGTGTCCATCCACCCCCAGCCTGCATCCCCACATGACACGGCAGAATCCCCCCAGCTCCCCCAGGTGCAGCTCCGCCTCGCAACATCGTCACCACCTCCCCTCGCCCTCAATCCAGCTTCGCTTCATTCAATCAGTTCAACCACACGCAAACCAACCAAAATGCCGCCATCGCTCAAATCCCTCCTCACGAGCTTCACCTCCCTCCTACCCTTAACCCACCACCAACACCCGCTCTCACAGGATGCCGCAGCAGCATGGAACGGCGAAGTAACCCCCTACGAGCCCCTCTCCGGCGCCCCCTCCTGCCCCGTCGACGGCCCGACAAGCTGCTCCAGCCCGGGCTCCGGGACCGACTCGTGCTGCTTCGTCGCGCCGTCGGGGCGGATCCTGTTGACGCAGTTCTGGATGACACGGTGCACGCGGGCGGGAGCGAGGAGGACTGGACTGTTCATGGACTATGGTACGCCGCCCCCCGCCCCCTCCTCTCTTCAACACGACAACACCTCGTCGCTGGAAGAAACTCAGCGTTAAGAAAAGTGGCGGAATTGACTTCAAGACCCCTCATGCAAAACACCGCACTGACAGTTGAACCTTGGGGACAGGCCGGACCTCTGCGACGGGAGCTACAAGGCCTTCTGCGGTATGACGCCGCACTTCAACAACATCACCGATATCCTCCACCACTATGGGCAATCCGACCTGCTCGCGTCCATGGAGCGGTACTGGGTCGCCGCCTACGGGACCAACAACCACCTCTGGGCGCACGAGTACAACAAGCACGCCTCGTGCATCAACACGCTTTCCACCCGCTGCTACGGCGAGAGCTACGACGCCGGCGTCGAGGTCGTCGACTACTTCACGCGCGCGTTTGCGCTCTTCAAGCAGCTGGACACCTTCACGGCGCTCGAGCGGGCGGGCATCGTGCCCTCGCGGGAGAAGACGTACCCCATCAAGGACGTGACCAAGACGCTGGAGAGGCTGAGCGGGGCAGGGTGGTGCTGCGGTGTTCGGGGCGCAAGAGAGATGTGCTGCACGAGGCGTGGTATAGCTACTTCTTGAAGGGCAGCTTGCAGACCGGGCAGTTTGTTCCTGCCGGCGAGCTGGGAGAGCACGGGGACGCGAACAACTGCGCGGACAGCGTGCGGTATGTCCCGAAGAGGTGCAAGGGCAACTGCCCGCCGAGTCCGTACGAGGATCTGTAAGAGTGTCTGCCATGGAAGATTGGTCTTGGGTACGGTTAATCGGATTCTTTGGGGTATCTTGGCGTTAGGGAATGTGGGGATTGCTCTGGTTCACTGCTTCCTCCTGTCCGGTGCACTTTGCCGGCAGTTGAGCTGTAACAACATTTCTTCTTGATCAGTTCGCAGCATGCCCGGTGCTCTCCCTGTGAAGTGTCTGATATGATGGCCGGCAATTGACCTTCATGTTTCAGCCTTGAGTTGCCGGTCGGAGGTTGGGAATGCTAACGCCGATGCAGCTGAGCAATAGCCGACAACAGCCTGCCGTCTCATGAAACCGCGCATCAGAGATGGGATGGGATGGGCGTCAACAAAGTCTAACCAGGTGGTCGGGGCGCCCTGTCACTGGTGAACTCTGTCGAAGACCACGGCGGCATCTTCCGCGGCGTTGAACAAGAAACAAGCCACGGAAGGCATCCAGACCTTTCTGGGCCGTGTTTGCGAACAATCAAACGGTTGTGCAGCCATGTGGTGACGGCGGTGTAGGATGCGCTGCGCACGAGTGTTTGGGGCGCCACGGTGTAGATGAGGCAGCCTTGCATGTCACTGGCCGCGGGTGCTGAAGAAAAAAGAGGCAGACTGCAGTAGCGCCTTATCGGGCCGACCGACAGCGCTAATCCGGGAACGGGATGGCGCATGTGGAGGTGGAAAGTGGGCTGAGAGCCGAGGGGGGACGCACAGAATCATTCCATCGGATTTGGGGGCGCGGTGCCGTTCCGCCTGGTTTGGTGAAAGCGGCCTCCGCAACCCCGGCATGCTCGAGCGCTGGTTCGCTGGTTCACTGGCCGGTACTTGGGCATGGGGAAAACGGCGGTGGAGTTGTGGACGGACGGCGATGTGCTGATGCAGCCATCTTGGGCTGGGCGCTGTCATGGAAGGGATCGGAGCAGGGAGAAGATGCCGTGCGCCTGGGAACTGGCCTTGTGGAATTGCTGTTTGAGGAGATTCGCATATCTCTCTGCCCAAAGGACATGGGCATTTACGGCGGCTGTCGTGCCTCTGGTGCCACGAGGGGGGATGCCAGGGTCAGAACAGGCTCTCCAGCCCCGTTGCGACTGCGTGTGCGTCGAAACGTAGCATTCCCAGATGCTGGGACTGACACGATTATGTCGACTCGCATGTTTGTCCTCAGCTGCTGTCCACGAGGGACTTTTTGCCGCTGACATAAGAGCAGTCGCCTTTCTCCGGGCGTGCCGGCAGGACGGCATTTGCACACAGAGGCGGTGTTGATGCACGTTAGCGGCGGCGGGGAGGCAGGCGGCGGACACTAACACGCCGTCTTATGTACGTGTAGCTGTAGCGTTGGTTTGGCCTCCGCCACGACGGGGTGGTTGCCCTGATGTCTGACTTTTTTTTGTCATGATCAAATTGCGTCCTGAACTGGATGTCAAGGCCGACGCCAGAGACAATGAAGTTGAGATGTGGTCGTCATGGCCTGTATCTGGCACAAGACGACCTTAGGAAGGTTGGCAATGCTTCTCCAACTCTCGATGAATTAACAAACATCGGCTGGGCAGAAGCAGACGACCTGCATGGCAATTGACGCCGTGACGGGCTGCAAACGGCGAGCTGCGTCAACGACGGAGGGTGGTCGAGGACAAGACGTGGTTTGATAGGCGGACTGGAGCGAATAGAAGCACGGTGGAATACATCTTGGAAGGTTTCCCTGCTGTGTCGCTTGAGGGCGATCTGGGGATGACAGGCCCAGGGGGTCAATGATGGAGGGTGAGTGTGACTTGTGAAATTGCTTGCGAGTTGCCAGACCAAGCCGTGTTTGCGTGTGGACAGTGTGCCGAAAGGATTGCGGTAGCTATTCTTCTCAGCGTAAAGCGCTGAAAGTTATCTGTTCCGGCGAGCAAAGGGACGGCATCTCGATCGATGCCGCAGTTGTGGGTTATCGAAGCATGCTTGCTGCATGGCCGCCGTAGCACGATTCCAGCCCCATCAGAACACAGGAGCCGGTGAGAACTTTTGAGGGCTGGTCGTTGGGTTAGAGAGAGACCAAGTGCTCGGTCAGTGGGAACAGACGCTGCAGGCTGTAGCGTTGGACGGCGCCTTCAGCCATCCCAAGTGTCGGACGATCAGCATCTTGTCGAGGCCAACAGAACAGAGTTCATGCTCTGCTGAACTACTGGATGGCATTGGGGTCGAAGATTGGTCGGCATTGACCCGAGCCCCATGGAGAGACGAGACAGCCGGTGTTGAGAGGCTTTTTTGGGAAAGCTGGAATGCACCGTCCCCGCCGTCGACAGACCAGCAATAAGCAATTGCAAGCAATGTCCACGGACCGGCAATACGGAGGCAGGGCAAGACATCGCATCCCGGGTCAACGGTGTCCCTGCGTCCAGCATCCCCATGGGCGCATCAGTGCGTTTGTTTGTGGCTGCTGGCGTGGCTGTCGAGGTGCGGCGAGGGATGTCCCTCGCACAGGCGGTTTCGTGTGCCTCAAATTTCGAAATGTCGAGGAGCTGCAAGACAGTTGGCAACGGGCAGGAGATTTGAGTGGACTGGTGCAATTATGGGCAAAAGGCAGACGATGCCGGCTTGTTGGAGCGGGACAAAAGGCTGGAAGTTGGCTAGGGGCTCCAGCAGGGCCAGATCAGATCAGATCAGACAATGGACAGCAGCGCGCCATGGCCCATCGGACCCAGTGAAAACAAAGGGACGGCGTGGCGGGCTGGGGGTGCTCGCAGACGGTAGCAGGCGGTTTGGCTCGTGTTCTGCTGGCGTCGTCGCTGTTCGTAACGAGTGCCGGTGGGCAAATTGGTGGTGATGAGGGTCGAGTACGGGAATGGCGGAGGAGCATCACGAGACCAGCAGCTGAGGTGATGTGGCTTGCCCAGTGAGCGTCATTGTGGTTCCGCGGCTTGCGAGTAGCTGGCGGGAAAGATGCGTCCTGAACGAGCACCACAGAAAGACGTCGAAAACGAGGCGACTATTCCGCAAAATCCTGACCTCGGTCAAGTTGCGAGTGAAACTGTCGATGAGAGGAGAGGACGGCGGCTGCCGTTGCCGTCGGGTACCGCGAGAAGAGGCGACTGGCATGCAGCAGGAGCAGGTCAGCGGACGACTCGGACTCAGCACTGCAACGGCCTGGACGGAGTCGCTGACTGTCTGTCACTGAGATGGACTTCCAATGGAAGGTACCTAGCACCTGGACTTGGTCTTGCCTCGGTTTGGCGTTCCTTGAGGTACGGATACCTGGAGAGTGACGCCTCCCATTGGCCTGCTCGTTACGAAATGCCATGTACAGGCAGCAGCTCCAGCCTTCGTACGACGTTGCAGGCGGCGTCTCCCGCGCATCGCCCTGTGCTGCTACTCCTGGCAAATATCCCTCTCTGCCTCTTGGCCGTGACGATTTCTTGCCCTCATCTCCAGCAGTTCCGTGCAGCCGTTTTCAACAGCAATAGAGAACAGGACCAGTTGGCGTTCGGGGCTGTTTTCAGTGTGTCTTCAGAGATATCAGGGACCCCTTGGCTCCTCTGCATTGACCGTGGAAATTTGCACCATTTTCACAATGGAGAAGAGACACAATGGGCGATGGAGTGTTGACAGCAGCAGGTAAACGGTACGTACCGGGTACAATGCAGACAATAAGGACGAACAGACACAGACACCGGCCGACAGACACAGGCTGAGAGAGAGCGCCCCCTGCGCACAGTGTCGTTGGTCTGATGAAAATGACGCCTCACTGTGGGGAAGCACCCGAGGAGCAGGTGCTCCTGCCTGGTTTCGCGGGCTGTCACCCCAATTGCGTTGTGCCCACCGTGTTCTCCACAGTGTGTCTGACAATTTTTTTCGTCTCCTCAAGGCTGTGACCTGTCTCGTTGCTAGCGTCTTTTTCGCTGCCCAGTGCTCGTCTCCTCCCCCGGGGGCAGTGACCAGTCCAGAGGCCGTCTCCCCAAGCCGCGCCTCTCAGTCGGGCTAGCGTCTTGCTGCAAGAGGCCTAGCAGGCCAGGCCAAGCCCACCAAACACACTAGGCGCCCCCAAGTATCCAAGTACACCTACTCCCGTCACCTCGTCCTCGGGCACTGGAAGGAAAGTGCCTCTCACCTCTCAGTCTCCTCTGCCTTCCTCCCGTCGATTCGATTCCCGTTTTCTTAGCAACAAGTGGAAGTGCCCACCACCCTTGTTCATCTTCAGACTCTCGCGCGCCGCTCTTTCCCTTATTCTCCACTCGTTGACCACCTACCAACTTCCTTCCTGCCCGTGCCGTGCCTGTCCTTTTTCCTCTTCCACTTTCCCTCTTCTACTACCTTACATCCATCCCTCAGCCCACTGCGGTTCCATTCATCCTTCCTCGCCCACCCACACCCGAACTCCTCTTCCTCACCAACCTACCGACCCTCACCGAGAAACCACCCCCAGTCTCTCCTTCAACATCGCCAGTTGAGTGGTTTTCTCTCGACGCAAAAACGATAAACCCCAGACAAAACAGCCACCGTCGACGTCCGGTACTCGATCAACGCCTGCTATTCTTCTGCACAGACGACTGGAAAGGGTTGTAACGGGCGTAGCAGCCCCGGATTTTGGCACCATCCCCCGCGTTTCGCTCCCAGCGTGTGCATACAGAAAGGGCCGAATACTGCGATCCATCCTCACAAACTCCTCCACGACTCCCCCTTCCCACGCCTACCACTTCCCTTATCAGTCCGACTTCCCCGCAAAACTCAATCGTCTCTTGCGCCCGCTGGAAATCTCGCTGTCGATGCCATCACCCGCCGCTTTCAGCCACAGCCGTGCAGAATAATTGCAGCAGACCCATCCCTGGCCTGCGAGACGACCACACCCGACGACGGCCACGACGGGACCCCGACCAACACAATACCGCAACCACGTCTTCACCGCACGTCGCCAACATGACACAGGCCGTCAAGCGGGCCTGTGACGCCTGCCATCGTCGCAAGGTCAAATGCGACGGCGTCAACCCGTGCCGTAATTGCCACACTGCCCAGCTGTCTTGCACCTACAATGCCATCCCTCAGAAGAAGGGCCCCAAGGGCTCCCGCGCAAAGGTCATTAGCGAGTTGAGGGAAACACAGCGCCAGACGAGTCTGTCGGCAAAGGTCCAGAACCGCATGAATGGCATGTCAGGCCCTCCAGGACCCGTCAGCCTCGCCCCGACCCCCGGCCTGCTCTCCAGCGAGCTTGTCAAGGAATGCATCGATTTCTACTTTGCCAACCTCTACGAGAAGATGCCTATCCTCGACCGCCACAAGATCGAACAGCAACTGCCCTACATGGAGCGCGACCCGGACACCTACTGCCTGCTGACCTCTCTGTGCGCTTTCATGATGCTCCAGCCCGGAATGTCCATGCCCGCCGGCGATCCCTTCAACCTCGACGCTATGCCTGGCGCCGCCATCGTCGCCACCCAGTTGCTTTTGGAGGAGACGCTGCAGGTTCGCAAGGGCTACGATTACCTCACCGGTCCTTCCGAGGGCCCGACATTCAACACCCTCGCCACAAACTTCTTCATCTACGGCTGCTACCACGGCATGGAGATGCACAACAAGGCCTGGTACTATCTCCGCGAGGCTTCCACCATGATGCACATGAGCGGCATGACCAAGGAGGAGACCTATCGCAGTCCCCAGTGGGACAACGCCGAGTCCTCTCGGAGAAGGCGCCTCCACTGGCTCTTCTACGTTATGGAAAGGTAATGAGCATTTTTCTTATTCCAACGCCATGTTTCATCACTAACGGGCGATCTTCATTCAGGGCCCACGCTATTCAGCACCAGAGACCTTTGACACTTCAAGCCACCATTCAACCGCCTAACTCCGCCGATGACCCGAGCGACCCACTCAGCCACCAGCTCAACAGCTTCATCATGCTGGTCAACCTGTTCCATCCCTTCGACGACGCCTTCACCGCCTTCTGGAACAAGACCCGAAGCAACCTCTACGTTTCTAACCTGCAGAAGCAATTGAACGAGGTCCTGCCGACATACCTCTGCCAGGATGGACAGTTGTCCGACCTGCGCACGAACCAGCAGTGGCTCAAGACCACGGTCTGGCAGCTGACCCACGGCAGCATGAACTCCCAGAATGAGGACAACATGAACAACTTCCAACAATACTCCGTCGACTTGTCGCGCGAAATGTTGATGAACCTCGCATCTCACTTCCCTGGACAGGGCATGGAGCTCATGGGATCTGGACTGGTAAGGACAAAACCAAGCTGAATGAATCGCAGTGAGCTGACTAAGACGCAGATCGAAAAGCTCTTCCAAATCACTTGCAACATGACCGACTTCCTCGCAGTGCAGCCTGCCGCTCGGGACCCCTTCACTGTCGGGCCTCGCGAGCAACTCAACCAGACGCTCAACATTGTTGCCGTCCTCCGCCACAACGATTTCCGCTTCCTGCCCCTGCTTCTCAACAAGGTCGCCGACATCATGCCTCGCCTGACCAACCCCATGTTGCAGAACGCCCCCGAGAACGCCAATCTGGGCGCTATTGACATTTTTGACGGCTTCGGAAACGCTGGCATGGCGCAGCCTCCCCAGATGCAGATGCAGATGGACACCGACTACGACCGGAAGTTTTCCGTTGCCGACTATGACAAAAAGTATGGCATGTCGGACATGAACAGCAACGTAAGCGACACCAACGTCTCCACCGGAGCCCCGTCCGTTTCCGTGCCTGCCACGACTGCAGACATGAACTCGCCTTTCGCGAGCTCGCCAGCCATCATGTCTCCACCCATGGAGTACCCACACAACGGGATGAATGATTATGGATGCGCGCAAATGCCCGATATGGTCATGAGTCCGATGGGCCAAAATGGATCGTCGATCGGTGGTTCGAACCAACATCAACAACACCAGTCGCATCACATGTTGCAGAACCAAGGCATGAATCAGCAGCAGATGCAGCCCAACTTGAACCAGCATCATAACCACAACATGCAGCAAGGCCAAAATATGGGCAGCATCAGTCCACCGTCGTTCCAGGGACAGCAGCAGATGAACGCACCATCAATACCGACATCCCATCCAATGGGTCCTGGTGGGAACAGCCTGATGAACTCCATATCTCGGCAGCAACCCCAGCGGGCCAATAGTTACGCCATACCACAACAGCCATTGCCTCGGACTGTCGGCGAAACTTTCCACGCGCTTCAACGAGCCAACTCGGACATGCCAGGTATGACTGGCATGCCCGCTGAGATGGACTTCAATACTCTTCGTTGATCTTGTGCACATATTATTGGCCCCATTTATAAGCATTTAGTTGACGCAGATTGTCACATGCTATCAATTTCCTATGTCAAGCGTTGGCTTCTTCTCCTAAGACCTTTTTATTTTTACTAAACATTTCGACCATCCTTGCGATGGGGCGCGGGTCGATACCGCAGCCACTTGGGGAGAGTCGGCAACATAAAAGTGCCTTGGGTTTGCTAGGGAATTAGGGATTGCGAAAACACGGACTTGTGTATAGGCTAGGGACGCGAAACATTTTGCATCTGCCGATTGGTTTGACATCGGCCAAAGGTGTTTTGTTTGGGATTTCATGGATCTATTAAACGCACGCAATATCAAGAGGAGGACTTGGGGTATATATATGAAAACATTGATGGCCGGCGTGGGAGCTATTGTATGGTCCGGCTACGGCCGAAGCTTGGTAGACGGATCGCGCCCACGCCGGGTATCGTATGAGGGTTATGTGTATGCTGTCGGCAGACTGGATACTCGAGAAGATGCTAGATGAATGAAGAAAGAAAACTAGATTGAAAACATATGTTCCGCTCTTGTGATGAAGTGATAGGCTTGCTTGGCTACCGTTGTGAAATGAATATTGCCGGTAAGGGACATGGCTCTGCGCAGAACAGTGACAGCGGCAAGCCGCATGCGTTACGACAGCGAAAAGGACGGCAACAGCGATGGGTATACAGGCTCATGCTCTCCGGTTAGAAGCTCCTGATACCATCACCGTGAGACTCCAACTTTGCGTATTTTGCTATTATGTTTATTGTTCCCAGCCGCGCATAAATACGCCGAGGGCAAGATACTTTAGAGACGACGCAGGGCGATGAGGGAGCCGATTGCGACGTGGGCGAAAGGTAAGCTGACGGTATTCATACACACAGATCGTCAGTATATCAAGATACACAGGCGCAGACATGTTTCTTCCATAAAAGCGGGCAAGATTTAGTGTGATTTGTCTTGTTGGGAGGTAGGTAATGGTCTGACGATGGCTTTTATGGGAGATCGTTAGTGGTTGGAGGGTGGTGTTGGCGTGGTGTCTGTCCTGGTATACATGTATATGAGGTTTGCGTGCTGGAACTTGTGGCTCTGTATGGCGCAATGGTGGGAGCTCAGCGTGCCTATACGGTATTTCGTAGACAACATGTGCTTCACCGCAAAGTCGTCTTCTGAGATTCTCTCAGAGGAGAACTCTGAACCATGCGTGTTTGCGGCTCCTCAGGGCGTCTGGCTGCTGAGAAATATACCTGTAGGAGTGAGGGGCATCAGAGATGAAGGACGGTGTTGAGGGAGCGACGGTGAGAACAAGCACGGTGTGACGGCGCCTCTGTAGGCCACTTGTGAGATTGAAAACACTGCGTGAGGTTAAGTCTTGCGGAGAAACACAGAGCCACTGAAATATGCCAAATTGCTGTGTTCCAAGTAAAATGCTACGATGAAGGCTTTTATAATCCGTTGGTAGAGTGATGTCTGCGTTGCTGTCTTTCCACGTACAAAATAGCATCCAGTGTTGACTCGCAGAAGACTCTTGACTCTGGCCCCGGCAAATTTTTGGTAGCGATTCTAGCTTGAGCTAGTCGTTCTGGTCGCAAAGTCTCTCCTGGGGTTGATTAAACGGTTCAGTTACACTCAAAGGTATATAGGTTTTGTTATAGGACCTTGGGTGCTTATTGTAGAATACATCCAGAGCGAGGGATGGGGGAGATGGCGGACGACGGCCTGGTGGGAGTTGTCGCGGGAATCGAGACGGAAAAGAGGGTCTCTTCAGGTCTTTTAGGCCGTTTTAGCGTGTATATCAAGACATGTATGATGCCAGCTTTCTAATAGCTTTCTCCTTTCACATTCAAGCCATGCCCCAATTTGGGTTACTGTTCAAGGGTTGAATGTTGTGGCTCTTTGTATACTGCGACGACCAGCTTTGTGCCCGTGGGCTACTGATGGATGGTAAGTTTGGGAGGGACGTGGAGCTTTATGAGGGAGGGTATATGAACTGCCAGTTGGTCTTTAGAGACGTTTTCCTTTCTGCAAATCATCCAAGTACCTCGCAGGCATTGCGATGAGTTGACGGGCGGGCACTGAGCGGTAATGCTTCCTCGCCTCGCGTTGGGGATGGAATGCAAAGGTCTGGGAGTTCATGAAAATTTGTTTCGACATGTTCTGAGCTTTCGAATGAGGGTCAATAACGTGAGAATAGACGTGAGCATGGATGATGGAGGTGGATGTGTTGGCTTCAGCGGTAGGTTTTGTCCGTGCCGGTTTAATGGGCAGATATGTGTGTTGGAGAAGGAAAGATGAACAAACGAAGACATTTTGTTGCTAGGTAGTAGATCAGGAGTACTTTAGGACAGGCTATTTATGTTGGAAGGCAGCTATGATTGAATCACGGCCAGGTGGACGAAAGTGTAGCTCTGACGGAGAATGAGACGGGAACACAGGGATACGAAGGGAGTATTTGAAGTTCTGAAAGCGAGAGCGATGGTTGATTTTCTCCTCCCTCCCGGACCAAATTGTTCATCTCTTCAGTCCATGGTTTTAAGCGGGCGGTGGTACAGTGTTTGCCACTTCATACTTGGGGCTATATCTACACCAGGGAGTTACGGGGCTATTGCTCGAAAGATGTAAATACATTGTGTAATACCAAGTGGGATATACAGGGACTATGAGAGGCGGAGGGCGCCGGCGTGCCGAGTGGTTGTTGGGAAGAAAAGGATGGTGGGGAGTTGTGACGGATGAGCCGTAACTAATGGTTGAGAGGGAAATGGCTCACTGAGATGCTACAACAGCTATCATGTCGCCACGCTCGCGAGATTAGTTTATCAGATGACGAGTGTGCTGTGGGAGGTTCTTTAAATAAGCTGTAAATCAATTATCGCAGTTGCGGATATGGTCCCGGAGGACTATGGGAGTCTTGGCCGGCGTGGGTGAATGGTATTTTAGCAGTCGGCTTCAGTCAAGATCCATCCCAGAGCAGAATGTGCAGCTTATTACTGAGAGTGACATACTTAACGTTCTGGCAGGTTCCCGCGAAAGCCTGGCATAATGAGGTTGGAGGCGCTGTTTGCGAGCTGGTAATCTGGTAGGTTTGCAACTTGTTCGCGGTGTTTTGGGTTGGAATACATAGAGGATATAAATGAAGAGGGGCGAAGAAGGTGGGTGGCCGTTTTCCTCGTCTATTACTGATACAGGCTGAGACTCTAGCCCTGTGTAATAGGCGCTTTCCGGTAGCTACTGTTGAAACGAATTTGAGTACAATGGACTTATTGGTCTTGAGGATTAACAAAAGGTTTAGCTTCATGCTTTATGTACGTTTGAAGAGCTGCTTGCTGAGCGAGAAGTGCCTCTGGTATCTTGCTGGTGTGCTGACTGGCGTGCCTCGCCCCTGTGGGCCTTTTGGACTGGCTGCAGCCAGAATGGGAATATTCGTCTTGAGTTGGTGATTAGCACGACGAAAGGACGCGTTGCTAGTTCAATATTCAAACATATATATGTTGTGCTATTGAGATCACGTATCCTTGCTCCAACAAGCAATGCCGTCGTTGATTCTATAGAACTTGTGGGTTTCAAAGCTGTAAATTCCGAATAGTGCTTTCGAAAGGCTTCAAATCTAAGCTTCATGAGATTGTGAGGATGGATAAGCAACGGTGTCTGCCAGATGACGGACGGGGATGGAGACATGCTCGAGTAAGGGGCTTGGGCGGCGGCATATGAGCTAAAGGTATGCTTTGTTAGAGGAGGCATATCTCACTTCAACACCTTGGCTTTTCCAACATCGCAGAGATTCTGCATGGCACAGACCAAGCGTGCATTGGCTTGCGTTGATTCAGACTGGTGGCAGTCTGCTCCTTAAATACATTTCGTGGACAACTGAACTCTAGACTGTGCGCCCCTTCAAGGTGCAGCAAGGCCTTCTGTGTTTAGCAGAAAGAGTGAGCTTGGAAGATCTTCAATTGTCTGAGCACCCTATATATTGGCAAACACGCCTTCCAGTGCAGGGGTAGCCTTCAACAAGATAATGATGTTATTGATCAGTCAGATTAACGATTCGGCTTCTGCTTGCCTGACTCAATATGAGGCGAGTCTCTGGGCTTTCCCAAACGACCATTCTATCATTTGTGGCAGACAAAGGTAACTGTGACCTTCTGGATATTCGGCTATGCTGCTAGAATCAGACGCGCGCTCCAGCATTTAGATTTATTTGGAGGTAATATAAATTCCGAATAGACCCCTTTTTGAATCGTTAATGACATACTATGAGCATACGTAGAGTAATTGAATGGCGTGAACTTATTGCACTTTAGATATATATCTGATACCCCGAAAAGAATAGTACGTAGGTAAGAGCCTTTTTATCCAGATAAATGCTTCTAGCTACTTAAGCAGATAGGTTGGTATGGTGTAAAGGTAGATGTGCGTAGAAGGTCAAGTCCACTCTAAGCGCGTTTGATTTGTCGGGCTCGAATATACCGGGGACGCGCCAACTGATCGGCGGTGGCTTGGGGGAACTTGCGAACACAAAAGCGATGTGAAAAGCATACCGATCTATGCATCCGCATCGCCGTTGGAACAAGCTTGGGCTCTGTGTAACCAGCGTACTTGTCGCCGAGAAACATTTGAATCCATGTCGTGGAGTCTTTAAGTACCCGACTTCGCCTATGTGCGAGGGTGCATCCTGGTCATGGTCTTCAGGCGGGCTTGCTAGTTGGATCTGACCTTACAGACGGTGATCTCTGTGACATGGAAGGTTCCCATTCGTGTCTGGGAATAAATGGTCGCAAATCGCAATTCGTTGCTGTTGGATAATCGTCTCTTCTGATCAGGCATTATGAGGGCAAGGTTCTGCGGCTGCGCATGCTGGCATACCGTTTGACTGCTCGAGGTACGTATTACAATTAGGACTGTAGTACTCAAACGACAAGCGCGATGAAGGACACAGGACATTCATTTCTTTCAAACCGGAACTGAAGGAAGGTGCGCAGCAAATGATGAATAATGTCAGGGCCACCCCAAGAAAGCCGACCTATCTCTTGCTGGGTCTAAAAGCGGTAAAGGTGTGCTGGCCGAACCTCATTTGTGGAGTTATCGATACCTGCTCATTAACTGCCGATTTATCGTTCAGTTCTTTCTCAGAAGTCAGAGTCAACGAAGTAAGCCAAGTCAGAGTGGCTCCTGTCATGCCACTGCCACACACATATCGGGGTTAAATACTCTTGATATTTATCTACGTTGGGTCGGGGTTTGCTGAAGAACAACTCATCTCAAGCTAGGTGATGACGGAGCCGGGAGAGAAAAATGACCAAGGATGCTTGTAGAGTAAAACGATATAGCAACCGAAAACTTTCGTCTGTGATTCTTGCACCTATTTGAGCACTATGTAAAACAATGTCGACTACATGTAGGTCAAGAAGTGTTTTCGGGCCGCTGTGTAACCTGCTTCACTGACAACCCCGATGACCAGCAGGGCTCGCGTTTCATTTCAAACCCTGTTCTTCTCTTTCTTCGAAAATCCTAGCGCCCCCATCCTGCGAATTTGTCAAGTCTGTGTTGACATAAATGCCACCGATGTGTGAACTGCGCCCCATGTTCTTCCGGGCCCCTGCCCGCGTGTCGACATCCTCAGCCACGACATGCCGCCTATTGTATAAGTTACTGCACTAATTAGCTACTCCACTGCGCTCAACTAAAGTCCATCAGGAGAAAGAATATCGGCAACATACGACGCAGTGGGCTCGTGTGAATCTATAAGTCGTGGCTGAGATGCAGTTGGAAGCACCTCCAGCATTGCAGTAGATATTCAGACCATGGTCGTCAGTGGCGTACATGGCGGTGCTGCAGACGTCATCGCAAGTTCTGCCGTTGGCGTGCACCGCGCAGCAGTGGCTTCCATCCTGCCAGTGGCACTGGCAGTAGCCGCACGCTTCGACAGTGGCCATGGCGAGTGCCATGAAGGAGAGGATGGCGGTGAATTTGACCATCGTTCGTACGTTGTGACGAGATTGATACAATGAGTTAGCTGGAAAAGAATAAAGAAAAAAGACGGAAAGCGGGACAGGTATAGATATATACAAGACAGAAATAGAGACAGAGGCAGAGATAATAATACAGAAGTTTATGATTCGGTCTAGTATTGGCGATCGTGCGTTACTTATACACGTCTTCAAAGCTGTTTCAGATATACTGAAGACAAAAGAAGCTCGCAATCAATCAATTTCGGGCTGTGAAAGAGTCATGATCTTGAAATGAATTTGGAGCTTATCTACATGTTTAATGAACGCGAGCGGCTCGCGTCTGAATCTACCATGGCTGCCCTTCGGCAAATTTGGGCCGTACGAACAAGCTATGGCCTCAATTCCGCCAAAGATAGTGGATAGTCATATAATAGACTTCATCGACATCTCTGTGTTCACTAGGTGGGTGTTTTCGTCGGGACAGCTTTTAGTGTCGCAGTGGTGATCTTTTGATCTTGTGCCCATCAATGAGGCATGGGTCACGGAATCGATATATGGCAGCTCTTCGCTGATTATATGTAGTCTCAGGGCCTTCACGGATTAGCTGAGAAAACCAAAGTTAATTCGAGGTCATTCTGAGAGGGCAGGCAATAGGGCTGACTAGAGCTACGCCCCGGTGATTGCGCCGAGGGGTCCGCTTTTCAGGGCTGATTAGGAAGACGACAAACATAATGCCGACAACGACTGTCCGTTATATTAGAACTGAAGAACAAATTTGAATGATGCTGGTGGGCTTAAAGGTAGGTATCTCGTGATGATCTATGATGGTGTTGTAGGAGAAGAGGTTGAGATGCAGGGGGGGGTGACGTCGATAGTCATTAGTTTTAATTTGGATGGTATTTCAAGTCTACGAAATCTCTGTCGACGTGACTTCTTCCTTGGTTATAGCTTAATAGGAATAAATACTGCAGAATCTTCCACCGTTTAGTCATTGTTCCCGGTTGCAACACCCCAGAAGTAAGCTGCCCACGCCCCAAGAATCAACATAACCAATCCACCGAAGCAGACCTTGGAAATCAACTTGTTGCGGGCCCCGTTCTCCTCGTGGAATGCCCTCTTCCTCTCATTCCAAAGGTCGCCGTTGGCGATACGTTGCTTCCTCGTCCATTGCAGGTTGCCCAGATCAACGGACCACCATGAAAGTCCAACCAACGCGATGGCAACCAAGACTGATGCAGCTGCGAGTATGACGTAAACAATGACGACATGTTCGTAGCTGTCATTGTCGGCATCCTGAATGGCGCCAGTAATGATACGAACGATGATGTTCATGCTGAAGTCTTGTTAGCTGGGGGATCAAAGAGTTCGGTCGCAAATTGACTTACGCATTGTTCATTGCGATCTTGACGGCATAGGCTGAACCAAAGACAGATTGATGCCACATGGAAGTGCGAATACTGTCAATGATAGGAGTGGGACCGAAGGTAGACGAGATGGCGTAGATGCCGAACGCAGCGGCGGTTCCGGCCCTCTCGGAAGCCCAGTTGACAAGAGCCATCGCTAGGAAAACACCAGTTCCGCAAATAGCGACTGTAGAATGTTAGTGTTATAACGTACTAAGGCAGGTAAAGTCTACTCACGCAAAGTGATACGGTTGCCCAGCAAGTCGATGAAGGCACCAATGCATGGAACGAGGAAGAAACCAGCGTACTGTAGAGTAGCGGAGTACCAGCCGGCGGTGATGGCACCAGTCTTGAATCGCTTCTCAGCCAACTCAGTCGCGTTCTGGGTAAAGACGATCGCGGCACTCGTCTGAAACAGAGAAAACGCCATGATCGCCCAGAAAACCCAGGGGAGCTCAAGGACCTTCTTAGGTTGGAATTTCTTCGACTTCTCCGTCAACTTTTCGCCGGTAGCCGGGTCCTTCATGTTGCCGAACTTCTGGTGGGCGACACTGTTGAATTTGTAGAAGCCGACGGTCATCACGTTGGTGAAGATGTTCATGAAGACGGCAACCCAAAAGACCCAGGCGAAGTTGCCGGTGTTCTTAGCAATCACGTTGGCCGAAGACTTGCCGACGAAGCCGCCAATCTTCTTGATTCCGAGTTCGAGTCCCAGGGTCGACGCAAAGCCGTTGTTAGGCGAGAACCAGGAGCTGAAGACCTTGTACTGGGCGACTTGGGTAGCGATGTCGCCGAGGGCGAGGATGACACGTCCGCCAATCATGAGCTTGAAGGAGCGAATCTGAGCCGCGGCAGCGACAAGGATAGAGCCGATGGAGTAGATGATGTTGCCTGAAGCTGTCAGTAACGAGTCTCAAAGCACTCTGGACTTTGCCAAGTTGTACTCACCATACAGCATAGCGCCGGCACCGCCAATTCTATCGGTGACGATACCACTGGTGAGAATGAGCAGAGTGACCATGAAGTCCTCACTGGCCTCAAGAAGAGAGAACTGCTTGTTGTTGATGTCAAGCTCCTTTTTGAGGGTAGACTTCAACGCGCCGGTAATACCGGAACTCCACGACGAACCGAAGCTGATGCATGAAATCATAAGGACGGCAATGAGTTTCCAGTACATTGGGGGTTGCGGCTTGTTGCTCTCCAGCGATGTGGAAGGGGAGAGCTCCGGGAGGTCGTTGACAGCTTCGGTGGGCTGCTTCTCCCGGCGGGACTCGACGTCTGAGCGTGACTCCATGCTGTCAGATGTCCCGATTGCTCGGTAGCTGGCAGGAATGAGAATTGAGGGAAGAGATGCACGGGGAGAACTCGAAAACAACCTGAGAGCTGACGTTGAAGAAGTTCATATATCCGTACGCATCGTCAGTCGGAGACGACTATTCCGTAAAGGTGGGAGCCGGGATCGGCCGGGAGGATTTGCTCACTGTGAGAAAACGCAAAACGAGCACAAAAGGGGTCTAGAAAACGGGGGTTTTCGTGCAGGATTTTTCTTTCCCCAGTCAGGATTTTGCGCTCGCTAGCGCGCCAAGTCCAACGATGGGCTCGGAGATGCATCTGATAAGATTAAAAAGGCAACGGACCCCTTTACGAGTCAGGGATATGCTGGACTAGAACCAATCCCTTCACGCAAATGCTCTGGCCACAATCCACAGCGGGGGCCATCCGAAGTGGAGTTCCACGCGCGTTCAGTGTCTGGCACGCGGCTTCGCGATGCCGCTCCTTGCTTACTCGGTGACAACTTCGGCCGGGAAGCGGCCATTGTGGTGTCAAAAGAGCTTAAAAGGAGGACCCTTTCGGAGTACGAGTCCAGCTGGGCGGTTCTACGCAGTGAGCCGAGTGGAATATCACGCTAGTTTTGACGCTACGAACTTTTTCCCATGTGAGAAAAATGGTTTCCTTGTTCAGGTGGTCCGCTGCGACCATCCGATTGCGGGAAGGCGAGTTTCGTGGCAACTTTATCATCTTCTTTGGGAAAGGTGTTGATCTTATCATGTCATCTTTGTGACTAAATCCTAGCGAATGTGGAATACCTCGCCGTTTCTCACCACCTTGCTGCCATCTGGTTGGATGTCTGTCGATGCTTTGACGAACTCCCCATACATGACACCCTCAACATAGCACTCGCCGACCAGGATGTATCCGTTCTCTGCCGGTCTCAACACGAAAGGGACATCCGCGCCTGCCAAGGCAACCACGACATCTCCTGATCGCATTCTATCCGGGCCAAGGCCGATCCATCCGTCCTGGGTGGAAAAAGCTGCTCTTCTGTAGACCATGTTGTGAAGCCTATTCTGAAAGTTGTTCCAGTGTTGGACCATTTCTTCAGCCGAGCCAAAGTCGTCGCCCGACACATTCGAAGCCGTTTTACCTTTGTCTGCATCCAGCTGAATCTGGAACACGGCCCCGTAACTCTTCGGTGCGCTTTCGAGAGTGTCGGAAGTCTTGTCGCCGATAAGGGTTCGCCAGATTGCCTCTCGAAGAGGTTTGTGAGGGCCATTTTTGGGGTGGTAAGACAAGTGCCATGGGTACTCTGACGACATTCTTCCCGCTTCATCACCATCTTTTTGCTGCCCAGTCTGTTCAGCCCGACCACCTTCCCCGGTCGCAGACACCCCGGCCCTGAAGTACACCTTCAGGATTGGGTCCAAGTTTGGACGCCAGTTGGTGTAGTGTGGGTTCTCGCGCCAAGCCATGTCCCACTCCTTGACGACGTCAATCTTCAGCCCTATCATAGACAGTACCCCCTTCTGTTGCTTTGAATGTAACGTTGGAGGCGATCCAAAAGACGCGTCGTATATCAAGCCTCGCGGATTCAGTTCCTTGACCAACTGCTCCGGTTGAAGAGTCGACCCACGAGCATGCCCAAAATCTCGTATCCACGAAGAATTGACGTTGGGCCCCCAATTAAACCGGAGTATGTGGAATTCGTGCACACTTGGATCGCTTGAAGCTCGGCTCACGGTAACCGACTGGCTTGCCAGGACGCTCAGTCGATCTTCCTCCACGATGAGATATCTGGAAACCTCCTCGTAGAGGTCACCAACGGGCTTGTCATAATCGACAGCTATCTTTGACTTTGCATTCGCATCCGATAGTCCCAAGATGCCATAGATCTTGTCCCTAGGGTCAGTTGCCCCAGACTCTTCGCTGAAATCAATCAGGACCGAAAGTGGAAGACCTCTGTGCAAGATTGACTCTGTCTCAAACAACTCTCGCAGTTGATAAAGTTTGCGCAACGCTGGAAAATTGAGTGTCTTGTGCAGCTTCTCCCATTTTGTTCCCATGATGGCACTGTGGTTCGTGACAGTGCCGTTGAGCTCTCGGCAAATAAGCCACCAACGTTTGAGGTTGGTCCAAGGAGCACGATGGTGCCCGCAAACAAAAATGGGATCCGAACGAGGAAGGGCAAGTTCTTGAATAATCCATGTCCGTCGAAACCAGGAAAGATCCACGAATTCATGGAATGCCTGCTCAGCTTCCTCTGGTGAAGCATCCAGCAACTCCTTGGCCACCTGCTCGATACTTTCAATCTTGACTGGTACCTGGCGCTCTGCGGGATTCTGAATGGAGTTAAAGATAAGGTCCAAGCCTTGAGATGCCTGCCCCATCCACACAAACATCTGCGCTGCGGATTTGTAGATGTCTTTCATCAACGGGACTTGTGTGTTCTTCTCCTGGTTCGACTGCTGATTGATGCAAACCGCATCGACCCAAATGCCCAGAGACTCATCTGGTTGTCGGAGGCTAAGCAGGCATCCATGTAGATGGTGGGAGGTTTGAAAAGGTGTTCCTTCAATCTTCACATCTTGCAGATCATCTTGAGGGCCCCAGCAATATGATAGAGCCGCATAAGTAGGGTTGGCAGAAAGTGATACACTGGACAGCCCGAGCTCTAGGAGCTCGTCAGCGCGCCCAGGTAGAATATGGAGAAGCCGGATCTCTTGATTGTGAGAGTTGAGTGGTGTCTTGCTGTACAGTTCATTTGTTGGATCCATGCCTGGCCGAGTTGCTGATCTGGTCAATTGCCTTACAAGTGTTGATAGGAAGCAAAGATGGCCCAAGATCGCGGAGGAGGGGAATGCAGATTTTCGTGGTGGGTTACAGACCCCGGTCGGCTTCTGCCTGGAAGTGCATTTCTGCATCGAGCCAATTACAAAAGTTCTTTACATAACTGGGCACTCACACACTCTACGTGTGTTACCTTAATCATGTCGCAGTTAGATAAAGCCATGTTGATTATGGATTTGTATGTATTTGCTGGGCTGACATGCATCGGTGCCTAAAGCCTTCGACTGCTCGCTCTGATTGCAGTGAATAATTCTCAGGTTGTAATCGAAGTATATGAGCAATCCCCACCCCAATACACGATGCAACCGTAATGTAAGCAGAACAGTTCCAAGACCCGACATTATAAAGAATAGTACAGCTCTGTAAATAAGTCAGGAAAGCCTTATTTACTCTAAACTAACATTTCAACTGAACGTCAGAATATAATCTTATATGTATGCTAGTTTCTCAAATCCGAATAGATTGCAAACTAGGGAGGGGAAGATGCAGCTTATTAAAAACAGAGTCTTTAGAACAGCTGAACAGGGAAGATAATTCACTACCTTAGTTACTATGTAAGGTCGAATGCAGGCTTTTATCCAGAGGCCCTTACCCGTCCCTGGCCTCATTGTGTGTGCAAAAACGACCTACACTCCAGTTAGCGAACAGATAATGTCAATTTCGAACAGCGTTAATTGAATGAATATGATTACAACCTACAACTCTGCCTGTTGGTACCCTGGAATGCCCTTCTCAGTTTCCCAGTACCGAATACAGCAAGACCAAGGATATTTAGATATTTAAATAGACTTTAAGCAAACCAAATAGTACTCATCTACCTACCTAACCTTGACTTGTCAGGGGAAGCACGTAGATAGTTCACACAGTTACCCAACCGGCTTCCAAAGCCATCTTCACATCGTATTGGACAGGCAAACGGCAGTCCTAAGGTATGTCCAATGACTCGATGTTTGTTGGAGAAATGCTGTGATACCCGTGATCAATGCGGAATATTTGCGTTGAGATGCTTTTGTCTGATCAAGGGCCGGGCACCCCCTTCAGAAGAATATGCCCGTCGGTAAGGCCGATCATAATGCGGTCGAGCAAACGCCGAGAGTCCACTACAATGCCTCCCACAGCGTGGTGAAACGGGCCTCATCATCCCTCAAGGACAACGACAACGAGGCTGTGGAATGACCACACAGTCTTGAGGCTTTCATGTCTTATGTTCGACGCTCCCCTAAACCTGGCCCAATAACAGCCAATCCAGGTTGAAACTGCCATCGTCGCCTGCCTCTTCCACCTCCCGCTTAGCTCTCTTGACTGAGACCCAGTTCCGCGGCCCGCGTCCAGATTCTTTCGTCTCTGCGGTGTAGTATGTGTATTCGTCCGCCGTTGTACCTATATCACCCTCATCCTCTTCGGCCGCCTTCCCCCATCCCCAGAAGTTCGTCTCAGACATCTCCGTCTTGTCTTCATTCTCAGTCCCTCTCAGGGTTTGATACTCACCGTAGTCCTCCTCGTCCTCTGAGACCTCTCCGACCTCCTCGATCACAAATCGTCCGCCTATCGCTGGTCCATACCCGTAGGGGAAGTACTTTGCCACCTTCGCAAACACCGCCTGTTTTGCTCTTTGTCTCTCGCCTGCGTACGCAGAGTCCAAACCCTCGTTGAAGTTGATCCTGTTGTTGGTCGCAAAGACCTTGGGCTTCCACTGGTATGGGTCCATCGGCAAACTTCTAAAGTGCGCTGCGTTGTCGGCGCCCCAGTCCAGGTGCAGCACATAGACGGGAATGATCTGTGCTGGGTCGAAGACGATGTATTCAAACTCGCGGTTCGCCACGTGTGAATCAGCGCCCTCGTATGGCTCCGACATATTGCGCCAGTTGTCTTCGCTGTACATCTGTCGCGCGCGACCCATGATGGTGGCGCACACGATCAGCTTGATGCCGAAGTACTCGGTCGGCGATGTCAGCCGCGCCCAGGAACCCGTGTAGCCCAAGGAAAAGTCGGCGCTGGGCGAACTGTAGATGCCGCGACCGTAGGTGGACCCACAACGGACCTTGAGCACGTTTCCGTTTCCATAGTCTCCTCCTGGTATGCGCGAGCCCGGGTTGAGGAAGCCGTGACGGACGATCGAGGGAACGACGTGGCGCTGAGTGCCGTGGAACGTCATGCGTGGACGAGTTAGATGTTCAACCTTGTCCTCGAGACGGGTATGCTTCGCGCAGCAATTTGGAAGGCTTTTGTGGCGGAGGAGCCTTCCGCGCAACTGAGCTCGGTAAGCATCGAAGCGGGCGGTTAGATCGCGCCGGATGACACACTCGGCGTGAAGAACTCGGTAATGCGAGGGAATCGTCTCGCAGATCTCCCCAGCTGACCTGCCCAGGTACTCCAAGGCGATTCCGTTGGTTGTAATCGCATGGGCAGCCTTCTTTTGAAATTGGTCGGAAGGTATGCGTTCCTTTACGTCAGCTTTTTGGTTGGCTCTACTTCGTACCGTCTTCACCAGCGCATCCGCCTCTTGGGCCATCTTCAAGACAACCTTGGTCGCCTCAAAGATTCCATACGTGCTATTTTCTCCAGCAAGCCATTTCTCGACGCAATTCGTCTCGGCCGCCTCCTCGATCACAAAGCGAAGGGTAGCACGGAGGCCATCTATGTCCTTGCGCGAGAGTGTAAGGTTGATGAGGTCAAAGAAGGGCGCCGTGACAGGATATCGAATACCAGCTGTGACTTGAAGGATGAGCTCTTCGTGCGTAAAGCAAAGTACGTCGTCCATCGGTGAGGATAATCGGTGGTCGTCGCTGAGGAAGCCAGCGTCGATGAGGGCGTCTGTTTCTTCATCACGAAGGGAGACAACTGAACGATATCTTCTTCAGAGAATTCGAGACCAGCCATCCTAAACTCACTGGCATGGTCTGAATTCGCACGATGCGGACAGTCAGTCGGTCTGGGAGGGAGTGAAAGCGTTTCTGAATTCCTTCAGCTATTAGTGCGGCACAAGTTTTCAAGAAATAGTTGACTAAGAAAATCGAAGAGGTGAGCTCGATTGACAACAATGTCATCATGTAATGCAGGTTCTCTGACCAAAAATGCTAAACACGTCGCCGTCGATTCAAGTGGACCGATTTGAGCTTTTGGCGGTAGGCGGCAACGGTACTGATTGTTACAGCTCTCAAAAATGACGTGTCAAGTCCCGGAATGTTGTTCAACAAAGTTTTGCGTGCTCTGAATTTCGGGATGGCGGACTTGTTATGCATTTCACTGATTGCCAAAAGGGTGCGCAGCAGTGCTGCTCCGAAGTGTATCTAGTTGAATGACTCTTCGGTACACAAACTGCCTGTGCTCGTGCTGAAAATCGGAAATCGAGGTCATTCATAAAGGTCCGGTGTTTTAGACGAAAGTGTATTTCGGCGAGTGACAATGAGGCGTGCCAGAAACGGTCTCATAGCGCACACCAAAAGCCTGCTTATCTTCGGTGAGCCCAAAATGGTCTAGGTCAATCCTCCGTTAACTAAATTCAGCCGGAAAACCTCACCCAATCAGTGAGACAACCATACTGAATATCGGAAGGAATAAATATCTCGCGTGAACATGCGCTGATGACTCAGGCGTTGGCCTCATTGCTCGAACTGCAATGAACCATTCCTATCCCATGCGGTGCGAGTGGACTGCAGTACTTAGAGCTCCAATTTTTCTCCAATTCTGATCAACCACAAAATCTGCTATTCGCCAGAAAAGAGCGCCGATCTTTCTGCATGTGAGCTGTTTGGATATTACCCCGCACGTCTGTGTACGGCAGTCCACTCGCACCGCAAGGGATACCAGCTCAGACGCTTTTTATGTGATGATGTGACGATGGCACATGGGACGAAGAGCTTCTAAAACAGAATCGCATCGCGAAGGGTTCGTAAGAGTTCTAGAGCAATAATCTTGAGGAACAGACACGTTGAAAGAGGAGTGCGGCAATTTCTGGAATTGCCGCAACTAAGGTTTGAAAGACGGCTCTTTGCGAACGTTATGATATCAGCTTCTATCGCGCTCGCCGCTCTTATCAGCTGACATCTTTGGACGACACAGAACCGACAGCCTCGCGTATTGCGAGCAAGTGAAACAGGCACCCCCTCAGGCGCGTTTGTCGAGCAGTTGTGTCTGCTGGATATGTCCCCCCGCAAAGTTGTGGAGTTTCTGTCGCTCTCCCCAAACTACTATGGTGGAGATGGCCGAAAATCACTCCGCAATGCGCTGGGATAGACTTTTTCTCTAGGCTTCCTGTTGGTGCCCCAGAACACAAACTGGGGTAAAAATCATTTCGGTAATCCCGTTAAATTAAGTGCGGCAACTAATCCAGAAAACAAAACTTATTACTTCATAGATACCACTCTTTTTATGGATTCACGATAGAATCAGGGAATCGTATGCCAAGAATTTTCTTATGCGAAACGTCCGTAGGGTTAACAACATCGAGTCGTGTTACCCCGGGGCCTCCGAGGATGGCGTGGAGCAGGTGCACTTAAGCCAGGCAAAGTCGTACGTAATTGTAAAGGAACAGAACCTGCCCTCTATCCAAGCGATCGAACAACTCTCTTCATTACTTGGTTTCTCAACCGGCCCATAACCCCCCCTCCACAATCCTTTTCTCACTCCTTTGAGCCTAGAGATACCCGCATTTCTCCCAGACGGGCTGATTCCTGGGCAGCTATGGCCGACTACACAGTAACCGAAAAGCACCAGACTCACCGAGTCGACTCGGGCACCGAGGGCGAAGACCACGACAAGATTGCCGTCGCGCCCGTCGATGTTTTCACGAATGAAGATGGCGACGTTAACTTCCGCGGCGTCTCATGGCCCGCAGCGGCCATTCTCGTCGCGAAGTTCCAACTGGGACTTGGCGTGCTGAGTCTCCCCAAAACCTTCCACACTCTGGGGTTTTTCCCCGGAATCCTCTGCTTCGTAATCCTCTCGACCATGACAACCGCCTCGGGTTATGTCTCCGGCAACGCCAGGCTCTATTACCCGCAAATCTACAGTGTCGCCGACGTGGCTGAGATGCTGTTCGGCAAGAAGACAAGAGAACTCGTCGGCTTCCTCTTCTACCTATACCTCGCCTTGACCGCCGGCGCCGGTATGCTCGCCTCCTCCGTCGCCCTCAACGCGCTCTCAGGCCACGGCGCCTGCACCATGGTATTCGTGGCTGTGGCCGCTGCTGTTGCCTTCCTCATCGGCGGCGGTTTCAGAAGTCTGGATAAGATCGCCTGGGTCAGCTGGGCTGGTTTCGCCTGTGTCTTCGTCGCTATCTGGACGACGGCTATCGCCTGTCTCGTGCAGAACAGGCCCGCCGCGGCCCCTAAGACGGGTGCCATTGACCTCGATATTCGTATTTTCCCAGAAACCACTTTCTCGCACGCGATGTCAGCTATCTCGAACCAGCTGTTCGCCGTTGGTGCTTCTGGTGTCTGCTTCTCCATCTCCGCCGAGATGAAGGAACCTAAGCACTTTGGTCGCGCGCTGCTTTGGGGCCAGGGAATCGTTATTGCGACTTGTATCGCCATCGCCTCCATCGTCTACTCGCAGGTCGGCCAGTACCTCGCCAGCCCCGCCCTCGGTTCTGCCGGTCCCTTGATCAAGAAGGTCGCTTACGGTATTGGACTGCCCGGTCTCCTTGTAACGGCTATCCTCTATAGCCACACTGCTGGCAAGTACTGGTTCGTCAGAATCCTCCGCGGCACACGCCATCTCCAAACCAGCACCACCAAGCACTGGATTGTGTGGGGAGGCTCGATGTTGGTCACTGTTGTCTTTGGCTTCATTATCGTGGGAGTTGTTCCCTTCTTCAGCGACTTCCTCAGTCTTGTTGGCTCCCTCGTCAACCCTGTTTTCACACACATCATCCCTGGCTTCATGGTCTTGTACTACGTAGCAAAGAAGCCTACCATGGTTGGCTTGGACGGAGAGCACGCACCCCAGCACTCCTTTTTCTCGGAGAAGCACTGGCTCGCCGAGGCCAATGATGCGGCCAAGAGCAGCAAAAAGGATATGATTCTGGTTGTTGTTTCTTGGAGCATGATTGTCATCGGTATCTTCATCACTATTGGCGGCACGTACGCAACTGTTTTGACGATTAAGGAGGGCTATGACAACGGTTCTATTGGCGGTGTATTTTCGTGTGCGGACAATTCATCGGGCTAACTACTAGACTAAACTACATTTTCCGTATTAGTAGTGCTAATCTAAATTTACTTGGCGCTTATTCTAAAATCCTGTTCAAAGGGGGTGTTGACTTTAGGGGAGCCGGCCATGCCCGTTGCTAAAATGAAAAGAAACAGAAGACCGTCCCTTTTGAAAGTCAGAAGACTCGCGCAATGAGATTATAGTCAACCTGTTCTTCGAGGTTACTGCTCAAGCGTCAAAGATCTTGCTACCAGCGAGCTAAAGCCAGTCCTGCTGTCAATGCACGATGGCGGATGATAGTTCCAATTTTTGTCTACCACCGTTCGACCCCAGTCTCCGACTGGTATCTATATACCTCGGGAGGTCACACCTGGGCAGTCGCATTCCTATTACCAATGTTTCTTACAGTACAATGTCGTTCATAAGCTATGTGACACGGGCGATGGACATTTCTCCGTATTTTCTATTACACGACAACCGTCTTCGTTTATATTGAACTGACTCTTGAAGCTGCAGGGGAAAGATTCCAGTTAGACTGGACCACAACCATTGTGTGCGTCTTTGGACATCGTGAACTTTACACTAATGACAAAGGCTGCTTCTGAGTAGGTGTAACAAGCGAGGCTCGGGGCTACATCAACCATTGCACTCCCGTAATACGCCAATCCCATGCAGAGGCGGTAGCTCGAGCGCTGTTCACGTCAACCGTCTTTGACTGGTCGGGATGCATACAGTGGCTGATAAACGTCGAGGTCATGCTTTCCAACGTAAGAAACGCAGGATTCCAACGGGCGGCAATTCTTCCGACAGAGCCATCTGTGCAAAGTTCTTGGAAATAGTTGCAGTGAGATAGGTACTGGATTAGGTTGCTAACTGCGAACCCCTCAAATAGTACCGAGTGCAAGGATGAGATCTTTAGGAAACATGGGGGACTTAATATCACTCCAATCTTAGTGGCGCTAGAATGAAGTCTATTACCCCAAACTTTGTTCCACAGACGATACTGCGTATTCAATACATCAGTCTCAAATAATGATCATCCTAACAGTTGATCAGGGAAGCGCTAATTTGCCAGGTTCGAGTAAACACTTTTCCTCCGAACTATCGCCTGCGATGACCTCAAGCGATGACGCTGTGTGGTACTGACTTGCATTAATAGCTGCTACATAACCAAAACTCTTCACGGAAACTCAAAGCCAGATTGGATACGGGACTGTGGCGTGGTATGCAGTTCCCTGGATTCCACATTAGAAGATACTTTAGTGACGACTACATGTAGATAGGCCGCAGCCATTTTCAGGTGGTAGCCAGATTCCGGAGGGATTTACTGCTCGGAAGCCCGGGGCATGATCAATATCTAGAATTCCAATACCATGCCACTTTTCGCAAGGTACACGCAGAAAGCGGACCCTGGCCGCCCGGTTCGGAAGACAAGCCGTATTCGTTTTCTAAAGCCTAGCAGAGATCCACAACCTGCAGACTCAATAGCTATTTGTACCTACCAACAACAGTATATGCGCCCGGGGAACACTCAGAGTATCATCCAGGCAAGCGGTCCAGTGGGCTGACTTCTTGGCATTGACGGCGAAATTTGGACAACTCACCGATAGTATGCTAGGGTAGGTAGGGTTCGCATCTTCGTATAAAACCCGGCCTCCCTCACGGGTCCTATTTTCTGATGGTCATCGCAATTCTTACGCGTGGCCTGACTTCTCCGAGGTTGCCTGTCAATTCGCACATCTCGTCGGGACTCGAGTGTGGGAGTCGCAATGCTGTCCAATGTTTGGGACTATGTCATCGTCGGCGGTGGCCTCGCCGGCTCAGTAATCTCAAGCCGGATGCTGGAATACAACAGCTCTCTGAGTATCCTGCTCATCGAAGCCGGCGAAGATACTCGAGCTCGAACCGATATCTTATACACCAATGCCACCAACCTCGTGGGTGGGGAGCTTGATTGGCAGTATCCGACCGAACCAATTGCAGCACTCAATAACCGCGGTCTTGTCTTCAACCAAGGCAAAGGCCTCGGCGGTGGCGCTGCCATCAACTCTTGTAAGAGCACATCTTGGCCTTGTTGAGATGAGACTAATGATCTTAGGTGGCTACACCCGAGGGCCCCGAGTAGACTATGACGAGTGGGCTGAACTCGTCGGCGACGAGCGTTGGAGCTATGAAAACCAGTTGCCTTACATGAAAAAGGCCGAAGACTGGTTGGTTCAATGCCAACAATGCCGCCCAACACGGGAACGGCGGGCCTCTTCACGTGGCTTCGGTCTCGTCGACCGGCCGTGCGTACCCTCTTCGTGATGCTGTTGCCAGTGGCTGGGACGAGCTCGGGGTTCCTGAGCTCCCAGACCTCGACAGCAATGCCGGAAACAACATCGGGCGCGCTGAGCTAACCGAGACCCGTCGCGATGGCATTCGTCAGCTGACACCTGTGGTCTATCCTCTCAAAGGGATTGAGGTTCTCACCGAGACGCTTGTTGAAAAGATTCTGCTCTCTAGTGATGCGGACGGTGGAGAGCTGCAAGCTACTGGCGTTCAGCTTGCCAATGGCACCCAAATTTTCGCCAACAACGTTATCTCAGCCGCTGGTGCTTACCGCTCTCCGCAACTCCTCATGTTGTCTGGCATTGGTGAAGCATCAGCATTGGAGAAGCACAACATCACTGTCAAGTTGGATCTCCCCGAGGTCGGGAAGAACCTGATTGACCACATGTCTTTCTACCAATACTGGAAACTTAGAAACCCGGAGAATGGCTACGCACTCGGATCCAGTAACCCAATTTTTGGCCAGCCCGAATTCAGTACGGGGTATCCCATTGACTGGGTGACATCAACCGGTGTGAATCAGACCAGCCTTGCTTCTGCTATCGAGCAGGATGAAGGGGTTGCTCCAGACGCTGCTTCTCACTCTCTGCTCAGGGCCAATCGCACCTTCCTTGAGAACTTCGTCATTTACCAGGCCTACAGTGCCTCTAATCCCTCTGTTCCGATGGACGGCTCACATATCTACACCAACATTGTCTCCTTTCTGCCTACATCTCGCGGAACCGTTAGTCTTGCATCCGCTGATCCTGCAGATGGCCCCATCATCAATCTCAACTATCTCGACACGGAGGTCGATCGTCATGTCTACCGGGAGGGCATCCGTCAGATGACGAAGCTGATGCTAGACACTGCTTACGGCAAAGAGTACATTGTTGGAGAAACTGCTCCTGACAACATTGAGCCGGTCTCGCTGGAAGACACGGACGAGTACCTTGACTCTCGTCTGGCCGAAAGCGGTGTCACTACATGGCATCCCCACGGAACCTGTGCGATGGGCAGTGTTGTCGACTCTGATTTTAAGGTCAAGGGCGTCAAGGGCTTGAGGGTTGTTGATGCTTCTGTCTTACCCGTCCCCATTGCGGCTCATTTGATGGCACCTTTGTACGCCATGGCGGAACAGGCTGCTTCTGTTATCACCGGGAATCAATCGGAAAATCAATCATAGGGTCTGTCATAGAACGCAGTAAGAATAGTGCGCTGCAGAGAGGGAAAGTGCTTGACGCTGCAATACCTTGTAATAAATCTGCAATACAAATGATAAGCTTTGATTGTCTGGACAGTATCGTCGGCGACCTTATCTCGTCATTAATGCCGCTCATGCCCGTTCTTATTTGTTACCGTCTGCACCCGCTCGGACTCTAAAGCTTTTAAATACCCATGGGAACAAGCTGTTCAACTGCGCATCTACATGTCACAATGGAATTCGAATGAACTAAGGAAGAAAGTCCAATCTCTACGTTCACATTCTCTTCTAACATGTAGATGGCCCAGCTTGCACAATATCCCCGGGAATTTCCCATTCTTTTCTCGTTAGGGCTTGTTTTTTAATGGTGGCTGAAGGGAACAACGGACTCACGAAATCATGCTGTGGGAATACAATAACAGACTAGGTAGTACGTACAATGTCTATATTTGGAACGTCGGTTAGCAAACCAATTGGACTGATACGATACCTCAGCTTCGAAGGACTCTCCGCGGATCAATGGAAGATGGAATCGAATAATCTGAATTGGTCACATGATCTCAGCTGCAGACTCAGCAGATTTCAGAAGACCTCGCACCAAAGCCCCTCGCGGCTGACGTTACTCCTCTCCCTGAAAGGCATCCGCAGAAAGTCTTATCACCAGCCAGAATGGCCTTTCCTTTCTCTGGGTTGCTCCCTTCACGACTCAATGCCGAGTTGCGTCTTGCACAAGCCGTATCACAGTTTGAGGCTGGCCTATTGGATGACCAGAAACTCGTTTTCAGGGTTCAACGATCCGAGGCATCCGAAAAGCCCCCGAGCATTGAAGATGTGATGAGAGTCACAGCTGACATAGATAGGCAAGCGGCACACGCGACCCACAGCGGTCGTGGGGCTCGCTGCGTTGGTCCTCGACTTACAAATGTTCTCCAAGCTGTTCAAAGATTCGCTGCCATAGGGGACGTAATGATCGGTGGCTCGCAAAACTTGATTGCGTGCGGCGTTTGGACAGCAGTCCGGATGACCATGCTGGTACGCTTGGATACACCTAGTGTTGTGATAAACAACTAACACTTTTGAGAAGCTTATCTTGAATATTTCGTTCTACCTTGAAAGGGCTTCAGTTTTGTTCATGGAAATTGGTCGCTCAGCCCCCCGATACCAGGACCTGGCCCTGCTGTACCCACACTCTGTGAGACTTCGGACTTACTTGGCCGAGTATTTTATTCAGGTCACTCAACTATGCAACTGCATGTTAAAGGCTTCCCAGCGTCCCCTGCTTGGGCAAGTGGCCACATACTTTTCGGACTCTGGAACAAAAGCCTTGCAATCTGATCTGGATCTCTGGGCCAAAGCAATCAAAGACGAAGTCAATAACGTCCCACACCCACTTCTCGGCACCCCCCACTTCTCGGCACCCCCCACTTCTCGGCACCCCAAAAATCGCTCACCGCCATGAATACCCCTCAACTTCAATCTTTAATATTTTCATCAATCTTTATTCAATTCTCACTATACTTTATATAACATATAATAAGGCCTCAATACTATTATATACTGAAAATGATATTACTAATGCCCTTGAAGCGATCGCAAACAGTTAATCTATTAAAAAAGCTGTATTTAAGTATAGTATGCTGCAATTAATATTATAATATCGAATAAAGGGGGTGCAGATGTGAGATATAGTGTTTTCTGATCTGCAAAAGCTTTCTCTAACCTAGGAAAGTTATCTAGCTGAATAGGTTCGAATCCAGGCTGCCCTAGGCCTTCCTCTAACCTATTAGCAACTCAAGGATTTTGCTGAATATATCCTACAGATCTATAGAGATTTCCAGCCTCTTAGAAAGAACTAGGTATAGTTTTTTATTAAGAGAAACCTATCTATAAGGGTCTAAAGAAGCAGAGCAATTAATTCCCAGCATATTAATAGAGCTTTAACTAATATAATCAGGTAATAGTTCAAGCACCTTGCTATACCTGAGATCATAGCTATTAAGGCCTCTAATTAATATAATATAAATAAGACTAGTATTCTAGAAAGCAGAGGATTAAATAGGCTTATCCTTAGATTATTAGAAACTTGTTCTATCTATAAGAAACAGCCTGGATTGCATGCTTAGATATCTCTAATTAAGTGTATCTCTGTAACTAGCAAGGTACTGCCTCTATTTATTATATATAAAGGTAAGAGTGTCTAGCAGCAGTAGTTTCTTCTAGATCTGATATTATATAAATCCTAGAAGTTTATAGCTATAGAGAATAAGTGGACTTCAGACTCTACAGCTGTTAAGTAGTTAACAGAGGTCTTTATTCATTTAACCTAGCTAAGAGACTTCTCAGAGGTTAGATTATTAATCTTAGATAGTTATAAAAGCTATAAAACTACTGCTTTTATATATATATACTTTAGAAACAAGATATACTTACTATTCTTACTAGTATATATATTATATATCCTTCAGCTACTTAATCAGTTAGTTTTTAGGCTTCTTAAGGCAGCATATAAGAAGGAGCTTAGATTACTAGCTGAATAGGATGCTGATATAGTTATAAGCAAGAGAAACTTTGTTATATGCTATAGCAAGGCGTGTAAGGCAGCCCTGACAAGCAAGAACATTATCAGTAGCTAGAAATAGACTGGTTTATAGCTTGTCAGTATAGCTAGACTACTTATAAGCCTTCTACTACTTAAGAATATATTAACCCCTGCTAAACTAGCTGGTTAGGTCTGTAAAAGGCTCTCTAATAGCAAGGCAAGCAAAAAATAGACAGCAGATATATCAGCAGTCCCTTAGTCAACCCCTAAGAAGAGGGATAAGCTTTAGGATCAGTTCAGCCTGTTCAGCAAGCTAGATAATAATAAGCATATGCAGCGCCTGCTTTTTCAGAAGGTTCAGAAGGGCTTTGATGAGAAGGCATACTAGTTAGCAGTAGCCCAGCAAAAGATTGAGGTACTACAGGTAGAGGTTGATACTAGTAGGGCTAGGAAACAGAAGAAGGTTAAAATAAGCCTAAATTCGAAGTTTGCTGATATTAAGGCTATTCAGAGGGCTCAAATCGAGGCGGGCAAACTTGAAAGTAGCACAGATGAGTCTAGCGAGTCTGAAAACCCTAGTGACAGTGAAATTTGCATCGTCGTGGCATCATAATACATATAAATATTGGTTGAAGTTGATGTGTATCAATGTGAGGGCATCGAAATTGGGGGTGCCGAGAAGTGGGGGGTGCCGAGAAGTGGGTGTGGGACGTTATGCTCTTACAACAGAAGGTCCACGAGGAATCTAAAAAGAACGAAAATTTCAGATCCATGCTTAACACTGCATTCGATACATATAAACAACGGGAAAGAGCAGCAGATTTCGCTCGAATCTTGAATTCTTGCACCAAGTTCGATCATCATTCCATTTGGAAGCAAACCCGAAAGCTTGGGAACAACTCCTCCTACAATCTCTACCCTGAGTATCAAAAATGGAAATCAGAAAAAGGGTCCACAACTCTGATCTTTGTTGGCAAGTTGGGTTGCGGCAAATCCGTTCTGTTTGCCAATATACTTGACGACCTTCACTTAAGCTTCAAATCAAGCGAGACCATTCTGGTCCACTTCTTCTGTCGGTACGACACAGCCGAGAGCCTGAAAGCGACCACAATTGTTGGTTCCCTAGTGCGTCAAGTACTAGAGAGACTCCAGCACATTTCAAATGGCCACTTAGATGTCAAAGGACCTACTTCTACAAGTTCATGGTGTATCGAACAAATGGTGGAACTGCTTCTGAACTTCGTTACGCCCAAAACTAGACTCATTTTCATTGTTGATGGACTAGACGAATGTCTGGACAAGGATCGCCTGATGGTCTTGTCAACACTTCATCAACTTCAAGAAGCCACCGCTGTGCTCTGTTTGATTTCCATGCGCCGCGAAGCGAGTTCTGCTTTGCAACAAACTTCATGCCGGCTTTTCGACCCACTTGTTGTTCGGATGAAGGAGGACACCCCAGAAATCGCGAGTTTCATCGACTCTCAACTAGCGTCATGCCTGGACTCTGGAAAGCTAGTACTGGGTGATCCATCGCTCGTCCTAGATATCAAGGACTCACTGGCTATGGGGGCAGATGGGATGTTTCTTTGGGTTTCCTTGCAAATCGACACCATCTGTTCTCGAAAGACTGATTATGAGATACGACAAGCATTACTCGATTTGCCAGCAAGTCTCGAGGAAACCTTTAGACGAATCTTGGAGCGCCTCAGCTGTGGGCTACCCCGGAGCGTTAGACGACAATCGGAGATATTCCAGCTCGTTGTTGCGGCAAAACGCCCCTTAACTTTGGAAGAGATGAACGAAGCCTTGAACATTACCCCTGGGACCTCTCGTCCGGACACAAGAAATGCGATCAATGACATCTACTCCACACTAGCCTTATGTGGCAGTCTTCTCACCTTTGATGAAGAGGAGTTAACCATCCGGCTTGTTCATCATAGCGTCTATCAATTTCTATGTGAAGGCCACGACAGTCTTCCGGGCAGCAGCTTCACACTTGAAAAGGCACACCAAAAGTTTGCAGGTATTATCATTACCTACCTCAGGTCGATGAACGTCGACAAGCAAGTTTCTTCGGTGGTTTTACCAAAGATATCTGTTGCCACCATTCCAACCAAACTTATCCGCTCGACCATCGCTCGCACCACAGCGCAAGGGCTAGCTATCAAGTTGTTGCGGTCATCAAAAGTTTCCAAAATGGATATTGGCAAAGTCCTCGCGGAAGCTGGGAATCTATATAGGGATTTCCCGATAACTAATAGTCTGTACTCTTATGCCCGATAATATGTTCTCAGCCACTTGACTTCCTCGTCCCACCATGAAGACTGGGTTTTTAGGACGCTTTTCCATGTCCTCCAGGCGCACCAAATCACTCCCCTTGCACCCGACGGCCGCAGCGTGCTATCAGTGTTTTGTGGGCTGGGGAACGTGGATGCTGTAAGACAGATGCTATCCTCCGGCGCGGACATCAATCAACGAGACGACAGCGACGGCAGAACATGTCTTCACTGGGCAGCTATTCGAGGCGACATACAGATGACAAAACTACTAGTTTCAATGCCGGACATGAACAAGCTGGTTCGGGACAGCATCTATGGCTGCACGGCACTTCAATGGGCCATTTCAAGGGGTTTGGGTGAAATCGCTACCCTGCTCAGAGAACGGTCCACAACACCACCCCGGACATTGCCAGTAACACTGCTGTTTGCTACAGCGCAACAATTCGAACAATACTCTGGACTCGGTATTTCGGACTTCAAGCAATACCACAACAGCTCAATGACAAACCTAAGCCCCACCAACAGCATCATTTCTAGCCAAGCATGCACTGATCTGCTTCCCGATATCCTACATGTGATCGCACACAACATTGAACTCAAAGCATCTTTTGGAGATACAGACATTCCAAGCGATGTGGAAGACTTCGAATTTTGGTTCATCGGCGACCGCAAAACTTGGGGGAACCCGTTTCGGCTTGAGAAATCTCAAACGGTGTCCGACTTTTGCCTCAGCCAGACAAAGTCTCTCGACTTTGGTTTCTGGGTTGGCATTCCCGCACAAATACATCGGAGGGAAGAGTCGCCTCAAAATCGGGTTCAGGAGAAAGGCTATACCTTGATATTCGTCAAGAGAGTTGGCTTTGAATTGTCAGAAAGAGCCAAACCAGCGCTTCAAGGTATTGGTGTCTATAAGATTTACGACTGGCAGTCGCTTTGGGACGTGATTGTGTTTGCTATTCGCACAACAACAAAGGGTAGAGTCATTCAAGACCCAGATGAAGTATTATTGTTTCAGGTAAATATTTCAGTTCATTCCATGTTAGAGAATCACACGTGTGTCAAACCTTCTAACGACGTGGTTCGTTGTCGACAATAGGAACTATCGACAGGAGGGGTACGAGCTATCTCTAATCTCAACTCTACTGCAAGAGACCAGGATCTTGGAGATTTCTGTATCGTTTGCTACCAAATAGACGGATTTCGTGAGAAGATTGGAATATTTGAGTATTACGACGATCTGAGAATGGGTCAGAATCAGGCCACTGTTACCTATGATGCCAGTAGATAGAGTCAAGGCATGCTTGGTAGACTGCGTAGTAAGATTATAGATTATCTCAGGCTACCATGGATGTCGTCTTGAGTTTGGTGCGAAACTACAATTCTCAATTTCGTTCGTATGATGATGCTCTCATATCAGGTCAGCGTTCACAAGCCAGAGCGACGTCTTCTGCGCTTTTCCTGTGTAGCCTCAAACTCCTCCTTAATCTGGTCTAAAAGACCCTCAACAGTCAACACATCAACGGCAACACCAGCAATGCCCTTAGCAACCATGATAGCCTTGTCAAACGCCGCTCTGCTACCGGCAGCGACCTCAAAAGCAGCAGTGTGAGGACCGCCATCAGGCACACTTCCGTTCTCGTTGGTGATGCCGAAAAACGGGCTGATACTAGGGAAATCATGGCTCAAATTTCCCTGGTCGGTACTTCCGCTAGGCTCACGAAGCTTATCGACTTCAGCATCGGGAACCTCGCCGCCAAGCTCAGTGAAGTACTTAGAATACGAGCTCGCCAAGAGATCGTTGCTGACCATGTTGTCGTAGCCGTACGGCCTCATGGTCAGATTAAGCTCGGCACCAGTCGCCAGAGCACCGGCCTCGAAACACTTCATCACGCGGTCAGTCCACTCCTCCAGAGCCACGTTGTCTGCGGAGCGGATCTGGAAGGAGGCTTCAGCAAGGGCGGGGATGACGTTGATGCGAGAGCCAGCAGAGCTGATGATGCCGTGGATCTTGTCGGTGGACCGCGTCTGCTGGCGGAGGAGAGCAATGGCGTTGTTCGCGACAATGAGGGCGTCTTGGGCGTTGATACCCTCCCATGGGGACGCAGCGGCGTGAGCCTCCTTGCCGTAGTACTCAACTTCGAAACGGTCGGTGGAGGTGGTGATCATGTAAGGGGAATCGCCTCCGTTGGTCGGGTGAGTAATGAGGGAAATGTCGATGTTGTGATCAGTGAAGGCACCGGCTTCGTGAAGCTTGACCTTGCCGCCGAGACCTGAAAATGTTCAACTTTACATCCAGATTTAGACTTTTCAAAATGCATCTTACTCTCTTCGGCGGGAGTTCCGAACAGAATGACCTTTCCAGGGAGGCTCTCAGCACGCATGATCTCAGCGGTGGCAAGCGCACCACCGACGGATGCCGTTGCGATTAGGTTATGGCCACACGCATGGCCGAGACCAGGAAGAGCGTCTAAGCTGAGGGTCAGCATAATCTGCATGATGATTGTTCCAATTTAATACCCACTTACCATATTCGGCATTGAAAGACACGATAGGACCATCTCCGCTTCCCTCAAAGACAGCGACGAAGGCAGTGCTGATGTTGTAAATGGACCTGGTCACGTTCCATCCCTCATGAGCCTCCATAAAATCGGTCAGGAGTTTATGCGCTTCCACCTCCTCATATCCAAGCTTCGGGTTGTCGTGGATCTCCTGGTTGATTGGCCATAACTCATCGACAATGGAGTCGACGTAGTCGGAGATGGACTGGAAGTACGGGCTGATATCGGGGCTCGAACTGTTGGTCTGGCGGGACAGGACAGAAGATGCCGCTGCCGAGCTCACGCCAAGCGCCAAGATGAGCTTGCTTGAGAGACCTTTGATACCCATGCTGTGCGATTTAACGACGACGTCCTTTGAGCTTTCGAAGACTGAGCTTGACGGAAGGCCTTGAAAACCAAGCCAGTCACGGTAAACCAACACCTCTTTATACAGCATGTCATCTCCAGACTTGATGTCTAATCAAGAACTGTCATGCTTATCTTCGTCTCCAGCACGCCACCTGGGCAGACGTGTAATACCGCCGATGAGCGGATGACGAGCATCATGGTCCTCATTCTAAACTCTTGGCTCTCGTGGCCTTGAACCGCTCGTCGGCTCTTCACCGGTCGTTTCAATTCGTTGTTTCTCCCAGTGGTGGGTAGTGCGGGGAAATGTCAAACTTCTCTGCCAGTCCATTGGCGAAAGAAGTCCTGTGTCGCGGCCTTGTTTACTCGGACGGATGACTGCCAAGAAGAGCCCAGCCAGCAGTTCTGATGCTATCCCCACTCGCAACCGGGGCCGAGGGACTTGGCGGTAGAGATAGGTATTTATTCCCTCGCACCACTACCGCCGACGTCTGTCCCGACATTCTTGGCTCCGGGAACTTGGTAGACACCGACCGGAATACACCATGCAAAAGGAACAAAGCAGCCGATGGGGGCAGTTTGCCGTGGGCAAATATCCCCACCGTGTTCCTGTCCCCCCTCCGCACCACCATGGGGAAATGCTGGGGACGGGGTCAACCCTGGCGAGTAAGCTTAATGTCGTAGCCACTCAGCCACTTGTGGCTTTATAGCTTCGTGTGGCATATACGTATTTAATACGCCTTCGCCTCGTATCCCTATTTCCGAGAGATTAACCCGTTTTTACCTATTTCTATAACCCCTACTACATAATAGTTATAAGCCTAGCTCTTAATATAACACTTTATACCCCCTGATATACTACAAAGTAAGCTATAGCTTAATATAGTTTATCTTTTATTTTATAATATCTTTTTTAATAGCTTAATAGTAGCTAACTAGTATATTTCTTATGAAATAATATAACTAGCTTATTATTACAACCTGTAAACAAGGATAACAGCTGAACAACCTACTCAGGCGTCAGGTGGCTAGGATAGGACATTTATACTACAGGATCATAGAAATAACAAGGACTTACTCAGAGACAGAAGAACTATAGTATAAGTTATATAGTGATAAGATAAAACTAAGTAAGTAGTATAGATCACTGAGTGCTTAGTTAGAGTTACTAAGCGCTCACTAATAATCACTAAGCGCTCACTAATACCTGATTAGTAATCAGTAATAAAACAAAAGAACTATTCAGGACTTATATATAGTATAACTAGAGCCTAGCTTATAGTTAGACTTCTATAGCTCTTTAGTAATTTACTTTATATTTATCTTTAGATATTTTCAGCTTACTTTTATTATAAATACTTATTAAGTCTAAAACTAATTACTTTAGCCTCTAACTACTAATCTATAATATAGCTTATAACTTATAACCTAGACTATAACCTAGTATACTATTACTATATATTAATCCCTAGCTTCTATTAGTAGACCTTATTATTAGATAGCTAACTATAACACTTTAATTACTCCTATTCAGTAAATTAACTATTAATACCTACTAAATAGTATAGAATATCTTCTTATACCTCTATTAAGTCTCCTATCTCTAGATCTTTATCTACTTCTAGAAAAAAGGCTTTCTAGAGCTTAGCCTAGGAAATTAAAGATTAGAAAATAAAAGATAATTTAGAAAGTAAGAATAACACTAAAGAACTTAAATAATAGCTTAATAAAACTAATAAAGACTTCAGAGAAATATATAATATATTTAACTAAAATATTAATACCTTTAAAAAGCTCTAGAAATAAGTGTATAAAACTTAAGAACTTAAGAAAGAAATTAATACTTTTTAAGCTATTACTAATATTATCTTAGCCCTAGTTAAAAGATATAAACACTTTAAGCTTAATATACCCTCTACTTTTAATAGAACCCTAAGATAACTTAAGGAGTACTTAGTTTAAATATAAACCTACTAAGCTTTTTATATTAATATATTCTAGAATAACACTAAATAAGTAGTATATATAGCTACCTTCTTTTAAAGATAAGCCTTTACTTAGTTTAAACCTCTTTAATAGGAATAGCTTAATAACTTAGTTAAAAAATATAGTAAAGAAGTAAAGAATATCTTCTTTAGCTTTATAAGCTATATTAAAGCCTTAGAATCTCTCTTCCTTAACCCTAATAAGTAAAGATAGGCTAAATAGAACCTATTTTACTTATAATAAACTAAGTCTACTATACTCTATATAGTAAAGTTTAGAAGACTAGTAGCTAGACTTTATATAACTAATAAAAGTAAGGTTTTCGCTTTCTACTAAAGACTTAAGAATAAAGTTAAGAATGAAATAGCTAAGCTAGAAACACTCCTTAGTTTCCTAGCTTATATTAAATATATTATTAAAATTAATAACTACTTTTATAAATAATAAAAAGAATAAAGAGAGAAGTAATAAAATCTAAACTCAGGATATAAGTATTAATAGTAACCTTAGAACAAATTTAATAACTAGCAGAATAATAATAAACCTTATAATAACTAGAATAACACTTAATAAAGCACTTTCTATAAATAATATAATAGACTTATAAACCTTAGTACTACTACTAAGAATAATAATAAGAAACCTTAGAACTTTAAATATTATAACTATAAAAAAATAGAATATATCACTAGAAACTATAGATAACCTAAGAAGTTTAACTAGAAACCTATATCTAAATAGACTAAGTAAGTTAGTATAATAACTAAAACACTTTATATATCTCTATTATAGACTAGATATTATAATAATAAATATTTTACTTACTATAGTAATAAGGAAGCTATAAAGCACTAGCCTAGTAACCTAGACTATAGAAGAATAAGTTATAATATAACTATTCTAGAAGTTAAGACTAAAATCCTAGTAATAGCTTTATAAGTAAATAGTAAGATAGTCTAGAAGACTACTAAATAACTAGATAAAATACTTTATATCTAATAACTTAAAATAATTAACTTAAACCTTATAAGTTATAATAAAGAAACCTAACTAAGAATTAAAGATTCTAAAGCATAGATTTAGTATAAAATAAATCAAATTAAGGAATTTAAGACTAAAGAGGAATCAAATAGAGAACTTAAATACTAATATAATCTTCTAACTAAATAATAAATCCTTAGTCTTACTAGTAATTAGACTTTCAGAGAAAGAGAAAGTTCACTTTATAACTTAGATAAACCTTATAATATTACCTATTAATATACTTAGATAGAGATTATTTATAGGTTTACTCCTAGTATAAATAATACTAGCTCTAAAGAAGAACCTAAGAAAGATAATACACCTAAATAGATTATATATAAGTAGATTAGCTAATATAATAACAAACAATTCCTTAAACTCTATAATATACCTAATAAAAGACCTAGAACATACTATACCTTATAACTTAGAACTAAAGACTACTCCTACCTCTAAATCACTAATTCTAACTACTAATATCTCTTTTAAGTATAATACTTCTTTAATCACTATGAAATCTATATAAGAAACAAGTATAACTACTACTTTCAGCCCTAAAGATATAATAACACCTCTATATAGAAAATCTATACTATATATATCCTTACTAGATAGAAACTCAGGAAATTTAATAAAAATATTACTATATTCACTTCTAGCTAATAATACCCTATAAAATGCATTTATAATAAATATATAAAATAGGAAGAATACTAAAAAGATAAATACTTTATATATATAGTTTAGAAGGCTAAGGCTTATAGACTCTTATAAGAAGGACTAAGCTTCCTAAGGCTTTAATTCTAAGAGAATCGCCTTATAAAGGTATAATAGAAAGGAAAACAAATCACTTACTCTAGATAATTAGAGTAGTTAAAAAACTAGACTTATCTACTAATAAAGGACTAAGATAAGTAATAATAATAAAGTCTATATATCTAGTATCCTTAGACTAGAAAGTATATCTATAACTTATAGTTACTATTAATAACACTATAACTATTATACTTATTAATAATAGAGCTGAAATAAACTTTATATCACTCTAAGTAGTAAATAGATTATAATTACTATAGTAAAAAAAGGAATATATATACTAGCTCAGTAATATAAAAAGAGAGTAAGTTTAGTATAAAAAAGAAACTATTAAAAATAAAACTATACTTCTCAAAATAAGTTACTTAGATTAAAATAAACAACTCTAATTTAATATTACTAAACTTAGTATATATAATATTATATTAAGAATACTATAACTTAAGAAGAATAACTTATAAATAGATTAGAGAATAGGCTAACTCTATTAAGATAATAATAATCTAGTCTCTAAGTAGCTTTATAGAACCTAAGCTTTAAATAGATTCACTTACTATAGAGTAGTAAAATAATATATCTACTACCTTAAGGTAAAAGAAGCTATATTATAACTATTAAAGATAATAGATTTTAAATAAAAAAATAATCTATTTCTATCTATCCTAGAAAAGTATAGAGTTTATAAGAAACTCTTTATAGCTAAACTAGAAACCAGACTACCTAAATATATAAATTTTAATTATAAAATCCTTATTAAGGAGAGGAAGAAACCTAAGTTTAATAAAATTTACAGACTTAACCTAATAAAGATAGAAGCCTTTAATAAATACCTTAATAAAAACCTTAAGAAAAGCTATATCAGAGAATTAATATTACTAGTAAGAAGCTTAATCTTATTTATACTAAAGAAGAACAGCAAACTATAACTATATATTAATTACTAAATACTTAACAAAATAATAATTAAAAACTAGTACTTATTACCTTTAATTAACAAACTATAATAACTCCTTTATAAAGCTAACTACTTTATAGTACTAAACTTTAAAGATACTTATAACCTTATCTGAATAAAGAAAAGAGAAGAATAGAAAACTACCTTTAGAATATATAAAAGATATTTCAAGTACTTTATTATACTTTTCAGTCTTACTAATACTCTAGCTACTTTTTAGAATATAATTAACTAGGTTCTTAGGAAATTAATAGATATCTTTATAGTTATTTATTTTAATAATATCCTTATTTTCTCTATAATAATAGAATAGTATAAAGAGTATATATACTTTATACTCTAAGCCTTCTAAAATACTAAGCTCCTAGTTAAACTAGAGAAAAGTATATTCTATACCTAGGAAATAGAATACCTTAGATTTATAATTACTTCTAAATATATTAGTATATTAAAAAAGAAAGTCTAAGCTATATAAGAATAGCTAATACTAACTAATCTTAAAGAGGTCTAAGGATTTCTTAGATTTATTAACTTCTACTAAAAATTTATTAGACTCTATAGAAAAATTAATATACTTCTTATAAACCTTAGCTATAAAGATTAACTATTTAAATAGAAAGAAGCTTAGAATATAGCTTTCTAGACTATTAAAAACTATATTACTAATAAACTAGTCCTAATAATCCTAAACCTAGAAGAATAGTTTAAAGTTAAAATAGATATCTTAGACTTTACTTTTAAAGTATAACTATCTTAGAGAGATTTAGAAAAATATCTATATCTTTATACCTTTTTCTCTTATAAGCTCTATAGACTAAAACTTAACTATTAGATCTATAATAAAGAACTTATAGTAATTATTAAAGCTTTTAAAAAATAGAGACTCTTACTTTTAAGAACTATCTACTTAATACTTATATATAATTATAAGAACTTAATATATTTCACTACTTTAAAAGAACTTAATAAATAATAAATTAGATAGTTAGAATTCCTCTTAGAATTTAATTTCTAAATTATCTATTAAAAAGGATTAGAAAATAGTAGAGCTAATATATTCAGCTAATAACTAAACTATAATATCTTAGTACTAAACAAAACCTAAATAATTCTTAAATATAATAATAATAGAAACCTTATACTTACTATAAAAGCTTTTATAATAACTAGATAATCTATAGCTAGTCTACCTAGTAAACTAGATAATAAAACTATTAGAAAATTCTATAGTATACTAATATATAGTTACTAAGAAATTATAAAGACCTAGAAATAACTACAGTAATAATATAGAGAAAAGGTTACTAGAGAACATATTGCAATAGTAATTAAAGATTATAAGGTTTACCTGAAAAGTAAACTAGCCTAATACTAGCTTTATAGATTATTATAACTTTTACTTATACCTTAAACTACCTAGCACTCTATATCCCTTAACTTTATTATTAAGCTACTAAAGTCTAGAAAACTCTTTATAGAAGTCTACTATAATAGTATTCTTATTATTATTAATAGACTTATAAAATATACCTACTTTATCCTATATAAAGAAGTAAGTAATACTAAAGAATTCGCTTATATATTCCTTAAGTATATTATTACTAATTATAGAACACCTAAGGAAATTATATTAAATAGAGATAAGATCTTTACTTCTAAGTTCTAGAAGTTAATTATATTATAACTCAGTATTAAATAAGTAATATCTACTATATTTCACCTATAAACTAATAAATAAACAGAATAAATCAACTAGATTCTTAAAACCTACCTCTATACCTATATTAATTATAACTAAGATAATTAGATAGTATTACTACTAATAGCTTAATTTACTTATAATAGTATAGTAAGAGAAAGCACTAAAGAATCCTCTTTCTACCTTAACTATAAATTTAAACTAACTGCTTACAGAGAACTATAAGTAGGCTTAGAAGCACTAAAAGCTATTATTATAATCAGATAAATTAAAGATATCTAGGAAAACATATATAAAGAACTCAAATTCATATAATAATAGATAATATAATTCAGTAATAAATAAAGGATTAAAGGACTAACTTTAAAAGAGGGAGATAGTATCTATCTTATATAGCGAAATATTAAAACGAAATAACTAAACAATAAACTAGATTTTAAAAAACTTAGACCTTTTAAAATTCTCTAAAAAAGTTTCACTAGTTAACTATAAACTTAATCTACCTAATATAATAAAATACTTCCTAATATTCCACATTTTATTACTTAAACTAATACTATAAAGATTATAAATAAAGGACCTTATTATTATAGAAGATAATAAACTAGAATACAAAGTCAAATAAATTATTAACTATATTAAACTAAATAGAATATAATTCTATTTCCTTATTAAATAGAAAGGATATAGTTATAAAGATAATATATAGGAACTTTAGTTAAACCTAGAGAATACTAAAAAAGAACTTAATAAATACTAGAAATAATACTAGAAATATAAAGAAAAGCACTAATACTTAGTACTACTATTAATAAAATCACTAATATTCTTAGTCTACTACTATATATAAATCAGATACCTCTATTAATTCACCTAATTATTAATAGAAATAGATAGACTATAATAAAGAAAACTATTTATTCGCCTAAGAATACTAGAAACTAACTAAAACTCCCCTAATAAAAAGTTTAGAATAACTAGATTCTAATTACTAAAAACAGTATCTAAGTCTACTATATTAAAAATACTTATTAACTATACCTTAAGAACTAAAGAAGATTTAGTAAGAGAAAGCTCTACTACTTCTTTTTCTTTAACTACTACTAAAGTCTCTTGATAACCTTTTTTAAATACTATTTACTTAGCTTTATAAATATAATCTAACTTTATAAATATTTTATTTACTTTAGCTTATACTTTTTATAATACCTCTATTCTCTTTTAAAATAACTCTTTAGTTTCTTCTTCCTTATTATTTAAACGCTAAGATTTAACTATTAAATATTCTATTATATATAGGTTAGTATAAATAATTATAATAAGTTTAAAACTATATAAATATTAGTAGATTGTATTATTAGAAGCATTATATAAATAATAAGTACTACTTATAGTAATATACTCTCTATAAACTAAGGAGCTAGGCAGTATTTTATAGTATAACCTCTTAGACTAATAGTAATAACAAAGTATAACTTCGAAACTATTCTCTATAATATTAAGAGAACAATAATAATAATAGAGAGTAGAAATCATAAGATTTTCAGGAATATAACTTAATATAATGTTAGTATTATAGGTAAATCAGGAAGTATAATTAACAGATCTTTAACCTAGGACTAATAACCTACTTATAATAAGTCTTAAGAATAAGACCTTTAGAGAGGAAACCTGATATTATAACTTATAAACAAGAATAATAGCTAAATAACCTACTTAGGTATTAAGTAGCTAGGATAAGATATTTATACTATAGGATTATAGGAATAATAAAGACTTACTTAGAGATAGAAGAACTATAATATAAGTTATATAGTGATAAGATAAGACTAAGTAAGTAGTATAAATTACTAAGCATTTAGTTAGAGTTACTAAGCACTTACTAATAATTACTAAGCGTTTACTAATACCTAATTAGTAATTAGTAATAAGATAAAAGAACTGTTTAGGACTTATATATAGTATAACTAGAGCCTAGCTTATAGTTAGACTTTTATAGCTTTTCAGCAATTAACTTTATATTTATCTTTAGATACTTTTAGCTTACCTTTACTACAAATACTTATTAAGTCTAAGACTAATTACTTTAGCCTCTGACTACTAATCTATAACATAGCTTACAACCTATAACTCAGACTATAACCTAGTATACTGTTACTATATATTAATCCCCAGCTTCTGTTAGCAGACCCTACTGTTAGATAGCTGACTATAACACTTATATAGTTTATATAACTATACTTTTATATACTTTAGAATAATATATAGGAATATATTAACCTTTATAGTAAAAAAGTATTTAATTTAATATAGTAACTACTATACTTTCTTATACTTAATAAACTATATATAAAGTAATAAGAAGAGGTTTAATATAAATATATCTAACTTTATATAGATTAAGTTACTTACTACTATATTTACTAGCTAAACTTTACTAATATTAAGCTACTACTACTACTTATAGTTATAGTTAAAGATATTTAAGAAGAGTATATAAAGTATATTATAGACTATAAGATTTAAGTTATAGAGTAAAAAGAGCTTATTATAAGTTACTACTTTATCTAGAACTAGGTTTATATTATAGTTAACTATAAGATATTATTAATAATATAGAGTAACTTTATTCTTATTAAGAATATTTTAATTTAAGCTTTTATTTATATATTTAAGAATTATTTTATACTAAGAGTTCTCTCTATAGTTATTACTATATAAAATAACTACTTTATTTTATTATAAAAAGCTATAATAATAATAAATCTAGAGATATAATACTAGAAGTAGTATTATATATATTAGTATATATAAGTATATAAAATCTCTAAGGTTTAAGAAGTTCTTACTTTATATACTTTTTTAGAAGTAATAAATAGATATCTTACTCCTTCCTAAGCTAAGTAGAGCTTTATTAAACTTATTATAACTAAAGAAACTAGTAAGTTTATATATAGTATTATTAAGTATAGAGTAATCTTTTCTATACTTCTAAACTAGTATATAAGTTAAGAAAGTTAGTATAATATCTATATTATACTTAGTAAGTACTTAGAACTTCTTTATTTTATAACTTTAGAAAACTTTATACTAATTAACTCTACTTTAAGTAGAAGATATAGAAATAGTAATTTCTAAAAATACTTATATAGTAAAGAGTATTAATAGTTAGCTATAAAGTATAGCTACTTAGAGATAGCGCTATAAAGTAAATAAACTAAGTATAAAGCTTACTTTATAGCTAATAAGAAAGAGTAGATTTTAGAGACTTTCTTAAAACTAAAATAAAGTTAACTCTAGGATTATCTCTAAAGTAAAAAATAGATTATAGAAGTATCTAAGATATTATATCTATTATAAGTATTATTATAGTTACTTTTAGATATAGTTATATAAAGTAATATTAATCTATAGAGATACTTTTAGTAGAGATTATAATAGAGTAGCGTTTTAGAGAATAAAACTTAAGTAATATTAATTTATAGAGATTACTTTTAGTAGAAATTATAGTAAAGTAATATTAATATATTATTTATTAAAAAGTAAAGTAAATAAACCTCTTTTTATTTATATATAGTTTTATTTTATAGCTTTATATCTTAGATATAAAGCTAGGGGGGTGTATTATAGCTACTTAGCTACTTATAGCTTTACAGCTTCGTGTAGTATATATATTTAATACACCTTCGCTTTATATCCCTGTTTCCAAGAGATTAACCCGTTTTTACCTATTTCTACGACCCCTACTGCGCAACACTTAAAAAATAGCCGATCGTCTGTTCTTTTGCCGACGGGTTATCTGGTGTCTAAACGCAATTACTAAAATTAAATCGGTCTCTGATTCCACGGTTGGCAGCTCTTTTCAATCACGCAATTCAATCAATCGCTGTACAAATCGAATGACTTGGCATGATCGATTTATTGAGACTACGTAGTACACCATGCAGGTGCTCCTTGGAGCATTTAATGCACATAACGGAAACTGACGATACCCTCCCCACCGTGTCCAGCCTTTGAGCCCGAAATGTGATTGTGGCTAACATTGCCAGATCTTTCTTCCTCCTCGAACTTGGCATTCTGCTTCTTCAAATAGTACTTGATAAACAGTGCCGTACCTGCACAGACCAAGCAAGCTCCAGACATGACTGCGCCGCCCGCGTAGTATCGAGGCTTCTGGCTGTCCGGGAACATGTAGCTGGTGTAAAAGTGTGCAACACCGGCTGCCATGAAGTTTACGATAGCAAGTGCGGCAGCACGCTTGGCGCGCGGACGAGGGAGAGATGCTGATAGCCAGCTAACACAGAGGTTGTAGGGTGCATATGAGCCGGCAGTCATGAGGAACATGGAGAAGTAGCGTCCACCCAGTGAGTCGACGAACATTGCCTTCTTTCAGTTAGCTCAATTCCCTCCACAGAGGACAGGCAGAAGTTGTGAGGATGTGTGCATACCAAAATGTTGCCGAGGAGGGCGAATACCATCGGAATCGCGATGTGGTACCCACGCTCATCCTTGTGCGCAGCCTGGAAAGATACGCAGAGTGACACAATGAAGGCGAAGAAGTAAGGCGGCGAAGTGAGAAGAAGCGTTGTTGTGCGGCCATAGCCAAGAGTTCCGACGATGGAAGGAAAGAAATTGTTGAATGATTGGGCGGTGATGAGAGCCATTTGCTGGATGATGAAGAGGTACAGCTTGGGGTCAATAAGGGCCTGCTTGAGACCCCAGAAGATGGACTCTGGGTCCTCATCGATGATACCTGCGTTCTCCTTGCGGATTCTCCACTCCTATTGTTTTGACGTTAGCTCATCACCGGGCGGAGGCAACGAGATACGGATGAGATAGAAGGTTGACTTACGGCGTACAACTGCTGGTCACGAGAGATGAAGAGGTGTTTGCTCTGCAGGGGATAATCTGTGAGAAGAGGCAGAAGCAACAGCGCAATGACTACGGTCATGGCGCCCTCAATGATGAACAGCCATTCCTGGGTCGCATTAGTGAAACACGCCTTCTGAAAACTGCGAAAGACTCACCCATGCGGGCTTTCCTGCTTTTCCTTCCATTCTCGAGATGATCCCAGCTGCAATAAGTCCAGAAAAAGCAGTCGCGACCATGTTGCCGCCATACAGGATTGCGATTCTCGGCGGCAGCTCCTTGCGAGTGTACCAGCATGACATCAGAACAAACACAGCCGGGAGGAAGGGCGCCTCTACCAGTCCCAAAATGAAACGAACGGCGGCGAGCTCTGAGAAGTTCTTCACGAATCCTTGGCTCATAGACAGAATACCCCAGAGCGACGTGATGAGACAGATGTAAAGCGATGGTCGGACTTTTCCAATGATGAGGTTTGAGGGAACCTGAGTTATGCAGTCTGAAAGAAGTCAGTCACGGAGATCAAGGCGTGCCGGGTGGGAGTGTCATACACCCAACATAGAACATGAGAAGACAAGTGTTGTATTCGTTGTTGGTCATGTTCAGGGTATCTGTGATTCCTGCGATCTTCGCACTAGCGATGTTGTTCCTGTCCCTGACCAAGAAGTCAGTACGAATATCTTCGCTTCCATTTCATCTCACTCACAGAATGTTCAACAGGAACAGAATGAAAACGGTGGGCATGAGAGTCAAATCCAGCCGCCGTGTCAAGCTTCTATCCAGCAGCCTCAGTTCGTCACCGCCAAGGTGTTCCAACTCTTGCGGGAGCGGCAGCTCATCAGGCTGAAGGGCGCGACGCTTCTCAGCATGCTCGGCCTCGTACTTCTGCTCTTGAATCGCGTCTGCCATCTTGGTGATCGGATTCGGGGTTGTCTCCAGCAAAGTCTGGCTCACCTGCTCCGTCCGAGAGACGAAACATGTCCATAGCCTCAGAGTATTTAACAGAAGGCCCGAACAGCCTGAGGAGATTCATAAACATGACATGGATTGGGCAAGTTCCGGCAAGAACGCCGGTGGATTACATCGAACCGTGGGGGCTTCCCCATGTTGGGGCCCCGGATTCTTGGCTTGCGGGGGAGGAACGGGTCGCGGGTACTGAATCCCCTTGATGCAGCCTCCCGGGAGTGTCCTCCGAGCATCGGTGAGAATGCCGATGGTAAGGTATTGGTAAGGTGATGACCAGATTTGGAGAAGTGATCGAATGATCTGCTTTTCCGTCCACACGGAGCATTCCATCGGAAAAAGGCCGATGAAACAATCGGCACTTAGCTCGTGATGCGCCTCTTCAGCTTCCATCTACAGGGAGGCAGCGGTAGCTGTGCGAGGCCGCCATACTTTCGTATTCCACAATCCAGAGAAAAGTCAATGCCAACTCCTCGATGCGGATTAAAGTAAATAAGAACATCAATAGTCTCTTCAAAGAACCCTGGGCTGATTTCGAAATGAAGACAGTCAATTAGATTAATACTTGAGTCCTCTATCCGGATGCAGACTCAAATGCCTTCTTATTGACTGGCGTCAACGGCTCGCCAACGATATCTCCGTTCGCCCCCACAACTTCAACAATATTCTTCATAGCATTCAACTCAAAGTTCATCCTTGTCGTCAAGGCCGCACCGCCATTGTGACACGTCAAAGTCACATTATCCATGTCCGCAAGCACCTTCGAAACCTGCGGCTCATGGTAGTGCACGTCCAGCGCTGCAGCCGACAACTTCCCACTCTGCAGTGCCTCAATCAACGCGTCCTCCTGCACCAGCTGCCCACGCGCCGTGTTGACAAGTCTCGCACCATCCTTCATCGATGCAAATGTCTCGCGATTGAACAGATCTTGGGTATGCACGTTCAGCGGGGTATGCAACGTGACACAATCCGAAACGGCCAAAAGCTCATGTAAGTTGGAATGGAAAGTCGCCTCCAGCTCCTTTTCAACTTCGGGCGGCGAGCGGACCACATCAAAGTAGTGGATCTTCATTCCAAGCGCGGTGCGAGCCTTGTAGGCGAGCTTCTTGCTGATGTTACCCAAGCCCACGATACCGAGGACATGGTCTCGGGGGTTCCATGAGATGCTCCCAACCAATTTATGCATGGCTGTGAACTGCTCTGGGTCACATGTTCTCGCTGCCCGCTGCGCTCGCCAGAAGTTGCGGAATACTGAGAGAATCATGAAGAGCGCCGTATCTGAGACGGCTTCGTCGCTGGCGCCAGCACCGTTGGCGTACCAGATACCCCGGCGGCCAAGAGCGTCGACGTCTGCCCAATTGAATCCCGCACCGGCGGAAGCAAAGATGCGTACTGACGGTGGCAGAAGGGGGATCAGTTCGTCATCCCATTGGCCCATCTCGCCGCCCGTCTGGAAGTGCGGGCGGAAGATCGCTGAGAAATCTCCATACTTTTTCGACTTCAAGGCTTCGATGAAGGATGCCCGGTCGAGTTCCTCGTTTGCCACGACGTCGAAGCGGTCTGTAAAGGTGTTGTTGTAGTAGTCGTGGTTGTACTTAATGTCCTCGCCAAGGCGGAGGACGATGGGTTTCTTCCCCGCCATGTTGGGGTATTTGGAGATGTTTGATACAGGGATTGTAATTGACGAGAGTTGAGCTAAGCGCCGGGCCATTGACTTGGGCAACTCGTCCTCTAAAGATGTGGCTGGTCAAGGAGGTGTCCAAACGAGATGTCAGTAACTTTAAGTGCTCATTTTATCCGCCTGTATTGCGTGCTATGTGGATCGTATTCACGCATGTTGAGGTGGTGTCGTTGGTAGGTTGGCAGATCCCCGCTCCTGGACTGCTCCGTGTTGTTTCCACGCGGGAGGATGCGTCGGTGAGAAAGCCGATGTCTTTTACTCCAACTTTCGGAAGTTGTCCGACCAAAAGGTGCATAATATGAAATACGATGCCGCTGCAAATGTGGTCACCAGATCGTAACCGAAACTTTTTAGACTACAGACTGCTCTCTCTGCTCACTGTACATCTGACCGTGGACCGTGATAGCCTCCGCATCAGCTCCGACGTGACGGGAATGCTGGGCCCAGATCTGTGGCCCCTTACATCGAAGGCGACTGAACCCATATTTTTGATATGCTCACTTCCTTCTCGCAAAGGCCTCGTAGATAGTAGAGTGGCAAGAACGGCACTATGTCGAACGAGCTAGGGTATGATGTCGCGGTTCGAAGCCTGAAGGGTCTTCGATCCAATTAAATAAGTCATTGCTCATCTACCAACTACTCAATTACAAGTTCCTGTGCACGGGTATTCAAGCCAGCCCTATTGCCATTCATTGCCATCTGAACGACAGCTTCGTTTCGTGATTCAAGCTGTGACGTTAAACATATTGAACATCAAGCTTCTCGTTCGGGACCTTCATTGTCTCAAGCACCGTGCTTGCACTGCGGGGTTCCAAGCTCTTCTGAACAGGGTTTGGTGCGGAGAATACCTCCTCCAACTCTTCAAGAGTACGGTGCTTGGTCTCCGGGAAGAAGAAAAAGATGAAAATGGCCTCCAGAATGTCCCTAAGTTGTCATGTCAGTTATCTTTCTCTATAATTCACCCTTCAGGTATTGCTTACCAGAAGACGAAGACGAGATAAAAGTAATATCCAATCTTCTCAAAAGCGGGTCCAGAGCTATAAGCCAGGACAAGAGAGATGGCGGATGACGCAAAGTTACCGACGGCAGTTCCTTTGGCACGGGTGGTAGTCGTCAAGGTCTCAGCGATGTACATACTCTGCTGAGCCGTCCATCCGAGCGAGAATACAACGCCGAAAAGGTACACAAAAGCAATGGTAGTGTTCGCAGCATTGGTGTTGTCCGGGTTGTCAACAGCCATCTTAGATGTTCCGGTCATAACTGCGAAAGTCATGCTGCAGAAGAGAATGCTGTAAATGAGCAAAGGGCGGCGGCCAACCCTGTCGGTCAGTCGGGCTCCAACAACACTACCAAGGAGACCGAGGACGCTGTTGACTGCGTTGAGGGCGAGGACCTTCTGCTCCTGGACAATGCCGGCAGTGTTCATCATAGTGACGAGGTAGTAGCTGGAAAGTGAATTTCCAGAGGCCTGCAGCTGTTAGTTATTCAATCGGAAGAATGGGCTGGGACTTAAGTACCTGTCCCATGATGGCCATGCCAATGACACAGATCAATCTCCTGCGCGCAGAATGGGTATTCCAGAGTTCGTGGTAATCCCACCATTTCTTATCACTAGCCTCGCTGGAAATCTGCGCCATCATCTCCTTCATCTGCAATTGTACAATCGGGTGCTCGGGATCCTTCTCGCCGTGAAGCCTGGTTAGAATCTTGGCGGCTTCTTCATGTCGATCGTTGGCAACGAGCCACCTGGGCTATTTCCATCTGTCAGCAGAGTCGCGGGGAAGGAATAACAGTGACTTACACTCTCGGGGAGGAAGAAGACGAAGATGAGCACGATGCCGCTAGTGACCATCTGGATCCAGACGGGGATTCTCCATCCATCATCTCCAGGGATGAAGGAAGAACCGTAGACAACCCATCCTGCAATGATTGATCCAACAGGCCTGTTGTTGGTCAGAATCTTAGAACTTCAAACAAAGCAGTTTTTATTTTTCCTTACCACATGCAGTTGTACAAGCCAGTGAGCGTTCCTCTCCACTTGGGATGGGCCAGCTCGCTCACGTAGGTTGGCGCAGAAACGCAGCAGAAGGAGACACCGAAACCCAGGATGAAACGTCCGCCTAAAAAGTGAGGAATATCGTGACTCGTTGCTCTAATGTTCTTGTTAGTAATGCGGCTTTCCAGATGTTCAGGTTCCAGAGGGTTGTCTTACTGCACCGCGGTGCCGACGATGATCAACGCCGCACCCGTGAACATGCCCCACCGGCGACCAAAAAGATCGTTGACGGGTCCGGTAAAGAAGATGGCAGCTACAGAGCCGACGTTGTACCTAATTTCCCTCGTCAGAACCAAGCCATATTCAGATTGCAAACCGTCGCTCACATCATGAAGACGATACCGGTGGATGAGCCCGAGGTTGTCATGTTAAAAGTTCGTTGGTACGAGGTCATGCCATTGAGACCACCTGGGAAATGATTAGCGATCTGCACCTGCTACGTCCACATGGGAGGCCTGGCATACCCATAAGCGATCCATCGTAGCCATTGAGGGCACCGCAACAGTATGCGACGAAAAGAACACCATAGAGGGTGAACATTGACTTGGTCCAAGGCGAGTACTTGCTGTCGTCGACTTCGTGCGCGATCTCGTGTGCGACGACCGCGGCGACCTCTGCGGGAGGCACATCTTCTCTCACGTCGCTACTGGCGTGGTCATACTTCTCGTTGTTCGTTGGCGCAGCCATGATGGCAGGCAGGAGACGTAAGTCGTCAGCTTCAAAAGGTAGATAATAAGCTCAAGAAGGGCGAACACATGAGTCTTGAAAAGCCAGCCACCTCTTCAGGTCCTCCCAGACGCACGCCTCTTTTATAAGCTCCAACTGCTTCATCCCAATGGCTCGCTTCTCCCACGCTCCCTTGGCTTGCAACCATGCCACCCAAGAAAAGGCCATGCAACGCCAACGCGTGAGGTGCCAAACCCACCGCGTATCCACATCCGTGGGTTCATCGAAACAGCTGAGCTATCCCCGCAATACCCCAGACCGCGCGATCCCCCGGCCGATCACATGAGGAGGTTGAAGGCGTGTGGTGCTAGGGTGGGATGCGAAATCCGGCTTGTGTCCGGCATTGCACATCGGAGCGCAGCGAAGAGCCGCGGTAGGAAATTGAACCGGATCGCCGAGGTGCGTCGTGATTGGAGGGGTTAAAGGTGTCGAGCAGACGAATGACGGGTTGGTCCATGGCGCCGCTTGGCGATGCTTTGCAGATGGGGTGAGTAGTGCTTTCGGCTCCGGGTTCCCCGACGGTACGCTTCTCCCTACCGCGGCATTGGTCAGTCGCGACTGCTGGAACTTGTCTTCATACTGTTTGGTGAAACTAGGGACCGGATTTCTGATGGCCGGTCTCGATTCCAGACTTCTGGTTGACCTCGGCAACATTCCGTGTTCTCGGGATGGGCCACGTTGGCTGGCCTGCATTGAGTCACCTGCGTGGGAACCTTCATTGAGTGGCGTGCGCGAGATCATGGGATAGGTAACGAGATCCAAATACACGAAGATATCTCAGGGTGCTTGGATTTCTGCTTGTTCTGCCGACATCTGCCGGATTCAGCGGCATCGGCCGGGGTAATCGGGCCGGACCTGAATCCTGCATCGCCGGCTTTCCGTGCCGAACACAAATCGTTAGCTGTAGACGCCGAAGACCATTGGGTTATGCCCAGTTCTTGGTTCTTCGTAGCACATTGGGTACCTAGAAGAGCCTGACGCGAAGTGGAATTTGTACGGCCGAAGAGACTAACTTCACCTCCTCACGTAGGCAGCGGATTCAACTTCCCCAGTTTCCACCATGGCTCAAGTTGTGGTGCGACCTCACTGTCCTGACTGTCAGGCAATGTGTCTCTCTTCCTTGGCAGCCAGTTTCCGACCTCTCTCGCTCTGCATCGATATCGAGTGTGACATGCAATTTGTCGAGTCGAGTCGCTTAGTTTCGGGCCATTGCTCCCTGAAATATGAATATTCATTCTCGTTCCACAAGAAAATGACGTCATGAACTTGTTGGCCTGTCTTCAAGTCTTTACAGGGGGCTCAACCGACCCATCTCGGCTCCGGCCGGCCTTCCTCGGACCACCTCCCCGCGTTGTCATTCTCACTGTCAACCGCCTGCAGTCATTTAAAAAGCGGGCGATGTGGGTCGTTTCCACCTTCTGATTAGAGGAGCATTTCGTTGCCAAAGTCTCGACTCGGTGTCAGCGGCTGGTGCCGATGTTAGGCCAACTGTAGAGCGCGCGACAACGAGATTCTGTGTTTGAGGGATGTTTATTTTTTTATTTATTTATTTAAATTTAAATTTTTTTTTTTTTGGGGGGGGGGGGGGGGGGGGGGGGGTCCCTCCTCTCCTCGTCACGACCAGTAGTTATTCACAATATTGCTTGCGATTCAAACGGAATACTAATCTTCTCACAGTGTCCAAGGATAGCAGCATTCGTCTCAATGATCTCAATTAGGGTCCAATTCCCATGATCTGATTTCCGGGCAAATACCCACCCGGCCGTCCTCAAGCTGCCGGATTTGCTCGAAATTATATTTATGATTGCACCATCCATTTGACTTCTTGGATGCATGCCGAAAACAGCTCTAAATCGACGACTGAAAAGAATTGATTGGGTCTAGAATATGGTCTTCTGTCCGACTCCGCCCGCACGTGTGTGGGTAGAATGTGGTGTTTTGGATTACTTGGTTCAAAAAGACTCGATATCGATTGATTGCTTCGTCTATTCTCGTATCAGATACTCACAATCATGTGGAAAATATGCCTGTTTACCTCAAGCAATCTTTACCATGTCCGAATTTATGTAGCTGGACGCCATAGTCAACAAAGACAAAGGCGCACGGCCACATGATCTAAGCCCCGCGGTTATTTGATTTAGACCCCGCGATGAATCACATATCAACTACACGTAGAATTCCATCAATTGCAATCTATTGCGGCTTGCACAACATTGCCCCTAATTGAGCAATCTCGCAGTCCAATGGGATCAGACGGTCTGGAACAGGAACCAACCGAGGCGCAAGAGCCGCTGCCACAGGCTTCGACGACCTCTGCACCAGAGAGGGAAGAGCAACAGCTTTCAAGGGGTTCTGGAAGTGACGGCGGCGTTCCTTCGGTTCATCCAACTGCGTGCTACAACTGCCGGTCAGCGAGACAGCGGTGCGATCGTCGCCTTCCCTGGTAAGCCGAATATCCCGCTATTCTCAGCCTAGACGAATGCCAGTGGCTGACGTCATGGTACAGTTCGCGATGCATTTCTCAGGATCGAGCCTGTCGTTATCCTTCTGGGTCTCAAAGAGGTCGCAAGCACGGAAGTGTGAAGTACGAAGACCACTTCCCCAAATCAAAGTTTCATGAGCTGATCTCGAGCCAGCAAGCCGGACACCTTGGAAAAGATATTGGCACGTATCAATGAGAGCCCCTTACGTAGCCAGGTCGTCGCTGCGCTCCTTCGAGAACACAGTGGACATACATTTCCAACGACACCACCGATACCTTCGAGACCGCATCCTGCCCCTACCATCGCCGAAGATGAAAGTTCTAGCTGCATTCACGTTGCAACTCAACATGAGTCATACCCTCAAGACAATCACCGACAAAGGCTCGGCCAAGTCTTCACACCAAGCGAGCAAAGCTCCGTGGTGTCACCTTATCATATTATGGCCGCAGCCGCAGCAGATATGACTCCTTCACAATATGGAGGAGCTTCACCCGTTGTTGACCCGGAAGTGACAGCAGACTTTTGTCATGCTGAGAGTCCAGACCCCATTTATAAACGCCTCGAAACATACTTCAGTAATACTCGTCTGATATTCCCTGCGACATGGCATTTCTGACAAGGTGGCGAACAGCACCTCGGATTACTTACCCTAAGGACTGGCAGGTGTTAGCATCTCAGTCGATAGACAGCACTCTCAAACTAGAAGCCGATGCCTGCGACCCAATAACTGCCCGTTTGATTGATAAGGAGGATGTGGACTTGTACTGGAGTCTGTGAGTATGGCCCTTATGATTTCATATCATGGTTGAGACTGATCATGGTTTTGCGTTCCAGCTTTTTCCAAATACGCAACTCCTTCGTTGGCCTATTAGATCCTGTACTCCACACCTCCGAATACGTCTACTCGACTTCGTTTACGCTATTTTTTGTGGTTTGCGCTATGGGATGCGGCATCTCGAGTCGAGCAAGAGACCGGATTTTGTACCCGACACTGCTATCGATCGCAGAGGCCAACGTAAGATGGTCCATAGCTATGTCCGTCAGATCAGTGGAGGTGATACAAGCCATCATCAACCTGAAATACTGGGCACCTCTTTGCGAAAGACATGCGGATGATCCTTACTGGCTTCAAGTCAGCTACGTATGTATCCGGTTGTAAAATCTGGCAACTGGGCACTGTCACTGATTACTACTCGTGAACTAACTAGATCGCACCGTTAGCAAGAGAGATAGGCATCAACTCCGCTGATGCTGTTGCAAAGCTGGCGAACGCAGCCCAACCAAACTCGACCAGGGAGTGGAAGGAACGCCTGATGCGAAACTTCGAAAGAACTTGGATCTATGTTTTCCTTGCGGAGAAGTCATTCGGTATCACCACCTGCCGTTATCTTAGTGTATCGTGGAACGAGTTGCCGCCATCCGTACCTGATTGGTGGCGAAGGCCGATGACAAGTCCCACCGATCGTATGATCTGCGGCATTATAGAGATTAGAGGAAAGCTTGTGAGTAATTCCCCATTGCATCCATCGTTGATAGATGATGAGTGACCACTGACGAATATCACAGTTAACAGCTTTAGGAAAACACTCGCTCGTAGACAGAAGCCTTTCTTCCCTGCTGGGCTGGCACTCGGAAGCGTTCGGGATTCTTGAGACTACTCGAGATCTCCGATGTACTCCACACGGCTCACCTTCATCCCAATATCTTCCGATCCTCGATTTCTACATGGGCCACTCACTGTTGGTGCTCAGTGCAACTGCATTGAAGGACTTGAAAACTGTTGACAAAAGCGAAGCATCGACGGAGATGCTAGCAGTCACTGAAAGAACGTTCAAGGTTGCCTCGCGGGCACTCAATGTCATTCTGTATGATGAGATTCTACATGAGTTGATACTCTGAATACAGAACAACATGTACATCATGATTGCCCACGCCATTACCGAGATGATTCAGGTACGTCGTCCCTTCCGCCCTTGTGGTTCATCTAAGACTGACGTTCAACCCATTGGTTTTCAGGCTATCAAGCGCGGTTGTGTCGCATCCTCCGACGCAATTGAGGCAGCGACCAAAATACATGCGATTTCGAGACGACTAGAGAAGCTAGGCCAACAACTGCCCTCTTCGTCCCCGATCCATCTCTACAAAGGCCTCGCCCGTGTTTTCGCAGCAGAGCTGAGTAGGATTATGAAGTCCAAAGAAAACGATTTTGCTCAAGGCGAAGAGGAAAACGTGGAGGAGCCTCTAGATTGGCTTAAAGCATTCGATGGGGGGTCTTTAGACTCTGCCGCATAGCTGGACTTGGGTTTTTTGAGCTCTGGGCAGCCTCTTTCCGAATCTACTCAATTCACTGGCGCCGAAGGTCTCACTGGGCTTTTGTTTCCCTAGACATATGTGTCCCCCTGCACATGCTGAAAAGGGGCCCCATACGCGAACGAGGGTACGGTCTATGAAATTCGACTTTCAGGACCAACAAACCTTGAAAACGCGTAACACAGCTCCGTGAACCATTGTAGTTCAATTGAACTTCGTACTAGGTACGTTGCACCACTAAACAATGGGCCGCAACTATTGGATGGGGAAGTCTCTAATTACAATCCTAAAGATAAGGTTTCGCCGCAAACTTAGAGTTCAAGTTCCCCATGAATCTTTGAACCTTATTTACGTCCAGCCCCGACCACCTCCGTGGGATTAGAAATCGAGATGTCTTATATCAGTTCTTACTAGACAAGTATGATAGAAGGGGAACATAACTTCGAACGAAGATTTCTAAGTTATGATTTTTTTTTAGGGAACGCAGCTGCTTCATTATATCTACGTGACCCGCTCATGCTTAGGCTCGTCTCTGCGTCGGCGCCACAAGCAGAAGAGGTTAGTCGAACAAATGTCGTTAAAACATAATTTAATGGGGTGTTTCTTATATGCGAGTGTGCCTATTGCGCTGTGTATCAATCATACAGATTTGATGCCGTCTCTCAAAGACACGCGGCGCCCTAACCAGTAAAACTTCCACCAATCTTCATAACGACCAGGTTCAGTAAAGTCCAAGCGAAATAAAAGTAGTGCTGTGTTTATTAGGAGCCATCTGCTGTCTAACTCGGTTCTGTTGATTTCCCTGATAGTAGCGTCGCCAAAGAGCTTTGCCGGCTTCCTCGAAGTGGTGCCAAAGCCTGGATAATCAATCAGCTTCCCTCTCTAATGGACGCAACGGACATGAAGATACCATTCATGCCCTGGCTTCAAGAAAAGGACCCTTCATGATACCCATCGGTCGGCTTGGGGTTCTTAAGTGATAAATGACGGTTGGTTATGATCGGTAAAAAGCATAGTCCAGCCACTCGTGCATGTCGATAGTGTTCAAGTCAACTTCTGGAATGTCGAGGTCGGCAAGCATTTCGTGTAGCTTCTCAAGTCCACTGTGTTGTCTTTCTTCCCATACGCCAAGTCGTCGGCGCCGCCTTTCGTCTTGGGCTCGCTTCGCTGCACCTTTCTGATGATGGCGCAGCACCCTGTCGAGGAGGCCGTTCAGAAGGGACAAGACAACACATGCAAGCCAACCTTTGGCCGTGACGGAATTCGGCAGTAGCGTGCCACCAGTCGCGGCACCGATGGTGCCTCTGAGTCTCAGTTCGGACATGGCCGCGGGCCATGTGTGATTGGAGGCGGATGCCATAAGCCAGCAGCGCAACGGCGAGGGCGGAGAAAACGATGAGCTTTGCAAGGATTATGTCACTCTGTCAAGGGCTCGATGCATGGGGTCCACAGAGGGTGAAAGGTCGGCGGCTAGGCCGCGAAGTCGGACCTGCGATATTGTGGATTAGAGATGGCGGAGTACCGGGACTGTCGGACAAAAGCTCAGCTCTCTCTCAAAGCTCTCAAAGTGTCCGACCGCCGGCCGGTGCGGCACGCGGACCATTGAGATCGTTCTACGGCTAGAGTCAAACTTTGATCCGATGAAACAGCACGCCCGAATTCTATTTCCGCCACCTACTGGCGCTTCTGTGAAGCTTTGGTCAATTGATCCGATGTTTTTGCACTCGTTGATTGGTGACGACAGAGGTCTTGAAGCCGGCCCCCGCCCCGGACATCATCGGAGACTGGTTAGGGCAGAAACCGAGCCAAACTACTTGTCAAGTGCAAGTTCCTGGTCTGGCATGGTTAGGCGTTCTGGAATAATTCCATCCATTTTCTTCTTTGGTTTTAGAGAGAGACGCGTGTTCAAGTCTAACCGTTCGTGCCGTTACAGCGATGCAGCAATACACGGAAGCTGAAGCGACTGATTGGCCGCATTGACGTCCGTTATGATCGTCAGCGGATCTTTGGGGATCTTTGGCGGACCAAGCCCCATCCCATCTGCCAAATACGAGTGCGAACATTGCGATACGACGGAAACGCAGTGTGGCTGACTTGCCGAGGTGACGCCGAGCCAGGACTACTCCGTTAGAAAATGTCTAGAAAGCTGTTGATTAGATCGCTAACGTGAACCCGCTTATTTCCTTCAATCGAACAGCCCTGTTCGTCTCAACGCTTGACGTTAGGATGGCAATGTGTCACTCCAATTTCCAAAGCCCCGCGCATTGGGCCAATAATATGTGATAATAAGCCGTAAGCCGCCTTAGAGACGCGGCTTCAGACGAGAATCGCCTCGCCTCCGATGCCGTTTGCGGGTTGGTGGGAAACAGGTTTCCAGCCGTGGGCCATGTCGCTTTTCCATGTATTCGCTTAGGTATGGAGCACCTGGAGATGCATGCTTAATCGTCATCAGGCTGGGAACTACGCATGACTGCCGCACGCTAGCGCAGGTTCGTGGATGACGACGAGGGCCAAATGGGGGCTATTGTGGACTAGTTCCGCCCATACTGGCGGCACCATCAGTGCTATTGGTATATCCATTCAGGTAAGGCTGAGCAATATTCGCCGAGATGTCACAATGTGCCGAAACCGATTGCGATTCAAGATGGGAGATGATCTAGAGATGGGACTGATGGAGAAATTCCGAATAGGGGCGCAGTTTTGGTGTTGAGCAGCATCTTGGGAAGTGGAGGGTCACAGAGGCAATCAGATAGGGAAAAGATTCAAGTCATCTCTCATGATCGTAGATAAATATCATCCTTTCTCTGTGTCTCTTTTCTTGAGCCACTCTCCATCCCATCTGCTTTTGTTCCAATCACATCACATTCATTATCTCCAACCGCAGGCAATAAACCATGTTGTCTCCCCCAGTTCTTTCCGCCCTCCTACTGGCTGGCTCTGCTGCAGCCGGTAGCTCGAAGTACGGTCGCCGTGACTTGTTGGTCACCGACAGCGTTAGAGCTGCCTGCGACCAGCTGAGTGCCATCGCCTCCAACACGACACTGTTCCCTAATTCGACCGCCTACGAGACCCAGCGTATCAACGTCTGGGATAAGAGGGCTAACCTTTCCCCTGCGTGCATCTACATGCCGAGTACAGCGGAGGATGTTGCGAAGGCGGTTGAAATCTTCCACACTAATAAAGCCCCTTTGGCCGTCAAGGGTGGCGGTCACATGAACGTGGGTGCCCCTTGTGGCCCCGATTCTCCTGTCCTTCATCCACTTACGGAGTGTGTCAATAGTACCCCGGATCAAACACGATCGACGACGGTATCCTTCTCGCCTTGAATGGACTGAACGCTCGCAAGGTCAACGCCGACGATAACAACATCGAGGTTGGACCTGGCAACAAGTGGGTGGACGTCTACCAGGAGTTGGCACCCTACGGAAAGTACGCCATCGGCGGTCGTCTCAAGACAATTGGTATCCCCGGCCTCACCCTGATCGGCGGTGTCAGCTATTTCCTCAACAAGTATGGCTTCTCCATGGATAACGTCCTCAGCTACGACGTGGTTCTCGGAAATGGCACCCAGGTCGTTGCCGACAACACACTACAAACACTGAGCTCTTCTGGGCTCTCAAAGGTGGCGGCAGCAACTTCGGAATCGTCACCAAGTTCACCTTGAAGACCTCGACATCTCTCTGGTCACCAGCACCTTGCAGGTCTTCCCCGGATGCCATCCCCGATTTCATCAAGGCCGCCTGCGACATGGCTATCTCCGAGGACGGAAGTGTCGGTGCCGGAGCAGTCATTAACATGAACTACAACATGACCACCAAGGAGACCATTCCCCAGGTCTTTGGTCTACAGGAGACTACCGAGTCTCCCCCGTCCCGTTTCGCCAACTTCACCGCCATCCCTAACGCCACCACCCGCGTGCACAATGTTACTAAGCCCATCTACTGACACGCTCAGATGGAATCCCCTAACCAGATGTTCCGGTAAGCTTTGGGTGTGATTGACCCTCACTAGCAGTAACTGACTTCTCTCTCCAGCATCCAGTTCGCTCACCACACCATCAAGCCCGATGCCGACCGACTCTACGAGATCTATCAGTCTTGGGTCGAAGCTATTCAGGATGTTGCTGATGTCGACGGCCTTCGTCCTACCTTCATCTTGAACTTGCTTCCCGCATCCGCCTTGACTCCCTCCAAGACCAACGGCATCGGCAACACCTTCGGTCTCGAAAACGATCAGCCCTACATCTGTATGTACCATTGCCTGGGTCCTAGACTCCGTTCATTCTTGACTAACACAGCATTATAGGGTGGCAGTTCACCACTTCTTGGGCTCGCGCCGAGGACGATCTCCGAATGACTGCTTGGCACGAGTCTCTCCTCGCTCACCACCACGAAATCAACAAGGCCAAGGGTCTCGCTACTGAGTTCATCTACATGGGGGACGCTGGCGAGTTCCAGAAGCCGCTCCCTCAATACGGCGCTGCCAACGTTGAGAGAATGAGGTCCGTTCGTGACCAGTACGACCCTGACTTGACCTTCACCAAGCTCAGCTGGGGTGGCTTCAAGCTTGGATACTGAGCATATTCACGATACCCAGTTCTCGGTGGCTTCGTAGCTGAAATCACTGTATCTGCACAGACATCTTTACCTTCTTGTTTTACATATTTACATACATTTATTTGACGGTTTCATCTTACTTTTGCTTCTCAATTGGGTGCCCGAATTCTGATCCAACTTTTGATCACATGACTTCCTCGCATTGACTGACTGTTTGCCGCCTTATTCCATTCCGAAAACAACTTCCTCTTTCACACTATCGGTCAAGTAATTGAAGTCGTTGACCAAGCACTCCCCAATCAGTTTACACCTCTTAAATCGCATTCCTCCCACAAACGCACGAATTTCGAAAGGCGACTTCGAAGAAACTCCGAACTTCTCTGAAAAATAGCTGGATGCTTTTCCCAAAGGCCGTACGACGAGTGGTACTCGTGCTCCTCTTAAAGAGATGACGAGGTCTCCTGAACAAGTTGCAGGTGGCAAAATCACCCTGCAGCTGCCGTCACTATTTACATAGTTGTCGAACGTTCCTATCCTTTTCCTGTCTACTGCTGAGGACTTGTCGGTGATGAAGTTGACGTGGCCCCCCAGGTCGTTAGACCAAGCCGTCCTACCGGACCCGCCGGTCGTCTTTCTGCCACGATCGAATAAATGACCTTCGATTGTGTCATGCCCTAAGTCAGGATCATCATTCAGAAGACACCAGTCTTCCTCTTTGACCGGAATTTCTAACATGTCTGGGTCTTCTTGGGCCTTCTGCCAGTTGCCAATGTGCTTCTGCATGAGAAAGCATCTCCATCGAGAGATAATTCCCCGTCGCATCTCCCTGGGGTCGTCTTTTAACCGGTCCCTAATGCTTTGGAACGACGCTTCATCCACATCTCGAAGGGTTATCCAAGGCCCGAGGAAATTGACCTGGCCTAAGCATGAACCAATCGCGTCGAGACGGGAATTATTGGCGCCTGCCCACCTCATGGTGTCTCTTGTGATTTCTCTCCGTTTTGCTTGGGCTTCTTCTGTCTCCTTGTCGAGACAGCTTAGAAATGTAGGTCCAATGAACCCTGACAACGGCAAGTCCGGAAACATCGGACTAAGTCTGTCATTGATACCAGCCTGAACTTCTCTAATATCAAAGGTGTTAAGCTTGACTTGTTGCGAATGCTGCCAGCCCCTGTGTCTTTTAATCATCTCGACGCCCATCTTGCGCCTCAGGCCTTCGATTCTTCGTGCGGCTTCACTCCAATTCCAGTCTGGGACCCATGATGGGAGCCACCCGTAGGGGGAGGCAAAGAAGGGTTGGAAACGGACAAAGTGATTGACATGGCTGAGCATGTCGAAACTCTCACTAGTGGTCATCACGAATCTTGCAAGATCCGCATACACCTGAGCTGGTGACTTGCTGTAGTCAACAGCCAACTTCTCGTCGTCCAGATTGATGTTTGCGGATATTCCCAGAAGCGCGAACACCTTGTCCCGGGGATCCGACGCCTCAAGCTGACGTGCTCTCATGAGCATCTCGGTTATATCGTCACTTGGTGCCCTATAATTTGCAACTTGGGAATACCACTGGGGTCGGAGATGGCAAAGGTCGTGAGTGGCCTGGTAGGCGCATCGAGCCTGAAACATTTCCTGGACTATGTCGAGTTTCTCTCTTGACTGAATTGTCAGGTCGTACCGTCTGTGGTAACCAGAGTAGACCAGGAGCGATTTGCAAAAGTCGTCCCATGGAACCCCACGGCGCCCGCACTGTATTGATACGAGCTTCGAAACAACAACCTCTTGGAGTACCCACACCCTTGAGAACCACGTGTATGATAGAACGGATGCCTCGACATCCTGTATGGTACCCTTGAAGGTTGTCAGGCTATTTTCAAGTCGAGAGGGCCGGTCAAAGTCCTTGTTGCCATTATTATCAAGAGCCCACTCGCTATTTCTTTCCAAGAAGTTCCAAGCGCAGTGACTTGTTGCTCTCCCATTGTCGTTCCCAAGATAAATTATCGTCTCACTGGATGAGGCGTAGATATCGCGCATCTGCTGGACTTGATGGTTGCGCTCGTTGACATTCAGTTGGTCGATGCAAATGGCATCTGCCCAGAGTCGGATGGGTTCATCTCTTCGACGTATATGACGGAGCGCATTGGAGATGTTGTGGCCGATTGTCAATATCCGGCCATTTATTGTAGCCGTACAGGGGTTTGTCTTTCGACCCCAAACGTACGAGAGAGTGACATATGACGTATGTTCGTCTTGGCAATCGGAAAGTCGTGTTGATACCAGGCTTCCCTGTAGTTCGGCATCGATCCTATCAGCAGGGAGCAAAATTAGGATCCTGATTGAGTCCGAATGTGGCAGTGGGAAGTAGACATCAGGAATTGTTGTAGGACGTGCTTCAGCCATACTAGATGTCAGAGGCAAAGACACCGGAGAAGTGATTGATTTGAGTTGTTGTGTGAAACCCTTCCTCAGCCTACCGCACTGGCTGAGATCAACGGATTGTCGGTCGGAAGAGCCGCTTTGTGCACGCATCATAGTCGTCGTACAGTAGGTGATCGAGACCAAAGGACACCTTGGCACATCAGTGGCGGGGAATTGAAGCAGCCTGCCATCGACTGTGGATCATGCTTCTGCAATTGGGATCGGGGACTGCAAGACAGGGCAATCGCATCAAGGTGGTGTTTTCCATTGGTCGACTGAAGAGTGAGAAAATAGCGCGGATCCTCATTGTGATCCCTCTAAAGGATTGATCTGCCTTGGCAACTTGAGTGGCTGTTCAATTCACAGCCATCCCACAGCCGCCCAACTGAATAACCACCTGTCGGGAAGCATCAGGTCACAGGTGCTCAATTTGCACGATCTTAAAATCTCTAGTTACTGCTGCAAGTATCCGATCACTGCGGGCCATTCACGGTGAGTGCATGTAACAACGGCATCAGTTGCGCGCCACTCTGAATCGCCTCACCTAGAGCTCGTATGATGGATAATATGACCTCGAAATACAATCTTCCGCAATAGTTACGTATTAAACGTCTGCTGCCGATGGCTGAGCCTAGGCAGTCGTCGTTCTCATGACGCAGCCGCTAGGCAACAACAATGTCTCAAAGGGGGTGACGAGAGCGGCTATGCCAATATAAGGCTGTCTCATGTGCGTGGTAAGGCGCGATATTGTACCCTGCAGGTATGCTGTGCCACAGGGCACAGCTCCTGGAAGATCCTAATGTTTCTTGGATCTACGCGCCTTTTGCCAGAAACTTCGCCTTTCGCTTAATCCGCCGCAACGATGTCATAGAGCCGAAGTGAGCGATCTGCCAAGGATTGGAACTAGAATAATTACCTGGTTCTCCCAACTTCAGTCAGGCTATTAATGATATTCTGGCAAAACACAAGCTTCGCTCTATTCTGCCTCCGAGCCAAATCCATAACCTTGCCAAGCACGACGGTCGTACCATAGCAGATACCCTATCTCGTTCTCTGAATTATCGAAACATTGAAAATCGCCATGGATACCAGTTACCTATTTAAACGCGACAGCGACTTCGATCGAGAATACGAGTCTGGCAAAAAGGCTACTCAGGTCATTGGTGGGGGCATCATTGCTGTTATTGTCATTGTTATCGTGCTATTCATCTCTTCTATGATAGCCGCTTGTTGTGTATGCAGCAGGCGCAAAGAAAGAAGACGTCAGCACGACTTGGAGATGAGAAAGTATATGGGCGAAGACCGATCGAGCACATCGTCGAACAATGTAACTCCATCTGCAGCACACAATTCCTCCTCATCACCGTATGGCGAAGGGACTTATCCTAGCCACGGATATGCCTACAACAACAACACCGGCTACAGCTATAGCAAGAACAACGGAAACACATCAAATGATGACAATGGAATGCCTCCAGCATATACAGCCAGAGATGGGAGTTCGACCCACGGAAACAACACACAGTCTGGTGGAGGGATTGGTACAGCAATGTAACAGGCGCCTTCAGTCAAAATCTAGCAGTTTCTTGTTTAATGAAACGCTTGCAGAAGAAAACTTGTTAATTCGTTAAGATACCTCATAGTAAATTGTTCTGATGATACCTAAGGACACATGATCCCCTGCCTGGCCAAATAAACCGGGCTTCCTACAAAGACTCGCTTCAAGTCAGACACTGCCCTGATCTTAGATAACGGTGTAGATTTTGCTGCCGCTTCTACAGCTGATGTTAGTGTGATTTGATATTCTCCGGGCTCCCTTGATGGCCCTTGAGGACTGAATTCCTTCCATTCAACCGCTGTCTATACCGCGTTACTGTTTGCCGTGTAACTTGAATACGCCACTGTCAGGCTTGAAACTGCAATTACTTTTGGGGCTGCACACTGCTCAGGAAACGGCAATGAGCCTAGCCATGGCACTTCTGCCGAAGGTGCACGGGAGAGTCAGTGAATCTTTGACTGGACCAGAGAGGTTCGAGGCAACTGAGATTGCATTGCTATAGTAGAAGTAGACCTAAACGACTTTTCATTCTGCCTTTTGATTTTCCATGATTTTCCGTTACACCGCCAACTTTTCCTGGGGCCCAGCAAAGGCAACAAAAAGCAGCGACACAACTTTTTCCCAGACTCAGAAAGAGTGGGCCCGCAAAATGCTGCAGGATTGAAGCAGAAGGAAAACACGAGACAAAATCATACTCCAGAGTCCAGACCGCAGTTGCCATTAACGACAGCCCACCCCCTCCTTGCAAAATAAGTGACCGGTCACTTATTTTGCAACATTTACTTGGCAACACCGATGTGCGAGAAGCACTTCTTGAAGCTGTCGGCCTCAAGAGCGAACAGACCGCCGTGGTCAAGGAGGGTGGCGGGGTTCCAGATCTCGGGGTCGAGGCGGCCGAGAAGCCCGGTGTAGCTGAGACCCTGGGGCTCGGTGACACCCCACGGGTTGCGGAGGACGATGTACTGCTTGTCGCCGATGACGCAGTATCCGAGGACGGAGTAGGCGTGGTTGGCAACGATGTTGGCACCGTGGAACTCGCGGCCGGTGGCGTAGGTGAAGGCCGTCATGGGGTTGATGGTCTTGTTGTTCAAGCTGTTGGCACGAACCAAGCCCAAGAGGGTGTGGGCAGAGTGGTTGTCGCACTGGTAGTAGTGGGGAGTGCGGCCGTTGATCTGGGCCATGGCCTTGATGGGGTCACCGCAGTGGGTCTGGGTGATGTCGGGCTGCTCAGAGTTGGTGCCAGTGATCCACTTGGCAAAAGCCTTCTCGTAGAGCGAGGGCCAGATGTCGGCGCCATCGCTGGAGCGGCAGTACAAGGGCTCGTTGTCGGAGTTGTTGATGGGGATCTCGTAATTGACCTCGACAGTCTCGGTGCGGTTGTTCTGCTTGCCTCCCTTGTCGTGGAACTTGATGGACAAGAAGCGCTTCTTCTCGTTGCCGTGGGTGTGGACGCGGGTGGCACGGTTGATGGCGCAGGGGTCGGCCCAGAAGACGGAGAAGAGGGCAGAGACGAACCAAGAGTTGCTGGAGCAGCCCTGGGTGGGGTCGTCGAAGTTGCGGACGGTCTCGCGGCGGTCACCGATGCGGAACATGGTGATGTCGGAAATCAGGCGCTTGACCTGCTGGAAGAAGTAGTCGTACATGTCGCGCCATGAGGCGTTGGGTGGTTGCCAGCGGTTCTTCTCGCGCATCCTGAAGGGGGTGACCAGTTCGTTGATGGACATGGTGACCTCGCGGTTGGAAACAGTGCGGGCGAGCTCGTGGGCGTGGAGAACCAGGCGAAGCTTGCCGTTCTGCATGCGAGCAACCTTGACCTTGGTCTCCTTGAAGTCCTTCAGACCAATCTTCTCTAGGTCATCCAGGCGGCGGACGCCAGAGAAGTCGGGGGTCTGGAGGTCACGCTCGTTGAGGATCTTCATATCCTTCTCGTCGTACATCTCGGCCTTGCGCTCCTTCTCGTTGAGCTTCATGCCGGCGTACAGGACAGACTTGTGGCGCATGTCGAAGAGCTCATCGTAGTCGGTTTGGAGGACGTTCTGGAGGATCCCGGCAGCGGCCATGGACTCCCGGTCGATCTTGCGGCCAATAAGAGCCTCAGCGAGAGCGTACGGGTTGACGGCACCGACGCAGGGGTTCTTGGGGGGAGAATCGGGGCGGGGACCCTCCTTGCTGAAGTCATGATCCTTGCTCATCTCAACGAGATCCTCGTACTCATCGATGTTGCTCTGGTTCGAGGAGCCGGGCTGGCTCTCGATCTTGTGTCCGAGGATCGCCTCAACGAGGGCAAGGACATTGCTTTCTCTCTCGGTGTTGCGAATGTCACCCATTTTGAAGTTAAAAGTTAAGTAGAGTATGTTGTAATAAGTTGATAAGATGTTGTGCTTGATGCTATTGTGAACTGAAGACTTAAGCTGAGATCCTGCTGAAGTGTTAGAAACTTGGTTAAAGGCGGGATGTTCGTCAAGTTTATATACCTTCTCGAATTGCTTTTGACCACACTTTTTCAGCCTACTTCTCAAACTTCGGCCCTGCAAGCCTGCAAGGTGAATCATGAATGCGCAAACCCCAACTCAAACAGTGTTATGCGTGTTCGCTATCGGTGCGAAAGTTTTCGCATGGTATACTGCGGAGAAATTCGAGGTGAGATTCGGAAAACAGGCGCCGAGACTTTCCATTGCCGGACTCCTGTTACCGTACCACAATGTCTCCATCGTCGTATGCAATCTCGTAACATCGGCGAACTACTGGTCTAAGTGTCAGGTAGCATTTGCCAATCAGATGCTCAGACATGAGCTGTGTTTTCACATGTGAGTACTACATCGTAAGCAAGATCTCCACAGATGTTGAAGCAGAATTAGCGCTAGATGAAGTCAAAGGCTTACGAGAATTCGTGCCTAATTGTCCGTGAGGGGGTGTCTGGGTTTGCTTTCAGCACGAACTAGAGCTCGCAGGCTGCGTGACGACTGGTGATGTAGGTTTTGATGAAACCCCGAGGAGGAGAAATTCACACAGCTCGCCGACGAAGCGGGGCTCTCAGATGTTGAGGAGTCCATCTCAGGAAGATGCTTGGATGCAGCTTCCCCGCGCTGATGTGAGAAAGTGGTAAGAACGTACGTGTGGAGTTATCATGAGGCTGAGATGCAGTCCCAACAAACTCAACTCTGCAGCTACGAAGGCTGATCTGCGATGCAGGGGTCTCGCAAGGACGGCAACATCGGAAGAAGCATGGGGAGCTGGTCCGGTTTGAGGTGACAACCGAGCTGGCCTCAAAACGTCAGCCGAGTGTCAGGTCTATGACATTGAAGTTGCGTGCCACCGATGCTACCGATGAAAAGCAAACTTCGAACCCACGTGGCTGAACGGACCTTCGTGGCGTCAAGCTCTGTCTCCCAATCCCAGCCATGTTGCAACAACATGTCAACAACGACCACCGTTGCTATTTGACTTTCACAAACCCCTCACTCGTGCATTGAATCTCCAAATCCCCATCGGGTTTGCTCTTGCTGCAGCTCTAACGTAGCAAACGCAATTAGATGTTACGGCCGTGTCTTTCCATCCTCAACTAGCTTTCCGTGCTGACGTTCTCCTCAAACAACCGACGGTAAGCGACGCGGAGAACGTAAGTGAAGCGGAAAGCACGCTTTGATTTCCATCATGAAGATGCAAGGCAAGGCTTTCAAGGTTGCTTCGAAGGTTGCGGGGTACTGGCAAGGCGCGCGGGGTATGTGAAGTCTAAGAACACGAGGCTATGCGCGGCATTCTGATAGCCTCCAGACGATTTTGACATATGTGACACTTGAAGCCAAAGACGGCTAACGAGGGCCAGATTCAGGTCGACGATGATGATGGTGGCGGCCGCCATTTCCCCGCAATTGTTCGGCAGCCGGCAATCTTGATCTCTCCCCTTGAGGCAGTTCGTATGTCCGACAGCTTACATGAAGTTTCAATGGCTGTAGCTTTTGAATGCTTGCTATGTAATCACGCAGCTGCTTGGTCCCTGACTGCGTCTGCATGTACGCACAAACGCGGGGCTGAACCCCAAGCGTCGTGAGGCAGGCGTGCGTGGCTCTGAAGGAAAATGTGGCATTGATGGCCGTTCGCCGACAGGAAGATGAGATATGCAGCACGGTCTAAGCAAAGGTCCAAGTGAAGATCCTCCCCCGCTGTGAAAGTCAAGACGGTGTCCCAAGAGGCTGTCGGGCCGGGCGGGGAGAGCGGCCCGAGCCCGGTAGGGCGGACCCCGCCCGGCCTGAGTGGGGAGTCGAGTGGGGATCGTGGCCGCCCAGCCGGCCGGGTCCAACCGAGAGCCTCAGAAAAGTCCATGTTTAAACGTGTGTCTGCTTGTCTCACTGAAAATTAATTATACGAACTCGAAGACTTGGGTTCCTCACTTGCGAATTACTATGGACCAGAGCAGAGTGCATTGCCCATGCATTCAACTTGGCATCAAACGCTGAGCCCCGATGCATGTTTGTCTTCGAGCTTTGCGAAAGCGACGACAGCTTGCCCAAGAGCTTTGGCACTTGAGATCTGCGGGAAATCGATCTCATTTTCCGTGCCTGAGATCTGTCTTGGTGACGGCTAGCCCGGGCCTAATCACGGGGCTATTTGCGCCCGTTGCTGTCAACTCACTGAGCATAGGGTGGTCTGTTCCGCCTTCAGCTCAGGGCATGGACTTGTCTCGACCATTCAACCGAAAAATAACTTGACCAACGTCCAGGCCCCCTTACTTTACAGGTGTGTTTACGTCTCCAGCAATACCGTTCGTTGTCTTTGGGGAAATGAAAGAGCATGATCATTTATCTGTCTAGCCCTGAACCTCTTCCAACATCGCCCGAGATTGGGAGTTATTCTAGACTCCCTTGGTCGTAGGCCATTCAGTGGCGATGCAAACCTACGCATGACAAGCGAGATGCCTGGACTCTGTGTTTCGAATAGCAAAAAATTAGTCTCCACAGAGTCTAGCTCATCCAAGTTGGCATGATAGCTAGAAAACCAATGTCTTATCTTGCACATTATGTCCGCTCTAACCTGACTTTCTCTGCCCTCGGTTAGGGGCCGGGGAACTTGAGGACAAGTGGAATTGTTAAATAGCTTTCATGAGTCGTGAACGCGCATTAGTGAATATTCATGCAATGCATTTGTAACCATAGGAGTACGCGGCGCTGCAGGTCGACATTATGAACCGAGTCGGCGTCCCGCACGCTCGGAAACTGAGGATATCGCCAACTTCATTCTCATATCTTATCCACTGTATCAAACAAACATGCGGAGATGCGGAGATGATGATCGTAATACGTTGCTTTGAGGGAGGGAGCCTTTGGACATATTAATGACCTTCCAAATCCGTCGCGAGCGGAGCACCGGGCTGGTCACCGAATCGGCTCCGAAGTTCCACGATTGCCGACTCATCGCCTCATTGGGTTCCACTCTGATGTTTCCCCGCCGCGCTTATCTCCAATGCTCAGAGCTGGCCTCCCAGTCTCCAACGATGAATGAGTCAATCCTTTCGGCTGATCTGATGGCCGGTGACAAGTATCTCCAGCGTCAATCTTCTTTCAGTCGATAAGACCAACGTCGATTACATCCAGTAATGGGCTACGCAGTAAACCCGGAGGACCTTCCGGTCCCCGGCCGAGACACCTACTTTTGGCTCGGGGAGATCAATAAGGCCAGCGCTGTGATCAATTCAGATGAAGGACTCCTTGAGCCAGACGTCGCCCGACGCATCGCTCACGGTCTCCAAAAGCTGCTCGGCTCTGGCAATCAGCCAAATGCCCCGCGTCCAAGCCTTGTCATCACATTCGAGCCCCTGTTTATTGAAGCAGCAGGCGTCGAAGCGACACTTCTCCATGCTGGGTGTTCGAGCCAGGATATGCTCACGACAGCTTCCACACCATCACCCGCGACGCCATACTGAAGCTAGCCTCACAACTACTTGCGACCACTCGTCGCTTGCTCGCCTTGGCTGAGACTCACAAATCGACGCTCGTGCCGAACTACACCAACGGCGTCGCTGCACAGCCAAATACGTACGGTCACTATCTTCTTGGACACGTAGCCGGATTTCAGCGGGACGCAGAACGGTTGCAGCAGTTTTATGCGAGACTTGACCGATGTGCGATGGGGACCACTGTTCTAAATGGAACAAGTTGGCCTCTCAACCGCGAGCGCATGGCGAAATACCTGGGCTTTCCAGCTCCTGTCGACAATGCATATGATGCAGCTCAGATCTCAGCAGCGGAGTGGCCTTTTGAGCTTGGATCAATCGCATCTCAAATTGCTCTCCATGCAAGCTCCTACATCCAGGACGTGATGGTGCAATATGCCCAGCCGAAGCCATGGATCCTGCTGCAAGAAGGCGGAGAAAACACATACGTGTCAAGCGCGATGCCACAAAAGAGAAATCCAGGTCTTCTCATCAGAACTCGAGCCGAGGCTTCGAGAGTAATTAGCTTGGGTGTGGGCAGAGCAATTCAGGGTCATAATCTTCCTCCAGGTATGTTTGATGCCAAGGACTTGGGGGATAATTTGGCTGTTGTCAACGGTGCAGCCGGCGTCCCTGGGTTTTGCATCGTATCCTCGATGCTCTGGTCATTGATGGTGAGAGATCTTTGAAGGAGCTGGATCTGGACTGGACCGCGTCTCAAGAGCTGGCCGACATACTCATGCGCGAACACAAGGTCCCCTTTCGCGTCGGCCATCACTTTGCTTCAGAAGTTGTGAGATACGCAAAGTCAATGACCTGTATCCTAGCACTTTCCCATACGCTGAGGCCTCAAGGATATTCGCGGAGACATTGGCGCATACAAATCTTGTGGACGAGGCTATCAATTCTTGAGCGAAGAAGAGTTCCGCGACTCTCTTGATCCAGCAGGTATTATCAAACGCCGCGCAACCTCAGGTGGGCCTCAGCCTCAAGAGATGGAACGCATGATCAGTGGCTCTCAGAAACTTCTTGATGATCTTGCAAGCTGGGTGCAGGAACGCAGATCTTATATTGAGAATTCCCTAGGAGAGCTGAACGCAGCATTTCAAACTTTGCTTCGGTGATAGAAGGTCAATCATTATTGAAGGACAATGGGCAGTGCCTTTCACAAGGATTGATTGTGTAATAGATCCTTCATCAAGACACCGCCTATTGTTCTAGTTCTAAAGTTACCAATTTTTCTTCGTGTTCATATTTACTTCCCATCGCTATTCTTCATTCTGTTGTCGTCCTTAATCGAATTGAATCAGTAAACAGTAACTGTCGCTCAGACACAGGAAAATGAGGCAGCCGTTCATCCATTCTTTTCCAGTCTAACTGAGAACCTTGGCTCGCTTAAGACCGCTCATGACCCCGTCTACATCCATGCTTAGAGCTTGCTTTTGATTCGCTTGCTCGGACTGAGACATTGCAGCAATTCCGATCCAGCGGTGAGAGGCAAACTTAATCTATCTGTTGAGAGAATGTCGGAAATTTCAAGATGACAGGCTAGTAAGAGGGGCACGAGAAAAAAGAAGTCGGTTCTGTGTGACGAGAAAGCAACCTCAATGGCATACATGGTAGACGCGAGTTGACGCTAACAGAAGAGGTCATAGCGGGCTTCGAAAAGGAAGCAAGCGTCAACCCAATCGCGAGGTCGATGATGTTGGAGTCTTAGAATACTCCCAGTCTCCCGTTGTAAAGCAGGTGTTATCCTCGGAATGCTGGGTCATGCTGTATCGACTCCAGCTTCCGAGAACGTCATCCATGTTTCCATAGTACCATCGCGGGGTCAGCACTAGCCAACCCGGATCTTCGCCGGAGCCGATGCCGAACGTATCGAGCGATATGATGATAAGCAGCGTTCCATCCGTGAAGTTGAAGAGGGGCCGTCGGGATTCCTTCTGCGTGAGCGATACAGCACTTGGCGTCAGCACTTTGTGGAACTCAGCCACCAGCACTTCAGATACGTCCAAATGATGGGAGATTTACCCCAAAGTGCACTAGCCGCCATGGTGCGATACCCGCATGGCGCCGTATCTGTCCCCGCAAATTGCCGCGGCCAAGGTCCAGGTGTTGGGGTATGTATCTAGCGTACGGCCTCGACGGGAAGATCATGGTTGATAATTCCTTATTAGATCCACGCTGCACTGCACTAAACCTCTACCCCAGTCGGACAAAACTCACATATCGAGTTTAGTCGAAAGACTCTGAGTGCAACCCACCTTTCGTGATCAGGCAAACATAGTAGGGTAAGTCGAATATATCTAGGACTACCTGGGTCCGCCTTCCCAGGACCTTGGGCTCGGCACGCTCAATACCAATGGTCATCGCTCACAATGCGTCTCTCAATAGCGTCAGTCGCAACGTTGCTCGCGATGGCTTCCGCCGCCAAGTTGACGAGCTACTCATATGGCTCCAACGTTCTCCAGTCCTACGACGTCTACATCCCTCCGTCCTCGGATGCGACCACGGCTTGCGACAAGCACTGGGTCGTCTGGATTCACGGTGGTTTCTACCGCGACTTCACCAACAACGCCACATCCTCAATCGAACCCGTCATTGCATCACTTGAGGCCAACAACTCCGATATTGTTGCGAACCAGATTGCTGGCATCGCCTCATTGAACTACCGTCTCTCGGCCCTTCCAGGCGTCCAGCCCAACAACACCCCGCCAAATGAGCTGCAGAATGCCAGGTGGCCAGACCACTTGAACGATGCCATCGCAGCGATCAAGGACCTCGGCAAGCGCTACCCCATTGATGGAAAGTACGTTATCAGCGGTCACTCTGTCGGCGCGCAGATTTCGTTCTTCTCAATCTTGGAAACCTTGAAGGACCCTTCCATCCCCAAGCCGGTTGCTGTTTTGGGCGTCAGCGGAATCTACGACTACCCGCTCCTTCACATTAGCAACCCCGAGTACGACACCCTGGTTCTCAACGCCATTAGGGAGGACCAGCTAGTTGAGGCAAGCCCAGCCAAGGTCGATGCTGAGAAATATGCCTCGATCGATCTCAAGGCATTTGTTGTTGCTCACAGCAGGAATGATGGACTGGTTCCTTGGGATCAGGTGGAGGCTATTGAGGCGACGCTGGGTAGCGTGCCTGAGCTGAAGAACAAGACGACCATTGTAGAGCTGGACGGTCAACACAATGAGATTTGGAAAGGAGGCGTGCAGTTGGCGAAAGCCTTCACAGACACGTTGGCGATGCTGAAGTAGAAAGAAAACCTTCAACGGTGGTGTTCATAGCGTACAGGGTCTGATTGTAATGAAGAATCAACAAAAGTCTTGATAGTATGTACGCTTTTCAAGGCTCTCGAAGTCTTTCTCCAGCGTTTCTTCTTCCATGGAAATGAGCAACGACCTTGACTGGTCGATTGTCCGCCACAGTCCTGGAAAGCCTCACACCTGCTTTCCCACAATGTCCATTCAACCACGGCGGCAGAATTCGCATGTGATCAGGATATTCTCGGATTCATCGACATTATCCGTGCCGGGGACTTCCTTCAGGACCCCCGATCCTGCCAAACTCAACTTGCTGCGTGGAATAGCCCGAGAGCCATTCGCCATGGGTGATTTTGACCTAAGAGACCCATGTAATGTTCTGCAGCACACTGCCTGGACTTCCCATTCGCCATTGTGTCCAGCCCACTTTTCGAGGTTGCAAGATCTGATTGCCATCAAGCACGTAGCACTCATTGTTTGGTGGGAAGGATGTGTAGAATGGCGTGGTTCGAATCACGTGGTTGGCGCAGTTGTGCTCTCAAAACGTATGAAGGTGAGGAGACGACATCGTCATCCCGCTTGTCAAGTTGTCAGGGCGCAACAACTTGAATTCAAATTCATGCGAGTTGACGGTCAAGTGCACAGCTGCCTTGCCAGTGGATCATCGGCTCTGGTTGATGTCATTGTTGAAAGTAAGGAAAGAGTTCGCAAATCGGCTGAAGCCTTTGCTGGGTATGACAACATGTTAAGAGCTGTTTCACAGCTAGCTGTCCTGGGCGAAGTATCTCGGTATTGGCAGGTTGCTCAAGGCGAAGCAGCCAGGTGTGTATCCTACCAGCATGATTTGGAGATCCTCATCCAGGTCGTAGCGCTTGAGCACCCCAAGAAGATACTTCATTATTCCCCTGACTTTCTCAGCAGCCAGACCAACACCCGTGACCGCGACGGAAAGTACATTGGCGGACTAGTCGGAAATCAAGTCGCTATGAACTGCAGTCTGCTGTCGATATCAGAATGTCATAGACTTTTGAATGCGTCCTTGGGGGTGGCTGCGACGTCACGATAAAGCGCTACCTGCACTGTTTTTACTTTCGAGGCAGGAGCTATCTCGATATCCATATCTGGATTGAGTGGTCTGCGGTTCAGAGGTAGCCCAATTTTGAGTCTGCCGGTCATCAGATCGGACACAAATTTTCAACGCACCCAGGTCCTCCTATCTGAGTGCATGTTGCATCTTGTTTCGACTTGAAATCCATAGCTGGACGTGTTTCTAATGCAATACTGTGAATCATTTTCCATTAGAATCAGAGATTCAGGCTAGTTACTGAATCAGGTTCAAATATGTCATGATGTTTGACCCATCGCCAATAGACGCAGGCCAGAAATAATACATTGTGATCGTGCAGACTCAATGACTTCTCATCTTGCATGACGAGACTTTGATGTTCGTAAAACATGAGTTCCGTTCACAGCGCCCGCCGCAATACACATGGCCAGCAGTAGACATTTGGGGGAACAACACGCATCAAAGTGACATGAACAATTTACAGAATGAAGCCTATTTTGCTTGCATCATGATGCATCAATTGGAATCGGCTCCAAATTCTATGTATGTTTCGCGAACTAAGCCTTACTCCTAGCAAGATTCCAAAATTCAGAGATTATCAGTATATCTTTCATCTGGAGAATTGGTCTTTCAGCGGATAATCAATTTCAGACAACAAGGAAGACGACGAACAAAAGTAATGATAACAGCAGAGGCGATAATAGGGATAGTAACAAGGATAAAATGATAAGTATAGTTATTATAATGCTCTTAAGTATCTAAGGCAGCCTTATATCTAGAGGAAAGTATAATATAACCTACTCTCCGACTTACTTTTCTAAACTAATAATTCTAATATATTAGTCTCTAATCTATAAAAACCCTTTTATATAAACTCTAATTTAGAATAATATAAACTATTTTATTTATATAAATATTATATATATTATAATTAGTTTATAGTTATAAACTTAATTTATATTATATTTTTTACTATTATAAAATAAATTATAACTCTATTTAATTTATTTTATTTATTATATTTTATTTTAATGTTTTGTTATATTTTTTAAAATTAATTTTAATTTATAATTTATTTTTAATATAATAATAATTACTAATTTAAATATTTTATATAAGTTTACTTTTTATTATAATTTTTTTATTTAATATATTATTTTAAGTAAAAATAAAAATAGAAAATATCTAAAAATATATTAATTTAGATAATATTTTTAGTATTTTTTAAATTTAAATAAAATTAAAAATATACTTTTATTTAATAACTAAATTTAAAAAGAGAAAAGAAGTATTATAAATATTATAAAGTAAAACAAGAAGTTTATATAAAGTAATTATTTTATATATTTTTATTATAATAAATATATAAAAAGAATTTATAAAAAATGAAGAAACTAAAAATAAAACCTTTAGAGAAAAAAAGTTTAAAAAAGTTATTAATAACTTATTACTATTTATACTGATTTTTTTATTTTTTTTACTAGAAATCTATAAGAATTCTTAAGTTTTATATTTTATACTTTACTATATATATTATATAAAGCGAAATATATATAAAAAGAATAAATATATAAAGTTTTTAATAAATAAATAAAAGATATAGTTTCTAAAAAAATCTTTATTTTAGCTTAAATAAAGTTTTTTTAAAAAAAAGTTTATATTTTTATATTTTAATTTATATTCTAAAATAATATTATATTTTAAGTAAGTTAAATAATTTTATTATAATTTATAAAAAATATATTTTAGTTTTAGATTAAATATTTTCTATTATTAATTTAAATATTTAAATTAGAGATTTTTAAAATATACTTTTTAGAGCTTTTTAGTATAAGTTATTAGATATTTAAAAACTTTATATTAAAAACCTTTTTTTAAATAATATAATATTTTATTTTATTTTAAACTAATTTAAAGCTTATTAATATTATTAAATAAGAGCGCTTAAGTACTAAGATTTTAAATATAAGTTAATATACTAATATATTTAAAGATCTCTTTTATAAAAACTTAATAAGAACTTAATTAAAAAGTTATATAAATAGAGTTTTTATAATACTAATTAGATAATTAGATAATATAATCTCTAGAAATTCTATTTTAGAAAAGCTTTTATAAAGTAAGTTAGTTACTTACTATATATATAGAAAAGATTATAAATAAATACTTTCTATTTATAACTAACTTAAGTTTATATTTATAACTAACTTAAGTTTATATTTATAACTAACTTAAGTTTATATTTATAAATAAAAAGCTTTATATATACTTAAATAAAGTAAAATAAGTCTATTTTAAAATTAATAGACTAAATTATTTTAAGTTTTATACTAAATAGTATATAAAAGATAGTTTATTATAAGAAATTTTAATTCTTTTTACTTTAGTAATAATAATATTTAGAATAGAAAGAAGCTTTTTAAGAGTAACTTTAATATAATAAAAGAATTAATTAATATTTCTACTTTTAAAATAAACTTTCTAGTTAATATAATAGCTTATATAATTACTAAAAATATTATTAACTTAACTACTACTAAAGAGTAGAGATCTTTATATTAGAATTTAAACTTAATATTTATATAACTTATATTTAAAGTTTAAGAGTTCTCTCTAGTAATATAATATTAAATAATAATACTTTCTATTTTATTAATAATATTTCTCTCTTTAAAAAAAGCTTAATTATCTATAAAATAAAAAGATAAATTAAAATAAGTATAACTTTATACTTTATTATAATATAAAGTATAAGGATTTTTTATAATATTTTAATAGAATAAATAGCTTTTAAGATATTATATTATAAAATATTATATTTATAGATAACTTCTATATTAATATTATCTTAGAATATTTACTATAAAAGATAGATATTTAGTATTTAGGTTTTAATAGTACTTTTTATATAGGAGATTATAAAAATAATATAGAAATAAAAAAGCTTTTAAAAAAAAGTAATATTACTTTTATAAATTACTAACTTTATTTCTTTTACTTCTATTCTAGATATATTCCTTCTAATAATACTTTAATATTAAACTTACTTATTTTTATAATAACTTATATAAAGTAATACTCCTAAAATATTTACTAATTTACTAATATTATAGAAATATATTTTTATTCTAAATATCTAGGACTAAGAGTATTAGAGAAACTTATTTTCAATATTTAGAGAATAAAGATCTAAAGTATTATATATTTAATTCCTAATACTATATAATAATATATGTAAAGTAGGTTATTTTATAATATATATTAAAACAAGAGTAACTTACTCTTTTTATAGGATTTTATGAAACTTATTTAATTATTTAACAAGTTTTAATATAAATAAGTAAATACTTATTATTAAAAATAAGTATATAAGTTAAAATTTTATTTTTCTATATATAAATAAGTCTTAATATTTAGTTTTTATAGTAATTTAAATATTTAAATACTAAGTATAGAGATAGTATAGTCTTATTTTATATAAGATAAAGTAAAATAGTAAGTATATTATAATATAATAAGCTTTTAAAGTTCTAGATCTAGGCTTTAGATTTAGAGATTAAGATTAAATAGGCTTCTTTATATATAAAAGAACTAAATAGAAGTATAGAGAGAGTAGGTTAAAAGCTAATTATAAAAGCTATTATAATATTTTAAACTACTAAACTTCTATTTATACTTTAAGTTAAAATAGTATAAACTACTATATTTCTTTATAATATAAGCTTTTATTAATACTATAGCTAGCTTTTATTAATCTAAGTTAAAGAAGATTAACTAAGAGATTTTATTAAATATTATAAACCTACTTATAAAGTGAATTTTCTAGTTAATTTATATTTTTAATAGAGAGGAGTATATATATAGCTATAAAGTATACTTTCTTAAAAAAGAATATAAAATAAATAAAAATAGATATAACTTTAAAGTTATAATATAAAGGTATATTAGATATTTTATAAAGTATATAGTAAATTTATATAATCTTTATAAGATCTAAGTATTTTTATTTTAAGAAGTTATTATTATATAAAACGTAATATTTAATAAAAAGATATTCTACTTAAAGAATAATATAAAGATAGTAATCTAAAGTAAAGGAACTTACTTAGTTATTAAAGAAATATAAAAACCTACTTTTTCTATACTTCTTAAACTATAACTTCTAAAAATATAAGATAAAACTAATATTATATTAATAACTAATAATAAAGTATTACTATTATACTTTTCTTTATTAAGAGAACTATAACTAATTAAAAATAGTTAAAAGATATAAATATTTATTTCTAAGTTAAATATAAACTTTACTAAAATATATAGGATTTTAAATATAATACTACTATTAACTTTTATTTAAATTAATAAAGTAATAGAAGAGATTTAAAATACTAGCTATACTATAAGTTCTACTAAAGATATAATCTTAAATAAAATCTATATTTAAACTAATACTTTTCTTTTATAAGATTTAGATATAGAAGAAAATAATATATAATTACTCTTATAAAACGCTTCTCCTATTTAGCTAGTATAGCTATATTTAGAACTTAAAAAAGAGAGTATTATTAAAGAAGAGTTAAAGTAAATATATAACTATACTAACTTAAACTAACTTAAAAATATAAAACTAAGATAATTTTTTTACTTTAGAATATACTTTATATTCTTCTAAATAGAATAAAACTAAGATATTTTCTTTAAAATATATATATTAAAGTAGTAAAAAGTATTTAAAAAAATAAACTAAAGTTATTATTTATTCTACTATTTTATTTTTATTTCTATTTACTAAGTAAAGCTAGAATATATATCTATAATACTAAGTAGAAAGATCTATATTAATTAGTTATTAAGCTTCTTAAAACCTAGAAAGATATCTAATATATATTAGAACTACTTTACTTTTACTTTATTAAAGTATATAATATTAAGATTAATAAACTTAAGAAAATAAATATCTAAGAAGTTATAAACTAAATAAAAGTAAAAAATAAACTTATCTTCTTAAATAGATATTTATTTATAAATTTAATTAATATAGATATTTTAACTACTATAAAGCTAAGATATATATATAAAGTAACTTCTAAGAGAAATATCTTTTAGAATAAATATATATTATAACTCTTACTATAAAAACTTTTAAAGTTATAATAGTTTTTATAATATAATTCAACTTTAAAATCTACTAATTTAATATTATTAATATATTTCTAAATACTATATATAGACTAAATAACCTCTTTATCATTTATTATTTATTAGATAGCTTTAAGAAAGAAAGGAAGGTTATAGAACTCTAATATATACTATATAGCTTTTATAATATATTTTTATTCTAGTATAAAGAGTTCTTAAATATCTTTTTTTTACCTTAAACTCTATCTAATAAATAAAGATTTATATTCTTTTTAATTTTATAATAAGAAAATATTTATACTTTTCTATATTAATAATATTTTTACTCTATATTATAAAGATTATATAAAGGATATAGAAATAGTTATAAATAGTATTAAAGTAAAATATAAACTAAAGAACTAGAAACTAGCTAAATAATATCTAAGAATTAGAATTATTTATAACTAAGTAATATAAAAAATCTATTTCCTTATAATTAGTATATTAAATAAGTTATAAAGAAATTTAATTTTATAGACTTTAAAATATTAATAATGTTTCTACTTCTTATTTTATTTAAGAAGTTTAATAGAGAAGTATTTTTTTAAGAAGTTCTTTTATATTAGGAGAAGATTAGGTTAATTCTCTATATTATAATTATAATATAACTAAATATAGCTTTTATTTATACTTTATTATTATAATTCCTAATAAACTTATCTCTAAAGTATTATTAAGCTATAAATTAAGTTATTTAATATTTATATTATATATAATACTTTATAATTTACTTTAGTATCTTAGAAAGTAGAATAGTATAAATATTATTAATTATAAGTAATATATCTTTTACTAATAATAAAGAGATATAAAGGTTATTTTAAGGTTTTATAATATCTCTTTTTAGAAGTTTAATCTAATAGAAAGCTATATATTAAAGTATAGTAACTATATTAATAATAGAAGCTAAGCTTTTTAGCTTAGAATATATAGTAAAGGAGATAATAGCTTTTAAATAACTTTTTACTAACTTTAAACTTAGCTTTAGAGATATATAGAAGATTTATTATAATAATTAATAGATAATTTAACTTATAATAAGTAAAAAAGAGTATATTTTAACTTACTTTTACTATATAGATATCTAGAATATATAGCTTTACTAAGAATATACTAAATAATTATTCTAAGTTATATATCTTTTTATTAATAAGATACTAGCTAATAGCTTTATAAAACCTCTCTTTTAAATAAAGTTTAAATAGTTTAGAGTATTTTTAAACTTCTAAGATATATTATAAATAGTAATATAAATTAAAAGGGAAAAGTTAAGTAGTAAGTAAAATTTATAAGCTAGGTATTTTTAATTAAAAATAGTTTAATAGCTAGGAAGTATATAGCTTTTTTAAGAGCTTAAAATATTTATACTTTATAAAGTATTTAGTAATATAATATTATACTTTTTATTTATATCTCTAGAGAGTAGCTATATAGTTATCTATTAGAATATAATATATAGGTAATAATATTTTAAAAATAATATTACTAAGGAAACTATTAATAATAATATAAATACTAGCTATTTTAGTAATAGAGAGATTTACTTTAGAAAATAGATTAGTATATAAACTACTAGAGATTAATACTTCCTCTATAATAACTTTAACTTATAAAGCTAAAGCTAATATAAGAAGAGAAGTTATAAGCTTTATAGCTACTCTCTTACTACTTTTATCTTTAACTTTAGTTTTTTTCTAAGTTTTATTATAGATATTAAGAACTTTATAAAATATAGTTCTCTAATAAGTAAAAATCTATAACTTATAAGTTAGTAAATAATTAATAAAATAAAGGTTATATAGTAAATATATATTCTTAGTAAGATTTTCTTATATACTTCTTAGGAATTAGAGCTTTAGTTTAGATATAGAGATTAGTATAAAGATATATAGTTTTCTCTTCTCTTTATAAAAAGTATATTTACTTTTCTATATTAAACTAAGTATATATACTAAGTAATATACTTAAAATAGTATTATATAAATATAGTAAGTATATAGTATTATTTAGTAGTAGTAATTACTTTTTTTTCTAGTTTTAAGCTTTTAAGGTTTTTACTTCTATTTAGAAGTTAATAAATAATATAAAGATTTAATAAGTAATAAAGTTTTAAAATATATACTACTTATAACTTTACTATAGTTTATAAAAAATAGAGGTATAAAAGTAATAACTTTAAATTATACTTCTCTTTAGTTTTTCTACTCTCTATAAGTTTCTTATTTTTATTAAACTTAGTAGTTTTAGTTTCTATAAAATAACTTAAGTTAGTAACTTAACTATAAAAATAGTAAAATAAAGTAAAGAGTTTATAATAATAAGAGAACTTTAAGATAATAAAGTAGAAATAAAGTAATTTATTCTTAAGTATAAAACTTTTAAACTTTAAAAGAACTAAAGAAATATTTTTCTTTTCTCTTTTTACTTCTTCTTAATAAAAATAGCTTTTATTTTAGCTATTATAGTTATATATTTAGTTTTAGTTTTTTTAACTATTTAAAAATAATATAATTAATATTAAAAATATTATTATAAATAAAAACTAAATATTATATTATTATTATATAATTATATATATATATATATATATAAGTAAAGTAAGTAATATATATATTTATAGTATTATAGATAGAAAAAGAAAATTAAGAAGTAGAAATAGTATAAAAATATTATTATTATTACTACTTTACTACTTTAATAACTATTTTAACTTTTTATTTTAAACTAATAAGAGATTTTTATTTATACTAAGTAAAATAGTAATATTAATTACTATTTTAATATTTATAATTTTAATTATAATAAAAAGTATATAAAAAGAAATATTCTTTTATAATTTAATAATAAAACTATAAAATAATCTTTTTATTAGTTTTTTTATTAATTACTTCTTTTTATATTTATTTATATAACTTAAGTTTATATATAAAATAATATAATATTAGTTATATAAAATTAAAGTTTATAAGTTTTTTTAAGTTTAAAAGAGTATATTATAATACTTTTAAATATCTAAAGTAACTTTATATCTAGAAAAAAGTATAATATAACTTACTCTCTAACTTATTTTTCTAAACTAATAATATTTTAATATATTAATCTCTAATCTATAAAAAAACCCTTTATATAACTCTAATTTAGAGTAATATAAGCTATTTTATTTATATAGATACTATATGTACGTTATAGTTAGTTTATAACAATAGTTATAGTGTGTGTGCTGACAGAGCCACGCCTCTCTTGGCACTTTCCGCGTGACTTCGCACATTAGGTAATACCTACACACCCAGAATCAGGCTACGCTCCCGATATTTTCCCCTCTTACCAAACCGAACTCATTATTCTGTCAATTCGGGTTCAGCGCTCAATTGAACCCAGTCACTCTATTCGGGCGCAATGACGTATCGTTAGAGCATTCGATTGCGAAGCGAAAGCGCACATTCAATGTTGGAGCTCGATCGTAACCTCTACACAGTGGCATGGATTGCCCCTCTCGAAATCGAGGCCAAAGCAGCCTTGCTTATGCTTGATCACGAGCATCGTGGGCATTTTCCAGTATCCCGGGGGGATGATTATGTCTACCATGCAGGTAGCGTATGCGGGCATAACGTTGTGATCGCTACATTGCCCGCAGGTCAGGAGTACGGCAACGGTTCTGCAGCAGCTCTTGCCGGCCAGTTGAAGAAGTCTTTTCCCAACCTCTGGTTCGGGCTTCTAGTCGGCATTGCCGCTGGGCTGCCGAATCTCTCACGGAAGCCACAGAGAGATATCAGACTTGGGGATGTTCTCGTACCCCTCCCAGATGGTGACACCGCCGCTTTAGTGGCCTACGACTTGGGCAAAGAAACAGGCGCAGAGGGTTTCCAGCCACTGCGTCTTGGTCATGCACTAGCCCATACAGAAATCATCGTCAGGTCTGCAATAGGCAAGATCAAGCTTAGGGCACCTAAAGATGTCGAAGCCTTTCTGCCGTACTATGAGAAAATCAAGGACGAAGAACACGAAGATGGCGATTTCAAGGACCCAGGTCAGCAACACGACAAACTTCACGACTTTGAGGAGGGTGGCGAAGGGCATGAGGTAACACGGCAGCCTCGGCCAGACTCCAAACGCACTCGAGTCTGGTATGGACCAATAGGTTCCGGCGAGAAGCTCATGAAAAATGGCCGCCAAAGAGACGAGCTCAGAGACAAATACAACATCATTGGCCTCGAGATGGAGGCAGCCGGTACTATGAATCGTATTCCGGTTGGAGTAATTAGAGGTGTTTGCGACTATGCAGATGAGCACAAAAACAAACAATGGCAGCCTTACGCAGCTGCTATGGCGGCGGCATATGCCAAGGCAGTCCTTCGAGAGATACATACCGATGGGCAGGATAGCTTGAGTTTCATCGAAGGTGGCAAGTTTCCTCTGAGCGATTTTCGCCGAGCCATGTATCGTGCTAATGAGAGGCAATAGGCAAAAGTGCAAGCACTACTACTAATCAGGATGAGATTCAACAAAATCATTTCCTCAGCAAGTTTTTTGATTCACGTCCACCCGAAATTAGCAGAAAGCGACAGAGAGATGACGAAGGAGGGTCAGCTAGGAAAATGAGGAAAACCATTTCGACCGCAGAAGGATCCTTCAGTCAGAGAATGAACAATTTTTATGAAAGCGGAAGCCTTCTGTCCAGAAGCCTGCAGTATAGTAAGTACCAGATTTTAGTCAAAAGCAAGGCTCAACTGATTGAGCAAGATACAGCTTCTCCTAGCTCTTCCATCCTGATGGAAGAACATAGTGAGCATTGGCCAGAATACCAGACTGAGCGCCCCGGATTGTCTGCAAAATACATCCAGCGGGAGGATACGCCATCTCAGCTGTTAAACGACAGTGATGCGTGGAAAACTTTTGCTCGAAGAATTCCATGGACACTTGTTGTCTACGGACTCTCCGGGGTAGGCAAGAGCCAGATGTGCCTCAAAGCTGACATACACGAAAAAAGGTCTGCTTAACCACGCACGCTTTGAACTGCACACATATTAAGCATTCTGAATCAGGTTTCGGGGGGTTTTCTACATCGACGCAACCACCACTGCCACTGCGGATAGCAATTTCGTGGACATATCTCGAGTTTGCCGCATTCAACATCACTGGGAAGGTGTTGAGCTCGAAGAGCAAGTACGGATCACAAGAGCATGGCTTGCTTGTCAGAAAGATCCATGGGTCTTGGTGATAGATAATGCCGATTCAACGGACCTGGATTTAAAAAAGTATATCCCGACTGGAGGCCCAGGAACAGTTCTAATCACGACAACTGACGAGCGATTCGCTATGTGTGGCCATAACTTCTGCAAGATTAGCAGTATGGGGGACGACGAAGCCTTCAATCTCTTGCTGCAATACCAAAGGCCTGGAGCTAGCTTTGACTCTTCCGAAAAAGAGGCGGCCAAAACTCTCGCTGTTCAAGTTCTAGGAGGTTTATGTTATGGTCAGCTATCCGACAGTAGGTTCTGCTAACAGAAGCTGGGGATTGATGCGTAGAAACAGTACACTGGTCGTGGTCTGGGTCGTAGGTTGTAGGCTGTGTTGTAGATCAGTAGTCAGAGGCTAAGGTGATCAGTCTTAGACTTAATAAGTATTCGCAGTAAAGGTAAGCTGAAAGTATCCTGAGGATAAATATAAAGATATTTATAAGTTGATTGCTGAAGAGCTATAGAAGTCTGACTATAAGCTAGGCTTAGGTTATACTATATATAAGTCTTAAATAGTCTTTTTATCTTATTACTAATTATTAATTAGATATTAATAAGTGCTTAGTAATTATTAGTAAGTATTTAGTAACTTTAACTAAGTATTTAGTAATTTATACTATTTATTTAGTTTTATCTTATTATTATATAATTTATATTTAGTTTTCTATTTCTAAATAAGTTTCTATTATTTCTATAATTCTATAATATAAATATCTTATTCTAGCTACTTAATATCTAAGTAGGTTATTCAGCTGTTATTCTTATTTATAAGTTATAATATTAAGTTCTCTCTCTAAAGGTTTTATTTTTAAGACTTAATATAAATAGGTTATTAGTCTTAGGTTAAAGATCTGTTAATTATACTTTCTAACTTACTTATAATACTAATATTATATTAGGTTATATTTCTAAAAATCTATAATTTCTACTTTTTATTATTATTATTATTCTCTTAATATTATAGAAAATAGGCTTAAAGTTATACTTTATTATTATTATTATTAGTTTAAGAAGTTATATTATAAAATACTATCTAGCTTCTTAGTTTATAGAGAGTATATTGCTATAAGTAGTACTTATTATTTATATAATACTTTTAATAATATAATTTACTAATATTATATAGTTTTAAGCTTATTATAATTATTTATAATCTATATATAGTAGAGCATTTAATAGTTAAATTTTAGTATCTAGATAATAAAGAGGAAGAAACTAAGGAATTATTTCAAAAGAGAATAGAGGTGCTATAAAAAGTATAAGCTAAAGTGAATAAGGTGTTTATAAGATTAGATTATATTTATAAGGCTAAGTAAATAGTATTTAAAAAAGGTTATAAAGAGACTTTAGTAGTAGCTGAAAAGGAGGTAGCAAGGCTTTCTCTTACTAAATCTTCTTTAGTTCTTAAGGTGTAGTTAATAAGTGCTTTTAGTATAGTAAACCTAGATACTATTTTTAGTGATTAGAACCTAGATATTCTAAACTTTTTATTAAGGGAGTTTTAGTTAGTTTCTAGTATCCTTAGGCAAATAAACAGTTTTTCTTATTATAGTTTGTCTACTTCTATAAGTAGTTAGATATATTTATATAGGTGTCTGATATATTAATAGCTAGTAATATTTATTAGAAATGCTATTATTAGTGTTGCTAGTATTATTTCTTATTCTTAGTGTTATTACTAGTAGGTTATAAGTTTGTTCTTTATATTAGTAATATTCTTAGCAGGCTTTTATATATTATTTTATAACTATATCTTTTCTACTTAATAAGGTAATATATTTCTAGTTTTTTGAAGTAGTTAATAATTTATTTAACTTTATACTCTGGTTTATTTTTCTATAATAATAAGATTACTTATTTATAATCTTTATAATACTAGTTTAAGTAGTAAGATATAAAATATTAGGAAATATTTTATTATATTAGGTAGGTCTAGTTTATAATTAACTAATAAAACTTTTTAAAAGACTTTAAAAGGTCTGAGTTTTTTAAAATCTAGTTTATTATTTAGTTATTTTATTTTAATGTTTTGCTATATAAGATAGATACTATCTCTTTCTTTTAAGGTTAGTCTCTTAATCCTTTATTTATTACTAAAATATATTATTCGTTATTATATAAATTTAAGTTCCTTATATATATTATCTTAGATATCTTTAATTTATCTAATTATAGTAATAGCTTTTAGTACTGCTAGGCTAGTGCAAGGTTCTCTATAAGTAGTTAGTTTAAATCTATAGTTAAGATAGAAGAGAGATTCCTTAGTGTTTTCTCTTACTATACTATTATAGGCGAATTAGGCTATTAATAGTAGTACTACCTAATTATCTTAGTTATAATTAATATAGGTATAGAGGTAGGTTTTAAGGATCTAGTTAATTTTTTCTGTTTATCTATTAGTCTGCAGATGAAATATAGTAGATATAGCTTGCTTAATACTAAATTATAATATAATTAATTTCTAAAACTTAGAAGTGAAGATCTTATTTCTATCTGATATAATTTCTTTTAGTGTTCTATAGTTAGTAATAATATATTTAAGGAATATATAAGTGAATTTTTTAGTGTTACTTACTTCTTTATATAAGATAAAATAGATATATTTTATAAGTCTATTAATAATAATAAGAATACTATTATAATAGACTTCTATAAGAGGTTCTTAAGACTTTAGTAGTTTAATAATAAAGTTAAAGAATATAAAGTGCTAGGCAGTTTATAGTATAAGCAAAAGTTATAATAATTTATAAGGTTAGTATTAGGCTGGTTTACTTTTTAAGTAAACCTTGTAATTCTTAATTGCTATTATAATATATTCTCTAGTAACCTTTTCTCTATAGTATTATTATATTTATTTCCAGGTCTTTATAATTCCTTAGTAATTATATACTAATATATTATAAAATTCTCTAATAGCTTTATTATCTAGTTTACTAAGCAGGCTAGCTATAAATTATCTAGTTATTATAAAAGCTTTTATAGTAGGTATAAGGTCTCTATTATTATTATATTTAAGAATTACTTAGGTTTCTTTTAGTACTAAGATATTATAGTTTAGTTATTAGCTGAAAATATCTGCTCTACTATTTTCTAATCCTTTTTAATAGATAATTTAGAAATTAAATTCTAAGAAGAATTCTAACTATCTGATTTATTATTTATTAAGTTCCTTTAAAGTAGTGAAATATACTAGGTTCTTATAATTAGTATATATAAGTACTTAGTAGATAGTTCCTGAAAATAGAGGTCTCTATTCTTTAAAAGCTTTAATAATTGCTATAAGTTCCTTATTATAGATCTAATAATTAAGTTCTAGTCTATAGAGCTTATAAGAGAAGAAAGTATAAGGATATAGATATCTTTCTAAATCTCTCTAGAATAGTTACACTTTAAGAGTAAAATCTAAGATATCTATTTTAATTTCAAACTATTCTTCTAGGTTTAGAATTATTAGAACTAGTTTACTAGTAATATAATCCTTAATAGTTTAGAAAGCTATATTCTAGGCTTTTTTCTATTTAAATAGTTAGTCTTTATAACTAAGATCTATAAAAGATATATTAATCTTTCTATAGAGTCTGATAAATTTTTAGTAGAAGTTAATAAATCTAAAAAACTTTTAGACTTCCTTGAGGTTAGTTAGTATAAGCTATTCTTATATAGCTTAAACTTTCTTTTTTAATATACTGATATATCTAGAAGTGATTATAAATCTGAGGTATTCTACTTCCTAGGTATAAAATATGCTTTTCTCTAGTTTAACTAGAAGCTTAATATCTTAAAAAGCTTAGAATATAAAGTGTATATACTCCTTATATTATTCTATTATTATAGAGAAGATAAAAATATTATTAAGATAGATAACTATAAAGATATCTATAAATTTCCTAAGAACTTAGTTAATTATATTCTAGAAAGTAGCTAAAGTGTTAGTAAGACTGAAAGGTATAATAAAATACTTAAAATATCCTTTATATATTCTAAAAGCAGTCTTCTATTCTTTTTCTTTTTTTATTTAGATAAAGTTATAAATATTTTTAAGGTTTAGTGCTATAAAATAGTTAGCTCTATAAAGTAGTTATTAGAGTTTGTTAATTAAAAGTAGTAAATACTGATTTTTAATTATTATTTTGTTAAGTATTCAGTAGTTAATATATAGTTATAGTTTGCTGTTCTTTTTTAATATAAATAGAATTAAGCTTTCTGCTAGTAATATTAATTCTCTGATATAGCTTTTCTTAAGGTTTTTATTAAAGTATTTATTAAAAGCTTCTATCTTTATTAGGTTAAGTCTGTAAATTTTATTAAATTTAAGCTCCTTCCCTTTCTTAATAAGGATTTCATAATTAAAATTCATATATTTAAGCAGTCTGGTTTCTAATTCAGCTATAAAGAGTTTCTTATAAACTCTATATTCTTCTAAGATAGATAGAAAGAGATTATCCTTTTATTTAAGATCTATAGTCTTTAATAGTTATAATATAGCTTCCTTTGCCTTAAAGTAGTAGATATATTATTTTGCTGCTCTTTAGTAAGTAGATCTGTTTAAGGCCTAAGTTTTATAAAGCTACTTAGAAACTAGATTATTATTATCTTAATAGAGTTAGTCTATTCTCTAATCTATCTATAAGTTATTCTTCTTAAGCTATAGTATTCCTAATATAATATTATATATACTAAGTTTAGTAATATCAAATTAGAGTTATTTATTTCAATCTAAGTAACTTATCTTAAGGAGTATAGTTTTGTTTTTAATAGTTCCTCCTTTATATTAGACTTATTCTCCTTCTATATTGTTGAGCTAGTATATATATTTCTTTTTTTGCTATAGTAGTTATAATCTGTTTATTATTTAAAGTAATATAAAGTTTATTTCAGCTCTGCTATTAATAAGTATAATAGTTATAGTATTATTAATAATAACTATAAGTTATAGGTATACTTTCTAGTCTAGAGATACTAGATATATAGACTTTATTATTATTACCTATCTTAGTCTTTTGTTAATAAGTAAGTCTAGTTTTTTAACTGCTCTAGCTATCTAAGGTAGATAATTTGTCTTCCTTTCTATTATGCTTTTATAAAGCAATTCTCTTAGAATTAGAGCCTTAGAAAGCTTAATCCTTCTTATAAGAGTTTATAAGCCTTAGCTTTCTAAGTTATATATATAAGGCATTTATTTTTTAGCATTCTTTCTATTTTATAGTATTATTATATTAGTATCTTATAAAATATTATAAGCTTAGGCTGAAGGTTATTATATTATTACTAAATATAGTTATAATCTATTTAACTATAATAGTTTAAGTATAAACGTTCTAGATAAGGTTTTTATTATATCTTCTAGAGTAGAATTAGTATTTATACTTATCTCTGAGATATTCCTTATATTTATTAAAGAAGTATTATAGCTAGAAGAGGTTTCAGTAGTTATAATAGTTATACTTAAGTATAGAGTAATCTTCTGTATAAAGCTTTAAGATATAGTCCTAGTTTCTTATATTAGCTGGTGTTTTATAGAAGTATTATTATTAGTTATTACAGCTTATATTAACTGTTTAGTGCTGGATAAGCTGCTGAGTTTCTTTTTTATTATTAAATTCTTTATTAGAACTAGTATTATCTATTCCTAGGATTAGTTTGTTATAATATTTTGCGTTTTAATTAGTAATATTAGCAGGAGAGTTAGAATTATAAAGGATCCTATCTGAATTAAACCTAGATTTAGGTTTACTAAAGTTCTAATTACTAGTAAGACTAAGTAGTTACTATTCTTCTAGGAGGTTATATTAGTGTTCAGGTTCTTTATTAGATTCTTCCTTAACTTATTCTTTAAGTTCTTAATTAATTTGCTTGATTCTAGTAAGGTTAAGGTTAACTATGTTAAGTTATTAGATATAAAGCATTTTATTAAGTTGTTTAGTAGTCTTTCTAGCTAGCTTGCTGTTTGTTTGTAAGGCTATTACTAAGGTCTTAGTTTTAACTTCTGGAATAGTTATATTATAACTTATTCTTCTGCAGTCTAAGTTACTAGGCTAGTATCTTATAGCCTCTTTATTACTATAGTAAGTAAAATATTTATTATTATAATATCTAGTTTATAATAGAGATATATAAAGTGTTTTAGTTACTATACTAACTTGCTTAGTTTACTTAGATATAGGTTTCTAGCTGAGTTTCTTAGGTTATTTGCAGTCTTTAGTAATATATCCTTTTTTTATAATTATAGCATTTAAGGTTCTATATTTTCTTATTATTATTCTTAGTAGTAATACTAAGATCTATAGGTCTACTATAATAACTAGAAGCAATACTATATCCTAGTTATTAGAGTTTCTAGGTATACTTTCTAGAAGTATTTACCTTCCTAGAGGTCTATAGTTACTATCCTTTCCTTTCTAAGCATCTCTTATAAAGTTAATTATTAATCTTAATAGCTATATTAATAAAGATATAGAGTTCTTTAAGTTAGTTATTTCTTATAAGCTTATCCTTAATATCTTCTCTAAGTCTTTAGTAGAATTTAGTAATAAAGGCTTTATTGCTCTATCTTAGCTTAGAAGTGATTTAATAGAACTTAGAAGTATATTTATTAGCAGAACCTTTCTAGGTTAGATTTATAAGTTTACACTTTATAATATATTCTTTATTAGTATTCCTAAAAATATTCTTAAGTCTTTTTTCAAATTTATTATATTTTTTAAAGATAGCCTGAGTATCTTCCTCTTATTTATTATAAGTATTCTCTAAGTAGTTATATATAATAAGTTTAAACTAGGTAAAAGTATCTTTCTAGAAGAATAAGGCTATATAGTAGACCTTATCTACTTTAGTAGAGAATAAGCTACTATAATAGCATAGATAGGTATAAGTATAAGTGAGAAATCCTTAGAGAAGCCTAGTAATACTATTAAAAAGTTCTAGTTCTAAGTACTTAGCTTAAGAGGTTGCTTAGCTAGTGCTTAGCTAGATATAGAGTTAGGCGTTTTCTTCTTAAAGTTAATTTAATATATTAAATAGTTATTAGTTTATAAGAAGTAAAGTAACTAGTTAGACTGGAGTAGTAGTTAAAAGTCTAGCTATAAGAGTGCTTAGAGTTATAGATATATATTAGGTATTATTATTAGTTAATATATTATCTATACTATTTAGTAGCTTTAATAATTAACTTACTAAATAGAAGTAATTAAAATATTATAGTTAGCTATCTAATAATAAGTTCTACTAATAAAAGCTAGAGATTAATATATAGAAATAGTATACTAATTATAGTCTAAGTTATAAATTATAAACTATATTATAAATTAGTAGTTAGAAGCTAAAATAATCAGTCTTAGACTTAATAAGTATTTATAATAAAAATAAGCTAAAAATATCTTAAAAATAAATATAAAAATATTTATAAGTTAATTACTAAAAAGCTATAAAAGTCTGACTATAAGCTAGGCTTAAGTTATACTATATATAAGTCCTAAACAGTCTCTTTATCTTATTACTAATTATTAATCAGGTATTAGTAAGTGCTTAGTAATTATTAGTAAATACTTAGTAACTCTAACTAAGCGCTCAGTAATCTATACTACTTACTCAGTCTTATCTTATTATTATATGACTTATATTATAGTTCTTCCGTTTCTAAGTGAGTCCCTGTTATTCCTGTGATCCTGCAGTATAAATGTCCTGTCCTAGCCGCTCGATGCCTGAGTGGGTTGTTCAGCTGTTATCCTTGTTTACGGGTCGTAACAGTTTGCCACTGGCGATAGCGCAAGCCGGTTCTTACATCTTCAACAATCATTATACCTACACTGAGTATGTCGAGGAGTTCCGCAAATCTCCTCGGGTTTTTCTCGGCGCAGACCTTCAAGCTGAGCAGTGGGCTTCCAGACACCTTCCTGTGTGGACCACGTTTGCTCTTTCCCTCCGCAGGATCCAGGGCCTCTCTGATGAAGGATCAACAGAAGCCATGGAGTTGCTGAAGACCTTATGCTTCTTACATAATGAAGGTATTCATCATCACATTTTCGACGAGGCTTGGAAAAATATGCAAGACTTCCCTCTGCTCTCGGAGTCGTTGCCGCCTCTGATTCGGTCTACGCGTCGCCTAGATGCACCTCATATTCGGGCAGCCTTTAACATCCTCTGTCGATACAGTCTTCTTAATCCCACATCTTCGGCTGAAGGGAAATATTCAATGCATAGCCTTCTACAAACGACATGCATAAATTTGATGTCTTCAGAGGAGCAGATTCGACACTGTTTCTACGCTGCATCTCTCATAGCTACCGCATTGGTGGGCATCAAGACGCCCCTATCTTGGATCGAAAATCCATCGGGCTTCGACTTTCAAAAGTTTACACTCCCGCACATCAAAGCTTGCATTTCCGGCCGGGTTTTGTCTTTGTTCCGGGACAAAGATGGAGTATCGGTGGAAGTCAAATTCCAAATGCTCCTCTTGTTCGCAAAGGCAAACTCGGCAACTGGTCATTTCCAGGACGCAAAGTTCCTAGTGGAAAAGGGGTTGGAACTATTCAACACCTATCCAAGCTCCGACAGACCCATTTGGATAAAGCTCAAATTGTTGGAACAGCGCGCGACATGTGAAGCCCACTTAGGCCGGCACGCAGAGGCACTCGAGCTTCGCCAAGAGATCTTCACGACATGTCAATCAACAGAACACAAATACTCTGACACTCACTGTGTTGCAATGATGAATGTTGCAGACAGCCTGTGGGTCGTAGGAAAACGCAAGGAGGCGCTCAGAATGGCGGAGGAATGCCTCGATATTCGGAAAATGTCTCTGACATTTGGCCATCCGAAAGTGCGTCGGGCTAAGCGCAAGGTGGCCGAGTTTCTATATGGACTTGATCAGAGACGACGGGCCCTTGTTCTGCGCGAAGAAGTCTATCGTGAAGCAGAGTCAAAGTCTGTCTCCACCGATATGGAGAAACTCGACTTTATTGCCTCCAAGTCAGCTTTATCGGACAGCTATCAGTGGGATGGACGGTTGTTGAAGGCACTAAATTTACGCCAGGAAGTCTACCAGATGAGAAACGACATCTTAGGACCCGAGCATCCGGAAACATTGCTGGCGCATGACAGACTCCTTATCACGAAACGGCATTGCACCAGGGATCCTGAAGAGCAGAAGAGACTTTGCCAGCTTTGGAAGAGATCTGTCGTGATTTGGAAACGCACCGTCGGTGACCTTCATCCTCACACGCTTGAGGCCAGGGTGAATCTAGGACTCCAATACAGCACTATACACGAAGTTACCGCGGCTCTTAATGAGCAGGAGGATGTTCTCAACATTCGAAGGCGCAAGTTCGAAGAGGACAAATCTCTAGAAAACGTGTCAACCTATTTGTCATCTATGGCAAATGTTGCAGGTTTACTTATCAAGATCAAGCAGCCCGACCATGCTCTCAATTTGAGGACAGCGGCTCTCAGAGTTGCGAGGGAGAATTGCGACCCGCGAGATGCTTTTATAGCAAGAGCTTACAACAGTTTGCTTAATTGCGAGGCTGACCTTCGTCGACGCAACCCACCGGCTGTTCTTCTAGAACGGCGAAAACTGCTCAAAGCCCAAAAATCCTTATTACCAGAGGAAAGTCCGGTCGTTTTGAAGACATTGTCGCACATGGCAACAGACTATGAAAGAATGCGCCGGAGGACGAAGGCGATAGATGTCCGAAGACAACTACTGAGTGGGCAGGAGAGCTCTATCGGTGCAGAAAATCGGGAAACAGTCGACAATATGAAAAGACTTGCTTTCATTCTAGCAAGAAAAAGTCACCTTGGCCCTAATTTCCAACCCGAAGCGGTATCGCTCCTGCAGAAAGTAGCAGAAATTGAGACCACCAGGCTATTAGGGACGAATCATTTTCAAACTCAAGCCACGAATAGCCGGATTCGTCGGGTTTATTCTTACGTAGGATCCCATGAGAATCCTACTGAGAAACAAGGAGACAACTCAACCAAGCCTTCCAAGAGTGCCAACGATGAGACAGACAGAGAATGTGTCGAAGACAAAACGCTGGTTGAGCGACAGGCCGTGGCAACTAGACTGGGCTCCAGCGATAGCTCGGACTTTTGCTCTTCTTCAGTGGCAGAAAGTATTGGTGATTACTTAACGAGTGAAGATGGCAGTGACACTCCAAGCAGTGGCTCCAGTCACCATCACTATCACCCTAGACCTAGATATAGTGTCCCCCGCGCCTACGGTAGATGGACCCCTTCGCCAACAGAGAGTCAACTTCAAAACTCCATTTTCTCGAGGAGAGTATCGAACAGCGTAAGCTTCCGTGCCGCTCTACGGATCTGATTATGCATCTCTAATGGGTCACAGGACAGGGAAATATACTATTACAACAAGTCTCCCACTGAGTCGAGTTTTGGAGAATCTGGGTCAGAGGCTTCAGAAGGATAGATTCTTCAGTAATGATATTATGGATATATTCTGTTCAGTCTTCTTTTCGTGTCATAATAGATAGTCCTGCGCATTGTCTTTCGGTTCTTTGAAAGTAACTAGGATACGCATGGAGGTCATTCAAGACGTGAAAGTTTTGCGTTCCCGTAAATTTGACTGGTCTGCAATGGACAATTCTGAATCGTCGATTCGTCATGCAGAGTGCACATTCCAAATCATTCCCGGGATGGTGTGAATAGATGGATTTGGGCTAGGGACGCGTCTGTCTTCTGCCAGGAAAGACCTGAAATTGAAGAATGTCTCGTTTTTATTTTTGGCATAGTCTTATTCTCATAAGTCATAAAGTGTCGTTAAAATCCCCGCCCAAATCAAAGGTATCAATCTCCCCAAACGCCAGTCCCTATCCACCTCCTCAGCCATGCCTCCCCGTCACAGCCCCGACAGCTAAGATCTCAATCCTCCCCGAGTACAGCTTCATGACATGGCAAACTGGGTCTCCCCAAATCACTCCTCTGAGCTCCTCGTCAGTTACCGTCTGCGCCACAACCCCCTCATTCAACCTCTCCTCCACAGTCTTCCGATCCTTGATCCTCTCTCTCTTATCCCCGCTCCTCAACACCACAATCCGCCCCGGCGAACTCAGCGTACAAGCCGGCAACTCCCACATAGGCTTCTTCGCCCTCCTCTCCTCCTTCACAACCGCACTGCTCTCCTTTCCCCTCAACGAGATCTTACTCGCCTTCGCCACCACCCCCCTCCCTTTCCTCTCCCTCTCTCTATCCCTATCCCTCTCCCTCTCCCCTCCGTCTCTCTGCTTCCCCACACTCGGCGCCGGCGACGCCAACAACTCCAATAACGAAATCACATACGCCTTGTCCGCCCTCGCAATCGGATCCCCCTCATTCACAAACGTCAAAAACAAACTCTTCCTCAGCTCCGGCCTCTCGGGCCTCTTCAGCGGCAACAAACTCACCGGCGGCGTCCCAAACGTCACACAATGCACCCGCTTAAAACACCCCGTCAAGATATTCAACTCGCTCTGCGCAGCCCGACTCGTCGCCAACATATGCGCATACAACAAGCTCGCCACCGCCCCGCCCGCCGAGTGCCCCGTGATGAGCAGGCTGTACCCGCTGCGCGCGGGGTCCTCCTCCAACAACTGCCGCAATCTGGCGGCCACGGGCTTGACCATCCGCCGCGCGACCGTCAGGAACCCCGCGTGGCAGAAGTTGCCCGGGTCGTCGAGGAAGCCCGTGGGGGAGGCGTGCGCCGTGTTGAGGTTGACGGCCCAGTCCATGAAGGTCGCGGAGCCGCGGATGGCGAAGACGATGGTGTTCATGTGGTCCATGGGGACGGACTTGATCACCATGGCCTTGGTGCCGTGCTTCCAGTCCGCGTTGACGTGGGCGTCGCGCTCGGCGCCCTTGGGGGTCTCGTAGACGCGCTCGGCGTATTGGGCGGCCATGCAGAGGAGTGGCCAGGTGGGCATGTATCTGGTGCCATTGTCAGTAAAAGCGTGTCTTTTGCAAGGGAGGGGATGGAGACGTACAGTCGGAGAGGGGGGAGGTTCAGGGGTAGCCTCGCGTTGGCGTACATGTCGACCTTGGAGAAGTAGCTCCCGCTCGCGACACTCTCCGCGACGCCCTGCCCCTTTGACGAATGGCTCTCCTTCTTCTTCTTGCTGCTGCTGCTGCTGCTCGTCTTGCCGCCACTTCTCTTGCCCTCATACGGTACCATTTGCTGCTGCTGCTCGCTGGGGACGGGCTGCTGCTGGTACGTAAACAGCGCCTTCTCGTGCCCGGAGAGCTTCCCGCCGTCAATCATGGTCATGACGTCGTTGAAGCAGCCCGCAATCTGGTCGACGCACGCCGCGGTGGAGTTGATCAGCTGCGTCGCGTGCGGGTGGAAATTCGGCTCGTCGAAGAACTGCGGGGAGGTGAAGTCCTTGGCGATGGTCGCCACGGAGCCGGTGAACTTGTCCATGCCGACGGGGCATGATGACGGCGCGGTCGAGCCCGGGCGCGGCGGAGCCGGGAGGGCGAGCGGTGCGGACGACGGGGGCGTGATGTAGTAGTGCTGGTTCACGACGATGGGCTGCTGGTACTGCCGGTTCGGGGGGTGGCGGATGGGCTGTTGGTGTTGAGGGTGTTGGACGGGGTATTGTTGGTTTGGGTATGGTGGTGGTGGGTGCCAGTATTGGGGTGTCTGGGTGGTCGAAGTCGCATACCTTGAGGACGGCGGCGGTGGTGGCGGCGGGTGGTTCACCGGGACTGGGGCCGGCTCGGCCTTGCGGATCTTTTTGCGGTCGAAGAAGCCCATTTTCGGTTACATGGAGTGTGTCAAAAGTCTCGCGTCGACGAACATGAATCTTGGCATGAAAACCCAAGCCTTTCGAACTCAAAACTCTCCGAGGGGGGCGTTGCCTATTTGTTTCCTTCGAGAACAAGCTTCTAGTCGCCAAGAAAGCACACACTCAGCAGACCGCTTGTCCAAGGGGACCGACAAGGCGACGTAAATAAGGCAAACCCGCCCTTCTGTCCTTGTGTCTCGTGCCTCGGTCTTGCGTGCCCAGGCCAAGGCAGAACCAGCAAACTCCTCGTCGGTCTCCCAGAAAAAAAGACCAGACGAAAAGCTCGCTTGGGCGCAGCTGACTTTGTCATCCAAGGCCAGCTGAAAGAGCAGCAAATGCAAATGCGAAACCCGAAACGTCCGCCTCGTGGGAGAGCGCACAAGCCAAAAAGAAGAAGAATGTCGTCACTGTTTGGTCCCGTTACACGGAAATAGAATCCACCTGGACTGCGCCTTCCAGGCTTTCCAATGCGATGGCTCGTCCCGGACGACTCGGTGAGCGGCGTTCGGTAAGCGCAGCGTGTAGATGGTAAGGCCCGGTGCCGGGATGAATGCTGTTGCGGTCGGTATGCGTGAACCGGCGGGCGGGCGGAATGGTGGACGTCTGGCGATCTGCCGCTGGGGCGAAGACTCCGCAATCGAGGCTCAGCTTGTATGCGAAGAGGATGCCGTAAAGGGGGAGAATCCGAATCATTTACCACCCCGTCAAGATTCAAGGACCCAGAAAAAGGGGGCAACGGCTGAACAACTTCCACACACAGAGCGAGAGGCAACGAAAGAAGGCCGACGATGGTCATGTGTCGTCTTTAAAAGACAACAACTGCACACTTCCACCTCCATGTCCACCACCCCTGGCGGCACCTAGCCTCTCTGCCCATGCACAACAAGCCGACCTAAGACACTTTCCACTCATAGTCCGATGTACATAGTATCATTCCGCCGTGAATCTACCCAAGAAGACGCTACCAGTGGCCCCAAAAGAATGCTTAAAAAACAGAGACCGCTCCAGCGTGCTGCACCTCCCCCGTCGACCCCCCGCCTCCGTCTCCCATTCGCCGAGCTAAGCCCCGCCCCGTGAGTGGTTGACCCCCCCTTCTGGCGCAGGGACCGCCGGGACCCGCGCCGCTCATAGGGTGTGAGGGTGGTGGTGGTGCTGCTGCTGGACTCCCTGCGCGTAGCCGAGACGCCGGTCAACACCACTGGCCGCGGTAGACTCTCTATCGGCGAATGCATGTGCCATTTCTGCTTCTCTTCCAGTGTAGACAAATCATAACATATCTCATGCAATACATCTATGCATTGTCCACAGCCTGCCTATCACCTTACCTCCAATATCCATCTCTTATCCGTACTCGCTCTCCAAGTGGAACACAACCCCAACCAACCAGCCACCCATCACCCATCATCCAAAAAGTCCAATCAATCAAAACATCACCCCATATGCGCGTAGCCGCCGAGAAACGACGCTACCGCTGCTCTAGATCCATCCTCCTCCGTACCTGGTCTGCCTCTACCGCCTGCAATTCACTCCCTGTACTCCCCCTGGACTATTGTCTTTCTCTCTTCGTGTCCCCAGGCGTTCACATGCTCTCGGCCTGGACGCCTGCAGATTTGAAGCAGTTTGTATCGACAGACAACCCCGCTCTCTACACTACACTACCTACCTACAGTGAGTCAACACTTGCAGATGGGAAAAGAGCAGACGCCAACCACCGCCCTTACTTAACCCCCTCCCTATCGTGAGATCCATCCTCACCTTCATGATTCGCCTTCAAACCACAAACCCCCCGCCTCGCTGCACCAAAAACTTGAATAGAGTGCAGATGAAAAGAAACCAAAAAACACAGAGTCCCACTTCCAACCACCCGCAGGACTAGGGGAATCATTTTCTTCAACGCACGTGAGAGACAAGGACTGTACCAAACACCCCCCGGACCAGAAGACACATTCGCGAAAAAGCCCCATGTTTTCTTGCGCTCCCCGTGACGAACGAGAGTCGTACCCGCACCGCAACTTCACCTCACACAGATCTACAGGCGCACACAGTCACTGACATCTAGCGGTGATATTCACCGCTTCCGTCTCATCGCGACAAAAATATGCCTACAAGCCATCATCTGCCTCATTCTCTGCAAATGTGTAAAAGAAAACGTCCCATCTCACCGCAAAACAAAACTCAATATCCCTAAAAAGCTGCCCTGACCAAAAAAAAAAAAAAAAAAAAAAAAACTCTCATTCGCAATAACGCCTCGCCCATTAAATCGCTCTCCGTCCTGTGTAACACCTCCGCCAGCCGCAGTTCCTGCTCATGAGACAAGGCCATCTCGACCGTGTCATGACGCCCTGCATTTTCTGCCGTCTCTGCCTCGTCTCTATCATCGTCACCCCTGCCATCTCAAGACATCCCAACCATTCCCGTGTCTTTAAACCTCAATAACATCTTCATAAACAAGAACATCAATCGCGTAGATACAAACAATATAGAACCATCTCACACAAATAATCTTCCTTTTTTGGTGTCCATTTTGACTCTGCATCTACAGCACACACAACCTGCTTAATCCGCATACCTGCAGCACGCCAACTCAAAACCCGGTACCGCCGCCGCCGCCGCCAAATCCAACTGCCATGCCGGAGCCAAGACTCAGACTTGAGACGAACCGACAAAAAAAAGAAAAGACACGAGGGGGGGGCGCACTCTATCCGCGACGACACACCCCGGCCCCCTTTCGGTGGACTTGGAGCCGAGCAGCGCGTCGGAAGCTTTCACAATACCGTCTTCGCGACGCCCTCGCCTGCTTCATTTGAATCTAGACACGGTGCAACGTAGACATCACGGCAATGGCACAAAGATTCTAAACAATGCAACACTTTTCATTATGAGAAATCGCTACTAGACATCCCGTCAAGCTGACGAAATATCCAGCATGCCACGTTCCCAAGCCGAGAAAGCTAGACTACCTAAAAACAGAAACAGACACAGACACTTTGCACATCTCAAATCGGACTCGCCGGATCCCGCAAGCTTCCGCTGCCGCTCCCGCTGTGAATACTACTGCCGCCGGAGCCCGCGCCGTCGCTGCGCTGGCGCCGGGTGAACGCAAAGGACACGGGCGTGCGGTGCACCGTGTGGCCATGCGCCGGCGTATTGTTGAGCGAGAGGAATTCGTCGCCGTCGCTGGACTGCGTGAACCCGGAGACGTCACTAAGCATCGATGAGGAACGGCCTCTAGCCTTGAGAGACACCGTGCTCTGATGCGCCGGCGGGAATCCCCAGACGGCAGACGCCGTCGTCGCGGGCAGCGGAAGCGTCGAGCCAGGAGCAGTCGTCGCTGCGGTGGGCCACATGGACGCTGCCGGGACCGTGAACTGCGACAGTCCAGCGGGGGCGGGTGTCCAGGAAGGCGCTGCAGGGTTGTACAACGTAGACGGAAGCTGGGCAGGCTGACGCTCGGCAAGATCGAAAGGCATGGTCGCGGCGGTGGCGTTGTTCACGTACTCGTGGATCTGCTGAAGACCCGCCAACAGCGCGTTGACGTCGTTCTGCTTGTTCACGTTGGCCGACCGCAGGGTTTCGATGCTGCCGAGAAAGTTGTTCTCAATCTTGGAGCTGTCCGCCTGCCAGGCGGCGCGCGCCTGGCGTCTTCGCTCGGCCTCATCCAGACCACGGTTGTTGGCGTCCGTAATACGGCCCAGTTCGTTGTCCACCTTGGCGATGCGTGCCGCGATCTTGTTCCGCTTCGTCTGCATGGCGGCTTGCTCATCTTCCTTGACCTTTACAGTCTTGGCGATGCCGGCCTTGTAGTCCTTGAACTCCTTGGATGCGGTGTCAAAGACGGCCTTCTCGGCAGTCCATTCCTTCTCAGTCTGTCTCTTGCGCTCGTAGAGTCCATCGGGTGATTTCTCAAACGCCTTGAGCTCTGCGTCGAGCTGGGCAGTCTCCTTGTCGGATTGGGTTTTCGTGGTCTCCTGCTGAATAATTTTCTGCCGGTGCTTGTCGTCGTTGCTGCCTGCCGTCTGAATCATGTTGTCGAGCTTGTCATTCTCTTTCTTGAGCGACGTAGTCTTGCTCTTCCACTCCTTGCGCAGCGCCTTGAGCCTGGACTTCTCCTCCGCCAATCGTTCGTTGTTGGCTTTGATAGTGCTCTTCAGCGTCGTCGCCGGCGAATCGGGGCGGAGGGATTGAGGCGTGCTCACGGGCGGGTTGACAGACCCTTCCTGGTCCTTGTTCGGCGCAAAAGAGGTCCGGATGCTCGTGGAAAAGATGACTCTGTTCGTGTGGGTGTCAACAAACTCGCAGACGTACTTGGACAGCGGCCGCAGCCCATAGATGTCCCCGCACCAGCGATGGTGGCCGAGGTGCTCATCTTGAGCTTCGTCCTGGATACGGTAAATGCGCGTTGGCTGCCAAAAGGCATTGTTGACCCGAACGTAGAAAGGCTTTGACGTGTCGACGCCCGCCGGTCGTGAAACTTGTCCGTTTCCGGCAGTAGGGCTATCGGGGAAATGGCTGGTGTTGAAGCATACTTCGTCGTGCCCGATGTAGGATATCCAAATCTGTTCGGCTTGACTGTCGAATGGGGCGTTCCCCAGGTTATGAATGTCGGTAGCGTTTGAGCCGGCTGACTCGGAAGTCGCGTGTGACAATTCATACTCCTTAACCATGACAATTTTGGTGCTCGCCAGGGCCGCCCATAGCGGCTGCTGGAGACGCACCTGTGTGCTTTGTTTTCGCTTCTTTTTCGTAGATGATACTGCTGCATTTTGTTGGAAGGTCGCATCGCTGTCGGGCGTAGCAAATCCGTTCTCCGTCGCTGTGTCGGTAGCGTACGACTTGCCGGCTTCGGGATCTGTTATGCTGTGGGCTGACGCGCTCCCTTTTTCTCGTCTCAAATACCACTCTCTAATATACCGCACTATACCCTGCGTCAAAATATGTATGGCGAGGATGCTCTTGATCCACCCATGCGGCCCTCTCTTATCAAAGCCGCGGGTGAAGGATTCTAACGGGTCGTCGGAATCGGGAGAGAATCGCCAGTTTGCAGGGAGGAACTTTGTAGCTCGAGACCAGTGGAACCTGGAACCGCGGAGAAGATGAGACCCTATGACCAGAAGAAAGCAGCTCGTAACACTCCGAGATGCGCCCTCCCTGGTGTTCGATCCGCCGCCGAGCGTGGCGGCGATGACGGGCTTCGCAAAATCGAGGATGGCAAGCTGCATGGGCGGCCACAGAAAGAGCCAGACCAGCAAGATGAACACATCCATGCAAAGCACCGTAACCAGGGAAGGCATGGTCGAGTTGTAGTCAAAGATCTCGGCCAGGTTGATGTTCATTCCAGAGCTGGTGGTAACGGGCGGGACGAAGGTGAGAAACGTAAAGACCATGTAGATACCGGAGAGGGCGACGGGAGGGACCTGCATCAGGAGAATAAGGATGGCGAGGGTGTCGTAGAGGGGAAGAGCTCTCAGGACGGTGGCGGCGAACTCGATAGGGCCGCCTGGATCGCGGTGGACGTCGGCATTCTTGGTGGCGTTAACATCGATCTGGCGGTGGTTCGTGTCGACGGCGCCGTTGCCCATGTTGGAAGCGAGAGACTCGGAGGACGAGGTCTCGGAGCAGCCGCCTAGCGAGCCTCGCCTGGCAGATGCGTCGCCGTTGCGGTGGTCAGGAGGCATGGTATCGATCGTGGCACCGGGGGCCGGGTTCTTGAGATGTCCGTTGGAGGAGCCGTTGGGCAGGGGCGATGGGAGAGCCGAGGCAACTGCATTCTGGTCTGGCGGCAGACGAGAGTTGGAAGCAGAGGTCGAGGTCGAGGTCGAGGCAGGAGCAGGAGGGTTCGGGTCGAGGATCGGCTGACTCTTCTTGTTGAGACTCGTTTGGCGGGGCCTACAAGACCATTTTCGTGCCTGGTGTCGCGTTGGTTGGCGGCGGCGCCTTGCTGTCGCTTCGCAGAACTCGAAGCACGAGGCATGCGCAGCGCCTTGATCTGCTGTGGACCGACCCGGGAGCCTGGAGAGGCAGGTCGGGAGGGCCAGCAGCACGACTTGGAGTGGTCTGGATGCTGGAGCGATCTCGTGTCCCGTCTCGAGGGCGACCGGGAGAACAGCGGCGTGGGAGAAACTATGCACTCGACGCAAGGGTGAGGGCAGAGCCGCAGAGTGTCCGGAGGGGTCCGTGGGGCCTCATGCGTCGTTGAGTTATGGTTGTGTAGGTTTCTAAGGGATACCGAGGGAGTGGTGATGATGTGGAATTGAGTGGTGGTTTTTTTTTTTCCGGTCCTGAGACGGAGAAGGGAGCGTGGTTGGTGGTGGTGGTGGGAAGGCGACAAGGTGGGTGGATAGGCAAGGCGAAGTTTAAGCCAAAAGGCAAGAATTTGGGGGTGCAATTATTACGCGGGAAGGGTTCGGCAGGTGGGCAGGCTTGCTTGGGGGGGGAGCAGGTAACGAAATTGTTAACAGAGCCTGGGAGATGCACTGCCGGGAGTGTATGGGGCGGCAAAGGTTCGGGTAAGAGAGCCGAAAGTGAGCTGGCGAATTGGAATCGAATGAATCGAATCGAAATAGGAGTTTGTATGAGGGGAGCAAGGCAAGAGGAGCGAGAGAGGGAAAAACAGCTGAGTGAGCTGGCAGGAGAGAGAGAGCTGAAAGAATGGAATTTGCAGCTGTGTGTGCTGTAGGTATTGTGTGTGTTGTTTGTGTGTATGCAGCGTATGCAGCGTGCAGTGTCAGATGCAAAGTTCAGACAGTCAGCAGCCAGCAGCCAGCAGCAGCAACAGCAGCAGAAGCAATAACAGCTAACGGCGGTCTTTCTAGCAGTAGCAGCAGGAGCACACTGTCAGTCAGAGTCAGTGTCAAGTGACAGCGCCTTGTTTTTTGGTTCCTTTTTCTTTTCCTCTTCTCTTTTTTATTTGGCCGTCTCGGGACATTGAAAGGTGGGAGTGGGAGGCGCCTCGCTTCAAGTTTATTCAAAAAAGGACGTGGGAACAGGACCAGAGCAGGGATGACGGATGGTGCGGGAGCCGCCCCCCTCGCACTGTCTGGCCTTGGCCCCCGGTACGTACTGCTTAGAGTCTTTCTTTTTCCTCCTGATGAGGGCGGCGAGTGGACTGCAGAGTGTGGATTGTGGGGGGCAGCTGAGGCTCGGGTCGCGCCATTGGTCCAGTTGTCTCCTGAGCGTTCCGCCCCTCCTTCTTCTCCTGCCCCCGATCAGAATCAGCAATCAGGATCAGGATCTCGGATCTTCGACCTGGCAGGTACTTTTGACTCGGCCAAACTATGCCTAGCTCAAGGGGCAGTTTCGTCCGACAAGCTTGTACCTTGGGGTACCCCCGACCGAGGCAGCCGCCAACGCCCATGCAGCACGCCGCGCTAGACACTGAGCGACGATACGCGGAAGCTGGCCACTGGCTAGCACCAACAGTTTACCTACCTTCGATCATGTCCAGTCAAGCCAGGCGTAGGGACTTTGGTGCTGAGTTGGCAGCACACGAGCTTCCAATCAATCAATTGATCAATCAACCGTGAATGGTAACAACTCAGCCCTCTCTTCGTCTCTTCCCAGGCCTGCTGCGGTGGTGCAGCAGCGCATTGCATGCATCTGCTCCAGGCCCTGGCAAAAGATGGACCCAGACGGAACGGAAAACGCGCAAGCAAGCAAGTGATCCTGCATCGGTATCCGTCCTTGGCCTGGCTGTCCGTCCCGTACCTTACGAGCAGCCCGTATGTACGAATCACGCACCTCAACTCGCTCTGCAGGCCGTAGGGCAGACAGGGCGCCGGGCGGTAGAGTATCCGCAGCCGCCCTGAAGCGCGGCAACAGAGTAAAAATAGCAGTCAGTTACCATTGTTGGAACTCGAGCAGAGGCTGAGTGAGTTGTGAGTTTTCCATTGTCAGAGTAAGAGAGTTTGAGCAAGTCAAAAGACTCTGCCCAGGTTGCCAGGCCCCTACCTATCTTATGCACCTGAGGTACTGTAATTTGACTGACAACGGTAACTCAATTGGCTTCCACGTTGCGAATGGCTCCTGCACCCAAACCGCTGCTTGTGCCTGCCTCCAAAGGGCAACCACGGCCATCGGCCATGCTCCTGCCAGAAGGCGCATGCAAGATATCTTCTTGCCTTCATTCCTCATCCAAACCTCTTTTTCTTCAACGTCTTCTTCGTCCTGCCAACCAACAATCAACTCATTGCAGACCCAACCACCACCCGAAAAACAAAGTCAGGTCTTGCACAGGACACCCCCGTCGACGCTCTCTTCCCTCTTTCGTCCCTAGTTCGGCCCCGTCGTCTTTTCTTCTCGTCTTGTTCGCGGCTTCCATCTCCCATCCATGCTGTCAATCCTCCGCAGCATCCATCTTCGTTGTTCATTGCTCGCATGACGACCCTGCCCACCGCGAAGAAGAGACGGCACCGCCTCCAATCACCCTGAATGCCCGCCGCAACCATGTTTTCGGTCTGTCGGCTTGCCCTACCGAAGCCTTCACCGCACAGTGTCCCCGAGTCAGCTTTCTTGCTCTCATCCCGCCCGTGCCAACCTCAGTTCAGGGTAATACCGACGCATGTTAGCTCTCTGGTCTCGCTAACCATCAACCAAGGATAACCAGGACGAATTACCAAGGACGAGAGCACCAAGTGCGCGGTACCAAGCGCTTCCTGACACTACGCATGAGCACAACCAAATATCAAGGTCTACTGACTACCGTCACCGCCAACTACCGTTGCTTGCCCTATCCAGCAGGAGACCAGCCCATCGTCGTCATTGCACATGTCGAGCCAACTCTATCCGTACCCTCGCCCTTGACTGCACCTCCTTGTCAGCACGCGACTGGGCTCTCCCCGCCTCCATCTGCCCATCGCAGACCCCGCGCCATCCAGATTGGCTTATCAGGAAAGGAAAAAAGAGACACGAGGGCACTCCATAGACAGCCATCGCCTGTCCGCCGTGCCCGAGTCTGTTGCGGTGAACTGTCAGTTCCCAATTGCTCCCCCAGCCGCAGGACGATGATCAGCAATGCAGCTCCACACCACTCAATGTGCAATGCACTCCCTCCAGCTCCAGGTCGTCTCGTACACTCGCTCGTGCCGTGCCGTGCAGCAGCACGCTGCCTCTCCGGCGGAAGATCAACTCGCTCCAAAAGTACAGTGCTTCTACGCAGTATTCGCCGTCGTCGGCTTCCCCCTTTGAGCTGCACCCGCCATCGGTCCTTGCACGCACCTGCAATTACTGTGCGTGCTTCCCACTACGGCTGCATCTGCGTCTGCATCTGCCTCCGACGCTCGGTGACTCGCCGTCCCAGATCAACATCGTGAGGCCGACCACCGGGGCCGCGCCAAACGCCATCGGCAAGGTACGAGGCACGCAGCGTGGAGACGAAACCAAGAAACCTGGCAAAACGGTTGCCATGACCCCTTGAGCGCCTCGCACAGTGGAAAGCATGATGAGCATTGGCGGCGACGCATGGCCACTAGCGGCTTACCCGCGACTTTTGTTCGCCCGCCGCTAGCTAGCCTGGCCCTCGCTACAGTGCAACCGAACACCACGGCCCAGTCTCTAGTCCCAGGGCCAGAGACATTCCTGCTTGTCGTGTTCCAAGCAAGCCATCACGCCGTCCGACATGCGAACAAGGTGGACGGGATGGGAGCATTGTCGGTGGAGCTCGACCTCAACTGTGACAAGCCGGCGGCGGCAGACGACTGACATTCAAATGCGCAATGCGCACTCGTCTCGTCCTGTCTCGTGGTTGACAACGCACCATCACACACGCAAGACGCAGTGCTGCTACTACTGCACCTGCTGCTCACCCGTGCCCCTCACCCTATCAAGATTGACGATAGGCTTGGGGTTTTAATTTCCTGCGTCGATCTTGGACCAGGACAGGAATGCCGCTTGCATGCTTCTCTGCACTCTGCATCTGTTGCGGCGGCACCCACCACCCACAGCAACTCAACTCATGGCGGTCCAGACGACAAGCGATGAACCGGACGAGCCCTGCAGTTGCACACGCTGTGGTGTCTGGCCTGTCGTTGAGAGATCCGCATGGCTGTTTTCGACCAGTCGCAGGCCCTAGACAAAGACCGTCGTCGCCCTTGTCTTTGTCAAACTTTCTGCCAGTGGCATCGGTCTCCTTTGATTCGAAACATAACAACCCATTTCTGGAAAAATTCAAGACAGCGCTACTCCTCTCTTTCTCAGGCCTCCGAACGACCCGGCGAGACATCAAACGGATGCCGGCTGCTGACCGCTCCCGACACTTCGCCCGCAATCAACCAACATTACCCTTACCTTCTTGCAAGCCAACGGAAGTCGCGGGGCAGTCGAGATTGGAGAACGTAGAATCTTACACGCACTGCTCGACCTCGGCGTAGTGTACGGTGCCAGCAGCACTGCTTGCAGGGTCAAGCTTTTTTGCCGCCATATCCACCTGTTTAGCTAATTATCCTCCGATTAGCACGTCGTAACGTGCCGAAAGAAAGGAGAGAACAGTCCAGGAAGATGCAGCGCTCAGCAGAGCAAGCACACCCTATCCCGGCTGCTGCCCTTCACTTGACAAGTCACAGCAGAGGGAATTGGCAAATGCAACCTAAGGGCCTCAGCTACCCCCACTTCGTCCCCCAGGTCTTGAGCATAAACAACGAGAAGGGAAAAGGAGCTAGGCGCAGAGCGGTAAAGCAAGTCGATCTGCCTGTCGGCATTTGGCCGTTCCCAGCCTGCTGCCAGATTGCCTCCCATGTCACAGCCCATTCAAGCCAGTGGACTGCTGACTCGGAATGTCGTGGAGAGCAATTTGCAGTCGCGGTGTCTGATTCGTAGTAGCTGTTAAATTGACGGGGTGGTTTTGTTATTTTGCCCGATCTAACTTAATTAGGTATGTAAATAGGTTAACACAGCCACGCCACAGTAATCCTACTAAACTGCTATATACCTCGATTTCAGAGTATAACTAGCCTTTAGCTGAAGGCTTAAGACCCTAGGACCTACTTAGTTAAATCCCTGCCTTCTAATTAGCTTAGATTAGCTAGAGTTTTACTAAGTTATTAAATAGTTTAAAAATTCCTTAGATTTAAACAATTTAAGGCTTAGTAGTTAGTTTTTTCAATTTTAATTAAAAACTTATTATATTATATAACTTCTAGTAGGTATAAAAAAGTATATTAATAATTACTTATAGCTATTTTTATACTTATAATCCTAGTAGTAATAGCTATATCTATTTTAGTAGCTATACTAATAATAGTAACTATAATAATAATATTAAAAAAATAAACTACTATAGTAGTAGCAGTAATCTTAGCTATATAAGCTAACTTTGCTGCTATAATATAGTAAATACTTACTAATACTAAAAATCTTCTTCTTATTAAGCTAGTAATATAGCTTTTTATTACTATTATAATCTTTTAAGATTAATCTATTATTATTAATAGAAAGTTTAATAGCTAGTAAAAGCTTTAATAGAAGTAGTAAAAGTAGCTATTATACTATATAGCTTAGTAATTTTATTTGCTATTTATTTTTACTATTAATATATATTCTTATTACTATTTCTACCTATCTAACTTATAGCTAGCATTAGTGTTACTAAAGCTTATAAAGTAGGTATAGACCTCTAAGAAGCTTTATAAGCCTCTTATATAGAGAGTATATATTATATATTACTTAAGTTAATAATAGAAAGAGGAGCGTTATTACTAGAAGAGTTAGAATTATAGTATTAGTACTAGGTGTTTCTCAGAATAATATTTAAGTTAGACTTAAAAGTAAGCTATCTAATTCTAATTAATTTAAGCTATAAATATCAGCAAAAAGTTAATAACTAACAGACTAGTATTTATATTGCTCTAATTAAGATGCTAGTAGTTATTAATATTTTTAATATAAAAAACCTTACTATTATTATTATATAGTTAATCTAATAGGTTATAGTAGTAAGGAAAACCTTACTACTTTAAAAACATACTAGTATAAATAGTAAGTAAGCTTTTCTGCTATATAAATATATCTTTAGTAGTATTATATTAATTATAAAAAAGCTTAAGAGCTTAGAAAGAAATATTATAAATAAGGCTGTTAATTAGCTTATACCTCTTTTAAGTAGTATATTATTTATAAACCTTATTACTAAACTTTATTTAGTATTACTTTTACTTCTTAATAACTATTTTAAGACTTTTTATATATAAAATATATAGATTAGAGAGGTAGTTAATAAGATAGGATTTTAACTTATAGTAGCTGCTTTTAGTAGGTAATATTATCTTATAGCTATAGTTTTAAAGTTAATAGATAGAGTAGTTAATAAACTCTTTAAAGTGTAGGATATATATATTATCTAGAAGTATTATAAAATATATAAGAAGTTAGTATTAATCTGAGTATTATAAAACTATATATACCTAGTTAATTATAAAACTATTGCTTAATATATTACTATGCTTTTTTATATACTTTGCAAATTAATATATAAATATAAGTACTCTACGCCTTAATAAGGCTGTTAGAGTTATAGTTATAATCCTTCTCAGTAGAAGTCTTACTAATATCTTCTAGGTATATAGCTACCTCTATAATAAGTTAAATAGTAATTTTATAACTCTAGGCTGTAAATTAAAGCTTAATAGTATTATTATTAGTATTAAAGGCAGTAGCAGCCTTTTTATTACTCTTAAGAGCTTATAAATCTATTTATTTTTTCTTAGTATTTAAAGTAATATTTTTAAGTATATACTATATATAGAGCTATTACTTTAAGAGAGAAAATATATCTCTAGTAGCCTGCTTTAAATTAGTATTAAAATTAGTAATAATAATACTTAGATTAGATATAAAGTTCTTAAAAAGCAACTTATAAAGTTATAATAATATCTATCTAAAAAATTTAGTAGTTTTAGTAGAAATAAAGCAAAAGCAGGTATTAAAAGTAGTATTAATAGTAGAAAGACTAATAACTTAGAAGAGAAGTATTTAAAATTATTAGTATAAGTATAAAAGTATTCAGAGGCGTAGTATATACGCCTATATAGTATAAGGTTATAAATAGAGATATGTTATAATAAAAAGTGATAATCCTTAGTATTTATAGGTATTTATTTGTATAGATAATTAATAGAAAAGGAATGTATTATCATGATTCTGGTTTATATTATTAGCAGGTTATATCCTAAGGTAGAGAAAAAAGAAGGGAAAGATAACCTAAAATATAAGCTATAAAGCTCTTAATTATATAAGTAGGATTATATAATATAAGAGATTATATAAGTATTTATAAAGTTATAAGTTATAATAAACTAAACACTTTTATATAAAGTTATATATAAAAGTCTATTCGTTTATTTTATATAGAATATTTAAGTAAGTAGATTATTCTTATATTATTATTATTATTATTATATTAAGACGTTATATGTTAACATCCTTTCTTAAGGTATATATAGTTAATTTAAAGGTATATAGCTTACTTACTTAATATATATATATATATTATAAGTATAAAAACTTAAAAGCCTAGTAGGAAAAATAAGAAAAATATTCCTATATTATATAATATATTTATAACTAGTTAAAAAACTCTTATAAAATAACCTTATAGGTAAAAAGTTTTAAGAGAAAAACTAGTATATTATTTCAGTAATAATATTATTATTATCTTTTATATTATTATTATTATTATTATTATTATTATTATTACTATAATAAATAATACTTAATAATATGAAAAATATAACTTTGCCTAAAAGCTTAGTTAAAATATCAGCAATATTAGATTTAGTATTAATATAAAATAACATTATATCTTTATTTAATAAAAAGTCTCTAGCAAAATAATATCTTATATTAATATACTTAGACTTTTTATGAAATTTAGGATTTTCAGCTAGTTTTTTAGCTATAATATTATCTATAAATATTTTAAGCTTATTTATTAATTTAAAGCTTAGATTTTTAAGATTAAAATTATAAATATTATATAGATAAATAGCTTCTTTAACTGATTCTATTAAAGCTATATATTTAGCTTTATAAATAGATAAAGCTACTATTTTTTGCTTTATAGAGCTATAAAATATAATATTATATAAACCCTAGCAAAATATATAAGCTGATATAGATTTTCTATTATCTAGGTCTCTAGCCTAATTAGAGTCTGAATAACCTATTAAATCTTAAATTATATTATTATTATAGTTATAATAAATTCCCTTATTAAGATATTTATTTAAATAACCCTATAATAATCTAAAGCAGAAAAATACTCTTTAGAAGGGTTTATAGTATATCTTAATAAGATATTAACTGTAAAAGCTATATTAAATCTAGTTTTTAAAGCTAGATATAGTAAAGCTTTTATTTACTATTAAAATTATAATATTTCTTCCTTAGTTATATAATATTTATTTATATATAATTTTATATTATCTTTTATAGGTATTATTAATAGGTTTATATTAGTTTTATTATATTTATTTAATATTTTTTATATATATTTCGTTTAATGTATAAAAATAGACTTATTTTGCTTATCTATATTAAACTTATAACTTAAAAATATATTAGGCTCCCCTAATAGTTAAATTTTTATATATTACTTTAAATTATTATATATATAATCACTAGTAGCAGTATTATTAGCTGCTAGTAATATATCATCTATATAACAATATATTATAGCTTTATATTTATTTTTATTTAATATATATACTACTTTATTATAAAGTGAAATAATAAATCCTAATTTTAATAATATTCCTTTTAAATAGTTATACTATAGTCTAAAACTTTGTTTTAAACTATATAAAGCTTTAATCAGCTTATAGTAATATTTATTATTTTTTAATTTATATTTATAATTAGAATTAAATTCTAATTTATTAGTAGTTTTATTATAAATAAAACTAGTAAGTATAGCAGTATAAATATCTATATCTATATCTGCGTGAATAAAAGCAGTTATTATGTTATATTATAATAAAATCCAGCTTTCTTTTATAGCAAAAATTACTATAAATCTATAGCTCTCAGGTTTATAAGTAATAGAAAAAGTTTCTAAATAATTAATACTAATATATTAATTAAAACCTTAAGCTACCTGTCTTACGTTATATTTATAGATATTATTTATTTTATCTTTTAATTTCATAGTATATACCTATCTACTGCCTAATAGATAAATATTATCTGGTATTTATATAATTTTCTAAGTATTAATATCTTCTATTTAACTTATCTCTAATTATATAGCTTGAATCTAATTATCTTTATAAAGAGAATTTAAAGCTTGCTTAATATTAGAAGGCTTGTCTAATATAATAACTAATAATATATATAAAGCTTTATTATTATTAGTTATAATATTATTATTTTTACTTTATAACCTTTTAAGACAGAGCAGTCTTCTAAAGTAAATAATAGTATACTTTCGTTAAAAATATTATTTTTAACTATATTATTAACCTATTAGTAGTTTTTTTTAGCTTTATCTGTTATAGAGAGGATTTCTATAAAAAACTTAGATTTATTAGTATTTATTTCTCTATTATTAATACTAATAGTTTTCTTACTATTATTATTTATTATACTTATATTAGTATTAGTACTATAACTATTATTATAGAATATAGTACTATAATTATTATTACTAGTATTATTATTATTATATTATTATTATTAATATTAATACTAATACTTATTACTTAGATTCTTAAGAGCAGAATCTTTAGTAATATTATTACTATTTATAGTAATATTTTTATTACTATAAGAGATAGATTAACTAGATATATCTCTTTATAGATTATATTAGGTAGTACTTTATTTATTATTATTAGGCATAGTATTACTATTAGTATCCTTAAAGCAGGTATTTATACTTATAAAAAGCTCTTTATAATAAGAAATAAAGGTATTCTCTAAGGTTTTAATGTTATAAAACTATAAAGCTCTCTTTAGTTATATATCCCAGATTTTATATCTATTAGATCTATAATTAATTATAAAACCTTAATATGCTCTTATATCTAATTTTTTTTAATTTTAGGATCTTTATCCTTATAGTAGTATAAGCTACCCTACACCTTAATATTATTTATATTAGGTTTTATTTTATTTTTTAATTTATAAAGCGTTATATAATTAATAGAGGAATATAGAGTCCTATTATATATATAAAGAGTAGTATAAAAAGCTTCACTTTATAAGTAGTATAGTAAACCTAAGTTATATAGTGTTAACATATAACGTCTTAATATAATAATAATAATATCAGAATAATCTACTTACTTAAATATTCTATATAAAATAAACAATAGACTTTTATATATAACCTTATATAAAAGTGTTTAGTTTATTATAACCTATAACTATATAAATGCTTACGTAATCCCTTATATTATGTAATCCTACTTATGTAATTAAGAGCTTTACAGCTTATGTTTCAGGTTATCTTTCCCCTCCTTTTTCCCTACCTTAGGATGTAACCTGCCAACAACATCAACCAGAATCATCACAATACATTCCTTCTCTATCAATTATCTATACAAATAAATGCCTATAAATACTGAGGATTATCACTTTTATCATAACATATCTCCATCTATCACCCTATACTATATAGGCGCATATACTACACCCCTGAATACCTTTATACCTGTGCTAACATATAGTATTATTCTTATTTTATTAACTATAATATATATAGTATGCTCTATAAGTCTGTTAGGTTTATATATATAAAGAGGTCTTATATTATAGATAATCCTACTATTAAGATATATAATCTTAATATATTTATTAGAAAATTCTTTACTTCTATCAGTAGAAATTTCTTTTATTATTATTATTATTATTTACTTCTGCTTAAAATTTAAGAAAAGTATTACTTATAATTTCTTCAGTTTTATTTTTAAGTAATTTTCTCTAGATAAATCAGGTATATTTATCTATAAAGATAATAAATAAATTATATTTATTATAAGTAGTAGACGTTATAAGCCTATATAAATCTGAAGCTATATAATCTAAATAATCTAGATTTTTATTATAAACCTATGACTTACTCACCTTAGTTACAAATTTACCTTCAAAACAGGCTTATAAGGTAGTAATTTATTATTTATATTTATATCTGAAATTATATTATCTTTTATTTTTAAAAGACTTTATATATAAATATAACTAAGACGTTAGTGCTATAGTTAGAAGCTATTATTATTATTATTTATATTTTTATAGTTATAGTATTATTAATAAGAAATTAGAAGAAATATAAATTATTTCGTTTTACCCTATAGTAATAATACAATCTTTTAATATTATATAAAATAAGTTGTTTCTATATAATAGAAGCAATACCTAAAAATCTAACTTAGATTAACTAAGTATATTAATACCTAGTTTAAGTATATAATAAACATCTTTTAATATAATCTTATTATTATTAGGATATATAATTAAATCACTTTTCAGTAAAGAAGTAAGACTTTTTACTTCTTTCTATTTAATAGGTTTATTTATTTTTATTTTATTTACTAAAAAAGTGTAGTTTTTAACTATATATATAGTAGTAGCAATATTAATATAAAAATCAACTGTTTTTTTAATTTAGTTAAAACTTCTAACTTTTCCTTATTCCTTAATAACAGATTAGTTAATTAAATAACCTAAGGAAGGATTATTAGTATATTTATTTTTATTATAAGGAGGAGTAGTAATATAGCCTATATTTTCAAAAATAATATCTTCTTCTTCTTTATCAGAAGATAAATCTATTAATTCTATAGAATTAGGATTATTTAAAGATATATAAGAGGTAATATTACTAGTAGTAGTTATATTAACTACTTCTTTCTTTTTTTCCTTATTAGTAGTAGTATTAGTAGGTTTTTTCTACTAACTAAGTGCTTTTTCAGGATATAAGAAAGCGTAGTTTTCTTTAGAATAGTTAGTTTTCTTGCAATTTTTATAGTATAAACCTTTCTGTTTTTTTCTAGGGTTTTTTTTTAGATATTTTATTATTATCCTTCTTTTTATTGTTTTTATTATTTTTATTATTTTCCTGGTTTTTATTTGATTTTTTATTATACTCATTACCTTTAGTAGTATTATTAACTACTTCTTTGCCTCTTTTTCTTTTATACTTATCTAGAAGACTAGTATATAAAGAGTTAAAGGTATAGGCAGAAAAGTTAGTCCTAAGAGACTAAGTTATAGAGGTTATAAAAGCTTTAAAAGTCTTATTTAGACTATTAAGTATATAAGCTATAACCACTTAATCAGGTATTTTAGCTAGTTATAGGATAAATTATCTATAAGTTCTTTTATTTTATTAATATAATCTTCTATAGAATTAAAGTTATCTAAGGAAGTATTAAAGAACTTTTTATAGGTTAAAAACTTATTTATAAAACCTATAGGCTTATATAGCTTTTTAAAGTAATCCTAGGCTTTAAAAGTATTATTATTATCCTTAATTACTCTTAAAGAGCTATCTTTATAGAGTAATTATATATAGCTTAAAGCCTTATTACCTTTATCTATATTAATATTAGATTCAGGTTTAGTTAAATCTATAGTTATATCTTTACTTATAAAGAAGGCTTTAATATATATAGCTTATATCTTATAATTCTCAGAGCTTATAAGCTTAGGTATATTAACTTTTAAGTTAGCTATTATTGCTTTATAGGATATAATGCGTAGTTATAAGCTTTATGAGGGTTAAATAATAGTGAGGTTATATAACTATAGAAGCTATTAATATATAGTATAGCGGTTTATATAACAATGTTATATAATAGCTATAAACCCAGAGGTCTAGGGTTTAACTGTTAAAAAAGAAGAGTTTTTTCCTTATAACCTTCTCTTTAATTAATATCTTTTTTAGTTAGACTATAGTCTGACTGAGGAGATAAGTATCCTATATAGTAAGTTAGTTAAAAAGAAGTCTGTTAGGCTATAAGTATAGGTCTAAACTAGATTAAGAGTAGACTTAAGAATAGTTTAAATAAGTAATCTGAAAGATATAAATCGAATAAAGTAGTAGTAAGAGACTGTTTACTTAGGGAAGGATTAATAGAGGTATAGTTAATTTATATAGGATTAGTTATATAGATTTAAAGAAAGTATATCTTATAGAACTAAACTACTAGTCTAGTTAGTATATCTAATTCTATAAAAGTAGTATAGATAGAAAATTGTTCGAAGGAGTAGTTTTCAGTATATATAGCCTTTATATATAGATAAGGCTTAATAGAGAGGTAAGGTAAAAGTAAAGAAGTAGTAAGAACTAAAGTTATCTTTAAGATAGGCTTATAACCTATTAGTATAGGTATAAGAGTATTTAGAGGTATAGTATATATACCTATATAGTATAAGGTTATAGATAGAGATATATTATAATAAAAAGTAATATTCTTTAGTATTTATAGGTATTTATTTATATAGATAATTGATAGAGAAGGAATGTATTATTATAATTCTAGTTTATATTATTAGTAAGTTATATCCTAAAATAAGGAAAAAGGAAGGGAAAGATAACCTAAAATATAAGCTATAAAGCTCTTAATTATATAAGTAGGATTATATAATATAAGGGATTATATAAGTATTTATAAAGTTATAGGTTATAATAAACTAAACACTTTTATATAAGGTTATATATATAAAAGTCTATTCGTTTATTTTATATAGAATATTTAAGTAAGTAGATTATTCTTATATTATTATTATTATTATATTAAGACGTTATATATTAACAAAAATTAATTAACCTGCTTTATACTTCTATTAGTAAAAAATTAAAATAATAATAAACAGAGGAAGTAGTAAGAGTATATTATTTACTTTATATATATTATCTATCATTAAAATTCTAGGTTTCTCTTTAGTATATCTAAATAGAGCTAATATATCTAAAAAACACTATTAATAATACCATTTTCGCTATATTAAACTATATAGTAAGGCATATTAGCCTTCTAAGTAAGTTTATTAAGGAAAAGCTAGGTTAATATTAATAAGCTATACTTTTCTTACTAAAAGCAATATTACTAGTTATAAATATCTTATAAGCTAATATTATAGCCCTCCTGCTTAAAAAGGTTTATAATTATATACAATAATAAGTTATTAGCTGCAGAAAGCTCTTTAATATAATTAGAGAAAGGTTTTTTTTAGAAAGCTACTAGAATACTTTACAGCCTACTTAACCTTATTAATACTAAGTTTTTAGAAAACTAAAACTAAAGCAAACTAATTTTAAATAGTAAGAGAGTAGTTATAATACTTAAAGCTATTAAAAACCTCTTATACCTAGATACTTATAGTAATAATATATTAGATTTTAGCTTTAAACTAATAGTTATATTACTTAGTATAAGTTTTTTACTTTAATATAGTTAAAATATACTTACTTTTATAATTGTAGTAAATATTATACTAATTACTACTATTAAAAGTCTTTTTTTATATAAAGTAAAGCTCTTAGTATAGAGAATAATATAGGTATATAGCTAGTACTTTTTAAAAATAGGAGCCTAGATCTAAGTATTAGATATTATAATAGTTTTAAAAAAATACAGAATATATAGGAAAATTAATAATTTAATATACCTAGAAGATAAATAAAGTAATAGAAGCCTCTTATAAGCTTAATTTCGCTTATAGCGTAGGTAAGCAGGGGTTTTTCAGTTAAGTTAATAGAGTTAACAATAGGAGGTTATAGCCCGAGAAAGCAGTACTTAGAGTAGTGGATTAATCGTAGCGGCAGTGGCGCAGCTGCCAGATTAGGCTAGCGCGGGCAATATAACAAAACGACCCCGTCAATTTAACAGTAACCTGATTCGTGGTACCAACGACAATCCTCCCAGAGAGTCAGTGGCACGGTCGTCCTGCGGGGGCTCTAAACTTGTTAGAGTTGTGCTGGCGAACGCGACGGACGAGATGCGATGTCACGTACGAATAGGTATTGTGCTGTCGACTATCGACTGTTGACTGCGATTCTTCAGGATCTGTCCAATCATCGACTGCCTGCAGCAGCATTCCAGAGGACCATCGCCTGATCTAACATCGAGACTACTCGGGAATAAGCTTCAGGGCGCCAGCTTCCTGCAGTGCAGCACGCCTCCATGCAACTCAGAGGGCTTCACCCCTCCCTCCTCTTCCTCCTCCCCTCCATCTCGTCGAGAGCAAATAAAGCTTGGCAACCTACGGGCATGTCGGGCCGTGATTGGTGCCCTGCAGACCGTTATATTTCTGCGGCTGCTTAGCGGGGTTGCTGAACCCCTCCAAGTCACCCTTCGCACTGTGACGCCCAATCTCGAAGGCGGTCTGGCCGCGAGGAGCTGCCCCTCGACGGCGGCGCACACATTTGGATGGCTACGTGAAGCGACACAACGTAATAGCGCCAGTGCAGCTCCGAGCGATGCGGATCTCTCGGTGGGCTTTCGACCCTTTGAAGCCGGTCTGAGTTTTGCAGCGCCAGACAGTGGACACGAGACCGTCTCGTCGTGGACTGTGACCGAGAAGACTTTTCTTTGGCTAGATTGTTGGCAGAATTTTCAGGAGAATTTTTCTCTGCTAGCCTCGCCGAATTTCTCGTCCCGCTGAGCTGGATCCGTCCCGTGATGGGGCCCGGAGTCACACCGGCAGGATAGGAAGATTTCCTTGCGCAATCCACAAGGACTATTTACTTGGGTGATGCCCTTTCCATCCGTACCAATCACCAACCGCCAATCGTACAACAGCATCCATGTCATGTCCGCACTTCCAGCCAATGTTGCCTTGAGATCAGATATCACAAGTGTTTATGTTTGACAATGGCGTGCTTTCAACATTCTCGCATTTGTACCACGCAGGACAGGTCTTATCATTGCAGTTCACGGAAGGTTTAAGCGGCTGTCGCCTGCTTGGCCGTGAGCCGACTATGGCTCGCAATATGACCAGAGACCATGTGAACGGTTTCTGATGCTTTGGACACCCTGCGGGTAGCGCAAACGAAACGGCATTTGCGTTTGGGATCCTCCAAGTCTTGTAGGAGCCTCAATTCTTGCTTCCTCTCTTCAGCGGGGATCGCACCGTTAACGACAGCCACCAGGCCACTGCGAGCGACAATCCACAGCTTTGCGCTTGGGGTTGGCCAATACACCAATGGGAATCGTCCAGAAAACTCGTCGCCGTGCTTCCGGCACAGGTGCCCTGGCTCTGTTAGATGCTGGGATTGGTTAGCATCGAGAAGCATTACTCCATGGACTTATATCCTCGTCGGAAGTTGCATGTTGCCGTTGAATCGGCCGCTCGGGTTTCAGTGCATCTCAAGCCGACGAAGCACTGCCCAAGTCCTCGACCGCATCCGCCCTGTTCCAAGTCTGCGCCTCCAATATGCGGATCGCGTCTATTAAATCTCTGCCCTCCTGCCAGACCTCGGGCGTCGAATGATTCAGCATGCGTTCCATCTCTTCCGCAAACCAGCGCGCTGACTTGGCGTGCAACTGTTTCCGGGGGTAGAGAAACACCAGTGTGACTTTTGCGTTCACGAGAAAAGCGTTGGCCGAATGTGACCATAGTGCCACGTCGAGAGTGAACTTGACGCGGCGATCCATCTCAGTGAAGCTCTCTAAGCGGGTATACAGGGAGATGTTCTGCGTTTTACGTGTCCGATCCTATGCAAACATTCAGCACTCTTCGGGAACAAGGCTCTTTAGTAAACTATACTCACGTATCGCAAGTTCGACGGCCACTGCATGTTTTGGATGGCCAGCGGCGACACCGGCTTGTGGCTTAGCGAGTGGGAATCAACCTTCCAGGCCTTCCTTTGAAGTCGTTGGATCTGATCCCATTTTGGCTGTACTTCGGGGGTGGATGTTGAAGCGACGTAGTCGAGATATCGCAAGACGGCCCTCTCAACCAATTTCGGGAGTGGAAATGGCCGCGGGATTCCCTGCAAGATTGATCACCAAAGGTCAGCGATGAGCGCGTCGATATTGGGGGGCCTTCATTGCTGCTCACTCCGAATGTCGCAGACAAGGGCTCGAGCTCGATTCTCTTCGTCATGTCTAGCCTGTCTGTGTACACGGCCTTGGGGTCGACGACGGCGTTGGACCGAGCCATTTGCAGTCGAGGAAAGCCCTCAGCGATCTGGCGCACAAGGCGGGCCGCCTCGGCGACCTGCTCCTCATTGCAGCCGAACATGAGGCATTTCCCGATGCGCTTGAGGAAGAAGCTGGCGTTGAGGTATTGCGGCTGGGGTCTAGGTTTGAGCAGGAGCTTGTCGATTGTTTCTTGCGCGGTCAGGCCGTCATCTGGTAGTGAAGGGGCTCGTATACGACTTCGTCAACGTTTTGGACCGCCGTCAGATCGGCCGCTTCGGCTGGATCGGGTGTCCAGAGGTCATTGGCGCTCTGCAACTCTGCCGGCTTTGCGTTTTCGGTGCTGCTGGCTTGGCTGTACGGTCGGGGACTCGATGCTGGGATGCGGAGGGCGGCGGCGGGAGGGGTCTGGCGAGCGAGGAGGAGTGCTGGGCGTCGTAGCAGCGCTGTGCGAGCTGCCCTCGCGCAGAACATTTCGTCGATGGTCGGCTTCGTGCGTCTATTTGGTGTGCGCCAGCGGATTGATGGTGGTTTCTGTCGCGAAGCTTGCTCGGGCCAGAGCGGCGAAGGACCTGGCTGGCGACTGATAAGATAAGGAGCTGAGCTTGGGTACGGCCAATTGGAGAAGCGGATTGGCGGTGCTGTGGGGCCGCAAGTGGACGGAGGGGTGTTGCATCATTCGTCAAGGATTCGACCTCATCGCCACGGAACCGACGACATCCCGGCGACGTTGACCTGGACCATCAGCTATCCCGTCGCAGACTGAATTCTGAGTTGCTTGCGCGGTGTCATCCGGCAACTCGAGATGAGCGCTGTGAATCCTGAGTTGAGGAGGCGGGTGATTGCCATTTACAAAGGTTAGTGGGCTTTCATCCTTGCTTTCATATTGGTCTTGTTTGAAGGTCGTCCTGAGCGTGGACGACTTACACCCGCTCTCGCGGGGCATGCGACATCGCTGTCAGCACTTCCCATGGATACACGCAAGCGTCATCATTTGAATGGGGCATGGGAGCTTGACACTCTCAATCATCGGAGACCATCAAGTCAAATCAAATCAAGCTTGAATCTCGCTGCTCGGTCTTTGGGCCCACCGTTGTCGACCTGCTGCCTTTCAAAGTCAAATCATTATTGCTGCTTGAACGTCGCTAATGAACCATAGAACTCCTCTTCCTCGGACGCGAGTATCCCCTTGGCTACGACTACTTCCGCCCGCGCCTGCACCGGGCCTTTAGCGCCAACGCGGGGCTGAAAGATGAGGAGGCGATTGAGAAGGGCATCCAGAGAGCCGAGTTTGTGAAGAAGGGTAGGTCATGCTCCATTCGTCTTGTGTTTGTCTATCTAGCACTGCCCTTTTGTTGGTCTCGTCTGTTGCCTCATATCTTTTCTTCTACCGGGTCGTCTGCTTCGAAGGCACCTGTGGGCTGTTGTCGAGTTGTCGAGTGGCATCATAGCAAGTATGCCGTCTTCGCTTGAGGGTGTGGTTTTCGTTGATGGTCTGTTTGGAGTCACCGCAATTCCTTTCGTTGTTTTCCGTCGTCTTGAAGCACGAGGTGAAGCTACCTCGCATGCCGGTCTGGTCGACGGTTCCTTGTACGATCCTCACCTTCAAAGTCCGACCCTGATGGCTACTTTTCAACGAGTATCAACCCAATTTGGACTCTGATTCATTCTTTCTGCGCTCTCGGCCAAATGAAATTGTGCTCTTTGCTCGGGGGCATCAACATCATCATATTTGCTGCTGTCGGACAGGCTTCATTCATTTCTCCTCCCTCGAACGTCGGTACCTCGAGGATACTTCTGGGTCCAGGTTGGCGAGGTGTATCACCATTCAGAGGATACGCCGTACTCATACAACTCCCTTGCGCATGTCCATCCAGCGCTGATGCCAATTTCACTTCCCTCCATGTCAAGTTCAAACATCTTTTCCTCGTCTGCCCGGATTCCCTGGCCCATTCACGGCCAGACCCGGTGCGTCTTGGGAGACTAGAAGCCCGAGGGCCATCCTGAACCGGTCCTGAGTGAGAATCTTCTGGTTTCGATTTTACCAGCACCCTCAAGGGCGGTCCTCCCACGGCCTTTTCCCTCCACCGCTGGCTTCAGCTGGAATCACGGCGCTCCTCTGAGAAGCTCGGTCTAGTTCTCCAGCACACGGTCTTGCATTCAAAGAAGAAGCTGTGTCTCCGGACTCAACCAACACGAAAGACACAGCATAGCCGTGACATACCAGCACGCCCAGTCTAATACGCGTCAACAACCCGCCCACCTACAACCTTGCGGCGATAGAGGCAAGACAGCCTTAACATTGACACAACGACCCGGCATCCATTGTCTTTGAAGCTGAGGACCATAGCGTCGGCCCAACAGAAAAGCCACTCAACCCTCTCTCCCTTCTTCCTCACCACGCCACCAAAAGAAGGACCTCCTCGTCCCTCTCAGGCCGTAGGACACAATATAAGACCACCTACCTCACGGCGTCTAGCGACGCGGCACGCCCCTCCATCAAAAGAGCCAAGCGTCTCCAAAACAACATCCACCCCTTGCCTGTGCCTTACGACCAACGTCCCAGAAGAAGTCTTCCCCGAAAACTGTCAGTTCCACATCATCTAAACCGGAGAGCAAGACACCTAGCTCAATCTCGCCTCGCACGGGGACACCACGCTTCACGAAGAGGCACGAAGCCCAGCGGCCCACATCTCCCACAACTCCTGAACATCGACACAACCATCCCTCACCCCCCTGCCCTGTTCCCACCTCCCCTACCTGAAGTTCGTCGAGCAAGATCACTTAAAGGCCAATGCTAACCACCACCCTCCCCCCTTCCAGAAATCGAAGCCTTGTAAGTTCGACCTCACCCTTTTCCGCACCCTTTGTGGATTCACGCTGGGGGGGCGACCGAGACCGCCCTACCTACCCTTGTCGCCACGCCTTCCTCATGTCGATCTCACTTGAACACGCGGAATCGTCCCCGCCGCAAGCACAATCCCCATATTATTCCTGCCACGTGAGCCATCTGCCGCGCTGCCCTTGCCCACCTACCGGACTATTGAACGATCAACGTCAAGTCACGCTTCACATGTCAGAAGTTAGGATGAGACATAGGTGTATGTAAATGATGGATGATATGTGATGTAGATTGATGATGATGATGGGGGGGTATCTCGATGTTGAACTGCACACGTCAACCGTTTCCTCTGCCTCCGCGTTTTTCCCTTGTTTCTGTTTCTGTGTCTTCCTGTTGCTTTGTGACTGATTGGCACGCTAACGATCCCACAGGTACTATCTCAAACGATACCGGACACTGAGGAAGCGGTATGTTCCCGGGGCGTGATGGTCGCCTCAAGCGGGGAGGATGAGATGGACCCAAGAGATAGCTCCAACAGTAATGCAATAAAAACTTTCCGTTTCATCAAGCCATGCCTCACTTCCTCCTCGCCCACCAGGCGCCCACTTCCAAGCACTCTCCCCAACTCGTGCCGTTCTCCCTGGTCAAGTCGTTCATCATCTTGCCAAGCCAGCCGTCCCACTCGTCCTGGCTCTTGCCCGACGTCTCCCTGAGGAGCGGCTCCAAGCTCTGGATCTGCTGGACGACGGTCGTCAGCGCCGTGCGGCGGAGGGCCGCCTGCGCGGACGTGAGCGTCTTCTTCTGCGCGTCCGGCTTGGACTTGCCCTTGCCCGTCTCGATGTACGACTTGCCGTCCTTGGTGACGACACCGCCGACGCCCTCACGCTCCCAGCGGACTTCCGATAGCGGGATCGCCAGGCGGCGCGATTGTATGTCCTTGAGCACCTCGCACTCCTGGATGAGCACGGGACCGATGATGGTGCACGGCACGGGGCTGAGGTTGCGTGACTCGAGCGCGCGGTGGGCCCACGAGTTGTATTCGACCAGGTAGTTGTTCAGCGGCGCGCTGAGTGGTGTCTTGGATGACAGGGGATATGCGCCGAGCGCCACGGCGGCGGCGCCTTCTGGGGTGTCTAAGGCCAGTGGCGCGGCGTGGGGTCGGAGCATGCGAATCTGGTGGTCGCTGTCCCAGAATTCAATGGTGCCGCCAGGGCGCAGGATGCGAATGTACTCGTCCATGGTGGACTGGACGGAGTGAGGGCTTGTCACTACCAAGCTGGTGTCCTTGACCATGATCAGGTCAAATTCGCCGTCGGCAAAGGGCCAGGGCATCGTGCGCATGTCATGCTGAACATAACGCCACTTCATCTCGCGATCCACGTCGCCGGCGGTTGCGCCCATGGGACCGATATCCATGCCGGTGTATTCAGTGTCTGTGTGGCCCTTTCCCTTGAAGTAGCGGAAGCACATTTGACTCCAGAAGCCGGAGCCGCATGCCATCTCGAGCACGCGACTTGGTGGTTTGACTTCGTTACCCTGTGAGCACAATGGCGAGCCGAAGACTTGGATCAGCATGAGCGTGCGCATTGATTGCCGGTGTAGCTCGCCCAGGTCGACGGGCAGCGGGTAGGGTAGCGAGTTGTCGGACAAGTACTGGCGCCCGTTCTTCAAGACGAAGGGACGGGAGGCATCGAACGAGGAAGTGGGGTCGGTCGAGGTCATTGTGCGGGCCGAGATGGACGCTGTTGAAGGGGCGGCCGAGGACAAGCTATCGGTGCGGGAGAAGGGTAGAGTGCCTGTCGCCTTGGCGGCGGTCAAATGACGACCCGAGATGTCCATGTCGAGCATGGCGACATGTTTTATCTCCGTGGGAGTGAGGCCCGTGGTGCGGGGTGTCGGGGGGGAGGCGAGCGCGAACTTGGCGTAGGAGCTCAAGCTACCGCTTTCCTTGCGAAGGCGCGCCGGCGCTCTGGAGCGGAGGGAGCCGAAGCTGTGGTCGCCAGCAGCACGTGTCTCCTGAAGCGAATGGTGGTGCTTGTGCTTGAGCCTCTTCGGCGACGTTGGCGAGGACGGCGCGCGCGAGTCGGTGGGAGACGCTGTCTGCGGGATCGAGGGTGGTTGAGGTGGGGGTGATCGAGGTCTCGTTAGAAGATCGTGACGCAGAAGAGGATGAAGAAGTGCGGATATGCTGCAAGCGAGTGGAGGGGTGGTGCTGGTGGTAGTGGTGTTTTGTCCTGCTCGTGGGCGGCAGACGGGACGAGTCTGCGGGATTTGCCTTTGAGATTGGCGGCGTGGAGGCAGCTGTTGGTGTTGGTGGTAGTGCTGCTGCTGTTGTTGCGGCAGACGAGGTGCTTTTGGGTTGGCTGGAGGTTGCTGCTGCAGAGGAGTTGGAACTGGAGGGCGTCGCCTTCGCCCTTCTCGAGTCGGGGACGTGAGAGAAGACGGGAGGTAAAGGGGCGAGACTGGTGTACATGTATTGAGACATGTTTGCAGAATCTGTTTCTGTTTTCTGGGGCGGTTGGGTCCCCCGTGGTCCCCGTGGTGCCTTGGGGTGGTTTGGGCGGTTTGGGTCTGTCGGGTTCTTGGTCTTGGACTTGGGTCCTCTCTGCCCTGGTCTTGACCCTTCTAGGACCGGGAGGAGGACAACGAGACCCAGCTCGCAGATGGGAGCTCCAGTCTGAGTGGACGGGGGCCTCGAATCGAGAGAGTGGTTTTTTTTTTTTTTTTTTATTCGGTGGAGGAGGAAGATTGGGTGTGACTTTGACCACTGCGACGTTGCTGTTCTTTGGTGGCCAGTGTATCCTCCTTCTCTCTCTGTCGGCGGGTGCGTCTAGGTTTGCTGTAGGGAGACGTCAAGGGTGGGAGGGGGAGGAATTTGGGAGGGGAGGGGGTGTGTCGGTGGAGGGGAGCACCGGGGGGGAAAGGATTTTGAAGGGGGGAGAAGGGGAGGGGAAGGGGGATGTTTTTTTAATTTAGCATGCCCGTCCACCGGAAAGTAGAGCGAGGTACCGCGCCTGTCCCGTCTTGTCTTGTCCACCGTCCCGTTGTTGTCCGTTGGGTGTGTGTAGGTACTTGGACGGCGGCGCCAGTACGTACCACGACGCAGCAGCAGCAACAGCAACAAGCCAGCATAAACAGCAGCACTGGGACTGGCGCAAGTTGGTCGCAGAGGAGGGAGGATGGCGGAATGCGCGCAGTTCGCAGGAGCAAGCAGAAGCAAGCAGCTAGCCAAGGAAGCAAGCAAGCAGGCGAGCGAGCAAGCAAGCGGGTGCGAGGCAAGCAAGGTAAGGCGGGCAGGGCAGATGGTGGTATTCGCAGACCGTAACAGTGACCGGCAAGGAAGAACAGGGGAGGGGGGTGTTGGTGCTCGATGCCGGGTGCTTTTGGTGGTCGGCGCTGAATTTGAGTGGATTCCGCCGGGGGTGTTCGGGAGGAGGGGAGGGCAAAAAAATAATAATTGCGGGAATGGAGACTGGAGAAAACGAGAGAGAGAAAGACCGCGCGAGTTGTTGGAGCTGGGCCTCTTGAGCAAACACACAAGGGCCGTCCTGTTCGTGTCGCCGCTGGTTCGTGTAGCAGCCCAATCACCAGCAGGAGTCTTGCGGTTGAGGAATAGTAATCGTAGAGCGGAAGGGGTTGAGAATGAGAAGTGTGACCTTGTAAAGAGAGGTCAAAGTCCAAGAGAGGGGAGGACGGGTGAGAATAATGACCAGATGAGCAGCAGCAGCAGCAGCAGCAGCAGAGACAATGAAAAGGATGGCAGCAGGGACAAAAGAGATCACTCTCCCGTCTCTTTCTCTTGACTCTTTAGCAGGTCCGATAAGCTGCTGGCTAGCTGGCTGGCTGGTTGCTGCGTATGCTGCGTCTTCTTCTCCAACGGCCCTCTTCTTTGGCTCTCTCACTGCAGCAGCACTGCTGCGCAACTACTGCACTGTTGCTGCGCAGAAAGACGGCGGAACTGACCAGAAAGATACCTCGTGAGACGGCCAGAGACACTCTCCCACGCAGATGTTCTGCAGCGGCCACAAGTACCGTCCTCGTCGTTGGCGGCCCTGAATGACTTGGGCGCAGCCCCACCACAGGTTCGTTTGGGCGGGTTGTACCTTGCAGCGCCGGCGCCGCTACACTAGGGCCGGCAGGTACCTCGCGCGCCTCAGACAGACCTCAGCCAGTGACAGCGCCTCTCGAGTCTTTGCCCAAGGACACACGCACAAGGAGTCTTGTCCTGGGAGACCTGGCAGAGTCCACTCCAATTTGGCCCTCGGGTCGCTTTCTGCCCTGGTCTCCGTCCCGGCAGGGGAGATCCGTTTGCACGGTACGGTATCCGGACGGGTGCCACTGGTCACTGTCCACAGCTTACTCTGCGCAATCCCAGAGCTGCTCCTTTCCCCGGCCTGCAATTGGCCCGTGTCCTCAGCTCCTGAAATGTTTGTGTCGTCCTGCAGTGTGTTTGCCCCGACAAGGACATCCACGTCGGACGGACTATTGCGAGGAACCTCCGCCGAATGAACAATGACTGTCGACTTGTCTGTTGTCGTAGGGGACGGCGCACTAGCCCGTTTGGCAGCCGCTATGTTACTCCTAGCCAGCCGTAATGACGGCAGTTTGTTGTTGTTTGTTTTGCTGGTTGGTGCGTGTTTGCCAAGGCACAGATCGTTTGTTGACGTTGTTTGCTGCCGCTGGTCCTGTCTGGCGTCGTCAAAGCTTCCAACTTGGACCCGGCGGACTGACGGACTTCAGTTAGCTCGTCGTGACAGGGCCACTAACACCGGCAACACTGCCTACAGATCGAGCGCCAGTCCACAAGTCGTTGGCCCGCTGGATAGTCCCAGTAGTCGCTGCACGGTGGCGTCGATGGTTTCCTTGGAACGTGTGTCTGTTCCTCTTGTTCGCTTGAAAGCTTGCCCTTGTCTCTGCTGTCGTCCTGCGTCTCCTCTGGAGGGAGTACGGCACCGGGCGTACCGAGGAGCTGGATCGGGGGCTTAGGGAGGCGTTTCGTTGGGGTCGTTTCTTTGGTTGTCTCGCAGCCACAATTGTGTCTGACTTCTTCATCGACGCGGAGACAAACCCCGACCCCAATCGTCTTCCTTCCCCCTCTTGGTTCTTTGTCCGCGGGGCACTTTAGCCTGACTCCTGGCCTTGAACTTCTTTTGTCCAGATGTCTCTGTCTCAAACTGCCGGCTCTGTGCCGAATCGTAGCGCAGAAGTACGGATAGCTTGATGACGGATAAACCAAGTCACAACACCCTTTGGTGACAAGCTTGCGACCTGTCGCAACTCCACCAGACAGATCCTGAGGTCAGTGGCCGTCGTCACCGTCGCCCCTGATATGATGCGACAAGGCAAGACAAGCCGCAAGCCAGGTACCAGTCAGGATTCTTCGACGACGGTTGCAAGCAGAAAACTCTGCCCAGCAGATAAACGGTGAGCCAGAATCCGACAGCCCAGGAACCAGGCCCCTGGTAAATCCAGGCACAGAAGCAATCAATCAATCGAATCGCTCAATCTACCGCTACGGGTCGCTGAGCCAAAGCAGAGTGGCTTCCAACACCACTCACCGAAGGCGGAGTCAATGACAGCGACACCAGAAAAGGCGCACTGCCCTGGCTGGTCACTTTCGACAATGTGTTTTGTGTTGATCCCTTTTTGCTTTTTGCGCGCCCCGAGTGGACCGGGCCGTTGATTTGCGACTGGACTGCAGCCGACTGGTCTTGTCTTTGGTCTCGCCTTGCTTTGGCTTGACCTTAGTCAGTTGTCCACCACGTGAGAAGCTGTATCCGTAATGCTTTGCGTCACCCGGCCACGAACAAAACGTTCGGCGGCGGTACTGGTACTTTGCAGAGAGACGAAAAGAGTCAAATCAAGACGGGTTGGAGCCAGCCCCGTCCTTCTAGAACCGGGTTCAGGACCTTTCTGAAACCTTGAGACGGCGGGATACCGGGCGGTCGTTCCCCGGTGGAGACGGAGCCGGGGGTGATGGAATGACGGGTAACTGACGGGCCCTGGTTGGTGCACTCGTTTACCCGTGCAAAGTGGAAACCTGGGCAAGCTGAAGAGTCGTGTTTGCTCGCTCGTTGATGGTGAGTAGTTTTCCTCGTTTGTAGTCTTTTGTTGCAGCCGTGGAAACTGACCAAGGTAGCCAGGGGGGAGGCTGGATACAGGAGTTGAGATGAGTTCTGGTGATGAGGTCGCAGAGTGTCCAGAAGGCGGGAACTTTTTGCCGTCGTGAGTCGCCGGCGAGCTGCAGTTGCCGGAATATACTTCACGCAATCCGCGAATTCTGCTCGGCTTCACTTCTTGGACAGGCCCAGCCCTTGCCGTCGCGATGCCTGTCCCTTGCCTGGCTGGCCTTTCCGTCGCTTCGCCTCGTCTCGCCTCGCCTCGGTTCCCGTAGACAAATGGTACCGAGGGAACGGGTGAATCAAATCTCGCCCAAGGGCTCGGCCACGGCGTCTCGTCGGCGGTCCTGGGATACGCAGCTGTTGCGTTACGTACGAGCAGTGAATCCTTTTGCCGGGGCGTCTGCTTTTTCCCGCGGTTTTCATGTGCTTGTCTGCTGTCGCGTGCCGCAGACTGCCAGACAAAAGAAGGGCCGGGTCGCTCCTTCTTGATCGTCACTCTTCCGGGTTCTTGTCTGGTTACTGAGGCCAACGTCCGGCGCAGGATCCCGTGCTCTTGCGAGATAATCACGTATCTTTCTGCGGGTTTCAACGTGGGAGGACCTTCCCTTCACGGTTGGGCAGATTTGTTGTGTATCTTTTTTGGCTGCCGATAGCGTAGCGAAGATGATAGGTAGCGCGCGCCTTGACGGCGGGTTCCGCTCCAACTGCGACCTCCAGCAAAAGGGACGTTGCAAAATGCTGCGGTCCCTCTCAGAGATGATCGGCGCTGCCAGGTGGTCCGTGAGGGCGGTCCGCTGAAGGAACGGAAGACGACGCAACGTCGACGCAGTATGACGATTGCAACGAGGAGCGTCCCTCGTTCTTGTCGGGCTCTGTAATTGAGATGTTGTGGCGTTGCAATGATGGATGCCCAAGGTGATCGGGACACGTCCGAAGTTGCAATGAGGGTACTTCGTGCTGGCGGTTTGGCGGCGTTGTGGCTTGTAAGTGTATTTCGGCTGGTGTTGGGTCTTTCGGCTGGGGTTATTGGGATCGCTGGCGTCCAGGTCGGCAATCCCTTCATCCATACGAATACAAATGGGATGAAGACCAACTTGGGATGCCGAGACAAGGATGGAAGCCGACGAAGAGGCTCCCGTCACCCGATGGAGAAGGGAAGAGCTCTGCCGGTGTCTCAGATATCACATCAAGTTGCCGGGTTGGCGGGTGATTTGATTTGAGTGATGACTGCCCGGCAAGATTAATTGCGTGTGCAAATTGCCGCGGCGCCCATTCTTCAACAAGTCGGATGCGGTGAGACTGAGTCGCCAAAGCTCCAGCGATCTCGGCGTCCGAGAGGTGACGACCCCGGTTCTCCGGGGGTTGACTCCGTTGATGCGGTCTGAGTGGCGGCGACCTCGCAGTGCTAGCCCCCCGATGGTGCGCAACTCCACCGCCCGGAGTGCACGAGTCGCGGATGGCTTGAGCCTCGGATGACCTTGAGTAGGAGGTCGTGCAGGTTTGCAAATACTACAAGCTCCCGTCCGATCTGTGGTGGCGAGAGGTGATGTCTGGTGGTGTTCGAGGTGTTGATGGTGTCGTTGTCGGTGCCACCGCACGGAAGGTACTGGACGGCGACAGCGACAGAGACAGGGACAACACAAGGCGGGAAGGAAGGGGTGGAGGTGGTGCTGGTGGTGGTGGCTGCCTGTGGTGGCTGCGTGGGAAGGGGCGCTAGGTGGCTTCTATTCGGGAAGGCGCTAATCCGGCGGGTGCTCCTTCTCTTTCTCTCTGTCACCGGTCACTCTTTCCGGGTTTTTTGATTCATGGATATGCTTATTGCTATGCTTGAGTCCGATGCCTGAACCGAAGGAGAAGCGAGTCGATCTACGGATAGAGGCGCCTGGTGAAGAATCCCGGAAATACTCGGTCTCAAGGGCGAGCTGAGCGAGAGGTGTGTGTGTGTGTGTGTGTGTGTGTGTGGCTTTGGTCCCTGGAAGAATGGATTTCTTCAGTGCGAACAGACGCTGCTGTCGGTCATCGGCGATAGACCTGCAGAGTCGTATATGCAAATAAGACTTGGGAGACTTCTATCCCAAGAAATGGTGGAAGGAAACGCTGTTGCCAATGGCCAGCAGAAGCTCAAGATGCAAGCCGGCATCTGACAGCAAGTCAAGGACTTTTTCACATCTTCGGAGGCCGGCGGCTGGCTATCTCTCTCTATATACACCAATGCCTCCGACTTGCTCAGCCAACGCAGGCTGGGACACCCACGATTCTCCTCAGGCACCACCCCAACCAAGTTCTGGCAAAAAAGGAAGCTTTCGTCCCAGCTTGCTGAGCTCCTGGTTGGCCTTGCTTGTTGTGGTCTCGTGGGCGGCCGGCGCATACGACAGCCAGCCATGCAACTAATTACCAGCAACTAGCAGCACCAGCAGCAGCAAGCGACACCAGCAGCATGCATGCAGGGTGAGAACGGCGCCTGTCATGGGTCCCAAAAGACCCGATTCGGGCCTTCGCCGTTCGGCACTGCGGGCAGTGAATGCAACCTGCGAATTGAATCAACAGCCCACAGTCCGGCTCTTGCTTTTTCGCCTTGCTTATGTGTTACTTTTCTGGCCCTTGGTTGGATCCAAGTCATTCTGGCGCTCTCCCCCGCCGAGTCGGGTGTCACGATTCGCGGCGAGATATTGCGTGCCGCCCGGGGAAGAGGATACTCCAGGTGAGGAGGGGTCGTGGTGGAGAGCAGCAGCCCATGTCGGAGACGATACCCGGAGAAGGAAGAAGCACCATCTCGCGCAGGCTGCAAAAGCGGCGGGCGCATGAAATGGTCCTGGCAATATGGCATGTGCCCTCCGGCGCCGCTGCATCTGTGCGAGTTTTGACTGGTCGAATAGAATCGGAGGCTAGGCGAAGAATGGGGGAGCGGGATGGGATGAATTGGGATAGGATGTGATAGAGAGGAGGGCGAGGTGAGGTGGCCCTGAGCTCTCTGCTCTGTCAACAGACTGCTGAGATAACGGCTGTGGTCTCGATCAGGTCCCCCCGCATCCATCCCCAGACCGTTGTCGCTATTTGAGTGGTTGGGAGGGATCGAAACCCGGCATCGCCTGGCCAAATCGAGAGTCCTTCCCGTCGTTGCCGTCTAGCCAGTGGCCGTGATGAGGGGGAGGGGGCCCCGGGGTCCCGGATTTGCACTTCTCTCGGTCTGTTGGTTTGAGAGGGATTTTGGCCAAGAAGTGTGGCAGCTAATTAATTTCACTTTCTACTTTGTGTCTAGCGGACGTACACTACAGCAAAGTGGATTTCAATTGCACGAGGTGTATTCTGTGCTCTCTTTTTCTCAGCAATCAGATGTCAATTTCCAGGTCGAACTTGTTGGTCCAGTCTGGCAAATGTCGGATAAGTCAAATCACAGCCCGCCGGTTCTCCGGCGGGACTCCGGTCGAGATGCCCCGCAATCCCGGCCGCCCTGCCGTCTCATCTCACACCTACTGCTCTGCTCATTGGACGCACCCCGGATTCGCGCCACGCAGCATGACAATTGACGGCCCGGGGAACCAGAGGCGGGATGTGTGTGGTAGCTGATTCGCCTTTTTTTTGTTCGATGGTGAGCAACGGGAAAGGGTGCGACGCTGACTTGTGCTGTGCCGCGTGGAAGGTCCACGTACGGCATAGCTCTGGTGTAAAACTTGGGTCGGCTAATGAGGCTGAAGTCAGAGCCCGGTGTAGGATTGCGGCACGGGACGTGGTTCAACTTCTCAAGTCGTCTGTTGGAGCAAGTGCGTGTGGAAGTTTCCACTCGGTCCCACATACTGCCAGTGGACGAGTGTCCTCGGGGATGGTGCATTTGATACATACCTAGGCCACGCAGCCGCGTAGTCTTTACGCAGAACTCTTCGAATATGCGGGTTCTTCTGGGGAGAGTTGAGACTAGTGGAGTCAATGGAGACTTCTTCTCGATTTGGAGCCTCCGTAAGCTTGCACACATGCCTGAACAGCCGCCGTCTTCATGTTGGCGATGGCCCAATGGCGGCCACAGATTTCGCTCCAGCATGTAAGTCCTGGCGATGTATCAATACTAAGAACGTATCGAATCGCAATTCAGAGCTGTTGCTTCACTTGAAATGTGTACATTGTCACGGTCTTTATCTGGAGAGTTGTAGTATTGCAACTCATTTTCAAGATTCATTTCACTGGCAGTGGTCTAGCGTTGATGTCGTCTTTTCCCAGTTTGAAAAACCATAACTGTACTTCTCGAGAAAGTTTTTCAACCAGACAGATACCTCTAGCCGACTGGGAAAACTAGTTCGTTGTTGTCCTCATCGTCACCCAGTTATTGCCACCGTCCTTATCGTCGTTCTTGTCACCATCGACACCATCGTCATCGACACCGTCATTGCCGTCCTTGTCATGCTTATTGTCACTGTTTCCTGTTCCCACCTGACTGGATTTCAGGTCTACTTCACAGTCTCTTGATGTGTCTGGGGAAGTTCAATTTAACACACGACATTTCCTCTCATCTTCAACTTTTTTCATCACATGATCCATGTCAGCCTCTAGAAACACATGGAGTAAAATATTTCTTGGCACGCAAGTCGAAATGTACTGATCGTGTTTCTCTCTTCGTATTTTCACAGAGATCCCCTGGCTTGCTTACGCGCGGTTTTTCATACTGCTTTGAAAATTGAGGTGGCCCTGCAATTGCACCATTTGTACCTCAGAGCTGCTCCCTGGGGGCTCGAGAGAGATGACTGCCATTTCAGAGAGCTTGGGTGTATAAAAGCGGCCTCTGTGTGAAACTCTTTGTTTTTGGGGCTTGCTTCAGACTAGCTTAACTTGCCATTCCTGATTAACATGGAAAATGCACTAAAGCTAAAGACAGACGGTATGAGGAGTGGAAGGACTTTTGGGTTTAATGCGACGTTTCATTTTTTTTCCTACTTGAATTTACTGCCTACGCCTAGTACTTTGGGTGACGAATATTTTGTGGGATTTATGTGATTCTAAGTGCAGGCAATATCAACTCAGCGCAGCATATCACGCTAGACACAAATTGAGAATCCAGGTCACATTAAATTTTCCATGATGAATGACACGCATTATCCCAGCCTTATAGCAAGACCCTTGATCTGTACCTTTTCAGGTTTGTCCTAGCTAGGTCCAGGTTGAAAAGTTGATAGCAGTAAACGTGCGGAGTCACAGGCCACGAAAGTCACCACAGGAATATGTTAGACAAGGCGTACATCTGAAGGGATCGTTTGAATTCTAAGAATCTGTCTGCCCTTGAAATTGTGTTTTCTTGAGGTTGGCAGCAGCCTCAACACTCGCTGAGAACCAACTTAGTAGGCCGTCACAGAGAAATAGGTAGATGAAACCTTGAAGTCGTACCCTGAGATTGTGTAGAAGCAACCACAGTATGATTTAAGCTTTTCAAGGCCACACATAACCACTTCGTCACCATCAGCCCACGGCGCGTGGCCAACGCCCTCGTATGGAAGGCGCCACGCGGTCAACGAATCTTTCAATGACCCACCGCCACCGAGAAAATATCTATCGAAACAAACGTGCTCCATTCTCTCTTCCCATCCCAAACATCTCTTGCTGTATAACAACACCACAAGTCGGACCACTTTCGCCCGAGTCCACCAGCACTGTTTTAGGTCATGCCGCATCGCACTGTCGGCCCCATCACGACAGAGGTCACGTTGGTTTCGTCGACAGCGGTACGTACTTACTCACCACCCCGTGGAAGGCTCGTGCACGCGGCTCTCGCACGTGACCGCGCTAAGAGCTCGCAACATCGCGGGCGTTGTGTCCTGTGTCGCTTTATCGTCAAAGGTCGAGTCAATCCAGTCCACGCCCACCACAGCTCAATCCTTGGATCATCTGCATCTCCGCCCGCATTCTTCAGTTCCAGTATTCATTGGCTGCCCCCAGAGATATCGTATACAGCCACTGGAGTCTCGCGCTCACCCGTGCCGGTATGTCATCAGCCCCCCTTCCACCCTTTCCCCGCCCAAGGTTCAAGGTCCATGGCAAGGCCTCCAGGGGGGTCACAGGTGGCTACGAGAGCCGAGCCTTTGTCTGTCGCAACAGGCACGAGGCACGGAACCCCAGCTGCCAGCCCCTAGGTCGACCCCATTCATGTCTTACCTGATACCTACCTCTCTCTCGCTCTCTGTCTCTCTCTTCGTCAAGCTGTCAGAACTGACGAGACATCTTTATCTTCTGCAGACTCTACCACCGCATCCAGCGCGTCGATCGCCGAACGATAGTGCCAGATATCGCCCCCCAACGTATGCTTGCTGCCCCATTGAGCCTCCCCCGACTCAGCCTGGCTCCAGAACCCCCCTCCTAACCCGGCTACATCATCAGAGCGAAAAAAAATCCAACACACGTACACCTCACCGCGCGAACCCGCAACGAGAATCGACACCGACCTCAAATTTGCCATTGACGCGGTGAATGGGCGCCTGAAGACACCACAGCTTCTGCGCTGCCGGGACTTTCCATTGTCTGAACTTGACCTTCGATGCAGCTGGACCCGGTCATCGACTCCCATGCGCAAACGCGAGCTACCCTGGCTGTCCCTCGTTTCGAATCTCACATAAGTTGCTGCTGCCCTCCTGGTGTCCGCTCACCACTCGCATCCTGATCGAGACACCACTCCAATCTCGAATGTCAGGTAGATGGCCGATGGTACTCGCTATCTGGACCACCCTGTCGGAGAACTCTACCTCAATTCTATCATACCCAAAGAAACCACCACCAACGACGCCGCACTTCTAAACCTTCTCAGCCGCTTCGTCCCGAAAGACCAACTTCCACACCAGTCTTCCAACCCGATCCCACGGGCCAATCTGCTAGGAATGTTCTCCCAGAATCACCAGCAGGGCCACAACTCCCGCATCAATGGGGCCCCCGGCGGCCGGGGCATTCCCATGCTGTACAACTACCAACAGCAACAGCAACAACACCACCAGACCCATCTCCAGCACCACCAGGCTCAACAGGCGGAACATGCCGCCCACAACGGCAATGGCGGCGTCATGGGCCACCACTCGGCCTTCACCGGCGTCATGGGGAATTCCAGCCCGTACAGCAACAACGCCCTGCAGAACGGCCAGGGCGGGGCCGCGAGGGGAGGACAAACACAGCAGATGACCGAGCATTGGGGCGAGCAGCTTCGCTTGTTCGAGGAGTCCAAGCAAGCCCACCGCGCCATGACCGAACAGAACCAACCGCACTACTACGCCAGACTAAAGGCTTCCGAGAACCGGGGCATTGCCGGACCTTCGCCTACCTCGGGCAAGAACAATGGTGATGACGAGGCGGATGATAGGAGGCGGCCGTACAGCCTGGAAGCAAAGAAGGAAAGACAAAACTGGCACAACATGGACCTCAGTGGCCAAGGACTTCGAACCTCGCCCCGCCCTCTTCCGCTACCAATTCCTCCACGACCTCTTCATCGCTTCCAACCGCCTGCAGACGCTTCCTCCCGCCATTGGCCAGCTTCGCCAGCTCCGATACCTCAACGTTTCCTTCAACCAAATCAAGATCCTCCCTCCCGAGCTCGGCATGTGCACCTACCTCAACCAGCTGCTCCTCTTCGAGAACCAAATCGCGACCCTTCCCTTCGAGCTGGGCTCCCTACATCTGCTGGAAGTTCTTGGCATTGAGGGCAACCCTCTCGACCAGGATATGAAGCAGGAGATCATGGAGAAGGGCACCAAGAGCTTGATCAACCTCCTCAAGGAGCAAGCTCCAGGTAAGCATTGCTGGTGGATTTGGATGTTCTTTCGCTAATTCGTGCAGTGCCGCTTCCCCCCTCCCCTCGAAAGTGCATCACTGTGCAAGAAGATGTGTCGTCTACCTTGGAAAGAGTCAGAGTTTTTAGCTGGAACGTTCTGTGCGACAAGTACGCGACGCCGCAAACATATGGATACACGCCGACGGGTGCTCTTAACTGGGACTACCGAAAGGCTTGCATTATGGAAGAGCTACGCGAGAAGGACGCCGACCTGCTGTGCTTGCAGGAAATCTCGACCGAGGCGTTCAAGGAGGAGTTCAGCCCCGAACTGGCGACGATGGATTACAGAGGTATCCACTGGCCCAAGACTCGCGCGAAGACCATGGCCGAAAAGGACGCGCAAGGAGTTGACGGTTGCGCTACGTTCTACAAAGCAAGCAAGTGGATTCTGCTCGACAAGCAAGTCATTGAGTTTGCCGCCATCGCCATCAACCGCCCGGATATGAAGAACCAACACGATGTGTTCAACCGTGTCATGCCGAAGGACAACATTGCCGTGGTGGCGTTCCTCGAGAGCCGTCTCACAGGCTCACGCATCATCCTCGTCAACGGACATTTGGCCTGGGAATCGGTTTTGGCAGACGTCAAGCTGATCCAGACCGGTATTTTGATGGAACAAATTACAAAGCTGGCCGAGAAGTACGTTCGCTGGCCGGCACTTAAGGACAAGAAGCCCATCGTATTCTCTGCTACTGCCAAGGATGGAGAGGAGCCGCCACCGCCCGCCAAGGAACCGGGCCCCAGCCAGGAGTACCGCAACAACACCGACATCCCCTTGCTTGTCTGCGGTGATTTCAACTCAACAGAAGACAGCTCCGTTTACGAGCTCCTGTCTACCGGAAGAGTCCCGCCGAACCACACCGAACTGTCTAGCTTCCAGTACGGTAGCTTCACGCGCGACGGTATCGACCACCCCTTCAGCTTGCGGGATGCCTACGCTCACCTCAAGAACACCCCCGACGAGATGCCCTTCACGAACTACACGCCCGGTTTCTCAGACGTCATTGATTACTTATGGTACTCGACCAACACGCTTGAAGTGGTGGACCTTCTCGGTCCCCCCGACGCGGAATACCTCAAGCGCGTGCCTGCCTTCCCCAACTACCACTTCCCGGCGGATCACATCCAGATCATGGCCGAGTTCGTCATCAAGGCGAGGAAGGAAAAGAAGTCGCACCCGGAACCGGATTTTGGATCAGGAAGCCAGGGGCAAGGCCGGTAGACGGGGTGTTCTCGGTAATTTGTGCGTTCAGGAATCTCTTTTGCCGGAGTTTAGGATTGCGATACTTGCGTTTTCGCGACTCGGAGGACTAGGCGGGGGGTGGAAGGTCTTTTTGGGGGCCGGAGGCGATGTTCACTGGAGATGATTCTACAAAGAAAACCAACCACACGAGAAACCGAGGGGGGCAGACCGGGGTCTTTCGTCGTCGGAAATGCATCGTCAGGCGTGGATCGGTGGACTGTGGATACGGCGGAGTGAAAGGGGGGCTTTTGTAGATGGAAGGGTTTACATATTCCAACCAGCTGCGTTCTCTTGCGTTACATGTTTGTCCCTGCTTCTCGTGTGACTTGATGCGATGCTATCTCTGCCGCGATGGCTAACATGGAAAGTCCAATAATTCCCTACCAACCTAGGATTAAGCCGGTCCTCACTCTTCAATGCATCTGCTTCCCGACCGTCGCTGCAAATCAGCTGTGATGATAGCAGACCCCAGCCTATGATGTAATCCCGCCAACCCACGCGGCACAGGTGATAAGCTTTCCACCACCTCACCCGGAATGTCACCCCTCGACCAGCTATGCTTGATTTAACTTGGCTATCAGACTTTCCTTTCTTGACTTTTATCGTGCGTTATCCCCGGCCGACCGACCGCGTAAACCCCCTCCGGTGCCTCCGCTGCCGGACCTTGTCTTTCGTCTGATTAAGCACTAGTCCCCGAGGCCCACCAACCATTGGACGACTGTCTTTCGCAGCATTTGGAGTTGGATATCTGGTTTTTCGGAGTCTTCGGTCCTTTGTAAGTTTTTTTTATTTTTACGAGGTGTGCAGGAGCTGATTATCACGTGCCGAGCACAGCACCACGCAGAGTAACTGCAGCGAGTTTCTTTGGACGATATGATTTGGACTTTTGTCTGCGACTACTTTATCACTCGGTACGGGAGGAGGAGTTAGTGCTGACATTATGGCTGATGTGGTTTTGCGGGACGGCCGGATGGGAATAAGGGGTTTGGGATGAAGGCCATTTTCCCACCATTGGCTTCGCGAAGGATTTCTGAGAGTAACAGTTGATTATTTATTATCAGTATTCAGAGGCTCTCGGTAGATAGGTGGTAATAGTTTCTGCACAGGAATACGGCCGAGAGAGACCGTTCAGGCTCGGAAAAAGCAGGGGCGGGCCTGTATCGAGGGGCATGGGGAACTTTGGTGCGAAGGAGCCTATCTTGACGACCTGTCCGGCATAGAGATCCGAGTGTCAGGGCTCGCAAGCGCTTATATCAGATTATGCTGACGCGCGTGTCTCAGAGCCCCTGTTTATCAATGGTTGATTCGGAAGAATTTGGACGATCAGTGGAGGATTTTGAATGAAAGCTCGCCACGTTTTCCACATCATCTCTGCCCAAGTATTCCCCCCTCGCGGAAAGTTTAGTCGAGACCCTTTGTTTGGGGAATAAAACAGCAAACTTCCTCGGAGGTCCCTAACCCCAAACATCACCGGAAGCCATCCCTCAAGTAGTATCCAACACACACACTCGCCGAACAACATGGCAGAAGAAACGTACCTCGTCACCGGCGGCTGCGGCTTCATCGGCTCCCACATCGTCGAGAAGCTCCTGCAAAAGTACCCGTCAGCGCGCGTGGCCGTGCTCTCGCGCAACCCGACGGCGAACATCTTCCCCGCGCCACGTACCACGCCGGCGACGTCGCCTCGGCGGACGACGTGACGCGGATCTTGAACGAGGTGCGGCCGACGGTCGTCTTCCACTGCGCGGGGATGATGACGGTTGGGCGGAAGACGATGACGGACGAGTTCGTGCGGGCGATTAATGTCGATGGCACGCGGAACGTGCTGGAGGCCGGGAAGAAGGTGGGAGTGAAGGCGTTTGTGACGACGAGTAGTGCGAGTGTGGTTCAGAAAGAGATGTTTAGGGATATTGTGGCGGGGGATGAGGGCTTGGGGTTGGCGGAGGAGGGGGATGATACGTTGATTTATCCCAAGACGAAGGTATGCTCCTCTCTGTTGTGAAAAGTGACGGAGGAGGGGGTTCTGACGATGTGACAGGCTGCTTCGGATAAGATGACGCTGGAGTATGATGACCCCAAGGGCATGCGGACGTGTACCATCCGTCCAGCGGCGGTGCACGGTGAGAGGGACAACGACATCACGCCGAACCTGATGCGCAACTACCGTCTGGGGAGGAACAAAGTGCAACTGGGAGATAACTCGAACCTCTTCTCGACGACGTACGTAGGCAACGCGGCGGACGCGCACATCGCTGCCTCAGACAAGCTTCTAAGTTCCCCCGAAGGCGTCGCCGGTGAGGCCTTCTTTATCACTAACGGCCCGCCGATGAAGTTTTGGGATTTCAGCAGGGCGATGTGGAAGGCTGCTGGTGATGAGACCAAGATCGAGGATGTGAAGGTTGTGAGTTTGAACACGGCGTTGGCGTATGCGTGGGCGATGGAGTGGTTTTATTGGTTCAAGGGGGAGGTCTCGCCTCTGAACCGGACGATTGTGAGGTTTGCGTGTATGAGTCGGTGGTATAATATTGATAAGGCGAAGGAGAGGCTTGGGTGGGAGCCTGCGGTAGGGAATGAGGAGGGGATCCGGAGGGCTGTGGAGTGGTTCTTGGAGAATGAGAAGAAACAGAACGGAAAGGAGAGTACTTGAGTCCACGATGTCAGTAGCAGGAGATACCGGTGAAAGATAACGCAGGGCAATCCGAAAGCGCAGATCCGGAAAATGAAGTTAAACTGGGACGAAGTAAATAACTCAAAATTGACCGATCCCATTAATTACCACCTTTCCCTGCGTGTATTCCAATCCTGGCTTACAAGTCTGTTTTCTCCAAAATCAAATAATGAAAGCGACATCAAGTTGTTAGCCCCATATCCTTCATCATCCTAGTTGCCTCTATCACCTCCGGAGAAGATCCTTGGCTGTCGCTGTTCAGCTGGTTCTCGAGTCCCTGACAAGTCTCCTCAATGATTGCTTTCTCCTCTGCAAGAGAATCATCCAAGCTGCACACGGTGCTACTCAAACTGAGTCTTGAGGATTTGGTTCGTACTGCGAATGACAATGAAGGCGTCGAAATACCCTTTTCCGTCAAGAACATGAATTCGTTCAGGATTCCCTTTACTCCAACCTCGACTTCGCTAGTTTTGAAACACTTCAAAGCTCCCTTGGCCAACTTTGGAATAAGCTGCTTCACTTTCGCGTGAACATCCTTGGAATGACTTCTATACGCAGTCGCAGCCTTTTGAATGGATACAATGTCGGGCTGGGTCCTGCACTGCGCCGAAGCCTCTTTGAAGGCTCTGGTGAAGATGAGGATCAAATCGCAGGATAACATGAGCAACAGTCGTGCTGTGGTCGGCACCACGAGGGGAATGTTGGATACCATCGGCACGAGGAAGAGTGGCATCCCGCCGAACGCAACGGTCAATGCCACATACGTCGCTGCCGTGGCCTCTGCGACGGCTGTTGCAACACAGTTGCCGACGTCATCGACGATATTGGCCTTGTATATCTCCAGAACTGTTTTTGAGTTCACCTGGCTGACTCCAAAGCAAGTGACGATGGTCTGACAGAGATTGATCGCACTAGACACTCGATTGGTCGTGTTCCCTCCAGGGACTCCTGCCAGCGCGGTGGAGCTCCAGAGTACTTTCCGGTAGACGCGCATACACTCCCCAAGGGCTAACTCAGCTTTCAGGTCGAGACGCGCAACTTGAGCTCGAATGTATAAGAGCCTTACTCTGTCGTGAGAAAAACACTCTGAAGTCCTCTTGGTCAGGTACTTGATGGAAGCTTCATCGTCTGTCATCCACATACAAGTCAGCAACAAAGTGTAGCAGTGTCAAGAGGGCTTTCAATGCTTGAGCGTATTCACCTTTGGACACTGCGACGCAAATGTCAAATCGACCGCCATCCAGACCTGATATTTCCTCTTCCAGCTTCTGTAGTCGAATGTCCAACTGGTCGGCTGCATGGTATTCCATTTGTTCTTCAGTGGCCCTTTTCCCTTGCTTCTTATACTTGGTTCTCAGTTCGTGCTCTTTGACCGCCTCGAACTCGTCCTTCTTCGTAGCGATTACAACAACCGGGACATCCTTCGCGTATTTGTCGATAATGAGAAACAGCTTCTCCGTAGATTGTTGGATGGGACGGGGGTCGTTCACCTCGAGGCAAAACCTAATGGTCATTAGCTATTATCAATCATTTTCGATATTTCAAGCAAGGTACTAACCAAATGGCGTGCAGTCTCTTGTCAACGTCAAACTCATCATTTGATTTGCTCTTCAGGAAATCCTCAATGGCTTCGAACTCATTTGTGCCTGCCGCCTCAAAGCCTTCGGAATCATGTATGATAAGGTCCGGCCGGCCAGGCCATGTGATCTCCTCTTTGACATTGTGCTTGCCTCGAGTGCGTTCGGAACTTTTCGTTTTCTCAACCCCAAATACCCTATTGATTAGCGAAGATTTTCCAACGCCACTGTTCCCACACACGAGGATGCGAATGGCGCCAAGCTCATCAAGTTCCTGGCTTTGATCGTCATTCCAGAAGCCTTGAGTGGGAATACCTCCTTGTTCTCCGAGGGTTTTGTACCTCCAAAGGTGGAGGTGTGTGTCGAAAGGGAATACTTTCATGTCGAGACCGAGGTTGAGCTGCCAGTCGAGAAGAAGGTAGACGGAGGGATGAATGGTCGTCCCTTGAGGAGCTATCCGATATTAAATCAGTACAAAATAGATTCATATGAGGTAGGTGAGATAAGGTGTGGGAACAAGGGGTTTCTTACCCCAAGGACAAAATCCTTCTAGCTTGCCAGCTTGGTCGAATGGCGCTCTGTTCTTGCGTTTCCAAAACGCACCATTGGCTCGGTTGAGATGAACGCTATAACCACGATGTTCATGAATCCTTCTCATGTCTCGCATTTCGAAAACAATGCCATTCTCTGTAGTGCATGTCCATGGCTTTGCATCCGTATCTAGACCAACAACTCGTAGTGGATCTAGCATCTTGGCTCGGCCACCAATGGAACCGCTGAATTCAAGCTTCAACCCTAATTTCTTGCTTTCCGTGAGCATCCATTGTAGGGGATACAAGGAAAGTCCATCTCTCGAAGACGAGCCGCCCATGTCAATATGTGCACCAATAAACCAAGCTTGCACGAAGGGCTGCTTCACAAGGTTTCGGTCTGTAGCAAATTTGGGGAAGTCGTACTCGGGCACCATGGCTTCGCGGGTTTCGTTCAGAGCCAGAGCATGCCGAAAATTCTGAATCGAGCCATTGAGAGAGATGTTGAAAAGCTTGTTATCGTTGACGGCCTTCACTGTGTCAAAGGCTCCGACGATTTTGATGATAGGCGCATCCCGGGTGGCGGTAGACAGCAGGTGATGGATCTAAATGGAAGGAGACAGCAAATATTAGTGACCGAAGCATTCTGAGCACCTGAAAATCACCCGACATCCTGAATGAAAATAATGTACCTACCTGACCATCTCCGAGCTTGCTTTGGCGTTGCATTGCGCGGTATGTTTCCAATGCGGCGTTGTAGTCGGCCTCAAACGAGCTGTCTGAGGCATCTGCAGATGTCAACGCTCGGATGTAGTGGAGCAGGCCTGCAACGGCGCGAACAACGTAGGCTCCTCGACTGAAACCGTATAGCCAAACCTCATCTTCAGGTCCTCGCAGTCGGCAACACTCGCGGTAAACAGTCCTTATTTGGTCCAGGCACTTAGCTCCGAAGGCACCGTCTTTCAGTCTTTGCATAAATGAAAGACTGTCTTCCGAGCCAATGCCACGGTAATATAGCTTCTCTTGGATGATCCTGGACCGAGTTATCAATCAAGATCTACCAAAGAGTATTCATGTGCTATGGTTAGCTTGCCTTTTCCCATCGTCGTCCGTAAAGCTTCCTTCCTTAACACTGGCGAACAAACGATACACATTCGTAATGTTTCTGGGTTCCCCACCTGGCAAGCCAGCGCCATCTGGATGACACCATGTGCCATCCACGCAGATGATTAGGCGCTTTGGAACTGAAGTTCCAGTCATGTTGGATCAAAGACTCCAGCGGCCAAAGTAAATGTCGACCAGTGTGGAAGATGAAACTCAAAAGACTGAAAAACGTGGAATTGCAGAAGATAAATGGAAATGAATTACGGGCGTGTGGGAGAAGAATGCCACCAGTGCGACCAGCTCGGATTCGCCGCGAGACACTTCCAGATGTCAAACGCAAAATCTAGTAGGGTTGCTTTGGGTCGGCGCCTCGACCTGTACCTAAGGGAGGGATTGCGTGCGATAATTGGGCACATGACCGTGAGGCAACCCGAGGCAGCCACGCTATCGTGAGGGTGGCGCCTATGCAGCAAACAAGACGAGGCTCCGGAAGGGATCGGTTAATAAGACATGGCACCGCCCACCGATATCTCATATGATGGCTCCGAAGGATCGTACTAAGGAAACTATAATGAAGGCCTTCATTTTGAATAGCTATCTTCATTGCCATTGATTCTTGTGCCGCACAATTTGAGTCCCAGGAACTGACTGCTGCTCAATATGTTGCGCAACAATGCTACGTTGTGTGGTTACCCTATGCTTGATTTTGTTTTGAAGACTACTGTGAAGGCTTCGCCGCTGAAAAGCAAGCAGAATTTCAAAACTTGCCTGTCATTCCAGTGGAATTGGAGGCGTACGGCTGAGAAAGCCTGCATGATGCAGACGCCTTAGAAGCCAGCTTCTTGAGACATCTATCTGGCCGCATGCTGACTTGAGTCAGCCGCTCTCCCCGATCAATGGCACTTCTGGAAATTTCTTGCCTACGTTACTGCCAGCAGGCTCGTGGCTTTCCTCTCGAGACTGGGCGAAATGTCGGTCAGTCGACAAGACTGATCGGTGTGAAGGAAAAAATGTTCGGGTTTCGTACACGCAATAGCAACAATGCCACGCCTGATACAGGGATCAATGATATCCATAATTTTGAGCTGCGCCTTCTCTGCAATGGTATCACAGAAAATGAGGCCCTCTGAGTCTTCTTACTCCCAGCTGGTGTTTGATATCGGGATTTCCGGTATGCAGGGGCTGCTGATCATCAGGCTACACTGCTGATGTTTGCAAGTGGACACTCACACATCCCACCATGACCACCTCGGCTACCCAAGCTAGAAGTTGGAATCGACTCAACTGGGAGCGAAGAAGCTACAGCAGTAGGGATATCCTGGGTCAAACCTAGAGACAGTATTTCGTATCAGTCTAGATACAACGTCGAAGTAAAAGAAACAATGTTCCCCCTTAAGGCCCAACATGAATATAAGCAGCCCATATCGAGGGGTCACCTTCACTACGTTTTGCATGGCCCAACCCCCTGTGCCTACCGACCCCGCCCCTGTCCCGGTCAATAGGATGTGTCCTTGCATAGCTATCTCCGTCAGATTCATCCGAATCGACATAATCACTTTGATCCGTCCAACCCCCATCTTCGGTTTTGCTTCGAAGAATTCTTGCTGCGTTGTGCACCCCGAATGCCACGGACTCATCAGTCCAGCCATGCTCCTGAATTGTTCTATAGACTTCCGCAGCTGCTTCAGCAGAGCACTCGTCGTCAATCCTCCATAGGGACCCAATGACGTGCGGAAAGCCGGCTAGTTGGCAGGCACTTACGAGATGTATCGACTCATCCTGCAATTTTTCAGCACGACTCTCTCCGGTAGAACAGGCGGAGAGATACGCAAGCCAAGGCGCTTTGCCGAAAAGCTTTAGGCCAGTCAGATCATCAACTGTTAGCGGGTTTTCTACCCAGTCTTCAAGGAGCAAACAGCTCTTGGAAGGGTCCTTTGGATCTGAGACGCCATGCCCTGCAAAATGGAATGCATTGCATGTTTGTACATGTCCCAAGATGTCCTTCTTTTGAGGTTGGGTTAACAAAGTGGTAGACACAGAGGGCGACAGAAGACTCTTCAGGGTTTGGATTTCCTCTTCGGCGAATTCCAGTTCCCCAGGAGTCAAATCAGCACTCGGTGGTGTTGTTCGCATAGAAACCAGACAAGCCCGCCGCGATGACCGTTGAGGCATGTTCTGATTTGAATGCTGACGCGCTTGTAACAGAGCCTTGACAGACATGCTATAAGAAGAGACAACTCTATCGAGAACTGTTTCAGAAGAGCCCTCGTAATGTCGTCCAGAAGCGTGGATTGGTATTCGGCTGAGTGGTCCCGTCATGATCCACCAGATGCGAGGCCAATCGTTGAGACGTGTGGATTGAGGAGTTTCGGAGAAGCCGAGTTCATCTAAAACAGGCCTTGCGATGCCGTTCCAGAGCAACTCCTCTAGTAAGTCCGGGGAAGTCTGGACGTGGCCCACCGTGTATTCATTACTCCAGACCCTAAGCCGTAAAACTCGGATTCCACGATGATCTATCAAAAATGCATCATGGCGCCAGGCGACTGTATTAACAACCACGACGGGGCCTGAAGAAGAGGCAGCCATAAGATCCTGCGTTTTGGGAGGAAGCAGAAAATGCTGAAAACCATCTTCGAGTCGGATTTTTTCGATAACTCGGCGAAATTGTTTCTCAGTCTCTCGTCTCTTCTTCAACTTCTCTTCCCAAGACAGGATGCCTTCGTCAGGTGCTGCAGTGGACAGCTGCTCGGATGGCAAGTCCAACTCATCGCGAAGGGCTTCGAACTCAGAAGCCAATTTGGGATGGCTCTGTTTAAGTTCAGTAATTTCTGACCGAGTCTCCAATAGAAGACCGGCTATGACGCCGCGACCAAGTTCCAGAAGGCTCAGCGCATGCTCCGGCGCTTTGCCGGCATCAAGTGCGACAGCGGTAGCCAAAGAGGCCAATCCAGAAAACTCTTCAAGTAGTCGCTGCTTTTCGGTCGTCTTGATCGAACGAGGGCTTACTGATGGTAACAGCCGCACGGCGCCCTCTAACATTTCGATCGCTTCTGTTTGCCTATTGCGCAGAGATAGCAACACCCCAGCGTACCTTGCTAGAAAGATTCGGGTAGATGGGCGTCCATCGCGACAATTCCATCCCCGAATGCAGCAGGCAATCTGGTTTTCAACATCTTCCGGCGACTGAAAGTGCTTAGAACGCGTCGCGTAACATTGCAAAAGGTTCATGAGCAGACCAGGAAGATCGTGGTGATCTGGAGGGAGAAGTTCCTCCGCCTCAGTGATAACTTTAATAGCCCTGTCGATATCATCTTCTGACTTTGTGCGAACAAATCGCATGCAAAGCCACTTTCCCAAATTGTTGAGTCGGCCAACACGTTCTGGGTCCTCCAACGGACTCATATCAACTGCCGTTTCTATGAGCGTGATTGCTCTTTCGAGGTCGTCTATCGACTCGGCATGACAACTTCTCACACCAACCCAGGCCCCGAGAATACCCATGATCTTTAGGTAATCAGGATGCTCCGGAGTAGTGGATTGGAACGCCTCGTCTAACACGTTAACAACGTCAATGATCTCGCTGACCACAGCGCTAGGCCGCATAGCCATGGCAGCTGAAAGATTGCTGAGTATCATGAGACGGTGTCGATGCTGCCTGGGCATCAATTCGAGTGCCTTCTGTAATATTTTAATGGCCCGTTCCAGGTCAGCCTCAGAACCTGTCCGCACATATCGTTTGGTCAACGCGCGTCCAAGTTCGTTGAAATTGAGAACGTCCCTATCGTGGGATTGATCCAGATGGTCGACAGATCTGCTCATAAACTCGATAGCTTGGTTTAGATCGTCGATCGAACCCGTAAGTTGAAATCGTTGTGAAAGAGATGATCCCAGGCCACCAATGACAGAACGCATGGCCGGATGTCCTGGGGGTGTGGCAGCAATGGCTGTCCCGTAGACTTTGACAGCTTCGTCCAAATCGTCCACACAGCCTCTACGATCAAATTGTACCTGAAGGAGTCCCCCAAGAGTATTTAGGAGGTTGACACGCATCGGGTGGCGGTGAGACGTGACATTGACAGCTCCTCGTGCGGTCTTAACAGCGTCCTGAAGGTCATCCATCGAATCGGTCTCCTCGAATCTCGCGCCAAGTCGTTGAGCCAGGTTCATTAACCAGATTGGAGCTTTGGGATGCTCCGAGCGTACATAGCTTACCGCTGCCTCCGTGAATTCGATAGATCGATTGAGATCATCTACTGAATGCTTCAGCCGACCTCGCTCAGCCAACCAGCCACCGATGTTGTTCAATCTACTCCGGCGCTCAGGATGGTCTTCTGGTGTTAACTCTATCGTCGTATAGAAAATTTCGATGGCGCGGTTGAGGTCCTCTATGCTTCTTGTAAGACTGAATCGTCTGCCAAGAAGATTTCCAAGATAGGTTAGCAAGCTGGCGTGATCGTGGCTATCGTGTATGCAGTCCGGCGACCCGGTCCTGACTATGCCATCTAGAATATGGATAGCGCTATTGATATCGCTCAAGTTCTCGGAGCGATGGGCAAGAAGCTTTGCAACTTCTATTGACCGGCAGACTTGCGACGGATGACCCTGAGGTGTTGTCTCCATGACGAGAGCCCTAATCTTGGCAACGAGTTCGAGACTCCAGGGCGAGCGGGTCTGGTGATATCGAGCAAGAACCCAGTCGCCAAAGACTTCCAGCTGGTCAGGGCTGTGGGTTGTATTTTCCGAGATAGCCTCAAACACAGAGTTGGCAATGACCATTGTTTCCTCGTCCTGAGGAAATCTTGTCGAGCTTCGATGGCCAGTACTCCGTCGCAGCCATAGAACAGCTCTCCGGCGGAGTTGTCATATTCAACTTTGACCGTTGGGAGTGGGCCATCGATGCGATCGCTGGAGTGAACTTCGACTTCCATCTTCCACACTGTGTTCACCCAGCCCTGATACGCTGCTCGAGGGAACACTCCAATTTCTACGTCCCCGGCATCCGACAACGATTGGAGCCAGCATTGGACTTCGCTAGGACTTTCGTCATCCTCCACTGGCAGCCCAATCGTCCATTCATTGGTGTGACACTGTATGGCTCTTGCAGCACATAAATTCCTGTGGAATTCGATAAGATCAATGTCGGGTGATGAACTTGCTGCTGTTGTGCTGTCGACAAGCCCAAAGGTGAACCACGTATGAGAACCATCGAAAGGCTTTTTAGGATCCCGCACATTGCTTGTGAAACCTGAAGATGGTCATCTGATCAGTATCAAACCGTATCCATACATATGCGCCTTATGAGTCTTGGACAGTATCCATGGAGGAAGAAGCACCTTGATCATTTGACCACACCCTCACCACCAACCTTTGCAATTTTTCGTGTCCCAATTTGAAAGTCAAGTATGGATGTCTGGGACTATCTTTGTCGAATCGAGCAAGACACGTCCGAGACGTTGTTCTCGGTGATTCGAGCGCCATCTTGGAAAAATGGAGTCAAAAGCAAAACAAGAGACAAGAAGACAGTAGATAAACGAATATGCGTAGAGCGATAGCCAAACAGACGGTTTACAAGCAAGCCTTCCGCTATGAATTTCGAGGACCGGTCGTGGAATCCAGGCTTCACTTCTGAGAGGAGCAGCGTTACTTCCAGCTCAGCAAATGTCCCCTGATGTGTCTTCTTATCCAAGCCTCTCAGTGCCCAGGCACCAATCTTAGGCACTCATTTCTCGGGTACAAAGCCAGGGCTCAACAACTGAAATGCAAACCCACCAGTAACATTCAAGAAGGTGGCTACTATGCATGCAGTTGGTGGCCTGCATCGATTCTGGTCACCAACGGGGTCGGCCCACTTGTTGTCCACACGTACTACGTAGTACTACTTACACGAGGTACCTCTAAATCATCGCTTAAAGTACAGACGGAAGCGTTTTGAATCAGAATCAGCCGATACGTAAGTGTCAAGTCAGACGTATTGATCTTCTTGGGTGAAACGCATTTGATTTCCTGATGCCCACGATTGATGACTACCGGGAGTCTTGCCTGAGAGTAATAAGATATTTCTACACGCAATGCAGGTCATCTTCCTCCACTCTGTTGCATATCACAGCCTGCTTGGAACCGAATGATGCTAACTAGATGAGGAATGGCTCAGCCATGTGTACAACGGTAACTAGAGCGGGCGGGTATCTGGAGGGTGGTAGCGGGCGAAGGCCGAAGCACAAGATGCGCTGGAACGTGACCTCGAGCAAACCGAAGATGAAGAAGTAACGGTACCGCAAGGATGATGAGCCCACGCCGATGCAGGTGGTCCCTCTGCAGGATAACCTCCTTAGATGAGGGGTAAATGGGCTGCATGCGTAGCGGGCCATCGAAAGCCTTCTCCGATCTTTCTGGTGTCTTGAGGGAAATATCTCCGATCCAGATCCGAAGGAATCAAAAAGACAGAGGGTGAAATATTCTGAGGAAAAACATGTGACATGCACCCAGCAAAACAAACTGCATCCAAAGCCACAGCTACCACGCCACATTGAAACATCAACACATACCCTAAACGTCCTTCTAGAGAAACCAATGGCGGCGGCGAAACGCGCACTGCTGATCGGCAGCCCAGTACACAACCTGAAGGGAACCGAGAATGACCTAAAAACGATGGCGAAACTCCTCAAATCCCACGGATTTGACGTCGGGAATGATGCCTACGTGAAGACTCTTTTCCGAGAGACTGCAACTCGGCAGAATATTCTTGAGGCCTGGGAAGCGCTTATCATGAGTGCCTTGCGCGACGATACTGTTGTTATCTACTACTCTGGCCACGGTGTCTGCATCGAATCAGATGGGCCGAGTCAAAAGTCCGGATCTCCGTCCAAGATTCAGTTCATCGTCCCGTACGACTTTGATTGTAGTCTAACTACATGGAAGGGAATCTTAGATGGAGAGCTGTCTCTGTTACTCCGAAGAACAACGTCAAGGACGCGAAATGTTACCTACATTCTTGATTGCTGCCACTCTGCACGCCTTGGCCGCAAGCTGGGCGACGTATCATTCGAGCCCAAGGCATTCGGTCTTCCAAAATCACTGTATACAGACCTTTTCAAGATAACGGAACAACTGAAACAGGCTGGGAAGCTCACAGACGATCATTTGGAGACCAATCGCCACGCAGTGCGCATAGCTGCTGCCGGAACCGATGAAACCGCCTGGGAGTACCATGATGACGGCCATAATTACATGGGCCTCCTGACCAAGAATCTGGATAGAGCTTTGACGAAGTCAAGCCGCCAAAGATCTTGGAGGGACATCATGCTTGAGGTTGGCGTACTCGTTGGGCAGGATTATCCGGGAGGTAATCAGCATCCCCGGTCGGCAGGACCCGATAATCGGAAACCTTTCTCGATGACAACGACAGCGACTGGGGCGCTTCTTGCTACAATATGGGACGAGGGATATACCATCGTACATGGAGGCCGAGTCAACGGAGTTCAAGAGGGTGACACATATACGATAGTACCCTTTGGGTCCCAAAGTCAATCAGGAAGCAAGGTTGCAACTGCATGCGTGGATCAAATCAACGCATTTGCGGCTGTTCTAAGCCCAACGCCAAAGCCTTCGGAGTTTGGCTCCGAAGGAGAGTACATAACGGGCCAAGCGGTTCTGGAAAAGCGACGAACGAGATGGCCAATTCGACTTTCCAGCGAACTTCGCAGTCATGGAAAGATAAACTCGCTACTGGATCAGTCAACGTTTCTTCGGCGATGTGGAACAGACGAAAACCCTCTCCTGAATCTACGACAGGAACAGAACAAGGTATTCTTACATGACGATCGGGGCTTGCAGCTTGCTGTCAAGCACCTCAAAAATGACGGCGCACTGGAAGACGTTGTAGAGAGACTCCTTGATCATGCCAAAGAATACGGTCAAGCCCGGAGCATTCTTTCACTAAGATCCGGGGCAGACGAGCAGCTCTTGGGAGAGGAGGTGGAAATTATTCTGGGAGTGGAAAACGATACCAAGAAAACGGTTCTCACACGCCGAAGTGACTCGTAAGTTTTGCAAAGTTGGTAACTTCTATGTTATGTGCTCACTCCATGTTTCCTGCAGGTCTCCTACAGCGATGGTCGAGAGCGCACCACTCAATATAACAGAGAACGATCGATTATACATTTCAATTGACAACAAAAGCCAACGCCAGGTTTTCGTCAACGCACTGAGTGTAGATGCTAGTGGGCAGACGACACTTATATCAAAAGCATGGGAAAAGGGGGTCGGTCTGACATCAGGGCGCTCTCAAACTCTTGCAGTCAGGACATTCCCTCTAAGAGGCATATCAATGCGGTGGCCGAGGTCAGTCCCAAGAAGTGGTCATGTCGAAGAAAGTCTTGTGTTCGTTATTACCAACGAAGAAGTTGACCTGAGGGACCTTGACACATCGTCGAAGGGCTATGTTCGTCGTGGCCCTGAAGATGCAGCAGCACGAGACAGCGGTATCGTCCACTACGACGTGGAACATGTGCGATATCATCTTCGGCCATCTTCCTCGTCTTGATTGTATAGAAGGCCGCCTTTACACTGGAGTAGATAGTTGAGCCTTGTAGCCGTAGTCTTTTTAAACTTTGTTTGTTCCTTGCGTGTTTGTGTGTTTGATTCATGTGGTCATTCACCGCCTGACTCGGGATCAAGTTGACGATTCGGTTGAATTTGTTATTAACTTTGCTCTCGCCAGAGATGAGCGAGATCACACGCCGCTTACTTACTGAGCCTGATGTCCAGTCTATGCAAGCATGCGGCCCCATTGAACTTGGAAAGCGACCTGACAAATTACATCGCCGCTGAAATCACCGCGATCAGTTTTATGTCGCCTTTCATTGTTGGCATAACTCCACTGTGTCTGATACTCAGCTCGCGACCCCTGGCTGTTCGTTTGAAGTCAAACGTCGCTGTCACACAAAGTAGAGACTGGTGGGTCGTCCGAACAGAAACCTCAGCATCATTGAGCCGCAAAAGACTGGAAAGACTACTCTGAGCTCATTTGTGTTTGAATGATCGCAGCTCATATTACACATCAAGAACATTGGGTTTCCACATATGAGAGGTTCATCGTATTCAAGTAGCCTTCTTATTTGCAAAACCCCATGCACAGACGTTGAGGCGCATTGCGTGCTTAAGTATGGAAAGGCCGCAATAATGCTGCATTTGACTCGGCAGTTGTGTATTACGAAGCAGTGCCTCAGTTCAAAACCGTTGCGTAAGTGCCCAGGGACGCCTGGTCTGCATTATGGTCAAGCTCAATGATCCGTGCGGTCTGCGGGCAGACCGGTGGAACGTGTGCGAGCCGCATCCCTGCCCACTTGATCTTGTGTTTCATCAAGCGGCTTGCGACATCGATATAAGACGACAGCCAACCTCCCCGTACAATTCTTTGTTGTTGCCTCTGATCTACATCCTTCAGCGCAGCGCAGTTTTCCTCAAAATACCGTCCCGATGCATCAATCTACCGTCGCCCTCCTGGTGAGCAACGCCCTGGTGGCTTGGGCTGCGACTCCCTCAGGCTTTGCACCCGCGTCCAATGTCGACCTCATTGTAGCCTATGGAGACCAGTCGGCTCTCAACGGTGTCGATCTGGCGAAGAGCCGTAAGTACTAGGAGATCACAATACATCAGAAAGACTCTGACTAACCGGACCAGTCACACAACAGGAGCCTACGTTCGGCACGACTGAGCCCTTGACCGGCAAGAGTTATGCCATCATCATGGTTGACGTCGACATTCCGACCAACAACCCCCCGCAAACCGGCACCTTCTTGCACTGGGCCCAGACCGACCTGACTCCCGTGGCCCAGACGACAACAGTCAAGTTGAACGACGGCGAACGCACCATCCACACTCTAACGACTAACGCGGCAGCGATTGCGGACTATAAGGGCCCTGCGCCGCCAGCAAGAGTTCCCCTGACGCATCGCTATATCGAAATTCTCGTCGATACCAGCGATATCACGGCAGAGGAACCGCAGCGCTGCAGACCCTGTCAACCAGAGGAGGCGTTCAGGTCAACGACGTGCTCACCCAGGCAGGACTGGCAAACAAGGTGGTGGCTGGCAACTTCTTCACCGTCACCAACCCCGGACCCGCCGCGAACGCTGCGAACTCAAGGAAGAGCAACAGCAGCACACCACCGCTCCCACCGGAGGTGTGACGCCGTCTGCGAGGCCCACAAACATTTCCATGGGACAGAAGTCAACAGGATTCTCCACCGCGACAGTATTGAGCGCAGCGGCTGCCGGCCTCCTGGCCCTCTTCGCCAGCTCGTTCTAAGCACGTAGGTTGGGCCGGTGGACACGATGTATTGGGCTGGAGGAATTTTCTGACGCCGGTATCGCCAGATGAGAACGCGCGGCGCGCGTGCTGCATGTTGTTTCTGAGCGTCGTATATCGTCTCAGTTAATTCATAATACAAGCCAAGTTTCATCTGATTGTCGAGTGCGTGCCCCCTGTTTCACAACGGCGATGACACCGAGAGGCACGGACCGCCGAAGTGGGGCCGGCAACGGCGAACGGTAGACGGACATCGCCCGAGTTCGCGCCGGAAATAATAGCTACCTGACTTGTGTAGTGTAAATTGTCCCTGCATAGCTCCTTAACGGCTGCCTCTTAAGAGACTCATCGTTTTTTCAACGGTTTCCTTTCTCTTTGTTTTCTCTGGTTCGTAACTCCATTCTTCCTTGTGATATTGAATGCGATGAAAGTGCGCTGGAAAACGTTGGGGCTTTCCAAGTTGTCGACCTCGTACCTGCGTTCATACCTCGATATCAGCTGACAACTATGATCCTGTACGCGTCCCGTAGGTTATTCTAATTGAAAGGATTCTAGTCCAATTCTCTGCTTTCTGTCACTAATGTGCCTTTGCTGATTATGACCCCGTATCTGAATTGTGAAAATCATGAGTGGATCATGGATGTTGACGACAATCATATACTCGGCACGAGTCAAATCGAGGCTAAGTGGATCTTGAATGCATAAAGAAACCATTCAAAAGACTGCGCCAGCTGCAGCAAATGTATACGATTATTGTTCTCTTGATAAGTACCTGACTGCTCAGGAGCCTACTTAGGTCGTATTCTGTTGCGAAACTGACTGGCTGACGATTAACACAGCCTAACAGCAGCAAAATCTGTCAATTTTCTATTTAGGGGCATTGGGTGGAATCCGTGAGTGAGAAGTTGTCGGGCAAGAAATCGGCGATATCGGTGGTACCCGTGCAAGAAATCGTAACTTGAAAGATCGGGTTGGCGTTGTAGCCCTGGCTTGGAGTGTAAATCTGGTCCGACAGTTAGTACCGCCCACAGTGATGGTATTTCCCACTGAATATGTCCCAGACATGGGTAGCGTCAACGCAGTGGGTGCACAATTATGCAGAATGTTAGATTAGAGTGATATTGGTCATTGGTTTCGCAACTCTTCCCATGCTGTCTCGTTTGAAAGGATGGGAGGAAAGCCCTCTCGACTTTTTTTTATTCTCGGTTAATCTAACCGGGAATGATTTTCGTCTCTCGTTCATGTTGTATCTTTTTGGGGGTCTCACCATATTTGCTTTTGTGCCAAGGTACCTACTTTGCATACGCAATGCCGCCTAACCGACTCCCAACATGCCTGCAGTATTACCACCCTGTGGTTTTGTCATAAAATCTTCCCGTTTCCGCTAAGCTAAGCTTCAATCAGAAAGTATCAGAACTGCGTAAGGTAATACAAGAACAAAGTCCCAGCTATGACAACTTTCACCTGGAGATGATGCCTGTGTAGTTGATCCAAATGTGTCTGTTGTCTCGTCGAAAAGCGCGGCATCCAGCAAAGCTGCTTCAAACTCTTGCATCCCCATCCTGTTATTGAGAAGTCGGCACTACTAGTTGGGCTCTTACTGGCTCGTTTGGCAGGGTGCAGCCTCGCCAAATGCGGTGGGATGACTTTGCATATGCAAGACTGCCTTCATGTTTCTCCACTGTCCATGACAGTCCAGAATCTCTTTGTGGGCCCAAGTGCATACAGACTCAACAATAAAAGTTTAGCTCTGCCAGCCTGTCCCGCAGCTTGCATAACATGTGCTGGAAAGGAGCAGTTCCATTATTGAGGACTCATTGATGTGGTTACACATGCAGCTGATTATTGCTTCTTGGCTGCTGAAGCCCAACACATCAGATGTTCTCGTCCTGGGAAGGCCTAGAGAATCCCAGTAATCAACGAGAAATAGAGCAATCAATTTATGGTTCCATTGCATACGTTGAGACAGGATCTAGCCGGGATTGGCTCTCAGACGAGAGCCGGAAGCAGCAGTAGCTCAATTCGAGCCCGGTTTTGATAAGATAAACTCCTGCCACGGTAACTAAATGACGATCGATAGCCGCTTTCTGAGTTTACGCAAGTTGAGATCAGAAGCATCTCATCTTGCCGCTCTCTTAGTCATCAATCAGACACTGCAATTCCCACTTAAATCACTTCAAAAAATCGCCATGGCCTCCGAGGTTGCCGTCAGCTCCACACCTGACCTCGTGGGCTGGACCTCTGGACCAGAAACCCGCGGTACTCTTACGCTGGTTTGGAGCTGCGTGATCACAATCTTCGCTTGCACATGGACTGTGCTACACCTCAACGTTCCTGGCCGAGATGAGGGCCCATTGACGATCGTGCTACGCAAAATAAAGTGGATGGCTATCAACATTCTTTTTCCGGAATTCATCTTCGCTAAAGCTGTTTGCGACCTGCGGCTTGCGCTCGAGGAACTCCGTGAGTTCGATGAAAACGTGCGGAAGAACGAGATAATACTCGGCAAATGGACTTCGTCTGGAGGCTCGGACACCCACGAATGGTCTTGGGAGTTTGAGTACCCGCTGTGGGCGCATACACTGTATCAACTGTTGCAACTCAAGCCTCCCCCAAAGGGTGTCAAACAAGAGCAGCCCCCGCTATGGGTTTCAAAGGCTTTACACTTGGTTTTTGCTAGGTCAAAGTCTGAAAGCCAGAGCGATACTGAAGCTCAACGCCCGCCCTATTCTGAAGAACCCAGGGAGTCAAGCTCGGAGACCCTCTCATCCATCCCATCCTTCTCATCCGACTCAGAAGTCACGAGCATCCGGAATAATCCTCATGTCACCTCATCAACAGAACAAGAAGAAGCTAGCCGAGTCCAAACCTCAGAAGTCACGAGCATCCAGCATAATCCTCATGTCACCTCATCAACAGAACACGAAGGAGTTAGGCGGGTCCAAACCTCTGAAGAGGCGCTGACGGTTCGAAACCGAACCGTTCAGAAATGGACCGTGGTACACTCTTATTATGCTCAGATGGGGGGAATCCTGTACCAAAGCTGGACTCCGTCTCGCGATTCACCTCCTCAGTATTACTGTTTTACGGCATCCATGTTGACTGCGCGATATTCGCTCTTCGGCTACGACATTAAGAATCTCTTCAGAAACGTGATTCTGGGGAAGCGAGACATCAGAGATAAGAGCAAGGCAGATTGGGTTTTGAAAGGAATTGCTGTTGCTCAGGTCTCATGGCTCATTCTGAGTGTGATTGTCCGCAGCATCCTGGATCTCCCAATTACTCAGCTTGAGATTGCTACAATTTCATTTGCTGTCATTGCTATACTAAGCTATGCAGCCAACTGGTGGAAGCCGAAGGATATTTCCTACCCAACTTTACTTCAAACGCCACTACGATCGGTATATATCATACAAGGATGTAAAGACCATGCACAATCATTCATGCTGCGTCTTCTGTCACCGACGAAAGTGAAACAAAGCACTGAAAGAATAGATGGTGAATCACAACGGGTTCGAAATGACGTTGTGTGGATGGAGACCAATATGCCCCTCTTGTTCACTCTCATGGCCATATCCTCCCTTGGTTTTGGCGGATTGCATTGCCTCGCTTGGAACTTCAAGTTTCCCTCCCAAGCCGAGTTATTGTGCTGGAGGGTTGCGACTGTTGTATCAGCTGGACTGCCTGCACTCACCTTGGGAATCAGCCTTGTCCTCCATTTTCTGGTCACCAGTTTCACTGATTTCGCACTCGTGTCAAGTCTCTCACGCAAGCTAGAACCGTTGAACGGGCTCCAGTCAGACTTTTGGAAGTATATGAAGGAGCCCAACTGGGATACATTCTACAGAGACGCACAATCTTTTCTCATAAGAAACCCAGTAGGGCTAAGAGATTGGGAGAAGCAACCATTTGAGCCAAAACTGGACGAAACGCATATACACAGACCTGATTGGTATTTGTACCACAGGTGTAAAAATGTTCAAGGGCACTTGGCAGATTTCGTGAACAAGTGGGAGGAAGTTCGACGATTGACCCCATATGCGGCCCGAACTTCGCGCGATGCATGGTTCAGGATGGGTTCTGCCACGCAAGCGTACATGAAAGCGCAAGTACTCGATCTCTGGCACGGATATGAAGGATTTATCAAGAGTGAGCACGGTTTCAACATCCCGGATCTGCCTGACCGTTCCTACATTGCCTTCATGCTACAGGCCTATGACGAAACGGAAAAAGAAGTCCCGAGATGGGAGAAGATCGAACGAAATTGTGATCGCGCATCGCTTATTCTCACTATTGTCAGTGGTGTCGTCTATACAATCAGCCGCTTGACCATTCTTGTCCTTCTGTTTACCTGCCTAAGAGAGACACCTGCAGGTGTCTACCAGGTAACGCCTTGGCTCAACCTCCTGCCAAACTTTTCTTAACCAAAGCAACCTGTCTTTCTACAAGCTTTGGGGACCGTACCCATACTTTCGACTCCAAGGTCCTGCTCAAGCAGACAGTTCCGGCCACCGACGAACAATAATCTGCCATGTCCTGGACCGTGGTTGAGAGCGGAATGGGAGAAAACGTATCAGCATGGGTGTTGTTGCTCAAAGTGTCCGAGACTTTCTTTATGGTCAGTCTCGTGGCGTATGGGAGTGATTGAGGGGTTTGTGATCACCAACTCGACAAAATCTGGAAATTAGTGATAGGTCGGCCACCTGTTTGCGCGTCAAGATAGTTGCAGTACCGCACGCAAAGTTCAACACTACATGTACCATACACAACTGCCAATTCCATACATATCTTATTCTCAGTAGTATTGACCGTGTGAAGTAAACGTGCCTGCCCAAGGCAGCAGTCCCACAAATAACCTCACCTCACCTCACCTTTCACCTCACCTCCCCTTTGTCCGTCCGCCCATCCAGGTGCCACCCCAATCCAACCCTTACGGTCTCACCACACACACCCTCCTTCCCTTATAGCCAAGGTAGCCGTTCGTTTCCCTCGTCCTGGCCGGCCGCATCCGTAACTCCAGAGGCCGTCTTTAGCTCAGCGGCAAGTCAAAGTGAGAGTAGAAACCAACCTTCGGGTGAGTTTCATAGGTTCGAATCTCCCTCGGGACTCTGCACCCCGATCGAGATCGTTCCGAACTTTTGCTTTTTTTGTCAACTTTTGTCTGCTGAATTGACTGGTTAATTCTTTTTGTTTTAAAAAATGAGTCTAAGGGGATTTTATGGTTTTCAGTTGCACCTGCTCGCGATCATTTGCGACGAGTTTGGAACATCTTAATCTTCATCAAATTAAAATTTCTAAGCAAGCGTTTTTGTTGATACATCTATCCATCGTACATGCAAACGTGCGTGAGCCCGAAAAAGAATCGCTGCCCTGCGTCTAGTAATCGTCCTCATCCTGGTCGTCGCCGGATTCGCCCTCCTCCGCCATGTTCATAAACATCCCACTCTCCTCGTCTTCGTCTTCTTCTTCATCCTCCTCGTCATCGGTATCGTCAACTCCGATGGTGCCTTCCGTCTCAGGCTCCGACTCAGTTTCGATGGGGTTCTTGCGACGATGGGCCATCAGCTGCTCGGCAAGCGACATCTTCTTTGGCGGCGCATCCTCCTCCCGAGCTCTCCTCTTCTTCGGACTCGTCGGATATCGGGTTTTGTCGGCGGTTGCGTTGGAGCGTCTCAGCGAGCGAGAGAGGCTTCTTTGTCCTTGACGGTTCGTCCTCCTCGTCCGACTCATCCTTAGCCTTCTCATCCCCAACCTCAGCGCCGCCCTCGTCTTCGTCTTCTTCCTCATCGTCTGATGGCAGTACCCGAGCGCGTCTTCCAGCCGGACGCGCAGGCTTTTCTGACTCGTCCTCCTCATCTTCATCCTCATCGTCGGATACGACCACGTGTCGCCGCCGGGTTGTGCTCTGGGCTGGCTGTTCCTCCTCATCGTCTTCGTCTTCGATCTCGGAATCGATCTTAATGAATTCACGTCTTCGCCTTCTGGCTGGGGGCTGCGAGTCTTGTGCCTCGGTCTCTTCCTCCTCATCATCGTCGTCCAGTACCACCAAAGGCCGACCGCCTCGCCCACGCGGGCGATCTCCTGCAGCTTCTGGCTCGGGACTTGAGAACTGTGCCGCCGAAGCATCGCCGTCGACCAGCATGCTGCCGCCGTCCTCGTCTCTCAGCGGGGAGAATCCTCCAAAGTCAGAAGCGCCGCCATCCTCTTCGTCTTCGCTTTCCTGGCTATTGTCGATCTCAAGGTCATCCACGTCCGGGTCCTCATTCACAGACTCCTCGTCGATGGTGGCGTCGTCGATACCGTCGCTCTCGTACTCATTCTGATCCGAGTCGTCTTCTTCTGAGGATTCCCCGACGTCGTCACCTTCTTCGTCTTCATTAGGGTCGTACTCTCGTGCATCGCCGTGCTTTGCCAAAAATGCGGGAATCTGTCCGCAGCGTCCCATCCGAAACATGTCATTCGCCAGTACTTTATGTCGCGGAGCTGTTCAAACATCACATCCCACTCCCCGACAGTGTCGGCGTCGAGATCAGGGTCTCCTTCCATGATCGTCTCCCGAAGTTCGTCGTGGAGTTCATCCAAACCGTCCGTAGCCACAAACTGCTCAGATGCGTGTTTCGCAGCAAATTCCGGGTGTTTGTCGACATCAGGCCAGCAGTACACAAAGTGCAGGTCTTCGCCGATCCGGCACTCTCTCTGTAGCTGCTGGATCTCGTAGCGGTGAATCTTGTCTGAAGCGCACCATCGCAGCTTCTTCGGGGGACGGCCCTCATTGTGCCACTCGAATTTATAAAAGTTGATAACTTCGGGAAAGGCGGCGAGAGTCTCCATTTCCTTTAGTTGGAAGTAGTCGATATCTGCAGCGAGGTGGAGCACGTTTTCTGAAAATCCTGGGATGACGGCGTTGTGGGCCCAGTCCTTCTTGTGGCCGTTGATATGCACAATGTCGCGCTCCTTGTTGAAGTGCACGATCCGGCGACCTTGACGGATGGCTAGCGTGTCCGGGAACGCCTTCAACGCGATCTCGCGACTTTCCTGGTGAAGACCCAGCATCGCGTCCACCGCTAGGATCTGGTTATCCAGGGTCGTGCTTTCCCAGATAACATCTTGCGTTGGCGAGCAGACCATCTGGAAGGAAAGTACGCGCGGTGAGCGATCAAGGTCCGGACAGAAATACTGCCAGATGCGATGGCGCAGCTCGATGGGTAGCTTCTTGAACTGGGTGAAGACGGCCTTCGGTTGCGCCCGGCGGCTGCTGCCTGCCCCGAGGATGTCATCGTAGTCCGATTCCTCATCGGATGAGTCGTCGCTGGACTCGGAGTCGCTGTCGCCCGATTCGGAAGCCTCGACGTCGAGGAAGCCGTTGCCCTGGTCTTCGACCTGAGAGTCGGCGGAACTTTCCGAGTCGGATGCATCATTCTGCACGAGGCCGACGCCCTCGGTGGCGGATTCGTCTGATGAGTCTGTCATTTTGCGTGGGCTCTGATGAAAAATGAACGTCTTTCGTCGTTTGTTGAAGGGTTCTTGGTTGGGCTGGCTTGTCGTCCGGGTGAGACGCGGTTTGGTCGTTGGCGCCGGGCGCCAGGTGGAAATTTGTCACGCGCTGACAGTGCCAGAACACGTGACCTGGGTGGCTTTTTTACTCCCTTGCTAGCCCCACATCTGGTGCCAGCTGCTGTCTCTGGGGGCAATCATTAGCTCACTCATTCTGCTTCATAGCATTTCATTTCCTTTTACACCTCTTGCTAACATCTCATCAAATTTTCATCTGGAACAAAGACAACTATGTGCTTTCTACTTCTTGTGCATGACTGTTGTTATATCTGTTTCCTGAAGCTTAATGAATACATTAGTCAACCACTCAGGGTGTTTTGTGGCTCAACTTGGATTGTCCCCTCCCAACCTTAATGTACAATATTCAAAGGCTCCAATCATTCTGCTAAATGCCTGGTGAACAAGATGGAATTCTGATATAAAGTTTTACACAACCAGGATTGATGCCCCACTTGTTGGAAGTCACCCACAACCCGGAATAGCCTCAGACAACAGCGACTTCTATCACTTCCAACGTATGTGAAGGTGAGAAATTCTTCTAGGTTAAGATGACTGGCCAAGGTATATTGATATGTCTCATACGTTCTCAACACGTCCGAGGAAAAGAACGCTGGCGATCATCTGGAAATGGGGCTGAAATTGTTCAACTGGGTCGGTCATCCGCAGAGTTTGCATCCACCCAACGCCAACAGGTCCACATCGTGAGCTCCATATTCCCAAAATTCCCGCACTCCACCAAGTCAGATCAGACAAAACATCTCAACATCCCCGATGGCACAATTGGCTAGCGCGTCAGACTGTTAATCTGGAGGTTGGTGGTTCGAGCCCACCTCGGGGAGATTCAGTGGTTAAATCCCGCTCACGGGTTGATGATTTCTTTTGCTTTTTAGGCTTATTGACATCCGATGTAACAATTTTGCCTTCATGGCCTACGTACCAAGTGAGTATGGAATCCTCCGTATCCCAAACCACGTTGCCAGTGCGTGTAGACCATTGGCGGAGGTCTGGACTGTCTCGGAAGTGTGATGGCGCCCGCTAGTACTTCGTGGTAATGATGGCGGGCCCGAATGTGTTTTAGCCCCGCGATTCGACTGAGCTTAATGTTCAGCTCACAGATAAGCATTTGGGTAGTGTCTGGTTGGCTTTTGATTGGACTTGAGGCCGGCGAAATGACCTATGGAAGAGATCTAAACGAGCATTAGGTCGAAACAACGAGACCCCTTAATGTTCCTGTGTCTGCACAGCTACATTTCCTATTACTTATTTTAATTGCTCCTATTGAAGACGATAACAGCAACAGCGACAGTAACAGCGACGACGGCGACGACGATGATAGAAGCCACGACGATGATAGAAGCCACGACGATGATAGAAGCCACGACGACGAAGAGTATAGCCACAGGAAAAGTAGTCGCTCTAGCACAGGAAAAATAATCGGTCTCGAACCAGGCTCTTACTGCCAAGAAAATAGTGCACCTAGCGTATCGATAATCCCGAGGTGAGGTGAAAATAAGCTCATGATGCATTAAATTAGCATCCCATTCGGAATGGTTGCATTCCAAGCTGACGTTAGGTCTTCGCAACCGAGACTGCAACGTGGGGGCTGAGCATTGCAGAAAGCCGAGGACCCTGAAATCCACTTCACAGGAAGCACATGGGGAGCCATCTAGATAACTCGGTGATCAGAAGGCATCCATGTCTGGCGTTCTGTCCCTTCCTTCCATTTCTGATTTTCGATCATCACGAAGCAGCTCGTACTCTGTTTCGGCAGTGCTCAGTCCCTCCTTGCCAGTCCTTCATTTTCTCCTTCCGTCATCATGGTGCGCTTATTCAACACAATCACACTCGTGACGGCACTCGCTCTTTCTCTCGTTTCCGTCACTACGGCCTCGACCACTCGACGACAGACTCTTTCAACCAAACTCGACTGCACCAAGCCCGCGACTCACAAGTCGACCTACACCGGTGAGAAAGGCACCTTCGAAGTCCTCTGCGGATGGGATTACGGCGGCGGTGACTATAAGGGTATCAGCGTGCCGACGTTCGACGCCTGCGTCAAGGCCTGCGATGCCGAAGAAGCCTGTATTGCCGTAGCCTACGTCTACGACCAGCAGAATTGCTACCTGAAAGACGTGCAGACGCCTGCTACAGCTCTTGCATGGGTGAACTCTGCACGCAAGACATCCAAGGCTTCAGGGGTCACTTGCGCCGGTGGTGCCTCCAACGGTGCAACCTACGCTAGTGCTAACGGTAACTTCGAGATTGTTTGTGGCGTGGACTATGCTGGTGCCGACATCGCCGCTCTCCAGGTCGCCAGCTTCGAGGACTGCATCAAGGCTTGCGATAATGATGCACGATGTGTGGATGTCTCGTACAGCCACATGGGGAAAACGTGCTGGACCAAAGACCGACTCACCACACCCAACCCCGTGGAAGCCATCTGTACTGCGAAGAAGGTAGTCAAGGAGAAGCCGACGTCACAAGTCACCTGTGTAGGCAATGCCGCCGACGGCACTACGTACAAAGCAACCAAGAGCTCATTCCAGATTCTCTGCGGTGTGGATTACGGTGGCGGGGACATCACAGCTGCTCAGTACGATACCTTCGAAGAGTGCATGAAGGCATGCGACGTTGACGACCGCTGCGTCGACGTTTCTTACGACCCCTAGGGCAGAAATTGCTGGATGAAGGATACCCTCAACACTTTGAACCCTGTTGGCTGGGTCTGGACCGGCAAGAAGATCCAAGACCCGACCACCAAATCAACTGTTGCCAATGCCGTTTCCTGCTCAACAGCCGGGACCAACGGCAAGACCTTCAAGACAACAACCGGAAACGAGTACCAGATCATCTGCGGCCAGGACTACGCTGGGGGAGACCTCAAAGCGGTCGATGCGCCCACCTTCCAGGCCTGCATCGAGACCTGCGACAGTACGCCCGGCTGCATCGATGTCGCCTACGCGGGGCCAGCGTGCTACATGAAGGACAAGCTCAACACTCTCGTGCAGTCTGCCTGGGTCTCAACCGCCCTCCTCGTCAAGCGACCAAAGGCTCTCACTTGCCAAGCTGAAGAATCTCACGACACCGTTTTTACGACCAAGGATGGCCGACAGTATGACATTCAGTGCGGTTACGACTACCCGGGCGGCGACATGAAGATGGTTTACGCAGATACCTTCCAACTCTGCTTGGAGGCTTGCGATGCCAACGTTGGCTGTCTTGATGTCGCATACAGCGGTGTCGCATGCTACATGAAGGACGCCCTCAATCCAAAACAAGTCGCTGGATGGGTGTCTAATGCTTGATACATTGGAATGGCCCCCATCTCCTCAACCTCATCGATTGCTTCCAGTACAGCGGCCACTTCTGCAACCACCTCAGGTTCCGGCACTGCAACAGTCACTCCTTTATCACAGACCGCGTGTGCTTCTGGGTCATCGGGCTCATTCATACCCTCCAGAGACCCTGATATCGACCGTTCCGCTACCGAAAGACTCACGCCAGTCACTTCAGTATCTCTCAACTATGCCGAAAGCCCTGGCAATCGGGTGATGCAGGTCGAGCTGTTGATGAATTCTGCAACTCTCGTTCTCGAAAACTCAGCACGAATCGCCAGCGTCACGTGCAAAAACAGCACAACCGCACAGCCTTCAGAGATGACATTGTTCTTCAGCAACGAGAACGATGCTTCAAATGTTTACATCATGTTGACACAGTCATCTGGCCTGGTTCTCATCACAAACACTGTAGGCTGCAATCTCAACACAGCTCGTGGGTTCTGGCAGCTTGATTCAGCAGGCAACACGCCACCAACATCGTCTTCGTTCACGATCTTTGTCAAAGAGCGAAAGATGATTGACGTGGCCAGCCAAATTACTCTGGTGTACGGCAAGGTTGATGACTCTGGGAAGCAAAGCTTTACTTCAACTTCAAGCAATGCTGCTTCGGTGCCTTCTGCGCCCATCGGACCCGGATCAGTGTGCAGTGCATCCGCGACCTTGTCTTCAACTGCATCATCTTCAGTCTCGTCCACCTCATCCAAGCCCAGCGCGACCGGCTACAGACCTCCGCCAGAGACTCTGGATGACTTGACTCCCGCAGCTCGAGAGCTGTATGACTTCTTTCTTGCCAACATTCAAGTTGAAAACGGGAACATCAAGTACAACGTCCCTGCTCAAAAGGGCCAGGAAATTCCAGCAGCAACGTACAACCCCGATGACCTTGCTAGCCAGCAAGCGGTAGAAGATGCCTTTAAGGAAGCTGGACTTGACAAACCTTCCGACCTCCTCTCCAAAGCGACTGATGGCCTGAAGAAGGTCGCTGCCAACGTCTGTCCGTCCGATTCGGCAACTGTCAAAAGAATGCTTCTCGAGCCATCAATCCAGGCGCGTCGTGAGCGCATAGCCAAAGCTCGAGCCCTTCGGTTGGGAAACTTCATCAGCAAGCGCCTCGAAGCTCGGGAGACAGACGGCTGGGACATCGCCTGTGATGACACCGTCACCGAGCTCGTTGGCCATCTCCCTGGAGGTGGAGCGCTTGAGCTCGTGTGTGCTGGCAAGTCCCTCTACGACAATCGGGACGCCATCAAGTGCCTCTTTGGGGGTTGTAAGACAACAACGTACATCACCACCAAGACTACCACGTATGATTTCAACTACTCTTGGACCATGAACTTTCCGACCATCTCACAGGTTCTGAAATATGGCCCCGGGAGCAAGGCTCTGTCCTGCGTCAACTGCGGGTTCTCCGTCACGAGCATATCGTTCACCGGGAAGATCATCGTGGTGGTGACCAACGGAAACCTCGAGATCAAGCAAGCAGACGTGACCCCAGGCATTGCAGGGACTGCGTACATGATTGCGAGGCTTCAGTCAGACGGCCCATGGGAGGGCACTTGGAATCACAACTACAACTCGCTGGACCTCGGTCCCATTCAGATGGACGGTGCTTTCAGGATCAATCCCACGGTGCTGTACGGTGTTGGAATTGACTTCTCCACGGACTCAAAAGTCGATGTCACTGGCGGAGCTCGCTTCTCCTGGAGTAATGCCGACGCTTCCATCAACATACTTCAGAGCAGGTTGACGAATCAGAGAAACTGGCAACCGTCCGTCGAGTTCACCTTTCCCTCCTTCAAGCAGGGTTCGGCAGTTAGTCTCAAACCGTACATGAGATGGATCGTCAAAATCAAAGTCGACATCTACGGCATGGTCCACATCAACCCCTTCATCACCTCGCAGACCGTCGCCGGGATCGACTCTTCATACTCCTTCACTGCAACAGCCAGTTGTCCAGCTAACAACCTCCTGGTCAACAATTTCGTCTACAGCGCCAACACTATTGGCTTTGGCGACGGTAACTCTGCCGTGCTTTACAGCGGTCAAGCAGGTAGCGCTAAGCGATGCCTACCTGTTCCAGGCATCACCCCGTCGGCGGACGAGATAGCGTCGCTGAGGAATGTTGGCCAGAATTCTGCACCAAGTACATCAACTACAGACCTCCTTCGACTTGGACATATGTCACCGAGACTTCAACCGTGCCGAGCACCACCACGACATTCGTGACCACAACTGTCACCACCACGTCGACAGTTTACTCAGCCGTAACGACAAGCTTCGACAGCTATTTGACGAGAACGTTCTCCGCCCGAACAGTGACTGTCACGGCGAGCGATAAGACCGCCAAGTTCGCGTACCTGAACTTCAGGCGCGGACTGGATGAGAACACTCCAACGCCGACCGCGGGTCCGGACAGGCGCGCTGTGGGTGGTGGTGTTGTTGCTCAAGCCACCCCGACAATGGTCAAAGACTGGGACGCTACCAAAATATCATTCGCCTGCAAGCAGATTGCCACAGGTACGGAAACCAACACCTACACAACAACCACAACTACGACGTCGGGGGTGGTCACTGCCACCGGGACCATCACAAAGAATGCACAGGGTCCTCTCCAGACATACACCTACACCATCTCATCCACACGTTACATGGGCATCGCGACGGCTACAGTGGCAGGCACCGTCGCCACAGAAACCGTCTGCCCTCCCTCGCCTGTGAACACGTGCTTCAAGATCAAGGTCCACGGCTGCCCCTGGGTAGAAGACAAATACATCCGCTACCACCAATGGGGCTCTTTCCAGCCCGAGAGCTGGTACGGCACCGACTACGTCTTCTACCTCACCACCCAGGGGCATCTCATCGGATACATCCCCGGAGGACCTTCTCTGGTACTGGGTACTGAATACCCGTATGTCAGCAACGACTACTGGGGCGAAGTGTACATGAAGAATATGGACCAGGCTTGGAACGGATTCACTTACGCCAAATGTGCCAAGGACTCTGACCCGTGTTCCAAGGGACTCACATGTTCCATTATCGACGCCGGCGGTGTGGAAAGATTTGGGATGTCGCTACAGGTCCCCGACTTCCAGTCTAGCTCATACTTTGAGGACGATATGGATGGAATAAGCAGCAACTCCTTCCGTCCCGCGTGGTATAAGCTGCCTGACACGAGTTGGTACAAGTGGCTCCCATTCACGATGACCTATGAGGACGTGCCATGTCCTTGCTGAGTCCTGATCCGATGGACTGTAAGAAAATTTTGGATCTCGGCCTCTAATTTCTCTTCTGTGCGACGGCAGTAAACTATAGTACATACTCTTACTAAACCAACGTCTTTAATAAGTGTTTATTAATTTGATCTTTCTCACAACAAGATGTTCTATTTCTGAGTTCCATCATGAAGCTGAAGTGAGTGTGCGCTCAAACGTCTCTTGTAGCCTTGAGCGCTGGGTTATAAAATTTCCTACATCTCATTCAGTCACTACAGTGAGACCTCAACGCAGTAGACTTTTGCTATCCGGGCGGGTAACAACTTATATTAGGCCTGATAGCTTATCTCATTAGATAATTTTACTGCTACTATTATTCCTGTTGTCCCCATCGTCCCTAGTGTCTCTATCCTGATCTCTCTCCCTGTCCCTATCGTCGTCGTCTTCGTCGTCCTCTTCGTCATCGTCGTGATTCATCTCGTCGTTCATGCCCACTACCCGCCCGGATAGTAAAACCCACGCCATAAGGAGGTGACTAGGTCACTCATTACTGAAATCTACAGGCCGTTGTGTGAAGACCATCTGTCAGATTCTGGATTTTCAACTCAAGCGACAGGCAGGCTCAGATGATAATCCGTTTCGACGGCTTGAAATACTCTTACTCTCTCATTACGAGGTAGCATTCTCCCTGGAAATATTACACCTATCGTATGTTGCATCGAACGTATAAGCAAGTATCATCGGATGAAGCTTTCCCAAAACCATGGTATCTATTGCCAATACCTTCAATCAAGACCCGGTCGTCTCCATCTACAGGCACTCTTGTTCACTAGCGCAAAGTATAATTTTCATGGTGAAGTTTTCATTTGATCATTCAATGCCAATAGCAGGTGACCCTTGATTCGGGCTTGGCCCCAAGACACCCCATTTCCACAATCCTTCTAGTATGAGTAACTTTCCGGTTCCCTTGTCGTTTCTCGGCTATCCACGGAGCCAGGCCAGGAGGTTTTAGTAGCGAGTCCCATCGTATCTGCGAACGCGTGGAGCCTGCAGAAGCGATACTTGTCCTTGGATGAGAATCTCTACAAGCGCGTGATGAACGTGTCAGTTGTTCAGAATACTGCAGCTCTTAGTGGTTTGATATAGTTTATGAGTGAGGCGATCTTTGAACAGACTGCCCACGAAGGATGAGACATAGGCTGAAATTGTTGTTAGCGGCCGTTCTTCGCCAGGCAGCCACATTAGTCACGGAACGCCACGCATACTGATGGGTAAGTAGTCCCTGTACTCGCGGATGCGCAGGCTTGAGAGACCGTCTCAAACAGCCCCAAGAGTCAGGGTGTGTTATATAACCAGAGAGCGTAAGAGAAGCCTGCCAGTGACGGGTCAACAAAGTCTAGACCATTGAAAGTCGGTTGACGTTGAGTGAGTGTTGAGAGCGGTTCAGGGGCGAAGGCATCAAGACGTCGTCCTCGTGACAGCAAAGTGAGATGAGCTCTCATCGACCCCTTCGAAGCTTCATGGGCGAGAGTCATGATGTAACATTCGGAAACATACATGTCTCCCGAGCCTGTCGCTAGCTTAGGCAAGCTCTTCATGGTCGGACCCGAAGTTCTTCCTTGAGACATCATCCACGGGCCCATGGAAAAACAGCTCGTTTAGGCAAGGCATACGCGACGGCTCTTGACTACTCGATTGGGAACCGAAAAAGCTTCACGGGGACGGAGCTACTCTCCGATGAGACTCAAAGCGCCATGTCTCCGTGTTCGCTGGAACGAGTAGCCTGCTCCTGCATGCAAGCCAACCCAGGAAATTGGGAACGAACCCATTTCTGCAGCAAGGACCCTGGGCTGGACGGTCTGGACAACTTCATGGGACGACACACGACGGGCAGCGAGATGCTTCCATGCCGTCGGCGGACACCCGACTCCTCACCTGCAAGCTGCGGCACCACTCTGTCGGGGGCTCGCCACTATTTCTCCGCCGGACATGGTGATGTTATTCGACGCCGCTCGATCGCCCCCTCTGGCGCCAACAACCTCATCCAGACCTCCGGACCAATATCCCAGGTCTCTGAAGAGCAAGCACATCGGTACCATGGACGAGCGAAACTCTATGACGAGCCCATGGCTTGCGTAGTATCGACAGGGCTAACAGAATCTGGCCCCCATGCTATCACTTCTCACTCGTCGACGCAGCCCTGATGGGTCCTCCGCGCCCATCCCCCCCTGCGCGCAGCTTGGGGACCCTGGGAGGGCGTGGTGGTCATCAAAAATCTTCAACACCACCCCCCCGCTCGCTCGCCTACGACTCCACCGGAGGAAAGATTCCCAGAGATTTCCAAGGCTCGAGGGTAGGAATCTGGCCCCCTTCGCTTCGCGTCGCTTGCGTCGCTTGCCTCAGGGGCCATCAGGCAGTCGAGGCGCGCGAGATGATGGTTTCCTGCTTGGCGATAGGGTAGATAGGCGGGCGGAGGGACTCCGACGGAGTGGGAAATGTGAGTGAGCGTGCTGCGTGTTTGACACTTTGTCATTTTCGTATCTGGACCCGATCTGAAGACGGGAAACACGTTGAATCAACGGTGTGAACAGCAGTGCACTGCGTCCGTAACGAACTTGCATTACGGCATCTTGGCTGGGCCCCTCGTGTCGGCAGATGCGAGGTTTCGGTGCGGCGTGATCTATGCATTGCATCTGCAACCCAGAACACATGGGAAATGGCGAGGCACGCAAGAGTATGCGCGCATCGCTCGCATCCGCCGCACCATTCGCTGGAAGATCCAGACGATCGGTGTCGTTGATGGGGGGGAGATCCAGGGGCGGGCAGCAACCAGTTTCGTAACCAGAACGTTAGTGATCGGGGCATTTCCCATAGACGGGTTCGATCTGATGGTTTGCTTGTCAAATGAAAACAGCCAGAACCTTGAACCAACGATGGGCGTGTGAAGTTCTACCGTAGCTCTGATGGAACGATCAATCGAGCCCAAAGCAAAAAAGGACCGACAAGTGCCGCCGCCGCCAACGTTACGTTCCATCCCGAGGCCTCGACCGGAAAATTAGGTAGGAAAAAAGTTCTGACGACGACCGTTTTGCTGCTGCGCCGTACGCTATTACAACCCAGCAACGGTTTCGGGCGGCATTTCCCTCGTTTACATGACACGGAAACCGGACGCCTTACCAGATTCATGGCGGCGATGCGAGAGGGAAATCACCGAAAGCAACCGGCGTGGGATGCAGCTAACGTAGGCTGGAAGGTGTGCTTCGCTGCGCCGTTGCGCTGCATCGGCCCATCGACAGGGGGTGTTTTCTCGGTATGGAAAACCGGTAGGGACTGCGGGAGTGAGAAAAAAATCTGATCTGCAGCCGATGGGACTCTCTTCGGCGCATCTTTTCTCGCGCGATCGAATCGAGAGGGAGTTCTGGCGTGCTCACAGTGAGATTCATGTTTGAGGGGCCGCGGATCAATCTCGGGTCCAAGAAACGAACAAGAGAGGAAGCTTCAATGTCATCCAATATCTCGGGTTTAAGAGGCTGGAATATGCTCAGGCCCCCGGAACCCAGGTCTGGCGTGGCGTGAACTGGGCCAATGGGTTGGCCTCAGAGGGCAGAGCGGCCTATGTGCCGGCAAGGCATCCCTTGTGAAATTCAGGGACAGGAAAGGGTTCGTGGTCTGGTAACGAGTGCGAACATCCTTGGGAAATGTCGTTGACTGGCTGCGCGGTTGGTGCGCTACAGCAAGAGTCGGTTGTGGAGTTTTCTGGTCCTTTTTTTTTTTTTTTTTGCTTGGGTCACGGCATAGCGTTCCCGGAGAAGCATCCACTCGCGAAAATGCTTAGCCATGAATGGACTGGAGGGCAAGGCCGGCGAGCTTGTGTGGCTCTGGGGGAGGAGAAATGGCAACTTGCAAAGAGGAGAAACCACCACGCCAACACGAAATCCGACCACTTTTTTCGCTCTTCTTCGCCCTGTGGGCTCCTCTCGGTGGAATTACGTACGGGCCCAGTTGCGAACTTTTGGTTTGGCTGTGCCTGCTACCTCCACCCCCTTTAGCCACTCCGAGATTAGCGGTCCTGGCTGGGCCAGCATCCCCTGGCTCGCTGAGCCAGACCGAAGGAGCGTGTGGTTTCGCAACCGTCTTTTCTGTCTGGACAACTTGACAGTTCTTCAGGAGAGGTCTCTGTGGATGGGCAATCGATGCCCAAAGTCAATTGGTTGTCATCGACAGACGTCAAAGACGGGTTGACAGATATCAATGCTGTCTGCCAGATCGTAGTGTGGCTGCGGCATCCCACCGCCGCGCTCTGTCGGTTGCACAGACCTCGAAATACGACAGAGATCACTAGCCGACGAGGACGCCCTCCGCTTCCCTTCCCTCCCGCTCCCGCTCTGCCTTACCGGCGAAGTTACCACCTGGGGAGGTCGCTGAAGGAAATGGCGCCGGGAGGCTGCCGTAAGGGTCTCTAGGCCGCCAGCACCCGTCGACGGCGTCTCTTGGGTGGTGTGGACAGTGGCGCCGGGGAGGTGCTCCGCGATCCTCCCGTGCCAAGGGTCTCTCTCGCTAGGAGATCCTGGCCGTCGACCACCCCTGACATCAGGCGACTCTGCGTCCCTCGTCCACTTGGGGTCCAGGGCATGGGAAGTGGGATTAGAGTTTTCGGTTCAACATTAGCAGCGGGGTGGTTCGATAAGTTGAGAAACGGGGCCCTCTGGGCAGAGTGAAATTGGACGTCCACAAGCACCGGAAGTGCCTCCTCAAGCATCGGAAGTGCCTTCTGAGTGACTGAGTCCAACATAGTACAGCCAAGCCAAGCAGCTGAGCGCCAGTTAACATCCGTACATTACAACAGTTCCAGTTCAGCATTAACTTGTCATTGGTGCCGGTGCGTTTCATTTGGCTGCTCACCCTGTTGCTTACGCTTGCTACCGCTGCATCTGCACCGCACATCAAAAAGCAAAACGCCTTGGTCTGCCAGTCGAGCAACACACACCCACCCCCTACCTTTAATCCATAATTCGTCAAACACCAGCACAGGGCCGTGTTACCGAAGCGTCAACAGCCATGGCGGACCAAGCCTCCTCAGCGCAGCAGCAGCAGCAACAAGGGCCCCTCCCCGTGATCATCATCGGCGCCGGCGTCAGCGGCCTGCTGCTCGCCCAGCACCTGCGCAAGAACGCCGTGCCCTTCCGCATCTTCGAGCGCGACACGGACCTCACCACCCGCGGCGTCGGCTGGGCCTGACGCTGCACTGGTCACTGCCGGCCCTGCGGTCCCTGCTGCCCGACGACCTGGTCGCCCGCCTGCCCGAGGCCTACGTCGACCGCGCCGCCGTCGCGAGGGGCGAGGCCTCCGCGTTCCCCTTCTTCGACCTCAGCACCGGCGAGCTGAAGGGCGCGAGCCCCCGCGCGCCGGAGAGCCTGCGGATCAGGGTTACGAGGGAGCGGTTGCGTCGGCTTGTTGCGACCGGCATCGATATCCAGGTATGTGTGTGATTTCGCGATTTTTACCTTTTTAGATTATGGGGCTCTCTCTTTTCTTCGCCCCGGCAAACACGCAACATCGATGCCGGCGATCCTGATGCTGAAGTTGCAATGTAGTGGGGGAAGGGCTTCGCTGGCTACGAGGAAACGGAGGACTCCGTCGTCGTGTCGTTCGAGGACGGCTCGACGTGCGCCGGTCGCGTGCTCGTCGCATGCGACGGAGGCGCGTCCCGAGTGCGGACGCAGCTTTTCCCGGATCATCACGAGAGGCACCGGATCCCGGTCCGGGTTCTTGGCCTCAAAGTGTTTCTGTCCCCCGAAGAGATGGAGCCGATCCGGAAGCTTGATCCCTTCTTCCTGCAAGGGACGTCGTCTCAGAACGACACTTTTCTGTATCTTAGCAGTGAGTACCTTTTTTTTTTTTGTCATTCTTTTCTCATCCAACGTTGCATCCGATTTCGTTCTCCCCTCTTCTTGGCTTCTGGTTTCCCGACGATGGTGAGGGACGATGATCCGAGATCAACCGTATCGCCGAGGCAGGGCTGTCCCTGACCGTGGCCGCAAATCCCCAGCGCGCTATCGAAGGGCGGAGAAAACCTTGATCTCGAGCTATGCCCAATCTCTCATACCACCCCCCCTAGCATGTTCTTTCTGGATGCGTGCGGCATGGAAAAAAGACTAACACGAACTTGCGTGTGCGTTCTTCCGCAGTGCTCGACGCCCCCGGCAACAACGGTGACAGCTCGGGCAAGTACAGCTGCCAGATGTGCATCTCGTCCGGATCGTCCGGGCTTCTTGGGCAAGCCGGAGCCGACGGGATTCCCGGAGACCAACGCCGGCAGACTCGATCTCATCAGATCCTTCGCCGGCGGCTGGTCGGAGCCGTTTCGCTCCCTTGCACTCGGCATTCCTGCTGACACCGACGTGAAACAACTTGACCTCTTCGACTATCCCCCGCCAAAGGGTCTTCGTTCATCAGGAAGAGCGGTGTTGATGGGGGACGCCTTCCACGCCATGGCAATGTGTAAGTCGCCGAACCCCCCTATAGCATTGAAACTTTCATGTTTTTTTGGCTTCCATCCATCCTTCCCCTTAAACTACCGATGGGTTTCTCCCGTGGGATCCTTCGGGAGAAAGGGTTCGTTTCAAATTAACGAGGATGATGGCTGACGGCACGCACAGACAGAGGCGAGGGTGCAAACCACGCCATCCTCGACGTCCTGGATTTCGCAGAGGCCGTGGCGCCGAGATTGGGCTTGGGCAGCGGCGCCGGCTTCCCGGAGCTCAGGGCGGCCATGGACGCCTACGAAGATGCCGTCGTCGCCAGAGCGCGACCCGGCGTGCTGGCGTCGCGGCGGGCCTGTCTCGACGCGCACGACTGGCCCAAGATTAGCCCTACGAGCCCGCTCCTCAGCAAGCGGGAGATGAAGCTTCACTTTGATGAAGAGTGAGATGGATTTCAGGAAGGATAGATTTCAGGATACCACTTTAGATTAATAGACGTGCGTGCATCGCCGTGGCCCCATCGCGTACACCGCATTCTTGGGAATTTGAAAGAGAGAGAGAGAGAGAGAGTGGGAAAAGATTTGCATTGGCCCATCGTTCGACTCCCCATCCTGTTCGCTCGTGAAGTGGGATCTGGAGGGGGGATTGAATCATGAGCATGAGCCACGTAATTGTGCCCCAGTCTGCTGGTGGAGAGCGATCAGCAGCCCGTGCAGTCCATGTCCCCTATTTTTACTGCTCATGATTTCCGATCGAGAGTCGCATTCGCTGACGGGAAGATGGATGGTGATGCTGAGGATTCCCCTCGTCCAGATCCAACTCTGGGGTCGGACTTTGGAGTCCCCCTGGTGGGAAGTGATCGCTCACATAAAATGAAACTCGTGATGGTAGTGATGACAAAAAGGCCCCCCGAGACGCCTGTTTGCAGATAGATCTATCGATTCTTGTTCTAATACCCTTACACATTATCATGTACATCTTTCATGTTTTGTGTGCCGTAGCCGCTGTGTTGAACCGTAAAAAAAAACAAATCATTGCCGTGCCAAAGACTCTCAAACCGCATCTTTCGAATCCCGCCTTCTCGTGGACGCTTTGCCTTGTACCCTGTCGTCGACCTGGACGCTGTACGTGACGGACTTCATGATGTTGCCGGGGAGGATGTTCTCCTCGCTGCCGTTGTCGCCCTTGCTGTGGTTCGCCGAGGCGAAGACGCTCTTGTCGTGGTTCATGTCGCTGAGCTTGTACCGCTCGGCGTGCTTCATCCCGCTGCGGCCGTGGGAGGAGCCGCCGGAGTACTTTGAGCGGTAGTCCTTCGCCTTCTTCATGCACACGGGTGCGAGGAAGGGGAGCGAGGAAACAATGTTCTGTGCCGCTCGTTAGCATCATGATTTGTGAGAAAAAGAGGGGGGCTTGGCAGTTTTTGCTTACACCAACGTTGAACTCGATGGTTCCCCACAATACCAGCATTGTCGAGTTTCCATCGCCAAACTGGATGCGGTTGATTTCGAGGTACCGAAGGATGGAGCAGAGCGTCGTGAAGAGGCCCAGCAGGAAAATGGCGATGAGGCCGACCTTCTTCTCCAAGCGGATGTTGAGCTTGAGAAGAACCGGGATGGGGAGGAGGGCCACGACGACGTCAGAGACGATGGTGACCACGGCATAAGCAGTGAAGACGGGCCTGGGGCCAGACATGTGCCTGCGAGTGTCGGGTTCCATGACTTGGCAACCTGTCGCGGAAAATGTCAGTAATGTGTTGTTCGAGTGGTATGGAGCCTTCTTACGGGGGTGCATGCGAAAACGAGGGAAAACGCGCATCCCAGGTGGGCAAGAAAGACGATGATGATGGTCATCCAGACTACTCGGCGGTAGCTCTTCTGATCGGTGCCTTTGAGCAGGCGGAGGTAACTGATCAAGAGTGCAATCTTGAAGAAGCTGATCCCAATCTGGTAGATGGGGCGGCCGGCAAAGTTGATTCGTGTGTACTGCACCAAGTTCGCTTTGGGGCGGAGTTTGATGGGCAAACCGAGACCATATCTCGTTTCTGTGATCGTTAGAAGATATGTCCGTGACGCTGACGGCTGTGTGTACTTACGACCGATGGTCAGACCAGAGTACGCAAGCGCAAAAACCACTGATAGTAACGACATCCAGTCATCGGAAGCCAGGCCTCTGGCAGTGTGTCGGATGTACAGTCGAGACCCTACGATGAGGACGGACAGCACCGACAAGACCGTGCAGATGGCGATGATGGTCGGCCATTGCGAGATGGTCTCGACCTCGGGAGTGGCGTTCAATACCCAGCCCATGGCGTAATATGCTGCGGGTAAGCTGCTGTGCCGTGTTGTGACCCAGTAGACTAAACCGACGGGAAAGAAGAGCCGCACAGTTTGTGTGGCTTCAAGACATGTAACAAACTTTACAAGACAGCAACACGCGGCGAAGAAATCAGCGAAGGGGCCAGAGGAGAATAAATCAAGCCAACAAGTAAGGGGACCTTTGAAGGAGGCGCCGGCCGGCTGGTAAAGAAGAAGCCTAGCCTGCAGATTTTGGGAAGCAAGGGAACAGACGACGGTGGATAGGCCGAACGGTTCAGCTCCACGAAGGGCGTTTGAATTCGAACGGGGGGACTTGGGGGGAGCCGCTTTAATCTTTATTACCCTCTGGCCCTGCTCCTTTCTGCGTGCTGCTGGCTGGGAGATCACCTTATCCACCGCGAATAAGGCAGCTGGGCCAGTGACAAGTGTTGCTTTTGGTGTCTTCCCGCTCGACCTTTCCGCAGTTTCGGTAAGCCCCTTTGCAGGTCTGCTACGGACTGGGTCACGACATTTTAGATGGAGGAGGGGGGTGGTGGTCGATGACGGGGTAAGGTAGGGTAAGGTAGGGGAGATGGATGGAGGGATCTTTTGGGTCGTGGGAGGTGATTTGATCTGACCGGCGTGGCCTTGCCAAAGCACGAAAAAAGTCGATCCTCAAATGTCTCAACTATCGCAAGGATGCATCTTTCACGCCAATTCCGAACAATTTGACAGGGTTTTGCCAGGCCGCGGGAGTCGTGCGCGGCCAAGACTGGCATGGCCTTGCATGGCCAATGAACGGGCCCACACCGCATATTCACGGCGTCGCGGAGGAAATCAGCGATGCCACTCCGGGTGGATTCCCTCTTCTCTAACCTCTGCAAGGTGGCATTGGAAAAGCCGAGAAGCCTGGGTGCTTATTTGGGGGATCAACGAGGTCCCCGCCGCGGATGCACAGGTGCATCGCTTCTCTTTTGCGCGCCGGTGAGGGCGAATCGGGGCAAGGGTACGTAGGGTGCGTGGTGTAGACTTCTCCGCCAAGAAAACACACGCATGTCTCGTTTCCGAACCTTTGCTTCTTGCTTCCCCTTCTCGAGCTTCCACGGTTTCCATTATGCCGTCCGGAGTGCCATCCGAAGGGGCAGGAGACCGGGATGACAAAAGAACATTAAGCTACGAAAGTATCGCTTTCGGTCCCTGTAGAGAGGGGGATGGATGGTGCAACGAGCTACGGCGGCGTATGAACATGGGTCGTCGCTGTTTACTAGCTGCATCTGAGAATGGGAAACGTTGGAAAGCTAAATAAGATGGCGGCCGATTAAGAAAGAAAGTGACTGCACACCACCTCCAAGCTCCCAAAAGAAGGACTTGACTGGTCAATTGCGACGAGAGAAGGGAAAGGGAGGGGAGTAGGTAGGGGAGGGACGGGAACAGACGAGCGGACGGTATCTGTCAAACCCGTCAAAACGGTGCGTCTATTTGCTGTGCCGCCGCCGCCCTCTTTGCTGCTGCTGCAAGGCAAGGCAAGGCAAGGCGAGGCGAAGGTTTCTGCTCGACACAATGTCGTCGAAGCTCTTGCCCGGGCAGAAGATTAATATCGTTCGACGGCGGAAGCGTAAATTGACACTTTGGCATGTCCAGCAAATACCGCGCTGCCCGTCCGCGGTCCTTGGGAGCCCGCCTTGCTGTTATTAAAAAAGGCGCCCCCAACAAGAACGTCGTCTGTCGCTGTCGCATTGCCCCCGCCCAGAGAAGACGGCTTCGAAGCACTTTATCTCTCATTTTTTTACTGTCTCTCTGTGAAGAGGTGCTGAAATTCTGCGTCATGACTCTTGTTCAGGACCAGCAGGTGGGCTCAGTACCCGTTACTGTTTCTCAGGTGGACGTTCTTGACAACGCCGCCGCCACATTACGGACCTCGTTCCGGTGGATGGGGAGATAAGAATCAGCAGAGAGCGCCGCCTTGCGGATGGGGAACGTGATGGGGACAGGACCGCTTCACCATCGTTCCTCGTCGTCGTCGCCACCATCAGCCTGGATCCCCGCGCGCGCACGCTGGAGAGCGGGCCGGTCTGGCGAGATGGGAGCAGATGGCTTTGGCTTTGGCTCTGGCACTCGATCATAGGCTCACCTGCGATGCGGCCGGATATGAATGGGACTGCGTTCAATGGGGCCCTCGACGGGGATGCTGGCCACTGTTCTTCTTGTTCCCACCGTTTCGTATTCTGCGCCGTCACGCCTGGATCCAGTCCTCAGCTGAGGATGCATCATTCACCTTGTCACTGGTCTCATCCTATGCGTCCGTCCATCCGTAGACGGCGATGCTCGGCTCTCGAACTGGAGGTCCAGGTTGCGTGCATCGGTGGCCGGGGGGTGTGAGGTGAGGGTGAGGGTGAGCTCGTTGGCGAGAGTGACGAGGCAAGGGTCGGCCCTGGTCGAGGAAAAGGCTATCAAGGGTCCCCCCCTCGTAACCCTGCAATCCCATCCCCTCCCCTCCCCCCGACCGCGCAAACCTTGCAAACTGCAGGCGGGGATCGGGGAGCTTAGAGGCTTGGCTTGAGAGGCACAGGATGGGTTACATTAAAAGGAAATGTTGAAAAAACGCTGCACCACGAGGGGGCGGATGTAGTAATAGTAGAAAGCAATTGCTTGCAGTTGCAGCTTGGTGTGAGGTGCATCCATCTTCCAAGCTCCATGTCCAACAAGAACCACAACGCCGTGCTTCTGGGCCCTCCTCGAACCAGAATTGGAACCAGACTCATAATCGAATGGGAACATCACCTTGCCCGACGTGAAATAAGCAGGGGGTAGCAGTTACACTTGCAGGATTAATCAGAGCGGTCGAATCAGCTCTTGGCCTCCCTCGTTGCTTCTTCCTCCCTCTCTTCATTACCACCATCCCATCCCTTCTCGGCCGACAGCGTTCCTCCTCCGTCGTCGCTTTTCTTTCTTTTCCATCTGACACCTCTTTTTATTTTCGCTGATCAGCAAAACTCTAAGTGTGTTCAGCAGCTCCGCAGCGGAAGCCTGTGCGCCATCCTCGTCGATCACCAGACAAATCGTGCCTTTTGGGTCGTACCAGGCTTGTAATTCCAGGGCGTCACGTCACACTACTCGTCCACTTTGCGCTTGCATATTGCTTTCTTCTTTAATTCACTTTATTTTCTCGTTTAAACCCTCTTTCTCGAAAACACCCTAGTTCCAGATCCCCCCCAAAAAGAGGCCAATGTCCATGGACGAGAAGAACCCGAAGGACCTCGTGAGCTCGGCTGCGTCCGACCACGATGCCTCCTCCTCCGGCTCCGTCGACGCGGCCTGGAAGTTCCTCAACGACCACCGCGAGGCCGGCGGCGACACCAGCTCGGTCGACATCAATGCGCTCCGCCGCAAGATCGACTGGCACATCGTGCCCCTCATGTTCGGATGCTACACGATGCAGTTCCTGGACAAGGTCATCCTCAACGTGCGTCTGACACCCCCCTTCTTCTTCTTCTTCTTCTTCTTCTTCAACTTGGACCGCCCGGGCGCTTGCTTCTGCGATCCAGGCGTATATCTCCTGAGAGTAAAACAGTAATCTGACGAGTGACCACAGTACGCGGCCGTGATGGGCCTCAGCAAGGACCTCAAGCTGGTCGGAAACGACTTCTCCAACATTGCCACGTTCCTCTTCGTGGGTTTGTTGTGCTTCGAGATCCCAAACAGTATGTTTCCCACTGGGCCCTTCCCCCGCCTCGCTTGAGGAACAAGAAAAAGCGAAAGTGGGGGTCTCGTGGCTGGCGAGGCTTCAGAAAAGCAAAGAGGGATTGATCATGGATGCACTGACACCCACACCCCGCAGTCTACTTCCTCCAGATGGTTCCCGCCGCGAAATGGCTCGGCATCAACGTGATCCTCTGGGGCACCGCGACCGCCTGCGGTGCCGCCGCGCACAACTACACCTCCCTGCTCGTCTCGCGCGTCTTCCTGGGCATCTTCGAGGCGACCATCGGCCCGTCCCTGATGCTCATCAGCTCCCAGTGGTACACCAAGTCCGAGCAGGCCCCGCGCTTCTCCTTCTGGTACCTGGGCCTCGGCCTCGGCCAGATCCTGGGCGGCGCCATCTCGTACGGCTTCCAGCACGTCGCCCCCGGCGCCGGCCTCGCGGGCTGGCGCATCATGTTCGTCGTCCTCGGCTGCGTCACCGTGACCATCGGCCTGACCACCCTCTTCTTCGTCCCGGACACCCCGATGAAGGCCCGCTGGCTGAGCGACACCGAGAAGGTCGCCCTGCTGAAGCACGTCAGCGTCAACCAGACCGGCATCGAGAGCCGCAAGTTCCGTCCCAAGCAGATCCTCGAGGCGCTCATGGACCCTCAGATGTACCTGATGGTCATTGCCGTTATCCTCGTGCGTTACCGCGAAAACAGACCCCTGACAGATTCCTCGTCTCGCTAACACACCCCGCCAGCTTTCCGTCTCCAGCGGTGTCGTCACGACCTACTCTGCCACTCTTATCCGCAACCTGGGCTACGACTCCAAGCACGCCGCCCTGATGAACATGCCCTCCGGTGTCGTGAGCATCTTCTTCACGCTCCTCGTCGGGTACGGTATTCGCTACCAGTCGAACCGCTGGGCCTGGATCGTCGCCTGCATCATCCCAGCGTAAGTCACAAACCAAAATCGTTCGAGAGGAGGGGGGAAGGAAGATGGGTGAAAATAAGAAAAACCTTTGGCTAATCTTGCGCTTTCCAGCATCATCGGTGGCGCTCTGATGTCTTTCCTCCCCGTCAGCAACCGCGCCGGCTGCCTCGCGGGCATCTACCTCGTCAACGCCGTCGTCGCCCCGTTGACCGTCTTCTACGCCGTAAGTAGCCTAGCCTAGCCCTCTCTCTCCCCGTTCCCTCCACACGCGAAGTTTCGCAGTGAGACACGGCAGATGAAGAAAAGAAGGAAGTGCGTCTAACAGGGAAAAATTCTTCAGTGGACCGCCGCCAACTTTGGTGGCGCAACCAAGCGCGCCTTCGCCGCCGCCATCGTCAGCGGATCCTTCTCCCTCGGCAACATTATCGGCCCGCAGACCTTCCAGGCCCGCGACGCCCCGACTACCGCCCGGCCAAGATCGCCCATGGGCACCCAGGCCGGCTGCGCCGTCGTCACGCTGGCGCTGTACGCCTACTACCGCTGGGAGAACAAGAGACGCGGGGCCAAGCAGCAGTCCGAGGATGCCTTCATGGCCCCCGAGGTCTGGGCCTCGATGACTGATAAGGAGAACAAGCAGTTCCGCTACAGCTACTAGACCCCCGGGACTATCAATACCCGGGAAGGTGGAAGCGCAAGCGCAGGTTCGGAACAAGCCCCGAACAACGAGCAGTACGGCTTACCTTATAGAATGTGTATATAAAGAAATGTTCCAGGGCAAAGACCTTCTTTTACCCCAACTTGTACATTACAACAACATGTTAAAACCTGGTTACTGACCAATCAAACGGCGTGGTTGCCGACGAGACCGTTGACCGTCCGTGGCGCACGGTTTCACGAGAGGAGAGGCGACTTGGCGGGGGGTATTTGCCAACCTGCGCGTTGCCTGCCCTCGAACTAGATATTTCCTATTTTAAACTTCCATGCCACGTAGGCTCGCCAGCGGCCCTGTTGGACTGGCTCTGACGGGCCCGTGGTCGGCTCCGTGGAGCGGCAGATCCAAAGAAAATCCAAGAAAGCGTTTCTGCTTAACAATAGTGTTGCTGCGGTGCTTGAGTTTGTTCGAACTTCGGCCCAAGTTTGGATGGGGGCGCTGGTGCCAACTCTGGTCATGAACCCGATGGCGTAGATGGTCCCAGCCTGAGACGGGTTGGGTTTGTTCTGGTATACACCTGGCTGGAGGTACACCCCCCCCTGCTTAGTTAGGGTTCACCACTACCGCTACAGCTAAGCCGCTTATCCGAGGTTTAGGGCTAACCTCCTCCTAGCCCCTTATAGTAAGGTAGAAGGCAGGTTAAGAATATAATTAATTTCATTTAGATACTTTATCTTAATATAAACTTACTAATAATATACTAAACTAACTAAGAGATATTTATAGTTTAATCTTAGATTAATCTTCTCTCTTTAATATAGTAAGCGAATTACTATAGACTTTAGGAGCTTATAAGTAAGCTATAAGTTTTACCTTTTAAGTAGCTAGTAGTTATCCTAATAATAACTACTATTAAATAGGTTATTACTAATAGAGCTATAATTAACTAAGTATTAATCCTATTCTAGTAGAGTCTAGTTAATTTATTTTAAATAGGATTAATTTAATTATTACTATTCTAAATCTATTCTCTATAAGTAGGATTAATTTAGCTATTACTACTCTAAGCTTATTCTCTATAAGTAGAATTAATCTAGCTATTATTATTCTAAACTTATTCTCTATAAATAGGATTAATCTAGCTATTACTATTCTAAGCTTTTTCCTTATAAGTAGGATTAATCTTATTATAGATAAAGAGAAAGCTAAAGAGTAAGCTAAAAATAAGTATTAGAAAGTATTTAATATTCTAGATTTTAGATAATTTACTCTATTTATAAGACTATTTAATAAGAATTATATATATAAAAAAGAGTAGAATAGAGAGAAGCTAGAAATCTTTATTTATCTATTAATATTACTTAGGTTACTAGTTTTAAAGAGAAAGATATAATAGCTTTATATTATCTAAGATTAAACTTAGATTAATCTTTATAAGTAACTTATCTAAATACTACTCTCTACTAAATAGCTTTTTTTATTTATAAGATCTTTTTTAAGTAGATACTTCTAGATTACTTAAAGTTAAGCTTTAATAATATTATATATATTATTAATATAGAAAAGGTAAATAAAGAATATATTATAAAACTATAAAATAAAGTATATTATAACTTTAACTAATTTAAAATTAATTTATATTAATATTACTATAAGTATAGTTCTTATTAATAAAGCTTTATAACTTAAAGAATATTTAATATAAATTCTTATAGATCTCTAACTATTATAAAATAATAAAATTATACTAGTTTATATACTTATAAATATCTTAGCCTATAGTTTCTAGAGCTATATAGCAAGGTTTCTAACTATATATAGCTCTTTATAAGGGAAATAAAAGAGCTAACTTATACTTTTTCACTTAAGAATAAGATAGTTACTTAGGTATATACTGCTTAAGACTATTTTACTTACTAAAAGAAGAATATATATAAAGATTAGAGCTTAAATTATAAGCTATAATAAATAGAGATAGTAAACCTAGTAAGTAATTAAATTAATCTTAGAGTAAGTAAAGATTAAACTTAGTATTAATAGGTTTCTAGATTCCTAATATTTCTAATTAATATTATATCTAGTGTTCTTAATAGTAACTAAAAATAATATAGTATATTTTAACTTCTATCTTTTTAGAGTTTTCTTAATATTTTATAATTATAAAAAGAATTATTAATAAGTTTAGGTTTACTTACTTAAATAATTTTAAAAGTTATTCTATTTAGGATTTAAATAAGGGAAAGTAAACTAAATATAGTAAGTTATTACTTAGATTAATCTATATTTAGCTTCTAAGTTATTTTATAAGAATAGATTACTTCTAGGAGTAGAAAGACTTTATAAAGTATAATTACTTTATAGAGTTTTACTATTTTATTTTAAACTAGAGATATAACTTTAATTAGATTCTACTTATTTATAAAGAGATATATATATATCTACTTCTATTAGTAAAGAAGATATTAAAGCAGGTTAAAGAAGTTTAGTAGTATCTTTAGAGTAGTATAAGAGAGTTTACTAGGAATTATACTTAGTATAATCTATTTTTAATTTATAATTAAATTATAATTAATTCACTAATAATATAAAATATCTTAGTTTAATATTTAGTATAATATTCTATTAGAAGTATAGAGTGAGTTCTCTACTTAAGGTATACTTATTACTAGCTAATATAAGTTTAGTAAATAGTTATTTATAAAAAAGCAAATATTTCTATTATCCTTATAGAACTAAATAACTTATGCTTTAGTATATATAAGATAAATAGAATCTATATAAAAAAGAATTCTAGGTAAGTATATTTTAGATTAATTATAGTTTAGTTTATTAGTAATACTTTTTAGTATCTATAGTTTTAAGCTAATAATATTAATAATAATAGAACTTTTATTAGAATAAGCTTCTAGTAAAGCTAAGCTAATCTTTAGAAGAAAGTTAAAACCTTCTAGATTAATATAAACTATAAATATATTATTAGTAAGGATTATTATAAGATTATTATTAGCGCGTATATTTAAGAGCTTTAGCGTTATAAGTATTATCTAAGAGTAATTCTAGATTAATCTAAGACTAATCTCTATAAATATTATCTTAGTTTATAGATATATTAATAAGGAATACTTTTTAACTTACTACTACTTTTTCTAATACCTCTTTTAGATATTATATTTATACCTCCTAGATATATAGTTTGAATAGTAGTATATACTAAATATCTCTCTTTTCTATATATAAAAGTATTAGAAAGGTATATCTCTACTTAACTTAAATAGATTGAAATATATTATTTGCTTTTTAGGCTTTATAATAGATATAGATATAAAGCTTTATATAAATAAGGTCTATATAAACTTAGATTAATCTGAGAGCTAACTATTAAGAATTTAACTAATTCTTATAATATCTAAGATCTAAACAATAGTAATATTATGCTTATTATACTATTTGCTATTATAAAGTCTATTTCTAATATAGAATTAAGTAAATTCTTAGGATATTATATTTTTAGTAGCTAGAGAGCTTTTTTAGACTTATAATATCTCTCTTAGAATATAAATCTTAAGAAGATTATCAGGGAATTATTAATAGACATTTAAATAAATTAAGATATAACCTAGGTATAATTTTAGTCTAATTATAGATTAATCTTAGAGTTTCCTAACTTGAAAGTTATTTCTTAGGCTGTTTATAAAGCTTATTATAATATTTGCTTAAAGATTAATCTTTATTAGTCTTAAATAGCTTACTTATAATAAGCTAAACTTAATTTATATTTAAATTATATTAAGACGCTTTATTATTCGTTTTATATATTTAGTAGTTAAAAATAAGATATATATATTATATAGTAAGTATATATCTAGATTAAATTAGGATTAATTTATACTTACTTATATATACTCTAGCTTATAATGCTATAATAAGCTTATATTTAACTAAATTACAGCTAGTAATATATATATTTAGTATATATACTGCTAAGTATCTGCTTATATTTATAAAAGCTAGAAGTTACTGAAATATAATATATAATATCTATATATATATATATAGTTTTACTTTCTAATATTCTTCTTAGAATAATATAAATACTACTAGTAAGATTAATAAGATAAGTAGTATTAATAGAAAGTTAAGCTTTCTATTAAGAGCTTTTCACTTTATAGATCTTTTACTTTATCTTTACTTATATAATTTGCTAGCCTATTACTAGTACTATTTCTATTTAGCTTACTATTACTATAAAATAGTGATTATAATAATAATTTAGAGTTAGTTAACTTATTTTTATTAAGTAGGGTTTTTTAAAAGAGATTATAAATTATAGCTTAATCTAGGTATAAACTTAGATTAATCCTAGTTTATTCTATATAGCTAATAAGTTTATAACTCTCTCTATAGATAAATAGCTAAGAATAACTATTTATAATAATAGAAAAAGAGTATACTATAATTAATTAAGTTTTCTAATATATTTAAATTAATCTAAGTCTATTAATAATAATTTAAACTAAGAAATTAAAGAGTTAAAAAAAGAGCTAGAAAGGATATAGAAACTTAAAGAGTTAAAGTAGCTAAAAAAAGAGATTACTAATTTATAAGAAGGATTATTAAGAGAAATATAAGAAAAAGGTTAAGAAGCTATTCTATTATATATATTAATTTTAAATTTCTTTATTATAAAGTTAGAATTAGAGTGCTATTTTCTTTTAGATTAATCTTAGACTAATCTAATATCTAACTTACTACTTTATAATATCTTTTCTCTAGAGGATTAATCCTAAATATACTTTATTTTATTTATTATTTAAGGACTTTATCTTTAGTAGATTAATCTATAACTATAACTTTATAGTTCTCTTACTTTACTTTCTACTTTATTTCCTACTTTATTTTCTACTTTACTTCTTACTTTACTTTTTCCTTAATAAACTATAGTATCTTACCCTTATCCTGCTTAATAAGTTCTTAGGTCTTATTATTAAGTAAAGCTATTATAGCCTAAAGATTAATCTTAATAAGATCTCTACTATTAGTATAGATATAGCTAACTAAGTAGTAATAAGACTTAGTTTCTAGCTTACTAAGTATCTTAATATAAGTAGCCTAAATAATATAGTAGTTATTATACTTAAGGAGAAGGTAAGCTAGAAAGTAGTTAGTAATAGTAATATAAATTAATCCTAGATTAATATACTAATAGTAGAAGTATAAATACCTTAATACTTATTACTCTTAAAGAAGAGTAATAATATAAAGACTTAGTTCTTTATTATAATAAGATTAAGCTATAATAAGTATTAAATTAAGATTAATCTAAAAATAGAGTAAAAGAATATACTTTTCTGTTTTAAAAGAGATAGGTTACTTAATAAGTATCTTTAGAAGAGTAATATTTTAATTTAAAAACTACTTAAAAATTATAAAGCCTAGGCTGCCTTTATACTAAATAACTTTAATAGTAGCTTAACGCTTAAAGTTAATATAAAGCTAGTTTTTTAGATTAACCTAGTACTAATTATTATAGTAAATACTAGTATAGTAAAGGAAGAAGCTACTAATATAGCTATTAATAATATTTCTAAGTATATAAAGATAATATTTAGATATCTTAGATTAATTAAAGATAGATTAGTTAAGTACTTATTATAGAAGTAGATTAATCTTATACTTAATAAGTAGTGAAGATAGATTAATTTTATACTTAATAAGTAGTAAAAATAGATTAATCTTATACTTAGTATATAATAGAGATAGATTAATCTTATACTTAGTATATAGTAAAGATAGATTAATTCTATACTTATTATTATACTATAAGATTAATCTATTTAAGAAGTTATATTTAAAGAGAGAAAAGAAAATTACTTAGCTATATAGAAAGTAAGCTTTAAATATAGAATTTTCTAGTTCTAATATATATACTACGAATATAGAGAAAAAAAGAACAGTTAATCTTTAGGTAATTATTTATATATATTTAAGGTTATTTTCTATCTTATTTAATATCTCTAACTTAATATCTAAATAATACTACTAGATATAGCTAATAATCTAAAATTAATTTAAGCTTAGTTCTATAAGAAAAGCCTTAGATGTATCTAGTATATTAATAATATAACTTACTTATATAGCTTTCTTTTGTAAGATAAAGATATATATGACCTTCTTCTTTGTTTATAGATTAATCTAATATTTTATATTAAGGAGATAGAGTATTCTAACTTCTACCTAGAGAATAGTTTTATCGTAGGTATAATATTATAAAATAGCTAGCTTATAGTTTATATAAATATAATAAGATATCTTTTTTCTAGATTAATTAAAATTAAATCTTATGTTCTTATAATAGATAAAATAGGTAGCTAGCTTAAAAAAGTATAATATTACTACTTATAGCAATATAATACTTTATACTATTATCTATACTGAGACTAGAAAGCTAATAAGCTTTTATAGTATATATTCTGATATTTAGAATTGTTAGAAGTCTATATGTGCGCGTAAAAGCCAGGGACCCTGTTACGCATTACTGCGCGCAGAGCCTTAAATAGTATTAACGTTACGTAGGCAGGCGCGCCCTACGATCGCGCCCGTACCTAACCTAATAGGTACGTACTACGCTTACGTAATGTTAATACTGTTAGCATAGGTATAAGAATATTCAGGGGCGTAGTATATATACTTATATAGTATAAGGTTATAGATAGAGATATATTATAATAAAAAGTAATAATTTTTAGTATTTATAGGTATTTATTTGTATAGATAATTAATAGAGAAGGAATGTATTATAATAATTCTAGTTAATATAGTTAGTAGGTTATATCTTAAAGTAGGGAAAAAGGAGGAGAAAGATAACCTAAAATATAAGCTATAAAGCTCTTAATTATATAAATAGAATTATATAATATAAGGGATTATATAAGTATTTATAAAGTTATAGGTTATAATAAACTAAATACTTTTATATAAAGTATATATATAAAAGTTTATTCGTTATTTTATATAGAATATTTAAGTAAGTAGATATTATATTATTATTATTATATTAAGACGTTATATATTAATATCCTTTTTAAGGTATATATAGTTGATATAAAGAGTATATTATAAGTATATAGCTTACTCACTTAATATATATACGTTATAGGTATAAAAACTTAAAAACTTTAGTGGGAAAAATAAGGAAATATATTCCTATATTATATAATATATATAACTAGTTAAAAAACTCTTATAAAATAACCTTATAGGTAAAAGTTTTAAGAGAAAAACTAGTATATTATTTCAGTAATAATAATATTATTATTTTTATATTATTATTATTCTTATTATTACTATAATAAATAATACTTAATAATATGAAAAATAGAACTTTATTTAAAGGCTTAGTTAAAATATCAGCAATATTAGATTTAGTATTAATATGAAATAACATTATATCTTTATTTAATAAAAAGTCTCTAGCAAAATAATATCTTATATTAATATGCTTAGATTTTTTATGAAATTCAGGATTTTCAGCTAGTTTTTTAGCTGTAATATTATCTATAAATATTTTAGGCTTATTTATTAATTTAAAGCCTAGATTTTTAAGATTAAAATTATAAGTATTATATAGATAAATAGCTTCTTTAACAGATTCTATTAAAGCTATATATTTAGTTTTATAAGTAGATAAAGCTACTGTTTTTTGCTTTATAGAGCTATAAGATATAATATTATATAAGCCCTAGTAAAATATATAAGCTAATATAGATTTTCTATTATCTAGGTCTCTAGCCTAATTAGAGTCTAAATAACCTATTAAATCCTAAATTATATTATTATTATAGTTATAATAAATTCCTTTATTAGGATATTTATTTAAATAACCTTATAGATAATCTAAAGTAGAAAAATGCTCTTTAGAAGGGTTTATAATATATCTTAATAAGATATTAACTATAAAAGCTATATTAAATCTAGTTTTTAAAGCTAGATATAGTAAAGCTTCTATTTACTATTAAAATTATAATATTTCTTCCTTAGTTACATAATATTTATTTTATATTGTGTTATATTATCTTTTATAGGTGTTATTAATAGGTTTATATTAGTTTTATTATATTTATTTAACATTCTTTATGTATTTTTCGTTTAATATATAAAAATAGACTTATTTTGCCTATCTGTATCAAATTTATAACCTAAAAATATATTAAGCTCTCTTAATAGTTAAATTTTTATATATTACCTTAAATTATTATATATATAGTTACTGGTAGTAGTATTATTAGCTGCTAGTAATATATCATCTATATAGCAATATATTATAGCTTTATATTTATTTTTATTTAATATATATACTACTTCATTGTAAAGTGAAATAATAAATCCTAATTTTAATAATATTCCTTTTAAATAGTTATACTATAGTCTAGGACTTTATTTTAAACTATATAAAGCTTTAATAAGCTTACAGCAATATTTATTATTTTTTGATTTATAATTATAATTAAGATTAAATTCTAATTTATTAGTAGTTTTATTATAAATAAAACTAGTAAGTATAGCAGTATAAATATCTATATCTATATCTGTATAAATAAAAGTAGTTATTACGTTATATTATAATAAAATCCAGCTTTTTTTATAGCAAAAATTACTATAAATCTATAGCTCTCAGGTCTATAAATAGTGGAAAAAGTTTCTAAATAATTAATACTAATATATTAATTAAAACCTTAAGCTACTTATCTTACTTTATATTTATAGGTATTATTTATTTTATCTTTTAATTTCATAGTATATACCTATCTACTGCTTAATAGATAAATATTATCTAGTATTTATATAATTTTCTAAGTATTAATATCTTCTATTTAAGTTATCTCTAATTACATAGCTTGTTTTATAAGGAGAATTTAAGGCTTACTTAATATTAGAAGGCTCGTCTAATATAATAACTAATAGAATATATAAAGCTTTATTATCAGTTATAATATTATTATTATTTATTTTATAACCTTTTAAGATAGAGCAGTCTTCTAAAGTAAATAATAGTGAACTTTCGTTAAAAATATTATTTTTAACTGTATTATTAACCTATTAGTAGTCTTTTTAGCTTCGTCTATTATAGAGAGGATTTCTATAAAAAGCTTAGATTTATTAGTATTTATTTCTCTATTATTAATACTAATAGTTTTCTTACTATCATTATTCGTTATACTTATATTAGTATTAGTACTATAACTATTATTATAGGATATAGTACTATAATTATTATTGCTAGTATTAATATTATTATTATTAATATTATTATTATTTTTATTAATATTAATACTAGTCTTATCACTTAGATTCTTAAGAGTAGGATTTTAGTAATATTATTACTATTTATAGCAATATTTTTATTACTATAAAAGATAGATTAACTAGATATATCTCTTTATAGATTATATTAGGTAGTATTCTATCTATTGTTATTAGGTATAGTACTACTATTAGTATCCTTAAAGCAGGTATTTATACTTATAGGAAGCTCTTTATAATAAAAAATAAAGGTATTCTCTAAGATTTCAACGTCACGAGACTATAAAGCTCTCTTTAGTTATATATCCTAGATTTTATACCTATTAGATCTATAATTAATTATAAAATCTTAATATACTCTTACGTCTAATTTCTTAATTTTAAGATCTTTATTCTTATAGTAGTATAAGCTACCCCACACTTTAATATTATTTATATTAGGTTTTAATTTATTTTTTAATTTATAAGGCGTTATATAATTAATATAGGAATATAGAGTCCTATTATATATATATAGAGTGGTATAAAAGGCTTCACCTTATAAGTAGTATAGTAAACCTAAGTTATATAGTATTGTTTATTTTATTAACTATAGTGTGTATAGTACGCTCTATAAGTCTGTTAGGTTTATATATATAAGGAAGTCTTATATTATAGATAATCCTACTATTAAGATATATAGTTTTAATATGTTTATTAGAAAATTCTTTACCTCTATTAGTAGAGATTCCTTTTATTCTTTTATTATTATTATTATTATTTACTTCTACTTAAAATTTAAGAAAAGTATTACTTATAGTTTCTTTAGTTTTATCTTTAAGTAATTTTCCCCAGACGAATCGGGTATATTTATCTATAAAGATAATAAATAAATTATATTTATTATAAGTAGTAAGCGTTATAAGCCTATATAAATCTGAAGCTATATAGTCTAGATAATCTAGATTTATTAAAACTTATAATTTACTAACCTTAGTTACAAATTTACCTTCAAAACAGGCTTTATAAGGTAGTAATTTATTATTATTTATATTTATATCTGAAATTATATTATCTTTTATTTTTAAAAGACTTTATATATAAATATAACTAAGACGTTAGTGCTATAGTTAGAAGCTATTATTATTATTATTTATATTTTTATTAGTTATAGTATTATATATATAATTATTGTTATTATTAATAGGAAATTAGAAGAAATATAAATTATTTCGTTTTGCCCCTATAGCAATAATACAACCTTTCTTTATATTATATAAAATAAGTTGTTTCTATATAATAAAAGCAATACCTAATAAATCTAAACTTAGATTGACTAAGTAGATTAATACTTAGTTCAGGTATATAATAAATATCTTTTAATATAATTTTATTATTATTAGGATATATAATTAAATTACTTTTCAGTAAAGAGGTAAGACTTTTTACTTCTCCCTATTTAATAGGTTTATTTATTTTTATTTTATTTACTAAAAGAGTGTGGTTTTTAACTATATATATAGTAGTAGTAGTATTAATTTAAAAATCAACTGTTTTTTTCAATTTAGTTAAAGCTCCTAACTTTTCCTTGTTCCTTAATAATAGATTAGTTAATTAAATAACCTAAGGAAGGATTATTAGTATATTTATTTATATTATAAGAAGGAGTAGTAGTATAACCTACATTTTTAAAAATAATATCTTTTTTTCTTTATTAGAAGATAAATCTATTAATTCTATAGAATTATAATTATTTAAAGATATATAAGGGGTAATATTACTAGTAGTAGTTATATTAACTACTTCTTTCTCTTTTTCTTTAATAGTAGTAGTATTCGTAGGTTTTTTCCACTAACTAAGTGCTTTTTCAGGATGTAAGAAAGCGTAATTTTCTTCAGAATAGTTAGTTTTCTTGTAATTTTTACAGTATAAACCTTTCTATTTTTTCTAGGGTTTTCTTAGTATTTTATTATTATCCTTCTTTTTATTGTTTTTATTATTTTTATTATTTTCCTGGTTTTTATTTGATTTTTTATTATACTTATTACTCTTAGTAGTATTATTAACTACTTCTTTGCTTCTTTTTCTCTTATATTTATCTAGAAAACTAGTATATAAAGAGTTAAAGGTATAGGTAGAAGGGTTAGTCCTAAGAGACTAAGTTATAGAGGTTATAAAAGCCTTAAAAGTCTTGTTTAGACTATTAAGTATATAAGCTATAACTACTTAATCAGGTAGTCTTAGCTAGTTATAGGATAAATTATCTGTAATTGTTTTTATTTTATTAATATAATCTTCTATAGAATTAAAGTTATCTAAGGAAGTATTAAAGAACTCTTTATAGGTTAAAAACTTATTTATAAAACCTATAGGCTTATATAGCTTTTTAAGGTAATCCTAGGCTTTAAAAGCATTATTATTATTCTTAATTACTCTTAAAGGGCCGTTCTTATAGAGTAATTATATATAGCTTAAAGCTTTATTACTTTTATCTATATTAATATCAGATTTAGGTTTAGTTAAATCTATAGTTATATCTTTATTTATAAGGAAGGCTTTAATATATATAGCTTATACCTTATAATTCTCAGAGCTTATAAGCTTAGATATATTAACCTTTAAGTTAGCTATTATTGTCTTATAGGATGCAGTGTGTAGTTGTAAGCTTTATGAGGGTTAAACGACAGTGAGGTTGTATAACTACAGAAGCTATTAACGTATAGTACAGCGGTTTATATAACAACGTTATATAATAGCTATAAACCTAGAGGTCTAGGGTTTAACTATTAAAAAAGAAGATTTTTTCTTTATAACTTTCTCTTTAATTAATATCGTCTTTAGTTAGACTATAGTCTAACTGAGGAGATAAGTATCCTATATAGTAAGTTAGTCGAGAAGAAGTCTATCAGGCTATAAATATAGGTCTAAACTAGATTAGGAGTAGACTTAAGGATAGTTTAAATAAGTAATCTAAGGGATATAGATTAAATAAAGTAGTAATAAGAGACTATCTATTTAAGGAAGGATTAATAGAAGTATAGTTAATTTATATAGGATTAGTTATATAGATTCGAAGAAGGTATATCTTATAGAACTAAATTATTAGTCTAGCTAGTATATCTAATTCTATAAAGGTAGTATAGATAGAAAATTATTTAAAAGAGTGGTGTTTAGTATATATAGCCTTTATATATAGATAAAGCTTAATAGGGAGGTAAGGTAAAAGTAAAGAGGTAGTAAGAACTGAAGTTATCTCTAAGCTAGGCTTATAACTTATTAGTATAAGTATAAGAGTATTTAGGGGTATAGTATATACGCTTATATAGTATAGGGTTATAGATAGAGATATGTTATAATAAAAAGTGATAATCCTTAGTATTTATAGGTATTTATTTATATAGATAATTAATAGAGAAGGAATATATTATGATAATTCTAGTTAATATAGTTAGTAGGTTATATCTTAAGGTAGGGAAAAAGGAGAGGAAAGATAACCTGAAATATAAGCTATAAAGCTTTTAATTATATAAGTAGGATTATATAATATAAGGGATTATATAAATATTTATAAAGTTATAGGTTATAATAAACTAAATACTTTTATATAAGGTTATATATATAAAGTCTATTCGTTTATTTTAGATAGAATATTTAAGTAAGTAGATTATTCTTATATTTATTATTATTATATTAAGACGTTATATATTAATAAGAATATAAATTAATCTTTATATTTTTATTTAGGCTACTAAGAAGCTGTTTATATATATTATATATAACTAAATTTGTTTCTATTTACTATTATAATTTCTTACCTAATTATACTACTACTTATAGTTTAATTTAGACTTAATCTAGGTTTATTACTTTCACTTTAAACTTTAGAAGCTTCTAAATAGAAGCTAACCTCTCTAGCTTTTACTACTTAAGCTATACTAAGGCTTGTTAGCACAGGTATAAAGGTATTCAGGGGCGTAGTATATGCGCCTATATAGTATAGGGTTATAGATGGAGATATATTATGATAAAAAGTGATAATCCTCAGCATTTATAGGCATTTATTTGTATAGATAATTGATAGAGAAGGAATGTGTGATGATTCTGGTTGATGTTGTTGGCAGGTTACATCCTAAGGTAGGGAAAAAGGAGGGGAAAGATAACCTGAAACATAAGCTGTAAAGCTCTTAATTACATAAGTAGGATTACATAAATAAGGGATTACGTAAGCATTTAAATAGTTATAGGTTATAATAAACTAAACACTTTTATATAAGGTTATATATATAAAAGTCTATTTGTTTATTTTATATAGAATATTTAAGTAAGTAGATTATTCTTATATTGTTATTATTATTATATTAAGACGTTATATGTTAACAAGGCTTAAATACTGCTATTATAAAACGAAGAAAGTAGTATTATCAGAGATTAATACTAATAATAAAGATTAATCTATAATAAAGGTCTATTAAAAGTAGTAAACTTAAACTTTTACTAAACTATTAAGATATATTACTTAAATCTAGAAAATATCTCTGTTATTATTTATTAATCTAAAATAACTTTATTATTTTTAAAGACCTATAAGTTAAAGTCTTTTCTAATAAAATAAGCCTTAATATTCTTATAATAAAATTAAAGAAATGTAACTCTGCTTATATATATATTAGATTAATCTAAGTTTATTGTTTGATAATTTATTAGCAGCTAAACGTTATAAAAATAAAAGAGATAGCTAATATTTCTTTCTATTTGTTTTATATTTAGAAGCTTTATATATTTTCTTATAAGTTAGTTAAAGATTAATCTATTAATACTGCTAGACTGCTTTTAACTAAACTAAGTATTAAAATATAAAGTCTAGAAGTTCTTTAAGGTTCTAGTTTTAGAGGATAGTATTAAGATTTAGGTAGGGAAGATAATATAAGATTGAACTAGGATTGATCTATATATAAACTACTTTTTTAATTAATTATACTTATTACTTAGTATTAATTAAAATATAAGCTAGAGCTTAAAATTATTAAGCTATTTAAAAATAGATTAGGCTATAATTAAATAAGCTATAAAGGTAAGATTACTTATATTTCAGATTAATTTATATTAAAGGAAATTATTAGTTATTTACTGAATATAAAGCTTAGTATATATAGCGTTATTAAGGTTATAAACTAAATAAATCTTATTTTATTTTTATTTAGATTATTCTTTATAAACTACTCTACTTTCTTATCTCTTATATTAATTATAGACTGAATTAGTTCTAGATTAATCTATAATATACTTATTAACTTTCTTAATTATTATAATATAAGGTATAAGTAGTATTCTAATAGTTCTACCTAATTAGAGAAAGCTTTACTATTTAAAAACTATAATAATATTATTATTATACTACTTAGGGAGGTATTCTATTGCATGATAATTGAAAGTAATAAGATATAGATATTATACTTAGATACTATAAATTAGGTCTAAGGTTTACTTTTAGATTAATTTATGCTTACTTTTAGGCGTTAGCAGTATTAAGATCCTTATAAGCGCTATATTTCTAACCTTTAGAAGTATATTATCTAGGTTTATAATATAAGCATTTCAAAAAGTATTAGTAACTTTAATGCTTAAAGTTATTTTTAAGCTTAATATAAGTCTAGTTTTCTCTCTATATTATATAATTAATATATTATAGGTATTTAAGAGTAGGTTTAAGTAGTTTATTCTAGTGAGGTTTATAAAGAAACTTATAAGCTAATTTTAGGAAATAAAATATTATTCTAGAGTAATTCTAGATTGATTTTAAAAGTATCTTAGTAGCCTTTTAAAGAGGTAATATTATAGTAACCTCTTATTAAGGATAATAATATCTTTAAGATTATATTTAGATTAATCTACTAGATAATATCTTATACGTAGTAGTTATTTAAGATAAAATAATATTAGAAATAACTATTATTTTATTTCTATCTATTTTAGATATATAATAAGACCTGTTTTTATAATAATAAGCTTTTATATATAGATTAATCTTAGATCCTTAGCTTTCTCTAGAAATTATTTTAGCTAGGAAGAAGAGGTAACTTAACTTTAAGATACTAAAGAAGTATCTCTATTATTAGTCCTAATATTAATTATATAGAGAAGTAATCTTTCTTATTTTAAAAAATAAGAGATAAAAGTTCTAGTAGGATTTAGCTTAGTATATAATAAGGTTTATAAAATAAATAAAAGTTAGTTTTATTCTAAGATTAATCTATAAAAAGTATTAATAATATCTAGTATATCTACTTTAGAAGTAAACTAATAGATATTTAGTTTAAGTAAAGTTTAAAGAGATACGAAGACTAGTTAGTATTCTTAGACTTAGATTAATCTTTATATAAGCCTATTAATATATTAATAATACTTCTATTAAGAGGAATAATACTAGCTACTACTCTATACTATACTTATATTACTAAGTATAGGAAACTTATTACTTAAGCTAAAGATTAATCTTTAATTAATTTATAAATACTAATTCTATCTTTAACTTAAGCTTAAACTATCTCTAGTTTATATATATAACTAATTTTATACTTAAAAACTCTTTTTAACCTATTTCTAGATTAATCTAAGTTAGTCTTAGTAACTTAGATCTTAAAGGATTTAAAAGCTTTCTCTTACTCTATCTCTTTAGCTACTTAGTCTAAGTTTTTATTCTCTTAGATTAATCTAATACTTTAGAAGAAGTTTTAGTTAAAGTCTAGTTTAGTAGCAGATAGCTTAAAATAAGCTTATATAAAGTAATTTCTTAATAATTAAAAGAGAGTTAAGTAATTTAATTAATAATTAGTAGATTAATTTATAAAGTAAAATAGATAGACTTACTGCTTATTTAAGTATAAGTAGAGTAATATTTAATATTAAGATATTTCCTTATAGCTTCTAATAAAACCTATAAATAAATCAGTAAAATATATAGATTAATCTAGAAATAATTCTAACTTATTTTAGATAAGTAGTCTTTTTTAGCCTAAGTTATAAGTATAGTTAATAAGTAGAACTAAATAGTATCTTCTTTAGTATTTTTAAGAGAGGAAAAGTTTTAGATCGATCTATATTTTATAGATATACAGAGTAAGCAGCTGCTTTAAGTAGAGGTAAGAGCAGGGATAGTAATTATTCTCTATCTTTTCTTTATAGTAAGGATAAGTTCCTTCTAGGCTTACTTCTACTTATTTTTTTTAATTAATCTAGGTTAATAACTAGGTTTATTACTAGCTTTAGATTAATCTTTAATAATAGTTCCTCTAACTTAGATTATATTACTTCTTCTTAATTAGATATAAAATTAATCTGAGATTTAATATCTTTATTAAAGCTAAGATTAATTGCAGTACTGCTTTAATAGGCAGTTTTATTCTTAATAATACTTATAATTTTAAAGCTATTATCTATAAACTTTATAATAAGCTTTTCTTTAGTAGTAGAGTAAATAGAAATAAATTTTTAGATTAATTTTAGGGTTACTATAGAAAGGCTAGTAGAAGTATTAAGATTTAAGATTAATTTTAATAATAGTAAGAAAGTGCTATTATTAGCTTATTTCTTAGCTTATCTTACTACTTATATAGCTTGCTTAATAGTAACGTGCTGTTTATTTATAAAGTATTTAGAAGCACTTATTAGTATAGTTATAACTTATTAGGTATCTGCTTGCTTTTCTTCTTAAATAGCTTAAATATAGTAGCTTAAATAAGCTGAAATAATTAATATAGATTAATCTATAATTAGAAATATAAATAAATTATTAAGCTTTAAGTAGTATTTATAGTTAAGCTATCTAATAGTTCTAATTATATCTCTATATACTGCTTTAGTATATTTATAGAGGTTTATATTTTTATTAGACTATTTTATCTGTTATTTATTAATATTTAGATTAATCTAAAGTTAAGTATAGACTTACTCTCTTATTATAATACTCTTTCTAATTATTAACTATAGTATAACTTTAGTATTATATCTTATTTCTAAGAATAATAAATTATTTAATATCCTAAAGAAGTTAGTTAGATTAATCTAGGAGTAGTTTATATTAATTTATATTAATATTCTATTTAAGGATATTATATAGTTATAGCTTAGGCTCTAAGTATAGTATAAGGTTAAAGAGGATATTTATAATTTATATTAGATTAATCTTAAATTTATATTACTAAAGAGGATAAGATAATATTTAGGATTAAATAAAAAAAAGTAATAATAAATTAATTTAAGTTAATAATAGAGAAGAAAGATTAATCTTAATTTATAATAAAGAAGTATAAGAAGATTAATCTAGTATAGAAATAAAAATATAAATATAGATTAATTCTACTTCTTTAAAAAGTAAGTAGTTAAAGTAGTAATAAAAAGAGAAATGTTTCTAGATTAAGCTTAGAGAGGAAATAAAGTAGATAGGTAGGTATAGATAGTTTATATACTTCTACTTTTAGACTAGTATAAGAGGGAGGTAGTTTAAGAAGAAAGAGTAATAATAATAGAGTAGAGAAAGAACTAAAAGTAATCTAGAAATATTTTTTCTATATCTTTAATATTATTTATAAATTAATATTATATTATATATCTATATAAGTATTTATTTATATTTATAATATTAAGTATATTATAATATTTATTTTAATATATAGTTATATATATTAATTTAAATATTTTCTAAAACTTATAAAAATATTTAAAAGTAATTAATAGTTAAGAATAATTTAATATTATTTTATTTTTTTAAAAAGTATAAATTAATAAATAGTTAGATAATAAATATAATAGTAATATAGTAAATATTATAATAATATAATAAGATATATATTTAATAAGTATAATATATATAATTAAAATAATATAATAAAAATAAATAGAAGTATAAAGAGTAATCTAAGATTAATCTATATACTAGAAGATAAGTATACTAACGTAATAGTCTACTTTTATAAGGTAGTAGGAGGTTAGGGTTAAACCTTAGGTAAGGGAGGGAAGTCGAGGCTATAGCGGTGAACCCTAACTGAGCAGGGGGGGTGGTACCTCTGATTACCTGCACCGCGGGTTTGTTCGGGCCCTTTGCATCGTTGGGGGCTCGTGCCGTCATCATTTCGTTTTCTTTTCGGGCCGTATCCCGTCTGTGTGGGGGAAATGGGGAATCGCCATGAGCTCCCAAAGAGTGGACTTGTCGCGACCGTTGGGGTTTCTCTTTTCTTGGTTTCTTCCCCAATCGTCATTGACGATTTGCGCAAGGCTTGCTGTCAAAGCTCCCTGCTGCATCTCGTTCTCGTCTGGTCCTTTTGTTGGTTCCGTCCGTCCGTTCTTTCGATGGGCACCAACGAGTTCATTACTCATTTAAGCTTCATCGTAGGCAACCGTGCCATGTCCTATTGCGGCAATTCGGGAGACGCCTCCCACATCCCGAGACAGGGGAGGGCCCAGTGGATAGCCGGCGGCCGTGGGCAACTCTATTTGTCCGTCTCTAGGAGGGTCTTTAGAGCATCAGACTAAACGGTCTAGAGGCCTTTAGGCAGAGCTGTAGCGCTGGCTTGGCGTTTTTGGGGTAACGACTTATGTCCGCTTTGAGGCAATAGTGCCGCGGGTTTAGAAAATTTTCCAGGCTCATGTGGAACCTCCCGTCGGATCTTTACAGACTCTCTTTGAGTTTCATCCTTGCAATTGGTCTCTATGATACTAGTCGCTATTACATGTCTTTTTTTTTATTTTTCCCTAGTTTTGACTGACATTTTGCTCTCAGCGACGTAAGGCACACGCATAACGTTGCGTTCCATTGGCGGCCCCAGTTTCAGTTGGCCAAGGATCTGACGAGCTCCTTGAACTGTTTCTCGATGATCCTCTCAAACATCGAGCAACTCATTGGCGGCCTGGGTGTCGGACGTAAGCTGCAGCTCCGAGTCGAAAACGAACCTCAAAAACTATGTCCCCCACAACCGACATGTCAAAGACGCCCGAAACAAGCTTCTTGACGCCTCGCTCGTAGCGCTCCTTGGTGTTGACATGGACAATCTCAAGTTCGAGGTCGGGCAGGGCCTCCTTGACGAGCTGCAGGACGCGGTTTTGAGTCAGGCTGATGACCTCGATCGTGTAGATCTGATTCTTGGTCTCTCCGGGGTGTCTGAGCGCGCCCGCGACCGCGTCGCCGAATGACTTTCGCGTGGTGAGGCCGAAGGGGATGTCGCCGCCGTCGTGGATGAAGAACTTGCGCTCGGGGATGCTCATGCCCTCCTCAAAAGTCATGATCCACTCAATCCATGGCCCTCCCAAGATGGAAGTGTACTCGATGCGGCCCTCTGCGGCGGCCTGCCGAAGTGTGTTGTCCACCTTGATCTTGCTCGCGGAGAGAGGGACGGAGTGGGCGGCCGGCTGCCGGTGATCTGAGCCAAACTCTGAGGGAATGAAGCGCCTTACGCCCGCAGCGATTGCGGCGTCGAGAATGCGCAGAAGTAAGGCTTCCAGATGGCCTGGCAGCGTGCAGACGACGGCGTCGAAGCCTCGAAAGGCTGCGGTTAGGCTCTCTGGGGACTCGTAGTCGGCTTCGGCGGTCTTGGCGCCCGTAGGGATCTTGCCTCGTGTGTCTCGGGAGTCTCGGGTAACGACGGCAACGTCGAAGATGCCGGCGGCAACCAACTGCTGGACGATGACATGGCCGAGGTCGCCCGTTCCTATTTAGTTGCCACGTGCGGGCACTAGTCAATGCTGGAGCCCGGAGGGGAAGGTCAAGGGAGACAGGTGAGGGGTGGCAGGTGGACGGGACTATGTATGTACTTACACCGATGACGGCTATCTTTTTAAGGGTAGCCATTGTCCTGCCGTGTGTTCTGAGGTGAGGAGTAAGGGATCTAGCTGGTGTCTCAGAAAGCGAAATCTTCAGCGGAGTGTCTGTCTCGTCGTGGCTGCGCTCCCTTTACTGTGAAGGCATTCGAGGTGCTGCTGCAGTGCTGTCTCTCTCGTCGACGCCATATCTCGACAACTAATCCCCCGGTGGACTCTTATATCACCGGCGGCGTGTCCGGGGCGCCTCAAGCTGTCATTCATAAGCTCCGTGGTGTTCGACGGCCCTCCTACCGGCTCGCCGGCGGACTGACAGCAGACTCGGCGTCCGGAGCCCCCGCCCCGGGGCACCAGGACCCACTAAACCGGTATCCCACTTGCTGAGTCAGCGCCTGTTAATAAGCACCGGGAGAGTGGGAGACCAATCATTGGCGAGCTTTGGCGCGTACAGCTGCCGCGGGAGGCTTAGCCCCGGCCCCACAGTTTCCCAGGGGGTCTCGGAGTCAAGCGAAGGTCCTGTCCGAACATCTCGACACACAGCGCACCAGTGCACCGGTGCTATTCTATGCACCGAGCCCCTTCTGCTGCCAGGCCCTTTTTTTACGCATCCTTTAGTCAACTGGATTGGGAACCAACTCTCCAGTGCGATGGATCTGTTCCTTTCGTACGCTGGAGCTGCCCAGAATGCCGTTCACCTGCGACCATGACGGTTGCGGCCGCTCCTATCTACGCAAAGAGCACCTCACGCGCCACAAAAAGGAGCACGCGGCTACGCCATCTTTTAGCTGCCCATCGTGTGGTACAAAATTTACAAGAGGGTATGTCAATGCAGTTATCGCTTCTACAGGTGTTGTTGTTGTTGTTGTTGTTGTTGTTGTGGTGGTGGTGGTGGTTGTAGAGAATGTGTCAAAGTGCTGCACCAGCTCGGCACCCGAGGCCTTCTCGCGTTGGTCGGAAACGGACCCGAACCCGAACAACATCTAGACTAACACGCGGAAAACACCATAATAGAGATACTCTTCGTAGGCATATGGTTCTCCACGGCCCGACTGCCCCGCCAACACGCGTAGCACAAGCCTGCGTCCCGTGCCATCGCACAAAGACAAGATGCGATGGTCAGCAACCCTCCTGTTCGACGTGCAACGATAAGGGGAGATCGTGCGAGTGGCCGCAGCCGCGCGGCAAGCAACCATCGCCAGGACGAGCGGTGGGATCGTCCCCTTCTACCGGCTCTAGCATGCTGGCTGCCTGCATGGCGCCTTCGAATCCCGTCATCATGCCGGACCCCTTGACAACGGGCATGTCGCCCACCGGCTTGCTTACGCAGTCCACCATGCCACCGGCACCGATGACGATGACCGATACCTTCGACTTTGCGCCTGGATCGATGTTGGACGAAGGGATGAGGATGCAGTTGCAGAGAGTCTACTTTGACCACTTCCATCCCCAGTGGCCAATTTTGCACAGGGAGACGTTCGAGTCCACGATGCAGCCTAAGCTGCTGATGCAGGCCGTCATCACCGTGGGACTATGGTTTGCCTCGGCCCCAGGGTCGAGAGACCTCGCCATCAGGTTCCACGACCACCTCTTAATAGAGGTAGGCAACAGAATCGTAAGTGTTGATGGCTTCTCTTTTTGTCTGTTAGCCTTTACAAACGTACGGGCAAATTGGTTTCCACTTTAAATGCGACCCGAGTCAGTACCGTTGCTGCAGTACGCTAACACCAAGTCTCTACAGCTCGAACTATTAGAACAATCAAGAAGGGGAATGCTGTCCCCGAGAGTAGATTTGCTACCAGTCTTCCAAGCTATGCTGATTTCAACAATCTTGGTGCCGTACCGGGCAGACAAAACGATGGAGAACGTCATGATGACGCACGCGATGCTCTTGGAGACGTTCAAGGCGACGGGCATCTACGACCAGTCGAAGATTAACGCAGCTTCGCAGCTGTGCGGGAATAGTGGATATCCTTGGGTTTTCCGGGAATCATATCAGCGGTATGTTTAGAGCCCCCCTCTTGATGGAAAGCATCACACGCAAAAGAGAGTGAATCCATAGGAGGTTCATCTGATGTTGTGACATGTCGCTGCAAAGAAGAGGGAAACTTGTACCGAAAGTGGGCGTTGTCATTCTCTACTTGTTACGAGCATGTAAATTTGTGTGTCCAGAGCACTTGCTAACATCACTGCGAAACAGTCTTGCCGTTTTTCAGTTCAAACTACATTTGATCCTTCAAGCAGTCTTTATTACGATATACCCCGCGCTCCGAATATCCCGAAACGCAGAGCCCGCCATGCTCAGAGTCAAGGTGCCGATGCCGCTGATGATGTGGGACGGCCCAGCGGCGCAGTGGTTCGGCATGATACCGACGGACCCCGACCTCCTCGACGACGGCGACGACGACGTTTTGATAATCAGCAGAATGTGCGACAAGGCCGTGATGATGATGGACAACAAGCCGCTGCTCCCGCTCCTCTCTTGGGACCGGTGCCTGGGAATGGCCATCTGGTGCTGGTGCATGAAGCACACGGAGAGCGACAGAGAGTTCATCGAGAACATCAAACCATTTGTATTAGAGCCGTTAAAAGGGACGGGCGTCCATTATGGCCCCAGCTAGCACCGAATAGACGGGTGAAGCACGCTCGAACTTGCTGCACGCTCTGATCGTGACCCTTTGTTTTGCGGCCCCCGACAACCGAAACGCGGGGCTGGGCTTGGACAGAGCCCCACGTGACAGCGGGCTTTCCCTTCAATCTAGCCTTATCATTACAGCCTTGCCTGACTTGAGACAAGCCTTGTTGTTTAGCCGAGAGACGGGGCTAAAAGAGATTTCGCCGTCGCGCTATTTCGGCTCCCGCGTCTACTAGGGGCTGGGGGGGCTTGGTGTGCCGGTGGGATGGCGGGATGGCGGCACAGGTTGCATATCTGGGGATCAGAACGTACTGGTGACGGAATTGATGACCAAGATGAGGGGCTGTCAATGGTTTGGTCGCGGGCTGTGTGGGATGGATCTAATAGTCAAAATGAACGACAATCGCTGGATTGTTGAAGAAGTTGGTCTTGCAGTTTGATCGCGACTATCGCGCACATCTGCCCAGCCCATTTTCAAGCGCATTAACCACACCCTGACTTCTACAACCCTTATCTGACCCACAGTTTCAGACGGAACCTTCGTTCAACATGGCCGAGGGTATCAACTGGACCCGTGTGCTGCAACTGGTCAACCTTGCTGGAGCGGCACATCTCGTAGGTATGTCGGGCAGCGACTATCCCCTTTTTCACGCTCGAAAGAAGGTCCAAGCCTTGACTAACAACACCAGGATATCAATTCGGCAGCGACAAACTCGCCATGCACAGCATTATCCAGCTTCGAGACAAAGACCTAATCACCGAGCTGTGGTTCCGAGGATGGGACTTCGGCCGGAAGTACGGCCCCACAATGGTGACCGGCACGGCGGCCGTTTTCGGTTTCCTTGCTTGGAAAGGTGGGTTCGGCCCCTCCCCTGTCTCTTCTCCGTGCTGCCGGCACGAACCTAAATGCAGCACACACACACACACCAAAAAGCGTGGTTTTGCCCACTTGGCTGACAGTTTCGTGCTATTTTTATTTTCTACAGACGGCACCGAAAGTCCTGCATTTATCTACAACCTCGCCGCAGCTGTCCTCATGGGGTCCGTGGCGCCATACACCCAGTTCAGGGTGTTTCCTGTCAACGACAAGCTCCTCGCCGAACACGAACGAATCGTCAACCCCAAGAAAAACGATGGCCCCAACGGTGGCGCTAGGCTTGAAGAAGTCCGCGGATGGGCTGCCGATTGGAAGAAACTGGATATGCACAGGCAAATACTTGAGGCTTTTGCCGTTGTGGCGGGTATTATTGCAGCTTCCAAATCGTGAAGCGATGGAATGTCTTTCGCAGCGATTTGTCATGTCGCTCAAACTGCCGAATTAGTCCTCCTGGCTGCATGAGCAACCAATAAAGGCGCGATAGCCTCATTATGGGAAACTTTGAGCATCGGATTGCCACACCTGGACGGCCAAAAGCGTACACCAATATTTCCTCATCTTGATTTGTGAGACTCGTCCCTTATTATATTTCTCGTTGCTGGCATCTTCGCCGTCTTCCTCGGTTGCATGTCCATCATTCGCATGTGCGTCTTCGTTATACGCAGATAAGGCGGGATGCTTTGGAGCCGGTTTCTCGTGCTCCCGATTCGGAGCGACAAGGGACCTTCTTCGCATGACACCGACGCGATCGTCACGCCCAACTTGAACACCCTGCCCGGAGAAATACTCGTCAAAATCGCCGAGTACCTCCATCTCGACAGCCCCGAAATCTTGCCGGCGAGCGAGCCGGAGCGCACTTACACATCAACCGATGGCACGATATGCCAGTATTACCCTTGGGCACCACACTTTCCTGGTTCGTACCGTCACCCTAATGAAAGAGGAAGGGGGTACTATAGACGACATGCCGACCGCGATACACTGGCACATCTCCACAAAGGAGGACGTCCCAGGCCATGCAGAGACGTCATCAACTTTTCACTCACGAGCCGACGCATTTTTTCCGCATTCCAAGTGTACAGCTACCGCGCACCAGTGGCCGTAGGCCATAGGAATGTACGCAAGTTGCTTTCCAACCTTACCAAAAGCAACTGTCTTCAAGACTCCGTTCGCGAGATGGCTGTTGTGTACGATATGGTGGAACAGGCAAGCTGCAAACCACGGAACTGGTTTCCACTGTTCCGATTGAAGAAACGCATCAATTCAGACACGCTGGAGTTCAGGTCGTTGAGAAGTCTGGACATTGCTCTGGAGCCATGGGTCAAGGAGCCAAAGCACGTCGCGGTGTGGTGCAAACTTCTACCCAAACTCCCCGCCTTGGAACGCATTTCGTTCAAACATTTTAGGGGCCTCGAATTACATCTGCCACACTTGCCTCGAATCACCGAGGCGCACTTTTACAACTGCGCGGCGTGGTGTCACTGGCGGGCGAGGACGATGCGACAGCAGCCAAGGCGGGTTCTGAGCAGGCTACCAGCCCTTCGATCGCTGGGTGTCTACAACTCGTTCAGCACGCACGACGGTGCTTTGTATTGGGCACCGGATACTTTCGATCGCATCATGGCCCGGCTGGAATTCCTTGCCTGGTCGCATAAGCATTCCAGCAGTTGTCTGGACGGTTATATCGAAGCTGAGATTCCCGTGTCCAGCCTGAAGAAGGTGAAACGTCTCAGTCTCTGCTGGTACCATTTCGTAAACTTCGCCTTGCGTACGCGTGATAGCGAAGAGCAGGACGACTTCATGCCAAGCCTGGAGACTTTCGAGCTTCACACAGCGTTTGAGATCCGCGCATGGTGGGAGCCTGGGCTGGTACTCGGGGTTTCATCAACCGAACTGCTGATAGTCTTGGGTTGGCTTGAGGCGCGGTGCCAGGTGGAATCTAGCAAGATTCGGATTGTGGATCTGCGTGCAGTAGGTCTGGTATGGAAAGCCGAACCTCCCTTCACGACTATAGGAGTGATTCTTACTGACTATCAAAAACGGCTGCGGGATTTGGGGGTGGAGTTGCTGTTTTATGTATGCGGTTGATGGTAGTGGAGTCAATCTGTTCTGGGCATGTAATGAAAAAATACTTCAGTCTAGGTATGCAAATAGGACTTTTCCCGACGCTTAGTTGCTCAACGAGGAGCATGCATAGGATTCCGCAACGCTAGTCACGCTTTAATTTTCCTTCTTTTCCATTTCTTTTCATCACGCATCAATCTTCCGGAGCGCGCAATGAGGACATCAACTTACTGTTTTGATTGGACACATACGCCCGTGACACCATCCTGAAATCCGTCTAGATATCATCAAGGTACGGACGGGAAAACTTTATCTCTGCCAGTGCGTCGCGTGCGTCCAAACATTATACCGAGAGGCATGGACCGCCGGACAGGTACCTTGATGAAAGAAAAAAACCGCTTGGGTGAAAAGCTTTTCGCTTTTAAATCAACAATTTCATGCGCACTTCCCACCACGAAATACTTCACACATCGCCATACTTCATACACCGACAAAATGCCGAGACAAGCTGCAGCCGAGGGAGCGCAGCGAAACTCGAATCTGAGCAGTTTCGAAAAGCTTCCTACGGAAATTCTCGTCGAAATCGCCAAGCACCTACAAGATGACGCCAACTTCCCACACATCGGCCCTCCGCTGAAATACGTTTCAGCCGAGTCTGTCGTAGAGAAATACTGGAGTCGGGATCTATTGTCTTACAAGTCTACCGAGCATGGACCAGAGCCGCCGGCCTACAAGGAATTCAAGCGACGAAATCAAGATATCCGCAATCTCACCGCAACGAGCTCACACCTCTTTGCCGCATGCGGCACAGTTATTTATCGCACACCGGTCATTCAATCAAGGAATGATGAGGTGTTCGCAAGTTTCTTCGAAAGGGTTACCTTACAGCCTCTTGTTCAAAGATACATTCAACATCTTTCCATCCAGAACTTGAGTTATGGGCAAAGATCCATCACACCATTTTTTGAGCCGGACCTGCTCAACAACCTAATGAATCTGAGGTCCCTGGAAATTCGCGACGCTCTAGGAGCACATCAAGACAAGTGGTACAAACTTCTTCCAAGGCTACCTGTTCTAGAACGGCTGTCGATGCATGGCGCCTTCGGAAAGCAGGAATTCCCCCTCCTAACCAATATTCGCGAGGCATATTTCAACGACTGCAGATTCGCGTCAGATGATGGAGAGCATGTGTTATCAAGGCTCCCGTCTCTCAAACTACTTTCAAACTATTACACCTTCACCAGGATGCCCGAAAACGCTTTCCTGGGTTTTGAGAGCACGCTGGGACCCTTGTGTGGATAGGACACGAAACAAACTCTTTGAATATGGCCCGTGCGGTATCTGGCATGAAGTTTCTGAAGCATATCAAAACCAATACTTCCCGATGGTTGTTTTCTATTGATATCTTCGGGGGACCAAGTTTCTCAGTACCTCGGCACGATGTTGGGAATGTGAAACGGACATTGCAGACTCTGGAGTTTGTTCCGAACGGTCCTTATTCATACCTTTACGGGCTCTCATGGGAATCTCCAGTTACAAAAGTCTTGCTTTGTCTCGAGAAGCTAAGCTGGGTTCTTAATAATAGCTGTCGGTCTGAGTACCCGAGCCTGCGCATAGTTGACGTTCGCGCGTTCACTGAAATTAATTTGGGTAAACATGAGTTAGATCGTTTTCGGGCGAATAGCAGCCGAAAGAATTTGGATCAAATGTTGGGCAAATTGGAAAAGAACCACAACGTCAAGGTCATGTATATATGAGACTATTCACGTCCAAAGACAATCTGTCGAGATGTAAGTCGCAATTGCTACTTAGCAATTGTACTTACACCTTGGCGGCAAAATTAAAACAACACAAGAGACTTGTTAACGAGAATCCTTCATGATTCATCATCGTTGACATGTGATCGTCCCTCAGGCTGGTGTGGGTAATTCCTCGTCGCACTTGTCGACCTGCGACTTGTAGGCTGTAGCCTGACTGGGCACAGGCTGAATGGGTGACTAGTTTCCAGCCTGAAGTCTGAGAAGTAAACCGCGCACTGCCCTCTTGCCATATTTGGGCTCAGACATCACTCGAGAGACATTTATGCAACTCCAGTGAGGACTGGGCACTGACCGAGGTGCCTTTACTGCTTTTTACCTTACTGTGAAAACCCCTACTGGGTGGGCTCGAAACTTCCTCAACATGCAACTCCAGTGAATAAACCTACTCCAATAGTCGTTTGCTACACATGCATTGACGCTGAGGATAATTCTGTTGCAGGAGACAGTATTGATGTTGGGGCACATGATCACGCCGTCTTGCCCAATGAACTGTGAGATCTGAGATGGGGGTGATTTGCGTGCTTACGCCAAGCTTTCTATGTGGGCTTTTGAAGACGCAAGGCGTTCAATAATGTAACATGCATGCGTTAAAGCGCATTAAAAGTTCGGTGAAACCGCACAGCCTGCTGCTCAAGATGGTCGAAATCCACCAATTACAGACAGAAAGCGCAAGCGTAGGCATGAATAGAGAACCATCATTGGCCGGGAAGTTATGGGAAAAAGGAAAGTAGAGACTAATCTACTGCTCCCCTCTCATAAGACAACTCTTGGTCTTGGAAGACCACGATCGACTTGCTGAAATAGGAAACTGTGCGTCCTTTGTCTTACATTCGGCAAAACGCCAAGGTCGTATTTCTTAGCTTCCCGATCCAAGAGCAGGCTGTGGACAGCTTTTGTACAACTTATATCTACTCTTGATTTATTCATTCAGTCAGCATCCGCGAGCGAAATCCAGTTTGCCCAAACCCGCGTGTTCTTCGCATTGTCCTAATGCCCTAAGTCAATTATCAACATGAAAGACCTCTTTTCCTTCTTGTTGACCCTCGGGTTATTCCAGAATTTCGCTCTGGCCCATAGCATCCCCCACTACTTCACTAAGGCACCCGTCACCCGCAGCCAGTTGGACGTCGAGCAGGTTCGGCGAGAACTGGGATGCCGCGTATCCAAAACCTCCACTATCTTCGGACCCGACGATGATTCATATGTCAACGCGACTACCAGGTGGAACCCGATTGCGGCGCCACAAATTCAAGTTATTATCGCACCTGGAGAAGAGTCTGATGTATCCACCATCGCATGTTCCACCCCTTCGAGTATCGACTCCTACGCAGAAGCATTTTGCTGAGACAAATTATAGGTCAAGTATTGCAATGAGAATAGCATCGACTTCTTGGCTGTAAACCGCGGTCACGGCTGGAGTCAATCGCTCAACACCTTCAAGGGCATTCAAATCAGCCTGGAGAACTTGCATAGCATTGATATCCAGCCCGACGGCGCATCGGCCTGGTTTGGAGGCGGTGTTTACGGTGGCAACGTCTCAAGGTACTTGTGGGATCGCGGGTATGTTACCACTACAGGAGCCTGCGACTGCGTTGGTATGATGGGCCCCGGTCTCGGAGGGGGGCATGGACGACATGAAGGTCTCTACGGCTTGATCATCGACAACTTCATCCAGCTCAACGTTGTTCTGGCCAGTGGGGAGTCCGTCAAGGTCAGCGAAACAAGCCACGGCGATCTGTTCTGGGCATTGAAGGGCGCAGGACACGGTTTCGGCATCGTCACCAGCTTTGAGCTAAATATATTCCCTCGCGGCCCCGACACGTGGCACTATCATAACTACGTCTGGCGGGATGAGAAACTCGAAGAGGTTTTCGAGGCTTTGAACACATTCCACAACAATGGGTCTACCCCTGTCAACATGACGGCCAACTACGGAATATTTCTCGTGAACAGAACCATAACGATCGAGGAGCCCGTCATTTTCTGGACTTTCGCTTACCGTGGGTCCGCGGAAGAAGCGGAACAGCACCTAGCGCCATTCAACGCGATCGAGTTTGCGTATGACGAGTCAGACGACGGCCCCTATCCCTCCATGTCTGCGGCGCAACAAATGAACGAGGAGTCCTTCTTCTGCCAAAAGGGAACCTCGCGAGCCATAGCTGCGATAGGCTTGCAGGTCTACAACCTGACGTCTGAGCGCCTCATATTTGACGGTTTTAAGGAGCGACTTGCCGCTGGTTCAGAACTCGCTGCGAGGACTACTATAGTCCACGAAGGATACTCCACCGCAGCTGTGCAGGCCAAAAACCCGGACGACTCCGCTTATCCCTTCCGCGACGACCACCACCTAATGCTCCCCATGGTTTTCGTCCCTCCTGGTAATCCTGCTGCGCAAGAGGCAGGACAAGAGTGGGTAGACGAGATTAAAGATCACTGGGTTGAGGGCCAGCCCGAGAGACCAACCAATGTGTATCTCAACTACGCTAATGGGCTGGAGCCTATTGAGGAGTTATATGGACATGAAACCTGGAGGTTGAAGAGGCTTCGTCTGCTGAAGGCGAAATATGATCCTCTCAATCGCTTTCGGCATTTTAATCCGATTGCTTAAGTCTCACCCAAAGGTTTACTGTGGAGATAGGAGAAAAGCCTCACATCTTCCTGGGAAGAGAGAGGTACATGACATAGTCACACAGCGTTCATAGGGAACCGCTACCTTATATCCGGGGAGAAGATTGCGTATCTTGTGGTTTCAGTTCGGGTTGAATTAATGATCATGAACCTTAATATAAAAAGACGGTAGCCACAAGTCAGGCCCGCCAACGGCGCTGCAAGCTGCAAGCTTACGTGTCAATTGCGATGAAGACTCCAGTGGGCAGGTTAATGACGGGTCGTATGGCAGTTTATATCAACATTATATACAAAAACCTGTCCCCTTCTGAAACCGGACTTAACGGTGATTCAGGTTCCCGAAAACTGCTCTGTGCTGACAACAGTGATGGATCGACTGCGAACCAGATGAAAATAATCATACCAGTAATCCACCGCCATTCCAAGTCGGATTCGGAAATTTCAAAAGTGCCGTAGATCCGGTCACGGCCCCCATCGCGTTCACAACCCGGGCAACCGTTGATACCTATAAAGAGGCAGGCGCAGTCAATCGAAGAACCAAGCCCACGGAATCCGAGGGCCACGCCCAGGAGCTTGATCGCATGACTTGGACTTAATATACTTGGTGGTTATAGTACGAGAATTACCCACAGTTAATGCCATAATTGGCAGCTTTGCAGATATCAATAGGCAAGTTTCGAAAATAGAGTTTACAGACTGGGGAACCATCGACGTCGAGACGCACTGAATCTGACTCGCCGTGTCGCACGATCCGTCCGAATATTTCCCCAATACGCATTTACAGCCTTATGAGAGGCATTATGAACTCTTGACCAGTCGTCGACTATATAATTCTAGATGATCCGGCTCTTCCGCAACTTTAGCAACTCAAGCTTTTGTGCCATCTAAACGTTTGAATCTTCAGCCCGACATCAGACTCTACCATATTGTGAGTCATTCAAGGCAGTTCTTGGCATGGAAATGCCTGCTTCTACGATACCAAACCACTAACACGTACTCTCTCCAGCAACCCTCCTCGACCTTCGAGCAACAACATTCACAATGAAGGCCTCCGCCATCTTCACCGCCATCACCGTCCTCGCCGCCGGCGTTATCGCCGCCCCTTCTGCCGAGGGCGACGCTCTCGTCAAGAGAGCCGATACCTGCTTCGACTGCCAGTTCAACTCCTTCGAAGCCGGCCGCTGCAAGGGCGCTTGCACCGGCGCCGAGGAGGCCTGGGGCAACGGCGGCCAGAACTGCAAGCACTGCATTGCCGGCTGCCCTGCGACCACCGCCAGTGACAAGGCCGGCACCTCTGCTGGCTACCCTTGCTAGACGGAGTTGGAGGAACTCGATAGGGGAAACGAGGGCACGCGTCGAGAAAGAGGTGGTGAGGAGGACAACCGACAGCTGGTCGATATCTGAAACATTGAAGCATCTCGAGATACCAAAAGAGCAAAAGCATTTAATACAGCACACACCAAATTTGAGTTTGGCTCTTATATCGTTTGGACTCCTCCGTTGTACATGTGACACGCGCCACGGGCTAATTTGTGGACGGGTTTCTCCAACCCAGCAAGAATTCTGCATGGATTCAACTCCATTTTTTGCGCGCTCTGTTGCTTTAAAGTGATTGCTTTCTCAACTACTAAACTTTTGCAGGGTTCGGTGGCGGGCAGCTCCGGAAGTCAGAGCAATTTCTTGCCTGCGTTCAGACGGAAACTAGCATCCATACCTATGATTGGCTAATGAAGGATCATACAAGATGTCGGAAACCTTCGTGGGATGGCCGATCTAAGCCTTGTGTATTGTGGAGATGTGGGATGCCGTCAAACATAGAGGCCAAGGATGCAAGGCTCTTGAGAGAGGTAATTGTTGAGACGCATGCTGGTTAGTGGGCAATAACAGATGGATGGAGAGTACTGACTACTTGCCTCACTGCTGCTTTCCTTATATAAGGCAAGGTTCTTGTAACCTTGGTAGCTGTGGCTTGTTATGAGGAAAAGTTATTCATACTTTATTAACCTCGTCTTTATCTCTTCGGAGACCTCTATGTCTTTTAGTACTGAGTATAGTACTCTTGTGGTCACCTGTTAAGCTATATCTATTAGGGTTGCTTGGTCTTTTACTATATCTATACCTTGCTGTATATTGTACCTCGGTGGGCAATAACACCTCCCTAGTCATGGTTGAACGCAACTCTACTAACTTTATTGCCAATGTTAAAGATGCTTCACTAAGAGTTCGCTTAGAAAAGAAAGGCTTAAGGAGCTCAGTATTCGGGTAATTCCAAACTTTATCAATTTTAATAGAGACGTGCAAGTGCTCGAGATTGGTGAGCGTCAAGAGGCAAGTTGAACAAAACGTCTGTCTCGTGGCTCGTCTGAATTGGACAAGGCACAACTAACATGTCGACATTGCACATTGAATTAATTTAAAAAGTGAGTCATTCAGAGAAGCTGCCTGTTGTCAAGCAACACTTTATTCTCTACATACGCTGCTCTCATCCACCGCTCCTCATGCCGCCTTGGCCTTGCCTGCAGAACGGAACCAGTGCATGTACTTCTCACACGCCGCCTGCATATCTTTCGTGCCGGCCTCAATGGTGGCAGTGATCGGCGGCCGCGAGCCTTCTCTTGCGCCGGAGCATAGTGGTTGTTGATACCCTTGTTGATGTTGATCTTCACCACCCCCTCTCGATACAGCGGTTGAAAAGATCCTCGTCAAAGGGGTCGCAGCCATGAAGGATCAGCCGCACGCGGTCTCCAACGGACTTGTTGACATTCTCAAGGCGGTCAAACTCCAGCTTGATCCCCCTCGGGCCATACTCGCCATGGACATTCCCGAACGCAGGCGCAAGCATCTCAATGCCCGTCGCAACAAACTCTTCCGCCTGCTCCGGCGTCGTCAGCACGCCCTCCAGATCCACCGTCTCCGCCACGCCGTCCTCGCCGCCCTCGATCCGCCCGGGCTCCGCCTCCGTCGCGATGCCCCGCGCGTGGCAGTAGTCCACCAGCTCGCGCGTGAGCGCGAGGTTCTCCTCCTTTTCGTAGTGGCTCATGTCGACCATGATACTATCGAAGCCGTCGGGGATGTCCGCGGCCTGGCGGACGAGCTCCGGAGTTTGGCAGTGGTCGAGGTGCAGCGACACGGGCACGGAGGCGCTGTGGCACAGCTCTGCTGCTGCGCGGACGAGGGCGCTGCCGGCGTATTGCATTGCCCAGGGGAACAGCTGGACCACGGCCGGGGATGATGTTGCCTCGGCGGCTCTGACGGAGGCGACGACGGCCTCGAGGTTGTAGCAGCAGAAGCCTGCGACCGCGTAGCCGCCCTTATGGGCGGCGTTGACGATTTGCATCGTGCGGTTCTCGGAGAGGGGTGGGCGCGGCATGTGGGGTATGTTGATGGTATTCTGAGGACGGAAGATGGGTTTGTGTGAGTCGTTGTGGCGGCGCAATGCAGACAGCGAGGGAAGAGACTGTAGTAGAACTATCTTCAAACTCAAAGTAAGTGTCCAACAAAATTCATCTGAGTAGTTAACATGAGGTCATTCGAAGACATTCCACAATCGCGGACTTCGTCCCGAGGGGTAATGCCGGATTGCGGGGGATCTTGAATTTAGGCGGAAATGAACCGATTTTCCGCGCGGGGCCGCAGGGACGGATGAGATTCGGCGCTCCAATCGGTTCGGCAGAATGACATGTTACCCCGAGGAACGGATTGTTTACCGAAGCAAAGAGAGGGTCTTGTCCGATCTCGCCTTGTCATCATGAGATTCTCTCTTCCTCTCGCTTCGCTTGCTTCATTTTCGTGCATGCCGAAGTTGCTTGCTAGGTCTCTATCGAGTTTGATCTCTTCAACTACCTCTTAAGAAAACTCCAGAGACATCATTTGAGCTGCGGATATTCTGATTTCACACTTTGCGATGGGATCCACAAAGCCGTCAACGGCCTTCATTGGCCTGGGAGCCATGGGCTTCGGAATGGCCACCAACCTCATCCGCGAAGGGTACCCCGTCACAGGTTTCGACGTGTGGGCGCCGACGCTGGAGAGGTTCAAGCAGGGGGGAGGTATCACGGCGACCAGCCCGGCAGAAGCTGTTGCAGGGAAGCAGTTCTGCGTTTGCATGGTGGCGACGGCAGAGCAAGCACAGAGCATCATCTTCGAAGGCGATGCCGCTTTGGTGAAGGCCCTCCCACAAGAAGCCGTCCTTCTGCTATGCTCGACGGTACCCTGCGGATATGTGCAAGGTCTGCAGAAAGAGTTGGTCGAGAAGGGCCGCAGCGACATCTTCCTCGTCGACAGTCCTGTGTCAGGAGGGGCTGCCAGGGCGGCGGCGGGCACGCTCTCGATAATGGCCGGCGGCTCAGAAGAGTCCATCAGCAGAGGCCTGCATCTCCTCCAGGCCATGTCGGACCCGGAGAAGTTGTACATCGTCAAGGGCGGGATTGGAGCAGGAAGCAACATGAAGATGTGCCATCAGGTCCTCGCCGCCAACCAGATTCTGTCCGCGAGCGAGGCGATGGGCTTCGCGAGCCACCTGGGCCTCGACCTCCCCAGCACCGGCGAGCACATCGTCAAGTCGGAGGGATGGAGCTGGATGCACGAGAACCGACTGCCGCGAATCCTCGACCCCGAGTTCAAGCCCATCGCGAGCGCCGTCACGATCATCCTCAAGGACACGAGCATCATCACATCCGAAGCCCGGCGAGCTGGGTTCCCGACGCCGATGACGAGTACTGCAGAGCAAGCTTATTTCACGGCGCTGGGAAGAGGATGGGGCCCGGACGACGACGCTGCACTGCTTCGCCTGTATATCGAGGGCAAAGGGAAGATCGGGCCCGTCAAGCCGACTGTGAAGACGGAAGAGGCCAAGCTGAAGCTCGTCGTCAACCTCCTCCGTGGAATCCACCTCTGCGCAGCAGCCGAGGCCCTCGCATTCGCGCATTTCGTCGGCTTGGACCTGGAGCAGGTCTTTGAGCTGTGCACCAACGCAGCCGGCGGAAGCAAGATGCTCTCCAGCGAAGGCAGACCCATCCTAGACGCCTTCAAGAACGGCAGCGCCGGCCAGGGCTGGGCTCCTTCAGACGGCCAAGCTGCTCTGCAGACAGTAGCGCAAGAGCTGCAGGAAGCCGTCGACGAAGCGCAACGGCTCAAACTGCCGCTGTTCCTGGGCGCAGAGGCGCTCAACCTGATCCGCATCAGGCTGCAGAGCGCCGGAGAAAAGGCCGGCACTCTGGCGCTGGGGTCTGTCGTCAGTGGTTGGACCGCATGAGAATCGCACGAGCCGCGACCGGAGTTTTAGACGCAGCGTTATGTCGTGTGACGTAGACTGGCCCCATAATTCGGATAATTCTCCTCACTTCGCGCGTGCTTGAAGATTTCGTGTTCGGTGACTGATGCAGCGAGATACGTGGAGTGTGGCTACCTCCCGGCGGAGCTCCTCTGCGGATGCGGAAAACGGTTATCCGCATGGGCATCCGAGTTTAGTCATCCGGACTACTCCGGTGCCTCGGACGGGGTTCCGAGACCCACAGGCCCGAGATCGGCGGGAAGCCGGGCTCACCGGGCCCGGAGTGAGCGTCACTGGTCAATGAAACAGATTCTCATGCGCTATGAGCTTGTGCTTCGACTCATGATCTAGACTTGTCGTTTCTATTCTCAATACTTAAATAATTACATGAATTCGTGCAGCGTTGCGGCCGAGCTCAGCCTATCACCGGACCGGCAGCTCAGCTCCGTTCGTGCCGTTGGCGTGACCATTGACACCGTTGGTGGCACCCTGTCCCAGGACCAAGCATCCCTCAAAGTACTTCTGCAGCTGGTCAAAGTCCTCAAGCTCGCCAACCCACGCAACGTACTGGTCAGGGCGGACAGCGACGACGCAACCCCTCTGCTTGTCGACGCCGTAGTTCTTGTACGCATCGCCGAAGCCCTCGTGGTAGCTCTCGTCATCCACGTAGACCTTGTTGTAGTCCCAGCCGAAGTGGGGATCCAGAGGGTGCAGGATTTCAGGGAAGTCGCGGAGCAGCTCCGTCTCGGTGCGCTTCGCGGAGTGGATGGTGAGGACCTCGATGACGCTGTCGATGGGGGCGCCGGCGGGCGTCGCCTTGCGCAGGAAGTTCTCGGGCGCATCCAGCGCGGCGGCGAACTTGTCGACGCGGGCCTTCTGCGCGGCGTCGAGGATGTTGCCGGCGAAGAGGACGACGCGGAAGCGGCCGTCCGCCTTGAGCCTCTCCTGGAAGTGCCACGGGCGCGCGCAGGCCTGGTTGAGGACCTTGAAGCTGTTGAATCGCATACCGACGGGCAAGCCGCTGGCGAGAGCCTGCTTCTTTTCAAACTCCTCGGCGGAAACAGCAACGGCGGTGGCCTCGACGGCCTTGCTGCCGTCACCCTGCTCCAGCGCATCACCGGCCTTGATCACGAGGTTGCTGGGGCCGTAGTTGACCGAAAGACCCGAGGCGAACATGTTGCCCTTGAGGAAGGCGTCCTTGAAGACCTCCATGCTGACGCCCTCGGCATCCATGACGTCCTTGGCGGGGCGGCCGGAGAAGAGACGGGAGAAGCGGTGGTCGAACTCGATCAGGTCCTGGGCAACACGGCGGCGCTCGCTCTGGTACGTGCTGAGGATGCTGCGCTTGGCGATACCCTTGGCCGCCAGGGCAACCTTCCAGCCGAGGTTGTAAGTGTCCTGCATGGAGACGTTCATGCCCTGACCGGCCTTGGGGGAGTGAGTGTGGACGGCATCACCGGCGAGGAAGACACGGCTGTGCGCGTCGAAGGTGGTGCCGACACGCTGGCCAATCTAAAGGAGGGTATTAGTTAAAAGTCGAGTCAGTTCAGCTATCGAATGAAGACATACCTGGTAAGCAGTCCACCAGTCGCAGTACTCATACTCTATCTTGTACGGGCTGAGGATCTTCTGAGCAGCTCCAAAGATGATTTCGGGTGTAATCTTGGAGCGGTCGGCTCTTCCTGAGACGTCGGTGCTAATCTCCTTCAATTGGATGTACAGGCGAACCAGCTTGTTCTCTCTGGGAATAACCATCAAACTGCCGTTCTCCGCAGAGTGAATGGCGCATCGCATGCGGATATCAGCTACCATCCCACATTAGCGCTCATGTAAGACCCACGTCACACCGGCGCAAACCAAACGTCACTCACGGAAGTCGGTGATGGGGATGATGTCCATGACGCCCCAGATGAAATCGGTCGCCTCGCCGTCGAGCTCGAAGCCCAGCTGCCTGCGCGTCCAGCTGCGGGCGCCGTCGCAGCCGATGACGTACTTTGCGTGCACGATCTCGCTGTCGCCGGCGCGGGCCTTGCTCTTGCTGATGAGGTCGTCCTCGTCGTCGTTCTGGACGAGGTTGCTGCGGAAGAGGCCGTCGGCGACCTTGCTCGCGTTGGCGGCCTGCGGCGGGGTGGACTCCTCCTCGTTGAGCTGGCGGAGCTTGACGGTCACGGGGTAGGCGGCGTCGTCGTCGACCTTGGACTCGTCGATCTCGAGGGACTCGGGGAGCACGGCGCGCTCGACCTCGATAGCGCCCTTGGAGTGCTTCTTGATGTTCTCGAGGAAGAAGCGCTCGATGCGGCCCTGCTGGAGGACGATCTGCTGGAAGCGGGAGAGGCCGACGATGGTGTCGGGGATTCTGTCGCTGCGGCGGATGATGCCATCGCTGCCGGGGTTCTATCATGAGAATGAGCATATTGCATCAACAGCTACCAAGAGTGATGAGATGACTACGCACCCACATGCAGATCTATGTGAACAAGTTAGCAAGACAGCATCATCACACACAACACCATGAAGATCTCATACCTCAATCATGTGGTTGGCCTCCTTCCACGCGCGGTCCGCGAAGCCGAGCGAGTCAAAGATCTCCAGACTGCGACATTGCAGGCCGTCGGCCTGGCCGCAGAAGATCTTGGTGTTTCTCTTGTCGACGATGCGAGCCTTGACGCCGCAATGCGCCATCCACGCGGCAGCCATCAACCTATCCGGCGCCTCATCGTTAGCTTCCCCTCGCCACCTTTCGAAAAGAAAGCATGGCCGCCACCAAGCGCGACGGCGCGAGACTTACCCCGCAGGGCCGGCGCCAATGATGAGCCTGTGATGATGGCAATACGATCAGTAAACGGGCTCTCATGAAACGTGCTTCTGTTTCCAGTTTGGGAAGGGGGAAGAAAATGACAACTTACACGTCGACATTGCTCTCGGGAACCTGTGCGCTCGCCATCTCGTCAAATGTGCTTCGTCCGGAAAACGTGCTCGGGCGTCTGTAAAGCCGGTTGGCGATGTCAGGGGAAGAAGATTAGAGTTTGGGGGTGGGAGGATGTCAACAAAAAGCAAGGGAGACGGAGAGAGCTGTGCGTGCGAACGTTCAGGGTCGACGAGAAGTCAAAGGAAACAAACAAGTTCGCGCAACAAGCTCGAAAGGTCGCGAAGGGGGGAGGGAGGGCATACGAGCATCTTGACTCGTTCTCGATAGCACCTTGGGCCTGCTCGTCTTGGCCTGGTGTCCACACAACTTTCGATGAGGACACTCTCGCAATGGGACATACAGGGACACACATACACATACGGGCTGGTTGGGCTGGTTGCGCCGATGGATGGATTCAGGGTGGGATGGCCGCCGACCTGCGTCTCAGAGACTGCGGGGTGTTGGACACGACCCAGGACCCTCTCTCCCGGCCCTGGGCTCTCTCTCTTCCCCGGCGGAGAATGGTGACCATCCGTCCAGCGTCCGGGAGCGTCCCGCTGACAAGGGCTTGGTTCATGGGCCATCGTTGATCTGAACCATTTTTGGACGCAGTCGGGGAGGGACCATCACCGAAATGGAAAGGTAGGCTGTCTGTCTGTGCGCCCGTTGCCCGCCGTTGATATGGGGCGCCGTTGGATGTTCAATTCAAACAGCGCGCCGTTGGGCGTGGGGGTGTGTCTTGGATTCTGAGCGGCGGACGAGGGCCGAAGTGATCGTTCAAGCCCAACTTCATCCCTTGAGCTTTGTTGTTCATGTTATCACACTGATGCCCGGAAGACTCTGTCCCCGTGGAAGCGAAGTCTGGGTCATGAGCTGCCGGCATGAGCACACAGCATCTGGTTGGAGAAAGAAGCACGGCACTAAGGAGACGGGGAGGCTCGGGGCCTGAGCCCGGCATTTCCGGGTTTGTTGGTTTGATTGATATCTGACAGCAGTGCGCCACCGACACACTGGTTACTGGTATGCTTTCTTTTTCTTCAACAACCACACTGCAATCTCTAGGGTAAAAAGAGTTTCCGAATCCGCGATTGTGTTTGTGTAAGCGAGGCCTGCGAGCTTCTCGGCGTATCAATCAACTGGGCACATCAGGACCGGCCCCTTGTTACGACGTATGTGCACAGAGTGACGGAGCGAGTGATTCGCAATTTCTCCCACCCTCCCGGGCGTTTTTAAACCGGGGCAATTGCGAACCGTAATTTGTGGACAACGGTGCGATTCCCTCTGAGGATCCCACCGGCGGCAGTTACGCTCGACAAGGCGGTTGCAACGGTACAGATTGCAGAATGGCCAGTTGACGTGGCACTAGGAACGACAAGCTTATGAACTGGAGACTTTTCAACCTCGATGCCCGCAGCTCCCTCCTCCGCCCGCAAGGGACGATGGATCAATGCTGCAACGGCGCCCCATTGCGATAGAGACCTAATTGCGCAAGTATATGCCGTCCCAGAGTCTCATTCGCCGGCAGAGGCGTTGTTGTCTCCTCAATAACTGGAGTAACCCGCCCCTGCACCATTCCCCCCCCTGGGCAGACATTTTCCACTGTGGAGGACGAGCCCCCGGGCAGAAATCATCTGCAGCAGGTCCTGCGCCCTCCTTGCGCGCCTTTGGGGGTTTGCCTGATGGTTCCACCAAGATACTACCTGTTGGAGCACCTCAGCGATTCATTTTCGTTATTGGAACTGAACCTGACTCGAGTCACATGTAAAATCCGACCGGACATGTTTTTGCGAAGGGGAAAATATCCGAACGCGCAATGAAAGTCGTTGTCTCGGAAATGTTCACATTTGTTTCTCTCGACATTATTATGCCGCGATGATCTAGTACATCTGAAGGAACCGTAACCTTGATGCTACATACGCCACGGCGGATTGATATGCTGTACTCGAATGTCCGAGTGGCTGGGGTCGTGTTTGTTTTTTGGCGAGGAATCCTGTGCAGCGGTACCGGTACTGCCAAGGTTGACATTCCTACGGTTTCATTGGGCTGCTGTATCAGAGAAATGACAGAAGCGATGCCGACCCAGTCTTCTTTGGCCGCAGCCCGAGGGACGGCCAAGCGCTCGACGCGGTTCGGCGGCTCCTCACTCATGTCGTGATAACATGTCGTTTCATGCAGAGCAGCAGGGGAAAGGAAGTCAGGGGAGCCACATTGGGTGTGGTATAGGTTGCCGGTCCAGCCACCGGGGTTGAAGATATCAGTACTCCGTTATATGTTGTTCGATGACATGCTGCATGTGCTCCCCCCCTCAACGGGTCGGTCCTAAACATGCACTCTGACAGGAGCTAGCAGATTACTCAACACCCAATCGCAATTTGTCCATGTTGGTATATCACGGTGGCGTTGCGCCACAAGTCGCACCTTTGGTTTCCAGAGAGTCCAGAACTCTGCAATGCTTTTTCTTCAACCCAGATCAACTCGACTCCTCAAAGGGCCCCGTCCTCCGGTTCCCCGAGGCAAACCCTCGATCGGACGGTTTGGTCCTCATCGTGTAGTATTAGTGTGGACTTCTCGATGGGTCTGATTCCTACCGTTGCTATCGAAAGCGGAGTTGAGGACCCCCCCTTGCCCTTGGGAACCGCAGACGGAAGTGCCGCTCCTGGGCCCTTGATCCCAAGCCCTTTGAGTCGAGCGCAACGGGCACGCATCTTCTCGTAATACCCTGCAGCTTCATTTGCGATCGGCACCTCGCGGCCCTTAACGTTGTGAACCTTTTGGGAACACTGAACCAGGAGAACCGGGTTCAGGGACAAGCACAAGGCTGGTAAAGGGATGGAAACCAGTGACGAATGAACGATTCAGGCGCCTTGTCGCAACGAAACCTGGTTACGTCTTCCTTCGCTTCAGAGCTTTTTTACTTTACTTCTCTTCTCTTGACGGTGCTTATTATTTACTATTTTGTCGTCCGCCCCCGATCTATCTCAACTTTCCTTTCGGTTTAGCCGCGGGGACCCAACTTTCCCAACTCTTGTTTGTCTACTACCCCCTTCCCCCTCATCCGATACGTTGTTGGTGCGCGGGCCGAAGCTGGCAAGGGAAGAACAGCAAACATGTCTGCGGAAGCTGCGAACGCGTTCATCCGAGAGGTCTGGGGCCTGCAAGGTGCCGCCTACCTTGTTGTTGGGCTTCGGTACTACAGCCGACTCTCGACTCTGGGATGGAGGAAGTTTGCGTGGGATGATTTCCTGATGGGAGTGGCGGTTGTAAGTTGACTTTCGATCCTTCTGACTTATCACATGACTCACCTTGTGCTTGCAGTTAGTTTATACCGCCGAGTCTGTCGCGGCATATTTTGTTGTGGCATATTGGAAAGGAGTCGCCAACAATGGCATGACAGATGAAGAACGAGCCGCACTAAGTCCATCGTCGGAAGAGTACATGTTACGAGTGAACGGTTCAAAGACACATGCCATTGGTCTGTTACTATACACAACTCTGTTGTGGCTGTTGAAAGGATGCTGGGTTATCTACTACTCCCGTCTGACGTGAGTAACGCCTATGTAATACTTCACAATTCGAAGCTAACCTTGTTTCTAGCGACGGCGTTCATAAGATGAAGACCATCATCTTCTGGGCCTACATCATCATGCCCGTCACCTATGTCGCCTGCCTGCTTGTCGCTTTCTTCAAGTGCATCCCCTTCGATCATCAATGGCAGATCAATCCCAACCCTGGCAGTAAGTTTAACAACTCGCACGACAGGATCGTTTACTGACTGTCAATAGACCATTGCCTGCCCGCAATCTCCTTTATCCAAACCATCTTCGTCATGGCCATGAACACAGCCACCGATTTCTACCTCATGGCGATCCCCCTCCCTATGGTCTGGAAGTCCCACCTGCCGTGGCGGAAGAAGGTCACCTTGTTGATCATGTTCAGCGGTGGTTTCCTCGAGATAGCCTTCGGCATCCTACGCTGCGTCTCCATTCTCACCGCCGGCGAAACAGACAGCGCGCAGTCCGGCTACTGGTCCGTCAGAGAGTCTTTCGTGTCCGTCGTGCTGACCAACATGCCGATGGTGTACCCCCTGTTCAAGAGCGTCATCGACAAGAGCCGCAACGCAAGCACCAACAAGAGCGGTGCGATGGGCGACAGCCAAGGCTACAGACTGGGCAGCTACCCTGGAAAGAAAGCGCCCTCTAGCCATCCTCTTTCCATCCCGGACGAGACGCAGTGGGGGTCGAAGGAGCATATTGTCGCCAACTCGGCCGAGAAGGGCGCTAGTTCAGGAGGCGAGGAAGCCTCTATTGAGTCGGGCAAGCAACCGTCCAGCCCCTACCTGCCTCATACCGACGCTGAGGTGGCAGCGGATTCCGGAAACAACGCGATGAGGTCGAGGAAGCACGAGCAGAACAAGATCGTGGTGACTACAGAGTACAAGATCTCGAGGGCGACCCCTGAGCCGCATATGTATCACATGCCTCACAGGTCTTCACGGCAGGATTTCCACTAGGATGGGTTAAGCGGTTGGAGGCAACAACATTATGAGATGTTTATCAGTAGACAGGGACTAACAGGATGCGAATACCCAGGGTGGTTATCGGAGGGAAAAGTGCGGGCGCTTCGGAATGTTCTGTATACCTATTCAAAAACACATGTAATTTAGGAAACGAATGAATGCACAAACTAATTGCTATCCACTACTCGGAGGATCTGTCACCGTGAATCGAGACCCAGCCCGCACCGATCCGGAAAGATCTCGTCTATCATGGTACGATAAACTCCGTTCAAGCTTCCCTGAACACTGGGACAATTGGGGAGATTGACGCTGAAGGATTGCTACCAGCAGCTAATTTCGGCAACCCAGGAAACTCTTCTTTTCGAACGGTCCAAATGCCGTAGAGCCGCGCATTTTGAAACGGGTTCCCTCGTCGATCCGTGATCCACCCCTCCCTCCGTCCGGGACCCATTTTGACAGTCCAGCACGGACTGGGATCGTGGTCCCTCTATGGTGTGCCTTCGAAGACCGAACCCCTGCACTTTCCCTGCATTCAGCTGACTCGGGCTCACCTTGTTCTCTCTGATCACTTGTCGTCTCACGGATAGCTCCCGTTCTGTTCCCCGAAGTAAGCACTCTATTCGCTCTCGACAGGGCGTCGGGGTGTCATAGCGGCGGGTCCAATTCTGACAATCGAACGATTAAGCGTTTTGCGCGGCGACCAACTTGAGGGAGCTCGCCGAGAATTCGTGTCTTGTCACTTGGATCCCGGTCAGGATGTCAAGAACGAAGAGGCGACTATTCGACCGTACAAGGTACTGTCGACGATGGGAAGGGCAGAGACTGTTTTAAAGTACAGAGTACTAGCGCGTCAGTTGCATGTGGCTTATTCTTAGTTAGTGTCCGCAATGAAGTTGCGTTCGAAACAAATACACAAGTTCACCACGAAGAGCGTAGACCAACGAGTTAGGTTGGCTAAATCTCGCCAAACACCCATGCTGCCTGACTGAAGCAATCTGATAACCCAACTCTGGGGGAAATACGGGTAGAGTACCCAGATCATACGAGATTGATGGGCATGATTCATCCTTGGCCACACCTCTATACTGTTTCACTTCGGCATACGGCGGTGAATTAAACTGAGGCATTGTGCAATTTTGTGATCCGCGCCGGCAGTCCGCCTGACACAGTGACACACAGGTTGATCTGTTCGACTTAATGTATCCAGCACTCATATAATTGATGGACACCCTAAACCTCAAATGTGTTTCCTGGCAACACAGTGATGGCGGGGGTCTTCCAGATGTCCCAGTCCTCAGCAACCTCGGGAATACCGAACGGCCGCAGAGCTGCGATTCGGAAACTTGTACGGTCAGCATCTCGCACTTATATGATACTCGATCATTGTAACTCACCTGTATGATCCGGGAAGCACCTGAGATCCATTGGCATATCTTCCAAGCCAGTAGTAAATACCACTTCGGCCGCCTGGTTGAGTGTACAGGGGAAACGAGAAGATGTCATCTTCGCTATCCTCGCCGGAGATGAACCAAGCCGAGCTCGCAGTACCGTTCCAGCTGGTGGCTGAACCTACAAAGCCCTTCTCACCAACGACGGGCGGATAGGACCATTCGGCTTCGGAGTAGTTGCCGTGGAAAATCTGGAGAACACCATTAGCTTGTGAGGCCCCAGTGACTTTCGGTGTTCCTAAATGACTCACATCCCAACGGAACTCCTCAGTGCCCCAAAGAAAGCGCGTGAAAAGCTTTGGGAAGTCCTGGGCTTCGCGTGTAAAGTTGAACGTGAAGCTGGCGAGAGTTAGTTCTTGCCTCGGAAACGAGTGGGCTGATTTGTCTCACTTGGACTTCTGCTCGAGTCTGATGTTGTTTGGCCCTGAAACCATGTATGGTTGGTTATAACCATAGGCCCAGACGTTCTCGATGGTCTTCTTCAAGTCGGTTGCAACACCTTTTGAATGGTTAGTTGAAGACCTTCTATCACCCGCGGAGGAACTTACCGAAGTATGGCACACTCAATTCCTCACTGTTGCTACCGCTGATGAGCACCTTGCCGCTATAAACTGGCAGCTTAGTGGCATTGACACCTTCAGGGGCTTTGAATGTAAATCTGTCCGCTTTGTAAGTCATTTGGGTGGATTGAGTTATATCGCGAAGACTCACTCCACAGCCTTCGTCTCTCCCGGGACCCGGGCCAAGAGCAACCTCCGCAGGCAAGACAACCTCGGGAGTCATCTTGACGGGGTCGACATCCGCATACAGTGGTATCACTGGAATAAAGGTTTGCTGCTGGCCAGGGACCGAAGGTACGTAGGACTCGTAGCCACCCGCATCCTGGAGGGAGAACTTGTAGGTGACAGACTCCGAACCGTGGTTCGTGATCTCAACAGAATGTGTCCCCGTGAAATGGGCGGTGTCGTTCAACTCAAACTTGCGACCGTCGAAGCTGAGCTCAGTGGTGTAGCCCAAAACTCTTTCGGCGTCAACAAGGCCGCCTCCCACTTGGGTAGTCGGGGCCCAGAAACCATAGTCCGTGGCGCTGGTAGACCAGTCCGCCCAGGGAACGGCGCGGGCAGTCGTTGTGATGCGAGAAATGAGGCGCTTCGCCCATTCGGGATCATCTTTGTGCGCCGATCTCCCGCCAAACTTGCCGACCCACAAAGCAGCAATTCCACTCAAGTAAGGCGTTGCCATTGATGTACCGCTAAGTACCCGGTACTCATTTGTCGGGTAGGTGCTGAGAATCTTGGTTCCGGGGCCGGAGACATCGGGTTTGAGAGCAAGATCATAGGTGCCACCCCACGAAGAGTATAGGGCAGGCCGTCCACCGCCGGCGTTCCGAATACCGACGTAGTGGGCGGTGTCAATGTTGAAAGAAGCTGTCACGTTGCCACCCGCAAGAATGGTGGAAACAATGGCCTCGCCGGCGCTGCCCTCGATGGCCCCAGTGAGGCCAACGCGGTTGCCGCTGACGGGGCTCTGGTAAATGTCCAGGTTGATGTAGAACAGAATGTACTGAGCGCCAAACGCAGCCACATTGGTATGCTTGGTCGTCACGGTGCAGCCTCCAAGCCTCACCAGAACTACAGTTTCATTCAGCTGAGGGGTGTCCGCGGGCAAAGGCTGGCAGGCATCGTTCTCAACGGAAGCGTTCAAGGTGATCGGCTTGATCGGCCAATCGGCGATGGTATCCGGGAAGAACCCAGAGCCCGGGACGTAAGCGACCTCGGTAATATTAGAGTCTCCATCGAGGTTGAAGTTGGCGGAAAAGGCCTGCGCGGGGAAAACACCAGGATCGCTTGAGGCAACAGTCAAGACGTGCTTTCCTGACGCGCCGTTGGCCATGGAGAAGGGGCCATCCTGTCCCGAGTTGCCGGCAGCGAAAACGACGACGACGCCATTATCGACGATCCTGGATGCCACCACGGCGAGGGCATTGTTGGTGAAGCCGCTACCTTCGCCAACGCTGGCGCTGATGATGTCTGCCTGGAAGAGCTTTTAGCTAAGATCCACCCGGCTCATTAACTAAAGTCTTCAACTTACCCCCGAGTCGAAAGCCTTCAAGAAGCCTTCAATGACAGTCTCCTCATTGGAGTAGCCGCTGCTACCAAAGACTTTGAACGAGAGAAGCTTAGACTTGGGCGCAACCCCGACAAATCTTGGCAAGTTAGCTTTAAATTTTAGCATAACTCTAGGCAAAGACTCAACTGATCACTCTTTCCCGCGATAATGCCGGCCACGTGCGTGCCGTGTCCGTATCTGTCCATGGGATCGTTGTCGGGCTGTGCGGGCGCGTCAGGCCACGCTGCCAACTCTAAATCAGCGTCTTTCACACGAACCCACCGGCTCCGATGGTTATCACGTACCATCGCCGACGAGATCGTAACCACCGATCACCGTGTAGTTATCACCGAGGCCTCCTCCGAGCTGGCGGAAAGATTATAAATCAGCTCAAATCATGTCGGGAAAACGGCAAGTCTACTACTCACAGCCGGGTGGGTGTACTGGACACCGCTGTCAACAATTGCGACGACGGCGCCTTCGCCCAGGATTCCATCCTCGTGTAGGTTCTGAACGCCAGTGAGGCTGTGGACTGAGTAGTTCACAGCAGCCGCATCGTCGCTGAATGACTCGCCTTCCACAGTCGGGAGCAACTGCAGCATCTGAGACTTGTACACGGAAGCGACAACGGGCTCGTCATCGGACGCGTCAAGCGAGCTCTGGATAGACGCGGCCGTGCAGCCGTGGTCGCATTCGACTGCAATTCCGGGGAAGATGTCCGAGTCAAACCGCTTCACGACTCGAAGTCCGGGCAGCCCAGAAGAAGCCTTGGAAGCCACGCGCGATCCGTGTGCGCGTGACTTGAGCTCGACGATGTATCTCTTGGGCGTCGCATCACTGGCAGCGGTGTCATTGAGCGAGCGAGGGGCGAATTGATGCAGTGCCTGAGCCGTGCTGAGCAGCAGCCCGAGGAGGGTCGTTTCTGCGCGCATGATTATCGATGCGTGGTAAACGAAAACGAATGTGAGCGTGTGCGAAGCACATGGCGAGCCAAACGTCCGGCGCTCGCGAGAGCGTGAACGTCGCCGTTGAAGTATGCCATCTCGTCGCCAAGAAGCACGGCATGCTGTTTTTAACACCTGCCCAATGAGGTCCAGCGCGCATCATGCAATTTGTGATGGTTCGTTGTTTTTAACACGGGAAGATCCACCAGCGTCGCATTGCCGGACGAACTTGCGCCTCGAGAGGCTGTCTGAAGGGAGGTAATATGGGGGAACAGGGGCCGTTTAATAGCAAACACGGGACTAGCGTGGGCGATAGGAGCAATACGAAGTCTTCGGCATCGGGGCCCAGGGATCGTGACAGGGGCGGGTGGACGGATGGCTCCTCGGTCAATCTGCTTAAGGCTAACGAGACGTCATAATGCAACGACAAGTTCGTACTTTGGTGATCGTTGATGCTGCAGGCGACAATCGCATCGTTCGATGGTTGATTACCCGAAGGGGTAAGTCTCTACCGACGTCCACCCTCACTCATCCTATGTAGAACAAGCTTTGACAGCGTTTGGGATCCGTCCACCTTCAAAAGGGTTGACAGACTCAGTGAGACTCAGTAAGACTGAAACGAAGCATTGAAACTGATTTCGCATTACGCCAACTGGTATCAAATCTGGTATTATTTCACCGTGGACGGATCGTCGTCCAAAGGTATCGACTTCAGTCCCAACTCCAAATCCGACGACTCCATGATGCTATGACGCGAGCCATGAGTGTTACTCGCAGATCTTGCCCCAAATGTGTCGTGGTTTAATTGTATTTCACTTCCATCCGAAGCTTGCCTTGCATGATTCGCTTTGTGTCCCGATTCTTTGGACCCGACGGTCGCGGGAATTCCGTCTCCTGGTCCCGAGCCCGGCCCACGCTCTCTCCCAACGTCATGGTTTGTCGATCCCAGAAGTCGAGGGAAGAAGCGCCTTGCGAGGGGTTTTAATGTGATTAGGCAAGCGCAGACGATGGCCGTGTTCAGCTCGATGATAGACCATTCGGCAATGCCGGGACTGTCGTATGTCGGATCGGTCGACTTGAAAGCCGAAGCTAGTGACGGAATGCGCAATATTGACACTACACAAACACTGATTGTAGTCGGTTAGATCTCACGCGCGATTCTAGTGACAGCATTTCCGGCACTTACAAGAACCCGAGTGCAAAAATGAGGTATAAACTGATCTTTTGCTGGCGAGGTTGCTTTATCTTTGGGAGTATCGGCAAGGGGAGGATGAGGATCACAAAATCGGTAAAAATGTTGATAACGGCGTTGGCGAACCAGGTAGCCCCCCTGTCAAGACATTTTCCAGGCGCACTGTAGTCTTGGTCAGTAACGCACTCGACAGCATTTCGAGTGAACGGAACTACACGGACTCTGGTTTCCAATTCTTCTCAAGGGGCAAACAAAACAGCACCGAGGAGAAAACCGTCCATGTGGAGACTACAGCAACGAGTGATAGTGCAATGTAGCACGCTTTGCGGTAGTTGAGATCTCGTAGTACCCGCAGGTACAGCAGAAGTATAGAGACCTTGACGAAGACCAATCCGAGGTTGTAGAAGATTATCGTAATGTACGACCACTACTCATGACCGACCGTCAGCGTGACTCGGATTCAACGACTCATGGGGTTGGAGCTGGGAAATGCTCCTTACCTTGAAGAAAGTCTGCTGTTGGTGCACACTCAGCGTCTCGTATCGCTCGCCCATTCCAGTGATCGCTTCTATCAGATAGTTAGCAACAACAAAGGAGGAGGGTACTCGGGCTTCTTACGAATAGTCATCCCAGCGGATTGGCAGGCGGACCAAATCTGTTCCAAAATCGTAACGTCAGTCACATGATTCTCTTCCAGCGAGCATCGCATCCCTCAACGCTCGAGCAAATTGTCATCGATCTCTGGTGTCTCTGGTGGTGATCTCAGCGTACCCATGCGATCAAAATCCAACAATCCTCCCACCCCAAAAGTCGCGCCGGTGACAGACGCGCATAGAATCTCAAGCCGACAATGATTCCCGAAAGGACCGCCGATGCTACTGCACATGATATCACGGACTGCCCTTGGGGCGCCAAACCGGGCGGGCCGCCATCCTCAATGACGTCGACGTTGAAAGACTCCATATCGTTTCGCGACCGAGCCTTGGCCGTCGCCGAAATGCCTTGTAATCATCGAGTATCAAGCCGTCAGAGACTAGATTCCGCTCACGAGGTCGCTTCTTCCCATTCACATCGTCTGTTGAAAGTCGTCGGTGGGGCGGTGTTGATGTCTGGCCGTGACTCTTTTCCGCAAGCCAACGTCAGGTTGCGAGACGCCGTTGGGTGGGAAGGGAGGAAGAAGGTTGAAGATGTAGCGGACCGACTTGGGCAAATTATCAGACTCAGCATAAAGGAAAAGCTAGCGAGCGAAATAGAGTGTCTTTAGAGTCAAAGCGGTACCCCGGCATCATCCAGCCCTAAGGTGCTAAGAGGAATGCAAGGGGCAGAGGCGCTACACCATCTTAGCCAAGACACCCTCCTAGCGCCCCGTCCCAAGGCCCAAAGAGGCCAAGAGGCTTCGCTGTTGGCTGGCAACACGAAACCAAGCTGACGAGCTGAAGATGGAGAGGTTGGAGTGATAGGTGGAGGGGACTAAACTCCGTTTCGTGGGGATAAAGCCGAAGGGATTGTTCCCTGTCTGCTTCCTGGGATGGACGGGAAGCAGAGTCACGACCACGACGAAGCTGTTAAGCTTCGCTGTAAAACTTCACATCGCAAGGATATCACGGGCCTGGAGGCATGGACAAATTGTCCGTCTGGGCAGCTGGCCCATGCTCCTCGAGTATTCGAACGGGCGTGCAGATCATCCGGAGTAGCCCTGCCTTGTTCGATAAAACCGGAGTGTCATTGGACATTGGCTGCATAAGTTTTGACTCCCGTATTGCTTAAGCTTCACAGCCTCAAAACATTGACCCCTGCTCTCTGTCTTCAATGTTCCCATCCACCCACAGGTGGGATCCGTGAGGCGGGGGGGGGGGGGGGGGGGGACGCAGGCACGAGCTAGAGAAGCGTGGCTGGCATGCATTTCGGGCTTGTCAGCCGAAAATGGGAGAGGTCTCAGACATTGGAAACTAAGTTGGGAACTGGGATCAGCGCTTATGTTTTGACGAGCCGGTGGCTTGCTTCAGTGGCGTGTATGCTTTGAGACTAGGCCCATCGCGTGAAGACATTGTCCGAGGGGGGGAAGCCCATGATTTTGACTGCGACCTTGACACAAAATCAAAAAAGTTGATTTCGTTCAAGTGATGTCAACGAGCGCGGGCCAGATGCTCCAACTCCACCGCCTGAACTATCAAAGTTGAAGTATCTTCCCCGACAGAGGTGTTCCCCGAATGCGGACCGAATCAGAGAGAGCTTGTCTTGCAAGGTTGAAAGAGAAGGTCCATCCGCACCCCAGCTCTTTGAGGCTATTCGTCCCGCACCTCACCCACCTACACGGAAACTGATCACCGGACGATGACCCCATGTCGCACGAGGGTGTGCAGGATGAGGCTGCAAACGAGGCCTAAGCTGGGATACGACAATTTCGCATTCGCGATACACACAGTCCTTTCTGTAAAGTCCGCCAAGATATGTCACATTGACGAAAGCTTTACGGCACTTTGCTTCTTACATCAAGAAGACTGTTGAATTAGCCTCTTCATCACCGGGTTCATGTCTTGGATGTCAAGGTCCAGACACGGAAATCTGGTGGCTTAAGCCACTTAGCGCCCAATGTCTTGGATCGGGTCTGGTGAGCTACTAACACGGCAATGGAGAAACTCCCGCCTCGAAACGGCGACAAGGGCGAGGAAGACTAGGCGTGAAGTATCGTTAATTCACGTAATTTCGACTAACTTGACAGGTAACAATTAAAAAAACACAATGATTCCAGGCGCCAAGTATGCCACACAAGCCGAACGAAGTCTAGAACAGGAGGCGAATTTTCTATCCCTTATCCCTTTTACAACCCATTCCAGACCGATTCCGCCGCAACCGAGATCTCGGCTCGGCGATCTCCAACAAGAACGCCATAGACGCCCTTTTCCAACCTCCAGGCCTTCTGCGCCTCGTCCCAGTAGCTGCAGGCGATTTCAGATCAACCTCCAACGTCGCCACCTTGGACTCTCCCGGTTGCAGATCAACCTTCGTGAAAGCCTTCAACTCGCGCTCGGGTCTCCAGACGGATGTCTCCTTGGCTGGACTGACGAAAAGCTGGACAACCTCCTTGCCTGCGCGGGAGCCAGTGTTGGTGACCTTCACCGTCGCCTTCAACTTGGCTACACCCGACTCCTCCGAGAGGGTCGCGTCCAGGTCCGAGTACGCGAACGACGTGTATGACAAGCCGTAGCCGAAAGCCCAGCGCGCCCGTGTTGCCGCGTCAGCGTGCCGGTAACCTACACCCAGGCCCTCCGCGTACTTCAGCGCGATGCTGCCGTCGTCGGTCTTGGTGGCCGGGAAGTCGCCGAAGCTGGGCACGTCCTGCAACGTCTTGAACCACGTGGTCGCGAGGCGTCCGCTGGGGTTCGTCGCGCCCGTCAAGATGTTCGCCGTCGCCTGCGCGCCCTCTTGTCCGGGGAAATGTGCGAGCAGGATGGCGTCGACGTCGTCGACCACGGCGCTGACGTCGATGGGGTTGCCGCAGTGCAGGACGAGGACGGTCTTCTTGGACGCGGCGGCAACGGCCTTGATCAGCGCTGCCTGGTTCTCCGGCATGCGGATGTCTTCCAGGTCGTAGCCCTCGGACTCGTACTGATCGTTGCGGCCGGCGTAGACAATGCTGACGTCTGATGTCTTTGCGAGCTCGACTGCCTCGGCGATGCCTGCCTCGTCGGAGCGGTACTCCTCGAAGCAAAGGGATGCGGCGTAGGGCGTGGGCTCGCCTCTCACTAGAGCGTCGCGCGACTTCATGCTCAACTTGATGTCGTAGGCTTGCCCCGCGTTCATGGCTAGTTGCAAGCGTGTCTCGAGCTTGATGTGGTTGAAGATGAACTGCTCCGTTGCGATGTTGTTCTGCGGCCCGGAAAGGACCTCCTTGCCGTCCACGGTGAGGGAGAATTCTCCGGTAGTTCGGACCGCAAGCGTGTGCTCTCCGGTGCTCTCGGGTGTCAGCTTGGTGGTGATCTCGAAGTGAGATCCCGGAACCTTGAGACCAGCTTTGAACTCCCAACATCCAGACATCTGCCTTCTCCTGAAACTCGGTCAAGATTGGGTCTGGAGTGTCATCGTTGAAGTACTTGACATCGATGCCGTGACGTCCGTCTTGCGCGGTAAGCTTTGATGCGGGCGCAAATGGAATGACGCGCCTCGTTCGCACACCAGCGGCATACTGCACCTTCTCGTCGGAAAGGGCCTTCTTCAGCACCTCGAGGGGAGAGTGTCGGTACTGCGGCGTGCACGAAGCGCTTCCTCCGCCAGTTACCACAGGCGCACCGGCATACCTCCGATCAGGCAACCTTGTTCGTCTTTGATGGGTCCAAGGGAAGAGCTTCGTCGGTATTCTTCAGGAGAACGATGCCGCCTGCCGCAAGCTCCCGCGCGATTTGGTTGGTCTCCTCGGTTATCTCAGACCTCTCCGGCCGTTCGCCGTGACGTGTCCTCGTGCGGTTTCGAAGCTCCAGCATCTTGAAAGCTCTGGCGTCGATCTCTGCTTTTGACACCTTGCCAGACTTGACCGCCTCGACCAGCCGCCCACCTCTGAACACCGGGAAAGGCATCTCGAGGTCTAGTCCAGCCTTGACGGGTGCGACTACATCGTGCACGGCGAACCAGTCGCTCATGACCATTCCGTCGAAACCCCATTCTTTGCGTAGAACCCCCTCGATCAATGGTTCGTGCTCGCTGCAAAATGTGCCGGCGACCTTGTTGTATCTGTAGGAAGTCTTTGTTAGCAAGAAGATCATGCAGTAGGACAGGAAGGGTCATACGCAGTCATGATACCAGCCGGATTCGACGTTCTCAGCAAGTGCTGCCACGCCGCGAGGTAGACTTCCCTCAGCCCGCGGCTATCGATCGACGCCTGCACATCGTAAAAGTGCCTCAGCGTCTCTGAATCGTTGCACACGAAATGCTTTGGGCAGCATCCGAATCCGTGCTTCTGAATGCCGTTGACAATCGCGCCAGCAAGCTGGCCGGAAAGCAGAGGATCTTCGCTGAAGCATTCGAAATTGCGTCCGGCACGGGGGTCGCGGTGGATGTTGATTGTCGGGCTCAGAACCATTTGTGCGCTCTTGAGACGAGCCTGGTTGGCGATCTCCTCGCCCATACGGCCGAGAAGCTCAGCATCCCATGTTGAGCCCAGGCAGACTGTGTTCGGGAAGCATGCGGTCGTGAGGTCGGCTGTGATTCCCGAAGGGCGGACCCCAGCAATGGAGTCTGCGACCTGGAAGTGAAATAGTCAGTTGCCGTCTCTTGACACATTTTGAGACGTCATGAGAGTTTGCTTACTCTGATGGGAGGAATTTGAGGCGCGCAACACCTGCTGCTGTGGAGAAGTCACGTCCCGAGAGAAGCGTGACCTTCTCTTCCAACGTCAGCTCGGAGAGGAGGGCTGTGAAGTCCCTCTCGTCAACTTGCGACCCCATCTTGATGTTGGACAAAGAGTGTAGGAAATGTTGGAGTCAATTGAAGTTGGGGGTTTCAATGCAGGCGTTGGAATGTTGTGGTGGTGCTTCTGTTCGTGATGACTGGACTTCTCTTCAGGACGGACGGCACTTGGATCTTTAACAGGATGAAGTTTACAAATTGGATTGTTTTTGTCCCGCCACCAAAACATCGTGAAATCGGAGCTTCCAGCTAGCTACTCCATGTGACGATGCACCAGTCGGAGCCACAGCCCCCCGATGCCTCCGACATTCCGACCCCGGAACTTCCCCGCATGAGATCTCATCAGCAAAGGCCCCCACATCCCGCCCCCGCTTCGGCTTTTCCGCCGGGTGCAGCTGTTTTGGGGGCGTGATTCGGATGTTCAGCATCGTAGGAATCTCCGAGCGGGCCATTTACTACTTAAATACGAAGACGTGTCCCCATTCCTGCGCCTCACGGCAGTTGTCGTGTTTGTGTCGGCATTGTTTGTTTACAAATATCAGAGTCGGAGGCGGCGATTGTCGTAAGGCCTCCATGTCATCGGGGACCGGTTCACACTGACTGGGATGGACTTAATCCCACAGTCAAGGTCGTCATTAAGCCATATCTCTCGATTCTTTTACATGGTTCTTTGATCATCCAGCGCCATGAACAGCGAATTCGTCCCCTCGAAATCCGCAAACTGCATCGCAAACCCAAAATCCATCTCGTTGTCGAGGATGTTCAAGGGGCCCCAGTAATGATTCAGCTGCAGCATTGCATCCGCGGGTGGCATGGCTGGTATCATGGCCGCGGATGGTGTTGAGGCTGAGAACTTCTTCTCGGCCTTCTCAATGGCTTTATGGAGAAGCTTGGCAGACCTCAAGGCCACTACGCACTCGTCCATGGTCTCCAGAATTTCTATGGCCATGCCGACAAGTTTAAGAAGAGGTTGCAACTCTGACTCTACAGCCTCTTGAGTGACATACACCAAAATCATTGAAGCCGCAAACACGGTGTATGTTGTGTTGTAGAACCTGTAAGGCTGTCAGTCAACTGTCCGTGTAAAGCTCATAATAAGTGGACTCGTACCATGTGCGGAAGAAATCATGATGTTGATACGTCTGGTAGATGATCTCGATCGTTTGCTTGGCAGATTCAAGACACGTCTGGATGCCTTCGTGAGACCCTGGGATTGATGCACGCTCTGCAGATGACGATGTGAGAAGAATCGACCCAAAGAGGAGAATCTTCAAGTTGAGATAGCCTGGCGCGCAAATTAGCGGGTTGTCACGGCTGAAGAGAAATGGTGAACAGCTTACGCATGGTCAAGACGAGCCTTTGCCTCTTCATCCACTGAGCCTCCTTGGCGCTCTTCAGTGAGCGCGGCTGGACCGTCCCTGTCGGCCGAATCGGCTCCGGCAGGCTCTCAACCCACTTTTGCAAGTCCTGATCGATCTGATGCGCCAGCGTAACTGTCCTTGGAACCGTCGTTTCTGGCAAGTAGATTCCCAGACAAATACTTCTGATGACTTTTGAGTAGTCCACCATGGACTTTATGATGGCGCAAGACGGAGGATCCACGAGGTCTGAGCTAGACGAGTACTCATTCTCTGTTTCACCAATAATTGGGAATTGTCGGTTGTGGTAGAGGTCGGCTCCTAATGTGTCAGGTCTGCCCATTGAGAAAGACATTTCGCTTTTTTCAGGTTAGTAGGTGGAGGGATGCTTGATGACTCTGAAGCCTTACGTCTCTAATGAGTATAACCCCCTGAAGAATGTCAGCACTGTTATTTGCTTGCAGAGAATCGGCTTCACTCACCACCATGTTCTCGTTTCAGCTCTAAGCTCCGCTGGATCTTTCTTGCACCCTGGGCCAGGCTCGCGGTTGATACCCATCGCCAATGCTGTTCTGACAGCAAGTCCAACGTACATATACGACCCTGATCGAAACCAATCAGCTCAAATTCTCGCGGACTGACCATGATATGCAACTACTCACAATGCGCGTTCAGCTCATTTTGACAAACTTTTGCCTTCATAACTGTCAGCGTTCTCCCCACACAACCAGCCGGCGTCCGAATCAACTCACCAAAAAGAAGTAGCACTGGACCATTTCCAGATCAGTGACCATTCCCAATTGATCACATCGCCGCTTCGCCTCGTCAAAGAACCTCCTGCTCCATTGCAGGTTCTCGATTCCGTCGATGGGCTCATCCTCTCGCACTCCAATAAGGGCGCCTAAAGACAGAATGCTGTAATACAACGCGATGAAACTCGACGGCGTCCGCGCGGCTTCTTGGTTCGACCAAATTATCTCGCAGCGGTCGAAGAAGGTTTTCTTATCGAGGATAGGATGCACGTAGTGTATACTAGAAAAGAAACTTTGGAGAAAGTGGCGGCATTGTGGGTAGTGAGTTACCGGCCTCGCGGACGACCTCTCCTCACCAGTGTGTGCTGGTCCTCCCTGAGGCTGATCGGCTGCCGGGGATGAAAAGGCGGGATTATGAAGGTTTGATAGCAAAGTTCCCGCATCTGAGTCCAGGTCGTTCGATACCACAGGCTCTTCGCCGGTTCTCTGCACATGCGACAGAAGAGCGACTGACGACGAGCTCCCATAGAACTCCACGTTCCGAGTGTGTCGGTTGACGCCGGAAACCTCTTGGCCAGCAGCATTCCTGGAGCGTGCATTTGACGGTGAGCCGACAGTCGTGCTTCGTGATGGGCGCCGTTGGAGGCTGCAGTCTGCCGGTGAGAAACCCTCGGCTATTTCGGGAATAGTTGCGGATACCGAGGCGTTGTCGTCTGTCGATTGAGCCTTCTGGCTCTGGGTCTCTGCGAGAGCCGAGAGGCTCTTGACCTGCTCTTCAAGTTGTCTCACATATCTGTCGAGGGTCAGCAAAGCTTCCGTGAGGCTAGAACAACTCTACATGAGATACGTACTCTGGTGTGTAATGCCTCCTCGACATGTCTTGGCCTTTGTAGACACATGTTGCGCCGCGGTCTGATTTTTCACGTTAGTCGCCACAACAAAAGCCAATTGAGGGATTTAAAATCGCGCGCAAAACTCACTCTTGCAATAGGTGCAAGGATACAGCTCATCGCACTTGTTCTTCTTCGCCCTGCAGAGATCGCACGCTCGAGCAGCCCGGGGTCGGCGGACCTTGATGCCAGAGTTCTGCGTCGTGCGCTGGGCCTCTGCAGAATCCATCCTCTGCAGCGGCTGGAAAAAAAGGGACAACTGCCCGCCCGTGAGACTGCGAGTCGTACGTGAATGACTTCAGTATCGGAACACCCGTCTGTTCGCTTGCACTCTGGGCCACGTTTCGATTCGCGAGTGTGGGAAGACGGGGGGTGCTACAGAGATTTGTGGTTGTATGCAGAAAGATGCGAAAGCCGTCGACGCCCGCCGCGCATCCGAAACGCAGCTCTGCCGCAGGAACGTGGGAACGATCACTCTCCACTTCCCCGCACAAGACAAGCGGCATAAGACGGCAAGACGATGCGGGGACGGCGTGTTGTGGGGTAAGGTTGCGATCGCGGAGCCCTTCTTCAACGGAATTGCATGTGTGTTTATTTGGTAAGCTTGGTCAGCTCCTCTTCAGGCCGGGGGCAGTGGGCTTGACGGGCTTTGAAGTGGATGGCATGGGGGATCTGGCCGAGCCGTCTTGTTGAGTAGGTTGTTTGCTCAGCCTGCTTCAGTCACGAGGGGCCCGGTCATGCGCGGATAATGTTGAGCTGAATCGTGTGGGAAAAGGGGTGTTCATCGAACGCGTTCAGGGGCAGCAACCATACTCGACGGGATATAGGGCAAATCAAGATTTCCTTGTCCTTTGCCCTTTTCCATATCAGATGAAATCCATGTAAGTAGTATCGATCTTCACTCTGAGATTCAATGCCAGAAACAAATGCGACCTTGGGCTCCTGGCCAGCATCCAGCTCTGGCAACCCCCTTGTTCCGCTTACTAAACCTCCAATAGAGACTAAGGAGAGTCATGATCGACTCCACTCCCATCCGGCAATTCCGGTTTGTTTACGTCGGCTTTGCCGCCGACGTTGCAGCCAACGAGTAGGGCCGAAATCAAAGGTCCCCAATGTTACAAAGCGGACGATCTTTAACGATCCAAGTCATATGCACGAGCAATCACAATGGAGAAGAGCTGATGAGAACTGCAGCGAGACCCGCAAAAAGAGTTTCCAGCACTATCCACAACGCAGTTTCGTAGCTAAAAAAACCGAACAAAAACAACTCAAAACAGGACCCCCTGTTTCCCGCTTCACTTGGTATCCACCGGCCCCTCGTTGAACTGGTAACTCTCGAACTTGCGCGACGAGATGCGCATCTCGAACATGTGGTCCAGCTCCTCAAACGTCCGGCCCTTGGTCCCTGGAACATCAAAGTAGAGGACCACCAACATGAGAACGCCCATAATAAGGAAGATCCACCCAATGTGCCCGCCCATGTTGAGCTGATCGGTGTTGAAGAGGTACGGGAGTATGATGGTCCAGATGGTGCTGACGAGGGAGGAGAAGGCCACGCCAATGCCAAGGGACTTGGCACGGAGCTTCGAGGCGGAGACCTCGCCTGCAACAGCCATGGACGCACCGACCGCAGGTCCGTAGGAGATGGATGTGAAAATGAGAGCCACGCCAATGGTCAGGAGCGACGCGTTCGTCTTGGGGAATGCCGCCGCGATGCCCATGGTCAGGTACAAGCAGACGCACACGGTGATACCAAAGAACATCAGCGGGCGGTGGCGGAACCTCATCATCGAGAAGGCGTTGAGAATGGCAGAAACGAGACCGACAGCAATGCCCACCCTGCACCAGCATGAGGACGGTGTGGCTGTCGAGGCCGGTCTGGTTGAGGAAGGGCGTTGGACGAGAGAACGGCGCCCGTGACTTGGGGGATGTAGAAGCAGATGAGAATGATGCGAGTTCTGCGCCAGTTGGTGCCCTTGAAACAATCAACAAAGGAGGCCTTCTCGGCGGCAAGACGGCGTTCGGCTTCGACGTTCTCGATGATCTGGTTCAGGCGGGTGTCGATGTCTTCTGTGGGGCCGGAAAGTCGCTCCAGAGACCGGCGAGCCTTGTCGTGCTTGTTCTTGAGCACCAGCCACGTTGGTGATTCGGGCATAAATGGCAAGCCGAGAGCGAGGATTCCGGGGAAAGCCCAGGCCGCGGCGAAGACGACGCGGAAAGCGGACTTGTCCATGATCGCGGTTCGGGAGAAGCTGGAGATGGCGATGAGGAAGCCCAAATTCTGTTTAATATTGGTTAGCATGACTGTCAACTGGCGTCTGCCTGTGAAAGACACTTACGAGCATGATGGTGTTGACCGAGAGCGCAATGCCTCTGATAGGCAGAGGAGCAATCTCAGAAACATATGTCTGCGTGGTCGCGGTGAAAAGACCGACAGCAAATCCAGCGACAATCTTGCCTCCCAGGAACTGAGAGGGGGTCTCTGAGACGTAGCTGATCGCAATACCGCAAGCGGAAGTGACAACAGCCATCGCCATGACCGCTCGACGACCGAACCAATCCTGAACGTATCCAGCAGTGAATGATCCGAAGAACATCATGGTGTTGTACATAGCGTTCCATGCTGACTGCCAGTACGCCGGGATAATCAGAGCTCCATTGACCTCAGACGCAAAGGTCATCCTAAAGACACCTCGTTGTCAGTAAAGCTCAACAAGTCTTGCGGGGCCATTTGCGTTGTCAACTTACTGGAATGCCGGCATGGCCAAGCATACTGACAATGCGAGGTTCTCGAAACCAACCAGACAAGATCCAACTAAGTTGCCAATGTTAGAGTTGGATGTCAACCACCATCGGACGAACTACTTACCGTTGGCGTACAGAGTCCAAAGGGCGATCTTTGGATTCCGACGCAAACATTCCATCGGACTCATCTGGCGGTCGGCCTCCCGAAGGGCCTCTTCATTGTGAGTGACATCCACCTTGACGTCGTGAACCTCGTCGCGAGGAGAGTCCATCGTTCAGAGTCGTTCGCCTAGTCGGCGGCCTCGACCGCAGGTTGTCGTCGGGTGTGTAGTAACGCCGACCCGGTTGTTGGTTCGGTTGTGCTTTACGTTCCTGCGCAATGCACAAAAGGGTATGGGGTCTCTGTCAAGGATTGCTGTGAAGATCTGTGGTTCAGACGGAGCGTCGGCGACTTGACCTTCCGATGTGCTTTTTGACAGATCTGGATTCTCAGTCGATGGCAAGGTGTCGATGGGCTGATTGACCACGGAGGATTATATCAAAGTTCACCAACTCGACAAGCAGGTTCCTGCGACGCTGGCCGGGATCTATCCGGGCTCGCGGCCGGAAGTCCCGACTGCACCCCAGACTCTTCTCCAACGCTTAGGGTGGCGGGGTCCCCGGATGCTACTAGCCACTTTGGCCATCGGCACTTCAGATTGGGGCAAAGCTTGGTTCTGTCACGCTTGACACGTAACTGTGCAGGTGATCGCACACTTCCACGAGGCCGAAAAACTGGGCTTGTCGTGTCAAAATGCTGGGTCCTCAGCCACCCGCTACACATTGCACCGAGAACATGCAGGACGGGACATCCGGGCAGGAGTTGCTTTGTGTTCGCAAGCGTAAGCTCTCAATGCCAATTAACTTTTAATAGCACTTCGGATGGCAGGAGCCAATCACGACACAAGACGTTGTGGTTTCGCTAGCCCATGCGACCACGATGTTGATGTAGAGGCTGCCTGACAACCACAGGAGAAATTGGGTGTCTCACTCTCCGGATCTCCGAACCGGGTTGCTGGTACGAAGAATGAATGATGCAGCCAACTTATTTTGATTCAAACTAGCTCATGAGTTGAATGCATTTGGGTCATTTGATCAAGCTCTCAAGGAAGTCAAAGCCTTCACGCTGGAGGTTCCAAGTCTCAGATCCGACCTTCATCTTGGCGGCAAAGGTATGTTCCTCGCCCGGAATTTCCCTCAAGTCAGATTTGACCCCCTTTTCTTGCAGCGTCTTAAATAGCTCCCTGCTTAGATCGATGGAGACCATTGTATCCGCTTGCCCGTGGACAATGAACGTCGGCGGGAAGGACGCGCTGATGTTTCTTATGGGATCAACCTCGTCCCAATTATGGGATGGAACTATCGTGTTCATAACGTTGCCATTGGCGATTTGCGTCATCGCAAACGCCTGTCTTGGGTCGTCAAAGTTCGGAGGACCCGGGGCCTGTCCTTCGAGGGAAACGCCACCTAGAATAGGCACTGGGTCCTCATCAAACACTTTGTTTAGGAACTCCTCAGTCAGTCCTGAGGGAAGTCTAGCGGCGACATGTTCGAGTTTCTTTGTCCAGAACGGATGCGTAAAGTTACTCGGGCCATACATGTCGTAAATTCCAGCGACAGGACGGGGAACCCCAAACCCCTGAGTTGGTTCATCTCGTCAGCGCCATGTGTCACCTCGCTAATCTGGATAATTGCTCCCTCTGAAGTCTAGTTCCGGGCTGCATGAACTTACCAAGCTAAGCGAAAGTGTGCCGCCGGACGAAGTTCCAAACGCAAATACGTGATCGGTGTCAATAGAGTATGATCCTTCGGCTTGGGTATCGACAGCCTTTTGGAGACTGCCATCGTACACCCAAGCAAGAAGGTCACGGCAGTCCCTCATGGGTCCATCGAGCAAGGAGACTTGGGGACAGAGACGGTGATTAGGAGCCAAGACGATCCATCCTCTGCTGATACAGTCATTCACTTGGTCTCTATTGACCATCTTTGACGAGCCTAGCATAAAGGCTCCTCCATGAATATTGATGACTATTGGCAAGGCCCACATTAGTCCGAAGAAACTCCTTTAGTGCTGCAAAAGGCAGTCATGGGTCAAAACATACCAACCGGATGCGATGCCTTGGCCTCCGCCGGCGGGGGCAGGTAGACATCCACATCGATCTCTTGCTGACCTATGGTCTTGTAGACTGCGCGGAAGGGGGGCTGGGTCGTCATGGCTGCTGTCGTGCTTGGCTTCAATACGGGAATCTGTCTGCAAAGAGAAATCTCGGATACAAATCCAGTCTTAAAGTCCGGGGTAATAGTGTGGCGGGGACAACCTAGATAGCTGAACAAGAAATCGTGCTTGTGGACCTTCGTGAGAATTCCCTCCGAGCCGGCATTCCGGGGTGTGGAGTTGTGGCAACTCAACCTCGAGACGACGGATGTTCCGCGGGTGTTCCGGAAATCATCGGGAATTCCGGCCATCCGCAGACGCCGCTCTGATATCCCGACGTTAGAGGCCAACAAGGCCATGTGGTCCCGGTGGGCGTCCCCTCATTATTTCGGCTCCAACACCGTTGCGAACGCGGGGAAACACAGCTCTAAAAAGAGGCTCGACAAGCGCCCCAAAAGCACTCATCGACAACAATTGACCCCTCAACCCCTCATCCCCTCATCATCTCCTTCACACGTGCAATCAGCTTGCTGCCCCCTTGCACCCCACACATACCTCTTCCGCAAACAGGCATTCTTTCCCTGATTATTGGACACTACTGCCCAACATGAGCATTCCGGTCCACTCAACTCCCCCTGACGCCAGGACGACGTACATCATTGACCAGCTCGAGGGCGAGCGCGTCACGATCCCCGGCAGCAAGGGTGTTTTCAGAATTCTTGCATCTTCAAAACAGACAAACGGTGGCATCGCCGTCTTTTCCAGCGGTGCCGTCCTTTCCGATGCGCCCGGTTTCCACTGGCACGCGGAAGCTCACGACGTCTTCCTCGTGACCAAGGGTTACTTGAAGCTATGGAACGGCGACAAGTGCAGGATCATGGGTCCTGGTGACTTTGCCTATGTCCCCCCTGTAAGTCATTCCCGCTCAGAGTGGTTTCTCTTCGCGGATCGAATTCTAACCTCCGCATCAGAAAGTTATTCACAACCCTGAGCTCCTGGGTCCTCACACGGAAACCTTGGGCTTGGTCGCTCCTGGTGACTGGGTAGACTTCTTCCGCTATGTCGGAGAGACGTACAAGGGCGTCATCGTACCAGAAAACGACAACCGTGACCTCAAGAGCTTGTTGATTCCCAAGGTCATGGCCGCAAAGGACCGCTTTGATGTCCACTTTGAGCGCAACTACACACCTCCCGAGGTCTCTGATTGGCAGGAGGGCGAGAATGACCTCCCGGGACCTCTAGAGCCCTACTTCCTCCGTGCGAACACCGGCCCCAGGTACATTCTCGGCGGTGTTCTGTCGCGCCCTTTCATCAATGCCTCGCAGTGCAGCGGCAAATTTGCCATTACCAGCCTGGAGTCCTCTAAGCTGTACGAGAAGTCACCTCTCTCAAGGTGGCTGACGTTCCCGACGGTGGACCACTGCTTCTGTGTCCAGGAGGGTGGACTGAAGATCAAGCTGAAAGAGTCCGGAGAATGGTCCGAGGTCCGCGAGGGCCAGACTCTTCTGGTTTCTGCCGGACAGGCCTTTACGCTCGACTTTGGCACCCGTTTTGTAAGGGCTATTGTGTTTACAAACGGCCCTGGAATTGAGACCCTGATTGAGACTGCGGGTGAGGCATACTCTAGTTTTGTGCTACCCGAGGAGAGCGTTGAGTGGAAGGAGGAGCGCCTATCGGAGGCGGCCAAGACCCTGGGCGTCGTTGCTGAGGCGTTGTAATCTCGCAGAGACACGTGAAAGCATTGAGAATTGAGCGTTAGCATCAGAATGGGTAGTATCATATGTCACTTGAAATGACCGGGTACGACCAACATGGCTCTTGTAATGACTCTTTGCGCCGGTGACTATTAGCCTGCCCCAGATCGCACAATGGCTTCGTGCAATGAATTTGCACCAATAATCGTGAGCCGCGTCACACTGGCTACGCATCGTCTTGCAACGCTATCTATAGGAGGTATTCCACTTCTCAAAGTAAAGAAGCACCGTCGGCTGGAGGGGGTGAGCATCCCCTCGAAAGTCTCCAGCGTTATGCTGACAGAATATCGTTTCCATATCTTCTTGAGAGCCGATGCTTACTTGATACTCCACTGTGTATGTGTGACTTACACGATAGGCTCCGTGTACTTCTTGATGCTGGGTGTATTATACTTCGCACATATGTCACGGCTATTGGCTGAGCCCCCAACTGAGCCCCCTTTTCAACTCCTTGCTTTTGGAAATCTCATTGGCCCAAATATTTCAATCAAGACAGAGCGGTTCATCTTTTTGCCTCACTTTGGCCTCTATCAGCTGAAAGCACCGGGGGATTCTGGGGCCCTCATTACCTTCATGTTCTGTGCTGCACTCAGGACGAAAAGAAACATTCCTTTGCAGCTCTGACTACGTAGCCTTGAGTAACATAACAATCAACATCCAATAACAGGAAATACTGAACTTGCGCCTTCCGCCGACGGAACTCGCCCTTCAACAATTACAAGTCAAACTTCTGTCCTACCAAATCCTCGCTCATGGACCACAGCTTTTTCGCTTTCTCGCCATCGAGCGCATACTCTCGAGGAGTTCCGACCTGGCAGTTCTGGATGTATGAGCCGCTGTGAGCCGCAAGCTCGGGGTCTAGCGCTGCCGCCAAAATTGACGAGCACCCTTGAGTCGCGGTCTTGAATGGCATGTCTACTGCGAAAGGCAGTCCAGTGTTCTTTCGAGACACCTCATCGCCCTTGTCAAGCTCTGTCATGGAAACATGGCTGAAGAGGCCAGTACCTCCAATGCTTCCGGGGTGGACTGGTCTCATGTTAGGCGGTGCTTGCTTTCTCGTAGTTTGAGATAAGATAGGTTTCACTCACCAGACAGCGAAACGATCCCGCGATCTTTCAATCTGCGAGCTAACTCGACGCTGAATAGGATGTTTGCGGTCTTGGATTGGCCGTACCCGCTCCATCCGTGGTAGTCCTTGCCCTTGTTGAAGGTTGTGTCGCTCCACCACACATCGGAGAGCTGATGCCCGTGGCTCGAGACGTTTATGATGCGAGCATCCTCACCAGCGGCAAGAATCTTGGGCGTCAGCAAGTTCGTGAGCAAGAAGTGTCCGATGTGGTTGGCACTGAATTGCAGCTCGTTCCCCTTGGCATCAGTCGTGAAGTCCTTGACGTACATAATACCGGCGCAGTTGATCATAACGTCAATCTTGGAGATATTGGAGTCTTCGAGGATGCTGGCAGCTGCAGCTCGAACACTGTCCTGGTCGGTGAGCTCCACAGTAATGAAGGTGGCACGGATGGACGGATCAATGGCGGCGATCTCCTTGATAACAGGCGCCACCTTGGCTTCAGAGCGGCCTGCAAGGATTAATTCTGCGGGCGACGCGCTGGCAAGAGAAGTTGCCATATAGGCACCCAATCCATTAGCGCTAGCACCAGTGATGAGAAATGTGCGGCCCTTGACATTGGAGGCGAAGGTCGAAACGACTTCTTCCGCGGTAGTGTCGAAGCCGAATGGGGCCATCTTGGGAGGCGTTTTGGATCTCGGTTGGAAATGAAGTGTTGAAGAAGATTGGTACGATAATAGGACTGTGAACAGGTGAATTCTTGAGTTGATGGCACCAATGCTGGCTGTGATGTGACAAGAGTGCCAGATATTTTGGTTTGCGGATCGGAGCGTCCTCGTCTTTTATAGACATTTTGTCGAAATATTCAACTCAATTACAATTTTCTAAGATGCCGAGCTCAAAGATTCGGAATAGAAAGTGCTGCGTATAACGAACTGTTTTCGAACAAGCTCAACTTTGAGGCATGCAGCTGAGCCTTGGGTGGGCTGCGGAAGCGTAGTTGGGCCGAGCAATTTATCGTGGAGAACACGGTATACCGAAGACGGTTAGCGACTTAGTTCATGCATATTGTTATTTGCGTGAACTTGAGTGGTTACTGAGCCCCACGATAGGAAGAATTCAGCAGGCAACGGCATTTGTAGAAAGCCCTCTCTCAAGACCAACACAATCCTTATCAATATGATGGGGAAAAGTTGAATGGCTATTCGCAGCCTTGTAAAAAGGCCCCACTAAGTCCGCCCTGGGACATGATGCAGCATGCAGCCCGCGTCAAACACACCCGAAGGGCTTAGTGCTGATGCTGCATGGTGGGACGGATGCAAGTATTGACATATTCCACATATCTTATTGGGCCGTCACATTCCCTCGAAAGAAGCGGGATAGCCATGTGATCCAACACTGAGGTAGCACGAAGAACTCGGAAGAATGTCTTGTGGGTATTTGAGCGCTGAGACTTCTCTCTCCCAACTTGGGTTGGTAAGCGTCGTGATGCGTCGGACGGTGGAGGGGTTGACTTACCCCTAAACCTGGCACCTTTGACCCCCGTTCGCGACTTCATTCATATTCTCAGAGTATTAAACAAGTACCTTGACACTGTTGTCCTTCACTAGATGGTCGTCGCAGTCATTAAGTGACGTGCTTATGCGACACGAGTATGGAAGCGCCTAAGACGTCGTCACGACGAAGGCAGCACCACATTCGCAGTCGGACAGGGTGTGGTGCCTGCAAAAAGCGACATACCCGGTGCGATGAGAAGCGACCGATATGGTGAGTTTCATTGGTACATCTCTGACTTCCTCGCTTTTTACTGCATCGGATCTATATGGTTGTCATGATCTTTACCCCTTTAGGCCACATAGAGGCGCCGCCGTACATGGGAATCAGACGATCTTGCCAAGACAGCGATTATGACACTTGCCCCTTTAGATCAGATATACGCGCAGTGCATGAGAATCGGACGACCTTGCCCAGTATTGCCAGGCCTATCAGCCGCTTGCAAGTGTCATCGCGTGGGAGATCTTTGTCATGGCAAGCAAAAACGAGGGAAGCTTCTCTGACCATTGTGGCAGCACAAAATGTCTCGTTACTGGCACGTCATGCGTCTATCCCCCTCTCGAACGATGGATCAGCGAGACCGGTGATGGCAAGAGTTCGAGCGGGTCTCGTCCCAACTTTGTAGGGAGGGGTGGATGGAATGCCGTCTGGCAGCTTTCCAAGGACCCCAGGAAGGTGGATCCTTTCGACAGCATGCCGCTATACATGTCGTCCAAGTCTCATGAGTTGTTCCGATACTGTAAGTCTACTTACCTCCTGCGCTACGGCGTAGCTCTCCATACTTTGCAAATCCGACCAATCTGACTTACGCCTTCCGCCTTCCGAGTAGTCCTAGACGTAAACTCCCCGGAAGATAGCACTACTCTGAAGCGCAGACAGTCGTGGGCCATACCCTTTACTTTCCTGTCGGTGCTTTCGATTCTCTTGGTTAATGTTTACTTGTTTTGCAGGATCGGCAAAGTGACCAGCAATCCAAATTCATCCCATGGTATTCTGTTGTTGGCCGGCCTCCATTACTACTGGAATAACGGCAACCTCGGGGAGTTTGCTTCGACATACTACACGCACAAGATTAACTGGATACGTTCCATTAACTCGTATCTTGGAGGAGCCGATCACAATGACCCCAGCAAGTTCAGGACCTATCTGAACATCGTGGGCACAATCGCCCTAATAGAGGTAAGGCTCAAAAGCTCGTTCTCTAATCAAGGTCCTCTGAGGACCTTCAGTCAAACAATACTGACAACCTGGTCTCCTTTAATGACATACAGATGAGCATGGGCGATCACGACGCAGCACGAGCCCACTTGATTGGTCTATCTATGCTCAAGGACAGGTTCCAATTCCTCCAACAGAAAAGCTTGACCGTTTCGAATATGCCTGATTCGCCGTCTGCATCTGCGAATTCCACAGACGACACTGTTCAACTCTATCTGGCCCTTGTCACATGCGACGTGATTGCGGGAACTTCGAATTTGCTTCAGCCTCCTTTTCCGCAAGAAGTTACTGGGCAACAACAGCCCCAGGTTTCTACAGGGGTGGGGCAAGGATTGCCTGACGGTCGACTGGCCTTGTGGTTGGTCACTTATTTTCTCATGGCAAGCTATGATATATCCGGCGAGAACTTTGATCTAAGTGATCTGTTGGATTATTTGCGCTTGGTGACCACCGCACATAGTGGCTGCTATACCTCGCCACCCTTCCCGGTTGTGCCCACCACCGAAACCCAAACGGAAACGCAGACTCCTCAAACTCCCTCGCCTTTTCACACCAAAATTCCTTGGGGTAGCACTGTCGCTGCTGGAGGTGCCTACATACACTGCATAATCGGCCTTCCATGGACGTATGGGCCCAGCACTGGCGGCGGCCCCTTATGCTACATGATCCCGGCTATCCAACAGGATGTCGCCACAGCCGAAAGCGCTATGGCAGGATCACGTATCAACATTGACAGCTGTACAGAAGGGGCTCGGCTCGGCCAGGCACTGTGGCTGTGGAAGGTCGTGGTCGGTGCTTGCACCATTGCGAGCGCTCAGAAGGCGGGCCTCCCAGCCCCGGAACCTGAGGGTCCGGGTAGCGAGCCATACCATCAGGAGGTTGTCTCCAGAGCGCGTCGTGACGGCAGCCCGCTCTGTGACGATGATGACGAGCTGTATGCAATGCTAGCGGAATGGTGGGCCAGGAGATTGAGGCGATGGAGTAGGGCGACAGAAATTACTGAATGGAACGCCGTAAGAAACGTCTTGTCGCTGGTGGCATGGCCGGAAAAAGGCCCGGGTGAGAGGCTAGCTGAAAGGATATGGGAAAATGCAGTCAAAAAACGGGTAGCTTTCTAAGAAAGGGTCCTGACTACAGAGTATGTCTTTTCAGGCGAGACGAAACGATGGCGTGCTTGGGTGGGTTTCTAGGACTTTTTATAATGTATCGATCTTTCTGTTTCGACTGCGTTTTTGGTCCTAATTGTCTACGATGTCTGTAAATCGTCGGAAATTTTTACTTCAGGTTTCAAAAGCAAGTTCATCTGCCGAGTCTGTTGTTGCTAGAGCTTTCCGTCAGGTGTTCTGACTAAGGTAATGTTGTATGCTACCTGGGAAAGCGCGGTCCACCGTGACTGCTAACCACAATTGTTGAAATAACTTGTGAAGTTGTCTTAGCATGGCGCTAGTCCAAGATATCGACTTGTGAGCAGACCCTGCAATGGACAGTATGTGACTACTACCACGAACGCTTCAGTTTCCAAATTGGATGGTCTCGAGTATGACCAGTTGCGCATTAGCATCAATACGATAGAGGAGCAGATATACAAGCACAATAGACTAAGACGCCTTCACAGCAACATCAAATCTCCCATTTCTGGATCATTGTCTCTTTCAGCTGCTAAGATGGGTTCATGTGTAGTGTCTTACAGGTTGGGATGATGTGCATACTCGTGCTTAGCAGTGCCTGTGAAACCGTGCTATCATCTGCAAGGCCCTAGTTTCCCACAACTTTGCGGAGCCGAAAGCCCCGCAAGATAACTTGGGCTGGGTTGAGTCATGGTCCATGTCACCGGACCGAGCCTGGGTCTACTCCCCGTGTAATGTCTCTGATGCCTCCAGGGGTTGTCCTTGCGATCCGATTTCTAGCTCGATGGCGATCTGGCCAATCATTCGTACCCTGTCTTTGCTGATCGCGATCTACTGCAGACTCAGCAGTCATTCACGGGGTCAATGGCAATGAAGCTTGACGGTGAGAGTTGTGTGTATTGAATGGCTATTATACGATCGCAAGCAGACCTGTACCGGAGTGGCAACCGACGTACTCAAAGTGCTGCTGCTCCGGCTTCAACACCAACACTTCGTGGAACAGACGAAGCGAGACATTGTTCTCCAGCTTCTTGGCATATTGCAGGAAACCTCCGAAGATCTTCAAATGTGTCGGGTGTTCCTTCGCCCAGCCCTCGAGGGATGCAAGATCGTCGAAGAAGGCCAGTCCAAAAGTGCGGTCCTTGTCAGCCTTGCCCGTCGCGGTCGACGAGGTCCATGAACCGGCAGCTGTGGCAGCCGACCTCAGCGCCCTGGTCGCGAAGGAAGTTCATGCCCTCGATGAGGACTGGGTGCATCGTTGACAGATACAGCTCCCTCTCCTCAGGCAGTGTTCCAGACCAATCCTGGCCGGATCGGATGACGGCGAGGTTCTTCTTACCGGAAACCTGAACCCTTCGAGGCTTTGGGACTCCGTTGCCGTTCGTCGTTCCGTTCGTGGCTCGCTCGACCTTCTCTCCAACCAGCTCGTCATTCTGGGCTGCTGCCATTCTGTCGCGCATGCTGCCCCAGTATACGTGCTCCTTGATAGGCCCGATCACACGTTCTCTCATGTGTGCCGCTCCCTCGGGGATCTCGTTGTTGGAGAAGACCGTCTCGAAGCGGTCCATCGTGGGGAGGAACATCTCGAGGAACCAGCCGTGGCGTTCGGCTTGGGGATCAAGCTCGTCCCACCATGTCTTGAAGCCAGAGTCGACAGACCACTTTTCGTATGCCGCCTTGCTGGGCCAGTAAGCCAGGTGGGCAATGTTGTAGTATCCGTGGGTATCGGTGACGGCAGCCCACTCCGCGAACTGTGGACGAGACTCGGGCTCGACGGCCTTGGAGGTGGTGAACTGCGTCAACCGTGCAACGGCATCACCATCTGCCTTGTCTTCGGAAGCATACTGAGCGCCGATGACAGCAAAGACGAGGTCTGTTGTGGCTTTGGGGAAGCCAGCGCTGTAGGCTGGGAAGGGAGGTTGCCAGTCCGTAGGTGTCTTGGTGGGGATCCTTCGGGGGCACTGGAGGTGCTCTGCGATGGCGGAGACGAGCATCTTGTAATACGTGATATGGGATTGGCGGCGGGGAATGATGAATCCTGCCGGGCCAGAAAGGAGCTCGGGGGCCTAAGCTTTTAAGCTACATGGAATTACAAGGACCAAGGCGATAAATCAAGACCAGGTCCCTCGTCAAGAGCTGGCCAATATCGGTCGAACAGGATGGCAGAGTCCACGCGCGTGCCGCCATCTCTGCAGCTCTGCAGTTGCAGGGATCTTAGACAAAGACCATGGACAAACATGGACCGACAAACATGCAGGCAAGCATCGCACGTTGGGGCAGGGGACTTACCAATGTTGGACATATCCTTGCCCGTTGGATCGGGACCTTACTTCCTACTTTGGAATAGTCTCGAACAGTGGCTGAATCCTGTGATAAAATACTCGGAACATCCGTCCATTTTCCGGCTCTTTTTTGGACCGTAATGAGTGTCTTATCTCGAGCAAACGGCTTTCCAAGAAGCCGTTGGGCGCTATTCTTTAGCGTACGCGTGGATGATAAGACATACCGGACTCTAGGGTTAGGTTCCGCGGGCACTGACTGTAGGCTAGAAAGGTGGCTTGCGGGATGACAGCTCCGCACCGGTAAGCCATAAGAACAGACTGAGAGATGCTTCAGCCCTCACCAGATGACAGACGCATAAAACCACACAGACTGCGCGTCATGTCTTGGGCAGCACCCGGAAGGGGACCTCGCAGGGATGGGGGACCGGTGCGCAGCCGACTAATGTTCCACCAGAGACACAAAACCCCACCACCCAAGTGGGCAGCAGGACGCCTTTCCCAGTCTCTGCAGCCTCGGGTTTTGGGACAAACTCGCTGATCTATATTGCAGACCTGACACTAGTACCGCGGAAAGGCTCCTTCGCGATTCAGGCACCATATGGCTATTGGCCTCCCCCTTTCAAAGTGGGTTGTCGGAATGCAACTCAAGGCGTCAAATGGCACCACGCGTAGTCAATCTGCACCCCTGGTTGAAGAACAATTCTGATTTCGGCAGTCTGGGCGGACAAGGCTGCCAGGTCCGTGACTCGATTTGGGGTTGAGGAGAATTTTGTATAATTCATGCTTGGGCCCCGACAAGCTTTGCAGTGAAAGAAAAAGGGAGGCCGGCCACATAAGAGCGAAGAGGGGGCAATCTTGCGGACGAGAAACCACCGCAACTACATACCCTATCCTCACCCCACCACCACCATTCCACCATGGCGACACCGTTCCAGGTCGAGGCTTGGACCGAGTATGCCATCGGCCTGCTCGTGCTCCTCGTCCGCATTGTCTACAGGTCGACTATTGTCGGGACCAATTGGGAGGGCGACGACTACTTTGCACTGGCTGCAGTGTTCTTCTGGACGGTATGCGGAGGGTCCCTGGCCGCATCGGGCTTTGAAGAGAGGTTGAAACTGACTTTTGGGCTCAGGGAGAACTGGTGATGCTAGAGTTGATCGGTGAGAACACTCTCGCTTCCCCTTGACAGTTGATGTCTAGTCTGAACTCTAACAATCGTTCTGTCCAGGACAATATGGCAGCATCACTGGAATGACCGATGAGATCGCCTTGACGCTCTCCGACAAACAAATCGAAAGAATAGTTGTTGGCTCCAAGTGCCTGCTGGCAGGATGGTGTCTATACGTTACCCTCATCTGGTGCTTGAAGGCATGCATGCTCTTCTTGTACCGAAGACTCACGTAAGATCTCGTTCGAGGCTGCAACTTGGCGACGGACTCCTTTATCACTGACACGGTTAACACAGGCTGAACTTGACGCAAAGGAGGATGGTCACCATCACCGCTTGCACATGCGTTGTTCTCTACATCGTCACCATCATTGTGATCTTGACGAGGTGCCAGCCGTTCCATGCGAACTGGCAGGTTTATCCCTACCCAGGTGGTGAGTTTTGACCCCTTTCTCGCCGTTTGACATGTCTGACTGTTTTTGTTCAGACGCTTGCGCACTGAACATTCCCAACTACATTGCTCTTGCAATCACGAACGTCACGTAGGTCCACCCAGAGAAGTGGTTTCACGACCGAGCGAAACTGACAATTCATCTTAGAACGGACATGATGATTCTGTACATTCCACTACCACTATTATGGTCTGTTCAAATGCCGATGGCACGGTAGGTTTCTTTCGGTGCAAAAGCCTCCATCAATTCCAGTTGACTGAACAAACCAGCAAAATCATCTGCTCCCTCTGGCTCTGCACCGGTATCTTCATCATCATTGCCACGCTGCTTCGCTGCATTCTTTGCCTGCAGGATGCACAGTCCATCAACCTGGGCACCATCTGGTCAATCAGAGAAACAGTAAGTGTGGCCCACGCACCGCACGCAATCTCCCCCAGCCCCCCTTTCCCGCACCCCGGCAAACTCTGTATGCGCGTCGAACTAACCCGTTTTTCCACCCTGGCAGTTCGTCGGCATCCTAGCTGTCAACGCCCCAGTCTTGGGTCCCTGGATTGCCAAAAACGCCTCAGCGGTGCGTTCCCGCACCTCCAAGAACCGCTCAAAGACAGGCGGCCAGGAGTCCGCCAACCACATTGTCACGATTGGCGCGAAGGAGAGCACCCACCGCCTGGACCGCCTTGGGAAGGACGGCCGCCGGGGTCTGGGGTGGACTGAAATTGACAACGACAGCGAGGAGCGCATCATGAAGACGCAGAACGATGTTGCTGTCTCGGCGAAGCGTTCGGACGAGGAGCTCAGCCGTGAGGTCAGTCCCAACGGTATCCATGTCAAGACAACCTTCCAAGTCTCTGGATGAGACGACCGGAGAGGACACAGAGGAAAACAATACCCCAACGCGTTGTAACACGATGTAAACTGTGTAATGTAAATTAGATGATTGGATAGGTACACATGGAAGTTAGCTCAACGGGTCTGCTGTCACCGTCGTGGCAGAGTGACCTAAAATCACGCCAGCTAAGCTGTTGGCTCATAATACTAGTTCATATATGACATCGCAACTGTGCATTAGTTCGGTTTGGGGATGATGAGTGTATCTCGTTTGGATATTGATCTTCCGTGTTGCTTCAAAACCTGAAGTTGCAATCATGTAATTACCGCATAACAAAAAGCCTTACGCGAGTCAAGCTATTCGCGTGTAGGATCTCTGAGCCAGCAGATGCCAGAAGCCCATGGACCTCTCCGTACCACGCGGAGGACTCCATACCATCGCAACTGGGGCCGATGGGGATGATACCGGACATGGAAGTGAAACCATGCCGGCCATCACTCGATGCTGCAAGAGAGAAGAGACAAGATAGGAAAGCGAGAACTGAGAGCCACACCGAAAGAGAATGCGATGGAGTGACGACGTGGTCCGGCAGATACGCTATACCCACCGGTGGGACTGCGGAGGGGTCCACTCCGCAGGTCCGCAACACTTCTGATTGGCTGAGACTCAACAACACCTCGTCCTTGTAGGATCACATCACAGGCTTCACTTGGTTCTTGCGCTTCATGTTGGGCATCAGGGTGCTGTTCACGAGTAATTCCCCTTGTCCATTTCGACTTCTCGCTTTTCAGCCCTCAGATAGTTGAAGGCGCGTTTTGCAGTTTTCGGAAATCTATTGAATCGCACCTAGCTCGATAAGCGGGCCAGAATCCTGCTTTTGCTCTCTTTTGGAAGGATTTGAGACATGGCTGGAGTCAGTACCATCCGTTGGGACATCTTGGTTCTCCTACATATGTGTGCTGATGCCCTCCTACCAAGTATTCAGGGGCTGTTGGCGCTCTATCCGCGATTTGGCCAAGCGCGAGGCTCTAGCAACTCGGGCACCCACGTCCTCGGATTCAGGGACCAAGAACATTCTTCGGAAACGTCGATCTTTGTCGGCGCTATGCGCTCGGATTTGCGCCAGCGGAATTCGCCCGTTCTTCGAGAGACTATCCATGGAGCGTTTGCATATGCAGTTACCAACGGGACCTCCGGTGGTTAGGTCTGAACGCGTTGAGAACGGGGGAGTTGGGAGAAACAGCGGTGATCAGCAATCAGCGGTCAGACAGTCGAAATGTTGGACAACTGAGGAAAAAGCTTCGATATCAAAACCTGACGAATCACCATCACGATCGACGTCCGCACCGCCTGGTTTCAACAATGCCCAACGGCCCATGAACACATCCATACCGAAGACGCCCGATCACGGATGAGAGGCCGTTGACTACGTGCGCACTCGTGGAATTGAGGGAGAAATGGAGACCAAAGGACAGAAAGAGGCTGGATTTGCCCAACAGGAGAAGACTGGATACATGATTGGCGGACAAAGTGATCTGGTTGACAAACTGGCTGAACTGAAGTTCAGGGCCGTCGGAGGACGGCCGACTGAACAGCCCCAGGTATGTGACAATTCGTGACTTTGACAGACAACTGCGTGTCCAATTCTCGCCGAAGTCAGTAACATCGAAAGGCCTGTGGTTACAATTCCAAAGAATATGTACATTTTCTTTTTGCCTTCTAGGGCTCAGGGGTATGGTATTTGCATTGCTGCGGACATCTCGTATGCTCGTAGTCAGGCTGCCCCCATTGCCTTCCGCACGACTTCAGGTACACCGAGGGCCAGCGAATCGTTACAATTTCTTCAAGTGCCGTCTCGATGATTTTCTGACCGGCTCAAAGAATCGTTGATCAGTCGGAATGACTTTCGATATGCTATTACCGCGCACATATATGTACTGGCATCATGCAGCAGTTAACAGGATAAAGAGACGGCGATTGAAGGCTGGGAGCTTCATGGCTTCCCGCAGTCTTTAGTCGAACAGTTCAGCGATGAGACGAGTTGATTTCGAACCATAGGTGAATCTTAAGAAAGAGTCTAGAACGAAATTCTGATCCCTCCGGATTTCCCCCGCTGGCCCTTCTAACGTCAACATTCAGCCATATCACTGGACTCGGTTCCTACAGAGTGCTGCGATGCTTTCGTTCCTTGCCATGCCTCAGGTCTTATGATCGGATATGACCGAATAATCTGCCTTCGCAAGAAACAGCACGGACTCCATATTAATAAACAAATGCTACTTGAAAGTAGTCTGCTTGCTGTGATTGCTCCAGAGTATCACGTGTCGCGAGTTATTGCGTACCGTTCCCGGCAAAGTAGACGATGAGGCCCAAGCAAAAGAATCAGTGCATGGCGAAGGTTTCTTGTACACGGAAACCGGCCTTGATTGGACACGACTTGATGCAGGTCTCCGGGGACCGGACGTAGAGGTGATCTAGGCCCCCATCTGCAGAGATGAGACATGCTGGGGCAGTGATGTTTTCGTACAGACCAAACGAAGCTCTGGAGAGCAACAAGAGTTACAGAACCTGCCAGTCAGCATTCAGAAACGAGGGCCTGAGGGCGTCGACGTGGCCGGGATGAGTCAATTGTGAGTTTCAATGGCTGAGATACGGTGGACAAAATATGTTTACGTCACGAAGGACAGAAAACAAAATCTTTGGTTTCATTGGAACCAATCGAGAGCACTCGTTGAATTATACCTATATTTAACAAGCTTCTCGTGAACGAGTGTAGGGGTTTCAGGCCTCCGGTGCCGGGGGAGTAGCCGGAGCCGCAGGTGGGGCCGCCTCCGGTGCCGGGGCCGGGGCAGGAACTGCGGGTTGAGCGGCGGGCTCGGCAGGGGCGGGCTGAGCAGCCGGCTGTCCCTCTGCCGGCGGTGTGGCAGGTGCGGCTTGCTGCCCGTTGCCCTTGCCCTTGCCTTGTCTTTGAGCACCCCCGGGGCTGATGTTGATACCTAAGATCGATTAGTCGGCGCTCCTCAAGTTTGAAGGCGAGGTCAGATCTTACCAGATTTTCCGCCAACAGAGGTGCTACCATCGCTGCCTTTGGTGATACCAAGATTTCCGCCAACTAATTTGATGTTAGTCGCGAGATACGAAGGGACGGTTGACGTGTTCCTACCATTCTGGACCTGGCCGTCGGCTCCAACGGTGATGCCGGCATTGTCCTTAAACTGCTCCGACTCTTGAACTGCCTTAGGCTGGCCACCCTCACCCGCAGGTTTCGCCGCTTCACCAGGAGGCTTTGCCGCCTCGCCAGCCTGTCCGGGTTGAGCTTGTCCTTCTCCAGCCGGCGGAGCTGCCCCAGTCCCAGCGCCGTTGCCCTTGCCCTTCCGTTGTGCCTCCTTCGCAGCCTCCTGTTGCTTGGCCGCCTCGCCAGGATTCGAACCGAGGCCCTGTTCAGCCTTTGCCGCCTCGCCTGGGTTAGCACCTGGTCCGCCTTCTCCCTTGCCCTTTCCTTTGCCGCCAGCTGCACCTCCAGCCGCACCCCCAGCCCCACCTCCGGCGTTCGCGGTGCCGTTCTTCTTTCCATTGGCCGCGTTCAGGAAGGCGTCGAGAGCGCTGTTCCCGGTGCTTCCCGCATTCTTCTTACCGCCGAGCTGGATTCCTCCGACGGAGAGACCGCCGTTTCCACCGCCATTGGCTGTCTGGTTGGCCGCCGCTCCAGCCTGGCCGTTGCCCTTTCCTTTGCCACCGCCGCCGAGCTGGAGACCTCCTGGTCCGCCGATGTTGATACCGCCGCCCGAGAAATTGATTTGCCTCTTCGTGACTGAAGGCTTGTCGACGCTTGGTCTTACAAGAGCAGCGGCACGGCCGGCAACGCTACCCTATTAGAAGGATGAGATATTAGCCGGATGTTGGACAGAGTAAGATAGACATAATTGATGATCATGTCTTGGTAGTATTGGGCATGTGAGTGGCGCATGGTAGCAACTTACACCAAAGATCTTCAGCTGGCTTTCTTGGCGATCATCGCAAAGCCCCCCTTCGCCAAGTGCCAAGAGGGCAACAGCAACAAGTGGTGAGAAACGCATTATTGTCGGGACAAATCAGATCCCAGAAGTGAATGTAAGTTCAAGAAGGGCCGCCCAGCAGCAAAGAAGTGAAACGTCGAAGATGAAATTGAAAGAGAGATGGAATAATAAAAAAAACTTATTGTAAAATCAAGCGACGAAGCCTCAAGCTTCAGTACCGCCAATGGAATAATGAGAGACGAGAAGAGGTAAGTTGACGGGCCCGACAGACGAGATGAAGTGATGAACAGTCCGGGGAAAAAAAGAGGGAACCGGCGTGTTAGTCCCACATATTACTCGGGGAACGACATATAGAATCAGATGTCGTCAGAAAAGACAGCAAGAACATGTTCTACGGCTGCCTCCTCCCCTCAACTACCCTGGCTGACGTGGACGTGAATCCGGCCCGGAGAGCGTGACATTGGAGATCGCGAGCCGCATGAAGCCTCCTACTACAAGGACGGCCCCGGTGCTCGGGCCCTGCGAGATCTAGACTTTTGCAGTCTTTCTACCCTCATTGCCCTGAAAAACTCCCCTCACCCTCCCCAAACCCAGCAGGTCGGATCGGCAGAGTCACGCTAAAAGTTGTTTAACAAGGACAGAGGTTGGCAATTGGTTGCAAAACACACGTCAGCGGAGCCGAGGGAGGATAAAACAACGCTCGCAAAATAGCCCGGTGCGCATGAATTTGGATTGGTTTGGGCCAACATCGGACGGCGCCGCAAGTGGCTCGTCTGGAGTTGACTTGCTACCGCCTCCACCATCTCGGCACGGCTTGGCGTCGCGGAGCTGCGGCAGCGCGGGCTATTATTGGGTTACCGGGGGTCGCCTTGGTGTTTATTCCGTAGGCGGTTGTTTTGTGCAACTCTCCGAGACAGGTTCAATTGACCATGGGTATGTTTGTTGTTGCGAAGGGCAGGGTTACAATACTACCCCTCCAGGATTCAATTAGGGTTAACTTCTTTTCGTCTGTTTTTTCTTTCATCGTGAGGCCGTCAGACATTACGAAGAATACAAGTCGCGCGCGCACAGAAGATAGAGGGACACCAGGTTTGTAGGAAGTGCTTCAGGGGGGTATTGAAGTGATCTCAAGATCGGCCGCACTCCGCCACGCACCATGCTTCGTTCTCAACTCTCCCGCTCAATGTTACACCAAATCACCACCGTCCAAGAAGTTTTCCGCCTTTAAAGAAAGGGCGCAATATAAGAAAATAAGCAAGTCTCCGTCTCCCCCCAAACCTTTCACTCCGGGTCCTCCGCTTCGTTTCGCCACAGTTTACGTGATGACGTTGTCGTCGTTGTTGTCGCTGTCAAGATTCCGATGAACCTTTTCGTTTGCGGTGAGCTGAGCTGTGTGTGCGCGCTTAGCAGCCGCAGGCGGTCGGGCCAGCTCAAGGGGCAGGTAAGTGGTCCTGTAGACAGTCTTCACGTTGTCGTCGGCGCCGCCGTTGAAGGAGCCGGTGGGCTCGGGCGAGTTGGGAGCGTGAGGGGGCTTCGTCAGAGTCACGGGGTGATTGTAGCCTGCAGACCAGCCAATGGTGTCAGGACAAACGCCTTGGTAAATAGTGGTAACTTGGGTGACGACGGCGGGCGTCGGAGTGACCTGCTGAGCCGCCGAAATGCCGCCCGTCGCCGTCGCGGTGGAGTTGGATCTGGAGAGGGTCTTGCTCACCGTGACAGTGACGGTGGCCGGCGGCGCGCAGGTGGATGGCTCGGCCCCGATCGGGGTGGGGTCGGTGCAGTCGTCGCCGGAGATGGAGAACTTGGGCGTCTGCGCGTAGATCACGTAGACGTTGGTGCCGTTGATGGCGTTGCTGTGATTCGCGAAGGCACGCTATGTTAGCCAACAGTCTCTCTGTCTCTATCTCTTGTGCTCCGCCCAATGATGGAAGGCCAACCGTGAAGGCAAGGCCCTTGTTGAGTTATGGTGGTGTGCTCCGCTTTTCATTTAAGATGACGGACACCTGACTCGTCAAATACCCCTGTTTAGAACAGGCTGACGGGGGGATCAGCCCTTTCTTTCAGGGGCTGGGCTGAAGAAAAGCAAACCTCGAAACGACGCCTCGAGACACAGAAGAAAAATAGGAGTTCTCACAATTGGTAGCCACCAGAGCTGATGGCAGAGCAGGGGACGTCAACGGAGGCGGCGCCAGACGCAGTCTCGATGTTCTGGGCCAACAGGGTGTAGGAAGGAGGCCAGTTGACGAAGTTGACGAGGTAGACGCTGAAAACGGAAGGGTCCGTGTCGACGGTGTCCCAGCTCAGCTCGTACTTGGAGCCCTTGGTGACGGTGGAGTTGAGCGATGGGCTGGTGAACTCGATGGCGGAGACAGCCAAGGGGGCCGCGAGGGCGAGAGCAGCAGAGAAGCGCATGTTTTCTGTGGAGTTTTCTGATCCGGAATACGATACAAAAGAGTGACTGGGATCGGTGAGGGAACGAAAAAGATCCTGAAAGGCCGAAGCGCTGAGTTAGGGGGGCATCGCGAGCATTATGTGCACTTTTCGCGTCGCCTTTCGAGTCGAGCTCAAGCCATGGGAAATTGCCAAATTGGCAACAGGCAGCCAAGTTGCTGGGCCGCAGGAGTAGTGGAGTCTCTCTCGCCCGGGGGCCGACTCTCTCGGCTCCGTTGAGCCCAGAGAAAAGCATCGCGTGAGGAGTTCGTATTTCACTCTTAGCGATCCTGTTGGACGGCTTCAAGGGCCCATGTGCGGTTCACGACAGCGGACGTAAGACTCAAGACAGCAATTATGACACGGATCGTATGTCTTGGAATGGTAAGGTCGCGTGGCGTAGCGTCAATCTAAGCGAGAGAATTAAGCACTATGCGGCACAGTCTGAGCCGATTCCTCTCTCGGCTCTGCCCCTGAGTCCTGCGCCTTTGTGCCCACGAGCTGCTGTCCCCCCTCCAAAACTTCATAATGGCCCTATGTAAGGGGTTTGCCCGAACCGGACCGTTGAGACAGGCGTACGGCCGGTCTATTGGGCGTCCGGCAGGGGCGCGATTCCCAATACTCGGGCTCCCACGCGTGGTGACTGGTCTTCCAGCCTTCAGCCAATTTTCAAGCCATCCTCCTCAATCCTCCTCGCCCATTCTTGTTCATCCGTCTCTCAATGAACCGACTCAATCGAGCCATGGCGCTGCGTCCTTCCGGTTCCTTTGAACGCGGCGCCGCGGCGTGGCGCCTCGTAAAGAACGCCCAACCATGGCTGTCATCTTACCGCCGCGCCGCACACTTGCACAAAAGGGGCATCGCCCATTGAGCATGGCAGAGCGCCTCATTTCGACGTCCGTACAAACAAGCACGGATTTGCAGCCATCTTACTCGACGAACCGGACAACAATGGCAATTGGCAAAAGGTCCCCGCAGAGAGGGAAATTGGAGATGAGCAGGTCGCCGCAAAGAGGGGGAATCATCGATGTTTGCTGGTGTTTTGCTGCGCGAGCCAGCGATTGAGAATTCGAGACCCCGCCACGCGCATTTGGTGTCATTTCGTCTCCTGATCGTCTCGTGGGCGCGTCGCAGAACATCGTCGCGGGTGCGGGGGCCCAATTCAACCCGGCGCTGATGACTTGCCATGACTCCGGCTTGGCATGGGTGACATTTTGCCGACGGGAGGAAATCCGTCAACCAAATGATTTGTGGCAGAAACAGCAGCCAACCGTCACTGATACGAATGACAGTGCAGCTTGATTCATTCGGTACCCGATAGCCAGTCAAGACTCATGTCGAGCCAAGCCGGGCTTCAGCCGATGTCAAAAGATTAGCAGCTCCATTTGTGGCCCCGTCTTCGAAGCGAATCTCGGCTTACAGGGCCGAAAATCTGGGGTAGGCTGCCTCAGTCTCTATTGCGACCTGCAAAATTGGCCCCCAAAGCGACATTCAAGGCTCACTGTTGCAACTTGCCCAACCAACTCATTTCGGCGCTATTCTCAACTGTGGCTCTTCATCTTGCAACTCCTGCCAAGTGACTGCGACTCAGTCACGTCCATGATTGTGTGCCTGAACCACCGTGCCGCGAATGTGCAACTTGGGCCAAACTTGGCCATTGCTTTGTCTTGATTCGAACCAAGTGAGAACTTCTTGCATATGTAATGAAAGATGGCAGTCTAATAGCTCTTCGGTCATTGTTTTTTGTGTTTCCTTCCAGGCTTCCTGAGACTTTGACTTTTCTCAACGTCTCAATCTTGCTCTTCCTCATGGCAACAAACTTGCTGATTTCGAATTGCATCCATTCTGAGGACAGGCAATCTGTTCCGATCTTACAAAGGAATGTCTGAGCTTGAGTTGGCTGTTGCACTGAAGCTGACCGTATCAGTCTAAGTACCCGCACAAGACATAGCAATCGGCGGGATGATTGATTGAACCATTGGCCAAGCCCCGTTTGAGCAACAGCCAGCATGTAGTGTAACTGGTTTCCCTCTTTCTTTGATCTCGTCTCAACGCCCTTACATCGCCGGCTTCGACGCATGTAGTTGCGAAGTATAAGTGTCCTGTGCTCGGAGGACATTTCTCAGTGCAGACCCTGAAGGTGATGCTTCTCGCATCATGATAATTGCGCGCCATTGACGATGTTGTCGACGCTCATGAGACTTCTGATCATAATTACCCTCATCTCCAGGAGCAACGCCAAGCCTGTGAAAGATTATACCACCTTCGCCCCTGTTTACTCGTCTGACTCTCGGCCTCTTACCGAAACGGACTTGGCACTCGAGACAATCGATAAGCGCGAGGAAGGAAAATGCCACTGGGTCTCTTTCTGCAAAGAACCAAAGTTCAGAGGGAAATGCATCACTTATTGCTACCCCCCAGACGAATTCGTGATTATGGCGTCTGAGTGGCAAGAGGAGACCAAATCAATCCGGATGAGACAAGGTGCCGAGTGTTGGTTTTACCGGTGAGTATCCAAAGCTGATCTTCTCCTGTAACCTCGACTGACTATGACAGAACTACGCTCTGCGAGAACAACCGCCGCATGATACCGAAGCAGTTCATTGTGTGGCCTGGGGCTGACCTCAAGCCGCCTGTTTTGGGCAATGTGGGCTGCATGTTTTGCCCGAATGTAGATGCAGACTACTTTGAGTGATACCCGCCCCTTCGACAAAATATACCTCACGCAACAGCTAGGCTCTTGAACATAATCGGGATGGAAGGGATTGGAGAAACATTCCCGCCGATGCACATAAAACCTTGGAGATTCATGTTGGGTGGCGCCTCCACAAGCGCAATCAAAGCAATTTTGACATCCATACTCGTCAACTTAGCTCTTTTGTTTTCATGCTGTTAATTACTTAGTGAACTTGCGATTAAAACAAGTCAATTGCCATACAAAATAACGTCATATTCACTTTCTAATAGGGTGATTTTGAGGTTATCTATAGTTTCACAAACCTTTGTAAGTCCCTTGTAGGTCCTCTTCATAGGCCCCCCCTCAGAAGTCCCCCCATGCCCTAGAGTACAAGGCATCAAATATTTCAATTTAACCGAGGGGTGTTAAGTTGACTTATTGTGTGTTGGAAGTTAAACTGCCCTTGTGAAGGCGCTGCTACTGGGTGGGCCATGAACTTTCTTCTAACACAAATTCTGGAAATTGATCTAGACAATTACAACCTCGTGGAAACCATGTCTCAGCCTGTCATTCATCATCTCCCCATGCATGATCCCGTGGATATATGCTTCCCCTACCAGCAGGTACTCCTCACTAACTCCACCAGTCGCAGCTGAATTTCTCAAAATCAACGGCATCCTCCCACCTCGCATCAGCCAAATCTCATCGCCGACCTGAGCCTCAGCAGGCCCAAGTCCCAGAAAGCCTCCTTCGGTGATTATGATCTGCCGCCCAGGAGTGACATAATTGATAACCTTGGTGATATGATCGTCAATCAGGCCGGAGCGGAAGCCATTCTGAGATCCTCTCTTCAGAGCGTCGTCTACAGTCATGAAAGGTCTCCTCCTGCTTCCATCCTCAACTCCCGTGGGGAGACCGAGTTTCTCGCCATCTTGACTCAGCAGCCAATCATATGTAATGCAGTCCCTAACCCAACTCTCGCTTCTCTTTTTGTAGTTTTCTTCCAATGTGACTTTCGGTCTCATCTTTGCGCTGAGCGTATGCACAACCGCTTCAGCTAGCGAGTTGGTTCCAATGACGTAGGCGCAATCTTGATCACAAAAGTCCAAAATCCAGGAAATATTTCGAAGGACTCCTTGCTGATCGTGCTGCAGCTTGTGTAGTTGTTTGATGGTATCGATACCACAACCTTCGAGTCTCAATCTGGATCCTTCGATACGAGCGAATGGCTTTGGTGATTTGCGCAGGCTCGTCATGCATGTGGCGTCGAGCGGGACGTCCCAGTGGAAATATTTCATCCGTAACTGACGCACCCTTTGCAAAGACGCGTAACATGCCGGCCCATTGAAAGAAAAATCGGGCACCCATGAAGGCAAGACATTTCGTCGCCCTTCGGCAAGACCTGCCAGACCTAGAATATCCAAGTTGGGCAGATGGGGGATCAGCCACGTCGCGACGTTTGTGAAGGCTTGCTTGACGGTGATACCATAACTCGGGGTCACCCCTACAGGGTACTTTGGTCCGAGGATCAGGGGCATCAAGCCCAGGGTGCCGTAAATATAGTCCAGTGTCTCTGTGAACTTATACATTCGTAACCGATGGAGGTTGTGCAGTACCTCGGCGTGCCGTACTTCCTCGTCAGTGACCGCGCCCCAGCGCATGTTTTGCCGCTCAATCACACCCTCACCTAGTGTCTCATTCCGAAAATGTGGCAGGGATGATGCAACAGGGTTCCACAGGCAATGAATAGTTGTTCTTCTGTTTTTCCATCCTGGTATGGAACTGTTTAGACAACTCACGAGCGTTTGTTCCCACTCCATTTCGAAAATGAACGAGGCAAAACCGTTGATGGTTGTCCACGAAAACTGACTCTTGCCGCAGAGCAGAATCACAAAATGTGGTTTCGGTATTGCAGCCTCTTGAACGACCCAACCCCTCGTGGGCCATCTCTTCTTGACAAAGAATGCGAAAAAGTCGAGGTATGATCGTTGCCATCGCGAAAGCGCCCGTGCATCTATGAATCTCTCTAATCTGAGGTGGTTCAATTCGTGACCCGCATCACGACACAGCTTAGTGAAGTCGTCTCCCAAGGAGGAGGAGGCCCAAATTTCAATTATCATTGGCGCGAATTCGTTGATGACCCAGTTGACATTGTCGTTAGATTCCGTATTCCCAAGCCACGCAACAACACCCTTTGCGGATTTGTAGATTTGCCCCATCAGCTGCACTTGATCTGCCTTCTCGTTGTTGTTCTTCTGGTCGATGCATATAGCGTCAATCCAGAAGTTGAAGCTTCTCTTCGGGGAGAGAAATATCCGGGTGTTGGTGGAAGATGTTGAATTGGGCCAAAGCCGCGATGAATTAGAAGTTGCAGACATCTGCTTGTTCATGTGTCGCAGGAAATCGTAGAGACTTTTACCGACTTCCATGTCATCCCCATTACATTTGATTTCGATACTGTCGCTCACATTTGCTCCATCTTCGCTCTCAAAATCCGGGGAACCCCACGTATAAGACAGTGCCCAGAACGGCGGCAAGTCGACGTCGTTGAGTGAGTGAGTCGTTAGACGAACAGAGAAGCCATTCTGACTGGCATCGTCGCGATTGATATTGACAAGCCGAAAAAAATGCGGCGAAGGCAGGTTATCGTAGTGATACATTGCTGTCTTCAGACTCTTTGTCCGATCCGTTTTGCGATGTGACTCAATAGCATAAATCAGAGCGCATGTGCAATGCTGGAGACGCACGGGCTAGAGTTGGCCGCCAATTTGAAGCCAACTCTTGAAATCAAAACACTGATCCGGAGGGATCTACACCATCTCATAGCCGCAAGAAGTGGCCATGGGGACTTCGCTGCGTACCATGAGAGGTTCCAACACAAAGATGCAGAGCTCAACTGCACCTGCGGTAAACGCAAGACACTGGCGCACCTGCTCTTCTGTAGGAAGAACAGGCATAAGGCACCCTGGTTTGGCTAACGCTAACATGTCTTAGAACAACTTGGTAAAGACTGGGAAAAGTTTATAACTAATACCTGACTACTATGGTAATAAAAATGTATACTGTACGACATAGCTGTCCTGCCCGAACTACTTAATACCTCTAACCCCTATATAAGACCTAAGTAAGTCTGTGTGGAAAGGATTTATTAGTTATTATAATAGCTTCTTCCCTTTACTTTAGGAATAATGCCTTTATAGGGGGAACGCTCTTTTTACTTTGAGAATGAATACCTAATTATTACGGTCAGCTATCCAACAGTAGGGTCTGCTAACAGAAGCTGGGGATTAAGACGTAGTAACAGTACACTAGGGTCGTAGTCTAGGTCGTAGGTCGTAGGCTGTATCATAGATCAGTAGTCAGAGGCTAAAGTGATTAATCTTAGACTTAACAAGTATTTCGCAGTAAAGGTAAGCTGAAAATATCCTGAGGATGAATATAAAGTTGATTGCTGAAGAGCTATGGAAGTCTGACTATAAGCCAGGCTCAGGTTATATTATATACAAGTCTCGAACAGTTTCTTTATCTTATTGCTGATCACTAGTCAGGTACTAGTGAGCGCTCAGTGATTGTTAGTGAGCGCTTAGTAACTCTGACTGAGCGCTCAGTGATCTATACTGCTTGCTCAGTTTTATCTTATTATTATGTGACTTGTACTATAGTTCTTCCGTCTCTAAGTGAGTCCCTGCTGTTCCTATGATCCTACAGTACAAATATTCTGTTCTAGCTACCTGACGCCTAAGTGGGTTGTTCAGCTGTTATCCTTGTTTATAGGTTGTAATATCAGGTCCTCTCTCTAGAGGTCTTATCCTTAAGACCTAACATAAGTAGGTTGTTAGTCCTAGGTTAGGGATCTGTTAATTGTGTTTCCTGATTTACTTATAATGCTGACATTATATCAGGTTGCATTCCTGAAAATCCTGCGATTTCCACTCTTTGTTATTATTATTGTTTTCTTAATATTGCAGAGAATGGTTTTGAAGTTATGCCTTATTATTAGTGTCGGTCTAAGGGGTTGTGCTGTAAAATGCTGCCTAGTTCCTTAGTCTGTAGAGAGTATATCAGTATAGGCAGCACTTATCGTTCGTGCAATGCTTCTGATAATGCGATTTGCTAATATTTATATGGTTTTTAGGCCTATTATTTTGTTTGTGCTAATTTTATGTGTAGTGGAGCGCTTAATAGTTAAGTCTTAGCGTTTAGATGATAAGGAGGAAGAAATTGAGGAATTGTTTCGAAAGAGAATAGAGGTGTTGTAAAAGGTGTAGGCTGAAGTGAACGAAGCGCTTGCTAAGTTAGATTGTGTTTGTAAGGCTAAATGAATAGTGTTTAAGAAAGGTTGTAAGGAGACTTTAGTGGTGGCTGAAGAGGAGGAGGTGGCGGAGCCTTCCCTTGCTGAGTCTTCTTTGGTTTTTGAGGTGTAGTTGATAGGTGCTTTTAGTGCGGTAGATCTGGATACTATCTTTAGTAACTGGAATCCAGGTACTCTAAACTTTTTATTAGGGGAGTTTTAGTTAGTTTCTGGTGTTCCTAAGCAAATAAATAGTTTTCTTTGTTGTAGTTGGTCTGCTTTTGCAGGTGGTCTGATATGTCTGTGTAAGTGTCTGATGTGTTGGTAGCTAGTGGTGTTTGTCGGGGGTGGTGTTGCTGGCGCTACAGGCACTGTTTCTCGCTCTTAGTGTTGTTGCTAGTAGGTCGTAAGTTCATCCTTTGCATTAGTGATGTTCTTAGCTGGTTCCTATATGTTGTTTTTATAACTATATCCTTTCTATTTAATAAGATATTAGTATTCTTCTGGTTCTTCTAGGTAGTTAATAATTTGTTCGACTTTATACTCTGGTTTGTTATTTTCTATGATAATAAGGTTATTTGTCTGTGATCCTTATAGTGCTGGTTTGAGTAGTAAGATGTGAAATATTAGGAAACACTTTATTATATTAGGTAAGTTAAGTTTGTAGTTAACTAGTGAAACTTTTCAGAGGATTTTAAAAGGTCTGAGTTTTTTGAAATCTAGTTTGTTATTTAGTTATTTTGTTTTAATATTTTGCTGTATAAGGTAGACGCTATCTCCCTCTTTTAAGGTTAGTCCTTTAATCCTTTATTTATTACTGAATTATGCTATGCATTATCATATGAATTCAAGTTCTTTATATACGTTTTCTTAGATATCTTTGATTTATCTGGTCGTAGCAACAGTTGTTAGTGCTGCTAGGCTAGCTCAGGGTTCTCTATAAGCAGTTAGTTTAAATCTGTAGTTAAGGTAGAAAGGGGATTCCTTAGTGCTTTCTCTTACTGTGCTGTTATAGGCAAATTAGGCTATTAGTAGTAGTACCACCTAATTATCCTGATTATATTTAATATAGGCATAGAGGTAGGTTTTAAGGATCTGGTTGATTTGTTCCATTTGTCCGTCGGTCTGCAAGTAAAAGGCAGTGGACATTGCTTGTTTAATGCTAAGTTGTGATATAATTAACTTCCAAAACTTAGATATAAAGATCTTGTCTCTGTCTGACATAATTTCCTTAGGTGTTCTATAGTTAGTAATAATATATTTGAGGAATATATAGGCGAATTCTTCAGCATTACTTAATTCCTTGTACAGGATGAAGTAAGCATACTTTGTGAGTCTGTTGATAATAATAAGAACGCTGTTATAATAGACTCCTATAAGAGGTTCTCAAGACTTTAGTAGTTTAATAATAAAGTCGAGGGATATAGAGTGCCAAGCAGTTTGCAGCACAGGCAAAAGTTATAACAATCTATAAGGTTAGTGTCAGGCTGGTTTGCTTTTCAAGCAAACCTCGCAGTCCTTAATTGCTATTACAATATATTCTCTAGTAACCTTTTCTCTATATTATTATTATAGTTATTTCTAGGTCTTTATAATTCCTTAGTAATTATATGCTGGTATGCTGTGGAATTCTCTGATAGCTTTGTTATCTAGTTTATTAAGCAGGCTAGCTATAGATTGTCTGGTTATTATGAGGGCTTTTATAGCAGGCATAAGATCTCTGTTATTATTATATTTGAGAATTACTTAAGTCTCTTTTAGTACTAGGATGTTATAGTCTAGTTGTTAGCTGAGAGCGTCAGCTTTGCTATTTTCTAATTCTTTCTAATGGATAATTTAGAAGTTAAATTCTGAGAGGAATTCTAACTATTTGATTTGTTGTTTGTTAAGCTCTTTTAAAGTAGTAAACTGTACCAGGTTTTTATAATTAGTATATATAAATACTTAGTAAATAGTTCCTGAGAGTAAAAGTCTCTATTTTTTGAAGGCTTTAATGATTGCTATAAGTTCCTTATTATAGATCTGATAGTTAAGTTCTAGTCTGCAGAGCTTATAAGAGAAGAAGGTGTAGAGGTGCAGGCATCCTTCTGAATCTCTTTAGGATAGTTATGCTCTGAGAGCAAAGTTTAAAGCATCTATTTCAACTTCAAACTGTTCTTCTAGGTTTAAGATCTTCAGGACTGGTTTGCTAGTGATGCAGTCCTTAATAGTCTGGAAAGCTGTGCTCTAGGCTTCCTTCCATTCGAATAGTTAGTCTTTACAGCTGAGATCTGTGAGAGGTGCGTTGATCTTTCTGTAGAGTCTAATAAATTTTTAGTAGAAATTAACAAATCTGAGAAATCCTTAGACTTCTTTAAGGTTAGTTAGCATTAGCTATTCTTATATAGCTTAGACTTTCTTTTTTAATATGCTGATATATCTAGGAGTAATTATAAATCTGAGGTATTCTACTTCTTAAGTATAGAATATGCTTTTCTCTAGTTTAACTAAAAGCTTAGCATCTTAGAAAGCTTAGAATATAAGGTGTATATGCTCTCTATGTTGTTCTATTATAGCGGAAAAGATAAGGATATTGTTGAGGTAGATAACTATAAAGATGTCTATAAATTTCCTAAGAACCTAGTTGATTATGTTCTGGAAAGTGGCTGGTGTGTTAGTAAGACTGAAAGGTATAACAAGGTACTTAAAATGTCCTTTGTATGTTCTGAAGGCAGTCTTCTATTCTTCTCCTTTCTTTATTCAGATAAGGTTATAGGCACCTTTGAGGTCTAGTACTATGAAGTAGTTAGCTCTATAAAGTAGTTATTAGAGTTTATTAATCAGAGGTAGTAAGTACTGATTTTTTATTATTATTTCATTAAGCATTTAATAGTTAATGCATAGTTATAGTTTGCTGTTTTTTTTTAGTATAAACAGGATTAAGCTTTCTGCTAGTAATATTAATTCTCTGATATAGCTTTTCTTAAGGTTTTTATTAAGGTATTTATTAAGGGCTTCTATCTCTATTAGGTTGAGTCTGTAAATTTTATTGAATTTAGGCTCTTTTTTCTCTTTAATAAGGATTTTATAGTTGAAATTTATATGTTTAGGCAGTCTAGTTTCTAGTTTAGCTGCGAAGAGTTTCTTATAAACTCTGTATTCTTCTAGGATAGACAGAAGAAGATCATCCTTTCGTTTAAGATCTGCTGTCTTTAATAGTTATAACACAGCTTCTTTTGCTTTAAGGTAGCAGATATAGCGTTTTGCTGCTCCTTAGTAGGTGAATCTGTTTGAGGCCTAGGTTCTGCAGGGCTGCTTAGAGACTAGATTGCTGTTATCTTAATAGAGTTAGCCTGTTCTCTAATCTATCTATAAGTTATTCTTTTCTATCTATAGCATTCCTAATATAATGTTGTATGCACTAAGCTTGGTAATGTTGAATTAGAGTTATTTGTTTTGATCTAAGTAACTTATCTTGAGGAGTGCAGTCTTATTTTTAATAGTTCCTCCTTTATACTAGACTTATTCTCTTTCTATATTGCTGAGTTAGTATATATATTCCTTTCTTTGCTATAGTAGTTATAATCTGTTCACTGCTTATAGTGATATGAAATTTATTTCAGCTCTGCTGTTAATAAGTGCAGTAGTTATAATGTTATAGATAGTGACTGCTAATTACAGGTGCATTTTCTAGTCTAGGGATGCTAGATATATAGATCTTATTATTATTGCCTGTCTTAGTCCTTTGTTAGTAAGCAAGTCTAGTTTTTTAACTGCTCTAGTTATCCTAAGTAAGTGATATGTTTTCCTTCCTGTCGTGCCTTTATAAGGCGGCTTTCCTGGAATCGAAGTCTCAGGAGGCTTGATCCTTCTTATAGAAGTCTGTAGGCCTTAGCCTTCTAAGTCGCATATATAAGGCATTCGTCCCTCTAGCATTCTTCCCACTTTATATGTTTGTTGTAGGTGTATCTTATAGGGTATTATTAGCTGGGGGCGAAAGTAGCAATATTTCCATCGAACTTTCTAAGTTCCTACCTAGTGAGGATATATATAGTGTAGATGTTTTGCATAGAGGTGTTATTATACCTTTAGGGTTGAAAGTAGTGGTTATGCTTGTCTCCTATATACGCTTTATAGTGGTTAAAGAAATATTATGCCTAAAAGAGGTGTTAGTAGTTAGGATTAGTGATCTAGAGGTAGGAGTAGTCCTCAGTCCTAAGTTATAAGATATAGTGCGTTCTAAGTCCTTTGTTAGGTACTCTATAGAGCTTGAGGAATTATTTATCGTCTTATTAGTTGATCTGCCTGTATGCGATTTATCTAGGTGTGTCGTCTTTCTTAGGTTCTTCTTTAGAGCTAGTATTGTCTATACTGGGGGTGAATCTATAGGCGATCTCTGTCTGAGCTTATTAGCAGGCAATATTGTGAGGTTTGTCTGAGTTATAGGGGGAGCTTTCTCTTTCACTAAAGGTCTAGTTATTAGTGAGGCTTAGGAGTTGCTGCTCTGTCAGAAGGTTGTGTTAGTGTTCAGGTTCTTCGTCTGAACCTTCCCTTGTTTCGAATTCCTTGATTTGGTTTGCTTCGTGCTGGATTTATGCTTTGGAATCCTTGGTCCTTTGTTAGGTTTCTTGATTGTAACTTATAGGGTTGTTGTGGGTAGTTTGTTTTTATATGCTGGTGGTAAGTGGGGTTAGTGAGCCTACTGGTTCGAGTTATTATACTTAAAGCATCTTATTAAGTTGTTTAATAGTCTTTCGAACTATCTTGCTGTTCGCTTATGAGGCTATCGCAAGGGTCTTTGTCTTAACTTCTGGGATAGTTATATTATAACCTGTCCTTCTGCAGTCTGGGTTGCTAGGCTAGTATCCTGTAGCCTCCTTGTTGCTGCGGTGGGTGAAGCATTTGTTATTATAGCATCCAGTCTATAACAGGGATATATAAGGTATCTTAGTTGTTATGCTGACTTGCTTAGTATGTTTAGGTATAGGTTTCTAGTTAAGCTTCTTAGGTTGTCTGTAGTTTCTAGTAATATATCTTATTCTTTTGCAGTTATAGCACTTAAGGTTCTATAGTTTTTTGTTATTGTTTTTAGTAGCAGCGCTGAGATCTATAGGTCTATTATATTGTCTGTAAGAGGTGCTTTGCTAGGTATTATTCTAATTATTATTGTGGGGTCTGTTATTGTTCTGCTGGGTATTAAACTTGTTCTAGGGTTGCTATTAGTACTTGCATCCTAAGTTTAGGTTTTGCTGTTTGTCTTCTCGTTCCTTTTATTGTTTATAGAGTTAGTTATCGATCTTAATAGCTAGTTTAGTGTATTAGAAGAAGTCTTTTGGTCGATCGATCTTAATAATCTCGTCTTTAACTTCGTCCTTAAGTCCTTAATAGAATATAAAGATCTTAGTTTCTTTAGTGAGATCTAGTTAGATACTAAGTTGTCTGAAGTTAGCAGAGTAATCTTTAGCAGACTTAGTCTGTTAGAGCTGGGTAAGGTTATGCTTAGCTTGTTGTTTTTTGTCAGGGTCTTAGAAAAGAGAGCGGAAGGCTTCTTTAAATCCTTGGAAATTAGCATAGATATCGCAGGTCTCTATAGAGCACTTATTAAGGGTCTTATACTTAAGGTATTCTTTCTGGATTAGTTCGAACTATTTAAGGGCTCTTCCTCTGAGATAGGTAGCTGCGTGTACTACCTTCTCAGTTTCGTTAGTGAAGTCTCTATAGTGGAAGTTCTAGTAGTTCTTAACCTGGATTAGAAACCTTTTAAGAGTTCCAGGGGTTCTATTATAAGTAACTAGAGCACTGAGTTTAAGCTTCTGTTGTCCTCTTATAGAAGTAGTAACGATATTAGCAGCAGCTTGAAGTATGTTAACCTTGTTCTGAAGTTCCTATATAAGGGGGTTATTGTTTTATCTTCCTAGATATACGATTTCATTCTCAATATCCTGAAATTGTTAGGGTTTATTACTAAGTTCTTAGATCATACTCTTGAGGCTTTGGAGTTCACTGGCTGTTTCGTTATATATAGTTTATATCTTAGCTATATTATTATCTCCTTTCTTAACTCAGGCTTAGAGCTTGTTATAGGTCTCCTTCTTAAGGGTGACTTCGTTATCTGAGTCTATAGTTATCAAGGCTCTTTTAAGTTCCTCAGCCAGGTTTCTAACCAGCTGTTTAGAAGAAGAAGAGCTTCCCAGGGTAGGTAACTTAGCAGAGGCGCAAGAAGACATCTTATCTATATTATTAGTAGGTTTCAATAGTTAACTTACTGAACAGAAGCAATCAAAGTGTTATAGTCAGCTATCTAATAGTAGGGTCTGCTAACAGAAGCTGGAGATTAAGATATAGTAATAATATACTAGGGTTATAGTCTGGGTTATAAGTTGTAGGCTGTATTATAGATCAGTAGTCAGAGGCTAAAGTGATTAATCTTAGACTTAATAAGTATTTCGCAGTGAAGGTAAGCTGAAAGTATCCTGAGGATGAATATAAAGTTGATTGCTGAAGAGCTATAGAAGTCTGACTATAAGCCAGGCTCAGGTTATACTATATATAAGTCTCAAACAGTTTCCTTGTCTTATTGCTGATTACTAGTCAGGTACTAGTGAGCGCTTAGTAATTATTAGTGAGCGCTCAGTAACTCTAACTGAGCGCTCAGTGATCCACACTGCCTGCTCAGTCTTATCTTATCATCATATGACTTATACTATAGTTCTTCCGTCTCCAAGTGAGTCCCTGCTGTTCCTGTGATCCTGCAGTACAAATGTCCTGTTCTAGCCGCCTGACGCCTAAGTAGGTTGTTCAGCTGTTATCCTTGTTTACAGGTTGTAACACTGTTGTTCTTATGTTCCTGCAGTATAAATATCCTATTATAGCTGCCTAACGCCTAAGTAAGTTATTCAGCTGTTATCTTTATTTATAGGTTATAATATCAGGTCTTCTCTCTAAAAGTCTTATTCTTAAGACTTATTATAAGTAGGTTATTAGTCCTAGGTTAGAGATCTGTTAATTATACTTCCTGATTTACTTATAATATTAACACTATATCAGGTTATATTCAGAAATCGAAATTAAATTCTACGTCTACTCTTTATTATTATAATTATATGCTTTATATTACTGAGTTTAGGTTTATTATTAATATGCTTTATTTATACTATTATTTGTCAGGGAAATATTATAAGCTGCTTCTAGGAGGTAAAGTTTATAGCGAGTGCACTTGTTTAAAGCAGCCTTATAATACAGCTGAGGATACTATATATGTTTATAAGTTTTAATTCTTTAGTTAGTGTCTGGGTTTATCTAACTATATATAATAGATTACTTATTAGATAAAGCAGCTTATCTTAAAGATACTAAGGTAGCTAAGGAAGAGGTATTAAGAAAGAAAGCTACTGCTTTATATACTATATAGGTTAAGTTAGATAAGTCTATAATATAGTTAGATTATTTAAGGAAATAGAAAAGGATAGTGTTTTATAAAGGTTATAAAGTTACTAAAGAAGAGCTAGTAATATCTCTTATATTAGAGGTTTAGTTTATAGGTAGTTTTAGTATAATAGACTTAGATGCTATTCTAAGTAGTTAGAACCCTAGTACTCTAAACTTCCTTTTAGAGGAGTCTTAGTTAGTTTCTAGTGTTCCTAGGCAAATAAATAGTTTTCCTTATTATAGCCTGTCTACTTCTATTAGTAGTCTAATATATTTATAGAGGTATCTAATATATAGATAGCTTATAGTGTTTATTAGAAGTAGTATTACTAATATTATTAGTGTTGCTTCTCGTTTTTAGTGTTATTACTAGTAGGTCGTAAGTTCGTTCTTTATATTAGTGATGTTCTTAGCTAGTTCCTATATATTATCTTTATAACTATATCCTTTCCACTTAATAAGGTATTAGTATCCTTCTAGTTCTTCGAGGTAGTTAATAATTCGTTCGACTTTATACTCTGGTTCGCTATCTTCTATAATAATAAAGTTATTTATTTATAACCTTAGTAGTGCTAGTTTAAGTAGTAAGATGTGAAATGTTAGGAAATATTTCATTATATCGGGTAGGTCGAGTTTATAGTTAACTAGTAAGATTTTTCAGAGGATTTTAAAAGGTCTAAGTTTTTTAAAATCTAGTTTATTATTTAGTTGTTTTATTTTGATGTTTTGCTGTATAAAATAGATACTATCTCCTTCTTTCAAGGTTAGTCCCTCGATCCTTTATTTATTACTGAAATATATTATTCGTTATCATATAAATTTAAGTTCTTTATATATATTATCTTAGATATCTTTAATTTATCTGATTATAGCAACAGCTTTTAGTACTGTTAGGCCAGCTTAGTGTTCTCTATAAGCAGTTAGTTCAAATCTATAGTTAAGGTAGAAAGAGGATTCCTTAGTGCTTTCTCCTACTACGCTATTATAGGCGAATTAGGCTATTACCTTAGTGCTTTCTCCTACTACGCTATATAGGCGAATTAGGCTAGTAGTAATACTACCTAATTATCTATTATATTAGTCTTAGGTAAATTAAGCATTAATAAAAGTAGATTAACTTCTAAAACTTAGAAGTGAAGATCTTATCTCTGTCTAATATAATTTCCTTTAGTGTTCCATAGTTAGCAATAATATACTTAAAGAATATATAGGCGAATTCTTCAGCATTACTTACTTCCTTATACAGGATAAAGTAGGCTGTTATAACCCGTGAATAAGAATAACAGCTGAATAACCTACTCAGGCGTTAGGCAGCTAGGACAAGACATTTATACTACAGGATCATAAGAACAACAGGAACTCGCTCAGAAACAGAAAAACTATAGTATAAGTCATATAATAATAAGATAACAATTATTAGGGATTAGAATAATCTAATATAACTTAGAAGCTAAGAAATTATTCTAGATTAGAATAATCTAGCTTAACTTAAAGTATAAAGGGATATACTTAGAACTAGACTTATATATAGTATAACCTAAGCCTAGTTTATAGTCTAACTTCTATAGCTCTTTAGCAATTAACTTATAAATATCTTTATATTCATCCTCAGGATACTTTCAGCTTACCTTCACTATAATACTTATTAAATCTAAGACTAATCACTTTAGCCTCTAACTACTAATCTATAACACAGCTTACAACCTATAACTCAGACTACAACCCTAGTATACTATTACTATATATTAATCCCTAGCTTCTATTAGTAAACCCTACTATTAGATAGCTAACTATAACACTTTAATTACTCCTGTTTAGTAAGTTAACTATTAATACTTACTAAATAGTACAGAATATCTTCCTACGCCTCTGTTAAGTCTCTTACTCCTAGACCTTTATCTACTTCTAGAGGAAAGGTTCTCTAGAGCCTAGCCTAGAAAATTAAAGACTAGAAAATAAAGGATAACTTAGACAGTAAGGATAACACTAAAGAACCTAAATAACAGCTTAATAAAATCACTAAGAACTTTAAGAAAATGCGTAATATATTTAACTAAAATACTACTACTTTTAAGGAACTTCAGGAATAAATATATAAGACCTAGAAACTTAAAAAAGAAGTTAACACTTTCTAAGCTACTGCTAATATTATCTCAGCCCTAGTTAAAAGATATAAACGCCTTAAACTTAACATACCTTCTATCTTTAATAGAACCCTAGAATAACTTAAAGGATATTTAGTTTAAGTATAGACCTACTAAGCTTTTTATATTAACACGTTCCAGAATAACACTAAATATATAGTACACACCACTACTTTCCTCAGAAGATAAGCCCTTGCTTAGTTTAAACCTCTTTAATAAGAATAGCTTAATAACCTAGTTAAGAAATATAGTAAAGAAGTAAAAAGTATCTTCTTCAGTTTTACAGGCTATATCAAAGCCTTAAAATCACTCTTCCTTAACTTTAATAAATAAAAACAGGCTAAATAGAACTTATCCTACTTGTAATAAACTAAGTTAGCTATACTCTATACTACAGAGTTCAGATAACTAGCTATAAAACTCTATATAACTAATAAAAGCAAGGTTTTCGCTTTCTACTAAGGACTTAAGGATAATATTAAGGATGAAATAGCTAAACTAGAAACACTTCCTAGCTTCCTCACCTATACTAAACATACTATTAAAATTAATAACTGCTTCTATAAATAAAGAAAAGAATAAAGAGAGAAGTAACAAATTCTAAACTTAGGATATAAGTATTAGTAGTAACCTCAGCATAAATTTAATAACTAACAGAATAATAACAGACCTTATAATAACTAGAATAATACCTAATAAAGCACTTCCTATAGATAATATAGTAGACCTATAGACCTTAGTATTACTACTAAGAATAACAATAAGAAACTATAGAACTTTAAATGCTATAACTATAAAAAAATAAGATATATTACTAGAGACTATAGATAACCTAAGAAGCTTAACTAGAAACCTATATCTAAACAAACTAAGCAAGTTAGCATAGCAACTAAAACACCTTATATATCCCTATTATAGACTAGATGCTATAATAATAAATACTTCACTTACTATAGTAATAAGGAAGCTATAAGATACTAGCCTAGTAACCTAGACTACAGAAGAACAGGTTATAATATAACTATCCTAGAAGTTAAGACAAAGACCCTTATAATAGCTTCCTAAGCTAACAGTAAGCTAGTTAGAAAGACTACTGAATAACTCGACGAAATGCTTCGCATCTAATAACTTAATATAGTTAACTCTAACTTTATAGGTTATAATATAGAAACCTAATAAACAATCTAAGAGTTAGAAGCCTAAGTTTAACAGGAAATAAACTGAATCTATTAGTATGAAATAAGACAGTAGATTATAAGTAATAATAAACAACAGATCTTACGCCTTGAAATAGTATAAGCACTTCAGCTATAACAGGTATAAGAGGAACTAAATAACACTATATAGTATTGCTAAATTAGTACCCTAATAATATACTTCGAATAATGAAGAAATGCACGAGGAAACCTTACTAGAATCGAGCAAATTAACTAAGAACTTAAAGAACAGGTTAAGGAAGAATCTAATAAAGAACCTAAACACTAACACAACCTCCTAAAAGAACAGTAACTACTTAGTCTTACTAGTAATTAGAACTTCAGTAAACCTGAGTCTAGGTTTAATTTAGATAGGATCCTTTATAATTCTAACTTTCTTACTAATATTGCTAATCGAAACGTAAGATATTATAGTAGACTAATCCTAGGAATAGATAATACTAGTTCTAAAGAAGAATCTGATAATAAAGAAAAGATTTAGTGATTTATCTAGTATTAGATAGTTAATATAAGCTGTGATAACTAATAGTAACACTTCTATAGTGTTCTAGTAAATTAAAGAAATAAGGACTATACCTTAAAGCTTTATATAGAAGATTACTCTATACTTAAGTATAACTATTATAACTACTAAAACCTCTTCTAGCTATAATGCTTCTTTGATAAATATAAGGAATATCTTAGAGATAAATATAAGTACTAATTCTACTCTAGAAAATATAATAAGAACTCTATCTAGAATATTTATACCTTAACTACTATAGTTAGATAGACTATAACTATATTCAGTAATAATATAGTAACCTTCAGCCTAAGCCTATAATACCTTATAAGATACTAATATAACGATATAATGAAATAGGAAGAATGCTGAAGAGATGAATACTTTATATATATAACTTAGAAGGCTAAGGCTTATAGACTTCTATAAGAAAGATTAAGCCTCTTAAGACTTTAATTCTAGGAAAGCCGCTTTATAAAGGTATAATAAGAAGGAAAGTAAATCACTTACTCTAGATAACAAAAGCAGTTAAAAAACTAGACTTACTTACTAATAAAGGACTAAGATAGGTAATAATAATAAGGTTTATATATCTAGTATCTCTAGACTAGAAGGTATACTTATAACTTGCAGTTACTATTAATAATATTATAACTATTATACTTATTAATAATAGAGCTGAAATAAACTTTATATTATTCTAAGCAGTAAATAGATTATAACTACTATAGCAAAAAAAGGAATATATATACTAGCTCAGTAATATAGAAAGAGAATAAGTCTAATATAAAAGAGGAACTATTAAAAACAAGACTATACCTCTTAAGATAAGTTACTTAGATTGAAACGAATAACTCTAATTTAATATTACTAAACTTAGTATATATAATATTATATTAAGAATGCTATAGCTTAAGAAGAATAACTTATAGATAGATTAGAGAATAGGCTAACTCTATTAAGATAATAATAATCTAGTCTCTAAGCAGCTCTGTAGAACCTAGGCTTTAAATAGATCTACCTACTAAGGAGTAGTAAAATAATATATCTACTATTTTAAAGCAAAAGAAGCTATATTATAACTATTAAAGACTGTAGATCTTAAATAAAAAGATGATCCTTTTCTATCTATTCTAGAAGAGTACAGAGTTTATAAGAAACTCTTTGTAGCTAAATTAGAAACTAGACTGCCTGAACATATGAATTTCAATTATGAAATCCCTATTAAGGAGGGGAAGGAGCCTAAATTCAATAGAATTTACAGACTTAACTTAATAGAGATAGAAGCTTTTAATAAATACCTTAACAAAAGCCTTAAGAAAAGCTATATCAGAGAATTAATATTACTAGTAGGAAGCCTAATCCTGTTTATACCTAAGAAGAATAGTAAACTATAACTATATATTAACTACTAAATACTTAACAAAATAATAATTAAAAATTAATACCTATTACCTTTAATTAATAAACTATAATAACTCCTCTACAGAGCTAACTACTTTATAATACTAGACTTTAAAGATACTTATAACCTTATCTAAATAAAGAAAGGAGAAGAATAGAAGACTACTTTCAGAATATATAAAGGATATTTTAAGTACCTTGTTCTACCTTTTAGTCTTACTAATATACTAGCTACTTTCTAGAATATAATTAACTAGGTTCTTAGGAAATTTATAGATATCTTTATAGTTATTTACCTTAATAATATCCTTATCTTCTCTGTAATAATAAAACAGTATAAAGAATATATACACCTTATACTCTAAGCCTTCTAAGATACTAAACTTCTAGTTAAACCAGAGAAAAATATATTCTATACCTAGGAAGTAGAATACCTCAGATTTATAATCATTTCTAGATATATCAGTATATTAAAAAAGAAAGTCCAGGCTATATAGGAATAGCTAACACTAACTAACCTTAAAGAGGTCTAAGGATTTCTCAGATTTATTAACTTCTACTGAAAATTTATTAGACTCTATAGAAAAATTAATACACTTCTTATAGATCTTAGCTATAAGGACTAACTATTTAAATAGAAAGAAGCCTAGAATATAGCTTTCTAAACTATTAAGAACTAATATTACTAGCGAATTAGTCCTAATAATTCTAAATCTAGAAGAATAGTTTAAAGTTAAAATAGATACCTTAGACTTCGCTTTTAGAGTGTAACTATTCTAGAGAGATTTAGAAGGACGCCTGTACTTTTATGCTTTCTTCTTATATAAGCTCTGCAGACTAGAACTTAACTATTAGATCTATAATAAGGAACTTACAGCTATTATTAAAGCTTTTAAGGAATAGAGACCTTTATTCTTAGGAACTATTTACTAAGTACTTATATACACTAATTATAAGAATCTAGTATATTTTACTACTTTAAAAGAACTTAATAAATGATAAATCAGATAGTTAGAATTCTTCTTAGAATTTAACTTCTGAATTATTTATTAGAAAGGATCAGAGAATAGTAGAGCTAACGCTCTTAGCTAATAACTAGACTATAATATTCTAGTATTAAAAGAAACCTAGGTAATTCTTAAATATAATAATAACAGAGACCTTATACTTACTATGAAAGCTTTTATAATAACTAGATAATCTATAGCTAGCCTGTCTAGCGAACTAGATAATAAAACTATTAGAGAATTCTACAGTGTACTAGTATATAGTTACTAGGGAATTATAAAAACCTAGAAGTAACTATAATAATAATATAGAGAAAAGGTTACTAGGGAATGTGTTATAATAGCGATTAAGGATTATATGGTTTGCTTGAAAAGCAAACCAGCCTAATACTAACCTTATAAATTATTATAACCTTTACCTGTGCTGTAAACTATCTAGCACTCTATATCTCTCGACTTTATCATTAAACTATTAAAGTCTAGAGAACCTTTTATAGGAGTCTATTATAACAGCATTCTTATTATTATTAACAGACTTATGAAGTATATCTATTTTATCCTATATAAAGAAGTAAGTAGTACTGAAGAATTCGCCTATATATTTCTTAAGTATATTATTACTAACTATAGAACACCTAAAGAAATAGTGTTAGATAGAGATAAAATCTTTATTTTTAAATTCTAGAAGTTAATTATATTATAGCTTGGTATTAAATAAGTAATATCTACTGCTTTTCACCTGTAGACTAATAGATAAACAGAATAAATTAACTAGATCCTTGAAACCTACTTCTGCGCTTATGTTAACTATAACTAAGATAATTAGGTAGTATTATTATTAATAGCTTAATTTGCTTATAACAGCGCAGTAAGAGAAAGTACTAAGGAATTCCCTTTCTATCTTAACTATAGATTTGAACTAACTGCTTATAGAGAACCTTAAGCTAGCCTAGTAGTACTAAAAACTGTTGCTATAATCAGATAAATCAAAGATATCTAAAACAATGCATGCAAAGAACTTGAATTTGTATAATAATAAATGATATATTTCAGCAATAAATAAAGGATTAAAAGACTAACCTTGAAAGAGGGAGATAGTGTCTATCTTATATAGCGAAATATTAAAACAAAACAACTAAACAACTAAACAACAAACTAGATTTTAAGAAACTCAGACTTTTTAAAATCCTCTGAAAAATCTCACTAGTTAATTATAAACTCAACCTACCTAATATAATAAAATGTTTCCTAATATTCTATATTTTGCTACTCGAACCAGCATTATAAGGATCACAAACAAATAACCTTATTATTATAGAAGATAATAAACTAGAGTACAAAGTCGAACAAATTATTAACTACTTTAAAAAACTAGAAAGATATTAATACTTTATTAAATAGAAAAGATGTAGTTATAAAGATAATATATAGGAACTAGCTAAGAATATTACTAATATAAAGAACAAACTTATAACCTACTAATAATAACACTAAGAATAAGAAGTAATGCTAACAGCGCTAGCAATACTACCTCTAACAAATATAACTAGTTACTAATATATTAAACACCTATATAAGTATATCAGACTACTAGTAGAGGCAGACAGACTATAACAAAGAAAACTATTTATTTGCCTAAGAACGCTTAAAAATAACTAAGAACCCCTAGAAAACACTAGCTATAAATCTCTTAATAGAGGACTAAGATCTATAAACTCCTTACTAATATTAAAACTTACCTAATCTAGATTGTTTTCAATACCCTGAAACTAAAGATTACCTATAACACTACTCTTATAAATATCTAACATAGGAAGAATATTATCCTTCTCTAACTTTTATATCTCCTAAGAAAATATTTCTATATAATACTCCTTTACTTTCTTTTAAATCGTATAAATCTATAATAGATAACTAGCTACTTTAGCTACTTCTACTTAAACCTACACTAGTTTTTTATGAAGTTCCAGCAGTATATTACTAGCCTGCTTCTCTTTCTCTTCTTATTTTTAATATTAATTACTCAGCCTTTTTATTACAACTAATCAGTATAATGAATATCTGCAAAGTATAGTGAACTTATAACTAGATATAATTACTAGACTATTATAAAGATGCTTTAGGTTTTTATAACTCTGATAAGTTCTCATACTTTCTGCTATCTGATATATATACTTCGGATAGAAATAATAAGTATAAGGTATAATATTATTAGAACTAAACTAATAGAAAACGTCTTTATAAGCAGAACGAAGTGCTAACTTAGATTACTTCAACTTTTAAACGTAACCTGACATAGTATCAGCATCATAAGTAAATCAGGAAGTATAATTAACAGGTCCCTAACCTAGGACTAACAACCTACTTATGTTAGGTCTTGAGGATAAAACCTTTAGAGAGGGGACCTAATATTACAACCTGTAAACAAGGATAACAGCTGAACAACCTACTTAGGCGTTAGGCGGCTAGAACAGGATATTTATACTGCAGGATCACAGGAATAACAGGAACTTACTTAGAAACAGAAGAACTATAGTATAAGTTATATAATAATAAGATAAGAGATTAGATCTATATACTAAGAATACAGAGGCTGTTCTTAGTATATATAGGTTCTATATAATTAAGGGATAGACCTTATTAGGATCAGGAATAGTAATAAAATAGAAGGTACTATTCAGAACTTATATATAGTATAACCTAAGCCTAGCTTATAGTCAGACTTCTATAGCTCTTCAGTAATTAACTTATAAATATCTTTATATTTATCCTCAAGATATTTTCAGCTTACCTTCACTGTAATATTTATTAAGTCTAAGACTAATTATCTTAGCCTCTAACTACTAATCTATAACACAGCCTATAACTTACAACCTAGACTATAACCTTAGTATACTGTTACTATATATTAATCTCCAGCTTCTGTTAGCAGACCTTACTGTCAGATAGCTAACTATAACACCTTAGTATATATAGATTCTATATAGTTAATAAATAGACTTTATTAGGATTAGAAATAGTAATAAGATAAAGAGTACTGTTTAGGACTTATATATTATAAGCAGGTCAGAGCAACTAACTATAGCACAAAGCAAAAGCTTTGATAATAACAAATCTGTTGTTATTATCTCTTGTTCTACACTATATAGTGACAAGCTTACAGTGACTAACTGTAGCAGTCGTAACACCATATCTCCCTTCTAAGAGGCATGTCCTTATGCCGAGGGCCAAGCGGCAATAGTCGGGTATAACACAGGGAAACTCCAGGCTAGTGGGGCACCAACCTATATAACAGCCTGCCCATGGTTGGGTCGCCCTACGTAGTGTGGGAGGCACAATCACACTACCGACGCAGCGTGCGGGAATTGAACCCACAACCCCTCTACGCGGGTTGGATTTGTCATTGTGTTACGAGCGGGTCAGGGCAACCAACTGTGGCACAAAGCAAAAGCTTCGATAATGACAAATCTGTTGTCATTATCCCCTGTTCTGCACTATATAGTGACGAGCCTACAGTGACTAACTGTAGCAGTCGTAATATTATATATAGTATAACCTGAGCAGGGCTTATAGTCAGACTTTTATAGCTCTTTAGTAATTAACTTTGTATTTATCTTTAGGATATTTTCAGCTTATTTTTACTGCGAATACTTGTTAAGTCTAAGATTAATTACTTTAGCCTCTGACTACTGATCTATGATATAAGCCTATAACCTACAACCTAGACTATACCTTCTATGTACTGTTACTACGTGTTAATCCCCAGCTTCTGTTAGCAGACCCTACTGTTAGATAGCTGACTGTAATAAGGGTGTCCTCTACCTGCTCTATATAATATATGAGGTATTAAGACTATCGCTTTAGGAGCGTTTAACGTACTATAGCCTAAAATAATTAATATATTGATATCTTATGGATCTGCTATTAGAGTATGCTATATAGTATATAGATAGTAATTTAGGGCTTAGGACTGACTTTCTTGAACTTCTCCTTTTTATTTTGTTTTGCTTCTTAACTGTATGTATATGCTTGGAATAGTTAGATATTAGGGCGTCTTCTACTTGGTTCTGAGGCACCACAGACGTTAAATAAATACACACACACACACATAATGCTGGAGACGGTTTGCAAGTTTGGGGAGGCGGGAAGCTGTGGGACGGGTTCTGCCGGACTTCTTATGTCCCACTTTGAGCACCGAAAGCACACTAATGCAAGTAAGACTGCACTTTCGCGTAGGACAGGCTTGGCAGATATTTCATGGCCAACAGGGATTGGATGTGGCATTCGAATAGCGCTTCCCTGAACTGGGAAACGTTATCGTGATGGCGCACTGTTGCAGGCGTCAGCTGACATTTCCAAGTTGAGTTGTAACACAGCATGGCTCGGCATGTTCTTTGGTGAAGCATGTGAAATCTTCGATTTAAATCTCTTACATGATCATGGCTTGGGGGGAAATGGTACAGGCATGAAGCACCTCGGATGCCGTTTGTACATATTCAGTCAGATACCCCGCCCCCCCCTGAGTAGGAGTATTATTGAGTCTCTCAGGTTTTCGGCCTGGGCTGTGGGCGCGAAAGTCAATCAACGCAATGGATGAGCAAAATCTCGTGACTTACTTATTCCTGCAGGACATTTTAGTTCAGATGCTCGCGATCAGAAGGGAAAAGGCGTCTACAATACAGTTCACTAAAGCCGACTTCACAATGTCAAGGGTAGGCCTCAACTTTCTATGCTTTAACCTCATAGGATCCATGCTTTCAAGAGACGGATCTATTCATATCACGCATCGCTTGTATGGCTTTCTTTGACTTGCTGTCTCCAACAGGTCGGCAGAAATCTGGGACAGCCATCTCCATCAGCTCCGCTCCACTTCATTCAATCGGGTCCATATAGTAACCGAGAGTTGACTCCATCGTCAAGCAACGCATTACCTAATCCCCGATGGCACAATTGGCTAGCGCGTCAGACTGTTAAGATCGGAATTCGTTGTTCAAGAACAACTAGGATGGTCATCTGGAGGTTGGTGGTTCGAGCCCACCTCGGGGAGAGACGATGTATTTTTGACAATTTTGTGCATTGAATATTGAGGGTTCCTTTGCGGAGAGACGCCTGCAATATCTCCGGCTTGGCCGACAAAAGTGCGATTGATGGTGCCTCATGACTGAGAACACCATGTCTGCACATTGGCAAGCTGTTGTGTTTTGCCGCTACCCAAGATCTATAGCGGCTAATTAGCAACAGCTATCGCCGTAGGTTTTCGCTAACCACAATCTACACATCATGTGATACGCTGTGCAAACCAGACTTTCGCTAATTATTTCGTATCCGTATTTGAGATACAGATGTAAATCTGTTGACCCCGCACGAAACGTTGAACTTCAGAAACAACCACGTACGGCCTGATCACGATGTCGTCCGAAGTCCTGCCAAATTTGGCGATGAACCACTTGGTTCTCACCGGTTTGATCATTCTCCTACCGTTTATCTTCTTGGCTGTACGTTCTGGTGGCAAAGATGCCCCGCCATCGATGGCTGAGACCATCCCCTTCGTCAGCAACACATTCCAGTACATGACGAACTCCAAGGCGTTCATGCACCGCGCAAGGTATCATCATCACTCAATCCACGATTGAAGAGATGTCTAATGAGGCGTAGCCAAGCCTTAAAATCCAAGAATATCGTCCAACTTCGTCTTGGACCGGTACGCGTGTATCTCATCAAGGGAGGGCAGCAAGTCCAAGCAATGTTCCGGAAGTCGACCTCCATGAGCTCTGACAAATTTGTAATCATGGTCTTGAGAAAACTCCAGGGGTCGCCTGAACAAGACGTCGCCAGATTTGCCACCGACAAAACGGGACGGCTGAAGATTCCAGAGCCGGGATTTGAGAACGTGCCCGAGGACCAACGCTACTGGCACACCTTACATCAAATCACAACCAAGAACCTTTCCATCTCTGAGAATACGTCCCAGCTAGCCAGCAAGTATATCGACTTCCTTGGCGAGGCATTGGAGAAGCAACCGTTGGGAGAATGGGCAACGGTTCGGGTGTTTGAGTATCTGAGAAAAGACATGGCAGAAAGCGCGGTCAAGTCGCTCGCCGGTACTAAACTCTTGGAGATCAACCCGGCATTCATCGAACAGTTCTGGAAGTTTGACGGAGTTTCTCACCAGATGCTCAACGGCCTCCCACAATGGATCAACCCCAAGCCGGCTCGAGAGCGCGACAAGCTCCTCGCGATGACGGAAAGATTCCTGAAGCAGGAATTCGACAAGTTTGATTGGAATGGACTAGACACAGATACTTACTGGGAACCGACCTTCGGCTGTGGCTACTCACGCGATCTCCAAAAGTGGACGTATGATCAGAACATGACGATGCGGACACGTGCAGGCTTTCTTGCCATGTCAATCTTTGCGTAGGTTTGATTTGGGAGTATGCTGCATGACTTTTGAACTGATTAGCGGCAGGGTCAATTCGAATACGGTGCCTGTGACAACGTGGTTCATCATGGAACTTCTCAAAGATCCAAGTCTCTTTGACGCAGTTCGAGCCGAGGCCTCTGAGGCGCTGTTGGTTGACCCCGAGACCGGGAAGCAAGGATTTGACAGCCAGAAGTTGGTTTCGTTGCCGTTGTTGCAATCAATCTACATCGAGTGCATGCGATTGCATGTATCGATCGGGATCACCCGCGAGATCATGGAAGACACTGTCTTGGACGGCTACTGCTTGAAGAAAGGATCTCTGATTCAGGCGCCAACGAACCTTGGCCACCAGGATGACGACGTGTGGGCTAGGAATGGCCACCCTGCATCGGAGTTCTGGGCCGAACGGCACGTCAGAAGACGCGTCAAGAGAGTCAACGAGGCTACTGGCGAGATAAAGACAGAAAAGATATTTGTCATGGCAGGAAAGCCAAGTGACTTCTTTCCGTTTGGTATGTAAGCCCTACCCTTGAGATATACAGGATAGTACTGACTTGTGAGTAGGTGGTGGTGTCTCCATGTGCCCAGGACGTCACTTTGCCAAGCAGGAGATTCTGCTGACGGTCGCGACCCTAGTCACGCGATTCGACATGGAGATCTTAGAATGGACTTACATGGACGGAAGAAAGTCTGATCAACCCGCAAAGGATAACGAGAAATACTTTCTTAATGCGGCCGTGCCTCCCGACCGTGATGTCAGGATCCGGTGGAAGAGACTGTGGTAGTCATGAGGCAAATGAAGTCGTTGGGAACATCTCTGGAAACGGTCTTTTAGATTTAGGGGAGGAAGCTTCTAAATTGTGTATGTACGTCTGTGAAGAAATTGACATGAAGAGAATTGCCCATCTTGTAGGCCTTTTGAGATGGTGTTCATCGTCCCACGAACTGTTCCCGATTCACTCAAGCATCTAGGCCTTGCTTGCAACAATAGAAGGGTCGGCGTTCTCAACGAGCATCTGCACGTACTCGTCGAACCACTCTCCAGCCCTCGGCGCACCCTCAAGCCCGCAACGTCCATCACTCTCACCACCGGGCTTGACCCAGACGATGGAGTCGATGTGGGTGTTGTTGACCGGGGTGCCGGGCTGCATACCAAAACCGGCAGGGCTGACGTTGCACCACTCACCCCACTCCTCTCTGCTGTTGGAAACACGGCCCTGGTCAATAATGAAGCGAGACGGCAGACCCTCGGCTTCAAGATGAGGGGCAAGGGAGAGAGCGTAATGGTCCTCGTCCCATGAGTTGCTCCATTCAGTGTAGTTGGCGCGCGGGTTGGCGTGGAAGGGGTTGTAGTTGGAGACGTTGGTCGAGAACCCACGGATTCTGGTGCTGTTGCCGGCTTTCTGGACGACCTTGGCGAACAGCTTGGCGGCTTTGAGGTTTTCTTAGCAGTAGTCTCCAACATGTGGTGAATGACGGTCAATGACTTACAGGGTGCGAGGTTGTCGTCCCAGCCAAGCCACCCTCCGTGAGCAGCATCGATGTAAAGGTGGACATTGTCATACTGCAAGCTGGAGATGGCGTAGGCGATACCCTCCTCATACACCGGCGCAGCCTTGGCACAGAACTCGACAGCCAAGTTCGTTACCAAGTTTGCCAGAGAATCAGGCTCGAGCACAACCGCAAAAGTCAAGTCGCTCGCGGCAGCCAGCTTCTCAGCATACGGCTTGATATACGTCTCCTTGTACAGCTCCAACCCGTTCTCCTCACTGCTGAACTCACCGGCGCTCTCCCCAGCGCTGCAGTCTCTATCAGGGAGGTTGTACAACACCAAGCCGACAATTTGCTCCTCTCCGGTCTCCTTTTGGATGGCACGAGCTCTTTCAACGGCAGTGTTGATGTTGACCAGGCTGGCCGTGTTGGATACCCAGACAAAGGTGCCGATGTTCTGGATTGTGCGGACCTTGCCGGCATTCTCGCTGTCGCCCTTGGCTACGAATGCATCATGGGTTTGCTCGAGCTTCTCGGCCCAGTCGGGGTTGGCATAGAGCCTCTTGCCGTCAAAAGGGTTTGTCGTGTCGTTGGTGATGGAGCCCTGGCGGCGGAAGTGGTGTCCCCTGACGCCCCAGCGAGGGGATGCCGAGACGGCGCCCACGGCGGAAAGGAGAGTGAGAATTGAAGTGAAATGCATTTTCAAACGAGATAAGAGACAATTCAACGAAGAGCGAAATTTTATCTAGCACCGGGCTAAGAGTCTCACAACAGAGACAAAACCATGACTTTCAGCAAGCGCGACTGAGGTAATTCTTATACTCCGAAGTGATTCCCTGCAATTGCTGGCATTTCCTTCTAGTCACGGAGCCTCCATCACCATCTCAGGAACGGAACCAAAGGCACCTCATCACATTGCAACGGTCTTGCACAGCCAAGAGGCTCTTGAAGAGACGTTTCCATCCGAGAAGCCTCTTCAGGCCATGATCACCGCCCCACCATACCCATGGCGCCAAACTTGGGGTAAGCTGGGGAAGGTGATTGTGAGAGATATATTGCTCGCAATGAACAGATTTCTGGTTCCGGCTGCCGTCCCGTGTTAGCGTCCGGCATCTGGTTCGCTCGAGCACAAATTGCCGCGCAAGGCCAAGAGCCCCGATTGGAATACTCGGCTCCCGCTCCGAAACTCCAAATATGGACCACGTGCCGAGCCGCTTGCTTATACAAATGTGGCCTCATAGGCAATATACGTGCTTGCCACTTTTTATTGGATTGACGTTTAGTGCAACGTTGGCAGTCAGCAAATCTGGAAGCGAGGTATTGAGACTGGTCTGCTTCGGGTGTCAGATTAATGAGTCTCGCAATTATCCAGCCGAAAGGTTTGACCCAGATGATGGGCGAGTTTCTGCCGATCTGCCCGCGAAATGCTCCCAGGTGCACGTGAAAAATCTCGTGCCTGGCACACCTGAGGATCAATCAGGGAGCAAGAGGAGGTTCGTGACACTCTTAAAGTATATGAATTATTCAGCCTAGCGCTACGCTCAACGAATTACTCTCGTCTTCGCCGGAGCCGGTACTCGGGCTCTCGGATTTCCGTCGTTATCGTTAAGCCGACCAATTGTGTGACATCGGTCGCGAATGACTTCCTTAATGGCAACTTTAACTGCACGCACAGAGGCTCGGCAAAGTCATCTAATGTCTCGATAAACATGTTCTTGCTTTCCCGGAACGCATATATGAGTACACCAGTCTCTGCTCAATTGCCTTGTCTTGTGCGACGTTGATCCATCGCCTCGGTAAACTTTCGCCCCTCACGATACATGGAAAAAGCCACCCCGGTCTCTCTCTTCCGATTTGCATGCTGTTTACGGGAAGCATGTCATGCTTTTGACTTGCGCACGGAGTTTGGCCATCTCAAAGTTCAACTACGGATGGTCCGGACGATTTCGTGTTGGGATGGACCAGGAGAATGAATGGATTGAGACTAGCATTCTACTCCGCGCCCGCATGGCCTCGATGCAGCCACGAGGTTGGCTGGCCGTTGAGCCAATGCCGGCTCCCGAATTGAAAGCTAGTTCAGATGATGCGCCGCTCTAGAAGTTCTCCGCCGGCGATTCGACGGTAAGGTAGGCTTTTACGGCCCTGCCGTGTGAAAATTGCGCGTAAAGCTGGCGTATTGGAGCCCTCGCATTTGTTAACGGGCAGCGAATGCGATCAAACGAATGGCTGGATCTCGATGGATGTGACATTACACAGCAGGCCATGTAATCTCCCGAACGTCCTTGCAAGCTTCTGACCACCATAATTTGTTGGTGAGCACCAATAAGGGGTGCCATCGATTACCCCGCGAACGAGAATTCTCACCTGCATGCCTGCGGCACTGCTGTGGCGCTTGAAGGATTTTGGAGCCTTTTGGATATGCGCAAAACACGTAGTGGGAACATGACGAGGGAGGCACTTCAGCGAACGATGGATGTCATCAAACTCCAGATGACGTCGAGGCGAGCGCGAACGCGCAAGACAGGCCGTTAAGACCGGATCCTTTGGAAAGCTAGCTGCACCGCCCCAAGACCTGTGCCGGATCCGAAGGCAGCCGCGTCCGTAACGGCCATAAGGGTCCAAGGGTCGAACATGAACTGCAAGAAAACGGGTCTTTGGTTGATAACCACGCCATGGTCAGGGTCTAGCGCTTATTCGATCTGCCGTGCGTAGTGAGAATTTAGGCGACGCGAATCTACTTTGGGCGCAAGCCACAGGAGCAACGGGCGGACTTTTGGAATGCTTGTCCTTGTCGCGGGCGGCTAGTTTCACCTTCGCTCGGCGACGTAACACGTCAAGCTTACGAGAGACACCGAGGCTTAAATCTTTAGCGGATATTGGTGTAACTGGTGGAACGTGAGCGACCGGTGAGGGGGACTGGTCTCGATACTGCACGTTTGTTAAAAGGCAGTGTTTCGACGGTGTCCTCGAAGATGGATGGTATTTCGTCTACTTACGCCTTTCACGCTTCAAGGATTAGGGCGTGGATTCATCAAAATACTGAAAACATGTTGTGGCAAATTTGGGCTCCCGTCGTTCTCGCGACGGCCGTCTTGGGGCTTTATCGACTATGGAAGAAACTCACCACGAGACTCAACTTCCCAATTGTAGGATCACCAGGTGATCAGAATATGGCATACGCAGTTCTAGAAGGACACCAGAAGGTAAATCTCGCGACATATCTTTCAGTCGATTTCCAAGACGCTGATCAACGTTCGTCCGTAGTACCCGGATACTCCATTCATTGTCCCAGCAGATCCGCCGTAAGTTGACATACCCGAGACACGTAAGAAGCTTGGCTGACCAGATACCGCAAAGGCGAGTCATCCTTCCCATGACTCTTTACCAAGAAGTCATCCACGCTGCCGAATCCGAGTTCTCCTTCGGTGCCGAGCTGTACGATGTTTTCCTCGGAAAATACACGCACATCGGCGTCGACAACCCCGACGTCATTGGAGCAGTTCGAGTCGATCTCACCAGGAACTTGAACGGAGTCTTGCAGCCCATTCAAGATGAGGTGCGCCATGGGATGGAGCAGCTCGTCGGTCCTTCAGCCGAGTGGCAGACATTCAACCTCCACAAGACGATTCTCCGCATGGTCGGCCTCATGAGCGGTCGGGTATTCGTTGGCTTGCCTCTGAGTCGTGACGAAGAATGGCTGGCAGCGTCAATCAACTTCACTGTCGACGTCGCGAAATCCCGCGTGGCAATGTTGAGGCTGCACCCCTTGATCCGACCGCTTTTCTTGGGCTTCTTACCCGAAGTCCAGCACATGCTCAAAGAGCAGAAGAGAGCACAGGAGTGGATGAAGCCCCTCGTGTCAGATTTCGTTCAAAATGAATTGAACTTAGAAGAAAAACCAGCGAAGCCTGGTTCGCGGGGGGCCTTCATCTCATGGATGATGAAATACCTACCGCAAGAAAGGCGAACTGCCGAGGCCGTTGGCAATAACCAGATGCTTCTGTCATTCGCCGCGATACATACCACATCAAGTACAACCACTTTCGTGAGTATTGTGACAAACCCTCAGAGGATTCTGACCACTGACGTTGGAGCAGGCGGTGATGGATCTCCTCGGCCATCCGGAATACATCCAGCCTCTCCGAGAGGAAATTCAACAGGTCATTGCGGAGGACGGATACCAGCAAGATGAATCCGGAAAGAATTATCTTTCAAAGACATCCCTCAACAAGCTCAAGAAGCTGGACAGCTTCATCAAAGAGAGTCAGCGGCTAAGTCCCCTAAACTTTGGTAAGATGATACAACCCCATATGCCGATATCAATACGGATGACTTACGCATATCATTGTAGGTGGTTCCGTAAGAAGAGTTCGAAAAGATTATACTTTCTCCAACGGTCTGAAGCTTCCTGCCGGAACATCAGTCGCCTTCCCACTGTGGGGCGTCTAGTAAGTCTCTACACCATCTCCATCACCTACGACGATTACTTACACAGCCGCAGTCAATCAGAAACGACACAAACATTTAGCCCCTCGTACAACAGCGAGACGAAGAATGCGCCGCCCGCAGAATTTGATGGTTTCCGATTCTCGCGCCTTCGCGAGATCCCCGGTCGCGAAATGAAGCATCAAGCTGCCACCACAGGACCAGACGCGTTCAACTTTGGCCATGGCCCACATTCCTGTCCTGGCCGGTTCTTCGCTGTGTATATGATCAAGTGTATCCTGGTGGAACTGCTCATGAACTACGATATGCAGTTGAAGAGCACTGGAACGGGCCCTTTGCGGCCTGCAAATATTGTCAAGCAAACGCTTGTCATGCCTGATACGAGGGTTGATGTTGAAATCAAGAAGCGAGCCCAGATTTAGGGCTGGTGGTGGGGTCATGAACAAGGGTGCCAGTAATGGAGTGGTGAACCGAAGTGTAATATCAAATACCAAGAAGACAGCCGTGTGTTTTGCATTGTCGCGCCTCAGATGTATGCGATCATGTAATAAGTGGACAGTGAAACTCTCAATCGATATGGCAACTTCGATAGTTCAATCCCACCACATAAGTAAGTGATGGTTCACCACCACTCAACCAAGCTGTTAGCGTGATGTGTTGCCCGCGGCTGCCGGCAATATTGATGCCGAACCTAATCTAGGCATATTCTTGGCACCTTGGCTTATCATTTATTATATATGTGTGTTGCTGGTTCCCTGATACTTGTCGTTTTCGAATCCACTGCTGCTAAAGCTCGGTCTAGTGCCGCCTGTCAGCACTCTAGAAAGATTGAAGCTTCTTATTTTATTGGAAGCACTTTCGGTCCAGTAATTTACTGAGAGTTTATTGTAAATCCATCATCTGAGTTATTTTAATTCAGATAGGAGATCGCTAATACAAATGACACAGACAGAAAGCCGCTGATGGACAACAAACGCCCCAGGCCTACATCAGGAGAACCATCAGCAGACGGCGCTGTTCGACATAGAGTGGAGATGAACCAATCAGAGTTCCAGTCTTTCGTTCTGCTCAGCCGGAGATTCGTCAATGACGTTGCTCCCCCTATTTGGGTGTTTAAAGCCTTTGGCATCTTTATCGTCGTTTACTATGCACCGTTTTTCTTGACACGTTGCCTGGAATTACTTGAAAGAGGCATCCGGAGCTACAGAAGTTGGTAGAAAACCTCCCGGAAGCAAGGCAGACGGATTGTGGTGCATTTCAGGTTTTGAACTTGTAGCGAATCAACACTTCCCATCCCTTCACCACCCCTCGGGCCTCACGATCATTTTGCTTTCATGTCCTCACATTCATGGGGACTAGACGATATCCCGCCATCAAAATATACGAAGTAAACAAGCCCAAAAACAAAGATAGTTAAGTTCACTTGTGGCGTAAATGCACTCGCTGGTTATCCCGGGGTTAATTGTGCCTTTATTTAAGACCTGACGCTTCTGGCTACTCTGGCCGGGGCCGCTGAACCAACGTTGGGCACTTGAGCATGACTGCAAACAATTACTATGAATTATTGAGAACTGCTATTTACAAATGATGTGGCTTGTGATCCAGTGTCACCTAGAAGCATATGGAACCCAGAGCCTCTAACGACAGACCTAGGATAAAGATATAATTGGTTGGCCAAAAATGCAGCTGTCGTGAGAAATGGCTGTATTCCAAGAACGAGATAAAGCCACCAATGCGGATGCAGAATCTTCCTCGAGAGCTCAATGGTCTCATCTGATGGGTGGTATTTCCAACTCTGCATGAGGTCTGTGTATTTCGACTCTGGTGCCAACTTTGGGATCATGAACACCCCGCGCGCCCAGTACGACCCGACCAGCGCCACAACGAAGGATGGCGTTCTCCAGGGAGACCCGGCTCGGATGGCCCATTTGGGATATTCTTTTAGAAGGAGTCCAATGACAGGCAAGGTGTCAAGAGTGAAAGGGCTGTAATGAACAATGTCAAAGAAAATCTGCGACTGAGGTGTCATGTCGGCTGCAGCTGCCGAGCAGTCCCCATGCTGAAGATGAAATGATTGTCTGGTAACACGCCATGAAGCTGTACATTTTGTACGATGGGTAGTAAAAGCCATGGCAGACATCCGGAAAGCTTGAATTTCTGCATTCTCTCCTGGGTCGTTTGTATTGTTATAGTAGTCGAACCAACGAACATGGGTGGGGGAATAAAAGCCCAGTAGGCACGATGTGGTGCCATCGCCGTTCGGGATCCACGGTACCATGCCGAGAGCTGTTGCGTTGGCGAACTGTGTGTACGCTGTCATTCCTCTGTCTTGTTTGCCGATGGTGTCATTCCAAAATCTGTCGTTCAACAAGAGGGTATCGGCGGTTGTATTCAGCCGAGTAATGTATGCTTGGACGGTGGCATTGATGATTAAACCTTCGCCGTCCTTGATTGTGTTCTGCATTGCTCGTATGTAGGGGTATCTGGGTAGATCAAGTGCAGCAGCTGTATTGTTTTCGAGGAGGAGAATGTTATGACCAAACGACTTCGGGAAAGCATTTGGGGGACCGAAATTGTCGTCAACCGAAGAAGTTGAAAAGAAGTCGAATGTGGAATTTGTCAAAAGATATGGCGAGTTACTAGCGCTTGTGGTGAGGCTCTCGTTTGCTAGTGGGAATAACCCATAGAGCCTGTCCGACTCTAGAGCGATGCTAGGGTCCATAGCCTTTGGGTCGACAATTCTTGAGACCTCGCCACCGATAGAACTTTTATACGCAACCCCGAGACCAATGGGGAGGACCCACAGTGCCACCAAGGGGATGTAGAACCAGCCGCTGTCCTTGGGTCGGAATAGACTCTTGCTGAGAACAGCATCGTGCTTTGGCTGGGAAGGCCCATAACGTTCCAGCAAAGCCAAGAATGTGGCGCTTGCAACCTCGTCCAGAAATGTTTTCATGAAAGCCAGAAGTAAGCCGACAAGTATGAGTTGTTTCTCGAAGCCGAGATGCCACGGCCACCCTGCTTTTGGTGAGATTATACAGCACCCCCAACACGAAGATTACCCACGAGGCCACCAAGACGCTTGCATGAACCCATATGAGACGCCGCAAAATGCTTGTCTTTGCCACAGTGCTGTGAGCAGATCGTTGTGAAGGCGCCATTTTGTGAGAATAGTGGGCTGGTGAACTTTGATGTTCATCAAGATAGCCCGTATTCTCCGTTATCTTTTAGCTGAGTAGACCCCCGTTGGGATTATTTGTTTTGCGAAGTGGTCGTATGGGCCAGATTTCGTGTATTCGGAGCAGTACTGGCCTCGTTATAGGTGCTGTCATCCCAGGGATAATGTTCAGTGGTGTTCAGTTCTATGTCCATCTGTCAGAGTAAGAACATCACTTTTACCGCCCACCTTGAGGTTAAAACATAACTATATATGCTGGGTTCGACTTGAAGGATGGGATCGTTTTGTAGAAAAGGGTGCCTAGTAAGGATCGTCTCCTACATTTTCGCAACCATGTAAGTTGAAAAAGCCTTGTTGATTAATAATGATACCATGGAAAGGCTGCATTTATGGTCCTCCGTTTGGAATGATCAACAGGCCAGGCAACGCGGGGCGTTATGTTTGGTCAGACCCGCCGCAATCCTACAGCATTGAAGGCCAACCAGGTGGCCGGGTGCAAAATGCTGTAAGACGCCAGCGGCACAATCCCGGTATAGTTCGAAATACTCAGCCCAGAGTGGTAAGCACTTTACATACAACCTTGTCTCTAGGTCATGGTTCTTGTGTTGCAGGCAGATAAGGACGAAGTACTAGATCGCTTTTGGATGTAACCTCTCCATGATGGCTGCCATACCAAGTCCGAGCAAGGCAGACTCAGAGGCTCCTCAGCCACTCTAGGCATCAACGGGGCATCAATGAGAAAGCACATGGTTGTGACGCATGTTTATACATTTGTCTGGGCGATGCTCACCGAGCTACGGCAATTGCGCTGTCGGTCAGTCGGCCAGGGTTAAGCTGCAGTTTAGTCTTCCTGAAGTTATTAACCACTTCTGCTTACCGGACACAGCATATTAGCCAGCCAGTGCAATTACAGTGCTGAAATTTTACTATGGTGTGTTTGGTCGTGATGGGCAGCAAGTTACGACCCATAAGCGAACCACACGGCAAAAAGCAAAAAGAGAGGTCAATCGCTGACGGGAATTGAGCCCGACGTGGGGGTCGAACCCACAACCTTGAGATTAAGAGTCTCACGCTCTACCGATTGAGCTAGCCGGGCAGATGCGAGCATCTGCGGGTTTGCTGGACGTCGAGCCGTGGGAGTGGCATCATGTAGCCGCAGTCGCGCAATTTTCGCTCACACGATGCGAAAATTTCGTATGGTGTCTCCAGTTGATGTGAAGTGGATCAGCGTTGCAAGCCTAAACCATGTCTCCAAACCCTCGCGGGCTCGGCGGCGGGCCAGTCGGATGAGCGATCGACAGGGACCCATCGCAAAAGGTTCAGTCAAGTTCGGACGAGCAAGCCGACTGAACTGGACTCCTTAAGCTTAAGACGGGCTTCGGACGGTGGTCAACTCACTCAAAGGGGCTCAAGATCTTCGTTGCTGGAGGCTTGCGTCACACAAGTTTGTCAAATGCTCAGTCATGCGCCTAGAAGCCAAGATGCTTCTCCAAATCGGTCCCCTCATCTACCCCTTTCGCCGCACACGGAGCCTCTCGCTCCGCGTTCACATTCACGAAAGTCAAAGCCCCCTCCGTCATGCCCCGGCAGGAAATCTCCAAATCCCGGCAGACGCTTCTCGATGGGGGAAGCGGGTGGAATGTGGAGACGCAAAAATAACCTCCGTCGCCCCCTGAAATCTTAACGATCTTCCCCCTTCCTGTGATTCCCCTTACGTCTCTTGGCCATATGGGCGAGATTGAGGGGCCTGACAGGTTGTTTGAATTAAAATGGTCTCGGGCAGTTGGAAATAAGGTATATATCCCACCGGCCGCACCCGTCTGTCTGGACCTGATGCAGACGGCTTGAGTTGCATCCCGATCTCTTCATTCGCTGTTGTTTCTTCGTTCCACCCCCGTGCTGATCTTCCGCAACAACCATGGCGAGATCCACGGCGCTTTCTCTCCGTGCCGTGCTCGCGTTTGCCGCTGGCGTGTATTCGCAGTCGTGCATCGGCACCGACGGGGCCAAGGTTTACGAGGCCGAGGACGGCGTCCTCTCCGGCACGACGGTTGACACTGCCCAGGCTGGCTTCACTGGTAGGCACCGAAAGCTTCATTCACAATTACACCAACCTGACTTTGTCTTTCATAGGCACCGGATACGTGACCAGTTTCGAAGACGACACCGACAAGCTCACCATCAATGTTGACTGCACTGGTGACGGCCAGAAGCTCTTCGATCTGAGCATCAGATACGCCGGCATTTACGGCGAGAAGCGCACCAACGTTGTCCTGAATGGCGGTGCTGCAAGCGAGGTTCTCCTTGCTGCTGGCGAGACGTGGGCGAATGTCTCTGCTGGTCAGGTTCTCCTGAACCAGGGTAACAACACAATTGACATCGTCAAGAACTGGGGATAGTAAGTTCATTGAAGCGATATGAGCTGCTCTATGACTGACCTCAGAAGCTACCTCATTGACTCCATCACCCTGACGCCCTCTGCCGCCCGCGGACCCCACGACATCAACGAGGCCCTCGTCAACGCCAAGGCGAACACCGATGCCAACGCCCTCTACAAGTACCTCCGCTCCATCTACGGCAAGAACATCCTCTCCGGCCAACAAGAACTCTCCTACTCCAACTGGGTCAACGAGCAGATCGGCAAGACCCCCGCCCTCGTGAGCGTCGACCTGATGGACTACTCCCCCAGCCGCGTCGAGCGCGGCACCGTCGGAACCGCCGTTGAGGAAGCCATCACCCATGCCGAGCGCGGCGGCATCGTCTCCGTCCTCTGGCACTGGAACGCGCCCACGGGCCTGTACGACACCGAGGAGAACAAGTGGTGGAGCGGTTTCTACACGCGCGCCACCGACTTCAACGTTGAGACTGCCCTCGCCGATACCACCAACGCCAACTACACCCTCATCATCCGCGACATCGACGCCATCGCTGTTCAGCTGAAGAAGCTCCAGGATGCCGGCGTGCCGGTGCTCTGGCGCCCGCTGCACGAGGCCGAGGGCGCGTGGTTCTGGTGGGGTGCCAAGGGCCCCGAGGCGTGCAAGAAGCTGTACGCTTTGTTGTACGACCGTCTTACGAACCACCATGAGCTGAACAACCTTATCTGGGTCTGGAACTCGGTTGCGGAGGCTTGGTACCCTGGTGATGAGACTGTCGATATCCTCAGCGCCGATGTCTACGCTCAAGGCCATGGAGTAAGTGCCCCTTCAGTCTCAGTTAGTGTGAATTTTGCTCACCATTATCTCAGCCCATGACCACTCAATACAATGACCTCATCGCTCTCGGTGGCGATAAGAAGCTCATCGCCGCGACGGAGGTTGGCAGTGCTCCCTTCCCTGACCTGCTTCAAGCGTACGAGGCCCACTGGCTGTACTTCTGCGTCTGGAGTGATACCTTCATCAACAACGCCGAGTGGAACAGCGTCGCGGATCTGAAGACGGTAAGAAAAGCGGCCATGGTTCGATGTGTCCAAGAACTAACTATCGTTAGATCTACGAGAGCGAGTACGTGCTCACGTTGGATGAGATTCAGGGCTGGCGTGGATAAACAGCATCATTCGGTGCCCAAGAACATATTTCACCGTATATATTCAATTGAGACCCTCTGTATATTGCTTCTCATAACTTCTTGACTATTCGCTGGAATTTCGTGATGAGTCTGGTCTGCAGGTGAGAAAAAGGTTCTCTGTTAGATACATCGATGTGATGCGGATGGACTACCCCTCACTAACCCCTGTCTGTTTTTCTTTTTCCGAACCTGGAATGTTTACATCGGCCCAGTTGGTGACAGCTGCAACACAACAATATCCAGGAAAAAACTCTTTAATTGACGGCCTCGGCAATTCCAACTCTCGACACAACTTCAGACAACCATAATCATGCAGACCCTTCAATTGAACTCCGCTGGTCTTGCTGCGGCCCATGACAAGCTGATTGAAATCGACCGATCTCTTCGGCACATTCTGAGGGGGCAGACAGAGCCTCCGGAGGAGGTAAGTGCCTGGGTACTTCATGGCACTCGAGTAGACCGTTCTCGCAAAACGCTTAGCCCGTCCGATTTCAAGGCCCAAATCCCTATGATCCGAGACCTGATTCAGCGGCGGCAAGACCTATGGGCTGTCTACAACGACCGCGCCCGACCGCATGTGCCGCGCAGGGATTTGCTCGACCTCCCGCCAGAGATCTTGGGCATAATCCTGTCCCACTTCGATACAGACGGTCCAGATCGTGATTACACGGAACCAGTTATGAATTGTGGACGCGACATCATTCAGGACATTCAGTCGATCCGGCTGAGTTGTCGTCAACTCCACAATGAAGCATCTCGTCTTTTGGCCCCTCATTTATCCGTCGAAATGAACCCCAATTCGATGAAGCAGGTGGAAAGGGTTCTTGCTCATCCACTCATTGGGCCTGGAGTCAGAGGCCTTCGCGTCATTTTTCCGTACTACCCCTCAGAGATGGCTAATGATTTCCGGGTGTTCACGAGGGTTGGGATTTTGCGTCTCAGTTCGGCGTGTGAAACAATTCGGACGATGGAAGGCCGGACAACTAAAGAGCATGATGACATATTCTTGCCATCGATACAGACGTTGCTAAGCCGATGGGAAAACATGTCCCGCCCGTCACACACCAGTCATCAAGAGAGAACGATGATCGACGTGGCGTATTTAGCGTACAAAGAACTCCACAAGCAGCAAGACGATATGAAACGGAACTTGGGCGAAAGCCTTGCACAGATAATGCGGAGGATGCCTGGAATAACGCAGTTACCTTGGGACGGCTGGAATCAGACTCACTCGACTCTCCATAAAAACATCAGCACCAAGAGATTTTACGGGGTTGAAATGCGAAGCCAACGAACAGGCGGCCCTGCAAACCCTTGCGGAAAATCTACAACACCTCCACTTTTGGACTGGAACGCAAAAAGAGAACAAGCTTCGGTCGGGCAAGGAGCTGTTGGCAGTCGGTTCATTCACCGGCCTGCTCAATAGCAAGCCGAACTTGCAAGTGCTGGATGTGGACTTTGAGGGCATGATGAAGGCCAGGATAAGGTCTCATCACTACACCCCGATTCTCTCAAAAACACCCCGGAAACCGCTGAAGAAGCTCGTTCTCCGCAATGCCAACCTCAGTGCAACTGCTTTTGGGGAGTTCCTCGCCAACCTGAATTCGTCGCTGGACCTGGTGATCACCGGGTGCGAGATGGCCGATGGAATTTGGGGCGAGCTCATGGACACCATGAAGGAGTTGGCCGATCCGGCGAGACCGAGTGGCGAGCGTCTGAGGCTGCTTGCTTTCAGGGACCTGTCTGGGGCCGAAATCGACACACTGGGAAAGCGCGCCCAGAAAATATTCGATGAGGCTCGAGGCAGGCTTACAAGCGAGAACGGGAAAAGGTTGAGTCTCGCGCATGCGTATGTATTACAGATGTGCGATGTTGTAGCAAACCCCCTCAAAAAGAGAGACGTAGCGCAAATTTTGGATTCCAACTAGACTCGAGAAAGATACTCAAGCAACATGAGGGATCAGGGACTCCGGAGACGGACATGCAGCCCTTGGGCCGGAGACAAGGAAATATCGCCTAAGGCTTGGCAGCTGAGCCAGGCGGGGACTGACGGAAGACGTCATCTAAAAATATCCCGAGATTTTTCATCCCATATGAAGACGGTGCCAGGATCGGTATGACATCTAATCAATCAAAGAAAGGACCTGTCCTAGAGTTTCAGATGGTCGGTACCGCGTGGATCCCTGCAACACTTCCCGACTGCCCACATAACGTAGATACTACGGCAGAGAGGCCAAGCGTAGAGTATGAAAAAAGGCGGGGAGGCAACATAATGCTAAGCTTTTTGACCAATAAGCTCCACGGGGAGACGGATGACCAATTATTTGAAACTCTCGGCTAAGGCTTAGTTTCTACAGCAGTCAACGGCAGAGATTGGAGAGAATGCAGGTCCTAGGCGGTGGTGTGTCTTGAAGATGAGCCGAGGCAAGTTGAGTGAAGGTAAAGAGATGTGTTCTCGTGCCCATTCACCAGGTCTCTTCTCGCGTCATTCTGGAGTTAATGGGGACAGTCATTGACTTTCTAGTGATCGTTTCCCGAGGGCTGTAAACCAATAGCTGTGAGAACTTACACTGAGCTAAGCCGCAAAGGTAGTGGAAACATATATGAAAACTGCCATATTCAGGCTCGCACCCGGTGGCGAAGCAACTTCAATAAGGGGCGCCCGGGACTTCCTTTCCTTCCCCGGCTTAGATAATCCCGCCCGGAGCGGAGGAAGACTACGCCACTGCAGGCCCATCCCACCGGTACCATCCGCCGCGTGTGCAGCGCACGCGTAGTCCGGTAGCGCAATCCTGATAATCTACGTCCCTTGCCGCTTACTACGCGGTACCCTACGTTGACCTCTACCAGAGATGAGGCTCAAAGAGCTGCATTGATGCAAAGATTGGGGGAGGCGAGTTCGGGTTCTCCGGTGTGACATCGTGCTTTGATGATCATCTCGTTGACAGATCAATCCTGCCAACGAGAACGCGCTGCAGCATCCAAGCCCACCGAATACAATAGGAAACTTCCTGAATGGCGCAATGCATATTCATTGGAGTCGCTCCGCAACAGCCTTACAAGAAGGCACGTATGAAGGGGTCTTGATGTTGATCTTCCACAGGCCGCCCAGAACGGCCGGTGTGACCAAGTGTTCGGAAAGGTGGGGGCACGGCCTCGTCCCGGGACACTGATCCAGGCCCGGTGGACGGGCGGGCCCGTAGAAAAAGCTGCACAGATGCAGGAGCGGTCGATCCGCCCTACGGATGCCCGATGGCTATCGTCTGTGCTTTCCAGGGTGTGAATGCGGTGATAGGGGTGGTCCAGACGGATGAGGAGGGTGTTCATCTCTTCTATGAGGCCCTCCTTACGAATAGCCTCGGTGCCCTTACGTGGATGCTTCTATGCGAAACTTTCCAATGATCCCCTTTTTCATGCCGTCCACCTCGAAGACCTACCTATCTATATCACCACCCCCTTGCTAACGCCTTTTCGACTTCCGTGCGCGCGGCGCCACGTCCAAAAAACAGATTCCCGGGTCCCCGTTTTTTTCTCTGTGGTCCCTCTATCGGCTCCAGTTCATCCCACATCCCGAAAAACAAAATCGACGTGTTGACGTATGTGCCATCTGGGATGTGCCCTCATTCTAGAACAAACGATAACGGCACTGCCGTTGTGCGTTGCAAGGTCAATACCTGTTTCTTGCCTTCGTTTTTGCTTTTCGGGACCCAGCCCGCTGACAGCTTGGCGGAACGGCAAACACTGGACAGCGGAGGATAGCCGCGGTTTGCATGAAGAAGTTGTGATGATTGATTGAGCTGCTACGTACTACCGGTGGGGACTCAGCCTCAGTGGTCTGAGCCGCAGTATGGGATCATGGGACGAGGGGGATTGGGCGTTGTTGGTTGGGAAAGCTTTTTGTGCCAGGTTTTTTTTCTTTTCGGTGCGGGAACATCACGTTGTGGTGCGGATCTTCCGGACTGGGAATTGTTCGATATCGCCTCTCGTGGTTCATGATAAATAACTGTCTTGCATCCCACTTACAGATTTTTTGTTCTTCTTCTCCCCACCAGCAAACACACAGCAACACTAATACCAATACCGCTCACCTGAGTCCGTCGCTACTTCAAAGCTCTCAAGCAACATCATATAATCCTTTCCAACACAACACAACAAAACATCGCAATAATGCAGCACATCGGAAGCCTCATCTTGGCCTTTGCCTCCCTCACCGCCGCGGTCCCGGGACTTGCCCCCGCCAGCGTGAGGTCTGCCAAGTCAGCCCACGTCCGTCGTGACACCAGCTCCTTCCAGATCTACGCCTACGGCTCTGGCATTGGCGGCCTGGCTTTGTTCACTGCTGGAGGTAAGAATTCATCTCATCTTCGTCCCATCTCCTTCACCACACCATCTGGTCACCATCCGATCGTCTCGGTCTGGACCCTCACTGCCGAAGTTCCCCACCAAACTAACGATTCTCTCCCCAGGTGATGCCTACTTCGGAGACTACACCCAGTTCAACGACTCCAACGCGGCCCCGGTGATCTGTAAGTCTGCGCCCAAAACCCATCCCCCACATCCCTTGACTTCGTAAGTCCGAGTAGATTACTGATACAATCGCAACCAACAGTCACTCCCCAGACCGACGACGAGGAGACCTGGCTCGGCGCGCCCAACACCACCGCCGTCACCACCGCCCCACCTGGTCCAACCTCACCTTCACCATCCCCAGCTCCGACTCCGACGTGCACAACGTCGCCTTCCTCGAGAGCAACTCGTCCTCCACCGGCCGCCAGACCAGCGGCTTCGCATTCTACGGCAACTTCGTCCTCGTCGAGGCCGACGACGGCAGCTACGAGTCTCTGTGGTACGCTACCATCACCGACACCGACGGCATCTACAACCTGCGCTGGAACCAGACCGGCGACGACACCGATGACAAGATCATCCTCAACCTCAGGAGGACTGCTCCTTCCAACTAAGTCTCGTGAACAGTCTCCATGAGAACTTGATTGGCCATACCGTTGTCAAGGCTTTTCTCCCCTTTTCTTTGTCACTTGGGACTCGGTTCATGTACATAGTCAAAAATTGTTCTGGTTTTGGTTGAGCAGCGGCGCAAAAAGATGGGATGTCACGGTGCATGTAGATAGACTTTAGTGTGTCAATGAAAAATGCTCTGCAAGGGGCTTCAAGTGCGGTAAAAACAAGATTGTCTTTAACTTTGATTTTGGATTGTTCAATGCGCAGAGCTGTGTCCATCCATATTGATGATCAACCACTGACTGAAAGAAAACGACAAGAAATAACGCAAATGACTGAGACGAGCCATATTAACTCCCCGTACCTCGTCGTACGTTGAAAATGGCTGCGGCTCGCCGGCTTTTTCCGTAAACAGGTGAAAAAAAGAAAACTCACATGCATTTTTTCACGTTATCTTTCACGCCCCCCCACCAGACTGCTACCCTCAGAGTTGCCTCCCCCCGTCTCGTCACCGCCGAGTCGGCGCCGACATTGCATTGCGTCTTTGCCGCGCGCGTTCATTTACCACGCGGTCCGCGGTGTGGAGGACGGTGGACCCCTTTTTTCACAGCCCGTGCTGGCACCGCCCCCCTTTCCCCGGATTTGCATGTTTGATTCGTCCGATGCAGATCCGCAATTATATTCTCCTACGTTATCAATCACATCGAGGCCTGCTCACATGTTTCCGGTGATCTTAGTGGGGAGCTGTGGGTGTCCAAGTGATTGGATTTGACGTTGAGTCCCTAATGAATCTTATTTTACATCAGAACATCGTGTCCCATGGCAAGTCATCGTCGCCTGGAAAGTGGCCGAGTTGATGGATGGGTGGAAGCGGAGGCGTCCCAATGACCATCGGAACGGGATTCTTCGACCTCAGCCCCCTCAAATACGACAAGGCCGGTGTGAGCGGCGCCTTGTCATCGAGCCTGGCCCGGCTGCCGAATATGCGTTCAATGTCACGCTTCAGGAAGTCGATGATCTCTCCCCCATACGGAGCAAAAATGGCCTCAACGAAGACCGTGCCGCATACGCCGCCCGCTGTCCTGGGTCGAGCAGGGTCTGCTTTCGCCCGCAGCATGTCGAGCATCTCGCGCCAAGTATCCTCGTCTTCTTCATCAATAAACACGCGCTCCAGCCGCACAATCATATCCGTGGATCGTTCACCGATCAGCTCCTCCAGGAGACCTGTAGTGAGGGTGACATTGTCAAGCTCCAAACGTTCGAGTCTCGGCCATGGCTGGGACTTGATGAGGGAGGCTAGAAGTGGCCACCGCCTGAGATCTCCCCATTCGTCCCACAGGCGATGCTGGAATGCGCCCGCCCCGATTCGAAGCTTTTCTAGGCTTGGGCTTGACGATATGGCTGCCAAATATGCCGCTACAGGCTCTAAATGTGCCTGGCCCTCTGGCCAGTGGGCAGGCAAGACGGAGACATCATCGTCTCTGGATTTCATGGTGAACTCGAGTGCTCTGACGTTCTGAACCAGACGAGAAAGTCCACTTGCCTGGTCCTCAGACGGCTGCATCATAGACCAATACATCATCCGAGGAGGAGATACTGTAATGGCAAGCCTCGTAAGCTGCACGCCTGCTTGATGCAGTGCAATCGGAAGCTGTAATAAAACACCGACAGGAGCTCCTGCCCACTGTTCTGAACCGGTATTCGAAATTTCCCAACGGATTGGAGAAGCCATGAGTCGATAAAGTCCCGTGGTCTCATCCAGAGCATGGACATGTTGGACTACCCTGTCATAATGGTCTTTCCAGTCAGGGTCGACATCCACGTCCGAAATTTCCAGTCTTGTAGCATTAGACATCCGAGCCATTGCAGCGGAGATCTCTCTCAGAAAGGCTGAGTCGACACCGTTTCTGCGAATTTGTTGCTGTTCGTCATAAAGCTGTTTATACTGCACATGAGCTGCGCGCAGCAATCGTTTGAAAGATGTCTTGAGGCTTTCGAAAGGGTCTCGCCCTTGCTTGACCTCTCGCGTGGCGATGGCCTCTTTGTCCAGCCGTTTCAGCAGAGCGATCAAATGATCCGAGATCCCATGGCCTTCAGCTTCTGCGTCCGCTTTTTCGCTGGCGAGTCCGAAACGTTCGTGTATTCGTCCGCATTGCCATTTCTCAAACCCGGCGAAATTATTCAGGTTCGCCAGAGCTTTGGCATAGAAGGCCAAGTTGACTCTCACGCAGCGAACGGTATGAGAGAAGACTGGATGGTGCGAAATTTAGACTAGTCGGGCCAGAGAGTGCGGCATCATTCTGACAGTGACCGAGCGGATGAGAAAGCGATCAGCTAGATTGCGCATGCGGCGACTGGTGAGGCGCAGAGATCTGATAGACTCGACGTCTCGACTTCGGTTATGTTCATAGGACGAGACGAAATCGTCACCATCGAGGCCAATCTTTGAAGTTCCGTTCGTTACTCGACTCATGATGTCCATCAACAACTCAGTCGGGAGTTCTGAAATGCGGTCTTTGCGCATTCGAGCGATTGCGCTCCGGGCTGTCGCCAAACGGCGTTCGAGTCTCGTACCGAGGAACCCGAGAATCTTCTGAGCCTTCTGGTTGTCGACGAAACAGTGATCTTCACTGGTTCTGACGACGTCTTCGAGGAGCGCACCGACTTCTACGATGTCTTGGACGAGGATGAGTGGGTCACTGTACGGAATACTCGACTCCCTGAGTCTCTCGTCCAGCTTCGCCAGAGCGGCGGCGAGCTCAGCGGGCTCCCGCAGCTGGGAACCAGTCTGTGTCAGAAAGTCCAGCGACATCTTGGAGCTAGGCGGCAGCGCCATGGATTCGGTGGCGGATGATGTCATTGGGGATGTCAAGGGATTGTGGACGTCGGATGGGGGTGAAGTTGAGAAGTATGTCGGTGGGGTTACGCGCATCCCGAGCGAAGTGGACGCGTTAAGGGCGCTAACCCCTGAAAGTGTCACGCCCTGCTGTGCCGTAACGAGGCAGGGGTTGGTTGCTCACGTTGGAGCAAGGGTATGTGCAGCAAACACGATACCTCTCCGTACGGTCTGATTTTGGACATGAGGGTTCTTTTAAGAATGACAAGTTTTGAATGAAAATAATTGGCAACAAGTTGAGGCAACCAGCCAAAGCTACACGCTGATCGGCCTCACTGACTCAGCTGCCAGTCCCAACGCCAGATAATACAATACACATTCCCTTAGCAGACTGCTACCGAACCTAGATGTTGTAATTTTAACAACGTTTTGCAGCTATCCAAAATCTCCACGTTGCGTCCAAACTGTGATCCGTCAAATCTTCTCGCACAAGCCGCAGCCTATTCCATCTCAGTATGTCCGAGACTACGTCGGCAGTTGGTAGCTGTAGTCCCTCCACTTCCTTTTCCCCTTTCGCCTGTGCCGCTCTGAGCCGTCATTCTGCAAGATATTTTCTCTGGCCAGCGTCCGCCACTCTGGCAGTGGTGGTCTAGTCCGCCAAGCGACGGTGTAAAAGTTGATCCATTCCTCTGTCCACCTGTCCTGCCCCCAGTTTTTCCAGAGTGCATGTGGAAATGCCGCTTCCAATGGCTGTGCCTCATCAACGTCAAAGTTACATCGTATGACCGATTTCTTAGCGGCGATGTCTCGTAAAGTCTGCGGGAAATCCCTGAACATCAGTCCTGGAAACCTCCGAATCGTTTGGTCCAGAACGGTGCCCTTCCTGGTACGCAGCTCTGTCCAAGCATCTTGCCACGAGGCAGCCATTTGAACGACGAGCTGGAACATCGCAGTCGCTTGCTGTGGTGCTGGATCGGCATCCAACACCAATTTGAAGGACGCCTCCGGCATGCCAGCTGCGGCTAGACTTGAGGCTTCTACCATCCACTGCGACACATTGCGTATAATCCGGCGTGAATTCAAACCCAAACTTGCATCTAGGCCCTCTTCAGTACCGTGGGAGGGGAGGATACTTCTCCATAGATCAACGCGTCTTTCGATGCGGAGGGCGACGTTCTCTCTGCAGAATCGTATAAGGCCTTGAGCGTGACTTTCCGGAAATGCAACCGATACCTTGTCCTCATTCAAAACGATGCTGCGCAGCTGCATACGGCTCTCGAGAGGCAGTGAGTTTATAAAGTGTATCGCAGCAGTGGCCGCGGAGAATCGATAAATGAAGGGGGTCAGTATCTCGAGTGGGTATCTGCTGCCGCCCCAACGTCCGAACCCAAGCTTGCAGGCTCGGGAGGTCTGTGTCTGAAGGATAGTCCCAAGGGTTCAATTCGCATTCAGCAATTGCACGAGAAATATGCTCATCCATCCAGTATCGTCCTATGATTTTAGTGCTGTCGGGGCACTTCTGGAATAATTTACGGAGCAGAGCAGCGCAGAATTCGCGGTAAAGAGAAGGAGATTCGCCGTATGAAATCTCCATGGCGTCCTCGACAAGGGGCCAAGACGGCCCACCAAGCAGCTGCCGCGTCTCCGGCCCTCTCCGACGAGCTTTTATTTGGTCCAGGAGTGGGACGTATCGAGGGTATGCGATGTTAAGCTCCGCGTACACCTGGTCGGTCATGGCACGCCCAGCGAAGTGCGATAGCTCTCTCCGAGTGGTATGAAGCTTTCGCATTGTGAAATCCATCCAAGCAGCTCGAAGTCTCAGGCGCGTAGAACAAATTGTCGAGAACGTAATCGTGTTCAATCGGAAAGCTATGCCGTTCATCTCTGCGTGCACCTGCTTACAGGTGAATATGAGACTCATCTCGATGGGGCGACCATTGGCTTGGCGAAGTCGACCAGTAAGGAGACGGTCAGCGGGACAGATATATCCGCGCACGACGGCCAAGTATTGCTCATAGACTTCCCGTCGTAACTCAGGCGGGAGCGAGAGGAATCGAAATTGTGACGACATTGCTTGATGCCTCTTATGGTCCAGGGCGGAGAGTGTGTTGAGACGCCCCATAGATGAAGAGAGGGCGAAAAATGGGTACGTGCTCATGTATGGTTTTTGAGCAGATGCAATTGATATTTATATTTAAGCGAGAAGGGTGAAACAAGAAATTCAAAAGCCTCATGCAACATGCGGGGAAAGTGTCATTCTACTTGCTGAACCTTCTGGAAGACCACACCTGGTGGCTTGAAGCATCAAGGTTCACAATGAGGCCAATTTACGACACCTGACGCCACAGTATGTCTCACACGCCGGAAACCGCACAGTGACAGGGTTTAGGCGGCGGAGAGGCTACCGAGACTCACGGGGAAAACGTCATGGTTTCGAAAAACATAGAACCAGATTTGGTAAATAAGATAGTCATTTTATGTACTTGGTACCTTGGTAGCAAGTGGCGTAAGCCAAAAGTTACACACAATTCTACATACACGATTAGAGTACCTATCTTATACTCGACACTTTATAAGTTTTCTTACGCAAAACTAACACAGAGATCAAAAGGTATTAACGCTATTGTTACGGTCAGCTATCCGACAGTAGGGTCTGCTAACAGAAGCTGGGGATTGATACGTAGTAACAGTACACTGGGGTCGTGGTCTGGGTCGTAGGTCGTAGGCTATGTGTTACGGTCAGCTATCCGACAGTAGGGTCTGCTAACAGAAGTTGGGGATTGACGCGTAGTAACAGTACACTGGGGTCGTGGTCTGGGTCGTAGGTCGTAGGCTGTATCGTAGATCGGTAGTCAGAGGCTAAGGTGATCAGTCTTAGGCTCAACAAGTATTCGCAGTGAAGGTAAGCTGAAAGTATCCTGAGGATGAATACAAAGTTGATTGCTGAAGAGCTATGTGTTACGACCCGTAAACAAGGATAACAGCTGAACGACCCACTCGGGCGTCGGGCGGCTATGACAGGACATTTGTACCGCAGGAACACGGGAACAACAGGAACTCACTCGGGAACGGAAGAACTATGGTACAAATCACGTGACGATAAGATAAGGAACGATCAGTGGGGCGCGTCAGGAAGCGCTCAGTGATCAGTTGGCAATGCCAACTGATCGCGATCACCTCATGCACCTAGGTGATCACCCGTAACTAAACAAAGGGTACTGTTCAGGACTTGTATATAGTATGACCTGAGCCTGGCTTATGGTCAGACTTCCATAGCTCTTCAGCAATCAACTTGTGAATATCTCTAAAGATACTTTCAGCCTACCTTCACTGCGAATACTTGTTGAGTCTAAGATTGATCACCTTAGCCTCTGACCACCGATCTACGATACAGCCTACGACCTACGACCCAGACCACGACCCCAGTGTACTGTTACTACGTGTCAATCCCCAGCTTCTGTTAGCAGACCCTACTGTCGGATAGCTGACCGTAACACTATGGAAGTCTGACCATAAGCCAGGCTCGGGGTCATACTATATATAAGTCTAATTCCGAACATGTTCCTTTGTACCTTGGGTCGATCTGGATCATTCTGATCCAGAATGATTGTTCGGCCTCCAAGTTGTGTTGGATCATATTGATCCAATATGATTGTTATCTTATTGTTATGTGACTTAGACTATAGTTCTTCTGTTTACTGAGTGAGTCCCTGTTGTTCCTGTGATCCTGCAGTATAAATATCCTGTCCTAGCCGCCTGCTGCCTAAGTAGGTTAGTTATCTGTTATTCCTGCATATCAGGTTGTAATATCAGGTCCCCTCTCTAAAGGTCTTATCCTTAAGACCTAATATAAGTAGGTTGTTGGTCCCAGGTTGGGGTCCTGTTAATTATGCTTCCTGATTTATCTATGATGCTGATAATATGTTAGGTTGCGTTCAGAAGTTGGATTCTTATGAGACTTGTCGTTCTTAGATTCAGCGCAATCGCAAGGCTCTTAGTGCTCTAGTTGATCACTATAGTTATAACGCGATGCCTTGTTCCCCTTGTTTTCAGTATAATTAAGTGTGCAAAATAGACCTCACTAACTTGAAGCGTTGTGGTGAGTGTGTGAAGCAGGGTTTTTTGAATTGTGATAGTAGTAACATAGCAAATGCTTATGAGTTCCTTAGCACCTTAGTGTTTTCCTGGTGTTGCTGATCTTATCTTGATAGTAAATTATTATTTTAATGAGCAAAAGAAAGTGGAGCAGGAGGAGGAAGAGGCTGAGGAGGCGTTAGAGGTGCTGCAGACTTAGCTTGCTGCTGCTCTGAGTTATTTATCCTATCTTTGGAAACAGAAGAGGTTTTTGAAGGAATATAAGTTAGATTTGATTTGTTAGGGGATGTAATCTGTTGATGAATAGGAGGCTGAAGAGTATGCTCTGGAAGCTTAGGAATCTAGAGTGATAGAGGATTTATTACTATAAGGAGCTCAGAATAAGTTGGACTGGTTTTCTCTAGGTATGAGGTTTATGGATTTAGGTATTCCTCTTAATATAGAGTCTTCTGAGGTTTCTTACTTATTCTCTAGTGTTCCTAAGCAGATAAATAGTTTTCTTTATTATAGTTGATCTGCTTTTGTTAGTAGTTAGATAAACTGATAAGGGTGTCTGATGCATGCATAGCAACAGACTGATAATATTAATAATTTCATTAATAGTAGTAATAAGTATTAGTATTTTTCTTCACATTCCTAATACTGTTTCTAATATTTATTAAGTTCTTTTTTAATATTTTCTAAATTTAACTAGGTTTCCTATATATTATTTTTATAACTATACTTTTTCTACTTAATAAGGTACTAGTATCTTTCTAGTTCTTTGAGGTAGTTAATAATTCGTTCGACTTTATACTCTAGTTTATTATCTTCTATAATAATAAGGTTGTTTGTCTGTGATCTTTATAGTGCTGGTTCGAGTAGCGAAATATAGAATGTTAGGCAATATTTTATTATGTCGGGTAGGTTGAGTTTATAGTTAACTAGTGAGACTTTTTAGAGGATCTTAAAAGGTCTGAGTTTTTTGAAGTCTAACTTATTGCTTAGTTGTTTTGTTTTGATGTTTTGCTGTATAAGATATATACTATCTCCCTCTTTTAAGGTTAGTCTCTTAATCCTTTATTTATTACTGAAATATATTATTCGTTGTTATATAAATTTAAGTTCTTTGCATGCGTTATCTTAGATATCCTTGATTTATCTAATTATAGCAACAGCTTTTAGTGCTGCTAAGCTAGCTTAGAGTTCTCTATAAGCAGTTAGTTTGAATCTATAGTTAAGATAGAAAGAGGATTCCTTAGTACTTTCTCTTACTGCGCTGTTATAAGCGAATTAGGCTATTAGTAGTAATACTACCTAGTTGTCTTAGTTATAATTAATGTAGGTGCGGAGGTAGGTTTCGAGGATCTAGTTGATTTATTCTGTTTGTCCGTCAGTCTGCAGGTGAAAGGCAGTAGATATTGCTTGCTTGATACTAAGTTGCAATATGATTGATTTCTAGAACTTAGAAGTGAAGATTTTGTCTCTGTCTGATATAATTTCTTTAGGTGTTTTATAGTTAGCGATAATATACTTAAGGAATATATAGGCAAATTCTTTAGTGTTGCTTGCTTCTTTGTATGGGATGAAGTAGGTATACTTTGTGAGTCTGTTAATAATAATAAGAATGCTGTTATAGTAGACTCCTGTAAGAGGTTCTTAAGACTTCGGTAGCTTGACGATAAAGTTGAGTGATATAGAGTGCCAGGCAGTTTGCAGTACAGGCAAAGGTTATAACAATCTATAAAGTTAGTGTTAGGCTGGTTTGCTTTTCAGGCAAACCTCGCAGTCCTTAATTACTATTGCGATATATTCTCTAGTGACCTTTTCTCTATATTATTGTTATAGTTATTTCCAGGTCTTTATGATTCCTTGGTAACTATATGCTGGTGTGCTGTGGAATTCTCTGATAGCTTTGTTATCCAGTTCACTAGGCAGGCTAGCTGTGGATCGTCTGGTTATTATAAAGGCTTTCGTGGCAGGCATAAGATCTCTGTTATTATCGTGTTTGAGAATCACCTAGGTCTCTTTTAGTACTAGGATGTTATAGTCTAGTTGTTGGCTGAGAGTGTCAGCTCTGCTATTTTCTAATCCTTTCTGATAGATGATTTGGAAGTTGAATTCTGAGAGGAATTCTAACTATCTGATTTATCGTTTGTTAAGCTCCTTCGAAGGAGTAAACTGTGCCAGGTTTTTATAATTAGTGTATATAAGTACTTAGTGAATAGTTCCTGAAAGTAGGGGTCTCTATACTTTGAACGCTTTGATAATAGCTATAAGTTCCTTGTTATAGATCTGATAGTTAAGTTCTAGTCTGTAGAGCTTATGTGAGAAGAAGGTGCAGAGGTGTAAGCATCTTTCTAAGTCTCTCTAGGATAGTTATACTCTAAGAGTGAAATCTGAGGTATCTATTTTAACTTTAAATTATTCTTCTGAGTTTAGAATTATTAGGACTAGTTTACTAATAATATAATCTTTAATAGTCTAGAAAGCTATATTCTAGGCTTCTTTCTATTTAAATAGTTAATCTTTATAACTAAGATCTATAAAAAGTATATTAATCTTTTTATAGAGTTTAATAAATTTCCAGTAAAAGTTAATAAATCTAAGAAATCCTTAGACCTCTTTAAGGTTAGTTAGTATTAACTATTCCTATATAGCTTAGACTTTCTTTTTTGATATATTAATATATCTAGAAGAGATTATAAATCTGAGGTATTCTACTTCCTAGGTGTAGAATATGCTTTTCTCTGGTTTAACTAAGAGCTTAGCATCTTAGAAGGCTTATAATATAAAATAGATATACTCTTTATATTATTCTATTATTACAGAGAAGATAAAGATGTTATTAAAGTAGATAACTATAAAAATATCTATAAATTTTCTTAGAACCTAGTTAATTATATTCTAGAAAGTAGCTGGTATATTAGTGAGACTGAAAGGTATAACAAGGTACTTAAAATATCTTTTACATATTCTGAAGGCAGTCTTTTATTCTTTTCCTTTCTTTATTCAGATAAGGTTATAAATATCTTTAAGGTTTAGTATTATAAAGTAGTTAGCTCTATAAAGAAGTTGTTATAGTTTATTAATTAAAGGTAATAAGTACTAGTTTTTAATTATTATTTTATTAAGCATGCAGTAATTAATATATAGTTATAGTTTGCTGTTCTTTTTTAGTATAAACAGGATTAAGCTTCTTATTAGTAATATTAATTCTCTAATATAGCCTTTCTTAAGGTTTTTATTAAGGTATTTATTAAGTGCTTCTATCTCTATTAAGTTAAGTCTATAAATTTTATTAAATTTAAGCTCTATTATTACAACTGCTACAGTTAGTCACTATAAGCTCGTCACTATATAGTGCAGAACAGGAGATAATAACAATAGATTTATTATTATCGAAGCTTTTTGTTACAACCTGTAAACAAGGATAACAGCTGAACAACCCACTCAGGCGTTAGGCGGCTGTGACAGGACATTTATACTGCAGGGACATAGGAACAACAGGAACTCACTCAGAAACAGAAGAACTATAGTACAAGTCACGTGATGATAAGATAAGGAACGATTAGTAGGGCGCGTCAGGAAGCACTCAGTGATCAGTTGGCAATGCTAACTGATCGCGATCACCTCATACACCTAGGTGATCACCTGTAACTGAACAAAGGATACTGTTCAGGACTTGTATATAGTATGACCTGAGCCTGGCTTATACTTAGACTCCTATAGCTCTTCAGCAATCAACTTTGTATTCATCCTCAGGATACTTTCAGCTTACCTTCACTGCGAATAACTTGTTGAGTCTAAGACTGATCACCTTAGCCTCTGAAGACCGATCTACGACAAAGCCTACGACTACGACCCTAGAGTACTGTTACTACGTCTCAATCCCCAGCTTCTGTTAGCAGACCCTACTGTCGGATAGCTGACCGTAACACTTTTGCTTTATGCCACAGTTAGTTGCCCTGACCTGCTCATAACACAATGACAAATCCAACCCGCGTAGAGGGGTTATGGGTTTAATTCCTGCACGCTGCGTTAGTAATGTGATTATGCCTCCCACACTACGTAGGGCGACCTGACTGTGGGCAGGCTGTTATGTGGGTTAGTGCCCCACTAGCCTGGAGTTTCCCTGTGTTATACCTAACTATTGCTGCTTAGTCCTCAGCATAGGGACATGCCTCTTGGAGGGGAGACATAGTGTTATAACTGCTATAGTTAGTCACTATAAGCTTGTCACTATATAGTGCAGAACAGGGGATAATGATAATAGATTTGTTATTATCGAAGCTTTTGCTTTATGCTACAGTTAGTTGCTCTGACCTGCTTATAACATCTATCCTCTCTTTTACAGGGATTTTATAATTAAAATTCGTGTGTTCAGGCAGTCTAGTTTCTAGTTCAGCTGCAAAAAGTTTCTTATAAACTCTGTATTCTTCTGGGATAGATAGAAGGAGATTATTTTTTTGTTTGAGATCTACCTGTTTCAGTGGTTATAATACAGCTTCTTTTGCCTTGAGGTAGCAGATATATTATTTTGCTGCTTTTTAGTAAGTAGATCTGTTTAAGGCCTAGGTTCTGCAGGGCTGCTTAAGGACTAGATTATTATTATCTCAGTAGAGTTAGCCTGTTCTCTAATCTATCTGTAGGTTATTCTTCTCAAGCCATAGTATTTCTAATATAATGTTATATATACTAAGTTTAGTAATATTAAATTAGAGTTATTCTTTTCAATCTAGGTAACTTATCTTAAGAAGTGCAGTCTTATTATTAATAGTTCCTCCTTTATACTAGACTTGTTCTCTTTCTATATTATTAAGCTAGTATATATATTTCTTCTTCTGCTATAGTAGTTATAGTCTGTTCACTGCTTAGGGTGATATGAAATTTATTTCAGCTCTGCTATTAATAAGTGTGATAGTTATAGTGTTGTTAATAGTAGTTATAAGTTGCAGGTGTACTTTTTAGTCTAGTGATGCTAGACAGATAGACCTTGTTATTATTGCTTGTTATAGTCCTTTATCAGTAGGTAAGTCTAGTTTTTTAACTGCTCTAGTTATCTGAGGTAGGTGATATGTTTTCCTTCCTGTCGTGCCTTTGTGAGGCTGTTTTCTCTGATCTTTATATAGGGGATGCTAGGTCTGTCCTTTATAGTCTTCTATGCTCAGGCCTTATCCTGATAGTAGACTTAGCATACGTCTTTCTTGCATTCGTCCTATTTCATAGAGTTGTTATGCTGACATCTTATAGGGAATTATAGACTTAGTCTGAAGATTGCTAAGTAACTATTAAATATAATCATCATCCATCCGATCATAGTATAGGTAGTATAGATTTCCTTGATTAGTTCTTCATTATAATGTCTGGGGTAAAACTAGTGTTTATGCTTATTACTAAGATATTCCTTACACTTATTAAAGAAGTACTGAGGCTAGAAGAGGTTTCTGTAGCTGCGATAGTTAATTTGAAAGGCTAGGTGATCTTTAGTATATAGCTTAGAGGTGCAACTCTAGTCTCCTTAATTTGCTGGTGTTCTATAGAAATGTTGCTGTTATTAATCTAGGAACATATCGATTTCCTTGTATTAGGTGAGTTGTCTGATTCTTTCTTTATTTTCAGGTTCCTCTTCAGAGCTAGTATTATCTATACTAGAGGTGAACCTATAAGCAATTTCTGCCTGAGCGCGTTAGCAGGCAACATCACGAGGTTTGTCTGAGTTATAGGCTGTCCTTTCTTCTTTACTAAAGTTCCAGCTGTTAGTGAGGTAGAGGAGCTGTTGTTCTATTAAGAGGTTATAGTTTGTGATTTCTTCTTCCTTGATTTCTTGCTTAGTTTGCTGGTAAGCAGTAAGGACTAGTTCGAGTTGCTAGATGCGTAGCATTTCATCCAGTTGTTCGATAGTCTTTCTAGTTATCTTGCTGTTAGCTTGCAAGGCTATAGCAAAGGTTTTAGTCTTAACCTCTAGAATAGTTATATTATAACCTGTTCTTCTGCAGTTTAGGTTACTTAGGTAGTAGTCTGAAGCTTCCTTATTACTGCAGTAGGTGAAGCATTTGTTATTATAGCATCCTGTCTAAGAAAAGGATATATAAGGTGCTTTAGTTGCTATACTAACTTGCTTACTGCATTCTAAGACTAGTTGCTATTGCTCTTTCTTAGGCGCTCTATATTCATATGCAAGGTAGCCTTTCTTATTGCAGTTATAACATTACTTATCTTTTTTCTAACTGTTATCCTTACTAGCAGCGCTGAGGTCTATAGGCCTGCTATGCTGTTTATAAGCAGTGCTTTAGCAGTTATTATTTCTATTATAATAGGGTTTGTTATTATTTCGCTAGTTATTAAACTTATGCTGCAGCTGCCACTAGTACTTATATCTTAAATTAAGGTTCTGTTGCTTATCACTTTGTTCTTTTTATTATTTGAATAGTTAGTTATTAATTTTAATAGCAAGTTCAGCATATTAGAAGAAGTCCTCCAGCTGATCAATCTTAATAATTTCATCCTTAACTTCATCTTTAAGTCTTTAGTAGAATATAAAGATCTTAGTTTCTTCAGTGAGGTTGAGTTAGATACTAAGTTATTTGAAGTTAGCGGAGTAGTTCTTAGCAGACTTAGTCTGTCTGAGCTGAGCTAGGTCACACTCTGCTTATCGTTTTTTATTAGAATCCTAGAAAAGTGACCTGAGAGCGTCCTCAAATCCCTGGAAATTAGCATAGATATCGCAGGTTTCTGTGGTATACTTATCGAGAGTTTCGCACTTAAGGTACTCCTCCTGAATTAGTTTAAACCACTTAAAAGCCTTTCCCCTGAAGTAGATAGCTGCATGCACTACTTTCTCAGTCTTATTAGTGAAGTCTCTATAGTAGAAGTTCTAGTAGTTCTTAACTTAGATTAAGAATCCTTTAAGGGTTCTAGGGGTCCTATTATAGGTGACAGGTATACTAAGCTTAAGTTTCTGTTGTTATCTTTAGAGAGGCGTAGTAATAATATTAGCAGCAGCTTGAAAGGTCTGGTTTTTGCTCTTAAGCTTAGCTGCTTGTTAAGTAACTTGCTGGAAAGCTTCCTAGAGTTTGTTAATAGCTTAGGCACTCTCGTTGAATATGCCCTGCATCTGTTTAATATTGCTGTTAGCTTTTGCCAGCTGTTGTTTAAGTTCTTTATTATCGTCGTCTTCTTCTAAATCTTCTTTTATCTTATAGTTACTAAGTTCCTAGGCTAGGTTATAAGTTGCCTGCCTAGCAGAGAAGCCTAGAGTAGGTAACTTAGCAGAAGCACAGGAAGACATCTTATCTATACTATTTAGTAGGCGTTAATAGTTAACTTACTGAACAGGAGTAATTAAAGTGTTATAGTCAGCTATCTAACAGTAAGGTCTGCTAACAGAAGTTAGGGATTAATACATAGTAATAGTATACTAAGGTTATAGTCTGAGTTATAAGTTGTAGGCTGTATTATAGATTAGTAGTCAGAGGCTAAAGTGATCAGTCTTAGGCTTAATAAGTATTTGCAGTGAAGGTAAGCTGAAAGTATCCTGAGGATGAATACAAAGTTGATTGCTGAAGAGCTATAGAAGTCTGACTATAAGCCAGGCTCGGGGTCATACTATATACAAGTCTAATTCCGAACATATTCCTTTATACCTTAGGTCGATCTGGATCATTCTGATCCAGAATGATCGTTCGGCCCCCAAGTCGTGTTAGATTATATTGATCTAATATGATTGTTATCTTATCGTCACGTGACTTGGACTATAGTTCTTCTGTTTACCGAGTGAGTCCCTGTTGTTCCTGTGATCCTGCAGTATAAATGTCCTGTCCTAGCCGCCTGCTGCCTAAGTGGGTTGGTTATCTGTTATTCCTGTATATTGGGTTGTAATACTATGTTATAAATTGGTAGTTAGAGGCTAAGGTGATTAGTCTTAGACTTAATAAGTATTTATAGTAAAGGTAAGCTAAAAATATCCTGAGGATGAATACTAAGTTAATTACTAAAGAGCTATAGAAGTCTGACTATAAACTAGGCTCTAGTTATACTATATATAAGTCTTGAATAGTTCTTTTATCTTACTACTAATTACTAATTAGATACTAGTAAACGCTTAGTAATTATTAGTAAACGCTTAGTAACTCTAACTAAACGCTTAGTGATCTATACTATTTACTTAGTCTTATCTTATTATTATATAACTTATACTATAGTTCTTCTGTTTCTAAGTAAGTCTCTATTATCCTTATAATTCTATAGTATAAATATTCTATCCTAGCTACCTAACACCTGAGTAGGTTATTTAGCTATTATCCTTGTTTATAGGTTATAATATTAGGTCTTCTCTCTAAAGGTTTTATCTTTAAAACCTATTATAAGTAAGTTATTAGTCCTAGGTTAGAGATCTATTAATTATATTTCCTGATTTACCTATAATACTAATACTATATTAGGTTATATTTCTGAAAATCCTATAATTTCTACTCTTTATTATTATTATTATTCCTTTAATATTACAGAGAATAGTTTTAAAGTTATGCTTTGTTATTACTATTAGTCTAAGGAGTTATACTATAAAATACTGCCTAGTTCCTTAGTTTATAGAGAGTGTGTTACTATAGGCAGTATTTATTATTTATATAATACTTTAGATAATATAATCTACTAATATTTATATAGTTTTTAAACCTACTACTTATTATTTATACTAACCTATATATAGTAGAGTATTTAATAGTTAAATCTTAGTATTTAAATAATAAAGAAGAAGAAACTAAGGAATTATTTTAAAAAAGAATAGAGGTACTATAGAAAGTATAGGCTAAAGTAAATAAAGTACTTATAAAGTTAGATTATATTTATAAAGCTAAGTAAATAGTATTTAAAAAAGGTTATAAGGAGATTTTAGTAGTAGCTAAAGAAGAGGAGGTAATAGAGCTTTCTTCTACTAAATCTTCTTTAGTTCTTAAAGTATAGTTAATAAATACTTTTAGTATAGTAGATCTAGATACTATTTTTAGTAATTAGAATCTAGGTACTCTAAATCTTTTATTAGGGGAGTCTTAGTTAGTTTCTAGTATTCTTAGGCAAATAAATAGCTTTTTTTATTATAATCTATCTACTTCTATTAGTAGTCTAATATATCTATATAGGTATCTAATACATAGGTAGCTAGTAATGTTTATTAGGAGTAGTGTTATTAGTACTATAGATATTATTTCTTATTCTTAGTACTATTACTAGTAGGTTATAAGTTTATTCTTTATATTAGTGATGTTTTTAGCTAGTTCCTATATATTATCTTTATAACTATACTTTTTCTACTTAATAAGGTATTAGTAACCTTCTAGTTTTTTAAGGTGGTTAATAATTTATTTAACTTTATACTTTAGCTTATTGTTTTCTATAATAATAAGGTTATTTATCTATAATCTTTATAGTGTTAGTTTGAGTAGTGAGATGTGAAATATTAGGAAATATTTCATTATATTAGGTAAGTTAAGTTTATAATTAACTAGTAAAACTTTTCAGAGGATTTTAAAAGGTCTAAGTTTTTTGAAATCTAGTTTATTATTTAGTTATTTTATTTTAATATTTTACTGTATAAAATAAGTACTATCTCCCTCTTTTAAAGTTAGTCCTTTAATCCTTTGTTTATTACTAAAGTATATTATTCGTTATTATATAAATTCAAGTTCTTTACGTATATTTTCTTAGATATCTTTAACTTATCTGATTATAGTGATAGCTTTTAGTGCTACTAGGCCAGGTTATAGTTCTCTATAAGTAGTTAGTTTAAATCTATAGTTAAGGTAGAAAGAGGATTCTTTAGTGCTTTCTCCTACTACGCTATTATAAGCGAATTAGGCTATTAGTAGTAGTACTACCTAATTATCTTAGTTATAATTAACATAGGTATAGAGGTAGGTTTTAAGGATCTAGTTAATTTATTCTATTTATCTATTAGTCTATAAGTAAAAAGTAGTAGATATTACTTATTTAATACTAAGTTATAATATAATTAACTTCTAGAACTTAGAAGTAAAGATCTTATCTCTATTTAATATAATTTCCTTAGGTATTCTATAATTAGTGATAATATATTTAAGGAATGTATAAGTGAATTCTTTAGTATTACTTACTTCTTTATATAGGATAAAGTAGGTATATTTTATAAGTCTATTAATAATAATAAGAATATTGTTATAGTAGACTCCTGTAAAGGGTTTTTAAGACTTTAGTAGTTTAATAATAAAGTTAAGGGATATAGAGTGCTAAGTAGTTTATAGTACTAGCAAAGGTTATAACAATCTATAAAGTTAGTGTTAGGCTAGTTTGCTTTTTTAGCAAACCTTGTAATCTTTAATTACTATTATAATATGTTCTCTAGTGACTTTTTCTCTATATTATTATTATATTTATTTCTAGGTTTTTATAATTCCTTAGTAACTATATACTAGTAAGCTGTGAAACTCCTTAATAGCTTCATCGTCTAGTTTACTAAGTATGCTAGCTATAGATTGTTTAGTTATTATTAGGGTTTTTATAATAGGTATAAAGTCTCTGTTATTATTATATTTAAGAATCACCTAGGTTTCTTTTAGTACTAGGATATTATAGTCTAGTTATTAGCTAAGAGCGTTAGCTTTACTATTCTCTAATCCTTTTTAATAGATAATTCGGAAATTAAATTCTAAGAGGAATTCTAACTATTTAATTTATTATTTATTAAGTTCCTTTAAAGTAGTGAAATATACTAGGTTCTTATAATTAGTATATATAAGTATTTAGTGAATAGTTCTTAAGAGTAAAAGTCTCTATTTTTTAAAAGCTTTAATAATAGCTATAAGTTCTTTATTATAGATCTAATAGTTAAGTTCTAGTCTATAGAGTTTACGTAAGAAGAAGGTATAGAAGTATAAGTATCCTTCTAAATCTCTCTAGAATAGTTATACTTTAAAAGCGAAGTCTAAGGTATCTATTTTAACTTTAAACTATTCTTCTAAGTTTAGGATTATTAGGACTAGTTTACTAGTAATATAGTCTTTAATAATCTAGAAAGCTATATTCTAAGCTTCTTTCTACTTAAATAGTTAGTCTTTATAGCTAAGATCTATAAGAAGTATATTAATCTTCTTATAGAGTCTAATAAATTTTCAGTAGAAATTAATAAATCTAAGAAATCCTTAGACTTTCTTAAGGTTAGTTAGTATAGGCTATTCTTATATAGCTTAGATTTTTTTCTTTAATATATTAATATATCTAAGAGTAATTATAAATCTAAGGTATTCTACTTCTTAGGTATAGAATATACTTTTCTCTAGTTCGATTAAAAGCTTAGTATCTTAGAAAGCTTAGAGTATAAAGTATATATTCTTTATACTATTCTATTATTATAAAGAAGATAAGGATATTATTAAGGTAGATAACTATAAAGATATCTATAAATTTCCTAAGAACTTAGTTAATTATATTCTAGAAAGTAGCTAGTATATTAGTAAAGCTAAAAGATATAATAAAGTATTTGAAATATCCTTTATATATTCTAAAAGTAGTTTTCTATTCTTCTCTTTTCTTTATTTAAATAAGGTTATAAGTACTTTTAAGGTTTAGTACTATAAAGTAGTTAGCTCTATAGAGTAGTTATTAGAGTTTATTAATTAAAAGTAATAGATATTAATTTTTAATTATTATTTTATTAAGTATTCAGTAGTTAATATATAGTTATAATTTACTATTCTTTTTTAGTATAAATAGGATTAAACTTCTTATTAGTAATATTAATTCTCTAATATAGCCTTTCTTTAAGTTTTTATTGAGGTATTTATTAAGGGCTTCTATCTCTATTAGGTTAAGTCTTCAAATTTTATTAAATTTAAGCTTCTTCTCTTCTTTAATAAGGATTTTATAATTAAAATTTATATATTTAAGCAGTCTGGTTTCTAATTTAGCTATAAAGAGTTTTTTATAAACTCTATATTTTTCTAGGATAGATAGAAAGATATCCTTTTATTTAAGATCTACTGTTTTTAATAGTTATAATATAGCTTTTTTTACTTTAAAGTAGTAGATATATTATTTTACTACTTCTTAGTAAGTAGATCTATTTAAAGCTTAAGTTTTATAAAGCTACTTAGAAACTAGATTATTATTATTTTAATAGAGTTAGCCTATTCTCTAATCTATCTATAAGTTATTTTTCTTAAGCTATAGTATTCCTAATATAATATTATATACACTAAGTTTAGTAATATTAAATTAGAGTTATTTATTTTAATCTAAGTAACTTATCTTAAAAGATATAGTTTTATTTTTAATAGTTCTTTCTTTATATTAGACTTATTCTCTTTCTATATTATTAAGCTAGTATATATATTCCTTTCTTTACTATAGTAGTTATAATCTATTTACTACTTAAAGTAATATAAAGTTTATTTTAGCTCTACTATTAATAAGTATAATAGTTATAATATTATTAATAGTAACTATAAGTTATAAGTATACTTTCTAGTCTAAAGATACTAGATAAATAGACTTTATTATTATTACCTATCTTAGTCCTTTATTAATAAGTAAGTCTAGTTTTTTAACTACTCTAGTTATCTAAGGTAAGTGATTTGCTTCTTTTCTTATTATACCTTTATAAAGCGACTTTCCTAGAATTAGAGCTTTAGAAAGCTTAATCTTTCTTATAGAAGTCTATAAGCTTTAGCTTTCTAAGTTATATATATAAAGTATTTATCTTTTTAGTATTCTTTCTATTTTATTATATTATTATATTAGTATCTTATAAGGTATTATAGGCTTAGGCTAAAAGTTGCTATATTATTACTAAATATAGTTATAGTCTATCTAACTATAGTAGTTTAGGTGTAAATATTCTAAATAGAGTTCTTATTATATTTTCTAAGGTAAAACTAGTATTTATATTTATCTCTAAAGTGTTCCTTATATTTATTAAAGAGGTATTATAGCTAGAAGAGGTTTTAGTAGTCCTAGTAGTTATTTTTAAATATAGAGTAATCTTTTATATAAAGCTTTAGAATATAGTCCTAGTTTCTTATACTAGTAAGTATCCTATAGAAGTATTATTATTAGTTATTATAGCTTATATTAATTATCTAGTACTAGATAAGCTACTAAGTCTCTTTTTTATTATTAGATTCTTTTTTAGAACTAGTGTTATCTATTCCTAGGATTAGTTTACTATAGTGCTTTATATTTTAATTAGTAATATTAGTAAGAGAGTTAGAATTATAAAAGATCCTATCTAAATTAAACCTAGATTCAGGTTTACTAAAGTTCTAATTACTAGTTAGACTAAGTAGTTATTATTCTTCTAGGAGGTCGTGTTAGTATTTAGGTTCTTTATTAGATTCTTCTTTAACCTGTTCTTTAAGCTCTTAGTTAATTTACTTGATTTTAGTAGGGTTTCTATATATATATCTATATTATTTAAGGTAAGCTATAAAGGTACTAATTTAGTAATACTATATAATATTATTTAGTTCTTCTTATACTTATTATAGCTAAAGTGTTTATACTACTTTAAGGTGTAGGATCTATTATTTATATAATATAACTTAGTTTTGCTTTATAATAGATCTAGTTTATTTCTTACTAGACTTAGGCTTCTGATTCTTAGATTATTTGTTAGGTTTCTATATTATAACCCTTAGAGTTAGAGTTAACTATATTAAGTTATTAGATGCAAAGCATTTTATTAAGTTATTTAGTAGTCTTTCTAACTAGCTTACTATTAGCTTAGGAGGCTATTATAAGGGTTTTTATCTTAACTTCTAGAATAGTTATGTTATAACCTGTTCTCCTGTAGTCTAGGTTACTAAGCTAGTGCTTTATAGCCTCCTTATTACTATAATAAGTGAAGTATTTATTGTTATAGCACCTAGTTTATGCTAGGGATATATGGGGTGTTTTAGTTACTATACTAACCTGCTTAGTTTGTTTAGGTATAGGTTTCTAGCTAAGTTTTTTAGGTTATCTGCAGTTTTTAGTAATATGTTTTATTTTTTTACAGTTATAGTACTTAGGGTTCTATAGTTTCTTGCTATTGCTTTTAGTAGTAGTGCTGAGATCTATAGGTCTGCTGTGTTATTTATAGGAAGTGCTTTGTTAAGTGTTATTCTAGTTATTACAAGGTCTATTATCGTTCTACTAGTTATTAAACTTATTCTAGGGCTACTACTAGTACTTATATCCTGAGTTTAGGTTTTGTTATTTATCTTTTTATTCTTTCTATTACTTATAGAGGTAGTTATTAATCTTAATAGTAAGTTTAGCATATTAGAAGAAGTTTTCTAGTTAATTAATCTTAATAATTTTATCTTTAACTTTATTTTTAAGTCTTTAATAGAATATAAAGATCTTAGTTTCTTTAGTAAGTTAAGTTAGATACTAAGTTATCTAAAGTTAGTAGAGTAGTCTTTAGTAGACTTAGTCTATCTAAGCTAAGTAAGGTTATACTTAGCTTATTATTTTTTATTAAGGTTCTAGAAAAGAGACTAAAATATATCCTTAAATCCCTAGAAATTAGCATAGATATTATAGATCTCTATAGTATATTTATTAAGAGTTTTATACTTAAGATATTCTTCTTAGATTAGTTTAAACTATTTAAAAGCTTTTCCTTAGAGATAGGTAGCTATATATACTACTTTTTTAGTTTTATTAGTGAAGTCTCTATAATAAAAATTCTAGTAGTTTTTAACCTAGATTAAGAATCCTTTAAAAGTTCTAGAAGTTCTATTATAAGTAATAAGTATACTAAGCTTAAGTTTCTATTATCCTCTTATAAAGGTAGTAATAATATTAATAATAGTATAAAAAGTGTTAACTTTATTCTAAAGTTACTATATAAAGGAGTTATTACCTTATCTTCCTAAGTATACGATTTCGTTTTTAAGGTTCTGAAATTATTAGGGTTTATTACTAAGTTCTTAGATTATACTCTTAAAGCCTTAGAGTTTATTAACTATTTTATTATATATAGTTTATATCTTAGCTATATTATTATCTCCTTTCTTAACTTAGGCTTAGAGCTTATTATAAGTTTCTTTTTTAAGAGTAACCTTATTATCTAAGTCTATAGCTATTAAAGCTTTTTTAAGTTCTTTAGCTATATTTCTAACTAGCTATTTAGAAGAAGAAGAGCTTCCTAGGGTAAGTAACTTAATAGAGATATAAAAGGATATCTTGTCTATACTATTAGTAGGTCTTAATAGTTAACTTACTAAATAGGAGTAATTAAAGTATTATAGTTAGCTATCTAATAGTAAGGTCTGCTAATAGAAGCAGGAGATTAATATATAGTAATAGTATATAGGTTATAGTCTAGGTTATAGGTTATAAGCTATGTTATAGATTAATAGTTAGAGGCTAAGGTGATTAGTCTTAGACTTAATAAGTATTTATAGTAAAAGTAAGCTGAAAGTATCCTGAGGATAAATATAAAGTTAATTACTAAAGAGCTATAGAAGTCTAATTATAAGCTAGGCTTAGGTTATACTATATATAAGTCCTGAATAGTACTCTTTATTTTATTACTATTCTTAATCTTAATAAAGTCTATCCTTTAATTATATAGAACCTATATATACTAAGGGTAGCCTCTATATTCTTAGCGTATAGATCTAATCTCTTATCTTATTGTTATATAACTTATACTATAGTTCTTCTATTTCTAAGTAAATTCCTATTATTCCTATAATCCTATAGTATAAATGTCCTGTTCTAGCCGCCCGACGCCTGAGTGGGTTGTTCAGCTGTTATCCTTATTTACGGGTTGTAACACTAGATAGTATTTTATAGTATAACTTCTTAGACTAATAATAATAATAAAGTATAACTTTAAAACTATTCTCTATAATATTAAGAGAATAATAATAATAATAGAGAGTAGAAATCATAGGATTTTTAAGAATATAACCTAATATAATGTTAGTATTATAAGTAAATTAGGAAGTATAATTAATAGCTCTCTAACCTAGGACTAATAACCTACTTATATTAAGTCTTAAGAATAAGACCTTTAGAGAGAAGACCTGATATTATAACCTATAAATAAGGATAATAGCTAAATAACCTACTTAGGCGTTAAGTAGTTATAGTAAAGTATTTATACTATAAAATCATAGGAATAACAGGGACTTACTTAGAAATAGAAGAACTATAATATAAGTTATATAGTGATAAGATAAGACTAAGTAAGTAGTATAGATTACTAAACACTTAGTTAGAGTTACTAAGTATTTATTAATAATTACTAAGCACTTACTAATACCTGATTAGTAATTAGTAGTAAGATAAAAGGACTATTCAGGACTTATATATAGTATAACCTAAGCCTAGCTTATAGTTAAACTTCTATAGCTCTTTAGTAATTAACTTATGAATATCCTTAAGATACTCTTAGCTTACCTTCACTACGAATACTTATTAAGTCTAAGACTAATTACCTTAGCCTCTGACTACTGATCTACGATATAAGCCTACGACCTACGACCTAGACCACGACCCCAGTGTACTGTTACTACGTATTAATCCCCAGCTTCTGTTAGCAGACCCTACCGTCGGAAAGCTGACCGTAACAGGGGATAAGGACAAGTACACAGTAATCCTACTTAGAGATGCAACATTAGCGTCGTAAACAACCAGCCAAGCAGCGGTGCGCGGATTGAAGAGCCATACCGATACAATACACAGTCCAAGTTACACTATGTTCCTTCGAAAAGGAAGTGCGGATGTTTTTTCGAAGAGCCGTGGAGGAGGTGTTGATCCGTCCATTGGAACTGGGCGAGCTTAAGGTGATGAATCGCCCACTTTGCGACGTCACAGGCGTAATCGTGGAGTAGGCTCTTCAGGGGGCGGAAAATGGTCTTCTTGTTGCCGTGGCGATCGGAGACTTGCATCAAGAGGGGCAGCTCTTTTCTAGCTTCATCTAGCAAGGGACACTCGTAAACGAGGTGTCGAATGGTATGGTCGTCTTCGAGGCAGGCGCAGAGGGGAGAGTCGGTTATCTGGTGAAACGGAGAGAAAGATAATCAGCGCCAGTCATCATTGCAGCAACTGAAAGGGAAGGACAGGGCATAGGCATACCTTTTTCTTATATAGAAAAGAGTTGAGACCGTCAAAGCCGATTCTGAGGTTCATGATTATTGTGCTCTGAGCTCGAGAGAGATCCTTGTAGCGCTTCAGGTTGGAAGGACCCCAGTCGTCCTCCAAGGCGACAGGCAACTCCTTTGACTTGCGTGCGGCCTCCTTCCGTTGATCGCGACGGTACCTGTTCCACATTTGAGTACTCTTCAATGCGGCCTGTTCAGCGACATAGCTATTGATTGCCTTGTGAGGATTCTTGCATCCAGGACCAGCCTGTTCGAGAGCTTCATCTCGGAGTTGCTTTGCCGCGGTGAAGACAGTGTGGTAGGGATGAGAGTTCAGGAACTTGGGCGTGAGCTTCCTGGGATACATGGTTTTCCTTATTTCTTCCAGGTCTTGAGCCTCTCCAGTTTCGAATAGTCGGGCGCGATGGGCCATTGCGACTTGGTGGAGGTGGATGGCAATCGGGTCGATGCAGAGCTCTTTGTGGATGATTTGATAAGGGGCGTTTTTGTATGCCCCTGCGATCTTGACAAGACACCTGTACTGGATTCTATCCAGTCGATGAACAAGATACTGCTTCAGTCCAAACTGGTGGGAGTCGTCATCAGGCATGACGAACCAAGCAGCACAGGCGTAGGTCATGATAGGCCGCACGCTAGACAGGTAGATTCTCCTCATTCCCAGCAAGTCGGGACCCCACGGAGATTTTGATATCTTGCTGAGCCAATCCATCTTAGCATCGACCCTGGCTTCGATTTTATCGATGTGCGCTGACCAGTTCATGCGATGATCGACCTGAACACCTAAAATGCGGAGGCTGGTTTCGTCGTCAGACAGCGGGTCGGCGTCCGGTTTCTCCTTCACCAAAGCGCTGGGTAGCAGGCGCGGGATAGGTGGAAGTTTGGCAAAGGGAGTCTCTTGGCTCAGTGGCTTGCGAAAGTGCATGACTTTATACTTCCCGGGGTCGAATCGAATGCCGCGTGGACTTGCCCAGTCCATGACCTTCTCGTGCCATTCTGCTAACAGGCGGCAGTTCTCATCCCAGGAGGTAGAAGAGACGACAATGTAAGTGTCATCAACGTATGAGAGACCGATGACAATGTGTCCGGGGTGGGCTTCTTCGAAAATTTCGAGGATGGGTGCTGCAAAAAATGCAAAAAGGATCGGGGATAGAGGGCTTCCTTGAGGAATCCCAACATCAACCCAAAAACTTGGCTGAAGTGTAACCCGGAAGAACGATCGACGTTGCCCGAACGCAAAGGAAAGACCAAATAAAGTGAATGAGCCAGCGTGGCACACGTTTTGCCACTAGAACCTTGATCAGCTCCATCCGCTTGACATGGTCGTAGGCACCAGAGATATCCAGACCTAAAAGGCTTGTTTTCCAATACTTCTTGTTGTGTTTTGTGTCAGCACACCAGCCATTGATGACGAGATTCGTGATGAACTCCAGTGCTTTGGCAGTGCTCCGGCCGAAACCATACTGCCTCCTGGGTATGAGAGAGTGTTTGATGGCAACCTCTTTCAGCTCGTCGGCAACTAGGCGTTCCAAAATCTTCCCGATAACACAAAGCAGTGCAACAGGCCGCCACGCCTTCACGATTGCATAGTCCTTCTTGCCCTCCTTCGGCAAGACGACCGTTGACGAGTCCTTGAAGAAATCCGGATGATATCCCTCTTTCAAACAGGAGTTGAACAAGTTCTCCAGATGAGGAGCTGTGATATCTGCTGTAATCTTGAGTGCGTTGCTGGGGACTCCGTCTGGGCCAGGTGCTTTGCCGTTGGCCAGCTTTTTGATCGCACGAATGATCTGATCGCAATCGATTGTCGGGGGTGGTTCCTCTGGCTTATCGGTTGAGCTTCTTGATGGTTGTGTTGGGGACCGAGAGTGACGTCGGTTCCGAGTGCGTAACTCAGCCGAAGGGTTTGAGTTTAGTTTAGACAAGCCAGCGATAGCTGAGGCTCGATCGACGTGGTCTGAGGCCCCCGAGATATCCAAGTGCATGGCAGACGGTGGTGGGAGATGTTCCGGCTGAGTACCCGATGTTGACGCTCCTGAGAGCAATCTCTCCGAGATCCTCGTGGCTTCGATGACAAAGTCTGCGACGTTGGGCGACACCGGTCTGCGGGAGGATTGAAGAGGATCATGGCTCTTTGAACTGAACACGCCTGCGGGTAAACCGACTACTTCTGTTGGAGCCTCGTCACTGGTTTCCGACCAGATGTGGTCTCGGAAACACCGAGCGTTCTGTTCATCAGTTTCGCATCTGGTCCCATCCGATCTCTTAAACCAGCCGACATGAGCCGGCTGTTGCGCTCCAGACATTGCACGAGAACATTTGACAATGCCCCAAAGCCCATTGATGTCCCTTGCTTTTTCTGCGCAATGATTACGCCAAGCCTTCATCTTTTCCGTCCAAAGAAGCTTGTTTGCTTTTGTGATGGCCTTCTGTAAAACTTGTTCTTGGGCAAGGTATGCCGTGGAGCCGGGCTTTAGCCGCTTCAGGATAGCATGCTGGCGTTTCTCAAGGGCCAGATAATGGCGAACGAGGTCGGTAACGACAGGCTTGATAGTCCGAACGGGGTTGCGCAACGCGGTGGGGACGTGTAAGTCAATAGCAGTCTTAAGGGCGTTGCAAATATCGATGGCTTGTGCTATTATTTACGCCTTCCTGCCACTTCCAGAACGACAGGTGCCCGTCCTGTAGGAGGAAGGTGGCCCTTGAGTGTGCTTACTAGTCGTACCTGCCGACTGAGGTTTATGAGGCAAGCAGTATAGGCTCCACTGTCATAACAGTACGGGCAGCTGTGAGCGGGTGCCAACGCGTCTGTCTGACAGAGGCAGCCCTCGATGTGCGCAACAACAGAAATCACCTGGAGGCGTTCGAAGAATTAATTTGTTAATTCCGTACTCGGATCTTGACTACTTGAGCGATCCTTACAAATTCGCCAGACTCCCAGTTGGACATACAGAGGACCTTGGTCAAGAGTCTACGCAGCCGTAGTTACGGGATGACGAGCGAGACTTGACGCTTCAGAAATGAGTACCACACAACGGGCAGGGCCTTACAAATTGACATGGTGCCACAGGCTTGACTTATTGGTTTCACAACAAATTGATGTCATCAAATATTAAACATTTCGAATTAAACAACAGCCTCAGATACACCATTTTGAGACCGACTTGTACATTTTTCAATTCAGCCCTCCAACATCCAAACACCTCTGCTGCTCATGCCTAGAGAAGAGCAAGCGCAGCCAGACCACAAGCACCCAAAGCAGTGGCAACATTGACAAACGACACGCGCTCAGCACCAGCTACAACCACGTGGGACGGTAAAGCCATACCGGTGCCAGTAGGCTGGACGGCTCCGGTGGCGGAGGCAGAGCACGCGGTGGGGGTAACCAGGGAGCCATCGGGTCCAAAGGGGCTGTATCCCAAGCAGCCGGCGTATTCGGCGGCACAGGTGGAGCGGTTCGCGTTAGGGTCGCTGCGGCACTGGTCATAGACCATGGCGCACTTCTGAGCACACTCGCTTCCGGACGGGGCAGTCGGCGCCGCGCCAGTGGGGGCCGGAGCCGGGGTCGTGACAGCGGCGGAGCAGGCCGTCGGTGTGACAAGCGATCCGTCGGGGCCGAAGGGGCTGTAGCCCAGGCATCCAGCATACTCGGCCGCGCAGCTTGCGCGGTTGGCATCAGGGGCGCCGCGGCACTTGTCGTATGATACGGCGCACGCAGCGGGGCATTCGGCGCCGGCCGGGACGGTGGGGGCGGGAGCCGGGGTTGTGGCGGCACCGGAGCAGGCGTGGGAGTCACGAGGGAGCCGTCCGGGCCGAAGGGGCTGTAGCCGAGGCAGCCGGCGTACTCAGCGGCGCAAGACGCGCGGTTGGCGTCCGGAGCACTGCGGCACTTGTCGTATGAGACGGCGCAAGCAGCGGGACAAGGGGCCACCTCGATGGGACTCGGGAGGGGAACCGGAGTGGCGGAGATTTGCGCCGAGCAAGCGGTCGGCGTGATCAGTGATCCATCGGGACCGAACGGGCTGTATCCCAAGCAGCCGGCGTATGAGGCGGCGCATGAGGCACGGCTGGCATCGGATCCGCGGCACGTGTTGTAGGCGTTGGCGCAGTTGGTCGCGCACTCGGAGGTCGGGGCTCCGGTCGGGACGGGACCCATGTGGGTGATGGTGCAGGGGCAGTCGGTGATGGTGAAGGTGGTGGCCTCCTTGATGGTGTAAGTGTTGGGGCCGTGGCTGATGACCGTGGGACCGGGGCAGTAGGTGGTGAGGGCGTCGACGACCTGGGTGACATAGACGGCGTCGGCCATTGGAGAGCCGTTGGCGAGCTGAGCGGCGCCCAGGACGAGGCCAACCAGGAGAGAACCCATCGTAGAAGTCATTTTGTTAAAGGGGATAGTGAAAACGAATGTGAGGTTGAAGGTGGAAAAGAATGTTTTTGTTGCAATGCAATCGGGGTGTCTTGCAGAAATAAAACTGGGTGCGAATTCGATCCCGTCTTTATAGGCTCCTTCTCGGAGGCAACTCCGTTGGTCAACTCGTAGTACAGCTATAATATGTGTGTTTGAGCAAGCGAAGTGGTACCAAATTTCACCGCATTCTACTCACAACCATCGCGTTCCAGAATTGTTTATCGTGTCCCTCGCGCCTCGTATCATCGTAGCAGCTTTTTAGCTCCACCGCGTCTCGTATTCCCACGGGCACCATACTCGAAAAGGTCGACGGCGGCTCGATCCATCACTGTTCTAAAAACCAACCCTAAACGCTTAAATGTCTCTGGGTGAGAATCTCCTCGGTGGGAATGGGCGCGCGCCCCAGCCGTTAAGATGAACGACGTCATTTTCGTGTGCCTAGCCCCAGAACTCGTCTCGAGCCGGAATGCGGTCCCTGAAAGAGTACGGGCCTGTGTTCATAATCCGCGAAACATGCTAAGTCGGCTCTCGGCCGCGGTGAATCGCGGGGGAAAGAGTCAGGGGAGAGAATGTCTCAATCTACTTGCATGGCATGTCTCGCCTGCGACAAAAGGGGCAGATTGAACAGTCTTTGTCCAGTGTACTAGCGGAATTCCGCTGCACCAAACGGAGAATTTGAACTTGGCTTTCGGGCAAAGGGGGCGGCCCGATTGAGCAGCATTTCGCCCGGTGCCTTTTGGACTTCTCTCCCTTGCTCTCGTCCGGAGTGGATGCCGAACGATTTTAAGCCAGTCAGACATGAGATGTCCATCAAGGCAATTCTGGATGAATTCCAAGTGTCGGTGCTCACAAATACCATGATCTGACCCTAGGTGGACTTCAGAAATTGGTGTTGGTGGCCATATCGCGGCAAAACGTTCTTGAATCCAAGTGTTGCATCAAGCCTGCCAGCAGATTTCAAAAACATTGTATTTGGTCATGGATGTCAACATCGTGGCCAAGACGAGACGGCAACGCAAGGCGTGGCAATAACTTGAGATTTCTGTTGTATTGGATACATTCTTGAATACGATTTTCCTCGAATATTTGGTTAGTCGACTCGGTGCGCACTCACCTCAGCCGAAGGCTTCCCAATAAATGACCCGAGGCCATTCAACTGTCAACCGGATTCTGCAACAAGCACAGCTCAATCGCTGATCATTCAGGGCAGTCGATACTTGGTTATGTTCAAGATTTTCCAGAAATCTATCTCATCTAGAAGTCTGATTGTATCGGACTCCATGATCAGTACACCTTTCTCACAATACCAAGATAAATTAGGGCCATGACCAGATAATTTACCCGGTGCCATAAGCTGGTGATCTTTGGTGATGCTTGACGTTGTCTAGATTTCAAAATGGCAACCCGATGGAAAGATAATTGACCAAAGCAGCCTTTATACGCCGGAGATGCAATATCACACTCTACTCTCCTTCAAATATAGGCAATTACACCCTGACTGAAAAGTTGATGGTGCGCAGGGAAGGTCAAGTAGTCACAGCAACACGTCTTTCTTCCTTGCTGATGATCTTCATACGCGAATCACTTGCAACTCGGTGTGAGGCGGGATTATTCAATTAGAAGCTAAAGTCTAGCTACAAAATATCCTATTACAGCATCAAACCCCATTTGAGACTATTCTCCACCTCTGGTCCAAGTCACACATTAGTCGAAAGACTTTCGTAAGGTACCAGACCCTTCTTCATAACGCATCAATCAGACCTGCTCCGCCTGTTACCGACAAACATGCCGAAGGTCGAGTTGCATCCAATGCGCGTGCACAACTCGTCCGCGACTACATGAGTAACAAGCACCAGCTCATCGGAAGTTGCCGCTACCATTGCAGCGGGAAAGCGGAATCCAACTCTGCTTCTTGATGCAAGCGGTGATGGCGCCGCTGACCCAGGTGACGCCTTCATAGGCTCCTTGCTCGTAGCTGGTGGCCATGTACGTCCCAGTCTGCTTGAGGCTGCCAACGCAGCCCTGGAAGGTACGTCCGTAGCGACGGTTGGCCCATGGACGGGTGATGACGACGCCTGTCTCTCCATTATCGACGGTTCCGCGGATGAGGTATCCCTGGGCTGTGGTCCAGGTACGAGAGTAGTTGATGCCAAGGCTGCCTCCGAGGCGACTCTTAATTACACCAATATCAAGGCCGGCGCTGACGGTTACTGCGTTGGAGACAGAGTATGACTTTGAGATAGTGACATCGATTCCATTTTTGCCGGCACCGATGACAACGGGAGACATCTGCACGTCCCAGTCGACAAATCTCTGAGTGCGGTCGATGGTGATCTGGTAGTTGTTGCAATCACGCTTGTCGAGGGTGCTGTTGAAAGGGACTTCTTCGAAAGCATCGCCAGCCTTGAGCCATTCCTCGTCCACGGCAGGAGGCTCGGGGAGGATATCCATGCTCTTGAGAAGCAGGTTCCAGGTGGCCTCGGTGATAATCTGAGCTGCATGCAGAATGAGATGTCAGTAAGCTCTTGCTGATAGATATAAGTAAAAGGTGGCAAGACTAACAGCGTCCGTCGTCTCCAAAAACCACGAGCTCGCCTCTTCGAAGATCACGGTCTACCGACTCGGTGGCGTTGGTGTTGGTGTCAGTCCCAAGAAGCGGTGCGGCACCAACAACGGCGGCGACGACCGAGACTAAGGAGATCAGGCGAATAGAAACCATTTTCTTTTGTAGATGGATGTGTTCAAAGGAAGAATCTGAGTGAGTGGTGAGGAGTCAAGAAAGAATGTCGAAGAGCAGCAGCAAGGTCAGACTTTATACAAGGGAGTCCAGTCGACTGGATCGTAGCTGGAAGAGGGTTTCATTTTCGAACCCTGGAGATAAGTTCTTCATGACCTCCATTGCCGTCATCCGAACTGCAACGGTCAGTCATGGTCCACCGAAAGACCCCGCATCACATCCTCAGCAATCACAAGGAGGGAGGCTCCGCATCACCGCTATCATGTCTTCAGATATCACAACCATTAATTTATGTGATATGCGGAGTGAATTCATTTTATAGCACCCTCCAGCAGAATTTCTCCTCGCCACGTCCATGTGCAGGTGCTCAATCAAGAAGTATAATCTTCCAGTGGTTCATCCGACTGAATAAGATGAATCCGATGTTCTCGGAAATGCTCACCGACTCCGAGAAGCCACAACGTGATTTCCTAATTGGGTATAGCAGTCCCGCTGAGCACGACTCGACTGCTTGCTGAAGGAAGGCTTGTTGGTGATGGTTCTCCAAGTCGCAGACCCCATGTTGAGAATCATTACGGGATATCTACCAAAAGCGAACGAGGGGTACGCATTCACCCGGCTTGAGATCCGTGTCAAACAGCCTGTGTCCAATAGATCTGCCCACGATCCAAGAAACGCACGACAAGGATGAGATAAGGAAATACAGTTTCCTAAATCGTCTTGTCAAGGAGTGAGCGGCATTTCTATGTCATGGAAGGATAAAAGGAATCTAAACTCCCAAGTACACGGTCATTCCCTGGTAAACGCCGCTCACTTCCCTTACTGTTAACCAGCATATCGTTTCAGTTTCTTTTCGGTCCAGTTGCCAACCAATATCAACATGCAGGCTTCCTCTCTTATGACTTTGGCGATACTTGCCGCCGCGTATGTTCTATGGTCTTGTATTGTCTCATTGCATGTGGTTCCATACTGACTTTGAACGCTTAGAGCTACTGCTAAGCTGCACAATGCTGCTGTTTGCGTGACTCAAAGGACCTCTGGCAGCACTGGCAACGGAACACCATATGGTCTTGGATATGGCTCCTGGAAGGAGTACCAGATCGACACCGACGCCACTAGGTGCGCTTGCAACTACTACAGAAACCGAAACACCGGTAACAATCAATGGGACAAGTGCCCCGACTGCCGATTTGTAGGTTCCGAGTTCCATTACTCAACTTATATGGCTCTGGTCAATGGTCTAACCTGGAAGTAGGATGGTCTCCAATGCACATCGAACGGCTGGCACATCGGAGGTGATGAGGTAAGTTGAGATCGTTTGAGCTAAAGTAGTTCACTGTTGACTAACACAATGAATCTTAGATCACCTACTACTGCTCCGCAAAGTGCGGCGCTCAGGGGGCCGAGGCCAACTAAGCGATGGAAGGTGTCTACGAGATTGTGGGAGTGTGCGTCTGGTAACAGCTCTGCTGTGCAGAGATGAAAATCATTGCTCAACGCTTTCTAATGTACTTAACTTTCTATTCTATCTGTATATATCAGATGAATATATTCGGGCGCTGGGATCTCCTTTCTCCCGCCATTTGAGTTCCGGAATTTACTCCAAGTCTAACGTTTATTTCTTCCGTCATCGCCAGGGATTTAAGCATGTCTTGCCACGTTCAAAGCTTGCCAGAAGCTTGGACGTGATGATGGTTCCCATTCTTCTCAGATTTTGCCCTGTTGTACCCTAGTGATTTTCAATTCATTAGTGTACAGTCGTACAATGCAGGTCATTCGTTGGACCCCACAATAGAGATGGACTAAGTATCTGGGCACCACAGGTATATCGAGGTGGACAGCACGCGACTGACTACCCGTTGACTGGAAGCCTTGACTCTCGTCTACACATAGACTCAGCCCAGACGCTCGCTCGGAGTCTTCATTCCCGTTCTCGGCAGACAGAAGGTCATTTGAATGACCAACTTCCGGGTGGCATTGTGGTGGGTTGTTGGGCTGGCTGGCAGAAGGCTCGCCACGTCGCATAAGCCGCCTCATGTTTTTTCCACCGCGGTAAGTCGGCAATCACACTTTCATATATATTGCTTGTGTTGTTTCCAGTCACAGAGTGGTACGAGGCGCCTTGTGGAATCTTGTTGGTCTTGCGCACCGCCGAAGGCCACAAAGATCTGGTCCAAAATCCTGCGCGCGGATGTCGTGTTGTCAAGGTCCACCAATCAGATTTAATTCCATCCTGGAGGTGTTTGACAAAAGGGCGGCAAGACCCATCCATGGATGCAGTTAGTTGCGGGGACATTGGCCCCGTTTGGTTGCGTAGGGCATCAAAAGAACGCTGGGCTGCTGACATATTTGAGCCTCAATAAAGTTCGGCGTGCACGATCGATGCTATTGGCTGGGGTCAGGGCCAAGTCAGGAATCCATCGGGCTACCCCAATCGTATGCCGTCGTGGATGATCCTCATCTTCATTTCTCCGTCCCTTCTCGGCATGGTCCCACCCTCGGGAAGCCTCGCACACACCGGGCGAGACCTGAGCTGAGCTCGCGTTCAGGATATACAAGGCCTGAGTCATGCAGAACGCTCCATAAAGTGTTCTAGAACTGGAGCTGACCAACGCACCTTCACTCGTATGAACAGGGAGCTAAGTGCTCTTTGTATCAAGGTATCGGGAGCGCAGAGTCAGGTGTCTCCCATCTTGCCCATTACTGACAGAACCCTTAAAAGATCGTCGCCCTCCATACCGGCCTAATGAACTCTTAGAATGAGACAGGGCGGGATATCCAACTCCCCATTAAAGTTCAGACTACGATGTTGACTTGCGGTGTCCAAGTATTACGTCAACAAACGTTCAGGGTGGCCTCGTCGACATGATGTTTCCTGTGATGGCTTGTTGTTGCTGTCGGAAGAATCATTGATGGACTAATTGGCCGGGTCCCCACACGCTTTGACCAAGACAGTATCGCTGCGCTGCTTGTCGAAATGTTGGTGTTGATAATTATTGTCTTTTTGACGCAAGCCATTCGTCGATAAGTCTACCGGATACCTGCGCCATTGAGGATTCGACGGTGGTGAGTCGTATTTTTGGGGATCATACATTATTGGTGATTATTGTCTTGGTCCTGAGACTGATGCTCCTCGACTGAGGGCCGGCAAGCAAGCAGAGGGCAGAGCGAGGAATACTTATACGAGAGCCTCTGGCAAAGCAGTATTGCTGTGGACTTGGCATATGCCTAGCCACACTCCAGCCACGAAGGGGCGCGTCGTGGAGCGCCATTCCACTTGCTGCATTCACTGCAGGCTTGAGTCAGGCCGCAGTCCAGTTACCCTAGGCTACAGCGCTGCACGACTTCACTGTGCAAAAACGGCCATTGAACTTACGGTGTTCTCGATTATCTTACACATAAGTTAAATAATACTCGTCCTCCCGGTTTAGATGTTATGGCTCTTCCGATAGTTGTGTACAAATACGGCGGTAGACCGTGGTCTTGAGCGATCGCTCTTGTTTGGCTCGAGAAGCAGCCAGAGACTTTCCTGACTTCTACGAGTTTTCACTATACACAGTCTTTGTAACTGCGACTCAAATTTCATGGCTTGTTTCCCTTCCTTATCTAATTTGATGTTTTCGCTACGATATGCAGGTCATCCAGCGGCTGATTGATGAACGCGTTCAAGTGTGGCGGATCTCTCTAGTTTGTCGAGGTTATAAATAGTCCCAAAAACTGCCTCTCCAAGACTTCTTTGACTTCTTTGTTGAATGAGCTGTTCTTCGGTGTTTCCTGGGGGCCTGAGTGCTATTGGTTCATGCAAGAACCTGCTTCTCTAAGCATCATTCTCTCGGCCCGACTGCCAGTCTACGTGGCTCTAGTCGCCATGTCAACTCAATGTTCTCATATCAGCACGAGACCGGCCAGTTGCCCGGCAACAGAAAGGAGTTTTAGCTCCCTGTCGGCAAAGAGGAGACATTTCCATGTTCAGGCGCAAGATAATCACTACTCAGTAAGAATAAAGGGCCACGCGAACACTGCAGAAGTTCACCAGGAGACCCTGCTCAGCCAGTAACGAGGATTTGGTATTCACCACCAAGTTTCATTCCTTCCTATCATTCTTCAATTTTAGCATGCTGAACATAGGCTGGCCGGAAGCTTGGCCTTACGCAATTTCTAATTGGATTGATTTTTGATTCACCGACTACTTCGTACTCCTCCCACCGGTCTGGTGCACAGGCTGCTGAGGCTGAGTCAGTGAGTTAAAGAGGAAATGGAATGCCAGGTCATGGGCAAGCGTGCCGGGTGATGATTCGACGGTGAAGACTTCAAAGCCATCGGAAAGTATCAGATGCAATTGAAATGCCATTGCATTGAATGACAGCCGACTTTGCTAGATTCTCTGTCACCAAACCAAAAAACAGACCCTGTGTTCTCCATTCATTTGGGTTTCCAGCTTTATTTCGACTTCAATATTCGGGAGACAGTTGCGCGGTCGGGAGCTTTATCATTGTTGAGATCTTTGCCTTGCTGCACCCTGGTGATACGAATGCAGCATGAGTGGGGCCACTCCGAGATATTGTGCCACATCCCCAGGCCATATGCCGAAGCGCTTTTCCGCTCCATGTACGTGTATGTGGTAGCAAATCCACTTACGACAGATTGTTGGTCAGCTGAACTTCTGGAAGAGTAACGGTATCTGGCAACCCCCTGTCTGCTTCTTCAGTCTTGGGCACCACCTCAAGCCTATTCAGGAAGGCCACGGAATCCAATACCGAAAAAAACGACGCGTGCATACGCAACGGCGGTCGCCCACCCAACCCGGAGGATACGCAGCTATCCACACTCACAATCCCAGTCAAGATGCGGCCGTTCTGGAATTCCTAGAAACTCGAAAATCCTCGGGAAAATTGCAAAAAGGGCTCTCAAAGATACGTAAGGTCAGGGGGTTACAGATAGACAGGGACAGGCACGGTTAGGGCTAAGGATCACGGTCATTCTAGCCGCTTGTGATTCTGAGATGTACACGTGTTTGTGTTTTTCTGTTCGACATGGGGCCACCGAGTACCGAACAGGGGGACGCCGAATACCGCTACTCCTGATGGATCGTTGGCTGCAGCTCGTGACGGCCACGCGACCGAAGCAGCCAGGCGCAGACCAATCAGTCAGACCACCCTTCGCGTTGTGGGGTTTGAAGCACCCCAGAGCCGTGTTGAAGAATCCAAGCGAGAGGCTCCTTGTGCCATGGTGTCCTGGACTATTTATGCAGATGAGAAGTGGAGCTTGAAAGATTGCGAACCTCGCTCAGACTGTTGGGAGCCCACCAAGTGGACGATGGGTTATCAACGAGGGCGAAAGGGGGTTGTCTTGGGTCACGAACACAGCACAAGCGCAGGAAATGAACAGGCCGGGCCTGGGATTATGAATCGCCAGGATTCTAGAAACGCTGCAGGACCGTTGAAGACGGGGCAGAAACACCAATCATGTCGCGCAATCAGGATACGGACGGCTTCTCCTTTGACCCCCTGTCATTCGAAAACTCAATTTCAAGCGAGGTTGGCAGCCGATGGCGCACCCCAGAACCCAATGGCCGACCAGCCGGGTCCGTTTTCGCTCATTCTTGGTATAAACGCCGGCACTTCGTTCTGGCGTTGCTTTTCAGGGGGATTTCTGCCTTCTTTGTCCGTCTTGTTGGAAAAGAAGGACCATGGGAATTCCGTACAGGCGTCTGGATTCGTCTAGGCGCGAGATTCGCCTGCTCGAAATCCAGGCGACGCACAATCCCAACGATCCGGTTCAGGCCCGTCTTGTCCACGTCCGCCTGACTGACGATTTGGAGTTCATCGCTCTCTCGTCGCTGTACGGCGACTCCACCGAGACAGACAAAATCTTCGTCGGCGGCCAGCCCGTCACCCTCACCGCCCATCTCACCCAGGCGCTCAAAAATGTGCGCACCGTACTCTACCCGACACTCATGCAGCGCTTCCAATGCACATCGCCGCGCCGGCCGCAGTCGGGCGCTCCGCGATGGCTGAGGCAGCTGTTCGGCCTGGGCTCGTCCTCCAAGGGATCGGACGACGCGAACTGGGCGCTGCGCATCTGGTGCGACTTTCTGTGCGTGAACCCCACGAGTATGAGAAGTCGCGCGTCCACACGGACATGAAGGCCATCTACAAGGCCGCGGCGTTGGTCGTCGGCTGGGTTGGTGGGCGGTGGAGCACACAGACGCGGGTCTCGCGATGGTTGCAGAAATCGACGAAGTCATGCCGCGGACGTGGGGAGACCCGGGCGACGCCGAGAAGAACCCTCACAACTACTCGCCACACCACGAATGGATCAAGAAGATTGCCTGGATCTGGACGCCGCCCACCGACGGCTCGGACCGGACAAGGCGCCTCACTGGGTCGGCGCCACGGACTTTGTCCTCCGCCAGTTTCCCGGCGCTGGATCCTCGAAGATTTCCGCAGCTCGGTTCCCGACGTTCTTGGTCGGCGACATCATTCACGTGGAAGCAGATGCTTCGCCTGAATCGTCTGATTGACGAGTTCAGGTACAAGCCATCCAACGTGTTCCCCCTGGTAAGTTTGCATCTCATTTATCCTGGCATAATAGCTGCGTTGTGCTAACCTTCGCTCCAGGAACTGAGAGACAAGATGGCAGAGCTGCCTTTGGAGACCACGTACAAGCTGCTTGACGAGTATGACAAGCGCAAGACGTTGGAGGAATCCAAGATTCTTAAGGATTATGCCGAGAGCAGCAGGACGACCTCCTCGTCGAGGTCTACGGATGACGGCCCCAAAAGATGATTTCACCGATTAAATGAGAAGTAAAAAGGCACAGGGAGGAGGGGTTCATGCAGCATCCAACACGTCTTATGTGTCCGCGTACTTCATCTGATGGTCACTGGCAGGGGTTAAAAATGGCTCAGACTATGTTTGTGTTGGATGTGGAAGGGTACCACCCGCGGGTGGTGTTGACAGCTGGAGGGTGCACAACCTATTGTCTGAGCCATATGGCAATTTTGTGTTTAGATTCGTTTTTGTTACTTTGACTAGGTTAGATATCCATTTCTTTCTGATCGGTGTGACCCAGGTCTGCACATGTCCCTCATCGAAATGTGGTAGTGATTTATGACAGTGTTCGATCGTGCCTTTTGGCTACCGGTGAAGCTTTTGGGCATAATTCGACTTGTTCAAAAGGTTCTATTTTCTCGTTGTTTGCAATTAATCTTATATGCAGAAGCTTCCTTGTTCATAGAGAGTTCATCCCATCTTCAATTCATCCGCAACTAGCTGGTTGATGACAAATTCGAGAAAGCTCACGTGACTGGTTACGTTCAGGCGACTAAGCCCCTGTCAATCCTTTCGGAATCTCGGCGAAGCCTTCCTAAACATTGATAATCATCGTTACCACGAGGCCAACATCAACACACCCGTCTCCTGATGAGAAACTTTCGTCGTCAGAATGCCTCCCTCGCGAGAGGCAAGCAGCCCACGACCAAGCGGACGCCCTGCGAAACGGGCCCGGACGCATCAAGTTGGTCCGACGCGCAGTCGGCGCCCTCTACCGTCAACAGAACCCCCGCCAAGTGAAGGAGTATATGTTGAGGCTGCAAACACGATCACTGTAGCAGTAGAGTCAGATACGCAGTCGATGCTCCCTTTGGCGCGTTACAAGGCCTGGAAGAGTGCGTTTGAGAATCTACTCCGCAGGCGCGCTGAACATTTGACTGACTTCGCTTAGAATCGGGGGGGCTGCATGACGCATTTTGCTTCGTATGCCAGGAGCCTGGTAATTTGGTTCCTTGCGATACGTGCCCGAGGTCATATCACGATGCACACAAACCACCAAAGAGCTCTAAAGCGCTTCACGGAGACAGCAGCCTTTGGTACTGTGACGTGTGCGTTGATCGTGGCTGGCATAGTAACCCCCCCATTATGACTCCTCCAAGCTCTCCCCATCGCAGAGAACCCGCTCAAGTAGCTGAAGGTGTCTCAGAAGCGGCACAGCAGTCGACGAGTCTAGATCCACGTCCGGCGCGTCCAGAACCGTCTGTTATGCCAGCCAGGCTCGTCTCGGCAGAGCAACCCGAAAACAGAGCGGCCCGATCACGGAATCCACCAGTGAGGAAATCACGCTTCACAACTTTGCCCACCGAAGTCGACTCAGCACTGGCTGTTGTCTACCGTGAGCTTGAAAGCGTGCCCATCCTACAGACCAAGGTTTCTGAACTAGAGGCCGAAACGAAGCGGTTGCAGCAGGTGATCAGCATGCAGCGGAATGAAATGACTATGATGCAGACTGCAGTGAATAAGACCGCGAACCTGCAAGCTGAGCTACAGACGCTGCGGGGAGAGGTTGCAGAGAGGGACGCGGAACGGAGTGAGAAGGGGGAATTGGAGCGCAAGAATCGGGAACTTGAGTCTGAACTAGGGAGAGCCAAGGAGGAGCTGGAGGAGCGGAACAGAACGTTGCAGGAGTGGAAACGGAAGCTGTCTAGCTTGATAGGGGAGTAGGTATCTCGAGACGAAGTTATGAAAGTGTTTGTGCAAGGTTCAACCAAACAAAAATCCTCCATTTCCCCCCCTGCGCCTCGGACAACACCCCGAGTGTCCCAGAAGAACGAAAAGTCTCCTGCTGAACACCCAGTCGGAAGAGTGCTCGTCATGCCAAGGTGGTTGCTGACCAATTTGAAAGAGGGGTAGCTCCACTTGTCGACTTCGCCCTTTGCAGGAAGGGCGTAAGCGCCTTACCCAGATTGCTGGCCAAATTGATCATGCAGTGAGGGCTTGGATGCAGTTGCCGACGGGAGCGGTTTGGCCGCGCTGTTCACGGGAATACTGGCGGAAAATGACAAGGAGAAAGATGGGTGATATGCGAAGAACAGGCATCCAACCTCGGCAAGCTGAGGCGTATCAGAGACAGTCCGACTGGATCTCTAGGCCATTCCAGGGGCTGGGCCATAGCCCTAATCCTCGACTGCCTTATATCATCTCTGGCTGATTTTTACGTCTCAAATACTTGCTTGACCAGCGGCTGTTTGTTTGTTTTTCTTTCGGAAGATAGTTGACTCTTGTCTTGGCCAAAAGAAGCATGCAATTTCAGACATCTTATATCCTTCGACACCGCCAGTTCACGACACTGATCAATTCTGAGCAGTAACCAAGCGAAGTCCAACACTGAAAAGTAGCAGCACGAAGCCAAAACTCCTGAGATGTCCACAACCTCCCTTAGAAACGAAACGAAGCAGCAGAAGAACGAAACAATGTTGTCGGACAAGTTGGGAGCAGAAGATCTTGGTACTTCGTGGCCCCCGTCGGACCTGATGGACGAGGAATCAGCCCAACAACGCGGCACTTCCGAAGAAGTTGCGATGCCGACGGACTCGAGCCTACCGAATCGAGTGTTGAGTCACATCGCAACCTCTTCAAACACTACGCCGGGGCCGCCTCCTGACGGTGGTCTCTGGGCATGGCTTTGCGGTGGGAAGTTCCAACAGCTGCATAAAAAACAAACACTGACCTTGAGATGTAGTGCTTGGGACGCACTTGGTGGTGATGAACACATGGTACATTGTGCCCCTCAATCCACCCCACGTCCTGAGCAAGCTGACAATGGTAGGGGGGTCATCAACTCCTTTGGCGCCTTTCAAAGCCACTATGCCCAGACACTGAAACGACCTCCTTCTGATATTTCTTGGATCGGATCATTCGAGATATTCCTCCTGTTCTTCATCGGCAGCTTCACCGGTCGCCTTACCGATGCCGGCCTGTTTCGCCCAGTCGCACTTGTGGCTCTGTTCTGGTCGTTCTCGGCAGCATAGCCACATCATTTTCGACACAATATTGGCAAATATTCTTATCTCAAGGAGTGTGTGTCGGGCTCGGGAATGGTTGTCTCTTCTGCCCGACCATCGCTCTCGTCTCTACTTACTTCCAGAAACGGCGATCCTTGGCCATTGGCATCACAGCATGCGGCAGCACCACCGGCGGCGTTCTCTTCCCCGCTATCGTGCGACAGCTGCTTCCACGCGTAGGCTTTGGTTGGACGATGAGAGCTATAGGGCTCGTGCAGCTCTTGGCTCTCGCCGTTGCAATGCTGTCCTTGAGGCCTCGCCTTCCTCCTCGCAGAACGGGTCGATTCGTCGAGTGGGCTGCTTTCAGCGACATGGAGTACACTTTCTACGGCATAGGAGCATTTTTGGTAAGGGCCTTGCTGTCATGATCTCTAAAATTGTTTGCTAAGACCTAAGCCTCAGACCTTTTTGGGGCCCTTTTTTGCCTTCTTCTTCACGGCCGCCTACGCCAGAGATGTTCTGGGCATGTCTTATACATCGTCTTTGGATGTCCTGATTATTATGAGCGGCGTCGGGATCGTTGGCCGAATCGTGCCAACCTACCTCGCCGACCGCATCGGTGCCCTGACGGTCTTTGTCCCAACGGCCGGCGCCGGTGCGCTTGTAATGTTCTGTTGGATTGCAGTAGACACACAGGGCGGCTTCTACGTATGGGCCGCCATGAGCGGAATTGTGTTTGGGGGTATCCAGGCGATGTTTCCGTCGGCGTTGGCTTCTCTGACGGCCGATCCCAGCAAACAGGGCACGAGAATTGGCATGATCTTTACGATAGTCAGCTTTTCTGTCCTTTCGGGACCTCCAATTGGGGGTGCGCTTGTGTCTGCAATGGGTGGGCGGTACCTGGGAGGACAGGTATTTGCTGGGTGCTGTCTGACTCTAGGCATGGTCTTCTTGCTTGCGGCAAGGGAGGCTAAGCGGAGGAGGAAGGACGGTCGATTATGGATGAAGGTGTGAGAAGTTGCCATGATTAAGAGTATATTCAAGCATGTATCAAAGCTACCATTGAATTGTGTACGTGACTTCTCAAGCCACATAATCGTCTCAGGAAGGTGAGCGCTTTGCTGAGCAAATCGTTTGGCTTCGTTTCTTTCACGTGCCTCTCCTTGTATTGTGGATAGAGCTAGACATTGCTTCTGATGATATCATCGTTAATATTTCTCACGTTTCAAATGCGAAAGCACCGCTTTTTTCAGCGCTTTTGGCGGCAGACAGAAATATTCCTGGAGAGGAACGCCTCCTGAACGAGCGGGCTTGCTGACAAATTTGGTAAGCCGATCTCATGTACTCGCACTCACCCCGGTCGAGCGGGCTACTCCGTCAACTTCTCCGCTGGATCTTTCCGTTCTCGACTTGCGAATTCGGCAATGTATCAGAAGGATTAGTGATCCCGGGGCTCAACATTGTTCATGGGTGTGAGATTAGAAGGAACGTTCTCCAACATCGAAATCCTCCTCAGCTTCTCTGGAAGAGTACAATAGCCTTCATCCAGCTGAACATGAATGCAGAGCCACCACAAAACTTGGATAATAATTGAGACGGCGTTTCATTTTTCTTTGCGTACCCTAGGGTACCTAGGTTTCAGTGGGTTTTCTTTTTGGACTAGGGTCTCCCGCGACCGGCTTGACTTCCCCATTCATTGCGTATCGTCCAATGTTGTGTGCTGACCAATTTGGAGTTGGAGAACGGAGCAAATGCCGACGCTGATAAGATGCTGACAAATTTGGGTACACCACTGTGCGACACAACACACTGACGGCTTAGGGCGTTTACGACAGATACCTCTCCTTAAAATCTATGCAAACTATGATGGAAGCCGGTGGAACTCTATGTACGGGAGGCTACGGCGTGCTCATTTACACAGTATGTGCTTATTCAATGCCCCTGTTGCTTGTGTTCCATCAGTTGGCATCACGGCGAAGCACCCTCTCCGCTGCTCGAAAGCATGCGGCCTAAATTACGCTTTTGGCCGCCTCTTTCTTAACCCATTCTTCCGTCTTCAGGATCTCCTGCGCGAAGAGTGGCCAGATCAGCTCCGTCGCGGCGTCGGTCAACTCCCTGGACCACCCGGCCGTGGCATCCTTCCTGCGGAAACATTAGTCTTTCCGTGTCCCGCTTATGCATGATTCGCCATTCAAGAATACTTACAATAGAGTGACGTGATACCCCCTTGGCTTGTCAGCTTGATTTAGAACGACGGACGGGAAAGCGGGGCTCACAGTTCAAAGGCATGGCGCGCAGAGGCCTCCAGGCAGGTGTTTGCCGTCAGGCCCGCGAAAACGAGGTTAGTAATCTCGCGTTGGCGAAGCTGAAAGTCGAGATCAGTGTTCGCGAAAGAGCTTCATGAATTTTCTTCGTTAGACGCTTGACTCATGTGCAATCAACAAGAAGAGCTCACTCGCTATTCCAATGTCGGCTAACAACGACGTCGCCCTTGGAGGCATCCGGCTCAAGGCCCTGAAGGATCTCGGCGCCCCATGATCCTTCCTTGAAGACTTGCGAGTTCTTCTGTTTGACTTGATTCGGTGTCATGTGTTTCCATCCAAGAAAAGTGTGCTCGTTGCACTGCTGATGCATGCCGTAGTAGATCGGAATGCCCTTGGAGCGAGCACCGGCGACGGCGGACCGAATGTTCTCAACCGTGCCCTTCTCTTGGAGGTCTAGGAGGTGCGGCGTGAGAGCGCCTTCCGGGTGAAGAAAGTCATTGTAGGGGTCCACGAGAACGAGAGCTGTGCGTGGGGCGGACATAGTTGCGGAGCTAGTATAAGGATGGATGCTGCTTGCTGCTTGACTCTGTGGACAAATTGGTTTTTTGTTCTGTCTCGCCCAGAAGCCAGACGCTGATGCTTTCCAGACTTTATACTCAGACACTTTTCTTGGCCTACCTTATTTTGTTAAATTTGTCATCCAGACAGCGGGGGAACTACTCAGTGTACGTATCTGCGGTCTTTCATGCAGTGGTCCGCGACCGCCGGTCACTAGGGACATCCTCGGCAGCCCACTAACTTGGCCAAATTTGTAATCAGATTGACATTCGACCGGCCGAAACGTGAGTTCGCCGTATCAGTACCGATGAAGATGACTAGCGCGTAATGTGAGCTTCAAAACAATAACGCATGTGTTTCAACCAGTACGTGTTTACTGCATCGTTGCCGAGAATGTTGATCCTTCTCAACGAATCAAAGTTGGCTTTCTCGTTCCGAGGCCTTGCCTGTAAATATCAATCCGAGGAACAATTCAAGACGACACGAACTCTCTGTCTAAACATCGTAGAGTTCTTGACTTGCTGCACGCATGAGCCAATGAGACAATTGGATCTTGTGGACGGTCGCAACTACGCTCCTGTCACGTGATGTAACCCCTGATATTTTGGCGATGCCGACTTTTTCGAGACCCACGTCGGGCCACGTCTGAAATCGCGCACTAAACTATGCACCGTGTCTTTCAGTAAAGCAATGAGTAGGATGCGTCTGCGTGAAACTCTCGTGTTCTCTTAGAATTGATTGTTCTCCTTCTGTTTTGACTTTCTCTACGTAAGCACTCAGGTATGTTCCCATGCTCCTTCGTTACTGGTAAAGGGGTCGGTCTCATGTGACCTAGCACTTCTGACATCATACAACACGATCAGCCCATCATACAACTTCCGAAATGCCTTCGTGGGCACCCCCATGGTTCGATACTCAGTGGTCGACAGTGGATGGTCATCGGCATGTCGATTTATCAGGCAACGAAACCCTTGGATCTAAGCTGGGTGACAAGAGATGGAAGCGCGACACAATTATTGCTCGTGGAAACGAGCTTTGTAACCTCGACATAAGCACTTTCGACAATGCCGATCTTGCGACGCTGTACAAGCACGCGATAGATGTGGACGAAACACTGCTTCACATCAAGGACGACTGGCCGATTGAGAGATTCATGGAGAATGACCAACTCATTATTGCTAGCCACATTTCTAAGGAGCAAATCGCCTCTGATGAGACCCAAGCGTTGATCGCGAAAAGATTAACCGAACGTCACGACCGCATTCGTGCCATCATCAACAAACGACCACTTGACCGGAAACTGAGCCTGAATGATCTCCCGACTGAGATCATCAACAAGATCATAGATCACTGCGAAGACAATTCGAACTTGGTGGATAACCCGGAATACGTCGCAGCCGAGTACGAAGTGGCCCAGGAAGAACTCAACACCATCAAGTCACTTCGCCTGACGTGTCACAAGCTGAATGAGTTAGCCTCACCGCGTCTCATGCCGTCCATCACTGTCAGCCCCACGGAGGAGTCTCTTACGCGTCTAGAGAACGTATCAAAACACGGAGTCTTTGGAAAAGCCATCAAACGTGTTCGCCTTGTCATGGGACACTACTCTCATGTCTGTGCCCAAACTCCTGCGAGCTTCTCCAGTTACGCTATCACAACCATTCAATGGGCAATTGAGGCCAGAAATACAGAGGAATTCAATTTTCCACCGGTCGTGGACATTTTGTCTACATGAGACAAAGAAAAACTCTTCCGTCTCCAAAGAAGACTTGATGAAGTCAGTGAGGGCTTCGACTCGTTGGCAGAGGGAGAACTTCTCTGGGAAGCGTACAGCCTGTACAAACAGAAACATCAAGAATATCGAGGGCTCATGTTCGGGGGACATTACGTCCGACGAGTCACCGAAGCAATAGCGCGCTTTCCAAGAGCACACCGCTTAGATGTGTACGATTACATGCACGAATCTAACGATTGGAGACGCAAATACGCCGATGCGGGCAGAGCAATGAGCCGCGAATCCCTCATTGAGCTTCTCACGGCTCCTATGGAATGGAACCGCATGGCGGGAAGCAGAGCAGGAGGTAACTTGTCTGTTGATGCTCTTGGAAAGCTGCTGCCGGCATTGGGAAAGCTAGGCGTTCGACTGAAGGTGTTTGAGATGGATGTGACGCCTCCGGTGAGTTTCAAAATGCTTTTTATGAGAACTGAAGAGGTTAGACTTCAGACGAGGGAGCTTCTCAGGGACGTGTGGCTTCTACGCCTGTGCATCAAAGCAAGGTCGTCAATCGTCGTGACGGATGAGGACGGTATCTCACGTTCTTGGGGCCGCCGCATGAATATTGAGATATCGGCATTACATGGATTCGTCAACACCTTGCTCCAGTCACTCAGAAGCTTGGAGTGGTTGCAACTGAACTTCGAGAGTTTGGCACGCGAGGGAAACACGAGAGGGTGGTTTGCACAACCTGTGATGACGAGCCGAAAGGCATCTCATCCGTGTCGGATGGATTTGTTACACGTATCTCTGGACTCGGAGACGATGGATACGTTCCTCGGCGATGGACCTCTCTTCTTGACATTGGGTGCTCCTGTTATTAAAAATGGAACATGGATGGAGGCCTTGAGAATCATGCGGCAGAAGTTCAAACATGACGACTTAAGCTTGGGGATGCGGCGTCAGTCAAGCTTTCCATCATGTATGCGCGGTCTTCGAGGCCTAGTCGTAGGCGGCATTCAGTACGCAGATGGAGCTGAGTGTCGTGAAATGGATGAGGGAGACTACAGCGATGTGTTTGGTGAATGGGGAGGGCTGGGCGATGACAGCCACGCACGCCATGGACTACATTCACCACGAACGAGACGACGGCCCTTTGAGCGGATACAACTGAGAAGCAAATAGGTTTCGCAGAGCTCCTCAGAGAATAAAATGGGTGGTCGTTCTCGCTCCGTTTTATATTGCCCGTTCTTATCGCGGCGTCTCCTTTCGCTGTTATCGTCGCGACTGTATTGCGTGTAGGCTAATACATGACCCGCTGTCGGCTAAGACATCACCCGCTCTCCAACCAGTTGAAGAGCTTGGCTTTCGACACTCCTTGATCTGATGCGACCCACAGTGATGTGTCAGCTGAGACACAGGATCAAGTAATCCATTTAATGATTACTGACGATTTACCTGGCTTGCCATTCGCCAAGTGCCTTGCGGCAAACCGAATCCGACGTCCGCGGACTCCTCCACCTATTTTCAATACGTGGCTACGGGAAATTGTATCTTGGCAAATACAACCCTATACATGTCATAGGGGATCGGTAGGAAAGTCCGCACGTCTAGTTGTAGGTTACGCGGACATTCGGGTATCGAGAAAAGGGCCACCTGGACGATTTCACATAACAATTGCTACACTATATGTTTACTCATCACATATGTCCTTCATCACCGATAAGCAGCCCCCCCTGAGCAATGGTCCCAAATCGAGTCAGTAGATCCAGTGGGTTGCTTGTCTGCTGAAAGCCATATTGCCGATGTGCGATCATATTGCCGATATGCTAGTTCTAGCCCGGCATAGGAACCAACTTCGAGAGGCAGGGTTTCAAAAAGCCTAATCTAGCAGTCTTCCGCGCCCCTAGACTCGTCATGGAAGCACTGTAATTAACACACGACCGCATTTGAACTTCAGACTGGCCATCTTGGAGATATAATCGGGCCAAGAAGCGTAAGAACTGTCCAAATGGGTAGTTTGAAGGGCCAAAAGTCTTCACATGGTTCTCTCGCCACTTCTACGACACTGGAGTTCATCGGCACCAGCTGCATTGTGACGGCAGGAAAACTCACACACCCATGCCTAAGGCTAAGCTCATCAGACACTACCTTTTAGCTCCTTCGACTTGTAGATTAAAATAATGACAGATGAAGAAATGCATGGAGTTACAACAGCACGGCTGTGCAAGAATGTAATACGATATCTCTACTTCAACTGCGACGAATCACATCCCTCGTAATTGCCAAGTAACAAAATTATCAACGACCTGGGGTAGATCACACGGGAGAAGCCATCCTCTTCCGCGGAAACTCCGCCGCGGTTGCAAGACCTAGACGCGATGCTTGCCTGCCGAGATAGCCGTTCAGGGGCGAATCCCCCTGCATCCAGAGCCCATAAAATTCCTGAGTCGCAGTTTGGCGGATAATCGACCTTTCCCATGTCGCAATCGCGATGAGCCGCACGCTACGGTAAAAGGCGTCATCACATCCCACCGGTGCTACACCACGGTGTGTTCGCTATGGGGCCGACCGGAGGCCGCGCCGCCCCTGTTTTATCACGATGCTAATTCCAACGAAGAGAAGCTAGAGATGATAGTTTGTTGTTTGCCGAAGAAACTCGTTGGATAATGCACATGGTTCTACTACCCGTAAATTCGGCTTTACGTCCTGAGATACCCCATGGCAAGACAGATTCACTGACGATGGGGTTGGTTCTGTGTCTCATGGTCCTCCCTGCTTACTTTGATCTTGCAAGCAGGGAAGAGGAGGGGCGGGGCGGAGCGGGAGAGACGGCTGTCCTGGGAGCTGCCGCATTTGAACTTCTTCTTGAGGGTTAGGCTTATCTGTGGGTCACTTCAAGCACTTTCCGCATAAGTTCCAGTATTACTTGCATAGGTAATTCTTAGTGCATCCCGGTCAAGCTTTTGCAGTAGGCTTCTCGCAACCGGAAGTTGGTCTGTCTGTGTAGCCTAGATGTTTGTAGTCAATCTGAAATCATTCTTCAGTTGTGGAAAAGACGAAAGCTACTGATGACCAGAAAGCGATCTGCTGGGAGAGTTGTTATATTAAGAAAGCCGAGTAGCAAGCCCAGTAGTATATGGACAGAAGAAAGCCATCCTGGCTTCTATGGCATGTCATCTCCCTCGGCCACTGCCGGTCTAGTACGGTGAGGCATGGGGCAGCAGCTAAATTTAAGCATACACACCATGTTCCTCCCGTGATGGGGCTTCATGCAACAAGGTTGTACACATGCTTGCAGCTAAGCCCACGGAGCCTCACAGTGCAGGTGATATTTGACAGGTGCATCGGATGAACCGCCGCGTCTAGTGTAGATGCCGATGTCAGCGGCACACGATCGGTCTTCGCCGGCTTGGCTTGCCGCGTAACCTAGAGAATGCTACTCGAAGAGAGTCGCGAACGGGCATGTCTCTAGAGACGTTCTATGTCATGTACGGATTCATACTCTTGATGGAATGAAGATAAATACCTCGCTGACTTCCGGTCTAAAGCTGATATCGGCAAGCACAGCTTCTCTACTTTGCTCACCAACCACATTCTTTTACTGCCTAACTCCAGTCATTCTTGAAAATCACTCCTTCACCTACTTATTCAGTCATTACCTCGTTTAATCGACACCAAAAACCGTAATCATGAACAAGTTCTTGGCCAAAGCGATCATCGCCCTCGGTGCATCTGAGGTGGCGCGCGCGGCGTGCACCAACCCGTCTGTCCGAAAGTCTTGGTAGGTCCACTTCTGCACGAATATGTCGAGAGACGGACCATAGCTTACAGGGAAATTCCAGGTCCGCTTTGACTGATGGCGAGAAGACGTCGTACATCAGCTCGACGCTTTGCCTGATGGATGCCGCCCAGGCTCCCGCCAAGACCGGGTACGCAGGCTCTACGACTGTCTGGGAGGAGCTTCAGGCTGCCCATGTGTCCCAGGCCCAGTTCATCCACTCTGTCGTAAGTCCTCTTTACCTGGTTCCCCATAAAAAAGTAGAGACTTTGGTGGCTAATATGGAGTCGGTCGTCAGGGCGCTTTCCTGCCGTGGCACCGTTGGTACATGACTGTCCAAGAGAGCTTCCTCCGAAACGAGTGTGGCTACACTGGACCGATGCCGTAAGTCATGCTCTACAGAAAACTACGACAAAATCTAGTTGCTGATCAATACCAGCTACTGGGACGAGCAAGCGGAACAGGCCGAAGGCCCACTGGAGAGCGCCAGCATTCTCAACGGCAGCGCCACAGCCGGCTTCGGTTCCACCACTCTCGACGCGAACGGCTGCGTCACTGACGGCCCTTACACCAACGTCAGACTGACGCTCGATACCGAGCTCAACCGCGTGGAGCCCGTGTGCCTCAGCCGCCTCTTCAAGCAGAACCAGTACGAGCAGACGGCCCAGAAGATCATCGACGCTTGCATGGCCTTGGACAACTACGTTGACTTCAACAACTGCTTGGGCGCCTCTCCCCACACTGGCGGACACTACGCTATTGGTGGTACCGTAAGTGACATCCTTATTCCATGAGTTTATCCGCCCCCGGTGCTGATACCGTTTCTCTGTAGATGGATGACCCCTCCCTTTCCCTGGAGACCCGCTGTTCTTCCTCCACCACACCAACCTGGACCGTATCTGGTGGCAGTGGCAGGCTCAGAACGAGTCGCGCTTGACCGACATTGGTGGCAACAACGTCGCTGAGGGATTCTTCTGGTCCGGCGTTCAGCCCTCCTCTCTTGGAGTCAATGCCTTCCTGCCTTACTTCAACGACAACGGCAACACCACCACGCTTGACCACAACTTGTGGATGGCTGGCATTGCTGAGAACATCACTATCGCTGAGGTCATGGATGTCAACAGCGACGCCGTATGTATCGAGTACCAGTGAGAGGTCTTCGATGTCTAGCCCGCTTGGCAATATTTCATACCAAAGCTCAGCTGAGTCCCTCCTGAGTTAAAGAACTCTAGCTTCGGCGCGTAAAAGAAGAAGAGGGGCAGAAAATGTATTTAGCCAAGTCTGTAATTCATAGCTCCTTTGCGATCATCTGGCTTTTGTCTTTCTCATGCTATCGACAAGCATTTTTAGTGATGCAAATGTCTTCCGGGTAGTAAATCGTAAACCTTGCCCGCTAGAGAAAGCATCTTCGACGTGTGGCTACTCACCAATCGTCTGGTACCGAGCAGCGTTCCGAAAACAATATACATGCCCGTGCAACGATGTTCGACGATGCGTAAGGCACAATCTTTTATGATCTCCACTAGAGGATGCGTTGAAATGAAATAATTATCATCTAGATGTTTGCATTCTACCTTGACGAGACCTGTATCCACGCGTTTACACCGAACCAAAACAAACAATTACAAGAACCTCGACAAATTACCCCTATTTTCCTTCTCCTTCAATGGCAGCATCCACTACCTTTGCCGCCAGCGCATTGATACTCGTCCGCGGATCCAGCAGATCAACCATGCTGATTTTAGAACCAAGCGCAACATGGAACCAGCTGCGCAACTCAGCGGCAATCAGACTATCAACCCCATGCTCCGATACAGCACGGGCTGCGTTGATTGCCGATTCATCCAACAATAACATTGTCGCCACCGTGCCCGAAATGTTCGCCGTGACAAACTGCTGCGCCTTCTCACGCAGCTCACCCCGCTCCGTCGTCCCGGGTGCCGCTGCCACGATGGCCTCCACGGCATCCTCAAACTTCCGTCGCGTCTGCGCCGTCGCCGACCGGCCATCTTCCGCACTCCCGGCCGCTCCGGCCGCTGTCTTGTCCCGTCCATGGCGCAGGGCGTCGTAGAACCCGCGCATGACATGCGACACGCGCCCATCACCCCACCACCGCGCGGCGGCCGCGCGAATTCCCGCTTCCATATCTTGCTGCTCCTTCGCCGCCATATGCGCCGGTCCATGTACGTCACATACGTAGCGGCGGCCAGGGGGTCGGAGGCCACATCCTCGTGAGGCAGGAAGGCCGGCTCCAGAAGGCGGAGGAAGTGGCTCTCGGGCATCGTGAGGACTTTGTTCCGCGCCATGAGCTCGAGCGTGGTGTTGTCGGTGCTGAGGTGGCCGACGTCGTTGACGAGACCGAATTGGGCTGCGGTTGCGGGCAGACCTAGCCGGCGACGGTAGCGTGCGAATTGGTCTTGGAAGTTGTTGGAGGCTGTGTAGGCGGACTGGGTTGCGAAGCTGAGGACGGAGAGGATGGATGTGGTCATGACGAAGAAGTCCAGAGGAAGGCTCTTGGTGGCGTCGTGTAGGTTGCGGGTCCCGAGAACCTTGGCTGCGAGGCCGTCGCGCCAGCCATTGAGAGATAGCCGCTCAAAGGAGATGTCTTGGTACGACACGGCGCAGTGGACGATGCCCTTGAGAGGCCGTTCGGCGCGTGTTTGTTTGATGGCATCCGACACTTGATCCAGCCGGCTGAGGTCACACGCAAGGGGTCGTATGCGCACGCCGCGTTGTGCTAGGGAGTCGATGAGAGTTTTGGCCTCGGGAACAGCAGCTCCCCGGCGGGAGAGGACTACTATGTCTCGCGCACCGCGGTCCGCCATCCACCGGATGATGGAGCGTCCGAGACCGCTCAGCCCACCGGTGATGACATAGGACGCTTCGGGGTCGAAGCTGACGGTCGGGTATGCAGGCACCATACGAACAGGGGCCGTGGGGTTCTGGAGTGTCACCACCAACTTGCCAGTGTGCGCGCCCTTGGAGAAGTTGAGCAGGGCCTGGTCCAGCTGGGAGATATCCCAGGAGGCTAGGGGACGGACGGCAGTGATGCGGCCGGCACGGAGGTGCTCGTTGACGGACCGCATAAGATCACCACCAAGCTCCGGGGCCGTTTCGACAACATGACCGAGATCGAAGGATGAAAAGCTGGCACCCTTCTGGAATAGCTCCAGCCCAATAGCGCGAGCGTTGTTGACGTCCAGCCGGCCTATGTCGATGAGGTGGCCGAGGGGCGCCAGCGCCTTTGTAATTTCGTATAGCCAGTCGCCCTGGGCGGTGCTGAGAATGATATCGAAGCCCCGGTTGTCGGTTGCGGATATGGCACGCTCCAGCTCGGCAGCATCGCGCGCTTTGAAAACGTGTGAGGGCTTAAGACCAACCGTCTCGATGAGGAAGCGTATCTTGTCGTCCGAGCCAGCCATGGCGAAGACGTCAGCACCCTTGGCCCGAGCCAGCTGAATCGCCCCGAGACCAACACCGCCGGACGCAGACTGGATCAACACCTTTTGCCCCTGACGCAGGCGTGTGAGGTGCTCAAACGCGTATACAGCAGTCATGAACACCACAGGAAGGGTGGCGAGATCAGTCAAGTCATCTCCCGAGGCAGCTTTCTGAGCAAGACGCGCGGGCACACGGGCGTAGTTGCCAAAGTGCCCCTTTCCGAGCCCATACACCCGGTCACCAGTGGTGAAGCCCGAGTCGGCGCCGGCGGCCGTGACAACGCCGGAGTACTCGGAAGACAGGTTGTTGCCGTCGAAGCGGCCTGTGCAGAGAACAAGGTCTTTCCAGTTAAGACCGACGGCAGCTACTTTGACCTCGATCCAGTCGCGCGCCAGCGGCTGCCGGCGCAGCTCTGTGTCAGGGCGGAAGTAGAGCGAGCTGAGGATACCCGGTGTCTCGAAGGCGGCGCGTACGGGTCCTTGGCCATCGAAGGGCAACATCTTGGCACCTCGGGTGGCCGGTGTTACGAAGATATCAGAGTATCCGTCCAGCTCCGGCTCAGGGCTCAGCCGGCTCACCCAGAGGCGGCCGTCGTGCCAGTCAAACTCCCGGTCTTCGAAGCTCTCGGGATCGGACGGTTGCTGGAGGTTTTGCTCGTAGTCTGCGAGAACACGGACGAGCTCGTCAAGATCGTCTTCATCACCGACATTGAAGTTGTCGGCATCCACGTCGACTGAGAAGAAGCGTCCCGTTGGAGCCTCCGTGGAGATGGTACGAAGAAGACCGCTTACCACGGCGCCGTCTGGGCTGCGACCCTGCGCCATGCCCGAGGAAGTGAGCCACACCATGGTGGACGTGTGATGGGCTAGATATTTGAAAATGCCCAGACGATGCTGGTCAGCGTCCAAGAGAAGGTTCTTGCCGGTTAAGAATGCAACCACGCGCGCATTACTCGGTACATCAGTGACTGCAGTATCGATGGGCGTGGTCTCGACCGACAGGCCGCGGCGTTCCAGCGTAGATGCCAAGCGGTTCAGGAGCGGCGTCACGCCCTCGTCCCCGTGAAGCAACTGAATAGTTTGGGGCCCAGCGTTAAATTTCGCGGGAACGGGCTCGACGAGGGTGGATATGATCACTGTCGATTGCGTCGAGGGGTGAGGATAGTCGTCGAGCACGATCTCGCCCCCTGAGAAGCCGGACGCACGCAACGCGGTATCCCACTCCGCATTACTCAAAAAGGGACCATTGGACCGTCCATCAGGAACAGCATGCCAGAATCCTGCCTGCGCACCGCCGATGAGGCCGACCCAGGCGCTGTTGCGGCTTTCGGTGGCCTCGACTAACACCAGCTTGCCGCCAGGACGCAGCAACTTTCGGATGTTGTCCAAGGCCTTCGTGATAGATGAGGCGGTGTGTACGGCCTGAGATGCGATGATGAGGTCGTAGGCTGCTGGCTGATAGCCTTGCTCCAAGGGGTCCTGTTCCATGTCAAGGATGGAGAACTCGACGCTGCCGTGATCAGCAAGCTGTGACCGAGCCTGTTGCAGCGCGGTGTCTGATATGTCAGTCACCGTGTAGTCTTGGTACCGCTTGAGGCCCTTTGTGCTACTGAGCGCGGCTAATACAACGCGAGCCGTGTCACCCTTTCCGCCCTTGAGTTCCAGGATTCGGAGGTTCGGGTTGGTGTGGCTGATGAGGTCGAAAAGGCTGGTCAGCTGGGGTCGTACGCCGGTGAGAAACAAGCTCTTATCGTAGAAGTCGGCCAGCAGACCCCCTTCCGCTAGTATTTCGTCACCAGTCTTTCGATTCTGGAGCAAGTCTTCCAGGTTATTTTGAAGACGGCGTAGAGATTGTGCCTCAATGGTATCGCCTGCGCTCTGATACGCATCCTCGAGGGCTTCCTGACGTTGAAGAGGGGACATGTTCTTTGCCTTGACGATGGCGTCTTTTTGGCTCCCCACTACAAGTCTCTTGATCCACGCAACATAATGTCCAGCCGGCCCAGACGTGTCTGTCACCGTCTTGCTACCAACGATATGGCTTTCATACATGTCAACGACAACCAGTGCCGCCAAGATCTCCAGGCGGTCGAGGAGTGGCACGAGGGCAGCATTCTCTGGTGGCGGCGGGAACAGCGTACGAGCCTGACGGTTGCTCAAAGCACGGAAATCGGGCTTATATACCATGCGCGTGAACGGGCTGGAGAAGGCCTTGGCTTGCTCAGCATCAGAAGACCGATCTTGAAGCGCGTAGCTGGTGCAGCGCAGGTTCTTGACATCAATCATCAAGCCACCCGCAGGACCTTGAAGCTGGAGCTGGATGTACGCTGATCGAAGACCACGGAACTCGCCGTGGGCGATGGCTGTACCCCAGTCACTTTCATGAAGGTCCTTTCCGGCTCGAACATGAAGCTCCGATACGTGGGTTGGCACGAAGGCTGTGGTGGCCCGATCGGCCTGGCCGTTGTGGCAGGCGACGAGACCAAGCTGGATCATGGCGTCTAGCGAAGCTGGATGGATCGGGTAGCTCGACTCCCCACCCTTGACGGTGCCAGAAGTCGTCTTGAGGCCCAGCTTGGCAGAAACCAGCCCCTTGTCTGGAGCAGCGCGCATGTCAGAGAGTGCCTGGAACGCGGGTCCGTACCCAAGGCCGATGGAGGAGAATGTCTTGTACCAAGCACGAGAGTCCACAGCCCGGGACTCATCGGCCGAGCTGATGCTCATCTCATCCGCATTCACCGCTTCCGCAATGTTGATACGGACCTGGCCAGTGCAATGTTCCGTCCACTGGTCCGAGTCACGCGCTACAGAGCTGACAGAGAAATTGGCCCACGTCGGCTCGCGTGCCGTTGCCTGGTCGGTCATTTCCAAGCTGAGCATGACCTCTATGCCGTGTTGGTCCTCGGGGATCTTCAGCGCCGTTTTGATGTCCACGTTACGCAGTGAGTGTCCCGCAATGGGCAGGGCATCTGGAGACTCTTCGTGGATCTGCGAGGAAGCCACCATCGCCATGGCCATGTACCCGGCAGCGGGGAAGACGACATCCGGAAGCAGACGGTGGTGTTCGAGCCAGGGCAGGTCCTTGAGCCGCAGCAAGTTCCGGAACTGCGGCCGTAGCTTCGCGTTGCCGGATACCTTGGATCCGATGAGGTCGTGACGCGGGACGCTGCGGAGACGGAACTCCTTGCTGGCTCGGCCCTCGTAGTAGCTGACCGGCCCGTAGGTGTACTGGTAAGGCGGGAGGTCTTTGGCCATCACCCCGTGGGCCAGCGTGCCGGGTTCGTGATCGTCGGTTGCGTTGACGGCTACTAGGTCGATCTCCCCGTTGACCCCGAACAGCGATCCAGCGAGCTGTAGCATCGATATGCGGCTATCTTCACCGCGTTTCAAGGATCCGAGGTGCGGTATCTTCTTCCCGATGCTCTTCGCGATTTGGTCCAGCGGGCTCTTCAGCGCCGGGTGCGGTCCAATCTCGACCAGCGCCCCAATATCCAGGTCTTCCAGTTCAAGGAGCTTGGCGACGGCCTCGGAGAAGCGCACGGGGGACTCAAGATTCGCACGCCAGTAAGACGAGTTGGCTTCAATCGTCTTGTCTGGAGTGACGGACGATGTCCAAGGCACAGGAGCATATCGATGCTGTTTCTCGCGCAACTTGAGAGTCTCCAAATGCTTCATGCCGCCCTCCAGCAGGTCTTGGTACTGAGAGCCCAGCGCAGCCATGTGGTGCGAATGGTAAGCATTCCCTCCCGTCTTAGTCGGTTGAAGACGCTCTTCTCGGTGAGAGTCGCAGCGAGCTGTTGAACAGCCTCCAGCTCCCCAGAAAGCGTGACGCTCCCCGGCGAGTTGATTGCTGCGATCTTGATGTCTTGCTCGCGACCCTTGAGAAACTCGGCTGCCTCGTCGCGACCCGCGCCGACGGCGAGCATAGCGCCCTTGCTCTTGTTGCGGGAGACAGCCACTCCACGGTAATACGCAATCGTGATGGCCTCGGCGGCCGTGATGTATCCCGCGGCATACGCGGCAGCCATCTCGCCTGACGAGTGACCAACGACGCCAGAGGGACGAACACCCCATGTAGCGAGCAGGTCCACGAGACCGACCTGGACGGCTGTGCAAATGGGCTGCGAGACTTCAGGAGCATTGACGCGGTCGGCATCGCAGCGGCCAGAGAGAATATCAGCAAGTGTCCAGGATGGCGAACCCCCTGGCAAAGAGGCGACAACACTGTCAAGGTGTTCGATGGCAACGCGGAAGGCAGCATATTCAAATAGCTGGGCGCCCATGGCGTGCCACTGTGCTCCCTGACCGGTGAAGACGAAGCCCAGACGCGGCGCTTCGGACGGATTGGAAGAGAACTTAGGGGAAGGTACTTGCAAGCCCGTGGTGACATCGTCTTTGTCGATGATTCGGAATGTGCGCTGACCGAGCTTGGAGCGCCGGGCGCTGAGGGTATAAGCGATGTCTGCGAGAGAGTGGCGGTTCGCAACGGATGAAAGGGCGGCAATGTTGGCATTCAAGGAGGTCTCGTTGTGCGCTGAAAAGGGGAGCAGGACGAGTTGACGAGTGTCAGCATCGGCCTTTCTCGTTGCTTTCGGTCTGTTGAGGATGGGAGAATGCAGGGACGGTGTCTTGTGAGTCCCGTTCTTGACGCCGTTCTCTTCCGTACCGCTGGTGCCATTGGTGTGTGAGTTACCGTTGGTACCATTGGTGCCGTTGGTCCCGTTGAGGCCATTGACACGAGAGCTTCCGTTGCTGGTGCCATTGCTGATGCCGTTCTTGCTCGACCCATTGGTCAAGCCGTTTCCATTGGACAGGATTTTGCCCTGGATACCTGGCTTGACATAGTCTGGGTAAACAACATTGACATGGTCGATGATACAATGTCCAATAGAACCACCAAAGCCGGCCGAGGTGACACTCGCCCGCCGCAGCTTACCCTCAGGCCAGGGGATGACCTCAGTAACAACCTTAGCCTTGGCCTTTTCAAAGTCGATTCGAGGATTCAGAGTTTTAACCCCAATGCTTGGCGGAATGAAACCCTCTTCGAGCGCGAGTACTGCCTTAAAAATACCTGCGAGTGCTGCAGCGCCTTCGGTATGGCCCAGGTTGGTCTTGACGGATCCGATCAGCAGCCGGTCCTCCTCAGCGTCCGAACGTCCGGGCCCGAAGACCTTCCCGGCTGCCTCCACTTCGAGGGGATCACCGACACGTGTGCCTGTGCCGTGGCACTCGAGGAATATCGTCTCCGAGGGCGGCAGATTGCCGGCATTGACGTACGCCTTGCGGATAATCCCCTCTTGCGCAATGCCACTGGGGTGGGTGATGCCGCTTGACCGGCCATTGGCACCGATGGCGCTTCCGCGAACCAGGGCGCGGATCGGGGACCCGTCTCGGATGGCTGCATCCGGCTTCTTCAAATAGATGGCTGCGAATCCCTCGCCGCGTGCGTAGCCGTCGGCTGAGGCGTCAAAGGCGTGGCTCATGGACGTTCCTGAGAGCGCGCCCAGCTTGTCCATGGCGATCTGCATAGCTGGGTCCATGATCCAGTTTGCCGTTGCGACAATGGCTGAGTCGCAGTCACCGTCGCGGATTGCCTGGATGGCGAAATGTAGCGCGTACAATGCCGATGTGCAGGCGCTGTCGAGCGTAACGCTGTCTTCGTGTTAGATTTACTCAAGAGTAGTGTGCATCGAGACTTACCTAGGGCCAAGGAGGTTAAAGATGTAGTTGATGCGGTTGCTGAGAATATTGTGGCAGACGCCCGTGGTGGCATGTGGCCTCGCATACTCCCAGTCACGCGTCTGCGCATACGCGTTATCATAGGATATGTCTGCAACGTAGACGCCCGTACGGGTTCCGTTGACGCTCTCCCACGTGTCACCAGCACTCTCAAATGCTTCGTAGATGACCTCCAAGAGCTTCCGTTGTGACGGATCCATGGTCTCGGCCTCGAGGCCCGATATACCAAAGAAAGCGGGATCGAAGAGGCGTGGATCGTCAGTTACCACGTATCCGCCCTTGGCGGCCGTGGTTCCGGGGCGTTCTGGGTTGGGATGGTAGAAACCCTTGGCTGAGAAGCGAGGCTCGGCCCAGTCCTGGTATCCGGATCTCTTGTTGATGAGGAATTCCCAGAGACCAGAGGTGTCGCGAATGCCTCCTGCCCAACGGCAGCCTTCGGGAGATCATTAGCTTGCGAGTTGAGAAAATCAGGGGTATAACTCAGGGACTTACCCATGCCCACGATGGCTACCGGCTCTGGTTGATGCGTCTCACTCATGGCGTTACGTGTTGCAAGTCTAAGTAGAGTGATCTTGACTGTTGTTGTGTTTTTGTTTTCTTGATAACCAGAAAGTACTCGGAAGCCGTTGACTAACTGAGACGTTGACAATGGCCTTCAATTCAGGCGCTGATTTCCCTTTCCTGTGGGGATTGATATGAGTGGGGATGAATTGCAGAGATGTACGAGTTGGACACATGAACATTGAAAATGACATGTACAACTAATGGTTCATGGAACCTCAGGCTCTATGCTTTGCAGGATCTTTTAATAGACAACCTCCCCGGCGGCGCAGGCGGCCAACAAGATAAAAGCTTTGAGCCAACACGAGAGTTCATGGTACCGCAAAGTGGAGTGTGCCGTCGGGTCTTCGATGAAGATCGTCGAAGAGACGCATTCCGCCGCAGACTCTCACCACAACTCCTAGTCGGTTGTTCACTCGGCCGGGCGCGGGCATCACAGAAAGCATGATATGATGCGGGCAGGTTCGTAGCGAGACATCGATACGCGCGTTGCTACGAACTGAGCCGTGAAATATCGGCCGATTGTACAATCTAAGCAGCCTACGCCCGAAACCTAAGGTACGTTATCCGGTCGTTGGTTGGTGATATCAACTGACCGGAAACCAACGCATTGCTACATGCATAGTGGGGTTCGAAATGGGGAAGCGCCGTCGTTTTGACTCTGCCCGCGAAACATCGGCCGACGTTGGTTGTGATGCTGTGGGTTTCTAGCTGCATGCCAATGGCGTCCATGAGACTATGTGACACGTCGATTCCAGAATCCTTGAGAATCATACCTCACTTTGGTTTTCCGAGGATAACGAATTTGTCGTATCATACTTACCTTGACAGCCAACATCCAAGTGCGGCGCAGATTCCCGTGTCCCTCTTATCCGCTCAAGTGATAGAACAATATTTGCGCAAGAAACGGATACTGTATGGCCTCGTGCATCCAAATGTTACATGTCAACTTGGCGGTCCGGCTGGGCATTGACTGAGAGATTATCGGAACGGCATGATGGCCGAAGTCACAAGAAGCACCGACCGAGACAGCATTCGACTTGCCATATCCCGCTAGTTTGACGCCGGATCTGAGGTCGACATGTATAAATGAATGATGCTTATTATTTCTGCGGCTGTTTTAAATAGTCAAAGTCTATCGCCAATATTGTTGTCCTATCCTTGAGAAAGAGAACACCGATTCAGCAATGTCAATCCACAGTAATGGTACCGGGAGCGGGCTCCTCGCTGTTGCCGAGGATATTGTCCAACAAACCCAGCGCATCGTCAAGTACTTGAATGCCAACAACCTTGAGCAGCCTACTTTTGCAGCCAATGACACCAGCCGTCCTGAGACTGTCGACTACGCCAAGCTTCAGGGCGAGCTGAAGCGATCCCTGGAAGACCTCCAGTATCTGGTCGAGGGCCCGAAGCGGCACTTTCGCAACCTCGCCTGCCAGGGATACGAGCTTGCCGCGATCTCAGTGGCCCTCGACTTTGAATTTTTCAGCATCGTCCCTGCCGAGGGGAAGATCTCCCTGGAAGAACTGGCCGAGCGGGCTGGTGTCGATATCGACAGAACGAGCCGCGTTGTGCGCCTCCTCGCGACCGAGTCAATTTTCCGGGAGCCAACGCCTGGATATGTCGCCCACAATCCCAGCTCGTACCTTTTGCACAAAGACGAGGAGATTCGTGCGACGCTGCATTACACGTATGTCGTCAACCTGAATGATGAGACGGCTCCAAAGGCTATTTACTAATTGCCTGGAGCAGACTTGACGAGATGTTCAAAGCGGCCACTGCCACCGCTGACAATGTCAAGGTGTCACCCAAGAGCTATGATAGTGCCGTCACCCCATTTACAACGCGACATGGCCTCCCAATCTTCAACTTTTACGAGAAAGACACCCAGCGATCCATCCGTTTCGCCAAAGCCATGGCGGGATGGGCAAAATGTAGGACCCCTTTTGCTGCTCCCAGCCTCGGGGCTGATATTTTTGGAGTGAGATGTCCTAGACTGACGCGCAAAAGTGAACCTAAACATTGATGCTCTGAAAGACTCCTTTCCATGGGGTAACCTGAACGGAACCGTCGTCGACGTCGGCGGTGGCAGCGGCAAGGTCTCCATCACTTTAGCAAAGGTAAGAAAGCAGCTCTCACATTCTCCGTTATTTTCGGGACCATCTTTTCTCACACGTCAACACAGAGCTTCCCCAACCTCAATTTCATCGTCCAAGACTCAGCCGACATGCACGTGGCGGGCCAATCACTCCTTACCGACGACACCCGCGGACGTGTCACCTTCATGCAGCACAGCTTCTTCGACCCGCAGCCTGTAGGCGATGCCGCGGCCTTCATTCTGCGCGCGTGCGCGCTCAACTGGTGCGATGCCCGCGTCGTCGACATGTTCCGTGCTCTCGTTCCGGGTCTTGAGCGCTCCAAGCCCGGCACGCCGTTGCTTATCAACGACATGATCTTGCCAGAGCAGGGCGTGCTGACGCGTGACGTGGAACGCGGCATGCGCCAGATTGATCTTATTATGCTGGTGGGATTTGGCGGCAAGCTGCGTACGGCGGATGAGTTCGAGGCCCTGCTGAAGCAGGCGGATGAGAGGTATGAAATTCGTTCGGTCCGTCCTGAAGGGCTGATGGGCTTGGTGGAGGCACACTTGCGCCGCTGAATTGGAAATGGAATGAAAGTCGGGCATGCAGTAAATAGAAAGATGGGAACCAAAGCACCTGTATCAAGTTGAGAAAGCTGCTGCTTAAGGCATTCTGAGCCACTATGGGTCAAACTGAGCCCAGACAAGTATCCAAGGGATTTGAATCAGCAAGGATACTGCGTTTGAAAGGAAAAATTCACAGCAGAGCACTTTGTGATGGAATCCCCTATCTGTGTGCCCCGGCGATAAGTATCTCGAGATCACCGGTTGTCCAATCTCGTGTATGGAACCGGCGTTCTTCAGTCAGCTCCAATGATTCTTCGAACGTGTAAACGAAAAGGTAGCAGGCGTATCTTACAACATGTCTTATGTCGCATTGGGATGGCTGCCATGCCGCTCGGATATAGAGCCAGGCTACAATTCACATCCCAGTCAGTCTCGTTCAGGAAAGTGTCGCGTCGATTGCAAACAGTCCCTTACGTTCAATCATTCAGGGGTCCGAATTTAAACTTTCGCCGGATGCATACCGTTGTCTCCCACGGCCAACAGCCGTTCTTCCCACCCCACCCCTATGCTTGCTTTGATAAGGCGTGGTAAGATGCAATGCTACCTCCCTTGAATGCCACCCCGTTCATCGACGAACCAACGGCCGAGGGACGCATATGGCGACGCGGGCCGGCCCTAGAACCACCTGATGTTTGATTGAAAGACACGGGTACGCAAACACTTCGTCTCCTGCCCCCCTGTCGACCGGCCGAATTCAATCCCGACTTTACAAATCTGACCAAGCCTGTCTGAGATTGCTGAAAGTGCCGTAGCGTCGATCTGCCGTGTGTTGAATGTTGACGAGATGGGCATCGGGATAATTCGAAGCCAGGAAAGGACATTTTGACGAAAGCCTCATCGAAAAGCTTATTAATATCTAAGACTTCAAGATATTGATACCCAAGACGTAGTTTAGAAATTTAGGATAAATAGATCTTCAATTCTTTTCCACCATTCTTTACTCATCAACTCAACCCCTACTTCATTCCTTCACTTCTTCTTCATCTGGGTGGTCACTCTTCACACTTCATCCATCAAAATAATCCAATGGCAGTGATTGCCGAAGGGAAGGACAGCTCAGGCGACACCAGCCTGGGGGATGTCACCACTTCCAAGGAAGGCTCAACTAGTCCGGCGGAGAACAGCTCAAAAGATGAAGAGAAGCAATCCCAACAGCCCCCAGACGGCTCCGAAACCACCTTACAAGCGGAGGCTCCTCCGCGTGACATCAACGGTTGGAAATGGTATCTTACCATCACGTCAATTCTGCTTTCTACCTTCATATACGCCCTAGACAACACCGTGGTTGCCGACCTACAGCCAGTCATCATTTTGGAGTTTGGCAACATTCAGAAACTCTCGTGGCTCAGCGTTGCCTTCCTTCTCACCGCAACTGCGACCAATTTGGCTTGGGGCCGCCTGTACAGCCAGTTCAACCCCAAGTGGCTCTACATCTTCCACGTTGTTCTCTTTGAGGTCGGCTCTGTCATATGCGGCGCTGCGCCGACCATGGATGTCATGATTCTAGGTCGCGCTATCGCTGGTGCCGGCGGTTCCGGGTTGTACGTTGGCTGCATGACTCTGATTTCTACCACCACCACCATGGCCGAGCGCCCGCTGTATGTCTCCAGCACCGGTCTCACTTGGGGTCTCGGTATCGTTCTTGGCCCCGTTATCGGCGGCGCCTTCAGCGAATCCTCAGTAGGTTGGCGCTGGGCATTTTACATCAACCTTTTTATCGGCGCTGTGTGCGCACCCTTCTACATCTTCTTGATCCCGAGCAAAGACCCTCGCCCCGGCGCGTCGCTCCGGTCTCGTTTCGTCGAGGTAGACTATGCCGGCTTCACCCTCCAAGCTGGAGCTCTCACCGCCTTGATTCTGGCAGTCAACCTGGGTGGTGTTGTGTACCCGTGGGACTCTGGCCGCATTATTGCGTTGTTTGTTGTCACCGGTGTTCTTTTCATCATTCTCGGCGTTCAGCAAGTCCTCAACATCTTCACCACACCCGATCGACGCACCATCCCCATCCAGTTCTTCCGCTCTCGTTCCGTACTCATCCTGTTCGTAGTCTGCGCTACCGGTGGCGCAGGCTCATTCGTGCCCATCTACATGGTGCCCATTTTCTTCCAGTTTACCCGCAACGATGGCCCACTGGATGCAGGTGTCCGCCTACTCCCCTTCATTGTCGTAATGGTAGTTATTGTCTTCAGCAATGGCGCTCTGATGCCTAAGCTAGGATACTACATGCCATGGTATCTGGTGGGCGGCCTTCTGGTTGTTGTGGGAGGCGCGCTCATGTACACAGTGGAGCAAGACACGCCCACAAGCCGCGTGTATGGCTACACGGTGATCATTGGCGCTGGAGTCGGAATGTTCCTACAAGCCTCGTTCTCGGTTGTTCAGACCGTCGTCAAGCCCCTTGATATCCCTCCAGCCATCGGATTCATCACCCTCGCTCAATTCGTCGGAATTACCCTTTCTTTGGCCATCGCCAACGCCATCCTCCTCAACTCCAGCCAAGACAAGATTGAACAGATCTTGCCTGACACGCCCTCAGCTGACATTCAAGCTGCAATCCTGGGTGCCCGCTCAAGTCTTGTGCGTGGTCTCTCTGCCGAGCTCAGGACCCGGGTCCTCGACGCCATCGTCAAAGCCATAGATCAGACATACACGCTGGTAATTGCCGCGGGAGGTCTCACTGCTGTTCTGAGTCTCATCATGCGGCGTGAAAGACTCTTTGGTGCAAGCACTGGCATCGCTGCCGCCTGAGAGGTGTTGACCAGCATTATCTTCTTCAGGGAGACAAGTCAAGAGTTTGCGTTCTTAGACTAAGTGTCTTTTGTCGCGATATCTATCGATGATGACGTCTCCAGCTGGGACTTCAAAGCTGTCCTCAATCCTCAATTCGCTCACTTTGACCCAGCTCGGTACGAACATTCATCCCGACGAGCTCGGTCTTTGCAGGAAGCGACACGACGGTCCCCTAACCATAGAAGCGATAAAGGGACCTTCTTTGTACTATTAAGCCAGACCGTAATTAGATAATCCATCAAATCATTGACTTAACGACATGACTTCTCACATCCACAGCTTTCTTTCGAAAGTCTTGTGGCAACGCTCTTCATCCCGTGCTTAGATTTACTTTGCACGCAGATCAACGCATTTGTCTTTTCTAGACGCGTGTCCATCGCGGGAAAGATTGCTTCCAACATGTTTCGCGCATTAATCTAAACTTGGTCACCGAGGCCTCGTTAGCGGGGAGCATGGTATGAGAGGGGTGGAGACTGGACGTCAAATCAAAATTTACCACTTCGATTTCCGGGGGAATCCTTCCAGATGGAGCATGCAGAAGGGCCCTGGCTGATGGAACATCTTCACCGGCCTCTCGCCGTCAGGCAGACTATTGAGTTATCACGGCTGCAGGAGAACGTGTGGCAATGCAGGTTCTTAGAATCCCTTGTAAAACTTTACGCGGCGTACTGAGTCTAAATAATGGGTCGGGCCAGATGACCTTGCTGGTAGTTTTTGCTTCAAAAGGAAATCACGAATGTCACAATGCTGGGTCGAAGCAAGGATTTTGATCCATCCCATCGGTTCCCAGCCAATGAGTCGTCGAAGAACATTCACACGGTAAAGATTCGGGATCTCCGGACTATGTGCATATGCATAAATAGTATTGTGCCGCGGAGGTTACATTATCCTCCGGCTGATAACGAACGGAAAGAACAAGAAACATTCGACAATTTGACATGGATAAGACACACCGAGTAACATCTAGAGGAATCCTAACGATGTTTACAACTCATCCTTCTCAGTATTCGCCCGGGGTCTGAGTCTCAAAAAGCACCGATCTGCCCTGTGGACTATCCCGTAACTGGCCTTGGGATCGGCAAGGAATGGGCTGACCTCGAGCAGGTCAAATGTCCACACCACAAGAGTCGTAACCATACGCAGCTCTAGATACGCCAGTCGGCGACCCCAACAACTGCGAGGACCCATACCAAAGGCGATTTGTGGTGCTGCATTTGCGTTGAACTCCACGGCTCCATCAACTTCCCCGCGTGTGAGCCATCGCTCTGGGTCAAAGGCCTTCATGTCTCGCCCCTCATCCCAGCCGACTGTTGTCTTGGCTGTCGCATTGCGCAGGCTAGGGTCAACGTCAAAGGATGGCGCATGGAAGCCCGGCCCGTTTGCGACCATGACCACATTCGTGCCCTTGGGGATGCGATGGCCGAATACCTCCGTGTCGCGGGTTGCCTGCCGTGCTACGCTGGTGGCATGCAGCCGGAGCGCCTCCTCCAGCACGGCTTCAAGATAGGGCACCCGTGTTTTGTTCAGTTCGGCCAGCGTGGGCGTTCGGGATTGATTGTGCGCATCGGCGTAGGCCGTATGCAGCGCATGCCGCAACTTGGTTTGGATGTCTGGGAGCCGAGTCAAGTAAATGAATGTCCAGGCGAGTGTCGTGCTTGTCGTATGTAAGCCAGCTATGAACTGCCCTGCAATCTGTTTACCACGTCAGCACCTGATATCGATGGGCTGCCGATCCTGGGTGTCTGAGGGCGCCCTTTCATCTTACCTCGTCCATCAAAATTGGGTTCTCGAAATCAGGTTTTCGGCCGTCTTTTTCTGCAGTTCTTTTCTCACGCATCAACATGTATTCCACTGCCGTCTTGGCTTCACCCGTCTCATCTAACCTCCCGAGAGAGCCTTGGATTTGTTCTCGCACAACCTGTCTCTTGACTGCTACTAGTTTCCTGAACCTTGGTGTCTGGTTGATCCACCATGTCTTCAGCCATGGGAACATGGACTTGGTAACTTCGTCGATACCCTCAACCGTCTCATAAAGCGCAGAAATAAACTCATGGACCGGGGCCTCGGGGAATTTGACCTCTCCGTCTGGTCCGACCTCCAGGCCTGAGGGGTCTAGCTGAGAGAGAGCCTCAAACTGGGGTCCCAGCGCAGTATGCTCAAAGTGCTTATCAAACACGAAAGAGAGCATGCCGTCGAGGGCGTTGTGATTCAGGTCCTCGTTGACGTCAAACGGTCGCCCACTGCCCAAGCGAGCTTTCATTTCCCAGAAGTGGACGAGATGGAGAGCATTGTCGTACATGACGGGGCCGACCGTTCCGTTCAGAAAGCTAGGGCTCATGAGATCCTGCAGCCAGGCTCTTGTCTGCTTCCAAGTCTGGCCTCTCTTCATCCGGGCATGAAAGGCGCCCACCGGGCCAAGGCCGTCGGTGATAAAGTCCGACCGGTCGAACTCGGGCCGACGCATCATGACATCCTGTGCTTCGATGGCGTCGGCGAGAAGTACCCAGGGCTTCGAAAAGGGATCCACAAACACCTGGGATAGGGGTGTCTGCAGAGTGTTCACCTGCTTGAGCAGCCACACGTTGAGCTCTCTAGTGACGCTGACCTCTCGAAGCATGTCTGGGGCATCCCCCAGAATTTTGTGGGCTGACTCCGGATTGTGCGGGATACCCGGAAGGGGCCGGGGTAATAGCAACCGTTTGTATAAGAGATAAAGCACCCCGAGTACGGCAAGAAGGCCGAGTGGAGTTGGCAGTAGCCCGCGCCCGAGAAATTGAAACGCATCTGAAAGAGCCATAGTGATGTACAACACAAGTTACAAAGAAAGATATGGTTGATAGTGTCTGTTGATACAAAGTGAAGATCTGAGGGCTCGGCTTTATCTATCGAGGCGAAACTACTGAGTGAAACCCAGTCTGTCACTTTCATACTCTCTAAACTTTATCGCAACGTTGTCCGCTAAGTAATCCTGATCTCTAGATGGAGAAATGATGCCGTGCTCGCGGAGCTGTCACCGAGGCAGTCTTGTGTTAAGATGCCGTACCTAAGCCGATAATTCTCGAGCGAAAAATATCGGCCGACCATCTGAGGGCCCTGGATCGTCACGTAGCATTATCGGAACGCGCAAGACAGATATGCGAGTCAGCACTAGGGACTGACAAGAAGGTATATTGAATGCTTACAGCTGGGATACGTGACTCATGTAATCACACTTTGCCGAGGCTTGCTGCAAAACCGCTGTCGTATGATTGCCACCCTTAACTTCCAACTCATCTCCCCGCGACAGATATCTATGGTGAAAGAAACACCGTGACCAATGACTGATAACACTCAACGGTAACTTATTTATCGCCACTAGAGCCGAAACACTGCAGTCACAGTCGTCCCAGGATTCCTGCATGCCTGTCCGCTAAGTCCGGGGGACTCGCCTTCTTACTGGGGCCATAGACTCGCTTATCATCCCCCACGGGATCCCTTGACAGAAGTCCCTCTAACGCCCGCGCCATTCCTGCAAGAGACGGCTGCGTAATCGAACCGATACAGCACGGCATGTGGAAGGTGGCTATGATGGGCGCGATGATACACTTTACAAAATGAGAATAACCTCACGTCAACACATAAAGACGAATTCGCCTAGCGAGCCTTGAGACAAAATACTTTGCATGCTAGTATGACAGGCATGTATGTAAGCTGCACATAAAAACTTTGAGTGTTGCAAGGCAGCTGAAGAATAATAACAAGCTCTGATCATTGTCCCCAGCAGTTCGTTCCGGGCTCTATCTGGCCAGTCGCCGACGATGAAGCTCAATCGTAAAGCTAATGATAAAACCCTCCATCACTTTTGCCGTATTGCAGCTCTTGTCTTCGCCCAGGAAACTAGATGAAAGTCAAATCAAATGGATGCTTTCCGCATTGCTTCTAGATCCGAGCCAGAAACATCGGACATGCAAAGGCCTGGCCGAAAGCGTGTTGTGTCATCTTGTATTCCATGTTACACTAGGAAGCAGAAGGTCTGGTATTTCCTACTGCCTGGAGACCTGCCCACCACTTCCTCGAGTAAGACAGCGTTCATCAGTCCTAACCTGCGTGCCCGTGTAGTGCAATCGTCGTTATCCATGCAATCATTGCGCTCGGCGCCGGCGACCCGAAGAGTGCGCTTATTACAATTCTCAGGCATTGCATGCCAATACTTCACCAGTTCAGACGGAGGCTCGCCAAATCGAAGATGTTTCTAAGGCACATGATACTGGCATTCAACAAAACTGTGGCAGCGGTTCTGTCCAGAGCAGCACAGATCACGTTAGCACGATCGACGTGGCTGATTCTATTGCCGAAGTCTTTGGATATTTTGAGGACAGCGAGTCTAATACTATGGCTGTCGTCTGCGGGGTCAGTGCATTTTATCCCGTTTCTCTCGGCACTCTTGGCTCATTCACCATTCGTGATGTATCATTTCTGACAGCTGCACATAGTTAGGGCTGAGAAATCACCAAATCCGAGACAGACGATGCGCGCCTATCTCTCTGGAGTCGTTGGAAGAAGTTGAAGATCAAACGGAAAGGATGCCGGATCGTCAGATTCTTGACTTCCTCGTGCAGTATTATGATGGAAATTCACTGGTTCGTATTGCAGCGCTGCCGCCCTGTGTCAATATGGAAAACTGACTAACTATTTCATCACTCTCAGGATGGAACAACTTGTGCACCCACCTTGGTTCTTGGCACAATACCAAGTATGGTGGAACTCAGACCGACCACCGTCAGTTTTTGACGTCGAATTCGCAGTGCTGCTCCTGAGAATGTGTTCTCACGCCTTGCAGTTTCTCCCCTCGCCGTCTTACACTATCGATAAGATCCGAGGCATGTCTCTAACGAACATTCGGGACTCAATCAACGATGTTGCCGACAAGCTTACTACAATCTGCATACGTCTCGACGGGAAGGGCTCTCTTATTCGCGTGCAACATCTGCTCTTTTCGGGATTACGCTACCAGTGCGAGGGGCGAAATAAAATGTTTTGGGAGGCATTTGGCGACGCGGTTCGAGTTGCACACAGAATTGGACTTGATCGAAGGCCTGCGGCAACAATACTAGGAATGAATGAGCTTGACAAGGAAATGCGTCGCAGGGTGTACTGCAACCTTTTCATTTGGGACAGGTACCACGCTCACCTCAACCGCTTCTTTTTGGTCCCTCACAGCTAACCTTACTCAGCGTTTTCTCGAGACAACTCGACCTGTCACCTTTCTTACCCCCAGGATTGACCGACGAAAACCTTCCACGGATGCACCTTGGTCCAAATGCTGACGACGCCGACGCCCCTGAAGAGTTCTCAGAACGTTTGATCCAAGCCCGTCTGGCATCTTTCTGGAGAGGCTTCTTACCAAGGCGAGAGTATGACGCGACCGTGGCCGAAGCAACATACGAAAAGTTCTGCAACGAATTTCTCACCACTTTGCCGCCGGCCTTCGCACTACAGTCCAGCATTCAATGGGACGAGCGTCTTCCTATGCTGCCTCTGCAGAGACAAAACCTGCATACCACGATTTTCGAGTCGCTATGCTGCAACTTCCGCTCGGTACTACTTCATAACCCAGCCTGCCTTAACAGGCTTCCGGTATACAAACGAGTTCTTCTATCCTCTCAAAGAAGGGCTCTGGCTGTGGCGTCATTAAGGGTGCTGGAAAGCGTCTCCAAGTTGCACACCATACTTGGCGGCTGCCACACACGGTTTGTGGGCATCATCTTTCCAACATTCGAAGCTGCCGTTCTACTTGTCGGCCTCTGTATGGATAGCGCTTTTCCCGGTAAGAGCGAGGACGGTCCTCTCACCACGCTGAGAATAGATCCTCTAGGGCCCGGCAAGGCCCATGTATCTCGGGAACAATGCTTACGCGCGGTTGACGACGCGCTTGCACGTCTTCGAATGCTGGCGGAGGTGAGCAATATGGCTGAGGTAGGAGCTCAAACCCTGACTCAACTTCTCAGTAAGATGCCAAGGCAGCAGACTCCAGACGTGGAAACTATACCGGCATGGATCAACCAAATGCTTGAGTTGGGCGTCGAGGAGGCCGTAGGGCAGTGTGATTTCAAAGAAATTCCTAACAGCGAGTGTGATTCGTGGATACAGTAGGTTTCAGAAGACCTTACATAGATCGTACAAACATCGACTTGGCATTACAGTGAGTCTCAAACACTGGTTAAGGGCCCGAGAACAGAAAAGAAACCATCACAATATGATTCTAGGGCTAATGACTATATTAAAATCACCAGATGTGGCCGTTGCATTTGATCGACGGGCAGGTGAAATATTCTCAGGGTAATTCATATCGTTTTTATATTAAAAGACTTGCGTCAGCTTCGTTGGGCTATGCATTCGTTTATTTTTGCCCAGGACACCAACCTAACCAGTACAGTCGCTCCTTAATCTGAGTTGAATAGGGAATGGCTAGTCACCCATATGAAAGTATGAAGGAAAAGTTAGAACGGGGGAGGGCAATGGCACTCGTCATGGGCGGTTCTGGCAGTTGTTGCTGAGAGACTCGACATGCCGGCAACCAATGCCCCGGTGGTCAACTCTGAAGGTTTCAGAGCATCATATCCGTAAACGTTCCAACTCTTTCCCAGAACAAGCATATACGTAATTGGACCTTGTGATGAAATCTGATGCATTTCATCCAGGGGTCCTTTCAATTGATCTTGTCAAGTCACGTGATAGACTGCATTTATGTGAGCCTCTCGACTCTGCTTCTGCTAACCATTTGGTCCATCTGAGTTATTATTGATTCTTGCTCAAGAGCGCCTCAATCCTTTTCTGCGGTGAGGTTACCGAACTCGATCCCATATGGGCGTCGATCTGCGAAGAGATCTCAGTTTTGCCAAGAAGTACAGCAATTTCCAGCGACTCGAGCGGCGTTTCAAACACCACTAATTGTCCTTCCTTCATGGTTCCCGCCGTCGAATCTCTGAGCTTGATGTAGCCTTCGCCAGGAATATCTTGTATCCCGCTATGCTGGAGCAGTTTGGCAACACAGCCTGTGTGCCCGTTGCCAACAGCCACATGTAATGCGTGGAAACACCCATGCGCACCACCAGCTGAGAACTTGGTCGTACTTGCAGAAGCCTTCCATTCGTTTTTCCGCAAGAGCTCCTCTACGCAATCTTCAAACCCATATAGACAGGCTAGATGAAGAGGAGTTAAACCATCAATGAGCGTCATGCTGTCCACTTCCGCTCCCACACCTCGCAGAGCCTTGACTGCTGAAGCTTGCCCAGCCATTACCGCTGCGTGAAGTGGGCTTCTCCCGTGATCGTCGGCGGACTCTGTGTAAGCGCCCAAGCGCACGAGTTCGTGGATGACGGATGCGTTTCCTCCGCAAGCCGCGTGAAAGAGTAAGGAACGGCCAAACTGATCCTTTGTATGAACTGATGCACCCAGGGAACGCCCCTGCTCACTTCGCTCGTGGGTAGCGCCAGGAATCAATGATTCGGTACGCGTGGACTCCATGGCATCAAAGCTCCATGGGGAATTCCCGGTTGCTGCGGCTCGGTGCATGGCGAGCTCTCCGCAGTCGTTGGGATGCGAATGTGCCGTGCGTAGCTCGAGTATCTCAAACAACCTATTTGCGTCCTTAGTATCCGCCCATCCAGGCTGTCCGTAAGCCGCAAGCAAATGCAAAACGGTCTCCTTTTGTCGCGTTAAAAACCTTTCCCACGGATGTTCTTCGATCATGGGAGTTTTATGACACAGTTTTGCCGTTGCTAATTCGCATGCGATGTCAAACCTCCCCCGAAGAACTGCTAAATGTATCGGCATTAGTCCACTCTTGGTGTAGGCTTGTACATCTGCTCCGAGATGGACAAGCCATCGCACAGCACCGAGAAATCCCACAGATGCGGCACAATGAATGGGTTTGCAGTCGTCAAGCTCCTCGATTGTGGATTCAATGAGACTCTTGTCTTTCGCGGTAGATATGTGGACACCGGGAAAATTTCCGTCTTTTATGGCCTTCATCAGCTCAAAGTAAGGCTTGTCTTCTGGTATAGTGATGCTGTCAAACTGTTTGTCCATGAAGTCGGACAAGTCTCCTGGATATCTTGTTCTGACTCCATTTCGTGAGGGTAAGGCCGCATAAATGCTAGGCCCAAACGAGTCGGGGTAGCAGCACTGACGGCTTGTTACGCTGATTCTGTCCGAAAGGCGCTGGAACCTTTCTTTCGCAACCTTCAAGCTAACCGCTGCCTCTTCCGTGTATTGAGGCGAATTTTGGCGAGAAACTTTGGTAGGCCGCTGCGAAACGCGGAAAATATCCAGCTGAATGAAGCGTCGTCCTCGTCTTTGAATCTCTGTGTTGGTTATAGCCACTGCCTCCAACAACTGAATTCCATCGTGAGATTTCGCATCTGAAGCAGCAGATATGTATGGAAACCCCCGGTAGACGTTTTCAATTCGCGAACTGATGCCGGCGTAAGGGTGTTTCTCATAGCACACCTCCCAGCGCCCTCCAACTCGGCGAAGGCCTACTGTCATGTCGACGAACGATTGGCCGGTAGAGCCTTCGGATGTCAAGCGCAAAGCCACAATAGTGCCGCCGGATCTAGGATCCTTGATTCTCACTACCGACGAGGCAGCATCCCATCTCTCGGGAGGGTATGCGTCTACGACAGAATACGTCAAACGCAAGCTGTCGGGACTGCGCAGGTAGTTGCTCCTTACTGTCACCTCGGGTAGTGTGTCAAAAGGGCTTTGTCTGACGTAAATAGTCCTGTAAGATCCTTGCGCGTCTTCGTCGAAGAATTCGGGGCCGGCAACTGGAAGAAGCCCAACAGAACCGTCTTTCGAGGCCAACTTTTCGTAGGGAAGTGGCTTAGAGGCTTCATCTGGCGAGGCTATTCGTGCAAACTGGTCGCCCCAAAGTCGCCTTAAGATGATGTAGGGACTCCAGTCTTTGATCGTGTCCTGAGGTCTTACGACAACACAGTCCAGCATGGCATAATATGCGTCGTCTTTGGATTCGCTCGATACTAGCATCAGACTTGTTCTGAGTCCCTGATTAGTTATACTAGCAGGCGCACTTTCCTGCGATTGGGAAGGAGGGAGCGGGCGGACGTAGTCGAAGTCTACGTTCGAGAAGAACCGCGTGGAATGAGCGAGAAGACCATAAAGCTGATCTGGGTTTGTTCTTTCCTCGGGTGATAGGGCCCATAAGAATAAAGACTGATCATCAGTCTCCTTCAGAATCTCCTCTTGAAGTCGGACGAATGCTCTCTCTCCTTCGCCGTAAAGAAGGGGCATATTGACGTTGAAGAGTCCAAGAAGACAATATGCCATATCTTCCGAGCGTGTAGTCTTCCGACAAGAAGCCCATCTCATTCGATTCGCCACACTAATTTCAGTGTGTGACGTTGTGCTGAGCAGAACATGCTGGTCGATCCCAGTGATTTCTGCCAAGAGTGTACATGATTTCTGGCTGCTGAGCATTGGTTCTTTCACCATGAGGTAGGACCAGTCTTTGGCATAGAACATGACTGTTTTGGGGGCCAGAAGTTCCTGTAGCGTCCAACCTCTTGTGAACCAGCGACTATGCCGAAAATTGGAGTCCTGCGCAGAAAGTTCGCTCATAGCTGTCGGCTCTACGTCGGAGAGGTAGGCAATGCAGAATTTAGCGTCGCGATACCAGCGATACATCGAATTGATAGACTCGGATAGCTCCGCACTGCTGGTCTTGTCAATGCAGCAAGTGTCGACCCACAAGAAGCGAAGGCCAAGACTTCTTGCGAGTTTCGCTGCATTCTTGATCTTCGCGTAGCCTGAGGAGGCCAAGATTTTCTGCCTGGCTGCGGTGTCATGCACGCTCGGATGTGTCTTCTCTGTCGCAGCCCCGTATTCCTGAAAGCTGGCGAACGTCACTTCATCTTCGCCCCATGTATGAGACAAGATCGCATAATCTTTTTGTAGGGTGCCGTAAAACCCTACGAGCGTTAAGAGAGTGGTATCGATGAGCCACATATTCCCTCAGACAACGAGGGCTGCCAGTGCTTCACGTCTCGAACCTGCACGTACGGCGACCGTAATTCTCTTCAAGCTGGTTGACTAGCACTTCTCATCGCGTACATGGAGGAAGGTAGAAGTAGCGTGGTCTGTAAGGTGTCGTACTGAGTGATGAATTTTCGAGCGGGCATGGAGGCCGGAAGCTTGAAGAGAATCAAAGTGAGGATGGCCGTTGGTAAGATTGGAACCCCGCTTCGTTGTTGGGTGTTTGATATAAAAGGCAGGAGAAAAGATTGTGCGACTTGAATTCCAGTTCCTACGGCACAGAAAATAAATGCAGCTGATTTGCGGGAAATGGGCGCATAAATATGCATACCCTGGATTCTTTAGTCCAAAAAGAGCGGTAGTTTGTGATGACCACAACAAGGGGCTGCTTATGTCTTGGCGATATAAATGGGGTTGCATGAGGTAGAAGCGAATCAACGGCGGGCAACTTGAGGCATTACATGCAGCTTCTCCACAGTTGCATGGCATCTCATGACCACGATCAGGCTGCGCAGGCTGGGTCAGAAATGTTGCTGAACCTTACTTCACCCGCTTCTTCAAAAGGTTTTCAAGTCTTGTGGTCATATTGATATGGCGAATCTCCTTCAAAGATCACTGGGTCTTGTTATTGACTGTTGTCGAGTAATACTGTACCTGACTACAACTTCTAAGTGTTCTCCAGACTCCAGCTTCCTAGTTCTGTTGCTTCGTTTTATTCCCGATAGTAAGATTGATGCCCGGGTAAATGACAGGTTTGAGAAATGGCACCGGAGTGCCATAAGTCATTTGAGAGCCTGCCCATCATGCAGCTTGCTTCAAGACGATGTCTTGGCTGACGTCCCAACATGACTTCCTCCAAGTTCGACCTACAGGATTATGGGGTGAGAGAAATTCCCCGCAGCAATCGCCTTCTACACTGAGGGTCGTTGGCTTCAAGAGAGCTGTCGGTGCAAGACAACGAGCCCAACGAAGCAAGCGGTTCCAGCAACATACGAGACCCCAGCAAAGACTATTAGTCCAAAATAGGAACCCTGCGATCTCTCAAGAATTGCTCCAGCTATAGGCACGCCAGTCAATGCCCTGAAAGTGTCAGCAACTCAGCTCATTGGAGTCTTCCAGCGGAAATAACTTACCCAAGACTAACAACAGTGTACACTGTGGAATAATATCGCCCATAATCTTGCGTGGAACAATATTCGCCCACGCAAACCGGTACCAGACTGATGTTGCTTCCGCTTGCAAAACCAAAGACCACACAGAAGGCTATGACGGCTGCAACATTGCCATTTGCTGGCAGCCATATGCCCAAGATAGCGATAATGCAAAGTACATTTGTTGCGATCATGGTGTTCATCCGGCCGAATCTGTCGGCGACAAAGCCAGGCAACCACCTGCCTGGGACGGAACCGGCATTGAGAAACACAATCATGAGAAATGGCAGCCTCTTGCTGATTCCGTTGGCAAGGGAATACGATGCAACATATTCCAGTCCAATGAAGAATCCCCACTCGATGAAAAAGACACTATGGTCATCAAGAAAACATTGTATCGTAATAAGATGCGAAAGTCTGGCAAGATACTTTTGTTCAATGGCAGGGTATTGCGCAAAGATTCCCGCGGGCGTACAAGGAGGCAGCCAACCATCAAAAGAACAATAGTTATCAGCCCGATAGAACGAGTTGCCCAAGCAAATCCGATTCTCTCGCTCAAGTTGTCGAATATGAGGGGGAACATGACGCCTCCAAGACTGCCTCCAGCCATAGCCAGACCGGTGGCTGATCCACGTCTGACTTGAAAGTATTGCCCCACCGTCGCAACAGGCACGACAAATATGATGGACGTCGCCGAGCCCGCAACAAGACCAATGACAACCACGAAGTGCCAGTACTCCTCGCAGAACCCAATGCAGACAAACACTGCCACGTACAGCACGACGCTTGTAGCCATGAGCCACGTTGGCCCGTGAACATCGAAAACGGGACCGATCTGTATGCCACAGAAGAACACCATAAAGTTGAATAGGCCGAATATCCAGGCAAGCTTTCCATCGTCGACGTCCTGAAGTTGGTGTGTTGAAATCCAGGACTGGTAGATGCCAATGCTGTTCATGAGGCCTAGGCCGCCCATGATAGCACAGAAACTTCCAAAAACTACAAGATGTGCAGCCATCCCGCCTTCCGGATAGACCTCCTCTAAGGAGTCATCAGTAATCTCAACGTCTGAGGTGAGAGCTTCTGACCTGGTTTGATTCTGCGCGTGAGTGCCGTCCGACTGGGCACGCTTTTGGGAATGGCGGGACTATTTTCTTGTCAGTCGAGGTGGAGTGCGTATTAAGCAGGATTGAAGAAGACTAACCTTCATTTTTTTTTCGTTTTGCAGTAACTTTGTAATTGAATGAGTGGGCATGATGCAGACGCAGTTGGTGAACAAAACAAGGACCAAAGCTGTAGGTTTTTCGGCTTGTGGTATTATGGCTCGAGGTCAACGTGCGAAACTGAAGCCGATGAGAGAGAACAGAGAACTGGAAGAAATCCAAACATTTTCTTCTAGTAGATCCATCAGGCTTGCAATTGAATGAGCGAATCGGCCTCCATTCACGCAGAGTTTCGGCCACTGTAGGATTCGCCGAACTGTTTTGGCCGAGTACTAACTTTCGCCGAAGCAGCGCATCTTTCTTCCCCTCATTTCTCCGAACTTGACATCGTTCGGGCAAATTCCAGCATCACTGTCAAAGCTGCTTCATAACTAGCATTCGCCGAAATCGCCAAAACCAGCAGTCAGTCGATTGCACATGAGCAAACATTGCCGTGCATCATTTGACCGATCACAATGCCCCCAACGTCGAGAAACACGGCTCTAGCCGCCGAAGCCACAAGACCTTATCGCTCGCAAAAGCGACACCGACCATGCGACCGTTGCCGAGAGATGAAGCTGAAATGTCTAGCAGAGGGCGAGTCACCGTGTCGGCGGTGTCGACAAAGTAACGCCGAATGCACATATGTTGGAAGACCGCATAAGCGATCACTAGCTCAGAAGCAGAGCGTGAGACAGAACTCATCGCCGAGACAACTAGATCGCGCTTCATCATCTCTACGAGATGGCTCTAACGTTGCGGATGACCCGCCGACTGCTGCATCTGCCGTTGCTGAGGCTGCTGCTCCTGCTCAGAATCAGCCTTTCATCGCGTTCAGTCAGACTACTGATGTTTCCCCTTCAACTGGTGGACAGCCCGACCGGCCGACGACTCAGATCTCTCAGAGTCTTGATAATATGGACGGCCATAGTGCGATGCTCCTCGGAAGCTCTTCAGGGTCAGATCCGTGGCTGCTTCGTCACTTTCGGTTCGATGAACTGGGCTTGCGGAGTTTCCATAAGCTGCATGTTCGAAATGCTGGTGGCGTGCCGACGGCGGACAAGATTCCGGTACATTTTCTGCTTAGTTCAGACACTCTGCATCGAAATTCAACTGCCGAAGTAAAGGCGATGGAGTTGCGTAGGCGACTGGACTCTTTGGTGCCGCAGTCCGCAGGGGCTCGGCTTGTTCGTCTGTGAGTATGATGCACATCATATTTGCAACCCCGACCCCATCACTGACCATATTTATGCTCTATAAGATTTCACAAGTATGTCTTCAAGATGCTTCCAGTAGTTTCCCGGACGGCATTGGGATTGACATCAAAGGATGTCCTTCCCCAGCCGAACATTCTTACAGAAACACCGACGCATCTTTTGGCCGCTTTACATGGCTCGGCTATCCCGTTCGCCCACCAAGACGATCATCTGGTAGCTCTTTTTACTTGTGACCACATCAATCTGGACGATGTCTGGAAAATATGTTATGAAAGCATACAAGAGGATATTTGCAGGCCACATCTGCATGTTCTTCAAGCTGCAATTTTGTATCTTCACAGGAGCCATCAGAATCCACGTCAGTCTGCTGTTACTGATACGTCGTCCGTTTGGCCGTTCATGGGAACAGTTGTAGGGCTGGCACACAATCTAGGCTTGCACCTGGAGTGCCGCATGATGGGTCTTCCTGCTCAGGAGAAGCGACTCCGCCGAAGATTGTGGTGGGCAGTCTTTATACAAGACAAGTTCTCCTCGCTTCATACAGGACGTCCCCCTTATCTTCGGAAGGATGAATGGGATGTCGGCGAGCTTGACGACTTTGATTTCTTGCCATGGAATGAGACGGATGCTTCGAAGGCATCTCCATTTCGGGACATGGCCAGACTGGCCCTGATTGCAGAGACACTACAGGCGGACTTATAGTATGTTGACGGCCCTTCATTTGGAAATCGACACTGACCATGAAGTTAGCTCTTTGAAGTCATGTCAGAAACTGGCCGAGAACCTTCCAGACTCCATCCAAGCTGCGCGACCTATCTTCGATGCCTTGCATCAGTGGCGGGCCTCCGTCCCGATATCAGAGTCGCCTCGCGAGTCAAGATTCTCAATCAACGAGAGTTCCGATCCATACCCTGCTTGCATCTCTCTCGCATACCTTACGCTGGTAGCGTACACGTGGCGAGCATTGCTACGTCCCACAGTCCGATCCGCCCCTCCCCCGCAGATCATCGATGTCGATGCCGAGCCACAACCCTTTCCAGATACCGGATTTCTGTTTGAGGATCTCAGCTGGAGTTTCTCCGATTTCCCAGAGTTGGAACTGCAGCTCGAGGACGGCGCTCTGGACTCGAGCGCAACGATCAAGGAGCTTTATCAGGCGGCGCAAATTTGGGCAGAAACGCTTGTGAAGTCTACGGTCTATCTGACTTCAAGCGATTTTAGCCAATTTTGGTACTCATGTGAGTTCTGACGATCTGACTCAAGAAGTGCCTGTTCCAAACTAACATCTAGCACAGGGTCCAAATTTAGTTTAGTGGTGGCCTCCAATTTCCTCATGTTGCTACTTGTTCAGGCCCCCAATGCTGAAAGTGGCGTGCGAGCCAGAGAAATACTTGGGAGATGGCGTCAAGTTGTCAGAGATCATGCCAAAGTCTCTCCGCTATTCCTCTTTACTGCAACAGAGCTGGGCCAGGTCTATCAAACAGGAATAGCTGAAACATTTTGTCTACCTTCTCACGTACAAGGCATTTTGTAAAGTAATGATAAGGAGGGCGCCACAAAGAAGTGAGAATAATTGGCATAAAGATTGCTTCAGCCCAATGTGAAATGTGAACTTGAAACGGGCATTCGGGTCGGGGTAGTGACGCTTGTCACAATACTTCGGCGAAACTATGCTGGCAGCCAACTATGCCTTCGGCGACAACAGTTGGCCGACGCAAGTCATGCCTTTTGTGTAAGCATGTTATAAATAGGCGCCATGACCAGCATGACCCTCCAAAGTAATGTTCTCTTGATACCAGGAGCTGCGGATCTCGATTGTCGTTTGTTATGGATCAATACATTGATATGAACGAAGGCACCTTTGGGCGGGCTGACACGGCAACACCTTGCCCGCCCTATCAGCCTAGGCTTCAGCAGTGCTTTGACAGCCAGCCCTGTGCTCCTCCATATCGGCAAGCTACCCGGAGTGAAGACACCGACCAGGGCCCTTTTCAAGAATGGAATGAGACACCACATCCACAAGGACAGTGGCTACGTTGGATCAAGCGCGTAGCGGACTTGCTCAAGCCAGCGCCCGCACCAGTAGGGTAGGTTTCTTTCTTGGCTGTTCCAAACAATTTGCGGAAGAACAATTGTGTCATGGCATATACTAATAGCGGAGGCACGAAAGGAATGTCAACCAAAAGGTCGTCATCTTTTGGCCGACCACAGCTACCTTCACTATCATAGAGTCTGTGTCGCCGGTGCAAACAGACAGCAAGAGTGAGAAGTCCAGTCCCCTTGGATCTACTGAAATGACCAGGCCTAACGCTTGGCAGATCCTGATATGTGCTTTGGGTCATGTTGTCGTTCGTGAAGGCTATGTCTCAAACAGGAGGTCGACAATGGCCGAGACGAGGTGTACCTACAAGGGTTGAGGCCTGGTGCAACCCAAGGGTTAATGGGTATTTCTATGCATGCAGAACGTGTTGTTAAGTTAACTATCTTCTTAAAATTACAACCAACCTGCTGCCTGTTGCCTCGACGTGAATGCTTTGTCCCTGCTCATTGTAGACGAAAGTACCTGGTGTTGCTCTGCATCTTCCCCGTACCAATGCCCCCGCTCTTGCTCATCTTAAGAGACATATCCTCTTTTTGTTTTCTCTTGTTATTCCGATAATTAGTCAAGATAACTTCCGGCGCGAAAAAGACATGTCCCGGTCCCGCAACCCTCTTTCCGCCGAGGTATATCTCCCAGCCAAAGTGCGCCGTCTGGGTCTTGCCCACAGGCGGGTTATCGGCATCTGCCCCATCAGTCTTTCGTTAGGTAACTGCGTTTGGTAATGATAAAACAAATACCAAGGGGGCAGGGATGTCCTACCCCATATAACTTCCAGCTCGAATGCTTTCGCCCCGTCGCTTTTGGTGGCAATGAACTCCGCGTGGACCTCTACGATGCCAGACTGGTTGTGCTTGTCGAAAGCGTTGGCGTCAATGTTCTGGTTGATGCCCCTGACGACTTCGGCACTGGTACTCCCGAGCCCGCCGGGGAAATCGATGCGTCCGATGGCGGTGGTAATTTGCGACTGAAGCTCGCGGGCAGCTTGCGCCTGGCTCTGGAACTGTTGCTGGGCCATGACGGGCTCGGCGAGGACAAGATGAGGGTCGAAGCAGTGAAGAGACGTTGGTCTGCTTTAGTTGTCCGAGTAGTGAAACGATGTTGCAGGTCTGCTGAGGATTCGCTGGGACTTGGTGATTGCCTGCCCGCGGCGGGGGAATGACGTTGGGGAGCTGTGGCTGGCTGATATGAGACATGAGACGTGAGACATGAGACTCTCTTAGTGGACGTTTCGCCCGATGACCACTTCGAGTGATGGATGTTATTCGCTAAACTCAGTCCCTTGATGGTCACAGCGATGCTTTCACCAACGGCCCTTAAAAGTCTACTTTCGAAATTTCAGTTGTCCCATTAATCTCTCACACGAAAGATTTGAGTCGACGTCACATTCAAAAGAAGATAATTCTCGTTGTAATAGATTCTCCTCTTCACCAGCGGGACGGTACCGGTATCCAAAATGATGTATAGTTACTGCATCATCAACCCTGTAGTTCTTGCTATCGTCATTGCCATCGTCTTTGCTGTTGTTGTCTCTGTCGTTTTTAGCATCCATTTCTATATCCCTGATGAAAGTCAGAGGTAACCCTTTAAAGCGAACTTCCTAAAGGACGATGGATGAGGTTAGATCTTCATTGAACCACGGTATTCCGCGTTTGAAGAATGAAGCCGATGCAGGTGATATTAGATCACTAAATGATCGAGAACATGAACCGTGTCCATACGCACTTTGATTAACTTTGTACCAAGGTAGCGAAACCCAAACTTGGGCAAATCAAGAACTTCAGTCTCACAGTCCTTCACACGTAAAACTTGTCTTGAGTCTGATTTATTTCGAGCTGGGAAGGTATACCCCCAACGCTCCTCAGTATATATAACAAGACCGATCAACTTCAAACAGGGCAATAATCCGCCATGCAATTCTCTCAAACAAGTGGTATCACAAAGTCACAAAAGTCGCAACGCCCCCCCCTCTCTACTTCTTCTCCGCGCTGCCAGTCGTCTCAGAATCAACAGCCCCAGCCGGCACCTTGCCCTCCATCACACCGTCCTCACCCGGCTGGAACTCCTCCTTCGCAACCGGCGGGCCGTGGAAGTTCTTGCGCGCGTACGCAAAGTACCACACCACCGCGATGAACGCGAACCCGGCAAACACGACGCTCGCGTAGTTCATCGTCGACGCGTCCACGGGCAGGCTGACCGGCATGCAGAAGATGACCACCGCGAAGACGATCCAGACGATGCAGATGCAGTTGATCAGCGTGCCGAACTTGCCGAGCGGGTAGGGCGAGTTGGCCACGGCCTTGCGGCGCTGGATCAGGTTCACCAGCACGGGGACGCCGTAGCTCGTCGACAGGCAGATCGTCGCCACGCCGGTGAAGGAGTTGAACGCGGCCGAGGAGCCGAAGTAATACACCCCAGCACGCAGTCCACGACTGTCGAAGGAACAGCGCCCACATCGGCATGTCGAGCTTGTGGTTGACCTTGCTCCAGAGCTTGTAGCCCGGGATGGCGCCGTCGCGGGCGAAGGCGTAGGTGCAGCGGGACGCGGCGGTGAGGGCGCCGATGCCGGCGAACATGAGGATGCCGAGGATGAGGAAGAGCAGGCCGAAGCCGCCGCCGGCGGAGCCGGTCACGGTCTTGAAGAGCAGGCCGATGGGCTGGGAGTTGGCGACCTCGAGGAGCATGGTGACGTCGGGGAGGACGAAGAGGATGGGGATGAGGTAGATGACGCCGGTGACGCCGGCGGCGGCGACGGAGAGGACGATGGCGCGGGGGACTTCGCGTTCGGGGTTCTGGACCTCTTCGCACATGGAGGCGACCATGCCGTAGCCGGTGAGGGTGTAGGCGGCTGGTTTAGCATGTTAGTTTTCTCGTGTTAAACCTGAGTGTCTGACAGATTTGAGATGTTACCTTGAAGCAGACCGACGAAGAAGGACCACCCGGATGGCCATCCACTGGCCGAAGCATCGTAATGCGAAAACACAAACTCGGCAGAGCGCTTGCTGGGCGCCATGACCAGGATCGTGACCAGGATGATGAGCACGGAGGCGCCGGTCCAGTAGATGCAGACCTTGTTGATCAGATCCAGATACCGCGACCCAAAGGCGTTCACGCTCGCGCACACGATCATGACGGCCCAGAAGCAGAGCACGGTCTGCCACTCGTTCGCGACAAAGTCCTCGTTGAAGATGCTGATGGCACTCAGAATGAGCTGCGCGCCGCTGAAGTTGATGCTGAGCGTGACGGTCCAGTTTCCAACGAGCGTCAGCCAGCCGTCGACGAAGCTGACCAGGGGCGCCCAGCCGGCGGGGGCGAGCATGGCGGACCAGTAGTAGACGCCGCCGGCGGTCGGGTAGACGGCGCAGATCTCGGCGAGGGAGGCGGCGATGCAGAGCGAGATGATGGAGACGAGGACCCAGCCCCAGAGGACGGTGACGGCCTGGCCGTTGGTGAGGGTGATGTACATGGTCGTGGAGAGGCCGAAGGGCACGGCCATGATGGCGAAGGAGAGGCCGAGGATGGAGAGCATGGAGAGGTTGCGCGGGAGCTCGGCCTTGTAGCCCAGGCGGGCGAGGGCCTGGTCTGCTGAGACGCGAGGGGGCGCCTCGCCCATTGAGACGGAGCGGATGGAATCCGACATGGTGGGTGGTGTTGCGGTAGTGTGAGTTCGGTATCGAGGTGTGTGTGTCCCGGTGGACGATGTTGAAGTCGGAGGACGCGGTCGGGATGTGTGTATGTGTAATCCCGCTGTCAACCGGTTCGCTCAGGATCGGGAGGATTGGGCCGGTTTGACAGGTGCCGTGCGCGGGGGGGGATAGCGCCGGTTTAAAAGGAGTGAACAAGAAGCTTCGCCCGGCTGTATTAGAATACAAGTAAAGATACAAAAAAAGGATAAAACCGCACACACGCGAGCTTCAATTGGGGAAAAGGGAAGAAACGGGAAATGGGGGGGACAAGAGGGTTAAGCGACTCTTTTAGTATGCCCGGCAGATTTGGAGAAAGAGACAGCACAGCAAGCATGGAAACCCAGCTATGCCGTCGATCCAGTCGAGTCACACACACACACACACACACACAACGCCGTCAGCAACTACACCAAGGACACAATTCAATGACACAGAAACGGAGGAGATCCATCTTTGGGGCCTGGGCTACGGCGGCGCCCCAATGCAACGGGATCGGGGGGGTGCGTGAGGGGGGGGGGGGGACCCAGTTCCAACACGCTAGCCTCTCCCCCACGCCCCGCAGAGCAGACGAGCAGAGATAGAGACACCTTGAATTGGCCGAGATGGGCCTGGTTTGCTTTCCTGTTCTGCTGGCGCGGCTGGCTGCGTGGAAGAGTGTTAGTCCGTAGACAAGAGACGACGCTGTATCTACGGGGCTGTATCGACATTGCGCGCCAGGGGACCTGCAACCGCGGGTACACGACTATCTTCAACAATGCTGTGTGAAAGCTGGGCCGGGCTGGGCTGGGTTCGGGCGCTTGTCAAGGCAATCATTCATCCCTTTGACGCCGAAATGTGACTTTTAGCGCGGTTTTATTCTCCAGTTTTCCTCAGTTTCCTGCGTAGGTAAGCAAGCGACTCTTCGCCGTATCTGATATGCTTAAACCTGCATTCTGAGGAAGATTTAATTGGTTAATAGAAACCGCGCTAAAAGTCACATTTCGGCGTCAAAGGGATAACAAGCGATATCTCGGGGCCCAGGGGGGGTCATGTTCGATTGTGGACTGGGAGAAATGGATCTATGGGGTTAGGTGGTTCGTGCGTATCAGCAGTGTCCGCCCGGGGCTTTTCGGTTGGGTGGATGTGTCTGGCTGTTTGTCCGTCTGTTTCTGTCTTTCTGTGTGTCTGACTGATTCATGAGCATGTCACTTGACATAGATATCAAACAGCCCGCGGATTGGCGTACACGTCCCTCTCCCTCTTCGATGGAATAGCCGCGAGAGCTGGGACGCTGTAAGCTGATAACAGAGGTAACACACACTCTCTCTCTCACACACATATGTAGATAGTTCTCCGGGCGCTCCCAACCGCGGTCCGCAGGATCGGTGGCAGGGAAGACACAGCAGCGAAAGGCTTGTTTTACAGCCCGTGATGTCATGCAGCCTATCCTATCCCCCCCTTCCCCCTCTCTCCCCAGACACACGCGACAGAGCTGCGCTGCAACGAGCCCAGCAGCTGCAACGACGATCAGCCCTTTCGGCCTAGGGCGACATGTCAGTTACATCTGTAGCGCGGTCTGGTGAGGGGGAAGGTAAAGCTTGGAGGTGACGAGCCAGCGGTTCGCTCCCCCTGGAGAGAGACCCTGGTTAAGGTGTCCCAGGAGAAATGAAGCGAACACTGACAGGAGCACCTTATCGCTGTCGAATCTTAACGCCTTCACTGGTTGCTCAGGGTGTGGCTCGGTGAGCCCGGGTCTAAGCCCGTACGAGCCATGCCGTCCGCCTGGACGGCTGTGATACCTAAAAGGAACGTCTGGTCTGCCATCTTGTTGGGATGATGTCGATTGAGGCGGACAGACTCTCTGCTCTCTGCGTACTCGTCACCAGCAACCGCGAACATCACCACCATCTGTTGAACCCCTCAAGCAGACGGGACATACAACATTCCCCCTCTGCCAAGAACCATCTCCATAAGCCTCACAATCCAGCTAACCAAGTCCCTTCAACCCCACAATCCCCAACTCCCCGAAATAAACTTCACCATGCCGGCACGCGTGGTCACTGGCTCTCCCATTACTTGTCCTCCTCCTCCAAGTCTCTCAACCACTCACATCACACCCAGACCGCGCTCCCCCAAAATGCCCAGCTACGTACCCTACCTCAAAAGCGACCGCGCTCCCGCTCCACCGACAAAGATAACGGCGCTTCGCCAGCTCTCACAACCATCATCCATACCTCAACTCTCACACTCACACACACACGCGCGCTTCCCCTAACCCCCAACGTGCCGGCCATCCTATCTCGGGAAACATCAGATCGCCATACACCCATCAACTTCAGATCAGACCTACACGCGTTGCGACAACGAGAATCCCCGAACGAAGCGTGTGCGTCCTATCCTCATGAGTCGAGACACCACTCCCCAACGGGCATCTTCCGTAAGCCGCATACAAAACAGCCTGATAAGAGGCAGCAAGGCAAGGCAACTAATCAGGGTCCCCGGGAGATTCCTTATCAGCCAGCCCAGAAACCACATCGAGGTACCGATACCGTTCGGCCCGATACCACCACCACCACCATCCAATGCGCCGCCTCACCCTGCCAGCCTATCCTACCATACCATACCATACCATCCAATATCTCCTCCATCATCTCATCCCATCCCTTTCCCATCATCCTCACTTCTCCCTCTCAGAACCACTGGGTTGATTCACTTCACGATACCTCAAGAAATCCCCCAAATGTCGTCCATCTGCGTCACCGCCAAAAGATAACGAACCCCCTGGCACCTCCGCCCCATTATGCCGATCAAAAGCCGAGGTCTCCAATTTCCACACACGCACGCCCCTCACTCACTCACTCACCAAAGCGACGACGCGTCCTTCGGCCACTGCCGATGCCACAAACCCGTGCGGCCACACGACCAGCCGGCTTGCGGTAAAGTCTTCGAGAAGCCTTCTAGAATCCATCCTTCGTGCGCGAGAGCTTATATCAGCCTCAACTCATTTAAACGTCCCTTCTTCATATTTCTTGACAGCTTAACTTCACAACATCCATCTTGCAGTGGCGGTCAGCATCGTTTCAAGGGGGCTCAATTGGCCCTTCACATGCATGCCACCGCCATCGTCGCCGGGGCCACCCGACAAGTCCAGAGCCAAGTGGGCTCTGTTTCCCGAATGCCGACTGCGAATCGTGTCTGCTCCATTTTGACTACGTACTAGGTGCTACCTGCTAGCACCGCCTGTCTTTTGATAAAAGTCTCATCGCGCCGAATCCTCCGTCGAGACTTGTCCCGTGCCCGTTGAAAATCGAATGCTCCCTTTTGAGCCCCTCTCTAAGTCCTGTCCGGGACTAATCATATTCTGCCTCAACCCCCAAAACGCCTTGCAAAGACTCGCCAAATGACAAACCCTCCATGTAGAACAGCCAGAATGCTGTCTCTCCAACACGCCCATCGTCTACTGCGCCAGGTCACGTTCCAAGGACCTGCTTTTCCGTATCGTCATCAACTAATTTTCTCTGCTTGAGAATCTTCACCAGCTCCGTCATGGTCACTGGCCGCGTGAGGAAGAGATCCATGCCGCTAGCAAAGCCCTCCTGTCGAGCGCTGGCCGACCCTAAACTGGTAATGGCGATGACCACCGCGGGCGGGAGGTGATGGGCTCTTTCAAACTTTCGAATTCGCCTTGTAGCCTCAAGTCCGTCCATGACGGGCATCGTAATGTCTGTTATACTGTTAGCGACCCCCCCTCACGCATACGCATTACCTGCCAACATACCTATGAGAATGCAGCAAAATCTGTTGGGCTGCGCAGTGTAGGCTTGTAGGGCTTCCAGCCCATTTGTTGCTGTAGTATGTTTCTTTTGAAGTTTCTTCATATATGCTGACAGAATCTGAATCTGTTAGTACGGTGCAAAGCACTTTCTTTCGAGGGACACAAACCTTAAGATTGATTGGATTGTCGTCTACCAGAAGGAACTCTTGTTGGTTCATGGTCTTCGCCATTGATGAAGACGCAAGCACAGGAGGTGTAGCAGTGCCAGGCGTTGATGCTGGAGATGCGGCCGATGCGGCGCCAGTGGCCTTCGCGGCGGGGCGGAAGGGAAGTTTCAGTGTAAACTCCGGGTCTGGTTGAGCGATCCAATTGTCGAGCGGCGACTGCGTGATGATTTCGTCTGGGGTCGTAGCCATCCTAACGCTTTTGATGCTCTCAGATTGGGCTCTCTTACGCCCAGGGGACAGTTCCGACCTCAACGCGCTGTTGGGCGTGAGAGGTCCGGACATGGCATCCGGCCCCGCAGCCACAAGCTTTACGGCCTGTCGCTGCTGCCATCGATCAAGAGCACACGCAAGGGCTTCGCGACTTTTCGTGGTCCAGTACTGATTCCATGTTAGTCATGAACGTATTCTGCCATCCACATTACTTACGGTTGTGCGATGAACTCCATCACGGTCTGCTGACGAGACCGCCTGTACGAAGTCGCTAGCTTTTGTGCCGACTCGGCATTGCAGCAAACGACTACCAGTGGAGGTTCATTGCCCCTGCCATGAGACACGTCAAGCTTCCGGAATGCTTCTTCACTGCAAAGTGTGAGGTCCGCAGGAGAAGAGGCAGCTCCTGTAGTGTCGTCCGTGATGCTAACGTCCAGCCACTTGAGCGGAAGGCTCTCGACCGGAAGATCGTGCCCCCCGGCACGAAGCTCTTCAGAGCTATCAAGACCCCGGCTGAACCCGCGAACAGAAAGTCTCCTGCCGGCCAAGGAGGTCAAGTCCGTTGAAAACTTACGTCCGCGGCTAGCCGCCTTGCGTGAAAGCACGAGTGGCATTGACACGGTCATGGTGGTTCCATGGCCAAGCTGACTTTTGACGCTGATCGTGCCGCCGAGTGTTGCAACAATTTGCCGTACCAGACTCAGCCCAAGACCCGTGCCTGGAGCCAAGGCATCCTCTTGAGAGAAGGGGGTAAAGAGCTTGTTGCGTAGGAAATCCTCGCTGATGCCTTTGCCGGAGTCTGTTACGGTAAGGACAACCATGGATGCCGACCTTGCCGACTTGTGAACCACCTCTTCTTGCCTGAGTTGAACCTTGATGAAGCCACTCGATGTGTACTTCAGCGCGTTGCCGAACAGGTTCATAATAATCCGTCTTAGTGCGCCGGGCTGGGAATGGAAGACCCACGAAAAGTTCGGGTCAATGTCGACGAGGATCTTAACGTCCTTCAAGTTGGCAGGCTGAGTCTCCGAAGGCTTTCTCTTGTGACCGAGACCCTCGCTGGAAGCAATGGCGTCTAACTTCTCTTGAGCAGGTGTAGGCGGTCCAGACGCTGTGCCGTGGCGAGCCAGCTGAGAAGCAACCATGTGCTGGAAGCTGTGACCAATGAAGACACTTTCGATAACCTCTTCGACGAGCAAGTCAAGGTGGACGTCGGAGACCAGCGTCATCATGCCTGACTCGATGGAAGCTGATGCCTCCGGGCGCAAGCCGCGACCGGGTCCGTTGTTACGTCTCTGGGACCTGGACGCTCGCAGGTAGGTGTTGACCTTGCTGTAATCAAGCAACTGCAACATATTAGCAAACGGTATGCCGAAAGGTCCAGTTGTGTTAAATTTACATGATCGATTGTGTCGAGCAGGGTTTTGCCCGAGATTTCAATTGTGTGGATGACGTCCACTTGGAATGCGTCCAGTTGAGTGTCGTGAAGCAGCTCCGCCGCAGCAACGACGCCGTGAAGCGGTGATCTGAGCTCGTGGCTGAGTGATCCAAGGATGTCTGTCTTTGCCTTCTCCGCAATGATGGCATCTAGACGAATAATCTCAGCCATTGTGACCATCCCAAAGGCACGCAAGTACGGCAAGTCGGCATCCGCGGTGAGAATGCGAGACGCGCTTTGCTCCAGACAAATCCTCCAGCATAGCAGCGCTCTTTCGAAGGATCCCATAATGGCACCACTGCTACGCTTCTCGCCCCAGGGAACATATCTACAATGGTTTTTGCTTCGTTCCGTCGTGTGAAGTACGAGTGCGCCGCTCGAGTCTCGGGTCGGGTCAGCTGCTCGTTATCCTCTGTCGGAGTAAGGTCCGTGTCGTCGCCTTCGGAATCAACGTGGTTCCACTGTCCCATTTCATCGAAGCTGAAGACCTTGCCGTTGGGGTACCTTCGCAGCAGCTTCTTAAGGAACCGCTCTCGCAAGGTCTTTCGGCCGAACTGAGGAATTTCGCCGCTATTCATTACGCTTTCCACCGTAGAAGACCTGCCGAAACACTTGCACCATCTGTCATTGGCGTCCTCAGATTTCTCGGACATGCTGTCGTCACTACTGGAAAAGCGATTGTCCGCGACTTCGCTCGCCCTACGAGGACCACTGACAAGACCGCCGAACGACACGATGCTGGCGTCGAGAAAAAGCGCACCATCTACTTCCAAAGACTTTCGAATCACGTTGGCGGCCCGCGAAAAGATCTTGATGGCCTCCGTCAAACGGGGGTCTGGGGCGCAGAGCTGGATGTTGTAGTAGCTATGGTTGCGGTCGACGCGGTGGTCTCGACGGAATCACTCGAGTCGATTTTGGAGGACGGGGAACCTGCTGGGTCTCGACTGATTGGGTTAATGTTCGGTCGGATGGCCTCGATGGATCCAGATTTCGGTGACGGCGGCTCGGCCTCCGGCGGCGACGTCGCGGGGGTGTCGAACCCATTTGATGAAGATCTCGGCGACGGAGGTTTGGTGGTTGGCGGGGTCTCCTCTTTACCTCCAATGAAATCGCCGAGGCCATAGACCATGCGTTCGCTGCGACGATAGCTCTCGTTCACCCTCCTCGACTCCAAATAATCCATTACCGTCTGGGAAATCTCTCTCATGAATTGCACCGAATCGGCATCCATCCCAGCCCTGGGGCGGTCATCGAAAATGCAGTATACGCCAATGTTGATGCCTTTCGGGGAGCGGATCGGCACACCTGCGTAGAAGCGGTTATACGGAGCCGCGTCGATGTATGGGCGGTTACAGAAGCGCCGGTCAGCGCCAAGGTCTGGGACTACGGCCACAGGAAGCTCGTCATCACTGGTCACGGGGCCGCGGGCCTGCACCTCCTCACGAGTTGCTCCGACGAGAACATGTTCGCAAATTCCAAAGGCGCGCGGGATAGCCGTCCCGCAAAGCCAAAGGTGGTTTACTGAAGGGTATTTTGCGTTTGGGGTCAAGGGCACAGATCTGGTGGCCTCGGCAACAATGTATTGGTGCTGGCGGTCGAAGAGGGAGATGAGGGCGCGGGAGGCGTTCAGTCGCAGGGCTCCCAGCTGCGCAAAGGCAGTGAGGCCTGTGTCGGGCGACGACGAGAGAGCCGAGAACGGGATCGGGTGGTCGGGGCTGTTGAAGACGGCACTGGGAATGTGGAAAGAATCATATCTAGAGATGCGACACCTGTCAGTAAAGCGCTTCTTGGTCCAGAGCTACACCTTGTCGAACAGGCTGACAGCAAGTGGTCTGCGTACTTGAATGTCTCCCACTCACGGGCGCCTTCAGATATCTTGTTCATGCTTCATTCAGGGTCGTAGGAGGTTTGCGATGAAGCTCGTCTTGCCCATGGTCTGGCGATGGGATCTGGGAGGCGGCAGGAACAGCAACGAGGAAGTTTTGTTCTCGGTGTTGTCGTCACAGGTAGTCCAGGGCCAGGTCAAAGAGGAGGAGCAACGACAGCAGCACGCAGGCAAGCATCTGAGGTGAGGTGGAGGGCATGACTGAAATGCCGCTCCTCCCCGCTGTGGTGGAACAAGGATCCCGGAAGCCGGGATGGGCGCTGTTCGAGACGGTTGGGGGGGCAGGACCTGGTCGGGCCAGTCTAGTGGCCAATGTGCAAGTGCGAGTGAGAGTGCAGCACCCGCAAAGCAGCAGCCACGCAGCAAAAGGCAGGCCAGACATGGAGGTGGTCTTGGTCTTGCAGCTCGCCTAAGGTGCGTTAGTGCGGCCATGGTTGCAGGGCAGCAGGCGGGCAGAGGGCAGATGGGTCATGGAACGGCATGGGCCAAGCCAGCGGCTATCCTTGCCCTGGATGGGAAACCGGTTCTTCGGCCAGGTTGGCATCCACCGTCGTCGGTCCATGGACCATATCGACTTCGCCCATGGGCCGTTCAAGGTAGGTACGCAGTACGGACAGGTATCCGTACCCATCCATCCATCCAACCATCAGAATTGCCCCTCCTTTTTCCCATGATCCCATCCACCATCGAGGCGCTGTGCGGGAGGAGGACGGCGTACGTGACTTGGGTGTGTGTTGGTTGGGGCCACTGAGCCTGTCGTTTGCCTTCGTTTTGCGTGTCCCGGGATGGCCCTCGGAGATTCTGAGATGCGCTAGGCTTTAGTGGCCGTCGAAGAAAGTGTGCGGCTTGTCTCTTTGCAGCCCAAGCCTGATGTTTTGGCGACAGATAAGCCGGACTCCGCAGGCCAAAAGAAAAAAAGGTGAGCAGAGTTCAGATGCCCAACCGCTGCAACCTCTGCCTCTGGCGGTAAGTGTGGGTTTGAGTGTGTGTTCCGGTCAGGCGGCGTGCTGCATAGTGTAGAGGCTGGACGAGGCCGATGGTTTCTAGGGACCATGGTTTAGGGGTCTGGAGGCGCTCTAGCGCAGCCACACGTGTTCTGGAAGGCAGAGATTTGTAGCGTGTTTCGCGGCCTGAAGACGACAAACGAACAGAGGCAGAGGCTAAAACAGTCGAGTTGGATGGTGGGATGGATCATGGCACAGATGGTTCTTGGGGGGGCAGACCCCGGCCAATCAACCTCTGGCAAAGTGTGATTTGTGACTTGGGCAGCGAGATCCGAGGCCGATTTCGATGGCGAGAAGAAGTGATCAGCGAACTCAGGTAAGGTAGGGCAAAGCTTCGTGGGTTCTGAAGAGCGGCCAGACTCTTTTGCTGTGGGCGGTGGGCCATGGGTGATGGTCCTTGGTATGGGGATCATGGATCTGCCTCTGGCTCGGTGTAACAGTATCCGCAGGCAGCGCGAGGGTTGGATGGCATTGTGGTGTGAGTTGAAGTATCTGTACACTGGTGCCTGTGTCGTGTGGGCATCATGAGCGAAGGATGTCGCAGTGCCCATGGTCACCGGCCGCCCATCACTGGTTGAACGGTCACCGCCTCGCCATTGTCGGCTCTATCGTCCTCCACCTGACGACGCGATCGTGATGAACCCATCGTTTTCCTTGGAGCGACGACCTGAGTTGACAATTGATGAAAGTCTGACGATGCACCGATGGCAGAGTCGCGGCTGAAGGCGGCGCAACGGCCAACCAGAAGGGTGCGACGGTGACGGGACTGGCTCCGGGATCCCTGAATTCGACCCCCACTATCTGTACGCCCTGGTGGTTAGGTAGCCCTTGGTTGGTGTGCCCCTGGTCAGCCCCCAACGCGGCGCCCCTTGTTGATGAACGGCCGGCCGGTGGAAAAGAGAGAAAAACAGCTGGCATCGATGCAAATCGGAGATGCCAGGAATGAAGCTGATCGATGGGCCTAGGAATGGAAGATTTCGAGGAATGCCGTGACGGGCAGGAGGAACTGGTATTGCTGCTCAGTCGATGTTGCAACCGCGAGGCAGGTGCCATTCTTCGCCCTTTCCTGAGCCCCATCAGCTGTTGGCAGGGCGGGCAAGCGCAGCCATCAAACAGGCAGGATCCCTCTGCAGTGCACCTTCCGCGGCGCAATGACTGCGGCAAGAGCAACACCAGCGGCAGCAACTGCATCTCTCAACATGGCAACCACGGAAGGGGCAGTCACAGACTCACAGCAGGCACTTGCTACAACAACAGCAACAACAGCACCTGCAATCGCAGCAGGTGCACTGCACTGCAAATGCTGCACTCCCTCCACAGTGCGGCCTCCAAAGCCAAAGTCAAAGGGAAGGATCGGCCCCTCAAAACTGGCTATTGGAAACTTGGAATCTGATGAATTGCAGCAGCGGGAAGCTGGGAAGCAGCAGGGCAATTGACTCGTCGTGACCCGCTCTTTCCCTCTTCTCGACATTGTGGAGTCGCTCTTCCCTGTGAACTCTGACAGGCCCCGCAAATATGCTGTAATCCCGTACCGTGCCTTTACAGTGCTTGCACATGGCCCCTCACGTGCGTCCAATAGCCATCAGGCAGAGGCCACTGAAGGGAAGGACCGCCAGGTACGTACCCGTTTCGGGACAGGTTACTTCCTGCTTCCTGCTGCAGGTCCAAGGTCCCCATTATTCCCGGTACGTACCCCATGCGCCTTCCAAGTTCCGATTGCAGCTCTGACACGCACTTCATTTCGACCGCAACCTCATGATCCTGCATCACCACCTCCTACCACGGACGGTTGACCAACTCCTGACGGCGGCATTATCTCCTCTGCTATTGCATGAGCCACGCGCCCGTTTGTCTCCCTCATCGCCAACACGCAGCTCAACATCTTGGACCCCTTTTCTTCAGCGGCCTCCTCCCGTCCCGTCGCCGCCGCCGTCGCCGTTGTCGTCCAGTCTCTGTTCATCCATCCACCCACTCAATGCGAGACCTGGACAAGAGGGGTCCAAGGGGTCCAAAGCGCGCATTCGTTTCTGGTCCATTTCTCCGTGGATGGTAACACTTTCATCTCTTCACAACAAGAGTTTATGAATAGCAGCAATCATCATCAGTCGAGTCACTTTCGCCCATTCTTTTCGCTGCCACATTCATGCAACATCCAGAAATGAGACGAAAATACGTCCCGCCCGCCTTCAGCCCAAACCATCGTCATCTCATCTCATCTTTTCCCTCGCCAACCCGCTCCCTGCATCTTGTTCTCTTGCCAACGCTTTTGTTGCTGTGCTTCACATCGTCAGCGTCAGCAGACCAGCACACCGTTGCAGCCTGTTTGGGGGCCCAACTCGGAGCAATGAGCATCGCCTGAGGACCCTTCCTGGACCCTGATTCAGCCCCTTGCCCGTCCCTCATCCCTGCGGCGAGCATCCCGTCGAATGCCACCGCACCTCGCCCTGGACGACCACCCCCCGGCCTCCTCACTACGTAAGACCCCGAAGACCCCGATCGCTCCCCGGGTCGGCCATGCCACCCGCATCGAGCCTTGAATGCGACATCGACCCGACGGCTCGCCCGGGGTTTAACCCACGACCGCTGATCACCACCACACTGCGCATACTAAATCCGAAGCCGTTTCTTTATCGCTAGAACCTTCTGGCAGACGGTAATCACGATGCTTGGCAGTGTTGCTGTGTGATTGTTCTCACATGCGCGAGGACTGAGGACCCAGGTTTCAAGATCAGGCTAATGCGTCTGGAAATCAGGCTCGGAAATCAGGCTTCGGAAATCTCACGTCACGACGTAATTACGACTCAGACACCGCCCATCTGCATGACAGCGAATTTCTGTCCTCAAGCACTCGGAGAGAGCAAGCCCTCATGAGCCTCGTCGAAATTGAACGCTGTAACACGCCGAGGCATCCAGCAATATTACGGATAACACAACTGGATGTGTACAGCCAGCTGCTTGTCTGAATCCCATCTATCCTACGCACCATCAACAAGCTTCATCCCCCCAATGACGCCCTCGAATCCGCCCCCTCCAACCGCTGCCAGGGGAGCTTCCACCGCAATCGGCTGCCATACAAACCGCGCCCCGTTCCATCCCATGATCGTCAAGAACTCCATCCTATCCCCTCCAACGTCCAAAAATGTCTGCCTCCCCTGCCCGACGAGCTTGACCTCCGTCCACTCCCCCACGGGGAACGTGTAGTTCAGCGCATACGTGCTCTCCCCGGAGAACAACATGACCGCATCCACCGTCCCGTTGCCGAACCACAGCCCGCTGTCCCCACCGCTGAAGATGGCGCCCTTGGCCGCGCTGGTGGGCTTGATCGAGAACGACAGCGTGTAATTCCGTCCTTTTTGCGTGAGCGGGGTCGTGATGCTGCAAGACGGCGTCAGGACGGCGCCCTCGTCACCCAGCGCGCACGTCGATTCCGCATGGTACCCATTGCCGACAGATCCTGCACCGTGCTGCCGTTGCTCTGAGTGAAGTCATATTCCACAATCGTCGCTCCCACAGACGGAATCCTCCGGTCGAGATTCTGCCCCGGCGCCGACGGCTGCAACCTCGCAAACAGCCCCGCGTAGGCCTCCTCCGCCACCTCTCCTCCCCACTGCTTGTCCGCCAGCGCCGGCAGCCCGTCCCTCCACTGGTAATACGCCTCCGTCACCGTCGTCGCGTTCGGCCCGAAGTCGTTCCACTGCGGCGCGACGTGCCCCAGCAGCGCCGCGCTGTCCCGTGCCGCGTTGTTCGTCGCGTTCTCCCGGTCAATCACGTTGGGCGCGAACGCCGTCCCGTCGGGCGACCCGTGGAAGATGAAGTCCAGGCTGAGCTCGTGGCCGTACCACTCGGACCACTTGCCCACCGTGTAGATGTAGTCGCCCGAGTTGAGCACCGCGTAGCCGTTGTTCACGAAGTCCCAGAGCGGGTTCGCCTCGAAGTTGGCCCAGTGCTGGATCGAGACGGACTTGTTCACGTCGCCGCCTGAAGATGGGGAGAAGGTGCCCCAGATGCGCACCTTTTTGCCGGATGTGCTGGTGATGTAGTCGTTCATCGAGTCAACGAAGCGTGTGTACTCGCCACCAGTGCCCTGTCCCTTTCATCAGTGCCATGCTTCCTCTCATCACAGGTCCACGGGGGAACTTACTCCTCGCTCAAAGTTGGGTCAACGTACTCATCAGCCCCGATACTCACCGTCTTCGTCTTAAACCACGGCAAAAACACCCCCCAAATATCCTGCATAACCGGAATCGTCTCGGGGTTCGACACATTCAACAGACTCAAATCGCTGCTCAGCCCCAGACTCTCCCTCCACTGCGAAATCACCAGCGCGTGCCCCGGCGCCTCGATCTCGGGCAGGATCGTGACGCCCCGCGCGGCGCACTTGGACTGGACGTCATCGAAGACCTCGCGCGTGTAGGACTCGTTGGCGCGCTTGTTGAGCCCCGCGAGGGAAGGGTCGTCGGAGAGGAGGCGGAAGGCGGCGTAGAGGGAGAGCTGGCGCTCGCGGGAGTAGATTGCGACGTTGTTGTAGAGGTTGTCGGAGAGGTGGAGCTGGAATGTGTTTTGCTTGAAGAAGGACATGTAGGCGCACATTTCGATTAGGAAGGAGGGGGGGTAGTAGTGCCGGGCGATGTCGAGCTGGGGGTGGTGTTAGCATGTTGCTTAAGGGTTGGGTGTTGGGTGAAGGGGAGGATGAGAGGGGCATGAAGATGGTGAGGATATGCGGGGTAGTGAAGGCGGCAAGAACCAGAATGCTATGGGATTTATAGAGGTAAAGAGATCATAGAGATCACAGAAATAACAGAAACGAAAGAGACGAAAGAGACGAAAGAGACGAAAGAGACGACAGAGACGACGGAGATTACAAGGTTAGTAATGGAGATGGCATGACATGGAGGTAGCTAGGAGATGACTTGAATATTCACAAGTGCTCAAGCTCAGTGAAGAAGACATCAACGCCGGAAAAGGCTGGAACTCACCATCATCCCGCGCGTTCCCCATCCGGGGCTATCGACCCCATACCCCAACTCCACCGCCCCGTCCCCGAGGACCATCTGCTGCAGCACCGACCGGGTGCCCCACCACGCCCCGAGCGGGCTCGCGCCGGCGATGCGCGCGCCGTCGATGGTCACGTTCAGCGCGTAGCCTTCCGAGGTCTCTCTGCCCGCTGCATCTTTGAACTTGGACGCGTCTTCGTCGAGAGTTAGGAAGATGGATCCTTGCTCTGCTGCGGTACCCGTTGTGACAGGGATGGAGAGGTTGAGGACGGAGGCAAGGTCCTCGGAAAATGTTTCCGCGAAAGAGCGAAGTGTAGGTGGGATGAGCGTCTCGCCTTTGTTGTCAACTGAATCTGCAAACTGCTCGTGCACAATGATTTTCGTGAAGAAGTCGGAGGGCAGGGTGCCGCCGGTGGTGGTGTACGGCACGGTCGGGAGACCGGGGAGCGCGTCCGCTGCGGCGCGGAGGCCGAGTGTCAGCGCCGAAGCAAGAGTCGCCGTGAACCGCATCGTCACGATTGATGAATGCAATTCGCCAATGGCAATGTCTCAGTGACCACACCTTCAAGAAAAGTTTCTACAGCTAGCTATGCTATATAACCACAAACTTGTCGAAATCTCGATGCGTAGCTCTATTGACATCACACGATCGTGTTCCCCCGGCGCGCGGGGTAAACCGCCCGAATGAGGGGCGAGCCGAAATGAGGAGCTGTGCGATTGTAGAAGGTGACAGCCGCGGATCAACTGGCCCGCCCGGGTGTTTACCCCTCAGGAACGGCGACGGTATCGTGTGATTGAGAGGTAGCGTACCTTGCAGTTGTATTTTGCTGTGTATTTTGATAGCAACGTTGCAATTTGCGTGGTATGTCCGATTATCAGTGGCCTTGCTTTTGCGGTGGTGTTCGCGCCGGCTGGGTGGGGTCTGCCGAGCTGCTACTGCGGAGCTCGAGGGGAGAGAAGATTGCCGGGGTTTGGCAGAAGATAAAGCTGGGGTAATGGGGATCTTTGGAACGTTGTAGATGCTGATTGAATGAATGGGTGATTTGCACATGTTACGCTGGATTTGGTCCTTGTTATCCCGGCCAGATAGGTTTCCAAACCTTGTCAAAGTGAAGCTAACGATGGTTGGTCTGGGTATTGAAACGCTGTCTCTCAACGATGAAGCTCATTTGCGTCAATGTGCTCAAAGATACTGCCTCGACGTATTCTGAGGTATCTCCAACGATCAAATGTTCATCATCAAAAGTTCATCATTTCAGTACATGGGGTCAGCTACCAGGAAGGACTAACCGAGCGACGAATGAATTTACCGTCCCTGTTTAAGTATGTTGATCAAGTTTCGAGCCCACCCAGTCGGGGATTTCACATTAAGGGAAAGAGCAGTAAAAGCACCTCGATCAGTGCCCAGTCTAGTAGCTTCGCATTCCCAATGTAAGCATTGCGATGTGTGTTTGTGACTCTGCGAAACTCAGCACATGCCGTCTCTCTCATCGACGTTGGCCATTTCGGCGTTTCAAATCACATTCCATATCATGCAATTACATGGTTCCTGACAATATGTATCAACCCTTTAGGTTGAGTACATAATAATTAGAGTACTGGTTCAACGGTGACGTCATGGAGGATTGAAGCCATGGCTTCGCGAAGCAACACAGCCAACATGTGTGAAAGTTCAAGAGGGGTGAGTAGCACATTGTCTATTTTTCCACCCAGTAATTTAATACGGAAGCTGGTTGATCCATCCCGCCCTGTTCGTCCGGTCAGTCGAAGCGTCCACTAAGAAGCGGCTCCATGGCTCAGGTAGCTAGTAGATCATTCGGCCACAACTCCCCAACGCCACCTCGCTGAAATCTCCGCGATGAGTATTTGAAGAGCTTTGCTGTCCGGGCGGATACAATTTTCGGTTGTATACGTGATGTTATTGGTCAAAATAGCCTGGCGCATCTGGCTTCACTCAACAGCACTCTTAATTGACGAAGTATATGTCCGGATGGCACAACACACAAGAACAATGCACGATGGAGGCGACGGAAGTCACCTCAAAAGGCGTTCCAGCGGACCATTGTATTTCTCTTTGAAAGATCTAAGATTTCTATCTTCTTGGGGTGGTCACTATAGCTAAACAGGAACGGACCACCACATTCCACTACGGGTATTGACGTCTCGGCAATTCAGCGTCAGGTGATCGACGTATGTGAGTCCACCCAACTCGTGACTTAGATTCTTTCTAGTTCTTCCCTCCGGGCTTTGCGCGCTTCGAGCGATTGCCCATCGTGACAGAAATACCCCTTAGCTCTAAGTTAGGGGGAAGCTCTATGATATTGAGCTCCTTGGATTTAGCGCTGATCCAAGCCACCCCGAAGTCCCCGACGGCTATCTGGCGATCAGAATACCTTTTCATGCCTTTAAAAGCCTCGTCAATACCGGTAGGTATCAATATAAGTCCCTCCCCATTCCATGTGAGCCATCTGCTGGTTGGACTAAAGCCGTAGCCAAGCCACTGAGGTGCATGAGGCGTACTCATCTGGAACTCCTGATCTTTAGTCTGCGCTTCAGTGTCTGTCTTGTTTCCCGTGCCGGGCGGTATTCGGACTTTTCCAAGTTCCGTGATGAGGAGCGAACTGTCAGGGGAGAAGCTTAAACTGTCAATCCAGCATCCGACATCAATGATGTCTATGACTTGGCTAGAAGAAGTTGACCAAAGTCTTATAAGGCCGTCAATGTCCACTGAGGCAAGAATGGTCGAGTTGGGTGAGAATTCAAGGTCTTTGACAGGAGCCTCCAAGCCATTTGACAGAATCTTGTCAACTTGACAATCCACGCGCCACAGAGAGACTTTGTATTGCTTGTATCCCAGTGTTTCCAGTGCTGAAGACGAGCTCACCCAGACCCCGTCCGGCGAGATTGCCAGTGCCAGGATCCACGTAGGCTGCGTTTCGGTGCCTTTGAGGTTAATTGTCCTTCCTTCGGTAAGGCTTACGACCCGCACAGAAGGACTAGCGGCAACCGATGGGCCAGTCTTGCGGGTGATGGATTCAATGTTGCCAGTCTTGCTGGCAATAGGTCTGTCGTCGCCTGTTTTGTAGGTTGCAAACTTTTCGTTCGCTGATGTAGCAAATGGCCAACCGAAGTCTTGAAATTGACTAGACATATCGATGACTGCATGCTCCTTTGCAGGGGCATCGAAGGTCTGTAGTATGTCTGGCATCAAAATCGTTTCAGACGTTGGGAAGCCTGTATACTGTGACCAATGATGGGACTGGTTCGCCGACTTCAAAATTGGTATTCTTAGGCTTTGGGGCATTTGTTGCGCATCACCACGCAAGGACCAAATGTGAAGCTTCCCATCGTAGCTTGGCATGAATATGTGGTCCATGTCCGGTGCTAACGCAACCTCTACCATGCGGAATCGTTCTCCAATGTCGTCAATGACCCTGACAGGCCGAGTCGAATTCAAGGACCACAGCTTCATGGCAGTAGAGCCGGGGCTCCTGTGTAGAGAAATAACACACGACTCTCCTCCCACACTTCCAATGAAACATCTCTGTGCACCAGCCACCTCTGACTTTGATGTCGTTAGGATGCCGGTGGCTTTTGGGGTGGGCTGGTGGGAAATGCTATGCACTTTGTTGCTCAATGGTAAAAAGGCAAGGGCAGACCAGTATATTTGAAGCGGATAATCACTGATCGATCCAGAGATTGTTTTGATAAACTTCTCCATGTCGTTGAGAAGTCCAAGAAGAACTTTTCCAGGAGCGGAAACCTGCGAAAGACCATCTGTTATTACTGGTTTATCAGCACAAGGAGAGTAATCACACTTTTGCTTACCCTTGTTGCTCGCTCGATCAATTTGCGCATTATCACTCCCGCTTCATGGGCTTTGCCAATGATAAGTAGGGCTTCCAGCCAATGCAAGAAATGGGCTTGAATGAACTTGTGGCCTGCATCGCCTTCTATGATATTGCCTTGCGCTTGCGCTAAATGGTGAACCCAGTGTAGACACGCATACCGAACGTGTGACGGCAGACGCTTATCTAGAAATTGTGTTTTAATGCTGTTTCGATGATCTCCGGGACGCAGACCACAGATATTGTAACACAAAGCATGATCTTTGCTAATGATTTCGAGGCAGTGGTCTGCTAAGTAACGATGTGTTTCCCTGGCGTTTATCTGGAATTCGGCGGCCAATGGTTCCAGCAGGAACTCACGGAATGAGAGGTGAAAAGGTCGGACTGGTGCCGTTCGGTCCTCAGGAATGTCGATTAATGAGCTTAAGGGATCCAGAATCCTGTCCACTATCAAAGGCTTGAGTTTGATCAAATTTGCAAGTGCTTCGACCGCCAGAGGTTCTTCGACAAGGATTACTGCGCCAATTACCTTCTGATACTTTCCCAGTAGGGATGAGAATTCTCTCTCCGTTTTGCCCAATTTGAACTGACTGAGAACTGGGTGATACAGCGGCGCTAACTTGTCGTTGATGCCACTGTTCTCGGCGGAATTGATGATGGAAGCAAGCTGGTCGTCTGGATGGCCAAAGAGGTCGCCGATTAAAACGACATGCTGTGGAGGCAAAGATGAATAGGCCATCTGCTATACGTACTAGAGTTTCCAGTCTTTTCTCCCCTGGCCAATTTTCGTCCAGCTTTTGAGAGGGGTCTTTCAAGGTCAACGTGTTCCATTTGACCCTTGCCTTTGCCAGCTCATAGTGGAGAAAAACGCCAATGTCCTGAGAGACAATTGACTGCGCGACGCGATGTAGTACCGTCTCCTTGCAACGCTCTGTCAAGGGGTTCAAAGCAAATCGGACGGCGATCTCCGGCCTACTCGTAACGAATATCTTCATGTTGCAGACCTTGGACCTCGACAGGAACGCCAGTTGAGGGACAAAGGTTTCAATATACTTTTCCTCTGCACATTCATCTAGAGCATCCAAGACCAGGAACATTTAGCGTGGGAATTGGGCGTTCAGTTGACTCAAAGTTGTGGCGATTGCTCTATCGTATGTTTCTGCGCCAGCTCTGAGGGCCATGCTATTGGTCTTTGGTTGAGTTCTAGGTCTTTTCGCGCGACTTTGGCTGCCCTCGTCGGCCGAAGCAGCCCCATCAGCTTCGTCTGGAAAGGTTCCATGAGCATTGCTCATCGTAGCTTCCAGGTCTTGAGGGTATCGTTTATTGAGATCCTCTTCAAAGGCCGTTTTCAATGCCTCATCGATCATCCCTTCCGTTGGTGGAAGTTTGAATTCTCGGGAATACTTCTCGCTGAAGACTTCTAGAAACACCTTTTCATATGCTGAACGGAAGGTCTCTCTGAGCTTTGCAGCAAAACTGTCCTCTAGAGGACGTCTAAGCAGCTCGGTGAACTGGTCTGTGATGCTTCTAGAGGAAATGTTGTGGTGGTTCTTTATCGCCTTCAAGACAAAAGGCAGTACGTCAGGGCGATTCTCTACCAGTTGTCGAGCAACGGTGCTGAATAAAAATGCCGCTTTGTTTTGGTCCGCGACTCCTCGCCGGAAGAAGAACGTAGCTGCCAGTGATTCCCCAGCGGCATAGCGCTTGGCCACAGTGCGACATATAGTCGATTTCCCGGTTCCAGCTAGCCCACTTAGCCAGTAGATTCGTCGGTCGTCGGGGCTGTTTGACCACTGTTCAATTTCCCTCAGTAACTCCCGTCTTGTCTCAGGATGACAAAGAGGCTCGTGTTTGTTGTGGTAAGTGTCGTGTAGTGCCCCGTCAGCGACATGTAGCTTGTTAAGAGTGTCATTTTCAAGACGAGTCGCAACTAGTGAAGTGTTTTCCTCAATTTTATTCACTGATGCCATTAGAATTGAATATTCGCGTTTCCATGATTGATACAAGTCTACTTACGCTCCATAGCAAGTTCTGTAATCTTCCTCTCGCCTTGAAGTCTGCCTTGCTGAATATGGCTTATCAAGGCCTTCGCATAAGCCGCCGCAGTTATTGACGCATATCCTTGCCAACTGTCATTCTTGTGCGAATCGGCATAATCACAGATCCCTCTGATGACCAAGCAAGGGAAATGGTTCATCAGCCCGGCTGCTTCCATCTCAAAGCAAAGAACCCCCCTCTGGGCACTAAACCTATCTCGTATTATGGCATCTTTCATCAATTGATTTGAGGACGCAATGAGCCCATAGTGTACTGCCGGGTCATCGTCTTCTTCTGTACGCTCAAGTCGGGCTACCAGAAGATCCGTTTCAATCTCCGAGTTCAAGCTTCCAGGACTGCGGACGACGTCACTACGGAAGAGCTTGTCTGTTTCAGGAGGAGGCCGACTATATTTCCTCTTCAGTCGTGTTTTGTTGGCCAGTATCGCAACGATAGCTTCTTTGAAACCGTTCCCGTTCTGCTCGATATCCGCTTTCAACCCACCTACAGCAGCTCGGATAACAGCTGGTGGCTGGTCGAGGAAGCCCGTCGGCTGAAATTCTTCATCTTGGATAGACTTCCCGAAGTCAAATTGAAATACGCCACCATGTCCACTCTCGGGGGAGCTAACAACAACGTCCCCTAGGCGTATATCGTGTCTCTCGCTAGGCGCTCCGCCACCGATGCCGACCATAAGGCCAATCCGCACATTAGGGAATGAATGCAGTAAGTCGCGAGCGACAGCAGCGGCAGAGGCTGTACCGTAACCTCCTTCGGGCAGAATAGCTATAACCACATTATGTTGAGCGATGCGGCCTAGGGTGTAGTTGTTGTTATCGTGAGGGGAGAGGGCTGTCGGAGGATCGTGCTTCTCGTCAAGAAGTACTTGTGCTGCGACGTATTCGGTCGTGATAGCGCATATCCATCCAATCGTGTACCCCGAGGGATCGGACATACTGATGCATGCTCGTTGGAGCAGGTCGAAAACAGGTGTCTCTCGTCCGGTTGTGTAAATCGATGTTCCGGTTTGACTGAGTACTGTTGGTAGGATGCGTTCTCAGAAAATGAAGAAGGAGGAGGGGCAGCGGAAAGGGAGAAATGAAAGGAATCAGGCAGGGCGCAGGCACCCCGAATTTGACAGCCAAGGTCTGTCCCCACCACGTACAACAAGACGAGTTAGACTGGTTACCTATGATAACATGCACGTCTGCACGGTACTTCCACCACACACCAATTAGGGGAATCTGGCGAGGCACCATGCCGACTGTTCTTTGCCAAGATGGCCTCGTGCCTCTTTTAGGCGCCCCAAACCAAACGAGGCAAAGCCGCCTCACTCACTAATCCCCCCATCTTTCGGGGGAATTTCTGTGAGGACCGCTCAGCCAGCCAAGCAACAGGCTCTCCATCTTTGAACAAAGACGCATTATTTCGCATCGGACGTGCGACTCCTTCTTTTCCCCTTCTAGTTTTTCATTAACACTTTCGTAAGGCAAGTATTGAACGGGGAAATGAATCTGCTTGCACAAGGAATGCTCCATACATCTCAACTATGTCTGGACGACTATTGTCCTGAGCCTATGATATCTAGTTGTAACTTTCGCTGGCCGGAGCATGCATATCAAGCCTGCACCTTCAGAGAGTTGAGGCTCAGACCATATGTGTCAGGAAAAAGCTTCTATTATAGCTCACCTGGCCTCTGGCCGTTCACAGTGATTTTTACCTGCTTAGAGCGACAGACCTCCTAACTCCGCGCCTCCTGACAATACACACAGCCTTCGGTCACGTGATCGTAATTTCCAACCACCTCTCCTAACCACAGCCGCACTTACACGTGCCCACAACCTCACGATCTTCAACTTCACTTCGACAACAACGTGGTTTGTGATTACTCAATTACTGCAGACTACTGAACTGTCGACCTATCCTCTCGCGCATCACCCGCGCCGCCGTCAAACACCGTCTCCATCACCGCTTTGCCGTCCGCCAGAGTGACGCCTTTGGAAGTCGTCGCTGTCGTTGTTCTCTTGTTCAGTCAGGCTAGCTGACGCCTTCGTAGCAGCTATGCCGTCGTCAGCAACGCTCTCTGTTAGTCGGCGTAAGCCGTACTCACCAATATTCCCCTACTAGGCTGCCTCGGCCTTAGCATTGCAGAGGGCCTACGCGAAGAAGGGCTACTCCTTAGGATAGCTAGAGACCTGTATAGTCTCCTTGCAGAGGAGTCTAGGGCTCTTAATTATTATCTTAATCAGAGCGTACTCAGGGTTTTTATAGGGGTGTTCTTAAGGGTTCTAGCTAGCGCTACCCTGACGAAGCGCTGCTGATCGGCGAAGGAGTAGTTACTGAAGTTAACGGCTTCGTCTAGTATGGATTTTGTTCTCCTTAGCGATGTTATCAGCGCCCCTTATATAGAAGGGCGTACCTGGCGCAGGGTTGGTGTACTTATATATCTTGCGTAGTGCGGATATTATGAAGGATTTGTTATGGGTTGTAGGAAGAGGAAGAGGGATAGGCATAAGGCCCTGCTCGCAGCAGCAGAGCTTTTATGCTTCTGGCTATGAGAACCTCTTGGGACGACCTCTTTGGTTGAGGAGTCATCTCTCGTGTAGTGGCGTTTCCAGGCCACGAGAGCCTCAGTGACCTGTTCGGCCCCGATGTGATCAGCCCCGCTACGTGCGTCGCTGCGCTGTTCGGCCCCGCGCCGCGCGGCCGGCGCCGTTACTGTTCGGCCGATCTATTCGGCTAGGGCGCGCGTACGTCTTTATGCGAGGCTTTGCTTGCTAGCAGGAACGTATAGGGTTTCTGTATTGTTTTCCTTAATTAGTAGAGGGCATAGGTTAAAGTGCCTATATAGTGTTTCCAGAATTGTGCCCGCGAATCGGGTGAATTTTGCCGTAGTCTTTTTGCGGGGGGGGCTGCGTCGTAATTACAAACTCAATTATAGCTCACCTAAAGTAAAGAAAATGAACAGTCAATTGAACGAACTTCCTTTACTCTTGTTACGACATAGTGTACGTCTCCCCGATTTATTCACAAAGTTCAGTCATGGGAGTGTAGTGTTTGCATTTACTGAAACGCTTTTACTCCAGAGCTTGCCAGGAAATAAGTGAACGGAAAGCAGAACCTTTTGCTGCGAAAGGAGAAGTCACAATGTGTACTCCATTATATTAATAGGCAAGCGCAGCTACATGTTCCTGGGTGACATACTGGGCTTTCCTCATCTTATCTTTGATGTCTCTGTCTGCATCGACATTGTCGTTCTTATTCTGCGACATCTCTGCCCTCTGAGTAAAACCCTTACTACGCTCAGGTGATGCAATGAACGGTCAAGTCTCGCAGTCAATTCATAAATGTTGAGTGGATATTGACAGAGACGCCCTCCGTCATAGTGTACTATTAGCTCGGAGGCATGTTTAGACTTGTCTGCAAAGTCCTCTTTGTTACTCGGAGCTCAGGGTAAGCAGTTGCCGGCGAAGAGTAGAATTCAAGAGATCTTGTGATCTTGTCTTTCAACGCAACCGAAATTTTTATATCAGTTCACAGTGCGTGTTAACCCATCAGATGGCCAAACGAAGGACTATGTCGGCTGTAGTACGCAGGAAGGTCTCAATGATCTAATCGTCAATGACGGAGACAACTGTTACGACCCGTAAACAAGGATAACAACCGAACGACCTACTCGGACGTTGGGCGGCTAGGACAGGACATTTGTACTATAGGATTATAGGAATAACAGGGACTTACTCGGAGACAGAAGAACTATAGTATAAGTTATATAATAATAAGATAAGACTAAGCAGGTAGTGTGGATCACTGAGCGTTTAGTTAGAGTTACTAAGCGTTTATTAACAACTACTAAGCGCTCACTGATACCTGATCAGTGATCAGCAGTAAAGTAAAGAGACTATTTAGGATTTATATATAGTATAACCTAAGCCTAGCTTATAGTCAGACTTCTATAGCTCTTTAGTAATTAACTTATGAATATCCTTAGGATACTTTTAGCTTACCTTTACTACGAATACTTATTAAGTCTAAGACTAATTATCTTAGCTTCTGATTACTAATCTATAATATAGCTTATAACCTATAACTTAGACTATAACCTAGTGTACTGTTACTATATATTAATCTCTAGCTTCTATTAGCAGACCCTACTGTTAGATAGCTAACTATAATACTTTAATTACTTCTATTTAGTAAGTTAACTATTAAGACCTATTAATAGTATAGAATATCTTCTCGCGCCTCTACTAAATCACTTACCCTAGGAAGCTCTACTTCTTCTAAATAACTAGTTAAGAACCTAGCTAAAGAACTTAAAGGAGCCCTGATAATAGTTAACTTAGATAACGAGGTTATTCTTAAAAAGGAAACCTATAATAAACTCTAGAACTAAGTTAAAAAAAGAGATAAAGATATTACTAAAATCTAGGAAATATATAATAGTACTACTACTAAACTCTAAGGACTTAAAGGAATAATCTAAGAACTTAATAATAGACCTTAATATATCCTAGATCTTAAAAATAAAGTTCTCTAGCTAGGAGAATAGAATAATACTCTCTAGGCTACTACTAATATTATCACTATACCTCTTTATAGAGAATAATAGAAACTTAAGCTTAGCGTACTTATTACTTATAATAGAACCTCTAGAACTTTTAAAGGATTCTTAATCTAGGTTAAGAACTACTAAAACTTCTATTATAGAGATTTTATTAATAAGACTAAGAAAGTAGTATACGTAGCTACTTACCTTTAAGGAAAAGCCTTCTAATAGTTCGAACTAATCTAAGAAGAATACTTTAAATGTGAAACTCTTAATAAGTATATTATAGAGACCTGTAATATCTATGCTAACTTCTAGGGATTTAAGGATATACTCTAGTCTGTCTTCTAGAACCTTAATAAGAAATAATAAGCTGAATATAACTTTATATAGCTTAGATAAACTAAGTCTACTAAAGACTATTCTATTAACTTTAGATAACTTAGTATCTAACTGGATCTTACTAAAGAAACTAAGATCTTTATATTCTACTAAGGACTTAAGAATAAAGTTAAAAATGAAATCATTAAAGTTAATTAATCTAATAACTTCTTCTAATATACTGAACTTACTATTAAGATTAATAACTAACTCTTTGAACGATAAAAGGAACGAGGTGATAAACGCTAAAACCTGAACTTAGGCTGTAAATATTAGTGGTAACCCTAGCAGAAGTTTAATAACTAGCAGAATAATAACAGACCTTATAATAACTAGAATAACACCTAGTAAAGCACTTTTTATAGATAATATAGTGGACCTATAGACCTTAGTACTGCTACTAAAAATAATAACAAGAAACTATAGAACCTCAAATACTATAACTACGAAAGAATAGGATATATTACTAGAGACTGTAAGCAGTCTAAGAAGCTTAACTGGAAACCTGTACTTAAATAGACTAAATATGGCAGTATAGTAACTAAAACACCTTATATATCTCTGTTATAGACTAGATGCTATAATAATAAATGTTTTACTTATTATAGCGATAAGGAAGCTATAGGATACTGGCCTAGCAACCTAGACTGCAGAAGAACAGGTTATAATATAACTATCCTAGAAGTTAAGATAAAAACCCTTATAATAGCTTCCTAAGCTAACAGTAAACTAGTCTGAAAGACTACTGAATAACTAGACGAAATGCTTTGCATCTAATAACTTAACATAGTTAACCCTAACCCTATAGGTTATAATATAGAAACCTAACGAATAACCTATGAGTTAGAAGCCTAAGTCTAGTAAGAAATAGACTAGATCTATTAGTACGAAGTAAGACAGCAGGTTATATATAACAATAAACAATAGATCCTACACCTTAAAGTAGCATAAACACTTCAGCTATAACAGGTATAAGAGGAACTAGATAATATTATATAGTATCGCTAAATTAATACCCTAATAGTATACCTTAAATAACGAAGAAATGCATAAAGAAACCCTACTAAGATCGAGTAAATTAACTAAGAACTTAAAGAACAGGTTAAGGAAGAATCTAATAAAGAACCTAAATACTAACACGACCTCCTGAAAGAATAGTAACTACTTAGTTTAACTAGTAATTAGAACTTCAGTAAACCTAAGTCTGGATTTAATTTAAATAAGATCCTCTATAATTCTAACTCTCCTACTAATATTATAAATTAAAACGTAAGATACTATAGTAGACTAATCCTAGGAATAGATAATACTAGTTCTAAAGAAGAATCTAATAATAGAGAAGAGACTTAGCAGCTTATCTAGCACTAGATAATTAATATAAGCTATAATAACTAATAACAGTACTTCTATAGGATACCTGCTAATATAAGAAACTAGGACTATACTTTAAAGCTTTATATAGAAGATCACCCTGCACTTAAATATAACTACTATAACTACTAAAACCTTTTCTAGCTATAATACTTCTTTAATAAATGCAAGGAACACCTTAGAGATAAATATAAATACTAATTCTACTCTAGAAGATATAATAAGAACTCTATCTAGAACGCTTACACTTAAACTACTATAGTTAGATAGACTATAACTATATTTAATAATAATATAGCAACTTTTAGCCTAAGCCTGCAATACCTTATGAGATATTAATATAATAATATAGTGAAATAGGAAGAATACTGAAAAGATGAATGCTTTATATATATAGTTCAGAAGGCTAAAGCCTATAAACTCCTTTAAGAAGGATCAAGCCTTCTAAGGCTCTAATTCCAGGAGAATCGCCTCATAAAGGCATAATAAGAAGGAAAGATCACTTACTCTAGACAGCTAGAGCAGTCAAAAAACTAGACTTACCTACTAACAAAGGACTGAAACAGGTAATAATAATAAGGTCTATATATCTAGTATCTCTAGACTAGAAAGTATATTTACAACTTATAGTTACTATTAATAACACTATAACTATTATACTTATTAATAGCAGAGCTGAAATAAACTTTATATTACTCTAAGCAGTAAATAAATTATAACTACTATAGCAAAGAAAGAAATATATATACTAGCTTAGTAATATAGAAAGAGAATAAGTCTAGTATAAAGGAGGAACTATTAAAAACGAGACTACACTCCTTAAGATAAGTTACCTAGATTAAAACAAATAACTCTAATTTAATATTACTAAACTTAGTATATATAACATTATATTAGGAATGCTATAGCTTGAGAAGAATAACTTATAGATAGATTAGAGAACAGGCTAACTCTATTAAGATAATAATAATCTAGTCTCTGAGTAGCCTTATAGAACCCAGGCTTTAAACAGATTCACTTACTAAATAGTAGTAAAATAATATATCTACTACCTTAAGGTAAAAGAAGCTGTATTACGACTATTAAAGATAGTAGATCTCGAACGAAAGGATGATCTCTTTCTATCTATCTTAGAAGAATATAGAGTTTATAAGAAACTCTTCGCAGCTAAATTAGAAACTAGACTACCTGAATATATAAATTTTAATTATAAAATCCCTATTAAGGAGGAGAAAGAGCCTAAATTCAATAAAATCTATAGACTTAATCCAATAGAGATAGAAGCTTTTAATAAATACTTCGATAAAAACCTTAAGAAAGGCTATATCAGAGAATTAATATTATTAGTAAGAAGCTTAATCCTGTTTATACTAAAAAAGAACAGTAAACTATAACTATATATTAACTACTAAATACTTAATAAAATAATGATTAAAAATCAGTACTTATTACTTCTAATTAACAAACTCTAATAACTACTCTATAGAGCTAACTATTTTATAGCACTAGACCTTAAAAGTACCTATAACTTTATCTAAATAAAGAAAGGAGAAGAATAGAAGACTGCTTTCAGAATATATAAAGGATATTTTAAATACCTTGTTATACTTTTCAGTCTTACTAATGCTCTAGCTACTTTCTAGAATATAATTAACTAGGTTCTTAGGAAATTTATAGATATCTTTATAGTTATCTATCTTAATAATATCCTTATTTTCTCTATAATAATAGAATAGTATAAAGAGTATATATACTTTATACTCTAAGCTTTCTAAGATATTAAGCTTTTAGTCGAACTAGAGAAAAATATATTCTATACCTAAGAAGTAGAATACCTCAGATTTATAATTACTTCTAGATATATTAATATATTAAAAAAGAAAGTCTAAGCTATATAAAAATAGCTAACCCTAATTAATTTTAAGGAGGTCTAAAGATTTCTCAGATTTATTAACTTCTACTAAAAATTTATTAGACTCTATAGAAAGATTAATATACTTCTTATAGATCTTAGTTATAAAGACTAACTATTTAAATAGAAAGAAGCCTAGAATATAGCTTTCTAGACTATTAAAGACTATATTATTATAAGAGGCTGGCCCCTAGGCTTATTCAATATAGAGGTGCTGTCGATTAACTATTCTAAGCTGAAGAAGGAAGAAAGGACTTTACAAGGATAGGCGCCTAGCAGCAGTAATGCAGACCAGGGCTAGGCGGTATGCTACAGCAGAATAGTGGATCCAGCGGAGCCGGATCTTAGTAGCTGCTCCAGCAAAACTGGAGATCTCAGCCAGGCTCTAGCCTGTGATATTACCTCCCCGCTCCCCTCCGGAGGCGCATCCGCAGCGCTAAAGCTAGGTCTCTGTCATACTTCATCGCAAGGCTGTAACATTATTCATAAGCCTCTATTACTTCCATCCTCTAAAGCATCTTAATAGGTTCCCAGGTTCTCTCTGCATATCCTTCCTACTTAACCAGCACTTCACAGCATCTCCTATACCCTTAACACTTCCAGGCAGCAGTATTAATACTCTTTACATTCCAGGTCTTCTCGCTTTTATTATTTATAATTAGGGGCAGCTGCTTATTATCTAGCATTTGCCTAGGTAAAGGGTTGTTACCTGCATACTTCAGAGTATCTATATAGAAGTGTAGGTATATAGCTGTTAGCATATTAAGCTCTACTATATATAGTGAGATAACCTTTGTAATAATATATTTATAGTGCAACTAATCTAGTTTCTTATATAGCCTAAGGGACTTATAGTAGCCTATATAAAGCTAGACTTTATTACTTGCTTTTAATCTCTCTATAGGCTGGTGCTTCTTATTAGCTAGCTCTTTATAGTATTGCTATATTAAGGCAAGAGTTAACTATGCTATATCTATTATATTCTAGAGCCTTATTACTAACTTATATACTAGGTCCTCGCAAAGGCCTTTATAGTTTTCTAGGTCTGCCTCTTAACCCTAGATAGGCTCTAGGTAGTATCTGTGTTCTAAGAAGAAGCTGCTTATGCTTATAGCGCTGCTATTACAGCTGCAGAGCACTAGTTAAGCTGCTGGGAAGTTATTCGCCTAATCCTTCTATAAGTAGGTAATATAATTACATAGGTAGGCCTAGATCTCTTAGTTCATCTTTTCTAGGCTGCCATCAGTCTATAAGTAATAGGCAGTACTAAGCTGCTGTTCTATTCCTAAAAGCTTGCAGAATTGCCGCCAAAAGCAGCTTATCTAGTTGCTTCTTCTATCGCTTATAATTAAAGTAGGGATGCTATAGAAGCAGAAGTAGCAGCTTAGGAATTATTCAGCGCAGGCTTCAGCTTCTATACTTTCTATAGCTTTAAGAGTTATACCTTTTTCTAGCCAGTTAATAATTACCTAAAAGTATCCCTCACTCTTATCTATAAGGAGAAGGTTAGTAATAAAATCTATAGCAAGGTTGCTTTATATATACTATAGTATTAGTAGAGGTTTCAGAAGTCCTCTTTAATACTCTCTCTAGATATAGCTTTGCTTACAGCTATTATAATTACAGCAGAAGTGTTATACTAGCTATGACTAGCCAGGCTAGTAGAAGCGCCTACTAACTAATGCGAGGGTATTATCTCTACTAAGGTGTCTACTAAGTACTGAGTTATAGCTGCTTTAAACAATATAAGTATATAATATGTTCGCCTTGCTATCTAGGTCTTTACTACCTAATACCTAGATCTAGTCTCTAAATAGTAGTTAGTTACTATTATTAATCTCATACTCAGCAATCTAAACCTTTAGCTTGAGGCTAGGAAGAAAGCTTCTTTCTTATTATTTCACAGCATTATATGCCTGCTAGTAGACTTAGTCTTATCCTTAGGTCTAGTCCTAGAGTTGCTATAGTTTCTTATTATTAGTGAATATAAGCACTGATAAGGCTGCCTCTATATATTATATACATATTAAGATAAGAGCTACTTTAGAAAGAAGCTAGAGAATCTAGCCTTATTTATGCTTATTCTCTAGAGACATAGATATATCTTATTCGCATCTAAAAAGTATGTCTAGCACTACTGCTTCACTTTCTAGCTGGTATTATATCTTAAAGTTATACTGAGATAGTCCTTCTGCCTATCAGCTTTGCCATTCTGTAAGCTTCTGCTTCATTATAAAGTACTTTAAATTCTTATAGTCTGATAGAATCCTAAAGTAGCCAACACTCTATAGCTCTGCTCTCTATTCTTATAGACAGCTTATAATAGCTAGCATCTCCTTATTATATATCAGATAGTTAAACTAAGCAGTGTTAAGCTGCTGCAAGTAGTAGGCTACTGCATAACATCTGCCATGCTTATCTTCCTGTGAGAGTACGCCTCCAAAGGCAAAGCTAGAGCAATCAGCCTCAACATAGGTTATACGCTCAAGGTCCAGTTAATATAAAACAAGCTTAGCAGCAAAGATCTTCTTAAGCTTCTAGAATACTGCTTCTTATTCCTTACTTCAGCAGAAAGAGATACTCTTCTTTATAAGAGCTATCAAAGGTCCAGCAATCTCTAAGTATGCTGAGATGAAAATCTAGTAGTAGTTTGCAAATCCAAGGAAGCTTCAAACTCTTTTAACTATCTTTAGAGCTGCTTATTCCTTAATCACCTTCAGTTTCTCAGGGTTATAAGAGATACTAACTCCAGCTATAATAATAAACCCTAGATACTTTACTATCTTCACAGAGAACACACACTTATAAAGGTCTAAACATAGCCCTGCTGCAGTAAGCTTATGCAGTACTAGCTTAACCTTTGCTTTATAGTCTTATTATAAGCTGTTTAAGTAGATCAGGACGTCATCTATATATACTGTTGCAAAGTTGTCTAGATACTCTCAAAATATGCTATTAATATATCGTTAGAATATAGCAGGGGCTCTTATAAGCCTAAAGGGGATAACTAGCTATTTAAATAGCTTATATCTTATCTAGAAAGCTATCTTATACTCCTCTCCCTAAGCAATCCAGATCTTATAAAATGCTGCTATTATATCTAGCTTAGTAAACTACTTAGCAGCGCTAACAGTCTGTAGCATCTCTTAAATCAAGGGAAGAGGGTATCAGTTATGCTTAGTAAGCTTATTAAGAGTGCAGTAGTTAATATAGAAATATATTCCTCTGTTTAGTTTATATATAAATAGTACTAAAGCTGATGCTTCTAAGCTGCTAATGCAGATAAAGCCTTTATTAAGTAGGTCTTATAAGGTCTTATAGAGGATAAGGAGTTCTTCTCATAACATGCTATAGAGCAGACCCTATAGTAGTACAGCTTTATTACTACTACTATCCTGTTTAATAAGGATCCTGTAGTTAACTCTAAGGCGATATAATAGAAGGTTAGCAGCTTTGTCAGGTTAGAATAGCTCTTAGAACTTAGCTAGTACAGCTAGTGAGAGGAGGACTTTTAAGTCTGCCTTCTCAGTCTTCTTTATAAAAGCCTTCTATATATCTGCTAGGCTGATCACTTGAACTTTATATCCTGCAGTTTCTTTAGTTTGTTGTTATACCTTCTTATAAAGCGTTATGAAAAAGGCTCCCAGGAGGAGGCGGGCAGCTCTGATCTAGTATACTTATCCTAGCTCTTCTTCGCCTTTTAGATATAAGTCTATACTGCCCTTCCTATATTATATCTGTTATGCAGCAGCATTATATAGGATACAGTTCCTCTCTATCTAAGGCTTCCCTAGGAACAGATCATTACTAAGGCTATATATAGTATATATAAAGATCTTCTTATTATAACTGCACAGCTTAAAGTTAAAGATAACCACACCTATTGCTTTTATAGCCTCTGTAATATTGCTGAAGCTGCCTAGTACTTGCTTAGAGCAGTCTACTATTAGCAGGCAGAGCTTACAGGCCAGGTTATAATTAATAAGAGTGTATAAGTTACACTCTATATCTATCAGAGCGTCTGCTTAAGTGCCCTTATATATGCAGGTAGTGATCACTACTGACTTGCTGCTTATATAATACTTAAACTGCTTTTATTCTGTAATATTACTAGGCTTTGCCTCTAACGCCCAACTTTATATTAGAGTTACTCTTTTCCTAAGCTCTCTTCTGTCTCAGAACTTCCTAGCTCCTCTATAGCACTGCTGCTGCTCTCTTTAAGTCTTGCAGCCTTCTTAACCTTCTTAACCTTTTTAGCCTTCGCAGGATAGAAATACTTCAGCCTAGGGCACTATACAGCAATATAGCTAATCTGGTTATAGTTAAAGTATTTATAGTTATCCTTTATAAGTTATAGCAGGTCTTCAGATAAAGAGGAGCTGCTATATTAGTAACATAACCTTGCCTTCTCTTTACCCTTAGTATAACTAATGCTAGACATTATTATATCTCCTTCTGCATTTTATTAGCTAGCTTATAATACTCTTAGGCGAGACAGAATATGTTTAGATACTTATTAAGGTAGGCGCTCTAGTCTAGAAGCAACACCTTAGACCTGTAAAAGCTATTAATAGTAGTTATCTAGAGGAAGTTTGACAGTAACTAGGGCCTTCCTAAGCTTCATGCTCAGGGCTCCCTTAAGAAGCATTATCTTTGCTTAACTAGGCCAGTCAGCCTCTCTAGCTTCTGCTAATATCTGTTTAAACTGGGGTAAGAAGGAAGCTAAAGCTTAGTCCTCTTGCTGATGAAGGGTTTATAAGGTTGAGGCAGCTTAGTTATATATATTTAAGTCTTTATATATTCAGTCTAGGTAGTTTAAGAACTTTTATAGGTTATATAGGCTTCCTAGACCTCCTGCTATATAGAAGGTAGCTATAACTTGCTAGGGCCTATAGTTAAGGCAGATGTTAATATAGTACTAGATATCTTTATTACTACTAATAAATCTCTTATCCAGCCTTATCTTATTCTGCATCTGCTGGGATTATCCTGCATATTCCTTATGCTTTCCTGTAAACTTTAGGGGGTCTGGCAAGGGTTTCCTTCGCCCTTTAACTGCTATTATTTGATTATTGCTTATTGCCTGTATAGTTATATTAGCAGTAGACGGGGTTAGTATGCTGCTTATAAGCAGTGTAGGGGTTGCTCTATCTGTTGATATAAGCCTGTTCAGAGCTGTTAAGAGCTGTGTTATCTAGTCCTAAAGGAGATATATACTTATGTTAACTGCTTTGTTAACTCTGCAGTTAATCTCTGCAGTCATCGCATTGTTTGCGCTACCTTCTGCTGAATCTATTATGTTATACTTATAAGGTTTTGTATAGTGTCTTCTTGTTGCACTACCTTCTTGCGAATTGTTGTATTGCTGTTGTGAGGTTTCCTATAGCATCTTTTGTTGTTGAGCTTAGAATATGTAAGGGGCTGGCCCCTAGGCTTGTTCAATATAGAGGTGCCGTCAATTGACTATTCTAAGCTGAAGAAGGAGGAAAGGACTTTACAGGGATAGGCGCCTAGCAGCAGTAATGCAGACCGGGGCTAGGTGGTGTGCTACAGCAGAATAGTGGATCCGGCGGAGCCGGATCTTGGTAGCTGCTCCGGCAAAGCCGGAGATCTCGGCCAGGCTCTAGCCTGTGACAATTATTAGCAAACTAGTCCTAATAATCCTAAACCTAGAAGAATAGGTCGAAGTTAAGATAGATACCTTAGACTTTGCTCTTAGAGTATAACTATCCTAGAGAGACTTAGAAAGATGTCTATATCCTTATACCTTCTTCTCTTATAAGCTCTATAGACTAGAACTCAGCTATTAGATCTATAATAAAGAACTTATAGTAATTATTAAAGCTTTTAAGGAATAGAGACTCTTACTCTCAGGAACTATTTACTAAGTACTTATATATACTAATTATAAAAACCTAGTATACTTCACTATATTAAAGGAACTTAACAAATAATAAATTAGATAGTTAGAATTCCTCTCAGAATTTAACTTCTGAATTATTTATTAGAAAGGATTAGAAAATAGTAGAGCTAACGCTCTTAGCTAATAACTAGACTATAATATCCTAGTACTAAAAGAAACCTAGGTAATCTTTAAATATAATAATAATAGAGACTTTATACTTATTATAAAAGCCCTAATAATAACTGGACGATCTATAGCTAGTATGCTTAGTAAACTAGATAACGAAGCTATTAGGGAGTTCTACAGCCTACTAGTATATAGTTACTAAGGAATTATAAAGACCTAGAAATAACTATAATAACAGTATAGAGAAAAGGTTACTAGAGAATATATTATAATAGTAATTAAGGATTGCAAGGTTTACCTGAAAAGCAAACCTGCTTAATACTAACCTTATAGATTGTTATAACCTTTGCCTATGCTATAAACTGCCTAGCACTCTATATCACTTAACTTTATTATTAAACTACTGAAGTCTTAAGAACTCTTTATAGGAGTTTACTATGACAGCGTTCTTATTATTATTAATAGACTTACGAAGTATACCTACTTTATCCTATACAAAGAAGCAAGTAATACTAAAGAATTCGCCTATATATTCCTTAAGTATATTATCGCTAATTACAGAACACTTAAGGAAATTATATTAGATAGAGATAAGATCTTCACTTCTAAGTTCTAGAAGTTAATTATATTATAACTTACTATTAAGCAAGTAATATCTACTGCTTTTCACCTGCAGACTAATAGATAAACAGAACAAATTAACTAGATCTTTAAAACTTACTTCTACGCCTATATTAACTATAACTAAGATAATTAGATAGTACTACTACTAATAGTCTAATTTGCCTATAATAGCGCAGTAAGAGAAAGTACTAAGGAATCTTCCTTCTATTTTAACTATAGATTTAAACTAACTGCCTATAGAGAACTATAAGCTAGCTTAGCAGCACTAAAAGCTGTTGCTATAATCAGATAAATTAAAGATATCTAAGAAAACGTATACAAAGAACTTGAATTTATATAATAACGCATAGTATATTTCAGTAATAAACAAAGGATTAAAGGACTAACCTTAAAAGAGGGAGATAGTACCTACTTTATATAGCAAAATATTAAAATAAAACAACTGAATAATAAACTAGATTTCAAAAAACTTAGACCTTTTAAAATCCTCTGAAACATTTCACTAGTTAACTATAAACTTAACCTACTTAATATAATAAAATGTTTTCTAACATTCTATATCTTGCTACTCAAGCTAGCATTATAAGGATTATAGATAAATAACCTTATTATTATAGAAGATAACAAACCAAAGTATAAAGTCGAACAGATTATTAACTACTTCGAAGAACTAGAAGGATACTAATACCTTATTAAGTAGAAAAGGTATAGTTATAAAAATAATATATAGAAACTAGCTAAGAATATTACTAATACGAAGGATAAACTTATAACCTACTAGTAATAATACTAAGAACGAGAAATAACACCTATAGTACTAATAACACTACCTCTAATAAATACTACTAGCTACTTATATATTAGATATTTATATAAATATATTAGACTACTAATAGAAGCAGACAGACTATAATAAAGAAAACTATTTATTTGCCTAGGAACACTAGAAACTAACTAGGACTTCCCTGATAAAAAATTTAAAGTACTTAGATTCTAATCACTAAAAATAGTATCTAGATCTACTATACTAAAAGCACCTATTAACTACGCCTTAAGAATTAAAGAAGATTTAATAGAAGAAGGCTCTATTACTCCTTCCTCTTCAGCTACTACTAAAATCTCCTTGCAACCTTTTTTAAACACTATTTGCTTAGCTTTATAAATATAATCTAACTTTATAAGTACCTCATTCACTTCAGCCTATGCTTTTTATAGCACTTCTATTCTCTTTTAAAATAATTCCTTAGTTTCTTCCTCCTTATCGTCTAAATGCTAAGATTCGACTATTAGACGCTCTACTATATATAGGTTAGTATAAATAATAAGTGCTGCCCACAGTAATATACTCTCTATAAACTAAGGAGCTGGGCAGCATTTTACAGTATAACTCCTTAGACTAATAGTAATAATAAGGCATGACTTTGAAACTGTTCTCTGTAATATTAAGGGAATAATAATAATAACGAAGAGTAGAAATCATAGGATTTTTAGGAATATAACCTGATATAGTGTTAGCATTATAAGTAAATTAGGAAGTATAATTAACAGATCCCTAACTTAGGACTAATAACCTATTTATGCTAGGTCTTGAGGATAAGACCTTTAGAGAAGAGACCTGATATTACGACCTATAAATAAGGATAATAACTAAACAACTTATTCAGACGTCAGGCAGCTAGGATAGGATATTTATACTATAGGATTATAAGAATAATAAGGACTTACTTAGAGACAGAAGAACTATAGTATAAGTTATATAATAATAAGATAAGACTGAGCAGGTAGTATAAATTACTAAGCGCTTAGTTAGAGTTACTAAGCACTTACTAACAACTACTAAGCACTTACTAATACCTGATCAGTAATTAGCAGTAAAGTAAAAGGATTGTTTAGGACTTATATACAGTATAACCTAAGCCTAGCTTATAGTCAGACTTCTATAGCTCTTTAGTAATTAACTTATAAATATCCTCAGGATACTTTCAGCTTACCTTCACTACGAATACTTATTAAGTCTAAGACTGATCACCTTAGCCTCTGACTACCGATCTACGACATAGCTTACAACCTACGACCTAGACCACGACCCAGTGTACTGTTACTACGTGTCAATCCCCAGCTTCTGTTAGCAGACCCTACTGTCGGATAGCTGACCGTAACAACAACGCTCAGTTCACTGTATTCGGTCTTCATTTCTAACGTATCAAAATGCACGCTTCTCCTGCAGATTGCCAAGAAATTGCATCGCCACATAACCATTGTACGCATACATGTCCTAAGGGACGGGCTGCGAAGGAGCTGCATATATAGCTTCTATCATATTACAGTTCATGGGTACCTACACATCTAAGGAATACTGAGGTTCACCGATAACCTGAATGCGGCTAATGATAACAGATATAGGCAACAAGAGCACTGGACTGGCAGTAAGGTGTGAGAGGCTTGAACTATTATGATCAAAAACCCAATCAGACGCTTGCCACTTACAATAAAAACGTGTTTCCTCTCTTGCAGTGGCGAGAAATCTTGAGTTTGCTATCCAGGCGGGCAGTAAGTATACTAGTTAGTAATAGGGACGACGAAGATAATGACGGCAATAGCAATAATAATAACAATAATAGAGATATGCATAAGGAGGATAGTGTTACAGTCAGCTGTCCAACAGTAAGGTCTGCTAACAGAAGCTGGGGATTGATACGTAGTAACAGTATACTAGGGTTATAGTCTGGGTTATAAGTTGTAGGCTGTGTCGTAGATCGGTAGTCAGAGGCTAAGGTGATCAGTCTTAGACTTAATAAATATTTGCAGTGAAGGTAGGCTGAAAGTATTCTGAGGATAATTATAAGTTGATTGCTGAAGAGCTATAGAAGTCTGACTATAAGCTGAGCTTAGGTTATACTATATATAAGTCTGATTCTAAATATATCTCTTTATATCTTAAGTTAAGCTAGGTTATTCTAATCTAAAATAATTATTTAGCTTTTAAGTTATATTAGATTATATTAATCTTAAATAATTGCTATTTTATTATTATATAATTTATATTATAGTTTTTCTATTTCTAAGTAAGTTTCTGTTATTTCTATAATTCTTTAGTATAAATATCTTGTTATAGCTGCCTGATATCTAAGTAAGTTATTTAGCTGTTATTCTTATTTATAGGTTATAATATTAGGTTTTCTTTCTAAAGGTTTTACTTTTAAGACTTAATATAAATAGGTTATTAGTTCTAAGTTAGAGATCTATTAATTATACTTCCTGATTTACTTATAATACTAATATTATATTAAGTTATATTTAGAAATCTAATTCTTATAAAACTTATTATACTTAAATTCATTATAATCAGCAGGCTCTTAGTATTCTAATTAATTACTATAGTTATAATATAATATCTTATTCTTTTTACTTCTAGTATAACTATATATATAAGATAGATCTTACTAACTTAAAGCATTATAGTGAATATATTAAATATAGTTTAACAGACTGTAATAATAATAATATAGCAAATATTTATAAGTTGTTTTTCTGGGTGATTAAAGTAGGTGCTGATTAGTTATAGTGAATTATTATTTTAGAGAGCAAAAGAAAGTAGAGCAAGAAAAGCAAGCAGCTAAAAAGGCACTAGAAGTCTTTTAGATATAGTTAGCAACAGCTCTTAGTTGCTTATCTTATCTTTATAAACAGAAGAAGTTTCTAAGAGAATATAGTTCAAACTTAATCTGTTATAAGATATAGTCTATTAATAAATAGGAGGCGGAAGAGCAGTCTTTAGAGGCTTAAAAGTCTCAGATACTTAAGGATTTATTGCTATAAAGTGCTTTAAATAAGTTAGACTAGTTTTCTTTAGGTATAAGTATTATAGACTTAGGTATTCTATCTGTAGTTAACTCTTTAGAGGTGTTCTAGTTATTTTCTAGTGTTCTTAAGCAAATAAACAGTTTCCCTTATTATAGTCTGTCTGCTTTTATTAGTAGTCTGATATATTTATATAGATATCTAATATATAGGTAGCTAGTAGTGTTTGTTGATAGTAGTGTTATTAGTGCTATAGATATTATTTCTTGTTCTTAGTGTTATTGCTAGTAGGTTGCAAGTTTATCCTTTATATTAGTGATATTCTTAGCTAGTTCCTATATATTATCTTTATAACTATATCTTTTCTACTTAATAAGGTATTAGTACCTTTCTAGTTCTTTGAGATAGTTAATAATTCGTTTAATTTTATACTCTGGTTTGTTATTTTTTATAATAATAAGATTATTTATTTATAATCTTTATAGTGCTAGTTTAAGTAGCAAGATATGAAATATTAGGAAATATTTTATTATATTAGGTAGATTGAGTTTATAGTTAACTAGTAAGATTTTTCAGAGGATTTTAAAAGGTCTGAGTTTTTTGAAATCTAGTTTATTATTTAGTTGTTTTGTTTTAATATTTTGTTATATAAGATAGGTGCTATCTCTCTCTTTCAAAGTTAGTCCCTTAATCCTTTATTTATTACTAAACTATATTATGCGTTGTTATATAAATTTAAGTTCTTTGTATGCGTTTTCTTAGATATCTTTAATTTATTTGATTATAGCAACAGCTTTTAGTGCTGCTAAGCTAGCTTATAGTTCTCTATAAGCAGTTAGTTCAAATCTATAGTTAAGATAAAAAGAGGATTCCTTAGTGCTTTCTCTTACTACGCTGTTATAGGCGAATTAGGCTATTAACAGTAATACTACCTAATTATCTTAGTTATAATTAATATAGGCGTAGAAATAGGTTTTGAGGATCTAGTTAATTTGTTCTGTTTGTCTGTTAGTCTGCAGGTGAAAGGCAGTAGATATTGCTTGCTTAATGCTAAGTTATAATATAATTAATTTCTAGAACTTAGAAGTTAAGATCTTATCTCTGTCTAATATAATTTCCTTAGGTGTTCTGTAGTTAGCAATAATATACTTAAGAAATATATAGGCGAATTCTTTAGTATTGCTTGCTTTTTTATATAGAATGTGTTAACATATAACGTCTTAATATAATAATAATAATAATATAAGAATAATCTACTTACTTAAATATTCTATATAAAATAAACAAATAGACTTTTATATATATAACCTTATATAAAAGTGTTTAGTTTATTATAACCTATAACTATATAAATGCTTACGTAGTCCCTTATATTATGTAATCCTACTTATGTAATTAAGAGCTTTACAGCTTATGTTTCAGGTTATCTTTCCCCTCCTTTTTCCCTACCTTAGGATGTAACCTGCCAACTACATCAACCAGAATCATCACAATACATTCCTTCTCTATCAATTATCTATAAAAATAAATGCCTATAAATACTGAGGATTATCACTTTTTATTATAATATATCTCTATCTATAACCCTATACTATATAGGCGTATATACTACACCCCTGAATACCTTTATACCTGTGCTAACAATGAAGTAGGTATACTTTATAAGTCTGTTAATAATAATAAGAATGCTATTATAGTAGACTTCTATAAGAGGTTCTTAAGATCTTAGTAGTTTAATAATAAAGTTAAAGGATATAGAGTGCTAGGCAGTTTGCAGCATAGGCAAAGGTTATAATAATCTATAAGGTTAGTGTTAGGCTGGTTTGCTTTTCAGGCAAACCTTGTAATTTTTAATTGCTATTATAATATATTCTCTAGTAACTTTTTCTCTATATTATTATTATAGTTATTTCTAGGTTTTTATAATTTCTTAGTAACTATATATTAGTGTGCTATAGAACTCTCTAATAGCTTTATTATCTAGTTTACTAAGCAGGCTAGCTATAGATTATCTAGTTATTATTAAGGCTTTTATAGCAAGTATTAAGTTTCTGTTATTATTATATTTAAGAATTACTTAGGTTTCTTTTAATACTAGGATATTATAGTCTAGTTATTAGCTGAGAGCATCAGCTCTGCTATTTTCTAATTCTTTTTAATAGATAATTTAGAAGTTAAATTCTAAGAAGAATTCTAACTATCTGATTTATTATTTATTAAGTTCCTTCGATATAGTAAAGTATGCTAGGTTTTTATGATTAGTATATATAAGTATTTAGTAAATAGTTTCTGAGAGTAAAGGTTTCTATTCTTTAAAAGCTTTAATAATTACTATAAGTTCCTTATTATAGATCTGATAATTAAGTTCTAGTCTGTAGAGCTTGCGGGAGAAAAAAGCGCAGAGATATAGATATCTTTCTAAATCCCTCTAGAATAGTTACGCTCTAAGAGCAAAGTCTGAGGTATCTATTTCAACTTCAAACTGTTTTTCTAGGTTCAGGATTATTAGGACTACTTTGCTAGTAATACAGTTCTTAATAGTCTGGAAAGCTATGTTTTAAGCTTCTTTCTATTTAAATAGTTAATTTTTATAACTAAGATCTATAAGGAGTGCATTAATTCTTCTGTAGAGTCTAATAAATTTTCAGTAGAAGTTAATAAATCTAAGAAATCCTTAGACCTCTTTAAGGTTAGTTAGTATTAGCTATTCCTATATAGCTTAGACTTTCTTTTTTAATATATTAATATATCTAAGGGTGATTATAAATCTGAGGTATTCTACTTCCTAGGTATAGAATATGCTTTTCCCTGGTTTAACTAGGAGTTTAGCATCTTAGAAAGCTTAGAATATAAGGTGTATATATTCCTTATATTATTTCATTACTATAGAGAAGATAAGAATATTATTAAGATAGATAACTATAAAGATATCTATAAATTTCCTGAGAACCTAGTTAATTATATTCTATAAAATAGCTAGAGTGTTAGTGAGACTGAAAAGTATAATAAGATATTTGAAATATCTTTTATATATTCTAAAGGCAGTCTTCTATTCTTCTCCTTTCTTTATTTATATAAGGTTATAAATACTTTTAAGGTCTAATACTATGAAGTAGTTAGCTTTATAGAAGAGTTATATAGTTTATTAATTAAAAGTAATAAGTACTAGTTTTTAATTGTTATTTAATTAAATATTTAGTAATTAATATATAGTTATAGTTTACTGTTCTTTTTTAGTATAAACAGGATTAAGCTTTTTACTAGTAATATTAATTCTCTAATATAGCCTGTTTTAAGGTTTTTATTAAGGTATTTATTAAAAGCTTCTATCTTTATTAGGTTAATTCTGTAAACTCTATTGAATTTAGGCTCCTTCCCTTCCTTAATAAGGATTTTATGATTAAAATTTATATATTTAAGCAGTCTAGTTTCTAATTTAGCTATAAAGAGATTCTTATATACTCTGTACTTTTCTAGGATAGATAGAAAGAGATTATCCTTTTATTTAAGATCTACAGTCTTTAATAGTTATAATATAGCTTCTTTTGCCTTAAGGTAGCAGATATATTATTTTGCTGCTCTTTAATAAGTAGATCTGTTTAAGGCTTAGGTTTTGCAGAGCTGTTTAGAGACTAGATTATTATTATTCTAATAGAGTTAGCCTGTTCTCTAATCTATTTATAGGTTATTCTTCTCAAGCTATAGCATTCCTAACATAATATTATATATACTAAGTTTAGTAATATTAAATTAGAGTTATTTGTTTTAATCTAGGTAACTTATCTTAAGAGGTGTAGTTTTATTTTTAATAGTTCCTCTTTTATACTAGACTTATTCTCTTTTTATATTATTAAGCTGATATATATATTCTTTTCTTTGCTATAGTAGTTATAATCTGTTTACTGCTTAGAATAATATAAAGTTTATTTCAGCTCTGCTGTTAATAAGTATAATAGTTATAATATTATTAATAATAACTATAAATTGCAGGTGTACTTTCTAGTCTAAGGATGCTAGATATATAGACCTTATTATTATTACCTGTCTTAGTCTTCTATTCGTAGGTGAGTCTAGGTTTTTAACTGCTTTAGTTATCTAGGGTAGGTGATTTGTTTTCCTTCCTGTTATGCTCTTATAGGGCGATTCTCCTGGAATTAGCGCTTTAGGAGGTTTGATCCTTCTTGTAGTAGTCTGTAGGCTTTAGCCTTCTGAACTATATATATAAGGTATTTATCTTTTTAGTATTCTTCTTATTTTATTATATTATTATATTGACATCTTATAGGGTATTGCAGGCTTAGGCTGAAAGTTGCTATATTATTATTAAATATAGTTATAGTCTATCTAACTATAGTAATTTAGGTGTAAATATTCTAGATAAGGTTCTTATTATATTTTCTAGAGTAGAATTAGTATTTATATTTATCTCTAAAATATTCCTTATATTTATTAAAGAAGTATTATAGCTAGAAGAGGTTTTAGTAGTTATAGTAGTTATATTTAAGTGCAGAGTAATCTTTTATATAAAGCTTTAAAGTATAGTCTCAGTTTCTTATATTAGTAGATGCCTTATAAAAGTATTATTATTAATTATTACAGCTTATATTAATTATCTAGTACTAGATAAGCTGCTGAGTCTCTTCTTTATTATTAGATTCTTCTTTAGAACTAGTGTTATTTATTCCTAGGATTAGTCTGCTATAATATCTTGCGTTTAAATTAGTAATATTAGCAGGAGAGTTAGAATTATAAAGGATTCTATTTGAATTAAATCTGGACTTAGGTTTACTGAAGTTCTAATTACTAGTGAGACTGAGTAATTACTATTCTTCTAGGGAGTTATATTAGTGTTCAGGTTCTTTATCAGATTCTTTTTTAATCTGTTCTTTAAGTTTTTAGTTAATTTGCTTAATTCTAGTAGGGTTTCTATATATATGTCTGCATTATTCGAGATAGGCTGTGAAGGCGCTAATTTAGTAATGCTATATAATATTGTTTAGTTCTTCTTATACTTATTATAGCTGAAATATCTATGCTACTTTAAGGTATAGGATTTATTGTTTGTTATTATATATAACTTACTGTCTTGCTTTATATTAATAGATCTAGTTTATTTTTTGCTGGACTTAGGTTTCTAATTCTTAGATTATTTGTTAGGTTTCTCTGTTATAACTTATAGGGTTAGAGTTAATTATATTAAGTTGTTAGATGCGAAGCATTTTGTTAAGTTGTTTAGTAGTCTTTCTGACTAGCTTGTTGTTAGCTTAGGAAGCTATTATAAAGGTCTTTATCTTAGCTTCTAGGATAGTTATATTATAACTTATTCTTCTGCAGTCTAGGTTGCTAGGCTAATGTCCTATAGCTTCCTTATTACTGCAGTAAGTAAAGCATTTATTATTATAGTATCTAGTCTATAATAAGAATATATAGGGTATTTTAGTTGCTATGCTGACTTATTTAGTTTGTTTAGATATAGGTTTCCAGCTAAGTTTCTTAGGTTATCTGCAGTCATTAGTAATATATCCTATTTTTTTGCAGTTATAGTATTTAGAGTTCTATAGTTTCTTGTTATTATTTTTAGTAGCAGCGCTAAAGTTTATAGGTCTGCTGTGTTATTTATAAGAAATGCTTTGCTAGGTATTATTCTAGTTATTACAGGGTTTGTTATTATTCTGCTAGTTATTAAACTTATTCTAAGGCTGCTATTAGTACTTACATCCTAAGTTTAGGTTTTGTTGTTTATCTCTTCGTTCTCTTTGTTGCTTATAGAGGCAGTTATTAATCTTAATAGCAAGTTCTATATATTAGAAGAAGTCTTCTAGTTAATTAATCTTAATAATCTTATCTTTAACTTTATTCTTAAGTCTTTAATAGAATATAAAGATCTTAGTTTCTTTAGTAAGATTAAGTTAGATGCTGAGTTATCTGAAGTTAGTAGAGTAGTTTTTAGCAGACTTAGTCTGTCTGAGCTGGTTAAGGTTATGCTCAGCTTGTTATTTTTTGTTAGAGTCCTAGAATAATAACTTAAATATATCCTTAAATCCTTGAAAATTAGCATAGATATTACAGGTTTCTATAGAGCACTTATTAAGAGTCTTATACTTAAGATATTCTTCTTAGATTAGTTTAAACTATTTAAAAGCTCTCTTTCTGAGGTAGGTAGCTGTATATACTATTTTCTCAGTTTTATTAGTAAAGTCTCTATAATAGAAGTTCTAGTAGTTCTTAACCTGGATCAGAAATCCTTTAAGAGTTCTAGAAGTTCTATTATAAATAACTAGGGCACTAAGTTTAAGCTTCTGTTATCCTCCTATAAGAGTAGTAATAATATTAGCAGCAGCTTAAAAAGTGTTGACTTCGTTCTGAAGTTCCTATATAAAGAGGTTGTTACTTTATCTTCCTAGGCGTGCGATTTCATTTTCAAGGTTCTAAAATTATTAGGGTCTATTACTAAGTTCTTAGATTATACTTTTAAGGCTTTAGAGTTTATTAGCTGTTTTGTTATATATAGTTTATATCTTAGCTATATTATTATCTCCTTTCTTAACTTAGGCTTAGAGCTTGTTATAAGTCTCTTTTTTGAGGGTGACCTTATTATCTGAGTCTATAGTTATCAGGGCTTTCTTAAGTTCTTCAGCTAGGTTTCTAACTAGCTGTTTAGAAGAAGAAGAGCTTTTTAGGGTAAGTGACTTAGCAGAAGTATAAGAGGATATCTTATCTATACTATTAATAGGTCTTAATAGTTAACTTATTAAACAGAAGTAATTAAAGTGTTATAGTCAGCTATCTAATAGTAGGGTCTGCTAATAGAAGCTAGAGATTAATATATAGTAATAGTATACTAAGGTTATAGTTTAAATTATAAGTTATAAGCTATATTATAGATTAATAGTTAGAAGCTAAAGTAATTAATCTTAGACTTAATAAGTATTTATAGTAAAAGTAAGCTGAAAATATTCTAAAGATAAATATAAAATTAATTGCTAAAGAGCTATAGAAGTCTGACTATAAGCTAGGCTCAGGTTATACTATATATAAGTCCTGATCAGTACCTTTCACCTAATTCTAAGTAATCACCTAGGTGCATAAGGTGATCGCAATCAGTTAGCAAGACTAACTGATCACTGAGCGCTTCTCGCTGCGCTCTACTGATCGTTCTTATCTTATCATCACGTGACTTATACTATAGTTCTTCCGTTTCCAAGTGAGTCCCTGTTGTTCCTGTGATCCTGCAGTACAAATGTCCTGTCCTAGCCGCCCGACGCCCGAGTGGGTCGTTCAGCTGTTATCCTTGTTTACGGGTCGTAACAATTACCTTGAGCATATACCACGAAGCGACCGCCTTTAAGGTTACGAAATGCCGAAGTGTCAGTCTGGACTCCATGTGCTTTGGTCTTCTCAAGGACTGGGGCTCTATCGTCACACTAGTAAGTCGTAATTTCTAAAGCTGCTACTGGTGTCCACCGCAACTATTAAAATCATTTGCCAAATGGTTCAAGCGAGAATATTTTAAGACTCAAATGCTGATGGTTTCATACTATGAGCCTCGGAGTCTGCGATCAATTCTAATCTTTAGCGCCTTTATTAATAGTCGTTCTCACTAACGTCTGACAGAGAATTAAAACAGGAGACCTTCATCTATTTAGAGAACTGGTGCCGTTCTTCAGGCCAGATCAAAATCATACTCGTACTTATTTATCATTGTTTCCGTCCAATTGCTGCGTGGGTAAGGGTCCTTTTGTATGTCCACCATCAGAGCCTGTCCCCGAAGCTTGAACGAGTTACTGTTCCAGCCTAGAGGGCTCTTTGTCCATTGAAGTGATGTCTGCTGATTGTTTCGCTCCCGCAGTACCAAAGCTATTCGTACCACACGATCCTTGCCTGATATCCCGAGCTGCAGTGAGTTCTCGGGACGAATCAGAATATCATTTTCCATGCTGAAGTCAACAGGGGCGTAGCCGAAGAAAAGTGACTGGTCACACGCTGGACCTTGAGTGCAGATGATGAACCTGCCTCCATTCAAATCACTGAAGGATAGACCGTCCGTAGGGAGTCCGCGTGACAGAACCTTTTCTGCCAACGGAGCATTGTCGCTGCACCAACGGTTGTTTGGACTCCATGGATCGCGCCCGAGGAGGTAGATCAAGAGGCAAAACATAGCATCATTGAGATCTTGGAACTCAAATAAGCACTGGGTTAGATCAGCGACTGCCTTAGAATGGCACTTTCGGAGAATACTTACTTTAGTTAATGCTTTCAGAGACTTACTCACTTCGTCGATGAACGATGGCAGCCAAGCTAGAGGGTCTGAGCTGGGCGCAAAAGCCAATACCTGGCTTTTCCAGATAGCTCTGACGTGTGCTGTGTCCTCGGGAGGTCCTCTTATGGTTGTGTTTGGCATCTTTGACTTGAGAAGGATGCTGAAATCGCTCAGTCTCAAAATTTGGCCATGTAGTCGAGTTTTTGGCCAGTCCGCCATCAGAGGCAGGCCATGTGATGCCCATGACTCGCTTCCCGTACCCCTTGAGAATCTCTTTCAAGAAAAAGGGCTTCTCTGGAGTAGAAATGCGCCAATCCGGCGCCCACGCAGGTAAGCCCTTCACCTTTTGTCCGTGCCAGGTCCGGCAAAGCAGCCATGACAACAGTCCATTCCTGACGACCTCCGCTGCAAACGCGATGTAAACCTTCCTCCATTTTTTGTTATAGTCCGGAACAATACGGAAAAGCCTTTCCTGTGGCTGGGGCTTAGCCCAGCAGATTGATCCAACGGGGTCCGCGCGAAAGTTTCTCTTTGGGAATCTCGGCTCCCTAGTCATGGATACATCCGAGGATAGCGCTGCCAAGGCGAATATGCGGTCTCTGGGGTCGGCACAGCCAAAATGGCTGAATGCGTGAAAGTTCTCCAACAACGTGTGTCCTGGCCCAGAGTCCTCGAGAAGCACCATTCGCCTCCACAACCTCTGCATCTGGCACAAAGCATCCATAGCTTGCTGATTTGATGTTCCAGTCTCTTTCCCAAGCATTCTAATGCTTGTCATCAATCTGAGCCATTGTAACGAGCTTGAAGTACAGTGCAGCGAGACGGCATGGTTGCGAACAACCTCTTGAATGATCCACCGTCTACTAAACCAAGGCTGTTGTATCAAAAAGTCGATGGCAGCGATAAATTGCAGCCTGGTGGAAGCGTCGATATTTGCTCCGAGTGATTTGCTCGTCCAGTTGATAGTTCTCATGGCCGTGCCTAGACTGGGGTCGGTCCCGAGCCAGACAAGTACATTCTCTGCACGTTTGTAGATGTCCTCCATGAGGGGAATTTGCAAACCTTTCTCATGGGCGTCCCTCTGATTGATACACACAGCATCGGCCCACAGTATCCGCGAGCGATCCTTGAGACGAAAAGATCGCAAAGCATCGCAAAGGCTCTGAGTGATGCGAAAGTGGGTGTTTGGTGACTCTTGTTTGCTCACATACAGAGTATAATCGAATCTGGCCTCGCCCCAGGTGTACGATATCGCCTCAAATTGGGAGTCGTGATCTTCGTCGATGTCAAGTTCCCAGATGGAGCAATGTAGCGGCGCATCGAGTGATTGAGAGGGCAGAAGATGAATAGTTCGAATCCGACGTCCCGTACCCAGAGGAGAGTAAACATATTCTTGATGAACTTTGTGTGGCATTGCTGGCTTGGAAACAAGATACGAGGAACAAAATTACAGTTGGTGGGATGTTTGTTGACGAATGCAATGACCACCACAGGCAACACTCGGGACATGCTTCATGATAATCTGGCAACGGCATGTTCTCGGGAAGGGGGTGACGCGGGGGTTCGTTTCATTAAGCGCCAATGGGTGGCTCCCATAAGAATGAGCGTTTAGCACCACGTCTCGGCGGCTATCAGACTGCTGGTTCCCCCGTAGACATGTCCAATGTTGCTTTCCGGATAGGCTGCATGAGCCTAACAAAACAATCCTTGAAAATGGTTCGATAAATGGGAAAACAACGAAGGCGGTGATAGGGATTGCAAGGATCATACGTAAGTACTCCAAAACTTGAATTTGGTTCCATAGAATTCAAAATACACTTGTGATGCCCTTTGCGAAGTTCTCATAGAGGTTCAAGGTACTTTGCAGGGTTCTAGCGCTCCCATTGCCAACCGCCAACAATCGAAGACAGAGGCACAGAACATAGGCACCATGAGCGCACTGTGATAAGAATAACTAAGCGCTGAGTTGGCCCGGGAAAAGTGGGCTACACTCAGCGTAACTGGCGTATCTTCATTTCGCAACCAACATCCAGCGCTAAATTTTCGTCATCGGCCTTCCTTCTGAGGGTCTCATTGAAACTGCGACCATCACACCAATAGGATTGATTTCTCAAAGACCGAAACCCGGGCCCAACACAATGGCGTCAATAGCATTGGGAGGAGCACTAGCGGCGAATTTGTGATCCACCCTCATGTTTGAGAGATTGAGTCAAGTTCATAAGAGCTGAGGCCGGCATTCTGCTAATGAGTCATTCTCCAGTCGCTGTCACCTATTTCATCCGGTCACTCATCATTTCATCAATCTGTTCAGTCGAATATTCGAAACCAACAACCTTTCTACTTTGTATGCACTATGGAAAGTCCCGTCGGCCCTGAAGTCCATTCCAAGACGCCAACAGAGGCGCCTTCCCGCAAGGTTCTCAATGGCCGCTACACCACTCTCGTCCCTCTTCAACCATCGCATGCGAAAGCTTTGTTCAAGCATCTTGGTGGTAAAGAGAATGCCTCTCTTTGGACTTACCTCTTTCAGGAGCCATTCCTTGATTACTCCAAATTTGAGGCCGCTGTGAAGTCTTGGAGTACTTCTCAGGACCCGCTGTATTATACCGTAATGTCGGGTCCGGCCTCGGATCCATCCGCCGAACCAGTGGGCTTCATGACTTTCATGTCTATCGTTCCTGCACACAAGCGTATTGAGATTGGTAGCATTTGCTTCAGCAAGAAGCTTCAGCGAACTCGGCAAGCAACGGAGACTTTTTACCTTCTCATGACGGAGGCATTTGAGGAGCTGGGGTACGATAGGCTCGAGTGGAAAGCCAACAACCTCAATAAGCCGAGTCTGAAGGCTGCGAATAGGCTTGGATTTATTTTCGAGGGTATTTTCAGGTATGATTGATTTGCTTCCAACATTATCCAGATGATCATGAATGTCAACTTACCTTGCACAGGAAACACATGGTTGTCAAGGGAAGGCGCCGAGATACCGCTTGGTTCAGCATCACAGACGACGAATGGCCAGTTGTCAAGGGCGGATTGGAATCCTGGCTGAGTGGTGCTAACTTTGATCGTCAAGGAAACCAGATTAAGAGTCTGATCGAATGCAGAGATGCCATCCAACACAGGAGAGGCTAGAGGGCAAGACCAATGTCTAGGAGTCATCATTGCGCTAAGAACAAAGTAGATGCGGCTTATTGTGGTCAAATTCAACGGATATGCAGGAGTTATTGCTTGCATGCTGACAAAGTTATTTTGCTCACCACGAGAGGTCCACGGAAATGTGTCATGCCTCCAGGTGTCGGGCCTTGGCCCAGGTCGTGCTGCATCTTCCCCGCATTCTAGGGCCCCCAAAGCTGGAGAAGATCGGTAGATGGCGATTCAGGCTAAACTCAGAACCCCCCGACGAGGGCTCACCACTGAACCGGGGCTTCGGAAAAGCGCCGTACCGTGACTTCACCAATCCGTAATCTCGTCTCCGGCTCTCCGACCCTCAGTGAATCCATCTCCGGTTGTAGGCCCGATCATGCACGTTTTCCATGGATCCTCCGCGTGGTTATCCACGGCCTCGGGATTGTGAAGACATGTAAAAGGCGGGGTTGTTTCCCGTAAGAAGAGTACGAAAAAGCTAAAACCATTGATATCAGATGCTGTGTTGAGATCAGCCATTCTCAATCTCAAAGCCATGAAAGGTAAGCTGTTGGTCTCGACGCTGGGCCTGTTCGGGCTCAGCCAGGCGCAGAACTCCACCTTCCAGACCCAATCATCAGCGGCTTCAATCCGGATCCAAGTTGCATCTTCGTACCCGAGTTGGACAACACTTTCTTCTGTGCAACATCGAGCTTCCTCGCGTTCCCGGGTCTCCCAATTCACGCAAGTCGAGACTTGATTCACTGGAAGCATGTCTCCAACGCCTTCAGCCGAGCGGATCAACTTCCCGGTATAGCTTTCCTGCCAAAAGCCACAAGTGGAATTTATGCGCCAACCCTACGTTTCCACCAGGGCACCTTCTATCTACTCTGCACACTAGTCAACCAACAACTACCAAGGACAAACGATAGTCGATGGGACAACTTCGTTCTCACAGCAACGGACCCCTATAGTTCAGATGCCTGGTCCGATCCTGTCCACTTCAGCTTCCCAGGCTTCGATCCCTCACCTTTTTGGGATGATGACGGCAAGACATACGTCTCGGGCGCTCATACCGCAGCCTACTACCCCGGTATCATGCACGCCCCACTAGACCTCGAAACTGGTGAGATTGGAGATATCATCATGCCTTGGAACGGCACTGGCGGAAGATCCCCTGAAGCACCACACATCTGGAAGCGAGATGGCTACTACTACCTACTCCTCGCTGAAGGTGGTACGCGAGAGAATCACATGGTGACGATGGCACGTTCACGAAACCTGACCGGCCCCTATGAACCTGCGCCTGGCAACCCTCTCCTCACTTCCCAACAACACAAGCTCCTACTTCCAGGCTGTTGGACATGCAGATCTCTTCCAAGATGCCAAGGGTCGGTGGTGGTCCGTCGGACTTGCAGTTCGTGCCGGCGGCACATATGGTCAGGATCCAGGGGCATATTTCGGAAACCTGCCGATGGGCCGAGAGACGGTTCTTACCCCAGTCACATGGAATGAAGGGGAGTTCCCTGTCTTCACGCCTGTCACAGGGGACATGTCCGGTTGGCCACTACCACCCGAAGCTATTCCCGAGCAAGGCGAAGGACAGCTCAGTGATGCAGACGATGCCGTCACCTTTGCTCCTGGCAGCAAGCTCCCGATCCACTTTGTACATTGGCGTCTTCCCAAATCAAGGAACTACGCCGTCTCACCCCCAGGTCACTGGAACACACTCGCACTCAAGTCATCAGTTCTCAACCTCACAGCTTTCGACGCAGACTTTGCTCTGGGACGGGGGCAGACTTTTGTCGGGCGCCGGATGGCACATTCACTGTTCCGCTTCCGTGTGGATGTCGACTGGTCTAAGTCTCTAACAAAGGAGGAGATGGAGGTTGGTATTTCAGCAATCCAAGACCAGGCGCAACATTTCGACTTGGGTATCGTCGTGCTCAAACCCAATGGTAGCGAGGACCTACGTCCACACTTGCGTTTTAGGGGTATCTCAGAGACGCCATATCGAGCAATCGAGAAACGCCCGAACGAGATATTTGAGCTCCCCGATGGGTGGTCCGGAAAGAAGATTTTTCTGCAGATAGAGGCCACTAACAGCACGCACTTTGCCTTCTCTGCCGGACTTGCTGGTACAGAAGAAGGCTCTGAGATGAGGGTATTTGGTTATTGTAAGGGTACGGAGTTGGTACCTTACTACTCTGGTACGCCGATCCTCACTTCATGACTTGAACGTAAACTGACGAAGCTTCAGGCGTCGTTTTAGGGGTCTACGCCACCTCAAACGGGAAGCATGGAGAGCAAGCATTTGAGACGTACATCTCCAATTGGAGATACACCGGTGTGCGTCAGTTGAGAAGCCAAGAGGATGTGAATATCATTGATGGAGCTCGAGGTTCATGATTATGTATTTGGGCGAAGCACCAACTGTTCTATAGTCACCGTTGAACCTGGCCATAAACAAATCATGAGACTATTTGCTATTCGAGATAGAAATTGGCAGGTCGCAAGACCTATTGGAAGTGTCTGTGATAGGTTACAATGCCATACTGCCACAAAATCAAATTCGACGCTGACTAGTAGGTCACTGTGTGCCCCATCTTCCTGGGTTTGACTTTCATATCTGCTTAAAGCGGGACGCCCTGATTGCCACATCTGTCTCGGTATCCATCGGCTTTCGGATGGGAAAGCCCAGATGCGTCCAGCCAGCCCTCACACGTGGGAACCAGGAAAAGGCACTCGGCCTTGGGATCAAGAGGAAGACTGTCGCCAAAGCTGTCTGTGAGCTGCTTTTGGCCGTTGGCGTCGTAACACTTGGTCGGGCCAATGAGGATATCTTCTTGCGTCAATCCGTACTTGCTGATGAGTATGTCAACAGCATTGTTCTGCATGACGCCATTGTCTTGACGATCCAGCTGCAAAAGGCTGTAGCCAGTCCAGGTCGAGCCCTCTTGCACGCACATGCCGGCATTTCCGTACTCTACGCATGACGGCCGTCCTTTAAATCGATAAATGAAAGTCCTTTGAGCTTGAAGTGCAAGAGCAACCGCACGGATCTTGAAGGTGTCAATGACTCTCTCTTGAATGTCGTTCTGGGTAAAGTTCTGATGCACTCCCAAGAATTGGCCTTCGTAGGTTGCTGTACATGCCGCCCACAGATTGCAAGAGATTTGCGTCCAGACTTGTTTGGACAGCCTCGGACACGGCTTTCTGATACGTTTGTACAACCATGGCCATAGTGCTGCTGATTTGGGACCACGCGAGGAACTGATCTGTTCCAGTGGGGATTTTCAGTTGGGTGTTGAGGAAGTTCAATCCCCCTTTGACCGAAGACCCTGCGGTGCTCATAGCCCCGGTCAGCGGCACGACCCCCAACACTGTGTTGAACATTCGAAACGCGTCTTTCAGAGGGGTGATGTTGTCCTGAGGCTTTGGGTAGAAATCGGTGACAATTTCAGGAAGAATCATCGAGATAATGCTCGAGGCAAAAATGACGGCCGTGTTCACGGAATTCATGTAGCTATTCCAGTTGTGCATGGCTACTAAGACGTACCTGAACGAAAAGACACCACACGCAGTCAGTTTCCCGCCAAAACTACAACAGAAAACCAAAGATCATTTCACAAGGTAGGGTGACGACTGACCAAGCGGGAAGTGGGACAGGCAGACATGGTTGACCCGCGTTGCAAAACGAATCCAGACCGCTATGTAGCATTTTATATCAGCCTGGACCTCAAACGTATTCTAGGAGGAAGGTTCAAATACCAGAAGAAGTTTGGCGCGCCAAAGTTTGAAGAAAACAGCTGCGCGTTGTTTGAGTTTCCTTGGGTCATGTTATACGCGTAGTCCTCAAACCATTTATCAACGCCAAGCGTCTTCCATGTATCCGCAGTCAGCGCCTCAGTTTTGCAAGTTTTATCAGATTCGCTGCTCTGGGGCAAAGGTGAGGCCAGTGCTAACGAGAGGCCGAAGAATTGAACAAGTCCGGAGATCCGCATAATTGAAGTGGTACAAAGGAGTGACTTTATTGAAAGAAATTTTACGATAAACGAAAAATATAAAGTAGCTAGCGACTGTACACGTTTGTCGTTCGAATGAGTGAGAGGAGCTGCGCTGCAAAAGAGTGCTTAGAGGTAGATACTAGGAATGGGCTCATTTACAAATAATGAAGCCCGTTCTTTAAGCAGTTGCGATGAACCACTTCAAATGACGGACGATGTCTGGGGTTTTGCTCCGCACTGGCATAATAAGACGAGTACGAGAGCCTCGGACAACGATTATGGATCTGCCCCTGAAAAAGCAGTCAACTCCAATGCCCCCTATCTAGAACCAGCGTTACATACTTCGATTAAGCCAAGCCCAGAGGTCAGAAGGGTCTGATTGCCTTTTTTGTGCTCGAACCTATTAATTTAGTACCTTATCTGATAAATCTCCGATTGACCTCGATCAGTGAGTGGATTGATTGATTGATTGATTCGGCTCGAATTTTATGGGGCGATGTTCAGGACGCCGGGCTAAGGTGGGAATTGAACACAGCCTCTCTATCCGCGGGCATCCGAAACTCCACGTAGGACGATCGACTTAAGACTCCCTTTGCTCTTCAATAATACCTATGTTCTGTTCCAAATGGGGAAGGTATATCCGCTGGATGCTCCAGGACCTCTGTCCACATGAAGGTCCATGAGTGATGTTCATAGTGAGTTTGGAGAGAACGCAAACTGGCCTTGACATTTTGATAGCAATGCTTGGAAAATACCGCTTCAGAATTTTGTAGGTTAAAGACCTGCCCTTAGCATATTCTTGCTGTAGTCAGACGGAATCGGTGAAGTGTGTCTTTTGTCCGATTGAATTGTCAAGAAATCAGGCTCGCCAAGGACAGGAGCAAGCGCGCGGGATCTTCGGACGTGATCGTAATCCTAGTCACATCAAGGCTTTGAGCCATCTCGAGCTCGAGTCAGTGCTTATTCGTCACCAATGGCGGGGGTGAGATCAACGACCTTGTAGACGGGGGACTTCCGAGACGGGGTATCTCCGACACGGCGAAATCCCGAGGTCGTCAACATCGTCATGTTGCAGTCGAGGATCGATTTGCTTGCCGAGGACCTCTACGCTTTTAATACCAAATGGTCCGTCTTGTTGTGACGAAACGTTCAGTCATATCACGTCATCCAGTAGGTATCCCTTAGACGGCTGTCACAACTTCCCTCACGTTCAACGAATTTACAGAAATATCGAAAGACATAAAGAACCCGACAGTTTCTCGACGGAGCCTTCGAAGATCATCCTACTCACTTCCAACCACCTGGTGTGAATTTCCCAGCTGTGTTCATTTTTTCTTGTAGCCCTCTGATAAGATCCTAGCGTCTGGACCATCCAAGCTGCCAAGGCTCACTCGCCGCCACGGTGGCTTTCGGCATTCTCTTCGTGATAGAGAGGCGGGCAGACTGCGGTCTTCTTCTGGAAGATCCAACGCTTGATCCACCAAGGCAAGACAGTGAAAAGCTGATAGGACGCGTGGGTCCGATCAGGAACGCCGAACACGTAGTCTAATTCTTCCAGAGACTTTTGCTTCGTTTCGGGTACGAATAACTGTGCCGCGTTAGTGGCTTGATGTAATGGGCTAAAGCAGCAAACTCACAAATATAAGCCCGAGGGCAACTAGGTTGAGGCCGGCATAGAAAGAGAATGCTCCAGTTGCCGTCATTGCAATCAACATTCTAGGGAAGGTAAGGGATAGAACGGAAGCCCAGAAGTTGTTGGTCGCGACAGCCCACGACATGCCGATCTCACGATGCGAAAGGGGGAAAACTTCGGCCGAGTACATGAACGGGACCGGACCTTCTCCGGGGGAATAGAAGGCAGCAAAGAGGTAGACAAAGGTTGCAACAGCGGCGATTCTGGCTGTGCTGTTCTCGCTGTCTTTGTCGATGAGGTAACAGAGACCGGCGGCTACACCCGAGAAGTCAGCACCATGCGACAACAACGGTGAAGGTTTCCTCCGTAGCATCGATATGACTTACCAAGTAGGGTCCAAAACATGTTCGGGAATGTAAATAGCAAGAGTGTTCGCCGACCAAAAGTGTCGATCGTCCACACTGCAGGCCATGCGAAGGTGAAGTTAATCAAACCGAAACCGAAGCTGGCCCAGAGAGCCGTGTAATCGCTGATGCCACTCTCCTTGAAGATGGTCGAGCTGTAAAAGGAAATGATGTTAACTGTCAGAAGGTTAGCATGAATTGATTGAGTCATTGTAGAGATGATCTGAAGACTTACTTCCACACATCTGTTGTGCAATCATGACGATGCCAGCAGCCCACGTCGCACGTCGAATACGCGGAATCGTAAATAGTTCAACGAATCGAGTGAACAGGTTGCTCGTGGTCCTGAGACCAGCCTCGCGCACGAGGGCCACCTCATCCTCCAGTAGCGCATGGATGTAGTAGAGATCGCGGGCCGCCTGTAAAGGAGTATTGCGCAATCGCAGTAGAGAATGCCAAGCGTTGACGGTCTTGCCCTTCTTCAGGTACCAACGAGGACTCTCAGGGCAGAAGTACGTGCCAATCACAAGCGGCACAGCTGGGATGAAGGCCGAGCCAAACTGTAATCGCCATGCGATGTCTCCGGTTTTACCAACAGCAAGGTTGGCGCATGTGCCTAGGAAGATGCCTGTTCGGTTTCGCAATCAAACTTGTCAGCTATTTTTGAAACGAGAACAGATAGCATTCTGTTAAGCGCGCCAACTCTGTTAAGACTACTCACCAAAGGCCGTCCAAACTTGCCAAGACATGACCAGCCCCCCTCGGATGAGCGTGGGGGAGTTCTCGGCGGAGAATACCGGAACTGTAACCTCTTTCAAACCCATTCCGATTCCAAGAAGCATTCTGTCAGGAAGACTTATCAGCGAATGATCGATTGAGTTATGATCAGGTCGCCGACGGAAACTCACCTGCACACTGCCAGTTGGCCCCATGTTTGCGATACAGCCATGCCGAACGGAGCAAGTACAGAAAAGATGGCAGCGACGAAGATGACGCCACGGCGGCCGAGGAGTTCGTTCATCGGGTCGGATATCCAGCCGGCACTGTAAATCCAGTTTTAGTCGAAGCTTAATGGATACGCGTAAAGCTTATTTGATGATACTCACAAGAGACAGATGGTGATGTACGGCATGGAGTTGACGAAGCCGATAATCCAGCTATTCTTGGCGCAATCTCCCTCATTCGCGACAGGACCGCAGGCAGAGCCGGCAGAGTCAGGAATACCAAGGGCGGTTGGAAAAGCGAGATTGGCACCGTTTGAACCGGTCTGTCTCTCAGTGAGCTTATCAGCGTAGAAACGTCTGTGGGAGTTCGGACATACCTGATCCCATCCTTGGATAGCGGCGGCGATCGAGTTGAGAATGATGGTGTAGTACAGAGCCCACGGGTGCTTCCACCTGTGGGTGACTTCCTCTCGAAGAGCAGTCTTCTCGCTCTCGTCGAGTTCGTCCAGAGTCTCGAAGAGGGCCGGATTCTGCGCCACCAGGGCGCCTTTCTGAAGAAGCGGGAGGATGTCGTCAGGCAAGCCTTGAGTCTTCTGATAGACAGCAACCTGTTCCATGAGTTGAGCCTTAGGAATTCCCCTTAGCGGGTTGCGGATCTCCCCCTCGAGGTTCTGGGTGAGCTCGGCGATGCTCTGCTTCCTTTCGGCCTCATCCTGGTGAGTGAAGTTGTCCTTGTGGACGCTGTGATACGTATGAGTGAGCTGTTTGTGGTGTTGAACAGAAAGCAAGGGTTGTAACTCACGGTGAATCGGCGTCAAGTCTCTTCTCCGACATCTTGGTGAAATTTCGGACGTCAATGGCAGTAAGTTAATACAGACGAAGCTGCAAGTACTGGCAAGCATAAGCGTTCCCACACAGAGTGATGGTCTTCCAAGCCCAAGGTAAAGAGCACCAGTCTCAATGACGAGCAAAAGAGGGTCGTCCCGTGTGAAGCCGGCGGGATATAGCGGGGGCCATCAGATTAAATAACCATATTACCCGCGGACGGTACGCCTGACTGGTCTCTAGTAGGCGTTCTCTAGAACCGCGGGGAACGTTGCTCATCCGTCGCGTGTACTCATCCGTACTTTCGAATGAGCGGGCGTCGGGCGTGTATGTCACCGGGATGTGGAGGGCCTTCAAGTCGTAAAAAGTACAGCAGCGCCGAAGAAACTTCTGTCTGGCGGACAATGAGGCAGACTAGCCAGCCTATCTCAGCAAGATGCGAGCATCCAAATAGAGCCCGTCTCTAACGCAAGACTGCGGGGTTACCGCTGTCCCTCCATGCAGCTTATGTTACAGTACAGCATAGCAGCCTGTCGGTGTCGCCATCAAAGGGTGTATCAAGGCTTGGCCTGGTTGGTCGCATGGCCGTTGGATGATCCCCCCCCCCTGACAAGAGAAAGCTTAGGTAGCTTGGTGAAGCTTGGTGCAGCTTAGTTGGCTTAGCTGTCTGAAGTACCGAAAAGTACGTGCGCCTCGTTAACTGTCTGCCCTTCAGCCTGTGAGAGATGACGATTGCTACCCCGTTGGGCCGTGTGTGCAGTGTGCGTGGGTGGCGCATTACGCGCGAATGTGCACTTAGGCTGGCGAGGCGGCACGTAGGGGTCCGATCACGTTAACCCCCGCCATTGTCAGTCGGGCATGCGGTCGAGGTCGGTCGATTCAACCCATGGGCTTCTCCGCACCAACTTCCCCGGATTGTAAGTTCTCCTAGGACTCGTGCGGAAAAGATCCTCGCTGGGCTGACTTCGTTGTAAGAATGGCCTACGATGAGAAGCACAACCCGATGAGATGAGCGGTTGTTTTTAGGGTCTGACAGTGCCCACAATTGATTTGCAACAGACATATGCTGGCAGAAATGCCGTCAGATCCATGGACCCGTTTGTCTGGCTCAAGATTCGTCGTGCCACCGACCCCAATCCTGAAGGCGTCAAGAAGCTGCGGTGTTTCCAGGGTTCGTAAAAGGTGGTCGGCTCCCGCATCGGATGGCACTCATAGTGTCTCATGCAACCCCTCCGTGCATCGTATGACTGAGCGTGGCACTCGGCCGGGGTAGCCAAAACCAGATCGCAAGACACGGTCTTCAATCGGACACCAACTTCTTCGGCCTCTACGAACTGGTGGGTTGGATGGTAGTCATCCCTCTCGTGACCTAATTGCATGCAGTCCGCCAAATTCGTCATGTTCGCGTCGGCCCAATATCATCGATCTCGAATCCTGCGTCAAAGAAACACCAAGAGACTTGATGTCATTGAGGATATAGCAGTTTCATACGACCTTGATGAGTCGTGCTTCAGATAAATTCCCTAGGTTTTCAAAACATCACCATGATGCTGATGCTTTAGTAGGCGCCTTCATCGATAGATAGTATCAACAGAGTTTTTTCACATCTTTTATACCCCCACAAATGGACGTGGCTGGGTTAAAGAGGAAGAAATATTGGCATCGGCGGCATCCGGCCAATTAATCAATCAGATAATGCCTGCGGGGATGGACGTGCAGCTTGGAAATGCAAGAATGAGAGGGCCAAGCTCCAACTGCTCCAATCCGAGTGTTCCGACGGGGGCCTAACGGGTGCCGAGGATACCGGACTGCTGACGCTGACAAAGCGCCGCGATTGGACCTTTTATTGCACGCTGCTGCACACGATGAGTTTCCTCCTTCGAGCTTATCCCCTTAGCTGCGCCGTCCATCACGAGTGCTGCGAGCTGCGAAAGATGGCGGGCACATCGTCTACTCACGTGCGGGCGTCGATGTCCGGACTGCTGGTCTGCTTCTTCGGCATCTTACTCGCGTACTCCGCCCGGGCGGGGCCGGAGCCGGGGCCGGATGCTCGGTGTCCGGAATATGTCGCACGTCATGGTATTTGAACCCGTGAAGTTCTTGCTTATCGTAGGATTCTTCATGCGGAAAGATACATGCCTGCTAACGAGGGTTACCAGCACCGCTGTTATGGCTGCACTCGGATGACCCGTTCAAGCCGAGCGACCTTCTGACCCATGTCCGCCACACCACGCCTGCCGTCGATAGGAAGCCAATCAGTGGTCTCCCGTCGCTTGATCTCGACAATCTAGAAATATTGAATGACTACGGTAACAAAGATCATGTTGCGCTTGTATCCAACGAGGATCCAACGACATATCCGAAGTGGCTGTACGGAGAAGCCCCTGACGAGAACGGCCGCATCCATAACTCCACGCCATGTGTTGTCGTCCTGGTCGAGAAGAACGAACGCGAACTGGATGCCTTTTACTTTTATTTCTACTCTTTCAACGAAGGTCCAAACATCACTCAAGTGTTGGCGCCCCTCGATCGTTTGGTTAAAGGTCCGAAGGCAGCTGCAGGGATGCACTTTGGCGATCACATTGGAGATTGGTAGGTAATCTCACGCACGCGCATCGAGCTGGACTAAAACCCCCTAGGGAACATAACATGGTTCGCTTTAGAGACGGAAAACCGACGGGAATCTATTTCAGCCAGCATGTAGATGGTGCAGCTTATGATTGGGATGATTCACAAATCTCAAAGATTGACGAACGGGTACGTTAACCCAGCGAGCTTCGTTTCTTTCGGTATATTGATCTGATGCATCACAGCCTGTCGTTTACAGTGGGCGTGGATCGCATGCCAACTATGCGTCGCCAGGGTAAGTCATCACTCGTCTGGGACAAAAGACCTCTCAGCTAAGCAAACATCTCAGGCTTCAAGTTCATAATGCAGCTTTAGTAGACTACTGTGACGCAGGTCAGAAGTGGGATCCCGTCCTCTCAGCCTACTTCTACCGTTTCCATGCCGATTCCTTCACGGTCACTAGGATAGAGCCTCCCGAACAGTCGTTCCCGAAGCTCACATCGGATGAAAACTTGACGTCCCTCTTCTACTATACCGGCCGCTGGGGCGATCTGCAATGGCCCGACTCCGATCCTCGACAGGAGACGGTGCCGCGATTCGGACTCAAACGCTTCGAATCCGGGCCAACTGGACCAAGACACAAGCATCTCGTTCGCAAGGGACTCAAGCCAAATCACAGACGGAAAATGGGATGGACAGAGTGGGCGGTGGGCATTTACATGGCCTGGTACCCGTGTTGCTTGAAAGGTTGGAGAAAGTGGGTTCTGTTCGGAGGTATTGCTGTGATTCTTTCTGCCATCATTGTGGGGGCTGTAATTGGTGTCAGAAGATATAGAAGAAGGAAGTATCAAAGACTACAGGCGGAGGATATACCCTTAGACGACTGGGTACTAGAGGAAGATTCTTTGCTTTCATCATCAGATGAAGACGATGAAATTGGGAAGGCTGGGAAAAACAAGTCGAAGTAGAGAAGAACTGACCCAGTAGACAAGACTTTCGCTATCAATCACAACTTGTTAGAGAGGACTGGCATATTCTTTCGGAATTATAGAACAGCCTCACGCAAAGTTAAGGTAAGTTTGGTGGGAGAAATAGGACTCCGTAACACAAATTCTGTAGATGTTGTAGGACCCAATATGACCGGCTTTCTTTGGAATTGACACCTTCCCACCGATTATTATGCGCATCGAAATATATATTGTGTCAGCTTGTTCATGAAATAGTTGGTTGTAGCTATCATCAGTTCTAAAAGCACGAAATGTCTGCTATATTGCGACCTCCATTGCCCGCATTTTCTTCGTCGCCCCTGTCGTCTTTGCCGTCTCTATCGTTATTTTCATTTCTCTCGTCCTAATTCTAACTATCTTTCTAATTGTTTTTTATGAGCATTGTTGTCCCTGTTGCGTATTTCTTTCCGTTGTTGAAACCGAACCCCATTTTTCAGAGTCGTTTTCATACTCACATTCCAATTTTGACGGAAAGCTTATTCAACAAACATCAGCAGCAAAACTCTGCCCGCAAAGCAAACTCTGTCAGATTGAGCAGGAGCCACATCAATATCGCGAGTTCGGATATAGGCAAGTTTGGCATCACCCACATCGGGACGATCCGGCGAGAGTGGATCATGATTGCCGAACACTTCGACCTTGGCGCCAAGAATTCTTCACGAACCTTACTGATCGCAATAACATAAGTCAGCGGCTTTTAAACAAAGACCATGTCCGTGTCAATATTGCCTGAATTATGTTTCCTTCGTTCGTCAGCAAGATTTACGGTCGTCATATTCGGATTACGCCAGCCTCTACACCGATTCTCCAACGGAATGGTAAATTCATCCGAGTCGGAGTCGTCACCTTCCCAAATGCATGCAGAATGGCAGTCTGATCTTAGTGCTCAACTCCCTCCGGGAAGTCAAAAGGTATTTCCGTCCTATGAGCTGGCCAGTACTGTTGATCGACAGAACGTCTAGACGTCGCGAGTGAAACTCAAAGCGGGGATTCCCTAGTTCCTGAAACTGCAGCACCACTCTATGACCACTTTTATCGCGGTGAACAGATGTTGACATCCGGGACGGTCGGACGCATCGTTTGAAACGGCAAACTTTCTGCCATCATGTATTTAGACACGTGCTTGGCGTTTCTGCCTCTGTACTTCTCCAATTTCGGGCACTCTATCCTCATCAAACGTGATTGAGATATTCACAGACTACACTACAGCAGACAAGATGGCGACGGCATTTTTGATGGGAGGTTACAACTTTAACCCGGATAAGGATATTCCGGACCTTACCGGGAAGGTTATCATAGTGACGGGCGGAAATGCCGGCCTCGGCTTGGAAACGATTCGGCAAATCTCCAAACATAACCCCGCGCACGTTTACCTGGCGGGTCGCTCGAAGGAAAGGGGCGAGAAGGCCATTGAGGAGCTGAAGAAAGGAGGAGCCAGCGTGTCGCCCATTTCCTACCTGCCCCTGGACCTCTCGTCGTTTGAGAGCGTAAAGGCCGCAGCTAAGCAGTTCAAAGAGGAATCGCAGCGCCTTGACCTGATCAACAATGCCGGCATCATATCTACGCCCGACGGCCTCACCAAGGAGGGCTATGAAATCCAGTTCGGCACGAACCACATGGGCCACGCCCTCTTCACCCAGCTCCTGCTTCCCGTCATGAAGAAGACTGCAACCGAGAACCCAGACGTGCGGATCGTCTTCCTCTCCTCCGGCGCCGAAGGCTGGGCGCCCAAGGGCACGTACGAGTTCGACAAGCTCAAGACCAAGATGCCCGAGATCGCGAGCCGCTACCGCTACGGCATCTCCAAGGTGGCCAACATCCACTACGCGGCGGCGCTCGCCGAGCGCAACCCCGAGCTCAAGGTCACGAGCGTCCACCCGGGCGTCGTGGAGACCAACCTCGCCCAGTCCATCATGAACAACTCCAACTTCCTCGTCGGCATGGTCGTGTACCTCGGCGTCAAGGTCGTGGCGGTGAGCCCGCAAAAGGGCGCGCTCAACCAGCTCTGGGCCTCGTTCAGCCCGGACGTGAAGAGCGGGACGTTCTACCACCCGGTGGGCGTGACCGGTAAAGGTACCCGATTGAGCGAGAACAAGGAGAAGCGGGATGCGTTGTGGAATTGGACCGAAGAAGAGCTACGGAGCCATCTATAGAGATTCTAGGATGAACTTCGGTAACTGCCCGGGCAGAGAGTGTGGGTAGAAATAACGTGTACCACTTTACATGCAAATGAAGTCATCCGGCAAGCCAGTTTTTTCGTATTGCTTTTTTCTGCCTTGTTACTCCTAGCGCAGTGCGGAGTCGAAATAAAGTGTTCAAAGACCGGCTCGTTTCAAGTATGTTGGCTCTCGTGGCTGGAATTGGCTTGCACCTCGCTGCATGATCTCCCAAGACGGTTTGATTTTGCCGGTAAGATTGCGCCGTGAGATGTCTAGCGCGCCTGAGTAGGCTAGGACCAACGTTAGTTCGCCCACATGAATCAGCCAACTAGCAAACTGCCAGAGGAGAATAGACAGGGTTAGGCGGGCTTGTCGGGACCCGACAACCATGTTTGGAGGTGCCCACATTACGAGGGGAGTTGCATTGTAAATCCGGTTCACCGTTCGTTGGTTCCCCTTCTTTTGATAGAAGGCTCGCCGTCTCAGGACTCGTCTAAACTTGACACAAAGTGGCCCGGTCTATCGAATTTCCAGCAATGAAGTGGGATTTTGCCCTTGCTCGCCATCAAGCAAGGCCTCTTGAGCCTCACGTCCCCCGAGGGCAAGTTTACGCGTAAGCCCGTATCCGCTTAGAGAGCCTCCTATTCCCCACAAGGCGAGTCGGCCGTCGGAAGTCCTAGCGTCTCTGTCTTTTGCAATTAGGGCTTTTAAGGTTAATCACACCACTTTAGGTGAGCCGACAGCTCCGAGTGAGATTGATTAACATGGCCCTGGAATATATGGCAGAAGGCCTCTGGTGGAAGGGATACGATTGCGAGATCTTTTTTGGGTTGGTCCCGGAACTCATTCCGGTGGTCGGACGCTCGCCGACGAAAATCATGGAGATCATCCCAACTCCTTTTCTGTCTCCCTCGATAGTTGCATGAATCCTGCTGGAGAAGTCGGTGGGATAAGGTGGGATATCATTCCCCTTTCTTTTCCCATTTTTTACACAGGGCGAGCCGCAAAATTCAGTGGAGCATGCAGCCTTGCCTTCTGGGGCTGGACATGGAAGTGATCGGGTAGATCGGCAGGGTAAGCCCAAGCCAAGAAAAAGCCAAGATGCCATTGAGATTGAGCTGCCTGAAGTGGCAGTCTTACCCAGCGCCCACGATTCGAGAGCACGGCAATGTTTCTTGCCAAGCCTTTCAAAAGTCTTGGGCAAAAAGCTTCGTAGCCACGCTGCAGAGGGCGGGAACGGTCCATCTGTGCGTCCAGACCACCTCAACAACTTGCAGAGAGAGAAGATGGTTCGTCCCAAGGACATGGCTGTGATCCCATCGCCGCAGCCAAAACTTCTGCTCGCCGGCATCCCAACGAGGAGGGCCAGCCCACGCGCTCCACGTGCGCCTCGGGAGTGCAGAATCTGAAGCTCGAACCATTTAATGAAAGTGGAGCGAGTCTCCTCAACGGGGGGGGTCAGCAGCATGGAACCTCCGGCTGCAGGTCCAGATTGGAGGGCTTGCTGTTGAAATCATCGTCTCCTCTGGTGAGCCGGGGCATGTTTACAGCGATAGGCCGACCATCCGAAAGAGGCATGGCATTGTTGTTGCTGACGGAGGACGTATGACTGGGCAGACAAACGGGCCAGGATGGAGTGAATCTCCCTCCTTATAAGTAACCTTAAACTTCCCCCTTCTCGAGTTGTTTCTAGATAGCTTCATCGTGCTCTTCACACTCACCTTCGTTCACTCTTTTTTCAAACCACCCACACTCCTTTCATAACCAACCTCAGTCTCTCTTTAAGAAAGCAAGGACTTTCTGTACATAACTTGAAGTTTATCCTTGTGTTGACCACATCCCATCCACTACCGAAACGATGCGCTTCCTTCCCATGATCACGGGCTTCAGCGCCCTGGCTGCCGCCGCCCCCGCCGAGCTCGACACCCGCGCCTCGTGCACCTTCACCGACGCCAAGACGGCCATGTCCAAGAAGGCGTCCTGCACCGACATCGTGCTCAACAACGTCAAGGTCCCCGCCGGCGAGACCCTCGACCTCACCGGCCTGAAAGACGGCACCAAGGTCACCTTCCAGGGCACCACCACCTTCGGCTACAAGGAGTGGGAGGGCCCCCTCATCTCCGTCGGCGGCAAGAAGATCACCGTCACCGGCGCCTCTGGCAGTCTTATCTCCTGCGAGGGTGAGCGCTGGTGGGACGGCAAGGGCGGAAACGGCGGCAAGAAGAAGCCCAAGTTCTTCAAGGTCAAGATGAACGACGGCTCCATCAACAGCCTCAAGATCAAGAACACCCCCGTCCACGGTTTCTCCATCAGCGGAGTCACCAACCTCAAGGTGTAAGTCTTATGCTCAACTACGATTCATACCGTACCGATGACTAACAAAATGATACAGCAACAACGTTGAGATCGACAACAAGGACGGCGACTCCAAGGGCGGCCACAACACCGACGCCTTCGACGTCGGCCAGTCCACCGGCGTGACCATCTCCGGCGCTAAGGTCTACAACCAGGATGACTGCCTCGCCATCAACTCGGGCACCAATATCGTCTTCGAGAACGGCTACTGCTACGGCTCCCACGGCCTGTCCATCGGCTCCGTCGGCGGACGCACCGACAACACGGTCAAGAACATCGTCATCCGCGACTCGACCATCGAGAAGGCCGACAACGGCATCCGCATCAAGACCATCGCTAAGAAGACCGGCTCCGTGAGCGGCGTCACCTTTGAGAACATCACCCTCAAGAACATCAACAAGAAGGGCATCGTGATCCAGCAGGACTACGAGAACGGCAGCCCCACCGGCACCCCCACCGACGGCATCCCTATTACTGATGTCACCGTCAAGAACGTCAAGGGCACCGTCGCCTCCAAGGGCACCAACATCTACATCCTGTGCGCCAAGGGCGCCTGCTCCAACTGGAAGTGGTCTGGCGTCTCCGTCACCGGCGGCAAGACCTCCTCCGAGTGCTCCGGCATTCCCTCCGGCTCCGGCGCCAAGTGCTAAAGGATTTCCCTCCGTGAGGGTTTAGGCTGGTAGCGGTTTGATGTCTGATAAGATCGGCTAGAAGCTGAAGACTTTGCCGCGCGTGGTGGCCGCGTGGTAGACGGGATCATGGCTGTTCTCTGCGTCTCTTGAGAGATCGTGGGCTCGGCTAGTCATCGTTCGATTCTTGCATATCTTTCCATGGAATACATATTTCACATAATTCATCTGCTAGTCCCCATATCGCGTGAAATGCTTCGTTGAAACTTAGTTTGAGTGATTTATTGATTTCACTCGTGGGAAAAAAAGGGGGCTTAATATGTGCGACGAACTTGGATCATCGTGCTTTCAGGGTGCATCCTGAGTTGAGGTGGGCCGTGCCACGAGGTGGTGATGTCGGGCGAAGAGACTAAATGAGCGACATACCTCCGAAACCGAGTTTATTGCGGACCATTTGGAGCGTGATGCGGTGAATGACCTTGATGGCGAAAAATGTGCCGATGCAATGCGTTCTTTCGCAGCGTGAGGCTTTCAGAGAGCCAGGGAGTAGATGATCTTGGGCAGAAAAGTGCAGGCTTCAGAGCGGGGCACTCACTCAGCTGTTGAGGCTATCTATTCTCACAACTCACGGCTCATGACAGGAGCTCAAGACTTCTCAACACTTCAGTGTTTGTAGCGAACATGAAGTTGACGATGGCCTAGGCCAAGTAGAAGCGCGGAGATGAAGCGAGAATTAACATGACATTCCCTGTCGGAGCAGCTGAAACCTAGCTAGCTGCCTTGTTTGGCGTCATTTAAGCTTTTGACAAGATGATGCCAAGACTGACATTGAGATGACACCGCCCATTTCCCCGCTTAAGATGCGCTTCATAGCAATAGAGCTCATAGTCATGGGATTCGGAGCCATGGATGAGTTACTTAAATATTTCGTAAATGTTTCCTGTGAAGCTGCTGCCAAGAGACTAAGAATGTTTGGTTTGATGATACACAGAGTCATGCGCAGTGAGTTTCGCACCTGCTGGTGAACCTCATCTTATTCTGTTTTCGTTTGGAAGACGAAGAAACGGTTACATGAGGTGAGTCCTTCAGAAGAGACCCCTCTTGGGAAAGGTTTAGCCTAATAGCATTGCACACGCAGCATGAGCAGACTGAGTGAAAAATACTGGATACGAAGCAGTATAATTCTCAAAAAGGTGAATGGAAGAGCGGGTGAGCGGGTGCATGGTTTGACTCCAGACCTCAAGGAACAGGTAACCAAAAAAAAATAAAAAATAACACACAGGATAGGCATCCAGTAGAAGGACGTCTCGACTTCTACGTTTTCCTTCTTTTTCGTTTCCTTTTTCCTTGGGAAAAAAGGGGAATTTGTTTGAAACTAAACTATTATACTTTTCTCCTTTTTCCCCTCTGGTTATAATCCGAGTTCGTTAAATCACTGAGACCACCTAAATTTCCCGTGCTATAGTAGTTGCTTTTCCTGTGTACTTGAAAACTCTTCTTGAAGACGACGACGACAGTAGTAGCGAAGACGCCGACGAGGACGGTAACGACGAGAGTATACAACCACAGGGAAAGGAGTCACTCTAGCACAGGAAAAATAGGCCGTCTCTAAGTATTATTCTGACTACACTTCTGACCTTGTAGTTAGGAGACTATTCCGGTGTATCACTTTTATGCCTGCGACTGACGCATCAGCCGAGCAAGCAGTTCAGTATGGATCCAGGTCCAGATGAAGATCTCAGATATCCATCTCAACACTGTTGCGCCTAATCAACGGGCACAACACTCCATACATTCATAAGCATGACGTTGTCAAGCACTAATGCACCCAACCATCACCAAGATAAGCCAGCCTCGTCTCCAGCTCGCGTCATAAGCCCCAGCACATAACCCGCGAGCCGGCCCACCAATCATGCTCCACACCTCGGTGAGCACTCGGTGAGGATCGATCGGTCGCGCCAACATGATCGATCACCCTCCACACCTGCAACATGCCCATTTCATCCTTCTCATCCAAGTATTCATCTTGCCTCGTTTTCTTAATCGAGAGGTGACATGAGGAGACGGAGGCGCAAGGGTGATGTAATACGGCGCTCATTGCCCGTCGCGCGACAATGCTGTGGTGGGATATGTGGAGAGGCTGAAGTCATCCCGCAGTGGGTTCGTTGGAGGTTTTCCTCCGGGCTTGGGTTTGATGTAAGACGAGGCCGACATGATGTCATGCGAGGCCACGGCGATGGTGATAAATATCGCTGCCACAAGCTTCGAATCCGAGGTTGAGAAGCAGAGTAAATCAAATTAAGCAAGCATCAAGTCAACCGACCAAAAAATAACCGGTCTTTTATATTCAAAATCACAAACCAATCACACATCGCCATCAAAATGTCTGCGCAACAGAACAAGGCTCCCTCCGCCGGCACCAAGGTACGACGACATCTCCGCAATGCGTCTTAGCTCATTTTCACCATGAATAACAATACTAACAAAGCGCAGGTCCAACCCGGCGCCTCCGCCCCTTCAACCTCCGAGCCCACGGGCCCCGTCCCCGCCGGCTCCCTCGCAGCTGAGTCCGCCGCCAACAACGGCTCCTTCGCCGCCAACCCCTCAGCTTCCACCACTTCCGCACCCAGCACCGGCTCTGCTCCCGGGAGCGGGAGCACCGCATCGGTGCCCGGTCAAGCCGGCGCAGCGCCGACATACGTGAACAACCAGTACACGCGCGACCCCAACGGCCCGCACGGCAAGAACATCACGGAGGGTTTCGACGACAGCAACAACAAGGACGGCGTGCAGGCGGCGATGAAGGCGGAGGTCGGCAGCGAGAATGACCCTGGCCGCGTGGCGGAGCAGCACTTGAAGCTGAGCCAGACGAAGGGCGCGAGGGACGCGGGGCCGAGACAGGGTGAGGTTGGGGGCGAGACTGTGTATGAGAAGTTGAAGAGCGATGTGCAGGCTTAGAGGGGTTGTGTAATGAGTGTATGAGTAGGATACCTGTGTGGGTGGATGAATGAGAAGTGATTTCACGCTTCAATGTGTTAAGTCTTCGTGTGTCGAAATACTAAGTGACGATGTGAGAGATTAGCGCGGGCCAAGATGGTTGCGAAGATCTAACGTATTGAACACTCGCCTAGTTGAGGTAGTCGTGTCTGAATCTAACTTCGTTAAACTTGTGAGAAGAGACAGAAAACGCATCGTGAGAATGGGAGAGGCATGGTGTCGCGATGCTAGTGCAGGCTTATTGAGACCAATTCCCTAAGGGATCTTTCAGCAATGGGCGCTTGGTCTAGGGGTATGATTTTCGCTTCGCATTTTCGTCTACATGACGATGCGCCTTGTGAAAGGTCGTGGGTTCAATTCCCACAGTGTCCAATATTTTTGCCTTTCATGACAATGAATTTTGTTGTTTTGATGCCGCAATAAAGATTTTGAACTTTTGGCTGATCATAGGATGGATATGTTCATCGCAGAGTTCACGTGAGTTTGTCTGAGACTGAGCTTGAGCTTGCTGACGATGTCTCCGGTTAAATAAAGGTGGACACCAACGCACCGGTCACTTCGTTAATTGGCCACACAGAACCATGCCTCCGTTGATTGACCTTCAGGGGACGGGACGATCGTGGAATTCAACGGCCAAGTCGGACATTTCTACAACAGACTCCTTCGTCTGGGGGCCGACAGAATGTTCCAATTGTTCCATTGCGTCAGGGGAAGGGGGTTTGTTTGCTGCATCAACGAGGCTGAGCTCGCCAAGATGACTTTCAAGGCTTGTTGATGCTTGTCTGGGCTCATTGCCTCCCGTTCAACGGCAAACCTCACTTCAACATGCCACCACTGACAACTCGGCACAACTCATGTCCCCAACTTTGACAGTTACCCATCCGGCATGCCAATCGCCAAATGGAGACACGACAAGAGCCGCCAATGCATCTCCAACAGCTCAACGTTCGGCTCGGGCTTCCGCATGCGAGTGGAGCCGGTACAAAATACGGTTGCCTAATTTCTGGTCCGCCGCCCTTAAACCGCATGCCATGCCGCCGCAGCGCCGCGTCTGGGGAGCCATCCCGTCCCCTCGGTCGATTCGTTCTACGCTTGTTCACTTGAACGAGGCGCAGACCCGGACTAATTCGTTGATCAACATCGTTCTTTGGGTAGAGAGGCGTCCCGTTGGTCGGCGTTGTCACAAGCAGTTCGCTCTGTTGGTGGTAACCCCTGACGCAGCCACACCGAGTCAGAACGAACCGCTGTAACGGACACGAGCCTGGGTTTTCCCAGCCAAACTCCCGCTCGCGCCAAGTCAAATATCGGATCTTGTTTTTTTCGTTATTCAGCGGGAACAAGTGAAGCGCCGATGCGCCGGTGGGAATACGAAAAGAGCCAGCCTTGATGGGGAAAATCTCCAGAAAGGCGGTCCCGGGTGCGGCCACCACCTTCTCGTCGACAACAGCAGCCACCAACACAGCAGCAGCCGCGACACCACCATATTACCACCAAATATCGTCGACCTCGTTGAACTACTGGGAGGACCGGTCGGACAACAGACTCCATGCGCCGCCCGCGCTGAACATGAGCAGCGCTCCCGCAGAGAGCTACCAGCTCGAGTCCCTGCACTCCGCCGAGGTCGACGCCGGCAAGCCGCCCTCGCCGTCCCCGTCCACCGCGTCCATCGACCCGTCGCAGGTGCGCTGGCTCGAGAACCAGCGCAGCCGCAAATGGGAGGTGTGCAAGATTGTGTTCAGGGCCTGCGGCACGCTCTTCAGCGCCGTCGTGCTGGGCATCTGTCTCGCATGGTACTCGTACAGGCCGAATTACGTCTTGGATGTCTGGCCTGGGATTCTGTTGTTCGGGGTATGTCGTCGTCCCTCTGCTTCTTGCCGGAGTTTGGTGTGAAACTTACACGATGTCACACACAGGCCGTGCCGTCCTTCTTCTGGGACCTGGCCGAGTTTCTAACCCTATGCGCCCGCTACGGCCGCGGCATCACGCCAAAGGCCCTCATCGGCCTCGAGCTCGTGCTCTCCGTCGTCTCTGCCGTGGCGGCGGGATACGTTGGGCTGCAGCTCAGCTGGCTAGACGGCGACCCGGCGAACAACCCCGTCAACCTCACCCTCTGCGCCTGCGTCCTGACGGGCATCAATGCGTATGTGCAGCGAAGCCATATCCTTTCTGCAAGACTAACACTATGTCTAGATTCATCCGCTTCTGCCTCTTCATCCGCGCCTGTATCGAACGCAGCCGCGAAATTCGCCGCCGCAGACCGCGCGTCATGTACATCCCCGAGACGGGCCAGACAGTCTACGTCGTCGCGAAACCCTTCCCCAAGCTGCCGACCTGGCAGTCCCAGAACTCCGCCAGAGCGCCCTCCTTCCCGCGCTCGCCGGTACAGCCGTCAAGTCCCCTCGGGACCACCGAGCCCATCACTGGTACCTTCCCCGAGTTCACCGAGTCGCCGCGCCCGGACACGCCACCGCCGCCACTGCCCGAACGCCCGGGACACCAGCACGCGCTCCCGTCCGCCATCAAACGCAAACCCGTCCGCGGGCTGCCGCCGAGAACGACGCCGGGCTACCGCGATCGGCATCTACGGCCGAGTATGAGGCCGCCGCCGGACGATTATGTGCCTGACGAGGCGGAGCTGGAGAGGATGCGGAGGGGGGATGCGCAGCCGCAGCTTATTCTGCCTGGGGACGTGGATTTGAAGTTTGCGACGGGGGCGAATGGGATGACGCCGGCTGCTGGGGATTCGAGGGAGGGCAAGTTTCGGTTGAATAAGAACTTGGTCTTGGGCGAGAGTTCAAGGGGAGGCGCTGGTGGTGCGAGGACGAGGTCGATCTGAGGAGAGGAAGATACCCCCGTGAGGACTTTTAATGTTTTTACGCATGGCGTTGGGGATTGTCAAAATTGCATGGCACGGTGTCATGATATTTGCTACATTTTTGGGATATTACGATTATGAATACATGGGCATATTGAGCCGTCTATGAAGCATTGCTGTTCTAGAGTGTTGTTAGTCCATCAATGATCTTCAAATCGTGCAGCTCCTAAGTGAGGCGGCACCTTCAATTAGGCGACGGACATGCGCCTCAACGTCACGTTTCACCCGTGAAATTCCCATTCTCAGTGACATCAAAATCAAAAGTCCCCGTATTTCCCAGTGGCACAGCCTGTTCCCGGGGGCGCCGCGCCCCGTCGCAGCATGCTTCGGGCCCTGCAGGAAACGACGTGCCCCACCGGGCGCCTCCCGCCAGAACGGCAACGTCGCGCTCTGAATGGACCGTCCGCCCTGGGAGGGATTCAATCGAGGCCCCTCACCCCTGTCGCCGTCCGTCCTCGTCCCCTCGGCCTCTCATCGCTGCCCATATTGCGCTCCCATTGTTTCCCGCATCAACACCAGCGCTTGCGACGACTTCACAATTACCACGTAATTCGACCCTCGACCCCGTTCGATAACGAGACCTCTACACTACAGAATTGAGCATCAACACCGACATAGCCATTGAAAGAGACCTCCGCATGGCGCCCATGACGCGCAAATCCCAATCGCCATAGGCGAATCTCCGATGCAGACCACCGCCTCCTCCGCCGACGGACCGCAACGATGGACAACACACCCCTCCACCCAGCCATCACCACCCTCGCCCCAGACCCCAGCGGCACCCGCCACGGCGCCTTCCTCGCCGCGATCCCGCACAACCGCTCCATGTACCGCACCACGCTCTGCCTGCGCATCGCCTCGCTCCTCCTTGCGCTCGTCATCCTAGGCGGCGTCCTCGGCTCCATGCACGAGACCGACTACATGTTCGTCAGCAACTGGGCCATGGGTAGCCCGACCTCTGCGCTCGCGATGCTGTGGAGCGGCGGCGACCTGGTGGCGCTGGTTGTGCGGGACCGCGGCGTGCGGTGGACGAAGAGCAAAGATAGGCCAAGGAGTACGCGCTTCAGCTGGGGCAGCCCGGGGGGCCATGTGGCGGCGCATCTGTTGATTTGGGCGCCCACGGCGGCGATGATGGGGGTGGTGATTAGTGGGTGGCTGCAGTATATGAGTGTGGATCTGGTGTGGCCGGTTGATGATAGGCAGGCGCATACCATGACGGCGCTGATATTCTTCATGTTCTGGCTGATGTGAGTTTCCCTCCCTTCGCCTGTGCATATTCTTGAAGTTTTGCTGACAAGGGGGTGATACAGGGTCGTGCACTTTGCGCTGTTCGTCTTCGCGTGCGTCGAGGTCGACAACATCAGGCGGCACTACTCGGACGTGGTGTTCGTGCCGAGGGGGGAGCTGTGCGAGATGGTCCCCGTGCCGCCGACGAGCGCGTGGGAGATCTTCGTGCCGCGTAGGATGATGCTGAGCTATTTCGCGAACCATTATGTGAGGTTCGTGCCCGGGGCCGACGGGTGTGACGGTGGCGAGGGATTATAGTAGTCGGCAGGCGAGGTTTTGAGCCGCCGATGGAGAGGATGATATGGAAAGATATAAACTTTTGGCTTGGGAGCCAGCGTTCACGAAGCTTGGGATGTCACCCGTCGACGATATGGCCTGGCGGTAACAGCATCCGACCAGACACACGCGAAGGCACAAACGGCAGAGAGCTCACGATGTGGTGAAGCCTGCGGTTGATCGCCGGCCTACCACTTGTTCGCAACCCAACGAAGATACACACGGCCGGCCGCTCGCTAGCACAGGGACGCTCGGCGAAGCATTCGGGCCCAACCACGACGACAATGCCCGTCAGAAATTCGGAGGGCGAAAGACTGTGCCCCAAGCGTGGCCAGAAGCGTGGCAAGAAGCGTGGTCAGAGAATCATGAGTGACGCGGCGAATCATGACAGGCGATAGGCAGCTTCGCAGGGAAGGGCGGGGTGAATTGCCTTGGTCGACCCTCATAGAGGACAGGCTTTATCGTTCCCGTAGTGGGAGCGCCAAAGTTGTCCCTCGCAGTAAAGGTACACCACTGCTGGACAGGACGATTACACTGTTGGAAAGTATTCGCTCATGCTCAACACGAGGGCGATCCAGCGTAACAAGGACCTTTGGCTCCATGATGAACCAGCTCTGAGCAGTTGCCAGAAACCTAAAGGACACAAACTTCTATCAACGAACGATGGACAGCTTGAGACGTGGGATGAACAACGGCAAATGAATACCTACCTATACATCACACGCCGCCGGCGTAGAGCCAGGACGGAAAGCAGACTTGGCAGCGGCGTTACACCGTCAACATCAAAGCAGGACCTGGGCATCAACCAGTGGCTCCAGATGTATCCAAATACGGCGTCTGGAACATGTTTACAGACGGGTTGCGAGCTTCTCCTGAACCACCACAAGCAGATCAGGTCTATGTTGACCAGTCACGCACGTTGAATATCGCATTATGTGGTAGCCTCATCACCACCGCAAGCTGGATCAAAGTACAGAGCATCGGCACTTCCGTGGGAAATGCCAGGGGAAAACCCCTCGAGAGAAGGGAAGACGATATATGCACACGGAACAGGGACGGGAAGCGTCTCATATGGACGGCAGAGCTGATTCCAGTCGTCAGTTGAAATGATACCCAAGGATATACGGAATATTAGTCACATAAACATTTGAAATAGAACAAACAATTCAACTAATATCTTGTATCCATCACCGCCTGCTGAAAGTCCCGCCCAATCACGTCACAGGTAAAGTCAGGCGGAGCTTCACGTGACGTGACGTCAAGCCCCATTGGCCTGCTTCTGGTGCAAGTTGTAGCCAGCAGGACAACTGGCAATGCTGATTAGATAAGGAGGATAGCCACATGCTGAGGGGCAAACAAAGGGTTCACTCGCCAACAGACTCAGTTGCAGCCGTCGACATTGAAGTGATTCACAGCCCATTGTGTCATTGGCCGCCTTGGTACTCGCCGTGTCTGCAGCCGAGTCCTTTACATGCATTGATATTGGTAAAAATATCCGGCGCTTGACGTGGTTGTTTGCTCGAGGAACAGGAGCAGCACCTTGTAGGCCTCCGAGGCAAGGAAGTTACGTATCTTTCCAGACGCAGTTGGTGCCTTATCGCCTCGCTACCCTATCGGTTTATCAGCTTTTTCAAAAATTTGAGTCCCCCTGCCCCACTACCAGGTCGTCAGAACAGCGACCCCTCCCCACCTTTTAGCACTGGGAACCTGAAATCAGCGCTCTCCAGGCTGTGTTTCGCACCGCCGCTCCACGCCCAAAGGACTTTTTTTGCTTTGTCGCTTGGTCCCGTCACCCAGTCAGAGAAACTGTCGAATTTTTTTTTCTCTCTCCTTCTCCTTCACGCCTCTTCCTCCTCCTCCCCATTCTCTCCTTAGAAGTCGACTTCATCGCCGACTTGACGCTGCGTGGCATTTTCCCATCGTAGTCGACCGCATCATCAGAAAACACACAAGGGTTCCCGTGTTTCTCTTTTTTTCCCTCTTGCTTTTCTGCCGGACGACCACGTTCCCCGCCATCGCTTAAAAAAGTAGACGACGACCCCGCCATCGTCATCCATCACCAAAAACCCCCTCCTCCTCCATCACAACACCGCCATCATGGTTTCCGCCTCCAAGGAGAAGAGACTCGCCGCCAAGGGCGAGAGCAAGCTCGCCAAGAAGCGCGCTGAGAAGAAGGCCGAGAAGGAGGGCGCCTCCAAGAATGCCAGCACCACCGCATCGTCGGTGAACGGCGACGCTGAGGACGGCCCCGCCACCTCTGCCGATAAGATGGACGAGGTCAGCCGCCTCGCCGCCCAGATGGACAAGCACGGCATTTCCGACCGTGTCACCACCGGTGTCCTGGCCTCCGTCCCCAGCAGCAGAGACGTCAAGATCACCAGTGCATCCCTCGTCTTCCACGGCAAGGTCCTCTTCACCGACACCACCCTCGAGCTCACCTACGGCCGCCGCTACGGTCTCCTCGGTGAGAACGGTTGCGGAAAGTCCACCCTGCTCAAGGCCATCGCCCACCGCGAGTACCCCATCCCCGACCACGTCGACATCTACCTTCTCAACGAGGGTGCTCCCCCCACCGATATGGGTGCCCTTGAGTGGGTCGTTACCGAGGCCGAGCGTGAGATGGAGCGCCTGGACAAGAAGGCTGAGCAGATTCTGGAGGAGAGCGGCCCCGAGGACCCCGTCCTCATGGACCTGTACGAGGTATGTAATGCTCCTCTGCACCGTTACGACGACGAATGATCGCCCAGCTAACAATCCGCACAGCACATGGACAAGATGGACCCCTCCACATTCGCTACCCGTGCCTCCCTCATTCTGACCGGTCTGGGTTTCAACAAGGTCACCATCCACAAGAAGACCAAGGACATGTCCGGTGGTTGGAGAATGCGTGTCGCCCTCGCCAAGGCCCTCTTCGTCAAGCCCTCCCTGCTGTTGCTCGACGACCCCACGGCCCATTTGGATCTCGAGGCTTGCGTGTGGCTCGAGGAGTACCTCAAGAAGTGGGAGCGTACCCTTATCCTGGTTTCCCACTCCATGGATTTCCTCAACGGCGTGTGCACCACCATGCTTGACATGCGCATGAAGCAGCTCCTCTACTACGGAGGTAACTACGACTCGTACAGCAAGACGAGATCCGAGCAGGAGACCAACCAGATGAAGGCCTACCAGAAGCAGCAGGACGAAATCGTCCACATCAAGAAGTTCATCGCCTCCGCCGGTACCTACGCCAACTTGGTCCGTCAGGCAAAGTCCCGCCAGAAGATCCTCGACAAGATGGAGGCCGACGGCTTCATCCAGCCCGTCATCCCCGACAAGGTCTTCACCTTCCGTTTCGCCGACGTCGAGAAGCTGCCCCCTCCCGTCCTGTCCTTCGACAACGTCACCTTCTCCTACTCTGGCGACGCCAAGGACGACCTTTACCGCAACATCGACCTCGGTTTCGACATGGACTCCCGTACCGCCCTCGTCGGCCCCAACGGTGTCGGCAAGTCCACCCTGCTGCGTCTGATGACCGGCAAGCTCTCCCCCACCAACGGTTCCGTCACCCGCCACACCCACTTGAAGCTCGGCCTGTACTCCCAGCACTCTGCGGAGCAGCTCGACCTCACCAAGTCGGCGCTGGACTTCGTCCGTGAGAAGTATGCCGAGAAGTCCCAGGATTACCAGTACTGGCGTCAGCAGCTCGGCCGCTACGGTCTCACCGGCGAGGCCCAGACCTCCCTCATCGGCACCCTGTCCGACGGACAGAAGTCGCGTATCGTCTTCGCCCTGCTCGCCATCGAGAGCCCCAACATGCTGCTGCTCGACGAGCCCACCAACGGTCTGGATATCCCCACCATTGACTCCTTGGCCGACGCCATCAACGCCTTCAGCGGTGGTGTTATCGTCGTTTCCCACGACTTCAGGTACGTTTTTTGAACTCGTTCCCTTTTCTCAGTATCATGCTAACCCCGTCACAGACTGTTGGACAAGATCGCCAAGCAGATTCTGGTGTGCGAGAACAAGACCATCAAGCCTTGGGACGGCACGATAGGCGCGTACAAGAACTACCTCCGCAAGAAGATGATCACGGCCGGCGCTGTCTAAACAAGATTGGTTCCTACGGTTTTACGACATCCAAAAAACGGGGGTGGGTGGGTGCCGGGTTGCAGCAGCATTTTCTCCATATTCTCTCTTCCCACAAAGCGGGCGGTTTCTGTTTCTTGTTTTTTATGAAAGGCATACTAGAACAAGGAAAACAAAAGGAGGGTAGGTTCACGACTTGAAATGACTGCTACTACTCTTCTTATTTGAAGTGTGCCGCCGCTGCCACGGCCGCTCATGACCCAGGCCGGGCAAACAAGGGAGATGGGAATTGAAGATGAGGCGGAATAGTCTGGGAGGAAACTGCGGAGAGAGGGACGGACGTATGGAATTGGGGGTGGGCAGGGGATTGAAAGATTGGCAAAACCGCATAGGGCGGCTGCCACCTCTGCATTGGCAAATGGGATAGACAGATATCTGCAGTTGCGAACGTTTTTTCTTTTATTCTTGAGATTGGGGTTCTTGTTTAGATGACGAGGACAATAGAGGCTTCGGCCATTGATTGCGAATGCACAGTGAGATCCAATTACGTGACTTTTGCTGGTGGGATGGTGCATTTTGTGTATTTGGTGAAGCTATCACAGGACTTACGAGGAGGCATCGAGATACGGATTCTGAAATGCGATATGCGCCGACATGGGGGACCTCAACAAAAATGGCAATCTGTAAGGTGACGTGTATGCTTTTTCAGCAGATGGCTACAGCGGCAAACGTTTCCAGTGAGGAAACTGGAAGTGAGTCAGTGGCCGGCATCAGCGTCTCCGCCCCCTGAGGAAACTTTTTTCCCTCCTGCTGACGCTGCGTTCTGACGGAATTTTGGGTAGATGCAAGGCGGAGAGGAGGTTTGATGCACGTGATTTCACGGGGAGACGAGGCCCGGTGATGACGGGCAGGGATTGCGGGGGGACACTACGCGGTTGCGGAGGTGCGCCAATGAAGCGGTGGGCGTGGGATGAGTGGGGGAAGGGTCGTGATTTGCTGTTGATCTTGGAAAATGGAAGACGATTGTCTTTTGTGCTGTGCGTGCGTTACCCTTGGAGATTGATGGATGGAATGAAGGCGGCGAGATATCTTAGGTGTTGGGCGATGATTGAGGGCGAAGGCTGTATGGAGCGATACGAATGATTGGGGTGCGAGGGATGCACTAACAATTTCCCAGTAGCGTAGATTCGGATCTTGAGGGTCCTCCCACCCCAGCGTTTCTGGGCCGGGGTGTGCCTGCGTTGTTGGTCGCGGGTGCTGAGGAATGGGAGCGGTGCGGTTTGCGGTGACCATCGTGACGGGGGAGCGAACGGGACTGGGGGAGGGTGATCAACGGGAAGTCGGAAGTGAATTTGGATGCGAGGGAAAAGGGGCCCAGGAGGTGAGATGAGCTGGGACGCGGAAATCTGATTGATGGGGGCTCTTTTTTTGTTGGTGGAGTGGGTTTTGGGTCAGTCATTTTGTCGCGCCCCCTCACTGCAGAACTTGCTGTTGCGTTGTCGTCCACTGTGCATGCAACCATCGCCATCACCACAAGATGGATCAATGGAGCGTGGGTTTTTGGGAGGATTGAAGCGCTTGCGGCTGGGATCCGAAGTTGGCGATGAAGGGTGATCAAAAGGTAAAAACGAGTGCCAAGACGTGTTGCGACTGTGTCGTATCACGAGTCAATTTGGAGCGTCGACGTGCTCGTATGGCGAGATTTGAGTTTTTGTGATTGCCGAGGTCTTGGGGGGTTTCTGGGGTGAGGTGAGATTGAGGCCATTCCCAGCGGGTTTTCCGGGGCAGTCGGGACTTTTGGTTGGTGTGGGTGTGGACGGTGATGAGGGTCTTTGCGCGGTGATGGAAGTAATGATGGAGTGTGTATTGTCCGAATCGATTCTGTGACGTCCTCTCGACTTTTTCTGCGAGCTTTGGAAATGCGAGTTGGCGTAGGCATTGGTCTGCGGTCGAGAAATTGTCTGAAGGGACGGGACGATGGCAGATGGACGGCCAGGAGTTGGCCTGGGGGAACTGGGAGAGGCGGCTGAAATGCCTCAGGGAGATGATGTATGTGGGAGGTAGCTTCTGGACTGAAAACGTGTAAGGATACTTGAGAGTACAAGACGTTCCGTCTGGACTGATGTGGGCGGTAGGCTGGACTGGGCCGGCCGGGGCAGGGAAGGTGAAGGGGCACGAAGCAACCCAAGAGGCTCAGACGTGTGCCGGGATTGGCGGGAGGACAGGACGCTAAGCCCGACGGGGCAGGGTGGTGGGGTGGGGAGGTGCCTGGTTGCTTTTCTGGCTCCAGTGGCCTGCCTGCTGGGAAAGAGCTGGGAAGGTCCCGGGCCAAGCAAAAACCGCAGCTGCAGGAAGGAGGAGCTGGGGGTGGGAGAGAGAGACGACCCTTCCAGAAATGGGTGAATCGCGACGGGATCCTCACGGGAGCTGGGAACTGACAGGCAGGAAGGAGCAGGAGCAGCAGCAGTCGCACCTGCTTCGTGAAGAGAAGAGAGAGTGAGAGAGGCAGGAAGGAGGGACAGACTGGTCATGCGGCAGCTGTCTCCTTCCTCACCACGCATCTCATTCATGGGAACATAAGGCAAGAACAGAGAAGGTACCTTAGGAAAGACGTAAGGAAGGAGGCCCGGTAATAACCACACACCGCATCATTGGGGAAGGAAGGAAAACGAGGTTCAATCGCGGTGCATCGACGACGAACCTCCCGCCTTGCGTGCGCCTCGCCTCGCCCTCGTCGCCCTCGGCCACACTCTCCCGTCGTCAGTCAGGTCGTCCACACGTCCAGTCCAAGTCCAAGGAAAGGCCAATCCACCCATCCCATCAGTGTCATCTCCCCCGTTATCCGCGCTCTCGCCCTCTCTTTCTGTTGTTTCCTGTTCCTGCTGCACACTCTCTTCAGTCCCATTCCCATCGTCTCATCCCCCCTTCCCCTTCCCACTTCCACTTTCTTCCCCTCCATCCCATTCCTTTTCTTTTCCCATCATCTTGACTTGGTCTTGGTGATCGAGCTGCACCATCGTCATCACCAACCACCACCACCACCACCACCACCACCGCCACCAAATCGGGGCAGTTTGCAGGGTCTACGGCAGTCGAATCCATAGCGCATCCCGTCGCTGAGCTTGACAATCCGTCGATAGCACTGCTTGTCCCACCCATCGCAGCACGTCCGTCAATAGATATTGCAGTGCGCACCCGCGGAGAGCCAAGCTGAAGCTGGGCAGCTCCAATCAATCCAATCTCCAATCCAACGTCAGAGGGCCAGACTCACCCACCCAGCGCGTATCTGTACCTCACCTCACCACGAGTACCTTACCTGCACCTGCCTCTCTCTCGCCTTAGCTCCGAGATCCGCACACACGCACACCACGCCCAGGTTGCCCACCTCACACGCATTGGATCTCGACACCGACTCCAACCCTCATTGCCACCCGCTTTCTTGCTGCGGCTAGGGTACAATTATCTCGCAACCTCCCAATTCCCTCGCCCCGAACTTCGCAATAGCATCACCCATCCTCACATCGCCGAACCGGCGCAACAACCGCCTGCCCGCCATCCCTGCACCGGCAACGACGCCAACCAAACACCACACCACCACGTACCTTTTTTTCGCGATCCGCCTCACCTGGCCTGGTCACGTCCTTGTCGAAACCCCCAACGCGTAATCCCATCTTGCTGTCCACCACCCGCCAACTGCACATGGGTCCGCGATCCTCGTTGCAGCAGTAATTCTCCCCCTCCTTCCCCTTCCCTCCTCTTCCTCCCCTTCCTTTCTCCCACATCGCATCGTTGCGCGCAGTTTGTTCTAGGTGCCATCGCATCACCCTCATAATGGAGCCCTCCAAAGACTTCCGCTCGACGGTGCTGCAAGCGCCTTCCCGCCACGACGACCGCGACGAACGGGATGACCGCGACCGCCGCAGCCACCATCGCGACATCATGAACCCAGCACCTGGCGGCACGCGCCATTCGGGCTTCAGCTTGCGATCGCCAACCCAGTCCGACTTCCATCACCCGCAGCACTCGTCCTACTCGTCTCCCAAGGCGTCGTCGCACTCCCACCCGCACCACTCCCCGCGATCCCACCAGTCCGGCCTGTCGCATCCGAATCCCCTCTACTCGTCGACGTCGTCTGCCGGCGGGCCTCTTGCGCCCTCGCTGCCGGCATTGGGAGGAGGCAGCGGTAGCCCCGGAGCCGGGCATCACCAGGCGCCTCCGTTGTCGCCGCTGCATCCCCCCAGCGGATACTACCCGCCGCCCGAGTCGCATGCGTCGCGCGAGAAGCCGGCCACGAGCAGCTACTACGACCCGCTGACGGACCACAAGAGAGAGGAGGGTTTCGGACGCGGGATCGTGGCATAACAGCGCGGTTAAGACGTCGCCGTCCAAGGTAAGAGGAGCTCGATTTATTTGTGTCTGTCTGTCAGTTTTGCTGTGGTTGCCCGTCCCTCCTTGTTCGTAACAGTAGTCGCGCTGCGCTGCGCTGCACTGAGATGCGATGCGATGCAATGCGACACGCGGGCTGTCGCCGTATTAAAAGCACCTTGTCCTTGGTCACTTGCACCAGCCGCTGTATATCTCGTATCATGTATCACTCTTCCTTTGTAAGGCGACAGTTGCAGGTGGGTAGGCAAACATCCAGATTGCTGGCGGTGTTGCCGCCGTCTGTGCAGCCGATCGTCCAGTGGCTGTCTGCTTGCTGATGCTACCGGCGCTGCTCTGTGCTGTTGTTGGTGTTGGTGCTGGTGCTGGCGCCTTTGTAATCTCTGCTGTCTTTGCCCCATCCGGATCTTGGGAGACGATGGCGTAGACCAGCAAGAGGAGAGACGGAGGCGAGAGCATCAGCAGCATCAGCATCAGTAGAGGGATTGCCTGGATCGCGCCCTCATTGTTCACGGCTTGCTTCAATGACACCACATCCTCCCCATTTTTCCCTTATCGTGGGCTGCACCTGGAAAAAGTAGGACCTGGTTTTGGGGAAAAGGTGGTGGTGCACTTGCCCTCTGACGCTCTGTTCGTCTCTCCCCCATTCCCCATTCCCGGTGCCCCTTCGCCAGAGAGGTGGTCAGTCGCGTAGGTTGTCGCCTCGTCAGCCGTCACCGATCAACGCACCCGTCCAGTGTTCCAGGCGTGTCAGTTCTCTTAGGTAGCGGTAGCAGAGTCGCCAGATCCATCCATCATCCCTTCCACCTCATCAGTGTGAGAGAAGAGTGCTGGGACCTTGCGTCTGGGACCGCGAACCAGGACCACCGAGAACCTGGACGACGCCGCCTCTCCCCCTTCGCTTCCCCGATCTTCATCGTTCATTCCCTTCACCACTTCACCCAATCCACCTCACCTCACCATCCATCGCTGGACCCGGGCAGACAGCAGTGCTGCACTACCTACACTACATACACCACACGTCCACCACCACCAACACGGGTCGTCACAGCAAGGAACGTGTGCGGTGCCCCCTTCGCAGCCCGTCGCCCATCTCCAACTTTACCCGAATGAAAATTCCCAACCCAACCCAAACTGGTCCAGCCCAGGACTCAACCCAAAATTCTATTTCTCTTCCTCCCTAATCAAACCAATCCATCGTGGCCTCTTGCCATCCTTCACCCCCCGACGTCCATCTTCCATTAACCACCCACCCCCGACTAATCAATTTTTTCTCTTCACCAACACGCAGACCCGCGATCCTTACGGTAATTACTCGCAAACCGAGCCGGCCTCTCGCGACTCTCACGCATACTACAAGAACGGTGCAGGCTACACGTCTCCATCAGCAGCAAACTTCCCCCCGAGGAGTCCGCGATCAACCACCCATTCCCATCACCAGTCCCATCAACCGCCTGCCGGTTCCATCAGCCCGTCCAACAGGGCCACGCCGCACATGACGTCCCCAAGCCTGCGGCACGCTGCCTCCCCCAGCGTGCACGCTTCTTCCTCAAATGGCGGCCCCGTGACGTCCCTGCCGCCTCTCGGCAAGCCCGAGCCTTCTCCCTTGAAAGCACCAGCTCCCGCCAGCGTAAGTTTCTTATCAATTGACACGCTTCACACGGTCGCGTTCTAACTGTCGCAGACTCCTAGCCGCTCCGCCGACCCCATGTCCTTCTCCAACATCCTCTCGAGCTCCGAACCCATCTCCAAGCCAAAGTCTAAATCGCCCCCGCCCGTCGAGCAAAAAGAAAAGGAAAAGGAGAAGGAAAAAGAGAAGGAGGTGGTCAAGTCCGACTCGAAGCCCGACCGTGAGAAGCCTCGCTCTGTCGACCCGCCCGTCAAGACCGAGCGCGAAGCCGAGATTGAGCTCCGTCCCGAGCCCAAGGAGCGCTCCAGCACGCCGCTTGCCCGCAGGGAGAAGAAGGAGAGGGTGCCTAGAAAGTCAAAGTCAAGGGCTTCCGATATCAGAGATGCCGAGTCCACACCCAACCAGCCGTCGCTCGTCCTCCAAGCTGGAGACCCCGACGCCTCGCGTCCCTGCTAAGCGTCAGGCCAATGGCCAGCCCAAGCAGAAGACCTTGTCCGCCGAGAAGGAGAAGAAGGTGCAGGCTTTGATTGCCCAGCTCGACGCGGAAGCCGACGACCTTGACGATGCTGATTTCGCCGAGGAGCATGCACAGTTCCAGCAGCGCGGCAACAAGCGCCGCAGACTTTTGCAGACAAATGACAGCGCCCAGGGTGACCAGCGACGCGAAGAGTTCGCCACGGATATGACCCGTCGGCTGACGGTCCATGCCGATCTTGGCAAGCGCCGCTACGACGACGTCTACTACGAGGAGGCCATGAACGAGGTCAGAGAACGAGAGCTCTTTGCCGAGAAGGAGCGCAAGAAGGACATGCAGCGAAAGCGACGCCGCGAGAAATCTATGGCCGTCACAATGGAGCAGCAAAAGCTTGCCCTCGAACGCGCCCGCCTTGCCGAAGACGAGACCGAGAAGCAAAAGCACCCTACGGGATGCCGAGCGTGCGAACAAGAAGGCCCAGCAGACAAAACTAATCCTGCAGAAGGGCATCAAGGGACCCGCTCGCAACCTTGTGGAACTCAACCTCGAGGGCGGTACCATGGCCACCTTCCAAGCATCCGATATGGAGCCCGGCACGAAGCCGAAGGGCAAGGGCCGCAGCGGGCCCAGACCAAAGAAGTCCAAGGAGCAGAAGCAGGCCGAGAAGGATTCTGCCGAGGCCGCACAGGCTGCCATCGATGCCGGCGAAGAACTGCCTGCCAAGGAAGAGGGCAAGATCCGCATCAAGTTCAACAAGAAGTCCAAGGACAAGGACAAAGAGAAGAACAAGGACAAGGATCTGGACGAGGCCGATATCGAGATGCTCGATGGCGAACTCGACGGTGACGAAGAAACCATTGTCGAACCCGTCGAGGAGAAGAAGGGCAAGAAGGAAAAGAAGAAGAAGGAGAAGAAGGAAGACAAGCCCGAGGAGCCGCCCAACAAGGACGCCAAGTTCGAGACGAAGGGCTTCCTCCAGATCTATGACCAGATTTGGCGCGACCTGGCCCGCAAGGATGTCACCAAGGCCTACAAGCTCGCGGCGGAGTCTTACCAGACCAAGGCTTCCAACCTCAAGAAGACTGCAATTCTCGCGTCCAAGGAGGCCAAGAGGTGGCAGCTGCGCACCAACAAGGGCACCAAGGACCAGCAGGCTCGCGCCAAGCGTGTCATGCGTGACATGATGGGCTTCTGGAAGCGCAACGAGCGTGAGGAGCGTGATCTCAGGAAGGCTGCTGAGAAGCAGGAGATTGAGAACGCCCGCAAGGAAGAAGCCGAGCGCGAAGCCGCCCGTCAAAAGAGGAAGCTCAACTTCCTTATCTCCCAGACTGAGCTCTACTCCCATTTCATCGGCAAGAAGATCAAGACGGACGAAGTCGAGCGCAGCACCGATAACCCCGAGGTTGCTGCCGGCGAGAAGAAGGCCGCGACCGATGAGAACAAGATGGATGTTGATGAGCCGACCGGACCTCTGGGCGCCAAGGTTACCAACTTCGAGAACCTCGACTTTGACGAAGAAAGCGAGGAGAACCTGCGTGCAGCTGCCATGGCCAACGCTCAGAACGCCATTGCAGAGGCGCAGAGAGGCCAGAGAGTTCAACGAGCCCCAGGGTCCCGACATGGACGAGGAGGGCGAGATGAACTTCCAGAACCCTGCCGGCATGGGCGACGTTGAAATTGCGCAGCCCAAGCTCATCAACGCCCAGCTCAAGGAGTACCAGCTCAAGGGTCTCAACTGGCTCGCTAACCTGTACGAGCAGGGCATCAACGGTATTCTTGCAGACGAGATGGGTCTCGGAAAGACTGTCCAGTCCATTTCCGTCATGGCCTACCTCGCCGAAAAGTACGACATCTGGGGTCCATTCCTCGTCGTCGCACCCGCCTCCACCCTTCACAACTGGGAGCAGGAAATCCGCAAGTTCGTGCCCGAGTTTAAGATTCTCCCGTACTGGGGTTCTGCCGGCGACAGAAAGGTGCTTCGAAAGTTCTGGGATCGCAAGCACTCAACGTACAAGAAGGAGGCATCCTTCCACGTTTGCGTCACGTCGTACCAGCTTGTCGTGTCTGATGTTGCCTACTTCCAGAAGATGAAGTGGCAGTACATGATTCTCGACGAGGCCCAGGCCATCAAGAGTTCTCAGAGTTCCAGATGGAAGAGCTTGCTGAACTTCCACTGCCGAAACCGTCTGCTGCTTACCGGTACTCCCATCCAGAACAACATGCAGGAACTGTGGGCTTTGCTGCATTTTATCATGCCGTCGCTCTTCGACTCTCACGACGAGTTCAGCGAATGGTTCTCCAAGGACATTGAGTCGCACGCTCAGAGTAACACCAAGCTCAACGAGGACCAGCTTAAACGTCTGCACATGATTTTAAAGCCATTCATGTTGCGTCGTGTCAAGAAGCATGTGCAAAAGGAGCTCGGAGACAAGATTGAGGAAGATGTCTACTGCGACCTCACTTACAGACAGAGAGCCATCTACAGCAGCCTCCGGAACCAGATCAGCATCATGGATCTTATCGAGAAGGCGACTGCAGGCGACAGCGACGATTCCGGTACTCTCATGAACCTCGTCATGCAGTTCCGAAAGGTCTGCAACCACCCCGATCTGTTTGAGAGAGCCGACACCACCTCTCCGTTCTCCTTTGGTTACTTCGCCGAGACAGCTTCATTCATCAGAGAAGGTAGTGAGGTCAATGTGGGCTACTCGACGCGCAATACCATTGAGTACGAGTTGCCTCGGCTGCTCTGGAGAGGAGATGGCCGCGTCAATAAGAGTGACATCAACAACCCGAAGGCGGGATGGCGAAACAAGAACCTGCAGCACATGATGAATATCTTCACCCCGGAGCACATCAAAGAGAGTATGGAGGGCTCTGACAACTTTTCATTCCTGCGCTTTGCCGACACCAGCCCGAACGAGGTGTACAAGGCCAGCCACCAGGACATCTTCACACGCGCAGTCGAGTTGTCCCAGAAGAAGAACCGTCTGGGCCACATGAATGTTGCCTATGATGAGCCTGAGGACATCACCTTCACACCTGCCCACGCATTGTTTCACATCAAGGAGCGCAGGAACAGGCAGCCTTTGGCCGATATCACTCAGGAGGGTATCCTGGCCAACCTGATGAACGTTGCCCGCAGCGAGTACTCTGCGAGTGGATTGGGCCGTCTGGAGCAAGCTGGTCGTCCTCGCGCCTCAGCGCCCCCTATTGAGGTCAGCTGCTGCAGCCGTGGTACCGACCTTGAGCGAGAGAACATCATGTTCAATATGCCCATGCGCAAGAGCTTGTTCGGCCCCACCATCCATGAAGAGCGGGCGATGGTCACGGAGAAGATCCCGATCGAGCGATTCCCACCGAACAAGTTGTTGCCTGCCCCCGACAGCGAGAAGAGAAAGTTCACCAACATCGCCGTGCCATCCATGCGTCGCTTCGTTACGGACAGCGGCAAGCTCGCGGTGCTCGATAGGCTACTTACTAAGCTTAAGGCCGAGGGACATCGCGTGCTGCTCTACTTCCAGATGACTCGCATGATCGATCTGATGGAGGAATATCTAACCTACCGGAACTACAAGTACTGTCGTCTTGATGGTTCTACCAAGCTTGAGGACAGAAGATACGGTTGCCGACTTCCAGACTCGCCCCGAGATCTTCATCTTCCTGCTGTCCACCCGTGCTGGTGGTCTCGGTATCAACCTGACGTCTGCCGACACTGTCATTTTCTACGACTCGGATTGGAACCCTACGATCGACTCGCAGGCCATGGACAGAGCACACAGACTGGGCCAGACTCGCCAGGTTACGGTGTACCGTCTCATCACCCGCGGCACCATTGAAGAACGTATCCGCAAGCGTGCTATGCAAAAGGAGGAGGTGCAGCGTGTCGTCATCACGGGTGGCGGCGCTTCTGTCGATTTCTCTGGTCGTCGCGCTCCCGAGAACCGCAACCGTGATATTGCCATGTGGCTTGCGGACGACGACCAGGCCGAGATGATTGAGCGTCGCGAGAGAGAGCTCCTCGAGAGCGGCGAGCTCGAGAAGCCGCAGAAGAAGAAGGGTGGCAAGCGCAAGCGCGTGGTCAACGAAAACCTTAGTTTGGACGAGATGTACCACGAGGGTGAGTTTTCTCCCTCAGCCATTGATTCCTAGCATGCTAACAGACTTCCAGGCGAGGGCAACTTCGACGATCGCAACGCAGCCAACGGTACTTCAGGTACGGCCACGCCCGTGGCAGAGCCCGACGTCAAGGGAGCGAAGAAGCGACGCGTGGGCGGCAAGAAGGCCAAGACCTTGAAGCAACGACTCGCCGTCGCGGACGGCCAGGTCTGAGACACCACCTGATACGATAGAGAGACGGAACATTCGTTTTTTTCTTTTGCAAGACAACAAGAATACGGGAAGGGATTTGTGGATTTGTAGCAATATGAAATCGGACGGAAACTAAGCTGGGCGCACACATGCCTGGCGTCGGAGGGGCGGGGTTTACTATGCGGATTTGCATCAAGAGACGAACAGTCGCGGCCGAAAGATTGCTGCGTCTTGACTGTTTTAGACTTTATTACAAAAGCTTCTTTGTGTGTATTCTTTCATTATTATGTTTCCGAGGACCGGGATCTGGCGGTTGCTTTCGCCCTAGACGTTTGTCTTTAGAGGTTCTTCTTGTTTGACGCCTCAACGGATGGGATCTTTATTTTCGAGGCTGATGTTGAAGGCGGGCTTTCGGGTGTACGAGGCGTGGGATGTATTATTACCTTTAGACAGTGAAAGTCGCCTCGGCAGTTTAAGTGAAGATGATGAGTGTCTTGTGGTGATGACATATTGTGATGAGGTTTGATTGGAGGGAATGAATGACGGCGTCCCGTTGTGATTGTGTCTTAATTTGCTGAAAGGTTACCGCCACCCGCTTCAAGTTAAATCCAATGCATGTTTTGGCTGTGCCCCCAAAGTGACGCCCTGCGTTTGTACATTATCACCCTCTTGAAGTTTAACGCGATACGGCCCTTTTGCCCCTCGAAAGCTAACGGAAAAGTCTTCCTAGAGCTTTAAGTCCTGTTCGAGTCCGCCGCGTGGCCTGCACGCTGTTGCTATCGTCCACCGCCAGACCTTCTTCTAGTTGTCTCGCTCCTATATGACTCGACTGTATTGCCTCGGGGTCCAAGTAAACACCCCGACTACCTTGACTTATGTGACTAGGTTTGGAGTTCGTATCTGACGTTGATCCGGGGCTGGTGTTTGCCTGAAGATGGGGTTTTCTGAGTTCATCCCATATCCTCTTTCGTAGGTACTCTTGGTGTTGCTTCGTTGCTCGAAGTGCTTCGTCAGGGATTTGCGAGATGGTGTCGCGTATCTCGTCTCGGCGTGCGCGCTCACGCTCGACTTTCTCGAGGGTGAAGGGGTTGTCTGACTTGACTGCAAAATCAACGTAAGTGTTCGATTCAACAGGCCATGTGGACATATCAGAGGAACTTACTGTCGTCCATGTAGCTGTCCGACAGAGAACGAATCTTCTGTTCGCATATCTCTACGAGGGAGATGCCGTAGATGCCACAACTTATGGTGGACTGAAGGCTCTCTGACGATCCGATGCGCTCCTCGTATTGTCTAAATACATCATACTGGTCCAGCATGGTGTTGTTTAGGATTGCATCGACGGGCAAGCCCTTGATGACATGGAAGCCATAGCGGATTGGTGCTTCCCCGTAGGCAAACTGCCATTCTGCTTGAGCGATCCCTTTTGTGCGCACCCGTGAGCCGTCGAGAAACTCAACCAAGGTCCGGTGGCGGTCTTTTCGGTGAATCTTTAGACCCATACGGCGGGCATGTTTGAGTGATATGGCCATGACGTCGGACCCTGTGTCCGGCACTGCAAGACATTCTCTGCCGTTGATATAGCCACCCAAAATATCTTGATCGGCGCCTATGAGATTCAGCGATGGCTGCGCCAGATTGCAGATTGTTCTTCTGAGCCTGTGCGTGTAAAGGGTCATAGTCTTGGTGGCCTTAAGAAACGCGCCTCCTAAGACTAGATCGCGGGTCGCTCGGGGGAGGATGCTGCAGAGAAGGCTATGTGTTTCGTTTTCTCCGTCGAAATTGAAGGCCACCTGCACATGACCAGGCGACATGACTTTAGCTCCGTTAGGTAGCAACATCTGGCCATGTGTGCCGGGTATGGCTTTCAGACCCATCGAAGTTGCTATCCTCTCCGAGATCACGTTGAAGCAGGACCCTGTATCAGGGACTGCTACTATGGCCATCTCGTTAATGATTCCGTTCACTTCAAGTGTTGCACCTTTCTGCGTCGGTATCTCTTGCCCAGAAGCGAGGTCTTTCGGGTTCGGTAAAGGGCTTTCTTTGACGGCTGAAGATTGGAGAAGCTCAATAGTCGAAAGCATCTGCTGGAGCAGATCTTGTTGCCTCCGTCGAGCTTTCTTCAAATCTTCGTGCAAAACCAACGTGGCTGCCTCCATCATGTCGGCTTGGTGAAGGTCTCGAGCTGCGCAGACTCTTTTCAGGAAATCCGCGAGAGGCCCGGGCAGTTCGTGAAATAATTCCTCTCCAAATCTCCATAACTGATTACCCCACCGGCAAAGATCATGCCACCAACCGGGCAATCCCGTGCTTATAGCCCACCTGATCGTCTTGTTGAAATTGCTCGCGCTTTGCCTCTTAAAGTGCGTCAAAACAGAGAGAGGGTCTGTCTTCTCTATTGAACAGACGTCACCGATTAGTGTCCGACCCCATGACAAGGACCAGTGTTAGAACAAACTTACCTAGGCTCGCGTCGATGCGTTCAAGCTCAATGCGCCAGACCTCCACAACTTCGATTTTGCGAATCAATTTTAAGTATTCTATCTGACAGGGCCTGCCGGACGTCTTTGACATGACTTCGCAAGAACGGTTGTGTTGGTGAGGCGGGTCATCATGTATGGACGACATTGTTCTGGCTCCCGCCTGTGGCGGTGAACGGGGTAGCGGAAGCAGCTAGTTGCAAGATACAGAAAACAATTCTGCGTGGCTCAAGTCTGTACTGGAAAACAACGACAATCTCGTGTTGGCCTCAGGTAAAGTATGCGAGAAAGCACCCGAACTCTTCGTCCTCGGCGTAGAGGAAGAGGTTGAAGCCAAGTGATCCATCGATCCATGTTGGGCATCAAGGCTGCGGCCAAGGCAGACCAGTGACTTAGGCTCGCAATTGGAATTCTAAGTCTCTGAAAGATGATTGGTTCACTTACGACAGGCCTTGTAGCTGCAAGGCGCATTTACTGCCTGCAAAAGCCCTCTCTCGTAAGCGGCATGACGCACGTCAGCTCGAGGCTTTACTAGTGTGGTTGTCATTCATTCAGGTTCACCAAGCCTCAGTCAGGGTAAAAACTCCTCAAGTCGATAATGCGCAACGATGGACAGTTCGAGAGGCACGGCGGATATGTTGCGGCAGCGTCTTGGTTGGCGAGAGACATCGACAATGAAACCCTCATTTTCCGGAAGTTCGACACGCTGTCCGTCGCGAACCTGCTCTATATGCAGAGCGAGATCCTTGAGTTAGAAAAGCGTCTTGAGAAAATGCACTTACATGCCTTGGAGTCCGACGACATGGATTTGAAAGACGCCGTGAGCACGTGGGAGACGCTCGTTGAGCAGTCCCGAACTGAGGCAACAACCTTCCGGCAGGATGCCAAGGAGAGAATGGAGCTTATAAAGGAGCTACGAGAAAAGCTTCGCGAATACCGTAATGACAAATTTCTTTATATATGTAAGCTTGATGTAGGTGGTTGAGAGTTACTGACTTCCCCGTCACAGATGAAATGCTTTTGTTACAAAGCCAGATCGCGCAGTTGAAGCATCCCGAAGAACGCCCACTAGCCGCAGTTCGACATTTTTTTGAAAAGCCTCATCACATCCTAGGTGGCAAGGCAAAAGAATTCCTGAAAGACCCCGCTGATCTAGTTACGTTGAAAAACCCAAACGATCTAGACTACTTGTCCAGATTTCTTCAACGTCACTGGGCAACCGAGGTAAGCCAAATTCCACTCTTCCACCCTTGACCACCGTGAGCCTGACAAAGTATTGAATATAGAACCAAATATCTGGCGACGGCGTCAATTATTTTGCCCGCTTCAATCAGCGCTCGATAACCGTCACCGTCAACTTGGTGACTTTAATTACGGCAGTCATCTTTCTATTAGGCCCCATCATAGCATTGAACTTTGTACAGAAGCGCACGACGAAACTTATTCTGATTTCAGTCTTTGCTATTCTATTCGCATCGAACATCGGCTTGATCACGACGGCCAAACGGGCAGAGATATTTGCTGCTACAGCTGCGTGAGTTCAATTCTCTGTCCCGTTTGTCATGATTTGAAACCCATGCCGGGTTTATAATAATACCGCCGATGAGTTGAAATGGGTTGAAACTGAATTATATCTAGTTACGCCGCCGTTTTGGTTGTTTTTGTCAGTAACGGGGAGCTTTCTACGAGTCAATAAAGTTCCGCTCAACCATCCACGAGCAAATAATGAAGTCCAATCATGAATGGCTCAATATTTGCAGTAGGCAGCCGCGGGTAAAGCCCAATGAACGAAAAATATGCAATAGTTTCGTCACAGGCCTACGCAGACAACTTTTCGACGACATCTGCAGCGCCGTTCCCCGCATTCACATTTGCTGTACTGCATTGTACTGTATTTCCGATGGCGGTATCACTGTGTAGATACCGTCCCATCCCGCGGCAAGGGACGGGCATCCTGAGCTTCGCCTATTCGCTGTTTGGTGTTCCATCTCCAACGAGATGAACTATCGGAATGGTTCACTGTCTACATAAACACCTCCGATTCCCCGGCCGCCGGTCGATATTACCGCAACATTATCTCCAACAAATTGCCCTTCTCAAGCGAACCTCCTCAATTCGCACCACTTTCATCAACCAAAGCGTCAACGTTATGTCGGTTACATCTACGCAGACAACTACCGCCACCCTTGGCGCTCCCCAAATCCGAGAGCTTAGTCCAGGCTTCGGGGCGGAAGTCCAAGGGCTGCACTTTGCGCCGTGTAACAATGAGGAGAACTTCAAACTGATTCAGGATCTAGTCACCAAGGTACAATGTCTATATGTCCAACGAATATCTACGTAGCTAATCATCGTGTAGTATGGCGTCGCCGTCATTCGAAAGACTGGGCTAACCGATGAATCGCATATCGCGCTTGCACGCATGTTCGGCGAGCTCGACGACGTCAAGCCGTACAATAAGGCTGGTCGCGCTAACAGACTCAAGTTCGACGAGCTGTTTGACGTAGGCAACATGGAGGCAGACGGCTCTCTCGTCGACCCTGCGAGTCCACGGGCTCAGGCTAATCGAGGAAACTCCTTTTTTCACGTGGACTCGAGCTTCAACCCACGAAGGGCGGGGTACTCGCTTCTGCTTTCACATGAGCTGCCGCCGCCGGGTGTGGGGGGCAACACGGAGTTCTGCGACACCAGGGCAGCGTGGGATGATCTCGATGAGGATTTAAAGGAGGAGCTTCTAGAGAAGAACTATGTCGCATGCCATTCCATTCCCCATTCGAAGAAGTTGGCCGCGCCGGAGCATTTCGCGCGTTTCGAACCGGCAGATTATCCTATGGGACGGCACAGACTCGTACAGAGGCATGAGAGGTCCGGCCGGATGAACTTGTATCTTGCAATGCATGTTCACCATATCGAAGGCCTTGGGGCGGAGGAGTCGAAGGAACTGTTCGAGAAGCTGTTTGCGCATGCGACGCAGGACAAGTACCGTGTCATGGTGGAGTGGAAGGATGTAGGAGACCTAGTCATTTGGGATAACACGGCGACGATGCACCGCGCAGTGGGAGGGGAGTTCGCTTACAAGTACAGGAGGGACATGAGGCGGGCGACAGTGCATGATGACAGTAGCCAGGCTTGGGGGCTGAACGAGCATACCGATGTGAGGCAGGGGTTGCCGTGAAGGGCCCGTGGAGATTTGAGTTTGACTCATGGCGATGATAGCTCTGGCACGATGTATAAATGATACGATCTCATGTGTCTTTGGAATGTCTTTATCGTTGCGGCCCGCGACCGTCCGCATCCGCCCGCTACCGTCCCTTGCCGCCCGTTGCCGACGGACGTGCTTAGACCCCACTACTTATTACCGACTCGGACCGGCGACATACAAATTCTGAGCTGAGTGGAATCATCACGCAAGGCGCTGTCTTGGAGATTCAGAGCATTCCAAAAATGACACTGGGGACGGGAAAGAGATCTTATCGGGCTTGCGTCAGGTGTCGCAGTCGCAAGTCAAAGTGTAACTTGTAAGAGAGCCTTTGGGGAAGCTTAGTTGTAAGCGCCGCTAATTTCAGTCTAGTGAAGGGGTGGGGGAGCCCATGAAGCCTCTTTGTGTGTCATGTTACTACTCCGGAAGTAAATGTATCATACCGGATCGTGGACGGTCTCGGAAGTACGCGGTTGAGGATGCTGATGGCGCCTCAAGTCAACAGGCGGAATCTCCGAAACCCTCTCCAAGACTTGCATCGTCAGCGGTTAATGTCGAGGGATTCATCCATCAGGGGCAAGAGGCGGGAGATGCTAGTGACGAGGACATGCATGAAGTAGACGAGAACACCGAGATGGGACTTAGAAATCCGTCTGATGCACTGCATATCCTGACGCGACCTGGCCCTGCTGTGTCCCGGGGGAATCGTCCCAGGGGAGGCCACCAGTATGTCCTTGATCCTGACTATGCGGAACACGGGCCATTGGGATCTGGGGCAAACTCAGCAACCGGCAGAGTCAGCCATGTCGAGAAAAGAAATCACCGCGACGGCGATGGCTCTTTAAGGGAACAGAGGTCAATTTTGGATGACTACGAGTTGACAAAAATCGGCGTGATTCTTCCGGACGAGGTTTCAGAGCTTCTCGCAATGTGAGTTTTGAGACCCTGGTACTATCTATATCCTGCTGACCGGAAAGATATGCACGGGAGTACCATGCCTTTTGTCCCTTAGTACCAGCCCACCTACTCGGATCGTCAGCTTTGGAACGCATCCGTAGGGTTGACTTCTTCCTCCTAACGGTCATCCTCACTATCGCATCCAGAGACTCCACCAAACACTCGGTTGTTCATCGCTATTGCTGGAGCCACACCCAGAGTTTGCTGCTTCAGGTTCTGCTCGCGATTCCGTGGACGCAAACTCCTCGAACCGTCGAAGGTCTCTTGCTGCTATCCGAATGGTTGCCTCACGTTGAGAGCAAACATCTAACTTCTGGGAATCCGAAAGACGTCTTCAGAGAGGGGAGGACGACCTGGTCTCTAGTTGGCCAGGCTGTGAGACTGGGATACGCTCTTCGTCTGGACCGAGCAGCTTTCAGGGGTAACAGCAGCAGCACGTCTCAGAACGAGAACCAGAGTCGCTTAATCTGGATGTGTGAGTAGGAACTCAATAACGATGACAGGACTAAGACTGACAGTTAATAGTCACTTACATCGCTGATCGACAAATATCCGTCCGCCTCGGCCAATCCTTCTGGTCCCGAGGCCCGTCCTTATCGTCGAACTTCACTGCCAAAGACTTTCCAACTCTGCGAACCGCGTCTGGAAAAACAAACGAGGACTTTGCTTCAGTCTTACAAGCTAATCTGGAGCTTACCCAGATCTTGCACAACGCCCATGCGATTCTGTACTCTTCAACTGAGAGGACACTATCTATGATCCATGAGGGAGATTACCCTCGATACCTTGACGACTTCATGGAATCCGTAACGCATTGGGACTCGCGATGGGAAGTTCTCAAGGTTTCGCCAAATCTAAGAGCAGCTCTACGTTTGCTGTATGAGTATGTATGCTTGTACATCAACGCCTTCTCGTTCCATGCCGTTGTGACACGAGCATTGAGGCCACGGACATCAGAAGGGCAGAGGCATGCTGGAAAACGATGTCTTGCTTCGTTCTTCCCTCAAGGCATAATGTCGTCTCCAGATGTAAGGTACATAATTGGAGCGACGAGCGCTGCGAGGAGTTTGCTAGGTGTCATGAACGAACTGGACCCGAAGCATACTCTTCGGTATCTACCGTCGCGGTATCAATTGTAAGTTCCTTGGAGTTTCAGCTCGCGAGAAACGCTGATCGATGACTTTAGATATGGCTTGTATGCTGCTGTGTTCTTGCACAAGGCTCTAGACGCAGACGCAATCCAGGGGACCACTCAGAAAGAAGAGGTCGCAAGCCTAGCGCAACGGTTCATCGCTGCTCTGAAGGAGGTTTCATCGGCAGAGTCGCACATCTGCCATGGATACAGCGATCTTTTAGAAAAGCTGTGGAGTCACAAAGGATCAAAACGAGTGGCTGCTGCTCAATATGACACTATCTCATCGGCCATGCCGGTGGCTGACACGCCCTCCAAGGCGGTCCTGCAGGACCCCCCTCATTCTGGCGCCGACAGTGTTGGTGTATTTGGGTGTGAGGATCGTATGTCTGCATCAAAAGCTTCTGACTTCGCGGTTCTCGAGGGCGGTATACCGGACTTTACGTCCTTCGAGAGCTACCTGTTCGGGTCGCTGTGGCCGGGGTTGGCGGGTGATGGCGAGCAGGGAGGTCTTGATCAAGATGTTCAATTCGTTTTCAATTTTGACAGCGTTTTGTAACGTCGTATTTCTGCGGCGGGTGCCGGGGGCCGCATGCGCGCGAGAGCTGGCTGTCTAACTGGCCATTTTCTTTCCATTTGGAGAATGCGCTGGCGGCAAAGTCGCAGCACGATCTATACATGAGATTGAGCTTTGCTGACTGGGCGGAGCACTATCGAGTTATATTGAATGTCATTCCGTCCTGTCGTCGTCGTCTTCGACTTCACTCCTATTATTGTCCTCGACGTCGTCACTATCCTCTTCTGTCGTTATTTCTGCCAAGGCCTTTTTCATCGACCCTGTTGTCCTCATTATCGACATTCACGCTATCCGTTCTGTCCGGATAGTAAAACTCACGCGACCCCCCCTGCCCACCGCAGATGCACGAATTCCAGAGTGAAACCACTAGATATGCATATAACTGACTCAGTGTGTCACAAATGGGATCAGTGAGTCCAATGAGCTTCGGGTTGGCGCGCGTTTACTCTGTTGGTCGTTGGTGTTGGTGCGGTCGAGGACCCTTGACCTACGGCTGAACTTGGAACCAACGGGGAAGACTGCGCCGCCTCCGGGCCGCTGTCGCTGCAACCCATACGAACTTGGAAGTGGACAACCCCTCTGGAAATGAGATAGCCAGGGCAGCATGCGATCCCAAAACTGAGACATCTGGCCGCTTCAAATCGTTGGACTTGGTTGGGGGGTGGGTGGGGGTGTGCAGGCTGTGTTGTGATGGACAATCTTAAGGAGCTCACCTGCTCAGGAACAGGACGTCATACCCCTGTAACTCTTCCTACCTTTCTTACAGTTATCAGAACGTCTTTCTGGTTAGCAATGAAGATCGCTGTACGTGTATTCATCATTTCAGTAAAACGATTGCCTAACTTCAAAGCAGGAATATTATCATTCTGAGGAGGATCCCGCAGCTGGTTCTGCGGCCACTCAATCATCTTCAACGTCCCCAGCCAACTTTACGCCCCGAACTTTCTCGCCTGCTTCCCTCGAACCGGGAGATGAAGAAGACGAAGAGCGGGATTCGAGCCATGGACCTGTCGACTCCGACGATTCGTCAGCGTCGTCTTCCGACACCGAACAGAACCTGTCACCGGCTCCTAGAAGAGAAAGCATGTTCATTTTTCAAGGATCACCTTCCTCGACTCAAACCAGGCAGACACCCGAGACCACGAGGGAATTTGCATTTTCTCCAGGAGCTCGGCCTCAAAGCAGGGCTGCTACTCCCGACTCAACTTCTGGGTCGTCGACCAGTCCTCTGAGAACGCCTTCTGTGTTGAGTTCAACTCCATCCACTGTTCCTACCGATGGCGGACACATTCGTCGTCAACACGGCTCATTCAGGGCCAGTGGCACACAAAGTACTGCAGGAATTGAGGCAATCGGGCCTCTTCGTCGTCAACACGGCTCATTCAGGGCCAGTGGCACACGAAGTACTGCAGGAATTGAGGCAATCGGGCCTCTTCTGGGCGAACTCACGCTTGATGGTGGCTCTGGCGGGCTAGGAATGGCGGAACTTCAACAGGCTCTTCCGTCTGTCTCCGTCACGACTGAAGACCAAGATCCAGAAGTAAGTTCCCCCGTGTTCGGGCTTCGACAAACGTCCTTGAGCCAACGACCTCCTCGTCGATCACGGAGGGTGTCAAGAACAACTCAGGCCCCTCATGATGTGAAAGACGAAGATCTGCCAGCTGATCGCTTCCATCACCCGGACGTCCAAAATGCTTTTGTAGAGGCAAAGGCGCTCATGTCTCGATTGGCTCGGGTTCTGGGAAGCAGCCCACTCCACTTAGATCCGGACTCCGCCATCAAGAGGCTACACAAGCGGGCCAAAGAGCTGTCTCGTTTTCAGTGCCCCTCGACTCGGACCGTCGGCTTTGTTGGGGACTCTGGTGTCGGTAAGATATGGCCGTCTAATGAGAATCGCCGCCTGCAGCTAACACACATCAGGCAAAAGCAGTCTTTTGAACTCTCTCCTACATCAAGAGGGTCTGGCTAGAACGGTATGCGTCAATTCTGAAATGAGATCAAGATATTCACTGATTACTTTACAGAGCAATAGCGGAGCCGCCTGTACATGTGTTGTCACGGAGTATCATTACGACGAGAGGGACGATTTCCAAGTTGACGTGGAGCTGTTTAGTCAGGACGATTTGATGAAACAAGTTACCGATTTGTTGCAGTCATACCGCCGATTTCACTTACATGCGGAAGAAATGACTGTAGCAGATGGGCTGGAGGAGGCTAAGGAGCACGCTGCTGTTGCTCGGGACACTTTTCGAGCCCTGTTCCGAGGGCGACTCGAGAACGAGGCCTTCCTTGCAACAGGGCCGGAAGCTCGTGTGTTATCGACCTTGCGACGTTGGCTTCAGGACGGCGTTCCACGGCTCGGAGGAAGTCACTTCAGAAGTTCCAAGGAAGGCTGTTCGGAATTCTTGATACAACTCACATCGGAGGCGCCTGGAGCACAGGGCCCGGCAATTTGGCCCTTCGTAAGAAAGATCAAGTAAGCAGATCCTTTGCTAACAGAAGTGATGATGGGTCTTTGCTCACAGATCGAAGGGTATTTCTCGACGCGCACATATTGAGCAAGGGACTGGTTCTCGTGGACCTTCCTGGTAAGTACAATGCGAAGTATGTGATTACAAACCCAATGACTCATGCCCCAATCAAGGACTTCGAGACTTGAATTCCGCACGAAGAAGCATCACAGAACGATATTTACTCGAGTGCGACGAGGTACTTGCTGTTTGTAATATTGGTCGCGCTACGACGGACGTAGGCGTGGCGAGCGTATTCGAGCTTGCGCGAAGAGCCGGTCTGAGTAACGTGGGAATCGTCTGCACTAGATCTGATGTAAGGCTTTTCTGAAATCCAAACGTGCACCAATCTTGCTAACACTGGATGCTTAGGACATTCAAGGTTCGGAGGCAATGAAGGACTGGAAGGGACAGAGAGCGAAACGTATACAGCAGCTGAGCGCCGAAGTTGCAACTGCCAGGGGTGCAATCGACGAAATCAAGCTTTCCTTGGACGAGTATGAGGATGAAGATCTCACGGAGGAAGAGAAGGACGAGGTGTATCAGCTTAATCGAAATTTACGAAAGACCGAGTACGATCCCTTTATCTTGTAGGATCCCAAATGCTGACGATGTAATTTCAGGAAACTTTGGGAACAGAGGATTCATGAGTGAGTGCATTACAAGGACAGTGGCGAGTGGCTGCCGAAGCTAATACGTCTAATGTAGTTACAAAACATTTCTGGTCGAGACTCGAAACGCAGAGGTCACCAAGAAGCTTCAAGCCGGCTATCGGGACAAGATCCGGGCTGGGATTGTTCACGTTTTCTGCGTCAGCAACACAGATTACTGGTCCAAAGCGATGTCACCGAAAGACGAGGCAATTCCTTCTTTGCAACTGAGTGGAATTATTGCTCTGCGGAAGCACTGTCTGTCCATCATCGCGGATAGTCAGCTGAGACTTGCCACCAAATTTGTCGCCAATGACATCCCTACTTTAATTAAGAATTCCGCACTCATTTGCGTTTGCCTTACCCGAAACCCCTGTCAGTGCGCAATTTATTACCCCTCAACACCACTTTTTGCCATCCACGTTAACGCTACTAATATCAATTAATATACTTTTTAATGTAATTCAGGCTTTTTAATACTATTCAGAGCGTGATATATATATAATCTCGCAATACTAATATAATACGATAATAATTATATATCTATATAACTAATATAATTATTAAAGCTAGTAATATTATATAGAAGTAAGAATATCTCCTTAATATTAGGATTCTTATTAATAAAGCTAGTAATACGAAAATCTTTCTTACTTACTTTAGTTCTTCGAGAAAATAACTATAAGAGAGAGCTTATACTATATTAACTTTAATTTAACTTAAAATAAGTTATTTTTAATAAGATAACTACTATAGGGACCTCCTAGTTAACTATAAAAAGGTTAACTAAGTCTTTAAATAGCTCTAAGAAAAGTAAAGTAAGCCTAGAATATAGGGGAAGTAGTAGTTATTTAAACTTTTAAAGTAGAGTAAATATAAAAAGAAAAAGGTTTTATATTAGTAGTAGTATATATAAACTTATAATTATAGTTATTACTTAATAACTTTAGCTATAAATAAACTTTATAGATAATTATTATAACTTATTAGTACTAGAAGTAATAGATAATAGTATTAGTAAAGTTAAAGAGATATTTATAGATCTACTAGAAGTTAATAATACTAAGGCTATTATTAAGATTACTATTAAGCTACTAATTAATTTTATTACTAAAAAAATAATCTATTTAAAAAGTATTATTTATTACTTCTATTATAATAACTATTACTACTACTACTACTTAATATAAAGCTTTAAATATATATAGAGATTAAGATTATTAAGAATATTATTAAAATATAGCTAGACCTTAAGCTTAAAAAGTTAAAACTAAATAATTTCTATTTAGTAGTTAACTATATTATATTAGATATAATCTAAGATTTTAACTATAAATATAAGTTATAATATATTAACTACACCTTTATATTTCTCTCTACTTAAGTCTCTTTTACCTCTAGGATAAACTATTAAATAGTATTTTTAAAGGAGATATTCTATATAAACCTAGAAAACGTTAGAATATTATAATTATAGCTATTTAAGTACTAATAATAGATTATTAATACTATCTCTAATAATAATAAGAAGAATAAGTAACTATAAATTAAGATTCTTACTAATATTATATTAAAACTACTTAACTAGTATATACTAATCTCTATAAGCTACTATTATACTTCTTAGTAGTTATCTTTAATACTATCTAGTATAAGTTCTATTTAAATAAACCTCTTAGTTAAAATAATACTAATTTAAAACTCTATTAAGATACTTTTATAACTTAGTATAACTTTATAAACTTCGTACTAGAATAATAACTTTATTAAGCTTATTCTTATTAGGCTTAGTAATACTAGTAAGCTATTATATTAATAGAAGTAGTAGAGTAACTTATTATTAACTAGTAAGTTAAAGTAGAAGAGGATTTAAGATATTTATATAGTAATCTAAGCTATATATAGATATAAGTTAGAAGTTAAGTATATTAATAATAAAGATAGTATTACTAGTAACTATTATATATTTTATCTTTTTAGCTTAATAAGGCTACTTTCTTATCTTTAGATTAATAAAAAGTATTTTATAGCTTAAGTAGAAGCTATAGCTAATAGATTAATAACTATTAATAAGGCTCTAAAAGATATTATTATAGATATAACCTTATATTATAATAGATACTTTATTAAGACTAATTCTAAGCTATAAAGTAAGATTATATTAAAGTTAAGAAGTAGTAGAAGTAGTAGAAGTAGTAGAAGTAATACTAGTAAGTTTAATCTATTCTTTTACTTAAATATTATAAACTAGGTTAATATCTTATTATTATTACTATACTATAACTATATACTACTAAATTTTCTTTTCTATAACTATACTTTTACCTAGTTATTATTATTAATGCTACTACTAATAAGACTACTGTTGATATTACTATATACTAGGAAATAAGATTTACTGATTTTATCTTCTTTACTACCTATTCTTTAGATTAAGTTTATACTATAACATCTTTATAAATATATATAATATCTATAGAGAATAGAAGAGATAGGAAATAATAAATAGGATACTAATCTCTATAGCGCTCTTAAGACTATTTTATAAGCTTATTTTTAACTTAAATCCCTCTAAAAAGTATTAATAGATTAGTTTAATAAAAATAATATCTCTATAGGTATTATAGAAGTAATTAGAAGCTAAATTAAGTAGTTCCTACTTAAGTAGAATATTATAAATTTAATAATAAACTATAGTTTATACTTACTACTTTATATTATTAAAAACTAACTAATTTTAAATAGATAATATATTACTTCCTACTAATACTATTAATTAAGATCTTCTTACTAAAATAACTAATAATATTCACTCTCTTATTATATCTCTTACTTAATTACTTAATAATAATAATAATAATAATAACAGCAAGCTTTAATAGGCAAAGAAGGGTTTTTTCCTACTTCTTTATTTAAATATAAAAATCTTAACTTTAATAACTAGTAGTAATTTATCTAATAAACAGGATATACTTCTAATACTATAGCTAAAGAGAAACGTATTATAATTAAAGCATTATAAAGCTAACTAACTATTAAGATCAGATTGTTTTTTATATCGATATTATATTATTTCAAGTAAAAGAAGCTTTTAATAGTATTAAAGTTAAATATAACTATAGCTATAAACTTAACTTTATAGTAAGCTCTCTTCTCTATTAATATCTTCAGCTATTTCAATATAAATACTATAATAATAAAAGTGATTTAAGATAGTATTAGTATAGCTAGCTATATAGATAGCATAGTTATAAAGAAAGTTCGTAAAGAAAGTATTAGTTACTTTAAGTTATTTAAATTATATAAATTACCTCTGTAAATAGCTTTTAAAGTCTCTACAGAACGCTTTAATAGGGTTAAAATCTAGTAAATACGTAGGTAAATAGAATAACTTAATACTATACTTTTAGCAAGCCTCCTCTAACTACCTCACGTTATACTATACTATATTATTTATAACTAATACTAACTTTAAGCTAGGAAATACTCCGATCTTTAGTAATATAAAGTTCTTAACCTAAAATAAGAAGCTATTAATATCTATATATCTAAGATAAATAATATAATTAAGAAAACTATTAATAGTGAAGGCTAGTAAGATATAGTGCTATATACCTCTTTTTAGAACGCTCTGCTTTAATAGCTTTATACCTTTTAGCGCTTAAACTATATATCTAGTACTACTTTAATAATTAATACTACTCTTATTAATAAAAACAAATATATTAGTAGTATAGTTATAAATTAACGTAATATATACCTCTTATATAGCTTGGTTTTATTACTAGGTAATATACTAAATCTTTTTCTTCTTTTACTAGATCTTTTTAAAGTAATAAGAGATTATTAATATAGATATAGATAAATTAAACTCTTTCTTAAGAAAACCTTAAACTTTATTAAAGTAGTAGTTAGTTTTATTATATAAAAGTTTAAAAATTACTTCTTTATAGATTAGTATTATTTTATAATACTTAGACTTTACTAGTTAATAAGGTTTTAGTATATCTCTAGATACTTCTTATTATTAATAATAGATTTAAACTATTATAATATTATACTTAATAAGGTTTATAATTAACTTATTATTAAAATAGTATATAAGTAGTAACTCTTTTAACTAAGCTTATTACTCACTACTTAATAGCTTTAGTATTATCTACTCTATAATATTAGTATAATTTTAATTAAATAAAGTACTAGTAAGGAGGATAGATAGTAAGAAGACTATATTATATATACTTTATATTACTAAATAGGTTTAGTAATAAGATCTCTAGTATTAATATATTTAAAGCACTCTATAGCTAGAAAATAGAATATAGTTATATAAGTATTATAAGGAAAAAAGATACTTATTAATAATACTAACACTTATTATATACCTAGATTTCATAATAATATACCTTAATTTACTAATAATACTAGTAAAATAGATAATAATAATATTATAAGCTCTAAATTAATATACTTAGCAATAACTTTAGCTTCTTTAGTACTCTAAAACATATACTTAAGAGGAGTTAACTCTAAGAGGATAAAAAGAAGGATAGTATATAGATGTTACAACCTATAAACAAGGATAATAGCTGAACAACCTACTCAGGCGTTAGGCGGCTAGGACAGGACATTTATACTACAGGATTATAAGGATAACAGGGACTTACTTAGAAACAGAAGAACTATAGTATAAGTCATATAATAATAAGATAAGAACGATTAGTAGAGCGTAGCGAGAAGCGCTCAGTGATTAGTTAGCTTTACTAACTAATTACGATTACTCTATATACTTAGGTAATCACTTAGAGTTAGATAAAAAGTACTATTTAGAACTTATATATAGTATAACCTAAGCCTAGCTTATAGTCAGACTTCTATAGCTTTTTAGTAATTAACTTATAAATATCTTAGTATTTATCCTTAGGATACTTTTAGCTTACTTTCACTGTAAATACTTATTAAGTCTAAGACTAATCACTTTAGCCTCTAACTATTAATCTATAATATAGCCTACAACCTATAACCTAGACTATAACCCTAGTATACTATTACTATATATTAATCCCTAGCTTCTATTAGTAGACCTTACTATTAGATAGCTAACTATAACACTTTAATTACTTCTGTTTAGTAAGTTAACTATTAAGACCTACTAATAGTATAGATAAGATATCTTCTTACGCTTCTACTAAGTTACTTACCTTAGAAAGCTTTTCTTCTTCTAAATAGCTAGTTAGAAACCTAGCTAAAGAACTTAAGAGAGCTTTAATAACTATAGACTTAGATAATAAGGTTACTGTTAAAAAAGAGACCTATAATAAGCTTTAAGCCTAAGTTAAGAAAGAAGATAATAATATAGCTAAGATATAAACTATATATAATAAAATAACTAATAAATTCTAAGGCTTTAAAAGTATAATCTAAGAACTTAGTAATAGACTTTAATAATTTCAGAACCTTGAAAACGAAATCGTATACTTAGGAAGACAGAGTAATAACCTCTTTATATAGAAACTTTAGAACGAAGTTAACACTCTTTATACTACTACTAATATTATTATTACTTCTATAGGAGGATAATAGAAACTTAAGCTTAGTATACTTATTACTTATAATAAAACCCCTAGAACCTTTAAAGGATTCTTAATCTAAGTTAAGAACTATTAGAATTTTTATTATAGAGACTTTACTAATAAAACTAAAAAAAGTAGTATATATAGCTATCTATCTCTAAGGAAAAACCCTTAGATAGTTTAAACTAATCTAGGAGGAATACCTTAAGTATAAAACTCTTAATAAATATATCATAGAGACCTGTAATATCTATACTAATTTCTAAGGATTTAAGGATATATTATAGTCTCTCTTCTAAGACCTTAATAAGAAATAATAAGCTAAGTATAACCTTACTTAGCTTAGATAGACTAAGTCTACTAAAGACTACTCTACTAACTTTAGATAACTTAGTATTTAACTTAACTTTACTAAAGAAACTAAGATTATTATATTCTATTAAAGACTTAAAGATAAAGTTAAAGATAAGATTATTAAGATTAATTAACTAGAAGACTTCTTCTAATATACTAAACTTACTATTAAGATTAATAACTATTTCTATAAGTAATAGAAAGAACGAGGAGATAAATAACAAAACCTAAACTCAGGATATAAGTATTAGTAGTAGCCTTAGAATAAGTTTAATAACTAGTAGAATAATAATAGACCCTATAATAACTAGAACAATACTTAATAAAGCACTTTTTATAGATAATATAGTAGACCTATAGATCTTAGCGCTGCTATTAAAAGCGATAGTAAGAAACTATAGAACCCTAAGTATTATAACTATAAAAAATAGGATATATTACTAAAGACTATAGATAACCTAAAAAACTTAGCTAGAAACCTATACCTAAATAAACTAAGTAGGTTAGTATAGTAACTAAAATACTCTATATATCCTTATTATAGACTAGATACTATAATAATAAATACTTCACCTATTATAGTAATAAGGAGACTATAAAGCACTAGCTTAGTAACCTAGACTATAGAAGAACAGGTTATAATATAACTATCCTAGAAGTTAAGATAAAGACCTTTACGATAGCCTCCTAAACTAATAGTAAGCTAGTTAGAAAGACTACTAAATAACTTAATGAAATACTTCGTATCTAATAACTTAATATAGTTAACTCTAACTCTATAGGTTATAATATAGAAACCTAATAGATAATCTAAGAATTAGAAGCCTAAGTCTAGTAAAAAATAAACTAGATCTATTAATATAAAGTAAGATAGTAAGTTATATATAATAATAAATAATAGATTCTATACCTTAAAGTAGTATAAACACTTCAGCTATAATAAGTATAAGAGGAACTAAATAATATTATATAGTATTACTAAATTAGTGCCTTTATAGCTTACCTCGAATAATATAGATATATATATAGAAACCTTACTAGAATTAAGTAAATTAACTAAGAGCTTAAAGAACAGGTTAAGGAAAAATCTAATAAAGAACCTAAACACTAATATAACCCCCTAGAAAAACAATAACTACTTAGTCTAACTAGTAATTAGAACTTTAGTAAACCTAAATCTAGGTTTAATTTAGATAGAATCCTTTATAATTCTAACTCTCCTATTAATATTACTAATTGAAATATAAAGTATTATAGTAGACTAATTCTAAGAATAAATAGTATTAGTTCTAAAAAAGAATCTAATAATAAAGAAGAGACTTAGCAGCTTATCTAGCACTAGATAATTAATATAAGCTATAACGACTAATAATAGTACTTCTATAGGATATTTATTAGTATAAAAAACTAGGACTATATCTTAAAACTTTATATAGAAGATCACCTTGCAATTAAATATAACTACTAAGACTACTAAAACCTCTTCTAGCTATAATACTTTTTTGATAAATATAAGGAATATTTCAGAGATAAATATAAGTACTAATTCTACTCTAGAAAACATAATAAGAACCCTATCTAGAATATTTATACTTAAACTACTATAGTTAGATAGACTATAACTATATTTAATAATAATATAGCAATTTTCAGTCTAAGCCTATAATACCCTATAAGATACTAATATAATAATATAATAAAATAAGAAGAATATTAAAAAGATAAATACTTTATATATATAACTTAGAAAGCTAAGGCTTACAGACTCCTATAAGAAGAATTAAGTTTCCTAAAGCTTTAATTCTAAGAGAATCGCTTTATAAAGGTATAATAGGAAAGAAAATAAATTACTTACCCTAGATAACTAGAATAGTTAAAAAACTAGACTTATCTACTAATAAAGGACTAAGATAGGTAATAATAATAAGGTCTATTTATCTAGTATCCTTAGACTAGAAAGTATACCTATAGCTTATAGTTACTATTAATAACATTATAACTATTATACTTATTAATAGTAGAGCTAAAATAAACTTTATATTACTCTAAGTAGTAAATAGATTATAACTACTATAGTAAAGAAAAGAATATATATACTAGCTAAGTAATATAGAAAGAGAATAAGTCTAGTATAAAGGAGGAACTATTAAAAATAAAACTATACTCCTTAAAATAAGTTACTTAGATTAAAATAAATAACTCTAATTTAATATTACTAAACTTAGTATATATAATATTATATTAAGAATACTATAGCTAGAGAAGAATAACTTATAGATAGATTAGAGAATAGGCTAACTTTATTAGAATAATAATAATCTAGTTCCTAAGTAGCTTTATAGAACCTAGGCTTTAAACAGGTTTACTTACTAAAAAGTAATAAAATAATATATCTATTACTTTAAAGTAAAAGAAACTATATTATAACTATTAAAGATAGTAGATCTTAGATGAAAGGATAATCTTCTTCTATTTATCCTAGAAGAATATAGAGTTTATAAGAAACTCTTTATAGCTAAACTAGAAACTAAACTATTTAAATATATAAATTTCAATTATAAAATCCTTATAAAGGAGGGGATAGAGCTTAAATTCAATAAAATATATAGACTTAACTTAATAGAGATAGAAGTACTTAATAAATACTTTAATAAAAACCTTAAGAAAAGCTATATTAGAGAATTAATATCACTAGTAAGAAGTCTAATCCTATTTATATTAAAAAAGAACAGTAAAATATAACTATATATTAACTATTATATACTTAACGAAATAATAATTAAAAACTAATACCTATTACCTTTAATTAATAAACTATAATAACTCTTCTATAGAGCTAACTACTTTATAGTACTAAACCTTAAAAATACTTATAACCTTATCTAAATAAAGAAAGGAGAAGAATAGAAGACTATTTTTAGGATATAAAAAAGATATTTTAAGTATTTTATTATACCTTTTAGTTTTACTAATATATTAGCTACTTTCTAGAATATAATTAACTAAGTTCTTAGGAAATTTATAGATATCTTTATAGTTATCTACTTTAATAATATCCTTATTTTCTCTATAATAATAGAATAATATAAGGAATATATATACTTTATATTCTAAGCCCTCTAAGATACTAAGCTTCTAGTTAAACTAGAGAAAAATATATTCTATACTTAGGAAATAGAATACCTTAGATTTATAATCACTTTTAAATATATTAGTATATTAAAAAAGAAAGTCTAAGCTATATAAAAATAGCTAATACTAACTAACTTTAAAGAAGTCTAAGGATTTCTTAGATTTATTAATTTCTACTAAAAGTTTATTAGACTCTATAAGAAGATTAATATACTTCTTATAAATCTTAGCTATAAAGACTAACTATTTAAGTAGAAAGAAGTTTAGAATATAGCTTTCTAAGCTATTAAAGACTATATTACTAGTAAACTAGTCCTAATAATTCTAAACCTAGAAAAATAGTTTAAAGTTAAAATAAATACCTTAGACTTTACTTTTAGAGTATAACTATCCTAGAGAGGTTTAGAAGGATATTTATACCTTTACGCTTTCTTTTTATATAAACTCTATAAACTAGAACTTAACTATTAGATCTATAATAAAGAGCTTATAGCTATTATTAAAGCTTTTAAAGAATAGAGACCTCTATTTTTAAGAACTATCTACTAAATACTTATATATACTAATTATAAGAACTTAGTATATTTTACTACTTCGAAAGAACTTAATAAATAATAAATTAGATAGTTAGAATTCCTCTTAGAATTTAACTTCTAAATTATTTATTAGAAAGGATTAGAGAATAGTAGAGCTAATACTCTTAGCTAATAACTAGACTATAATATCTTAGTACTAAAAGAAACCTAGGTAATTCTTAAATATAATAATAATAGAGATCTTATACTTACTATAAAAACTCTTATAATAACTAGATAATCTATAGCTAGCCTACCTAATAAACTAAATAATAAAGCTATTAGAGAATTCTATAGCGTACTAGTATATAGTTACTAAGGAATTATAAAGACCTAGAAATAACTATAATAATAATATAGAGAAAAGGTTACTAGAGAATATATTATAATAGTAATTAAAGATTATAAGGTTTACTTAAAAAGTAAACTAGTCTAACACTAACCTTATAGATTATTATAACCTTTACTAGTACTATAAACTACTTAGTACTCTATATCTCTTAACTTTATTATTAAACTACTAAAGTCTTAAAAACCTTTATAAGAGTCTATTATAACAGTATTCTTATTATTATTAATAGACTTATAAAGTATACTTACTTTATCTTATATAAAGAAGTAAGTAATGCTGAAGAATTTGCTTATATATTTCTTAAGTATATTATTACTAATTATAGAATACCTAAGGAAATTATATTAAACAGAGATAAGATCTTTACCTCTAAGTTTTAGAAGTTAATTATATTATAACTTAGTATTAAATAAGTAATATCTACTGCTTTTTACCTACAGACTAACAGATAAACTGAACGAATTAACTAGATCTTTGAAACCTATCTCTATACCTATATTAATTATAACTAAGATAATTAGGTAATACTACTACTAATAGCCTAATTCGCTTATAATAGCGTAATAGGAGAAAGCACTAAGGAATCCTCCTTCTACCTTAACTACGGATTCGAACTAGCTACTTATAGAGAACTTTACGCTAGCTTAGTAGCACTAAAAGCTGTTACTATAGTTAGATAAATCAAGGATATCTAAGATAATATATATAAAGAACTTGAATTTATATAATAATAAATAATAAAATTTAGTAATAAATAAAGGATTAAAGCACTAACTTTAAAAGAAGGAGATAGCGTCTATTTTATATAGTAAAATATTAAAATAAAATAACTAAATAGTAAACTAGACTTTAAAAAACTCAGACCTTTTAAAATCTTCTGAAAAGTTTCACTAGTTAACTATAAACTTAACTTACTTAATATAATAAGATATTTTCTAATATTCTATATCTCGCTACTTAAACTAGCGTTATAAAGATTATAAATAAGTAACCTTATTATTATAGAAGATAATAAACTAGAGTATAAAGTCGAACAAATTATTAACTACTTTAAAGAACTAGAAAGATACTAATACCTTATTAAGTAGAAAAAGTATAGTTATAAAGACAATACATAGAAACTAGCTAAAAATATCACTAATATAAAAAACAAACTTATAACCTATTAGTAATAATACTAAGAACGAGAAGTAATACTTATAGTACTTATAATACTACTTCTAATAAATACTACTAACTACCTATATATTAAACACCTATATAGATATATTAGACTACTAATAGAAGTAGATAGACTATAATAAGAACAACTATTTATTTACCTAAGAATACTAGAAACTAACTAAGACTCCCCTAATAAGAAATTCAAAGTACTTAGATTCTAATCACTAAAAATAGTATCTAGATTTACTATACTAAAAGTACTTATTAACTATACTTTAAGAACTAAAGAAGATTTAGTAGAAGAAGGCTTTACTACCTCCTCTTTTTCAGCTACTACTAAAGTCTCTTTATAACTTTTTTTAAATACTATTTACTTAGCCTTATAAATATAATCTAACTTTATAAATACTTTATTCACTTTAGCCTATACTTTCTATAGTACCTCTATTCTCTTTTAAAATAATTCTTTAGTTTCTTCCTCTTTATTATCTAAACGCTGAGATTCGACTATTAAACGCTCTACTATATATAGATTAATATAAACAATAAGCAGTAAGTTCGAAGACTATATAAATACTAGTAGATTATATTATCTGAAGTATTATGTAAACAATAGGTACCGCCTATAGTAATACACTCTCTATAAACTAAGGAACTAAGCAGTATTTTACAGTATAACCTCTTAGACTAATAGTAATAACAAAGTATAATTTCGAAACCGTTCTCTGTAATATTAAGGGAATAATAATAACAACAAAGAGTGGAAATCGCAGGATTTTCAGAAATATAACTTGATATAATATTAGCATTATAAGTAAATCAGGAAGTATAATTAACAGATCCCTAACCTAGGACTAATAACCTACTTATAATAAGTCTTAAAGATAAGACCTTTAGAGAGGAGACCTAATATTATAACCTATAAACAAAGATAACAGCTGAACAGCCTACTCAGGCGTCGAGTAGCTAGAATAAGACATTTATACTATAAGATTATAGGAATAACAGAGACTTACTTAGAGATAGAAGAACTATAATATAAGTTATATAATAATAAGATAATAATTATTAGAGATCAGAATAATCTAATATAACTTAGAGGCTAAGTAATTATTCTAAGTCAGAATAATCTAGCTTAACTTAAGATATAAAGGAATATATTTAGAATTAGACTTATATATAGTATAACCTAAGCCTAGCTTATAGTTAGACTTCTATAGCTCTTCAGTAATTAACTTATAAATATCTTAGTATTTATCCTTAAGATATTTTCAGCTTACTTTTACTATAAATACTTATTAAGTCTAAGACTAATCATTTTAGCCTCTGACTACTGATCTATAATATAGCCTACAACCTATAACCCAGACTATAACCCTAGTATACTATTACTATATATCAATCCCTAGCTTCTATTAGCAGACCTTACTGTCAGATAGCTGACTGTAACATACTACTGTCGGATAGCTGACCATAACAATAGATTTATTACAGTCAGCTATCTAATAGTAGGGTCTGCTAACAGAAGCTGGGGATTAATATATAGTAACAGTATACTAGGGTTATAGTCTAGGTTATAGGTTGTAGGCTATATTATAGATCAGTAGTTAGAGGCTAAGGTGATTAATTTTAGACTTAATAAGTATCTGCAGTGAAGGTAAGCTGAAAGTATCTTGAGGATGAATATAAAGTTGATTGCTGAAGAGCTATAGAAGTCTAATTAAGAGCTAGGCTCTGGTTATATTATATATAAGTCCTGAACAGTGCTTTTTATCTAGTTACAAGTGATCACTTAGGTGTATGAGGTGATTGCAATCAGTTAGCATTGCTAACTGATCACTGAGCGCTTCTTAACGCGCCCTACTGATCGTTCTTTATCTTATTGTTATATAACTTATACTATAGTTCTTTTGTTTCTAAGTGAGTTCCTGTTGTTTCTATGTTCCTGCAGTATAAATATCTTGTCACAGCTGCTTGATGTCTAAGTAGGTTATTCAGCTGTTATCTTTGTTTATAGGTTGTAATATCAGGTCCTCTCTCTAAAGGTCTTATCCTTAAGACCTAATATAAGTAGGTTATTAGTCCTAGGTTAGGGATCTGTTAATTATATGTTCTGATTTACTTATAATACTGACACTATGTTAGGTTGCGTTTAAAAGTTGAAATTAAATTCTGTATCTACTCTTTATTATTGTAATTATGCGCTTTATATTGCTAAATTTAGTTTTATCGTTGATATGCTTTGTTTATACTGTTGTTTGTCAGGGAAATGTTGTAAGCTGTTTCTAGGAAGTGAAGTTTATAGCGAGTGTACTTGTTTAGAGCAGTCTTATAATGCAGCTGAGGATGCTATATATATTTATAGGTTTTCTTGTTTTAGTTAGTGTTTAGGTTTAGCTAACTGTATATAGTAGATCGCTTGTTAGTTAAGGTAGTCTGTCTTAAAGATACTGAGGTAGCTGAAGAGGAGGTGTTAAGGAAAAAGGCTGCTGCTTTGCGTGCTGCGCAGGCTGAGTTGGATAAGTTTATAGTATAGTTAGATTGTTTAAGGAAACAGAAAAGGATAGTGTTTTGTAAAGGTTGCAAGGTTACTAAAGAAGAGCTAGTAGTATCCTCTATATTAGAAGTTTAGTTTATAAATAGTTTCAGTGTGATAGACTTAGATGCTGTTCTGAGTGATTAGAATCTAAGTATTCTAAACTTTTTATTAAAGGAGTCTTAGTTAGTTTTTAATGTTCCTAGGCAAATAAATAGTTTTCTTTATTACAGTCTGTCTGCTTCTATTAGTAGTCTGATATATTTATATAGATATTTAATATATTAGTAACTTTTAGTGTTTATTAGAAGTAGTATTGCTGATGCTGTTAGCGTTATTTTTTGTTCTTAGTGTTATTACTAGTAGGTCGCAAGTTCATCTTTTGTATTAGTAATATTTTTTGCTAGTTCCTATATATTATCTTTATAACTATACCCTTTCCACTTAATAAGGTATTAATACCTTTCTAGTTCTTTAAGGTAGTTAATAATTCGTTCGACTTTATACTCTGGTTTGTTATTTTCTATAATAATAAAGTTATTTATTTATAATCCTTATAGTGCTAGTTTGAGTAATAAGATATAGAATATTAGAAAACATTTCATTATATTAAATAGGTTAAGTTTGTAGTTAACTAGTGAAACTTTTTAGAGGATTTTGAAAGGTCTGAGTTTTTTGAAATCTAGTTTATTATTTAGTTGTTTTGTTTTAATGTTTTGCTGTATAAGGTAGGCGCTATCTCCCTCTTTTAAGGTTAGTCCCTCAATCTTTTATTTGTTACTAAATTATATTATTCGTTGTCATACGAATTCGAGTTCTTTGCATGCGTTTTGCTGGATATCTTTGATTTATCTGACTATAGCAACAGCTTTTAGTGCTGCTAGGCCAGGTTATAGTTCTCTATAAGCAGTTAGTTCGAATCTATAGTTAAGATAGAAAAAGGATTCCTTAGTACTTTCTCTTACTGCGCTGTTATAAGTAAATTAGGCTATTAGTAGTAATAACACCTAATTATCTTAGTTATAATTAACGTAGGCGTAGAGATAGGTTTCAAGGATCTAGTTAATTCGTTCTATTTATCCGTTAGTCTGTAAGTGAAAGGCAGTAGATATTGCTTGCTTAATATTAAGTTATAAAGTGATTAATTTCTAGAACTTAGAAGTGAAGATCTTATCTCTATCTAATATAATTTCCTTAGGTGTTCTATAATTAGTAATAATATACTTAAGAAATATATAGGCGAATTCTTCAGCATTGCTTGCTTCCTTATATAAGATAAAGTAGGTATACTTTGTAAGTCTGTTGATAATAACAAGAACACTGTCAAAATAGACTCTTGTAAAGAGTTCTCAAGACTTCAGTAGTTTAATAATAAAGTTGAGTGATATAGAGTGCTAAGCAGTTTGTAGTATAGGCAAAGGTTGTAACAATCTATAAAGTTAGTGTCAGGCTGGTTTGTTTTTCAGGCAAACCTCGCAATCCTTAATCGCTATTGCGACACGTTCTCTAGTAACCTTTTCTCTATATTGTTATTATAGTTGTTTCCAGGTTTTCATGATTCCTTAGTAGCTATATATAGGTCGAGCGTGAAACTCTATAATTACTTCAGCGTCTAGTTCGCTAGTCAGGCTAGCTATAGATTATCTAGCTATTATTAAGAGTTTAGTTATTAGCACTAAGTCTCTGTTATCATTTTGTTTGAGAATTACTTAGGTTTCTTCAGGTACCAGGACATTATAGTCTGGTCGTCAGCTGAAAGCATCAGCCTTGCTGTTTTCTGATCCCTTCTAATAGATAATTCAGAAGTTAAATTCTGAGAGGAATTCTAACCATCTGATTTATCGCTTATTAAGCACTTTTAACATAGTGAAGTGTGCTAAGTTCTTATAGTCTGTATATATAAGTATTTTATAGATAGTTTTTAAAAGTTCAGGTTACTATTCTTTAAAAGCTTTAATAATTGCTATAAGTTCCTTATTATAAATTTAGTAGTTAAGCTTTGGTCTATAGAGTTTGCAGGAGAAAAAAGCGCAGAAGTGCAGGCATTCTTCTGAATCTCTCTGGGATAATTATGCTCTGAGAGCAAAGTCTGAGGCATCTGTTTCAACTTCGAACTGTTCTTCTAAGTTTAGGATTATTAGGACTAGTTTGCTAGTGATATAGTCTTTAATAGTCTAGAAAGCTATATTTTAAGCTTTTTTCTATTTGAATAGTTAATCTTTGCAACTGAGATCTATAAGAGGTGCATTAATTTTTCTGTAGAGTCTGATAAATTTTCAGTAGAAGTTGATAAATCTGAGAAATCTTTAGACTTTTTTGAGGTTAGTTAGTGTTAGCTATTCCTGTATAGCTTAGACTTTCTTTTTTAATATGCTGATATATCTAGAGGTGATTATAAATCTAAGGTATTCTACTTCCTAGGTGTAAAATATGCTTTTCTCTAGTTTAACTAAGAGCTTAGTATTTTAGAGAGCTTATAATATAAGATATATATGCTCTTTATATTATTCTATTATTATAGAGAAGATAAGGATGTTGTTGAAGTAGATAACTATAAAGATATCTATAAATTTCCTGAGAACTTAGTTAATTATATTCTAGAAAGTAGTTAGAGTGTTAGTGAGACTAAAAGGTATAACAAGGTATTTAAAGTGTCCTTTGTATGTTCTAAAAGCAGTCTTTTATTCTTCTTCTTTCTTTATTTAGATAAGGTTATAGATACTTTTAAGGTTTAATACTATGAAATAGTTAGCTCTATAAAGGAGTTGTTGCAGTTTATTGATTAACAGTAGCAGGTACTAGTTTTTTATTGTTATTTTGTTAAGCATTCAGTAGTTGATGCATAGTTATAGTTTACTGTTCTTTTTTAGTATAAACAGGATTAAGCTTCTTATTAGTAATATTAATTCTCTGATATAGCTTTTTTTGAGGTTTTTATTAAAGTATTTATTAAGAGCTTCTATTTCTGTTAGGTTAAGTCTGTAAATTTTATTGAATTTAGGCTCTTTCCCCTCCTTAATAAGGATTTTATGATTAAAATTCATATGTTCAGGCAGTCTGGTTTCTAGTTCAGCTGCGAAGAGTTTCTTATAAACTCTGTACTCTTCTAAGATAGACAGAAATAGATCGTTCTTTTATTCGAGATCTGTTATCTTTAATAGTTATGATACAGCTTCTTTTGCTTTGAAGTAGCAGATATATCGTTTTGCTGCTCTTTAGTAACTAGATCTGTTTGAAGCCTGGGTTTTATAAAGCTGCTTAGAGACTAGATTATTGTTATTCTAATAGAGTTAGTCTGTTCTCTAATCTATCTTTAAGTTATTCTTTTTTAGCTATAGCATTCCTAATATAATATTATATATACCTAGTTTAGCAATATTAAATTAGAGTTATTTGTTTCGATCTAAGTAACTTATCTCAAAGGACGCAGTCTTATTTTTAATAGTTCCTCCTTTATACTAAACTTATTCTCCTTCTATATTACTAAGCTGGTATATATATTCTTTTCTTTGCTATAGTAGTTATAATCTATTTACTGCTTAGAGTGATATAAAGTTTATTTCAGCTCTACTGTTAATAAGCGTAATAGTTATAGTGTTATTAATAGTAACTGTAAGTTGCAGGTATATTTTTTAGTTTAGGGATGCTAGATATATAGACCTTGTTATTATTATCTGTCTTAGTCCTTTATCAGTAGGCAAGTCTAGTTTTTTAACTGCTCTAGTTATCCAGGGTAAGTGATTTGTTTTCCTTCCTATTATGCCTTCGTGAGGCGATTTTCCTGGAATCAGAGCCTTAGGAAGCTCGATCCTTCTTGCAGAAGTCTATAGGCTTTAGCCTTCTGAACTGCATATATAAGATATTCATCTTTTCAGCATTCTTCTTATTTCATTATATTATTATATTAATATCTTATAAAGTATTATAGGCTTAGGCTGAAAGTTGCTATGTTATTATTAAATATAGTTATAATCTATCTAATTATAGTAGTTTAGGTATAAATATTCTGAATAGAGTTCTTATTAAGTCGTCTAGGGTAGAATTAGTACTTATATTTATTTCTAAGATGTTCTTTATATTTATTAAAGAGGTATTATAGCTAGAAAAGATTTTAGTAGTTATAATAGTTATACTTAAGTGCAGGGTGATCTTCTATATAAAGTTTTAAGGTGTAGTCTCAGTCTCTTATATTAGCAGGTATTTTATAAAAGTACTATTATTAGTTATTACAGCTTATATTAACTATCTAATACTAGATAAGCTGCTAAGTCTCTTCTTTATTATCAGATTCTTCTTCAGAACTAGTATTATCTGTTCCTAGAATTAGTCTGCTGTAATATCTTGCGTTTTAATTAGTAATATCAGTAAGAAAGTTAGAATTATAAGGGATCTTATTCAAATTAAATCCAGATTTAGGTTCGCTGAAGTTCCAGCTGTTAGTGAGACTAAGTAGTTATTATTCTTCTAGGAGGTCGTGCTAGTGTTTAAGTTCTTCGTCAGATTCTTCCTTAACTTATTCTTTAAGTTCTTAGTTAATTTGCTCGATTCTAGTAGGGTTTCCTCATACATTTCTTCGTTGTTTAAGGTGTGCTGTTAAGGTACTAATTTAGCAATACTATATAATATTATTTAGTTCTTCTTATGCCTGTTATAGCTAGAGTGTTTATACTACCTCGAAGCATAGGATTTATTGTTCGTTGTCGCTTATAATCTGTTGTTTTGCTTTATGCTGACAGATCCAGTTTATTTCTTATTAGACTTAGGCTTCTGACTCTTGAATTGTTCGTCAGGTTTCTATATTATAACCTATAAGGTTAGAGTTAACTGTGTTAAGTTATTAGATGCAAAGTATTTCGTCGAGCTGTTCAGTAGTCTTTCTAACTAGCTTGCTATTAGCTTAGGAAGCTATTATAAAGGTCTTAGTCTTAATTTCTAGAATAGTTATATTATAACTTGTTCTTCTGCAGTCTAGGTTGCTAGGCTAGTGTTCTATAGCTTTCTTATTACTGCAGTAGGTAAAGCATTTATTATTATAGCATCCAGTTTATAACAGAGATATATAGAGTGTTTTAGTTGCTATACTAACCTGCTTAGTATATTTAGATATAGGTTTCTAGTTAAGCTTCTTAGGTTATCTGCAGTTTCTAGCAATATATCCTATTTTTTCGCAGTTATAACACTTAGAGTTCTATAGTTTCTTATTATTATTTTTAGTGGTAGTACTAAGGTTTATAGGTCTGCTGTGTTATTTATAAGAAATACTTTGCTAAGTATAGTTCTAGTTGTTACAAGGTCTGTTATTATTCTGCTAGTTATTAAACTTACTCTAGAGCTGCTACTAATACTTATATCTAGTGTTAGGATTTTATTGCTTCTCTCTTTATTCCTTTCTTTGTTTATAAAAGCAGTTATTAATTTTAATAGTATGTTTAACATAGGCGAGGAAGCTAGAGAGTGTCTCTAGTTTAACTATTTCATCTTTAATATTATCTTTAAGTTCTTAATAGAAGGCAAAGATCTTGCTTTTATTAGTTATATAAAGTCTTGCTGCCAGCCTTCTAAACTTAATAGTATAAAGTATAGCTGACTTAACTTATTATAAGTGAGACAGGTCTTATTCTGCTTATTTTCTCTTATCTAGGTTGAGGAATAAGGATTCTAGTGCTCTGATATAGCCTGTAAAGCTGAAGAAAATATCTTTCACTTTTTAGCTGTATTTCTTAATAGGGTTATTAAGCTATTCCTGCTGAAGAGGCTTAAACCAGGCGAGGGCTTATCTTCTAAGGAAAGTAGTAGCATGTATAACACGCTTAGTATTATTCTGGAACGTGTTGATATAGAAGGCTTAGTAGGTTTGCACCTGAACTAAGTATCCTTTAAGTTATTCTGGGGTTCTGTTGAAGGTGGAAGGTGTGTTAAGCTTGAGGCGTTCGCGTCTTTTAACTGGGGCTGAGATGATATTAGCGGCAGCTTAGAGAGTGTTGACTTCCTTCTCGAGCTCTTGAGTCTTGCGAGCTTGTTCCTGAAGTTCTTTGAGGGCTGCGACATTCTGATTGAATATATTGCATATTATCTTGAAGTTGTTATTAGTTTTAGCAAGCTGGTACTTAAGTTCTCTAGTATTATTTTTATTTCCTCCTGTGTTATTCTTGCTGTCTAAGTTATCCTTTATTTCTTAATCCTTAATCTTTTAAGCTAGGCTCTAGAAAGCCTTCCCTCTTAAAGTAGATAAGGATCTAGAGGTAGGAGACTTAACAGAAGCGTGGGAAGATATTCTATACTGTTTAGTAGGTATTAATAGTTAACTTACTAAACAGGAGCAATTAAAGTATTATAGTCAGCTATCTAACAGTAAGGTCTGCTAATAGAAGCTAGAGATTAATATATAGTAACAGTATACTAGGGTTATAGTCTGGGTTATAAGTTATAGGCTGTATTATAGATTAGTAGTCAGAGGCTAAAGTGATTAATCTTAGACTTAATAAGTATTTGCAGTGAAGGTAAGCTGAAAGTATTCTGAGGATAAATACAAAGTTAATTGCTGAAGAGCTATAGAAGTCTGATCAAGAGCTAGGCTCTGGTTATATTATATATAAGTCCTGAACAGTGCCCTTTGTCTAGTTACAGGTGATCACCTAGGTGTATGAGGTGATTGCGATCAGTTGGCATTGCTAACTGATCACTGAGCGCTTCCTGACGCGCCCTACTGATCGTTCCTTATCTTATCATCACGTGACTTGTACCATAGTTCTTCCGTTTCCGAGTGAGTTCCTGTTGTTCCCGTGTTCCTGCAGTATAAATGTCCTGTCACAGCCGCCCGACGCCCGAGTGGGTCGTTCAGCTGTTATCCTTGTTTACGGGTTGTAACAAGATTCTAGTAAAAAAAGGCTCTTCTAAAGCTATTAATAATTAATTTATATAATAATTCGCGTTAATTAACGCGTTTATAGCATTTATACGTACGTATAGCAAAAAGTAGTGTTAAGGGGCAATAAATCGCGCACTAACAGGGGTTTCAGGTAAGGCAAACGCAAATGAGTGCGAATTATAGGTTGAGTCTGGGGCCGGAAGCGCTAATGCGGAACAAAAGTCGGCTGTTCGCAAAACTTTGGACAAGATAGAGCGTCAACTACGAGAGGTCAGCTGAGAGGCAAACATTGGTGGCTCGCGTTTTACTGATTGATTGGTAGAACCTGATGGGCCGCGGCTCAGATCTAAGACGTGTCGGTAAAGCAACCAAAGAGGATTTCAAGAACCAGGTGTATGATGGTAGGGCCACTTTTTTCTCGTAATCATCTCGATCCAAGAGGCTTATTGAAACTATCTAGATCAACGAACAGATCGATGGAGAAGAACAGCCGTAAGCGCTACGCAAGAATGGACCGGTGTGAGTAGATTAAGCCAGTTTGTGCAGCATATTGACTAAGAATGATTGTAGTGGGCGCATCGTGAGTCTAGGGTTTGTCGCAATGCCTCGACTGTCCGCTGATTAAATCCATCAGAAACCTACAGTGCATTTTGCCGTAACTATGGAAATTATTGCACTCCCGCCGTAGGACCTCATGATTGGAATCGGGACATCATCGCCAAGATGGTTGGAGATTTGACTCCACGATGGCAGAGGATGCTTTCGTCTGTCCAGGATAGACTCAATTCAGACTTTGAAAATCTTGAGGATGAGATGGATGAGGCCTTAGAACTACTTTGTAAGTGCCCCGAGAGGCTTTTTAGGGATGACATGTGCTAATCGCTTACCTTCCAGCTGCGGAACTTGAAGCCTACGCTGAAGTCAACGATGTAATTGGGGAGGTATTGCTCGCGCGTACCAATCAAATTTTATCCAGAACAGAGTTGTTGAGAGAGAAGTTTCAGGATGAGTTCTGGTGAGGCATTCTTCTCAATCAAGTCGGGTTCTATGCTAACTTTTCTGAAGTGCCCTAGAAGTAGATGCTCTAACGGGAATCCGGACCTCCATCGTCGGTGAGGCAATGGAAGAATCTTACAGGCGCTGTATTATGGAGTATGGTATGCTACTTTTGGTCTTTATTCTGGTGTCTCTCGGCTCTCTACATGGCTAATATTGGACGGCAGGCAGGGGAAGCGACCAAAGACGAAAGGGCATCATCAACGGTACGGTGCAGAGCCAAGACTTCTTCATGAATGACATGCGAGAGTTCCGTAGAAGATGGAAGACTTTGGCAGATGAATTCCAGAAGGAGCTCCAGGAATCGATCAAGGATGAGCTTGATCTCATGAGCACATCCTTTGACATCATTAGGGACGAGAATGTTGCAATGGAAAGTGAAGATAACCCGGAACTCAGACAGAACTTGGAGATTGAAATCGACCAGGCCAAGGAGAGGCTGGAACGCATCAAGGATATCATGACTTCTCAGTAAAATCTCGGTCTCTTATTGCGACACATAGGTAGTCATAACACCAATCGTGCATTTTGCTAGCCGACCGGATGGAGTACTACCGCCACTGGACCTCTCGTCTTTGTCGTATTTTTGGTCTTCATCGGGCCTTTAATTTATATTGGCCCTCTGATTCCTGTTTCAGTCGCCCTATCTGAGTTGAGAAGCTGTTGTCTCCGAGATGCCCGCTCATGTGATCTCAATCTCCAATTTTCAAAATCGAACGGAAGACCCGGAACCAGCCCGAGACGTTGCAGGCATTCTGATTTGTTGTTGCGATGTGTGAATGCTTGCCACGTTCAACGATTGCTTGAGGGTGTTGCATGGCCGGATGCTTCTACGCGCACGTGAAGGTATTGGTCGATACTGATGGGGTCCTGTTTCTGCAAGTACTTGGTCGGGATGCTGTAGCCAATGGGATGCATATTTGGAAGTCTTAAGCGAGGCCAAGGTGCGGAAATGATCGCTTTTCTGGGCAAGCTCTTGGCCACGTAGAAAACATACACAGGGATGTCGAACGGGTTCCAAATTGATACGAGTATTTCCGAACCTCATTGAGGCGACTCGTCATTCATATCACCGTTAAGAAGAATAGAACTCCCCCAGATCTCTTCGTCTTGACACAACCTGGGCCATATGCGAGAAGCAATAGTCCTGATGCGTGTCGCTCCAACAAGACGGGCGTCATACGATGTGGCATTGATCGAATTAAGACAGACTAAACCCATGACAGGTGCTCCAGGACCCGCCGTGCATTACACCCTGTGTTGAGTCGCCAAGGCGGTTCGCGGAAGTTGTAGCGTGATGCATTTTCAGCTTTCAGCCACATTTCTTGGCATCGAATCAGAGGATTGGTGGAGCTATCACAACCCATTCCAATCAGCGGTACGGAAATCGTCACGAGGGCGGGCTTTTGACTCAACCAATTCTTCCGGCTCAGACTCTTTAAGAGTGAGTTTGCCCGGCAAGGTAGGATTTTGGGGGAAATCCGCGACTGTTAGCAGCGAGATCGACCACTGCACAGGAAACAACGTCTGAGCCCGACGTCCCTGGCCATCATGTCTCAGGAAATCCACACGGGAGTCTGGATTGACTGGAGCCATGGCAGAGTTCTAGGCGCCACGATCACCATGTCTGCCCGCGATGGGGCTCTTCTGCTTGCCTTCATCGCAACATTCGTCACCGTGGTCGCAACGAGGCTCTGGAGGATTGTCACATTTGTATGCCATCAGATCCTTGCATCTGGGGGTGAACATGATGGATTGTACTACCAACGACAACTCATTCTCCGAAACACACCTACACCAATGGCCGCCACCGGGCTGTTCCTCCGTCAGGCTTGGAATTGGCGGGGCTACGCGAACTACCCACTCCTCAGAACACTTCCATGGGCCATTGGCGGGGTTTTATACGTTGGGGTCTTTGCAGTTGCAGCGATCTTCTCGTCTCGTATCTCGGATGGCGCCACGCAATTTCGATTATTGGCTGCAGGCGATTGTGGTGCGTTTCAACCGGCGGACAGGGACGCTCTTCAACAGAAATCGACCTACGACAACTCTATGGCTTCAGTCTACGCTCGACAGTGCTATACAAATTCCTCGGCGGCCTCGTGCAACAATCTTCCGGTCTCTTCGATACGCTGGACAAGTGAGTCTATCGAGTGCCCTTTTGCGGACGACATTTGCGTGGGATCCAACGCTTTCAGAATGGAATCTGAGGTGATCGATTCCCAAATGCATTTGGGTATCAACCGACCTGAAGAAGATCGCGTCAATTACCAAAGAGAAACCGTGTGTGCTCCACTCATCACAGGGTCAAGGTTCGCCAGAGATGTCAACGGAAGCGAAGCAGAGGCTCTGGGATGGGAAGACAACGTTCTGGTCAAATATCTCTATGGAATCACGGAAACTCGGAATTACACGCATATCTACAACAAATATGGACAGAACATGCATACGGGATATGGCACCGAAGTCTTCCTCTCATTCGCTCACAGAACCGACAACTACTGGCAACCGATAGATGCGTTAGCCCCCGACCACAGAGATATCACGTTGATGTTTATCGCACCCAACTCCGTCCTCCACGTACATCCAAACGATGATCCTGTGTTTGGAGCCAATATTCCTGTGGTTACCGACGGTAATGTCACTTACTATCAACCCGATCGATACGTGAGTCCTATTGCTTGCGCCGACAGGCATCAGATTTGCAATCCCAACAACGGCATCTGCACTGGCCTTGTAGGGAGTGGTGAGCTCATGTCAAGTGCTCGAGAAGAGCGTTTGGAGTTCGACCCGGTACAACTAGCAACTATAGAGCGACTGTTATTCCATCTTTCGATATCATCATTCTACCACTTGATATGGACGCGCACACAAAGCTTTCTCGAGGCACAGGAGTTGGTAGCGCAGCTGACGCAGCTCAAATTACCTTCTGATCAATGGAAGAGGGAGATGGGACGCCTTTTCGCCGATGCCCTTTCCAAGCTACAGCACCAAGTGATGGAGTATGCCACAGGCCCTTCGATCACTGTGCCGGGATATGTCTTCAAAGCTTGGAATACTAGCGCAAATAGCTCGGAAGCCGACGAGCAGGTGCAAGATGCACACGAAACAATGTGCAAGTCCCAAACTACCAGGGATGCCCAGGGCACGCTGAACTTTTCTATCTTGGGGCTATCTCTTCTACTAGCCGTGGGATTGGTAGTCATCGGGCTGTCGTTTGTTCTGGAGCCTGCAACGATATTCTTGGAGAAGAAGTCAGGATACGGAGCGACAAAGGCAAAGAGATGGGAGCGAGATGAAAACCTGCAAGTCATGCGCATGTTGTTTGAGTTGCGATATGCGGGCAGATGGAAGGGAAGAACGGACTCTTTCCCAACCACTATCTCGAAGGATCGATTCAGATACGACGCGCAGTACCTGGGCGAGGAGCAAATGTACCAGGAAATCCGACACGATGCAGGCGGGGTCAAGTCTTGAAATGGGAAGAAACTGGCGTGAAATTATGCTGCAGCAAATCATTTAGGGCGTCAAGCCTCAAGTGTTGCTCTCAACCGCGTTGCCAACTTAGTGACCACCAATCACCGACTTCAAGAAAGAGACTCAAGGAGAACTTGTTGGGAATAAATTTGATGTCTCAAAATAGCAGCGTTCAAACGACAATCATCCATGTTTAGCAGGTGGAATCCGGGGGCCCGTCAATGCTACACTCTATGACGCCGTTCGCCAGCTTAACCGATCCCTCTCTCGTGACTAGGTTGTACTGGTTAGCAAATTCTACCTGGAGAAAAAACAGGTACGGGCTACGGTGAGAGACGAGGACACAGATTTGGAAGGCGTTGATGGTGAAAGAGCTGGCAACGGCCAAATAATTTCGGCAATATAATTGTACAAGCATTGGCAATAAGAACTTACTACTGGGAGTTGTAATTACAGCGACATCCTTGGGACTGTTCTCAGGATCGATGCAAGTTTTGAAGCGGTATGTAAACTTTGTGCCTCCGGGAATGCCCAACTCAGTCGGTCGGTTCTTGATAGCGAACTCAATGTCACCCTTCCTGATAGGTGAAGGAACTCCGGTGCCGTAGCAGACCAGATCAACAGCCGAGGCGGTGCCAAGGAAGGACACGACGGCGGCGAAAACGAATGAGGACTTCATGTTGTCGGTGATGCGAACGGCTCTGAAGGCTTTAAAGCGAGGGTGATGTAAAAGAGTGATTGAGGTAGCTATCTGATTTCCCCAATGGTTGGAGGCCGGGGTGTACGTCTTTAATAACTTCGACAATATTAAAAATAGTAGATCACTGAGGTATATTTCCACGTAGAGACAATTTGCGGCCGTAGAAAAGTCAATGTCTTGAGTCATGATTGCAGTTTGGTGACCTCTGACTTCTTGGCAAGCCGCGAACTCCACATCACTTTGCTGCCGCAACCGGTGGGCGCATTGCGTCTCTGAGTATGGTACAGATCAGTTATCGCTTTAACATGAGTTCAAGAGACATGAAAACTCGCCTTTAGCTGAGAGCTGGCCCACGCAGAACCTCCCTGGTGTTCTTATCGAGGAGTCAAGCTAGAGGAGCTGCATCAAACTACACGAGGTCATGTATCACGCTTACCCAGTGGGCACGTTTGTGTTGGAATTACGGATATTGCGAACTTGAAAATTAAAGTATAGAAATTTCCCGCCGTGTGCTTTTTGTTGATCTTAGTCCTTCTAGTACTGAAGTACGAGTAATGTGACAGTAATTGCACGCAACCCCTGAAGATGTTAGAGTCCTACCCCAGTTTCATTTTGACAACCCCGACGGAGACTTCTGGCCGCCTTTGCATTTGCCATTGGATGAACACGTCTCAGCCGATCTATCCGGGCCCTATTCATCCTTGCTCTTTTGAGCTTATTGCCCGCCCACTCCGAATTGTCCCATTTGTCCTTCTCGCACTGCGCACCGGCTCCGCTTGCAACTTCCCTCTCGCCTAATTTTCTTGGCATCCACTGTTAGTGTAATACGTGGGATACCACCAAAATTCTTAACAGCGGAAAACCCTTCAATTCTCGCCTCCAGCGCCCTCCCGCGATGGCCTCGCAGCCTCCGGCGGGCTCTGGACCGATGCCGGCCTCCTCGGCCGGCCCTGATCGAGGCTCTGGAGCCCCTCCGGAGCCGTCCCCAACCTCAAGGGCTAAACGCCGCCGCGATACCGAGGCCCAGCCAGCCCGGCCCAGCCTCGTGGGAAGCCAGCCCGACGCCTCTACGACAACCCTCTTAACAGCTAAGGGACCCTCAACTGTGAATGGGACAGCTGCTGGAGCTGTCCTTACAGCCCTTAGTGAAGAGGCTAAGCTCTACGAAGCCTGAAAGGATGTCTTTATAGCTATCGCCCAGTCTGTAGACAACGTGGTCTCTTGCTTTGAGGGGCCTAGGAAGCAGATCGCGAAGGAGGCTACAACCTACGTAGTTCAAGCCTTGAAGAGGATCATGGGGAACGGAACGGCGGCCCCGACCCCAAGCCGGAATTGGGCTAAGGTGGTAGCTTCAGCTGAATCTGCAGCCCCAGCCCCAGCCCAAGCCCCAGCCCCGGCCCCGGCCTGCACCTAAAACCCAATCTATCCCCAGGCTCAGACTTAGACTCTAGCCCAGCCAAAGGAGGACCTCCAGGTCTTTGCCCGCATCCCCAAAGAGGGCCTAACAGCTGCTAGGAAACATGCCCCTTTTGCCCTCCGCCAGAAGGTCTGCCAGGCCCTTGGCCTGCAGCTAGCAGATATCCTACATATCTACCACATCGCAACTGGCTACTCACTGAGACCCCTGAATAAGCAGGTTCAGCAAGCCCTCCTTACGGACAAACAGAAACTAGCAGACAGTCTTAGAGCCTATAAGGTTGAGACCCCTACTAAGTGGTTCACCTATATTGTCCCATGCTGCCCTGCTAAGCTATGGACTATCGATGGGGATGCCCTCGACCCAGCTACTCTAGTTAAAGAGGAGGTCTTTGCACAGACAGGATGCAAGCCTATCCAGGCCTACCAATCCCAACTTAGCATGAATCCTATCACAAACGAAGTCTCTTAGATCATCTCCTTCTCTGCAGAAGTATTACCCTTCAGACTCTTCAACTAAAGCAGCAGGTCTCAGCTTATCCAGAAGAAAAAGACTATTGCCCGACATGACCCTGGTTGCCAGGGATATCACTCAAACTGATATTGTAACCGGCAGCCACTTTGTGGCAACTGCAGCAGACCCTCAGGCTCCCACGAGACTTGGCCCTGCATAGCCAGACCGAAGTGCGCAAACTGCGCCAGCCCCTTCCAAGCCAACCACAAGGGCTGCCCGGCAAGGCCCCTAGTGGTTAACAGCTCCCCTACCCTCCCAGGTCGGAAGGAACTCTCTCGGATTCGTAAGGCTGGGCAGAAGGCTTATAAGGCCCTCTATCAGAACAGCCAGGCTAGCACTCAAGCTACTGACAACCACCAGCAGTCCAGCAGAGACCCAACACGCCACCAGCCCAGCTTAAAGCGACCACGCGCCCCTACCTCTGCCCAGGATTCAATTACTATAGCAGACGCTAGCAATACAGCAAGCTCTAGTAGTATAGATGAGGATGAGAATAAGGCTGAGGCAGACGTTTATATTAATAATAACCCTGACTTACTACTACTACCTACCCAGCATACCTCTCCTAGGCTAAGCAGCAGGGCCTAGAAAGTAGCTTAGAAGCCTGATTATAACATAACTAATGCCTATATACACCTCGACCTCAACTCAGAGCAGTAGGCTTAGAATAGCTACTCCACAGGTATTACAGGTCGCCCAGTGTAATGTAGGGAAGAGAAGCCCAGCTTATACAGCTCTTCTAGAGCTCTGCTAAGCAGATCAGATTGATATAGTCCTGATCCAGGAACCCTGGATAGGCTATAGAAATAAGATGCAGATTAACACATACCTAGGCTTTAACTCCTACATACTAGTTGACTTCTGGAACAGCAGAGATATAAAGCTTAAGGTTATAACCTATATATATAAAGGTCTAAGGCTGCAAATATAGCAATAAAAGCCTACCTAATCAAGAGATATTTTGTGGGTGAAAGTTAGCAACCTCACTATTATGAATATATATAGGCCGCCAGATAAGCCTATAAACTAAGCAACCAGCCTCCTTCTAGATTACTAACCGCCAGAGAGAGCCTTTATTGCTGGGGACCTTAACGCCCACCACTCCTCATAGGAACCTAGGTCTCCTAGCTGAAATTGAGGAGACAATATTGCAGAATGGGCGGAAGGCTACGATCTTCTGTTTATTGGGGAGGTTAGAGCCCCTACCTATACCTACAGGCATACCCTCAACCTAACCCTCTCAAATATCCTCTTTACTGAGGCTTATATCAGCCTACACCTACACCCAGGGGCTGACCATAAAGCCATCACAATAATTATTCCTATGAGTAGGGCCTAGGAACAGAGATGCTAGGCTAACCAGCTCTTAGTACCAGAGTCAGCCCTACTATAGCTGATCGACCTAGTAAAGGCTGGGGCTATAGCCTTACCTACTCTAGGGGAACTGCCCAGCCTAGCAGAGCTAGACACTCTAGCTGCCCAACTAGTCAGCCTCTTCTATACAGCTATTCAAGCTGTAGGCAAGAGACGGACTAATCAGAGTAGGAGAGCCTCCTGGTGGACAGAAGAATGCTCAGTAGCCCACTAAGCTACCTAGGCTGGTCATACCTCCCCCTATCCTAGAGGAATAAAAGGTCTTCTTAACAACTATTAGAAGGGCAAAACGCGCCTACTAGACTACTAAAGTTGAAGAGGCTAAGACAGACTAAGATCTATATAAGATTATAGGCTGGCGGAAGTTAAGCCTAGCAGTTAAAGCTCCGCCTCTGATAATAGAAGGAGAGACGATCAGCAACACCTACGACAAAGCCTAAGCCTTACGAAAGGCCTTACTCGAACGGTTTAGCGCTAGAGATGACCTACCTGGGAACCCTTTTGCTATCCCAGTGGTTATAAGGCGTCTTATACCCTGGCAGGATATAGTTAGTATAGAGGAAGTACGCCAGGCTACTCTAACAGAGACTATAACCTCTAGGACTGATAGGATTACTATAAAGTTACTATAATGCACCTGGGGTTTAGTAGCTAGGCCTATATAGCAGCTTTTCTAGGCCTGCGTACAGGTAGGCTACTTCCCTAGACCCTTCCGCAAAGCAGAGGTTGTTATGATCCAGAAACTAAGGAAAACAGACTTCTCTAAGACTGGGTCCTAGCGCCTAATATCTCTATTATCCTGCTTAGGCAAAGGCTTAGAGCGGTTGATAGCAAAAAGGATGGCCTACCTTACCATCCTAGAAGGGGTCGCCAGCCCACAGCAGGTTGGAGCCTTACCAGGGAGGGCTGCAGTCGACCTGACAACCTGCCTAACCCATAAGATAGAGAGGGCTCTAGATACAGGGCTTACAGCCACGCTAGCAACAATGGACGTTAAGGGGGCGTTTAACTCCGTCCTACGAAACCGACTTATTATCAGGCTACGGCAGCAGGGCTGGCCAAGCAGTCTGATCAGGCTGATCTACACCTTCACCTCTAGCCGAACAGCCCAGGTCAGGCTAGAGGATACTACTACAGAGGACTTCCTTCTATCCTGTAGACTACCACAAGGCTCTCCGCTGTTACCTATCCTCTTCCTGCTCTATATAGCTGATATCCTAGCTGATGATCAGAAGCTATAGTTTAGCTATGCAGATGATATAGGCTTAGTAGCTACTAGCCTCTCGCTAGAAGCGAACGCTACAGCCCTAGGCCAGGAGATCACTAGTATCCTCAGCTGGGGAACAGAAAATAAGGTTGCCTTTAACCCAGCTAAGTGTGAGGCAATCCACTTCAGCAGAAAACATAAACAGATAACAAACCTACCTGATATCTAAGCGAGAAGCCTAACTATTAAAGCCTCAACAAAGCCTATAAGATAGTTAGAGGTCTGGTTTGACAGGAGACTCACCTTCCAACACTATATAGGAATAAAGGTAGCAGCAGCAAAGAAGGTAGCCTATTTCCTACAGCACCTTACAAACACAAAAGGGGGGCTCCCAGCAGCTGCAGTTCGAAAAGCAGCTATTGCTTGCGCCCTCCCGATAGCCTTATATGGAGCGGAAACCTGGTATGCAGGCCTAACTAAGCCAGCTCTAAGCAGCAACAACAGTACTAGAAGCAGTACTGCTTTGCAGATAGCTACAGTCAGCACAGGGCAGAAGGGTCTAGCCTGTAGAGTTGGAAGAGTTATTACAGCAGCAGCAAAGGCTATCCTACCTGTCTGGAGGACCACACCAACCAGTGCCCTCATCCGAGATGCTGGCCTACCTACAGCAGAGGTAGCCCTCGAGGCAGCGCGACTACGCTTCGCTATACGCCTACAGAAGGTTGACCAACAACATCCCTTAGTCCCAAGGCTTCTACAGCTAGGGCGGCAGCAGACCAGGCTCTAAAGGACAGCTGGCCTCTTACCTAAGTGCCCAAGGCCAGCACTCCTACAGCTGCAATACCTCCCAAGGTCTAATAATCTTATAGTCACACAGACGAAGGAAGTAGCAGCCAGGATCTTCCAGGCCTAGCTTAAGATAGTGCCAAAAGAGCATACTATCATCTACTCAGATAGCTCTAAAGCCCCTGATAGCGCTACAGGATTTAGCTTTGTTATCTACCATAAGAATAAACGCATAGCCCAGGGCTGCGGACGCCTCGGCATAGCAGAAGTATTTGATGGCGAGGCCGAAGGGGCGAGGGCAGGGCTGCGACAGGCCCTCCTTACCTCCCAGGGCCAGCCTATATATATCTGTATCGACAATACCAGCGTTATCCAGGGGATCCGAGGCATGGCCCCAGACTCCTCACAAGCTGCCTTCCTTGAGATCCAAGAGGCAGCTAGGATATACAACATACAAACCCACTGGTCCCCAGGGCACCAGGGTATCAAAGGAAACGAGGAAGCAGACATCCTAGCTAAGGAGGGCATAACCCTACCAGCCCCTAGGGGCTAACTAGCTACCCTATCAGGGATCAAACGGCTTGCTAGAGAGCGAATATACCGCCAGCATAGAAGATGGTGGAAGCAAGAGGCAACACCCTTTTACACCTAACTAGGGCTTAAGGCTTTCCTCGCCTGCCCTCCTGAACTGACCCTGCCACAGGCGATCCTTCACCATCTCCTAGCAGCCCGTTCAGGGCATAGAGACTTCGAGCAATATCACCAACGCTTCAACCATACAGAAGCACTACTTACCTGCTCCTGCGGGGAGGCAAAGGCAGTAGACCACCTAGTCTACTGCCGAAAGACCTTAGTGAGGCGGCTTCAGTGGCCCACCCTCCACCCTTCTAGTTCACAGGAGCCTATAGGGCCTATAGGATCTCTCTTGAGCAGTACTATAAGGGGCTAATTACTGATCATGAAGGCTTCCAGGCCTTTCTCTCCGTGACAGACTTCTTCCAGAAGATCTGCCCGCGGTACTAGGGACTAGGTCTTGACCTAGACCTTAGTAACAACCCCCTCCTCGTAGAGGACCGGAAGACCACAACGGAACTAGGGAACCAGCGGGAACTAGGGACGAATAGAACACATAGTAGCCCACGGGCAAGATTTGGAGGACGTTAGGAAGAGGCGTGTACTGTAGAGTATATAGCTTGAGCCGGCGGCCCTCCACGCCATATACCCCTCGGGAGGTCGGCCGTAAGGGCGGCCGCGCCCTTGCCGCCACGGCGTTAAATATAACAACAACAACAACAACCGGCTCCGCTTGGTTCCCCTGCCTTGGCCGCTCCGTTTTGTGCTCGAAAATACTAAGCCCCAATGGTTGAGCCGTCGCATGAGTTTGTCGTTCGCTCCGTAGACCGTCTACGGGAAGTTCGTGGTGTCCGTCATATCGGACAGAAGTAGACCAGACAGGCTGCACAGATTGAATTGGAGCCCTGGATCAAGACCGACTGCTTTGCGGCTCATATCAAGCTTCCTTCTGCGTTCAAAATGGCCAGTGTTACATGGCCAAGTAACTCACTCTTTCAGGCTTTCACGCTTTACGGGCGGAGCTTCTCGCTGCTTCTGGAAGATACTCATTGCAATCGCCTTCTCGCTTGGCCGCCATTCTGTTATTGCCCAATCCGAGTCATCATGGCCATAATATGGCACATATTCACGGAACATTCGCCAGACCACTAAACGATTTTCCAAGTCAGCCAGGGACCTCAGGATCCCGTCCTGCGGTCTGTCAAGGCGCGTCTGAAGATGCCGCCTGTCGACGAAAAGACTCCTTGCCAGTGCCATGTAGTCCCCAGTCAGGAGATAATCCACGTAGCGATTGAAATCCCTGTGCCTCCGATTGCAAGCCGTGCTTTCCGCAATCACCTCGATCAGCTCCCCTCGATATCCTCTATCCCACACGAACTGCCACTGGTCTTCGCAGAACAGGCCTGCAACCACTTTCGCGATATCAGTTGACGGAGTAGATGGTCGTGGGGGCGGGGGGGCATGATGACCCGCAACTGCGTGACTTCGACGAGCATCTTGCCATGACACCAGAAGAGGTCGCTCCTCGTCCATGCCAGACACGATTTCTGCCCAGCTCGGATTCTTCCGGGTGCGCACACAGTCCACGCCAAGATCGGAGGGCTCCACGTCGCAAATATTGCGGAGAGCTTGTGGCAGTGACTCCGCGTCATTTTCCGTATACTTCATGATGTAGTGCTCACGAAATATTTGGCGGAGTTCGATGGCCAGATCCCGATACTTCGCCTCACCTTCAAAACACCACTGCAGCATGTCCCATGTGTCGTCCACCGCACAGCAAAGGTCGTTGGCATCGCGCTCCATTACATCCGTCTCGCCCCGAGCCAGTCGCACGCCTTCCTCTGCAAGTTGCTTGAGTTGTTGGGCAGTTTTGGTAGTGGCCGGACAGATATCGCCTCTGCCAGCATCGAGTTTGAGGGTTTGGGTGGCAAGGCTGAGGGCATCCTCAAGGAAGGCATAGTCCTCGGACGACACGTTAAGGTTGGGGTACATGACGGAGGGACTTTGTGACGTCGTAATAAGGAGAGAAAAGCCAGGTGTATGTAAGTTTGACGAGTTTTGTCGCCGCAAGGTGTATGCGTTGGTCGATCTTGTTAAAACGAGGGATGGGGGAAGAAAGGAAATTCCTTACTTATTTATACTCTGCGTGGTGGGTATCGGAGAAAGAAACAAGAACAATTTCCACTGCATGGACTTTTGTGGCGTTGAACTGCGAGTCTACCCGCAAGGGTTCAGGGTCCGGTTTACCCGAGACCTACATAACAACCGCGGGCCTTACAAAGTAAATGCTGGGCGTAGGACCGGAAAGAACACTTTAGAGCCTTACGAAAACCCAGAGGGGTACCCAGCTGGCAGGTGGTGTATCCCTCTGACTCCCTCACGGTGCTGTAGCAACCATTGCGTCCCCTTTTAGAGTTCTGCAGCGAGTACCTTTATGCTACATTTTTTCTTAGATATCAGGCCCAGCTCAGGGCTCCACATGGATTGACAAGGCACGGAGTGAACAGCCCCAGACTCCAACTACCAGGGAGTCGCCTTCTGACCCCCAAGACCGGTTCATCGCCAGACAACAAGCCTTCATTACTTCCTTTACCCGTCAAAATCCCATTATTACCAGGACGAACTGACAGTATCATGGAGTAAAAGGAAGCAAAGGTGACAGGTACACTGGGTGTTGTGGTCGTAGCAACCGCCGGATCACCAACATGTCATGTTTCAATCGCCCCCTCTTTTGCATGCAGCAATGAGAAGAACCGTCTGGAAACATACCATGGAAAATCAACAAAGAATGTCCTTTGTAGTTAGTGCAACTTAAACATAGATAGCATTCCTGCCTTTCTGCTATCTGCAACCCAGTTCTAGACCTAGATAACAAATAATGCCTAACTGATGGGTAGCTAGCAGGACAGCAGTCGCCACCCATATTATCAGACCGAACATACACACAATCGAACATGTCCTCAAGTTCGCAGAATCAAGTCAACAGGCAACCAAAGGGAACCAAAAGTAACTCTCATAAGTCAAGCTCAATATGAGCGTCAAACCTGGAATATCGCTTCGCTGCAAAACTATATGCAGTGGAAAAATGTTTGCTGATGAAGGCGTTAGGTGGTTTGCATCCCACATCATTGGTGCTGTTGCACATTGGAAGGCGCCGGCAAAGCAGTCGGGCGGTCCATCAACAGAAGCAAGCCGACGAACCTGAGAATCTGAACCGCTAATCTGCCGAGAAGGACGATTGGTCGAAAGAGTGGCTCAACAGAACCCCTTTGGAAATCCCAATTCTACACTGGTCCAAGTATACAGGGCCACGTTCTACGAGATGCGCCACGGATGAGGAACGCGCAGATGAAACAGTGCGAAAACGTCAATTGAGAAGCTGGGGAAAAAATGGAAGGAACGCAGGTTGCAGAAAACTTTCCGCGGCCCCCGTTCCTTCCTCGAAAACAACCCAACCACACACAAAGGAAAGAGACCAAAACCAAAACCGCAAGAACGAACGAGACACACAACCAAGCCGCCAAACCAGACCACCCTGCTCAACCCTCCTGTTCGCAGCAAAGAAATCCCAACGACAGATCTTCTAAAAATTGTCAGTGAATTGTAGGAATCTGGAAACCAGAGGATCAACGTACCATTAAACGATGCCCATGACGCCCATGTAGTGGTGGGTGAATGATTGTCTGATGGCCTCTTGCGCATGCCAATACTGGCCGTGCAACAGGTCTTCACAGAGGTCGATTTCCACGAGGCAGAGGATGTCTGCTGAGGGATGGGTAAAGTAAAGCATTGGGCCGTGAGCGCAATGTTCTTCTTTCCGCGAGAGGTGCCGTGGACAGCTTCATGCCTGCCATGCGTGTCTGCGGTAAACGAAGGCCGAAGCCAGGAAACAACCCATTCCATATTACTTGTGCCGAACCGCTTCAGCTCGGCGTCGTCCCACTTCATCGTGGCCTCGGTCCTCAGCCGAGGCAGATTGTAGTCGGGGATGTAGGTGATGTTAACCGAGTTGGGAAAGACAGAGCCGTTCCCATCCACCATGGGGAACGTGAGTTGCGAGATAGGGAAATCGGCGACCACTTTGACGAGGACCTCCGCCCCAGCAATGCGCTTGGGGTTCTGCTTGGTAGGGTGCCCTGGCTCTTTCTCTTCTGCGGCGTCTTTTCCGCACCAGGTGCCGGAGCATCCTCAGCTAACCAGCCGATCTGGACTGTGGTGTCGCCGAGGTGTCGGTCGCGGGTCGGGCTGGGAGGGTAGATCTAGGAGTTCTTGTTCCAGTTTCGGAACACGGCTTTGAACACCACGTCCCGAGCTTGTTTGTATGTGGTAGTCAAGTTGCCGGTGAGGTGATGGACGCGGTTGCTAGCTGTGAATTCTGTGTGCAGGGGCCTAGCCTTTGCAATCTCAGGTAACACTTGTTGCTTGCGGATGGCGGTTTTAACCCTGTTGCGCACGGCACGCAACAGGCGGCCGATGTAGTCTCCGTACCCATCAATCAGAGAGACACGCTTCTGCTTGTACAGCTCGCGCTGTAGTTCATTGCGCTGCTGGATAGCTTCCGTCCGAGAGGCTGATGGCTCATTGTTGGATTCCTTCAGCGCAAGGTAAGATTCCAACCTTACATGAGCACATTGGACGAAACGGATTGCCCGTCGCACGTTGTCTGGTGATCCATCTGCGAGTTCGCCCTGAGCCCACTCTGCCTGCTCTTTTAGGATTATGGCAGCAAGCCGCGTACCATTGCTGGTCGTACGCGTCCCTAGAACTCTGTCGGCGTACGTAGCCGCGTTTTGGATGACTTCGGCGTTCGTAGTGGGGTTTAGACCCTGGGGAGCTTGCGGTTGTGTAGGCGGCGTCGGCAGGACTGTGGGACGGGTCGGACGTCGAGGGGGGGAGCAGCGCCCGGGGGCAAATGCACGGGTCGGGAGCTTCTCTTGTTCCGAGCCATCGTGGGATAATTAGAAGAAAATCCACTCTTATCACAATATACTGTGTATGCTGGGATTCCTATGTTGCTTGGGATGTGATTGTGGTGTCCTGGGCGCGACGCGTCTTTTGCTCGCGTCTCAGTTTGTTTCTATTGGGAAGGCACTATTCTTCCGCTGCTACTACTTCCAACGCCATGCGCCTGCCTCCGAACTTAGCTACGTCTAACATGGGCTACATACCACTAAAAGGACGGCATGTCCTCACCTATGACGTTGTTCCTATTAAGTCTAGTCCTTTCATTTAGGTATTTTGTTTTATATTAGTGTAAGAGTTTTGCTATCCGGGCGGATATATCTGACTAACTGGGCGTGTAACCACTTATATTAGGCCTAATATTTTATTTTATCTTGGTAATTCTATTATTCCTATTGTTTCTGTTGTCTCCGTCGTCCTTACTTCTATCCTTATATCTATCCCTACCCCTGTCCATGTCGTCTTCGTCGTCGTCGTCGTCATCGTCTTCGTCGTTATTGTCGTCGTCGTTATTGTCGTCGTTATTGTCGTCTTTATCGTTGTTTTCGCCGCCCCTGTCATCGTCTAGGTATATCTACCGCCCGCCCGGATAGCAAAGCTCTAGTGCGAACCCTGGGTCTTCTTTCCAAAGTTTTGCATTCATCGTTGCAGTCAGGCGAGCAGGCGACTCGACCGTCAACGAACGACGGAGGCGATTGCGCACCCAGAACACAGCCTAGGCCATGTTGGCCCGGCCGACACGCTTGAGCTCGGCGCCGTCCCACTTGAGGGTACAGTCGCTCCTCAGTGTGGGGAGATCAACGTCGTCGCTGACGGGGGGGCGTATGACGATGCTGGCTGGAAAGACTGCCCCGTTCCCGTCAACCATTGGGAAGGTCAGCTGGTGGATCGGAAAGTCAATGACGACTTTGATGTAGACAGGAGCTCCTGCCACCCTCTTGAGATTTGGCTTGGAGGGCGACGACGAGGGGGCCGGGGAGCCATCCATGGTGCGCTTGCGGGAAGCAGGAAGGGGTGCATCCTGTGCGAGGTAGCCGATGAGGACGGCAGTGTCCTCAAATGCGCGTTCGCGCGTTCTTGCTGGTTCTCTTGTCTTGCCGTTGGAATCCCAGCAGTCGAAGACTGACGCGAAGAGTTCTTCTCGTGCTGTTTCAAACGAATCCTCGTCACCCAACGCGTCACCGAGTCGGTTGACCCGCCACAAGATGCCAATCAGGTCATCTGCGATTGCCTTCTCAGGCTCAAGCAGGTCATCGTATGAAGCGACCTTCTAGATCGAATCCAATCGATAGACCGGCTGGGCGTCGCGATTGCAGACTACATGTAGTCACGTGGCGCTGTCCAACTGAGCTGAAAGGCCGGCGGCGATACCCAAGCGGAAGTGCTGGATGCCCGTGCAGGGTCAATGACAATCGATGGAGATTGAAGCTGACAGACACCTGTAGAGCAGCGGGCTGGCGAGCGACGGGGGCCTGCTGCAAGTTGAGGGGTTCATGGCAACGTTGGTCGGGGGTGGAATCCGCGGTACTGGTGGGACACCGTTCGGGAAATCGGGCCCATCGAGAAGAGACAATGTTGCTCGGTGCGGATAGACCGGCCGACGCGATTCAAAGTACGTGGGAGTTGGGTTTGAGTTCACATAGACTGCACAGAAGCGAATGCTCCCAGAGATGATGTCGGCAATTTCAGTGCTCTGTCACCCCTCAACGTTATTTTGCGATCCATGGCAGAACATATTTCGACTCGACTTGTCAAGGCTGCCTGGAAGGGTGCATGTAAGGTGCATGTGTGGACGACGGGGAGAGGGGACACCGCACTTGCGATATTCCCGAGTAGAATTGACAGGGCCTCAGTTCTTATCCGTGGAGGGGTTTTGAGAGAACGGGCGCTTATGCATGCCAAGACAGGACCCCCGAAGCTGAGCTGTGATGTAACATATGCAAGCGGTGATAAAATCAGGCTGTCAGTATTTCTCCTCTGTTATGGAGAACATGTCAGATTCTACGGTTCTTTGATTGGCCTTGGAAGTCTCCCTATTCGGGGGTCACGATCCTTCCGCTGTTGATTTCGTCTTTTCCCTGGCTTGGGCGTTTAAGGCTGCGACGCAGGATGGAAAGGATTGCTTACTTTTCTGCGAACCAAACTGATTAAAGGAGCCTAGCATCTCTTCAACCCCCAAGCACCATGAAAAGCATTGCAATGTCTTTTGGATTTTGGAACAATGTCATCAGAGACCGGAAATGTTGCCGACATCCATGCGCCTGTGGATGGCTGGGTGGGCACTTCACGGGACAGAGGAAGCATTGAGATTCTTTGGGACTGTTGCTTCACCGTTCTCCTCTGTTGCTGGGTTTCTACACATCCCAACGCTTCATCGCCCTCAGATAGGTGGTACCATCACTATGTCGACAAGTTTCACATAGCACTACTAGGTCTGCTGGGACCTGACTTTCTTTTCGCAATTGCCGTAGGGCAATTGTCAAGTGCACGAAGAAGTGTAAAAAGTATATTGCAGCTATCCCGAGTAAACGAAGAACCCGGGAACGTCTGACTAGGCTTGTAGTTATTTAAACGCGATGCACATTTATGCCATGGGGCTATATGGACGTATCGCCATGCTTTCTTCGTCGATATGGGCGGATTATTTTTGAGAAGCCCAGATTATCCCGAAGGGTTCCCAATCACTGCAGAGGAACTTCATTACCTGGTGAAATATGAGCATGTAGACTTCCCCGATATGGAATCTATGAGGGTAGATAAGGCCGACACCGCAGACACCTTATCCAGGTATTGATACCCCTCATTTCTCTCGCATCTTCATGACGTGGCGTTTCGTGGCCATATGACAGCGGGATGCAGTGGCTGACAATGTGCTCACAGAGTTCTCACTGTTCTTCAAGTCATATGGTTCAGTGTTGGCCAGCTCTCACGGATACACAAGGGGTTTCCGATGACCACCTTGGAGCTGACCGCATTATCGTTCGTTTCGGTTACGATCTTCACCTCGGCATGCTGGTACTGGAAACCGACCATCGGCCAGCCCAGGTATATTGATACTAAGAACGGAAAACGAGTGAGCGAGATTCGTACTAGAGCCAAGTCGGAGGTTCGTCTGCCCCTACCCCTGGGTGGATTCATACTGAACTAAGTGTTTACAAGACGCACCCTCATCTCAACGAAGAGGAATGGCACCGAACACCTGTTCATTTCGTGAGCGGGAATCCTTGGCTATTCGGCGTTCACATAGCATACTACTATCGGTTTTTAGACATCATACACATGAAACTGCTCTCCAGGTCTATGAAACACCGACTATGGGATCGAGTTCCGCCGTATGCCTGGGAGCCTGCACACCCGATTTTCTTGCCACTCGCTCTTCTGGTTGCATTTGGCTTTGGCGCCTCTTTTCTCTTCGCTTGGAATTTCTATTTCCCAACCGATACAGAGAAGCTTCTCTGGAGAATATTTGCGTCATACCACGCCTTCTTTTGCGTTCAAGGCGGCTTGTACTACGCATTCGACATTTGCAGGTGGCACCGACGTAACAACGCGAAATATGAAAATCGACACAACGTTGAGCACGAGCTAGCGGAGAATGCAGCGATGCCAAACGATCTGGAAACAGCTATCCCGCAAATCCCGCCAAAACTAAAGCAGCGCATTGCCAACAGGCTGCACCGCTGGGCGATGAAATGGAGAAATTCATCGGCCAACCAGGACCCAGATATGGCGATACCACTTCGTGTTAGTGTGCCGATGTCTGTTCTCCTCTTTTTTTATATTTGTGGCCGGTTGTTTGTGTACATTGAAGATTTCTATTCTCTTCGCCGACAGCCTGCCGGGGTTTATCTTACAGTGAATCGGTTTATGCCTTTTTCTGGATGAGGTTGTTGATAATACTCACTGCCGGCCTCATTCTAGTTATCACGTCCTTGAATCTTCGTTACGTTAAAGGCACGAACATATTTTGCGGTTAATCAAGAAACGTAAAAATTTCAATCAGAAATCATAGGGAGATAAATGGACATACGGGTGTTGAAATGTTATTCACACAGAGCCCGGAGCAGGTTTCACGAATGATCTCTCATATGATGAAATGATGCCTATTGTGGGTCATTCCTAAATTGATTTCCATGTAACCAATCAGAACGCGTTCTGCATGACGCGTTCGTGGAGTTCAAATGTAGCTAGTGTGGTGGCAGGGGCCTCAGCGATCGCGTCTTCGACTCTACTCGTGTCCTCAGCGCAGGAGCCCGACTTGGATTCTCAACATCACCAATCCAGCCAGAACGTTCAACATGCCCCCATCTCGAACGCAAAAATCCAACGCCGCTAAGAGCGCAGTCGATGCTGCGGTTTATGGAGCCAAACCGGGCGCCAAGACCGAGCCATCCGGTCAATCAGGCACCGCTGGGGCGACGGCCAACGCGCCGTCTGGCCCAGATACTGCGGCATCACATGCTTCTGCAAACGAACAGAGACCAAAAAAACCATTTTCCCTATTCCTCAGACGATTACAACGAGGCTCTCAGTGATTGGGGACACGGGATGATGGGTCCTGATCCTCTCAGAGCCATACGTGAATTCAGCAGACGCCAGACTGAGCTGTCACACGCTGCCGCCGTTGCACCGAGAAGCCCGCAACATGTAGCTCGCACTCCCGGCCCAGGCAATTTCAGTGGGGGATCTTCCGTTCCGATGGAAATCGAGCGGCAATCCGACCAGGAGAATACAAGCCGTACAGCAGCCCAAGACACTGCAGCTGCCGTGTACTTCGATGCGTTCGACTTCAGTGACGACGAGGACCTCGACATCCATGATGGTCCTAAAGGACGCTACTTAGCACGTTTTCATGACGAGAGATACTGGAAAAATCACTGTCACGAGGAGCTTGGCCATATAACGAGAGAGATTGAGTTCAAAGACATGTTGACGCCGTAAGCCATCCCCTCTGAAACCTTTTTCTACGTTGAATCATACGAAATCTGCCATTCCAGCATCGCAAGATTGACACTTTCTTCTAGTGAGCACATCGATTATCTCATTGCATTGCCCAAAATTTGCCAGAGGCTTTACGGCCTTCTCCTTTGTCTACCATGACGTCGACTATGATGCGACTAACTCATGCGAAGAACTGACCGATGACGATGTCATCAGGATCGCCCGCGCCTGCCCCAAGCTCGAAACTTTCAGTCTCCCAGGCACCTCAGGTCTCACAGAAAAGTCAATCCTCGGGATGTGCGAGCACTGCCCAGAACTGACCTCTCTTCACATCAGTGGAAGCACAAAGGGACGAACCAACACCGGCCAGGACGAAGTTTTTAGGGCGCTGACGGAGCATCCTGAATGGGCTCCGAAGCTGAAAGTGTTGCGGGTTGCAGACAATGTGCCCAACAATAAAGCGCTGCGTGTGCTGTCCCAGGCACGGCCGAAGCTTCTAATCGCGCTGGTGAAGGTCAATGAGGAGAAGGAATGGGGCAGCTGGTATTTGATGAAAGATGAGACGAAATGGCGAGGGAACAAGCGCTTTTGGGGAAATGATGAGGAGTAAGCCAAAGAAAGTCAAGAGAGCGGGTTTGTTACAAACTTGTATTTTACAGATGGAGCAAAGGATAGGGCGGTCGGGCCACATCCGAAGCTTCACACAGCACTGGTGACGGTTTATAAGGTCAAAAAATGGGGTGATTGGGAATCGAAACGCTACATTGACAGTTCATTAGGGAGCAACGTAAAGTTGAGATGGACTTGTACTTTTGGTGAATAATGTTGCAATTGTAATAGACTCGTTTTGTTGATTATAAAAGCTTGCATGCCCTGGAAGGGGAATGAAGTTTAGCTGGCAAGTTGTCGGATGGCGTGAAATACATACAGCCTGTAGTCACATACACCATGGATGTTAGAACATATCCATTCTCCATTGACATACTGACCAGCAACCGTTCGGGTGATGTTACGACGTCAGGGTCACATCAACTTTGCGGGGGATCCCAGAGTCCACCACTCGTAGTCCAGTCCTATGCGCGTGGTCCCGTCTTCTGGCTCGGCGTAGCCCTCAGGCCCGCTCCTCCACTCCTTGGTAATTGGGATGTACGTCTTGATATAGCTTTCGTCACATGACATGCCGTTATAATCAGGATCCGGCTCAGCTTTCTTCGCTCCGATCTTAGGGGGCGGCGAGGGCAACTCCGTGTAAAAAAAAGTACATGTAATGTAGCAAGTCTTATACTAACTACCTAGTTAGGCTATCAACCTGCTTAGCGGGCTTGTCAACGTCGTCTCCGAGGCCAAGGGTTAGAAATAGCGTCTGGTTATTCAAGAAGATGGCGGAACAAGCGACATGAGAACACGTTGGGGGCATGAAACATCAGGAATGAGAATTGGCACGAAAGGGTTGGCCAAATAAAGTTAGTCGAATCGTGGGAAAGATAATTTAACTTCACATGAATAGCCCACAGCACTGCAATCCACACACCCTGGGAAACAACAAACTCCATCTCCAAAAGCCACAAGATCATTATAAACACAAATTTTCTCTGCTCTCTTCCATCAGAAAGATTTGAGCAGAACAACGCAAACCCTCTCACCCGTACCCAACTTCAGGCTAAGTATTCATCTCATCTACCAAAATCCTATCATGTTTCCAATTTCATCACATGTATCCGCCATGCCAGATTCTTCTATCTCGACGGAGGACATAGCTATCTTCCAAGAAGCCATTGCCCTTGCCGACCAAACTCTCAAACTCTCCTCCAGTGGGCCGCTATGCCCAGTCACGAAAAGGGAGGCCAAGCAACTCAGGGAGTCCGCGCACGCGGGCCTGTTCCCAGCATCCAGAAAAAACGAGCACTACACCACAGAAGACTATCGCCGCAACGTGCGCGATCACACGAAGGATCTGCTGGAATATTTTGTAGACGAAGCTAAGTACCACGATCTCATCGCCGAACTCTGCCAGATCTTTCGCGAGCATTATGTCCTCAAATACATGAACTGTCACGTAGATGACTTACAGGTGGCACTTCACAAGTTGTGCGGTGCTAGGAGTGATAGTCACTGCGTGGATTATGTGCGCGCACGAACGAATCCAACCTGGGATGAGCTCTTGCGAGGAATGCAGGAGGAAACAGTACTCATGTCCAATTATGAGTCCGCGCTCAGGGAGCACAAGCGAGAATTGGAAAGGGAGCAAGAGTTGGAAAAGAAGCGAAACTCGACTCCTAGCAGTTGGAAATCCACGTACGTGAATCTGAACATCACAGCAGTGGAGCCGTGGGATTCGACTGCACCTGGCCCGTGGGACTCACCAGCGTCTGGAATACCATTTACGGAGCTGTCAGCCGTGGCATGGGATTCCCCAGCGCCTGGGCCGTGGGATTTACCTGGGTACTGGGAACCAACGATTGGCGAGCAGAATTCGATGCTGTCTTCAATAGAGGCATCGGCAATCGATGTCGTACCGACGACCGGACCTTGTGGAACAGACGAGGACTCGGAATCAATTACTCTGGAGCCGAATCCGACCCCATCTCCTATTGTGGAGTCAAACCCCCCTCCTGTCCGTCCACTTACCCCCTCCACAGACACCATCAAAAGGATTGCACATCTGTTCTGCGAAGACGACTGGGTTCACAGGAGCTATGGACGCAAGGCCGACTTCCTCCAAATCATCACAGAAAACACGCCCAGTGGCCGCAGGCAACGGGACTTCAACCGCTACACGGACAAGCTCCTACGCGGAGAGTACGACGAAATTGCCGGCCACCTCCGCCGCGACAGGAACCGTCTCAAGACACGGCTGCACCGCGCAGAGGACATGAGCCTGCGATCTGTCTTCAGCGACGCGATCAACAAGAAGGAGCAGTCCCTGTTCTTGGTGAACAAGTGGGTATTCAATGAGAGGTACGACGAGGACCCGTTCTGGAGGGTGTACCCGACGAAGGAGGCTGTGGAGATGAGTGTGTTCCAGGATTACTGCGAGGAGAGACCCAGACGTCGCACTGACGACGAAGACGACCCCTTTGGCATACCCGGGGGCCTCGGACCCTTTAGTTGGTGATCAACGTGTTACGCTGGACGGGACTCCTTCATGTAGCTGGGAGTGTAAGTAGTTATTAGCACGAAGACCAATATGAATACAGGCATTATTGGCAAGCCATCGTGCCTTGGAGAGGTTCGGCCCGGATCTTCCAGGTCAGTTCTGAGGCATGTTTCACACGAAGCGAGTTGAATGTTGGTCCCGGAGCTTGTCGGTGGAAGGTGGTAGATCAGATTCACGTATCAACACGTTTGTTTCTCTAAAGTTCTATTTCTCTGACGTTCTTGCTTCTAAGGGCCACCTAGCTACTGTCATTGCGCCTGCCGTCCCATCTTTCTTGCCACCGTAGTCCTTTCTTGCGTTGACCATAGAATGAACTCGAAATGGGAACCCTTCCCAAGAATCATGTTGTAGTCGCTAGTCCACTGTAGTTGGTTGTCAGCATGAATTGAAGTCCAGTCAGAGGGGAACACGTACAACGGCCACAGACACCGTGATATTGATAATTTGTACTCATGTTCGCGACGTGAGCCAATATCACGTAATTGTGCCACAAGTCCGAACAAAGGGGAATTCTTGCGAAACGCGCAGGGTTCTCGGGATCCTGAGGCAGACCATGGTTGTTTGTGAGGGACAGTTGCAGTCTGCGGCGCAGATAGTAGACTACCCAGCGTGTGTTGTGGCGACCTCGACGCTTGAGTTCGGCCTCGTCCCAGCTCATGACGCACTCATTGCGAACGTTGAACTCATCGTAGTTGTCCGTGTACAAGATCTCGGCGTTGGCGGGGAAGGGTCTGCCCCTCTCATTATACTTCGGAAATTCAATTTGGTCGGACTCGAAGTGTGGGGAGGGCCTGGTGTAGACCTCGGCGGCGACCTGGCGGTTTTCCTTTACCGCACTCGAGTCGGTAGCTGGAGACGTGGCGCTCGCAATTTGTGCAGATGTGGGCGTATCGTGTATAAGGTGGCCGATCAGCACCTTGATGTGAACCATGCTGCGCTGGGGAGCATTTCGAGGAGGTTTGCGCAGAGTTTCGCCTGTGTTCCAACCTTCTTGGAAGACAAGTCCCCAAACGAGCCGGCGGGCATGCTCGAACTTGGTGCTGTCTTCATCGTCAAGAGTCTCTCCAATTCGATTGTTGAGCCAGAGCCTGGGGAGCAGATCGTCGCCCAACTTTTGCTCCTCGCGCGTTAAGTCCGCGTACGATGCAGCCTTCTAGGCCGGATCAAGGCGGCGACGACGGGCTGCGTCCTGGTTGGACTGATCATCTTGGGCCGTAGCCATACTGGAGTGGTATGTCGATATGTTGTTGGGAAAAGCCTGCTGGGGTGAAAGCATAAATCGCGTCTGCGGCCAAATGTTATACTCGGACGTCAAGGACAACAACGATGTCGAGGACAACACCGACGTCGAGGAAAACAGCGACGTCGAGGACAATAGGGACGACAGGGACGACAGGGACGACAGGCACGATACGGATGATAGATCATATGAGGGCAGGAAGGACGGGGACCAGCACGTCCTACTCGCTCCTTCTATCCAAGAACAACGCTCCTTCTACTTTTCAAATTACCTAGGTACAGCTTATCTTTTCGTACCTACCTGTCTTTCTTTCTTAGGCAAGGACTACCTAATAAGTCATAGATGAACAACCGAAACTAGAAAGAGCATTCTTCCCGAGATAGAAGCAGCGAACGCTCGTCGCTCCTGCCTTCGCCTTTGCTGATGTCTTTGTCGACTCTCTCCTCGACGTCCCTGTCCTCGTCGTCTTCATCCTTATCTTCGTTGCCCTTGTCGTCGTTGTTTTTGACGCCCTCATTACGTTCTCGTCTCCGTCACTTGTCCTTGTGGTCATCCTGTCTGTCCTTGGAGCCGTCCCAAGCATACAAGACGCCGATGCCATCACCGCAGCGACCCTCCATTCGTCTGGCGCCAGACACATCCACATCTCCGACGTACGAACGAGAAGTATTTCCAACCGGCGAGCTTTGCTATCACATCCTGTCCAACCGCACAATAAGATCGTCAACGTGATCTACCATGCCTCGTAAATCGCCCAGACATCGCCGTACTGGTAACTCCAGAACCGCCCCAGGCGCCGCGCCCCGGTCTCCCACCCCCAGAGACGGTGCTCCCAACACTCCCTCCCACAAGCGCCGATACACAAGCGACCGAGCAAGTCGAGGACCATGCGGCAGAAGTAGAGGTTTTTCAGAGCGCAACCATCTATGCTCAGGGACTGTTAACAGAGACGCGTGTTCTAAGCAATGGATCCAGGGAGGCAGCCAATATGGTCCTTGAGCACGCTACAAAGGGACTCGAGCAGGCCAGCAGACAGCTTTGACCGATAGCTATGGGGACTACATCTCCAGACTGCTTCGGTCTATACGGGGAGAGCTGCAAGCGAGGATCAAAGGTGGCAGCTGCCCTGATGTTATTGCAAACGCAGGAACACCTCACACTCTCTTCACTAACGGGGACTGGGTAGCGATCACCAACCTCTACCATGCAGAGGAACTTGCGAGGATGGAATGGGAATTGGACATAACAGCTGCCAGTAGCATTTGCCCTGCGGCAACTGTGCTACCATACCTAACAAACCTCGCCTGGGAATTCGGGCAGAATTGCAACCCTTCTGCTGGCGTGGACGATCCAAGCTTACGCTGAGCGCTGTCAACGGGCGCACACAAACCTGCAACCACTGATCAAGAATGAGGACTAGGTAGGCCTACACAACATGATTCACACTACAAAGGGCGCAATAGATGCTGCTTTCACCACTGGCGCTGAGCATAACGCCAGGCCCGAACCTGATATGCTAAAGTACTTGAGCGACGTAAGCTGGCAACATGGTCAAGATTTCGACGAACACCTGCGCGGGGAAACACTTGCGTGGATAGTGGCATGTTGCAGTACTTAAAGCAACGTAAGCTGGGAGCACAATCAAGACTTCGTCACTTCAAGGGAAGATCCCTTCGCTGGCATGGATCGTCCAACCATATACCCCCCGCTATGAGAGACCCTATCTTATGTTATTGGCTTTTGTTGCCGAGCCGGACGACTACGGAGAACAAGGACGAGGATGAGGACGAGGATGAGGACGAGGATGAGGACGAGGATGAGAACGAGGACAAGGACGACGACGAATAAGGACGACGACGGACGAGAACAGGGAGAAGGATGATGATAGTGACGGAGATCATGATAATGGCAGGAACAGTGACAGGCTTAGAGATAACAGAAGACATAACACGGCACAAGTAGATAAGTTAAGTTAGCTAAAGGATATCCCTACGATCCTGTATTCCACTGGACAGTTATGAAAGTGGGCATCCTTCTTCGCATCATCCACGAAGTACAATACGTTATGTGGGAACCTCACACTTGCGCAACGCTGGCAGAGTGAAAAACGACACGAAGTTCACCATCCCTCAGGATGCTTAAAAGTAATCCAGTAAAAGATCAAAAAGGCGTTGCGAGACACGCAAAAATATAGCCCGACCTACCCAGGGATCGAACCTAGAATCTTCAGAGTATGACTTGGAGCAGCCGAAATCTGACGCGATGCCATTTCGCCAGCAGGCCAATTGGATGCCATTTCGGCCGATTTTGGGGGTGATATATGTCGGGCAGGGATCCGCCCGCTTTGTGTTAATGGTCGTGCGGGGCGGAGAGGTACCCCTACAGCTGCGGGCAGTCTGGGGAACCTATCATGCTGAGCTGTTGGTGGGTAGATGATACCGCGACATGTTCGCGGGAGGGAATGAGGTGGACTTGATTTGACATGTAATACGACTGTAAATTTTATCCTGGGAGCTTTCGGGGAGAAAGCCCAGTTGCGCGCAGACAGTCGAGCTCAATCCATTGATGGGGGAGAGTCCGCACGAGCACAGAAGTTGGGTCGCACCTCTGAGTGAACCTAGAAGACAGGAAACCGTAGACTTCCCAGGCGTCAAACAATAACGTTTGAAAATTCCTGCGAGTTTTGGTCAGAAGAGGAAAACTTCGCCTATATGCCGCCATTTATGCACGTATGTTGAAGTTGGGCTCTCAATGGAATTGAGAGTTTTCGGAACGCCCACCGCGTGTCCGACGATCCCCTCCACTATCCGACGAACACCTTTCGGCCCCGCTTTGAGGGATGGTTTTCTCGATGATTGCGTCTTAGTTTCGGACGAATTTTTGGTTTTCCGTCTTCGCCGAGACTTTGGGGTATATCTAAGATTGCTGGGTGATCTCTAGCGTGAAGTCTGCTCGCGCTGAACTACAGCACCTTTTCCACTTCGTCACTGTCATCCACAAGCTGCAAGTCAACATGCCGACTAACAGAGCTGCCTGGCTCACTGAGTCAAAGGCATATCCATTCCAAATCAGGGATGCACCATTCCCCACGGCTGGGCCGGGAGAGGTGGTCATTAGGAATGTTGTCACTGCTTTGGTAAGTTGCGTCGCTGCAATGCGCAAAGTTCTAGGCGATTAACATGAGGGCAGAATCCCGCTGAGTGGAAAATCCAGTAAGACTGCACGCAGTAGTACGTAAAACAGAAGGCTTATTTCAGATCAGAGATCTCGGTGTGATTGTCCAGAAATATCCAACCATCCTTGGAGCGGATGCGGCTGGTTATATCGAAGAGGTTGGCGAGGGTGTCAAACATATACAAAAGGGCCAGCGGGTGATAGGGTACGTCCACAATCCAGCGAGCCACGGTTTCATCAGTCGATAATCACTGATCGTCAAATGTAGATATTGCACCGGCCTTGGCCTTCAAAACCACGAGTTCGGAACCTTTCAGTTGTACAGCAAAGCCACCGCGAACCTCGTGTCATCGATTCCCGATGACATGAGCTTTGAGGCGGCATCAGTGCTGCCGCTCGCCATTGCAACTGCTTCTGTCGGTCTCTACAAGAAGAAGTATCTCGGTATACCTCTTCCTAGTCTGCAACCATCGCCAACGGGTAAGACGTTGCTTGTATGGGGTGGAGCCTCATCAGTTGGTGGAACCGCTGTCCAGCTTGCGGTTGCGTCGGGCTTGAGGGTTATCACGACGGCTTCGAAGGCCAACTTTGACAAGGTGAAGGAATTGGGTGCGGACACCGTTCTCGACTATCACTCTGAGAGTGTTGTCGACGACGCCATTAGGGTGTTGTCTGGGACCGACCTTGCGGGAATTTACGATGCGATTTCCTCTCCTCAATCTCTGCAGCCCATCGGCGCTATTCTCGACAAGCTTGGGCCGCACAAGGTGGTGACGGTGCTACCTGCTGAGGGGGACTTTGGGAAGAATGCGCTCATGTCGTTTGGTAAGTCATTCTGGAAAGCTGGCACGGCCATTCTGACCCTTTTTTACAGAGACGGCCTTTCAAATCACCGAGAACCCTGAAGAAGTCGGTGTTCCCGTATGGAGAGACTTTGTACCAGGAGCTTTGGAAAACGGTCAATTGAAGCCCAAACCGGATCCCGAGGTGGTGGGAAAGGGGTTAGAGTCGATTCAGGCTGGGCTTGAGCGGCTCAAGAAAGGGGTCTCGGCGACAAAGTTGGTGATTCAGTACTGAGGTGGGGCTCGTCTGAGGGGGAGAGATCTGTGTGTATCTTATGCAGTAAGTTTGAAATGCCAAAAGATTGAAACTTCAAACGGGTTTGCAGGATTCAGTCTGTGCCGTGCATGCATGCATGCTTCAGGATGCAGTCAGCTGGATCAGCTGGTCCTCCATCAGTGCTCTGAAGAGCGTCGGTGAAGGCTTCACCTGGAGCTTACCTAAAGCTCACCTGGAGCTCACCTGGAGCTCACCTTGATCACTGCGCACGGGCCAGAGATCGATGCCAAAAAGCAGCGGCGGGATTGGCTCGGAAGGCACCGACCAGCCTCGAAAACCGGAAATAAATGGGGCAGCAGAGGGCGGACTTCGGCTGTTCTGTTGATCCATAACGTCACGCCGCATTCATTCAGATCCGTGCGCGTGCCCCGCAATGACGCTATTCTCCTTACAGTTAGCGCCATGACAGCTTGCCTGCAGGCAGCACCAAAGACGGGCAAGAGCTGGGTGGGCAGGGTCCAGACTCCTCCGAAGAAGCCGGCAGCGCCGCGGTCGCAGTCGCAGACAGCAGTCGCAGGCTGCCAAGGCAGCAAGCAGTACAGCGTCACCACCAGCGAACGGGAAGGCAGCGCCAGCAGCACCACCAGTCGGGTCGGATGGTTGGAGGGGTTCTTGACTCCTTCTCCGTCCACATTCGGCGCCCAAAATCAAGCCGGCGGACGGAACCTGACTGCGCTCGGCCGCCTCGGTTCCAGACATGGAAGCCATGACCATGACCAGACCATGACCAGACCAAACCCATGACTCTCACCAGTGTCTCTATCGTTCCCTGTTCCATGCGCATGTCTCTGGAATAGTCGGTCTTTTGTTTCCTCATCACCCTACAAAGTACTCTTTAAACTTTGCCTTTGCCTAACCGCAGGTACTTTGATTACCCTTACCTACCTGACCTTACCTTGCTGTACTCTTCTCGGCCTGAAGACGAAGCTGGTCTCCTCCACCAAGCAGCATCCCAGCTTGCCGTCCAGCTGCCCGTCTCACATGCCCTTCGCACGCGACACCACGACTACAGCCCCTCGTCAAACCGCCACGAAGCTCTCCACTGACCCCTATCTACCTGCGATCTTCACCACTTGACGTCAGACCTACGAGAACCCTCCAACTCCTCCTCCGCATGCCTCTCGAACCTGCGATCCTCTCTCAAACCGACCGAAACCTCCACCATTACCCCGCGATCATGGCGACCGACGTACACAAGAAGACAGACGAGGCGATTCCATCGCCAGCGCCAAATGCTGGCCTGGCCAGGAGACCAAGCGACTCGCATCCGGCGGGTCGCATCAAGCATAACAAGCTGATGCAGATCCTCCGCGGCGTCTCGTTCGCCATCTACTTCGCAGCATGCTGCGCAAGGTACGAAGCTCCATACCCCACTCTGCTCTGCGGCCGTGGAAAACAATAGCTAACCTGAGCCTTCGCCAGTATCTTCCTCACCCAGCTGATGGGTTGCGGCCTGTACCTCGTCAACCGCGAGCTCTACTACGCCTACATGGCGCTCACGAAACAGTCCTTCGCCCTGACCACGACCGCGATGACGCACATCTGGGGCCCCACGAAGATCAGGATAAGCGGCGATGCATCGGTAGCGGGGCAAATACGGCAGACTCCCGGCGGCATGGTCGAGTTCGACTTCCCCGAGCGCCTGATCCTGATCGCGAACCACCAGATCTACACAGACTGGCTATACCTCTGGTGGGTGGCGTACGCCAACGAGCCGGGCATGCACGGGCACATCTATATCATCTTGAAGGAGTCTCTCAAGTACATCCCCCTCGTCGGATGGGGCATGATGTTCTACGGCTTCATCTTCATGTCGCGCAAGATGTCTACTGACCAGCCGCGCCTGGCGCATCGCCTTGGCAAGCTGAAGATGGAACACACTACGCCCAGTGGCAAGAAGCACCGCGACCCCATGTGGCTGCTCCTCTTCCCCGAAGGCACAAATTTGTCAGGCAACGGCCGCAGGAAGTCGGCGGCATGGGCGGAGCAGACGGGCCTCAAGGACCCTGAGCACCTCCTGCTCCCGCGCAGCACAGGCATGTACTTTTGCCTGAAGGAGTTGCAGGGGACTCTAGATTACGTCTACGACTGCACTGTCGCATACGAAGGCGTCCCGTAAGTTCTTTGCGCCGGCCGGTCCCGTCTGAGACACGAGCTAACGACATTCCAGTCGCGGCAAGTACGGCGAGTCCTACTTCACCCTCTCGAGCACATACTTCCAGGGCCGACCTCCGAAATCGGTCAACTTCCACTGGCGCCGCTTCCGTGTCGCCGACATGCCTCTGCACGACCAGAAGGAGTTCGACGCCTGGGTGCGCGAAAGGTGGTACGAGAAGGACGCCCTCATGGAGGAATACCTTGTCAACGGCCGCTTTCCACCTAGCGAGGACAACAAGAAGGGATACATCGAGACGGAGGTCCGCTTGAAGAACTGGTGGGAGCTGTCGCAAGTCTTTGTTGTTGTCGGAGCCGTCGGGCTCGTCTTTAGGATGTTCATCAACACGATGCAGCGATGGGCGGCGGCCTTCTAGGCTGAGAGGCCAGGTTGGCGTTATGACGTGATGCTTTCCTTCTAGTTCTGAAGCTGGATATATGGTTGTTTGACAATGGATTGGGTACACTTTCATGATTCCCCCGGTGGCTGGTGATTAGCGAGCGATTTCTCATACACGGAGGTTCGGTACATGGTTTGGTCTGGATGGGTACGGTGTATGGCCTGCTTTCATTGACGGTTGTCAGCACATTGCTCCACGATGTGAGAATGCTATTGGATTAGAGAAGATCATATACAGATAACAACAGTCATATTGCTGAAGGAAGCTCAGACGGAAGCTGTTGCTGTTTGCTTGGCACCGAGGCTGAATCTCCCTAATGCACATCCTTCAGTCGCACAAATGAGTTGGCGCCCAATGGTGGGATGCGGGGAACGGCGTCAAATCCCAACAACGCCCACTGATTCACCTTGACCGTGCCAACTATTGCGTAGCGAAGGGCGTACAAATGTGGCTGCGGATGCAGGCGGTCATCCCATCGATTCCCAGCAACCCCGCTCGTCAGGCTGCCCTGAGGATGCTCATGCGGGCGAGAGGCAAATAGCAAGGCGGACGTGAATTTCTGGTTCTTGGTCGATGCGTGGAATACTTTCGATTTGCAGATACATGTTGCGAGGATTGATTGTTTGTCCACGAGTTTTGCTGTCGGGGCGGATATTCCCAGCTGTACGGGCGGGTAGTAGGTATAAGTACCTAGAGCCCTGGACGATGATAGGGGCGACGACGGGGACGACAGGAATAATAGAATTATCAAGATAAAATAAGATGATAAGCTTAATATAAGTAGTTATCCGCCCAGTCAGTCAGATATATCCGCCCGGATAGCAAAACTCATATCCATTACATTGAATCAACAACACACGACAATACAGACACAATCATCGCCAGGCGGCCGACAAAATGTCGTGCATACCTTCAAGAGCAGATATGTCTGAATTTGTAGCCAACCCTCTGGTATACAGAGGCCATCAGCTAGACTTCTTTCAACCGGCATTCGAAGAGTCAGATATACGTACAGTCCCTGTCACCATCCCAGAGAGTCAGTCTCCTTTTCGCGCACAAGCGGCATAGTAGCATCTTCAGATCGCAGGGAATTGCAATTTAATTGCCAAGGGAACTAGAGATTCACAAGCGACGCCGAGAACTCAGTGATTGACTTAATGGCGTTAGCGTGAATTTGAACGACTCGTGTAAAGAAAGCCCCAGTTGAGACGAACATGCCGAAATCGATCCCACTCGGCCTGGAATTTCCAGGTCTCCAATTTATTCGTTGCGTCTAAGTTCTGTCCGGCCTGACCGGACCAGACAGCAGCCGTAGCTTGTAGTGTTATCTACGACTGGATCTCGGGGTGCAGCCGTGCTTTACACAGCCCGGATAGCAAAACTCAAAATAAGGTAGTTGAGAGACAATATGTATGTACTTCAGCACCAACTCCAATCTCATGCTGGAGACACGTTGGCGTGCATTTCCATAAGGGGGTTCCAGATAGCTAGAGAAATCCTGTAAGAGTATTGGGAAAAACTGTCTTGGGAATAAACATTGGGGGTAATTACATATAAACTTTTCGCCGGCATGCCGGTCGGTATCAGATGACGGGTCCGTTGCATCAGTGATATTATACAACGAGTCAAACCCCATGAACCTCCTGGTGGGCTGCGAATTCCGAGCCTCAATTTTCGTAAATAAGAAGCGAATAACGCCAGACCACAGGCGAAGCTGTAAACACCCTCTCACACCAACATTTCCCAACTCACTTCTCTTTGCTAGCCAATCCTTCCTGCCGAATTACCAACCAACATTCATTAGGTATGATCAATTCTGCTCCCCGTTCCAAATTCGTCATGTAAACTAATCAAAGGACTAGTTAAAGTCACAATGCAGCCCTTCACCTTCGTCCTGACCGCCATCTTCGCCGCGACGGTAACGGCAGAGGGTTGCCATTTCTGGGTTCAAGAGAAGTCGACCGGGAACAACGTGTTGCAGAAGTGTCTTCAAAAGTACGAGGGGATGACCGCCCTCATCAATGGCCAAAGCGTGTACATCCAGGCCAACGGAGACTGCGGCGTCTCGGTAGGCAATACCGGATACAACACAGCGCCCGTGGGATTCACCGCGCACTACGACGGCCCTTGCTAATGTATGTTTTCCACTCGTCTGGAACTGGATCGCTAAAATTGTGCTGATATTGTTTGACGCAGTGCAAGCAACGCCTGGATCCACATCGTGGGAATTTCTGGTGCACTGCGACGTTTGTTTATATTGCTTTCCACCATGTACATACATTTGCGAAGCGAACGGCATTGAGCGGGTGCAAGATTCGGGTTCATCAGGGCCAACCTGCTGCCGGACAGAAGCTAAGATACTCAATGTGTTCAATTGGCGAAATCTCCAAAGTTCACGGCCGTTGATGTCGAAAGTTTCCCTCGTGACAATGTCTAATTGCCCGAAGCCTATGAGGTGAATGAGACATGCCGGCAAGATAGTCTTGCTTATTAGCAGATTAATGGAAGACGCAGGCAAAGCTAATGCCGTCTGACGGCCAGAACAGCATGGATCTCAGATCTGAGACTACAGAATCTCGACGAATGTCACAAGATGTCTTCTTTTCATAAATCAAGACTGATATTTGAGCATCAGGTTGCTCATCATCCACCTGCAGCGGAGAGCTGTATTGTGTGGGAGGTAAGTTCAGCCGCCTCCTCTCGAAACTCAACGGTAGTTTTAATGAAACTTCTACAGTACGGAGACAAAGGAATGGTCATATACCCTCGGACACTATTAGTAGTCGATTTCAGTGCAGAGTATGTCCAACCGGCGAGGTATTTATTGGATTAGAGAAGATTACATACAGAGAACAACAGTCATATTGTGCATCACGATCCAAGATGGACTGTTTTGCTGCGTGCTCGGCGCCGAGCCTGGATCTCGCGGCCGTCTTTCTTGTCATTTTGCGGCTACGGGTGGATCTTATGCGAAGCAATGTATCCGCAGGCAAGCCAAGATGTTCATTCTGGCGGAGCACACCTTGATCTCGATTGATCGGCTAGCTCTCCGCCTTGCTCACGTTAGCGCTTAACTCCACCATCAATTCTAGACTGTGGCCAACGACATGCGACCAGCGAGCGGTCGAATCAAAGACTGCCAGAGTCGAAGCGATAGGCCTAGCTCCCTGCCAGCCACCAGACACAACGAATAGCCGCCAATGGAAGTCATGTCTCCGCGGCCAGTTTGCCTAATGGTCCGCCTGCCACCTGGGACGCTCCGCCTTCTCGTAGTGCATTTGCAGGTGGCGTTAGGGCTTTCCCTCTTATCAGACTGACAACATCCACTCTGCATTCTGTTGAATCAGTGGTCATGTAGTAATTTATGACCTCCATAACACTAGATATCCAGCTTGAACATCGTAAAATTTGGCTTTTCATCTTTTCAACCAGCAACATCAAACATGGCATCGACGGATCCAGAAGAAGAGCAATCCGCTCTTGTATCGAACTCTCCTCGGCAGCTAGACTCACATGACCTGTACAATCGAGTCATAGATCAATCGTCAAGGGCCTTAGTCCTCGCTCGGTCACATCAACCGTCCATTTCATTCAAACATTTTTCGGTTAGGGAGTTTCTCACAAGTCGGAATTTCAAGTTCCACCTACCGTCCGATCATGTTATGCATGAACCGGTAAAGAATTTCCGCCGAAGCTCTGTCCGTGGAGACATCATCTCCCAGTATGCTTCTTACCTACTGCGAATTAGTTCTCTATTGAGCACCGATCGCATCGAAGCGGAAACCAACTCTCCAGAGTTGCAACTCAATGACACCGGGCTTCCATTAAGTAGAGCCTATGATTACTCGAGTGGACCACGCGACAGGATTGAGTTTTTGATAGGATATGACGACGATGGCTTCCGCAGAGCAGTTCCTCATCCTACGATGATACCCCAGGTCGAAAGAACTCTCGAAATTCCGAAGTCTGTTCTTCGACAAAAGGTTCCCACATGGCTTCTCATGTTGGCCAAATCAATGCTAGAACCTCACCAACTCGACTTGCGACAGCGCGGTAACGATGCCACTAACGCCGTGGTCAAGGATATACAAGGACCAGAGAAACACAAACAGATGAGGGCAATCGCGGTGTGGACGCTCTTGACGATGTGCCTGGAGGGAGGGCCCTTTGTCGACGATCCTCGTCCCACCCTTTGCCACCAGCCTCGGAAACCTGGTCAGGGCATTGGAAAGGTTACGGATTCAAAACCCAAGGTGCTTGGGATCGAGACAGTGTTCTTTCAGTGGATCGACGGTCTCTACACAGACGTGCCGGGGCAACTAGAGTGCAATTGCGACAGCAAAGATCATTTTGCGAGTCGAATGTCGTTAGCTGCCACGAGTTATGCCGACGTCGTGGAGGTCCTCCCCGTCGAGATGGAGATTCTCAGAGACCTCCTGGCCCTTGAATATCTTAAGAGCTCATCTAGGCCTTCTACAACTAACAATGGATTTGAAAGACAGCGTGTTCTGGTTCCAAACGGCTACCATTGGAAAAGTACCAGGTTATTTCAGTTGTCTTCCCGCGAGGAGCGCCGGTGGAAAGGGTGCTATCTGTCTTCTCGGGGTATGAGATTCCACTGGACGGTGATATTTTCGGAGCTCCAAAAGCCGTTGGCCTTTACGTGGTGCGCGAGATCACTGAACGGGAGATGTTACCGGTTTGCAGTTGAGTATTCTGCAAGCTCGAGTAATATCTTCACACAAAGACAAGACAACTCTCGAAGTCTTTCAACAACACGCATAAAAGAGATGGACGCAACAACTTCAAGGAATAAGGATGGCAAGGGTCGCGCCAAGCTCTCGCTTGGTGACTCTAGACTTTCACCTATGAGCTACAACTCTCACCCCTTGGTCATGAACATGGACAAGACACTACGGCCCGTTCCTGCTTCTCACTATGAGATGAAAAAGTCCAACAGCGTGCCCGAGTCGACTCCAGGTATTGCCGTCAACAGCTCTGGACGAAATGCGCTCAGTAGCGGAATCACAAACTTGAGACTTGAGCCACTCCATGCAATTCACTGATCAGGGTTGGATAGGCTCAGGCTACTCTTGGAGTCAAATTTGGGCCATCAAGTTGACTGGTTCCCTCTTCCTGAGATTGACCGGCGTCCAGACTCTGCTACAGCACGCCTTACGTGGGAGGTAAGTTAACAGCTTCTGCTCCGACCAGTCAAGATTTCGAACCTAACAGCCATCTAGTATGGAGGCAAGGCCATGTCTATATACCTCAATGAACACCAAGTCGATCGCTGGCAAGAAGGCGCAGTTGGTGTAGTGGAGTCGGGGCAAAGCCTACCCATTTTCCGAGACTCGCGTTCAAAGTCTTCAAAGGTCTCATTGACCTTAACCAATTGCTGGCAGTCTTTCCGTCTGGGCATGTCATAGGTCTCATCAAATGCCTCGTCAGGCGTTTGGCGATGGGGAGTATTTCCACGCAATAGCACCTCAAAAGCCCCATGCAAGATTACGGCCAGCACCGGAAAGGACTCATACTTTTGCGTTGACAAGGTGGCAACCACGAACATGCACACTGTAACGTCTATAGATGCACTTGAGGATGATCGTCAACTCTTTGTCGCTCTTAGAGAAACCATTAATTGTGCCCAGGGGAGTTGGTGGCATCGGTTGAGTTCTTGGAGAACGTGCACAGGATTGCAGCTATCCAAGGTATGAATCTACCCTTTTAAGTATGGTAGAAATGCGCCCTTGACTAATGGATTTCTGATTAGTTCACCTTTCTCTTCGACAACTCTGACCCAGTAAAGGTACCGAAAAAGGCAATTAACCTCAAGGTTGAAGACATATGTAGAGGATACGAGTACTTGGTTCACTCCCAGCAGATGGGGCTTGATGAGCACATGCAGATTATGGCCGAAATGATACTCCACGGAATACAAGTCCCCGACCGAGGCAAGGGGAGCAAAGCTGTTCTTCAAGGTATCCCAAAGCTGAGAACACCTCCTGGTATCCTGAAGAAACAGCTCAACTCAGGCTGCGGCTTCTATGCAATCCAGGGATACTGCCTGATGAAGATCTTGTTCTGGGTCGGTGTGATGCTCTCTCCTGGGCTGGCTTTCATCTTGGTGTGGCTCTCAGTGGTTGGCGGTCTTGACCTCCAGAACGCGTTCGTGCCAATCACCTTTTTGTCAGGGCTGATCGCTATCATTTTGGGTATATCCATGATGCTAGGCGTTTAGCAAGGGTGACTGGGGTTGGCGCGCGGATAAGCAAACAGCCAACCTCCCCAACATCGCACCCACGCTACGGGAATTCTGAGTCCGCTTTCACAGAGGCAAAAGAAAACTTGGGTTTTCGCTATTTTTAATCGCTGGTTTGGCCCGACGATTTGGTTCATGAAATAACGCAGCCGCCGATGTATCCTTGATGGGCGGTAATGGGCGGGCATGCATCACTGGTTCTCCACTGACTGGGGTTGACGGCGCGTAACGTGTTGGTCATGGAGGTATCGACCGAACCAACAAGATCATGAAACAAATACCCAAGACAATGCCGAACACGAAGATGCTTACTAGTCGTCACCCCTTTTATAATACCCCGACTTCGTCTTAAGTGGTTTCCTGTTTCCTCTTCCTCATCTGCATCTCGCTTTCACCTTTGACATTCGCATCCCTCTGACTACCTCAATTTTGCCAGACCCAAGATCTCAGTTCGACACCAATACAATTGGAAATGGGGTGGTCTTTCAAGAAGGCAGTGGCTGGAATTCGGCAATCGGGACCCAAGACAGTCGCACAGCCTGACGGAAACCGTACGGCAGCCCCCGCATTTTGTCTATGTTCATAGACTTCGAGCTAACTGATCTCAGTGTACGACTCTCTCCGCATCGGACCAAACGGAATCCGTCTCCTGAAAATTCAGCCAGCGACCTCCTTGAACTCGCCCGTTATCGCGACCCTCGTTACCGCCAAACGCAATGATTCCATGACGAAGTACGACGCGCTGTCGTATATGTGGGGAAATCACAACGAGAGGGGAACCATCTATGTCAACGGCCAACCGATGGATGTCACGAGATCCCTTCATACGGCATTGCGCTATCTCCGACATCACCGCGAAGAAGTAGTCATTTGGGCAGACGCCATCTGCATCAACCAAACCGATACACAGGAGAAGAGTGTGCAGGTCGGCAAAATGAATGAGATCTACACCCAGGCACGCTCCGTGAAGATTTGGCTGGGCGAAGCGGGTCGGGACACCGATCTGGGATTGTCTGTCATCAACAGCTGTAGTGTGAAGATGTCTGATGGTGAGATCATCGGGGATTTGTTCCGAAACCAAAAGAGTGGCATGGGGCTGGTTGATATTCTATCGAGGCCTTATTGGTTTCGCACATGGATGTTTCAGGAGATTGTCCTTGCTCGCCGAGCCTTCGTTCATTGTGGCACTTCGGTGGCAGATTGGTCGATGTTCATCCGGGCGGATGATGTTATGGCGAAGATCTCGCATCAGGGGCAACTCCGATATGAGTGGGCCGTCAACCTCCGCAACGCATTCTCCAACATCACCCGATTCACAATTCCCCCGAGCAATCTCAAAGACATCGACACTGTTTTGATGTCGACCCGGGGGCTTCAGGCAACAGAGTCGAAGGACAAACTGTATGGACTCATGGGCGTGTGCGATCTTGCGAAGTACATCGCGGTGGACTACTCAAAGTCTGCTCGGGACGTCTACATCGAGTTCACGAGGAACTTCAGTCAAAGGACGGGTGACCTCAGGCTGTTGTGTACCGCAGGACCGTGGGATGATCGCAATGGAAATGACATAGGGTTGCCGTCTTGGGTACCGGACTTCCGTGGCAACGAAGGGGTTGAGCCGAGTTTCGTTGCAGCAGCACATCATAAAACTTTTGATGCCTGCAAGGGGCATAGGTTTGGGCAGGCAGGACAAGATGGGTACGATGATGGGGTTCTTACAGTGGAGGGCTTTGTCATTGATACGATTGAGACGACGATGCCTTGGTCGACAGGCGATGCTGGCCGAAAACAACTTTTGGAGAGGCTCGGTATCGCAAACAACCGTGGAGGTCGGCCTGGAAGATCGCAGGTTAAAGCTCTTTGCGATGCCTTGGTCTTTGATCGACTTAGGCCTAGAAGGGGTGCATCGGTTGACGGGACGCAGTTCAAGCGGCTACTTGGTCTGCTACGGGACGCAGAGATGCTTGGTGCTATACCCCTTGACCAGAGAAATGTGCCGAATGTCAGCACATGGTTAGGATATGACCCGGAGATTGACTTCAAACTGTTGACTGAGGAGTATATGAACCTACGAAAGTCAAAACCTGGCGCTCTCGACGAGTATCGGGCGAGGTTTGTCGGAGAGGTCAATGCAAGCAGAGGGATTGAAGTGACCGGGTTCAAGTCGGTTGGAAACTACATTGGAAGGACAACACATGCTGGGAAGGTGGGAGATGTTGTCGCCGTTCTTTATGGCAGCCAATTTCCAGTTGTGCTTCGACAACTGTCAAGTAGGAAAGGACTCCGGTATCAATATGTCGGACCCTGTTATGCCAAAGGACTCATGTTTGGAGAAGCTGTTGATGCGGCAGAGGCACAGGGTATGAAGGTCAGCAGGCTGGCTTTGGTTTGAGACTTGTTACGCGTATCGAAATGAGCATATGCTGCCTACATCAGAATTAGTGTGTGGCCTCTACAATTAAAAAGGATGCAAAACCAACTTCATCGCAACTTTGTGTCCAAGGGGGATTGTCCATCAAGCCAGGCATGGTATACGGCAATGGCTGACTTTCCCCCCTGCTCACGATGCTGGCTCGACATACCTAGTATGTGGTCTTCCTTGTTGCAACATTTCACTTTTGGCTGACGCCTTTTTCTACTTGTTGTGGTTCGCGGACGTGCTAAGTCGGCTAGTGTAAGGCAACCTTCGGCTCCGTACCGCTAATGCAACGGCATTCGCTGCTCCCTATTCACCCTGTAGTAACCTAGCCATTCAACCATGCACAAACCCACGCAATTCGTCGCGATGGTTGAATGGACAGGAAAATGTCTACCAATAGGAAACGCGAAGTAACGTCGGTTTGTCGGCACCAGACAGTGGGCAAAACAGACATCTGGGCCAGCGGGGCTGAGATCAGGCCACCACTACATAAATTAGCCAACCACCCCGCCTCCGCCATTCTGCTTTCTACATACCTCGCTTCAACATGTGCTACCAGATCGTTGAGCTGTACAGTGCATGCCGTTGTATTTACTACCAACACGCAATCGAACGTTGCACATCTTACGGTCGGCCGGGCCACAGTATCCAAAAGCGCACGATTCTGGTTGGCTATGCATGTCATGATCATTCTAGCAGCCACTCCGGTACTGATGAAGATTCGAAAGTTTCAACACAAGCAAGCAAGCAGAATCGTTTCATACTCACGTTTTGCGAGCGCGCGAACGAATTAGGGTAGTGTCTGTCGATGGACAAGGACCGTGTTCGTTGGACAGAAACGTCATCACGTTTTCGTATTTGATTATTTCGTTTGCATTCTTCCATCACTATGGATTGTGGTCAGGTTGTAGCGGGCGACACGGGTGCGAGGATTGAAAGCTCTGTATGCATGTCACAATTCGACGATAGTAAGTACATGGCTTTAAGGGAAATCACAAGAGTCAACTAGGAACCCTGTGCTGATATATTTGAGAATGGTCCAGTCTACTGTGCTCTTCCTTTAGCAGCGGACGAGCTTCGTATCTTGAGCGTGCACCCCGCCTCATCAGCTACATCACCAGTCATTGCCGACCTATTCGTTGAAGGCTTTCAGAGCCGGCAAAAATCCTATGAAGCCCTTTCTTACACTTGGGGTGATTCAGCCAACACCGAAATAATCACTGTCAACGGTGTAGAAATCACGGTTACCAGAAATCTACGATTAGCACTCCAGACCTTGAGGCACCAATCACGAAATCCAAGCGAAGGGGTCAAGCTTTGGGTTGACAGTATCTGCATAAACCAAGACAATGTGGCCGAGCGGAATGCCCAAGTGGCCCAGATGGGAAAGATCTATTCTCAAGCAAGACATGTAGCCATCTGGCTGGGGGATGCATCAGAAACATCGGAGGCTGCGATGAGGCTTCTCAACGACTGTCATAAGCTCGACTCTGACAGCGAAATCATTGAGAGAATCATCGGTGATGAGCCTGGCGGCCGATCACTAACAGAGCTTCTGCAACCGCGGTACTGGAAACGCATGTGGGTATTCCAAGAGATTGTGTTATCCCAGTCAGCGACAGTGTACTGTGGTCAGAGCAGCGCCGGATGGGAAGTTTTCAAATGGCTCGACGATATCTCCGGCAGGTCTTCCTTGTGGCCAGGACTGGAAATTCGTAAAGGCTGGGTCTTGGATCTTCGTCGGGCCTTTTTCAGCATTGCCCAGTTTTGCATAGGAAGAGAGGAGGCTGGCGAGATGACGAACGTCCTACAGCCTACGAGGAACCTCGAATCGTCTGACCCTCGCGACAGGCTTTATGCGCTGTTGGGAGTGTGTGAGTCAGACTCGTTCCCGCCACCGGACTATTCCAAGCCCGCCAGAGATGTGTATATCGACTTCACGAAAAGCTTCATACGGCAAGACAACGACTTATCTATCCTTCTGACCGCAGGACCGTGGAATTCTGAGAATGGAGAGGATATCGACTTACCAACATGGACGCCTGACTATCGAGGCATGAAGGGTATGGATATTCGATATTTTGCAGCCAGTCACTTGGGGTACTTTGATGCAGCGAAGGGCAAAGTGCCAAGTCAAGAAACATCAATGCAAAATTTGAATGCAGGATCTATTCCTGCCGATGGCATCATATTGGACGTCGTCAAAAGTACTGTCAACTTGGGAGCAGGGGAAGAAGCCCGTCACCGAGTTCTCAGACAGATAGACCCACGTGGTTTAAATCCCCATCCGACGGGTAAATCTCAGTTCGAAGCATTGTTCGAAACAATGATATTCGACAACATCACATTACACGGCGGCAATTTCTTAGACCGTTCGATTAGAAGGGAGATCCTCAGACGACTAGCGGTTGGCTTTATTCATGAGTTGCAGCTCTTCTACCGGGAGGACAACGTCTATGAAAAGACCGATGATGCTAAGGCCCATATGGAATTCGAGATGCCGTCATCAAAGTTGTTCGATGCCGCCGCCAAAGAGTACCACCGACTTTTTACAACAGATCCTGAGGATCTTCATTGGCTTCGGGAAGAATACATACTGAGGACCGAGGGGGTTACTCAAGGTAGTCTGACCAGCATTTTTGCGACTGCAGGCAATTACATTGGAAGAGGCTTGACATCCATCAGAAATGGCGATTACATAGCAGTTCTTTTCGATTGTAAGCTTCCAGTCGTTCTCAGACAGTGCGGTGGGCCGTCGACATTTCAGTTCATCAGCCCTTGCTATGTCAGCGGCATAATGAATGGAGAAGCAATGAACGACCTGGATTCTGATTGCTTTTCAGATGTAACCAAATCCAATGCCTCCAAGGTCAGGCGATTGTATCTAGTATGAGCTTTGCTATTTCGGTGGATAGCTCTATTCATTTGGGCAGAGGGTGGTGGGTAGAGATGACAACGGTAACAACGACGACGACGACGGTAACTAGGATGACAGTAGCAAAGACGACGACGATAGTAAAGATGACGACGACAGAAAAGACGACGAAGACGACGAACTGAAGGATAGTGGGAGAAGGAGACGGAAACCATTAAACCATAAGCATCCATAATAACAGAAAGGTATTCCAATACTCCGTACTCTGCCCGGCTAGCAAAGCTACTCAGTATCGGTGCGCAAGCCCCAAGTGGGTTCTAACACTAGATAGTCTTAGACTTTGCTGAGTCCACTCTATGCAATCTTTCAATCTCGGCCCTTGCTCCATCCCACTTCTTTCTTTTCCCATCAAAGTAGCGATAAATGTGCGGACTGTAAATGCCACCCATCAAAAGACCACAAAACCGAGGCTTTTGAAACCAGAACTTCAGGCCTTTCCATCCCCAGCCCAAGTATTCATCCACGCCGGTCCCAGCGGCACGATCGGCCCAAGCCGTCCATTCAAGCCCGTTCACTACTGCAGGCATGACGTTCCTCTCTTTGGCTAGGGATGTTGTCCATGCATGCTGCCTGTCAATAGAACGTGCGATTTCCCCCGGGAGGGCAATGGTGAACTTCCTTTCCAAATCTGAACAATCGCCATAGCTGACAAGTCATACAGCTGAAAGGCACCAGTTGCAAAAGCTACGCAACCCATGAACGCAAGAGACTCCGGATGCTTCTCAGACAGAACATTCTTGTAAAGCCTCGGAAGTGGTTTGCCCCTCGCTCCCTTCGCAGCAACCCACTCTGGGTTCGGCGGGTTTGTTGGGTCATCCTTGGGATCCAGGATGCTGAAGTCGGCTTTATATCCAGTGCAGTAGACGATGGCATCCACTTGAAGAACGCTTCCGTCAGTGAGCTCGACCTCGTCGCCAGTCACTTTACTGATGCCAGCTACCGAATCCACGTCTCCGCACTCCAGTGCGGGAATGATTTCATCTGATACCACTGGGCTGGTCGTCTTCAAAGACGGGGCTGGAGAGAGGTTCCACTCCGGTCGAATGTTGAAGTTGCTGTCTTGCAATCTCTTCACAACCATGTTGAAGAAGCTCTCGCTTGCCTTCGGGAGGAAGTATTCCAAGAACGACTGGACCTTGGTGAATCGAACGTTGATAGTGTGGTCAATTGGTCTCCCTTTGTTGACACGAGGAATCTGAAAATTTGTCGGTCAATCGCAAGCTGAGCGCATCAAAGACCCGACCTACCACATAAGCGCCTTCTCTATGAGAGAGGTATATCTTCTTCGCGTGGCCAATGAGGGATACCGCCGTATCAGCACCGCTGTTCCCGAAACCAACAACAAGCACACGCTTCCCTTTGAAATTCTCTGGACTAATAGTCGACGTTAGCAAAAGGGCAACAAGACTGAAACCAGCTTTGCGCATACCTCTTGAACGACTTTGAATGCACTTGTTCGCCAGAGAAAGATTGGACACCCTTAATGTCAGGATAATTGGGCGTCTGGTTCATGCCTGTTGCCATAATGACCCTGTCAAAGATCTCGGTGGAGGAACCATCCACCTCTACAAACCATTTGTTCGTGGGTTCGTCATGATACACGCGTTTCACTGTGGTGTTGAGATGTATGAAGGGACGTAGTCTAAAGTGGTCTGCATAGCTTTCGAGGTAATCTTCAACTTGCTTGGCAGAACATTGGCTCGGTACGTCTATGGAGATTTGAGCGTGAGCAACATCAGCGGATAAATCATCATGATCTCACCTTTTGGGAACGGAAAGTCTGTAAAGCATCCCTATTGAAATTTGGTTAGCGGCAGCCACGGAGTGCTGTTCTCCAGACTAACGTACCCTCTCTTTAGAAATGTTGACGATAGTGGCTATGACGTATCAGCTGCGGTCTTTGGTATCACGAATGTTGAATGAAGATGGCATACTTGGGAGCACAGAAGTCTTGCTAGCGTCTGGCGTGTACTTCCAGAGACCACCAACGTATGAGCTTCGCTCAAAGCCGATCGCCTCGAAGCCCTCTTCTAAGCAGTTCTTCAAGGCGACGAGGCCCAATGACCCTAAAGTCGTTAGTACGACCAGGAGAGACAATGTAAACGTGGACTAACCCATCCCAATGACGGCAACTTTGTTGCCTCTGTCCATCTTGTCGACTTTAAGCTGTGCTGTTGTCAATCCATGTAGCGAATTGGATCATATAACGGATTGTGCGATGACCTGACAACTTGTAGGCGCTGTTGCAGCCCCCTGGAATGCCTACTTTCAGCTGCCCAGAACGATGATGACCTGGATAGGCTGACATGCATCCGTTAGTGCGGTGTGGCGTCCGCTAATCCGTTCTGGACAGGGGAGCAGGAAGCTCCTGGTGGGCGATTCAACTGATGGCACGGGGCAGTGTTGGGTGTCTCACAATCAGCTGTTTGACTGTCGCATGCCTGTAGACGTAGAGGGCGATCAAGTCGGGAGTATGTCGGCGGGGAAGTTGGTCCTCCCTTCGTAAATCCGCCAGCCCTACTGAACGGCTGCGAGATAATATCCTAGGATTCTTCCTTCCTGTAAGTATATTCCTTATCAAATCGTCAGCTAATTGAACGACATGGGACAGCGAAGACGAGACACCCCTCTGCACTCTACAGAGTCCGACGTCAAGGGCGACGTTAAGTGTGGAACATGGCATGTGCGGAATTATTCCAACAAGTATCTCAGCGAGTCGTACTTGGAGTCGCGTGACATTGCACATGGGAATGAACTAATCTTAACTTGGACAATCGACGCGAACAGTTGGGTCAAACTTAATCACAAGTCGATCAATCCCACAAGGCGCAGCTACATCTAATGCACAACGGTTGCTCCTGTGACGCTCCGAGAATGCAGTACAATTCGAACAATCAATAATGTGAGATAAACGCGTTGAGCCTATTGAGAAGTTTTCCTGTGCCTCGATCGCACATTTCACGTACTCAATGACGTCGATTGGACGCTAGAAAAGACCATAACAATGAGACGACACAGATGAAAGTAATGAGAAAAAAAGAAGTAAGAATAGAAATGATAGCGACGACAGCGACGACAGCGACGACAGCGACAATAAGGACTACAACGGTGGGATAAAGTACATAAACGCCCACTGGAAATTCAGTCGTCCTAGATCAGGTGAATGTAGGGTCTCCTTTCATTCCAATCCACGAGAACGCGGTGCTCATCTCGTCCATATGCGGCGTCCTTTCTCATCGCTCCCAGTGAAGATAACGCTCGCTCGGAAGTGAAGCCAGTTCTTCGCCTATGATATCTAGCAACCTTGTTGAGCAGGCCAAGTCTTGTTCATCTGCTGAAAGACAGTGCATGGCCGCTTATTGGTCGATATGGACAGTTGGCTCAGTTGGGCTAGGGATCTCAGGTCCGCCAGGGTTGATGGATGTGAGAATCGGGTCGATGCTGATGATCTTGTCCTCCTCAGCACTGAGGACCTCGCGGAATTTGAGCAGGGAGGTTGTGGTAAAGTCATTGGTAGTAATGACAGCTCCATGGATGAAAGTGAACTTATTATTGACAACAATGCTGCCTTTCTTTTCCAGCTTGGCCAGAAATCTGTCCAAGTCTGCTTCCTATTGAAGACAGAGTTAGATATGCTCTTGCATGTGGTGTTGCGCTTTTCCAAGGCAGATACAAATTGTCAACTTACAGGTCGAAGAATAACGATATATCGGCCAGCAAAGACACTGGCGATGAGTGAAGCACAAGCAAGCACACTGGCGAAACGCATTCTGGCTCGTTTATCAAGCTGTCAAAACTTCGTTTGTTGTTTGAATTGGATGCTGTTGATATGCCTGGGTCGAGTGCTCTGATGAAATGAATGCTTCCTGCGCGTGGCACTCAAGCCCTTTATAGTCGTCAATTCCATCCCTTCGTGCTCCCTTTCCAACCCAGTGACAGAACAGCAGTTCCGTCATACGGACCAAAAATCACACCTCGTGGCTCCTGTCGACATTCCCCATTCGCGGAAAGGTTTCGGGCGTCTGCCAAGGTGTCACCCAAGACAGCCGGATAAAATGCAAGCATAGCCAAAGCCTCTTCTCACTTTCGTGACTGGGTGGTCTAATACGATGCCTTTCCCTGAGGAAAGAGAAAACTCAAAACTGCATGTGGTGTTCTTGTGTGTCTTGGATCTCGCATAAACGGCAGATCGACATTGACTGCTCATTTGGGACATTCCAAGACCTCACGATGCGGAGATGTGTATCCATAAACGGAAAATCACGACCGGAAAGGGTTTACTTGGCAAATGGTTTTAAATTTTACCGAATGCGGCCGCTAGGTAATCATAAGATAGGTCAAGTCTATTCCCCTCAAAATAGAAACCTCACATGCGCCGGTATTGCGTCAACGGGCTCTAATCTTCGTCCATCGGCTCGGCACGTCACGCCACCCCGTGCGGGCAATTGGCGTTCACCCCTAAGACCAAAGAGGAACGACTAGCTCCAGGCCGGCGTCTTCGGGCACGCGAGTGTCTTGAAACTCCATTCCTCTGAAATCGAGATAATTCAAGACAGACGGACCTCGCTTCCAGTCTTTGCACTCTCCTTGACAGCCTCAATGATGCGAAGCACATCTCGTGCCTCGCTTGCCGGGACAGGAACATCCTCGTCCTTTCCGGTCTCAACAGCCTTGGCGAAGGCCTCAAAGAGCTTGAGGTAAGTCTTGGGCTCGACGGTCAACTTCGTCCTCTCCTCGACCTTGCCGCCCTCCTTGACAATGAGCAACCTGCCGCCGTTGATGGGGTCCTCCACACCAAAGCCAGGCTCGTTGGGCTTCTTGCCTGCCTTAAGCTGGTCCTCCTGGGGGTCGAGCGCCGTTGTGGAATGACGCCTTGGTGCCGCGCACCCAGAACCGCGGCTGGATGCTCTCGACGCTCATGACGCCGATGCGCACGCTCACGATGAGGCCGTTCTTGTATGCGAGCTGGGCGTGCACACTGTCGGGATCCTCGGTGTCGAACTTGCCCTCACGTTGGTTGATGAGCTTGCCGTAGACGGTTTCAGGGAGACCAAAGAGGTGGTAAGCTTGGTCGATAAGGTGGGAGCCGAGGTCGTAAAGCGCGCCGCCGCCATCGGCCATGCCCAGCTCTCCCTTCCAGGAGCCAGGCTTGTCAGCACGGTAACGGTCAAAGTGTGTGTCGAACTCGTAGACGCGGCCAAACACGCCGTCGTCAATCATCTTCTTAACAGTCAGGAAATCGCTGTCCCAGCGACGGTTCTGGTAGACGCAGATGAGACGGTTGTTCTCCTTGGCGATCTGAATGAGCTCCTCGGCCTCAGCGACCGTCGGCACGAAGGGCTTCTCAACCATAACATGCTTGCCAGCCTGCAATGCCTGCTTGGAGAAGCTGAAGTGGGTGTTGGGCGGGGTGAGAATGTTGATGATGTCGACCTCGGGGTCCTGGAGCATGGGCTCCAGGGACGTGTGATGCTTCAAGGTGGGGTAGTCATTGGGGGCGGATGATGATGCTGTAGGCTTGCGCTGCACGATGCTGTGCAGGTTGAACTGAGGAGTGAGGTTGATGAAGGGAATGTGGAAGACCTTGGCGGAAAGGCTGCGATGGCAGGTCAGCACGTGGTCCTCCTCGGTGAATGCGCCACAGTGAGGCTATTCCGGAAGCATGCAAGGGTCTTGCAGCAAGGATATGCGATCATAGGTCGCAGGGAAGCTTAACTCACCCGTATCCAATGATTCCAACGTTGTACTTCTTATCGGCAGACATTTTGAATGATATGCTGTGCTTTTCAATCTGAGAATTGGACACACTTCTTAGCTCAAGCTTTGCGTGACCTGCCAGCTTTATAGGTATCGTCGACTCGTGTTGTTGAGCATGAACAGAGCTGATGAGGGGCAGCGTGGAGGCGTGGAGGAGCACGGTGGAGTGACGGGCCAAGATTACCGCATTGCGTCACTAGGGACATGCTCGGCGCTTTTCTCAATGGACGACGGAGAAAATTGCCCCATTTTCGGAGTGCTCGTCAGGTTACAGACCCGGACGCTAACACCAGTTTGACACACCGGGATGACCAAGCACGAAGAACTGTTAAAGTTACCCAATTAGGTGACCTTGGGAAACCTGTCGGTGAGCCGGTGATGTTCACCGAGATCCATAGACATCAGTTACAACTCGCCGCGAGGCGCCGATAGCTCAACTATCTGTTGAAGGCACAGTGAGCATACGAGTGAAGATCTAATTTTCACTATTCACTCAACAAGCACGGACAGGGAAACTCCTATGCATCTCTTAGTCTCGTCAGCTCTGGATGAGACCACAGAACTGTTAAAATTGCCTAAATGGGTTACCGCCCTGAGTCGGTTGGCGCGGGGCGTTCACCGACCGCTGTGATCCGCGTGGGGCCACCACCTCTTGCAATCCTCAAATTCACCAAATACAATGCTTCACGACGATAAATCAGACTATCTATCTTTTCATCTATGCAAATTTACTACCAATTATCCCCAATGAATGGAAAAAACCGATTCCCAGTCATATAAATCCCCTTCGGCTGCTCTCGAAGCGACGCGAAGTCTTCGACATAAAAGTAAAGCCGGCAAAGAGCGTAGAGACCCGATATCAGGATATTTGGAATGATGACAAGAAGAGGCACCGCCATTGAAGGATCTCGACCAACAGAATTGTTCACCTGAGACCGAATCAGAGCCCGTAAACGATCAACGATGCGTTTTGAGGGGCGTGCGTCCTTTCTCTCTTGAACTTCTTGATGCTGGGCGAGAAGTTGTGCCTCAGGGTCTGCACCATGTATATCACCGGCAGCGCGCATTCTTTTTTGTGTTCGATGCCATTTCTGGTCCTCATACAGCCAGTGTAAGGCGCCATAGAGGGAGAAAAACATGTGGTATGGCGCTGCGATCCTCCATATCAACTGTTCGGTGGTTGTCGGGAAGTGGAAGTTCCACCCAATCATGAAAGAAGCGCTGAAGCCGACGATGAAGACACCTCCTAAAGGATAGTACATGAGCTCCATCGGCCGCCACAAGTCGGATGGGAATCTGTCCCAGAGTTCCGTTGTGATGGGACGACCATATGGGTGCAGATGCATCCAATCACCGAGTCGCTTGTAGAAGCACCAGTATGCGTCTATTCGGAAGACGCGCGGTGTGATGTCGTCCATTGGCGTACGATGCCAGGAGGCCGGAAGCCTTGGATGGGTCTGCTTATGATCAGCAGCTGCTCAATCCAGACGAGAGGATACCACCCACATGAGCACGGGCATAATTGCGAATTTCCTCCACGATGTACTGGTGTCCATCGCATACTTTGGTCTCGACATAGCGAGGGTACTGAATGCAAGGCTTTGGGTACCAGCAGATGAATGTCGCCACCATCGCAAAGGTGAATGACAGCGCGGTCAACTCTAGAGCGGTAATTGGAAGGCCTTGTGCGATCCGGTCCATTTCTTGAACAAAGAACCAAAGCGCTTGCCACAGTGTGATCAGCCTAGTTGAGGTGAGTTGAGCATTAGCTTTGGATGCAGCTAGTTCCGACGTGCGCTTACCTTGAAAGGGTATCGACAGAGTTGCGCTCAGCGATGTCCATCGACTCCATGTCCGGAAACTCGACAAAATTGTTTTTGACAAGATAGTGCAACTGCTCGGCGTCTATCGGGAAGCCATCTGGAAAGTCGGGAGTTTTGAGGAAGATGCCCCCCATATCCACAAAGAATGCCTGCGTGTATGTCCATTTCTTCCCATTACACAAATGCTTGTCTTTTCGGAATTGCTGTGTCAAGATTTAGGCATTCACTCAATGAACCATCTAGGTATCGGCTTTTCGCACCTTCACACTTCTACGGGCGCTAGAGAGCTGTCCCACCGCCAATCCAAACAGAAAATCAGGACCCAACAGCCCTATCATGGCCAGATTGACCTTGTCGAAAAGCCCATGGTACCATTTGTCTTTTGGTGAGAGTGCATTCGGGTGCGTTGATACCCACACGCAGAGAATGATGGTCAACAAGCTCGACCAGAGAATGTCGATGCTTCCTCTGTCTCTACCTGCAGCCACCCATCCATGAACTGATTCGTAGATTTGGCTTTGATTGAATGTGTTGCGAGCTCCTAAGTTCTGAACCGACTTGTTGAGATCCATGAGCATTAGTGTCGAAGCCCGTTACAAAATTGCCGTGGTACGAGCGATCGCGAAATGAAGGGCGGAAACAAGCGACAGTGGTGAAAGCAGCGAAAATGACATCAAACAGTGAGTCAAAAAGGGCGGGATTCAAATTAGGTAGGGGGTACTTTTTTAAAGGAGGCCTCGCCTGCACAGCCAGCAACTTTTGGGGGCCAATGTCTCATCACCATGTACAGCAATTCCTGATTCTCGCAGTGGGAGGCGCTGGCGCGATCATCCGCAGATGCCTGTTTCATATCCCTTCATATGCAGGCAGCAGCAGCGGGCAAGGGGTGGAGACGAGGATTCATTAGAAAGTTGATGTCGCGATAAACCTGGGGCCATCTGCACTTATGTTCAAATACTTGATAACCCTCCCAAGACAGTCGGCAAGAGTAAGAAAAGAAGGTACCGGTACAAGCTTTTGCTCGATTAAGTCGATTGAACCAGGTTGGCAACATCGGTCTGGCCAATGGAGACTCTCCCTCAGTCTGTTGGTTGTCTACACCCTGGACAACCTCGAAGCGCCCGACCCAACGAATAGCCGCCCGCCAACTCGGCCGGCTCCACTGAGTTGTACGGTAAAAGTTGCATGTCGCTTCGGAATGACTTCTTGTTCGGGTAAATCGGCATGACTATTTTCGGATCACCAAGCTGTCTGGCGTGAGCCTGGGCAGGCAACGGCAGCGTCCGCACTGGGGTAAATCTGGGCAGACAAAACCAATGGAGCTACCATGCCGGAAATCATCAGATCTCAGCCTCAGATCTTGGGCCATAACATAGACTCTACTAGTCCCTGCCCTCGCAGCCTTCTTCGGGCGGGCAAACTGTGCGGGCATCAACCCTCGGCTCATTTTTGGGTGGTATGTTGAAATTGTTTTTTAATGTCACGCGGTGCTCCCAGAACGATTGGCCCATTCGCTTGGGAATTTCATTGTTCACATAATTGTTCATAGGCATCTCCGCGTACTGTTTAGAGAGACATGGCTTGTAGAAGATGTCGCAAAATAACGACTAAAAACATACAGTTTGACGCGCATCTGAGAACACAGGACGGAGGGGCTTGAGCAATTAAATGTAAAGACATACCGATTCACGACATAACTAATTGCTTTCAAGTTTCACATGCCCTGCCCCGCCCCGAGTCTGAGCCATCATGCGGAGTGTTTTGTGGCTTCGCAGAGGCACCTATCAAACGGAGTCGCTTGCGTGTGTCTCAGATGATTCATCGCCGCTAAGCAGTCAGCATGGCTGCAGATCACGAAAACTAAAACGCAAAGACAAAAAGGGACAGGATTTCCTGAACATAAAACGATCGAAAGTTCACCTTTAGATGTCATCCAACCGCAGCCCCCTTTTGCATGGACAGCCGAACCTGTACACTAAACACCCAAGAAACTACCAACACATCAACCGCCGTCATGAGTGCGTCTACTGAGTCCGTCATCTCGTTCTACGACATCATCCTTGATCCAGCTGCATATCCAGGATCTCCAAATCCGTGGAAGACTCGATACGCTCTCAACTTCGCCAAAGTCCCTTATCGCACGACCTGGGTGCCCCTCAATGCCGTCGCTGAGACACGCAATTCTCTTCAACTCCCCGCCAACCGCAAACATATGGACGGGAGCGACTTCCCCACGCTTCCAATCATCTGTGATCCTTGTGCTCCTACTACCGGCGAAAAAGAAGTAGTACTTGGCGATACGTTCGAAATCGCGCTGCACCTACAAAAGACCTACCTCTCATCTCCCTCTACGTCCCCGTCCCAACAGCTCTTCCCCGCAGATGGAAGCGGAACGGTAGCACTACATCGCGCCTTCAATAAGTTTGCCGATGAGCTGTTCTCCCAGTATGGAGCTCCGCTTGCCGGGTGCTACATGCCCTTTGACCCACAGACCGAAGAAGCCGACAAGAAAGCCATGATGGACCGCTTTCCAGGAAAGACGAAGTGGGAGGAATTTGAAATTCCTCGAGGATCGGATGTGAGGAAGAAGTTTCTTGAAGATTTCGAGGCAGCACTGGAGACAAAGCTTGGACCATGTTTTGCTGCTGCTGGAGATGACGGAAAGGGTCCTTTTATGGACGGACGGAAGACCCCGATGTACGCTGATTTTATCGTAGGCGGTTGGCTGCAGATGATGAGAGGTTGCCTTCCTGAGTGGGCAGAGCTGAGGGACAAATGGTCAGGCGGCAAATGGGGGAGGCTCTTCGACGCGCTGGAAAAATGGGCGAGTGTGGATGGACGAGATGGCGTGGTTCCGGCAAGACGGTAAAGAATGTCGGGGAATAGTGCAATGACAAAGTGCGTAGGGGCTCACATGACATGGTGTCTAGTGGAGTTGTGTATTCATTTGGCTCCCATGAGATAGAAATGCATTATTCAAGCTCAGGGACTCTCATTTCTGCATAGTTGCTTTATTGGAAGGCCATATTTAAAACTCACATCGCGCCAGGCTAGTATGTGAAATTTGGCAAAAGTCCAACGATGGGAGACGGAAAAGCGCATGAAATGCAAATACAATACCTTCAAGTCTCGCATCGGATATACCAAGAACGGCCAGACTGCCCTTGATGCTGCGAAGAAAATGTGGTAACATGCGTAGTCTGTTCTGCACACCAAGGCCCCAAGCCCGCCAACGTCAACGACGGTCTAATTTCTATCTGATGATGGCTTTGCCGCAGCATTGTTCAAGTTTGCGTCATCGAAACCTTTCTATGGATGAGGCCATTGTCTCGGAGAATGAGGTTGATCTTGCTTCTCTTCTGAAGGAATGGAAAGCTACCTCACGATCTAGCCTGAAATGCAAAAGCTTGCTTTGCCTGGCTATTCTGTCTGTCTGAGAAGTAGGTATGTAACATGTGCTACTAAAGAGTCAGGCTAGCAAGTGCCTAGGAAGCCAGATTGAAGCTCTGGAGACCCAACATGAAGCTGGTCATCCTTAACCAGATGTCATACCAGGAGGGCAAGCACCTGTGTAGTGCTCACACTCCACAATCCAGTCGCCCTTGCCTCCGTAGCTTGAGTCACAGTCCGCCTGGGTAATGGGCTTGTCCATAATGCACTACAACTGTCAGCTGCTTGAAGGATCTTTTCACGGTACACTGGGACCTCCTACTGCTTGAACGTTGGTCTTTGGGTCCCAACAGTACCTGTGGCCAGACCCAGAGTCGCAGAAATGGTAAGCCGCGTGAAGGTCGGGGTCAGTCTTGCTATAGCAGTTGCACATCCACGCCGAAACGCCGAGGGGAGTACTATTCATGTGGCTTAGCAAATATTTAGGCAACCAGGAAGGCTTGTCTTACATGGACAAAAGTCCAAGAATGGCGGTGACTTTCATCTTGGCGAATAAGGTGAGTAGCTGGTTGTAAGCGAATGATGCCGTTAAGAAGACGGTTGTGGGATCGAGTGTGATACTGCTTGATATGAAGGTTGACACTCTGGATATTGTGATCTCTTTATAGTAACTGAATGGTTGGTCTCAAAGAGGGAGCTCCTTGGTGATGGGTGGCAACTTATTGAGCATGCCGCAGTCGAGGTTGAATGGAAACTCTGGACCCCGTTCGGATTGCCTTTTCCCTGAGTTGAATTTTCAAGTTACCATCATGTTGGGAGGATGGTAATCAATCTATTCAAACTTCAGCTATCGAACCCAGCAGACTGCAAGCTCCAAGCGCGTGACCAGTGATGTGAGTCAGACCCGATATGCGGATAAAAAGCCGTCACCGATGATAGACATCAAACGCAGCACCACTGCAAATGGTGCGGGTTTTTATCTCTGGGAAATTACGCCGGCCTCCGAGGCCCTCGTACGTAGTTCGGACATTAAGCTTCGAAAGTTTAGACACTTATTAGCGCCACGTTGCGAGAAGCTAGGTCAGAGTGAGGCGAAGGCAAGCAGCTTGGGCCACAGCAATCCGAATAGGTCGGAAGTGCGTGTAGTCGTCAATTTGAAGTGAAAGAATGTTCCTAAGCCGCGATCGCAGTACTCGGTACAATAATTTTTGTTCCACTTTTGTGCCTCACATTATTCGCCGCAAGGATGCACCATGCTGGATTTGTGCGATTTGTAGAGCAACCGCGGCGGCTCAAAAGCTTGTCTTGCTTCACGGCGGCCTTTGCATCAGCATATCATCGAAACATAACATAAATGGCCTGAATCTTGATTGTATTGCTCGATCACTGTTGCTTCTGAACGAGCGATATGGGTTCAAAAGAAATTGAAAGGGAATTAAATGGAACATGAGTCTCTAGAGTAATTCTTGAATGACTTGGACTGTGAGACTTATGTGGCCATGAAAAATTGTTGTTAGTTCTGAAATATTACGATACACAATGTAGATAACATAAATTTACTCTTCATTAAATCTCCCCGCCCGGTGCAGTTGGTCTTGTTCGAGAACGCCCGCAAACGTATTAAGAAGATCCTCATCCGCCTCCCGGCGGCAAAAGCAAAATTAACGAACCCTGACAACCTGGGGCTCTCCTGCTCTGACTATTGAAGTCTACACTTTACGCAGTATAGGACAGGTCCCCATTGCCGCAAGGACCGGGGGCTCTGGGGACCACCACAGTCGCGCATTGGGTATAGCGTCTTGAAAGAAAAAGAAATGGGGGAATTCTGCTCTCAGCAATCTTTTACAACACAGTCAACTCAATGCAAGAGAGCACCTGCCTATTGTCACAAGAAGTCAGAAATATTAATTCGTGTTCATTACGAACACATATTCGGTTGCCATAATGTCAAAGTTTGCACAGCGAAGGCGGCGTACCTAAATGAACAGGGGTTCATTTCCACTGCAGATTGCAATGCGTTTGAGTATCACGAGCCAGCTCGTTACGAGTTGCTCGTGAAAGTGCACCACTTCCGCGGACTTGCGTGCATTCCGGGAGGACCATCCAGGCACGCTAAAGGACCAACGAAGATTTCATGCTGATATTGCGGGTGGTCAGTGCCTACACTGCCTAGGAACTTCTGCAAAAGCTTCATTTCAACATCGGCGTTTTCTCTTTGGTAGCTCGCTGTGACCCTCCATATTTGCGTTGAGGACTCATGATTCACACTACTTAAGACCTGGTGAAAGTCGCCCTCGACCTCCCTCGCCGTCCCTTTGCATTCCACTGACATTCATTACACCATAATTCTCCCGCTCTACTAGTAGCTTCCGACTTTCACAATGCGTTTTGTTAACACTATCGCTATGTTGCTGGCTGTTGCCGCCGCTTCACCCGTGGCGGTTGTAGACGAGAACAGTGCTAAGGCTATCAAGGAGATTGATGGTTAGAATACCCCCATTCCCTGATTTCTTGCTTCCTATGCGGAGAAAATAGAGTTCCTTCTAATATGCTCCCAGGTATTCCTGTCGTCGACATCAACTCTCTTCAGCCTCTGGAAGCTCGGAGTGTTGCTGATGTCAAGGGTAGGAAGATTCAACGTTATCGGGTTTCCCATATACTAACTTGTCAGATGTTATCTCTCGAGACGACGTCGACGTGAAAAACTCGCTCGAAGTCAGAGGTATGTCCGCCAGTGTTCATAGCACTGATTCATCGCTAAGAATTCAACATAGCCTCCTGGCCTGCCAGTCACCAGAGTGATCACTTCAGAGCTGGGAATGGATATGCTAACAGAATTTCTACCCGCATTACCATCAACGGGATCAGCGTCGTTTGCATTGCGTGGTTCAACGACATCCACACTCTGTTCATGCAGTTTTCCCCCAACTTCCCCAGCGGTAACTCTTCATCGCACTTGAAAGTCAGAATGATTTCTGCTAACGATGAATAGCCAACTATGTTATGGCTGGATTCGAGGATCTCGCCACTGGTCTGCAACGCAACCCTTGGAGGCTCACCTGGGACACAATCTACACCCTGAGCACCCGGGCTGGCGAGATTTTCCAATACGATAACCAGTTCGTCATGTGGTGGAACTAGACAGGTATTCCAAAGTGTCAACTTAGAAGTAGACCAAAGCACATGCTAAAAGTCTCCTCGCTTGGGCTGGCACAAGTTGTAGTTGCAGGTGCTTGCAAGTGGATGAGGACGACGTGGATCTAGATCGCAGCATCAATTATTATCGGAGTTGACACTTTAAGTTGAACCGTGGAAATTGCTACTGGCCGTTTTCGGAATGGGTCTCAACCTGACATACTGTCAACGATGAATGATTGTTAAATATTCACCCAAAAACCTGTGGACTGACGCTGCTCTCACTTCGCTTGCGAGTCAACAGTCTCCTCATCCTTCGAAGCCCATTGACGACGCTGAGTACAGCCCTCTCAGTCCAGCCAACCTTCTCAGTCCTAGTAGACTTCCAAAGTTCTCCATCAAATACGACCACAAGTGTGTGCAGTAACGTCAAATTGTAAACCCCGAGTTCGTGCCAGGCCTAATCGAGAGTCAATTGATCCCCCTTTAATCGAGTTTATCAGCACAAAGGTGCCAATTGCGAGACTCCTGCAACCAACGCTCCACCGCAGTACACGATTGATTAGGCCGAGCAGCCTGAAATACCACGTAGCTTATACGACGATCCTGCCTGACACTGCTGATTGGACATATTTTTGTCCTTCAGTTGATACAATGTTGGAGCTTCCAGTAGGCTTAAATTCTCCAAAAGGATGATCCCTCCCCTGTATCTTTCATACCACACGTAAACAATTCGCGGTATCGCCCAGGCATGAACAATGTTTGAGGCAACCTAGGCTTACCCGGCAAGCTTTTCAAATAAGCCGGTTACGCGATGAATCTTTTATTGATGGTGCCGAAATACTCTGACTGACCCTAAATCTGGGGTTGAAACTCAACAATGTTACCGTCCGGGTCCGCCACCATCAAATACCGAGGCATAGCCTTAATAATTGCATCATTTTCTGCCTTCGTCAGGTTCAACAACCCAAAGGCTCGACCAAGCGGCAAAGGAAGTGTCTTAGAAAATTCTCCAGCCTTGCGTACTATCGTCACATTATTATCCTCCATTCGCTTCTGCGTCGCGGCAACGTCGGGGACCACAAAGCCCAAATGTGAAAGAGGTCCGGCCGATTCCCGTCTCGGAGGTTGGTTGCTTCGATACACCAATTCAATGAGACCTTCAATATTACTTCGTTGCCGGTAGAGTTCCGTGCTCGGCTGCCACCCGGATCCGTTTCTACCGCCGTGGCTGTAGCCGAGATAGACGATACCGAACCACTCAGTGGCTTCGATGTGGTGAATGACTCGCATTCCTAGAATACGAGTGTAGAAGTCGAGACTAGCCTTGAGATCGTTGACTAGCAGCGAGATGTGGTTCATCGTGTAGGCGGCGGTTGCATGGTCTGGGGCCACATCCTCGCCGTAGGAGAAGCGAGGATAGGTCTCGTTGGCACTTTTAGGGGGAGGCGTGCATGATCTTCCGAGGCTGAATAGTTGGGCCAAGATCACCAGAAAGAGGAAGTTGAAAGTCGGCAGGCGCATGTTCGGAGGTGTTCTCATGGACTGCAGTGAACGTGGAAGCGAAAGTGAAGGATCTGCTGCTTGGACACAGAAGATAGAAGAATGTTAGCTGTCATTTGATCCGATGCTCGGCTCATCCCTTTTGAAGGATTTCGATGAGATGCCATTGCCTGGGCAATGTACACGCAACGGCGGTGTGCTTTTGCATTTGCAGCCATTGGCGGGAGATAAGGCGTCATTGAAACTTGTCCAATAATACTCAGCTTGCAGAAGCGATCGTTTGCTGTGTAACCATTTGAATGCAGGTCCAGATCATGTTTGCCATAACGTCCATCGTATTCCGCTCGCAAACAGACTCAGCCATGGCCCTTACCCTTAACTCATGCTGGGTACCCTTCCGCGCAAGACCTAGATAAAGCTGGATCGTACAAGGCTGGACGCGAAAACAAATTCATTTGCAGTGAAATGGTCGTAGGCCTGAAGGCCGAGAGCCACATACGAAAGCATCTATAGCTACGAAGGCTATAAAGCTTTTAAGTTATATAACTCTATAGTTTTAAGACCTACGCCTGTGAAAATAAAAGAAATAAACTTAGTGTACGATTTATAGATCTAAACTCTTAAAGAATATTAAAAAAGCTCGAAAATTAAGTAAGTTATGCTTTTATTTCGATTATGCTCGCCCTCGCGCGTGAAGAAGATGATGATGCTAAAAACTGACCCTAGGCGTGTTACGCGTAGAACTATCTAACCTATCTGCCTTAACGCCGATAAACGCCGAAAACTTCGCTAAAGTGCCCTTAGCCCCTGTTCCAGCAGGCAAATGTTTGTCCTGGCTGTAGGCAGAGCAAACTATCCCTTTGAGATTTCGGTTATCTCTGTGGCTTGCTGCATCCGTATTGTTCCTGCCACGTAACAAACTGTATCAACCAGGCAATTAACAGTAGGAGGTACTTTAGTTCGTCCCTGGCGACAAACATACAACGTATCTGTTTCTCTTAAGCCGAGTCATGGCGCCCTGTCGAGATCGTGTAGCCCCGCCAATCCGAAAACAAGAGCTGTGGATGTTTCAGCGCGTAGCTCCAAACGGCTGAATTCTGGACGTTCGGTCTTTGGATATCGTCGTGTCTCACCAATTATCCCTAGCGCCCGCTCGCATCTATGGTCCGGCGAAGCGGGCAGCACCATCTGTCGGTGTCGGATACTGAGACTTCACCAGCCCATCTAAGTCATCCGTCGTGTCCTTCGGATGTGTCGATGCGGTCCGCTGGCTTGGGACGCTATCCGCAGTATTTGTCTTGTAGACTAAGAAGGTTTTGTCCACTGCATGAACCTGCACAAGACTGACACGGGTAGTAGCTCCGCATATTCGATGATTGATGTGAGGTCCTCGGCAGTTGCGCTCTTTCGCAACGTTGCTTCGTATTATATCGGAGAGAACACCGGTCTGACTAGTGAGTAGCTACTAGTATGAAGGCCTTAGTCACTGGTGGGAGCCGAAATTTTCGTGATGCTCTCTTTGAGAGTCAAAGAATGGGTGAGACTTTCCAGTTGCTGAGCCTACATGACACATTTCTAGCCAGTTTAAGCATGATTGAGCAACCCCAAGACGAATTAATGATTGCGAACGACTTTCGGCGTTGCCGCGACCCCCAGGAGTTCGCTGTAGCTCGATACATCCGAACTACGACTCCATGCATTTTTGCCACCTCCAAGCGATGCAACTGACAACGACAATCCATACCGGACAGCATCCGATCCGACGATACTGCGAAGGATTCGCCTCTTCAACTTCTGAGCTGAAGTTACGATTTGCTGATAGCACAGCCTACACTCTTTGAGTCGTTGAAAAACATCGACTAACGGCGGTATCCGATGGTTTAGTCGATGTTGAGCAGAACTCAAAGCACGGGGCCACCGAAGCTAGGATGACAGGCCCGGCAAAGTATCCGGAACCAGTTCGATGGACGAGAAATTCTGAAGATGCATCCGCGGAAAGCCCGACTGCTCTATGGACCATCCTGGTGAAATGCCACAGGCGACAACTCAATATGGGCTCATTGCACGACAAATCCGCAGTCCACAATGCCTTCTGATCAGTAATTCCCCATAGGGGCGCTTCAGATTTCCTCAAAAGAGTCATGGGAATTGGAAAAATGCTGTTCCCTTCGTGCGAAATCGCTAGTAATCGGACGAGCCTAAAAGCTTATGTCCAGATTGGGTTCTATCGCGTGCTCCCCGAATGGCTAAAGGGGCTAAAAGAAAGGGACACATGCAGGCACACGTTGTGTGTAAGAGCGGAGATGGTATCGGATAACGTTGATGTAGGAACAGTCAGCCTACCCGGTAGATAAGCCATCCGAATACCCACGGGCACGCCGTTATACGTTGGAGGCTGTGTAATAGTAAACTTCGCATCTTGCATACAAGATAGATCTCCTGTCATGAGGGTTGCAAAAGGGTTGAATGGAAGATTTCAGGGCACTATGAGTCGAAACGAAACCAAAGGCGGTGCCGGCCAGACTTTTTGGGGACGATGCAGTGCGGTTTCGCACCTTATTACCGTTAGCTTCCATCGTCGGCTGAGATCCATCGTACTTCAGGGGAAACTAAAATTTTCGAGCGAGATCCGACCTTCTAGAATATAGTCCACGTGGGAGGAAGCCTAGACCGTAACTAATTGCCACCGTCAGCATATTACATGCCTGGCGGGCGCAATTGTGGATTTGGCCAAGGCTCCACGATGTTTCTGTCGTAAATGTTAAGAGTCTAATATCATCGCCAATCGTTTAATCACGTGGGGAATTTCCCCAGACTGATCAACGTCTGACCCTCACTTGGCAGAGGAAATTATCCGAACGGCTGAGACTGTCATCCACAATGAGTATGGGGAAATGGAACCGGGGAAGTCGAAAGTCCACGATGATTTCTCATCAATGTCGAGCGGCTGGCTATATCACTAACCGCTGCCTCGGTTACGCTCTCGCGTTCCTGTGCATCATGAGACCGTTGCAGAGGAAACCATGAAGCAAATTCTGGATCCGCGTATGCCAGGATCGCTGGGAGGGCCAGGCAGAGTCCAACAGTTCATAAAGTAGTACGGGAATCGACCGCGACTGGCGGAAGGGAAGGGCACGGCCGTTTCTCCAACTCGTGGCATCACGTCGTGCTCGGACATTTTGAAGCTGCACAGAGTTCAACGTGTACGAGTAAACCAATTAAATACCTTGAATGGTGCCGCCCCTTGTACAGGTCTGTGGGATTGACCCTGCTTGAACAAGCCCTCGCAGCTCTTAGCAGAGTGACTTAGTCAGTCCGGTCCGCGGGTCGCCGAGCTGATGAGAGCCCGTCCCGTCAACGCATACTTTAGCCTGGAACGCTTTGGAACGAGGATGGAACATGCACATTTCTCTGCCTACTCAGACATCTTCCTATAGGCTGAGATGGTACACCATCAGAGCCCGAACTCTAATCATCGAAAATTATGAAAGATCAGCTGTTTACCAGTGCACTGCGTGTGAAGCGCAACTCGGCGGCGCGGGATGTTTGCCGATGGTCCTCCGAAGAGGAAGGAAACGTTCATGTCCCCCCACAGGAGTCACTGAATCAATTCTGCTGCCCTTGACTCGACCTTATCTCGTCGCCTGACTGGGATGAGGGATCTTGGCGCCGGAGAAAAAAGGATTTGCCGTTAGCTCCCCCATCCATAGCCTGTCAACTTGAGCTGGGGTATATCTCGGACTCTGATCTCCCCTTATATCGCCCACAAGTCCGCCTTACCCCCGGAGCTGAGCAATTCGTCATATAACCCCACCGGCAGCCCGCCCACGATTGCCGAATGCCATCGCCACGCAGCTGCGCAACGCCGCCTACCAATTCAACATTGCGGAGATGAACGAGTCGATAGACCACTACGACTCGGATAACTCGCCCTACTCGATTCGCCCGTTGCCTCCGGTCCTTCGTCATGGCCTCGCCGCCGTGGCGGCGATGGGTTCTTCTCCTTCTTCACCAGTCTCGGCTTGTTAACGTTCCTGACGTACAAGCTGATAACATGGCACAATGGGCCACCGAGGGAAGAAAAGAAGGATCCTATAGCAAAGGTGGAATCACCGCCCCCTACGGAGGCTGCGTTTATCATACCGAACGAGTGGTCGGCATCCCAGCAAGAGGTACCAGAGAAGCCGACAAAAGAGACATGGATACAAAGAGCGATCAACGAGCCGCCAAACCAGTTTTTGGTTCTAATCTTCAACCTTTTACTGGCCGATATACAGCAGGCATTGGCTTTCTTGTTGAACGTTGAGTGGCTTACAAGAAACGCGATTGAGGTGGGAACGAAAACTTGCTGGACGCAAGGATGGTTTATATCAACAGGCGACCTCGCTTCCTCCGTCTTCATTACAGCCATCGCCATGCACACATACATGTCGATCGTCAAGGTGAAGATGCTGCCAACATGGGCATTTCACACCGCCATTGTCATGATGTGGGGTTTCGTGTACGGCACCGGAATCCTCGGCGTGATTGTCACGGAGAACGGCAAGAATGACGGCGGCTTGTACGTTAGAGCAGGGGCATGGGTAAGTTGTTGGGCCCAGAGCGAAACCGAGTCAGGGGACTACATGCTAACATGGTCATAGTGTTGGATCAACTCGAAGTATCAGGACATACGACTCACCTTACACTATCTATGGATCTTCATTTCTTTGATTGTTACTACAATTATTTACTTCATAATCTTTCTTCATCTGCAAAAGGTGGCGCGAAGGAGCGGTGGGGTCGTTCCCTGTTGCGGCTCTCCCGTACCTGAGTCAGCTTGCTCCAGCTCATCAACATGCGGAGAAACTTCAACATGTAGTGGAACGACCTGTGTTGGATCGGAGTCTGGAAGAGCATCATTTTGCAGGAGCGCAAGCACCTCAACAAGTAACAATAGTACACGAATGTCACGGTTGCAAAGTTTTCGAATCGTATGCCTCACCACAATTCTTAGACGACTACCAGGAATTCCGGATTATGCTCGGCAGCACACCTTTTTACTGTATCCCCTGGTGTACGTCGTATGCACTACCCCGCTGGCGGCTGGACGGCTTGCCTCTATGGCAGGACATGACGTATCTCTGGGCTACTTTTGCTTTGCAGGAGCAATGATCGCCTGCAATGGCTGGCTAGACGTGGTACTCTACTCTTCGACGCGAAGGTCGATCGTCTTCTCATGTGATGGCCCACCTTCACAGGGGACTGGTCTGGAAACATTTTCCTTCATGTGTCCCCAGCCTCCGAAGTTCGGTAACACAACTATTGTGATTGGCGGCATTGACCGCCCAAGGCAAAGACGACGCGATAAATGGAGCGAGAAGATTGCCCTGAAAGGCACAAAGTCAGGCAGTCTCAAAGGCCTCGGAGTTGACGCAAATATAAGTACAGACAGCATGAGAGGATTCGGTATGGGAGACGGCTCTGTTATGGGAATGGCTATTCAGTGCGAAACGGTCACGACGGTATCTGTTGAGGTCAACAAGACCCCGCAGGTCACACGGCCAAAACTTGCGGCGTTGGGCAGGAAAGGGAGTGATGCGAGTTCATTCAGTGCGACATCTACGGCCATGTCATCAAGGTCTTCTGGGATTAAGTCAGTGGTGACTACGGACTCATATTAGCTCACGGGAGCTTGACGTCAGGCAGCATTTGGGAAGACGGTTTACGAATGATTAGAGCATCATGACAGGGGAACGGACCACACGGCCTTGCCAGCTTCTCTGAAAGTTGGCCATGACATATACCCCGAATAGGCATTTACTGTACATACTGGGAATGGAGCATTTGACCTGTATCATCATTTATAATCTCAACCTCGAAATCAATAGAGTGACTCAATTCGTGCTATTTAGCCTGCTGGTGTAGTACGCTCAGCCCTCGGTCCTATCCGAGCCGCCCACTGACTTCACAATCTCAAACCTGATGACAGGTCGGGAAGCCTTGACTCAGCGACCTCCTTCGGCCGTCTGGCCAGAAATGGTAGAACTTTAAATAAGCTGCCCAATTGTGACTACGAAGGCAAAGCCGCCCTAGCCGATGGGCAGGATTTCGTTCCGCGACCCTTGTCGGCTGACTACCGTGATACCCCATCCACCCACAGACGGAATCTGCGCAAGGGATCCCGAACGAACCCTTTCAGGAACGAGGGACACACACATGGCCAAGAAGTTTGTTTGCTAGTTGCGAAGCTCCGAAACTTTCGGCGTTTGGAGGAATCGATCATTGGCTACAGATTCCCTTCTTTCGAGAAAGAGTTGCTGTATCAGTTTCAAATATCTCCATTCTTAAATTTCGTCTCGTTCTCGTCATTAAGTCTCGATGGACTCTCAAAGGCCGTAATAACCCCGAAAAGCACGGTGCTCATACGTTCAATCATCTGATACTTCTTCCAACAGTAAATCGAACTACGAGATTCTGAAACATTGACTGATCTTTAATAGTCGGTGGAAAGTCATAATTCAGAGGGTGTATCCAATCGTGAAATGTCTTCAACATAGCAAACAGGTCGTCAGACAAGGCCCTGGTGAAGACGCATTTGCTCTGTGTGGCAATACCACCGTGGAACGTGCAGAAACTCTATGAACTGGACCCAGACAAACGGTACAGACGATCTATGAGATCTGAGTTCGTGCCACCGGCTGTCTCGTCTTTACGCTAAAAGAGCAAACGGGATGGTTCGCTGTCGGACAGAGACGCCGTTGGTAGGTATTTTGCCACATGATGGAAATATCCGCAAGCCTGCTACTCTAAGGTTATCAAATCCCATGGTAATTATGTCTGAGGCTGTGCCGTGGTGTTTTCGATGTGAGTTTGCCAACGTCTTGGCATATGGATGGCGGCCCCTGTTGCCTAGTAACTCAGAAGGTCTTGGTATACTAGACACTGCCTACGAGTGGCTAGTCATAGAAACACGGCCACAACGTCTTGGCGTCTCAACCTGAAGTGTATTAGAGAAAGAGAGGTTCAATTGTTAGCCGGATAGTGTTGTTTGATTATCCGGATAGTGTACACACACGCTTGTAACCATACCGGGGGTGTAAGTAATCTACTTACGGTTGATCAACCGCCCTCCCTGCCCTATAGTTGCTTAATGGTTAGGCAACTGTCGTGGGATTCCTAACTGTTACGGTCAGCTATCCGACAGTAGGGTCTGCTAACAGAAGCTGGGGATTAATACGTAGTAATAGTACACTGGGTTGTGGTCTGGGTCGTAGGTTGTAAGCTATGTTGTAGATCGATAGTCAGAGGCTAAGGTGATTAGTCTTAGACTTAATAAGTATTCGTAGTAAAGGTAAGCTGAAAGTATCTGAAGATGAATATAAAGTTAATTGCTGAAGAGCTATAGAAGTCTGACTATAAGCTAGGCTCTAGTTATACTATATATAAGTCCGAACAGTACCCTTTATCTAGTTATAGGTGATCACCTAAGTATATAAAGTGATTATAATTAGTTAGTATTACTAACTAATCACTAGGTATTTCCTAATATATCTTACTAATTATTCTTTATCTTATTATTATATAACTTATACTATAGTTCTTCTGTCTCTGAGCAAGTCCCTATTATTCCTATGATCTTATAATATAAATATCTTATTTTAGCTGCCTAATGCTTAAGTAGGTTGTTCAGCTGTTATCCTTATTTATAGGTTATAATATCAGGTCCCCTCTCTAAAAGTCTTATCCTTAAGACCTAATATAAATAGATTATTAGTTCTAGATTAAAGACTTAATAATTATACTTCTTAATTTACTTATAATACTAATATTATATTAGGTTGCATTTAAAAATTAAAATTAAATTCTATATTTACTTTTTATTATTATAATTATATACTTTATATTACTAAATTTAGTTTTATTATTAATATACTTTATTTATATTATTATTTATTAGGAAAATATTATAAGCTACTTCTAAGAAGTGAAGTTTATAGTAAGTATACTTATTTAGAGCAGTCTTATAATATAGCTAAGGATATTATATATATTTATAGGTTTTCTTATTTAGTTAGTATCTAGGTTTAGCTAACTATATATAGTAGATTATTTATTAGATAAAGCAGTTTATTTTAAGGATACTAAGATAGCTAAAGAAGAAGTGTTAAAGAAAAAAGCTACTACCTTATATACTATATAGACTAAGTTAGATAAGTCTATAGTATAGTTAGATCGTTTAAAGAAATAAAAAAGGATAGTGTTTTATAAAAGTTATAAGGTTACTAAAGAAGAGCTAGTAGTATTTCTTATATTAGAGGTTTAGTTTATAAGTAGTTTTAGTATAATAGACTTAGATACTATTCTAAGTAATTAAGATCTTAATACTCTAAACTTCCTCTTAAGAGAGCTTTAGTTAGCTTCTAGTGTTCCTAAGCAAATAAATAGTTTTTTTTGTTATAGTCTGTCTATTTCTATAAGAGTGTTACGACCTATAAATAAGGATAACAGCTGAACAACCTACTCAGGTGTCGGGCAGCTATAACAGAGCATTTATACTGTGGGATCACAGGAACAACAGGGACTTGCTTGGAGACGGAAGAACTATAGTATAAGTCACGTGATAATAAGATAACGAACGATCAGTGGGGTGCGTCAGGAAGCGCTCAGTGATCAGTTAGCAATGCTAACTAATTACGATCACCTTATATACCTAGGTGATCACTTATAACTAGATAAAAGGAATTATACAGACTTATATATAGTATAACCTGAGCCTGGCTTATAGTTAGACTTCTATAGCTCTTTAGTAATTAACTTAATATTTATCCTTATAGATACTTTCAGCTTATTTTTACTGCAAATTACTTATTAAGTCTAAGACTAATTATTTTAGCCTCTAAAGACCTGATCTACTATAGCTTATAACTTATAACTTAGACTATAACTTAGTATATTATTATAATATATTAATCTCTAGCTTTTATTAGCAAACCTTATTATTAGATAGCTAACTATAATATTTTAATTACTTCTGTTCAGTAAGTTAACTATTAACACTTATTAATAGTAAAACAATAAAGTATATCTTCTTACGCTTCAGCTAAGTCTTTTATCCTAGGATCTTTATCTTCCTCGCATAACCAGCCCTAGAGTCTAGCGCAGAAACTTGCTAGTATTAAAGACTATAATATGCTAGACCTTAAGTATAACTCTAATAGAGAAAGCTCTTTCACTAAAGAAGGTTATAAAAAACTTTAATATATTATCCAGAAATAAGATATTAAATCTAAGGAGATACAGACCTTTGTTAATAAAAATAAACAGGCTATAAATAACTTTAATAAGCAACTCTAGAACACTAGATAAGCTTATAAGAAACTAGAGAAAGATATTAGAAGAGATACTAACCTTAAGAAGGTCTAAAAGCTCTAGAAAGAACTTAATACCTTCTAAGCTGCTGCTAATATTATTACTACTTCTATTAGAGGATAATAGAAACTTAAGCTTAGCATTCTAATTATTTATAATAGTATTTCTAGATAACTTAAGTTATTTCTAATCTAGGTTAAAAACTATTAGAACTTCTATTATAGAGACTTTACTAATAAAACTGAGAAAATAGTATATATAGCTACTTACCTTAGAAAGAGAGCTTTTAAATAGTTTAAACTAATCTAAGAAGAATATCTTAAGTATAAGACTCTTAATAAGTGCTCTATAGAAACCTGTAATATCTATGCTAATTTTCAAGGATTTGAGGATATACTCAGGTTACTTTTCTAGAACCCTAACAAAAAATAATAAGCTAAGTATAACTTCGCCTAGCTTAAATAAACTAAGTCTGCTAAAGACTACTCTATTAACTTTAAATAACTTAGTATCTAACTTAATCTTACTAAAGAAACTAAGATCTTTATATTCTATTAAAGACTTAAAAATAAAGTTAAAGATAAGATTATTAAGATTAACTAACTAGAGAACTTCTTCTAGTATACTGAACTTACTATTAAGATTAATAACTAACTCTTGAAACGATAAAAGGAACGAAATAATAAATAATAAAACCTAAACTTAGGATGTAAGTACTAATAGCAACCCTAGACCAAATTTAATACTTAGCGGAATAATAATAAACCCTATAATAATAACTAGAATAATACTTAGCAAAGCACTTCTTATAGATAATATAACAGACTTATAAACCTTAGTACTACTACTAAAAATAATAATAAGAAACTATAGAACTCTAAATACTATAACTACAAAAGAATAAGATATATTACTAGAGACTGCAGATAACCTGAGAAGCTTAACTAGAAACCTGTATTTAAACAGACTAAGTAAGTTAGTATAGTAACTAAAACACCTTATATATCTCTGTTATAGACCAGATGCTATAATAATAAATACTTTACCTACTGTAGTAATAAGGAAGCTATAGAGTACTAGCCTAGCAACCTAGACTGCAGAAGAACAGGTTATAATATAATTATTCCAGAAGTTAAAATAAAAACCCTTATAATAGCCTTATAAGTAAACAGCAAAATAGTTTAAAAGACTACTAAATAACTAGATAAAATGCTCTAAGTATAGCAATTCAAACCTATTAATATATAAGAACAAACTACTAATAATAACTCTATAAGTTATAATAAGAAAACTTAATAAATAATCTAAGAATTAGAAGCCTAAGTCTAATAGGAAATAAACTAAATCTATTAGTATAAAACAAAACAATAGATTATAAGTAATAATAAATAACAGATCCTATACCTTAAAATAATATAAATACTTTAATTATAATAAGCTTAAGAAGAACTAAATAATATTATATAGTATTACTAAATTAGTGCCTTTACAGCTTACTTCAAATAATATAGATATAGATATAGAAACCTTACTAGAATTAAGCAAATTAACTAAAAGCTTAAAGAATAAGTTAAGAAAGAATCTAATAAAGAACCTGAGCACTAATATAACTTCTTAACTAAATAATAAATCCTTAGTCTTACTAGTAATTAGACTTTTTGAGAAAGAAAGAGTTCCCTTTATAACTTAGACGAACCTTATAATATTGCCTGCTAATATGCTCAGACAGAAATCACTTATAAGTTCACCTCTAGTATAGATAATACTAGCTCTGAAGAGAAATCTAATAATAAAAAAGAAACTTAACAGCTTCTCTAATACTAAATAATTAATATAAATTATAATAACTAATAGCAACACTTTTATAGCATTATAGCAAACCAGAGAAATAAAGACTATACTCTAAAGCTTTATATAAAAGATTACCCTGCACTTAAATATAATCACTATAACTATTAAAACCTCTTCTAGCTATAATACTTCTTTAATAAATATAAGGAACACTTCAGAGATAAGTATAAATACTAACTCTACCCTAGAAGATATAATAAAACCCCTATCTGAAATATATACACTATATCTGCTATAATCAGATAGACTATAACTATATTTAATAATAACTTAGCAGCCTTCAGCTTAAACCTATAATACCTTATAAAATATTAATATAATAATACTATAAAATAGGAAGAATGCTAGAAAGATGAATGCTTTATATATATAACCTAGAAAGCAAAGGCTCTCAGACTTCTATAAGAAGGACTAAGCTTCTCAAAGCTCTAACTCTAGAAGAATCGCTTTATAAAGGTATAATAAGAAGGAAAACAAATCATCTATCTTAGACAGCTAAAACAGTTAAAAAACTAGATTTACCTACTAATAAAAAACTAAGACAGATAATAATAATAAGGTCTATATATCTAGTATCCCTAGACTAGAAAGTATATCTACAACCTATAATTATAATTAATAACATTATAACTATTATATTTATTAATAGTAGAGCTAAAAATAAACTTTATATTACTTAAAGTAGTAAATAGATTATAACTACTATAGTAGAGAAAGGAATATATATACTAGCTTAGCAATATAAAAAGAAAATAAGTCTAATATAAAGAAAGAACTATTAAAAATAAAACTACACCTCTTAAAATAAGTTATTTAGATCAAAACAAATAACTCTAATTTAATATTACTGAACTTAGTATATATAATATTATATTAGGAATATTATAGCTTGAGAAGAATAACTTATAAATAGATTAGAGAACAGGCTAACTCTATTAGAATAATAATAATCTAGTCTCTAAGCAGCCTTATAGAACCTAGGCCTTAAACAGATCTACTTACTAAAGAACAGCAAAATAATATATCTGCTATCTTAAAGCAAAACAAGCTATATTATAACTATTAAAGATAATAGATCTTAAATAAAAAAATAATCTCTTTCTATCTATTCTAGAAGAATATAAAGTTTATAAGAAACTCTTTATAGCTAAACTAGAAACCAGACTACTTAAATATATAAATTTTAATTATGAAATCCTTATTAAAGAGGAGAAAAAACCTAAGTTTAATAAAATTTACAGACTTAACCTAACAGAAATAGAAGCCTTTAAAAATACCTTAACAAAAACCTTAAGAAAGGCTATATCAGAGAATTAATATTACTAGTAAAAAGCTTAATCTTATTTATACTAAAAAAGAATAGCAAATTATAACTATATATTAATTACTAAATACTTAATAAAATAATAATTAAAAACTAATATCTATTACTTTTAATTAATAAACTGTAATAACTTCTCTATAGAGCTAACTACTTTATAGCACTAGACCTTAAAAATACTTATAACCTTATCTGAATAAAAAAAAGAGAAAAATAGAAGACTACCTTCAGAATATATAAAGAATATTTTAAATACTTTATTATACCTTTCAGTCTTACTAATATCTTAGCTACTTTCTAGAATATAATTAACTAAGTTCTTAAGAAATTTATAGATATCTTTATAATTATCTACTTTAATAATATCTTTATCTTCTCTATAATAATAGAACAGTATAAGAAGTATATATATCTTATACTCTAAGCCTTCTAAGATACTAAACTCCTAGTTAAACTAGAGAAAAGTATATTCTATACCTAAGAAGTAGAATACTTCAGATTTATAATCACCTCTAGATATATTAGCATATTAGAAAAGAAAGTCTAAGCTATATAAAAATAGCTAATACTAACTAACCTTAAAAAAGTCTAAAGATTTCTTAGATTTATTAACTTCTACTAAAGATTTATTAGACTCTATAAAAAGATTAATATATTTTTTATAGATCTTAGTTATAAAGACTAACTATTTAATAGAAAAAGCCTAGAATATAGGTTTCTAGACTATTAAAGACTATATTACTAGCAAACTAGTTCTAATAATTCTTAACCTAGAAGAATAGTTTGAAGTTGAAATAGATATCTTAGACTTCGCCTTTAAAGTATAACTATCTTAGAGAGATTTAAAAGGATATCTATACTTCTATACCTTCTTCTTATATAAACCCTATAAACTAGAACTTAACTATTAGATCTATAATAAAAAGCTTATAGCTATTATTAAAGCCTTTAAAAAATAGAAACTCTTATTCTTAAGAACTATTTACTAAGTACTTATATATACTAATTATAAGAACTTAGGATATTTCACTACTTTAAAGGAACTTAATAAATAATAAATCAGATAGTTAGAATTCCTCTCAGAATTTAATTTCTAAATTATATATTAAAAAGGATTAGAAAATAGCAGGGCTAATACCTTCAGCTAATAACTAGACTATAATATCTTAGTACTAAAAAAAGCCTAGGTAATTCTTAAATATAATAATAACAGAGACCTAGTACTTGCTACAAAAGCTTTAATAATAACTAAACAATTTATAGCTAGCCTGCCTAGCAAACTAGATAATAAAACTATTAGAGAATTCTATACTATACTAGTATATAGTTACTAAGGAATTATAAAAACCTAGAAATAATTATAATAACACTATAGAGAAAAAGTTACTAAAGAATATATTATAATAGTAATTAAAGATTATAAGGTTTGCTTGAAAAGCAAACCAGTCTAATACTAACTTTATAAATTATTATAACTTTTGCTAATGTTATAAACTGTCTAGCACTTTATATCTCTCAACTTTATTATCAAACTACTAAAGTCTTAAGAACTTTTTATAAAAGTCTACTATAATAGTATTCTTATTATTATTAACAGACTTATAAAGTATACCTATTTTATTCTATATAAAGAAGCAAGTAATACTAAAGAATTTACCTTTATATTTCTTAAATATATTATTGCTAACTATAGAATACTTAAGGAAATTATATTAGATAGAGATAAAATCTTCACCTCTAAATTCTAGAAGTTAATTATATTATAACTTAGCATTAAATAAGTAATATCTACTGCTTTTTATTTGCAGACTAACAAATAAACTAAATAAATTAATTAGATCTTCAAAACCTACCTCTGCACTTATATTAATTATAACTAAGATAATTAGGTAGTATTACTATTAATAGCCTAATTTGCTTATAATAGTATAGTAGGAGAAAGTACTAAGGAATCCTTCTTCTATCTTAACTATAGATTTGAACTAACTGCTTATAGAGAACTATAACCTAGCTTAGCAGTATTAAAAGCTGTTGCTATAATCAGATAAATCAAAGATATCTAAGAAAATATATATAAAGAACTTAAATTTATATAATAACAAATAATATGCTTTAATAAATAAAGAATTGAGGGACTAACCTTAAAAGAGGGAGATAGTATTTATTTTATATAGTAAAATATTAAAATAAAATAACTAAATAACAAACTAGATTTCAAAAAACTCAGACCTTTTAAAATCCTCTGAAAAATCTTACTAGTTAATTATAAACTTAATCTACCTAATATAATAAAATGTTTCCTAATATTTCATATCTTACTATTTAAACTAGTATTATAAGGATTATAAACAAATAACCTTATTATTATAAAAGATAACAAACTAGAGTATAAAGTCGAACGAATTATTAACTACTTTAAAGAACTAGAAAAGTACTAATATCTTATTAAGTAGAAAGGATATAGTTATAAAGATAATATATAGAAACCAGCTAAGAATATTACTAATATAAAGAATAAATTTATAACCTACTAGTAATAATATTAAGAATAAGAAATAATATCTATAGCACTAATAATACTACTATTAATAAATACTACTAGCTACTTATATATTAGATATCTATATAGATATATCAGACTACTAACAGAGATAGACAGATTATAATAAAGAAAACTATTTATTTGCCTAAGAATACTAGAAACTAACTAAAACTTCTCTAAGAAGAAGTTTAAAGTACTAAAATTCTAACTATTTAGAACAGTATCTAAGTCTATTATATTAAAACTACCTATAAATTAAACCTTTAATATAGGAGATATTACTAGCTCTTTTTTAGTAACCTTATAACTTTTGCAAAACACTATCCTTTTCTATTTCTTTAAACGATCTATCTATACTATAGACTTATCTAGCTCAGCTTATATAGTATATAAAGTAGTAGCCTTTTTCTTTAATACCTCCTCTTTAGCTACCTTAGTATCTTCAAAACAAGCTGCCTTATCTAACAAATAATCTACTATATATAGTTAGCTAAGCCTAGGTACTAACTAAGCAAAAGAAACTTATAAGTATATATAGTATCCTCAGCTGTATTATAAGGTTATTTTAAGCAAATATACTTACTATAAACTTTACTTCTCAGAAGCAGCTTATAATATTTTCCTAACGAATAATAATATAAATAAGGCATATTAATAATAAAACTAAATTCAGTAATATAAAGTATATAGTTATAATAATAAAGAGTAGATATAGAATTTAATTTTACTTTTAAATATAACCTGATATAGTATTAGTATTATAAATAAATCAGGAAATATAATTAACAGATCTCTAACCTAGAACTAATAACTTACTTATATTAAGTCTTAAAGATAAGACCTTTAGACAGAAGACCTAATATTACAACTTATAAATAAAAATAACAGCTGAATAACCTACTTAAGTATTAGGCAGCTATAATAAAGCATTTATACTATAGAATTATAGGAATAATAAAGACTTGCTTAGAGATAGAAGAACTATAATATAAGTTATATTATAATAAGATAATAAATAATTAGTAAGGCATATTAAGAAGCGCTCAGTAATTAGTTAGTAATGCTAACTAATCGCAATCACTTTATATATTTAGGTGATCACCTGTAACTAGATAAAAGGAACTGTGCAGACTTATATATAGTATAACCTAAGCCTGGCTTATAGTCAGACTTCTATAGCTCTTCAGTAATCAACTTAGTATTTATCCTTATAGATACTCTCAGCTTACCTTCACTGCAAATTATTTGTTAAGTCTAAGACTGATCACCTTAGCCTCTAAAGACCTGATCTACTACAGTCTATAACCTACAACTCAGACTATAACCCAGTGTACTATTATAATATGTTAATCCCTAGCTTTTGTTAGCAGACCTTACTGTTGGATAGCTGACTGTAATAAAGAGGTCTAATATATCTATATAGATATTAGATATATAGATAGCTAGTAGTGTTTATTAGAAGTACTACTATTAGTATTACTAGTGTTATTTCTTATTCTTAGTGTTATTACTAATAGGTTATAAGTTTATCCTTTATATTAGTAATGTTTTTAGCTAGTTCCTATATATTATCTTTATAATTATATCTTTTCTACTTAATAAGATATTAATATCTTTCTAGTTCTTTGAAGTAGTTAATAATCTGTTTAATTTTATACTCTAGTTTATTATCTTTTATAATAATAAGGTTATTTGTCTGTAATCTTTATAATACTAGTTTAAGTAGTAAGATATAAAATATTAGAAAATATTTTATTATATTAAGTAGATTAAGTTTATAGTTAACTAATAAGATTTTCAGAGGATTTTAAAAGGTCTAAGTTTTTTAAAATCTAGTTTATTATTCAGTTATTTTATTTTAATATTTTACTATATAAAAAATACTATCTCTCTCTTTTAAAGTTAGTCCTTTAATCTTTTATTTATTACTAAAGTATTATTTATTATTATATAAATTCAAGTTCTTTATATAAATTCAAGTTCTTTATATATGTTTTCTTAGATATCTTTGATTTATCTGATTATAGCAATAGCTTTTAGTGCTACTAGGCCAGGTTATAGTTCTCTATAAGCAGTTAGCTTAAATCTATAGTTAAGATAGAAAGAGGATTCTTTAGTGCTTTCTCTTACTATACTATTATAAGCAAATTAGGCTATTAATAGTAGTACTACCTAATTATCTTAGTTGTAATTGATATAGGTATAGAGGTAGGTTTCAAGGATTTAGTTAATTTATTCTGTTTATCTGTTAGTTTGTAGGTGAAAGGTAGTAGATATTACTTGCTTAATGCTAAGTTATAATATAATTAATTTCTAGAACTTAGAAGTAAAGATCTTATCTCTGTTTAATATAATTTCTTTAGGTGTTCTGTAGTTAGTAATAATATACTTAAGGAATATATAGGCAAATTCTTTAGTATTACTTACTTCTTTATATAAGATAAAATAGATATACTTTATAAGTCTATTAATAATAATAATAATACTATTATAATAGACTTCTATAAGAGGTTTCTAAGACTTCAGTAGTTTAATAATAAAGTTAAGAGATATAGAGTGTTAGACAGTTTGCAGTATAAGCAAAGGTTATAATAATCTATAAGGTTAGTGTTAGGCTGGTTTGCTTTTCAGGCAAACCTTATAATTCTTAATTACTATTATAATATATTCTCTAGTAACTTTTTCTCTATATTATTATTATAGTTATTTCTAGGTTTTTATAATTCCTTAGTAACTATATACTAATAAGCTGTGAAACTTCTTAATAGCTTTATTATTTAGTTTACTAGGTATACTAGCTATAGATTATCTAGTTATTATTAGGACTTTTATAGCAAGTACTAGGTCTCTATTATTATTATATTTAAGAATTACTTAGGTTTCTTTTAGTACTAGGATATTATAGTCTAGTTATTAGCTAAGAGTATCTGCTCTGCTGTTTTCTAATCCTTTTTAATAAATAATTTAGAAGTTAAATTCTAAGAGAAACTCTAACTATCTAATTTATTGTTTATTAAGTTCCTTTAATATAGTGAAGTATACTAGGTTCTTATAATCAGTGTATATAAGTACTTAGTAGATAGCTTCTAAAAATAGAAGTCTCTATTCTTTAAAGGCTTTAATAATTACTATAAGTTCCTTATTATAGATCTAATAGTTAAGTTTTAGTCTGTGGAGCTTGCGGGAGAAGAAAGTGCAGGGATGTAAATATCCTTCTAAGTCTCTCTAGGATAGTTACACTTTAAAGGTAAAGTCTGAGATATCTATTTCAACTTTAAACTATTCTTCTAGGTTTAGGATTATTAAGACTAGTTTACTAATAATATAGTTCTTAATAGTCTAGAAAGCTATATTCTAGACTTCTTTCTATTTAAATAGTTAATCTTTATAGCTAAGGTCTATAAGAGGTATATTAATTTTTCTATAAAGTCTGATAAATTTTTAGTAAAAGTTACTAAATCTGAGAAATCTTTAGACCTCTTTAAGATTAGTTAGTATTAGCTATTTTTATATAGCTTAGACTTTCTTTTTTAATATATTAATATATCTAGAAATAATTATAAATCTGAGGTATTCTATTTCCTAGGTATAGAATATGCTTTTCTCTAGTTTAACTAGAAGCTTAGTATCTTAGAAAGCTTAGAATATAAAGTATATATACTCCTTATACTATTCTATTATAATAGAGAAAATAAAGATATTATTAAGATAGATAACTATAAAGATATTTATAAACTTTTTAAGAACTTAATTAATTATATTCTAGAAAGTAGCTAGTATATTAGTAAGACTGAAAAGCATAATAAGGTATTTAAAATATCTCTTTTATATTCTGAAAGCAGTTTTCTATTCTTCTCCTTTCTTTATTTAGATAAAGTTATAAACTCCTTTAAGATTAAATACTGTGAAGTAGTTAGCTCTATAAAAGAGATATTATAATTTATTAATTAAGAGTAATAAATAGCAGTTCTTAATTATTATTTTATTAAGTATTTAGTAGTTAATATATAGTTATAGTTTACTGTTTTTCTTTAGTATAAACAGGATTAGACTTCCTGCTAGTAAGGTTAATTCTCTGATATAACCTTTCTTAAGGTTTTTATTAAGATATTTATCGAGGGCTTCTATTTCTATTAGGTTAAATCTGTAAATTCTATTAGATTTAAGCTCTTTCCCCTCCTTAATAAGGGTTTTATAGTTGAAATTTATATGTTTAAGCAGTCTAGTCTCTAGTTTAGCTATAAAGAGTTTCTTATAAACTCTGTATTCTTCTAGGATAAATAGAAATAGATTATTCTTTTATTTAAGATCTATTATTTTTAGTAGTTATAAAATAGCTTCTTTTACTTTAAAGTAGTAGATATATTATTTTGCTGCTCTATAGTTAGTAAATCTGTTTAAAGCCTAGGTTCTATAGGGCTACTTAGAGACTAGATTATTATTATCTTAATAGAGTTAGCCTGTTCTCTAATCTATCTATAGGTTATTCTTCTTAAGCTATAGTATTCTTAGTATAATATTATATACACTAAGTTTAGTAATATTAAATTAGAGTTATTTATTTCAATTTAAGTAACTTATTTTAAGAGGTATAGTTTTATTTTTAATAGTTCCTCTTTTATACTAGACTTATTCTCCTTTTATATTATTAAGCTAGTATATATACTTCTTTTTTTGCTATAGTAGTTATAGTTAGTTTACTATTTAAAGTAATATAAAGTTTATTTCTGCTCTGCTATTAATTATAGTAATTATAGTGTTATTATTAATAGTAATTATAAGCTGTAGATATACTTTCTAGTCTAGAGATACTAAATAAATAAACCTTATTATTATTGCTTATCTTAGTCCTTTATTAGTAAGTAAGTCTAGTTTTTTAACTGCTTTTATTATCTAGGGTAAATAATCTACTTTCCTTCCTATTATGCCTTTATGAAATAGTTCTCTTAGATCTGGAGCCTTAAGAGGTTCAGTCTTTCTTATAGGAGTCTAAGAGCTTTTACTTTCTAGGTTATATATATAAAGCATTCATCTTTCTAGCATTCTTCCTATTTTATAGTATTATTATATTAATATCTTATAAAGTATTATAAGTTTAAACTGAAGACTACTAAGTTATTATTAAACATAGTTATAGTCTATCTAACTATAGTAAATATAGTATATATATTCTAGATAAGGTTTTTATTATATCTTCAAGAGTAGAGTTAGTATTTATACTTATCTCTAAGGTATTCCTTATACTTATTAAAGAAGTATTATAGCTAGAAGAAGTTTCAGTAGTTATAATAATTATACTTAAGTATAAGGTAATCTTCTATATAAAGCTTTAAAGTGTAGTTCTTATCTCTCTAGTTTACTAGAATACTATAGAAATATTATTACTAGTTATTATAATTTATATTAATTATTTAGTACTAGAGAAGCTATTAGGTTTCTTTCTTATTATTAGATTCCTCTTCAGAGCTAGTGTTATTTATACTAGGAGTAAACCTATAAGCAATTTCTGCCTAAGCAAACTAGTAGGTAATATTATAAGGTTTATCTGAGTTATAAGGGGAGCTCTTTCTTTCTCTGAAAGTCTAATTATTAGTAAGACTAAGGATCTATTATTCAGTTAAAAGGTTATATTAGTGTTTAGGTTCTTTATTAGATTCTTCCTAGACTTATTCTTTAAATTCTTAGTTAATTTGCTTAATTCTAGTAAGGTTTTTATATATATATCTATGTTATTTAAGGTAGGCTGTGAAGGTACTAATTTAGTAATACTATATAATATTATTTAGTTCCTCTTAAGCTTATCATAGTTGAAATGTTTATACTACTTCGAGGTATAGGATCTGTTGTTTATTATTACTTATAATCTGCTGTTTTGCTTTATACTAACAAATTTAGTCTCTTTCCTATTATACTTAGGCTTTTAATTCTTAGATTATCTGTTAAGTTTTCTTATTATACCTTATAAAGTTATTATTAGTAGCTTATTCTTATATATTAATAGGTTTAAATTACTATACTTAGAGTATTTTATCTAGTTATTTAGTAGTCTTTTAAGCTATCTTATTATTTGCTTATAAAGCTATTGCAAAGGTCTTAGTCTTAATTTCTAGAATAGTTATATTATAACCTGTTCTTCTGCAGTCTAGGTTGCTAGGCTAGTGTTCTATAGCCTCCTTATTACTATAGTAGATAAAGCATTTATTATTATAATATCTGGTTTATAACAGAGATATATAGAGTGTTTTAATTGCTATACTAATTTATTTAGTTTATTTAAATATAGGTTTCTAGTTAAACTTCTTAGGTTATCTGCAGTCTTTAGCAATATATCCTATTTCTTTACAGTTATAATATTTTAAGTTCTATAGTTTTTTGTTATTACTTTTAATAGTAGTACTAAGGTTTATAGGTCTACTATATTATCTATAAGAAATACTCTGTTAAGTATTATTCTAGTTATTATAAGGTTTATTATTATTCTGCTAGTTATTAAACTTATTTTGAGGTTGCTATTAGTACTTATATCCTGAGTTTAGATTCTATTGCTTATCTCTTTATTCCTTTTATTGCTTAAAGAGTTAGTTATTAATCTTAATAATAAGTTCAGTATATTAGAAGAAGTTCTCTAGTTAATTAATCTTAATAATCTTATCTTTAACTTTATTCCTAAGTTTTTAATAGAATATAAAGATCTTAGTTTCTTTAGTAAGGTTAAATTAGATACTAAGTTATTTAAAGTTAGTAGAGTAGTCTTTAGCAGACTTAGTCTATCTAAGCTAAGTAAAGTTATACTTAGCTTATTATTTTTTATTAAGGTCCTGGAAAAATAACCTAAGTACGTCCTTAAATCCTTAGAAATTAGTATAGATATTACAGGTTTCTATAAAGTATTTATTAAAGGTTTTATACTTAAGATATTCTTCCTAGATTAGTTTAACCTATTTAAAAGCTCTCCTTCTAAAGTAGGTAGCTATATATACTACTTTCTTAGTTTTATTAGTAAAGTCTCTATAGTAGAAGTTTTAATAGTTCTTAACCTAGATTAGAAATCCTTTAAAAGTTCTAGAAGTCCTATTATAAGTAACTAAAGTACTAAGCTTAAGCTTCTATTATCCTCTATAGAGAGGTATAGTGATAATATTAGTAGTAGCTTAAAAAGTCTAGTTTTTATTTTTAAGCTTAGTTACTTATTAAATAACTTACTAGAAGGCTTTCTAGAACTTATTAATAGCTTAAATATTTTTATTAAATATACTTTATATTTACTTAATATTACTATTAGCTTTTGCTAGCTATTATTTAAGTTCCTTATTATTATTATTTTCTTCTAAGTCTTCCTTTATTTTATAGTTACTAAGTTTCTAGGCTAGGTTATAAGTTGCTTGTTTAGTAGAAAGGCTTAAGATAGGTGACTTAGTAGAAGTATAAGAAGATATTTTATTTATACTATTTAGTAGGTATTAATAGTTAACTTACTAAATAAAAGCAATTAAAGTATTATAGTCAGCTATCTAATAATAAGGTCTGCTAATAAAAGCTAGAGATTAATATATAGTAATAATATACTAAGTTATAGTCTAGGTTATAAGTTATAAGCTATATTATAGATTAATAGTTAGAAGCTAAAGTAATCAGTCTTAGATTTAATAAGTATTTATAGTAAAAGTAAGCTGAAAGTATCTAAAGATAAATATAAAGTTAATTACTGAAAAGCTATAGAAGTCTAACTATAAGCTAGGCTCTAGTTATACTATATATAAGTCTAAATAGTACCTTTTATCTAGTTATAAATAATTACCTAGATATATAAGGTAATTATAATTAGTTAGTATTACTAACTAATTACTAGGCATTTCCTGACGCGCCCTACTAATCATTCTTTATCTTATTGTTATATAACTTATACTATAGTTTTTCTGTCTCTGAGCGAGTCCCTGTTATTCCTATGATCCTATAGTATAAATGTCCTGTTCTAGCTGCCCGACGCCTGAGTAGGTTGTTCAGCTGTTATCCTTGTTTACAGGTCGTAACACTAACGTTAGCTGATATAACTATCGTTAAGTAGGCTTAGGGGAGGGCTCTGATTGGCCGTATCAGTGTCCCTGCTGCTGCTAGCTAATTGATATTAAGGTTCAGCGTAGTTCCTTCTATTAATTCGAAAAGAGTAACTAGCGCAGTTAGTAATAGCCTCTGATCTAAGCGCTCTAAAGGATCTATAGGATCAGGGTTCAATTGTGCGTGCGTAATATCGCAACGTTCTTTTTTAGAGTTTTCAAATTGCTTCAATCGCAGGGCCCTATTGGCCTCTGCGCCCCACCCTGGCCCCTGTTCAGCCAATCAGAAGTCTCCCTTTTGCTTTCCAACGTTAGTTAGTCAGCTAACGTTAGGAATCCTACGACGGTTACCCGACCGTTGGTTGCCAGCCGGCCGACAGGTGACGGTATGTTCAGGGGCCACGGGTGGGCAACCGTAAGCACCCCCCATAGGCCCCCGGGATAGAATCCGTAAATCTGGCTCTGCAGCTCTGCAGGAACCCTCCTCCCCCTTTTCTTTACTCTCTTTCTATCGTCTTGTCGTCTATCGTCGCTGTCTATCGTCGTCGTCTATTATTATTATTATCGGGATCGCTATCCCTATCGTCTCCTCTACTGTCCCCATCCTCTTCTCTACTGCTATCGTCCTCATCGAAGTATTGGGTGCGCTACGATTGAGGTTGTAGGGGACACTGCCCGTCTAGCAAAACTCTAAACGAAAGCCCCCACGTCGATTGCTATCCCAATTGGGACTTTGCAGTGCTCATTTCCGCGGGTTATGACTCTGTCCACAGTGCCTTTCCCATGGATGGTTTCCACGTGGGCAAAATCCCATGGGACACGTACAAGAACCAACTCATGCACGGAAGGGAGGTGAAAAATTGCATCATGCGTTATTGACTCGATTTGAACTATGTTGTTTGGGTAAAATGCGGAATGGGTATCTCGGTATCTTCCACTTCACTCGACTCCGCAATAGACTGTCCAAATCACTGCTTCTCCCTTGTTTCAACGGCGACATCATTCTTCTCGTCGAGCATCTCATCCGCCACGGCATTGATTCTTCCAAGCTGGGCATCCTTTCCATCAAAGAGGAGAGCAATTTGCTCCAAACTTGGTCCCTTGGTCTTCGGGGAGTTAGCATCGGCTCCCACACGGTTTAAGGGCCTATCCTTACCTCGGGGAAGAACAGATACACGATCACGAACTGCACAAGAATCCACCCAACGTAGAAGAAGTAAAACTTCCACGACATGGCCGCGATGCCGACAGGGTTGACATAGGTATTGAAGGCCCCGCAAATACCCGCAACCAGACTGAACATGGCCATGCCCTTGGCGCGGATGTGGTAAGGAAGGATCTCGACGACTAAGCGGCGTTAGCAACTCTTCATCCCGCATTCCTGGTCCTTGGCTTTCGCGTGCTTACTGTAGAGCATCTGGGCTCCCGTCCATCCCAGGTTGTGGACACCGCTGTAGAGGTAGATGAATGCGACTGTGGTGTAGCTCGCGTGGCGGTTCCCGGTCTCGACGTAGGCTCCCGTGGTGGCTGTGATGACAGCGAAGACAACCCACATGAGAGCCATGCTGATCAACATCAACGGCCTGCGACCGACTCGCGCAGGCAAGAAGGCGAAGGCGAATGAGCATGCGAAGCTGAACATTTGGGAGGTTGCCGTGATGAGGGTCGTCTCAATCTGTTTGCTGATGCCAGCGCTCTTGAGCATGCTACCGAGGTAGTACCTGTTCCTTGTAAGCTACGGGTCCATCCCAGCGGCTTGGTTGACTCACGAGACCAGACCGTTGCCCGACCACTGCTTGCAGATACCACACCAGATAATGATGAACGAACGGTAGCGGTTACCCTTGGTCGCGAACAGTGCCTTAAGATGGAAGGGGTTCTTGTTCTGAGTCATTTCTGCTTCGATCGTCTCCTTGATCTCATTGTACTCGTGTTGAACAACAGCATCGTTGGGGTCGCCGGCGCCGTGGTACTTGGTCAGGATGTCTAGTGCAGTCTGCTCTCTGCCTTTGCTGCAGAGCCATCTTGGCGACCTATTTGCAAAGGTTAACCACACCGAGTCAAGAGCACATTTCTTGGCGAACCTACTCGGGGAGGAAAAAGAGGCCGATCAAAACCATCGCGCTTGGGCCGGCCTGGACGACAGTGGGCGCGCGCCACGCCCTTATGCTCAAGTTAGCAGCCGCTCGTAACTCGGTATGTCATACAGCTTGATACGCACCAAGAGTCTGTGATACGGAAGCTGCCAAAGGCAACCCATGCAGCCAAGATGGCCCCGACAGAGTAGGTTGTGGAACTGAGTGCTGTGGCCGTGGCGCGGTGCGCCGGGTATGCCAGTTCGGTCATTAGAATAGTTGAAACGGTGCTGCAGATGACACCGCCCATGCCAAGGAGAAGGCGGCCCGCGATGAATGCCCCGACATTCATAGTTGCCGCACAGATCACGGCACCAACGATGCAGAGAACACATCCCACCGCGATGGCGATACGGCGACCCATGCGGTCAGAAATCACCGGGATCAACAGGACACCCATGATGTTGCCAACCCAGTAAGACGCACTGAGGGCTCCGAGAAGGCTGTCGCGAGGGTGGTTGAAGTCTATTGTTGAGTCTGTCAGTTGTATTGAACGGCCAAGGAGGACAGTTTCGGTAACGAACCATCTTGCCATTGGTTGATCTGCTGCAAGTTGTTGATGAGACTGCCATCGAAACCGTGCGCGACGTCTCCCCAGAGCAGGAAGAACAGGCCAAAGTTGAGCGGCCTCAGCCCAGAATCCTTGAGCCAAGAGACCGTCTTGGTGTTGGTCGGCGTGGTGGCCTCCAACGCCTGACGGTCGTCATTGTTGTTGATCTTCTTGTCCTTCCAGACCATCTTCTGTTTCGTCTTCTTCTTCTTCTGCCTCTTGAACTCTCAAAGAAGGATGAGCAAACGCAACCCTGCAAAGCAACAGCTCCAAAGTTCGGACGTATCCTCGATGTTTATAACCAATTTGCACAATGTAACATTCCGCTCATCATTACCGCCTGAACGGCTCGGCTCCCCAAAGTCTTGTTTGCTCAATTTCTCGGACGGGCCCCATTTCCAGCCTCCCCCGATGCGCTTCATTGGGCAGAAGAAAGAAGCACATGCCTGCAAACGCGGGGGAACTGGAGAAAACGGGGGAAAACCTGCGGGGATGGCATGGTTCGGCGGCCTCGACCTAGCCGGACCAACAGGCTGTCCAGTTACTCACTAACGCGTTCCAGGTAGTATCGGGCGTCGTCAGAACCGCCGGGTCATGCAAAGATGTCGGTGGTCGGGGCAAGCTTCGGGGAGCGGGAGCGGCGTCGGCACATCGGGGGAATCGTCGCGCGGCCATCCGTCCATCGCATTTTGGCTCGGCCCCCTCTTCCCCGAACTCAGGAGTAGGGGTTTCCATACGTCACTGCGGTGAAAATGGAGGGGTGCTCGCGGGCCTCTACACGCGGGGTTGCCATTCCCATGTCGCATATTTGACTTTGGAAAACCTGCTGGTCGGCTGTTGGGAAATATGGTATCCCAACTGAAACTTTTGTCCCAGTCGGAGCTGGTGCTCGACGCGCGAAGAGAGCACCGCATCAACGCCAACTCTTTCCAACAGGATGCGCTGACGACGTTCAACGGGTGGCAGTATGCCTGCTTATACAGCCATAAAGACGCGACGAGTAATGTTCTCTTCGTCAACTTGGCGCGGCGACCCATCAAAGATACACTCGGCGATTGGGAGACATTGACGTTTGAGGACTATGAGCAGACGGCGGATGATGGACACAACACCATCTCGATAGGCGTGTGTGAGGGAGACGGCACAATCCACGTTGCCTTCGACCACCACTGCGATCCGTGAGTTGCTTGACCACACTGTCGCATAACAGCAACGCTGATACCGATGTATTCAGATTGCATTTTCGCATGTCAGTACCCGGCGTCGCGACGAGCCCAGAGGCAAACAAGTGGGAAGCATCGCTATTCAGCCCAACACACAATCAACTGCCGGGCTACACGCGCACCGGCCAATTGGCGATTGAAAAGATCTTCCTTGAAACGACGTACCCTCGCTTCATTCGCGTCGACAATGACCTTCTGTTGAGCTATCGCATCGGCATGTGAGTTGAGATTCCCAATCTCGCGAAGATGAAACCTGCAGCTGACGCGGACGCACGAAATGCAGAGCCGGTGCAGGCTCCGATCACCTCTTCAAGTACAGCAGCAAGGACCGATCCTACTCTTACATTGGCCAATTTCTCACCGGCGTCAAAAACAACCCATACATCAACGGCATTTCTTATGCCAACGGCCGCGTGCACGTGTCTGGGACATACCGGGGGTTCGTATGGTACGAGGGCGTCGACGACCCGGAAGCGCGCCTGCACACGGTGCAAGCCGGACCCAACGGCCCAGAGAACAACTACAGCCTCTTCTACGTCTCGAGCGACGATCTCGGCAAGACATTCAACAACAGCAGAGGCGAGCGGCTGGCGAATCTCGAGGTGGGCGAGACGGTCTTCCCAGACGCGGATGGCCTAATCGTGTTCGACATCCCGCAGAACAGCGGCATTCTGAACCAGGAGGCCCAAGCAGCCGACGAGGACGGCGGGTTCCACGCCCTGAACCGCGAAAACGAAGTCTGGATGCACTACTACCGCAGTCCCGGGGGCCAATGGAGCAGGCACGCGTTGCCTGACGCGCTGCCGACGCGGACGGGGGCCCGGGGAGATGTCATTGCTTTACCCGGAAAAGGACGGTGGTGTTTGCTCTGCCAGGCAATCGAGATAACAAACTCACGCTTGTGGGCGCCCGGTTGCCCGAGACCGCGACGGCGGATGATGCGACGGTGCGGTTGGAGTACCGCTGCCTGTGGCAGGGGGATGGGTTTTCCGGGGAGCCGCAGCTCGAGACATTTGTGTCTGGGTCAAGGCAGGTGGTTTCAATATACACGCGAACCGAGGAGAAGGAAAGAAAGGTTGTGGTGTTGGATTTTGCGCTGGAGGAGGGCCTGTGAGAACGGTCATGAGCCGGGGATGGAGATGCTTCATACAAACGAGACAGCGGACAGATGCAGGAGAATGCGCGTGGAATTGCATTATTTGCCTGGTTTAATGAAACAGACATTCGCTACACGCAACATGACGTCGCACGATAAAGAAGAAACTCCGGACTCAAGTTTGGGGATTGTTTGTTTGCCGGAAAAGCGCAAACGGTGCGAAGCGGTGTGCTATCTGTTATCTAAAGGAAGCATAGCCAGAAGCAAAAATCCGCTATTGTGGCTGTTCTAGCGAGACATGGGAGAAGATCGTCATGTCAGGGGTCTTGTTGAAAACTTTTTTCCCTCACATGCCAACAACGCTTGAACGCTTATTATTGACTGAAGTAAAATGGCTTTGCAGAGGCAGCCCAAAGCTCTGGCCAGATTTTTGATGAAGCTTCATCTCATCTTGCAGGAGGACGAACGATTCGAATCTGTAGATTTGTATGCATGTCAATCAACATTCGATGCCACAATCTCGACATCGGGCACTCACATCTTCTCCAACGTGACGTGCTTCAAAGACCCAGAGAAAAGAACAACTCATTGGCAGAGACAACACCAGCCGCAAAGTCGACAGACAACTCAGTGCCCAATGGCCAAAAATGCGGCCGATGGGCTTTCAGTCTCAGCGCGGAGAAATCCCATGCCACTCAACTGGCCAGCGCAGTGCCCATCTTCCAACACCTCACCACCAATGACACCACACAAACCATCCGATCCTTGTCCAGCACGGCTCGGCCGCTGCCCAGCCACCGGGAGTTCCAGAAGCCCTGATAGGCCGGGTTCGTGAGCCCCTCCCGCGGTCGAGGGCCTCTCCCCGTCTTGCCTCTCAACTCCCCTGGTCACCCCCGGCACGTCGTCCGGGATTTGCTTTTGGGCCCCGTTCCGCCAATGCGGCGCTACTGTGCCTAACCTCGTGTTGGAGACCTGACAAGGCCTAGTCAGGGCCAATTATAGCGCAACAGTGGCCAATCCAGAGCCCCTGGCAGCCCTAACGTCCGCTTCTTGGTGTTTTCCAGAGAATTTTCCTTCGCCCTGGTCTTCACTGTGCCACAGCGGGCGATGGAGTGATGCCTCCACGTCTTCTTTGCTTTACCCCGGTGGGTTGCCTGACAATGGAAGAAGAAGCATCTGGCCTCCGTCTATCGTGGCCAACGGCCGGATCACCACAGAGACAGCTGGCCATTCGTCTTCCTGCGTCCCCCAGCCATCCCGAATCTCACTTCGAGAGGGCATGCTTACGTCTTCATGCCCATGTTCACCCTCTAAGAGAGCGTCTCGCTTCAGCCTCCCAAGCCCGTATCCGAACTCTGCCTTCCTCTCCCGGTGGCTTTCGCGGGCTCGACGGCGGTCTCCATACGGGGAGGGGAAGGGGTTCCCTCTCGCCTATGCCAAGGGTGGCAGAACAGTATGGCGTGCAGAAAGAAGCATCACCTGCAGCCCGTGAAATAATACGGTGAGTGCCGCGTTCCTGCGCGGTCAGGAGACTAAAGAGACGTGGGTACTGCACGGAGTAAGCTTGGGGTTCTGCATCCCAATCAATTTTTTAAATAGAATTACCGCCTTTTTGGCTTGTTGCTTGTTACCCCATATACAAGAACCCGAGCCATCCCACCCGCTCGCGAGAAGGGATCGTACACCTTTTTTTCTGTGACTCAACTATCGTCAACCCACACAACCACACTCGCTCGCGTCCAGCCCGGCCGTCGTATCTGTCGAATTCCATGGCCACTTTACGCTCGTTATAATAACTAAGCACTTATATCCGTCACTCGCTGTACATCCCAATCACTGGGAAAGAAACATGAAGATCCCGCACGTCCCGCGAAACGACGTGGTAAAGATCGGCACCGATCCCGTCGCCGTCGACTTTTCCGGAAAGACCGCCGCCTCCACCCCGAGCACCAAGACCCTGATCATCGTCTCGGCCGTCCTCGGCTCTCTCATCCTCACCGTCGCCGCCGTCTCTATTTACCTTGTCGTCGCCCGCGCCCGCCGGAAGAAGCAGCTCGCGCACGAGTACAACACGGCAATCCTCCGCAACCCGAACCTCACCTGGGAGGAATATGCCCGCCGCACGAAGCTGAGCCATTCGAGGATTCTGTTGGAGGACGAGCTGCAGCGGAGTATCATGATCCGCAAGTCATTACAGAGCCGGACGGATGTCTCCACCGTGACTCCCGTGTCACCGCCCGCCCGCACACGGTCACGCACCTGGCACGCGAGGACAAGCTCAAGGACGAGTGTCGAAGATGAAGAGGAGGGAGAAGGGTTATTGATGTCTCTCCGTGGAGACTGGACCGAGCACGAGGCAAGAGTCGAGAAGACATGGCAGATCCTACATAAGAAGTACCCCACACGACGGGTGACACTGCCGGTTGAGGAGGACGCCGGCCCGGTCCGCCCGCCGACGATACGACTCAAGACCCCGCCTTTGTTGTCTCACCCGATGTTCCGGGGATGGAATGGGGAGAGCGAGATGAAGCACTCGAGCTTGCCGACCGAGCTGGCCAAGATCAAGCCGGCTCAGATCTGATGAGGTGATGAGAAGTAATGTTTTCATGTTTATAATAATGTCTATAACGCGTCGATGAATGGGGTCCTGGCTTAGTCCCAGCCCAGCGTGGAGTTCAGGTCCAGGTATATATGGTGGTTAGCGTCATGGGCATCCAGTGTTGGTTTTCAGGGAGTTCAATAGTAACTAGATACCTAGCATAATCCAATCTCTTCATCAATGGTACAAACCCCCAGCCTTTTCCCACAACAAAGATCTTAGGTAACTGACGGGGTCCGTTTTGGCTGGTTGCTGTCACAATTCGTCATCAACGTCTCAGCAGGCTTGGTTGGTTGTGGTGAGGCCATCGTCATCAAAAGTGTCAGAAGTCAGCAGTGATTTATCCTCAAGCAATCTTGCCTAGCATGTCATTTGGTTAATTTTCCTAAGGTAATGTGCATCTTCATGATGCCTGGCGTTATGTTTATTTTCGAGGAAGAGAGACAACACCTACGGAAGCAGTGTGAATATATTGGAAGGATAAGAGACAAAGATTCTGGAAGTTGATAGAAGCGATAACGACGAAGGGATGATTGCAGCAACGACGGCAACAATGCCAGCGTAGTCCGCGGAAAGAAGAACCACAAAGACAATGGATGGCAGGTATGAAGAACACGATAGAATGATTTGATGCCAAGTTACCGAAGCGGAGGGAACGTGGAAGGGTGGATGCCTCGGTCGCTCCTCTAGGTTTTAACTCAAACTCTCCCTCCGCATGTCACGTTTCTTGGTGCCCTCACTTCACCTGTCAGCAGATGACACTCTACTATCATTCTACAGTCTTCCCAATTTCACCGGTGTGATAGAAATCCATCTCGTTTCCTTCATCTACTCCGCACTCGACGCGCCACCATGGAGAGACTACCGCAAGAGATCATTGACCAGGTTATCGACTACTCGCCTTGGCTGACCAGGCGCCGTCGTGCTCCGAAGTTCGTGACGGTTTCCAAGAAATTCCAACTCGCCATCGAGCGGCATACTTTCAGGGAAATTTGTATCACTGACGTCGAACTGAAACGTTTCACGAAAATCTTCGCCTACCAGCACCGCCGTAATCATCTCAAGAATCTCGAGTTTGAAATCAATCTTCTGCGTTGTCGGAAGTACCCTGAAGCGACGGAGAGAGAAGCCAACAGCAAAGTCGCGACGCACGCAATTTTCAGTCTTCTAGAATGCTTGTCTCACTGGGAAAAGGACTGCAGCGTCTTGCTATTAATCACATCTCGTCCTAATCAATCACAATTCTCTGACACCAAGATTGATTACCAGTACGACTATCTCGAGATCCTCCATCCCGAGAAGCTGCCGCCAGTCGACTGCATTCAGTGGCTCTTGCTGAATCGAGCGGAGTATCGCAAGACACCGGGTTACCGCGAATTCTCGCCGTTGTCGCACCTAGCACTAGCAACCAAACTTCCCCGTCTCAAAGGCACCTATCTGGGTTACACTGAGCCTGGAGAATTTTTGGCCTTCCGTCAGAGCTTGCGAGAGGACTTCGTTCAAGCCCTCAATCAGACTCGACTCCCACCTTCAATGACCAGGGTTTGGTTTAATATCGATGGACCTGACTACACCAACCACGACCCGCCGAGCCTGGTGCCAAACCAGGAAGAGGACAAGCTTTCTCTTGCTCTACGCCGGGTAGCTGGCAGCGTCAAAAGGTTTCGATACAATGGCCCGTTAGATTCTTGTTTCTTTTGGCCTGGCAGCTTGGCGAAAACCCCAGAGCCGTTCTGGCAAAATATGACTTACATGTCCATCACCCTCAACCCCGCAGCGCCCTCGGGAACGTGGTACATCGATAACGGCCCCCAGACTGGCCAGGAAGCTTTCTCAATTCATCTCAAAGATGAGAGTCCTCCTGGTTATGGAACAGAAGAACAGACCTTCTCGGCCCTTGCATTTCTGAAGGAGTTGACCAAGAAGGCGGGGTCAGAAGTTGGAGAACGGAATTTTCAACGAACGAAAGTCGCGTGGGCTGGGTTTTTCACAAAAGGGGAGTCAGCTGCATCAGAGTCTGAACGATTCAATGTGAACCCCGACACAGTCATGCCGCTGCTCAGGTCAATCACCAGAGCCATCGCCCAGATGCGATCCTTGCGGCTCTTTACGCTACAAGATGCCGATAGCCTCAGCACGTGGTACTCGACGAACTCGTTGAAAGTGGGATACTATGTCCCGGGTGTGCTAGACCGAGAGTGTAGAAAAGAGCTGGCTGGTCTTCCTTTGAACAAGCCTCGAGTTTTCCTGCGTGCCTGGGGTCTAACAGAGTCTGGATGCCATGCAAACGAACTGGAAGACATGTTCCGGAAGGTCTCAATCGCGAACCACCACCAAGAAGCGATTGTCACATGGATCTAGCGCGCCATTTTCGCCACATTTGACGGATCGTCCACACGGCGCTTCTCTTGATACCAAGCCTTGATTCGGAAAGTAATGATTCACCAACAGCGTTGCCGGGGGCCTGAGATTGGGAACCGTGAGGAAGAAGTAAAGTTGAGCAGGACTTCAATTGGAATGGTTGCACAAAGCAAATGTATTATTCTTCCAGACCACAGACATGTCTCTTCCCACTCAATCAACAAAAGTTATCTCTGTGTGCATGCACTGCGTCCAACAAGACATGCTGCTTGCCCAGCGATGAAAACTGGGCAGTTGTGACTTCATCATTCGTTTGTCAAACGGGCTGCCCCCTTTTGCGTTCCGTTTGTCACCGCCTTTACACTTCTTGGCCCTTTCCGGCTCATGCATGCATGTTCCCGCATCACATCACCAGAAGAACTCGGAGCCTGCCATGGCTTTGTTCAAGTATTTCACCACTCCCCCCGACACAAACTTCCACCCTCCAACATTCACCTATTTTCCCCCTGGTATCAAACTCACTGCACTACATTCCCTCGCCCATCATGGATCGACTTCCGCAGGAGATCGTCGACGACATCATCGATCGTCGTTTCATCTACGAGATCACCCACCCATACAATGTCAAGCTTGGGTTTATTTCCCAGTTTGCAACGGTCTCCCGCAAATTCCAGCGTGCCATCGAGCGCCTCCTCTTCCGCACCATCGAGATCAGCAACCTCAAGGACGACATCCAAATGTTCGAGTCGCTCTTCTCCGCGAGCCCCTACCGACGCGACTTCATCAAGCGTGTCACATTGCGCATTCAACTTGACCTCCGGCGTATCATGCAGGAGTCATACGAGGCCCTCGACATCGACCAAGCAGGCCGTGAGGCGTCCAGGGCGGTCTCGGAGATGCTCCTAATCCTCTCGGCCTGGACGGATCGACAGGCCATCCGCTTGACCATCAACTGCCAGACATGGGGACAGGTCGTGCCGGGAGGCATGACTGTCCAGGGTCAGCACCGTCGTAGCGACTTCACAGTCATCGAGCTGCCGGATCTTGATACGCTGCTGGCGGCGCAGTGCATCCGCTCCCTCGAGGCGACCTGTATTGATGCCTCTCCGCAGTCACACCCCTCCAGTGTCCTCACCATCTCCGAGGCGTGCCCGAAGCTCGATGACTCCCTTCTCGCACGCACCGACCCCGAGGCCTGTTCCAGGCTCGAACAGTTGGTGGACTTCGTCACCGCCAGATACCACGCAGACTTCTGCGCCACGATGCACAGCCTGCTCAACAACTTCACGAAGCTGGACTACCGCGGCATCCTGGAGCCGTACTTCTTCTGGCCCCACGGTGCCTCGGAGCAGCCTGCACCCTTCTGGCAGAGCATGACCTACTTGAGCCTGCAGTTCGAACCGGTCAATCTCTCTGGAAAGTCGTACTTCAAGACCGGCGAGGAGTTACCCTGGTCTGATCCCTTGCAGTTCCAACGGACTCCGGAGGAAGACGTCATGATGTCCTTGATTGAGGCGATGTGCAAGGCCTTGAACCAGATGCCCAATCTGAGGACATTTCAGATGTTCTGTAACGTGAACCGGATGAGTCGCGGCGGATGTTGGCGGCTTTCGTACGCGGCGCCCGGGGTTCCGTCCAACTTCGACAAGCATGTCGAGATCCCGCCCAACAAGTCCCGCGAGTCCGGCGGCGGCGAGCGCGCGGTTGACCACGATGCTGGCCTTGGAAGTGGCGATGGCGATGGCGCCAAGAGCATTGGTGGTGGTGCTGAAGCGAGCAAGTCGTCTCGAAGCACCGACGACAGCTCCCTGGATCATGTCCGCTCGTTTCCGAGATGGGTGCTTGATGTTGGAAACTGGAAACCCTCCGCAGAGATTCTGGAGGCTCTGCAGCGGGTGGGAAGTGGGATTCATGGTCAGGATGCATTGATCTCGTTCGAATGTTCTAGTAGACGAGAACATGCCGTGTTGTTAATCGCCCGGAGGCTCCAAGCCTAGAATTCACAAGTGTACAGTTGAGTTAGTTGATAATGAAACTACCGTCATAGTTGTTATTTCAGATTGCTGTCCGACTTTCGGGCAATTTTGTTGTTTGAAAAAGAGGTTTTGCTAGCCACGCAGTGTTCCCTACGACTTTAATGTTAGAGTACCTAATACTTCGATGAGGCCCATAGTCGTAGAGAAAACAATAGTCGACGACGATGGACGACGACGATGGACGACGACAATAGAGATAACGACGTCAGCAACAATAATAGCGACGACACTAGTAACGATAATAGCGACGATGAAAACGAGTACATAGGGAAATGATTTAGGGAAATGATTTACTTCAAAGCAATAGGTATGGATACAATAGGGTTCTCGGGAGCATGTACGCGTTGCACGCACCTCTCGTTTGACTCGTCGTTTCTGCTGTCCTTGTCGCCCATTTCAGAACCATAAAAACGGCTTCTCCTCCGCCTTAGAAAGAACCCGTAGGCCACCATCTTCTAAAGCCTTTCTCGCCAGCTCTACTTCGCCGGTCCCCTCTACTGCTACCTCCCGCAACTTCGGGTAGCGACCAGACTTATGATCCATCGCAAGAGCCTGAAAATCCTTTGTGAGAGACCAGACATGTCGCGATGGCACTTGATAGTTGCAAGAATAGATGGAGCCGTTGAAATGAAGCCGCTCCACAAACTCCGGAAGCTCCGACATGAATTCATTCCAACGACTTGTCCAAAACTGAGGTTGAGGATCAGGCGGATATGAGACTGGTCCTGGCCTTTCCTGGATAGAACTAATGATGCTCCAGTTGTCGATCCAAATGTTCCGAAGATGTTTGAACTTGCGCAAGGAGAACGGTGCATCTTGGCCAACAAACGCCTCAGCTGAGAATCCTAAGCCGCGTTGGCGGTGAGCGAGTTTGAGACAAAGCGTTTCCAGGGCCGGGCAATGCTCCTCTAATTCAGCAATGACATCAGAGGCGAAAAGGTCCCTTCTGGTAACGACCTCAGTCAGATACGCGAAACTCCTCAGGCTGCGGGCATTCTTCAAGAGCCTTCCGATGCCGATGATCCTGACGTCGACGCCCATGAGTGTGATTGCAGTAAGGTGCTGGGTGGCTATGTCGTCAGTGAGCCGTAGCCAGAAGTTCTGGACAAAAATGTCCTTGACTTTCGCGCCAAGGCTGAGAATTTTGGTAATATGCGATGATCTCAGCTCAATTCGCGATAACACCAGCGGGTTGGTGGGCTCACCACCAATCTCTTTGTATTCATCCAACGGCCTGACGAAGACGGATTTGAGAGAAGGAAGCAAAGGCCCATCGTTGCTTCTCTTCAAGTCGCCGACCTGACCGAGGTCTTGCGGGTCCCCCCTCAGCCCCAATTCTCTGATGTTAGAGTGCCGAGCGAGGACGAGGTTGCAGACGGCATACCCTATGTCCTCGGCGTTGAGAGGGGCCGGGAATGTCACTCCAGCCAAATCCGCCGCCATGCGCACCTGGTGGCGTTCCTCTGGGCTGTTTTCCGTTGAATCGACCACTTTGCGGTTCAGGACGTTATACTCCCGATGAGGAGGTCTGTTGACACCTTGAAGCTTATTAGTAAGAATCTTCTTTTTCTCAAACACTGAAAAAGAGACTGCGTAACGAAACCAAGCAACTCGTCCAATCGCTTTGCTTACCAATATAACATCTCCTGACGTGACTTCCAGCCGTGATGTGCGTGTTGGTGCGACGTAATACGTCGAGGGGCTGCTCTCGTGAAAACCAGTGCCCGCATATAACTGCACGGGGCTTAGGCAGTGACTGGTAGAGAATGGGGTACTTTCTTGCAAAGCTTAACATGCGGTTTTGTTCGAATTCCTCGGACACCATGAGCGCCGGAACTGCGGAAGTGACCAGACGGTGCTTCCACGGACGCGCGGGTATCACCAAGTACGAGCAGATATGGTCGATAATCTCGGGTGGCATATGATTGAGGGAAACCATTTTGATAGGCTGAGGGGGTGCTGCTGATAAGACGATTAGCAAGTGGTGCTCGCCTTGAGGTCGACAAGAATATTTGCTTACAGAGAGAATAATAGCGGTAAATCGCAACGGGTGAAATCACCTAGATGATAAATGATATGGATGTGCCTCTATGAAAAATTGATAACGCGATGCAAGGTTTGGCAACTAGAGGAAGGTGGGTGAGATCGATAGTTGGAATGGAAGGATTTATGGGAAGACGATGAAGCATCCAGCCTTAAGTACTCCAAGTGTTGCGGACACCTGTGGCTTTCTGAAACCTTGTCCAGATCAACCTTGCGAGTGACGCTATCCAGGTGGGCATTTCTATCAAGGTCGTTCAGACTCACCTAATAACCTATCGTCCTATTGTGGTCCGTCGTTGCGTGGCTGTTATTTTAGTTTTACCAGGTTAGAATTGTAGTTGTCTCCATTATTGTTATTTGCTTCGAATGCACAGCATACCCCTTCCGCCTGGGAAGACTATCCACAGGTTTGAATATTTACAGCAGCATAACATAAAGCAAGGCTGAAGAGCAAATGCGTCTAATCCGAAGTTTGCCGCTTTTGGCCGACGTTGAGGATCATACCAGAGGGAGGGCGCCCATCCTGAAGAATGAAAGTCCCAAGGAAAAGAATCAGATCACGAACAAGCACGCGAATGAGTACTTGTAGCGCTCGCTGAAAGTCAGGCCAATTTCAGGCTGTAAGAGGTGAGAATCTCATCGTTGAAGTTGAACAGTTGATTGTGCTTTTTTCATGCTTGAACCAAATCCCTAAGGGAAGGAAGGTACGATTGAATGGGGTGCCTTCCTCAAGCGGGAACAACGTTGTTGTTTTTCACCCACTTCACCACCTTCACCTTCGCCTTGTCACCTTTCACCTTCTACCCACACACCTTGAAAATTCTGATCGTCCTCTCTATTTACTTCCAACCGCCGAGGATTTCAGATCCCACGCACCGAGCTTCCTGATCTCAACACCATCGTCTATCCCCGTCACCCGCCGTTGCAGTTGCCGTCCTTGGTAGCTCTGCGCGCCGACATCAAAAATCAGATGCACGATGGATAAACTTCCTCAAGAGATCGTCGACCTCATCGCCTCGCAGCAACCTGAGCCGGGGTATCGCCGCAGTAGGCCCCCCTGGATTCCCTCGCCGTCAGTCCGACCCAGCATCGCAACCGTGTCAAACAAGTTCCGACACGCGATCGAAAGGCTTACCTTTCGCGAGCTTCGCGTTGTCACGTCCGAGATCGACACGCTTGACAATATCTTCTCACGTGCCTGCGTCTATCGCCGAAGCTTCCTCAAAGACCTGCATGTTGTCATCGTCCTTCCCGCGCACGACGACGCCGATCGGGGCAAGTTCGAGTTCGACGTCGACAGGAAGGTGAACAACGATGCTGCGACCAAAGGCATGAACCGACTTCTACACACCCTCTCTGGTTGGGATTCGGCCATCAGCCTTGCCATCAGTCTCGAGATGGAATCTCTTTCAGACATAGGAGCACTTACCTTAGAGGAAACCATGCAGCGCTCAGATGAGATTATGAGAGAACTGCGTTGTTATGATCACGAGAGATACGCCTACTCCTTCATCGAGATGTCCAATGTCGACAAGATGCCCTTGGTTCCTGGTGTACGCGAAATCTGGTTCCCCGAAGGCGAGTACCATCGGCAAATTTCACCCAATACTACCCTCTTATTGGCCGCGAAATTCCCGGAGGCGCATAGGATCCAGATGCAATGGTACGAACCTTTTGCATTCGTTGAGTGCCTCCAGATGATGCGGCGCCAGCTGTCGCAGTCGCTGAGATCAGCTTGTTTGCCGTCAACATTAAATCATTTTGTATTCCGACTTCATTCTCTCGAGCGTACGCCTGGCCAGCTATCGATTTCACCAAACCCGCAGCCTGATCGCGTTTGCGAATCACTTCACCACGCTGTTGATCACATTTCGCATCTCAAGTTCATCGGTCAAGTGGATCCTTCACTATTCTGGCCGTACCTGCCTTCAGCGACACCGAAGCCTTTCTGGCAGTCCATGAAGACAATGGAGATTGCCATGGACAAAGACTCAACTTCTTCGGAATGATATCTGTCGTATAGATACGATATGTGGGCTTACCAGACCATCGACTGGTTCGGCCTTGAACAACCTACCAAATCCACACTTCCTCCCCCCGGACATGGCTCCATCGATGAGGCCAAGTTGGCGTACAGTTACATCAACGCTATGTATCGGTACGAGAACGACGTATGGGAGCAAACAAGGAACCTCATAGACATGGGGGGCATTGAGATTGACGATGAGCACGATGACGAGAACGATGAAGAGAAAATCTACAACGAGGAGGAGGACAAGAAGAACAAAGAGAGTATGATGGACCGTATGCTCGAGTTCTGTGAAGTCAATGAGTCTGCAATGGCCCGCCTTTTGGAGGCGATGATGAAAGCTATGCTCCAGATGCCTCGCCTCGAGTTCGTGAAGCTCGGTGGCTATATGAGCCAGGCGTGGGCATTCGAATTCTACGCCCCTGGCATACGCAGCAAGCACGACTCCAACTCCGAGTCAGAGTCGCCGCCATCCTATCCGAGATTCATTCTCCCCGAGTACTTCTGGGTTCCAGGCAAGGATATTCTCGACGGCTTTCGCAACATAGCGAGGGAGAAGTATGGTCAAGAGCCGGTCATCGTTTGGGTTGATCGCCGTCAGCTGGGCCACTGAACCGCCGAATCGGTATTGTGAGCGCAATGAGGACTGAAGGGGGACGATGCGGACGAAGGGGGATGACATGGACGATGCGGCTGACGGAAATGGCAAAGGACCATGGCGGCATTGGGATTAGCAGTTCTTTAGCTTCCACGAATAAGACAAAATCGCGCATAGATCAAAACGCTTGTGGTTCCTGTTTCTCAGCCTAGGCAACACCGAATGTGCATATGCGTCTCTTTTGTCGAACTATTCAGTCCGGGTTTAAATCCAGTCAGTTGGAAAAAGCATTGTACGTGTTGATCTTTTGGTCTTCGTATTCTTTCGTCACCGACAATTATCGCCTACCTTCATTTCTGGTCTTTCCCTCTAATTCTTGTTTTTGGCCCTCTTCTCGAGCTCTCGTATCCATTATGACTCGAGGGTGATTTCCGCCTAATTGCTTTGTTATATGATCTTGTGGTAGATGATACCTTCAGAATAACAATGCAGACTTATTCACAGCTACTGACTCGGAATACTGGTTGCGTTCGAAGGTAGTTTTTATAACCTTATGCGTGCTTCGAGCTGATGTTATTCAGTCATTCTAAAGCCAAGCATTGAAAAACGGCGTAATCTGACATGGTTCAGTTTGCAAGCTGCTTAGTTCCGCCGATTCGGCGATAGGAGACACCTGCTCAGAGGACTTATCCTCACTCCGCCGATGACTTGAATGGGTGTCTACGCCGACCTCCGATCTACCGAGGCAAGCCATGACTTGAATGTTGAGGGTGGTCATCGTTGACCCTTCAGGACCCTTAGAAAACAACAGGTGACACCCAGTATCGCCCCTCAACTCGCGATGCCAAATCCAGACCTCCGAATGCCAAGGGTCCAACGTCCAGCTGCCACATCTTCGTGCGGCCGTTCCGTCATACGGCCGTTAGATTCGGATCGGCGCCTCTTCAGCCACCATCAGTTGCTAGGACGACTCTGTTGGCTTAGAGTCCAAAGTCTCCAGCCCCTCCGACTAATGTTCCCCGGTTTTCCCTTAGACAATTGAGTCAGCTGCTGGAATGTCCCCAGCTTTTTCGGCGAGCTTAAACTGTGGGAGTGGTTTCATTGATTGGAATGCACACTTTCCCCTCAACTCCCTCCACACTTTCTTTTTCTTCTTTTTCTTCTTCTGCTTCCAAGCTTATCTTAACTTGACAGCTGCTGCGAAGTTGGTCGGCATGATCCGAGACCTGATCCAATCGATGACATGCACTGAGACAGAAGACGTGCATCTGGGCCATGCCAAGACTGGTTAGCACATCGCGACATGGCCACCTGCCCCAAATCGCCGGGCGTCCACTAGTCTCCCTCGTCGTCTTCCCGTGCCCTTTGATTGCCTTTGTCTCTGGCCGTTTGAAGGCTGAGTGTCATCTGACTCGGGCCGTCCCAACGGCCATGATCGCCGCCCTTATTGACGCCTCTCGCGCGAAAGCCGCCGACACGGATGTTTAATCACTTAAGGGTTCGATAGATCAAGAGATTCACACAACGTCTAGTATTCTTTTCCCGATTTGGCAGCTGTGTTTGGGAAAAGTTGAGACGACTCTCCCGGCGAGCATGGGCAGGTCGGCCTGCAGAAGCTCTGACGTGCCGACCGACCACAAGGAGGGGAGAAGGATGTTGACTTGTTACCCCCACATCATTCCCGGTCGGCGCTGTGCCGGCTGCACGTTTTCTGTGCTTCCTCTCACTCGCTGCTGCTCTGCGCCGGGTGCCGCTACTGCACGATTGGATGACCGCCGAGCCGCCGGCACCTCTGCTTGATGAGAGGTGGCAACGCATGCCCCGAGCTTGTGGGACACTTGGGATGGAAATCCACTCACAGCTTGCCAGCTTTTCCGAGAGAGGCTCTTTTTAATGATGCCGGGCAGCAACTCTCTGGGTTGTGCCCCATCGTGTTGCCGCAACTGATACCGGCAAGGCGGTTGTCTGCTCCACAAGCTACTATTCCTGACACTTGGCTCCCCCCCTTGTCTGCGATGGCTTCCACTCTTTCTCCCTCGCGTCTCCCTGTCTGGGGCTTGCCGCCGCCGCGATGCAATAGCCACAGAGTTTCCTGACCCCACAAGGCCTGTCGCAAGGGGCAAACTTCTCCATTGTCTACCTTACCTACATTGGCGGGCTATTCCAACTTGCTGCGGGCTTGCATGTATGCCGCACAACGCTAAATCTTACCCCAACCTCTGTCCTCGGCACGTTGCCCACGGTGTTTGCTATTTGCTCAGCTACGAGGAGGGGAGACAGCAAACCCCGAGTTATCGCATGATCTCAACCCGCAGCGCGCCGTCGATGGAACTACGCAGACGCTGGGTGGGCTCCGCTGGCTAGTCTCTCCCGCCCTTTCGCCGTCGCCGGCGCGGATAACCCGAATAACCCTCCTCCCAACGCCGCCGTAGATCAGCCCTTCCGTTGCCCTTGTGGCGGCTGTAGGGGTTCCTGATGGGTGGTTCAGAGTTCCATATTGCAACCCCTGACACATTAACGCCAGTCTAGACGCCGCCAGTTGTTCTTTCTTCCACGTCAGAAAAGCCAACCTAGACAACCTAGACTCACTTGCCTTCGCCAAAACTCTCTCTCTCCCTTCCATGCCCTTAATATTCTAGCCTCTTGCTGCACTGCGACCTAGGCGATGCGACTAGTCGGTAGTCGCTTACTATTCTGCGAGCGAGCTTGCGTTGGTGGCTTGCAACGCGCCGGTCGCCTTAGACCGAGGGAAACTAGTACGCCGAACGAAAGACGATCCAAGATCAGGAAACAGCAGCATTAGTACAAAATGGCCACGATCAGCACGATATTACGGAACCCTCTTGGGCTATCACCGTCGCCATCGCCTCGGAACCAGAGATTCTTCGATCAACGAGAACGACAGCACCAAGACGGAGACCGAGAGGAGCCTGAGACTTCGAAATCCAGCATCATGGGACGCGCTTCTTTGGCGAACTTGTTAATCTTTGGCTTCCTGGCAATCGTTGCCAAGGCCGTCTACACGACCAAGCTCGTGCCGTACGAGGAGAACGGCAAGAGCTATCAGTGCAAATGCTCGCCGGCGGACGACTGCTGGCCCAAGGCCAACTTGTGGGATGCCCTCAACATGACCGTCGGGGCAACCTCATCAAGAATGTGCCGCCTGCCGCTGTCTGCTACAACCAGTACCGCGGTGTTTCAACATTCGACGCAGGCAAGTGCGCTGAGGCAACCGCCAAGTGGACTGATGAAAGATGGCAGTAAGTTGCTCTTTTTCTTGTTTGTCAGTGTTGGTAGGGCGAGGAATTGGTGGTGGTGTTGACCGTGACCTACCAGGATCTCCCAGCCAGCATCGCAACTCTGGACCTGGGGCAGCAACAACACCTGCGAACTCACGACAGATCCCACCAAGACGTGCACTCTGGGCAACTACCCCGAGTATGTGATCATCGCCAGGAACAAAATGCACATCAAGGCCGGCGTCGACTTTGCGAGGACCAAGAATTTGCGCCTTGTGATCCGCAACACGGGCCACGACTTCGAGGGCCGGAGCGCGGGCGCCGGCTCGCTGGCCATCAACACCCACAACTTCAAGGACATCTCTTTCGTCAACATCTATGCGGGACCTGGCAACTACAAGGGACCTGCGATGACTATTGGTGCTGGTGTTCAGGGCTACGAGATTTCTGATGCGGCGCATGCGCGGAACCCGCCTCAGAATGTGGTAACGGGCGAGTGCGAGGTAGGTTGTCATGAGTCAAAAAACAACTTCTTCTCTTTATAAGTTAACTGACTGATGTGAACAGACTGTTGGTGTTGCTGGAGGCTTCATGGGCGGCGGTGGCCACGGTCCTCTGAGCGGTCTCTATGGTTTCGGCGCCGACAACGCCCTTTCTTTTGAAGTCATCACGGCCGCGGGAGATTTCATCACTGCCAACCAGAACAGCAACTCTGACCTCTACTACGCTCTCAAGGGCGGCGGTCCCGGAAACTACGCCGTCGTCTTGTCAGTCACCCTGAAGACATTCCCCGACACCACGCGCGGCGCCGCTCTCTTCCTCAACGTGAACGCAACCACCGGGGCCAACTTCAGCCAAGTCACAAAGGCAGTGAACAAGCTCCACGAACTCGGCAACCAGATGGTCGACCAGGGTCTCTACGCCATCTACGAATTATATCCTCCCATCATCGGAGGCGCCCTGCACATCCAGCCGATTATGGGAATGAACAAGACCGCTGCGCAGCTCACCGCCATCATGCAGCCGTTGTTCTCCTACCTCGACTCCGAAGGCATTCCCTACGACCACGGCGTCAAGGAATACCCCAACTACTACACTCTTTTCCACGACTTCTTCGAGCCCGAAGCCGCCGCTCAGAACGGCCTCACCGGAGGCTGGGTCTTTACCCACCAAGACATGCAGCAGAGCAACCAGGCCGCTGTTGCAGATGCCATCCAACTCGCCCTGGCACCTGCGTCAGACAAGTTCGGCATCGTGATCAGCCATCTCTTCGACCCGGGAATGACAGTGAAGACGCCACAGAGCGCCACGCACCCAAAGTGGAGAGGCGCAACCATGCGCACGATGGCTATTCTTCCCCAGGCTCTGGACGCGACATGGGCTCAGAAGCTGGCCCTGAACGACTTGATGGTGAACACAATCACCGAGAAGTTCAAGCAAGCTGCCCCTAACGGTTTGGCGTACGTGAACGAGGTAAGATTTCTCTGCCCCTGACTCGCGTCCACGGTCGAATACGAAAGCTAACCCCGTCGACAACAGAATTATGCATTCATGAAGAACTGGCAAGACGCCTTCTGGGACCCATTTACCCCACGCTGGCCGCGGCGAAGAAGAAGTGGGACCCGAACGGCGTCTTCTTTTCCTGGTCTACCCCGGGCAGCGAGGACTGGACTGTCGTTGACTACCTGAACAGGTTGTGCAAGAAGAAGTAATTGCGTGTGTGTTTGTATGGCTAGCAATCGTGCTATGTTGTTATGATGAGATCGCAGAGATACCACCGCACTGTGCCGGTTTACGACAGCATAGATTCTTAGATCTGACAATGATAATCAGACATAAGAGACATGATTCGCACTAAGGAAACCAATCCGTGAAGTCCGAAAACACTTGGCATTCGTCTCGCCTAACATGCGACTTCTAATTGCAGGGTGCTGTGACAACAATGGTTCTTAAGCCGGGTATCCGAGCTACTCGCATCTGGCATACAAATATTCGCACACACGACCAGACCTTACTCGTTCCAAATGACGGCGCTCAGGCCATCTTCCTGGTTCACCGTACCCGGGTTGCCAACCTTAATGGTCGCGAGGAGTTGCCCCAGCTTGCCCGTGGTGCTGTTTCTCTCCACAACAGCGACGTTGGCACTTGTCTGTCCGCCAAATGCAACCAAGCTCCCGGCTTTGTTGATCGAGAATGTGCGGGGGAAGTATGAAAAGGCACTTGTCGCCTCTAGAAATGCTACTTCGCTGGTGGAAGGGTTGATTGAAAAGGTTGCCATGGAGTCTTCCTGGCTACCATACGAACGGTCGTATCTATTGGATGCGTAGACGAAATTGTCCTTGACGTGCACCTCGGCAGCCTTTGATCCCGCCGGCGCAGCTTTCCCCGGAGGAAACGTCGAGATGGTCTGTTTTCTTGACAGCGTCAAACATCCGGATGCAGGGTACGCTACAGACCAGGACGTGACCGAGTTGGACAGCTCGTTGACGGTGAACAAGACTGAGGTATTGGCCTGGGTCCAGAACGCGCCGTGACGCGGCCCATCCCGGGCACCAGCCTGCGCAGATGGGCACTCTTTCAGAGTACCATTGCTGTTGATGCTGAGGATGCGAATGAGATCGGCGCCCAGGTCGGCGGAGAGTAGGTATTTGCCGGTCGGGTCGGTAAACACCGAATGAGGATGCGCCTTGTCTTGCCGAGACGGCACAGTGCCGGGCTGGGCCAACGTGAATGTCAACGACTGCAAGGCCTGATTTGTGCTGCCCACCGGCAGAGCATAAGTAGAGATGGTTGATGCATCACTAGAAATATGTTTTCAGATTAGCCAAAGCCTAGGAAGGATGGCTGCGGGCGAGTAAGCTTACTATCGCGCCACCGCGACGAATCCTCCTCCTCCTCCTCCTCCTTGGTAGATGGTGCTGTGAAGCTCGCCGCCGGCCGTCTGGACCTGGCCTTTCGGAGTTACTGTGCCATCATCACCGACGGAGTAGCTTTTGAGCAGCGGCTGGCCGAACTGAGTTTCGTCTGGAACGTAGAGCGTCTTTGTGGCAGAGTCAAGGTCGAGCCACGCCGGCATGCGGTTGCCCGAACTGATGGACTTGACGATTGAAAGCTGGTTCGCGGACGACAGCTCGAGGGTGTAGATCTGGCCGCTGTAGTGTGATGCAAGCAAGGTGGCTGCCTCGCCGGAGGAGAAGGCCGCACACAGCGCCGAGAGGATGCGGATCTTCATCATGGGAGCGATGGTCCCGGATTCCTCGAGTGCTTGAGAGGATGGACAGACTAGAAGAACTTTATCAGATGGTCTGATCAGAATATAGCTTGGGCCAGGGCGGTACTAAAACATCCTTCCCGGCCATGATTGTCAGCTTTCTTCTTCACCGTGGGACTTTTGTGTGATCAGTGATCAATCGCAAACGTGGTGTTTTCTGCCCTTAATTCAGGAGAACCATGGTCTTGGCTAGTGCATCTTCCGAGTTACCCGAAAGAGTAATTCTACGGAACCAGACGTAATATGGAGACTGATAAAGTGCCATCCCGTGAAACCGGTTCGCGGCTAATTGCAGATCGCGGCAATATTGAGGCGGCCATAATATTCCGAGTGCTTGACCATGTGGTTGGCTGTGTGACAATGCAGACGCCGTTGTCTGCGAAAGGAGGCTTTCAAGGCCATTTTGCGGACGCCATTCATGTTGCTGATCTACGACGCTTTCTTACACCTGTTGGTCAAAGTCTTTTTTGCCAGCCTGTTCACATGTGGCTGTGCCTTTTGTTCTTCCCTCCGTCCGCATTTCTTTTTCTATGGATCAGGCGGCTGGGGCAATCAGGCTGATCCAAATATTTATTGAGTGCCGATAGGCGTAAATGAAGCCGACGAAGATCTCCTTGGCTGACACTCACAATCAGGAGATTCTGTCAGCCTAGCTTCGCATTATCACAGCTGTGCCTTGCCATGTGGTGCATAGTGGTTCAATATGTTGTTTACAAGGCCCCAGAAACCATCGACAAACGGCCTCCGACGCCGAATTCGGACGCGGAAGCTCCAGTCTAGACTTCCAACACAAAAGAAAATGGGCTGGTTTTCGTGCGATGGGAAGGCCGAACGTTTTACTTTGTTGGTTCATTTTACTGGAAGGAGAATCCCTCTCCACGTAAGAACAGAAAATTGATCCCTTTGATTGCGGCAATAAATTTGACTTTTGTGGACAGCGATTTATAAAGCCACGACGACTTCTCACGCTCTGAAATTGAGCATTTCCCAAGAATCATACAAGCTGGCGCTATGACCAAAACAATGCTTCTCGGTCTCCTGACCGCTGCGTCACTCACCGCCGCATCGCCGTTACATAAGAAGGCAGTGATTGACGATTGCCTGTCCGCAGCCGGTGTGCCATACGACGAGAAAAACAGCTCTCAGTGGGCAGCAGACGGGTCCCCGTTCAACGTCAGGATACCATACGTCCCCGTATCCATCGCCGTCCCCCTCACTACAGAACACATCCAAGCCGCAGTCAAGTGCGGTCGAGACAACGGTGTCAAAGTAACACCGAAGTGCGGTGGCCATAGCTATGCCAACTTTGGCTTCGGCGGTGAAGATGGCCATCTCATGTTGGAGCTCGACCACATGTACAATGTTACCCTCGACAACGCCACTGGTATTGCGACGGTTCAGGCCGGATCCCGTCTGGGGCACGTGGCGACCGAATTGTACAATCAGGGTGGCAAGGCGATCAGCCATGGAACATGTCCAGGGTGAGTTCCCAGCGCCCATGCGATCAAGCTCTCAACTGACACGGTAACAGAGTTGGCAGCGCAGGCCATGTTCTCCATGGTGGGTACGGAATGAGCTCCCATACCAAGGGGCTTGCCCTCGACTGGCTTGTCGGAGCGAAAGTTGTTCTGGCAAACAGCAGCGTCGTCACCGCGTCCGAAACTGAGAATGCAGACCTCTTTTGGGCACTCAAAGGAGCCGGCAGTTCCCTCGGGGTTGCATCCGAGTTCTACTTCAAGACCTTCGATGCGCCACAGCAAGCCACGAACTTCCTTGCCATCCTTCAGTGGGACGCTCAAAAGTCCATTGACGGATTCAAGGCGCTGCAGGATTGGGCGGAAGAGGAGATGCCGAGAGAGCTCAACATGCGGCTTTTCATCACTCCACGTTTCACCAATCTGGAAGGAATGTTCTATGGGGACAAGGCCGGGTTGCAGGCTGTCCTAAACCCGTTGCTTGCGACACTGGGAGGCAAGTTGACGACGTCTCAAACTACTGATTGGTTTGGGAATTTGCAACATTTCGGAAACGGCCTAGCGCTTGATCAGAAAGACACATACAATAGGGCAAGTTTCTTCCTGGGCCTTACCCATTGTCGTTTCACTAACTCATAACAGCAAGAGAACTTTTACGCTAACAGTCTGTACACGGACAAACTCTCCGACGACCAGATTGAGTCTTTTGTCAATTACTGGTATGGCGCCGGCAAAGCCTTGAAGCGAGATTGGTGGATTCAAGTCGACCTTCATGGGGGCAAGAACTCAGCCATCGCTGCTATTCCCGCCAACTCGTCTGCGTACGCTCACCGCAATAAGCTGCTGCTGTATCAGTTCTATGACCGGGTTGATTTGTCTGCGACATACCCCAAAGATGGCTTATCATTTCTACAGGGCTTTATAGCAAATACCACTGTCGGTGTGGAGTCAGAGAAACACGGCATGTACTTCAACTATCCAGATTCCAACATGAGGCAGGACGAGGCGCAGATGAGGTACTGGGGCGACAACTTGGCCAGATTGCAAGAGATCAAGGCAGCTGTTGATCCGACTGAAGTCTTCTACTTCCCACAGAGCGTGCGACCGGCAACTACTATCAAGCACTGATTCTGCCAAAACAATCCGTCTTTGATCACCGGGGGTTCTCAGTCCAAGGCTTGTCGGAGAAGTAGCAAGGCATGATCGGGTCGAAATTGACCGCTAGACGAATATCCATCATTCTCCCACTTCCCGCCTGAAATACCGCCATTTCGTTAAATCAATTTCTCTCCTCGTGAGTCGTCATATTGGTTCGTCCAATCTTTGACCAGCAACATTCCCAGAAAAGCGCAAACTGACTCGGCCCCCAACTCCGCCTAGCTGGTCGCAAAAGCCGCAGTGGCTGGGGCACTTCATAAACTCTCTATTAAGTCTATTTGCCCAGCCAATCATCGCCAGCAGGGGGCGGCGTTTCGTTACAACTACCGGGAATGCCCGGGGCCACAACCCATTTTTCGCGATGAAAACGACTCAATACGGCCTTGTCAACCCCATCCGCATAACATATCCGTGCCACGGTTGCCAATGTGGCTGTCATCGCTACCCACGTGCCGCTTCAGTGGTCGTGAGGGGGGCCAAAACCCCGCAGCACGTCGACATCAGGAGGGGATCCCGGTCACCTTATTTCCTCAACTGCCTCATTGGGCTGAAGGGTCCTCGGCGTTCCCTTTGGCGATTGTGATGAGGCAGTTCATCAGGGTGACGAGGTCTCTCATCACCCGCATAAATAGGAGCAAGAGTTGGCAACCAATGTGGCATTTGTGATTGTGTGTGCTCACCACCGAATCTCTCGTTTTCGAATCTAATAAGTCGCTCCTCGTCGTCAAAATGCAGCTCAAGTCCATCTTGGCCCCGCTCCTCCTGGCGGAAGCGGCGATCGCTCAGGGTCTCCCCATCCGCGTCGTCTCCTTCAACATCCGCTACGATGCCGGCTCCCGCGAATCTGGCGAGAAGCCGTGGTGGGATCTCCTCTGCCCCATCTGGAAATCCCGCTGCCGTCAACCGCATGTCATCGACGCCCTCAAAAACGCCGCGTCCGCAGCGCCGACCGATGCCGTGACTGTTATCGGACTGCAGGAGGTCCTGGATAACCAGCTGAACGACATCCAGAGCGGTCTCGGCTCCGGGTGGGCCCACGTCGGCGTCGGCCGAGACGACGGAAAGAAGTCCGGCGAGTACAGCCCGATCTTCTACCGCTCCGACGCCTTGAAGCTGGTCTACAGCGAAGTGAAGTGGCTGTCCCCCACTCCGGACCAGGTCTCTTACGGATGGGGTGCCGGAAGCCGACGCATCGTCACCATTGCCGTCTTTGAACACATCGCGACCGGGAAGAAGTTCATTCATGCCAACACCCACCTGGACAATGTCAGCAGCGAAGCCCGCACCGAGGGTATCAAGGTGGCGGTGTCCAAGATTCAGGCCGTGCAGACAACTTACGGACCCCTTGGCGTCTCTCTGACCGGCGATTTCAACTCCGACCCCAACGGCGATGCTTACAAGACTCTGTCCGCCACCGGATACATGGAGGAGCTGTACAACATGGCCACCCCGGACCAGCGCGCTGGGACCAACCAGCTCACTTACACGACCTTCGACACCAGCAACCAAGGCAGCCGCATCGACTTCATCTGGCTTGGACCCAAGGATGCAAAGAAGTACTCGGTCCAGAAGTACGAAATTTACGACAATAATGTCGACGGCATGCTCATCAGCGACCACAGGCCCGTGGTTGGTGATGTGACATTGCTGTCTTAGGCTCGACGCCCATGTGATTGAGATCTTTTTTCATATACCCAAATCAATGATATAATGTTTACTTTCTTAGAGATTCTCCTCCAGCTTGCTTCACATTTGTTTTGTGATTTCATGCCATTGCTGCTATTTGTACGTTCAGTAATCCTCCACCAAGCAGCCGGTAGTATCAAAACAGGCAACATTTCACCGAGTACGAGATATCTCGGGTTGATTCAGCACCTCGATTAGGAAGCCGAGTACTATGTACCAGTCTTTTCTCCGAAGGGAGGCCTGTGATAGGCCGACATCGCGAATAAAGTTCAAAGTTGGCTTGGCTTCTGCCACACGCCCACTTTCCGGATCTCGGCCGGCCCATCAGGCATTCAATCGTATTACAGCATCTGGATCTCAATGGGCAATATATGTCCTTCAATCAAACTTAGTGGTATCGAGAGGGGCTTTTGCGGTTTATAGTCGAAATAGAGTCATGTTTTCTTGCAACATGAATTGCTCGGTCTCAACACCCCGGTCCCCCACCGGCATTCGGCCCCGTTGGAGACCGAAAGGGGCCGGAGGGAGGCACTCATGAAATGCCTGAGAGCCTTGCGAGACGTATAATAGGTTGCAACCTAAGTGATCTTCGTGATCGGCCGCTTTTTGTTTTAGACTTATCCAACACTAGATTCGATCGCGCCAAAATGCTTCAAATTCGGGTCCTTGGGCTTCTGCTCACCCTAGCTAGCGGCTTGGTGCTAGGTGCCTGTCAGCAAAGCACCTCATTTCCCAAACAGCTTGCGGTCATTCGTCGTCGATCGGGTTTGACGCACAAAGAGTATCTCGAGTACCACACCTTGGTCCATGGTCAGAAGTCTTGGAATGCGCCCCACGACAACGCGTGGCCCATCGCGTACACCCAGAACCATGTCTTTGACGGAGTCTTTGGCGCGAACAACACCGTTGCGAACCAGATCTATGTCGGACGCGACGACGTGAACGAGCTTTACAGCAGCGCCGCCGACAGCTTTACCTCCCCTCCGCCGACAAACTACACCGAGACCGTGATCGGACCCGACGGCGTCAACTTCAACGATATGCCAACGGCGATGTCGATGCTGGCTACCGAGACCTTCCTGACTGGACTTCCCGCTGGCGCGAAGCCTGCTGATAATAAGCCACCTCTGGTAGCTTGGTTCTGGGCGATCGCTACAAAGGAGGCAACTTCCAACGAGACCTTCGCGAACACCCTTGCCGATACGCTCGTAAAGGCCATCCCGGCTGGCACCGTCTACAACGCGAGCGTCCATGTTCCGGTACCCGGAGGAGATCTCAGACCTTACTTTGGCGGCCAAACAATGCCTACCATCAACGCGGTTATCAAGCTGTGGCTGGGCGAAAGCGACTCTTCGATCTCGGCAGTGCGCACTGCCCAGACGCAACTTGACAACACGAGGCTTCAGCTTGACGAGAACCAGTCGTTCATGTTGTTTTCAAGGGAGGTTGTTATCTGGGATATGAGGAAGAACATTGAGGTGAGACTTATCCCCCGAGCGAGCCATAAATACACCACTGACTAGAGAACAGTTTGACCAAGCCCGCCTGACCGCTACAGTCAAAGCAGAAACCGCGCTATGAACGTTGATATTGGTGGCGCCATAGCTTGATGGCTTTTCTTAAAACGAAAGATAATACAACGTCCTTTCCCACCCCAACGATAATGACTGCCAGTTGACTCAAACACGATTCATTGACAACGAGCCAAAATACTCTTTCAACGGGTTTCGGTTCCTGCTAGTGAAAACACCCAGTGTTGATGACCCAAAGTCGGCCCTGAGTAATGGAGACATGGAGACACGGGAGAACCAATTCCAAGCCAACCAGCTAGCCCGGTTTGATGTAACCTAACTATCCCACCTGGTGCCAGCTGGTTGATAGCATTGGGCAGCCTAAGGCAATGTAAGTTAATTAAACAAAGAATTGCTTTTTCCTACCTGCGTTCGGCGTCGGATTTTATTCGCCCGATGAAAGGGCTGGGTCCGTGCTTCCCCTCATCCTGAGCTCTTTATCTTGTGGTCGTCATTGAACAGTCATATTCTTGAATGAAGCGCAATAATTATTACTCGTTTCTTGACCTCGAACAATCACATTGTCTGATATCTCTCGTTGTCATTATCGCGCTAACTGCTAATTGACGCCATGGTTGTCTCGACGCCGCTTCTAAGCTTGTACCAGCAGTACAAGCAGGACACCAATTATGTCGCTGCATGGCTTGCGACCACGGCCAAATCATGTGGCTACCCATCCGACCTCCTGTCTGAAATCCAAGCCAAAACTGAGGCCTCAAAGGCTCCGGAGTCGTCGAATCAAGCTTCTAGTTCAACCGAGAACAAGGTTCAGAAGAAGCCCTTGAATCAGAACGGCCATGCTCCGAAGAAGTACACCGTCGCTGTGAAGGAGTTCATTCCTCTTGCCCAGTACATCTCAACGTCGAAACATAAATCCTCTGGTGTCCCAGACATCTTCGTCTCTGCTCTCAACAGAGTCATTAATCTTCGCGCGAGGGTCAGTTACGGATTACTTCGCCGCTCTATCAGAGGCGGAATCGTTGGACGCGATGGAGCCGCACGACGCACCCATCAGAGATATGGATCAGGAGCTCAAGTGGCTAATTGACGAAGATCCCGTCTGGCAGGCCAAGCTCAACAAATTACCTAGGCGCGCGAGGGCGCAAGCCAAGGCGGAGATGGAAAAGCATCGTCTTTTCAAGTATAACGCCATGATGTGCGGTTTGGCACTGTACAGATATCGTATGATTCTGTGCAAAACCGGGATCGCCCTCGCCAATGCTTCGCGGTCCATCGTCTGCGCAATGCATCTCTGGAATGTGATAGCCGCCGAGGACATGCACCGTGAACGTGAGTGGATGGACTTCCACATGGTAAACACCGTTCTGAACAACCACCAGTCGAAAGACCTTTTCCTGGATGGCAAACCTTCCAACTACAATCCCGGTTACATGAGAAACATTGCCCTGCACCTTGGATTGTCAATTCACAACTTCACCGACGAAACGAAGACCGAGATCCGGAGAGCCAAGCTGGTGGATGGCACAAAGGGCATGATCTCTGAGCACGCCCCGATGCACTCGGCCTTTTACGATAGATACGTCACGTTCAACGGAAAGACGGGGTTGGAGAACTGGACTTTTGAGGACGTGACCGCTCTGGTCGAAAGGGTCACCGGTCCTGGATTCAAACCCAAGTACGCCGTGGACCTGATCATGGAGCTCGCTACGCTTCTCGAAGACGAGCTCATCGTTGCCAATCTGCCGTTCTTGGTCGTCCACGCCGAAGCTTTCAGGATCCTCAAGTTCGTACGGGACAGGTGCGAGCCAATGCTGGTTCCAATATTCGGACCGCTAGACAAGCCTATGAGGGCCAAGATCAACATTCCAATGGTCACCGTGTGGATCCTACAATATTTTGGAACAACCCATCCATCATCTGCAAACGTGTTGAGAGCGGCGCAGGACGTTTTCAATACGAAGCTGGTCAACGACGAGGCGCGCGGCAGCCGTGCCTTGAAGCGATTCCAGGAACTCGGATTCTTGAGGCCTAACGAGAAGAAGAAGGAGCAGGAGCCCCGGCCCAGCGAGCCCCGATGGGATCCCGATTTCAAGCGCAAACTGGAGCAGCCCATGGATATAAACCGCGCATATGAGAGCTTCGGGCTACCCATCGACACGTCTCGTTTGCAGCAGACTGGCACATACATCGATACGTCTGAAATGAAGGGGGATGCGCTCTCGCGAACGAGTCAGAAAACGGAAGTCAAGACGATCCATATATCCGACGACGATGAGCCGATGGAAATCACGCAGACCACCTTGAGCTTCAGGTAGCGATGGCCTGTTTTGATGAGTGTGTACGGTCGAGAGGACAGCTTGGCGACGAGGCTGGAAAGTTAGGGGATATTTGATTGCTTCTAGTTTGGAAGTTGAACATGCAATTTCTTATACTCCTATCTGCGTGATTGCGTTCACGGATCCAGGCACGCACATTACTAGCTCTTCCAGATCACGCGCAACTACGCATCACATCACAGCATTCCCATGCCTCCTTAACTGTAAGGCCAGCCCCCGAGGCCACATGCTGGCATCTGTGACACGTTCACCCCTGCGGCTTCGAACTTCTTGCAAATCTCCATGGCCTCATTCTCGACACGCTGGAAAGCCACCTCCCTAAGACATTTCCTTTGCCCACTCGAGCATTCGTCCGCTATGGCATTAAGGAATACCAAGGGCTCCTGGTCGAAGGTGTTGAGGAGTATTGAGGACTCCGCGAAGGATTTGTTGCGGTGGAATCGAAACAAATCAAACCGTTTGAGTGATGCTGGCAAACTGGATAGTATCAGAGTGTCCGTGTCGTCAGCATTCGTTGGCGGCGTGTCTGCCGTGCGCCGTGGAGACCGCGCAACACTCCGATCCTGGACCCTAAGGTTCTCCAGAGCCTTGAAATGACCCATTGAGAAGTTCTGTCCTGGCCTGGACCCGTTGAAAGAGCTCCTCTCGCATACAAGGTTAAGGAAGAGACTTCTCAAAGTACCCGCGCTCGGTGTCAAGGCGTCGATAACATCGGCAGCGGTGTCGACAAGGTTATCCAGTTTGACTGCTCCGTTTGTATAGAATTGGCGGCCTATGCGCAAGGTGAACACCTCGAGGTGACACCTACTCAACAAATGGCGCAAGCATTTTGGCTTAATGTCGACATTCACGAGCTTGACCGAGGTCATGTTCCTGAAAGTCAAATCGCTGACATCCTCGATTGGAAATTCGTGAACTTCCAAGGCTTTCAACTTTTGCCCGAAATGTGGAATACCCGAAAGGATACGGGACGCCTGCTGCCTCGAAATTAACCCCTGAGCTATGACTCTGAGGGATTCGAGACAGGGGAGAAAGGAGCAGGCGGATTCCTGGACGTAGTTTGTCATAGTATTCAAGGTCTTCCCATCAGAACAAAGCGTTAGCTCCCTAAGCTGCTTTAGCTGGGTCAGGAATGCAGTTGCAAGGTAGGTCATGTGGAAATCGTGTCGCCAGTCCGAGAGGTATAAATATCGGTATCTGATTTCGTCTGGCACGACCACATGGCCAGCCTCCCGCGCCTGTAATATAGCACGACGAAGCCGGTTCTTCTCTGCATCTCCAGGTTCGTCCCATTTCAACACGAGATAGACGTGCTTGACTGACGGGGCGAACGCAACCGGATCCGCAGCGAGACGGCGCAGCAGGGTGGCTAATTTCATTGCGGAGCTTGTATGGCTATGGGGAACCAAAATATGTCTTCGAAGTTCCGGAGTCGCGATTCTGTGTAGCAATCTGCATGTAGATGCGAGACTTGCAACGTTCTCCTCATGCCACCATTGGTGAGTTAAGACACGATATCCAAATTTATCAGTATGTTGCTTCCAGGATAGGCCGTAGAAAACTTGACGACAAATTTCCACAATCAGCTCCTCGGGGAGATCGGTAAGAAGTACCATGTCGAAAGGCTTGGGGGTTCGATCTTAAAATGCACGTAGAAAGTGATGTTAGGAAAAGAGATGATGTTCGGGGGTTGGCAAGATTCGACTTTGACGGAATGCGACTTTTAAAACGACGAAAAAGTTTTCTAAAAAAGTATCAAGGTTGTGATCAAAGGGTTCCTAGAGTCTCCATGCGACAGCTTTGCACACTGAACCATTGAGGTATGGCCATGAAGATTTCCCAAGATCAGAGTTGGCCTGTGCCAAGAAATCTCTGCACGCCCAGACTGAGAAAGTAAAGGGTATCTGACGCAATGGAAGCTGTTCTCCCATTTGACACGGAGACGACAAGGTATGAAGATGGAATGTGAGCCTCTCAAGGTGACACCGGAAGGTGAATTCAAGCGTTCTCAACAGGCGTGCTTGAGCAAATCGGAGAAAACAAAATCATCATCGATGTCAATTCTTAAAGTGAAAAAGATCGCATTATTCACGAACAGTGAAGAGCATGCATCTCCGTAGCGGTGTTGGTATCGTCAGGCGCAGTGTGTCGTCCGTCTCACCGAGCCTCTCACTGAAACTTCGGTGAGCCCCTGAGCTTAGTGGAGGGCTCACTGAAAGCGATACAATGTGCTTGACCATCACATGGCCAATCCGAGCTCAACACCAGTGGTTCTGTAACCAATGTCAGCAATTATCTGATTTAGGACGAAATCGATAGTGCTTGCATTCTGCTCACATATTGGGTTACGAGCACAAGTACAGAGCCAACTGCCAAATGATGCTGTGCCGCCCGGCCACATCTAGCTATCAAGCAGACCGAGTGTAGACACCGCTGCTCGGCGACATCCGACTCATGAATAAATATTGACCACCTCAACTATTCGAGACAACCAACATGCTCTGCATACAAGATAGGCTCGCGTGCCTTCTTGCCCAAGAAGGGTAGCTCATCACCGAGCTGATCAGCCACAGCGTTGGCATCCGTCTTCTTATCTTTCACCCCAGCTGTCCCTCACTCAACGCGACGCGTTTACGCAAGCTCCATTCCGCCCGCGGTAAATGGCCAACGCCCTTCCAACCAACCCAACCCCCGGGGCCGGAACCGCAACTGCTCGCTGAAATTGAAAAGCTCTCAGCCTTGGCGGAGCGGAGCTCAGCGCCATCAGCAGCTCACCTTCCGTGTTCGGCCTAGGAACCCAACGTTATCAGAGCAAACTTTGAGGGCACAGCTGGGGAACGACCGCTGAATGGATTAACGTTATTTGTGCTCCTCCGCTGAACCCCACTGGCTGTCAGGGATCGTTACCAGCGGACGGCCGCGCCAACTGGGGTGCAGAGTTGGTCCTCGGTCCCGGGTTTCGACGGACAGCTCGTGAGACATTGGATATTGAAGCTTGCATGAAAAGAGAAGGACGGATGAGATTGGTGATGGGAGAGCAAAAGTGCTGCCAAGCCGGTCTGGCACAACATGACGGCGACGTGGGATCGCCACCCCAGCTGTCATGCTGTGGTACCGAGAGACTGTTTCGATGTGCATGTTGGGCTCATCATGGACGGGGCGGGTTGTGGGCATCAAGCTACTTCGTACTCCGCTTGTTGATCTGGTTCATCAGGGTGGTTATTCATGTTGCATGACACGAACCAACCGAAGCCGGTGAGCATGCGGCTGCACAGCTATCCACATGGAATCTTCCAAACATCCACGACATTCTATCACACAACACCAAGGCATGCCTCGGTCGCCATTCTGGAACGTGGAACAAGCTTCAGTGAGACCGTGACGATTCGCAGACTGCAGATTGGCCACGGCTCGTCTCCAAGCCAAGAGGCTTACACCAACAATCGTCCCCCCATCTCCGGCGGACGTAGACGGACGAACCCCAGGAACCCTCTCCCCGTCCCTCCCCCAAGGTCAAAAGAGGCAAAGGAGCCGCTGATAAGCCAATCATCTGAACCACGACCACACGTGTATTACACCCCTCATCTGCGCTTGAGGCTTGGCAAATGCAACATCGTCACCAAAGAAGCTGTTTTCCGGCATCATTCAACCTTGCTAACGTCTTGGCTGCGCGCGCCGCCAACGGGCCCGTCCAGCCACTCACCTTTCTCGCGAAAGAGAGCAGCAGAGTGCAGAGCGCAATGCGCATGCAGGGCCTCGTGGGATTTTCTGCTCGTTGCCCGTGGCACCGTCGCAACCCGCCCACAACGAAGCTGCAGAGATCGGCGTGTCTCTGAAAGCTCTTGGCAAGAGATTAGAAAATTTCGTATATAATCCCACCGAGGGGAAGCTCGTGACAGATGACGATAGCTCCCTCTTTCGCGACGTCAGCGTGCCGAAGATCCTCTCTTCCTCCCTCCTCCACGTCCTCACCGCGGCGCATCGTCAATTGCAGCATCGTGAAGCCTTCATTGACTTCCACTGCATCTGCTCCCAATCGCAACCTCAATTTCTCGTGATTCTTCCCCTCTCGCCCACATTCCGGCCTCATCCAAGATGCGTCAATCCATCTCAACGCTGGCCCTGGCCCTCGCCGGCACCGCGCTCGCGGTCCCCGAGAAGCAGGATGCCGACCACCTCTACTCCTCCCGCCTCTCCAAGCGCGGCATCGACGCCGAGGGCAATTTCAACATGTCCTTCTTCCACGTCAACGACGTCCACGCCCATCTCGACGAGTACTCCTCCTCAGGCACCGACTGCACCCGCCCCGAGCGTGGCTGCTACGGCGGCTACGCCCGCATCAAGCACACCGTTGACGAGCTGCGCCCCCAGTATAACGACTCCCTCTGGCTGAACGCCGGTGACGAGTTCCAGGGAACCCTCTTCTACTCCTTCTACAAGGGCGAGAAGATCGCCGAGACGATCAACCAGCTCGGCTTCGACGCCATGACCCTCGGCAACCACGAGTTTGACGGTGGCGATGACGAGCTCGGTGACTTCCTGCAGAACCTCACCTTCCCCATCGTCTCGGCCAACATCGTCTCCGACAACGAGAAGCTCAACAAGACCATCAAGCCCTACCACATCTTCGAGGAGCAGCAGCTGGCTGTCATCGGTGTCACCACGCCCACCACCCCCGGCATCTCCTCCCCCGGCGCGGGCACGAAGTTCCTCGACGTCGTGACCACCATCCAGTCCACCATCGACCACATCAAGTCCACCACCAACATCACCCGCATCGCTGCCCTCACCCACATCGGCTACGACGAGGACCAGAAGCTCGCCGAGCAGACCACCGGCCTGTACCTCATCATGGGCGGCCACTCCCACACCCTCCTCGGCTCCATGGAGGACGCCGAGGGCCCCTACCCGACCATCAAGCAGAATAAGGATGGCGACGACGTCTTCATCGTCACGGCCTACCGCTGGGGCGAGTACGTCGGCTACATCGACGTCACCTACGACGCCGAGGGCAAGGTCCTCGCCTACCACGGCGGGCCCGTCCACCTCACCAACACCACCGAGCAGGACCCCGAGCTGCAGGCCCAGATCGAGGCGTGGCGCGGCCCCTTCGAGGCCTTCGCCGCCGAGGTCGTCGGCGTCTCCAACGTCGAGCTCGACCAGACCCTCTGCCAGAAGCAGGAGTGCATCCTCGGCAACGTCATGACGGACGCCATGTACGAGTACCGCCTCAACAACTCCGACTCCGCCAAGCCCGACTTCGCGCTCATCAACGCCGGCGGCATCCGCGCCACCATCGACGAGGGCAATATCACCCGCGGCGAGGTCCTGACCTCCTTCCCCTTCGGCAACTCCATCGTCGAGATCACATACTCTGGTTCCGACCTGCGCAAGGTGCTCGAGGGCGCCGTGACCAAGGTCAACCAGTTCAACAACGAGCCCATCACCTCCTTCTTCCAGGTGTCCAAGAACATCGTCGTGGAGTACAACCCCGCCGGCAACAACGGCTCCAAGCTTGTGTCGGTCGAGATCGGCGGCGAGGCCCTAGATGACGCGAAGGACTACCGTGTTGTCACGCTTGACTTCCTTGCCGGCGGCGGTGACAACATCTTTGTCGCCACGACCGACTTTGTGTCGCTTGATACCCAGGACGAGGTCCTTGTTCAGTACGTCGAGGCCAAGAGCCCCGTCGATGCCAAGATCGAGGGCCGCATTGTCCAGAGCAACGGTACTGCGACCTCGCCGTCAAGCACTGCTTCCGGCACCGCGGCGCCCACCGCCACCGGTGAGAGCGGCGCGGCCATGGTGTCCGTCAGCATGGGTGCGCTAGCCGTGAGCTTGATTGCTCTGTTGGCAATGTAAACGGTGTCGGACGACAGCTGTATTCATGTATTAATGAAGTGGATGATGTAGATGTATGAATAAGAAAACATAATAGTACTCTGGTCATGTTCATGTTCATGAGCCTAGTGAAATGCATCCAGCTCCGTATCTCGTGGCCCATTAGTTTGTTATTGTATGTCGAGGCTTTCGGCATAGTTACTTGGGTGTTCAGCAGCGTGTGGGATCAATTGGGTTAATACAGGCACGGGATGTGTATACTATTGACCACTGTAGGTATGGAAGACTCATGCATTTGTCCATGAATGAACGGGTGGGTGTGTTCGGGAGCGAGTGGGGGCACGAGATATGATCCATGAATGTGGATATTGTGCACACTCGAGAAGGCAAGTACGTAAGGCAGGCAGAATGCTATTGAGCGAGAAAAAGACAAGAATAGTATTGGCGACCAATTGCTAAGGATACCTCTCAGTCAAGTTCGAAGTTGCATGAGAATGATATTTACGCAAGACGTTGCTCTCTTCAATTCTTGTGTTCACGCATTTAGCAGTCCTGCGTGCTCAAATGTTACCGGGACTGGGAGATGACTAGAGACTACTACAACGATGATAGCAGTGTGTGATAATGGCAAGTGGCAGCGACGGAAGATAACAGGAGACAACTATGAGAGACTGATGGGAGACATCACCAACATCACAGTGGGGCAAGATTATTGAGCGAGACATAAACAACAAGTGTACGTATTAACCAACTGCAATAGTGCGTTGGTGAAAAAATAAACCCTCTTGCCAGGAAAACCCAAACCAATAGCTAGTAGATATACAGATAATTCAAATCGCCCCAGAAGGGGAAGTCATGAGTAGTCGGGTCCTTGTGCCAGCCTCGGTAGAACTGTCCCATGGCCCGTTGCTTGCGCGCCAGATACTTGGAGACGATGGCTTCGCGTTGGATCTTCTCGTCTCGGAGGCTCTCCTGGAGCTCGATACCGGAAAGGTCAAATTCAATGCGCTGGTCGGTCCATGCGGCTGCGTTCCGGTTGAGCTGGTGCTTCTCTTGGTCGTAAATGCGGAACCACTGGTCTTGCTGCTCCTTGGCAACCTTGGAGGCTTGTTGCTTGGCCAGTTGGGAGGAGGGGGTGTCCACGATTGGCTTGATGCCGACATACTTACGCGGAGTCCAGATGGTGGTAGGATCGTCGGGAAGGGCCTTCTCGTTGTTGAAGAGGCTGACGATGTAGCGGAAGAAGTTGGTGATACAACACATGACGAGTGGAGTGATGAATAGTTGACTGGTGAACAATCGAGTAGTAAGTATGGAACCGACTGGTGAAACTTAGTCGAGTGGTGCGTAAGATTGGCGTGTAAGAGTGGTATGTAAAAGTGGCAAGTAATCGAGTTGTGAATAGTCGGATTGTGTATAATCAAGTGGGTTGAATAATCAAGAGTGGCTGAAAAGCGCCTGAAGAAGCTGGAAGCTGAGAAATTAGATGATTGCGGATGAAGAGAACAGCCGAGAGAATACAATAGAAGGGGCGAACTTTCGGACTTATAACCACTTTCTTCAGACCATCTATGGTCTCACGCGTCGACTTCAAGTTGGGATAGCTTCCGCCAAAGAGCGAATCCACCTGTACGGGTTGTACTTTACCCAGTAGCCTTCAGAGAAAGGATGATTTGAGTTCCGATAAACCACACAGAACTAAAACCATCCTGGTTGGTCTGAATTTAACTCACTCTGGGACCTTGAAGGATGGCTCGACTGTCTCATATTTGCGATTCTCTGAGTTATCTGATTTCTTGCCAACACGTCGATAACCCGTCATGGTGACAAATTCGGATGAGCTCAATACTAGCACTGGATTTTGCTGGTGCCTTAAGGTGACAACCAGATAACCTTATTCCTCCGACGCAGGTAGGACTGAAGACACCTTCAACATGCCTATAGATGTTCTTCTCCTTTCTTCAAACCACTATTCCTTCCCTTTAGTATATCTCAAGGTTCTCAAAACTGCACGGAACGTTTGGTTGCCTGATAATCAAACCAACCTGTGGAAACAGCAAATCCCGCAGCTCACAAAGGTAATTTGTACTGCTACACCATCATATACAGGACAACGATTAGCTTTAGAAGCTCCTAAGAAAAATCGATGCCTTAATCAATATGATGCTCTCTTCTGCCTAGTAAATATACTCTTGTTGGGATGGTGATTCGTATCTTTCGTTAAGTTGCAGTAGAGAGTCTGAGTTACCAATCTCCATGCTTGTTGACTTGGAGTGCCTTAGAAGGCTTTACATTGCTAATATAGTACCTTGCTAATATAGTACCTTGCTAATATAGTACCTTTTCAAATACTGTCCGCGCGCTTGATCATCAGTGTTACGACCCATAAACAAGGATAACAGCTGAACAACCCACCCAGGCGTCGGGCAGCTAGGACAAGACATTTGTACTACAGGACCACAGGAACAACAGGGACTCACTCAGAGACGGAAGAACTATAGTATAAGTCACGTGATAATAAGATAAGACTGAGCAGGCAGTGTAGATCACTAAGCGCTCAGTCGGAGTTACTGAGCGCTCACTAATAATCACTAAGCGCTCACTAATACCTGATCAGTGATCAGCAATAAGGCAAAGAGACTGTTCAGGACTTATATATAGTATAACCTAAGCCTAGCTCATAGTCAGACTCCTATAGCTCTTCAGCAATCAACTTTATATTCATCCTCAGGATACTTTCAGCTTACCTTCACTGCAAATACTTATTAAGTCTAAGACTGATCACTTTAGCCTCTAACTACTAATCTATAACACAGCCTACAACCTATAACCCAGACTATAACCCTAGTATACTATTTCTATATATTAATCCCCAGCTTCTGTTAGCAGACCCTACTGTTAGATAGCTGACTATAACACTTTAATTGCTCCTGTTCAGTAAGTTGACTATTAATACCTACTAAACAGTACAGAATATCTTTCTATACCTCTATTAAGTCTCCTACCCCTAGATCCTTATCTATTTCTAGAGGGAAAGCTCTCTAGAACCTAGCCTAGGAAATTAAGGACTAAAAGATAAAGGACAACTTAGGTAGCAAGGATAATACTGAAGAACCTAGACAACAGCTTAATAAAATTACTAAAAACTTTAAGAAAATACGCAACATATTTAACTAAAACGCTACTGCTCTTAAAGAACTCCAGGAATAAGCTTGCAAAACTTAAGAACTTAAGAAGGAAGTTAATACCCTCTAAGCTGCCGCTAACATCATCTCAGCCCTAGTTAAAAGGCGTAAGCGCCTCAAGCTTAATATACCTTCTACTTTCAACAGAACCCTAGGATAACTTAAGGGACACTTAGTTCAAGTGCAAACCTACTAAGCCTTCCACATCAACACGTTCCAGAACAACACTAAATATATAGTGCACGCTGCCACTTTCCTCAGAGGATAAGCCCTCGCCTAGTTTAAACCCCTGCAATAGGAATAGCTTAATAACCCTATTAAGAAGTATAGCAAAGAAGTAAAGAGCATCTTCTTCAGCTTTGCAGGCTATATTAAAGCCTTAGAATCCCTTTTCCTTAACCCTGATAAGCAAAGACAGGCTGAATAAGACCTATCTTACTTATAACAAACTAAGTCTATTATACTCTATACTACTGAATTTAAAAGGTTAGCTGCTAGACTTTATATAACTAATAAAAGCAAGGTCTTCGCTTTCTACTAAGGACTTAAGGATGATGTTAAAGATGAAATAACTAAACTAGAGACACCTCCCAGCTTCCTCGCCTATGTCGAACATGCTATTAAAATTGATAACTACCTCTATAAGTAATAAAAAGAATAAGGAGAGAAGTAATAGAACCTAAACTCAGGATATAAATACTAGTAGCAACCTCAGAACAGGTTTAACAGTCAGTAGAATAATAACAGACCTTGTAATAACTAGAACAACACCTAACAAAGCACTTCCTATAGACAACACAGCAGGCCTATAGATCTCAGCGCTGCTATTAAAAACAACAACAAAAAGCTATAGAATCCTAAGTATTATAACTGCGAAAAAATAGGACATATTGCTAAAAACTGCAGATAACCTAAAAAGCTTAACTAGAAGCTAGTACTAGAGCAAACTAAGCAAGTTAGCATAGCAACTAAAACACCCTACATATCCCTATTATAGACCAGATACTATAATAACAAGTGCTTCACTTACTATAGCAACAAGGAAGCTATAAGATACTAGCCTAGCAACCTAAACTGCAGAAGAACAGGCTATAATATAACTATTCTAGAAATCAAGACTAAGACCCTTATAATAGCTTTCTAAGCTAACAGCAAGCTAGTTAGAAAGACTACTGAACAACTCGATGAAATACTCTGCATCTAACAACTTAATATAATCAACTCTAACTTTACAGGCTATAACAGAGAAACCTGACAAACAATCTAAAATCTAAAGCCTAAGTCCAGCAAGAAAGAAACTAGATCTGTCAGTATAAAGCAAGATAACAGATTATAAGCAACAACAAATAATAAATCCTACGCCTTAAAATAGTATAAACACTTCAGCTATAATAAGCATAAGAGGAACCAGATAATATTATATAGTGTTACAACCTGTAAACAAGGATAACAGCTGAACAACCCACTTAGGCGTTAGGCGGCTATGATAGGACATTTATACTGCAGGATCATAGGAACAGCAGGGACTTACTTAGAGACGGAAGAACTATAGTATAAGTTATATAATAATAAGATAAGACTGAGCAAGCAGTATAGGTTACTAAGCGCTTAGTTAGAGCTACTAAGCGCTCACTAATAATTACTAAGCGCTTACTAATACCTGATCAGTAATCAGTAATAAGATAAAAAGGACTGTTCAGGACTTATATATAGTATAACTAGAACCTAGTTCATAGTCAGACTTCTATAGCTCTTCAGTAATTAACTTTATATTCATCCTCAAGATACTTTCAGCTTACCTTCACTGCAAATACTTATTAAGTCTAAGACTGATCACTTTAGCCTCTAACTACTAATCTATAACACAGCCTACAACCTATAACCCAGACTATAACCTTAGTATACTGTTTCTATATATTAATCCCCAGCTTCTGTTAGCAGACCCTACTGTTAAATAGCTGACTATAACACTTTAATTGCTCCTGTTTAATAAGTTAACTATTAACACCTACTAAACAGTATAAATAAGATATCTTCCCACGCTTCTGCCAAATCACCTACCCCAGTGTTACGACCCGTAAACAAGGATAACAGCTGAACAACCCACTCAGGCGTCGGGCAGCTAGGACAGGACATTTGTACTGCAGGATCACGGGAACAACAGGGACTCACTCGGAGACGGAAGAACTATGGTACAAGTCACGTGATGATAAGATAAGACTGAGCAGGCAGTGTGGATCACTGAGCGCTCAGTCGGAGTTACTAAGCGCTCACTAACAATCACTGAGCGCTCACCGATACCTGATCAGTGATCAGCAATAAGACAAAGGATACTGTTCAGGACTTGTATATTGTATGACCTGAGCCTGGCTCCTGGTCAGACTCCCATAGCTCTTCAGCAATCAACTTTGTATTCATCCTCAGGATACTTTCAGCTTACCTTCACTGCGAATACTTGTTGAGTCTAAGATTGATCACCTTAGCCTCTGACTACCGATCTACGATACAGCCTACGACCTACGACCCAGACCACGACCCCAGTGTACTGTTACTACGTGTCAATCTCCAGCTTCTGTTAGCAGACCCTACTGTCGGATAGCTGACCGTAACACCCAGGATCCTCCGCTGGACAACTAACTTACTACCTAGCCTAGGAACTTAGTAACTATAAAATAAAGGAAGACTTAGAAAAAGATAATAATAACAAAGAACTTAAGCAGCAGCTAGCTAAGGCTAATAATAATATTAAGCAGATATAGAGCATGTTTAATAAAAGCGCCTAAGCTATTAACAAACTTCAGAAAGCCTTTTAATAACTCACCTAGCATACAGCTAAACTTAAAAGTGAAAATCAGACCTTCTATGCTGCTGCTAACATTATTACTACGCCTTTCTACAGAGGATGACAGAAGCTTAAGCTTAGTATACTAGTTACCTATAATAGAACCTCTAAAGCCCTTAAAAGATTCTTAATCTAAGTTAAGAACTACTAGAACTTCTACTATAGAGATTTCACTAGCGAAACTGAGAAGGTGGTATATACAGCCACCTACTTCTGAAGGAAAGCCCTTAAATAGTTTGAACTAATCCAAGAAGAATACCTTAAATATAAAACCCTTAATAAATATACTACAGAGACCTGCAACATCTATGCTAATTTCTAAGGATTCGAGGACGCCCTCAGGTTACTCTTCTAAGACCCTGATAAGAAGCAACAAGCTGAGCAAGATCTCTTGCAGCTTCGACAAACTAAGTCTGCTAAGGACTACTCCGCTAACTTCAGGCAGCTAAGCATCTAACTCAACCTCACTAAAGAAACCAAGATCTTTATATTCTACTAAGGACTTAAGGATGAAGTTAAAGATGAAATTATTAAGGTTGATCAACTTGACAACTTCCTTTAGTATGCTGAACTTGCTATTAAGATTAATAATTAACTCTTTGAACGATAAAAGGAACGAGGCAACAAACGACAGAACCTAAACTCAGAATGCAAATACTGATAGCAACCCTAAAATAAGTTTAATAACCAGCAGAACGATAATAAACCCTGTAATAACTAGAATAATATATAACAGAGCACTTCCTATGGATAATATAGCAGACCTATAGACCTCAGCGCTGCTATAAAAAACGACGGCAAGAAACTATAGAACCCTAAGTGCTATAACTATAAAAAGATAGGATATATCGCTAAAGACTGCAGATAACCTAAGAAGCTCAGCTGGAAGCCTGTCCCTGAACAGACTAAATAAATCAGTATAGCAACTAAAACCCCTTATATATCCCTCTTATAGACAGGATGCTATAACAACAACTGTTTCACCCACTACAGCGACAAGGACGCTACAGGATACTGGCCTAGCAACCTAGACTGTAGAAGAACAGGCTATAATATAACTATTCCAGAAGTTAAGACTAAGACCCTCGCAATAGCATTCCAAGCTAACAGCAAAATAGTTAGAAAGACTACTGAATAACTAGATAAGATGCTTTATATCTAACAACTTAACAACATAGACCTAAACCCTATAAGATACAACAAAAAGACTTAACAAACAATCTAAGAACTTAAGGAACAAGTTAAGGAAGAATCTAACGAAGAACCTGAACACTAACATAACCTCTTAACTGAGCAATAAATCCTCAGCTGTTACAACCCATAAACAAGGATAACAGCTGAACGACCTACTCAGGCGTCAGGCAGCTAAGACAGGACATTTTATACTGCAGGATCACAGGGATAACAGGAACTCACTTAGAAACAGAAGAACTATAGTATAAGTCACGTGACGATAAGATAACAATTATTCAGGATCAATATGATCTAACACAACTTAGGGGGCCAAGCAATCATTCCAGATCAGATTGATCCAGCTCAACCTAAGGTACAAGGGAATATATTTAAGAATTAGACTTATATATAGTATAACCTGAGCCTGGCTTATAGTTAGACTTCTATAGCTCTTCAGCAATCAACTTATAAATATCCTCAGGATACTTTCAGCTTACCTTCACTGCAAATACTTGTTAAGTCTAAGACTGATCACTTTAGCCTCTGACTACTAATCTATAATACAGCCTATAACAAATAACTCAGACTACACCTCTTATATACTATTACTATATATTAATCCCCAGCTTCTGTTAGCAGACCCTACTATTAGATAGCTGACTATAACACTTTAATTGCTCCTGTTCAGTAAGTTAACTATTAAGACCTACTAACAGTACAGACAAGATATCCTCTCGCGCCTCTGCTAAGTCACCTACCCTAGGAAGCTCTTCCTCCTCTAAACAGCTAGCTAGAAACCTGGCTGAAGAACTTAAAAGAGCCCTGATAACCATAGACTTAGATAACAAGGTCACCCTCAAGAAAGAGACCTATAACAAGCTCCAAGCCTAAGTCAAGAAAAGAGACAACAATATAGCTAAGGTATAAACTATATATAACAAAACAGCTAGCAAACTCTAAGGCCTCAAGAATATAATCTAAAAACTTAGTAATAGACCTTAACAATTTCAGAACCTTGAAAATGAAATCGCACGCCTAGGAAGACAAGGCAGCAACCCCCTCATACAGGAACTTCAGAACGAAGTCAACACCTTTCAAGCTGCTGCTAAGATTATTACTACCCCCACAAGCAGACAACAGAAGCTCAAACTCAGTACCCTGGTTACCTATAACAGAACCCCAGGAACTCTCAAAAGATTCCTAATCCAGGTCAAAAACTACCAGAACTTCTACCACAGAAACTTCACTAATAAAACCAAGAAAGTAGTGCACACAGCTACTTACTTCAGAAGAAAAGCCCCTAAATAGTTCAAACTAATCCAGGAAGAGTACCTTAAGTATAAGACCCTTGACAAGTGCTCCACAGAAACCTATAACATCTACACCAATTTCCAAGGATTCAAGGATGCACTCAAGTCACTTTTCCAGGACCCCAACAAAAAACAATAAGCTGAGCATAACCTCGCCCAGCTCAGACAGACTAAGTCTGCTAAAGACTACTCCACTAACTTCAGACAACTCAGTATCTAACTTAACCTCACTAAAGAAACTAAGATCTTTATATTCTACTAAGGACTTAAGGATGAAGTTAAAGATAAGATTATTAAGATTAATTAACTAGAGGACTTCTTCTAGTATACTAAACTTACTATTAAGATTAATAACTAACTCTATAAGCAATAAAAAGAATAAGGAGACAAACAGTAAAACCTAAACTCAGGATATAAGTACTAATAGCAACCCCAGAATAAATTTAACACCCAGCAGAATAACAACAAACCCTGCAATAATAACTAGAATAACATATAACAAAGCACTTCCTATAGATAACACAGCAGACCTATAGACCTCAGCACTGCTACTAGGAATAATAACAAAAAACTATAGAACCTAAAGTGCTATAACTGCAAAAAAATAGGATATATTGCTAAAGACTGCAGATAACCTAAGAAGCTTAACTAGAAACCTATACCTGAACAGACTAAGCAAGTCAGCATAGCAACTAAAACACCCTATATATCCCTATTATAGACTAAATGCTATAATAACAAATGCTTCACCTACTGCAGCAATAAGGAAGCTATAGGACACTGGCCTAGCAACCCAGACTGCAGAAGAACAGGTTATAACATAACCATTCCAGAAATCAAGACTAAGACCCTTGTAATAGCTTCCCAAGCCAACAGCAAGCTAGTCAGAAAAACTACTGAACAGCTCAACGAAATGCTTCGCATCTAATAACTCAACACAGTCAACTCTAACCCTATAAGTTACAACATAGAAACCTAACAAACAATCCAAGGATTAGAAACCTAAGTCCAGCAAAACATAGACCAGATCCATTAACACAAAGCAAGACAGCAGGTTATGCATAACAATAAACAATAAATCCTACGCCTCAAAGTAGCATAAACACTTTAGCTGCGATAAGCTTAGGAAGAACTAAACAATATTATATAGCATCACTAAATTAGTGCCTTAACAGCACACCTCAAATAATAAAGAAACGTATAAAGAAACCCTACTAGAATTAAGCAAATTAACTAAGAACTCGAAGAACAGATTAAGGAAGAATCTAACAAAGAACCTGAACACTAATATAACCTCTTAATAGAACAATAGATCTTCAGTCTTACTAATAGTTAGACTTTTAGAGAAAGAGAAAGTTCCCCTTATAACTTAGACAAACCTTATAATATTGCCTGCTAATATACTCAGGCAGAGATTGCTTATAGGTTCACCTCTAGCATAGATAACACTAGCTCTGAAGAGGATTCTAATAATAAGAAAGAAACTTAACAGCTCTTCTAGTACTAAATAATTAACTTAAATTATAATAACTAGCAGCAACACTTCTATAGTATCCTAGCAAACCAGAGAAACAAGGACTACACTCTAAAGCTCTACACAGAAGATCACTTTGCACTTAAGTATAACCACTATAACTACTGAAACCTCTTCTAGCTATAATGCTTCTTCAATAAATATAAGGAACATCTCAGAGATAAATATAAGTACTAATTCTACTCCAGAAGACATAATAAAAACCCTATCCAGAACATTTACACCTAAACTACTATAGTAGGATAGACTATAACCACGTTCAACAACAATATAGCAACCTTCAGCCTAAGCCTATAATACCCTATAAGATGTCAATATAATAACACTATGAAATAGGAAGAATGCTAGAAAGATGAATGCCTTATATATGCTACCTAGAAAGCAAAGGCTCTCAGACTCCTATGAGAAGGACTGAACCTCCTAAGACTCTGATTCCAGGAGAACTGCCTTATAAAAGCATGACAGGAAGGGAAACACATCACCTACCTAGGATAACTAGAACAGTTAAAAAACTAGACTTACTTACTAAGGACAGACTATAACAGGTAATAATAATAAGGTCTATATATCTAGCATCACTAGACTAGAAAGTGCACCTATAACTAGCAGTCACTATTAATAACACTATAACTATCGCACTTATTAACAGCAGAGCTGAAATAAACTTTATATCACTCTAAGCAGTAAACAGATTATAACTACTATAGCAAAGAAAGGAATATATATACTAACTCAGTAATATAGAAGGAGAATAAGTCTAGTATAAAGGAGGTACTATTAAAAATAAGACTGTGCTCCTTAAGATGAGTTACCTGGATTGAAACAAATAACTCTAATTCGACATTGCTAAACTCAGTATATATAATATTATGTTAGGAATGCTATAGCTTAAGAAGAATAACTTACAGATAGATTAGAGAACAGGCTAACTCTATTAGGATAATAATAATCTAGCTTCTAAGCAGCCTTATAAGACCTAGGCCTTAAGCAGATTCACCTACTAAGGAGCAGCAAAATAATATATCTGCTATCTTAAGGCAAAGGAAGCTATGTTATAACTATTGAAGACAGCAGATCTTAAATGAAAAGATAATCTCTTTCTGTCTATCCTAGAAGAATACAGAGTTTATAAGAAACTCTTTGCAGCTGAACTAGAAACCAGACTACCTGAACATATAAATTTCAATTATAAAATCCCTATTAAGGAGGGGAAGGAACCTAAGTTAAATAAAATTTACAGACTTAACCTAATAGAAATAGAAGCCCTTAATAAGTATCTCGATAAAAACCTTAAGAAAGGTTATATCAGAGAATTAATATCACCTGCAGGAAGTCTAATCCTGTTCATACTAAAGAAGAACAGCAAGCTATAACTATATATCGACTACTGAATGCTTAATGAAATGAAGATTAAAAACTAGTACCTATTACTATTAATTGATGAACTGCAACAACTTCTCTATAGAGCTAACTACTTCACAGCACTAGACCTCAAAAATGCCTACAACCTTATCTAAATAAAAAAAGGAGAAGAATAGAAGACTGCCTTCAGAACATGCAAAGGATATTTCAAGTATCTTGTTATGCCTTTCAGTCTCACCAACACCCCAGCCACTTTCCAGAACATAATTAACTAGGTTCTTAGGAAATTTATAGACATCTTTATAGTTGTCTACCTTAACAACATCCTTATCTTCTCTGCAATAATAGAATAATATAAGGAGTATATACACTTTATATTATAAGCTTTCTAAGACGCTAAGCTCTTAGTTAAACCAGAGAAAAGCATATTCCACACCTAGGAAGTAGAATACCTCAGATTTATAATTACTCCTAGATATATCAGCATATTAAAGAAAAAAGTTTAAGCTATATAAGAATAGCTAGTACTAACTAACCTTAAGGAGGTCTAAGGATTTCTCAGATTTATTAACTTCTACTAAAAATTTATTAGACTCTATAGAAAAATTAATGCACTTCTTATAGATCTCAGTTATAAAGACTAACTATTTAAATAGAAAGAAGCTTAGAGCATAGCTTTCTAAACTATTAAGGACTGTATTACTAATAAACCAGTCCTGATAATCTTAAATCTGTAAGAACAGTTTAAAGTTGAGACAGATGCCTCAGACTTTGCTTTTAGAGCGTAATTATCCTAGAGAGATTCAGAAGGACGCCTGCACTCCTGCGCCTTCTTCTCTTGTAAGCTCTGCAGACCAGAACTCAACTATTAGATCTATAATAAAGAACTCATAGCAATTATTAAAGCCTTTAAAGAATAGAGACCTTTACTCTCAGGAACCATTCACTAAGTACTTATATACACTGATTATAAGAATCTAGCATATTTCACTACTTCAAAAGAACTCAACAAATAATAAATCAGATAGTTAGAATTCCTCTCAGAATTTAACTTCCAAATTATCTATTAGAAAGGATCAGAAAATAGCAGAGCTAACGCTCTCAGCTAACAACCAGACTATAACATCCTAGTACTAAAAGAAACCTAAGTAATTCTCAAACATAATAATAACAGAGACCTTATGCCTGCTATAAAAGCCCTTATAATAACTAGACGATCTATAGCTAGCCTGCCTAGCAAACTAGATAACAAAGCCATCAGAGAATTCCACAGCACACCAGTATATAGTCACTAAGGAATCATAAAGACCTGGAAATAACTATGACAATAATATAGAAAAAAGGTTACTAGAGAATATATTGCAATAGTAATTAAGGATTGCAAGGTCTGCCTGAAAAGCAAACCAGCCTGACACTAACCTTATAAATTGTTACAACCTTTACCTATGCTGCAAACTGCCTAGCACTCTATATCACTCAACTTTATCATCAAACTACTAAAGTCTTAAGAACTCCTTACAGGAGTTTACTTTGACAGCATTCTTATTATTATTAACAGACTTATAAAGTATACCTACTTCATCCTATATAAGGAAGCAAGTAATACTAAAGAATTCGCCTATATATTCCTTAAGTATATTATTACTAATTATAGAACACCTAAAGAAATTATGTCAGACAGAGACAAGATCTTTACTTCTAAGTTCTAGAAGTTAATCATATTATAACTTAGCATTAAGCAAGCAATATCTACTGCTTTTCACCTGCAGACCAACAGATAAACAGAACAAACTAACTAGATCCTTGAAACCTACCTCTACACCTATATTAACTATAACTAAGATAATTAGGTAGTACTACTACTAATAGCCTAATTCGCCTACAACAGCACAGTAAGAGAAAGCACCAAAGAATCCCCCTTCTACCTTAACTATAGATTTGAACTAACTGCTTATAGAGAACCTTAAGCTGGCCTAATAGCACTAAAAGCTGTCGCTATAATCAGATAAATCAAGGATATCTAAGAAAACGCATGTAAAGAACTCAAATTTGTATAACAACATATAACATAGTTCAGCAACAAACAAAGGATTAAGGGACTAACCTTAAAAGAGGGAGATAGCATCTATCTTATACAGCGAAACATCAAAACAAAACAACTAAATAACAAACTAAACTTCAAAAAACTTAGACCTTTCAAAATCCTCTGAAAAATTTCACTAGTTAACTACAAACTTAACCTACCTAACATAATGAAATGTTTTCCAACATTCTATATCTCACTACTCAAACCAGCACTATAAGGATCACAGATGAACAACCTTATTATTATAGAAGATAACAAACCAGAGTACGAAGTCGAACAGATTATTAGCCACCTCAAAGAACCAGAAAGATACTAATACCTTATTAAGTAGAAAGGGTATAATCACGAAGACAACACATAAGAACCAGCTAAAAACATCACTAATACAAAGGATGAACTCGCAACCTACTGGCAATAATACTAAGAGCAAGAAACAACACCTGCAGCACCAGCGAAACTACCTCTAACAAACACTAATAGTTACTAATGCATCAGACACCTATATAGATATGTCAGACCACTAACAGAGGCAGACAGACTGTAATAAGGAAAACTGTTTATTTGCCTAGGAACACTAGAAACGAACTAAGACTTCCCTAATAAAAAGTTTAGAATACCTGGATTCTAATCACTAAAAACAGTATCTAGGTCTACTATACTAAAAGCATCTATTAACTACGCCTTACAAACTAAGGAAGATTCAGCAGAAGAAAGCTCTACTATCTCCTCCTCTTCAGCTACTACTAAAGTCTCTTTACAACCTTTTTTTAACACTATTTGCTTAGCTTTATAAATATAATCTAACTTTGCAAATACCTTATTTATTTCAGCCTACACCTTCTGCAGCATCTCTATTCTCTTTTGAAATAATTCCTCAGTTTCTTCCTCCTTATTATCTAAATGCTAAGATTTAACTATTAAACGCTCTACTATACACAGATTAGTATAAATAATAGCAACAGATTCCAAACTATATAAATGCTAGCAGATTATATTATCAGAAGTATTATATAAACAATAAATGCTGCTTATAGCAATATACTCTTTATAAACTAAGGAGCTAGGTAATATTTTGCAGTATAACTTCTTAGACTAATAGTAATAATAAGGTATAACTTTGAAACTGTTCTCTGCAATATTAAGAGAATAATAATAATAATAAAGAGTAGAAATTACAGGATTCTCAGAAATATAACCTGATATAGTATCAGTATTATAAGTAAATCAGGAAGTATAATTAACAGATCTCTAACCTAAGACCAGCAACCTACTTATAATAGGTCTTAAGGATAAGACTTTTAGAGAGGAGACCTGATATTATAACCTATAAACAAGGATAACAGCTAAACAACCTACCTAGGCGTTAAGCAGCTAGGACAAGACATTTATACTATAGAACTATAGGAATAACAGAGACTTACTTAGAAATAGAAGAACTATAGTATAAGTCATATAATAATAAGATAAGACTGAGCAAGCAGTATAGATCACTAAGCGCTCAGTTAGAGTTACTGAGCGCTCACTAACAATCACTAAACATTCACTAATACCTGATTAGTGATCAGTAATAAGGTAAAGAGACTGTTCAGGACTTATATATAATATAACCTGAGCCTAGCTTATGGTCAAACTCCTATAGCTCTTCAGTAATCAAATTTTGTATTTATCCTCAGGATACTTTCAGCTTACCTTCACTGCGAATAACTTGTTGAGTCTAAGATTGATCACCTTAGCCTCTGACTACCGATCTACGATACAGCCTACGACCTACGACCCAGACCACGACCCCAGTGTACTGTTTCTACGTGTCAATCCCCAGCTTCTGTTAGCAGACCCTACTGTCGGATAGCTGACCGTAACAGTCAGCAGTACGGGAACCCCCAGCTTTCACTCTTTTTCCACGTCAAATGGATGATGAAAATTCAAATAATGTAATTTTAGCTCATCTTCTTTCTTTTTTCTATTTTCCTGCCGGTCTCTGGCCGTCCCTCGTTCCGGGCGAGAACTAGAAACTCTTGAAGCTCTTCTGTTCGTCGCAGTTCCATAGACCAGCCTGGATACATTTCCCTCTAGAAATGCTTAAGAGGTCGCGCAATTATTCTCTGTCGTAGTAGTTCCAATTCTAAAGTGAAACAAAGCTCACGTCTCTATCCTTCCCAACTGTGAGCTCGTTTCCCTCTCGGATATTCGGTGGTCGGTCGGTTTGGGCCGTGGAACGCGCTGGAATTGGCAACCGCGCGGGCTCGTTTGGCGCGGGACGGAGCACGACGCAAATCGCTGGGGCCAGTCAGGAGAACCCGAAGCGATCCTCTCACGGTTCGCGTCTGCCCTGGGTTCCAATTAACTGCGACTAGCGTCACATTGAATGCGCCCACCATGAGACGGGTTCGTGGATGGTGGAGCTCGGCCTCGCTATCTCATCTTATCAGATCTTTTTATCTGCATCATTTACCGGAAGACGGCGGGGTTAGGACAAGCTTTACCTGCCAAGCCGGCAACTGAACAACTGGCACGTAATCCTCGTGCAAAAAGCTGGGTCAAATGATGGGTTGAGATAGCTTAATCTGATAGCAAGCTAACAGTTGACATAGACCTGTCACCTATAAAGGAGGCACATCGGCTCTGTAACCTTTTCTCTTCCATCTTCACCATCACGCACCCTACAATTATCTGAGCTACTTCAAACAACAATCAACCCAATCACGTCATCAACATGAAGTTTCTTCAAGTCTTCGCCCTCTTCGGTATGTCTTCGACATGGTGGTTTCGTGGTTACACAGTGGCGTATTCCTAACCAAAACACCAATGACAGCCACCCTGGCCCTCGCTGCTCCCACCAATCCTCAGGTTCAGCCTGAATTGGAGACCCGCCAGTGCCCATACGACAACTCGAAGCCCCTTGGTGGTTGTGCTTAGGAAGCAGATTTCATCTGTTGCAAATGATGGTCCTTATGGAGTTGTCGCTGTTGGAGGCTTCATATCAACAAAGTAAATTCACACTTGACGACCTACTAGCTCATCGCACGATAGTCAAGGTGGTGTGTGTGGATTCTGGAAAGATCGTAGAATGAGCCAGGAGCCAAATCAAATCTCTTCTACCCTCAAGTTGGTCCGCGACTTTTTTCAAAGGTGAATTTCTATCAATTTACTCATCAATACGCTTTCAATCGAGAATGTCAAGTGACGAACAGGCCAAAGAGATTTGGATTGCGCTGGACCTACTTAGGTAGGCAAGGCTTTGGATCCTACCACGCTGAACATCCGACAATGAACCTTGAATGATCAACCACAGCTGCCGTACTTCTCGTGGCCTATGTGTGTTGCGGTTCGTCTCATCTCCTCATCGAGTTGATCCCGGATCCCTGTCCCTGGTTTCCTGTGCGCGAGTGGAGAGGACTTCGGCAACGGCGTTCCCCCACAAAGCCGGTAGCGTTGGATAAACTCGCAGCTTGAACTCTCAATTTAACCGTAAAGCCAGTGCAAGTTGTTCGGGTTTGCAGCACTTCCCGCTATGAAACCCACACAAGTCAAGAGTGGTAGAGGATCTAAAACGAGTAAACACTGCTGGACCGCTCACAATCCGTCTCCAGGTATGACAGGTTCATACGAAAAGAACATAATCCCAAGGCCCGAGCCGAGTGCTGCTTAAGTTCTCAACGTAAAATCAATTGACATCACCTGACCCACACAAGACAGGCCTCCCTAGTACTGACATCATCAAAAAATTTGAACAGCTTCTCTTAGCTAATTGGCAGCGGAGTTTCGCGGAGCCAAGGTGAGGGGGAACGAGACTTCTTGTTAAACAATCTGGCGATGCCGGCGCCCTAACCAATCCAAGTATCGTCTCCCGGCAGTTCCCCATAAAGTCATCCGTTCTATGCGGGGAAAGTGGATATAAACAACATTTCCGAGGTTGCAATCATGTATCCGTAGATCGACAGTACTGAATCCGACCCTTCGGGTCAATACCGCCCGCCAAATGAGCATGCGACTCGTGAGCATAAAAACTCCCCGAACCCAGATGAGGGCGGCGTCTTGTGTTGCATCCGATTGATCAGCCAAGTCCGACATCATGGGAGTGTTTCGCACGTTCGCCGTCGGCGTGAGCGCCGTTGCGGCCGGGCTTTCTGGAGTCGCAGAGGCGAAGGACTATACGGCACACGTCGACTTGTTCCTTGGAACAGAAGGCCCCGACGGTTCGTCGTATCAAGGTGGCAATGTTTTCCCCGGACCTACTCTACCGTTTGGTGCAGTCAAGGTTGGCATCGATACTACGAGATGGGACACCAGGTACCAGGCGAATGCGGGTTACACCGTCGAAGGCAACGTCACCGCCATCACCATGCTTCATGTCAGCGGGACAGGAGGTGCTCCTACGTACGGCTTGATCCCGCAGATGCCTCTCACCACACTCGAGGGGGTCAATCTGCTTGATAACATCACATACATGCAACCGAGGGTTGGGCATGATGTGGCAGAGGTCGGATACTACAAGACGGTGCTGGAAAGCGGAGTCATGGCAGAGATGAGCGCCAGTATGCACGCGGGCATCATCAAGTACAACTTCTCTAAGGATGGCGGTCGCCATGTACTGGTTGATCTGAGTCACTACCTGCCGACGCGGGGTAAGGAATCTCAGTGGTACAGCAACGGTTTCCTCGAGCGTAGTGAAGATGGGTCCACGTACTCTGGATATGGTATCTACAGGGAAGGCTGGTCACTCGGTAGGTCTCAAGTTTCTACGCCAGAAGTTCGGTTCGATTGACACTTTGCAGGTGGCGATTTCAAGATCTACTTTTGTGGTCAGTTTGACAGCGTGCCGGAAGATGTTGGTCTGTTCTCTGGCATTTACACCGACCCGTACTGGCCCAACACAACGGACGTCAAGCCCTTTTACAACAACGCGACATCTATCCATGGAGGCATCGATGGCTATCAATATGCCGATCGCATTGGGGGCATCTTCTCGTTCCCTTCGACTGTGTCCACCCTGACATCGAAAGTTGGCGTTTCATGGATCTCCACCGAAAAGGCTTGCCAGTTCATCAAGGACGAAATCCCTCACTGGGACTTGAACAAGACCGTGACTGAGGCTAAAGCCGCATGGAACGATGAAGTGTTGTCCAAGATTGACGTCCAAACCCAGAACGAGACACAGCTGGAAATGTTCTACACCGGCCTTTACCACTCGCACCTCATGCCCTCCGACCGTACGGGTGAGAATCCCGCTTGGGAGTCCAAAGAGCCATACTATGACGATTTCTATACTCTGTGGGACACCTTCCGCTGCACCCATGCTCTCATCTCTCTCATCCTCCCGAACCGGCAGGTCGACATGAGTAAGATTCTCCTAGACACGTCCTGAAGTTTCAAAGCTTACATCTCTTAGTCCGCGCCATGATTGACATCTGGAGACACGAGCGTTTCTTGCCTGAGGGCCGCAGCCACAACCACAACGGCCGGGTCCAAGGTGGCTCTAACTCCGACAATGTCCTTGCCGATGCATACGTCAAGAATCTTGACAAGGATAAACTGATTAACTGGAAAGACGGCTACGCTGCCGTCCGTACCAATGCCGAGCTGCAGCCTTACAACAACTTTGACTTCAACGATCCCACTGGAAGTACCAAAGAAGGTAGAGGCGCCTTGGATGACTGGAAGAAGTACGGATACGTGTCGACCAACTACGGAAGAAGCGTCAGCAAGACAGCGGAGTACTCCTTGAACGACTTTGCCGTTTCTCAGATTGCCAAGGGCGAGGCTCCGGAGGAAGCCGGGAAGTACTTGAACAGATCTACGTAAGACATCTCGGAAGCATCAAGTCCTATTCGGAAGACATGACTGACATAGCATGAATAGCGGATGGCAGAAGATCTGGCTCGCTGATGTGACTGCGCTGAACTTCACCGGTTTCCTTGCCCCTCTGCAGCCTAATGGCACTGTCCTCCCTGGCTACAGCCCTCTTGCATGCGGCGAGTGTAACTGGGAGGCCATCTCTTACGAGGGCACCCCATGGGAATACAGCTTCACTGCTCCTCACGACATGTCCACCTTGATCACTTTGATGGGCGGCCCTACCAAGTTTGAAAGCCGACTTGACACCAGCTTCATTCCTGGACTTGGAGAGCAGGAGCAAGGGAACAACGGCATCGGCAGCATGATTTACAACCCTGGTAACGAACCCAGTTTCATGACCCCATTCCTCTATAACTACATCAAGGGCAGGCAGTGGAAGAGTGTGATGCGAAGCAAGTTTGTCGTGGATGAGTATTACCATGTCGGGCCAAGCGGCATTCCGGGCAATGACGATGCCGGAAGTATGAGCAGTTGGCTCGTGTGGAACATGCTCGGACTCTACCCTGTGGTCACTCAGCCCGTGTACTTGATTCTTTCACCTCGATTCGAGAACACAACCATCAAGCTCGGCAAGGACGGCGGCCAATTACAACTCACGGCCACTGGGCTCGATAAAGGTCCATACATCCAGTCTTTGAAGGTGAATGGCAAGGAATGGGACAAGAGCTGGGTGACGCATGATGATCTCCTAGGCGAGAATGGTGAGGGAGGCAAGTTTGAGTTTGTAATGGGTGCAGAACCTCAGGAATGGGATTCAGGCGAACTGCCGCCTAGCCCTGGTGCGTTGTAGGCATTGGTGAGGTGATCTGGGATTTGACTTTGTTCGGTGTCGCTTTACCCGGAAACGGCATCCAGTCCAAAGAAAGCCGGATGAATAAACACTTTAGTTACCCTATTTCCAAACTAACTTGCTCATTTTGGAACAAGTAGAGAAGATTGAAGAGCACCTTCCTTCAAGGCATGCACTATATGGGATTCTCAAGTTCTTGGGGCGATGGATCATGCGAAACAGTCAAGCTATCCGGGTCCATGCTCTTGAGAACCTTGGCAAAGTACCTAACGTTGCAACCTCAACTAGTTTTAGAAGACGGTTTATGCAAAGCTGCTGAATCTCCACGACCCAAGACGCAGGGCTTACTTTGGGGATTGACTAAGAGGCTTCGGGAAGGTCTCGGGCGGTCAGCTGACGGTGGAGGTTGCACAAAACGGTGGCTGGAATGCCTCTTCGCCCGGCTTACGTCACATGTCTTGAATTTCTTGGACATATGTAATCAATGTCGCACAGAATGAATCCAACCTCGGTTCAATACCTTGATGTCAGCAGCGGCTGGAGCGTGGGCCGTACGGCGTGCGTCCATATCATGACCGAGTAAATCCTTCGTGAGTTGTGACTGGTAATCTGTGTTTTGTAACAAATCTTCGCACTCGAGGCGAAATTTCACTCCGAAAAAGCCATTAATCTTGCCATGTCTCGCAAAATCAAGACCTTTCCGTCTCGCCTCGAGGCGTCGTCCTACCATGCGCCGGGCGGCGGCGCAGCCTATCAGCCCCTTCGAGAGAGCTTGATCAAGAACATTTTGGAACAAGGCTACGATGAGGCAACAATGATTGAGCATGTGAGCAATTGCCTTTGTGAATACTATCCATGTCATGAGCTCATCATTGCGGCAGGGCGTGGTGTGGGCCGACGACCAAGATCCTTTCGGGCACATTATGAACGCAGGCTTCTCCCATTTTGCCTCGTCGTGCAACTTCCGCGTTTTCGAGAGCTTTGAGGCGCAGTTAGGCGACAAGATCAATGATTTTATCAACGCCAAGGGCATCGGAGTCATGGTCAAGCAGTTCACTGTTGACATCAAGAGACCCGTTTCTTACCCCGACTCGGTAAGTTCATGGGGGCCAATTGCCATGCCTTGGCCGTACACTATGCTGACATTGGTATACGAAATATCAGATCATCTGTGCCGTTCGGTTGGGCGAAGTAAGGCCCGATCGCTACTTCATTACCACGACCATGTGGTCTCTTAGGCAGCAAGCCCCCGTGGCGGAGTCGGAAGGATGGATCGTGTTCTTCGATTACGGAAAGGGCAAGGTTGCGAACTTGGTGGAAGCCGGGGGTGTGCACAAGGATTTGTATGAAGCTCTCAGTGTCAAGTGCGCGAAGATGAACGAGACCGGCGCGGCTTGGAAAAAGGCCCAGCCTCAAAAGAAGCAGCACAAGTTGTAAAGTTGGATTATTCACATTTAGAGCGGGCAGAGCCGTTTATAAGTAAGAATAAGATAGGCATGAATGGATGATAGGGACGACAAGAACAGAAGGGCCGCTGAAGTGGTATTCGTAGTATTTACTGTCAGCATCCACTCGCATAGCAAGCTGCAAGTTGATCACTTAGAACCAAGAGTTGAGAAAATATCTATCTAAGTTTTCATGCGATGCATCTACGGTTACTCGTTTGACTTGTACTTCTCCGGCAACTTCCAAGGAGGCAGCACATCAAAGACAGCAACATCCCCCTCAACATCATACAACTGCAACTCATTCGCAGGATATGGTCTCTGAATCTCGTACCCAATGTGTCTAGCCATTCGCTCAAGAAAGCTACCCGCCTCAGGCGCATAGTAGGGAAGTTGACGTCTTTCATACCCAACAGGCCAATCATCATCCAAGTATAGCTTCTTCACATCCTCGATGTACAACGTGGTTGGTCCATGCTTGCCACGACGACCAAGGACACCAAACAAGTTGGCGTACTGCGCCAGCGAGCAGACAGCGCCGTGGTTGCCGAACCTGAACTTGGGGTTTATGGCCTTGGAGTCGTTGTGCCGGCGGTGGTGGTGCTCCGCGGCGTCTTCGAGCGTCAGGGTCTCGCCATCCTTTGAGGCTGAGAGGAGTTGCTCGAAGAGGGTGTGGTTCATGTTGACATTGTCGCCCATTCCCCTGTCATTTCGGGTCGGCGCGGCGATGCAGTTGACTATGAACTGCACGGGGTCATCGTTGAAGTTGTCGAGGTCGATACGAGGGCCGGGATGCAATTGGCTGGTCGGGCTAATTACAAGTGCGATCTGCGGGCTGTGAGTGGAGGGTCGTATTCAGCAGGCAACGAGCGGCTTACATTGTCATCACCAAAGTTCCACACCACCCGCATAGCCTGCGCAATTTCGTCGTAGCTGATGTTGCGGCCGGAGCGGTTGATGAATCCGCGGTTGGCGAGCGTGTTCAGCGCAGGACATGATGCTCGCCTATAGTAGCCGTCGCCGGAGCCGTTGGTGTGTTTCTCATAGTAATTGATCTTTTCGTCCCATGTGAAGGGCTCCTTGTACGGCGCGGGGTTCTTCGGGTCGGGGATGTAGAGGTCGTTGTGGCCGATGGCCACTTGGTCCCGCGCAGCCAAGATCCAGTCCCGGTGACCAGGAAAGGAAAATGCCGAGGGGACAATGACTGCAAAGAGCAACAGAAAGTTTTCGAATTTCAACATGTTTGCAAGAAGGCTGGGTCTACATAGATTCAGGAAAGTTGGGGCAGTGGTTCCGTAATTGCCCTTTTATTTGGTTCAACCGTTCATCCAGAAGAGCCCAAGGATTCACGTACATCTCGCTCACCGTACAACTTCTGAGGAAATCTCGACGGCTCGGTCATTTGCCCATCTCTAAGCTCGTCACAAATCCAAAAACCCACGTCATTTACCGGAAAGCAGGCAGAAGTTTGTGATCGCAAAATCCTTTGTCACAGTCACCGCCACTTCGGTGTTCATCTTTCGAGTCTAGTATGAAAACAAATGCAGACGTAGCTTGCGAGGATGGTGGAAGAGCAAATGTTCAAAAAGGTCACAAACTGCATCCGAGCAAGCGTAGACAGGGTCGTGAAAACATGATCTCGAGGCACAGGCCTTGGCACAGATCTCACTTTGGCCACCCTTCGTATCTCAATGCGTATACATCTCACCGATATCCTATTGTTCTCTCCATTGTCAGATGAGCAATCACATTCTCACACTTCACTTGAATTGTTGAAGCAGGCACGGCCCGAACCAGCCGCATCGAATCATGCAGCTTGCCTCCATCCAAATGACCAGTTAAATGACTCAGTGTTTTGATGCCTAGATACGAGTATTGCCCGAAATGGATGGCTAAAACTGCAATATTCTCTCCGGTTTGGGGAGCTGACGTCGTACGGGGGCTGGATTGGGAACCATTGAGGCTGATTTATTGATCATCATCCACTGAGGTGTCGGGCAACTGTCAGCGTGAGATGGCGCAGTAAGGCATAGAGACTAGGCGACGGACGGGAAGACAATTACTTCGGGATGCATGTCTCAGTTCAGTTCTGGCCTCGTGCGCCTGCGCAAAACAGATTCTTGTTAAAAGCGACATGGTTCTCGAGCTGCTGAAGATGCGTTTCCATCAATCAGTACCAGCAACTTCTCCTCTAATCCGAGCATCTTTGATCCTTGGGTCGACATGAGACTTCCTTTATCCATTGCCGGTCTTACGGCGGTTGTTAATGCTCTAGCTATAAGGGGGGATGGCAATGTCACGTCTTCAACAGCAGTAGCCACCCCCACTGCTTGGACCGGGTTTCCAGTTCCCACCGAGTACACGCTTCCGCAAAATGATCAGGACCTTCAAGAGAGGAATGATGAAATCAAGCTAAAGCGTGACACCATCACCTATGTACCATCAATCATTGGAGAAACCTCCCTCTTCATTGGCGGCTCTGTCGGAACCCAGATAGTCAGGCAGGAGCAAGCCAAATGGATCCAGGACCTGACTCGGGTGCAGCAGGATGCCTTCAGAGAGGGCAACGCATCTCTCAAGGCCATTCAAGATGTGAGTTCACTTCGAATCCCAAAAAAGCCCGTCGCAAAGCTAACCAGTCATTTTACAGCATGGCGGGCTCAAGACTTTGGAAGACTTCAAGATCCTATACGATGGCCACTGGTCTGGCTCAGTACCTGGCGGCATTGCCCAAGGTCAATTCAGCAATTTCACTTCAGACCTTCTTTTTGCAATGGAGCGACTCTCTACAAACCCTTATGTTGTCCGCCGCCTCAACCCAAACACCGACAAACTGCCGTTCTCCGTCGACGCCAACGCCGTCACCAATCTCACGGGGACAACCATCAACGCCCTCTTCAAGTCCGGCAGCCTCTTCTTAGCAGACCACAGCTATCAAGCCGAATACGCCGCCCAAGAAGGCCGTTACTCTGCCGCCTGCCAAGCGCTCTTCTTCCTCGACAAGCGGTCCGGGCAATTCCTCCCTCTGGCCATCAAGACCAACGTCGGCTCCGACCTGGTTTACACACCCCGGGACGACCCCAACGACTGGCTTCTCGCCAAGATCATGTACAACGTCAACGACTTCTTCCACGGCCAGATCTACCACCTCGCCAACTCCCATGCTGTCGCTGAGATTGTCAACTTGGCTGCCATCCGCACTCTCAGCAGCAGGCATCCCGTCTTCGGACTCCTGCAACGCCTTATGTTCCAGGCATACGCCATCAGAGCGACCGGCGAGGTCGCACTGTTCAACCCGGGTGGACTGTTTGACCAGAGCTTTGCGTTCTCCAACGTGTATGCGAGGAAGTTTGCAACAGACTTCTATCCCACCGTCGCTGGACCATTCCAGGGGAACTACTTTGAGGAAGACCTCCGCACGAGGGGGCTGTTGAACGCCTCCTACGGTCCAGAGCTGCCCCATTTCCCCTTCCACGAGGATGGTTACAAGATTATCGTTGCCATACGCACGTTCATTGGAACCTTTGTCGACACGGTCTATGAGTCTGACAAAGTTCTGGCTGAGGACTCGGAACTCCAGGCCTGGATCACGGAGGCCAATGGTCCCGCCAAAGTCATCGACTTCCCTCCCGCCCCGTTGAACACCCGGACGCAGCTTGTTGAGATCCTGACGCACATGGCCTGGCTCACTGGCGTTTCCCATCACGTGCTGAACCAAGGCGAGCCCTTCACGACCTCGGGTGTCTTGCCTCTCCACCCGGCGTCGCTGTACGCCCCCGTGCCAACAGTCAAGGGCGACATTAAGGACCTACTCCCATGGCTGCCGAATGAGCAGAAGTCGGTAGAGCAGATCTCTCTCCTTGCACGATTCAACAGACCAAAGATTGTTGAGAACAATGAGACGCTGCTGCACATATTTGACGTCGAGACTCTGCTCTCTGGCACAAGAGAAGCTGTGAAGATTGCCAATGAACAGTTCATGAAGGCCATGGGCGGAATTAGCAAGGAAATTAGCTCGCGCACGTTTGATGATCAGGGATTGAGCCAAGGAATGCCATTTATCTGGACTGGTATGGATCCTGGGGTGATCCCATTTTACCTGAGTGTTTAGGCAATTAGTCATGTGCGAGAGAGTGGAAACTATGTAATAGAAAACAATAACTCAATCAAGAGTTCTGCTAGCCGGGCAGTGTCCCATATACCTCTAATCAAACGTTCTCAAGACTTCTATAAGGATAATAGTAGTAGAGAAAAGAATAGGGATAGTAATGATAATAATGACGATAGACGACAATAATAGACGACGACGATGATGACGATAACGATAGACGATGATGACGATAGACGACGAAGATGGACGACGACGATAGGCGAAGACGAAGACTAAGACGACGATGACAACAACGACGACGATAACAACGACAACGACAATGATAAAGCGAGTACACAGGAAACGCCCTCGCTTCAAGAGGATTTACGTGTATGTGGGAACTGCCCGGCTAGCGGAATTCAAAATCAAAGGGCTATTTATTCCGTCTCTATACTACTCTTGAGAACTAACGTACCTAGTACGTTTACCATGGCTGAGTGTCACTTCAATAGTCCATCTTGGGGATCGGCACAAGTAGCTTAGCCACCGGCTTAGAGCGATGCCAAGGCTGATCATGACAATCGCGATGAGGCCACTCCATCTCCAGCTGTCTTCTGGCATCCAGGAAATCCTGTGGATTATGTCGTATGGCAAATTTGTTGTTGAAGCCAGTGTCACATATTCGCAGCTCCATGAAGTCATACGCATCGACGCCCCCAAAGACCCTTGGGAAGCCCTCGTGCGTGTACTTACACATTTGACAGTGCTGTCGGGGTTTGTACGTAGTGCGGTACCTCTGGATCGCGTTGACATTATGGTCGGGATGCAGCGCGTCAAAGTCCAAGAACCATAACTCCTGGAGGCCGGTGAAGATGTCGTGCAAGATGCGCATATTCGAAATGCCGCCGTTGTTGTCATATTTTAGCGTGCGCTGGGGGTGTTCAGGGTACCATGGGACATAACCCTGGGTCTGGCCAGTTGTAACCCAGTCGGCCGGGTAGTTCCCGTCGGCGACGTTGCGGGCACCGTACTGCTCAAGCAGATTCCACGACCTCGCATGCCCGTCTGCCATCGCTCCGAGCCACTCTCCGAGGAAGTGCGAGTAGCACTGTTCCTGCCAGTTGTCCATGGTCACAGCGATGGCTCTCAGCTCACCGCACAAAGGGTCAAAGAACATTGGCTTACCGAGCCACCCACGCGGCAAGGTGACTGACCGATCATTGGGGAAGTGAACGAGGACGAGATCCTGCGTTCTGCACCGCGTTGCGTCTCCGATGAAGGTCCTCAGAGTGTGTCGGCGTGCCGCTCGCTCGGCTGAGGTCATGGTGGACACGGTGGTCATGGACCAATCGCCCTGCTGCTGAGGGAAACGGTTCGATAGGTTGAGGCGGTCAGATGCGTCGCGACTTCGGCCGGTAATACCTGCAACGTGCACATCTGGAGCAGGAGAGTCCTTTGCATGAACGAGGTCGTGCCAGCTTGATTCGTTAGCGATATCCCGACGACGAAGGGGTGGAAGGTAAGATAGCGAGCGTTCTGGCAGTCGCAGCTTGAGCTGAAAGGAGGGCAATTCGGATTGTGAGTGCGGTTTCTCTGAACTGCACGAAGCGAATCTGCGGCTGGTTAGGGCCTGTAGCACTAGCAACCTCGTAGACTTCATCCTGGAGCTCGGCGGGGAGGTTACAAAAGGGGTGGACAGGAAGGCCATTGAAGTTCCAGGTAATTGGGTTGATGTAGCTCATGTTGCGCTTGAGACGGCGGACGCTATGTGGAAATGTGAGTCCAGAGAGTAATAATGAGTTGAAATGAGGTTGTAATGAGCTGACGAAGTAGTGGCTAGTCTCGCAGATGTTCTTGATGAATTTAGATGGGGGAAAAGGAAGCTGACGATAGTGTAATGAGCTGACGAAGCAGTGGCTAGTCTAGTAGATATTGTTGACGAATGTAGATGAGAAACGCTGATGATGGCATGGAGAGTTAGTTACTGACTGCCACGACGATGTCTTCATGATATAGGCTGAGGGGTTGTAAACAACGCCATTGTTAGCCCCATCGATGTTCGAGATCAAAGATCCCATCACATTACCTTAGCATGAGCTCAAAGACAGACTTCATGATAAAGCCTACATAGACTTGGCTGAAGGCGAATAGTTCGCCGTTGTGCATTGCTTTTGTGAAGTTGAAAGAATGAGTACTACCCACAAAGATGAAAGCCGGTTACTTTTCCCATACAATGCCATTGTGCAAGGTCCCTCCAACGCCATCCAGAAAGACTTTTGGTGTTACATTCGGGTATCAAGAATAGATTCACTGCCCCCTTCCGATAGGGTAGTTGAACATTAACAACCCGTTCAAGCCGCCAACCCAGCCGTCATCATCGTACTCGGCAGCGTCGCCCTTACCAGGTCCGCAGATGACACAGGGTACGCCGCCTTTCCAGTCGCCACTACCAGACTCGCCAACCATCTCACCCTCGACGCGGATCTCGGTGCCAATTGGGCGCCGGCGCTGCGCTTGCCGTCGATGCTGACCTCGAGCTCGCCATCGCGGTTCTTGCTGCTAACTTTCAGCGTCACCTTGGTGTTGAGGGGAAGTACCAGCGGGCGGAAGCTGAGACTTCGGGGGCAGATTGGTGTGATGAGAAGAGATTTGACAAGTGGGTGGATGATGGAGCCGCCGGCGCTGAGACTGTAGGCTGTTGAGCCGGTGTGCGTGCTGAGGAGTATGCCGTCGGCGACGGCTTCTGTGAGGAATCGGTTGTTGAGATAGATGTCGATGTGAGCAAGGTGCGGCTTCGGGCCGCGGTGAATGAGCAGTTCGTTGAGCGCGTGGATGGGTTGAGGGATGTCTCTCTTTGTCAAGATTGTGTCTTCCGGGGGTGTCGCAGGGAGGTGCGCCTGTTGTCGTCGGCAACAACTGGCTGTTGATGTTCTGGCCATTCGTATCGAAACGCGCTCGCAATCGGTGTCGAAGGAGAATCTTCGCCGCCCGGCTCGGTCCCATGCTCTTCCCTGGAGAATGGTGCCATCCGTTCTCCTTCTTCTTCGGCTCGTGCTCCACCTCTCCGCTGGCGACCCTCGTATGAGGCCCCATCAAATCCTCCGTCGCAACCCCGCTGCCGCTCATGTATGCCTCCCTCCACGCTCTCTTGTATTCCTCAAACTTCCACTCAGCCAAGAACCCTATCGTTCCAAAGTTGAAAGCGAGGATCGGCGGTACAGAGGAGTACATGCTGAAGTGGCTGGCAGCGCGCAAGATTGTGCCGTCGCCGCCTAGTGTGGTGATCATGTCGATCTTGTCGGGGAAGCTCGAAGGGTCGCACGTGTAGATGGGGAAATTCAACTGCTCGTGGACCATCGTCGTGACTCGCGGTTCGAAGATGAGGTTGAGGCCCGTGTATGTGCTGTTCAGGTGTTTCGCAAAATCGACCGTCGCACGGAGGACTTGGGGCGACCGGAGCTTCGGCATGAGGAGGATGTTTCGTGGTGGTGTCGGCCAGTGTAGCGAGAGCAGACCAGAGGTCGAATTCGGAGGATCTCGGTACTTTGGGACGATTCTTCGAGGGAGGGAGGAGACATCGCGGATTTCGGCGGCGCGGGCGGCGCTTGTCGTCGAGAAGTTCAACGGTCGAAAAGCCCGAATCGGCCCCGCCATGGGCAGGCGAGCTTGTCTGCTGAGGGCCCAAATCCTGGACATTTTCAGCAGATATTCGCTTCAGAATGATACGAAGTGCCTTCAAGAATGGTTCATGGTCAGGTGCAACGGCCAGAAACCAGTCGCTGGGGCGGTTGGTGCTGTCGCGTGTGGAAGCTTGTCTGGAGGAAGAAGCGGCAGAATGAATTAGCAATGACGACAATTCCATTTGCCAGCCCCACCTGAGCTCTCACCGACACTGTGACTCTGACCTTACCGAGCTGAGTCATCACGGAGAACCCGGATGGCCCCACTTCGGGCCCGAGCCGACCTGAATGGAAGCCGGTGGGTCAACGCCTTGATTCATGTCTATGAAGTTTACGGATACTGTTCACGCATAACCTGCATATATTGTCATCGAATCCTAGCCCTTCTCTGTCAAAAACTTCGTTTTTCGCATACGCAACAATCTCCCCGTTCATTTCCCCGCAGTTGGGTCGTTAGGTTCATCTTCATAATTACCGCCGCTACCTCTGTGTCTTGTTAATTCTCAATCTTTACAGCTTAATAAGACTTCTTTCGTTACTCACGAGCTACTAAAACGCGACAGAAACATCGACGAAAATCTCGCAGCAGCGCTCGCCATTGAATATGGTTGGGGTATGGGGTCCGGTGCGGGGACTTTATCCCTATTGGGGCGAATAACGGAAGTGGTGGAATAATTGGTGAGGGTCATTTTTGATGCCGGGCACATGGTTGCCGAATTGTTTACCAAGTGCCTTGGGCGATATTTATGGTGTATCCCAACCATCGCCCTCACAATGGGCTAGGCAGAATTATTGACCCGTACACACAGCATTCTTGCCGTCTAGGCGTTACTCAAGCCTTCAGCTGCGGCGTGACGTGGCAGAAAAGTCTGAGTGATCGTGGTTTCATTGGTAGCGCAAGGATGAACACTGATCGCCTCAGGGGACACTATTTCGCTAAAATCTGTCTCATTGGATCAATGCCCTGTTCGAGATGCAGTAAGTCAGCCTCAAGGAGTATGCCTTAGGCGTGTTGGGCAGACAGTCTTCACGGCTGCATGTAAGCTGCCAAGCGTAAAGTGCACATCGGGCACAGTCGTGTTATTCCGTCAGTTATGTCGCGGTCAGCGGGTTGGGTATTTCAACCCAGTTTGCCCTTCGATCATGAGAAGTTGAATCCCCCTCTTGTCAGGTCCAAGAGTGTGTTGCTCTGTGTTGGGCGCTGCAATGGAAGCAGTCGGGTTGGCAGCGTCGCTTGTGGCATTGATCGAGGCCGCAGGCTTCACAGCCAAATTTGCAAGAACTATTCGCCAGCGCGTGAAAGATGCTCCAGCAATTCTAAGCGCAATTGAGACGGATCTGCATCTGATATACGAAGCGTTGCAGCAAATTCAACTTTTGCAGTCATGCGGTGCCAGTGGCTTCATCAGTCCAGATGGCCAGCAGGCCGTGTTAGCGACACTTGAGTCAGCTCATGCCATACTTCGATCAATTGAGATGATATGTTTTAAAACAGAGAAACAAAACTCAACGCGGAAACTGGTCCGATGGGCACTGAAGGATCATCCAGATGTGCAAAAGAAGATGGGCGAGCTGAAGGCTATGCAGTCCAGTCTGAAGGCTCTTTTCCAGATCATTGGACTGTAAGCACATTTGTTTGTGTATTTTCACAGCCGAGCACTGACTTTTATGTGATACCTTAGCCAGGAACATTCAACGATGCTTCTCGAGATTAATTCTATAAAGAGCCTTGTCATTGGCTTATCAGATAAACTAGAGGATCGTCGCATTGCCCAAGCAGTGCCAGCGCTCGTGTCGCCTCCAAGTTCTGCAGCGTCAAAACACCCTCAACATGTTTCCTACGACGTCGTTTCTTTTCCTGCCTGGTTTCGGTGGATAGGGTGTCATCTTTCCCTTTTAAAACATTCCGAGATATGGTCAAGCGGTGCGCGGGAACACTATACTTTGGCGTTTCAGTTCCCAGTTCTCCCGTGGACCTTCAGCTTGGGGGACAGCTAGCCTTTCAAAAGGCACCATACTGTCAATCCCTGTCTCTTGTAGCGCCTTCGGCCATTTCTTTTGGCCGCATCGTTGCGCAAGACTCCGTTGCAATGGCAGCCTGTGCCAGGGGTGATCTTTTCACCTTGAAGGAGCAACTTAAATCGGGGAAGGCGACATTGAGTGACAACAATGAAAAGAATCTCTCTAATGTCGGTAAGATACTATCGGACCTTCCAACAGCTGGGTTGGGCTAACATGGCACAGTTTGCCATACAGGGCGGAAACAAGGAAGTTGTGGAGTTTCTGCTAGATAATGGGGTCAATGTCAATACGACTTTCGGGGAAAAGCAAACGTATGTAGTCTTAAGCCAAGCTAACTTTGTTTTGTCAATTGTTAACTCATCATCGCACAGGAGCCCACTGCAGTGGGCTATAAGACACAAGAAATTGGAGATAGCAGAGATACTCGTCATCCGAGGGGCCAATATCAACCATATCAGCATGCTAGGATGGTCCCCCATATTCTATCTTTGGCCCTACACTAGGATTGATCAAGATGTAATGGTGGATCAGATTGACCTCCTGGACAGGGCGGATGATATTGAGTTGAACCTTATTGACACATGGGGTTGGACGGTGCTGCACCGACTGGCGGCCTATGGCACTGACCTTGAAGTGCGAAAGGTTATTAAACTAGGCGCCGACATGATGGTCAAGCAGCTCCCTCTTGGATGGCCTGCAATTTTCCACTCTGTCTTCTACGGGAACTTGCATACTATGATCGAGTTGATGCGACACTACCCACAGTCCGTCATCTTCGAAACGGACGAGCGAGGATGGACACTACTCCACGTTGCGGCCTCAGCCGGCCATAGAGACATTACTCGGCATCTTCTTGAGGCCGGCTCGAATCCTTATGCGGAGTCCAGGCCGTTCTTCAGTCATATTCCCGAGTCAATTTGGGGTAAGAGATGTACGCCAGCTGAAGTGGCTGCAGCTCAGAGCCGGGAACGCTTAGTCCAATATGAGCAACTCCTTGAAGATCTCGGCATCGAGTCTACAGTGGTACTTCATAGTGACAGTGAAGAAGATGAGTTCTGGGATGCGGAGGGGTCAATGTCCTGATTTACTATAAAGGCTTTCATATACCATTAACCAACTTACGAGTGAAAATGCTGAGTTCAACATCTTTCTACAGGAACACTGCGGGACTAGCAATGTGAAATGAATTCCGTCTACTCCTCCACCGGCTCCTCCTCCTCGTATGCCTCATCAGCCTCGTCATCATCCATCCCAGCATCCTGATACTGCTGATATTCCGACACGAGATCGTTCATGTTGGACTCCGCTTCCGTGAACTCCATCTCATCCATGCCTTCCCCAGTGTACCAATGCAAGAACGCCTTCCTGCGGAACATGACACTAAACTGGTCCCCAACCCTCCTGAAGATGTCTTGAATAGCCGTCGAATTTCCGATGAAAGTCGACGAGGCATTCATACCCCTAGGCGGGATAGAACAATGCGCCGTCTGCACATTGTTCGGAATCCACTCCACGAAGTACGCCGAGTTCTTCGCCTGCACACCCCGAATCTGCTCTTCAATCTGCTTCGTCGACACTTTACCCCGATAAATCGCAGAGCAGGTCAAGAATCGCCCGTTCCGGAAATCCGAGGGCGGACATGACATTCTTCGGATCGAACATCTGCTGCGTCAACTCCGCCACCCCGAGATTCTGGTACGCAGCCGCAGTCGTCAACGGCGCAAACCCAACCGTGAAGAAATGCAGTCTCGGAAACGGCACGAGGTTGACAGCCAACTTCCTCAGATCCGCATTCAGCTGTCCGGGGAAGCGGAACCCAGTCGTTAGCCCGGACATCACCCTCGACACCAGCTTATTCAGATCCCCGTACGAAGGATGCGCCTGCTTCAGCGTCCGGCGACAGATATCGTACAACGCTTCGTTGTCGATGCAAAACGTCTCGTCGTTTTCAACAAGTTGATGGACCGAAAGCGTCGCATTATACGGCTCCACGACGACTTCCGACACTTTGGGCGACGGTAGCACCGAAACGTAGCCATCATCCGGTCTGGGAACTCTTCCCTCACCTTGGCGATGAGCAGCGTGCCCATGCCCGAGCCCGTTCCGCCGCCGAGCGAGTGCGTGATCTGAAAGCCCTGCAAGGAATCGCACGACTCGGCCTCGCGCCGCACAACGTCCAGGACTTGGTCCACCAGCTCCGCGCCTTCGGTGTAGTGCCCCTTGGCCCAGTTGTTACCGGCACCGGACTGGCCGTGAACCATGTTATCCGGACGGAAGAAGTTGCCGAGCGGACCCGAGCGGATCGCGTCCATCGTGGCCGGCTCGAGGTCCACGAGGACCGCGCGGGGGACATATTTGTTGTTGGAGGCTTCGGTGAAGTAGACGCTCAGGCGGTCGGACTGTTGCGTGGATTCGCCGCGGAAGTAGCCATCGTGGTCCAGGCCATGTTCATCGTGAATTGTCTGCCTGTTTAGTCGTTCGGTGTGAGCTTGGGTCGAGAGGAGGGAAACTTAGGGGATGTACCAAAAAGCGGTTCCGACTTGGTTGCCCTGTGCGAAGCCATCAGCGAGATATCAATCAACTAGGACAGACGGCGACTTACACATTGGCCGGTCTGGAGGTGGATCTGTAGAGGACATTCGTCAGTAAGGCTTGCCCACACCTTTTCCAGCTTACGACGACGACAACGCAATACTTACGATTTCACGCATGATAAAGACAGGAACACTTGACTGAAATGATGGAAAGAAGGTACAAAGAACCAGTGTCTTTACCTGAGTATTTCCAGGGACATATCCACCATATATCAGGTATCATTGCCGAAACAACACGCCTCTTAACGCCGAAAATGCCTACCCCCTGATTCGTCCGGACTGCCCGGCCCCTCCGCCGCCTTTCGGGCCAAACCTCCGGAGGGGCCCAGACCACCGACACGGTCCTGTTTAAACGGATGCCTGCTCCCGTTAAGCGACTGCCTATCCATTTTGAAGAAGCCTGGAGTTCACGTGTGGTACGTGAGTTCGTGCGCGGTGGGACAGGCCATCTTGAGTCACGCCGCGACATTTCAGTGTCCGGGTGGATCCTGCATTACAAATTCGGGCGATGTCGGTTGGCGCCCTTTCGTAACTTTACGCGATGCTACACAATGGGCAAAACTGATGGTTGCTGCAGGAACAGAGCAGATGGCTTGGGATTTCTGTGAGTTATTCGGCTGCCTGGGGTGTTTCGGCTTTTAGGCGTTGCCACTGGTGTGTGTGTTGGCGTAGGCAGCTGCATTCTGTGCCGCATGCCGGCTGGAACCGATCAAAAGAACCATTTTCTTTATTCCAAAAGAGGCGGGTTGTTTTTGCTTACAATGCATCTGAGTATTTCGACTGCGGAATTTGTGTCTCAAGGGCGGCTTTCTACGAAAACCTGGTGGACGTGTGAAATCAGCATTGGAGCGACATACAAGAAGAAATTGATGGGCTCTTGGCTTCACTCTGGCTTGACGTTGTCCCTTGCAGAATTGGATAATGCTCTTCCAGCATTATGTTGAAGAAGTACAAGTACTTCCGCAGCTTCCCATTAAACAAAAGATTGTTATCTATCATCTCAAGTTGAGTCCGATTCCTCGAACCCCCTGATCATGCTGTCAAAGAATGCCGCATCTACCCCTTGAAATGCCCAGTCTTCCACTCGTGCAGAAAACCCGGAACCGTAAAGTTGATTGCTTGGACCATCTGCAAGCCAAATGCCCTCATTGTTTGTGTCCAATGAGACACCTTGATCAGAGCTCAGAGGCACCCTTGGTCCCGTCATCTCGTCCATTTCCATCAGCCCAGCCGGTGCAACGGCCGACATGGTACCAGAATCGACGCAGCCTTGGTCCTCTTGGCCTTGGTGATTGACCGGCCTGAAGGGCTCCCGTGACAGAAGCGCATCGGGTGAGATAGTGACGGTGCCGTAGCATGGAATTCTAAGCCGCAGGACACTCGACTCTCCCCTCTGAACTCCTCTGCTCTCCGAGGACGGTGTCAACATCGTGCCGGTGGTCAAATTTGCCGTTACCGTTGAGTCTCTCGCCGCGTGGGCCTCAATATCAAGAAGTCTCACCAGCACATCCGCACTCTTCATCGCCAGCACATCCGTCGACGTCGAGCTCCCCTCCCGCATCAGCTCCAACGTCTCTTCTACCTTGTCGCGGTCTGTATGTCTCTGGTGCGCAAGCACATCGTTCCCGCCATCCCGTCTGCGCGCGTCAACGTGCGCCAGGAGAAGGGTCATGGCTGCTATGAGAGCGAAGAAGTCTGCTGCGTCGGGGATGCTGCAAACACCTATGGCGCTACGTATAGTGACGAACCGCGACAGAATCTCGCGGGATGCGTCGACGCAGGCGATTCTGCTGGTACTTGCCGCGCCAGAGGGTGAACTGCGGAGCATGAACGGAAGATGGAGCTGCACCAGGAGAAAATAGTGAAATATCTGGCCGCAGAGACGTAGGCTTTCGGTCACTGGGGTGAGGGGTTTGTTGCCGAGTGAGGTGAACTTGGGGAGGGTCCACCACCGTGGGGGCATGCCGGCGGCTGCCATGCGCATTTCGAGGTCTAGAGTATGAGTTGTTTCGAACATGCTAGTATGAGTGTCCTTTTGGTTCCTTTGAATGATTCTGGAAGCAACTGCGCAGTGTACTTGCTCAAGTCTGCCTAATGGATGGTCGTCGAGGGGTGGGAGGATACTTCCGTCCGAGGCTAGACCTGAGTGGTGGTCTCTGGTGCTGTCTGGCAGACCTAGGAGCAGGCAGATGAAACGTTCAATATAGACTATCCGGAACCATACAAAGCGTGTGTCAGGAGGGCCGGAAGGGTCGACTGTCTCGACGGGCGATTGATCGTGGGGGCGGTGGATGCCCATGAGTTGGGCGATTGACACAGCTCTACGGCAAGCTAAGAGAGATAGTCTGAGATTCCCACCGTTTGCAAGGTATACGGTTTGGAGAATTACACACTGAAGAGCGTCGATGGTTCCCATCAGGTTGTTGTTCTCGCAGACCAGCGAAATCGCTGTGTCGGCGAGTCGCTCCATGATCTTGCGAGGAGTTTCTGACGTCGAAGGCGTGCATTTGTAGGTGGAAGGAATTCTCTGCAACATTGTCGCTAATGTAAGCATCCTCTTTGCCAAGAGAACAGGATGCATAGAATGGTATAAGCCGGCGACGAAGTGCTCTACTGGTTGCGGTTGAAGGCTTTCCAGGACTTGATGCGGCGTGAGCAAGAGTTGAAACACGAGATCGGCATCTGAATACAGCTCGTGTATGATTTCACATTCTTCCTTCGACGGCAGAGCGGCGGTGAGTTCTTTGGAGAGGGTTGCGAGGCTGCCATTCAGGAAAGGTTGGTGAAGAGCCGTTGCGTTGTGGCTGTGATGGAGTGGCGGCGGAGATGTCCTTTGTGATTCGCCATTGGCGGCCTGTACTTCTGTCGTCGATGTACAAGACGGTGAATTTGGGCTTGCTGAAATGTTTCCATGCGCAGTGGCCGGCTGCGAACGCACTTGTAGTTGTGATGTATCATGGTTGTGAGCAACGCCCTCGTCCCCGCCAAGCTCCTCGCCATCATCAGCATCACGCTGCGGGGACCCCAGCGACACAGAGATTCCCCAGTTCGACTCGACTCCGATTTCTTCATCGTCATCAATCTGCTGAGTAGACTCCCTCGAACTCTTCCGATACAGCTGCTCAACCAGCCTCTCCATCCGACCCAATCGGTCTCCAACATTGCCGACCGGGGCCTGCGACCGCGGCAGGTGATCCTCTGGAAACTCCTGGCTCACGCATGGCGTGCCTTTCTGCCAGCATCTCCGACACGTGTCACGAGGACCGTTTTCGTCGAACAGGCAGCGGATCTTGCGCCGGCGGCATTCCCAGCAGCTCCGGGTTCCCTTACGGACGGCTCGACGTTTCGTGGCGGCCCGCTCCGAGGATGTGTGGCGGCTGCTGCCGGTGGTCGTATCAGGCGTCGCAGTCATTTCATGATACCCTGGCAGAAAGTATCGATGAAGAAGGTATGGTGCGTGATGTTGTTCGTTCGAGTCTGGCCGGACGAGGTGATGTTTGGGTGATGGAGTTCGTCCGGCGTTTCGTCCGCCGTCGCTCGGACGGATTCGGAATTGTGGGGCTGGGTCTTGTCGAACCATGATAACATCAAATCTTGAACAACCCTCGCGTAGGCACCAAAGGCTGGTCGATTCATGCTCTCGATTGATCAGCGTAAAGTTAAAGAATCTCTACTTCAATATCTGCCATCTCTACTCTGTTACAAGTTATGGCGTCTTCGAACAGCTCACATCTTCTCGTCGTACTACCTTAGATGAACCACTCACTGCGGATGTCAAGATAAGAAGGTGTTGACCTCGAGGACTGAAAATCAAGTTTTCATCGCCATTCCCCTCCATTGTTCCACGCCCCGATATCTCATGCCTCCGTGTAGACTCGGGTGGTGGGTGATAGGCCGGCGAGATTTTCATGCCAAGAACATCACTAACATGCGCTCGAATCCCTTGCACTACTTTCTCGTCCGCTGCTGACGGAACCGGTGACTCCCCTTGTCCCTCTTCCCCTCCTTTTGAACTCAAAGCTTCATCGTTCTCATCCATTCTCTCGACATTAGCTTCAAATTGTGTCTCTAATGTCTCCATCGAAGTCGGGTGTACTAGGCCGAGGGCCTGGACCCGTACGCGGTGTTCAACTTCATAAACGCGGCCGAAGTGGATTCGGGCAGATTGAGGAAGAGCAGTCGATGGATGATCAGGTTTCATTCTTATCGGGGACAGGATAATGTTTGGCTCTGTTGATAAAGGCTGCGGGGCAGACTTCCCCGGATGAATGATTGCGAACAGGTGCTGGTCACTTTGATCAGCGCTGCCTTTCCCGGCATATCTGTACCAAGTCAGCAACATTATTTTCAAACGTGCTTGTCGCTTTCTTTGCTTCATGCATACGTATGGATCCCAAGACATAAACACTTTTCCTTTTCCTCTCTGACGACCAGAAATCGCCGGATCAATACTGGTCCATCGATTGTCGCCAGGCGAGGACTGAACCTGAACTCCGCGTCATTCATCTGTCTTAACTCTCGCGGTATAAAGAGCCTGTGATTGGCGAATCTATGTCTCGGCGGTATTGAAGAATCGTTAAGCACACGAATAACTTCTTCGTCCGTCAACATTGGTAAGTGAGACGCAATGTCTTCAATCACTATCCAATCTGCCGATGAAAACTCCAATCCTGCGGATGGTTTCTGCATCATATCTTGTGGGATGAGATAATCGTAGATTCTTGTTCCCACGAGATTGGAAGTTATCGAGCGAGGTAAGATCGATAGATAGTAGTTCCAGTGTGCAACACGAAAGTGGAAAGAAGCCCACTCTTCTTTAGTGAAATGTCCTGCCGAGGGGGAGCTTGCTTTGTCATTGTCACAAAGAAGACATGACACTTTGCCGGGCTGTGAATCTGCACTCACGCAGTACAGTGTCATTTGATCCAGAGGAAGATTTTGAATCTGACGCAACCGTTCTCTCCTGTCTTCCAGGTCTTGTTCGGGGCTTGTGGCATCGACTATTTTGACGGGGCCTAGTGGTGAGTTGCCAATAATAAGAGAGCCCGGCAGTACTTCGTCATTCCGCTTCTTTGCATACGCTGACACCTCAAACGTTGAGGTGATGGGTGTAGAGAAGATCTGGCCTGGTCTGAAGAAGGATTTGGGATCTTGAGGCAACGTGAAATCGGGATCTTGTATTCTATCGGATCCATGGCGCCGAATAGAACCATGCAGCTTGATGTCTGCCCATAGATTCTCTTGCCATGATGCAATTGAGCTGAAGGAAGGCTCGAGTCTGATCGAATAGTCCGGCAAGCCGTCACTGTCTGGGTGGTTTCTGGAAAGGTTAGCGGAGGTTTTTCAGCCACGGCTCTCACTCACTGATAGCAAGCTAGAGAAACCAAAGCGTTGATTGCGGCAAGGGTAGATGCGAGAGACATCCTCAAATCTCTTGTCTAAAAGTCAAAATGATCTGTTGTTAATAACTGCAAGTATGGCTCGTGAACGGTGCACTGCGCACCTTCTCAGGCATTTGTATCGTCCATTTACCCTTGTAGAAAGTATCTTTGAAGACATTTCCCGAGCCTCCAGACTTGAGGCTCTCATGGAAACGGTCGTTCTGCTCGATGAAGCGCCTCATCGATTCGTTGGCGGAGTTGACTGCGAAGAGCAGTGCGTTGATCGTCGGCTTTGCCAACTGATTAGCAGCGCGCAGTTGATCGACCTGAAGCAGAACTTTGTGAATCACGTTCAGCTCAGCCATTAACTCGCGATAACTTTGGCTGGCGCCTCCCGAGTCCGACAAGGCTTTTCCCAACTTGTAGGCCAGCTCAGCACCGGCCAAGAAGTCTCCAACACCAAAGCCAAATGCTGCCATCTCCCTGTCGGTGGAGTGGTACAAGTGCGTTTCTAGCAGGTGTTGCTATGAGGTTGATGAAATGGTATGTTTTTCTTAATGATTCGGAGCGGTGAATTGTCAGCTTCTTGTGCCCGACATCCGGCTATCAAGAGGATGAGCGTAATGATTACGTGTACACGTGCCTTTGGATGCAGCCTGATTGAAGTCGATCAGGGCGCCGCGAGACTGTCCAATGACACCGACAGAAGGCATCGCTATCACATATCATGCATATCTAAGCGAAGAGCGCATATGGCTCATCAAAACAGTCATCCCACGTCCTCTTCCCCGAGGACCAAAATTTCTCCAACATGCCGACAGCCGCTAAAGGCAGATAGGTTCCCAAATCTTGACTCATCGAAACCAGCTGTTTCACTACCATCACTCTCCCAGCCGCACTCCCCGTAGCCGCTTCGAAGCCGGCAACAATGAGGGGCCATTCGACACAGTTCTTCATCAGCGGCGCCTGAGCTGCCTTCTCGAGAAGAGAAATAAGCCGTCCGTAGTGGATCGTTCTCACAGCTCTCCAGCCTGCCGACGAAGGCAGTGCTCTGAGGCCCTGGAGTGATGATATAGCGTACAGCGCAATAGCAGACTGGTAAGCTTGAGCCATGAGCAGCAGCTCTTCCCGTACGTCAGCCTCTCTTGTCTCGGCCCAAGTCTCAGGCGAGAATTCGATGATGTCTTCTATCAAGTCTTCCGAAGCAGACTGTGGAGTTCCCATGTCTTCGGGAAGACTGTCGGTTGCTATCAGGTAGCGGAGATAGTTGATGCGGATGATGTCGGTGAACAAGTCGACGGGACATGGAAGGAACGGGTAGTAGCCTGACTGATAAAGCTCTCCTATCAAGTCGATATTATCGTAGCTGTGATTTGGTTCTGATTGGTCGTCTGCAGGACTTGTTGAGTTTGCGAAGGTTTCAACGCTGTCTACAGGTTAGAAGCCGAGGTCTAGCTGACTTGTTCAAGTGCCACGATTTCAAGAAAACTCTTGGCCGAAGGGACATGCAGGGGGGATCCGACTTGCCACTCACATTTTCGGGAAAAGCAGCATGGGTGCCATGTAGGGTGTCAGGCGGTACACGCTCTCGAACCCGCCTCGAATGTCGACTAGACTTTTGTACCCGTTCAGGTGGTGTCGCCAGTTGGAAGCGGTTGCCGACCCCATCAGCTATCATCAGTCAGCAATCATAATAGGCCCCTAATCATTTGTACAGGCTCACATCTGCGTATAAGAAGACCATAACACTAGCCATGGTCATGTCCGATCCGCGCGTGGCGTCGTTGCAAACGTCTTCGTTGAGAGCTTGTATCGCCAAGCATCGATGGTGGTGGAACCGCGCTCGGATTTCCATCACGAAGGGGTCGGTCTTCTCTTGTGACAGACGCAGCATGCGGTGCTCAATGGCCATGGACACCAGGGCGTGCCGCGTGGCAGCAGGCATGTAGTGGATGAACCTAACCGGTATGATCCACGGGCTCTTCATCAACTGGGTCGTTTCAAAGGACGGGTAGACCGCCTCGTTCCCTACAGTGTGAAGTTAGCACACGCATACAGGCCCAACGCACACATCTGCTGGTCACTCACAGTACGAAGCCGCCTCGATAATGTCACACACCTCCGACCGAAGTTCCATGCCAGGGGAAGGGGGAAAGATGTGGACCATCTGCGAGCCGGGTCGCGTAACCGCCTTGTTAGAATCAGGGCTACTGTCCTGTTCGGGGACTGTCTTTGACGTTTCCTTCTTTTCGGCTGGCTTTTTCCGCTTCCAAGTGCGAGTCTTGACCTTGCCGGGCGCCAGCCACGTCAACGGTTTCTTGTCTTCGTAGCCGGGACATACGACGCCAGTCGTCTTACACTTGCCGCATACGGGACGGACGGCGTCGCAGACCACGCGACGACGCTGGCACTCCCAGCACTGCTTTCTTCCACCGCCGGCGGCAGGGTGGTCTGCCGCCGTGGCCAGCGCTATCCGACGAGCTGTTGAGGTCATTGTCTGTTTCTCGGAATGGTGACCCAAAGTGATTGATGGTACGTTTTGGGCTATTGCAAGTAATCGATGACACCTCCATGCAGGTCCGCCGTTTGGGGATGGGTTTATTAAGTGATCGGACGGACTTTCAGCTTGGAGATGACATCGGTGAAGTGGGACGTGAGACCAGGGGGCGGAGTGCAGGTCTTGGCCAGCTCATTATCCTAATCGGGTAAGGCGGGGCTGAATCCTTCAGAGTTGCGGCGCAGGCTTTCAGCGTTCGGAAACCAGCCAACCAGCCCTACGGACGGTGCTGACGAGCTAGCTTTATCTTAAGAAGAGGCGGGAGAGATCTTCATTGTGCTGTAAACTAAAGTAGGCTGCACGTGGCGATAGCGAGGGCCATGCCTTGCATCTCATCCAATAGAATTGGGGAACTCCCAACCACTTGGCCTCTCTGTGTAAGTCTGAGACATTATGCATCATCCGCCTAAAACTTCTGACTATTCTCGAGTAGAAGAAATCCTGAAATGCATGTCACTTATTCAGTTCCCGGAAGGGACAGATGAGTCCACTTGCGGGGATAGGCGAGCAGTGAAATTACAGGTGGGGTCAAACGATTGAAAGTTGAATTCGTGTTTTTCAACATGAGTCTCGAATGATCTCAATGCGAGCTGTGAATGACAACGTCGTCGCTCTCTCTTCGGTTACCTTAATCGAGAAGAACAAAATACAGATTTCTCTCAACGATCGATAGCTATTAAGTGCCTAGAGCCAGGGATTTGACCGTAATTCAATCTAAGCTTGGGCGTGGGGATGCTGTTGCGGGTCATGAACCCTTTGCGGGCCTCAGTCCACATCGCTTCACAGCAACAACCATCCTCGATAGTCTAGTGGTGAGGATATCGGCTTGTCATTCTAGGTCGGGGTTCAATTCCCCATCGATAGGAGACGTGATTTTCCCTTGTGCCTTTTACCCTTGCTGGTGCTTTCCAGATACTGTAAGACTGCATAGACGTTCAGAAGCTTCTTCGAGGTAAGTTTCTGAGGCTTACTATTCCCAAGGTAATAATATTTTAAAGTGAACGAGTCTCATCATTTCAATCTCATAAATACCATAATCAACGACATCAGCACGAAATACAATGGGAGAAAACCCATCAGACGACTGTCACAATTCTTGTGGTGGAAGCCGCGTAGTCAACTGCAGAGTTCAAGGCCCCTGCCCCGATTCTGACCGCGACATAGTCACACCCTGCCCTGCATTTCAGCTTCTGAGTCTCAGAACTGACTGGGCTTTCGGAAGCGAGCAGATAGATCCCAGAAAAGCTCCGGTCCCCAGATTTCGAGTGCAAGGTTGAGGCAAGCACAAGGAACAAGAGCACCTCATTTGCATCAGGCTTTTGGATGACATTCGTGTCTGCTTGACAATGACACCCAACAGTAGGCGCGTCACTTCCTTGGTCTTTGGTGGAGGGCGCGCAGTGTTCAAGCTTGCAAGGCCCAGCCAGTCTCAGCTCGAATATCTGTCCACGAAACGTGATGTGGCCTTGAGATACTTGTCCTCGGATGTCGGCAGTGTTTGGACTACAGGACGCTTCCAGAATCTGCACTTCGCTTTCGAGCTCCGGGAGCCATCTTTGCCAGGAAATATCCATGGCCTCGAGTGATGCCCACGACCAAGATGGCGTTGATAGTTTCGTGGATAATAGAGATGTTCCGGCAGCATTTTCTCGTCGGCCCATGCTTCTCTTGGAGACCCAAAGCAAGGAGAAAGGGAGGTCTCGCTCCCAATGTCCGGCGAGGTATCTGCCCATCACCTGTTGTCTGTCGAAATCTGTAGCGATACCTGAAAGTGCGGGCAGTCTGTCTTTGGCATATGTAAGTTGTCGTTGACAGTATTCTTGAAGAATTCTCCTCCACGATAGCGATAGCGCACCCGACGAGGCACCAACCAAGGCCTGTCCAACATGTGTCTTGATGAAGGACCCCGGGTTCTTGCCACTGCACTCGCATATCACCCCTCCATGACACTCCCATACCATTTCTTCGCTGGTAAAGTGCACCATATGCGGCGACAGAATCTGCTCCTGGAGGCACCACCCACGGGTGAGCAAGGGCAAATGACGGTCTTCGTAGCCACTTCCCGGCCTCCAAAACGCAGAATGATCGAAAAGTTCTCGGGCATAAAAGTTGTGCGTTTTGCCATCCTTCTCTACAGGCAACTTGTGAATTAGCTGGCGTCGTTTGCCTAGAAATCCCTTCTGTCCGTCTGCTGCTGACGTTGCGGCAATGGTGACGTAGCTGTTCTGATAAATGGAGGCCATCCTGCTTGCTTCTCTCGCCCAGTCGTCGGCATCATCTTGGACAATGCACAAAGAGTCGATCCAAAGAAAACTCACTCCCAATGCGCGCGTGACAATGACAGCATCTTGGAAGGTTTTGGATAAATCACCCCAAACCAGTTGTGCTTTGTGACTACTGAGAGTATCCTTTGTTGTTCTGATAAGCTGATGACGACCCCAGCAGTGGCTTAAAGCGACATATTTGCGGTAATTGCAATGTGTTTCGCCATGATCGCCGGTTTCAACGAGAGATAGATCGTCCTCGGAAGAGCCCACATGCAGAAGTCGTGTAGGCATGTATGATGTTCTCAAATCTGAGACAGACGAACATAGTTTGTGTGTATTGATACACGTCTCTCGATGGCTACGGATGAAATCGACGTAGTCGTCAAGGTTGGCGCAGAAATTTGTACCTGGCTGGGAACCTATCGCAGACCAAGGACGATCTTCTTCTGTCAACTTCAGTCAGTCACTCGTTTCCAAACAGAACCTGTGGTTTCTACTTGTGGAAAAACCAACCAGAAGTTTCCGAGTGAACGTGGATGCATATCATCCCAAAACCATATATCCGAAATTGTTCCTGCTGAGAACGAGGGTTTTGTGTGGGGAAGCACAGCCTGATCTCATCGTCCGGACGGAGCGATGTAGTCGCTACGCTGGCGCAGCTGTCTAGTAACAGCTGGCATGACTTGCAGCCGTGATGTAAGGCGTCTTGAATGTCAGAGATCCTGCAGTTGTACCCATCAACAGGGTGCTCTGGGTCGAACTCCAAGTCATGACAAACGGTACAGGACGACATCGGAACAATCGCACAAATTGTGTTTGAGAACGATCCCCAAATAACTGCGAGACCCCAAACGGCTTGTAGCTTGAGTGGCGCGTGGAAAGGGAAGGTGTGTTCATCACTAGGTGGGCGCCATCATTACGATTGCAGACACAGGATAACTTGTGGTGAAAAAAGCGAAAAACTGAAACTCGGTTTTGAAGGGGAGAGACATTTTCTATGTGTGTAAGCGGTGAGAAAGAAGGGCGTCCTGACGTCAACTTTGAGTGAACACTCAACAAAAATAAGCGTTGAGTCGCACTGAGGTATAACACACATACACTAGACTTCTTAGACCTGAAAGCGCCCGCAATTTCTTGTCGCATGGGTGTGTGCCTCTTCTTTTCTCACGATACGTTACTGCAATTCCACGTGCCTGAGCTCGCCCTACGGATGTCTACATGACCGAAAATAACCAATAAGGTAGAACGCCATTTGTTACAAGTTCTCATTGGCAATTCCGTATGAAACGAGCATGTACTAAATGGATGCATTTTAGATAAGAGAGAGAAAGCAGAGCCATATCATGGATCGCTCAGGTCAATTGAGTCCAGGTGAGGGAACTTGAATTATGAGAGTGTTGTCAGTAACATCATGGTGACTTATATTGGTGCGGCGCAATATGCGCTCAAGTCTATTATCCGCGCTACGACTATGTACGACTATGGGAGATCAAATTTGGCGTTTGTTTGAAACTCAATCTCGTCACACATGGTAGACTCGTAGTACTGATAGTATCCTGGAGTCCCAACGTCTGAAGCTTGAGGACTGTGCATGATAAAGGATAACAAATAGTGAATTATCATTATTATTAAATGATATGAAATCTAATCGCCTTTGATGCATCTCCACTCTACTGCTTGGCATCGGCGATAATACGCTCAGCCGCAATTTCAGCAATGCCGTACACAGCAGTCTGAACATGGGCAGAAACCAGCAGGGGAATAACGCTGGCATCTACGACGCGCAGGTTCGAAGTACCGTAAACCTTCAAGTTGGCGTCAACAACACCTCCATCCTCCTTGGGCAGCATCGAGCAAGTTCCGACAGGGTGGAAGATGCTCAGCGTAGTGTTAAGAGCAAACTCCTTCCACTGCTCATCCGTCTGGACGACATCCAGACCGGGCTCGTACTCGCTCTCCCAGATGGAGGCCATGGGCTCGGTGGTGGCGATCTTGCGGCAGTACTTGATGGCCTGGATGGCCGCCTCGAGATCGTGCTCGTGGGCAAAGTAGTTGGGGTTGATGATGGGCTTGCCGGTGGTGTCTGCGGGGTTGATGTGGATGTTGCCACGGCTCATGGGGTGCATGATGGCTGCGATGAGGGTGAAGAAGCCCTTACCGAAGAGAGGGGAGGTGGAGGCCGGGTAGCCCTTGACGCCGGTGTAACCATCGGAGAAGATGACCTCCAGCTGGGGGATGGCCGGGTTGGTCATGAACTCGAGCTTCTTCGCGTCGACCGTGCTGGGGTCCTCGCCGGCGGCTTCCTTGGCGAGGGCGACCATTTGGGAGTCGTTGCCGAGGGCTTGCGCCCAGGTGGTGAACGTGTAGCCGCTGCCGGTGTAGTCGTACAGGGAGACTTCGCCGGCGTTCCAGAGGGCCAGCTGCTCGGCCGCGTAGGTGGTGTTGCTGCGCAGAATGTCGAAGGAGGTGTACTCGGGCTTCAGCTGGTAGGAACTCTGGATACGGAGGTGGTCCTGCAGGTTCTCGCCGACACCGGGGAGGTCGATGACTTGGGCGATGCCGGACGAGTTGAGGACGGAGGCTTGGCCGATTCCGGACAGTTCCAGAAGACCAGGGCTCTGGATGGAACCTGCAGACAGAATGACTTCCTTGTTGGCTGCAATGACAGTTCCATCCTGCAGAGTGACTCCGGTGGCCTGCTGCTCATCCCCAACGAGCTCAAGATTTACCTTTACAACAGTGGTGTCGGACAGGATCTCCAAGTTGGAGCCAGCAATGGGAACGTAGGCGTTGGCGCTGTACGAACGGTTGTAGTGGGTAGCATCAATGCTGCTGGGCTGATACATGACGCCCAAGGGGTTACCACCCAGAGACTCAAGGTTGGTCTTGATGCCCAGGGTGTTCATCGTTGGGATCCATGTCTCCTGGTGCTCGGGAATAATCCGATTGATGACCGCCTTGACCGGGCCGCTGTCACCGACGCCCTCGGAGCCGTAGGTGTCAGTGTTGATGCCAGTGAAGTTCTCCGACTTCTTCATGGCGGCAATCATGGTCTCCCAGTTCCATCCCGCGTTACCAAGCGCCTCCCAGCTGTCATATTCCTCAGCGGCAGACCGATCATAGGACATGAGGTTGAGGGCAGAGCTGCCACCGAGGACCTTGCCGCGGTTCACGGAGAAGACGCGGTTGTTGACGTTGGTCTGCGCCACGGTGGTGAAGTTCCAGTCATACTTGGTCGCCAGCGTCGAGCCCTTCATGCCAGGGACATTGATCTTGGGCTCGTCCCAGGCCTCGGGACCTGCCTCGATTAAGAGAATCTTCGAGTCAGGGAGGCCCTCGCTCAGGCGCGCAGCCACGGCCACACCGGCCGTACCGCCACCGACGACGATCTGGTTAAAGGGGTCAGTGTGTCGAGTCCGAACGCCGCCGCCAGCCAACCAACAAACAAACGTTGCAATCAAATCAATCCGAGGAGAAAGCGAAGCAGCAACCCCCGTCGAAAAGAGCGAAAAAAGCAACAAAAGGTCTGAAAACGGACGCGAGGACTTACATAATCGTAGGAGTCGTCTCCATAGGGCTGCGGCGCAGGCGCTGCAAAGACATGGGCCGCGAGGGCAGCGAACGTGAGACTTGATTTGACAAGCATGGCTAAGACGGATGGTATGCAGCGATCTTTTTCCCGAAATGGATCAAACAATAAGGTTTGAAGAATCGTCGGTTCAGCGATTGAGAGATCACGAAACGAGAGACGAGGATTCGCAAAAAGCTCAAACCAATGTTGCGCGATATCTGCACGTCAGGCCTCCTGGACAGAAAACCAACAACACAATCATGTACGACGATGGAGGGACGGTGGCGTGCCTTGACCATGCGTCACCTCCGGTGAGAGAAACGGGCTGAGCTGAGCCTTTTTGTACGTCCCACAAGACAGCGAATAAAAGTCGCAATTCGATAGTACGGATATTAAGACCACCACGGGCAATATCGTCCAGCCAGAATGTGCTGATCATGAGCCACGCGGCCCAGCAAATATCCTAGTCGCCGCCCCAGGTCGCCGCTTGCCAAGTTCTACAACGGCACAAGGGCCAGAATCGGTGGGGTTCCGAGCCATGATTCTGCCATATACGCGGGACATCTGGTAGGACCGTAGGAACTAGGAAGCGTGTGAGGGGAGAGGACGACCGGCCATACATATTCGTAGTAAGCACTTATTAAGTCCCGACACTACGGACGCTACGCCAGGCCAACGCACACCTTCTTACATGAAAAAGATACGCGAGCCAACTACCCCGACGAGCTAAGAAGAGAGAAGAGGGGGAATTGGATGAGTAGTTCGTAAGCGGGCATAGCACAGTCTTATGCTTGGCCGGGCCCCAACGGTTAAAGACGAACGACACGCACTCGCCGGCACGTTGGCTGTGCCCGGCGAATGCTACCGTACCATCGACGTTTCTGTTCCGGCGGGAACGGTTGGCAATGCGGAGCTGCGCCGGCCGGTCGTTCCTCCGGGGGAGGGTTCATGACTCAAGGATGTCCCCTGACAGACCCATCCGACAACCTGACAGGTCCTTGTCTGGGCAAATCATCCGTCTTAGTCAATTATGAACAATTCCACCACAATCCCACGTCGCCAGGCATTGACTCCGGGCTTTCCCCGTCTCCTCGCAATTTTTTGTTTACAGCACGACCCTCAGAGTGAACAGGCTTCCCCTGGGACACCCTTGACATCCGCGACGTTGCCGCCATTAGACTCGGCCACCTCCCTCACCTCGCCCGAAACCTTCGTTGTTAGGTGGTGCTCTTCTGGTTGGGTGGTGTAGAAAAAGAGGAGCGATGCCACCCAGCTCCTCTGATATACTTCACGTCCGTGTCCGTATCTGTCTCAAGGCAATCTTCAAAATTGTCTTGTCAATGTGAGAGTTGACGGGAGGATCGGATGGCCAGAGTGTGCAAAGCCGAAAATGAGAACAATGATCGCCGTCAACATGCCTCGAAGCAGCACCGGCAGCCCTGCTTTGTCATTTTGGCCAAATCCACAAATCTGGAAATCATCACACCCCCTTGCGGCATTCTGCGCAACAGTCGACGTGCGGCTTTTCGTCCCTGTCATATGTGCAGCAGCGGCGCAGGAGAAACCCACATCGGCCCAGGATTCTTGACGAATTGTCTTCAGCAGAGGCAACAGCATGCATCGGAAGATTGGAGGCCACTCGAACTCAATTTGTATCCATGGCCACCGGGCAAAGGCTTGGAGGGGGTAACGCGAACCTGCAGAATGCTGCCCTCTTCTCTCCTCTCCTCTCTCTGCCAAGTCCGTCCACGACATGCAGACTCGGGCGAGACTTTTGTTCTCCGGGGTCTGCCTCTCGGCTGAGACACGCCAACACCCAAGATAGGCATGCGAGAGAGACATTGCACGCCACGCGCAGCCACGTTTCTAGCTCTAAGTTCCCCGTGCCTGGCACTCAATAATGTTTCCGAGGTGACGAACAAGCGCCCACCTGAATGCTTAAAGTCCATTACCAAAAAGTATGTTGGACGATCTGCCATCCACAAACCCACACTGCAACTGCACGACAACACATCGAAGCATCGCTACCACCCTTTCCCACAAGGCCCGCGGGATGAACAGGTTGGGTCTTCGCCCTTCTGAGACATATGCGCCGTGTGCCTTAACCTCCTCCGTTTCCTTGCAGACAAGACCACCACTCGGCCTCACGCATGCAGGCTGTGCGGCGGAAACTGAATTACCTGCATCAGCTACACCTGGGTACTCTTTCTTTTTCGTCGCAGCTCTCTTAAGACGGCCACAAAGTCCTTAACACGCCATCCCCCCCTCGTCCCTTACTTCTTAGCGTCCCCGTTCAAAGTCCGGGGCAACAAGACGAGCTGCCATCTCAAAGCAGATCTTGGCGATCGTCGTCGCCTTTGCCCTGTGCAGCCATTCGCCAGCACAGCACAACCACGACCGCCAGCCGTGGGTCCCTCCCGCGCGGAGCCCCTTCTTCAATCTCCTACATTTATCCAGCGGATGGCCCAGCTCCTGGCTCCCGCGCACAAACCCTCGTTCCTTGCTTGCTGGCACTCAGGCTACCAGGTCTGATCTGGGAACCTGCCATTTTCTTTGCTTTTGTCAGCCCATCGTCAGCGAACAGTGTCAACGACGACGATGACGATGGCGCCAGTGACTCCTCCAAACCCGCTGCCGCCGGACGAGAATGTGAACCCGACTCTGTTAGCGATATCCGGCGTGCTCATCTTCTTCGTCATCTTCACGACGACTCTGCGGCTTTACGTACGCTTCTCGCTGCGGCACTTAGGATGGGACGACTATTTGATGGCAATCACCGCCAGTCTGGGCATCGTCAGATACGGCGTCCAGTGTGCGCAAGGCGCGACCGGAAACGGGAGGCATAGGTGGTACATTTCGTCGGAGGAGTACGTCAACAACAACATGCTGGGATGGTTCGGACAGATTCTCCTCTTCGCCAGCGTCTGTCTGCTCAAGTGCTCGATTATGCTGCTGTTGCTGCGCATCAAGGATTCCAGCCGGATGAAGTACTTCCTCTGGACGGTTATGGGTGGGTTGGTGATCACCAATTTTGGCGTCATCATCATCCTCCTGGCAGAGTGTGACCCCGTGGAGGCGTACTGGACCGGAGTGGGGAAGTGCTGGGATGCGAAGATCCGGATTTACGCTATTTACTTGACGATTTGTGAGCTCATCAGGTGCGAGTATTCATCGAGATGGTGGCTAACGTTGACCAGCTTACTCCGTTTTGACCGACTTGCTTTGCTCGTTCTTGCCTCTGGCGGTCGTCTGGCAAGTCCGAATCCCATTGACAACGAAGATTTCTGTTGGTGGACTGATGAGTCTTGGACTGATGTAAGAGTCTCGTTATGTGCGACGATGCAACTGATGCTGACTTCTCGACAGTGCGACCGGCTTTGGAATCGCAAGAGCTGCTTCGCTTGGCCTAGTCACCAACGACCTCAGTTGTATGTTTTCAGTTATCCGTCTTTGCTGCTTTTAAAAGCTAACTCTCTGAAACAGATGTCTACGCAGTTACGGCAATCTGGTCCAATCTCGAACTTTACCTCGGCATCATTGCCGGAAACCTTGCACTGTCGCGTTCAATCTTTTTCTACTTCTTCGGCGAGAAGCAGCCGCAGTCGCACCCTCAGGATACGCCAGCAACTCGTACGCAAACTCCCAAACTAGGTCCGCGTATCTCAACAGCAGGTTACGCGGCGACAACGCTGGCCCCGGCGGGACCGACACATACATCCGCTCCGAACGACGACCATCCGTGAAAAGCGACCACAGCGAAATACCGTTGGAACCCGGCATTCAGAAGAGGACAGAGTTTTGGGTTTCCGAAGACGACGTCGAGAGCGAAGCATCTGCAGCAAGGGCAGGAAAGCAGTCACCATTATGAGATGGAGCTGGTTGAGATTTTCAAGTACACGCAGCTCGCAAGGAGCTTACGCATGCTACGGTGTTGGGGGAAGTACTATGAAAAAGGCGCACGCCATCAGATACCCGGCAGAGGAGGCCACAGTACCGTCACGACCTGCCCTGGAATTGAGCTGTTATGCGTTCAATTGAATGTTGGTTTTAGTTTCTATGAAAAGATAATGATAATGAGGTCAGGTTATCTCGCAATTGCGCCAATGGCCGCTCGTCGTGTGAATGCACAGGGAACACGCTCCATTCAACGATCTGATGTCCTGATTTGGAATGTCGGGCATTGGATGGAGTCGTCAGAACCAAAGTTGTCTGCTCTGTCAAAGCGCTCGCCATTACCCACTTCGTGCCAACGCAAGTCTCTTTTTACGCAATTTGAAGGCTGAGAAAGTGTGAGCATCCTGGCCTGACCGTTACACCCGCCAGCGTCAGATGGGGCCGTTGTGGGTTGACAATTCTCGTTCCCTGCGGGAAGAATTGTCTGAGCGCGTGGAGCTCGACTGACAGTCGGAGATAACACCCAATTGATGACATTGACTGCCCAGGCAGATGCCTAGGCAGAGGCGCAAGCTACAAGCCCCAGTCGTTCTTCAACGGCGGGATTCTCACACCGGCCGCTCTCCGTTGATTAGCGAACTTGCTCCCCCTAACACCTCGGCAGGCACCTTTGTTTGTCTCCCCGGAGTTTGAGGGGAACCAACAAGTTTCGGGAGCTGCAACTCTCAGGGTCGGTTTTTCTGCCCCTGGTTCTTAACGGTGGGTGGAAAAGGGTCAATCCCCGTGTCTTCCGGCGCCAGCAGGGATCTTTCAGCAGGGCTGCAAGGCACCGGGATTTACCGTAAGCACGGCCGTCGCGGACGGGCAGCAAGACACCAGTGGGCTTCGCGGAGCGCGATAGCCGTATGGCTGGCCAGCGTCGCATCGTCGAATAGCCGTGGGGTGGGAAAGGCGGGAGGAGGAGACGGGCAAAGTGAAGGTTCATCTGAGCGAGTCTACCCAGTGGTTGGCCTACAGGTCTGTCCGTACAGTCGGCATCATCAAATGCTCTCGTCAGAGCTTAATAATGTAACACCTTCATCTCATGTCCGACAGCCTGCGTTGAGGTGGTAGCACTGATGCGGCCTTGGACATGAAGCCGAAGGCTAAGTGAAGTGCTCCTGCAACCTTAAACGCGCATCTGGGGCGGCAAGTCCGTTTTGAAAAGCCGGCGACGTGCGTGACCTTGCAGCTGCTTGTAAGCTATGACAAGCCGTTAGAGACGTTGACTTAGCAATTATCAAGACGAAGCAGTGAGCCAGGCCGGAGTTCGGTTATCGCCGACTGAGCCGCTGTTGGCGATATCACAGACCACTTTCGATGCGATGCGGAATTATGAAGAAAAGAAGGTTAATCGTGGAGCGCAAGCACCGCTCGTTGACCCCGTCAGAGCTTTCGGGAGCGATACCGAGGCAGCTCGCGAGCCGTTTCGCAGCCTATGTCAACGTCCGAACGAACTACTGGAGAAAACCCAAATAACGCTCACAAGATTACACTGGGATGGGATGTCTTGTCCATTGGTGGCCGCATTGGCAAGGCGAGTTTCAAGCACACTGTCGCGTCTCTCGAAACAAAGATGCTCTTGGCCATGTATCGAATAGTGCATTTCTTTTCCCGATGTTGTCGTATTCACGCAGAAGGTTCCTCCACAGTGATAAGATAGGCGCAGGCTGCGCCAGGGCAGTTTTCAAGGGCGGAGAAACAGCTACTTAACCACAATTATTGTGTTTGGCCTTTGCTCGACCCCATGGCAATTGAGAGAAAAAGAAAAGCGATGTCGGTCGCTGTTATAAGGAGCTTGCGCCGAGGGGGAATCGAAGAGAATTTTACCACTAAGCCATCGGCGCTGATGATCGGAAACGAGCGAGTCCGACTTCCGATGTTCATGGCCACCGTAGCTCAGCCTATCATCTCCAGGTCCAGTCAGTTGTGTGTTAATGAGGATGCGATTGTGTGACACGCGAGAGAGATCGGTCGGAACAAATTGCTTATTCGTGCGTTCAAGCCGGACGCTACACTGTTTCTCTATTTAATACTGGTAGAAAAGTTTGCTCCACCGGTCAGTTTCTACTACCGGTCTCTTTTAGCTTGGGTAAATATTTGTTATGTTAGATTACTACTTAGGTGTATTGTATTGCATTTATGAAACTCTATATGTCCGTAATTATATATCAACTCCGATTTCTTTTACTTCAGTAGTACATGATGTGTTCAGTTTGTCAGTTTCTTCTTCAATTGCCCGACAGCCAACTCACCCAGTTGATCAAAGCTCTGTGCACTCGTCAGCTGCAGAACACTCACATCAACGCCCATGGTGTGCTTCCACCAATTGCGGATCTCAATCGTCATGAGTGAGTCCACGCCAAGCGCAGATGGCGAGAGGCTTGTGTCTGCCCCTCCTTCGTCAATCTCTCTCATCAAAAAACCAAAGACCCTCTGAGCAATCTCTTTTGACAAATGAGCGACAGTGACTGGAGAGTCCAACTCTTGTGGGTTGCCTTGAAGACGTGCGATGTAGTCAGCCAGTCCCGGGCGACCAGAATTGGTTTGAGATGAGACGGCGTCTGCTGAGTTATCTAGGTAGTGAAACATGCGCGGGTCTTGCTTCCACACGACGCGGTTGCTTGGTCATCGATGGGGATGGTGCAGTCGAGGCCGACAACCAACTGGCTGTTGAACCTGTTGTTGCTCTCGTTACTGGTGTCTCGCGATGTGGCAATTGCAAGTTGCAAGCTCTTCAGCATCTCTGACTCAGAAACCAACTTTGCACCGGCCTTTCTCATGGCATCCTCGACATTCTGAGTTCGGCTGACATAGCCGACATCTTCCACGCCACCGAGGTCAACAACTGAGCATGGCATTCCGAGACTGCGACGGTACTGCGCGAAGCTGTCGAGGAACGCGTTGGCAGCGGCATAGTTTGCTTGGCCCGGATACCCATGAACACCAGACATGCTGCCGAATAGCACAAAGAAGTCTATGTCAGCGGGGAGAACGCGGTGCAGATTCCATGTTCCGCGAATCTTGGGGTTCGTTGCGGTCTGCCACTGAGACAAACTAAGCGTTGGCAGCGATCCGTCTGCGAGGACCATTGCAAGATTGATGACGCCGGCGATGGGCTTAGATGAAGACACCCTCGAAACGATGGCCTCAGCAGCTGACTCATCCGTGATGTCGCATGCAATAGCAGTTGTTCTGCAGCCCATCGCCTCCAGCTCGGCTATCAGGGCTTGGTCTTCAGCGCCAGCACCGGCTGATCTGGAAATGAAAACCAAGTCTCGTACACCATAAGAGACCATCCAGCGTGCAATAGAGCCACCAAGACCTCCCATACCACCCACTAGCATGTAGCTAGCGTCATTCTTGAATGCTGGAGTTGGCGTTGGGCAGGCGACCTCCAAAGCATCTTGCGTTTCGTCGCTGAGATCAATGACGACCTTGCCAATGTGGGTGCCCTTGTAGAGATAGCGGAAGGCGTCTTGAACATCTCCACCAGAGAAAATTCGCGACGGCTTCACTGGCGAGATGAATCCCTTCTCGTAAAGCTCAACTACCTGCTCCAACAGGCGAGCCACGATGCTAGGATCCTGAGCAGCAAGGTTCGCCATCTCAACGCCCACAAAGGACCGATTCTCGTCAAAAGCCGCCATAGAAAGTCTGCCACCAGCGAGTGTATCACGTTTGCCGAGCTCAACGAACGTTCCATGGGGGGCCACGCATTCCCACGACGCATGAAGCAGCTCGCCGAGAGGGAGTTGAGCACGACATCCACACCACGGCCACCAGTCACCGCCTTGACACCTTCAACGAAAGTCGTGTCTCGCGATGAGAAGATGCTCTCTCTCGCGATGCCCCACTCGCGAGACATGTAGTCGGCTTTCTCATCGCTGCCGACCGTTGCATAGACCTTCGCCCCAATCCATCTGGCAACTTGCGTGGCGGCAATACCAACACCGCCGGCAGCACTGTGAATCAACACGCTCTGTCCAGATCGAAGTCCGGCCTTTTCACCCAGAGCTCGTAAGACTGTGATGAAAATGCAGGGCATACCGGCAGCACCTGCGAAGCTCAGAGAATCGGGGATGCGCACGCATAGCTGAGCCGGAGCTTGCACGTCCGTGGAGAAGCAAGCAGCTTGCGGGGCGAAGACCATGACACGATCTCCGACAAGCAGATTCGTGACTGAAGATCCCGCCGCTGTTACTACGCCGCTGGCTTCGCAGCCCAGGCCTTCGGACGAAGAAGGGGTGATGAGACCCATGGCCGTGACGACGTCTTTGAAGTTGAGGCCGGCTGCGTGAACTTTGATCTGTACGGAATCGGGATGAAGCTTCTCAGGCAGTGTACGAGAGACCCAGTGGAGAGTCTGAAGGGCCCCAGGTCTGCCAATGTGCAGCATCTTTGTTGAAGATGGAGGGCTTGTTGCTTGAAGGGATCGAGATATCGACGTCCACTGGCAACGTGGAATCAAGACCTTTCCTGAGGAGTATGCAAACTCCATCTCATGAGATTGGTCTGGATCAATGATGGCTCTGCGCAAGATCTGAGAAACCGCATGTAGAGCGCCGCATTTCACGTCATCCAGCTCCAACGTGGCGAATGCGAGGCCCATCTCGGCGCGAACTGTACGCGCTACGCCGAGTACAGGGGCATAGGTCGGATCGGTGGGTTTGAACTGGCAAGGCTTGGTAACCCAAAGGAGACCCGAGTCTTTTGACTGCAAGGCTTGGACCACACGCTTGAAAGCATCGAGCTTGTCCTGCGTCATGTCGTGAAAGTAGCCGTCTCCCCTGCAGAGGTCCACGACAGACACAACGGCGCCAGAAATTGCGATGTCTTTCGACATCAACCCTGCGCAAAATATCGTATAGCCCTGCTCTTCTAATTTTTGGCGCAGCTGAGATGCCACGGGGTGCGTCTCGTCATCTTCGTAAAGCAATGTGACTTGCTTTGCTTCTGGTGATGACTGCAGGTCCTGCGGAGCGGGCTGAGCAATAATGGTGGCGTTCAGCTTATCCTTCCCAAGGCCATCGTAGAACACGTTTGGTTTAGAGAAGCCTGCGGCTCGCAGACGCCCTTCCCACTGTTCTGGGGAGATGTACGGTTCATCGATGCGTTGGTCAGCCTCTCCGAGCCACCACCCTGAGAAGTAGCCAAAGATGAAGTTGATCCATTTGGTTTCTGTTCCGACTTAGCGCCATGTCTCGTATTTACCGAACGAATTACTCACCACTGCATAGCTCGTGCATGAGCAGTCGGCCATCTGGCTTTAGGAGTGACCTTGCATGTCTCAAGGTCTGCGTCAAGTCTGGGGTGGCGTGAAGAACCTGAGGAGAATGTCAGTATAATCTATAAACTCCATTGTTAATCGAGGATGCTTGGGTTGTCTTACATTGCTGGCGACAATCAGATCGTACTGTTCGCCACCGAAGCCCTGTTCAGCAGGACAACGGCTGATATCCAAGACACGGTAGTCAATGAACCCAGACGGGACATCTTCAAATCTCTTCTGGGCTGCTGGAAAGAAGCCAGCAGACACGTCTGTGAAGACGTAATTGCCAACTGCCTGTCCCTCACTGAAGCAGGAAATGAGATGCCTCAAGATCCGAGCCGTCAAGCCACCTGTCCCGGCGCCAATTTCCAGAACTCTGAGGTGTCTGCCGCGCTTGTGGGACAAGATTTCCAGCAGAGGTTTGTAAGAGAACAATGTGTTCATCCAGTCGTAAAGTTCGTGTAGGGTGTTGTCCTGGAGGAACACTTCGAGCGGCACTCGTTCGGAGTTGAAGAATTCTCGTGCATGGGTAAAGCAGCGCTTGATCAAAGTGGCCACTGATGACGCTGGCGTTTGTTCAAGTTGCTCCGAGATGCTATCTATCCGCAATAAACGGTCTTTTGAAGGCATGCTGCGCCTGTAGTCTGTGTCTGAGACGTGGCGTTGCAGCCAATTGTAATGTTTCTTGAGATGTGGCTGGCTCTCCAAGTCAAAATCCAAGCCATCTAGATCATCCAAGGCAGCAGCGCCGCATAGTAAGAAGAGATTCTCAAGCAGTCTGTGGATGGACGGGAACGAGTCATCTGCCTGCGAGGAGACCAAGTGTGTCGGATCAACGAGGTCGAGGTCTGGCTTCCACAGGAAATGGACTACCTTGGTATCAGTTGACTTTTCGTCGGAAGTCTCAAGATCCACCGGAGAGAAACGGAGATCTTTCATGAAGATAACGGGCTCTTCATTGGCTTTTCCAGACAAATATCCAATGCTGTTGCCCTCGCAGGTACCAGAACCTCCCTTCGTCAAGGTCTGCAAGTGAATTGACGCGGAGGCAGCGGAGCCGCTGATGAAAATTTCTCCAATGTGGGTTGGTAGATAAAGCTTTTCCAGCAGACGTGGCTGTCCGGAGTTGTTGGCTACCACCAAGGACTGGAGAACTTGGTCTATGGTTCTGGGGTGGAGGGCGTACATGGTCTTCAACTCATTGCATTCGCGAGCGTCTGAAACTTCCGCGGTGGCTGCAGGTGAACTCACGCTCGCTCTGATGTTCTGCATGCCCCTAAATAGAGGACCGTAGTTGTAGCCCACTTTCGACATAGCTTTGTACCATCGAGAAGTCTCAACGTAACGCTGGAGCTGATCGTTTACGAGACTTGAAAAGTCAGGGGCTTGAAACGCCTGCCCACTCTTCAAACGACAGATGCAGTGCGTAGTCCATGCCCCGGCCTTGTAGCTCTGAATACTGACCTCCAACCAGTCAGAGACGTCGGATTGAGTGAGTCTTTCGCGGCGTGCCGAAGTCAGAAGCTCGAAGCCCTGCCCCATGTAGAGAACCAACGCATTCATGACCTGTAGGTCCCGAATTGTGAAGTCTGTCTGGCCAGATAGTTGGCGGACTGTTTCTCCAACCATAGCGATGTATCCGGCGGCGGGGAAGACGATGTCTGATCCGACGCAGTGGTCCTTAAGCCATGGGACCTTCTCGAGTGACAGAACACAACGCCAGCTGGGCGTCGAGCTGCTGTCTTCGAGCACACGCGAGCCTAATAGTTCATGAGGGGGATGCTCAGGAAACTGAAACGCCTTGATGACTCTTGACTCTGGCCAGTACGTCTTGCTCATATGCCAAGGATACGGCGGAAGATCCGTGAGCGGACGGACACCGTCCAACACGGGAAAGGCCACCGGCACACCGCGGCAATGAAGTTCGCCCACTGCAGACAAGAAAGAAACCATGCTATTTGCGCCTCGCTTTTGCGCGGTGATATATGCTGGCGCAATTGCGTTTTCCGAGTAAATTTGCTTGAGTGGACCTGCGAGCGCCGAGTGCGGACCAACTTCAAGGTGAAGGCTTGTCGAGGATGTTTGAAGAAGTCTCGTGACAGCTTGACGGAAGAGAACAGGAGACTCGAGATTGCGTTGCCAGTAATCTGGGCCAAAGTCTGAAGCGCGTTCTAATCTCTGTAACGAGACACTTGAGAAGAAGGGGATCTTGGGCGAGTTGGGGTTCAGATGTGGCTTCAGGAGAGCTTGGTACTCTGCACCCACTGCGCGCATGTGATCTGAGAAGAAGGGACGTTAGTGCTCTGAAGTTTCTTTTGGCAGTAGAAGTCGTAACTTACGAGAATGGTAGGCCTTGTCGACCTTCAACAGTCGGACCAACGCGTCCGGCTTCGCCTCTTTGATGGCATTGCAGACACCCTCGAGAGGCTCGACATCGCCAGAAAGAGTGACGCTGGAGTTGCTATTTTCACAGGCGATCGTGACCCCAGCTACCAGAAAAGGAGTCACCTGATCTCTTCCGAGACCAATGGCGGCCATGGCACCCTGTTTCTTCAGCCTCTTGGCCGTGAAGCCACGGTAGTATGCAACTATAATGGCCTCTTTGAGGGTGAGCACGCCAGCGGCGTACGCAGCTGCAATCTCGCCACTGGAGTGACCAACTACCGCTTTTGGTACCACGCGGTATCGGGCAAGGTGTCGTACAAGGGCGACCTGCAGGGCTGTGCAAATTGGCTGGGCATATTCCGCTTCGCCTAGACGAGACATCGCTTCAGATCGCATCAATTCGCCTGTCAGGAGTCTATTAGTTACCACTTGAGTCTTTACTGAGCGGATGGCATACCTCTGATATCCCAGCTCCGCCGGTGGTCTTTCGGAAGACTCTTCAAAGCTGCATCCATCTCACGAATATCTTGCAGGAATTCCCGACTAGTCTTCAGGAGATGAGAGCCCATCCTTGCCCATTGGGCTCCTTGACCAGTAAAAACAAACGCGATACCGGCATTATGTGTGTTGGATCTGAAACTTGGTAATGGGGGTGGATTAAAAACCAAATTCTCGCACTCATCGGTCACAACAGTAAACGTTCGGTAGCCCAAATGCGACCGGCGATGTGTCAAAGTGTGAGCGAGTCCCTCCAGCCTAGAAGGCTGCATGTTAAGAAACGACTTGTAATCCTGAACTACAGCCTTCAGGGACTCCTCGTGGCCAGCCGAGAAAAGAAGAAGAGTTGTCGGCTCTCTTCGGAGAGGTGGAGACGGCGGCGGGGTATCCACATTGCCGGGACCCCGGATGGCCGTCGGTCTTGTCACCGAAGCCGCCGATTCCAGAATTATCTAAATGTTTCGGTGAGTTGTCATACTTCGGAAGATTTGAGGGATTAAAAGACACTTACATGTACATTCGTTCCTCCAATGCCAAAACTGTTTACTCCAATCCGCTCAGCACGATCCTCGGGCCAAGGCGTGGGTTCGGTCGGGACTTTCAGACCAGCTGATGAGAACGGTACTGCAAACATCAGCTATTGGCACAACTTCTCTCTATCTGAAATTTGGTCCTTACTGCTGACGCTTGGGTTTTCGAATTTAATATTGGGTATAATGGTGCGTGTCTCAAGAGACAAAACGGCTTTTACGATGCTGGTGATAGCTGAAGCAGCTTCTGAGTGCCCCAGGTTCGGTTTTACCTGGAGGATGATTAGCACGCATGGCACCTCCCCAGACATGCATGTAGCACTTACCGAACCGATGAACATGCCCTTGTCACCGAACACTGCCCCAACAGTGCACGCCTCGATGGTATCTCCAACAGCCGTCCCAGTGCCGTGACACTCAACCATCGCCGTCTGCCACATGTCACTCTCAGGAATGCCAGCGTAACGATATGCATCGCGAATCAACTCCTGTTGAGCCTGCGCACTCGGCGTGGTCAAACCGAGAGTCTTGCCGTCTGAATTCGTCGCTGATCCGCGAATCACCGCCCGAATTGGGTTTCCGTCTCTGATCGCCAAGTCGAGTCTTTTGACAAACAGGCAGTTGACCGCTTCAGCGCGTACATAACCGTTAGCACTGGAGTCGAAGGTCTTGCAGGAAGCATCTGGCGACAAAACGCTCTGCTCAGCCATGAGCTTGGTGAAGCCTGGTGAGAGCATGAGATTGGACCCTGCCACAACAGCCGAGTCGCATTCGCCGGTGCGGATGGCCTGGCAAGCAAGGTGGACTGCGAGTCCTGCCGCTGAACACGCTGTGCGAACAGTCATGCTACCACAGAATCAGTGATGGTGATCACCATTACAGACCGGCATGCTCACCTTGGGCCTCTCAGATCAAATGCGTGAGATATCCTGTTGGCCTGGACGAAGTCCATGTATCCCGTCAGACGATACATGCCGTCGTCCTGCGTGTCAACGGCGTGCATCTCCCGCCAGTCATCCCCAAAGCTGCCCACATAGCACCCGATCCTCTGGCCCTGCCATTCCGTTTCTGCAGCGCTCTCCAGCGCTTCCCACACCACCTGCAGTAACAGTCGCTGTTGCGGATCAAGTTTTGACATCTCTTTTGGGTTCATCGAGAATAATGAGGGATCGAATTTTGTGACATCGTCATTAGAGAGCCAGTAGCCCTCCTCCGTCGGGAGGGATCCTGACTTTCCGGTCGCTGTGAAGTGGTGGTTTTCGGATGCATATCGCGGCTGGTCTGGTTTGGAGCGCGCATCTTTGCGGGAGATGAGGAAGTTGTAGAGAGATGTCGGGGTGTTGATGCCGCCTGGAAGTCTCAGGCCTATGCCGCAGATTGCGATCGGTGTCGGTCTGGTGTTGTTTGGTGCCTGCGTGTTATCCCCCGTGGGGAAGCTATCTGATGCCATGATGGACGTAGTGACACGACGTATGTTGGCGTATCGAATGTGGACAACTCAAATTGAATTAGAATGTTTCTAGATGCTTGCCGTAACTGAAAATTCGGACTGAGTTGCATGGGATTCTGAGAGTGCAGTCTCGACGTTCAGCAACAACGCCCATGACGTGCTCCTCACCCTACGGTCGACATTCAGTGACATGGGATCCCAATCTCTCTCCATAGCGGAAACCTTTGGAGGGGTGAAATGAGTTCGGACCGCGCGAATTGGGGCTTTTGATAGGAGCCCAAGTTCGGTCCGGCAGTCTTTATGAGGCCCCTGTCCCTGACTCGACTTCCACCTAACAGCGCTTCGACCGACGACCACAGTGACCAATCTGGGGTGCATCCAGGCATTTTGGCTCTGTTCGAGTGCTGAAAGAAGATTGTGGCTGACCCTATTCGCGATTATTACGGTGATTTCCCACGACTTGACCAACAGTCGCTGGACTGATTGATCACTCACAACGAATACAGACCCTGACAACCAAGGGAAACAAACTGTACCAGAAAAATGGACAGGTTGAAGTCACTATGGCCGCCTACGCACGCATACAAGGAAGTTCGCACCAGCCAATCCGATGACGATGAGCGACAATCCGAAGGCTCGGAGGAGAATCTGCGCGAACAAATCGCAACCTTGGAAAGTAACATCTGGTGCCTACGCGTGAGCTTGCTCATCACAGTCGTGGCTCTCATGCTAGTGACTGTTTTTGCTGTCTTTGATCGAGTTACGTCCGTCAAAGATGCCCATAAATGCGGACACATCGGTAGCGACCACAGTGGCTTCGTCCCTCCAGGTAAGCATGCAAAGTTGCGGGATGGGGAGGACTGCTTGTTGACAGTGCCACAGAAATCGGCGAGCCAGGAAGATGGACAATTTTCGACAAATCTTCACCGTACTACCTCGAAGAAGACACATTTTACGACCTGAATAAGACGAAAATGGTTGTCAAGAAGCTGAAGAGTTTGCATAACTGTGAGCTTGTTCGTTGGCGCTGCAGGTCAACCACTGCTAACAGCTCGAGCAGCTTCAAATGTTTTGGTGAACGACAACTGGGCGGATTGGCACAAGCCTGACGGCACCGTTGCAAAGCTGCCAGCATACTATTCAACGGTATCATACCGACAAACATACATCATCCGCTCATTTCATCAAATGCACTGCCTCGTAAGTTTGCAAGATATCAGACGGCCATTTTCGAGCTCTACTGACGGAAGTCACCACAGATTTCCATTACCGAAGAATACGGCCACCGGGTTCACAACGTCTCGTCACAATGGGCTCCTCAGCATGTCGCCCACTGCCTCAACACCATTCGCGAGGCGATCATGTGCCTTGCGGATGCATCTCCGATGACCTATGTCAATGGATTCGCGGTGGGGCATGTCACCGATGACCAGAAGTTCATGTGCAGAGACTGGTCTGCATTGAGGAAGTGGGCGAACGACCCTGTCAGAGGCGTGCGGTACAAGAATCTGGCACCTGAGGGGGCGAAGCACGACAACTACACTGAGATCATTCCGTTCCCGAAGTTATCCCCAGATGAAGAGATTGGACTGGCCTGAGAATTTGCCTCAGATGTTGAGCGATCGAGCTTAGAATTTTCTGTTGCATGTAGCGAAGCAATCGTTAGACTCATCGTAGGATGTGGACATGGCATAAATGCGACTTCATGAAACCTTACCCAAGAAGGCATATGGTTATTGACAGTTGAAACAGTTCTCGTTCTATGGTGAATCAAATTCCGAGTATGGACATCTTCCCCCTCGAGTGACTTGCTAGTGGTGACATGTGCATCACAGGCGTAGTAGAAGATAATGGATAGAAGACATGCATTGAAACAAACTAGAACTGGCTTTTGATGCAACATCATGACCTCTTCAATGCACGCTCTGCTGAACGGAAGACGTTCCCATCGAAACCAACATCAATTTCATCCAATCAGACAATCCACCTCATGAGGCTCATTGTACACCCTCGTAATGTTCGGCAGGTCAATCTCCCAAGACTGAGGAATGCCATTATACAGGATACAATGCTCGACATGCTTAGGATCTCTGCACAGCGAGTCCAGCACTCTCGGCTTGAAGTGCGAAGCATACGTGATCCTGTCCCACACGTAGCTGCAGTGCATGTGATGAACCGTCCCGTCCGTGAAAATCTCTCCATGCTCCCCCTTCGCCGCCACATCAAAGGGAACCTCGTTGATTCGCTCCCGCTCGTACCAGAAGGTCGTGTTCCGCCACTTCATGTAGCCCAGGTATCGTTCATGCATCTCCTCGTTGAAGCATTTCGGATGCATCCACGTTGAGAGGACGAAGTCGTAGACGCAGCCCCGGGCTTTTGACTCTTTCCAGTCCGGTGAGCACTTTCCGAGAGAGATGGGCTCAGGGGGCCGTGAGGGGGTCATGTCGTGGGTTGCGCGGCCGAGGTAGAAGATGGCGAAGGCGGCTGGGATGAGAGCTGCTTTGCCGATGACGGACCACATGCGGCTGCGGTGGGCTTTGCGCTTGGTGATCACCTCGGAGGTGTATTCAACAGAGTCTGTCTCATCATGGTAGCTGCTACGCCCTGCGGTCGTTTCTTCGCTTTCTCGCTGCTCGTTCAGGAGGGTTTGTTTCTCCATGTCGAAGTCTTCGGTTGCTCTTTAGCGCCTGCGATATGTTAAGGTTGGACTCAAATGCGCAAACGACAGTTGAACCTGATCATACTCACTTCACTCAAATCTTTCGTCTAGTTTTCTTGGTGAAAGCCAAACAATGGGACGAGCAGGGGTTGACGATGAGTCGGGAGGGCTCCTAACTCATACCGGACTGAGCCAGCGACTGTGTGCAGCCAGATTAAAGTTTGAACAGCATTTCGGACCGCGGATGCTACCCTCGTCCAAGGCCTCGGAGCTGTAGAAGATTGGCCAATGGGAAAGCTGACAGAGATTGGACTTTGCTCTGGTCTGGGATCAGTTGAAGGAGACACCCTCGTTCTGAGTTCGCGCAACGTGCTGGCGACCCAACAGTTCCCCGCTCGAATGTCACCAACAACATTGTGAAGCTTCGCTGGAGCCACCTTGAGCTCACATTTTGACCACCTTTTGGTTTCTACCTGGGCGTCTCTCCTCCCAGCTCACACACTGCACTTGGGACTTTACAAGGAGTAGCACTTCAGCCGCCGCAATGCCTGCCGCCAATCCAGTCCTAATCCAAGACTTCCCGCGCTCTCGCAGCGAGCCGCCGCCGATTTTCCTCATCCACGATGCGAGCGGTCTGTTGACAAGCTATTTCAAAGTCGGCACTCTGGGCCGAAAGGTTTACGGTATCTGGGATCCAAAGTTTGATGCCGATGGTATCGGTGGTTGGCAAAGCGTCCGTGACATCGCTGAAGCGTATGTCCGCCTAATCAAGCGGGTGATGCTGAGGGGTGAGATCGTACTCGGAGGTAAGTAGATGTCAACACCGTACCGACCCTTTTTCTAATTCAAATACTCCCCAGGCTGGTCGTTTGGAGGCGTTCTGTCTGTCCAGATCGCCCACATGTTGGCTACATCGGGTCGCGGCCTTCGCGTATCACGAATCATTCTCATCGACTCAGTCTACCCACGATGCCCACGACCCGAAGCTCAAAAAGAGCCCGCGAAACTCCACCACGCGCCAGCTCTGCCTGGTGTTAACGAAGAGACTCGTGACAAGTTGATGACAGCGCTGATGAGAGCGACATGCCTCTCCGATCAGTGGGACCCTCCGGCGTGGACGATGCCGAGAACGGGAGTTCTTGGAACGGCGCGGTCGTACGGCGTTGACCCAACGCCACCACATGCGATTTTGATTAGAGCGAAGGACATGGTGCCGATGGCTGATCCTGGCGAGAAGTGCCCACTGGATCGAACCAGGTTCCTGCCGCAGCTCGGGTGGGAAGACATGCAGGAGGGGTTCGTGGAACAGGTCATTGAGACGGCCGGAAACCACTACAGCATTTTTGATCAGGAATATGTAAGTCGGGACCAATTTCTCATCGACGACTCTCTCGCTGACCAGTGCGCTTGCAGATCGATGGTATTACTGCACTTATCAGGAAAAGTTTAGACATGGCGTTAGACTAGATTTGCAAGCACCGGGTATGGCATTATTAGTATGCTCTGGTTGGCCTTTGTAGGAATAGAACTGCTACATGCAAAAACACAATTGGTAACGATAAGTCAATATATTCTATCAACAAATGCTATAAAGTTCTTTCCAAACCAATGTGTATACGGTCTACCTGAAGTTTGAGTCTTTGATGCATGGCAATGCTGCGAAATGGGGCGGAAGGATGTCTAGTCATCGCTTTACGGCACAATCTCCTCGTACCGATCCTTCTCGTCGTCTGGTGCCACGTTCCTCCACTGGACGGCCCGGACTGGATCGTGAGCCCACTCCCTTAGCGCGAAGAAATCACGGCAATGTGACTTTTGATCGTCCGTTGTATGTCCAACTCCCATCCCATGCACGTATGATATCGGTGTTGCGTCGGCCAGGCAGGTCACGGCTGACCGGACCGTGTTGAGGCAGTGGATAACATGCCCAGGCTCCCACTTAGACGTTTTGTTGAGAACCCGGTAGCCAATGTCTTCGAAGATGATGGACTACAACACAGTCAGTGCTCAAGTGTGTGCCGTTCCTCAGGAAGCAAACTTACAACGCAGTGCATTTGATGGAAGGCTCTGATGCTGTATAATTCAGACCCTATTCTGGTAACATACGCTGGCAACGGTTGCCTGTCGTCATTGAAGTCCATGTATGTCGTGTATTTACCGTTGATCCGCACATTTGAAGCTATTGAAGAAAGGCTCAGTAACCAGTAGTCTCGCAAGTTGCGCTCCTAAGTAGATTGCCATACCGTTATGTAGCATCTTGAAATCTCTGGCTGCAGCTTGCACTTTCTCAATGCTGTCGAATACATCGGGCCTGAAAAAGTGCGGATCGGTATCATCGTCGTACTTCATCCACTTTACAGGCTGTCCGACCTCTGTTCCATTCGCTGATTAGCAGCTGACATATGCCTGAACTCGCCCAGAGAATCCATACCTGGGGGAACGAATCCACTCGGATCAACACCAAGTGGAACACCGCGTTGTTTTGGCCACACCAGCTGAAGCCCTAGGAACACCACCAAGCTGAAAAGCATGGCGATTATCACGCCCTCGACCCATACAATCTTCTGAACCCGGCGTAGCCGTTGATCCCAGAGCATCCGGTCGTGATTCCATTCATCGGGAAAAGTGGGCGAGTGTCCGTGGCCGTCCCGGCCTTCCAGCTCCATACCGTCGAGACTGTCAAGCTCATCATCGGCATCCGCCTCCTCGAGAGCGCTGTACTTCATCCGCTCCATATCTTTGGCGAACTTGACGCTCTTGCTCTTACCCATGGTGACTAATCAATCGTCTGGTCGACAATGCGTTCAATAGACAAAACGATGATAGTGAGTGCGCAAGCCCAGATGACAGGTACTGCACCACCACAACCACCGAGACTTCGACTGACACCTGCCAGCGATTGCTGCCGTAGGCCTCAGCAGCGGACCGAAGGGGCAAGGTTTATGCTGTTGTTTCAGTCGCAGCCAGGTACCCACAGCGGACCGAAGACCCCATGGCGACCGCTCTGGGAGCTCCGAGTCAGTCTACCGCCAGACAGCTAGCTCCCCTCTCCTGGAACCCACGGATTCAGCTCTCGCTCAGCGCTCCAGATGGTATTGTCTACTACATCGATCTTCCACTGGCGATAGCAACATCCACGGAAGATACCCACACTACGAGCAAAACATCCTCTCAGTAGGCTTCAGGAACAGCGAACCCCCTAGCAATGGATGCAAAGAAAGATAACGTGACATGGAGGTCACTCCCAAGAAAAGATCAACTGGCGATTCTGTGCTTTTTACGGTTTGCTGAGCCGGTTGTTAGCATCTCGTTGCTTGTACGTGACGTTCGGACTGCACAGTGACTGGGCCTGTAGAACGATTATGCTGACTTCACCATGACAGACATATCTCTTCTACCAACTTCAATCATTAGACCCTACTCTTGACTCAGGCGCGGTCGTTCGACAAGTTGCGTACATGCAAACGAGCTTCATGCTCTCGCAATGCTTCTCGTCAATGTTCCTCGGAAGACTAGCAGATTCCCATCGAGGAGGACGAAAGCCAGTGCTCCTTCTGGGAGTGGCTGGATCACTGATTGGCTGCGTTTCATTTGGCTTCATCACCAATTTCAAACAAGCACTGGCTCTACGCATCCTTGAAGGCCTCGTCAACGGCAATGTCGCAACTATTAGAACCATGGTCTCGGAAGTTGTAGCTGAAAAGAGGTGCGTAATCTTCTTCGATCAGTCTCCAGAGAGACATCCTAAGGAGAAATTTCTAACCAGCAAACTAGATACCAGCCGCATGCCTTCTTGTTGCTTCCAATCTCGTTCAACGTCGCTGCGATGTTCAGTCCCCTGATGGCTGGACAGTTAGCGGACCTTGCAGGAAAATACCCTGAAAAGGTCGGGAATAACGCTTTCCTGAAGGCTTGGCCTTACGCACCGCCTGCACTATTGAGCGGATTTTTCCTTCTCATTGCATTTGGAGCCGTCTTCTTTTTCCTAGAAGAGGTAGGTGACCCGCGACTCCTTTCCAATCAGACCCATGTCTAATCTTCTTTAGACTCTCGAGCCACTCAAAGATCGCTACGACCCGGGTATTGCTTTCACGAGAAAGGTCAGCGCGATGATATTCGGAAGAAAGATTCCATCAGCGAGCAGGGTCGCCCAGGAGGAGGCTTCGCACGAGGAAATGTCCCGCATGATTGCCGACGATCCGGAGGCGGCGGAGGAGAGGGACTCGGAAGAACACCCTGAGTCGCTGAAGCCTGCTAAACCCCAGCGAATTCTCCCACTGAAGCGCATGTTCACCAGGAACGTGTCTGACGCTTGTGGCATATGCAATCCAGGAGTACCACATCACTACTTACAACACTCTGTGGACAAGCTTCCTCAGCGATCCAGTTGACACAAAGAACCAAGCTCGGCTGCCGTTCTTCTTCTCGGGCGGCGCTGGAATGAAGCCGGACCGCATCATGTGGTCTCTTTTCATCGTGGGAGTGATGGGACTTCCGACGCAGTTGTTCATATACCCGCGCATCAACCGCCGCTTGGGAACATTGAAAATGTGGCGGACTTTCATGATGGGCATGCCTTTGCTGTACTTCATCATTCCGTACATTGCAGCCGCGCCGTCTACCAAAGCTCCACCGGCAGGTAAAGAGGGTTTTTGGGTCTGGTTTCTCATCGTCCTAGCCCAAGTCCTCATGGTCGGAACTTCGACATTTGTTGTTCCCGCCCAGTTGGTGTTGACAAACTTGTAAGTTCAACCCCTCCGTATGACGAGTAATGCTAAACACCTCTAGGTCCTCGCCCCATCCATCTGCCCTCGCACGAACACACAGCAGCGCCTTTCTTCTCACCGGCTTGGTGAGGTCAGCGACATCCTCAATTGCTGGCGTTGTATATAGTTACGGATCCTCGCACAACATCACAGGTCTTGTTTGGTGGATCGCCAGCGCAGTAGCTGCAGTGGGATGCCTGAACAGCAGGATTGTTAAGGAAGGAAACGGCCATGAAATCTGGCTTACGGGTGATACTGAGTAGCTCTTTCCACGCAGCCACCGGTAACAATGGGATAGAAACCTGGACTAGACTTTGGTAAACGGTCGAATAGAACATGTGATAAGCTAAACAAGTGCTGTGAATAGAACGCAACGGCGATGTTGGTCATCACATTGTACTCAAAGATGTGCATCGCGTCGGCTGCAACGAAGTAAAGGAGTGACAGTTTCTACAGTAGATCGAAACGAAGGACTATCCTTTTGACGTACGGTACAGTTCATTTTAAGGTCGCCCCACACAAGACAGGAGATGTTCTCAAACTGAACCCAGTGACATCTTACTCCTTTAGTCCATGTCTTCCTCAGTCATGAAGCCACGCTTCTCCACATCTTCGGTGGCGAAGCTTCGTTTATCCTCGGTAACGAAGGATCGCTTATCCTCCGTCACAAATCCACGCTTGTCTTCGGTGACAAAGCCCCTCTTCTCAGGCTCAGTAACAAAACCTCTCTTCTCAGTAATGAAGGACCTCTTCTCCGGCTCAGTGACGAAGCCACGCTCCGTGATGAAAGATCTCTTCTCCGGTTCGGTCACAAATCCCCGCTTCTCCTCCGTCACGAATCCTCTCTTTTCGGGCTCTGTGACGAAGGACCGCTTCTCCTCGGTAACAAAGCCCCTCTTCTCCGGCTCAGTGACAAAGGATCGCTTCTCCTCCGTCACGAACCCTCGCTTCTCAGGCTCGGTGACGAAAGAGCGCTTGTCCTCGGTAACAAAGCTTCTCTTCTCAGGCTCCGTAACGAAGCTGCGCTTGTCTTCGGTCACGAAACCCCGCTTCTCGGTAACAAATCCACGCTTCTCCGGCTCGGTCACAAAGCTCCTCTGATCCTCGGTGACGAAAGATCGAGGATCTGGATCATTCGTCAGTTCTATACTGTCTTACACGACTGAAGTAGAGGGGCACGGAGACATACCAAGATCATCGGTAACAAACCCACGCTTCTCGTCTCGCTGGATTGCTGGAGCAGCGAAGGAGGCAGCTACCAAGCTGGCGATAGAGATGATAGTTGAGACTCTCATTTTGTGCGACGAAGGAGTTGCCGTGTTTCAATATGCTTTCTTGTTGTTTGTGTGCTGGTGGGACTGGTCTGATCGGTCTCGCATAGAATGGTTCGACGACATGCGTTCATATATCCTGTCGGCATCTAAGTACCCGCCAACTATGTTTGCCGAGGACTACAAGTCTGCGACGTCAATAGACATGCCATTAGTGATTCTGTTGTAATGGATTGGTCACCTTCACCGGAGCTTACCGATAATTTACTAAGGTTCAATCCGCATAGTACAGCCGGAGTGTTTCGAAGTTCCCGTAGCATCGCAACAAGCATACTGCACACCTGTTGTGTAAGCGAGGGCTTTTGCTTGGTTCCGTTCAATACGATACAGAACTATCGAACGCACGTAGATTATTTAGACGCCGGGGAGGCTGCCTACATCCGCATACTGAAACCTAAATTTGGCGTGTGGGATGACGGAAGTCAAAATCCGGCAGGTGGGATGGTTTATAGCTCGAATTAAACTCCCGCGCAAGGCATATTTTCAAACAGATCAAGGTTGGTTCGTGTACAATACGAATGGTGAGTGGCCAATACAATTTCGGTTTCGGTAGGGTGGACGCGAAGCTGAGGCTCTTAATCATGTGTTTACTTGTCTCGGTAAACGATTGGTTTCTGCGTGATAATAGCCCATCACTGCTCGCCACCCCATACCCCAACATGTCACAATTGACTCGGCTCGGGCATCATACAACCTGACAATTTATGCCTATTTAGGAAATTGCTATCAACCTGCAACCTAATAATGGTTTACACCCTACGTACACCTGATACTGAGATCGCGCCCTAACTGCCTGATCAAGCGACAATTCTCATACAATGCCGAATTATCTTGATTGCACATCCTGTGCTGCTACCAGCCCCTGTGATCAAACTCCTTGTTGGATCCATGGAGATGTGAATGCTCATGGACATCAGCAAGCTTTCCTCCTTGATCAGACCCTTTCTTGGCCCCTGGCCTGAGGTCAAACTGGTGAACCGATATATCGCTTGGTGGCCTGCAAGAAGTAAATCGCGGCCAATAAGGGATGCTGACGTGTTCCTTCGGTCTCGCATAGTCTTGCATCAGTGCATGGTCGAGGCACTGGTGGTAGTCGATGGTTCCAGACACAAGCCCGTGGACAATCTTCACCTCCTTTTTCCAGATGAATGCGCAAGCGTAGAGATGGAACTCCCACGTCGTCCAGGCCTGTGCGCTCGTTCCCGCTTCCACGTCAGTCCATGACAGCTGTGTGGTCGCATTGCGATCCGTGAAGAAGGTCCATGGTTTAGCGGCGCGAAACTCCACATCCAGGGCGGCGTCGAAACAGTTGGGGGGTTGCCATGTAGCTGTGTAGGATTCAAACTTGCATCCTCGAGATTTTGCTGTAGAGCTGTCTCTGCCGCAGGGCCACTTTTCTGCCATGAGGCCGGTCACCAGGCCCAGCCCTTTTGTTTGCCCAATGGTGACGTCCTCGAATTGGGCTGATGGGTCAGTTGCTAGAATGAGGCTGATGAGAACAAAGGTTGCGGACCCTATGAGAAAAAGAAGTATCTTGACACACAGCGGGAGAGCGGTACTCCGAGGCATCATCGGGCTGAGGACGTCGTTGCGGCTGGCCATGCTATGGTGCTGTCAATACAGACGGAGGACAGAGGTTGTAGGAGCATAGAAAGATTCAGCAGTGTCAAAGATAACGAAAGTAATGCGCAAGTTAATGTAATCCTTGCAGAATGAAACTAAGCGCCAGTCTTCCCCCGCTACTAAAACGCTTACAACGAACCTTCTCACCGCACGACGCGCTCGGAGTTCAACGCTCTCGCATCTACACTTGTGTTACATGTAGATAGCCTCGGAGTGGGATCCCGACTCTTAAACTCTAGTGTACTGTAGTCTATTGCTGACAATGATGTCAGCCATTTCAGTGAAATGATCTGTCATGGGAATCTTGAAGTCGTTGCGGGGTTGCATGCAGCCAGAACTAAACGACATAACAAGGATCATGGAACTCAGGATTGTGCGGTTATGAGACAAGCTTTCTTGGTTAAACTTCCCGCTGCGGGAGCTAATTCGAGTACCTGCCCCCCGCGCCCAGGCTAGAAAGTTGTGGCGATCAATCAAACAATGAAGTCTCGAGAGCGAGCCCGCGCGGGGACGGTGTATAGATCAGATTTATCTCCCCGAATAAGCGAACCATGTCCAACTGTGCAGACTTAGACAGCAAGCCATCACACGCGTCGAATCTGGGGGATAGCAATATTTCCACACTTTGCTCGATATATGCCCATCACAAATGAATCAATGTCTCACAAATCTCACCACACCAACGAGGGGTCGGAAGAGCGACTTCTATCTTCAAGGTCCAGTAGTCACGACGACGAGATACTCGAGGAGTTGGCAGCGCAGCAAGCAGTCGACCGCAATGCGCGACGTCGCCCATGGAGAAAGATCTGCGAAGGCGTATTTTATGTGTCCGCTGGAGTTCTCGCAGGGTTTCTTGTTGATCTCATGATGTCCCATTGGCATTTCCCAACAGACAACTCTGTCTCAGTACCGGAGTGGTCAGTTATCGACAGTGGCCAAAGGTTCCGCGCCTGGGCACCGACCGCTCAATGTGGAGACACTCCGGAGAAGGCCATTGCTGCAGGCTGTATTTACGACGATGTTCTCCTGCATTGGATGCCACAAGCCTGTTCATCTCCTGAGCTCATAGATGAGTTCGAACACGTGTGGCCGTGGGAATTCTTTGAAGATCACAATGCGACTAGCCAGATATCTATCCCGGACGTGAGAAAGGGAACGCAGGATATCAAATGGGTTTCTATGGATTTGCATCGTTGGCACTGCGTTGCAACTTGGAAAATTCTTAGTAGTGCAGCTCGATGGGGAACAACGGTGCCGGGCTATTCTGTGAACTGGAATCATTCTGTCCATTGCGCGGATCATGTGTTGATAAACATGCACACGAATGACCCTTTCACGATCAACTCTCATCTCGATATCGAGTATACACCTTGTGTAACTATCGCGGAGGATAGAACGATTGCACGGGCGAGGACGTGGTAGATCAATGCGTATGTGATTCTCTCATAAAATAAACATGAGGAATATCTGAAGACCAAGCTCACTCTATAATGCACGAACAGTTCGTATCGCCACATTATATTTCGCACACTAATTCGAGTAATTACATGATTGCGTCCTAAAGTGTAGTCATTGTTTACAACTTGACCGGGAAGCGTGTGCGCATGTATTCTCCGTATCTTTGTAACAGAAGAGGCACCGGACAAAAAAGCAGTGAAATGAAACCCAGGAGGCTACTGCCCCATCCAAGCCCCAGATGATCAAACATCGGTTCACCCGCCAAAGGTAAGAATGTCCCAACGATACATCTGAAGATGGTCGCTGCTGCAATGGCAGACGCAGCATACTTCGTAAACGCATCAATAAGATACGTGTGCAGCGGCATCTGCGTTTGAGTTAGAAGTTTAGAAACAGTACATTCGTGGTTGGACGTACCATTACTAAGATGAGTCCAATACCGAGGATGGCAGACCCAATTATGGGCAATATCCAGTGCAAGTGGTACTGAGCCGTCCATCCATAGAAGAATAGCCCTAGAGGTGTGAGTAAGATTGATCGTGCCATCAGCGGCAGGCGGTATTCTGGCATGCGATTCCCGTTGTTTTTCTTGGTCCGGAGGTTGGCCATGCGATCGTTGAATAATCCGTTGCTGATGGCGCCTATACTGAAGCCAACGCCCAACCCGAGGTAAACTAGGCCGACGGTTCCGGTTGTAAAGCCATATTCTGAAGTGAAAACGTTCGTGAAGGTGGTGAGAAGGATATACTGATACTTTGTAAGGAAGATGCATCATCTAGCTGGGGCTCGATGACTTACAGTGTACCCGTATGCTAGCGCGAGAATGGTAGATAGAAGTAGGACGATAGGACTGAGGAAGAACATTTTCAGCGGACGAACTAGCGCATTAAGCAGCAGAGTTGAGACTGGCGCAGTTGTAGTCTGGCCAGGAACGACGAAAGTGAGCTCTGGATGTTGTTTCTGTAGCATGGCGGCTTTCTTCTGTAGGAGCCGCGGAGGATATGTCTCACGCAGTCCGAAGAATGATATGAGCGTGAATGCCGCGGACTAGCGTTGATCATGTTAATTGAACGAGTCGAACGACAGCACCTAAATTGTGACGTACCGGGATGGCTGTCAACCAAAAGATCCATCTCCAACCCAGCCCTTGAGTGATGTATCCAGCAGCCACGGGGCCTATGGCCGGGCCAAGCATGGGCCCAACAAAGTAGACGGACACAACTACTCCCCGGCGCTCCGGTCGGATGAGGTCCACGATGGTTCCACCGCCGATGGCCAGCGGAGCTGCGCCCGACGCGCCGGAGAGAAAGCGAAAGATGATGAGTGCCGCCAGGTTTGGCGATACCGCACTTAGAATACTGAAGAGAGTGAACGTGACGTTGGAGATGTGATACAAGACGGCCCTTCCGTATACTTCGGACAGAGGTGCAAACATTCTGGTATCATGTGAGACACATACGAAGAGTGAACAGCACTTGGAACAAACTCACATTGGGCCCACGGCGTACCCTAAGATGAAAACTGATACTATAAATGACGATAAAATCTGACTGTCGCTGTGAAACTCTGCCATCATGTCTGGAACGCCAGGAGCACACATGGCAGACGCCACAGACCTACTTCGCTGTGAGTGAGGGCATCGTGGGATGAATCCGAGGGCTGTGGCTCTTACGCGATGAAAGTGAGAATGCTAACAAGGCCGACATTGATGAACTTGTCCAATGCGGGCCAGTTGATAGGTTTGCTCTTATCGTCTTCCCCGTTCCAATCAACCAAGACATTTCCGTGCTCGTCCTGCAGCTCAATGTTTACCTCTTCGGTACGCTTCTCACGGAACTTTTCACGAAGCATCTTGGGAATGAATGAGAGGTACTGTTTCAGTGAAATCTCGAACAGGCTGTGAATGAATGAATTTCAAGTAGGATTAGAACTTGTCGAACACGTTAGACATGTAAATGACCCGGTTGTGACCCAGCACAGGCGAGATCTTTCGCTGTTGGGTTGCAAGTACAGAGCCACAAACACGGATTTGAAGACCAAGATGCAAATTCGAGGTCCCTATGGAGATAGCTGCGGGAGTATCCTTCGCCTAACCCCCTGGGAATCGTGCCCGACCATCAGCTGACACTTCTTTCCCGAGGCGCCAACCAGGATGAATATTGAACAAGAAAGACATAGTCAGGATATCCTAGAGCTTCTTGAAATGTAGCAAGGTTTGCAATTTAGCCGTCAGTCAGACGTTCCAAAACTCTTCCTTTACGTAGCAGCGATGGAACGTGAATGCCCAGATCATATCGGCTATTGCGGCAACCTTCGCTTAAGGAGAGATGAAACTTTCGACATATTGCTGCAAACTTACAACTCCATACTTGTTGCCCGGTCCATGTCTTGCGATACTCTCGGGTAAGGTGAATGTAACAGAAAACTGAGTTCGATCATCCCAAGTCTCCACCACCCCAGAGAGGGGAAACTGCAGCTTTGTGGGGGCTGATTGACAACGATTGCACAAACTCTAACATCTTCTGGACTGCCAACGGCGCAAAGCCAATCGATGGAATCATCAACTCTGGCTTGCGTCAGACTCAGACGGAGCTTATTTCAGTTCTCCATCAGCTAATAGGTTTGAAAAAATAGGAATGTTGATTATTGATACACGTGCTCTACGGAGAAAATAACTTACGCAGGGGGATGCCCCACACGGGGACTTAAGCAAAAGTTTCGTCTGAACGAAGGTCTGAAACTGCCTGACAGAGACTGTTTCCTATTGTACGCAGTAGCAGTCCAGATCGGTCTTCTATGTCCCATAGCGATCCTGCACACAGCACTGAATAGGGAAGAACACAAAAGCACACAGCACTGAAAGCTGCAGCAATGTTGTACAGTAAACTAAGGTCTCATAATATTGAGTCTTGATCTAGCCTGGTACGCAAAAAGGATCACGGCCTGTCTGACGCGGTAGCTAAAAACACTCTTTGAAGACCCGAGTCTCTCAGATTACCTCCGGTCCAGTCAACATGGCCGAAACCAGCAGCCTTGAACGAGTCTTTCCACACCATCTCATCCGCCGTCGCATGTGTTCGGCCATCTTTGAATAGCCACCAGCCTTCGAACAGACCGAACACAAAGTCTGCCCAACATAGCCGTTCCTGCACCTCCATCACGACCGCAAACCCATCCGGACGAAGGAATTGTCGCGTGTTGCGGAGTGACTTGACCATATGGAGGTACATTTACCGCAATCACAATGTGTTGAGTTCCAATCAACTCCGCTGGCGGCGGCTTCTCGATATCCTGCGTCCGGAAGGTCATGAATGGGTATTCTTGGAACTTCCGCGCGGCTTGGGCAGTGAAACCACCGGCAAGATCCGTGAATGTGTACTCTACCGGCACGCCTGACTTGGCGAGCAGCGGCGCGAGCCATTTTGTCGTGCCTCCAGTACCAGCGCCGAGCTCGAGGATCTTCAGTTGGGCTCCAGGTTGCACATTGATGTTCTTCGTGAAACGGGTCATGAAGTCTTCCATGAGTTTGTGAAAGGCTTTGCTGGGATGTGCGGCTCCGTAGATGTCTTCGAGATACTCTCGGCCCTCTGGCGAGCCGAAAATCGATCTCACGCCGTCTGTCCGGCCGGCGTAAATTTCTGCGAGATTGTTGCCTGCATGTGCCACCAGCTTGTTGAGTGAAGTGTATGTTGGGTAGTCGTTCAATATCGCCTGAAGGGCCTCCTTCTCGTTGCCAGCTGGAATTGGCGTGTCTGTTCGAACATATTGGTCACCTTCTTTACAGATGAGACTGGCGTCTATGAGCGACTCATAGCAGAACTCCAGTTGCTTCTGAACATTGGCGACCGACTTGATTGGGCGTAGCTTCTGTCCTGGCTTCGTCCTTCCAACGTCACATCGGAGCTTTTGAAATGCTTTGATGATCAAGAGTACAATCAGCTTTTTCTGACGTTCGTGGACATTCTCGTAGTACCCTCCGAAGCCGGCTTCAGTAACAATGTTATCGGTGTTTGACTTTGTTTCTTGGAAAGATGAGAGAGCTGTGGCGAATGGTACTACGAACTGTGGCTCCGTGCCGGTCGTGAGCTTGCCCTCAGATGCACCGGTGGCTGTGGCTGGCAGGGTTGTTGATACTTTCGTTGTTGACATGGTGACAGCTAGTTGCAGAAAAGAGTGTTTGCCGCCGCGGAATCGAGGCCGAACTGTGTACGAAAGTCCACAATATGAGAATGTGTCCGCTATTCCTGCAGGTTTCTTCCAGATCATGGAGCGTCAGTTGAGCCACCGGAATGAGTTTGGCAGCTCACAGTGAGCGAAGTGGGTCATTTTTTTGACTCCGGTGCGACGGTCCGTTCGGAAAGGACGAATCTTGAAGCGAATCATGAAAAATCATAGCGATTTTGGGCAGGTGGCCGGGGCCCGAGTCATGCGCTCCGTGGTCCACCACCCGTCGTGTCACCGCAAGCTCACCAGAGAGCGTATTGGTGCCATTGTCTGATTGTCTTGGAAGTTCTCCAAATGGTGGACTGGCGGTTGGAATATCCGCGATGTATAGAGTGATGAGCGCAATCAAAAAAGACTTTCAAATATGGTAATCAAATACCTTGATTCATGAGTGCATCTAAGCTTAAATAGTGTATACCAACTTTCCTGCACTGACGTTGCCTTGCTTCAAGTACTTGATTCCATGCAAAACGCCTTCCAGCCCTGAACCGCCTTCATTGACAATTTGCCTCACCGGGCGAAACTTATCCTCTTGAAGCAACTTGTCACTCACAGCCCAAAACATCTTACCGAACTCATGGTCCTCAGGCCTCGGCTCGACGACTGTTTCCTTCTCAATCGTCTCACCTAAGATCGTGTATCCCAGCGTTGTTGAGCAGTTCACCTTGGGGTTGATCTTCTTGACAATTGAAGGCACCAAGTACAACAGACTGCTGTATTGACCACCCCGGATAGACATTGCAGCCGCACAGATGCGGGCGGATTGAGCTGTTGCAATGCAATCCCATGCATGCCTCAGTCTGCCCTTGGTGAATGCCTTGATCTGTTCTGAGCAGTCTTCTGCTTTATAGTCTACGCAAAAGTCGGCCCCGAAAGACTTGACGTAGTCGAAGTTTTTCGGAGAGCATGTGACCACAACGGTGCAGTTAGACATCTTTGCAAATTGGATGCCCATGATCCCGGATGCTGTGCTGCCGCCGTAGATCAGGAGCGGGATGGGCTCAGGCGACGGCTCGGCCGGCAGAGGAAGTTCAAGAGACTGATAGAGTCCTTGGCCCTACGTCAAAAAATGAGTAAAATAACATGGCTTTGCCTGCGGAAACACGTACCACTGCTACGAGACCTGAGGTAATTGCGGCAGCCTCGGTGTCATCCACATGATCTGGGATCTTCAACTGAAGGCTGGCTTTGGCGATGAGGTATTCGGCAAATGCGCCGTCTTCTTTCTGCCTCACGTTTCTTCAAACATGTTAGTAGACTGCCTCATGCATCGAATGGTTATCACTCACGATCCATTGACAATGCCGAAGACCCTGTCACCAACTTTGAAGTCCTTCTCCACCCCATTGCCCACTTCGACGACCACGCCTGAGTATTCTAGTCCCGGGCGTGTGCCTGTGGGGTTTCCCACCCACATGAAGTCAATGTGCTTCCAGTCTGATGGATTGATGGCGACAGCTGTGGTTTTCACCATGATGTATCCATCTCTCAATTTTGGCAAAGGCGCCGTGGTGATGGCGGCCTCGCCACGGCCCTTGATAATGATGGCCTTCATCTCGCTGGGAAGGTTTGATGACATGACTTTTGCTAAGAAGATAAAGTTGATGAATTTGAAAAAATCGGTAGACGCGATTGATCTACGATAGGTGGATGAAGTATGGTAGACCTGGCGATGGTTGGAAATAACGTCAAGTTACCTGCAATGCCAGAGTCAACATGATCTTCGAGAAACACCACAATCCCAGTGACTACAGTGATCGCAAATGTGAATACAACCTGTTCCTAGCACCCATACGTCCGTCCCTGAGCAGTCGGAGTGGCCCATCGTCCCCGGAATTGAGGTGAGTGTGCCATCCGGTCTTCGGACCGCGCTGTGTGCAGGGGCCAGGCCACGAGCAACTCACAAACAACACTAATCAGACGGCCAATCAGAAGAAACATTTCATTGTGGCTTTTCGGAATTGGGCAACTGACTTTCGCAATCGTCGGTCTGGACGAATCGGGTGATGCTATCGAATGACGCATTAGACCGAATGCCTTATCGTCAACATCTTGTTCGTCTCTTGTATTAAGAAGCTCTTTCTAGCGTCGAAGTAATTTGGAACTTACGTGGGATACGCCCTAAAACCTCACGATACCATCACATAGTTTGACTTCAAATTCCACGGCGTTGCGGAATCTTATCACTCATTCACATTGACAACATTGGACGATGTCAACCAAGTCGGGCATCACGACGCCGTCGTCCGAGATGGACGCCTCAGATCCCATCGCCATCGTGGGCATGGCCGTCAGGCTACCCGGCGGTGTCCGCAACACCGAGGACTTTTGGGATCTGATGATGAACAAGCGGAGCGGCCTCATTCCCATTCCCAAGGAGAGGTGGAACAGCGAGGGCTTCTACAGCCCTGTCGCGAAATGGGGAACCGTTCAGAACAAGGAGGCCTACATGTTCAGCCAGGCCGACAACGATCTCACCAAGTTCGATGCGTCGTACTTCACATGTGGTGAGAAGGAGATTGAGCGCATGGATCCCATGCAGCGTCAGCTTCTAGAGATCACACGCGAGTGTCTGGACAATGCTGGCGAGACCAACTGGCGCGGCGAAGAGATTGGCTGCTACGTTGGCAACTTCTCTTCAGATTGGCAGGATGATTTGTCCATGGACCCTCATGCGTCTGGCCTGTACCGTGGTTCAGGGTATCTCGACTTCCTCCAGCCTAACCGTGTATCTTACGAATATGGCTGGACAGGTCCCAGGTAAGCCTAAGCCATGTCTGTGATACCCGATGAACATCTTCTAACGTGAACCAGTATGCTTGTCAAGACTGGCTGCTCATCTTCCATGGTGGCGTTGCATTTGGCGGCGGAAGCAGTCCAGAGCGGTGCCTGCAAGTCGGCCATGGCCCTTGGGTGCAACCTCATCACCTCTGTCATCACATCCATCGTCTTCACTGAGACAGGTGTCCTCTCCCCGAGCGGCAAGTGCAAGACATTTGACCTGCTCGCTGACGGCTACGGTCGCGGTGAAGCAGTCAACGCAGTCTACGTCAAAAGACTAAGCGACGCTATCAGGGACGGCAACCCCGTCCGTGCAATCCTCCGCGCAAGCGGAACTAATAATGATGGCCGGTCCAACGGAATCATGAGTCCCAACACATATCTCCAAGAAGCATTAATTAGAAAGACGTACGAGAAGGCCGGCCTGCCGTTTAACAAGACAGCTTTCTTCGAGTGCCACGGCACTGGTACACCCACGGGTGACCCTCTTGAGGTGGCTGCTGTTGCTCGCATTTGGAAAGATCACGATGGTGTCTTGATCGGCGCTGTAAGTTGACCTCTATTGCCGAGAGCTGAACTCGTTCGCTAACGCATGTAGGTCAAACCCAACGTTGGACACTCCGAAGGTGCTGCTGGTCTTACCAGTGTCATCAAGGCTATCCTGGCTCTTGAGAACCGGGTCATTCCTCCCAATATTTACATGGAGAACCCGAACCCCAGAATTCCCTGGGAAGAGGCCAAGCTTTCAGTCCCGACTGAGCCCACAGCTTGGCCAGCCGATCGTGACGAGCGCATTAGCGTCAACTCTTTTGGTGTTGCTGGCTCCAACGCTCACGTAAGTGTGATCCGAGTAACGTCATTGTCTTTCGTTCTGACATCCCATAGGTCATCTTGGAGTCTTACGAGGGCTGGCTGAAGCTGCAAGATGATGCTAGCTCTGTCAGTTCCGACTCTGGCGTGAGTGTCCGCGCTCCTGGTCAACGCTTGCTCCTCTTCTCCGCCGCCCACCAGATGTCTCTGGAGAAACAAGTGGATCAGCACAAGGAGTATCTCGAAAAGAAGACAGCTGATCTGGATGATCTTGCCTACACTCTGAGCCGTCATCGTGAGCATCTGAGTTGTCGTGCGTATGCCATCGCCGATGAGAACGGCGCGTTCGAGCCCAGCAGCTTCAAGCGTAAACCCACTGTCGCTCGACGACCCGTTCTGGTCTTCACTGGCCAGGGCGTTCACTGGGCCGGCATGGGCAAGGCCCTCATCGAGAGCAACGAAGTCTTCCGCGCCTCCATTCGCAAGCTGGATACATGGCTTCAATCTCTGCCCGAAGCTCACCGCCCCGACTGGACACTTGAGAAGGAGCTGTCCATCGATGATGGTTCCAGCAGAGTCGGTCAGCGCGGCTACTCTCACCCATGCGCCACTGCTGTACAGATTGCTCTCACGGATGTCCTTGCCAGCCTGAATATCAAGCCTGATGCAGTCACCGGTCACTCTGGTGGTGAGGCTGCTGCTGCCTACGCGGCAGGCAGCATTTCGGCTGAAGCTGCTCTGGCAGTTGCCTACTTCCGTGGATGGCTCTTGGTCAATGGCACCGTTCCCCCTGGAACCATGGCTGCTGTCAGTCTCGGCCCCAAGGAAGTTGAACCGTTCCTCATTCCCGGCGTCGTCGTTGGATGTGAGAACAGTCAGCTGAACACAACTCTGTCCGGTGACCCAGTCTGCATCCAGCACTGCATCGACCAAATCACCCGTCGCCACCCCGACGTGAAGGCCAAGGTGCTTAACCTTGAGACTGCCTTCCACTCTCCATGGATTGAGCCCCTGGCTGGACCTTATGAGGACCTCCTCAAGCCATACCTCGCCGATGCCAAGGCCCCGACAGTCCCTCACTTCTCCAGTGTCACTGGTGTGGAGATGAAGGGAGATGAGTTCGGCGCCAACTACTGGCGCCGCAACTTCGTCCAGCCTGTCTTGTTCAACACGGCTCTGCGCACCCTCATGAGGAGCAACAGTAACAACCTTTTCATTGAGGTTGGCCCCCACCCTGCCCTTCAAAGGCCGATGAACGAGATTCTCCGCAGCATCCCCGAGGCCGCGTGCGAGTACATCTCGACGCTCCGTAGAGCCGAGGACACCAACATCTCCATGCTTCGCCTTGCTGGTGAGCTCTTCGTTCAGGGGACACCAGTTGACTTGTCGACCATGATCCCCAAGGGCCGAGTCCTGACCGATCTGCCCAACTACCCCTGGCTCCACGATGTGTCATACTTCGAAGAGCCCAAGAACGCGTCTCGTTACAAGCAGAGGAAGCACACTCGCCACGTCCTTCTCGGAGCGAGAGTTCTTGAGGGCAACGACATTGAACCTGCTTGGCGCAACATGCTAGACCTCAAGGAGGTACCTTGGCTGATGGACCACATTGTCAACGGGCAGATTGTCTTCCCAGGTGCTGGCTACATGGCTGTGGCTGGAGAGGCTATGCGCCAGGTTGCGAACGGTCAGGATTCATACACCATTCGAGACATGTCCATCACCACTGGCATGACCGTCCCCAAGGAGAAGAAGATGGAGTTGTACACCCGTATGATCCCCGAGGACAAGCCCAGCGCCGAGGGACAGTGGTATAACTTCAAGATTATGTCTTGTGACGGCCATCACTGGGTCACCCACTGCTCCGGATTCATCCGCTCTGGTGCAGAGGCCGAGAAGACCTCCATCACAAGTGCCCAGGCCGAGCAGGAATTTGCGCGTGAGATTGATGCCGAGGGCTGGTACAAGGCCGTCAAGGCTGTTGGTATCGACTGGCAGACTGCGTTCCAAGGCCTTGACCAGATCACTGCTAGCACTACCACTAGAGAGGCCACCGCAACAGTATACGACTTCGAAGATACCACCCACTACGCGGCCCATCCAACCCTCTTGGATCAGATGCTTCAGATCAACCTCGTGGCCCAGACTCATGGCCAGAAGAGACGTCTTGACAGCATCCTCCTCCCAACGTTCATCTCCCGCCTGGGTGTCTTGGGTGACCAGGACCTTCGCATGAGAGCGTACGGTAGCATCAAGGACGGTGCGGAAGGAATGACCGCCAATGCTGTCATCTACACTGAGGAAGGCCGCCCGACTGTCTACTTGGAGGGTCTCTCGTACTCCGAGCTCCCGGTCGCCAAGCGTGAGGAGGTCTTGCTCGGCTCTACCTTCGAGTGGAAGCAGGATATCACCATGGTTGACTCCGTCGCCGAAGTAGAGGCTACTGATGCCACTCAGGAGCTCCGTGACCTGGTCGGTCTTCTAGCTTTCAAGATTCCCGACGCCAAGATCATTGAGATTGGCTCCGGAGCAACCGATGTCACTCGCATTACTCTTGAAGCTGCGCATCCCACAGAGCACAAGCGCCTGTACTCTGACTACACCTACGTCTGCACCTCTGAAGAGGAGGTCGAACAGGTGACTGAGGCTTTGAATGAGGAGGAGGGCAATGAAGTGTCTGTCGTGGACATGGAGCAGCTCTCGCTGTGCAACGCCGCCGATGTGGTGCTCCTGCCTCTGGCCACTTTGCTGTCTGATGATCGCTACCTACTGGACGACCTTACTGAATTGAACGCCCTTCAAACAGTTGGCGGCAGACTCCTTGTGCACAACTTTGGCGGCAATTCTCAAGCCAAGTTCGACGACGAGAAGGTCAAACAGCGCCTGCAGAGCCTGGGTTACAAGCTTCACTCCAAGACCAGCTCTGGCCTGATCCTCGCTGAGCCCACCAAGTCTGCCGACCTCGACCACAACACCAAGATCACCATCCTTGCTCAGGACAACACTCAGGGAAGCAAGCTCGCGAAGGATGTTCAGACCTACTTCGAGGGACAGGGCTTCAAGGCCCACATCTGCCACGACAAGACCGTCCCCTCAGAGAGCTCGTTCACAATTTCACTCCTGGACGTGGACAGCACTACCGTCTACGACCTCAACTCCGAGTCTTTCCGACCTTTCATGGACAGTCTCTGCAACCTGAAGGGCTCTCTCGTCTGGGTTTTGCCCTCCGTTCACGGCGCCTGCAAGGATGCCCGCCCGGCGATGATCCAGGGAACTGCCAGGACTGTCCGCATGGAGAACAAGGCGGACATTACCCTTGTCGAAGCGGATGATTTCTCTATTGCTGGGAGCAACTTCGCCAAGGCTATCTACAAGATCTGCCAGAGCCTTCCTAAGAGACGCAAGGGCGGTGACCTGGATGCTGATTACGACTATGCTATCCTCAACGGCAAGGTGCACATCCCCCGCATGTACTGGTTTGGCTTCTCAGAGCCTGCTGTCAGCAAGTCTCTTCCTGAAACCAAGGATTCCCCCATGTTCCGCGACGATGCCTCATACCTCCTCGTGGGAGGCTTTGGAGGTCTTGGTCGGTCGGTTGCTACTTGGTTGCTTGAGCACGGCGCACGCAACTTGATCTTCCTTTCCCGATCCGCTGGTAGCGCCCAGAACGAACCTTTCGTCAAGGAGCTGGAGAGCTACCCCGACGCTGTCATCAAGGCCGTGTCGGGTGATGTCAGCAATGCGGAGGATGTCCTTAAGGCCATCAACGAGGCCCCTAAGCACGTTGCTGGAGTTCTTCAACTGTCGCTGATTCTCAAGGTAAGTCACATTTGACTCATCATCCCCAGATATATCATCTAACATTAGTGAAGGACAACTCTACCGCTGAGATGACATATGAGGAGTGGAGTGGTGTTGTTGACCCTCGTGTCCGCGGAACCTGGAATGTCCACCAAGCTCTGGTTGACGCTCAAATCCCTCTAGACTTCTTCGTCATCTTCGGTTCTGGAGGTGGTCACACAGGATACTACGGCCAAGCCAACTACAGTGCGGCCAACACCTACCTGGATGCATTTGTCGAGTACCGCCATAACCTAGGTCTCCCCGCCTCCATCATTGACCTCGGAGTAGTCGGCGATGTCGGCTATCTCCTCGAGCGCGACGATCTCTACGAGGGCTTCAAAAATGGCGGCTTCTTCTTCCTCAAGGAGCAAGACGTTCTTGACTCCGCCGCGATCGCCATTGGCAACTCCAGCGGAGGTCCGTACAGCAGTTTCTGCCTGGGTGGCCTGTCCGAGAAACCGTTATCGGACCCCTCCAACCGCGTCAACTGGAAGAGGGATGTTCGCTTCGCGCAGTCTCACTACTTCCACAAGTCCAAGGCCGCTGCCGCTGGCGAGGCTAAGGAGAGTGACGAGGCGGAGACATTCATCTCTCTGGCCAGGTCTGATCCCACCACGCTGCGCGACAGCGCTACTGTGGCCACCTTGGCTCGCTTCATCAGCGCGACCTTGAGTCACCTGATGCTGAGACCGGTTGAGGACTTCCCTCTTACCGAGAACTTGACTTCCATTGGACTGGACTCAATCATCTCTATTGAGCTGGTTGACTGGATCCACAACCAGTTCCACATTGGCATGACCTCGATGGAGGTTACCCAGTGCACCTCGTTGATGCACTTGTCGGAGAAGATTATTGAAGAGTTGATTGCATCTGCATAACCATAGATTGAAACATTGACAAGTTCTGTTCAGGTATTCAGGAGTACAGGGGCGCAGGAGTTAGGGGTCCTCTTTCATGTTCCATTGTAGACAGACATATTTCATAGATTAGCAGCATTCATATAAGACACTTCTTTTTATTTCACTTCATCTTTTCTCTACGTCTTTATCAACTCGGCTTTGGTTTCTTTTGAGCAGGTCGCACCTATGCTATAAGAATTTTCAGATTACGCCCTAGAGTGACTCAACAGCTGCATCGCCCGTCTTTGTCCTTCGCCGTCCGAGTACGTCAATTTGCTACAGGAAAAGGGTCGCGCTTAATAGTTTCATGCTACGGATCATGTTCTTTAGGAGCCTTCTTATAATCATTTTATTCTCTATAGGATCTCATGAAGCGTAGCACCTGTATTTTGAACGTGTCCCTCATACCACCGAGGAGCTATTGGGCGGCATCTCTACAAGCTCTTCATCAGACTCTTCGTCCTCCTCAGAAACGCTCTGCTCCACGGCCTGGTACCTGCTCTTTCGAAACCATTGCCACTCTTTCGCAGATGTAACCACGAATAGACTTGTCACCACACTTGCAATCCCAATCATAGCCAACAGATTCACGCTCGCGCGCCAAATAACCCAATCAAGCAGCAGCGCCCATAAAACCTGAGAGTAGATCATAATTGTCGCGGCAGACGAAGAATCATTCGCGATCCCTGCCGTCAGAAGGTACTCCTGATCCGCGTTTCAGTATGCTGTGATGCACGTGACGAGGGGGTCAAAGCACTCACCATCGTGAAACCAAAGACACCAAGTGGCGTCAATTTCAGCCAGGCGATGGGGTCTCTCGTGAGATGGATGCTCTTCATGAGGATGAATGAGATTGAAGTGAGTGAGACGACGGTCCACGCGAAGTAGTTCACGCTGAACAATGGATGCGCCCGTGGGCCGATGGATCGGATTGCTGTCAGTGCGACCTGCGGAATTAGCGAAGGCTTTGTGTCTACAAGTGGCATACTTACTGCTCCTCCACAGACGCTCAGTAACCCAAACCCGAAGCCCATCATACGACCTTTAGTGTCTACCCCGGGAGACCCGCTGACTGTTTGAGCGGCGCTCAGGATGGCTGCTTTGTGGTCAAATAAGCCATCGGGTTGTACGACGAGAATGACGCCAACCAGCGCGACGAGGGCGCCGATTCTGTCGACGACTTCGAAGGTGCCAAAGTCCAAGTATCTTATCAGGATCATGGCGATGAGAGGTCCAAGGAAGTTGAGAGCTGTGGCTTCACTGAGCTTGAGGTACATGATGGAGACTGGCCATATGTCAATAAGGAGTCATTCATACGCGATGCCTCATTGGACCTTACAGTAGAACCCGAAAGCACCAAAGACACCAGCCGCTGCTCTCAAGGCCAACAGCGGCCTCAACTCCGGTAGACCCCATGGGAAGCTGGGTACCTGGGTGCGCCATAAAACGATTGTGGCGCCAATGCCGGTAATGAAGAACCGAACGAAGAGGACTTGGAATGGATGAATGGGTTCCTCGCCAGTCTCGAGTAGCTTGGCCAAGCCATTGAGAGCTGCCGCCGAAATCTGCGAGGCCAGTACCAGCAACGAAGGCTTGTGGCGCTCCAAGAATGAGCGACTCAAGCCTTTGTCCATTTTTGGAGGGGATGCATGGGACGGACGGTTGTGCAGGTGCTTTGGCAGGAAACGATGTCCCGTCACGCGCGCGCCCAGAGCTGGGTCTAAAGTCGCCCTGCCCAAGTCCAAGGGCAAGCCGTTTTTCCCGCTCCGGCCAGAGGAACAGAGAAACTCGGGGGGCATGAGGGGAAGCAAGCATAAGCTTTCGGAAACAGAGGAGTTGGTTTGAAACGACGCTCCTCGGTAATGCATTGGCCAGCGTTGCATGCGCCCTCCGCTGCTTCAAGTCGTGGCCCCGGCTCCGTGTCGCTCGGACCGAGTTCGCTGCCATGCGTGTCTACCCATGCTTTTGGTCCGCATACTCGCAATTCGGAAGTGGATCCACGGTCGACCGGATGGCAGAGGACCGGAGCCGATTCAACCTGTCCCCCGGCCCTTGGCAAGGAGTGGATTGACAGTGTCTGAAGAGCTTTGAGTCTGGCTCACAGGTTCACAATTGCTGTTGCTGAGCATCAACGACGCCGCTCGTTTTTTATGTTTCAGCTTTGCGATTTTCATCAACAACGAGTGAGAATGTCTAACCAATTCAATGCCAATGTCAACACCCAGACGACTTTGAGTCCCCCGAAGCCGTCATGGGTGGACTTGGGGCCGTTCGGGCTGCCAGGCTCGATCGAGACCAACGGATATGTTCCGTACTTGATGGCCATCATTCTCGTTGCCTCTGTTATGGCAGTATCGTTCCGCAAGAACAAGCTGTCTGCTTTTCCCGTCATCAACGGAAGCAAAAATGAGTATTTGCGAGCGGGCCGCGCGATGCTGGCGCGGGGCAAGGAGCAATATGGGAACAAGCCGTTCAGAGTCAACACCGGCCTCGGTGGTGGAGTAATCATTTTGAACCCGAGCGTGATGCCAGAGGTTCGAAATGACCAACGCTTCGACTCTACAAAGTTTCTGTTGCAGGTCTGTCGCCCTTACTTCCCCACATGCGCATTGCTGACAAGTTGGTAGTACTGGCAAGCTGGAATCCCCGGCTTTGAGCCATACATCGCTCTAGGAACAGAGATCTTACACAACGTGATCAAGTGGAACTTGACGCCTGCGGGAATCTGTAAGTTGGTGTGTTGCCATCATGGCTAACGATCGCTGAATTGTGGCAGCCAAGCTTAACAAACCTTTATCGGACGAGGCCGATGCGGCTTTGAGAGACATTTTGACCGATAACGAAGGTATGCATTTCTTTTCGGAAATCATTTGCAAGAAATCTGACTGACACCACCGCAGAATGGCACGAGGTCCTTCTCGGGGATGTTCTCATTCGCATCGTGGCCCGCGTGTCCTCCGTCATTTTCCTTGGACCGGAACTGTGCCGCAACCCAGATTGGCTTAAAATCACGGTCAACTACACCAACACCGCCACCAATGCAGCAAAGGTTCTCCGCCGATGGCCAGTATTCATGTACAAGTTTATCCACTGGTTCCTCCCGGAGTGCCAGACCGTGCGTGTCATGATGAACGAGGCACGTGCGACCATTGCCCCCGTCCTGGAGAAGCGACGGGCGCAAAAGACAGCTGATCCCAGCCTCGAATTCCACGATGCTCTGGACTGGTATGAGTCGGCTGCGAAGAAGATGGGCGTTGAATACGACCCCGCCGCTCAGCAGCTGGGTCTGTCCGTGTCTGCGATCCTGACTAGCAACGACCTCATGTCACAGAGTATCATGGACCTGTGCAAAAACCCCGACATGTTCGAGCCCCTTCGAAACGAAATTCGCTCAGTCCTTGGGGATGGCGGCTGGAAGCCCACGACTCTCTACAGCATGAAGCTCCTCGACAGCGTTCTGAAGGAAACCTTGCGCTTGAAGCCTGTTGCAGCTGGTAAGTTCGTCGCCATCATCAATCCTTAATTTGGCAGGTTCGGGCATTTCCAAACTTGGCAGTTCCATTCCCGATGAACTGGGCAGAGACTTTTTGGAGCATGACTGGTTAGTGTTTTGCTAATAATCTCGCAGTTGGTCTAGGCCGCCGAGTCATGTCAGAGGTACACCTGCAGGACGGCACTCTCCTCCCCAAGGAATCTGGAATCGCCGTTTCAGCGGAGAAAATGTGGGATCCGGAGATCTATCAAAACCCCCGAGATTTCGATGGGTACCGCTTCCTGCGCATGCGAGAAGCTTCGGAGCAGGGCGAGAAGACGGCCCAGCTGGTAAGCACTTCGCCTGAACATCTCGGTTTCGGTTTGGGCATCCACGCTTGCCCAGGCCGCTTCTTCGGTGCCAATACAGTAAAGCTAGTCATGTGCCATTTGCTGCTCAAGTATGACATGAAGTTGGCCGAGAACAGCAACACGAACCCCATGGAGTTTGGGTTCTCGATGCTGGCCAATCCCTTTGTCAAGGTGCTTGTCAGGCGCAGGAAGGAGGAGGTGCACTTTTAACCTTCTGTGGTCCACATGGCTTGAACGTTGTTTGCCGTCATAGTTGGGATTGTTTAAGGGGAGGACAGGGGGTTGGGCGGGATTAGATTGCAGGGAGTAGAACCAATACTATTGCTCACTTGGCGTATTTCAAAGTGTAAAAAAACTTGCAGTTACACCTACCAGTCATTAGTGTCGGCTTGGCCCTAAGCCGGGGCGTCTCGGCCCAGGTGAGCAGTATTGTGATATCTGATATTTTGCGTGGCAAGCTGAATTGGCATTTTCAACTGCTGTTGTCAGGCGGCCGAGCCTCCTCTAAGCGAGCGGCTAACATTTCTGCCAAGGACGTGACGATCCTTCTGAAAGAAGATAATCGTGCGACTTCGGTAACGCCTTTCGGCATTGCTGAAGTAAACTCTGAATGGCAATCTGAACGAGGCCAAGTTCATTCGTATTCGCTACCCATGTAATCGTTGATCTCATTCTGGTCTAATGCCGTCGTTGCGTTGCTTGCTATGCCTGTGAAAATGCCCCAAGAAAATCTAACTAGCTCTCACTACTTGAATCAACTCCATGTAATGATCCATCAACGATGCTTCATCACTCTCAAGGCTGAGCCTTCCGAAAAGACCGCCACAAATTGCAAAATAAGGCATGGCTGCCTTGCGATTCCCCTTTTCACCATTCATGAGATAGTACACGATGAAGCAGAGGGACACCAGAAGAAGATGGCCCATATCGCCCCACCGTGTGCTTGGCGAACCAATGTCCCTGGCCTGGTTAGTTTCATGGACTGTGTGATGTGAACAGGCAACATACCTTTCTAGTCCCTTCTCCCAGAATAGACCGCTGTTTGCCAACTTAACTACGGCAAAGGCCGACTCGGCACAACGCTCCATGCATCTGTCCCTCATCTGCCCGGCTACTCCCGCCATTTCCCCGTCTTCCGATAACAAGGGTGTAATCCATGGGCAGTGCACGAAGAAGACGGCCCGGTGATACATGCAGAACACGCGGAAGGCTTTCCTCAACTGCCGGTCGTCCTTTATCCCCTGCAGCGTCTTGGCGTTGTGCGCCTCGTTCAGAGGAGCCGGGAGTCCCGTGACCCACTCGTTGAGGACGTGGCAGCTGGCTTGCAGACGGTCCCGTCGGTCGTATGCTGAGGTCGACTTGTTCAGTGCACGAGGGCTGTACTGGAACTTGAGAACCGAGTGGAGTAGCTCTGAAAACGTGTAGGACACAGCGACCATATCGTCGCCGCGGTCGAATGAGGGAAACTGACTGCCCCAGCCAAGATCGAGAATCTAAGCAGCGTTAGCAAAATGGGTGTTCCAAAACCTAATCGTTTGGGAAGAAGACTCACAGGAAGCATTCCATGATGAATGGCATACTCCGTCTCCAAGCTGTAAAGAAACCATACGCTGCGCTGTGCCAGTTCTTGCTCTTGCTCGCTCATGTTCGGCTGCTGACCCCGTGCGGAGTGGACCAAACGAAGGTCCCTTGCACAGCAGACTGCTCCCGTGATCTTTTCCCAGACAAGCGACTCATCGCACATGCACGCGATGACGGCCTGCAACATGTTAGTAAGCCAATCTCATAGTAAACTGCACTGTCTGGTTTCGCACCATGAGAAGCGTCGCCTGAAGCTTCAGTAAGCTATTCGGGCAGCTTTGGATGGTCTTGTAAAGACCTAATGATGATCCAAGCCGCCTCTGGGCATCGCGAGCCTCGTCGGGTGTCGGTGGGTCCCGACTACGTTGGCAGGCGGTATAGTATCCGATTGACATGATTGCCTCTACGAAGGCCGTGGCGAGTGAACTGGCGTCAGCTTCTCGCGATTGCTTGATTATTTTATCGACTGCTTGTCTGGTCAGGAAGTTGCTGATACTGTATCACATGTCAGCTTTCTTGATTCGGATGAACGTAATCCATCATGAGCTTACGGGCAACAGTCTTCAAAACAGGCTGTAGAAAGCGCGTCATCAGCGTTCAGTCCTACCCAGTCCTCTTGAAAGACTTACCGTCGCAATAACGTGACATGTTGATGTCGCTATCTGGCCATCGTCTGGAGCGATCATGAGGGTTCTTGTTTGTTGGCATCACACGGTTGCCGCAGAGTACTCTCTTGAGTCCGTTGACAGTTTTGATCATCTCTGTCCGGCGAGGCTCTTTGCTGCTCCGCGCAATGTAACTTGGCAAGCCATATAGACTGGATGCGGCAAAGTCGACTTCCATTGGCGAATCACGTGTGTTTGGCGTCTTTTCTTTTCTTTCATTTGCCAGGTTCCTCGTTTCGGTCGCTTCATCAAAGTTGAATAGCTGTGAAGAGTCAGAACACACGTCAAACCCGCTTTTGCGTACAGGCATACCATGTTGTAATCTGGTGGGCTGGCCGTTTCTGGTCTGGAATGTTGCGCATTATCTCGTTGATTTGTTGTTTGCGGTGCTGGTGAAGCGGAGAACTTGTTGTCAATCATCGGAGACGGCATGTCGAAGTTGAAACCTGCAGAGTTGGAGTCTGACGGTGTTGTGTCGAGTAAGTCCATTAACTCATCCTCTCCCGGTAAGGGCAGATCCAACATGCCCGGATGTTCATCTTGTCGACTGTTCGGATAGGCATCCGGCATCGAGAATTGTAATAAGCAGTTCAAGCCGTCCATATCCCCCCTCTCATCATTGTTTGCAGTGTCGTCGGTCGAAATAGGCGTCAGCAGCGTGCCATCGCAGGTGAGCTGTTGCCATGTATCGTATGGTGGAAGGCTGTCATTGGTGTTGATGTCGAGTCTCCGGACATTGGGGGGCTGTGAGTTGTTGTTCGTTCCTGGTGCGGTCGATCGGCGAGGTCTAGGGGCTAACGGAGGATAGTAACATGCTTGTCCGTTACGCTACATACAAAGTCAGAATCTTGTCGAAACAGAGGCATCTCTCTCGTACATCACAATTTAGACATGGATCTGCTCCGTCACCTTCAATATGTCAGAGTATGCTACACCAACAACAGTGGTGTTCACTCACATCGTACTTTCCTAGACCTGCACGCTTGGCAGGCACCCCTTCGACGTGTGATTCTTCGCATTTTGGTTTGTCCAGAAATGGTTTGACAGCCGAACTGCCTCAAAGTCTTCTAGAATGTTGAGGCGAAAGCTAACAGAAAGTTGAGCAGATTGCCGACGGCATATGACCTCGCAACTTCACGGGCGGTGCCGTGTGAAATGCAAGATTAGCTTGGTCTAAATACCATTGAAGCTGAGTTTGCCAACGAAGAAGGAGGAACAATCTCTTAAGGTTCGCACTTGGATGGATTCAGACGGTATTGGACTTGACTAAATATCAACCAAGGCGGGAACACCCCTCCATGGGACGGTTCCCAGGGCATGGTTTCTGTCAAAGAAGGGAACCCTGTATCCATGTTGTTCAAGCGTGTCCAAGCTTCTCCAGCTCTAGAGTCTAACTACAGACCGTAAGAGCCCGATCTGTTTCGGCCGGGACCAGCTCTCCCAGATGGCTCAAGGGTAGCTCTCTCCTCGGAAGCTACGCGGTTCTCTAGTGTTGTGATAACCATGCGGTTTGTTTCTTTTTTAACTTTCATTACCCCTCGCCGCGTAACGCTGAGCTCGTTTCGCGCCATTCGCCTGTCATGTCTACAAGGTGTTATGCTTTGTGGATGACTCGCCCAACCCTAGACGTCCCTAAACACCGGTGACATGGATAAGAAAACCCCAAAGTCTGGTCCCAACCCCTCAGGACCCGCTCAAAAAACCGCTCGGGCAGTATGAATCTGTATCCACGGAGCCCACTCATTTCGCATCTACCCGCTCACATTGAGCACGCAAGATTCTGCAAATCAAATATGGGATAGATTTTGCCAAGATATCAACTCAAATAAAGTCTCAAGAAAACCAATGGTTTCAATTTTCGTCCCGCCCCGCCTGCAGTCTTGCATAGTAATACGCAATTAACTTGCAAGCTGACGTTGAGTCAGGCACAGCGAAACAACACTGACAAACTTCCACTAGCATTACCAGCGCCAAATCTTAACTCTCAGAGTTGCGTGGCAGCTCGGCGGTTGCCAGAAGAAGCTGTTATATGCCCGATCAACACGCGTATGTAGTATGACCTGACAATCAACACCCCAAACCTTAAACCAATGCAACCGTGAATTGAGTCAGGCCCCTGGAGCCATCTCAGGACGTTCCGACTCGGTCCATGGTCCAGCATCTCTCTTCATCCTAATCCCGCCGGGGCCGAGAGTGAGTGGGATACCCTGTGGATCTTGGATTAGTATTCTTCTCGGCTTGTGATAGCGAATGCATCGGACTGGCGCTCCGGTACCGAAGATCATGGCTCCAAGAGGACCAAGGCTACATACCGACTGCAGCAATAAGAAGACTCAGTGGACCCCATGCTCAAAGCCACCACGACAGCCGGCTTACGAACACTCGGAATTACTGTCCGCCCCCGGTTCGCCTCACTTCCCCCTCTCTCAATCGAGATCAGGCTGCTCCGAGCACCTCGAAAACACCTAACACCGACCCCCACGCTACTGTCCCTTGTCAACAATGACCACACCCCTCACTACCCATCAGCCAGATGTCAACAATCCGCCCAAGATGGCCATCGCTAAGGAGGCGAAGCACTATGTCGATCACAGGCCGCCTTACCCGGACTCAATGTGGAAGCTCTGGACGAGTTACCATCAAGGACCTCTTGCAAGCGCTCACGACATTGGCTCGGGCAGCGGAAACGGTGCCGAAGGACTATTGACGCATACAACTCCACCGCTGAAGCATGTTGTGCTTACCGAACCGCGAGAGATCAACATCGCGGACTGTCGTGCTCGGTTCAAGGACCGCTTCCCCGGTACCGAATTCTCGTACCGAACCTGTCGTGGCGAAGACCCCTGGGATCCACCCGCCGGACTGGAGCACGTCGACTTTGCAATGGCGTGTGAGTCGATCCACTGGACTGTACTCGGACCAACCACGGAGAACATTGCCAAAAGCCTCCGACCCGGTGGGACGTTTGCAGCTGTCATCTACGGCCCGTTTCCAGGAATCACCAACAACAAGGTCGCCAATGCAGCTTTCAAGAGTTTCATTGGGGATCACGCCGCGCATTTACTCAAGCAAGAGTGGATGACTGAGAACTGGAAGCGAGCTGCCCGTCAAATGTTTCACGGCATGGACTGCGTGCCACTGCTAGATGATTTGTGGCAGGATGTGAAGCGGGTTGAGGTGAACTGCCAGGAGGGGTGGTATGCCAAAGACTACGAGCCAATGGAGGGCACAGAAGATCCTGTAGCCCACTTGGGAACTTCTGAACGTGTCTCCATTGACGATAACGAGGATTGGCAAATTTCAGCCACGGTTGAGTGGCTAAAGCAATCCCTGGAGTCAATGCGTTTTGGGTTTACGGAGGATTCTTGGAGTTCACCAAAGTGGAAGGCGATTGAAGAAGCGGTGGGAGATGGGCCATTGGAGTTGCAATGGCAGGTTCACATGATACTCGCTAGAAAGAGGGGTTGAGCGTTAGGGCGTGAAACTCCTCGTAGATGTTACGACCCGTAAACAAGGATAACAGCTGAACGACCCACTCAGGCGTCAGGCAGCTAGAACAGGACATTTATACTGTAGAATCACAGGAATAACAGAGACTTGCTTAGAAACAGAAGAACTATAGTATAAGTCATATGATAATAAGATAAAGAACGATTAATAGGGTATGTCAGGAAGCACTTAGTGATTAGTTAGTAATACTAACTAATTGCAATCACCTTATATACCTAAGTAATCACCTATAAACTAGATAAGAGGTACTATTTAGAATTTATATATAATATAACTTAAGCCTAGCTTATAGTTAGACTTCTATAGCTCTTTAGTAATTAACTTTATATTTATCCTCAGGATATTTTCAGTTTACTTTTACTATAAATACTTATTAAGTCTAAGACTAATTACTTTAGCTTCTAACTACTAATCTATAATACAGCTTATAACTTATAACTTAGACTATAACTCTAGTATACTATTACTATATATTAATCTCTAGCTTCTATTAGTAGACCTTACTATTAAATAGCTAATTATAATACTTTAATTACTTCTATTTAGTAAGTTAACTATTAATACTTACTAAATAGTATAGAATATCTTCCTACGCTTCTATTAAGTTACTTATTTCTAAATCCTTATCTATTTCTAGAAAGAAAGCTTTCTAAAGTCTAGTTTAAGAAATTAAAGATTAGAAAATAAAGGATAACTTAGAAAGCGAGGATAATACTAAAGAACTTAAATAATAGCTTAATAAAACTAATAAAGATTTTAAAGAAATATATAATATATTTAACTAAAATACTAATACTTTTAAAAAACTCTAGGAATAAGTATATAAGACTTAAGAACTTAAGAAAGAAGTTAGTACTTTCTAAGCTACTATTAATATTATCTTAGCTTTAGTTAAAAGATATAAATACTTTAAGCTTAATATACTTTCTACTTTTAATAGAACTTTAGGATAACTTAAAAGATATTTAGTTTAAATATAAACCTATTAAGTATTCTATATTAATATATTCTAGAATAATACTAAATAAGTAGTATATATAGCTACTTTCTTTTAAAGATAAGCTTTTATTTAGTTTAAACCTCTTTAATAAGAATAGCTTAATAACTTAGTTAAAAAATATAATAAATAAGTAAGAAATATCTTCTTTAGTTTTATAGACTATATTAAAGCCTTAGAATCTCTCTTTTTTAACTTTAATAAATAAAAGTAAGCTAAATAAAACCTATTCTATTTATAATAAACTAAATCTACTATACTCTATATAGTAGAATTTAGAAGACTAGTAGCTAGACTTTATATAACTAATAAAAGTAAGGTTTTTACTTTCTATTAAAGACTTAAAGATAAAGTTAAGGATAAGATAGCTAAACTAGAAATACTTTCTAGTTTCCTAGCTTATATTAAATATACTATTAAGATTAATAACTACTTCTATAAGTAATAAAACGAATAAAGAGAAAAATAATAAAATCTAAACTTAAGATATAAATACTAGTAGTAGCTCTAGAATAAGTTTAATAACTAGTAGAATAATAACAGACTTTATAATAACTAGAATAATACTTAATAGAGTATTTCTTATAGATAATATAGTAGACTTATAGACCTTAGTACTACTATTAAGAATAATAATAAGAAACTATAGAACTCTAAGTATTATAACTATAAAAAGATAGGATATATTACTAAAGATTATAGATAGTTTAAAAAACTTAGTTAGAAACCTATATTTAAACAGACTAAGTAAGTTAGTATAATAACTAAAACACTTTATATATCTTTATTATAGACTAGATATTATAATAATAAATGTTTTACTTACTATAATAATAAGGAAGCTATAGGATACTAGCTTAGTAACCTAGACTATAGAAGAATAGGTTATAATATAACTATTCTAGAAGTTAAGATAAAGACCTTTATAATAGCTTTATAAGTAAATAGTAAGATAATTTAAAAGACTACTAAATAACTTAATAAGATACTTTAAATATAATGATTTAAACTAGTAAACTTATTAACTTTATATATTACTAATATATAAGAATAAATCACTTATAATAACTTTATAAGTTATAACTAAGAAACTTAATAAAGGATTAAGGACTCTAAAGCTCAAATTTAATATAAAGCAAAATAAATTAGAGAATTTAAGTTTAGAGAAGATTTAGATAAAGAACCTGAATACTAATATAACCTCTTAACTAAGTAATAAATCTTTAGCCTTACTAGTAATTAGACTTTCAAAGAAAGAGAGAACTTACCCTATAATTTAAATAAACTTTATAACGTTGCTTGCTAATATACTTAGGCAGAAGTTGCTCATAGATTCACTTTTAGTGTAGATAATACTAGCTCTAAAGAAGAACCTGAGAAAGATAATATACCTAAATAGATTATATATAAACATATTAATTAATATAATAATGAATAATTACTTAAACTCTATAGTATACTTAATAGGAGACCTAGAACGCACTATATTTTATAACTTAGAACTAAAGATTACTCTTACTTCTAAATTACTAACTTTAACTACTGATATCTCTTTTAGGTATAATACTTCTTCGATTACTATGAAATTTATATAGGAGATAAATATAACTACTATTTTCAGCCTAGAAGATATAATAATACCTCTATATAGAACGTCTATATTATATACTCTTACTAGATAGAAACTCAGAAAATTTAATAGGAATATTACTATATTCACTTCTAGCTAATAATACCCTATAAGATATATCTATAATAATATATAAAATAGGAAGAATACTAAAAATAAATACTTTATATATATAGTTTAGAAGGCTAAGGCTTATAGACTCCTATAAGAAGAACTAAGCCTCCTAAAGCTTTAATTCTAGGAGAACTGCTTTATAAAGGTATAATAGGAAGGGAAGTATATTACCTATCCTAAATAACTAGAGTAGTTAAAAAACTAGACTTACTTACTAATAAAAGACTATAACAGGTAATAATAATAAGGTCTATATATTTAGTATCTCTAGACTAGAAAGTATACCTATAGTTAGTAGTTACTATTAATAACATTATAACTATCGCGCTTATTAATAGTAAAGCTGAAATATACTTTATATTACCTTAAGTAGTAAACAGATTATAACTATTATAGTAAAAAAAGGAATATATATACTAGCTTAGTAATATAGAAAGAGAATAAGTTTAGTATAAAAGAGGAACTATTAAAAATAAAACTATACCTCTTAAAATAAGTTACTTAGATTGAAATAAATAACTCTAATTTAATATTACTAAACTTAATATATATAATATTATATTAAGAATATTATAGCTTAAGAAGAATAACTTATAAATAGATTAGAGAATAGGCTAACTTTATTAGGATAATAATAATTTAGTCTCTAAGTAGCTTTATAGAACCTAGACTTTAAATAGATCTACTTACTAAAAAGTAGTAAAATAATATATCTACTACTTTAAAGCAAAAAAAACTGTTTTAACTACTAAAAATAATAGATCTTAAATAGAAGAATAATCTATTTCTATCTATCCTAGAAAAGTATAGAATTTATAAGAAACTCTTTATAGCTAAATTAGAGACTAGACTACCTAAATATATAAATTTTAATTATAAAATCCTTATTAAAGAGGGGAAGGAGCTTAAGTTTAATAAAATTTATAGACTTAACTTAATAGAGATAGAAGCCTTTAATAAATATCTTAATAAAAATCATAAGAAAGGCTATATTAGAGAATTAATATTACTAGTAAGAAGTCTAATCCTATTTATACCTAAGAAGAATAGTAAACTATAACTATATATTAACTACTAGATACTTAATAAAATAATAATTAAGAACTAATACTTACTATCTTTAATTAATAAATTATAATAACTCTTCTATAGAGCTAACTACTTTATAGTATTAGATCTTAAAAGTATTTATAACTTTATCTAAATAAAGAAAAAAGAAGAATAGAAACTACTTTTAGAATATATAAAAAATATTTCAAATACCTTATTATACTTTTTAGTCTTACTAATATACTAACTACTTTCTAGAATATAATTAACAAAGTTTATAGAAAGTTTATAGATATTTTATAATTATCTATCTTAATAATATCTTTATCTTCTCTATAATAATAAAATAATATAAAAATATATATATCTTATATTATAAGCTTTATAGAATACTAAACTTCTAGTTAAACTAGAGAAAAGTATATTCTATATATAAGAAGTAGAATATCTTAGATTTATAATTACTTCTAGATATATTAATATATTAAAGAAAAAGGTTTAAGCTATATAAAAGTAGCTAATACTAATAAACCTTAAAGAAGTCTAAGGATTCTTCAGATTTATAAATTTCTACTAAAAGTTTATTAGACTTTATAGAAAAGTTAATATACTTCTTATAGACTTTAGCTATAAAAACTAACTATTTAAATAGAAAGAAGCCTAGAATATAGCTTTCTAGACTATTAAAAACTATATTACTAGTAAACTAGTCCTAATAATCTTAAATCTAGAAAAATAGTTTAAAGTTAAGATAGATATTTTAGACTTCGCTTTTAGAGTATAACTATTCTAAAAAGATTTAAAAGGATACTTATACTTTTATACTTTCTACTTATATAAATTCTATAAATTAGAACTTAACTATTAAATCTATAATAAAGAACTTATAGTTATTATTAAAGTTTTTAAGGAATAGAAACCTTTACTCTTAGGAACTATTTACTAAATATTTATATATACTAATTATAAAAACCTAGTATACTTTACTACTTTAAAAGAACTTAATAAATAATAAATTAGATAGTTAGAATTCCTCTTAGAATTTAACTTCTAAATTATTTATTAAAAAGGATTAGAGAATAGCAGAGTAAACGCTCTTAGCTAATAACTAGACTATAATATCCTAGTACTAAAGAAAATCTAAGTAATTCTTAAATATAATAATAATAGAGACCTAGTACCTACTATAAAAGCCTTAATAATAACTAGATAATCTATAGCTAGTATACTTAGTAAACTAGATAACGAAGCTATTATAGAGTTCTATAACATACTAGTATATAGTTACTAAAGAATTACAAAAACCTAGAAATAACTATAATAATAATATAGAGAAAAGGTTACTAGAGAATAAATTATAATAGTAATTAAAGATTGCAAGGTTTACTTAAAAAGCAAACTAGCTTAATACTAACCTTATAGATTATTATAACCTTTACTTATACTATAAACTACTTAGTACTTTATATCTCTTAACTTTATTATTAAACTATTAAAGTCTTAAGAACTTTTTATAAGAGTCTATTATAATAGTATTCTTATTATTATTAATAGACTTATAAAGTATATCTATTTTATTCTGTATAAAGAAGTAAGTAATACTAAAGAATTTACTTATATATTTCTTAAGTATATTATTACTAACTATAGAACACCTAAAGAAATTATATTAAATAGAGATAAGATCTTCACTTCTAAGTTCTAGAAATTAATTATATTATAACTTAGTATTAAGTAAGTAATATCTACTACTTTTTACTTACAGACTAATAGATAAATAGAACAAGTTAACTAGATCTTTAAAACCTATCTCTATGCTTATATTAATTATAACTAAGATAATTAGGTTATATTACTATTAATAGCCTAATTTGCTTATAATAACATAGTAGGAGAAAGTACTAAAGGATCCTCTTTCTACTTTAACTATAGATTCGAACTAACTACTTATAGAAAACTATAACCTAGCTTAGTAGCACTAAAAGCTATCGCTATAATCAGCTAAATTAAGGATATCTAAGAAAATATATATAAGGAACTTAAATTTATATAATAATAATAATGCAGTTTAGCAATAAACAAAGGATTAAAGTACTAACTTTAAAAGAGAGAAATAATACTTATTTTATACAGCAAAATATTAAAATAAAATAACTAAATAATAAACTACATTTTAAAAAACTTAGACTTTTTAAAATCTTCTGAAAATTTTTACTAGTTAACTATAAACTTAATCTACCTAATATAATAAAATATTTTCTGATATTTTATATCTTACTACTCAAACTAGTATTATAAAGATTATAGATAAATAACTTTATTATTATAGAAGATAATAAACTAGAGTATAAAGTTAAATAAATTATTAACTATTTTAAAGAACTAGAAGGATATTAATACCTTATTAAGTAGAAAAGATATAGTTATAAAGATAATATATAAGAACTAGCTAAAAATATTACTAATATAAAGGATAAACTTATAACTTACTAGTAATAATACTAAGAACAAGAAATAATACTAGTAGTACTAATAGTAGCATTCCTAATAAATACTACTAGCTATCTATATATCTAATATTTATATAGATATATTAAACTACTTATAAAAGCAAACAGACTATAATAAAGAAAACTGTTTATTTACTTAGGAATACTAGAAACTAACTAAAACTTCTCTGAGAGGAAATTCAGAATACTAAGGTTCTAACTACTTAGAATAGTATCTAAGTCTATTATACTAAAACTACTTATAAACTAAACCTCTAATATAGGAGATACTACTAGCTTTTCTTTAATAACTTTATAACTCTTATGAAATACTATCTTTTTCTATTTCTTTAAATAATCTAACTACGCTATAAACTTATCTAACTCAGCCTATATAGTCTAGTTTTTTAACTACTCTAGTTATTTAGGATAGGTAATATACTTCCCTTCCTATTATACCTTTATAAAGCAGTTCTCCTAGAATTAAAGCTTTAGGAGGCTTAGTTCTTCTTATAGGAGTCTATAAGCCTTAGCCTTCTAAACTATATATATAAAGTATTTATCTTTTTAGTATTCTTCCTATTTTATATATTTATTATAGATATATCTTATAGGGTATTATTAGCTAGAAGTGAATATAGTAATATTCCTATTAAATTTTCTGAGTTTCTATCTAGTAAGAGTATATATAATGTAGACGTTCTATATAGAGGTATTATTATATCTTCTAGGCTGAAAATAGTAGTTATATTTATCTCCTATATAAATTTCATAGTAATTTATATATAATATAACCTGAGCTTAGCTTATAGTCAGACTTCTATAGCTCTTTAGCAATTAACTTTATATTTATCTTTAAGATATTTTCAGCTTATCTTTACTGCAAATACTTATTAAGTCTAGGACTAATTACTTTAGCCTCTGACTACTAATCTATAATACAGCCTGCAACTTATAACTTAAACTATAACCCTAGTATACTGTTACTATATATTAATCCCTAGCTTCTATTAGTAGACCTTACTATTAGATAGCTAACTATAATAATAGATTAATTAACTTTTTATGTTAGCCAGCATCACGTAGGTATGAAAAATAACAAGAAAATTAATTTCAGAAGGATATTATACTTCTTTTAGTATAAGTTTAGTATTATATAAGAAGTACTTACTCTAGCTAGAATTATATATAGTTACCTCTCTTATTTATAAAGTATCTTAATTAATAGGAGCTTAAAATAGAGGTAGTTAATATAAAATTTAACTAAAAAAGCCTTTTTAGTATAATTATTAAGAAGTAGCTATTACTACTAACCTTTTAACTTTATATTAATTTTTAGCTAATATAAGCTAAAAAACTATAGATTCTAATATTAACTTAGATACTTTTATAGCTACTACTATAATTAGTATAATTAATAATAACTTCTATACTAATAATAAGAAGGTTAATAGATATATTTTATTTAGAATAGTATAGTAATAATAGTATTAATATAACTTTAAAAAAGCTACTATTAAAGCTAGAGAGTATTTTAGCTATAATAATATTAAGTTTCAAAAGATTTTCTATTTAACTAAAATAAAGTTTATTTCCTTTATAGACTAGCTATAAGAGAGAGACTTTCTCTATAATACTAAATACTAAATAGTAGAGTAAAAAGTTCTGATTTTTCTATATATTATTAAGTAGTTAGTAACTTAGTATAATATAGTATTAGTGTTTATTATATTATAGATCTCTATATTAAAGGTTTTTGCTACTATATTTAAGGCTATATATATTATTTATAAGTATTTTGTTAAGCTATCTAACTAAGTATATATCTCTGAGGAAGTTAAATTTAATAAAGATATAGTATAGTTTAATAGCTATATTAAAGCTATTAATAGTATATATATCCTAGTATAGGTTACTACTAATAACTAGAAGAGGTTCTATAATAAGAAGAGTTAGTTAGCTTAAAATATACTTATAGTAGTAAAGTTTAACTATACCTTTATATATATACTTACTAGCGCTAAGAGATTAATAAATAATACTATTCTATTTAACTAAGTATTAGTATAATCTTTTTTAATACTTAATAGTAAGTACTATTTTACTAACTTAGGATTTACTTAAGATTATAGAAGTATTATAATACTATTTAATAGTAAGAGATACTATTTAAAAAACTTTAGTAAGAAGTATAAACTAATAACTTAGAAAGAGCTATATAATTTATAGTATATATATTTATAGATAAAGGTTAAGAAGGTATTTAGAGTTTTAAAGAGAGTTTTTATAATTCTAAGAAGAAGTTCTTTAGAATATAACTTCTAAATATAAGTTAAAGTTATATATATAGTAATAAGCTTATATAACTTTATTAAAATTAAAAAAAAGAGATTAATAAGAAGTAGAGGACTAATTTATAGCGCTTAAGAAGGTAGAAATTCTAGCTATAGTAGTAGTAAGAGTAAATAAGCTTATAAGTAGTAAAAAAGAGCTACAGATTTATTAGTAGTTATTAATTTAGTACTAATAATAGTAGTAAGAAGTATAGTTAATAAGTTAGAAGTTAATATAATTAGCAAAAAGTAGTAATATCTAGCTGCTTTTTTTAATATAATATTTAATATAATATTTAGCTCTTTTTTAATCTCTCTATCCTACTAAAAACCTAATAAGAAACTCTTATTACTCTTATTAATATTATTAGTAGATTTCTTTAACACTAAAAAGAGATTTTATAAGTCTAAAAGTTAAATCTAGGCCTTTTTATTAGCTATATAAAAAATAAGTTTTTTTAGTTTAAAATATTACTTTAACTACTTTCTTAGCTACTCTCTACACTAGCCTCTGAAAATTTATTAATTTTACTACTACTTCTAACTACTTTATTATTACTACTACCTCTACCTTCTTCTACTTTATTAACTTTACTAGCCTTTATATTACTACTTAGTAGATTAAATCTCTCTAAGAATAATAACTTTAATACTTTTAGTAGTATATTAAATATAGAGGTATAAAAAAGGTTATTTTTAAAATATAGGCTAATATTTAGAATACTATTAAACCTAAGCTAATACTGAAAAATAGTGCTATAAGTCTTAATACTATAAGTAATTATTACTTTACCTTTAGATGTTACTAGATTATCTAAGCTACTATATATTATCTATACTATTTTATTCCTAATACCTTACTATACTTATATTACTACTACTTTCTTATTAATAATTAAGCTACTTTAATAGACTATAAAGATCTTATTAGCTAGGCTAGAGTTTAAGTTAGTATTATTAGGATCCTAATTAGTAGTATATTATCTCTATGCTAGCTTAGCTAGCGTTAAATTAACAGCTACTACTTCCTCTATATTATTATTATCTTCTTAATAATACTTCTACTTACTTACTTTAATAATATTATTACTAGTTAGCTTAATACTAACTTATAAGTTATTATATAAAGTATATATATTATAACAGAGTAAGAGAGAAAACTTATTAATTATACTAAGCACTCTACTTTAGAAAGAAACCTCCTAAAAACACTTAAATACTTATATATTAATTTTCTAGCTAACTATAAAAGATATAAAGATAAGTATATAAATATAAACCTAACTAAGTTATACTTTATTTATAACTTCTATCTTTTTTATCTTTTAAGTTATATAACTTTTTAAGAGAAAATAAGCTACTAAGAAGAAGTTTAGTAGTATTATCCTTACAATATTCTACTCTTTCTTAGCTTTAAATAACCTAAGAAATATAGTAGGAATAAAAAGAAAAGTAGAGCTAACTAAAACTAAAAAAGCCTAAAAACGCTTATTTTTATTTAGTTTTTAAAAAATAAAACTTAGTAGATTTTTACTATAAGTTAAGCTAAAGGATTTTAGTAGCTCTTTTTAGAAAACTAGTTATTAAAATTATTAAGAAAAATAAGAATTTTATAAAAATAAGTATATTTCTTATTTATCTATTTAGTCTTTTTTATTAAAAGCTAACTAAGTTTCTATTTATTTATATAAGCTATTTCTCTTTATAATAACACTTAATACCTATAAAACCTTCTATATAATCTATTACTTTAAAGTTAAAATACTAGAAATTTTAAAACTTTACTCTTTTCTATATATCCTCTAAGTCTTTTTAAGTAAAAAGAAGAAGACTTAATTAGCTTTATTTTATATATATAATATTCTTCTATATTTTAAGAACTTTATTATTAGAAGTTTTAATTTTTATAAGCTTTTTAGTAAATTCTTATTTAACTTAAGCATTATTTATATCTTTTTCTTATAGCTTTTTAATATATTATATACTAAGTTTAAGCTATTTATTTAGTATAGTTAGGAGTAAATAAAGGTTTTAAAACTATATTACTTATATAATATCTTCTATAGAGTTATTTTAGTAAATAAAGAATTTCTCTAAAATATATTTACTAAACTTCTAATTTCAAAGAAAGTTAAGTTTTTAAATATATTACTTAAGTTTAGTATAATAGAGCTTTTACTATATATTATCTATATATATTTATTAATCTATCTCTTATCTTTAATATTTAAAAAGGTAATCTTCTTATATAATATCTTTAGAAAAAGTTAAATATATTAGATCTCTTTATTATAAATAGATATCTAAGTTATAAATATTTAAAGCTAGTCTTATATCTTCTTCTATAATTAATACTAATCCTTTTATAACTAAAAACTAACTAAGTTATACTAGAAATAATCCTTCTTCTCTCTATTTTTATACTTCTTAAGTTCTATAAAACTTTAAATTTTTTATTATAGCTTTTTTAGTTTCTAAGAATTCTTTTAGTAATTAGTTAACCTTGGCTTAAAATCTCTTAACTAAGCTATTATAAAGGCTAAATTTATTATTTAGAAGCCTAACTTAATAGTTATAAAGTAATTTATAGTAGTTTAGCTTAGTAATCTAGTAGTTTAAAGCTTATTATAACTAGAACTTCTTAATATTAGAATTCCTTTTTTATAGAATATAGTAAATAAAGTTAATAATATAGAGGCTATACTTCTATAAGTTCTAAAATTCTCTAAGTTTACTTTTAAGTTAAAGTTAAGAGATAATAAATAAAGTATAATTAATAAGATCTTAAGTTTTTATTAGTACTTTATAGATTTTATATTAGTTCTTAATTATTTTTACTATATTTTAAAAATTATCTTAGAAGTTTCTACTTTTATAGCTTAAATATATTTATTCTAAGTACTATTTAAATAAAAGTAGAAGCTGTTTTTCTAATTAATAACTATAGCTATAGCTTAACTCTATACTTTAATATCTAATAAAAATAATAAAGTCTTAGGTTATAAGGAAATTATTATCTTTCTATAAAAGAATACTAAGTTTTAACTAAACTAAAAAGTTTATATAATAAAGATCTTAGTATATCTATTACTTTTAATATCTCTTATTATAAGTTTATATACTAACTTAATATAATCTAATTCTAGCTTTTTACTTCTCTAAAAGTATTCTAATAAGTTATAAAAGTTTAGAAGTATTTACTTCTATATAGCTTAATTCTAGTTATTCTAGTATTAAATCTTATTAAAGTATTAGAAACTTTTACTTTATTATTTAATTAGCTTTATATTTATTATATTATAAGTTCTCTATATCTATTAAAGTATAGAGAAATCTCTAGTAACTCTTAGTTTAGAAGTATTTCTTAAACTATAAAGGTTAATTAGTATTTAATTAGTTTTATTATATTAAACTAAATACTAAAAAAGTAGCTATTATTAATAATAAGGAAATAATAAAACTTTTCTAACTACTTATTAAGTTCCCCTTTTTAGTTTAAATAAATATTTATAATAAAATATTTCTAGCTTTTTAAAAGTTCTCTTATAAGTTCTTAAGTTTATTTAGTTATTTAAAGCTTAACTAACTACTCTTTATATAGATATAAAATATAAGTCTAAAGATTTTTATATATACTTTTAATCATTTTAATATTTTACAAATTATTCTAGAAGTTATACTAAAGAAGAGATTAAAAAGAAAAAGAGACTAGAGAAAATTAATAAGATATAGTAAAGTTATTATTAAAGATAAAGAAAGAGCTTTATTAAATAGAGGAATATTTAGTTAAACTTATATATTATTAAGTAAATAAGAAATATTCTCTAGTAAGTAGAAAAAAAATTAAGATTAGAATTAAAATATAAAATAACTTAGTAATAAATTATTATAGTAAAAGGATTACTAATATAATTAGTAAGGATATTTTAAAAGTTAAAGAGAAAAGAATAAGTTAATAAAATAGTAGTTAAGCTTAGTTAAATATTAAAATAAAATATAAAAGTAGTTATTATAAAAAGAAAGTTATTATATATAAAGTAGTTTATTATAAGTTATTTAAGTTAAAATACTTCTTTTTATAAATGGTAGTAAAAGAGCTTTTAATACTAGTAGTTAATATACTTTCTAATTTTATACTTTTTAAGTATATAGAAAGCTAGTTAAGCTTATAAAATAGTTTACTAAAAGTAAAGTTAGTTTATAGTTATTAGTTTAATTATAAATATTAGTAGGATTTTTAAGTAAAGTTAAGTTATTAAGAGGGTAGTTAATATACTTTCTAATTTTATACTTTTTAGGTATAGAAAGAGCTAGTTAAGCTTATAAAATAGTTTACTAAAAGTAAAGTTAGTTTATAGTTATTAGTTTAATTATAGATATTAGTAGGATTTTTAAGTAAAGTTAAGTTATTAAGAGGAAAGTTAAAAAAAGAAGGATAAATTAGTTATTAATTATAATAATTAGTCTTATTTTGAAAATAATTTCTCAGGTTATAAAAAGTATAGTTAGACTTATAATAATATATTTAAAAAGAAAAAGCTAATATTTATAGTAGTAAACTATTTAAAGTAAGGTAAACTTTTAAAGATTAATTATAAGATATTTAGAGTAGTAAGCCTCCTTTTTATAAATAGTAATACTTTTTAGATAATATATTCCTTATTACTTTTACTATTTATACTTAAATAAATATATCTTTTTTAGCTTAGTTAACTTTAGATTAATAGTAAAAAGTTCTTTAAGTTATTAGTTTTTATTTTATTAATAAATTACTATAGTAAATATACTTTTTAATTATTATAACTACTATTTATTATTATTAACTACTCCTCTTTTTAGATATAAAAAAGGTATTTCTTTTCTATTTAGCTATATCTTTTCTTTTTTCTATATAATATATCTATCTTTATAAACTTTAGCTTAACTAACTTTTTATAACTATAATTTTAACTTTCTAATTATTATAATATAGATATTAAGATTAATCTTAATAATTTCTATAAAACTACTCTTAATATATTATTTAAACTTTTTTCTTTCTTATTTATCTTAGCTACGACTTTCTATAAAGATAAAAATAAGAAATATTATTAATATTAAGCTATTATAACTACTTTAGTTATAATATATTCCTTTCTAGCTCTAACTAGGTTTTTTACTAACTTATAAATAAGCTTCTCTTTCTCTTAAATAGATATCTATCTTAGGTCTTATTAATATAGTCTAGTATAAAGTTAATTTTATAGATAAGCTAAAGCTAAGTAAATATAAAGAAAGTATTATTATATAGTTCTAGTATTTACTTATAAAGTTTATTTTAATATATATAGCTTTAACTTAGAATAAAGAAGTATTTCTTAATTAGCTATTTTTTACTTAGGAGGTATATATTACTAATAGTTATATTAGATTTTAAAGTTAGTTATATTAGAAGCTTAATAGATCTAAAACTATTAAAGCTTTATTAATTTATATATATAGTATTTATAACTTCTAGCTTTATAATAAATACTTTAAGTAATAGAAAAAAATAATATTTAAAAAAACTAATACTAGAAATATTATTACTACTACTTCTCTATTCTAGAAATATATTTCTTATTAAACTAAATAAAATAAGTCTTATTTAAATTATATTTATTATAAAAAGAAATTATCTTACTTATATAAGCTTAACTATAGAAAAATAAACTAGGTTAAATATAAGAAAAGTAATTCTTAGAAAAGTATTCTTAATAATACTTTTAAATAAACAGTAATAAAGTTATTTTATTTCTTAATAAAAATAAGAAGTTCTTTAAAAATACTTTCTTTTAGCTAATAGTTTATTCTTTTAATAAACTTAATATCTTAAAATAATATAAATATAATATTTTTAGAGACTTTCTAGCTATATTATACTTAATTAAACTAGAGTTATTATAAATAGGGGAATTATTTAAAATAGAAGTTAAAAGAGTACTATAAATAAGAAGAAGAGTAAAGAAAGTTATAATAGTAGTCCTAATAGTAAAGCTATATAATAAAGTATTTAGTCTATTTTTAGTTTAAAATTTTTAGAGATTAATATTAGTTTCTTTTAGGTTTTTAGTGTTTTTAGTCTTTATATATAGTTAGTTTTTATTATTTTTATATTCTCCCTTTTTTATAATAAGTATATCTTAAGTAAAAGAAGTAATATAAGTATATATACTATAAGTAATATAAGAATAACTAGTAATAATATATTAATATAAAGTTATTTACTTAAAATAGATAACTTATAAATATATAAACTTAGCTATTTTTAGTTTCTTTATATCTCTATATTAGTTATTAAATTCTTTATTCTTTATAGAGATACTTACTACTAACTTATTCTTTTTTTACTATTTATTAATCTTAGTTTATAAAGTTTAATTTTATTCTTATAGTTACTTAATTTATATTTTTATAGCTTTAATATTATTTATTTCTACTTTTTCTAGTATAGAAAGCTTATTAGAGTTCAGAATTTCTATTAAGCTTAGTATATTAAAGTCTAGTTAATTTATAATAAAAAAGATTTTAGCTATAGCTTTATTAAAGTTTAGTTAGACTTCTATTTCAGAGATATTATCTAGATAGCTATCTTTATTTACTATAAATTTCTTTAAGTTATTAATAATAGTTCTCTTAAAAATAGTTTAGTAAATATTTCTAAAAAGTAAAAAGATATATAAAGAGAAATTCTTTAAATATAAAAAGAGCTAAGCTAATAAGTATTAAGCTTACTAAAAGAGCTTTTATTAATAGATAGCTTTATATTATATATAAGAATAATATCTTCTATTTATAGCTCTTAGTATTATATTTTATATTTATTCCTTTAATTATAATTCTTAGCTACTTAATAGTACTACTTTATAATATATTTAAGAGTAATATAATAATTAGAATTAAGTTATTTAAATATTTATATATATAAAAGAAGCTTAGTTTCTATATTTATAATTTATAACTAATTTAGTACTTACTAAGTAATACTTTTTATCTTAATTAGAGTAACTAGATTATATCTATAAATAAGATACAAAAGAGAATAACTAGTAAAAAACCTAACTAATATTTAATTAGTAAAAAGGGCTATATAAAGGATAGAGGTCTAATTCTTAGTATTAAAGTCTAACTAAGTTATTAAAGTATAAATAAGAAGCTAATAACTTTTTTAATAAGTATTTACCTTTAAGTTATATACTAAAATAATAAGATATTATCTCTTATAGATTTAATTAAGCTTTTTAATAAACTCTTTATTTTTAAAGCTTTTATTAATAATAAGAAGCTTATAGATTTTATACTAATAGATAATATCTTCTTAGATAAACTTAGCTATTATCTTAGAGTTAATATTTTTAGTAGCTAATAAGCTTTAATATAGCTAGTTAATATATTATAAACTTTAGCTAAAGAATAGTTATTAATCTTCTAAATATCTATCTAGATATACTAAAAAGAAATACTTAGAAGTATAGAAAAAATATAAGGGTTTTTAAATTAATATAGTTAAGCTTAAGTATATAGAAATAGCTTTTTATTTAGTTATTTATTATTTATATATTTTCCTAAATATACTATTCTCTAAGTCTTATATATAGTATCTTTTCTATAATAACTTCTTTCTATATATATATACTAAATAAGTTTCTTTTACTCTTCTTTATTATTTACTATTTTTCTTAGTATAGGATTTATTTTTATATTTTTCTAAAAAAGGAAGCTATTTTAAAAGATATATTATACTATATACTATTTAAATTTACTAAAGTTATATTAAACTATTATTCTTAGTTAGTTTAAAGAAACTAGATATTTAGTAATTTACTAAGATCTTTAAGATTAAGCTTATTTAAAACTTAATAAGTTTCTTCTTTTTAAGTATAGGTTTTTATCTAGTTCTATAGTATAAATAAAGTTATTAATTATTTTATCTAAGTTTTCTTCTTACTTAGCTTTATAGATATTAGATTCTCTAGCTAGTTTTTATAAAAAGCTATCTATAATACTATTTTTTATACTAAGTATATATTAAATATTAAAGTTAAATATCTTAATTTAAATAATTTATTATATAAAGATAGTACTTAGTAAATCTAAAGTAGTACTACTAATCTAGTTTATAAGGATTTTTATATTAGTTTCTAAAATAAACTATACTTTATAGAGATAATTTTAAAGCTTTTTAAGAATAAATAAAACTAACTAAAACTCTAGTTTATTTAAGTTATAGTTAAAAGCTATACCTATTTAAATTATACTTTTATACTTAGTAATATATTTTTTATTTAATAGTATTACTTAAAGATAATACCCTATTTTTTAGAGCTTATATTAGTAGAAACGTAAATTTTACTTACTGTTTTATTATAATTAATAAGTTAAAGTAATAGAAAGCTAACTAAATAAAGCTTGAGAGTTTTTATAGCTAATTACTACTTAAAACTCTATTTAAAAAGTATATCTTTTTAGAGAAACTTTATAAATAAGTTTAAAATAATACTATAGTTTTTAATCTATATATAGTAAAATCTAATAATCCTAAATAAGCTCTTAATAACTATAATATTATTATACTTTTCTTATTTAAGAATCTTAATAACTTATTTTTAAGTTTATATCTTTTATTACTTACTATATATCTAAGAAAGTTAATAGTAAGCTAGTAAATTTAAGATTTCTTAGAAGAGATAGTAATACTAATAAGTTTAAGATTCTAAAATATTATATTAAAGTTTATAAAATACTTAAAAATATATAAATATATCTTTAGTAGCTTAATAAGCTAGTTATTATTATATACTATTTTTAGCTTTCTAATAGAGATATTATTAAGAAAAAGCTAGTAAATATTTAAGATAAAGTTATAAAGAATCCTTATAATAACTTTTATAAACTAAGTAATTAAATTTATTATACTTTATAGTAAAATATATATTCTAAATAGCTTAAGAAGAGTAGTAAATATAGTTAAGTTTTAGCTTTCTTTATTAAGAGAAACCTAGTTATATCTATAGAATAAGTCTAAAAAACTTATAATCTTATAGTTAGTAAAGTTTTTAAAGAATTTATTAGCTTTTAAAGAAATAAAAATATCTCTAATACTAACCTTATTAAGTTTTATATATAAGTTAATTAGCTTTATATTATTATTTTTCTTAGTAATAAAAAACTAAGTATTTCTATATAACCTATAGGATTCTTTAAGTACTTTTTATATAACTTATAATCTAAATATATTAATAACTTTATTTTATAAAGCTTTTAAGATAAGAATTCCTTTCTCTTACTAAGTAATATATTAGATAGTTTTAATCTTCTATAGTAAAGCTAGTTATAGATTAATATAGCTATATTTAGTGAAATCCTATATAAGTACTTCTTCTCTATTAATAAGAATATATTCTAGTATTTTAATCTCTTTTAATAAAAGATATAGCTAGGTAATTTTAAGCTTTAAAAACCTCTCTAGTATAAGCTAAATACTTTAGTTAAACTTTATAAATTATAGGTATATATAGCTAGTAAAAGGAGAGTTAGAAAGCTAGAAATAGCTTTTAACTTCTTAAATTAAAATCTTCTTCTAATCTTTTTAACTATCTAAGACTAAGCTATCTAAAAGTAAATTATTAACTAGATATACTTTCTTATCTTTTTACTTATATAATATATAGATCTTTATAAAACTTTAGTTAGTTTTATAGTTTTCTTAGTATAAATTAAAAAGCTTCTAGTTTTTTAGAATACTATTAAGATATTATTAGCTTTTAGTTTTTTTTAAAAAGGTAAGCTTTAATAGTTTTTATTACTAAAGTAATTACTATTTTTATAATTATACTAAGAATATTAAATATAGCTAAGAATAAGATTAGAGTAGAGTACTAACTATTTTAAGAAGTTTCTCTTTTTTATTTAAGAAGGTTTTTTTTCTTTTCTTAGATAAAGAAGTATTCTTTTTTATAGTCTATTATAATATTAGTATAATAAGTTTAGACTTTATTATATATATTATTTATATCTTAGTTAAGCTTATTCTAGTTACTAATAGATTTAGATATATTATAAATATCTTATATATAATCTTCTTGTTCTAGAAAATAACGCTATATTTAATATAAAGAATCTGATTATATAAGACTAATTAGAATACTAATTTTTTTAAGCTTCTTATTCTTATACTCCTTAGCTTTTATTACTATAGTAATAAAGTATTTAGAGTGCTTAAAAGTAAACTTAGTAGAAATAGTAAAGAGAAGCCTAAGAAGTAAGTTATAATTAACTATTTTAAGGTTTATAACTATTATAATTATTATAACTTTATAGTTATTAATCTAGATAGGTATATAATAAGCTTTAATAAAGTATAGCTTTAAGTTATTTTAGCTATTATTCTTATAGTTAGAGTTATTATTAAAATAGAGATATTATAGTCTAAAATATATTTATAGCTAATAAGACTAGACTTAGCTTTAGTATTAATAATACTTTATATAAAAAGTAGTTATTAAGATATTCTCTATTAATAGTAACTTTTAAGATAAGCTATAGTATAATAATTATAAGTACTATCTAGTTTATAGTTATAGAAATTATAGCTTTAATTATAAAGATCTTTAGATAGTTTTATATTTAAACTATATTATTATACTTAGTTACTTAATTAGTTTATTAAGCTTTTTTTTTAGAAGTTTTAGTAAAATTAGTAAAGTTAGTAAAAATAGATATATAAATAATACTTTCTAAGTTATCTATAAAAGTATATATCCTTCTAATAAACTTTTCTCTATATTTAAGCTAGATTTTATATACTTTTTTAACTAGAAAACTAACTAAGCTATAAAGCTTATATAAAATAAGTTTATTAATTAGTTCTTTATTTTTAATAGTTTTTCTATTTTAGTTATTAAGAAAACTAGTTAGCTAGAAGTTATTTTTTAAGTAAGATGTTTTTAAAATAAGTTTTAGAAGAGAAACTTAATTATATTACTAGTTATTACTTTTTCTTCTTTATCTACTCTTTTTAGTTCTAGAGTATTAGAAAGAATAAAAAGTTAATTAAGAAGTAACCCTTCTTCTATTTTAATATTTAAATCTCCTTTTTACCTTTCTCAGCTATAAAAAACTTTTTTATTTTTTATAGCCTTTTTTAATAAAATTAGAGGCTTTTTAAAATAAGTTTCTATAACTTAGAGCTTTCTTAAAATAGTAAGAATATCTTTAATATCTTAAATAGTAAAGTAGACTTTCTTAAAAAGAATTTAATATTTTCTTTTTAATTTTACTTAAATTTAAAAGCTTTAGCTTTTTCTATAAGAATAGATTAACTCTATATATCTTTAATTAAGTAATTATAAGCCTAAAAGCTATAAAATTAAGTAAATCCTCTTTTATTATACTATTAGGTTATAATAAGTTATATAGATATTTTTCTCTATTTATTTTTATTAACTACTAAAACCTAGAATATAGAAGTCTAACTACTTACTTCTTTATTAGATATTATACTACTTTTTTCTATAAACTTATAGAATACTTTAATTAAATTAAAGTTATTTTAATCTTAGGAGACTTCTATAAGTATAAACTAAGGTTTACTAATATTCTATTTAAAAATCTTAATAGCTTAAGCTTTTATAACTTTATAGCTATTTTAATTCTTTAGATATATAATAACAGCTTTTTAGTTAAGCTTACTTTCTTATTTAGATAATATAATAATTATCTAAGAATAAGAACTTATTATTCTAAAGACTATAAGAATACTACTTTTAAAAATATTAGATTAAGCTATTTTATTTATTAACTATCTTTTATAGATAATAGCTTTCTTTAAAGTTATAATTTATATAGCTTATATATTAACTAACTATATAGTCTATAAAAAAATACTTTAAAGTTCTTTTTATTAACTTTTATAGAATAAATGAAAAATAGTTAGTTATTTTCTATAGTTAGAGAGGTTTAAATAACTCTCTTAGAGAATATTTTCTAGTTATCTATTATTTTTATTAAGTTAGAAAGTTACTAATTTAAAAGCTAGCTCTAGATATTTTTTATACTTTAATTAAACTTAGGTTTACTCTTTTTTATTTATAAAGAAAGGGAAATATCTTTTTATAAAACTTTTAGAAGTAGAGAAAATAGAGTATAGATAGAAGTTATAATATAAAAAGTCTACTTCTAAGTAGCTTTAGAACTAAGCTAATTTATTAAGTTTACTTTAAACTTATTAAAATCCCTTTTTTTAAATAATTTATAGATATTTAATCCTATTAATAAAGTAGTTTTATCTAAAGTTAACTAATTAAATCTTAATATAGTTATATAGATTATTTAGAAGCTATTTATAATATTAAAGTTATATTTTATAGCTTTAGTTTAGATATTATTAATTTATTAAAGAAACTTTATAGTAGCTTTATAGTTAAAATTATTAATTATTAGTATTAAAGAGATAATCTAGCTAATCTAGTTATCTAGAAGGTTTTAATAGTTTTTATCTATAGCTTTATAGTATTAGATTAAATACTTTTTTATTTATTATTAGGTTTTACTAGAAAATTAGGTTTAGTTATTAGCTTAAAAAGAAATATCTATATAGAATATAATATTTAGTATTTTAGAAGTATTAGTAATATTTACTACTTTAATAGTAGTTTTATAGTTTTTAATAGAGTTTAAAATAATTTCTAGAAAAGAATAATACTTTAGCTATACTAAGCCTTAATATTTTAAATTTCTAGAGTTTATATTTATAAAACTTTAATATCTTCTAATATAATTTAATAAGCTCTAAATAGCTTTATATTACTTTTATTTTAGAAAAATCCTCTCTAAGCGTTTTTTTTATACTTATAGTACTACTCTTAGAAGCTATACTTTAAAGATTTTAGTTTTAGTAAACGTTTTAAAGCTTTAGTTAGAATTAGAAATTAGGAGAAGCTTTTCTTATTAGAGTTAATAGAATAAAAAACCTATAAAAAGATTTATTAATATATTACTAAAGCTTAGGTTAAGCTTACTATCTATTAATTTATATCTAAGACTTTTATTTTAAACTTAAGTTAAAGTTTTTAGAACTCTAGATTTTAGTAATACTATTCTAAAGGAAATATTACTAAATTAATAGAAAAAGTAGTAGAAAAAAGCTTTTCTAAAGAAATACTTTATAAAAGAATAGAATAAAACTTAAGTAAAGTAGATAATTTATTAATAGAAAGAATAAAAGAGGGATTTTTATAATATAAGCTTAGAAAAGTAATAGAAAGTAAGAATAGAAATAAGAAAGAAAGAGAGGACTTTATTATTATTTCTACTTTTATCTATCTCTTTTATTTAGTAAATATATTTATATTTATTATCTTTCTTCTTTTCTATTATTCTAATAATATAGTTATTTTATATTTTTAACTTCTTTTTCTTCTTTTTTATAGAAAGACTAGCTATTATTAGTAGTATTTTTTATAACTTTATTCTATAGTATTTCTCTTTTATAGGTTAAGCTTAAGATTTAATAGAAAACTTAATTAAACTATAATATTAACTATAGATTTTAAAAGATATACTTTATATTAGCTACTTATTTACTATATAAATAAGTAAAGAAGAGAAGTAATAGAAGAGATATATATATTTTCTTTTCTATAGAGTTAATATAGAATTATTCTTAGAAAAGAGAAATATTTTTAGTTAAACTTATAAAACGTTCTCTTTATTCTTCTTTTAAAAGGCTAGTATAGTTATAATATTTTTCTTTTTTAGCTTTTTATATTTTTATACTTATAGTAGCTTCTAATTTAAAGAACCTAGTTCTTAATATTTCTATATATAAGTAACTTAAATCCTAAGTTTTTAAGCTTTTTTTAGTATTCTTTTATTAGTTAATATTATTAAAAACCTTCTAATAAGTTTAATTAAAGAGAAGTTTCTTAGGATAAATTAATTAGTTATACTTTTTTTAAGATTTATAAAGTAAGTAAGTTAAATCTAGTTATTTTTATATTTTTAGTTTTAGAAGTAAAAAGAGAATAAGTTTAACTTATCTTAGTTAACTTTAGATTATTATTATAGAAGCTAGTAAAAATATAATATATAATACTTTTTAAATAAGTAGATAGTAAGTTAATAAGAGAATTATTTAGATTTATTAGAACTTTATTTACTCTTTTTTACTAAACTAAGTACTTTCCTTTTAAAAGTCTTTTAAACTCTTATAAACTTAATTAATCTTAGATTCTAAGTACTTAAGTAATCTCTTTTACTTTAAGAAAATAGAAGTTAAAAAAGTATTAGCTAAATTTCTTTTAATATAATATTACTTAAATTGTTTTTTTCTACGTTTTTTCCTACTTTAATTTAGTAGAATATTATAAAATAACTATAGAGAGGATTCTTTTTTAGTAGTTTTACTTACTTTCTTATACTAATTACTAATTTTATAATAAAGTAAGAGAGAAAACTTATTAATTATACTAAGTATCTTATTTTAAGGGAAACCTCTTAAAAATACCTAAATACTTATATATTAATTTTCTAGCTAACTATAAAAAATATAAAAATAAATATATAAATAAAACTTAACTAAGTTATATTTTATTTATAACTTCTATTCTTTTTATCCTTTAAATTATATAACTTTTTAGGAGAAAATAAGCTACTAAGAAGAAGTTTAATAGTATTATCTTTATAATATTCTACTCTTTCTTAGCTTTAAATAACTTAAGAAATATAATAAGAATTAAAAAATAAAATAAAAAGTAGGGCTAACTAAAGCTAAAAAGACCTAAAAACATTTATTTTTATTTAGTTTTTAAAGAGTAAAACTTAGTAGATTTTTACTATAAATTAAGCTAAAGCATTTTAGTAGCTCTTTTTAGAAAACTTATTACTAAAGTTATTAAGAAAAATAAGAATTTTATAAAAATAAGTATATTTCTTACTTATCTACTTACTCTTTTTTATTAAAAGCTAACTAGGTTTCTATCTACTTATATAAGCTATTTCCCTTTATAATAATACTTAACGCCTATAAAACCTTCTATATAATCTATTACTTTAAAGTTAAAATGCTAGAAATTTTAAAATCCTGCTCCTTTCTAATATATAGTATGCTAGTATAATATATACTGTTATACTTTGGATTTTTTCTGACCTAGTTATCCTATACAGAGTTAGTAACTTTAATCCTGCTTATATTATTATTATAGCTAGTCTCTAACTTATTAACTAGCTAGAGGACCTGTTAATACTTCTAGTATATATTAGTAAACTTAGTAGTAAGGTTAATAACTATATACTAACTAATTATAGTAGGAAAGGCTAAGTTTATTAGTTTAACTACTTTAATAAAAGCTAACTTATATACTATTTTTTATTACTTATAATAAAAAGCTTACTTTACTACTAAAGTATTAAGTAGATCTTAAAGAACTTCTTAATATAGTGTGGGTATTAGGTTAACTTCTTAGGCTTTAACTTACTAGTTTAAGTATTACTAGCTTCTTTAGTACTTTTATTAGCCTAGGTATTATTAATATTATTAATAACTTAGCTTTTAGGCTAAGTATCCTTAAAAAGGTTATTAAGCTAGGTTTTATTAAGTTATATATTACTTAGCTATATATTAAAGCTAAGATTACCTACTTAGCTCTCTATAGTATTATTATTATTAGATTAGACTTTAAAGTTACTTAATTTAGTATCTATAAGTAAGCTATTTATAGCTATCTATTATCTTACTAACCTCTCTATTAAGATTAAAGTATTAGTACTACTTAAAAAAAAGCTAGTAAGAAGGTAAAATTAATACTAGTAGTCTCTATAAAGGGTAATACGTTTTAGTAAGCTCTATTATCTACTACTACCTTAGTAAATACCTCATTTTATATATATATAGTATTTTAACGCTAACCTATACTATAGATCTACCTACTTAGGGTAGCCTAAGTCACCCTTTTGACATAAAAAGTTGATTAATCTATGAGGAGTTTCACGCTCTTAAGAAGCTATACAGGGTGTGGTTGACCAGGTTCAAGCTTGTCTAAATGTACAGGCCATCCTGCTATTGTCCATGATTACGGGAGAGCGGAAGAGAAAAGTTGCATATTAAGAAGTGCGGAAATAGCATCCATGAATCCATAACATACTGTAAAAGAAAACATGACTTAGGTTATGCTAGAGAAAGAAATCATGAGGCAAGCTGCCGGTTTCGCCGTTGGCGTTTATTCTTTTCCCGAGCAACTCGCATACGGTCGACCGATGCACGCACCTAGTCTGACGCATTTGACCATAGCTCTACGAAAGTTCCCTCCTCTCGGTGCAATAGAAATAGCGAGCAGCTTTTCCTATGGGTAAGCCCTGATTGGACGATTCTCGAATCGTGCTTCCGTGTTCTTACCGCCACTAGAGAGCTTGGAACACATTGTGCCACTTCTTCCCTCATAAAGGCGGCCTACCCCCTCGGGAACTGCAGGTGGGTTAAGGGACCAACCAGGGTCTTGACACCAAATTCGGATGCATCCGCCGAGTGGGAAAAAAGCTTATTTCAACTCTTGATAGGTAGCCTGAGTAGTTTTGCTCGCTGAAACTGGGGTCGAGTAGAAAACACGCACAGCACGATTCATGTGTCCTCGAGTTTCCCTCATTGTGGGGTTGTGGATCGTTGTCTCTTTATCTGGAGTTGCTTGAAGATCGGGGGCAGGGTAGTAGCGCCGAATAGTCTGGGGAGACTGGAGTACCACAAGTGGGCAAATCCACGTGTCAAGGGGTGTTCTCGAGCCGTTGACCATGTTTGCTGGGCAAATTGACACGATGACACGAATTAATGGTATTGAGTGAATAATTGACCGGTAAAGCTGCATTACATAATGACTGGCAATAAATTTGCTCCTGTTGGGTGGTATGGGCTGAATACAAGTCTCTTTACATTCGTCTTTCGGAAATGTGATTACAGTCAACAAAATTCGCCTTTGTCTAAACTCTAACTAGAGGATTCGCATGGCCAGTACAGCTTAAAGACGTAATCGCGACGATCGAGGCTTAAGGAGCTGTGGAATCAACTGCCCGATTCATTAGCACTCACACTAGAGAGTCGTCGTTAGATACAGTTAATTGAGCTTTTTCAGAATCATTTAGCATGGTCCGGACTCCCGCCTCATATTGAAGAGCCTCACCTGGGCATAGCGAAAGGAATCCTGAATGCGACAGCGCGGATGCGGTACTGTTGGTAGTTTCGTATTAAGGATGAAACCTTTTGTAAGGAAATCATGGGCGTACATTGAATACTCCACGGCGAAATTAATTGACTTATTTGAGCTACAGCGGTACCGGTGGCATATGCCGAATACGCATTCTTCATTGGGTATCAGTGATTGTCTAATGCTTTGCCATACGGGGGAGTGCCAGCAAAAACAGAATCTGTCAAAACATGAAAGCAGTTGCATTTGCCATTAACCCATCATCCATCATCCATGCCCCTTATATACCACATAAATATTATCAAAAGTCCACCGCCTGGGCAAAGCCAACTCTGAGCTTCTGCTCATATTCCCAGTCCTCGGGAACATTGTCCTGGAAGTACTCCTCAATGTCACCAATTCGGTACTTGAACTCGTACTCGAAGTCGTCGGGAGGGCTCAAGTCGGCGTCTTCAACTGATCGCTTCTGGGAACCCTTCTTCTTCTGGACGTACGGCCGAGGAGCCTCGTAGGCACCCTTGTAAGACAGGGCACCCGGTCCGGCGTAAGCCGACGCCTTGCTCTTTACACCTGCGCTGTATGCAACGGTTCCATCGCCAATGGTGTCGTCCGTGTTGACAGTCGATCTGGCAACGCACTTGCCCTTGTTCCAGGTGGCATCATAGCTAGCAGTCCAAACAGCAACGGGATCCACGATCATCTTCTCTGTATAGAAAAGGCGGCAGTTGGCTGCTTCGTATCTGAAGTGCTCGGGCTCGCCGTGGGCGTTCTTCCGGGCATAGGCGTTGCGGTAGTTGAAGCCGCCAGAGGTGGCCAGGGGCGGGAGGAGAGGGGGCTCGCCGATGTCGGGGAGAACGTCGAAAGCTTCCTTGAGATACTTCGTGTTGTTGTTTTTGACGGCATCACGACCGACCTGCATGATGACCTGTCTGAGGTCGGAGAACTGCAGAACCTGAGCACCCTCAACGCCGCCGACTGCTTGCATGGCTGACTCCATGGGACGACCGCCGAGGGCAATCGTGCGGACGCCCTGTTCCCGGACCATGAGACCAGTGAAAATGGTGCAAGTCGATGCACAGCCACCGTCGGTTACGATAACGATATCCTCAGGGGCGAAAAGCGGATCTCCCTTGGTCTTCGTGTAGCTCAACTCTGTCTGGTTGTAACGGAGTAGCTTAGTGGCATTCTGGCCAGCAACGACCTCAGGTCCGAAGAGGTCTTCCCAGTCCTTGTACGGCTTTCGATCCTCATCGAGGAGTGTTCCGATGAAGTCTGCCAAGATAGCAGGCGACGAATCCTGGGCAGTAAGGCCGATTGCGTTCAAGGCTTCGGTAGCACGGATACGGTTGCCATCCCAGATGTCGGTGGTCTTGGGGAAAAGCTGGTTGTAAAGCTGGAATCCTGCGGCAATGAAGCCACCACCGTTGCCCTGAACATCGATAATGAGTTTCTTCTTTTTGGCGTCTTTGGCCTTCTCAAGGAACTCGGCTACCGTACGGAAAGCCTCTCGGATCTCGAATGTGCCGTTTGGCTTGGAGATGGTCCATGGCGAGAAGCCCAGAACGGCAAGAACAGCGGTATCCTCATACCCCTTTCCTTCCATGAAGTAACCCGAAATCCACTCATGCTTGTGGAAAGCTACGGGCTTAGGGTAGCCTTCGAGGGAGGTCGGGCTGGGGATTGAGCTAGATACAGTGGTAGATGTCGAGGGGGCTGTCGTGCTGGCTGCCGCCGAAGTGGTTGTAGCCGGGACTTCGAAGTGGTTGTGAAGCTTCTCGGCAGTGTCAAGCCATTCAAGTGTTGTCCTGGAGACCCTGGCGTAGAGTTCGTTCGTATAAGTTGTATCGTTCGTGAACTTGATAACCTCCTCATCAGGGCAGTTGCCAGCGAGGCGTACCGTGAAGCCCGCAGCCGAACCCCTGGCGAATTGCGCTGGGTTCGTGAACATCTTGTTGTACTTCGCATCGGGATCCTGGGTCTGCAGCCGGGAAGCCTGGGCTTCGACAAATTCGCAGATAGGAGTGCCATCAATGCTTTCGATATCGTAGACGTCGGTGTCGTTGGCGACGGACTTCTCGAAATCGCTCCGGAGATAAACTCTTGGAATGCCTGTTACTTCGTCTGCGACCGATACTATCCCATTTAAGCTGGTAAAGCTGAAGATACTGAGAATGGCTGGGTTGTAGTTGAAGTGGCCGTCCGACGCTTGGAAGAACTGGTCACTGGTTAGAAATTCTGTAAGTCAAAAAAAATAAAAATTAAAGTTGGTCTTACAAGATACTTGAGTTCTAGTGCAAAGTCCAACTGGCTCTTGTATTGATCCTTGCTCAACTTGGCCCGAATTTGTCCAATACCGCTTAGGACGTCAACTCCAGGAATCAGGTAACCCTCGGGCGGGTGTGATAGTTGCTCCAGTGTGCTTTGAAATTCAAGGTAAGGTTCGAGGTAGTTCAGAAGGTCCAAGTCTCTCTCTTTATCGACGGGTACTGAATGCAGGCAGTTGTATGCCAGCGACGGTTTGATAAAAGCAGCGGTTGCAGTGGGGGCTGCGGCAAGTAGTGATTCGGCCGCGGCTTTTACGATGCCGCAAGCGTCTTGTGATGGTGCCGAAGTGGTTGTTGGTTGACATTGGCCTTGTTAGCCGCGTGTAGGTTAGCGGCAGAGACTGTGCCGACGAGGGCCAGCGCCCAAGTAAAGGTTGACCGCATGTTGAAATGTATGCCGAGCAAACGCGATGTTGTGTTTCGTCAAATCAAATGATGGAAAGAAGGAAGAAAAAAAAACAATGGCGCTCTGGTATCCCTTATAACTGTTCAATGTTGTGGCCAAGACAAAGACTGATGAACCAAACATGGACTAGAAGAACGGGAGCTCTCTTGACTATTATAAGCCAACATGCTGACCGACATGATATCCTCTCTAGTGTCGGTGCCATCCTGCTGGTGTCTTTCGTTACTCTCCACCAAGCTTACCCAGCCCCATGAACCGCGCCTGGGGAAATCGCGAGCGACAACAAGCGAGGAGTAACCTTAACGCAGCGGCGGGAAGAGGCTGTGTGGCGGCACTAGCCAGGCAGAACAGTTTGGATGGGCTCAGCTTGGAGCCGGGGGTCCAATAGCCCACCGGGCCGGCGCTAGTCTGTTTAGTGCCGTGAGCTGGCGTCCATCTCAGCCTCCACTCCCGTCCTTTCTGTGCTTCTATTGGGCTGTTTTGGGGTTCGAAAACGGCTCCGGCTTACTTGAGGAGTTTTGGCCCTTCGACATGATGCTCAGTGCGGGAAGCGAGAGGTCTGACGTTGGCGGGTGAGCGTGTTCTGCTTTGTTCATGTTCCAATTGAGCCACATGGTGAGGTGTCGGTTTCGTGGATATGACAGCCTTCTTCGTCAAGCTCTTGACATTTGACCTCTCTAACATAGTGTCAGAGTGAATTCTAGCAATCAACAGCCCCAAAAACGCAGACAGGTACGATGCCGCTTCGCGCCTGGCGGTGAGATCGTGGCGCGTTTCAAGGGACAGTGACACAGGGAGAGCAGGGCTGCAGGGGTGCGGCGCGCTAACACGTGGAGATGAGATCCTCCAGGATCGGCGCAATCAAAGCCTGCAGGTGGGAGGCACAGCTGAGCAAGAAAAAGCCCCGATGTCAGCATTTTCAAGCATGCCTTGCGGCCCTCTATTTTCAACTTGAACATGCCCGGTATTCGAGCTTCCGGATGCGGCATCCGTTACAGAGTAACTGTGCTTGTGATGATGTGAGTGAGGCTGAATCGATGCCTTTGACTTCCGATTGCACGTTTGTGAGGCCGTAATCGCAATAAGATGAATGTGGCCTTCATCTCGTCCGAACTCGCTGATTGGTTTCCATCATGATTGGGTAAAGACTGGACGTAGGCTATTCTGGGAGCCTTCTGGAAAATCTACCGGATCGTCTGTGAATTCTTTCGGGCCAATAAGTCAGAAAGTTAGAGCTGATGATGGATCTTGTTTGTGACCAATGTATTGAGCAGAAGCTCAACATACCCGCGGTCAGTTGGACCGACACGTACCGACAAAACGGGCGAAGTCTGCGAGCTTTTGGAAGTCAAACGGAGTCATGGTCCGCGCCGGTGCGGAGGTTGCAGCCGGAGGACGAGAGTGCCGGTCCAAGGATCTGTAGGAGGCACTGCACATCCATTACTGACGCAGGCGATTCCTGAACATCCAAGTCTCTAATCATCTCATCAGCTGATCATCAAGAGTGAATGTTGATGAAGAGCGGCCACCGACATGTTCAGCCCTAGGCTAAAGCATCACCAGCTCCCTCGAGCGTGGCTTGGCTCACAGGGGCTGGCAGGCAGCCAAATACCGTTGCTGCCGCCTGTTCTGACCTATTTTTGAACCCCTGCAGGCACTTAGCTCTGCTGCTGGCTCACTGCATATCCATCCCGCCCCTCCAATCCGGGGCCCTGGCTGAGCAGAGTCAAGGCGCCACGAGCCGGAGCTTTCGGCGGTACCTCACCACAAACATGTACGAGTGTCCCGATCTGGTCACATTCTGCTTGTTCTTGTTCTAAAGTTCTTCCTTTGGTCCAGCTTGCTTATCCTTCTCGTCAACCTTGAGCGCAATTGAGGATACCAAACTTGTTTAACTTGTCAACTCTAATCAAAGACGGAGCTATCCTTCGGAGGAGGTATCGTCGCTGAAGTTTCTCCCATTTCCCCACCGTCATCCCCCAAAACATGCAGAAAATGATGCAGTTCACTGCCTGTGATCAGCACTACGTCAAAGCAACAGAATTTCAGACCAAGCACGGCCGCCATTAAAGCACACCGAATCCGACTTGGCCGTCCGACCGCTGCAACGCTAATAACGGCAAAGTCAGAATACGCGGAAAGTAAGCCGCTTGGTTTCTTTGTGAACCTTGCCAGAACTTGTGATGAGAATGTTCGGTGTGGGCTTCAGTGAGGTTCTCCCCGTCGGTTCCACTCCCGTAGCCGGCCGACTTCTCGCCCTCCGCAGCCGATCAACGGCAGCAACAAAAGCCGGTCGGTCTTGACATTTGTTCCGGGGGGGTGAACGGCCCGGTGGGTACTTTTCCGCTTGTTTTCGGCTGACAGACTGTAGCAATTGCTTCATACAGAAACCCGTCGGCTTTTATTCAAGCCGAAAGCAACAAGCAGAGTACCACCCTTGGTAACGTCACCGTTCGGCAATCAACGAACATAAGTAATCTTCAAGATTAATGAACAACCGACGAACGGAAATGCTAAAGCAACAATAGGAAGCCAAAAACCGAGAGAAACACTGGGCTGATTTCAGCTCCTTAGTTCTCGCGAATTGCTAAGCGTACGTGGTGATGATACTACGCAGCCCGGTCTTGGCGGCGAGAACATCTTCGCTTGGGTTGCCAAAAAGTGCCACTTCCGGCCTGCAGCACGTGGTTGGCCACACCACGACTTTTGATTTTCATTGGACAGCCCTGGATGTAGAGACCAAACATCCAGAAACTTGTTTGAATGTTGCCTCGCCTTGCCGTCTCAAGTGGAATTGCCCGCCAGCATGGCTCCCAGTCAGCCATGCAGACGCGTGTTCCATCTGGTTGGCACAGCGCCGTTGAACATTTAAACGGTTCCGTGGATCATGAACCAATCGGGCCTGGTTCCTCGCCTCTGGATTAAGTTGTCAACACATTGAGGTCCGTGGGAAACTGAGTTGTATATGATTGCAGCCAGCGGGCTGGGCAACGAGAACAGGAAGCTTGAATCTAGCTATGGCCAAAGATCCTTCCCAACGCATCACGTAGGAATCCAATGATCCTCCTGAATTTTATGATTTCGAAGCGAAATGGCCGATACGATTGGCTCGTAGTATTCGTGTGTCGTCTGCCACATCAGACGAGAGTCTTGGCGGTTGCATGTCTACATCGGCGGCAATGTAGGTGTCATGCGCACTGACATTCCCTAACAGATGTGTCAACAATGCCAGTAAGATCTGATGTTCATTTCCAAGCAAGCTGAAGTTTGGGGGGATTTGCCTCTGTTAAGAGGTTTCGCAGGCTGGTTGGTGTGGTCGGCATTAGAGTTAGACTTCGGTCCGAGACGTGATCGCTGGAGTGTATGTGGCTCATTCTGGACGCGGCATCACAGGCATGTCGGAACGGGGTACGCGCCGTTTCGCCGACTCTTGCACGAAAAGGTTTCCAAAGCCAATTGTTTGCCTCTGGAAATCACATGGTCTATCTGGGACTGCCCTGGGACGCATCGCCACAAGCAGTTTTGACAGTTCAGATACAGCCTACCGGTCATACAACGTCACTTTCCTGATACCTGACTCGGCCTTTTTGTGATTTGGACCGCTGCATATTCCTTCCTCATTCAGAGTGGATTATCTGCATCGCCATTGCGACTAGAATTTTTTTCATATTCATTTGATTGATTAGAAGCGGATAATCGTAGTGGTTCATTATGAACGGAGCAGCTTCCAGTAACGGGGGCGAGGGAGCCATGCAACGGCTGAAAGCTCTCTGCTCCAACGTCCTTTCCATTTCAATTGAGGATATTGACGATAGCTCATCTTTTGTTTCTCTTGGCGGTGAGCATCAAAATATCTTTCTCCCTCGGCGCTTCAATGACTGATGGCATGTACAGGCGATTCCTTTAGAGCCGTGACTCTATTCCAGAAATGCACAGAACAGGGGCTTGCGGTGCGCTTCCAAGATCTTCTCCACAAGCCATTAGTCGATGTAGCAGCCTATTCAGAGAAGGCTGCAGAGGGAGATGAGACCGGATCTTCAAGCAGGAAAGGCTCTGACAGAGACGAGACATACCACCTGATGCCTTCAGAGTACGACTTCACCAAGCTGTTCGATGAGCTGAAGGCGAAGTACGGTGTGAGCCCAGATGACATCGAGGACATCTACCCCTGCAGTCCGATGCAGGAGAACATGTACATCGGTCAGAAGATGAGCTCCAAGCGGCTTTACCGGTCACGCGGCTTGTTCGAAGCGCACTCCGCATTCGATTTTGACCAGTTCAAGGGTGCTTGGAACGACATCGTTCAACGACACCAAACTCTTCGAACAGTTTATATCGAGACGGTGGACCCCACTTCAAGCCGCCTACTCGATGCAGTTGTACTCAAGAAGAAGCCAGGGCAGGTCAAGATCAGTTACTACGACGAAGAATCGGACGTGCACCAGAAATTTCACGACGGTGCAATCGATGACGGGGAAAATGGGGACGATCAACATCAAATCATCATATACGCCAGCTCGAAAGGGCGAAATCACGAACGAGTCTTCTTTCAGGTGGATCTCAATCATCTGACCGTGGACGGCAGCTCCCTGATGATCATTGTAGAAGAGCTCGTGAAGGGCCTGCGAGGAGTACCAATTCTTGGGCCGGCTACAGGCTACGGAAAGTACATCGATCATCTACGGAACAAAGTCGACGAGGACGGCGCACTGGACTACTGGATCGACTACCTCGACGGCGCGGAGCCATGTTATTTCCCAGTCATGAATGATAATACGAAGGGGGACTCTGGCTCTTTTGAGGTCCTGGAGATGTCTCTGGACACCTCACTTGAGCAACTGAAGACCTTCTGTCGCAACTTCAACGCAACGGTGTCCAATACGCTGCAGGCTGTTTGGGCTCTCGTTCTCCACACATACACCGGCGACTCCAACGTGTGCTTCGGCTATCTTTCTTCAGGACGCAGCCTACCTATAATTGGAGTCTCTGAGATTGTTGGGCCCATGATGAACTTGCTGGTCTGTCGCGTGCGCGACATGACGAGCAAGTCTCTGAGCGACCTACTAGGTGAGATCAGACACGATTTTGTTCACTCTCTTCCGCATCAATGCTTCTCCATTGGCAAAGTACAACGAATCCTGGGCACGAACGAGAGCAAGCTTTTCAACACGATAATGACCTCCTACTATTCCCCCACCTTGAGTAATGAGACGAGCAACATGTTCAAGCTGGTGGCATCACATAATGCGTCGGACTTCGACATCGTCCTGAAGGTTGTCTATTCCGATTCCGACATCCACGTCCGGCTAGCCTATTCAACAGGCACTTTATCCCCAGCAATGGCGAAAGGGGTTTCTCACACGTTTTCTGCCATTCTTAAGAGTCTCGTTGAGGCAAGTGAGCCTGATACCTCCGTCCGGTCCACCGCGGCGATAAGCCCGCAAGGCTTGCGAAGTATCATAGAATGGAACAGCCAAAACTCATTTCAGGAGTTATCACCGATATCTGTGCATCAACTCATCGAGGAGAAGGCTCGTTCCCAGCCTGCTACGCCTGCGATTTGTGCGTGGGATGGCGAGATGACTTATCAACAACTCGACGCCGCAGCAACTCACGTGGCCAGCTACATCACAAACCTCGGCATAGGCCCCGGGTCGTACGTCCCTCTCTGCTTTCAAAAGTCAAGATGGTATTCTGTGGCTCTATTAGCCGTGATGAAGAGTGGAAACGCATTTGTTCCCCTAGACCTGTCCAACCCTCCCGCGAGAATCCAGGAGATTCTCAAACAGCTGGGAATCTCGGAAGATCATGGACTGATCATCTGCTCACCACAACAAGCTTCAGACTTGGCCTGCTCAGCCCGTAATGTCTTGGAACTAGAAGAAGAACAACTCTCAGTTATTGCGTCGGCAAAGACCGCGCCGCCTCTTCCAACCGTCAGCCCCAAAGATCCAGCATATGTGATCTTCACATCCGGATCTACCGGAACTCCAAAGGGCGTCGTCATTGAGCATGGCTCGTATTCATACGCTGCCCGAGCCCACAGCAAGGGCATTCAGATTGATTCCGCATCCCGTGTTCTTCAATTCGCCTCGTACGGATTTGATACTAGCATGGAAGATCACCTCACAACATTCGCGCAAGGTGCTTGCCTCTGCGTTCCATCTGAAGGCTCGCGATTGAGCATTCCCGACTTGGCGGCTTTCGCGACGAAGTCAAAGGCAAACTGGGCTCATCTGACCCCATCTTTCGCAGAAATGCTGAATCCGAGCCTCATGCCGACGATGAAGACCATGGTTCTCGGGGGCGAGGCGATGTCTGGGAAGAACGTCCAGACTTGGGCCAAAACAGGCCAGACGAAGCTGATTCAGGTCTATGGGCCATCGGAATGTTGCGTTACCAGTACCATTGGCGCAGAAATGCCCACCGACGGTGATCCGACAAACATCGGCACGCCAGTCCCAGGATGCTCTGCGTGGATCGTGCGCCAGGAAGACCCTAATATTCTGCAAGCCATCGGGGCTGTCGGAGAGCTGCTCATGGAGGGCCCAATTCTGGCCCGAGGGTACTTGGACAGTCCAGAGCTCACGGATGAGGCGTTCGTCACTGGTCTCACATGGGCACCTGAGAAGCGACTTTACCGGACTGGAGATCTCGTCAAATATGCCTCTACCGGGAAGCTTCACTTCGTGGGACGAAGGGATGGCCAAGTCAAGCTCAGGGGTCAAAGAATGGAGCTTGGTGAGATTGAGCAACAGCTGGTGTTGGAGCCAAGCATTCAACATTGTCTCGCTCTTGTCCCCAAGGCAGGGCCATGTGCTAAAAGACTGGTAGCATTCATTACTTTGGCTGAAGCTAACACGGCGACACACTCCGGGATGATGACACTTTCAACGCCTATTGAGACGTTGAGTGGTACTTGGTCAGAGCACATCAGTAGAATCAGAGACTTCCTCCTCGACAGAATCCCACCGTACATGAACCCGGAACTGTGGATTGTCTTAAAGTCCATGCCCGGGAACTCCTCTGGGAAAATTGATCGGAAACGATTGAATAAGTACCTGGAGCATCTCACCCAGGATCAGTACACCAGCTTTCTGTCCCGGTTGCAAGACGAGAACTCGGAACGCCCAGGAAACGAAACAGAGCTGCTACTGAGAGGCATTTGGAGCGAAGTCTTGAATGCGCCTGAGGAAGAAATTAGGTGGAACAGCTCATTCTATTACCTCGGTAAGTTTTCAAAATGGCTTAATGTGGAGTGTCGCTAACCCCATGCCAGGAGGTGATTCCATATCTGCAATGACGGTCAGCAGCATGGCTAGACAGAAGGGTCTGAATGTGTCAGCCGCCGACGTCCTGCGATCCCGATCTATCGAGAGATTGGCAAAATCGGCTTCTCGCATTACACAAGACGTTCAAAAGCACGTTGCCAGTTCAGAATCAGTAGCGGAACCAGCTGCTGGAGAGCCGTTCCCCCTCTCACCTATCCAGCAGCTTCACTTCCAGGCCTCACCAACAGGAGATAGCCTGGACCAGCAGACAATGGTTGTGCAGGTGACAAAGAAGGTCGACCAAGAAATTCTTCTTAGTGCTCTCGAGTCTCTTATAGAAGCCCATCCTATGCTTCGCGCCCGATTTGAATGCCACAACGGCGAATGGGCTCAGAGGACTACGAACTCGGACTTGCACCAAAATTGCCGAGCAAGGTTCCACAGCCGAGATCAACTCGATTATGTCGTTGAATGCATCAGCGAGTCTAAGCGATCCCTCAACATAGGCTCTGGGCCTTTGGTAGGAATCGACTTCTTCGAGTCGCGACGCCAAACGCTGCTTTCCATCACGATCCACCATCTCGTTGTCGACACTGTCTCATGGCGAACCCTATTCCGCGAGCTGGAGAACTTCCTACTTTTCGGTGGCCAGATAGAGCCGGAGGCTACAACTTTCCAATCATGGTGTCATGCTCAGAAGCAACACGCGCCGGATCTACAGATCGACGAAGTCCTGCCATCTGTGAACAAGATACCTGCAACCGATCTGGCATTCTGGAGTATGGACGCCAAGAGCAATACCTTCCAGTCCACCGTTACTCACAAGATTTCGCTGACTCCGGAGTTGACAAAGTCTCTGTCCTCGGCACGCGGTACCTCAAACTTTGCGGCTTTGGATATCATGATCGCTGCTATCGGGGAGTCATTTTACGAAACGTTCGGACGCTCCCCCGCGGTCTTCATTGAAGGCCACGGCCGAGAGACATTCTCTCACGATATGAATCCATGGGAAACCGTGGGTTGGTTCACGACATTCTTGCCTGTTCTCGTTCAACATCATGATGATAGTCTCGCGACACTGAACAGTGTCCGCGAGCTCCGCGCTAACACTCCGTTGAGTGGGCTGCCATATTTCATGTCGCGGTTCCTCAACAGTGAGGGCATCGATGCGTTCAAACACCGCCACTGGCCGATGGAAATCACGCTCAACTACCTCGGCGCCTTCCAACAATTTGAGAGGCAAGCTTCACTTTTCAACAGATGCGACGATGGTCTGCAATCAAGACTGTCAGAACTCAGGCGTCAACAGCGCGCTAATTCGACGAGATACTCTCTCATCTCTGTCCTTGCGGTGATGAAGGACGAACAGTTGTCGATTGAGGTGGAATGGAACTCTCAGATGAACCATCAAGATCAGCTCAAGGATTGGGTGTCTCAGCTTGAGCAGAGTTTCGAGCAGGTCACCAACCGATTGGCGACTCAAGACCTTCCCGATTCACCCATCGAGAATCTTCCCCCGTCGGTCGGCTTGAACTCAAAGAGACTCATGTCTGTCATGGGCTTGGCGAAGTCCAGACTCCGCCTTCAACCGAGCCAGATTGAAGCTGTTTATCCTTGCTCTCCTATTCAAGACAGCCTGATGCTATCTCAGTTAAAGAAACCTAGCAATGTCTATAGCCAGCACTTTCTCTTCAAGCTCTCTGGAAACGATCCGATCCAGCCCGAGAAGCTCTACATGGCCTGGAAGCAGGTTGTCGCAGCCCACCCCATCTTGCGAACAGTCTTCCTGGAAGAGGACGACGGAGGTTTTCTGCAGGTTGTTGTGAAAGCTGTGGCGCCAGAGATCGAGATTTTAAGACTCGAGGACGAGGAAGACCTGCAAGCGCTCTGGGAGAAGCAGTCCACTTCACGAGGACCGTCTCCTCTTAGTGGCAAGATTCTACACAAGCTGCGAATCTACTCGGCTAAAGATGGCTCGGTCTACTGCTTCCTGGATAAGAACCACATTATCACCGATGGTACGACGTCAAGGCTTCTGATCCGCAATTTCCTGGACGCATACGAAGGCCGACCGAGAGGCGATGCATGCCCGTACTCGAATTATATTAAGTACACCTCGGAGCAGAACATGACTGACATCATCAGCTACTGGACGCGTTATCTAGATGGTGCTACTAGCTGCCAGTTCCCAAAGCTTTCTCACGCAAAGATTACCTCCAGCCAGCACACGGAGTTCGCTCGCACATCATCCGTCTTCCCGAACACAGCCTCTCTTGAGAAGGCCTGCCGTTCACTGGACGTGACTCTCCCGATTATCTTCCAAACGGCCTGGGGCGTGGTCTTGTCCACATACCTGAACTCTGACGACGTTGTCTTTGGGCTACTGTCGCATGGCCGGGATGCGCCAATTGTGGGAGCTCAGGAGATCATAGGACCTATGGCTAGCATCGTGCCTGTGAGGTCTCACCTCGCTCCGACGACAAAGGTTTCTGACGCTATCAAAACCATGTGGGAAGACGACATCGCGCACATGTCTCGACAAACGATTTCCCTGGCTCGCATCCAGCATTCTGTGAAGAGGACTGGCGATGACATGTTCAACACCATCCTCAACTTCCAGAAGACCAGCGCAGCGTCTCCATCCTCAAGCGTCACGACAGAACTTCTGTACGCCCATGACACGAGCGAATATGATCTCGCCGTCTGCATTACCCAAGACCAGGACCATCTTGAGGTCACGCTCGAGTATCCGCACCATTTCCTCTCCGAGACTCAAGCACAACGTCTGCTTTCGGTTTACATCACCGCCGTCCAGACGATGATCCGCGATCCAGACGTCAGCGTCAGCGAGCTGTGCCTCGCCACCGACATGGACAGGGACCAGCTGCAGGAATGGAACTCGGTGGAGCTCGAAACCAGCAAGCGCTGCATTCACGAAATGATCTCAGAGACAACTCTTCGCCAGCCTGCAAAGCCCGCCATCTCCTCCTGGGACGGCGACCTCACCTACGCGCAGCTGGATCTCTTATCCACGAAGCTCGCCGCTCAGCTACAAGCCATCGGGGCCAAGCCAGATGAGGTTGTTGTTCTCTGCTTCGAGAAATCCATGTGGGCAGTTGTTTCCATGCTCGCAGTCGCCAAGGCCGGCGCAGCGTTTGTTCACATCGATCCCAAAGGTGCGCCGAAGAGGACCGAGTTCGTCATCAAGCAGACCAAGGCACGAATCGGGCTGGCTTCATTGGAGCAGTATGAGAATTTCGTGTCTCAGGTTGACACAATCCTGATTGTGAACAAACCGTCGGTCGTGGGACTTCCGACACCGAACGTGAACGATGTCGTCTCCGCCTCCGCGGAGCCCTTCAACACCCTCTACATCATCTTCACGTCGGGAACGACGGGCACACCCAAAGGGGTGGTGATTCAGCACAAATCATTCTGTTCAGCTGTTGTAGCAAACAGATCATGGCTCCAGATCCGGGCAAACTCTCGCGTTCTGCAGTTCACCAACTACTGCTTCGACGCTTCGCTCGAGGAGATCTTCACTGTGTTGGTTGCGGGCGGTTGCATCTGCATCCCATCTGAAAAGGAGCGCATGACTGACATCCCCGGCTTCGTAGAACGCAAGAGGGTTAACTGGGCCGCTTTCACCCCCTCTTTCCTTCGAACACTGGACCCGCATGACCTGAAGTCAGTCAAATTCATCACTGTGCACGCCGAGCCCATGGGGCAAGATCTGGTGGCTCGATGGGCAGACAAGATACACATGCGGCCAAGTTATGGCCCGACCGAGTGTTCGGTGACTAGCACCGTTGGTCTACGCTTCACACCTGACACTGACGCCACGAACATCGGTTTCCCCATCGGTTGCCGAGGATGGATTGTGCACCCCGACAACCAAGAGATCTTGATGCCCGTCGGTGCTGTGGGCGAGTTGCTTCTCGACGGACCAATTGTAGGCAAGGGTTATCTCAACGACGATGCCAAGACTGATGCTGCCTTCATCGACCCTCCTTCATGGGCTGTTCAGGCTGAGTCAATCTTTGGCAGCAGCCCGCCTGAAAGAAAGATGTACAAGACGGGTGATCTCGTCAGGTTTGCCGAAGATGGTAGTCTCCTTATCCAGCGACGCAAGGATCATTCACAAGTCAAGATCCGTGGTCAGCGTGTGGAGCTGGGTGAGATTCAGCACCACCTGAACAAGTTGTCTGGTGTCATTCAACACAGCATGGTGTTTATGCCCAAGGTCGGTCTCCTCAAGGGCCGACTCGTTGCGGTGGCGAGCTTGACCGCTCTCTCTGCGGGACTCGATACCGGCAACTACGGTGTACAGGCTCTCAAGACGGTCAACAAAGAAGCTCTAGGCGATGAGGGTCGCAAGAGAGTGAGCCAAACGTTGAACGACATCACCTCCACGCTGGAGAAGGACCTGCCTCACTATATGATACCGGAAACATGGCTCATCGTGCAGAGTCTGCCTGTGCAACTGTCACTGAAACTGGATCGTCAGCGTGTGACCAATTGGGTAGAGGGTCTTGACAAAGCAGTCCTCCAGTCGGTCCTTGAGCTAAGCCAACACGCCGGCGCTGAGACTCAGCATGGGTCTGAAATTGAAGAATCCATCCGAAAGATTTGGGGCGAGGTCCTGGGCATGGATCCCGGTGAGTCCTTATGAACTACTACTGAAAGATGCGAAGCTAACAATGCAAGACCGCATCGCGCTTGACCAGTCATTCTTTAGACTGGGAGGTGACTCCATCTATGGTGAGTCATGCGGATAATCATTGAACTCGAGGCTAATCAGACATAGCGATGCAAGTGATGCGACTTTGCAAAACTGCCGGCCTCCACGTTACAACCCAAGATGTCCTTGCCAACCCGACGGTGAAGCAACTCGCAGTTATTGCAACCCCAAAACCTGTTCCCAACGTCATCGTGACAGCTCGGCCACCAATTTCTCGGTCCAACACATCGGCCGCGTCGCCAGTTGCTACGCGAACCATTACATCCGTATCGGCGCCAACCACCCCGAGAGAACCCTTCATGCCAATAATGCCGACGCCTCCTCGGTCACCGGAAGAGCCAATCCATCACTCACCATTCGTCAAGTATCTCTCCGCCAGAGACGGCAATGTCGAGGCTGTGGTTCCCTGCTCACCGTTTCAAGAGAGGATGTACCGGGCCTTTGTCAAGAAGCCTCAGAAACCATATCTCTTCAACAGCCTTATTTTGTTGAAAGGTATCGACGATGGTGCCGCTGTCAACCTCAATCGGTTATTCCAAGCTTGGCAGCAGACGGTAGACCGCCATGCCATTCTGAGAACCGTTTTCATCCCCGATCAGGCAGCAGGTAAAGTCATTCAAAAGGTCTTGAAGAGGCACAAGGCCGACATCGCGACCCTCTCGGCAATGTCTGAAGCGGACGCCACCACCCAGAGCCAAGGTCACCTCAACGCTGTCCGGATGTCTCTCTTCAAGAACAACGCCCCGCCATTGTCTGTGCGGATCTTGATGACTCTGGACCAGCAAGTCTACGTTCACATCGTGATGGGCCACATAGTCATAGACCACGTCAGCTTGGATCACGTCTTCGCCGACTTCTCGAGCTTCTACCGGGGACAAACTCCAGCCCCTGCGACGCTGCCAGCTGGATTTGGAAGCTACATTCAGCAACTCTCACAGACCCGAGACATCCCTGCCAGCAACCAGTTCTGGGTCAACAAGTTGAAGGATGAAGCCGTACATGGTTCCGTCGGAGTCTATGGTAAACGGCAGCGACCATCACTCCATGGGTGCCGTCAATTTCTCTCTGGACATCACTGACGAGATGCGGTATTTCCTCCGTGAGGCCGGCATCACGCTGTCCAACCTGTTGCAATTCACGTGGGCGATGGTTCTGCACGTGTACACGGGCCATGGAACCATTTGCTTCGGCCATCTTGTGTCGGATCGCGACATTGACCTGCCTCATGCCGACGACATAGTGGGACCAATGCTGTCGCTCATGATAGCCCGGGCAGCCGTAAAAGACTCGACCGTGCTGGTGGACGCTTTGCGCGCATTCCAAGAGGACAGCATCCTCAGCTTGAGGCACAAGATCTTCGATCTGACGGAAGTGGAGCGGCAGCTCGGGTGCCACAAGACCGGACTCTTCAACACCCTTGTCAACTACCGGAAGGTGAAGTATTCCGGAGGGGATGTGGATGTCAATTTCAAATCCGTCTGGAAGCAAGATCCGCACGAGGTAAGCGATCTGGGGGATTTACACGAATGAGCCCAATACTAACACTGTTTTCCAGCAACTCTTGATCCTCGCTTTCAATGAGGAACCTTCCAAACTCGATGCATCCTTGACTTATTACGAGTCTCTTTTCTCGAAACAGACGCTGAACACATTGGCGGAGGCTTACTGTCGTATTCTTCAGATGCTGGTGGGTGGCAGGCACAGGACGGTTGGGGATATGAAGGCTGTGTTGAATTCATAATTACTTGCTGATTGCCGAAGACCATGAGAGGATTTTAATAGATAAATATTTCGTGTATTAATTGAAATGGGATTTTTTAAACTGCTTCACGTTCACTACTAACTGTAGGTTGGCTATTGGTTCCCATTGGTGCACTTGGTCATTATGGTACAGGCATCACTCGAACATCTGTGGAATACAAGCGCGTGACCAGTCTCGACTGTCACTCATTTCTTTCGTGCTCTCGAAGTCTCAATCCAGCATCACTAGTGGCTCGGCCCAAAAAAGCCGAATGATGGGTTACCGAAATGTGGGATACACTCTATCATGGATAAGCTTATTTGGCCCCATCACACCGAGTATTGACGTCAAATGACCATATTCCTTCGCGGTGGCTCTGACTTTGTCTGTGAGCTCAACGCCAAACAACTCTACACATCCAAATCATGTTGCTGAACTGCGAGCTTCGACCGGCACAATGGCGGATAGCGAGTGGTTGCGCCTCCGACTCATTGTGAGGAGTTCGGACCGAAGTGGGTCCCCGCTTCACTCCGATGCCGAACCCTTCGGTCCGCTGGCATCGTCCAATGGGAGCTCGTGGCTGTCCTCTACTGCCGCTCCTCTCCAAGCGATGAGCTCAACTGTGAGTCGCAGCTTTGACATGTCTGTCCTGACGTCTTTGTCCGTTGTTCGCCCCGAAATCGCTCCTCCTCGGATTTTCTAACGGCCGGCAACCCCTGAATATTTGGCTCGACACGGGCACAGCAGCCGAGCATAGTCGCGCTGACGAGGGTCGTTATTCTCTGTAGTAGAGCTTCCACGCTGTTCTGGCTCTGGAGAGCATTCAGTGCACCCTTCAACCAGTCATTCAGGCAGCCCAGGCCTTCAACTTACTGTCGTCTTCTTTCTACTATGATGATGCCGTCCGGTCCAAGTAAGAAGGAGGAGAAATACTCTCTCTTAAAAGATGAGAGGGGGAGAGAGTCCTACGAAGAAGAAGCACCGCGGCCGTCATCATCGTCATCATCAGTCGATCAAGAATCTGGAGCCGTCAAAGTGGTAAGGCAGCTTCGGGTGCCTTGGCAATTCGACCCGGCCTGGAAGTCATGGTACCTCTTCGTCCCCCTCGGCCTCATCTTCTTCATCCTCGCCGGGCTGGCTTTCTTCCCATCGTGTGAGCCGTGCCGCAAGCAAGACACATCCGGCTACGTCTGCGCACCCAACGGCGCCCTCCCCAAAATCGCCCGCGACAGAGGTTGCGAGTTCGACACCATGTCGTTCAAGTGGTACCCCAAGGAGGCCTTCAACGACAAGGACAACCAGGCTCTCCTCGGGGAGTTCCATGCCCAGGGCCCGTGGCACAGGTACTACGATAAGGGCGGCAAGCACGAGATCCCGCCGACGAGCGAGGTGCTGACGGCGGGCTGGGTGTCGAGGAAGGAACACACTTTCCACTGCATGTACACGCTGCGGCAGACGCACCTATGGCTCATCAACGGCTACGACGCGCCGTGGAATTACACGCACACGCTGCACTGCACGAAGTATCTGATGGACACTATCTTGGAGAACCCGCCGAAGGACTTTGACGACCTGACTGTTCACGGAACGCCGTGGCCGGAGCACCCCGATGTGGTAAGTCGAGTCGCCGGCGATTAGTCTCTAGTACCGTATGCTAATGAGAAATGATTGTAGGTGAAGCCATACTATCCTTGCAAGCAAGAGGGACTGAGTTGTGAGTCGTGGTGAGAGAGGGCACGAAATTAGCGGTGAGGTTGGGCGTTTCAAATACATTCATAGCATCGATCAGAGAGCATTTGCACGTCAATCGAGTGGCTGAATCTGTCAATTTATCTAGACTTTTCGCTGTTGCCGATTATCCGTCCTCTGGAAAAACTCTGAGTAACGGCTGAAAAGTTCTGTTGCATCTTAATGATCGGCATATGATCACCCTGCGTCTATGCGCGGCAATCTTCGCGTAGGGTGACATTGGACTTGCATGGCGTCAGTGAGCAAGCCTACGAGATCTGAACACTTGACCTTTGAGTCTGTAGTTGGATTCCATTGCTGTAGATGATGTCTTGGAGGTGACTTTTCTCTTGGGTCGCAGGCTAGGACATTGCTGCCCAAGCCCCAGGCCAGAAAGCATAGGTGGAATGATAACCGCGTGTGAAGGCGCGCTGTGCGGACGGGGGTAGACCAGTCGCGTAGCCAACAGCCCCTGAAAGGCGCCCTTTGAGAGTGGTTTGGCCATCACGTTGAATGCCAGAGATCTGTTCTCGTGGATGGCGACCATAGCCTGCTGTTGGGTCGAGGGAGATGCTTCGCTTTTCTACTTTTCATTCCGAACTCCTCGCATTCGATACCCTTGGGCGAACAGAGTCTTCGCATCACCATCATTAAGATACCGCCAAGACGCCAAGACGCCAAGACACATTAACCCAAAATTGGGATGAATAATGCCACGCTAATCAAAATCACAGATCTCTGTCATGAGAAGAGGGCAGCGCGGATGGCAAGACCAGACGAGCATAGACACATGGCCGATATGTCTCGCATGTCAGAGGAAATTTCGCCGGGCATTTTGCCATTCTACTCTTCCAATTTCGTCGATCCCCAAGGCAGGGGCGAGGTAATTTGAGCAATTTGACGCGAGGCGAAGACTGGCGAACCGACCAGACCCATGTCTTCATAAATCGACACAAACATTTTCCGCCAATTAAGCCCGTCACAATCCAGCTTATGAGGGGTAATTGTGGACCGAAACATGGGGGTGAGAACCACCTGAAGCGGCTGGACAGTCTCGGGTACAGTGAACCTTTGTTCTGGTCCAACATGAGAACGACTCAGCGCCAACGGCTTGCTTTTGCAGAAACTGACTTGACTGACGGCCTCGCCTAGGTGCGCCATAGGGGCTAGGAGAATTAGTGATCAAGGTCAAATTGTTACGGCAGATGGCGGCTATGCGGTGTTAGATTGACAGCGCACCTGCACGCCCCAAGGAGGCGGCGACAGGCTAGACATTCCATCACGTACGATTCTTGGTATTCTAATTACCCTGCCGCTCCCTGCATGTCTGAAAAGGGATCACAGCGGTTGCCTTCAAAGTTGCTCCTCCCCCAGCCGCGTTATCCACCCGGCCGAGGCCCCTCTTCGGTAGGTTCATCCGAACATTCCTGTGCGACCCAGCGAATAGGCGAGGGAAGCCAAGAGGAGGTGCAACGGCCCAGATCCATCAGAGTCAAAGGTCAACAAAGGGGCCGTGATTCGACCTGCAGGGCGTCTTCGATCCTTGAGCTGTGGACACTCCTCGCATGTAAGTAAAACAGAGGGCCAAATTACGTTGCACGTCATAGGGAGACAGCGCCTGCAGACGAGGCCATGCCCTTGTTTGGAAGGTCTGCCAATGACGGGGTCCTTATTTGAAACGGCACGCCAGCACGCGCTGTTGGCGCGCTTGGCTGGTGATAGCGGGCAGGTTTATTTCAAACATTCTAACGGACCCGAGGATGCGCATCCCGGGGTCGAGTGGGGCTGCCGAAGACCGAGACCAACACGGAGAATCTCTGGCCCCCGGTCTGGCGCCAACGGACCCCGGCCTATCGGCATGCACCCCTTAGGTGCTCGAGATTAAGGAAACTTGCTTGAGTGGGGGTATTTCCTGTTGTATTGTTCAGCGCAAAGGGTGCCAAGACAGAGACGGAGTGTTCCTGGTTGAAGAGATATAACATGAACACCACAGCTGCCCCGACACAGCTTTCGTGTGTTTCTCTCTTTGTTTGTTGAGCCGCATCTTCGCTGCATTCCTTCTTTTTCGAGTCACCGCTAGTACGGTGTTTTGTCATTCTTTTCAGAAACAATCCTGTTGACCCTAGAGGTTAGCGTTCGTTCTCTCACAACACTTACATTCACTTTTGGACAACCTCCAAGCCACTCCTTCACCCCGATCACATCCAAAACTCGAAACTAGAAGAAACCTTGAAAGCGATTCTCATCATGCGTTACACAATCTCGGGAGCCGCGGCCCTTCTTGGGCTCGCCGGATCCGCCTCCGCCCAGCTCCGCGCCTCGGCTTACACCGATCCCCAGACCGGCATCGACTTCCAGCGATACAAGCCCGACAGCTACCCCTACAGTTTCGGTATTGCCGTCCCCGAGACCACCGGCACCGACTTCATCGGTCAGATGGTTGTGCCCATCTCCACCAAGGGCAACTGGGGTGCCGTGTCGTTGAAGGGAGGCATGTTGAACGGTCTGCTGTTCGTCGCCTGGGCTGATGGCGAGGACATCGTCACCTCGTTCAGAATGGGCAGCGCGTACTCCAACCCCGACGTCTACACCAAGACCGAGGTCAAGGCGACCCCCATCGCCAACGGTACATTTGTCAACAGCACCCACTTCTCGTACACTTTCCTCTGCAGCAACTGCGTCGACTCCACCGCGACGACCCTGGCCGGCGAGTCTCCCATCCTGGGTTGGGCCTTCTCCGACACCAGCCCGACCACTCCCTCCGACCCTGCGAGTGCCCTCAACTACCACTCTGCTGGCTTTGGCCAGTTCGGTCTTGACATCGCCAGTGCCAAGTCCGCCAAGTTCGACGAGTGGTCCAAGTACGCAAAGGCTGTTGAGACTACTCCCGTCCCTGGTAACGGCACCACCACCCCCGTTCCGGGCAACAACACCACTCCCATCACCACCTCCAACAGCACCTACGATGTCATCGTCGTCGGTGGTGGCCCTGCTGGTATCATCGCTGCCGAGCGTATCGCTGAGAGCGGCGCCAGCGTCCTCCTCATCGAGCGTGGCCCTGCCAACACCGTCCCCCTGGGCTCTGACCTGGCTCTCCCCTGGAACGACACCCTGACTCCCTACGACATTCCCGCCCTCGGCAGCTCCATGACCTCCCTCTCTGGCATCAGCATGTGCAGTGACACTGCCTCCACCGCCGGCTGCCTGCTAGGTGGTTCCAGCTCCATCAACGGCCTCAACTTCATCCACCCTCCTGAGCACGACTTCCAGCGCTGGCCCAAGGGCTGGAACTGGGCCGACATGTCAGCCGCCGCCGAGCGTCTGTACGAGCGCAACCCCGGCACCACGGAGCCTTCTGACGACAAGAAGTACTACGACGACCTCACTTACAGGGTCCTCTCCGGCCTCCTGAGCGGCAAGGGCTGGAAGGAGGTCGACTCCATCGAGTCCCCCAACGAGAAGCAGGCCGTCTTCTCCCGCCCCTCGTGGTCCATCAAGGACAACCTCCGTGCCGGCCCTGCCCGCACCTACATGCCCTTTGCCCAGCAGCTGCCCAACTTCACCCTCAAGCTCGAGACCAAGGTGATCCAGGTTGAGCGTACCGGCAGCACCATCACCGGCGTCCTCACCCAGGCCGCCGACGGCAGCAAGCAGATCATCAAGGTCAACCAGGGCGGCAAGGTCGTCCTCGCTGCCGGTGCCATGTCCTCTCCCCGTATCCTCTGGAACTCGGGCATCGGCAAGTCTGACGCCCTCGCCATCGTCAAGCAGGGCGCCGCCTCCACGGGCGTCACTCTCCCCGCCGAGGCTGACTGGATCGACCTCCCCGTCGGCCACCACCTCCAGGACCACGCCCAGGTGATGCTCCAGTTCAACTCGCAGACCAACTTCTCCGCCTACGGCTTCAACGCCATCGCCTCCAGCCCCGTCACCTCCGACCTGGCCCTCTACAAGGAGGGCTCCGGCCCCATCACCCAGGCCGCCCAGCGCATGCATCTCTGGACCTCCGCCGAGGGCGCCGACGGCCGCACCCGCTACCTCCAGGGCACCGCCTCCGCCATGCAGAACGGCATCATCACCGTCCGCACGTTCCTCACCCACGGCACCTCCACCCTCGGCGAGCTCGGCATCTCCGCCTCGGGCAACACCGTCCTCAACACCAAGCCCTGGCTCATCGACACGGAGGACCGCAAGGCCATGTCCGACTTCGTCCAGTACTGGCTCGACCTCACCAGCGGCAGCAACTCCACCCTCAGCTACGTTACCCCCGGCGCCACCCCCGAGGACATCATCGCCACCAAGATGATCTCGGGCGACCACTGGGTCGGCTCCGCCAAGATGGGCACCGACGACGGCCGCTCCGGCAACGGTACCGCCGTCGTCGACCTCGACACCAAGGTCTACGGCACCGACAACCTCTTCGTCGTCGACGCCTCCATCCACCCGGACCTCCCCACCGGCAACACCCAGGCCATCATCATGATCACCGCCGAGCACGCCGCCGAGAAGATCGCCGCCCTCAAGGTCAGCGGCTCCGGCTCCGGCAGCAACTCGACCACCACCCCTGAGCCCGTGAATTGCAAGCGCTCCGAGAAGCGCGCCGCTCGCCAGGCCATGCGCTTCAGACGCCATGTTCACCTGCACAAGAACTAGGTAGCCCTCAAGTGCTGAGCGGACACCCATTGGGGCCGGGTTGAGTTAGTTGATGTCATGAGCCCCCCTATCTCCCGAGCCTTCATCGTATATGTTTCCTTCTAGACTCTGTATAAAGTTTCTTTACATCGTAAATAAAGCATTTTAGATCATGAATTGTTAAATCTTGCACGAGATAAGTGATTTGCAGTATCGAGACCTCTCCGGTTCTTCTCTGCAACATTGAGTGCTTCAAGCCTGCTATTACCGATAGTCCTCTTCCTAGCTGATCTCTCAACTGTTTGTCATGCTGAAGAGACTTAGTTGCCAGATTGTTCCTCGGCATTGTGGCTTTTCTCAACAACGAACCCAGCTCCTCCCAGGCCATTATGAAAGCGGGCTTTGGTCCTGTCCGCAGAAGCTTCAAGCTCAGACAGTTGCCAAAGAGGATTCGGTGGACTGCATGTCGTCGCGCTTGTCCCAGTCCCAACCTGATGAAGTATTTTCTCATCCGTCGTAAGCTTGTAAAACAGTAGCGGCAGAATCGCAGACTTCCAGACCGGCTGCCGTCCGCGGTCTCGGCAACTCTGTACCAGCCCTGCTACAAGCAGACCTGATGCTGTGACCAATAACGTCCCCGGATAAAACAGCCACGGCCAGTTCAGTTGTATACACACCCTCGAAGTATTTGCAGTACCAGACGCATAAGCCCGAGATGTTTTGGACCAGTCCATCCCTGTAAGCCGCATCCGATTAGAGGCCGCCGTGGCCATGCCTTCAAAGGCGGTGGAAAACGTTTGTAGGGTCGCCCGTCCATTATTCCGAAACGAGCCAGTCCACCAGTCTACGCATTCGACGTCCAAGGCATCAAAGACAGCAGATGTGGAAGCACCGCCGTGTATCACCTCGCACCTGCCGTTGAGAGTCCCGTAGAGAAACTGCTCGATCCCAACAAAAGTCTGGTATTCCATGGCTCTCAGGCACTCGCTTGGAACATGCCGGGTCCCCTTCTTGGTCGTCCATGAGGTCCAGTTCACCCCAAATTTCGGTGCCTGGCTGATGTTTGACAAGTCATAAGGCTTGTTGTCGACAATGCACGGCTCAGCCATGGCAAAGTAATGCGCGTCGTCCTTTCTGGGTAGGTAGTTAGGATAGCTTTTCCTTGAAGAGTTAGTCCGCCTGGCTCGATGCATAGGCGTAGAGAAGACCAGGGTCTCATTCAAGATGCCGTTAAGTACTTCGCCATGGTAATAACGAAGACACGGGTACAGGCTGCACTTTGCAGCCACCACATCCAGAGATCTGTCGAGGTTAGGCATGTTACCATAACTATGATGGCATAGTAGGTAGCTGTCGTCCTTCTCATTCTTTTCCGCGACACATCCAGCTGCCGTGAAAGCCGCTATTATGGTCCCAGCTGTACCAGATTCGAAATCCAGGTCGTTCTTGAAGGCGTCTGGTGTGTCTCCTGTCATCATGTTTAGGACCACTTTCACGAGCTGCTGACTCGAAGGCATGTTGAGACTGAGTTCGGATGACTCGTTGCCAAAGACGTAAGAAGTCAGGCCGTTGGGTGTGTGGTTCTCCACAAGCTGAGATGTCGCATCTGTGCACTGGCTGCAAACCCCAACAGACTGATGTGTGATGCCATGGGCAGCACGAAAGGTGCAATTGCTAGACTTGCACTCCGAAAGCCGCAGCGAACTGCTCGGCGTGCGATCTATAAGGCCGTTAATCATGCTGCCTTGCATCTCTGAGCTGAGCCATATCCCAGCAGACTGGGTTGGATTGACGTCAGCTTGCCCAACCCATTCAGCAATTGCTATCTTCGCAATCCCTTCGGAGGGACGATCGCATGAGTAGGTCTGGAGGGCTTGTTGAGAGAATGGACCAATGGCGTACGAAGTGAGTATAACCAAGGCTCCTAAGACCGGCGAAATGCTAAATAGAGGCCTGAGCTTCAAATCACTTCTTGGATACTCTAGGAGAAACAGGAGCCTACGTTTTGTACTTCAAAAGTAGGAACTGGATGGAGCCCCACGCACTTCTCCCAGCGTTATCGAAGCGCTCTACGTCACGCAAAGGTCGCGAGGTTCCCATCCAAGACCACTTAAATTGCCCAATAACTAAGTATTCAATCTGTCAGCATCCTGCGAAGTGAATTGACTTGATCCAGCAGTTTGTCGTCTTACCTTCAGCAAGGATGAAAACTAGTGCAGCCCGTAATATCGTAGTAAAGATAGCAACTAAGGTATTGATGTTGATGTAGGCAAGCTCGGGTTGCGGCTTCTCATGGAAGGCTGACAGAAGAGCAATTATGGCGGCAAACGAAGCTATGGAAACCAACAGCGCGAGAACTTCGAGATGCCATAATCGGAATGTCGCTAGCTTACTCAAAGGTTGGAATGTCTGAGTCACTCCGGCGCGTTCCTCGCTACCCGTGTCTGTGGCGTCTTCTGCAGATCCCGGTTGAGAAATGCGCGAATCATCTACTGGAAGGTTGGTTTCTGGCATAAGGGATGCGTCGTGCTCCAACTGATGTCGGCTCCCAGCGCCGAGTTCATGATGAGTGGAGGGGTTGGACGTTGGCGGCCGGGAAGGACCAGTCGAACTGGCCTCAGCGACCCGAGTAGAAAGTTCAATCTCGTCAGCTGCATCCATGATTGAATGCGCTTGGCGTGTGAAGGAAAATGTCGGTTACAGGGCTTGTATCCGCAGTGTTCATGTGTGTGTGGCATCGAAGTGATGGGGTTTCCAGAGGTTATCATAGTGTGGCTGGCTAGATCTTTAACCATTATACCAATAGACAAAAGCAATCGTACTTGTGAGATATGAACGAGAGCCGAGACAGGAATTGCCCCGTGATAGTTTTGGAGTTACACGCATGGTGTCTTGACCGGGTCGTTGCACATTGGTGGTGACCTGGGTACTACCAGCCCTCACCGTAATCTTGTCTTGTAACTCTTAGTGCGACATAGGTGAACCAATATCGCTTTTGGGCTTGGTGTGGTGCCACGACCAGTAAAGGAATGATAATAGCTGAACGACACACTCGGGTGTCAGCATAAGGGCATTTAAGACGATATTTGGTTTCTTTGGTTTCCTGAGTTGGGGCCAGATCGCCATTTGCGGACACCAGAGGCGTTTGAGGGTGATGTGGCTTCAACTACGGTAACGAGAAACCCAAAACGCATCATCCAGGGCCCCCGGAAGGGTCCTCGCAGCTAAAGCAAGATGACTATAGGTGCCCGGAGACGAGAACGAAAACTTCGGAGGACTCTACGGAGTAAAGTTGGAAGCGATGTCTCCCAACACCCAATGCAAGTATCGAGGGGAGCTGTCTGGGCTTTTGGGCTGTGAGGTCTTGGGCGCAGTTGCCGTTAGTATGTTCAGGAACTTCCGTATTCCGCTTTGTCGGAAACTACCAAAATCCTGAGTTGATAAGAGCAGGTTGGCCGGTGATACACTACGACCCGGACTAGCGGTGTGAAAGAAGCCTGAAAGGGCGTATAACCACTCTCGCCGACCTTAACCGTACAAAAGGGAAAGGAAGCTCGAGAGTAGCAGTTCATGACTTAGCCATTGACGACCACATGGGCTGTCCAATCTCGGAAACGGCCGACTATGATCTCCGAAGGCAGCTAAATCTTCATGCAAGAATAGTGAGGATTAATCATCAACACATCAAAGAGTTCTATATGGTAATTATGGCGGAGGTGGTTTTTTGGACCCGATTGCCAAACAAGACCGAGCCACCGAAAGACCCGATGAACCAATCTCTGCATGTTGCTTCTGGACTTCCTATTTGCAAGCAAAGACATCACATGATAGATCGCCAATACCAATTGAGATTTCCCAAGGCATAATTCAATTAAACGCTCTGCGTATTACCAATGCCTTTAAACGTCGACGATCGTAAACCTCAAGTTCAGGTTAGCAAAAATTGGGTCCCGATCCAACGGGAAAGCCCCGTTCGCTGCCCAAACTACCACTTCCGTGATGTCCTTCAACCCAAGCTCCTCCTTGTGCTGAATAAGCATCCATGCTGTCGAAGCGCCGTGAGTGCTTCCCAGAATAGCAAGACCCTCGTCGGTGTCCATTTTAAATGTAATTCTTTGGTCCCATTCGGGGACCTGGGTATATTTTGCCCTTCGCAAAGCCTCCATCACAATTTGAAACGTCTTGTTATAGATAATATGCGACCGGAAAACGGCCTTAAGCTTCTTACGATCATCACCTCCAGATAGGCAGCCGTCTCGCCATTGGAAGTAGCCAATATCAGATGCGGTGTCCAAGTCGGGGATATCCCCCTTTTTGTTCGTGTTCTTTGCATAGGTAGGACTGTAGTTTGAGTCGAAAATGAAAACACCAGACTTCGGGTTTACGACGTTGGTGTAATGCGCCATCGTGGGCTGGAAGAACGAGGACATTAGTACGGTGAAACAGTCGGGGTATTATGGCTCTGCTCACATATCCCGTTTGGCCATTTGCCTTCTTGAATTCTCGATCGTGGACGAGATTCCAAACTGTGTTTTCCGATTTGTCCACCGGGAGAGCTGGGTCCGCGAATGCAGGGTCTAGCAGGTTCCCAAAATCGGGCTTTCGGCCGCCTGCGTATGGGAAGAAGTAGACATTCGGTGTCCAGCCCCATTCCAAAACATCCTCCGGGTTCTGATACGGGCTGGCAACCGTCGCTCCGCCGTTATATTCTTGCGCCTTTGCGGGATCCAGGGGCAGAAGACCCTTCAACCATCCACCCTTGTCGGCACGGCCTTCATAACTGTCGTCGAAGTAAGGAAACTGTTGTTTCACTCGCTTCGCAAGCTTTCGACCGGAGGTAGCGGGCGTGGGCGATGCACTGATGGGAAGCAAAAAGTTAAGGAGTGAAAGCCATAGGAACAATACACGGAAGGTTCCCGGCACAAACGAACGACTGACGCGAGACATTGTTGAAAGTAAAGACTGACAGGTAGTTGGAAGACGCAGCTGCAACACACGAGAGAACCACCAAATAACTGCACACGACAGTCTGCGTGCGGTTCCTCAAATCCTTTAATAGGCAGCTTCAGCGGAAAGGAATGATCGGCTTCGGACATTTCTATCATTGGAGAATATCTGGAAAGTTGATTAACGGACCAAGCATGGTGCCATGCGCTCGGCGGAGCGGGGCCGGACTGGCCGTTGTTTAATCAATTGCGGACAGGCCCGTCCATGCTTGACTCGTCCCTAAGCACGCATGTGCAGCTGTAAGGCCGGCCACCCCGCAGCCGCAGCGCGCGGTAAGCAGAGCTATTGTTGGCTCAAGCCCCTATTTTATTGAAATAAAGTTCAAAATGTCAATTGAGTACTCAATGCACAACCAACTTAATTAAATTGCGCACTTTGGATGAACATGTTCACAGACGTTTACGTTTATTTTGGTTCGCTTGCCAAGCGGGAAAGTAATGACGATTAATGGGCATATATAGTGCTCAGGCGCCGAAACTGCGAAGCATTCGTTTAGTCCAGATCAGCACCGGTCCTTCATCATCAGGAGGTCTGGTTCCGATTTCATTCTCGACCCCTCACATCGCATCGTTCGGGTAGTCGGTCAGCCGCCTTCTGGAAGTTGATAGTTACACCAGCAGGACAACAGTAACGACATCAACGATATCAACAACAACGACAGCAATACGAAGACGACGATAATTGCGACGAAGACAACAGTGGCGGCTGTGATCACGATAATGATAGGACCGAAGGTGAGTTAACCAAAAGACAATTCTGAACATAATCAAGAAGTGCAGAAGCCCGGTGACGCCCGGTAAAGATAGCAGCTAAGGTTTAGCGTTCAACGTCAACTGCAGGAGTGTGAGAGTTGTATTTTGGGGGGGATATGTACCTAGTTCGCCATAGCTACATCGCAAACATGCATTTTGTCGTCTACATGCGTTGCGATACTAGTGCTGTGTTGTTTTGTCGCACTTATCACACTATTACTCACTTCAGGCAGCCCACGGCTCCTCATGTCTCACCCATGTGGCTGTATTGCCTTCAGGACGCGCGTTTCTTGTCCGCGAACACCGGATTAGCTGCATTAGCTAGCCGCGATATGATGACCCAGCTTATTGTACTATAGATCCGAAAGGCGGCGAAAGATTTCTAGCGCTCTTATCAGAATGCGTCAATACAGAATGCCCCTGTCATGTATGTGGTGTCAACAATCGCAGTAGATTTCATCTGAATCCCCTCCGATGTTAGCAGCCCCTTCATCACTAAACATTAACACACTCAGTGTTAACTCTTGAGATATCAGATGTAGGGTTGGCGGAGACAGGTACGAGACGGAGTGGGTTAGTCGCATAAGATAGGTCGCTCACTACTTTTCTATTAGCTGCATAGGCCTTTTCCATGCTTTATATTGCTAAGATAGTCTTGGATAGTTATTCATGTTGCCGGCTGTTGACTTTCCTCCTGGTGCTGGCTTTGATTCAGTTGGTGAATATTGTCTTCAAACATAGCTCCAATCACATATGGCTTCGGGTTTATAAGCAGTATCTATCTAAAGATGCATATCTGCTAAGATTAACCGATTGGTCTAGTAAAACCTCATCCTTGAAATGAAGCTACCTTATGCAGTTTGCACCTCCAGTTCTCCACGCTCAACTCAGTCCATATGAAACCATATTGCCCGCCCTAATCGACTGTCAAGGGCAATAGCTGACCCCATCACACGTACGTTTTCCCGATATTCCGACGGCAGAAACAGTTGCCTTTCGCTACCTTTACAGATCCACATACTTGTTACGACCCGTAAACAAGGATAACAGCTGAACGATCCACTCGGGCATCGAGCGGCTAGGACAGGACTGTTACAACCCGTAAACAAGGATAACAGCTGAACGACCCACTCAGGCGTCGGGCAGCTAGGACAAGACATTTGTACTGCAGGACCACGGGAACAACAGGGACTCACTCAGAGACAGAAGAACTATAGTACAAGTCACGTGATGATAAGATAAGACTGAGCAGGCAGTGTGGATCACTGAGCGCCCAGCCAGAATTACTGAGCGCTCACCAGCAATCACTGAGCGCTCACTAGTACCTGATCAGTAATTAGTAATAAGATAAGAGGACTATCCAGGACTTATATATAGTATGACCTGAGCCTAGCTCGTGGTCAAACTCCTATAGTTCTTCAGTAATCAACTTTGTATTCATCCTCAGGATACTTTCAGCTTACCTTCACTGCAAATAACTTATTAAGTCTAAGACTGATCACCTTAGCCTCTGAAGACCGATCTATAACAAAGCCTACAACTATAACCCTAGTATACTGTTACTACATATCAATCCCCAGCTTCTATTAGCAGACCCTACTATCAGATAGCTAACTATAACACTTTGATTGCTTCTGTTCAGTAAGTTAACTATTGAGACCTACTAACAGTATAGATAAGATATCCTCTCGCGCCTCTGCTAAGTCACCCACCCTAGGAAGCTCTTCTTCTTCTAAACAGCTGGTTAGAAACCTAGCTGAGGAACTTAAGAGAGCCCTAATAACTATAGACTCAGACAACAAGGTCACCCTTAAGAAGGAGACCTATAACAAGCTCTAAGCCCGAGTTAAGAAAGGAGATGATAACATAGCTAAGATATAAACTATATACAACAAAATAGCCAGCAAACTCTAAGGCCTCAAGAGCATAATCTAAGAACTTAGTAATAGACCCTAACGATTTCAGAACCTTAAGAACGAAATCGCATGCTTAGGAGGATAAGGTAGTAACCTCCTTATATAGGAACTTCAGAACGAAGTTAACACTCTTCAGGCTGCTGCTAATATTATCACTACCCCCACAGGCAGATAACAGAAGCTTAAACTCAGTGCCCTAGTTACTTATAACAGAACCCCTAGAACTCTTAAAAGATTCCTAATCCAGGTTAAAAACTACTAGAACTTCTACTATAGAGACTTTACCAACGAAACTGAGAAAGTGGTGTACGTAGCTACTTACCTCAGAGGAAGAGCCTTTAAATAGTTTAAACTAATCTAGGAAGAATATCTCAAATATAAAACCCTCGATAAATGTTCCACAGAAACCTGCAATATCTACACTAATTTCTAAGGATTTAAGGACACACTTCAGTCTCTTTTCCAGGACCCTAATAAAAAACAATAAGCTGAGCATAACCTCACCTAGCTTAGACAGACTAAGTCTGCCAAAGACTACTCTGCTAATTTCAGATAACTCAGTATCTAACTTAACCTCACTAAAGAAACTAAGATCTTTATATTCTATTAAGAACTTAAAGATAAAGTTAAAGATGAGATTATTAAGATCGATCGACTAGAAGACTTCCTCTAATATACTAAACTAGCTATTAAGATTAATAACTAACTCTATAAGCGACGAAAGGAACAAAGAGACAAACAGCAAAACCTAAACTTAGGACATAAGTACTAGTAGCAACTCCAGAACAAATTCAATACCTAGCAGAATAACAGCAAGCCCCGCAATAACAACTAGAATAATATATAATAAAGCACTTCCTACAGGCAACACAGCAAACCTATGGACCTCAGCGCTGCCACTAAGAATAACAACAAAAAACCATGGAACCCAAAGTGTTATAACTGCAAAAAAATAGGATATATCGCTAGAGACTGCAGATAACCTAAGAAGCTTAACTAGAAACCTGTACCTAAACAGACTAAGCAAGCTAGCATAGTAACTAAAACACCCTACATATCCCTGTTATAGACCAGATATTATAATAATAAATACTTCACCTACTGCAGCGACAAGGAAGCTACAGGACACTGGCCCAGCAACCCAGACTGCGGAAGAACAGGTTATAACATAACTATCCCAGAAGTCAAGACTAAGACCTTAGTGATAGCCTCGTAAGCTAACAGCAAGCTAGTCAGAAAAACCACTGAACAGCTTAATAAAATGCTCCGCGTCCAACAATTCAACACAATCAACTCTAACCTTATAGGTTATAACATAGAAACCTAACAAACAATCTAAGAATCCGAAGCCTAAGTCTAGCAAGACATAGACCAGATCCATCAACCTGAAGCAAGACAGCAAGTTATGCGTGACAACGAACAACAAATCCTACGTCTCAAAGTAGCATAAACACTTCAACTGCGATAAGCCTAGGAGGAACTAAACAACGTTATATAGTATTGCTAAATCAGCGCCTTCACAGCCCACTTTAAACGACGCATATATATATAGAAACCCTACTAGAATCAAGCAAATTAACTAAGAACTTAAAGAACAGGTTAAAGAAGAATCAGATGAAGAACCTGAACACTAACATAACCTCTTAACTGAATAACAGATCCTCAGTCTTACTAGTAATTAGACTTTTAGAGAAGGAGAAAGTTCCTCTTACGACTTAGACAAACCTTATAATATTGCCTGCTAATATGCTCAGGCAGAAATCGCTTATAAGTTCACCCCTAGTATAGATAATACTAGCTCTGAAGAGGAATCTGATAATAAGGAAGAAACCTGACAGCTTCTCTAGTACTAAGCAATCGACTTAAATTGCAATAACTAGCAGCAATACTTCTATAGTATCCTAGCAAACTAGAGAAACAAGGACTATACTCTAAGGCTCTACACAGAAGATCACTTTGCACTTAAGTATAACTACTATAACCACTGAAACCTCTTCTAGCTATAATGCTTCTTCAACAAATGTAAGGAACATCTTAGAGATAAATATAAGTACTAATTCTACCCCAGAAGATATAACAAAAACCCTATCCAGAACGTTTACACTTAAACTACTATAGTAGGATAGACTATAACTATGTTTAACAACAACATAGCAACCTTCAGCCTAAGCCTATAATACTCTATAAGATATCAACATGATGACACTGTGAAATAGGAAGAATGCTAGAAAGATGAATGCCTTATATATATAACCTAGAAAGCTAAGGCTCTCAGACTACTATAAGAAGGACTGAACCCCCTGAGACTCTGATTCTAGGAAAATCGCCTTATAAAGGCATAATAAGAAGGAAAACAGATTACTTACCCTAGATAACTAGAGCAGTTAAAAAACTAGACTTACCTACTAATAAAGGACTATAACAGGCAATAATAATAAGGTCTATATATCTAGCATCACTAGACTAGAAAGTGTACCTGCAACTAGCAGTCACTATTAATAACACTATAACTATTGCGCTTATTAACAGCAGAGCTAAAATAAACTTTATATCACCCTAAGCAGTAAACAGATTACAACTACTATAGCAAAGAAAGGAACATATATACTAGCTCAGTAATATAAAAGGAGAATAAGTCTAGTATAAAGGAGGAACTATTAAAAACGAGACTACACCCCTTAAGATAAGTTACCTAGATTGAAACAAACAACTCTAATTCGATATTACCAAACTTAGTATATACGACATTATATTAGGAATACTATGGCTAGAGAAGAACAACCCACGGATAGATTAGAGAACAGGCTAACTCTATTAGAATAACAACGATCTAGTCCCTGAGAAGCCCTGCAGAACCCAGGCCTTAAACAGATTCACCTACTAAGGAGCAGCAAAACGATATATCTACTACCTCAAGGCAAAAGAAGCTGTGTTACAACTATTAAAGATAGCGGATCTTGAATGAAAAGACGATCTCCTTCTGTCTATCCTAGAAGAGTATAGAGTTTATAAGAAACTCTTCGCAGCTGAATTAGAAACTAGACTGCCTGAACACATGAATTTTAATTATAAAATCCCTATTAAGGAGGGAAAGGAACCTAAGTTCAACAAAATTTACAGACTCAACCTAATAGAAATAGAAGCTCTTAATAAGTACCTCAACGAAAACCTTAAGAAAGGTTATATCAGAGAATTAACATTACCTGCAGAAAGCTTAATCCTGTTCGTACTAAAGAAAAACAGTAAGCTATAACTATATATCAACTACTAAATGCTTAACGAAATGATGATTAAGAACTAGTACTTATTACTATTGATCGACGAACTGTAATAACTCCTCTACAGAGCTAACTACTTCACAGCACTAGACCTTAAAAGTGCTTATAACCTTATCTGAATAAAAAAAGGAGAAGAATAGAAGACCGCCTTCAGAATATATAAAGGATATTTCGAGTACCTTATTATGCCTTTCAGTCTTACTAACGCTTTAGCTACTTTCCAGAATATAATTAACTAGGTTCTTAGGAAATTTATAGATATCTTTATAGTTATCTACCTCAACAATATCTTTATCTTCTCTGCAATAATAGAACAGTATAAGGAATATATATACCTTATATTATAAGCCTTTTAAGATACTAAGCTCCTAGTTAAACCAGAGAAAAGCATATTCTATATGCAGAAAGTAGAATACCTCGGATTTACTATCATACCTAGATATATCAGCATGTTAGAAAAGAAAGTCCAAGCTATTAAGGAATAGCTAACACTAACAAACCTCAAGGAAGTACAGAGCTTCCTCGGACTAGTTAACTTTTACTGAAAATTTATTAAGTACTACAGTAAGATCAACACACCTCTTACAGACCTTAGCCGCAAAGACTAACTATTCAAATAGAAGGAAGCCTAGAGCACAGCTTTCCAGAAAATTAAGGACTATATATCCAGCAAACCAGTCCTCATAATTCTAAACCTATAAGAATAATTCAAACTTGAAACGGACGCCTTAGATTTCGCCCTTAAAGCATAACTATCCTAGAGAGACTTAGAAGGACGCCTATACTCCTACACCTTCTTCTCACGCAAGCTCTATAGACCAGAGCTTAACTACTAAATCTATAATAAAGAACTCATAGCAATCATCGAAGCCTTCAAAGAATAGTAACCTGAACTCTTAGGAACTATCTACGAAGTATTTATATACACGGACTATAAGAACCTAGTATACTTCACTATATTGAAAGTACTTAATAAACAATAAATCAGATAGTTAGAATTCCTCTCAGAATTCAACTTCCAGATTATCTATTAAAAAGGATCAGAAAACAGCAGAGCTAATATCTTTAGCTGATAACCAGACTATAATATCCTAGTACTTAAAGAAACCTAAGTAATTCTCAAACAGAGAGATAATAGAGACCTAGTACTAATAACTAGACTCTTAATAATAGCCAGACAATCTAGTACTAGCCTGACTAGCAAACTAGACAATGAAGTAATTATAGAGTTCTACAGTGCACTAGTATATAGTTACTAAGGAATTATAAAGACCTAGAAGCGACTATAATAATAATATAGAGAAAAAGTTACTAGAGAATATATTGTAATAGCGATTAAAGATTGCGAGGTCTGCCTGAAAAGCAAACCAGCTTAACACTAACCTTATAGATTGTTACAACCTTTGCTTATGCTATAAACTGCCTAGCACTCTATATCACTCGACTTTATTGTCAAGCTACTGAAGTCTTGAGAACCCTTCACAGGAGTCTACTATAACAGCGTTCTTGTTATTATCGACAGACTTACGAAGTACGCCTACTTTATCCTGTATAAGGAAGCAAGCAATGCTAAAGAATTCGCCTATATATTCCTCAAACATATTATCTCTAATTATAGAACACCTAAGGAAATTGTGTTAGACAGAGACAAGATCTTCACTTCTAAGTTCTAGAAGTTAATTATATTATAACTCGGTATTAAGCAAGTAATATCTACTGCCTTTCACCTACAGACTGATGGACAAACAGAAAGAATTAACTAGATCCTTGAAACCTACTTCTGCGCTTATGTTAATTACAACCAAGACAATTAGGTAGTACTACTACTAATAGCCTAATTTGCCTACAACAGCGCAGTAGGAGAAAGTACTAAGGAATCCTCCTTCTACCTATTACAACCTGTGAATAAGGATAACAGCTGAACAACCCACTCAGGCGTCAGGCAGCTAGGACAGGACATTTATACTGCAGGATCACAGGAACAACAGGGACTCACTCGGAAACAGAAGAACTATAGTATAAGTCACGTGACGATAAGATAAGAACGATCAGTAGAGCGTAGCGAGAAGCGCTTAGTGATCAGTTAGTTGTACTAACTGATTGCAATCACCTTATACACCTAGGTGATCACCCCTTAGTTAGACAAAAGGTACTGTTCAGGGACTTATATATAGTATAACCTAAGCCTGGCTTATAATCAGACTTCTATAGCTCTTCAGCAATCAACTTCATATTAATCCTTACAGATACTCTCAGCTTACCTTCACTGCGAATTACTTATTAAGCCTAAGACTGATCACTTTAGCCTCTGAAAACCTGATCTACTACAGCTTATAACCTATAACCTATCTATAACTATAACTACTATTCTTAGTATTAATCTCTAACTTCTGTTAGCAGACTTTACTGTTGAATAGCTAACTATAACACTTTAATTGCTCTTGTTTAGTAAGTTAACTATTAACACCTACTAATAGTACAGATATAATATCCTCTTATAACCCTGCTAAATCTCTTACTCTAGGATCTTCTAGCTCCTTATAATAGCGGCCTCAGAGTCTAGCCTAGGAACTTACTAATATCAAAGATTTCGATATACTGGACCTCTAGTATAACTCTGACAGCAAAAGATCCTTCACTAAAAAAGGTTATAATAAACTTAAGAGGATTATCTAAAAACAAAAAGCTAAGACTAAAGGTATATAGGCAATCGTTAATAAAAACCGACAAGTTATGCAAAACCTTAATAAATAACTTTAAAACGCTGTAACTACCTATAGAAAGCTTAAAAAGGATATCAAAGGAGACACTAACCTCAAGAAAATCCAGGAACTCCAGAACGAACTTAACACGCTCTAGGCAGCCGCTAATATTATTACAACTCCTATTAGAGAATAATAGAAGCTTAAACTCAGCGCCCCAGTCATCTATAACAGCACCCCTAGAAGCCTTAAAGGATTTCTGATCTAAGTTAAGAACTACTAGAACTTCTACTATAGAGACTTTACTAGCAAGACTAAGAAAGTAGTACACATAGCTACCTACCTCAGAGGATAAGCCTTTAAATAGTTTAAACCTATCTAAGAAGAATACCTCAGTAAGGAAACTCTTAACAAATGCTCCACAGAAACTCGTAACATCTACGCTAACTTTAACAGCTTTAAGGAAGCTTTCAAATCCCTCTTCCAGGACCCTGACGAGAAATAACAAGCTAAGCAAGACCTTGCTCACCTCTACCAGACTAAGTCTACTAAGGACTATACAGCTATGTTCAGACAGCTCAGTATCTAGTTAGACCTCACTAAAGAAACTAAGATCTTTATGTTCTATTAAGGACTTAAGAACGACGTTAAGGATAAAATCGTCAAGGTTGATTAACTTGCTAACTTCTTCTAGTATGCCAAACTTGCAATCAAAATTAACAATCAACTCTTTGAACGAAGAAAGGAACAAAGCAACAAGCAACAAACACCTAACTTAGGATGTAAGTACTAATAGCAACCCTAATATAAGTTTAACAACCTACGAAACAATAACAGACCCTGTAACAACTGGAACAGCACTTAACAAAGCACTGCTTACAGACAACACAGTAAACCTATAGATCTCAGCATAGCTACTAAGAACTAGAATAAGAAGGCCTGGAACCTAAAGTGCTATAACTGTAACTAATATAGACATATTTCTAGGAACTATAAACTAAAGAAGCTAGGCTAGAAGCCAGCACTAGAAAGCATAAAGCAGGTTAATATAACTATGAAAACATCCTATATATCTATATTATAGACTAGATACTATAATAACAAATACTAAATCCACCTTAAAAATAAAGAAATATCAGGACACTACCTTAGAGACAGCAATCCCAGACAATTAGGTCATAATATAACCCTATTTATAGTGAAAACTAAAATAATCGCTATAGCCTACTAAAGCAATAGCAAGCTTGCTAAAAAAACCACTGAATAACTGGACGAGATACTCTAAGTTTAACAGCTTGAACCCGCTACTATACCTGCTCTATAAGCCACTAATACATAAGGATAGCTGTTCTATAAAGACTTAAACTATACTACATAAGAGCAAGAACCTAAAGATACAGTCAAAAAAGAATCTAAGGAAGAACTTAACTACTAATATAACCTCCTAACAGAACAACAACTTCTCAACCTTACTAATAGCTAGACCTTTAGTAAAGAAGAAGAATCCCCCTATAACTCAGATAAACCTTATAACGTTGCTTAATAATATGCTTAGGCAGAGATTGTTTATAGGCTTACTCCTAGTATAGATAACACTAGCTCTGAAGAAGAACCTGAGAAAAACAATATAACTAAACAAATTACACATAAATAGATTAATTAACATAATAATAAACAGTTCATTAAACTCTATAGTATACTAAACACAGGGCTAAGAACGCACTACACCTTTAAACTCAGGATCGAAGATCACTCCTACCTCAAGATCACTAACCCTAACTATCGATACCTCTTTTAGGCATAATATTTCTTTAACCACTGCAAAGTTTATATAGGAGATAAATATAACCACCACTTCTAACCTAGAAGGTATAATAACACTTCTATACGAAACGTCTATATAACATATACTTTCACTAGATAGGAACTTAGAAAGTTCAACAATAATATCGCTACGTTCACTCCTAGTTAATAGTACCCTATGAAGTGTACTTATAACCAACGCATAAAATAGGACGAATATCAACAAGACGTATACCTAATTCACTACTAAAACAAGGCCTAGGTATAGAGAACCCTTAAGAACAGACCTAGCACTCCTTATATAAAAGTCAAAGAAAACAGCCTTATAAAAACATAACAGGAAGGAAAGCAGATTACCTACCCCAAACTATCAGAGCAGTTAAAAAACTAGACTTACCTACCAAACAAAGACTATAACAAGCAACTATAACAAGGTCTATCTACACTATAACACAGAACCTACAGACATACCTATAATTAGAAGTTATAATTAACAACAAAAAAGTGATCGCACTTATAGACAGCAGATCAGAAGTTAATATTATTATACCCTAAGCAGTAAACTAACTACGAATACTATAGAAGGCAAAAGAACACATATATAAACTCAACAACACTAAGGAAAAACAAGTCTACTATAAAGGAGGAACTATTAAAAACGAGACTGCACCTCTTAAAATAAGTTACTTAGATCGGAAAGAACATCTCTAACTCAACCTTACAGAAATAAGATTATATGAAATCATATTAGGAATACCATAGTTAGAACAAAACAACCCACAGATAGATTAGAGAACAGGCTAACTCTATTAGAACCATAATAATTCAGTCCCTAAGCAGCCTTGCTAAAACCAGGCCTCAAACAAATCCCCACAAAACAGAGCAGTAAAACAATATATCTACTACCTAAAAGCAAAAGAAGCTATATCATAACTACTAATAATTATAGATCTTAAAAAGAAGGATAATCTACTTCTGTCTATCCTAGAAGAATACAGAGTTTATAAGAAGCTTTTTGCAGCTAAATTAGAAACCAGACTGCCTAAACACACCAACTTCAACTACAAGATACCCCTCAAAGAAGGGAAGGAACCACAATTCAACAAAATCTATAGACTTAACCTAACAGAAATAGAAGCCTTAGATAAATACCTCGAAGAAAACCTCGAAAAGAGATATATCAGACCCTTGATATCACTAGTAAGAAGTCTAATCCTGTTCATACTAAAGAAGAACAGAAAATTACACTTATATATCAACTACTATATACTTAACAAAATAACTATTAAGAATCGCTATCTATTACCGCTTATTAACAAAATAAGAAGACTCCTCTACAGAGCTGAATAGTTCACAGCCTTTAACCTTAAAAAGGCTTATAACCTGATCAGAATAAAGCAAAGAGAAAAATAGAAGACCGCCTTTCAAACATAAAAAGGATATTTTAAATATCTCATTATACCCTTCAGTCTCACTAACACCCCTATAACATTCCAGAATATAATTAACTAGGTCCTATATAAATATATTAATATCTGCATAGTAGTCTACCTAGACAACATTCTCATTTTCTCCCCTATACTCGAACAACATAGGAAAGACGTTCACCTTATCTTCCAGGCTCTTTAGGAAGCTAAACTACTAGTCAAACCAGAGAAAAGCAAATTCCACACCCAGAAAGTAGAATACCTCAGATTTACCATCACTCCCAGAAAGGTTTGTATATCTAAAAACAAGGTTAAAACTATTAAAGAATAGCTAGTACCTAAGAACCTTAAAGAAGTCCAAGGATTCCTAGGATTCATCAACTTCTACTGAAAATTTATCAAGAACTATAGCAAGATTAATACAGCTCTCATTAACCTCAGCTGTAAGAACACCCCCTTCGTATAGGAAGAACTTTAGCAGACTGCATTCCAGAAAATTAAGGAACTTATCACCAGTAAACCAGTCCTAATAATCCTAGATCTAACAAAGTAGTTTAAAGTTGAACTAGACTCTTCAGATTACACCTTTAGAGCATAACTCTCACAGTAAGATTCAGAAGGCTAACTCCACCCCTATACTTTCTTCTCCTGCAAACTCTACAGACTTGAACTTAACTACTAGATCCATAATAAAGAACTTATAGTAATTATTAAAGCTTTCAAAGAATAGAGACCTGAACTTTTAGGAACTATCTATAAAGTACTTATATACTCCGATTATAAGAACCTTTCACACTTTACTATGTTAAAAGTACTTAATAAACGATAAATCTAATAGTTAGAATTCCTCTCAGAATTCAACTTTCAAATTATCTACTAAAAAGAATCAGATAATAGCAGAGCTGATGCCCTCAGCTGATAACCAGACTATAACATCCTAGTACTAGAAGAAACCTAGGTGATTCTCAAACAACAAGATAACAGAGACCTAGTGCCAGCAGCAAAACTCTTAATAATAGCTAACTAATCTATAACTAGCCTGATTAGCAAACTAGACACCAAAGCAATCATAGAGTTCCACGCTCAACCCACACACAGTCACTAAGGAATCACGAAAACCTAGAAATAGTTATAATAATAATATAGAGAGAAGGTCACAAGAGAACATATCGCAAATGCGATTAAGGACTGCGAGGTATATGCGAAAAGCAAACCTGTAAGACACTAGCCTTATAGAATGTTACAACCCTTGCCTGTGCCCGAAGCCGCCTAGCACTCCATATCACTCGACTTTATTATGAAACTACTGAAGTCTCGAGAACCCCTTACAGGAGTCTACTTTGACAGCGTTCTTATTATTGTTAACAGACTCACAAAGTATACCTACTTCATCCTATATAAAGAAGCAAGCAACGCTAAAGAATTCGCCTATACATTCCTTAAATATATTATTACTAATTATAGAACACCTAAAGAAATTATATTAGATAGAGATAAAATCTTCACCTCTAAGTTTTAGAAATCGATTATATTATAACTCAGCATTAAGCAAGCAATATCTACCGCGTTTCACCTACAAACTAACAGACAAACAGAAAGAATCAACCAGATCCTTAAAACCTACCTCCACACCTATATTAATTACAACTAAGATAATTAGGTAGTACTCCTACTAATTGCCTAATTTGCCTATAACAGCGCAATCAGAGAAAGCACTAAAGAATCCCTATTCTACCTTAACTACAGATTCGAACTAACTGCTTATAGAGAACCCTAAGCTGGCCTAGCAGCACTAAAAGCTGTTACTATAATCAAGTAAATCAAGGATATCTAAGACAACGTATGCAAAGAACTCGAATTTATACGACAAAGAATAATGAAATTCGCTAATAGATAAAGGATTAAGGGACTAACCTTAAAAGAGGGAGATAGCACCTATCTTATACAGTAAAACATCAAAACAAAACAACTAAACAACAAACTAGACTTTAAAAAACTCGGACCTTTCAGAATCTTCTGAAAAGTCTCACCTGTTAACTATAAACTTAACCTACCTAATATAATGAAATGTTTTCCAACATTCTACATCTCACTACTCAAACCAGCACTATAAAGATCACAGACGAACAACCTTATTATTATAGAAAACAATAAACTAGAGTATAAAGTCGAACGGATTATTAACTACCTCAAAGAACCAGAAAGATACTAATACCTCATTAAGTAGAAAAGGTATAGCCACGAAGACAACACATAGGAACCAGCTAAGAACATCACTAATACAAAGGACGAACTTATAACCTACTAGCAACAACACTAAGAGCAAGAAATAACACTAACAGCACTAGCAAAACCACCTCTAACAAACACTAATAGTTATTAATATATTAGATATCTATATAGATATATCAGACTACTAATAGAGGCAGACAGACTATAATAAGGAAAACTATTTATTCGCTTAGGAACACTAGAAACTAACTAAGACTCTCTTAATAAAAAGTTTAGAGTGCCTAGATTCTAATCACTAAAAACAGTATCTAGGTCTACTACACTAAAAGCACCTATTAACTACACCTTAAAAACTAAGGAAGATTCAGCAGAAGAAAGCTCTGCTACCTCCTCTTCTTCAGCTACTACTAAAGTCTCCTTACAACCTTTTTTAAACACTATTTGCTTAGCTTTATGAATATGATCTAACTTTGTAAGTGCTTTATTCACTTCAGCCTACGCTTTCTGTAGCACCTCTATTCTCTTTCAAAATAATTCCTCAGTTTCTTCCTCCTTATTATCTAAACGCTGAGATTTAACTATTAAACGCTCTACTATACACAGGTTAGCACAAACAATAGTAACAGATTCAAAACTATATAAACGCTAGCAAATCGCATTATCAGAAGCATTGCATGAATGATAAGTGCTGCCTATAGCAACACACTCTCTACAAACTAAGGAGCTAGGCAGCATTTTGCAGCGTAACCTCTTAGACTGACAGTAATAATAAGGCATGATTTTAAAACTGTTCTCTGTAATATTAAGGGAATAATAATAATAATAAAGAGTGGAAATCGCAGGATTTTCAGAAATACAACCTGATATAGTGTTAGTATTATAGGTAAATCAGAAAGCATAATTAACAGATCTCTAACCTAGGACTGACAACCTATTTATAATAGGTCTTAAGGACAAGACCTTTAGAGAGGAGACCTGATATTACAACCTGTAAACAAGGATAACAGCTGAACAACCTACTCAGGCGTTAGGCGGCTAGGACAAGACATTTATACTACAGAACTATAGGAACAACAGGAACTTACTTAGAGACAGAAGAACTGGAGTATAAGTTATATGATGATAAGATAAGACTAAGCAGGCAGTGTAGATCACTGAGCACCTAGCTAGAATTACTAAGCGCTCACCAGCGATCACTGAGCGCTTACTAGTATCTGATTAGTGATTAGCGATAAGATAAGAGGACTATCCAGGACTTATATATAGTATGACCCAAGCCTGGCTCGTGGTCAAACTCCTATAGTTCTTCAGTAATCAACTTTGTATTCATCCTCAGGATACTTTCAGCTTACCTTTACTGCGAATAACTTGTTAAGTCTAAGACTGATCACCTTAGCCTCTGAAGACTGATCTACGACGAAGCCTACGACTACGACCCCAGTGTACTGTTACTACGTGTCAATCCCCAGCTTCTGTTAGCAGATCTTACTGTTGGATAGCTGACTATAACAAAGATATTTGTACTGCAGGATCATAAGAATAACAGGGACTCACTTAGAAACAGAAGAACTATAGTATAAGTCATATGATAATAAGATAAGACTAAGTAGGTAGTATAGATCACTGAGTACTTAGTCAGAGTTACTAAGCACTTACTAATAATTATTAAGCATTTATTAGTACCTGATTAATAATTAGCAATAAGATAAAAGGACTATTTAGGACTTATATATAGTATAACCTGAGCCTAGCTGATAGTTAGACTTCTATAGCTTTTTAGTAATTAACTTATAAATATCTTTATATTTATCCTCAGGATATTTTCAGCTTACCTTTATTATAAATATTTATTAAGTCTAAAACTAATTATTTTAGCCTCTGACTACTAATCTATAATATAGCTTATAACTTATAACCTAGATTATAACTAGTGTATTATTTCTATATATTAATCTCTAGCTTCTATTAGCAGAACCTACTATTAGATAGCTAACTATAACACTTTAATTATTCCTGTTCAGTAAGTTAACTATTAAAGCTACTAAATAGTATAGATAATATATTAACTAATAATAATACCTAGTATATACTTATAACCTTAAGCACTCCTATAGCTAGACCTTTAACTACTGCCCTAGCCTAACTAGTTACTTCGCTGTTACGGTCAGCTATCCGACAGTAGGGTTTGCTAACAGAAGCTGGGGATTAACGTCTTAAAACAGTACACTTAGGTCGTAGGTCGTAAGCTGTGTCGTAGATCGGTAGTCAGAGGCTAAGGTGATCAATCTTAGACTCAACAAGTATTCGCAGTAAAGGTAAGCTGAAAGTATCCAAAGATAAATAAAAAGTTAATTGCTGAAGAGCTATAGGAGTCTGACCATGAGCCAGGCTCAGGTCATACTATATACAAGTCCCGAACAGTACCCTTTGTCTAACCCGGGGGTGATCACCTAGGTGCATAAGGTGATCGCGATCAGTTAGTAAGACCAACTAATCACTGAGCGCTTCTCACTGCGCTCCACTGATCGTCCTTATCTTATCGTCACGTGACTTATACCATAGTTCTTCCGTTTCCAAGTGAGTCCCTGTTATTCCTGTGATCCTGTAGTACAAATATCCTGTCCTAGCCGCCTGACGCCTGAGTAGGTTATTCAGCTGTTATCCTTATTTACAGGTCGTAACATTCGCCTCCTATAAACTAATAACTATTTAATATATTAAACTAACTTTAGGAAGAAAATGCTTAAATCTATACCTAGCTAAATACTAGCTGAGCAACCTCCTGAGCTAAGTACTTAGAACTAGAACCTTTTAATAGTACTACTAAGCTTTTCTAAGGATTTCTTACTTATACTTACACCTATCTATATTATTATAATAGCTTATTCCCTATTAAAGTAAATAAGGTCTATTATATAGCCTTATTCTTCTGAAAGGATACCTTTACTTAGTTTAAACCTATTATATATAACTATTTAGAGAATACTTATAATAAGCAGGAAGAAGATATTCAGGCTATATTTAAAAAATATAATAAGTTTGAAAAAGACTTAAAAATATTTTTAGGAATATTAATAAAAAATATATTACAGAGTGTAAACTTATAAACCTAACTTAGAAAGGTTCTATTAATAAGTATGCTTCTAAGTTCTATTAAATTACTTCTAAGCTAGGATAGAGTAATAAAGCCTTTATTACTAAATTCTATTAAAGACTTAGAGAAGATATTAAGGATAAGTTTATAAGAAATAATTAACTTAAAGAACTCTATATCTTTATTAATATAGCTATTAAGATTAATAATTAACTTTATAAGAGATGCTTAGAAAGGAAAGGATAGTAATTATAAACCTTTAAGAAGGTAAATACTTCTAGAAAGTATACCTAGAAACCTTAATAACTAGGATATAGCACTACTTCTAGTTATTACAGTAGACTTATAGATCTTAATACTACTACTAAGAATAATAATAAAAAAATATAGAACTCTAAATACTATAATTACAAAAAAATAGAATATATTGCTAAAAACTATAGGTAACCTAAGAAACTCAGCTAGAAACCTATATTTAAACAAACTAAATAAGTCAGTATAGTAACTAAAACATCTTATATATCCCTATTATAGACTAGATATTATAATAATAAATATTTCACTTATTATAGCAATAAAGAGGCTATAAGATACTAGCTTAGTAACTTAGACTACAGAAGAACAGGTTATAATATAACTATTCTAGAAGTTAAGACTAAGACCTTAGTAATAGCCTTATGAGTAAATAGCAAGCTAGTTAAAAAGACTACTGAATAACTTAATGAAATGCTCTGCATCTAATAACTTAATACAGAGGTGCCTTTCAAAAGTTTTGACCAAGGCGCCAAGAACGCCACCTGGCAGAGGCAGGGGTAGCGGCAGGGGTCGAGGCCAGGGGCCCTAAAGGCAGTTTCAGCACCACATTAACAGCGAGGAAGATGTGAATTTTAGCCACAATATTTGCTAGCATTGCAGCCCTCTTTGTATTCGTTGCTACCCTCTAGCCTAATGATCTCTTGAATATACCGTGGGATCCTCTCGATCTAAGCCTGAAAACGTTCCAGCTTAAGCTCCTTCCAGTATGCCTCCCAGGCCTGTATAGCTTCGGCGCAGCTCTTAGGAGCGCTTAGCCAGGTTATGTATCGCTTCATCCAGGGCTAGCAAGGCTCTATAGGGTTAAGGTTGGGAGAGTTACCTGGCTAGAGAAGTCTATTAATATCGTTAACCTTAAAAGTCTCTTGATTAAACTAGTAGTCGTGGGACAGCGCCTTATCTTCTTGTATGATAGCATCCCAGCCGCAGCAGTAGGCGTGAGGGAACAGCTTAGGCAGCAGGATCTCCTTCTAGTATCAATACTAGTTAATACCACCCTTAAACTTGCGCACCAGCTTGCCGTTCTTTTTGTTCCATCGCTAGGCTAGGCAGGGCCTAGGTTTGTTACGTAATCCTAAGCATGTGAAGGGGGTGATAAACTCCTACTCAGCTCTTTTGATGGGCTCCAGCTCAGCATTCAGGGCAGCAACCTCCTCGGTAGCCAGTTTGAGGTCTTTTGCCGACTCTAGCATCCAGCAGTAGCAAGGACCCCTCAATTTGTAGGAAAAACACCCCCAAAACATGAACTCAGAGTAGCCCTTCTACTGCTTGCGAATGCAGGAGCAGGTATAGGCCTCGTCAGGACAACGCCAGAGATAGTACCCTCCCTGATAGTGAAGCAGGACGATACTAGTCTCGTCCGACCAGATGACCTTCTTCTAGTCCTCCAATGTCCAGTCCTTATAGCGAAGGCACTAAGCAAGCCTCTCAGCCTTTATCCTAGCTATTAGGCTGGGCTTGCGGGTAGGCTTAGTCTTCTGATACCCAGCCGTCCGAAGGATCCTCTATACTGTAGTTGCTGAGACCCTGATACCCTCTCTAGTGAGATCGCCAGCGATATCAGCGCAGTTCTTTTCACGACCATAGCAGTCTCAGGATACCTTCAAGATAACAGCATCAATAGCAGCTGCAGTTTGCTTCTTAGGTCGACCAGAGCAGGGTTTATTAATAACGTGGTCGGGTAGGATAACAAGGGCTTTCTCGTTCAGCTCGAAACCAGCCTCCACAGCACGCGCGTAGATGCGGTTGATCGACCGAACAGGTAGGCCAGTAATCTGTGAGATCTCCTTAGTAGTTTTACTGCCATAAAGAGATCGTAAAGCAACAACAACTGCCCTCTGAATAGGATCTGAGTTAGGCGGCATCGTTAGTAGGGTAAAAAAAAGAGGTCAAAAAAGCAGTAATATCAATATAACGCGTTTTTGTTGATATGATCGAGAAGGTTTGCCAGGGCCCTAGTAGGCCCCCAGAAAAAAGCAATGAGCTGGCATACTAGCCGTTTTTGGTATAGTGAGGGTGACTGACGGCTGGCGCCAGGCGTATGTGGGGCTAGAGGTGGCACGGGCCTTGGTCAAAACTTTTGAAAGGCACCTCTGTATAGTTAACTCTAACCTTATAGGCTATAATATAGAAACCTGATAAATAATCTAAGAATTAGAAGCTTAAATCTAGTAAGAAATAAACTAGATCTGTTAATATAAAGCAAGACAGCAGGTTATATATAACAATAAATAACAGATCCTATACTTTAAAGTAGTATAAACACTTCAGCTATAACAGGCATAAGAAGAACTAGATAATATTATATAGTATTGCTAAATTAATACCCTGATAATATACCTTAAATAACAAAGAAATATATAAGGAAACCCTACTAAAATCGAGCAAATTAACTAAGAACTTAAAGAACAGGTTAAAGAAGAATCTAATAAAGAACCTGAATACTAATATAACCCCCTAGAAGAACAGCAACTACTTAGTCTTACTAGTAATTAGAACTTCAGTAAACTTAAATCTAGGTTTAATTTAGATAAGATCCTTTATAATTCTAACTCTTCTGCTAATATTACTAATTAAAATATAAGATATTATAATAGACTAATCCTAGGAATAAATAATATTAGTTTTAATAAAGAATCTGATAATAAAGAAGAAACTTAGTAGCTTATCTAGTACTAGATAGTTAGTATAAGCTGTAATAACTAATAATAGTACTTCTATAGAATACTAGCTAATATAAGAAACTAGGACTATACTCTGAAGCTTTATATAGAAGATTACCCTGTACTTAAATATAACTACTATAACTACTAAAACCTCTTCTAGCTATAATACTTTTTTAATAAATATAAGGAATACTTTAGAGATAAGTATAAGTACTAATTCTACTCTAGAAGATATAATAAGAACCTTATCTAGAATATTTACACTTAAACTATTATAGTTAGATAGATTATAACTATATTTAGTAATAATATAGCAACCTTTAGCCTAAGCTTATAATACTTTATAAAATACTAATATAATAATATAATAAAATAAGAAGAATACTGAAAAGATAAATACTTTATATATATAACTCAGAAGGCTAAGGCTTATAGATTTCTATAAAAAGGATTAAGCTTCTTAAGGCTCTGATTCTAAGAGAATCGCTTTATAAAGGTATAATAGGAAGGAAAACAAATTATTTACTCTAGATAGCTAGAGTAGTTAAAAAACTAGACTTACTTATTAATAAAAGACTAAGACAGGTAATAATAATAAGGTCTATATATCTAGCATCCCTAGACTAGAAAGTATACCTACAACTTATAGTTATTATTAATAATATTATAACTATTACACTTATTAATAGTAGAGCTGAAATAAACTTTATATTATTTTAAGTAATAAACAGATTATAACTACTATAGTAAAGAAAGGAATATATATATTAGCTTAGTAATATAGAAGGAGAATAAGTTTAATATAAAAGAGGAATTATTAAAAATAAGACTATACTTCTTAAGATAAGTTACTTAGATTAAAATAAATAACTCTAATTTAATATTACTAAACTTAGTATATATAATATTATATTAAGAATACTATAGCTTAAGAAGAATAACTTATAGATAGATTAGAGAATAGACTAACTCTATTAGAATAATAATAATCTAGTCCCTAAGTAGCTTTATAGAACCTAGGCTTTAAATAGATCTACTTACTAAAAAGTAGTAAAATAATATATCTACTATTTTAAAGTAAAAAAAGCTATATTATAACTATTAAAAACAGTAGATCTTAAATAAAAAGATAATTTCTTTCTATTTATTTTAGAAGAATATAGAGTTTATAAGAAACTCTTTATAGCTAAACTAGAAACTAGACTACCTAAATATATAAATTTTAATTATAAAATCCCTATTAAGGAGGGGAAGGAGCCTAAATTTAATAAAATCTATAGACTTAACTTAATAGAAATAGAAGCTCTTAATAAATATCTTAATAAAAACCTTAAGAAAGGCTATATTAGAGAATTAATATTACTAATAGAAAGCTTAATCTTATTTATACTAAAGAAGAATAGTAAACTATAACTATATATTAATTATTAAATACTTAATAAAATAATAATTAAAAACTAGTACTTATTACCTTTAATTAATAAACTATAATAACTTTTCTATAGAGCTAACTACTTTATAGTACTAGATCTTAAAAGTATTTATAACTTTATCTGAATAAAGAAAAGAAAAGAATAGAAGACTACTTTCAGAATATATAAAGGATATTTCAAGTATCTTATTATACTTTTTAGTCTTATTAACACCCTAGCTACTTTCTAGAATATAATTAACTAAATTCTTAGGAAATTTATAGATATCTTTATAGTTATCTATCTTAATAATATCCTTATCTTCTCTATAATAATAGAATAATATAAGAAGTATATATACTTTATACTCTAAGCTTTCTAAGATATTAAGCTTTTAGTTAAACTAGAGAAAAATATATTCTATATCTAGGAAATAGAATACCTTAGATTTATAATCACTTTTAGATATATCAGTATATTAAAAAAGAAAGTTTAAGCTATATAAAAATAGCTTATACTAACTAACCTTAAAGAAGTCTAAGAGTTCCTTAGATTTATTAACTTCTACTAAAGATTTATTAGACTTTATAAAAAGATTAATATACCTTTTATAGATCTTAGTTATAAAGATTAACTATTTAAATAGAAAAAAGCTTAGAATATAGCTTTCTAGACTATTAAGGACTATATTACTAGTAAACTAGTCCTAATAATCCTAAACCTAGAAGAATAGTTTAAAGTTAAAATAGATATTTCAGACTTTACTCTTAGAGTATAATTATCCTAAAGAGACTTAGAAGGATATCTATATCCCTATACCTTCTTCTCTTATAAGCTCTATAAACTAGAACTTAACTATTAGATCTATAATAAGGAACTTATAGTAATTATTAAAGCTTTTAAGGAATAGAGACCTCTATTTTCAAGAACTATCTACTAAGTACTTATATATACTAACTATAAGAACTTAGTATATTTCACTATTTTAAAGGAACTTAATAAATAATAAATCAGATAGTTAGAATTCTTCTCAGAATTTAATTTCTGAATTATCTATTAAAAAGGATTAAAAAATAGTAGAGTAGATACTCTTAGCTAATAACTAGACTATAATATCTTAGTACTAAAAGAAACCTAGGTGATTTTTAAATATAATAATAACAGAGACCTTATACCTACTATAAAAGCTCTTATAATAACTAGATAATTTATAGCTAGCCTGCCTAGTAAACTAGATAATAAAGCTATTAGAGAATTCTATAGTGCATTAGTATATAGTTACTAAGGAATTATAAAGACCTAGAAATAACTATAATAACACTATAGAGAAAAGGTTACTAGAGAATATATTATAATAGTAATTAAGGATTATAAGGTTTGCTTGAAAAGCAAACTAGCTTGATACTAACTTTATAGATTATTATAACCTTTGCCTGTACTATAAACTGCCTAGCACTCTATATCTCTTAACTTTATTATTAAACTACTGAAGTCTTAAGAACTTTTTATAGGAGTCTATTATAATAGTATTCTTATTATTATTAACAGACTTATAAAATATACCTACTTTATTCTGTATAAAGAAGTAAGTAATGCTGAAGAATTTGCGTATATATTTCTTAAGTATATTATTACTAACTATAGAATACTAAAGGAAATTATATTAGATAGAGATAAGATCTTTACTTCTAAGTTTTAGAAATTAATTATATTATAACTTAGTATTAAGTAAGCTATATCTACTGCATTTCACTTACAGACTAATAGATAAACAGAAAGAATTAACTAGATCTTTGAAACCTATTTCTACGCTTATATTAATTATAACTAAGATAATTAGGTAATACTACTACTAATAGCCTAATTCGCCTATAACAGTATAGTAGGAGAAAGTACTAAGGAATCCCTTTTTTATCTTAACTATAGATTTAAACTAACTGCTTATAAAGAACTTTGCACTAGCTTAGTAGCACTAAAAGCTATTGCTATAATTAGATAAATCAAGGATATCTAAGATAATATATATAAAGAACTTAAATTTATATAATAATAAATAATATATTTCAGTAATAAACAAAGGATTAAGAGACTAACCTTAAAAGAGGAAGATGGCGCCTACTTTATATAGCAAAACATTAAAATAAAACAACTAAATAATAAACTAGATCTTAAAAAACTTAGACCTTTTAAAGTCCTCTGAAAAGTTTTACTAGTTAATTATAAACTAGACTTACCTAATATAATAAAATGTTTCCTAATATTTTATATCTTGCTATTTAAACTAGTATTATAAGGATTATAAATAAGTAACCTTATTATTATAGAAGATAATAAACCAGAGTATAAAGTCAAATAAATTATTAACTATTTTAAAGAACTAGAAAGATATTAATATCTTATTAAGTAGAAAGGATATAGTTATAAAGATAATATATAGGAACCTACTAAGAATATCACTAATATAAAGAATAAATTTATAACCTACTAGTAATAATACTAAGAATAAGAAATAATACTAGTAACACTAGTAGTAATATTTCTAATAAATATTACTAGCTATTAATATATCAGATACTTATATAAATATATCTAACTACTTATAGAGGTAGATAGATTATAATAAAAGAAACTATTTATTTGCCTAGAGATACTAGAAACTAACTAAGACTTCTCTAATAAAAAGTTTAGAATACTTAGGTTTTAATCACTAAAAATAATATCTAGGTCTACTGCACTAAAAATGCTTATTAACTGCACTTTAAGAACTAAGGAAGACTTAGTAAGAGAAAGCCTTGCTACCTCCTCTTTAGCTACTACTAAAGTCTCTTTATAACCTTTTTTGAACACTATTTGCTTAGCTTTATAAATATAATCTAACCTTATAAGCGCCTTATTCACTTCAGCCTATGCTTTTTACAGCGTTTCTATTCTCTTTCGAAATAATTCCTTAGTTTCTTCCTCTTTATTATCTAGATACTAAGATTTAACTATTAAATACTCTATTATATACAGATTAGTAAAAAATTATAATAGGTTTAAAACTATATAAATATTAGCAAATCATATTATTAGAAGTATTATATAAATAATAAGTGCTGCTTATAGTAATATACTCTCTATAGACTAAGGAGCTAGGTAGTATTTTATAGTATAACCTCTTAGACTGATAGTAATAATAAGTTATGATTTTAAAACTGTTTTCTGTAATATTAAGGGAATGATAATAATAATAAAGAGTAGAAATCGCAGGATTTTCAGAAATATAACCTGATATAGTATTAGTATTATAAGTAAGTTAGGAAGTATAATTAATAGATCTCTAACCTAAGACTAATAACCTATTTATATTAGGTCTTAAGAATAAAACCTTTAGAGAGGGGACCTGATATTATAACCTATAAACAAGGATAATAGCTAAATAACCTACTTAGGTATTAAGTAGCTAGGATAGAATATTTATACTATAGGATTATAGGAATAAGAAGGACTTATTTAGAAACAGAAGAACTATAATATAAGTTATATAATAATAAGATAAGACTAAGTAAGTAGTATAGATTACTAAGTATTTAGTTAGAGTTACTAAGCATTCACTAATAATCACTAAGCATTTATTAGTACTTAATTAATAATTAGTAATAAAATAAAGAGACTGTTCAGGACTTATATATAGTATAACCTGAGCCTAGCTTATAATCAGACTTCTATAGCTTTTCAGTAATTAACTTATGAATATCTTTGTATTTATCCTCAGGATATTTTTAGTTTACCTTTACTATAAATACTTATTAAGTCTAAGACTGATCACCTTAGCCTCTGACCACTGATCTACGACATAGCCTACGACCTACGACCCAGACCACGACCAGTGTACTGTTTCTACGCATCAATCCCCAGCTTCTGTTAGCAGAACCTACTGTCGGATAGCTGACCGTAACAATACTATCATTACTCAGCCCATACCCGCAGTATCTAGCTTCAATAGGATCTTCTGTAGAGCCTATATCAGAACCAAGTTGAAGTTCCAACATGCCTGTGTTAGTGTAGAGCTGCGAGCTGTTGAGTGGGTTGAATCGAAGATCATAATCGATCTTGCTGGCATGAGTGAATTCAAGCCTACGAACGCATGTTTCTGTGCCGATACGCCAAATTTGCACCTGCACCGTCTCGTCGTTTCTAAACCCCAGACATGGTGTCGATATTGACGCGAGCCATTCATCGTTCGATGATAATGCGATCGACCGCACGAGATTCGTCTCTTTAATCCGGTATTTCTCGCACACGCTACCTGCGCTAACATCCAGCAAGTAGATGAAGCTAAACGTGCCCGCAGCGACCCATTTGGAGTGTGTCGACACTGCAATACACGCCCTTTCCATGTATGGTGGCTCCATTTCTAGGGCGCAACGGTCGTTTCTGATGTCCCAAATCTTCAGTTTGAACTTCGTCATAGACGCTAGAGTGCCACCATCACCTGCGAAGGCCAACTCCACTGCTTCGAAGTTATCAGCGGACTGGTGGTCGTATTGCTGTATACAGCCCTGATCCAAAACATCCCAAATCTTGACTGTTAAATGGCCAGAGTCTTCGACTAGCGAGAACCGTTGGCTGTCTGAAGACCAAACAGGCCTTGAGGCATTGGTACATTGGAATGTAGCCAGGCAGCAACCTTTGTCTGTATCCCAAAGTCTTACTTCCCTCTCGCAGCCTGACAAAACGTACAGGCCATCTGGCGAGAATGTAAGTGTCTCAACATCGGTCTTGTGACCAACAAGTGTACGAGGGCAGTGAACCATCTCTGCGTCCCACAGCTTGATCGCGTTGTCAACTGGCCGTGCCACGTATCGGCCATCAGGCGGACACAACCACACCAAGCCCGCATCTTCGTTATCCTCATCCAATGGTGTGGTGACGGTTGTCGACAAGTCCCACAAGCAAATTGGTTCGTCATAGTCATGATTCCCTGAAGCAAGCAAATTCTGATCAGGAGAGAATGCCAGAGGTACGTCTTTCGTGCTTATTTGGAAGGTTTGGACACAAGACCCTGCGTCATCCCATACGGAGATAGAGAAGCCCGAGGCAATAGCGAGTTGCCTATCTCTTCCTATGGACGCAATTGCATAAATATTGTCGTTCAATTCTAGAGTCTGAACACAACGATGGGTTATTGTGTCCCAGATCTTGACGGTCGTGTCGGCTGACCTGCAAGCAAGGCGACTTTCGTCCAAGAAGGTGAATGTATGGGGCGTGTTCACGTCGGAGACATCGATCAGGTCGTGGAAATCGAGCGGGTCGGAGAAATCGAGCGGGTCGGAGAAATCGAGCGGGTAGAAACCTCTGACCTTCCAGACACAAGAGCCATCTGCTGAATTCCAGACTGCGAAGCCTGTTTCATGGGTTGACGCCAGGAGCTTGCCATTCGAGGAGAAAGACAGGCATGGTATCGTCTCGCATCCAGGATGCTGTAGCACTATAGGATGTTTGAAAGAAGGCCAGTCCCATATCGTCATCTTCAAAACCACTTTTCCCATCGGAGTCCGGGTTGTTGCAGCGACAGCCAGAAGCTTTCCGCCAGGCGAAGATGCAATTCTGTAGATAGCGCTACTGTCGTCGTAAGGTGGTCGTAGAAAATCCATGCTTTCACCAGATTCGACATCCCATATATGGAAACCGCCATAATATGCACCTACGAGAGATCTGCCATTATGATTCAACAAAACTATGTCTCTTGGGACCATAGAAAAGAGATCGTTGGTCTGGTTGGTGTAGATTCTGTGCAGGTGACGGCTGGAAAGTACGTCCCAAATCAGAATGGAACGATGGTTCAGGATGAACAATTTACCCTCGGTGGAAAACTGCATACTGCTAACTGTCAAATCCATGTCATCTAGTTCAAGTCTTTGAATGCAGGGGTCCCAGTTGTTTGGCATGTTTGGCTTCAGCTTGATCCAGTCCGGCTCTTCGTCTTTGAACATCTCTCCGATCGTACTACCGGAAGGGCTGAACACAAGTGCCGAGTTGTAAACCTGGATAGGCGCAATTTTGATGGTATCTATGTGCACAAGAACAAATCGCCTCATGTCGTCAACAATTTTCTTCAGGCTATAGTTTGCCGTGTTGCCCTGATCTACGCATTAGACCAGACTGCAAAGAATTTCGCGACTTCTGCGTGCACAGTGTACTTACCAAAATTTTGACGAGTATCTGCATGCCTTTGATAGCCTCTGATAGTTTTTGAAGTATGCTGAGAGACTCTAACCAGTGTAAAAAGGACTTTCTGGTGAACCTCTCAATCTGGTTATCATCTGACACCGTTCTCGCGTCACCGAGCTCATAGAGATGATGAATCCAGTAGAGACACGAATATTCCAGCGAGGCCAATGGGTCAGACTTAGGGCGTACAATATCGGTAGCCAGAACTCCAGGGGAGTCCAGCTTGTAAGGGTCGCGCTTTAGATCCTTCAAACTTCTCAGTGATTGGACGAACATTTGATGATGCAGGTCTCGGATGCTGGAATGAGAGAGTCTGTCCTTTCCTTGCTGGATGAGGAAGTCTTGCGCTGACTGATGGATGAAGCAGACCACATCCTCTTGGATAGTAAGAAATGAACCGCATTCTCCGACTATCTCTCGCAGTACATCGTGGCTGTGATCACCCAGCTCCTCGACGAGAACTTGAAGTTCACTGAGGGTGAGTGGCCGGAACGCCACGCAAGCAACGCTGAGAATATGCCGGCAGGAATCTGCATCGCGAGAAACAATTACATGCTCCAACATACGGTCATAGAGTCTCGTGAGATCTTCAGGGATTGATTCCAACTGCGCCATAGCATGTCGTCCTTGGACACGGTCCAACTCTGCGCATACCAACGCTACCCAGATGAAAGTGTCCCTGGCCTTCTGTAGAAGCGCTTTGAGAACAGCTTCTTGTGTCGTTGGGCTGTAACTTTTGCGAAGTGCCAGTTCTTTGACCTTGTGCTCAATAAACACACTGACAGCCTGAGATATGGAATCCTTGTTCAGCTCGAGAGACAGTATGTCTTTTTGAGCTTGTTGAAGTCTTCCACTTATTTCAGGCCAGTTTCTGCTCGAGATAATCCACTTGGCTGGAAATGAGACAGAAAACTCGCTAATAATGTCGATGAGCTCTGACCGATCGGTCAAACACTCATCTAGAGCATCGACCAGTAAGACCGCATCTCTCAAGTAGGTTTCCTCCAGCATTTTGCCGAGAATGCCCCGCAAGGCAGTGATGTCTTTCAGTGGGGTCTCGCCTTCAACATCGTATTTCTCTCGAACATGCGAGACTAGCTCAGGGTGATCCTTGCAGAGAAGCCATATCAAACTGCGGAGTACTGAGGTCGCGCTCTTGAAATCACCATGGGTTGCCTGGCAGAAGGCATACGTCAGAGGACGTGACGACTCGTTCTTCAGCTCGTCGATAATACCGCAGAGAAGCATTGTCTTTCCCTTACCTGGATCACCTCTGATCCAGAGCAGGCGATTCTCTGGGTCGGAACGGAACCTCCTGAAGTCTTGATGGTCGAGTATCCATGCGTACGAATCTTTGAGGAGTCCGCCCCCTGTCCGCTGAATCTTTGCCTTATGGGTTTCTGGGTTGATAACACACAAACGAGCCAGGCATTCCTTGTCCTTGTCGTCGTGATGAAGCTTGCGTAAGACCAGGGTTTGCTGTTCAACCGCAGTTTCCACTGCTTTGATATCCAGTCGGATGTCGTTCAGAGTGCTGTCGATACCTCGAAGTCGTCTTTTTAGCTCTTCGGAGTTATGCTGTGCCACATCTTTGCGCAAAGCTTCTTCAGCACTTTTTATCGCATCGATCTTTTGTTGCCAATCGTCGACTTTGAAGTCTCTAATGATGACATCCGCCAGTCTTCTGTCGTACAAAACAACGCTCTGGATTTGATACAGCAGAAGCTTCTTGTAGAGCCGAGCAATATGAAGTTTCAGTTGTGCTTGCAGCTCGACCAGAGACGTGTCAGTTCCGCGGATATCAAGCAGAAGTTGCGTCAATTCCCAATGCCACCGGCTTCGTTCGACTACAAACATGACCCCGTCACGATTGATGCCCGGCTCAGTGACGGGATTGGTTATGATCTGCGAGACTGTCAGCGGCGCCGTTATAGCTTTGTTGTAGTTCCTTACATCCATGCAGGTGGTGACGCCCACCCAGGCGATAGCAGCAGTTGGCTCCGATTTGACAGCTGTGGCAATGAAGTCTTTGATGTTGAGGATAGGCTGCATTCCTTCCTTGATATTTCCTTTGACCTGTGCGCTCTTCTCTGTTTTTTCTAGGCCCATTTCGATGAGCTTCATCATCTGCGGCTGCCTACCCAGAGCATCCTGTTCGATGGTGGCATTTGTTTCGTCTCCAGCATCGGAATTTCGGGTACCAGTCTCTCGTAGCTGGACACAGAGGATCTGCTCGTACCGTTCGAATGTCTTTGGTTTTTCCTTTTTGGCTTCGTCGTAAGCATCATTCCAGATTTGTTTTCGCACATCCTGGAGACTGATAGAGGCCGGTGTATTGGTGGTCGTAGACGTTTCATTTGCGGGGAAATTCGAGAGTGTGGATGCCGTCGTGGGTGTCGCTGATGACATTGGAGGAGTATCCGAGTCCAAGACAGTCAATGATGGTTCATCGCTCGGTTTGGGTCGATATTTCTTTCGCAGCTTGGAAAAGTACTGCTTGGAAAAATACTTCATGATGAGTCGACCTTTGCTCAATGGAGAAACCAAGGTTCAAGTAAATTGATCTTTGCTTTCCAGAACGCGAGAGATTTCAACAATCGCAAAGTGAGATTTAGGCACACATAATGACGGGGATTCATGTCAGTCAAGAAGACCTTGGTCCGGAGACGCATGCATGCATACCCAACCAAGCTGGTCAGCCGGTTAATCACACTGCATCTGGCAGTGCATGCATCATGGGGTGGAGTGAAGCTTTTGTGCGCCTCGATTGGTCAGGTCGAGGAGAGCAGTCGAGAGCCTGCTTTATGCGCCCCATCCTGTGCCACTTCATTGCGTTAAGGTAGCACCACGGTGAGATGATTGGAGGGGCACTTATGAAGTCGTCAAGGGGTCCAGCTTGGCTTGAAAACATCCAACCACCCAACCTACCAGACGGGTCGAATGGCATGAGTGACCGGGATTTGGCGCAGCCACGTCGTGGCTGTACTCGTGGTTTCTTAACAACCATGTACAGTCGTAGTGAACTTTCATTCAATACATTGTCTTGATCACATGTAATTTGAAATGAGACACTCATACCGAGCCTTCTTGACATGGCCTCGGCCTTCACGAAGTAGGCTTAAACTATGTACAAACAGGATATCATCAACATCTTGAGATATTTTGGATTAATCCATAAGCCCCTGGTTGAGATTATGGGTCGTAACATCTACGAAGTAAGTGAACGTTGCAATCTAATCAACAATGTCTGCTGAGCTCTTAACAACAGAGCCTACTTCCAACGTGACTGTTGACCTTTTCGAATTTTTCACCTTTCGCCTCATACTTTAATAATGAAAGTTGAGGATATTAACAGGAAACTCCTATATCCACCCGTCGTCAAAGGAACACATACTTAATGACAGAAGGTCAATATTGTAGTATTGATAGAGCTGTGTGCGCTGCGACTACTACATTAACAACCTTAAGATCGGTAAGTGGACGTTCATGATCGTCTGAGAGGTTCTGTCGAGGCTATCCATGGCAGCCTTCCGTGAGGGAAGTCTTGCCGCTCTCCAAACAAGTCTTGAAATCGAGGTTATAAGCCGTGTCTTCGCCGCTCTTGTTACTTGCGCCGTGTTGCGGACGTGTGACTGTCAGTTGACACGAGCCGATTTCTCAATTGCCGAACAAGTGCGCGCTGCGTTTGTCTTCTGTGCCTAGGTAGCGTGGAATCCGTATGCGTTCGGTCGACTTCAAGTCGTGGTGGCTGGTGAGATGGTCCATTCGGCGGGGATACCAAGACCTCTATGGTGTCCGCGTGGTGCTCAGCATGCGGTGTGCACGTTCTGGTCCCCCCCTCTCTATTTTGGCCTGGGCGAAGCTGTTCCAGGAACGACGCCACCGATGCTCCTGGGCTATGGGAAGCAGTCTCCTCCCTGGAATTGGGTAAAGAGGTGGTTTCAAAAGTGTGAACTTTCCCTGGCTGGTTTCGTCTCTCGGCATTCAGTGGCATAGGGGTCGCCGGAGAGTCCTTGGGGCGAATGTCTTGGCAAACTAAATCGGCGTTCTGGATATTGGGCGTGAGCGAGTGAGATGGACAGGTAGATTCGACGGTGCTTCGCGTAGTGTCCTGAACATTGTCAAAGTCCCTGGGATCTGTCGATGCTGCACTCCGCATTTCTGCAACAGCGTCATCTCCCAAGACCTCCGTGCCAGAATCACATGGCCGAAGGCTGCGTGATCCGGTGCTTTGCAACCAGACTCCGAATCGTTTCCCATACGGTGTGATTTGGTAGGGTACGTGAGTATTCCTGACGCGGGTCCTCCTTGATGGCTTTATAAGCAAGCATGCTCTCGAATGATTCAAAGCCTCGGACTCTGGCATAGATCTGCCGTGTTCGAAGTTTGCCTGCGTCGGCATCACAGCGTCGGTCAGGGTCGTCGAGGCGAAACGGCGTCAACAGTCGTACGCTCGTCCACATGAACGAGTCTTCTCCATTACTCTCGCACCGCATGACCGGTACCTCGCGAGACGACACAAGCGACTCCCCGTCACGGTAGCCTGCGGCCCACCCAACGATTCCCTCGTCGTCAAATTCATAGCAACGGGGCCTTGGCATCTCTTTGTGTAAAGCCAGATCGCAAAACATCTCGTTACGCCCGCACATGGATAAGTCCTTCCATCCCAGGGCCATCACGACCGACGCCTTGTTGGCCTTCGGACAATTGGCCCAGTAGAGCTCTCCCGGCTTGGGGTTCAAAACGTCTTCCGATGTGTGTTCCTTTTCTGGTATCTGTCGAGAGACCGCTGGCAACGACAGACTTCGTTACGGGGAAGGCGTGGGCGTGTCATGACGTGAGCGGTGATTAGAGGCATAATATCGGCTTCTCAATAGGTTCATGGGCTTATATCTCATGTCGAAGGCATGGCGCACGCAATCGTTGTTCAGCTTGGCTAGCGCATCAGTACAATTGGAGACACGGATTCCAAGCAACTCGATGGCCTGGCGAAAGTCCTTTTTCAGGAATCCGTGAAGGGCACTGTTGAGATGTTTTGCGGCTGCTATGAGAGCATTTTGTCTAAAGTGAACGCCATGCTTGTCACATCTGTCATCCGTTAGTAGAGGTTTCCAAGCCCTTATACCGCAATAAGCATACTTCAAAATGTAAAACTTGTCCGAGAATTTGACAATCGTATGCTTGAACTCAGCTTTACCATCTTGGTAAACTTCGTCAAATTCAATCCTCTCTTTATTCGACGTTGTGTATTCGCGGTTCCTATTACTGGAGACATTCACCGCTGTTTCCCCATTATTTGTTCGGCTGCTACGGCCGTCGGTTCTCATTAGTTGGTCATATCTCACAGTTGGTAACGACGATGAACTGTGATTGGCCTCGCTGGCCTGAAACTGATGAACTCTTGGTTGTGAATGAGGTCCATCTTCAGCATGCCATGAAGCTAAAGGATGACCAGCGGAACCGATAGGTTTTTTGTGATGAAGCCTGTCGATTTCCAGGGTCTTGTGTGAATGGAAATCTGCGTGAGACCTAGGCATCATGCTGTGTGGCAAAGACAACGCATTGTCAGAGCGAAGAGCGAACTCATCGTTGCTAGCTGTGTGGCGCATTGATAGAATGTGGCTCTGCTGATACGATCCTTCTCGAAAACGAGCTTCATGGGATAGGGAATCTTGGATTTCTGTTGGCCACGAGTGAGCGATTGTCGGGGATGACACCATGGCGGTGGACGTCGGCCTGAATGGTGTCTCGGTCGGAACCCGCGGTACTGATATTGTTGGCAGTGGAAACATCAAATTGGTGCTGATGGATCACTTCTTGCTCTTCCCTTTTCAAATGATTGAGGCCCTCTACGTACTCTCGTTCGTTTTCGGCCTTTCGAAACGCCCGGATCTCTGTTTGATATCGATCAAAGAGGCTTGCGACGTCGCGTTCCAGGCGTTTCTGGTTCATGAAATAGAAGTCATTCTGTAATCCCTGGTCCACCATTTGCTGCTGCCTCTGAAATCTGGCCGTAAAGTCTTCTCTTGCTATATGGAAACGGCGCTGATAGCTTTCCGACGTTGCAAGCCAAATGCTGCGCTGTTGCTCTAGGGTCGACTTATCAACGTCAGTCTTCATCACCATCGTTTGATTAAATCAACATGCCATCTTGGAGTTTGTATAGTAGATTTCAGTGAATTGAAACACGCCTTGGCTAGTAAGACTTCTGCAACTCTAGTTGTGATGACACTCTGGGCCGTTGACCAGTGTTGTCAGCGAAGTTGCTCGTGCCGTGTGGTGGTGACTTTCGTTGGTCCGGGAAGACTGTGAATATGCTTGCCTACTAAGTGGATGGTAGCGACTGAGTGATAAAGGAATATCTGCAGCAAGACCTTTTTCGGCCGCCGCATAGGCATAGCATTGGCAAAGGTACAGGGACACTGTTTTGAGAGCTTCGTGAACTAATCAACGAATGTGTTCCGTAATTCGGACTCAAGGTGCGATTGCCTCATCATTCAGAAAGACGGACTCAAAGTGCGAATGCTACATCAAGAACTCATATGAACCGTGAGAATGGTCGCTGACGATCGACATACCCCATGGAAGGGTGTAACAGGAGATATGTCCCGGTGTCACGGAAAACAAGCCAGGCTCGGCAACGGGACAAGTATGTTAAGTCGCGGGTTCATTGACCGACTAGGGCTACGTAGCCGCTGAGATACGTGACTCAGACCTCCATATGCAAAAGATTACTTCCTCAATTGATCTTGCGTATCCAAAATCGGTGCACGAGATACCCTTGATACGAAAGGACTGTGTGCTGTCGATATCCATATGCTATTGGGTCAGAAAATTAAGCACTTTGTGTGAGATGAGGACGAAGCGTATCCTGCAACTGCCGATCACTCTCCTTAACATAGTAAGCTCCATGACTAACTAATGGGCGCGGCGTTGGCGGAACTATCTGCTCACTTGATCAACCTCCAACGTGTGTGCGCATGCTGCTTCGGATATTTCTACCCGTATGATGACTCGAGTCCTGTGCCGCCACGCACGGCCGTGGGTGTCATCGACATTGAATCGTGTCATTAGGTATTACGGACCTCGACGTGAATGGTAATGAATGTCATGAGCCCGTTTCAGTGACCTCTGTCGTCATCATATCTGCTTATCCCCCAGATTCTCCGTACTCAGCTTACGGCGAACTCAGGTTTTGGTGCCAGTATGTATCGTTCACCAGTCATAATCCATGCTCGCTGCTTGAGTAGCGTATCGTTGACTGGCCTGATGGAGGTACTTGGGCTCCCTACTGCCATTCGGCTGTGATGCTGTTGGTGGTCTTCCTGGCTTGGTTCAGGGGTATTCTCGATGCAAATGTTACCGCTTCTTTCTCTTTCTGATCGTTTCTCGTCATTTCTCGAGGTGCGCGAACTCTACACTGACCAGCCTTTTCCATTATAAAAGGCCCAAATATTCCCACGCTGATCTCTCCAACAATTATCGATGAGTTGGAAAAGGTCATCCACGCCTTTCTACCTGTAAATGTTGGTATTGGTCACATGGACATTTGAATCGATGGAGACTTGCCCTCCTGAATGGACGTCTAGTCCGCGCAGTATTCTAGAAGCTTTCACCAGTTACCATAATGACAGACAACGGAAGGTAGAAAACAGGCCTTCAGATCTTGTGTTAGAAGCTCAGATGCCCCGAAAGTTGCAGCTTACTAACCTAGATATCCCTCAACCCGTCGGAGAACCCCTCGCTTGCTCGGCACACGTCAGTATCCTTTCTCACCCGTTCTTTGCTTCTCATTTGACGACTACTTCAGAACTTAGTGTCCGATTCGCATAATAACGAGAGGTATATAAGACCCTGGAACCACTTTCCAGCTCACGAGACAGACAATCTGTTTCCTTGTCGCAACTTTGCGAAGATTCATCACGATCCGACAGCAAGCACCAGTTTATTTGTTGACCAAATAGACTTAACGCTAGGAATCGAGTGTCGTGTTTCAAACTTGGGAACCATTCCGTTTCCCTTGTATTACTCCCACTCCCAAGCAAGACGACGACAGAAGCTTACCATCGAGGCGTGAACTTGAGCTGCTCAGCGTGACCTCCGATCTCGCAACATCATCAGACAACAGATGCCGCTGACGTTCCGTTACTTTCGGGATAGAGGAATCAATCAGATTTGTTGTTTCCACCTTCAAACACAAGGCTTGCTTCCCACTTTATACCTTCACGGAACGCCTATTCAGTTTCGTGGTCTTCAAAAACCCCTAAGGATATAAATATCGAGGCAGGGCATCAGTTGAGGATGTACCAACCAATAATATCTCAAACCAAACGGGCGGTAGGCTACTAAGGGCTCCAGTATTGTCTCCCAATTTCCTCAGGCGATGGCCGGATACGCCGGGTGGGCGTCTGCAGACATGTCAGCAACCATTCGAGCTCACACCGGAATACCCAGCAGACATCCTGAGAGAGATGATGAAGCAGACACTAGCAAGGGGTTAACACTGAATGTGAACACCTGCAGGCTGCCTGCTTGTCGCCACGCCTTCTCCACCGTCATGCAGGCTACATTTTTCTCCGTCAGCACCCATTGCCTGTAATTTTTGAAATTAATCAGCGACTGCCCCTTTTATACACCCGTGCTTCCCTCAACGGCATGTACCCCTCTCCTGCCATGCCACCGCCGCAGTACGCTGTTGCCCTCGCGATCAGCTTTCTGCCATCATGCTTCTACATAAATACAGGCCCACAATCAACTTCAACTTCAACAGCAACCACAAATGTGGCTGAGTTGTCTGAGCTGGCCCAGCAATCGAAGCTCTTCACGATCCAATCACCACAAGACGCCATTGACTGCAAGTCCTAAGCCGCCGGTCGTCGCGCCTCCATCCCCATGCCGTCCCCGTCACCCTCGGTTGACTATTCGCCTTCACTATCCCCTAATACCACGACACCAGCATTCATTCATACTCAACAACATAAAGCCTGCCAACCTCCCAGCAACTTTCCTCGCGCCCGCCACCTGAGAACGGAGACGCTCTATGTACTCGTTCAATAATCGAGCTGAATGCTGGACTTCTGGCAGGGTGTGTACTCTGAGTGGGATATTCGTAATGCTCTGGCCGAATCTCTATCGCTCGCGGCTACAAAGAACCAGGTTTGGTCGAATGATGTCTACTGCCCCAGCAGGGGTCGAGCATGTTCGTTTGGGAAGGCATGGCAAGGTTAGGCGCTAAATTTCCACCAAGCAGCTATATTCCACAATTCTGCTCAATACGGTTGGATGAACGCAAGGGCAGATGGTGTTACTGGAATCACGCCAGCTGGGGACTGCCAAAACATCATTTCTCATCTAGGAGGTTTGGTGGGGGTGCAAGTACTTTGGGCAGGAGGTGTTATTCCTCGTCAGGAATGTGGGAGTTTGTAAGATACGAATAGAACGCCTCGATCAAAGCCGCTATTAGCTGTCTTCCAGACCCGACCAGGAGGAGTGTACTTACTCACTTGCTGACTTCATGCTGTTCTAGAAGCCTGATGAGACATCCGCTAATCAATTGCTGAATGACTGCAATTCAATAGCGAAAGTCTTATAAGACAGTTTCACATACCAAGCTAGAATATGGAGGAGCCAATTTGTCTCTCCATACAGTAACATTTTTTTCCAAAACATGTGGGCTGTCTATCTTGCCTTAGCTTCCGTGGCTTCTTTTGCACTTGCAACTGTGCCTGATTTCGACACATGGGAGCACGGCCGAGTTGCATTGAAAGACGTCAGCATCCACTTCCGTTACGCTGGCGTCGGACCACCCGTGCTCCTCGTCCACGGTAATCCTCAACATAGCTTGACGTGGCAGTTCATTGGCCCGATTCTCGCCCAAAACTACACCGTGATCGCGCCGGACAACCGCGGCGCAAGTGACTCGAGCATCCCCCCCGATGGGAACTATAGCGCAGCAGCATCCGCGGCGGATCTCAAAGGCGTTCTGGACTTTCTGAACATCACGTCCGCTCACGTCTTGGCTCACGACAAGGGCGTTGGAATGGCGGCGGCACTAGCAGTCCAGCATCCTGGTCTGGTCAAGCGTTTAGCTTTGGCAGAGTACGCGCTTCCGGGCTTTGGGTACGAGCAGATCGCGACGCCGGCTCCTTTTTGGGACTTGTACCAGAACTGGCAACTTGCATTCTTCCAGGTCACCGATCTGGCCGAGTTTCTCATGTCGGGCAAGGAGAAGCAGTTTCTGCAATGGTACTTCTACCATGGAAGCTACTCAGGTGGCGAGAGCTTCAGCGAAGAGACAATCAACAGATTCGCCAGCACGATCTCCAAGCCCGGTTTTCTCCGCGCCATGCTCGGTCCGTTCTCTGCCAGTACAGTCTATGATGATTCGAAGTTCTTCAAGTCATCGCTGGGTCGTCGCAAGTTGGACGTGCCGGTCTTGGGTCTAGGCGGAGAGGCAAGCTTGGGATCTGAGTCGGACTTGCGTAACGCTTACGAGCCGATTTCATCCAACCTGCAGGTTGAAATCGTTCCAAAGGCGGGACACTGGATTCGTGAGTGATTCCTAGAATTTTTTGGAACAATGCTAATGTCGAGACAGCTGATGAGAATCCCAAGTGGACTTCCAAGAGGGTAGCGCAATTCTTTGCAGAAGAGAAGTCAGACGTCCAGAGTATTGACTTATCGTACCTTGCGGATCAAGTTACGCTTGATGTCGGCTACTTTGGAACGAGGAGAAATAAAAGGTTGGGATTGCAGTGAGGTGAAGAAATAAGACTGGTTTAGCATATATCCTCACTCATTTTTACCTTCCTTTATTCGCTTTCTATTCTTAATTAGACCCCTCTTAATAAAGTACAAATAACCTCTATCAACTTGATTATTTATAATATTCTTATAAATAACAGCGATACTTCCTTGTTTCTCTAATATCCTCCGTCTGAGCAGCATGACGCATGATTATAAAGATGTCCAAGACGAATACAATCACGAACACAGAGACGGCGACGACGTCGGCATGGACACCACATCTGCATAACAGGTGCCACCGTCACAGGCAAGTGCACTTACTCAAACCACACATCGATTCTTCTAGCTGCTAGACCCGTTCACCCCCTCCTCCAACGGCCTCCTGACGAAAATTTCCAAAACCCCCCTAACCTTCTCCTCCACAATCTTCCTCTCCTTCGCCGCAGCCGGCACGCCAACATTACAAACCGCTCTACCACAAACCTCCGCAACCCTCCTCTCCCTCGTACGCCGCCTCGCCAGCGCCGCCTCCGCCGCCGCATTCCCGCCCGTCAGCCGCCGGAAACTCAGACTCCGCCGGTTTTGGCTTCGGCATCGTCAGCGCCTCAACCTCGGACCTCGAGATCGGCGCGAGCTCCGAGACGACCTTGGATAGCGTCGCCGTCAGGAAGACGAAGGCGATGTTGTGGTTCGCGCGGTGGCGAGTATGTCGAGGACGGCCGTCTTGTCGTCCTCGATCTCGGGAGCGGGGCGGGAGGTCGTCGCGACTTGTGGGATAGCGACCTCGATCTTGGCCCAGAGGGAGGCGGTGATGATCCCGTCCGTGAGACCTGAAAGAAACAGGAGGAGGACCTCGGCGATGACCTCGAGGCGGTGCAAGGAGGGCGTCTCTACGGGCAGGGCGTCGACGAGGGGCTGGTCTGTGTCGAGCGCCTCGATGAGCGCGAGTACCTGCGCGTCGCGGGCGTCTCTATCCTTGAACAGCCACGCCGTGTCGTCGAACGGCCAGCCAGGCTTGTCGCCTGGGATGAGATGCTCCTCAATCATGTTTGCGTCGGCGATGGCGCGGGAGGTCATGACTTCGACGGCCTCGGTGATTTGAAGAGCTCCTTGGGGGCTGCGCAGTGGACGTCAAGATCATAAGGGATCGAGCCTGAGCCGTTGGGGACCCGGTACCTGACGAATTTGCGGATCCCTCCGTCCGGGATGCGGATGAGTTCGTCGATCGATCTGCCGAAACATGTCGGGAGCCAGGAGGCACGGACGGGGATGAAGTGGTCCCTGCCGTCTTCCACGCGCAGGACGAGGATTTCTTCCAGCGATGAACGGCCGTCGTTGAGGCTCGCACATGAGACATGTCGCTGACGTGAACCTCCAAGACAGCGCTGATTGTCTCGCCTGGTTCGAGTGTCACCTCTGTGCCGAGGTCCGGTTGTTCTCCGTCTTCAACGTCGGCCCGTTTGAATGATGTTCTGAGCCATGACGGCGGACTAGACGAATCAGAGTCGTCCTCGATGGTAGGCGTCTCGACAAAAGCAAACTTGGCTGGGACGCGCCCGGTATTCGCGAGGGTCAGCGTGGCAGTGTGCCTGCTGCGGTATCCAATGTCGCCAAAGTCCACAGCTTCGCCAATGTCTACCGCCCCCGTCTCATCCTTGGCCTGGAGATCGTGGTTATCCAGATAACTGTAATGAGCGGGCCGCCCCTCGTTTTCGGCACGGTCCAGCTCCTTTGCAACCTCCGCGTGGACCTTTGCTTTCAGGTCGGGCACGACGGCGTCGTAGTCAAGTGTAAAGACGGAAATGATGGGCTTGTGGTCCGAGGAGATGATCCGTTGATGTGAGGTGTAAATGTCCAGCTGTATCCTATCGGTAAATCCTTCTTTCGTGACAACTTCCTCCGGCTCGTTGTCATCCTCGTCGTACTCATCATAATCGACCCCAGCTTCGCCAGTCGGCGGGGGCTCGTCGCCGTCCGCATCTGGGTCGTAGTCGAACAAGACGCTCTCATCGTCAGTCGCATGATCCATCCCCTGTGCCGTCATCTCCTCGTCTTTCTTCTTCGCCTCCTCGGCATCCTTGACCTGCTGCTCGTACTCCTCCCTGTCCTTTCGTGTCCGGTACAGAATCCGATCACACCAGCTTGGAGCTCTCTGCTTCTCGCTCGAGTCAAACAAACTAATGGTTCCAACATCGTATTTATAAGACGGCAAAAACGTAATAGGCCCTTCCCGCCAACCGTCGTGGAAGGCCTTCTTCTCCTGGATAATTCTCCGCAGCTGGTCGTGCGGCAGCAGCGAATCCAGCGTCGCCTGCAATGAAGCAGGGTCATCGCTTGGATCGGGCAGAAACTCGTCAGGATCCGGCAGCGAACTCGCCGAGTCGTGCTCACTGGGCTCCGACGAGAGTGTCGTTTCGATAGTGGACGTATCATCGTCGCTATCCTCCGCCTTGCCGCCCTTGGAGCTCTTTACTACTAGCACTTCGCCGCCCGCAATAACCTTGCGCCCCCGTTTATCCAAGTCGTACTCTCCACGCGTATGCAGCAACAGCAGCCGTCGGATATCGTTGCCAGAAGCCCGTCTACCCTGAAGTTTAGATCACCAAGCCAAAACGCAAAGTCCTCGTCGCCAATCTTCTCCGGCTCTGCGTCGTTCTCGCCGGCCAGGTTGATGGGGTCGAACTGCGTCCGAGACATAATTTGCCCGACGTCCCAGAGTCTACGGTCAAGGTACGTCTGCTCCGCGCCGCTAGCAAGGTGGCAGTTGACAAAGACCATGCGTGTCGTCTCGCCCAGCAACATTCTTGTAGTCACTGCGCCCTTGTTGCCGAGGTATCCAAACAATCCCGTGCCCACAGAGACGGTGCTCACGTTGCTGATGGTCGGGGCGACCTCCGGAGATGCATACGCCAGGAGGCATAGGCCTGACATTTGCTCTGCCGCCACAAGCTCGTAGCCGGGCGGCATGGCCGCTTCTAAGGCGTCCTTCCACTTGTTTATGGGCCCTGGGTCGGAGTACATCCGGTTCATGTAGTCCCTCGCCATGTTCAGGTCGACAATCTCCTGCAGGCCGAGCACGTACAGCCCAATCTTGTCGCCTCCGATGACGTGCACGGCGTCCGGCTGGGTAGCCGTAGCCGTAGCCGGGACTGGTGACTTTGGGTTCGAACTCGAGATTGGAGACTTTGGATTCGACGTTGTCGACGTTGGAGACTTTGGGTTCGAAGAGCTCTCGGCAATGTCATTGTCATCTTCAGCGGCGAGCTTGGTGTCAACCGTCGGCGTGGGGGGGATGGGCGGGTTTGTCTCGACGGTCTCGCCATCGCCCACATTCAGCCGTGACAGCGCCGCATCAAGCCCGTACCCGTCCACGAACCAACTCGCGAGGTCCTTGTCGGTGCCGGGGCACGCGGCCACGTTCCACGTGCCGATCTTGACGCGGATGCGGTGCGGGCGAACATACTCTGCGCGGCGGGCGAAGACGGCACGGGCGAGGGACTGGGGCGTCGAGGTGAGGTCGACGGGGTCGGAGGTCGTCGAGGGGATAGTGTCGGAGGGCGCCATCGCGGAGGGCGAGGCTTGCGGTGCCTTGGTGTGTACTCAGAGCAGTTTCGAACTTGGGGAAAAACGATAGGTAGGGGTTTTAGATGCGGATATAGGGGGAACAGCGGCTGGGCCGGTGTGTTCGGGAGGGATCGTGTGGGTTGGGATAGGATGGTTGGTGGTCGATCAGGCCGGAGTCGTCCGGCGCATGATGTTCGTATTTTCGGTGCAGAGTCGTCGTAAGTGAGGTCACGGACCAGGATGGTGAGGATTATGCGTTGAGGGAAGGGAGGCCGCAGGACGGGACGGGAGTTGGCCCAAGGGTAGGTACAGAGACCGGACGAGGCGGCTCACGAAGCTGCAGTGGTGGCGGTGATGTCGACAAGTACTTCAATGTATGGGAAAGAAATGTGGGAGAGGGGAGAAAAAAGTCCAGACTGAAGTGAAGCACGAGACGATGTGCCCAGGGATCTTGTTCTGCAGTGACAATACGTAGCAGTGACAGTCCAGTCAGTCAGTGTCTGTGACTCCAGGCCGCAGGGCGAGTCGGGCACTTTTCGGTGGGTGGCATCAGTGACGTGCATCCCTCCCTCGGTCCCCTTCCCTCAGTGGTCAGTGCCGTGTTTTTGGGGGTCACTTGGAATGACAGGGGAGGCCCAGCTGAGGTCCAGCATAAACTGTGAGTGTGAGATGCACTGCCACAGCTACAGCATTGGCGGGGTGAGCTGCGATAAGATGATCCGGCCACACGATAAGGCTGCCGGACCCACTGCCGGACTGACCTCATCCAAGATGCTCGCAGCCTTACGAACCGCTCCTTTGCACATCGCGATTCCGTCCCCAAAACACCACAAAACACCACACACTACACACAATGTCCCGCCAAACCCCCCGCAAACGCGGCCACAACCGCCACCCCTCCACGGGCCCGCGCCCCGTCCAGTCCGACTACGAATCCGACGCCGCGCACTACCTCGACACCCACCCCGTCCCGGACCCCAACCCGGCCCTCCTCCACCGCACAAACACCGACCTCAACCTCTCCGTCCTGCGCCGCTACCTCCCCTCCATCAACGCCACCCTCGCCATCGCCGCCAACGCCGTCGTCTACACCTTCAACCCCTCCCTCCCGGGCTGGGACAAGACCGGCATCGAGGGCACCTACTTCCTCTGCATGCAGGACCCCCCCGTCCTCCCAAGCCTCCCGGGATCGGGCGTGCCCCCGGCCGCCCCCCCCGCCGCGCGCCTGCATCTTCGTCCTCAACCGCCGCGGCCTCGAGAACGTCATCCTCGACCTCGGCGACGTCGCCGACTTCGAGGTCATGGACGAGATCTACATCTTCCGCCTGCGCGGCGACGCCGAGGAGAACAAGGTCATGGGCATCTGGATCCACGCCGACAAGGAGGACACCCGCGTCATGAACGCAGCCATGATCGACGAGACGCTGAAGCAGGTCCGCGCGTTCCAGGAGAGCGGCGCCGCCCACCAGCTGTCGCCGCAGGAGGAGGAGCTGGGTCCCGCCATGCAGGCCATCGGCCGAAGGCTGAGCCTGAGTGATCTGTTTGGTGCGCAGAACGGGGTCAAGGGCTAGGAGCTCATGGTGCGTGACGCGAAGACCAGGGGAGTGGAGTTGATGATGCAGAGTCAGGGGGTGCAGGGCGCCGTGGAGTGGTGTAGAGGATGAACGTTGGTTCATGAGCGTCTTGTCTTGAGGAACAAGACCAGAAGATGGATGCCAACAACGACAACGGCGTAGAGATTAAGAGTAGGGCTTGATGAGCAACGGAAAAAAGCAATGATACCCATAATTAAGAAAAGTCATTTTTCATACGTGAGAGAAAAAGGGGTAGGAGACACATCCCCCCCTCAGTCGTGACGCAGGTCTAGGGGTCATCCTCTATTAATGAAAACCCCCCAAATCCCATTTCCGGCCGTGAACCGCCATTACCACGTGAAAACGTCCCCAGAGTAGCCTAGCCGCAACTCATACCGTGCCGCTGATGCTCAGCTCCCGAATCTCCTGCAACACCTGCTCGACCCGCTGGTCCAGCTGTCCCTGCGCGTACTGCTCTCTCGTGTCGGCGTCGAGGTACTGCTGCACCTGCGCCATGCGGCTGTACGCCTCGGCGCAGAAGCGCAGCTGGATCTTGACGAGCGCTTCGAACGACGGGTCGAGATACGGCACGCGCAGGTCGATGAGCTGCGGCAGCTCCGTCGACAGCTGCTCGTTGAGCTGCTCGTACGCCGCCTTGGCCATCTCCATCTCCTTCTCGGCCCGCGGCAGCTTCGTCACGTCCTTGTCGGGCTTCTCGACCAGCTTCTTGACCTTGGCGCGGAGGGCATCGTAGTCGAGGAGCTTGTGGCCGCGCTTCTTAATGCCTGCGGGGGTCATGGTGTTAGCAGGTTGGCCGTGGTGGCCGTGGGAAGACAACACGTACATTCGTTTACGTCGGGGAAGTATGCGCAGAAGCGGGAGATGGGTTCGAGGACGGCTTGTCTGTGGTCTCATCAGTCGCTGCACTTCGCGGGCGGGAGCCGCAAAAACGTACTGGTACGGTCCGTCGAGCGCCTTGATCGTCTCGGCGTCGAGATCCTCCACGGCCTGCTTGTAACTCCTGCTCACGCCGTCCTTGGCACCAGAGTCGCCGTAGAACGCATCTATCGTCTCGGCGATGCGCATCTGGGACGCAGTCATGGCTTCAATCCGTCAGCCCAACCTGTCCGCCTTCCGTCTTGGCAACTCGCAGACTCACCTCGCAACGAATCAAGGTATCCCTTCGCCTCCTTCTGCAGCCGTAACGATGCGGCCTCCATGGTTCTGAATCGTCTGTTGAAAAAGGAATGCACGATCAGCAACTCGGTCTCGGTCGGACGGGTCGCGTGTGTGCCGTGCTCACCTTTCCTCAACCTCGTAGTCTCGGTCGTTCGTCTTCTCCACATGCCCTGCCAAGCGTCAGAACCGATCGTCGGGGGTGGGAATGCCGTTGTACGACGACAGAGAGCGTACCCGTCTTCATCATCACCTGCGTCGTCGCGCGGTTGACATTCTTCTTGAATCCTGCAGCCCGTCAGCCTTCGTTCCTGCCCAATGGTTGTTTCGCGGTCCCTCTGCGCGGGGGTTTGGTTTCGTTCGGTTTTCGCGAGTGGCGTAATGCGTACCTGCCCCGTCTCTTGCCGGTTTTTCAGGCAAATCCTAAAAGGCAAACCACTAAAAAAACAAAATGCCAGTCCTGGAGTGCTCGTTGTGCTGAGGTATTAAGTCTCGCGTGTCGTCGTCGGGTATCTCTGTTTCGTGGTAGGTGCGTGCGTCCTTGGTGGGTGGGAGTTTGTTTCGTCGTCTGAAGGTTAGTTGTAGGTAAAGGGAAAAGGGCGGCTCTGGTGGTTTTGATTGCGCGGACGAATCACTCGTAAACTCAGGCTGGGGAAACCCAACGACAATGGAAGACAGTGCAGTGCAGTGCAGTGCAACAGTGGGCAGCAACAAGCGGGAAAACCGACGTCAGTGACAGAGGCTCAGACTGCGCCACGTCCTTTAGCGGCCTTGGCCCCTCCAGCAGCTGCTATGGTGTGCCTAGCGCCGGGTGAGCTGTGGCGCAGCGCTGGCCGCAAGTGCCGTTTTGCCGGGTCCACTCTGGTTGGGCTGCTTTTTTATGCTTAACAGGGCTGAGTGTGAATCACTTCAAAGATCAGCAAATGAAAGCCAGCTTCAGTTGAAAGTCCCTGTTAACTTTCAGACTGTTTAGATTATCTTTCTCTTTTCTTCACTGTGAGTTTGAACTCTCTCCCATAGAAGTCTTTTCTGATTGTCTCCCAGTCCCATCCCATCTCTACTAGAAAGCAAACCCCTTTGTCCGTTGCTCATCCAAACTATTTCTTCTTCAAGACTTCGGCCTCTTGGTTGCCCAGGCATTTATCTACAAGCGTTTCATCTGCTTCTTTGTGCAGTCAGTAGCTCCTGCTGGTGGTGTCAGCTTCCTTTTCAAAGTGCAGCAGTTGTCACCAGCAACTGAGCTATCCCTCGCTTACATAACTCATCCAGGAACCACAAACCTTGTGCACAACACCTGCACTCCCGCCTTATGCAGCCTTATGCAATCCCGGCCCCATCTCCAATCGCAACCTCCAATTATTCAAGCTCCAACCGTCACCCAAAAATCTCCAAAATCCCCGAACCCGAACCCGAACAACAACAACAACAACCTCCACCACCACCGCAGCCGACGCAAACGATGGCGGCCCCAAAACAAGCAGCCGCCGCCCGCATCCTCCTCATCTCCCTCGGCAACCCGCGCCCCTACACCGACACCCTCCACTCCGCCGGCCACCGCATCCTCAAGCACCTGCAGACCTTCCTCCCCGCCCAGCCCGCCTTCTCCAGGACAACCGACTTCAACGCCGGCAAGGGCTGCCAGGCCTCCATCGGCGGCCGCTACTCCCTGTTGCAGTCGCCCACGCAGATGAACGTCTCGGGCGGTTTCGTCAAGCGCGCCTTCGAGAGCGAGCTGCGCCGCATGGGCGGCCGCGTCGACCTGGTGCACCTCGTCGTCGTCCACGACGACCTCGAGCTGGGCCTGGGTGACGTCCGGCTGCGCAAGTGGTTGAGCAGTCACAGGGGCCACAACGGCGTCAAGAGCATCAACAGGAACCTGAAAAAGTCAGACTACGAGGGCGCGAGGTGGGCGAGGATATCGGTTGGCATTGGCCGGCCCGAGGGGCGCGACAGGGAGGAGGTTTCTAGCTATGTGCTTCGTCCCATGACGGACGAGGAGACGCGCACGCTTGATCTGGTTGCGGTGCCTGAGGTCTTGCTGGCCCTGGCTGATTTTGAGACGAAGCTGGAGCAGTACGCAAAGGACCCGAAGTCGCAGGCTGCAGAATGAGGCCCGCCAGCGTCGTTCAGTTCCTCTCTATGCATACCACGGCGGAGACGGCCTGCTGATGAATGGGCCTGCTGCACATGGCTGCCATATTCATTGGCGGCTCTCTTAGTGCTGGACGAGGTCCTCCGTCTACATCAGCCTTCGATGTCCGCCAAAGTTCGGTCTTGAATGCATCAACCCTCCGCTCAAGCCTGGTCCGGTCCGGGTCGGCCGTCGAGCCACTTGCTCATATACGGCCCGTCAAGCCAATACCCAAGCTTGGCGTAGTAACTCCTCACACCAACACCAGAAATGACACTAATCTTCTCACTACCATGCTCGTCCCTCGCTATCCTCTCCGCCTCCTCCATGAGGAGCGTTCCGAATCCCTGGTGCTGGAACTTCTTCGGGTCGCGCGCGTGCACCGGTACAGCCGTGCCGTAGACGTGCAGCTCTCTCACGAGACTGGTCGGCTGGCCGACGAGCTCCTCACGGTAAGTGTACTTTTCGGTGCACTTGCGCAGACGCAGCAGGGCCACCAGAATGTCCTGCTTCGGATCCTCGTAGGCGAGGAACGTCTCCCAGCCACCGTTGGCCGTGTAGTCTCGTCGCACCAGCTCAATCTGATTCGGCCGGATCTTGTTCTTCACCTCGTTGACGCCCACCTCGCGCGTCCTCACGTCTCGACATGTGGTACCAAAGTCTTTCATCCTCGCCAACGCCAACTCGCGCAGGTTGCCATTCTCAACGCCGGATGTAACCAGGGGCATAGGGATATCTCGCTGGACACGGTAGATACGGGTCCACGGCGGGATCAATGCCAATATCCTCGCGACGAGATCGATGAGCCCGTTTGGTGTGTAGTTCTGGTAACGTCCTGTGCGCCACAGCTCGTAAAGACCTGTGCCTCTGATGACTAGTGTCGGGTAAATCTTGAGGCCGTCCGTTCGGAAGGCGGGGCTCTCGAAGTACTCCCTGAACTGGTCCAGGTCTCTCTCCATACCCACGTTCGGCAGGTCGGGCATCATGTGGCTGACAACCTTGAAACCGGCGTCCTTGGCGAGGCAGAACGTCTCGGCGACGGCAGCGACCGTGTGGCCACGATTTGTGTCTCTCGCAACGTCCTCGTAAAGCGACTGCACTCCAATCTCCAGTCTCGTACATCCGTACCGCAGCATGTCGGTCAAGTGGGGCTGCCAGCAGTAGTCTGGTCTCGTCTCGATCGTGATGCCGACGCACTTGATGTTGCTCATCTCGCTGGCCTCCACTGCCTCGTCCACGTTCGACGTCTGGTAGCCGCTCAGGGCGTTGTGCAGCTGTGCGATAAAGTCTTCTCTGTACGGGACCGGCAGCGACATGAAGGTGCCGCCCATGATGATGTACTCGACCTTGTCGACAGAGTGGCCGAGGGACTTGAGCTGGTCGACGCGGCCGCGGGCCTGTTCGAAGGGGTCGTATCGTGCTCGGATGGCGCGCATCGATGTCGGCTCGTATCCGGTGTAGGACTGTGTGCTGTACTCAAAGTCGGAGTCGGGGCCGCCCGGGCAGTAGACGCAGATGTTGCCGGTGTAGGCGATGTGAGGACACCTGTGAGGCTTGCACATGACGGCGACGACGGCGATACCTGAGGATGTGCCTGCAGTGTGTGAGTATAGGTCTTCTTGTGAAGGCGAAGGTATACCCACGAATCGGCTTAGCAATGAGCTTTGGTAGAATGTACTTCTTGTAGTGCTCGGGAATGGCCGCGATGATGGCCGTCAAGGGCGGGATGTTGGCGAGCTTGTGCTTGCGCGCAAACTTGTTGCGCAGGGAGTTGAGGTTCAGATCCCTCTGTGGCTTCTTGGGGTCGCGGACGGCCTCATGATCCTCGATCAGGGCGTTGGCGATGTCTGCGCAGCATCGCAGGAAGCGCTCGTTCTCGGGGGGCAGGTTGACGTTGGAGGTCCGCGTCTTGGTGACGGTGGCTGTCGCGGTCGCCATGGTGGGCTTTGATGGAGGTCGCTTGATGGAGTTTCGTTTTGATCTGCAAGATCTGGTCGTCTCGTTTCGTTTGAATTGTTGTTGGGCTTTGTTGTTTTCAATATCAGTCTCCGCAAGGTCAAAGAGCTGGAGTCACCACTAGTCGCTGTCCCTCACTTTTGGGAAATTTTGGAGGGACCGTCAAATGCAGGTCGCTGGCGTGGGATGGTGGGGTAATCAGCCACACCTTGAAAGAAAACGCACCGCCACACGTCAGAATCGCAGCACAGCGGTGGGGTGCTGACCGTGCCCGAATCTGTAGCCGGTTATTGGGCCGGCCGGATTATCCTCAGCGACCGACTGGTGCGGGTTTTCCCGGGCTGCAGGCCCCGTGGCTCGCGCTGCAGACCCGATTGTCTCGAAAGAGCTCGGTTCAAGTTTTGCTTGGTGCCAGTTCGACCCTTCTTTTCGGAAAGTGACGTGAATTGCTGCAGCTCCTCCTGTCCTGTCTCTTTTTACGATACCTACCTTACCGAGATACTCCAACTTTGCAGCATCTCGCTCTCCTCGGCCACTCTCCCCTCCATCCTCCGTCCTCCCACCGCCCCCCCCCACCGACTCGGTCTCTTTAATTGCGCCACACCGTTTTGTGTTGCGCATCCTTTCCTTCTCCTTCAAACGCACTTCCCACACGCAACCACACAGACGCCCACCATGCAGTCCTTCTCGAGACAGATGCGCCCGGCAGGCAAGCTGCTGAACCAGGCCGCCAGACGGTCCTACAGCGCCGCCGCCGGCCCTTACACCAAGACCATCGACAACCTGCGCATCAACAGCGAGACCAAGGTCCTCTTCCAGGGCTTCACCGGCAAGCAGGGAACGTAAGTGGTGTTATCTTTGTCCGACGCCCGCCACCCCTGGCTCGGCCAGCTGGCGATATCAGGACGCAGCAGCAATGGCATGGGCAAGCTGGCTAATACGCATCTCCCTCGCGATAGCTTCCACGCGCAACAGGCCATCGACTACGGTACGCGATGCTATTTCCGAACCGCAATTGCGCATCCCGCGCGTCTATAAAGACAATCTCCGAGGCTGATATTTTCTCCCCACCCGTGTAGGCACCAAGGTCGTCGGTGGAACGAACCCCAAGAAGGCCGGCCAGGAGCACCTCGGTCTCCCCGTCTTTGGCAACGTCAGTGAGGCCGTCAAGGAGACTGGCGCTACTGCCACCGCCATCTTCGTCCCGTACGTCATCACGTCGCAAAAGAAGCTTGCTTGAACATATCAAGAGACCCGAGTTGACACTCCAGCACACAGCCCCCCTCTGGCCGCCGCCGGTATCGAGGAGGCCATCGCCGCCGAGATCCCCCTCGTCGTCTGCATTACTGAGGGTATCCCCCAGCATGGTACGTCGACATACTCACCTCACATTCCACACCGAAGCTCGGCTCCCCCCCACCCCCAAGCTCCGATAAGCTCACACTCACCTCGACAGACATGGTCCGCATCACCAACATGCTCAAGACGCAATCCAAGACCCGCCTCGTCGGCCCCAACTGCCCCGGCATCATCGCCCCCGGCCAGTGCAAGATCGGCATCATGCCCGGCTTCATCCACAAGCGCGGCCGCATCGGTATCGTCTCCCGCTCCGGCACCCTGACCTACGAGGCCGTCAACCAGACCACCCAGGCCGGCCTCGGCCAGTCCCTCGTCGTCGGCATCGGCGGTGACCCCTTCTCCGGCACCAACTTCATCGACTGCCAACGTCTTCCTCAAGGACGAGGAGACGGACGGCATCATCATGATCGGCGAGATCGGTGGTTCCGCCGAGGAGGACGCCGCCGACTTCCTCCGCGCCAACAACACCGTCAACGGCGGCAAGCCCGTCGTCTCCTTCATCGCCGGTATCTCCGCGCCCCCCGGCCGCCGCATGGGTCACGCCGGTGCCATCGTCTCCGGCGGCAAGGGCGGTGCCGACTCCAAGATCTCCGCCCTCAAGTCCGCCGGCGTCATCGTCGAGCCCTCCCCCGCCGGCCTCGGCAAGGCCCTGTACGACGAGTTCGTCCGCCGCGACCTCCTGTAAAGCGCGCGCGACCTTTCAGAACTCTCGATCAAACCAACCTCCTGCGTGGGACGAAAGCGTAAAGAAGAGGAGGAAAATACTAAGTGAACCTGTGTATGTAACATGTTAAAGAGACCTGTTTGAAGCGTGGTTAGCAGTCCGCCGACGCGGTGCCAAAGGCGCGCTCATCCGGGCGTGGAGGAAACGAGGCGATTTTCCTGCATCGTGTGTCGTATGTGTGTACGTCGTCGAGATGTGTGCCGCCGCGCCGCTTCCCCCACCACGAAACTTGATAGACTAGAATTCGGCAACGCTGGGCAGGGAGGGGAAATTCAAGAAAGAATTAGAGGAAATGCTCCGGTTTTCCCTCGCACGCGCCGTGTATCGTGGAAGTCCTTATATGTATTTTGCTGCTATGGCGTACTTGCCGACTGCTACCCAAAAACCACACCCCTCCCGCATCTAATTCGTTCCGTCGTACGACTCCCCATACCGGGGGGTGGAGGGGGAGTGCCAGGGCCCAGGGGTCGTCCGTCTCCGAACCCCGAGGGGAAACAATCACGCCTGGGCCGGCCCGACGCAGATGGAAAACTGGGGCGGGCAGACGCCGGATCAATGGATGCAGGCATTTTTGGCCCATTGGCGAGCAGAACAGCCTTGCATGACCTTATGGAGGATCCGTAATCGGGGAAATGTGACCTGACGAGCTTCGAAGCGCTGGATACTACGTTCCGTACATTCGCTTGCGGGGGGTTGGGCTTCAATCTATTTTGCACGGCGGAAATGAGAATGCTTCATTTTATGCTTCATTTTGAGAATGTGAAGCTTGAAATTTGGAGAAGCGAGAAACTAAAAGACGACTATGGGAGTGTCCCCATGCGGTTCCAATTGTAAACTCCCTGCCCTTTTAACGCCATGTCCGTGATGCAGGTAAAGAAACAAAAGTCTCTGGTGACTTTTAGCCAATGTCTGATGGAGAGAGTCAGGGCTCCGGCCGTTTGCCTATTCCCGCTTCAACCCCGGGGCCGCCCTTCGAAACGTGTGCAACAGAAGCTGCGTGTTGGTCGTGCCGCCATGAAGTTTGGGAAGACAAAAAAAAGAAGTCCGGCAGCCTCGTAAAAAAAAAAGAATATGTATGCCGAGTCCATGCGTCGCGGCACAGTCCTCTCCCCTCTTGTGCGTGGAAAAAAGCAAGATCCGGCCCCCTCCCCCGTCCGCTCGCCAGCCATGTTTGATGCCCGACCCGCCCTGATTCTAAGATGATGTTTAATGTGACTCCCTGTTCGATGCAATCCCTCCCCTCTCTCTCCTCCTCATGTTTCATTCCCCTTTCATTGTGATGCTTCCTCGTCTGTGATGGTGTAAAGTGATGTCGCTGTTTTCGGAACCGCGGGGATCATTGCTCGCCGAGGAGCCGAGCGGTGATGTCGCCCATGTAAGCCTCCTCCAGCTCGTAGTCCTCGCCGTTGTTGCGGTCGATGCCCACGAAGAGGAACGCCTCGACGACGGCGTCGACTTCGAAACCCATGTTCACGAAGCGGTCGACGAGGTCCTTGTTGAAGCCCATGTACCTGTGTTTTTCCACTGTCAGCCGGATGTCCTTCCTGCAGATTGCTGCTCAGCCATTGAAACAACCCACCTTTGGGAGTCGTCGCCCTTGGCCGTGGGCACCTCCTGGCGGTACTTTGTCGTGTCAAAGTCCTTCGGGGGCGCGCCGGCGTGGAGGACGGCCCACTCGTGCGCCTTCTTCGCGAAGGCCTCGGGGTTCTCGAGCATCATCTTGGCGACCTCGGCATCTTGCGGGTCTTTGGGGTTCGGGAACTCGAGGAGCATGCGGAGGGAGAGGAGGGCTGTCTTGATCGTCTGGACGGGGGACCAGCCGGAGCCGAGGGTGTCGAGGCAGATTGCGCCCTGGGGGGAGACTGTGTTAGCTGACGGCACGAAGGGGAGGGGAGGGGAGACGAACGGTCTGGGAGCTGACGTTGGGGTGCCAGATCTTGGTGTCGAACTTGATGATGGGCGACTTGAAGGGGTAGCTGTCTGGGATCTTGATATCGACCTGGTACTGGCCGCCGGCGTAGGGGGTGTCGGGGGGCGCGGGGAAGGTGCCCTTCAGGTGCAATAGGTTGTCCTCCTGGATCGGCTGGGCGAAGACGCCAGAGTTGTCCTTGTCACTCCTGATGTCGCCCAGCTCCTTGAGGATTCGCCTCTCCTTTGGGCTCGACATTGTGGGTGGCTTGGTTGTCTGATGATGGAATGGGGTATTTGAACTGCTGTTGTTGGTATTGTTGCACTCTCTCACTGTAATCTCTGTCGTAGCTGTCTTCCCTCAAAGATTTTCGTGGGGATTTGCAGTTAAAAGGTGGTGAGGTCAAGTGAGGCGCACTGAAGTGTTTGGGTCTGGTCGTCTCTGCAAAGCGGGAGGGTGGAAAGATGGAAGGCGGACGTGCCCCTCAGAAAGATGATGCTGGAATGGTCCGTGCGGACCGGCACTAACATTAGCGCCCTTGCACCCGCTGGAGGGGAAGACCTGGAACGGGTCTGTGGGGTTCGGAGGGGTTCTGGAGCATATGTCACTGAGTGCTGTCATGTTTGAACGTCTTATTGCAGCCAATTATTATGTACTGCACGGAGCTGAGTACTGACGGTTGACGGTGATTGGGCTGCTATATTTAACGAATCTGTGAAGATAGATATGTTATATGAACGGACTTGTAGGCTTTGTTCAGTCAAATAAAGATTTCAAAATTTGAGACAACAGAGGTAGTAGAAAAGATCATGGGAACTACAAGAACAAGGGAAAGTCTAAGAGATTCCAGTAGCTACACTTCAAATTTAATTATCTTCTCCAAGAGATATATGCTAAGTGATAGATTTAATGATCTCAAAATCCAGCCACTGGAGGAGGGAAAACCACGTTTCAAGCGCCTCTTTGGATGTAATACGGTTAGGTTGCGTATATATCTTACCTTAATGTACCATCCTAGGGCCTCTATCCTTCGAACTTTCCATTCACAGCATTACGTGTTGTAATCTAGCTGTGGTATCGTGGTAAATGAAGAAACAAAACCCATGTGTGTTTGTGTTGGGTGTTAAAGTTAAGCCTGACGCCGTGTATGTACAAATGTAAGATACGGTGTACAGTTTGATGGTCAAGATGCTTCCTTGTTCCATTAATGGGCGTCCTGCATTGATAGCTGTCGCTTAATTCTAGCTTCGGTTCAATTGCCGGCCCCGAGGCTGTGTGGCCAAACATTAACTGTTGAGGCTGTCGGAGACCGTGTATGGGCTGAAAATTCCAACCCACCATTGCGGTCTGCTGCCAAACTTGTAACCCCACGACCCGGATGGCTCATCAGTCAATACTTAAACAGTCGTGGCTGATATTTTTCCTGACACCTCCCAAGTTCATTCAACATTCTCCTCCGGTATCATCATAGCCAACATGTTTGACTGTCGTTCAGCAACTCGGACCGTGGAGGGTGCAGACCGCAGTTCTCCTCCCCCATATCGTCTTCCATACTGGGACATCCTAGCTTCCGACATCATTGACCAAGCATGGAGCCCTTTCAAATGGAAAGCCTCATCCTACCACGTTGCCCCGGGCTTCGAGACTCGACCAGAGGCCTCACCTTGGCGTCTCTTACTGACATCGATGATGGTTGACGAGCATCACCCAGAAGACGACGACAGTTTAGAATCGTGGGATGACGTGGAGCATGCAGTGCCAGCCTCGTTAACACGGCACCCTCTGAAAAATCCTACGGACGAGCCTGACCAGAAATGGGTCCGCCGATCCGTGTTCACAGATCTACCATCCCATGGGTTAGATCCCATGGAGGAATGTGTTGGCAATTGGCTTGTAGCTGCCCGCGTATGGGGAGAGACCCAAGAGTGGGTAGATAGTGTTGACATCAGACGCCTGGCGGCCTTCTCCCCAGTCATACAGTAAGCTCTCCCATGCACGTCTGAAATCCAACACGTAGCGAGTTTGGCTGACCCTGGCCTAGTCTTGATGTTTACCAGCAGGTCGAAGAAAGGTTACCAGGAGACCTCAGCATTCAGGTCTGGAACTTGGTCTATCGGCAAGAGGTATCTAAAGACGGCCTGGCGCTTAAGGTCTTCGATGAGCCAGTTGATGGCAAAGATTACAGGGCACTTGTGTCGGCGGCATTGATGAAAAACCCTGCATCAATCCACCCAGCCCCAGGACAGTTGATGACCAAAGAAGCCCGGTTCGTGTCCAGAAGCGAGAGCTGGCGAGATCGTGTCCGTGTTCGAGAGGTCCATCAGTCGATGTGGCTTCCGTAAATGAGTCGTCTGAAAATGAGGTCGTCGTTCCGGCAGTTGATGAGGCTCTCATGAAAGAGCTTTTTGAAGACGAGGCCGTCATGGTCGAGAAACCTGAGAGCCAAAACGAGGCCACGGACGGAGCCTGCACAGTAATGTAGTTGACAACGTTTGGATTATTTACTTGAGTCTATCAGCTTTGATAATACCAGCCTGCTCTTGCCTGTTGAACAATGCTTCAGTTCCTACACGCATAATCCAACATAAATGAGAATGGAGTGTTTAAAATGAAGGGGCTGCAGACCTGGATTCTCAGAGGAACTACGAAAAGAGCTTTTGGGCTAGCAGGGTGAATAACAATGTTAGTGAAAGCAGCAGCGACGACAACAGCAAGAGCAACAACAGTCACAGATGAAGACTTTACACCAGTAGTCATATTACTAATAATAATGCCAGCAATAATTATAGCAATAAGAACAGCAGAATAATAATATAAGGTTTAAACTCACAGAAAAGTAGCAAATAACATTTGAGATTGTTTATTAGATATAAGGATTTATTAATAACAGCATAATGCTCTGTCTAGCTCTAAAAGGAGCTTTTTAATGCGACTTAAATGGATGGTAGCATAGAGCTCTGATAAATCCTATAAATATCCTTACGAAGCCACTAAAAAGGTTTATTGCGGTATACAACTGGCTAATATCTTGGAGTAATCCTAACCAGAAACAACCCACATGGAACCTCTGTCTCGAAGTTCCTTTCAGACCTCATTTGATTGGGACCAACAGTTTCAACATATCCCTCAACTTCCCTTTCAGGATGGATTTTGCTTTGACACGCAGCCTCAGCATGTACTTCAGCTTCTCTTTCAAATGGCTTTTGGGCAGTTAAATAAGGCTTTTGCCTTCCGCTGCTACTCAGAATGCCTTTATGTGCAGCGATATATGCTCTGAGTTCTTCGGAGAAAATTTTAGGCTCTGTGCCAACTTTCTCCCTCTTCTTCCCGTCAGACTTTTGTGTTCCACCTGGGATATCAACTGATGTGATTGAATATCCAGCAGATATGCCCCGCATTTCGTGAATCTTGTACCAATCCTGACGACGTTTCACAGTGTAGTTACCTGAGTAGGAGTCAGGCAACTTCTCATGAATTTTTACGCTGGAAATTTCAGTCAACCTTTTTTACTGTTAGAACTTGCTTTTGCTTACCCAATAGTATCCGAAGACGCTACAAGCTCCCCTATGTCCACAGTTTCTAGCCACTCCTTGGTCTCCCCCCAGAGATAAGCAACAACCAGCCATTTCCCGAGCCTATCGTGAGATTCGCTAGTGGCTGGTGGTGAGAATAGGAACCGGCGGCCCCATCTCTGTTGTTGCTTGTTAGAAACATTGGGAGGGCGTAGTTGGGCTGCTTTGTTTTGTGGGACGAGATGATCGGCCCACGACCTGAGGCCTGCATCATGTTTAAGCTGATGTGGAAGATCCATCAGCATGAATCTGAGAAGCAGACACCACGGCGAATTCTCCTGCGTGGATGGGTGACCGAAGCCTGGGGCCACATGGTTGGAGGAAATCATCCACAGGAAGGGGGTGTCTTTGTCGTGACCGTGGGGGGACTTCTCTGTAGTTGGATGGCGGACGTTCCACCACGGACGCTGCTCAATTGGAGGAGGGTGGCCTTCCCATTGTGCAGTTCGATATCCTTGGTGAGACATGATTAGCTTGAGAATCAGCTGAATGTGGAAAGTCAGAGAAGATGATGGATGAATAATAGGCGGCATTTTATTGCTAACTAATTTAAACTCCTGCTTAAAGAGGTGCTGGATGTTTATTCTGAATTGCAAGTTTCACGGCCAGCCCACAAAACCTTGTTTACAGCGTGACCCTCGTGGATCTATCTTTGCAACCTTGAGGGAAAAGAAGTGCTTCATTCGTCCATTCCCTGGGCGTCATGCGAGCTCATCTTGCTCCGCCACGAGGCTCAGGGAATTAAGGCTCAGAATGATTCGCTTGGTCAGCTGTCCTGATACGAAGGTGCTGAACCACAATGGCAAGCATAGAGCTACCGCAAGGTTTAAATCCGAGCAGGCCTGCTTGGAAGGCGGTCCCCAGCGTCAGACAGGACGTTGCAGGTGATGTGTAGCAAGTGCATAGGCTTTTGGGGTATGGAGTGTGCCGTCACAATGTTTTGTAGCTAGCGGGAAGCAGATAAGATCGGGTGAGGCAGCTAGAGGGAGAGGTAAGCAAAAGGAGAGGTAGGTAGAGGGTGATATAAGCAGAGGGTGAGGTAGGTAGAGGGAAGTTTAGGTAGACTGTAGAGAGAGTAGCAGGTAGAGGGAGGGGCAAATAGCGAGAGAGAATGAAGATAGAGGTGCTATGTTCAAGAGATGATAACAGACGATGACGGACGACAAGGGTAAGGACAATAAGGGCGACAAGGACGGCAAGGAAGACGAAGACGGACGACGGAGATGGACGACGGAGATGGACGACGGCGACGGACGACGATGGACGACAAGAACAAGAACAGCGAGGACAGAAAGAATAACGAGGACGAATCACTAAAGTCAGTATCGATCTGTTGAAGAAGCACTGCGCATGAGATAAACGAGGAGATGTGGAGGCAGCACTACCACAACCACCTAAACCCACCCTAGTTAGCTAAGCTAGCACTAGCAGTGGCACGTCTCGGGGCACATCTAGACTTAAAAAAATCAAGCACATCTAGAGCAAGCAGCTTCCAGGGTGCCGGCCGTCCTAAAAGTGGAGAAGTCGGCGCCGACGACCGGGTCGCGCCTACCTTCCAAGCCGGGGGTGACTAAGCAGCTTGGGAAGGCACGTGACTCCCTGGCTCTTTCCGGAAGAGGGATAGCCCGAGGGAGGGAAGCTGCGCGTTCCTCTGGCGCCTGTCGAAGAGCGTCTGTGCTCAAGGTACGAGGCAGGTACGGCCAGACGTGCTTGCTTACCTACGCAAGACGCAAGCAGTAGCAGCCTCGTCGATGGCCGACCTCTACCACCCTGGCTGCACCCACCCAACTCCATCATCATCACAAGCTCCCACCACCACCACCACGCCGCCCAATTTTCGCTTTTTATTCACACACGACACACAAACTAGCTACAGAGACGACGACGACGACGGACGACGGCTAGAGAGACGCCATGGGACAGAACCAGAGTGGAATGGGCGGGGGAGGCGACGGCAAGGACGACAAGGACAAGAAGGTACGCAGCTAACCCATCGAACCCATCGAACCCATCGAACAACCCCAAAGCATCAATCTAACTGGCATCTCTACAGAAGGAGAAGCCCAAGTACGAGCCTCCCCCACGCCCTACCACCAGAGTCGGCCGTAAGAAGAGAAAGGCCGCCGGCACCAGCGCTGCCGCCAAGCTCCCGGCCGTCTTCCCTACCAGCAGATGCAAGCTTCGCTTGCTGCGAATGCAACGAATCCACGACCATCTCATCCTCGAGGAGGAGTACGTCGAGAGGAGCGTCTCCGCAAGGCCAAGGCTGCCAAGGAAGGAGCTGCCGTCGGCCCCGAGGGCGATGTCGACCGTCTCGCCGACGAGCGTGGTCGGGTCGATGACATGCGTGGTAGCCCAATGGGCGTCGGCACACTCGAGGAGATGATTGATGACGACCACGCCATCGTGAGCAGTACTACTGGTCCTGAGTACTATGTTAGCATCATGAGCTTCGTCGACAAGGATCTGCTCGAGCCTGGTGCGAGTGTCCTGCTTCACCACAAGAGCGTCAGCATCGTTGGTGTCTTGACCGACGATGCCGACCCTCTCGTCAGCGTCATGAAGCTGGACAAGGCACCCACAGAGTCATACGCCGACATTGGTGGCTTGGAGACACAGATTCAAGAAGTCAGAGAGTCGGTCGAGTTGCCCTTACTTCACCCCGAGCTCTACGAGGAGATGGGTATCAAACCGCCCAAGGGTGTCATTCTCTACGGTGCTCCCGGTACCGGAAAGACCCTGCTCGCCAAGGCAGTTGCCAACCAGACTTCGGCCACCTTTTTGCGTATCGTCGGAAGTGAGCTTATCCAGAAGTACCTCGGTGACGGTCCCCGTCTCGTTCGCCAACTCTTCCAGGTACACACAATCACTCTCTGCTACTGTCACATTACTAACATCACTAGGTCGCCGGCGAGAATGCCCCCTCCATCGTTTTCATTGACGAGATCGATGCTATTGGCACGAAGCGTTACGACTCGACATCCGGAGGTGAGCGTGAAGTCCAGAGAACCATGCTGGAGCTTCTGAACCAGCTCGACGGTTTCGACGACCGTGGTGACGTCAAGGTCATCATGGCTACCAACAAGATCGAGACGCTCGACCCTGCCCTGATCCGTCCCGGACGTATCGACCGAAAGATTCTCTTGAGAACCCCGACCAGAATACCAAGCGTAAGATCTTCACGCTGCACACCTCCAAGATGTCGCTCAACGATGACGTCGACCTCGAGGAGTTCATCTCACAGAAGGACGACCTCTCCGGTGCCGACATCAAGGCCATTTGCTCCGAGGCCGGTCTGCTTGCCCTGCGCGAGCGCCGTATGCGGGTGCAGATGGCGGACTTCCGGTCTGCCAGGGAGAGAGTCCTGCGCACGAAGCAGGAGAGTGAGCCCGAGGGCCTGTACTTGTAAGGTGTTCACGTGTATGACTGGCATAGATAGAGACGGACGAGGACGAAGGCGGAGGAAGGCGGAGACAGACAGCTACGATAGAGATAATGCAAAGCATGTCTGATGACAGCCCACATCGTGTACAGGGTGACGTCGCCGTGGTCATGGCGCCACGATATGAAATTTGATTGGCAGGTAAGTGTTCTAAATTCCCGTTCCATTCTCTGCCCAGAGAGCGAGCTTGGTCATTGTTGCACCAAGCTGGAGGGCGAGCCGGAGGGCCTGCATTTGTATCAAGATATTGTAAGACCGGCGTACGTCAAAGGCCGACAAGAATTCTATCAGTAGTCCCTCAGGCTCACCAATCTCAGGCCCAAATTTCTGTTTGGTTCACAAGAGTCCCGACGCCCGACTCCTCATTCTAGTTCTCAACATGTTGTGACTAGTAGGACTGAATGCCCTGCGAGCAGAGGATCATGACCAGTAGTCTGTCGTTGGCCAAGGAGAGGGCAACCAGGCCCCCTTGTCACTGAGGATGATGAAGGACGCGAACAATGGTGTGGAAGAGTTCAAGCAGTTGCTTGAAATGCTTGTGCTAGGCTATCACTGTCTTGGCTTGCAGACCAAGAGCCCTTCCTTCCAATCACCAAGCAGGTCTATAATAAGAACGTGCAGTCTCGATCTTGACCGGCCATCCAACTACTACCCAAACCATCACCACCAAAAACGCTCGCATACTTCCGAAGCGCCACCCCAGAACCATCACTTACTAATACCCCTCAACCCCCCAAAACTCACCACGGGTCTAGGCCGGGCAGGATTGACACTGGGCCCGCAGGTGGCACAATCCCCGGTCTCGGCAACGTTGGCCACGCGGAAAGCAGACGAACTCTAACTTCGCCCACGGCAAAACGCATGATTTGAGAGATATGGGTGCTTACCGAGAGGGCGAGCTGCGGGTTTCGGCTCAGGGATGGGCCCTGGGGGAAAGGAAGGCGAATATCCCGGAGGAGGAAAGGGGGTGTTCCCCGCTTCGAGGAGGATGGGAATCTTGAGATTGCGAATGTGATGGAATTTTGGTATTGCCGCTATGGAAGGTTACACAGTCTAACACCCCGTCCCGAATGAAACGAAAGCAAACCCCCTTTGCCCGAAAACGAAGATATTCACGGATTAGATACTAAGAAACTTTTTTTTTTTTCACCCTCATCATCATTGCACCAGCCGCCGCAACCTGTCTTTGTCGTACACCGGCACTGGCACCGGCGGCGGCGGAGGGAGAGGTGGCAGCGGCGCCTCCGTCACGCCCTCCTCGCTCCCGTGCCGCCACGCCGACGCCACGGACGGCGTGTACGCCGGCGCGGGCGTGTCGTCCTCCACGTCGGGCGGCGGGCTCGCGTAGCCCTGCGGCACCTCCCCGTCGCCGGGGGGGCCGAGCAGCGCGACCTCGCGCGCGATGTCGGCGTCCATGACGGCGGAGTAGTACCCGTCCATGGCCATGAGGGCGTGCCACAGCGGCTGGGAGCCCTCGGGCCACTCGGCCTGGCAGGCGAGGATCTTTTTCGCGGAGGTGCGGCGGTCCTGGTAGGCGACGGCGTTGCAGTCCTGGCGGGCGAGGATGATGGTCCCTTCGACCTGGACGCCGGCCCAGAAGCCGCGGGACTTGATGTAGGAGAACATGGGGCGGGAGGTCTTTGAGAGGGCGGCCTCGACGGCGCCGCCGGTGCCGAGGGGCCCGATTGCGACGGAGGATTCGGCGCCGAGGGAGAGGCGCGGGTGGGTGAAGGCGGCGACCTGGGCGGGCGTGGAGAGGACGAGGACGCAGTCGTAGATGTCGAGGCCGATCATGAAACCCGCGCCGAGGGTGGAGATGACGAAGGAGGAGGGGCGGGGACCAGGAGCCGTCGGGGCGGCGGGCGACGACGAGGCCGGAGCCGGCGGAGAGGGAGCCCATGTAGGCGCCGGCGCGGAGGGTGTTGAAGATGGCGAGGCCGGCGCAGGAGGCGAGGATCTTTGGGGGGATGGAGACGAGGGACTTTGTGGAGAGGCCGGGGGTGGAGGGGCTGGCCGCCGCGGGCGGAGGGGGGCGGGGAGGGGTCGTCGGTGAAGGCGTGGAGGATGCGGGCGGCCTTGGCGCACTCGTTGGGCATGGTGGAGGGCATGAAGCCTCGGCGCCGAGGAGGTGGGCGGCGCGGTTGATGGGGTGGCCGAGGGTTGTGGTGACGCGGTGGACGTGGTGGGAGACGCCGCGGCCGGGGGGTTTTGGGTACGAGGAGGAGCGGTGGAAGGGGTTCTTGAGGCGGCGGCGGAGGGTGGATGTGCGGGAGGTGTAGGAGGGGGCCGGGCCTATCGACTGGAGGTCGTCTTCTTGGTAGGAGGGCATTTTGAAGGTATCATGAGGTGGTGTTTGAGGGGTGTGAAGAGAGGAGGAGAAGAAGGGCAGAGGGGAGATGGCGAAGGGAGGTTTGAGGGTGATGATATACGTTTTGGTCTACGGACCACGGGAGTGTGCTATGGGAAGGAGTTTGGACAGTCTTGGAGCGTCATCATGGATGTGGCCTGGGGAGGGGGAGGGACGAGAGGCCTGGGTGGGAGTCAAGAGTGCGTCGAAGCGAGATGGTGTGCGGCGGCGAGGGGGTCTGGGTTGCACAGTGTTCTGGCGTTCTGGGTCTGGCCTTACGAAGGAAACCGGCGGACGCTGCAGCAGGGTGATTCGTTTTTGAATTTCGTCCAATGGGGCATGTGTCCGGGAAAAGACAATGCCCTCCCGTGCTCATTGCTCATAATCAACGAGGCGCATTTTGCGTACGGAGGCCTAGGCGCGGGGGCGCCTCTCGTGGGAGGCACACACGGGACGGAGCAGAGAAGGAGACTGGATGAGGGGCTGCGGGACAGGGGTCGTTGGGCTTGGAGCAGGCGGGCGAGATATCATCCCATGTTGCTGGTGTGTGCTGCGTGCAAGGTTTGTTTCATGTGGTAAGTGCGTAGGCGTAGGCGCCCTTTGGGGTTCTAGCTCGAGGGGCTGGAGTAAGGTGCGCGGGAAACAAAGGGAAAAGGGAAGGGTTCGTGGATGAGGAGGGGCGATGGTGGTGGTGGTGGTGGAAGACGTTTGTTGATGAAGAGAAGCAGAGAGTTTTGAGTGATGAGGGTCCGGGGTCCTGCCAAACGCGTAAGTGTCGTCGTGGGCCTTGCAGACAATGTGGTGAAGAGGGTGCGGTGGTGCTGAGATCAGGGGCCCTTGGTGTTGTAAGTGAGGATCGTGGGCGTTGCCAGTGAGGTTCCATGTGGAGGGCGGTCGGGAGGATTCAAAGTGCGGGATGGAACCGCGGAGGGGGCCGAGTGGGCGGAGCGGGGCGCCCGGGCGAAGAAGCCTTCTGATTGGTTGAATTGTGGCCAGAGGAACATAGTCCACAAAGTTTGCGCTGTCTTCCAACCCAGTCTTCGTGGCTCAGTCGGTAGAGCGTTGGTCTCATATTATTCAATATGACTCTGCCTCAGACAGAGATATCCAAAGGTCGAGAGTTCGAGCCTCTCCGAGGACATTCTTTTGCTTTTTGACACTTTTGATTGAAATTGAATGATTGATGTCTGAGATGATCGTTTATTATTGCTGGTCGCAATATGTTTTTTATTCACAGCTGAAATGTGGGTGGGCGCCCTGAGAGGATCTGGATGCGTTACCATTCAGGCCTCACTGAGACATCACAACCCCCCCCCTGGAGGTCACGTTTGCGCTCCTGCACGAAGTCGGGTATGGAGAATAGATACGATGACCACATGGTCGATTCATGTACGGTAATTTATACGAATATGTGACAAAGGTTGAGCCAAAGACACGACTCTGGTAGTATGGGGCGTCCTACATTCGGTGGATGCACCCAAATGTATGGCGGCACGTCGCCGTTTCTTATGTGATGGGTTGGTTCTCCCCAACAGTTATTGGAGGCGCCATATTTTGGTCGCTCGAGCCGATTTCAATTCGTTGGGCAGCAGCTTCAAATCTGCCCCGGACCACTCGAGGCCCATGCCCACATCGACGAGACCGTGTCGCGCACGCTGCTTGCTGTGATCCCTCGGGTCTGCCGAATCCGCAGCCTGCTTGGCCCGCGCCGCATGCTCAAAGCGCACCGCGTCCAGTCGCGATGTTCATTGGTCTCTTGTCAACTGAGTTGTTCTTAGCCGCTGTCGGCGTAAATGGTTTGCGGTGTTGTACATGAGCGTTTCCAGTCTTGTAGAGCTCGCAGAGAGCCCTGGACCGATCGGCTCAGGGCCATGGCTGTTCATGGCGGAGGCTCGCCCAGTCTGAATAGATCCATCTTGAACAATGGAGGCATGATACTGGGCGACAGCGGCTTGGGTATTGTGTCTGGCGGCGGGTTAGGCTCGACTTACCTGATATCAACGCCGTCACGGACACACCGCAACGGCCATTGGATCCACTCTCTCCACGGCTCCTGGATCGCCTTGTCCAGGGCGGAAGCAACATTCACACCCCATCCGTTGAGGTACCATAGCTTTCGCTCAAAGGCATGAACCAATGCGGCGTAGTACATGAGAATGACCAGAGCCATGGGGTGGTTCTGGCTCATGAGTTCGAGAAAGGACTGTGGAAGTGAGACTGCCCATCGCCAGACGAGGCCGGATCGGTGGGATGGTGTTGAGACGGCGGCAAAGGTGAGCTTGAGGCCTTCGAGGGCGGATTGGCACATCGACGTGTCTTCGGACGGGGCCATGCTTCGGGTAAGATTGAGGAGGTCGTCGATCTTGGTCGCGTAGTTTCCGCCGACGGCCGGCTCGACGCCGCCTTGGTAAAGCCATCGTGCTAGTGGCCCGTTGGAGATGTAGCGATGAGCGAAAGGTAGTGTGAGAATACTTGATGCCTGCGCCTGTTAGCTTCCTTTTGCAATCACACGGATGAAACCTTACCCTGCAGCAAGATGAAGGACTGAGCCACGTCCTTGGATGTGATGGGGCCATGAGGATATGCTATTGAGTATGTGTTTAGGAGAAAGATGCAGATGGCGTGGAGAACGTAGGCGTCAGCGTTGTTTTCGCCGATATCGTTCAATCCAGGAGAGAATTTGCTGAGGGCGATGTTTTGGTGCCGTGTGGAGATGGTTGTGTACTCGTCCCGCTTCTCGGGGTTGAGGTGTGAGAGGTGGATCGCCGATACGGCGAGGATGCCGTGAAGGAGGAAGTCCTGCCCGAGTCAGCAGACGACGGCAAAAGTTCATGGTGTCGACTCACATTGGCGAACGCAATCTGCGGCACAGTGGTTGTCCACAGATGGATAAAGTCCAGATTCTCTGACAGGGTGTGTGCCGTATTAGACGTGAAGTGGTGGACCAGCTGCATGTCGGTGAGCCAATCTGCCTGGGGAACTCCCTGAGAGTCTCCAGAGTCTCCCCGGGTCGATTCCGAGAAGGTCTCGCTCGAGTTTCCGTTCACTCCCTGATGGTTCAGCGCATCCATCTCAGCCGAGAACTCAGACAAGAGCCCCTGCATGGCAGCGAGCTTCTCCTTCAACGACGACAACTGAGGCGAGTTCCTGTCCCGCCGCCGACTAGCCGGGCGACTGCTCGTTGAGGCCTCACCCACGCTGCCAGGGGTCGCAGTGCTCGCCGCCTCCGGGGCCGGCTTGGGCGACTCGGTGACAGCGGGAAGCTGCGGGGCAAAGGGGGTCAGGACCAGACTGCACTTGACATCGTGCCGGACGCAGTTCCTACACGGACGGGATTCGTCGCACTGAGAGAAGCGTTAGCTCCCATTCACAAGCAATTGGGCCACCTAGTGTCGGGACTTGGCATCCTTCAACCTAACGTAGGACCCCGACCGACCACGGTCCCACTCAGCAACAACTGACCTTTACGCGGCGCTTCTTACACTGCTGGCAGCCGTTCCGCGACTTCTTGTGGCCGATGCGGGTGCCGCGCACGCCTGAGGGGGTCTTCGGCTTCCCGCCGTTCGCGTTCCCATCTGCATTTTCGAGGCGGGTGACCTCGGCCCTGAGAGAGGGCTCGTCTGTCCCTGGGGAGTCGCCGTTCATGGCACTGGCATTTGGGCGTGGTGGCAGGGCTGGATGTTGGAGAGGATGAGGAACGAAGGTGTTCCTGGGCGATGCGCGAATGACGGAATGTTTGTGTGTCTCAAGGAATGTTTTGGCGCTTGGACTCTGAGGTGATCCAAGGTATCTGATCCCCAAGCTTGTGGCGTCTTCTCATACTGCCGGGCTGCATGGCATGCGCGACAGCGCGAGGTGGCACTCAAATGGCGGTGGTTGTGTTGGTGGTGGAGAGGAAGAGCATCAGGACGAGGAAGTGGAGGTACGAGGTACCCGGGTCCTGCTGCGTTCCTAGTGTGGTGTTCCAAGCTTGGTGTTACAACTTACGGGTCGGGACGCATGCACGACAACAGCAAGGCAAGGTCGACCGAGCGCGATCCGTATCGTAGCAGCCTTCAGACTGCTGAGCTTCTTTCAACCCCTCTCAACGGGCAAGGCGCGACATCAGAGAAATGGCGAATCTGTTTGACGGCCGTTGGAAAGGGGAGGAGTTGAAGTAGGTTCACGACCATGTCACGGACTTTCGTGAGCTTGCCGTTCCGGGCCGGCCGATACGAGCACGTGACTCATTTTGGGGGAGACAAGGAGGTGGGAGCCGTGAGATCTGAGAAGATACGTACGCGGATAGGTAGGTACGGATACGTCTCTTGCTGGAACGGGTGAACGGGTACAGTGTAGTGGGTACCTTAAATCCGCACGGGTGCAACTGGCCCAAGCTCCGGATCCAATCACAGCAGGAGGCAGGGTTGTGGCTGCTGCTGCTCGCTGCTGTTGTGGTGGTGTGGCTTTCGCACCTGCCGCGTGAAAGTGGGCTGTGGAGGTGGAGGTGGACCGTGGAAGAGGAGCACTGAGTGGAAGTGGAAGTGGAAAGTGCCTGCCTGCCCATGCCAATTACCTTAAGCTGGGGGAGAAACTGCAGGCACGAAGGAGCTAAATTGCGACCTGCAGACGCGCCAACGCCTGCCGGACGCGACTTCCCGTCCACGTCGCCGTCCGTTCCTGCACCAAGCAAGCCCAGACGGAAGGAAGCAAGTCACCACAACGTCAGCAGCACCGCGACTGCCCGCCTTCCTGCTCACTGCTCAGAGACACCGAGAGGGGCACTTTCCTTTTAGCCTCTTTTTCAGCCGCTGACCTGCACCTGCATCACCCCATCCCCCATTGCACCTGCCTCTGCACCCGCGTTCTGCAGTGTCTGGTGTCTCCCTTCCCCGTCGTCCCCCGACCCCTCTTCTATCCTTGTCCTCTCCAGTGTCGTCCCTCATCCCTTGAAAACCAGACGTTGTTCAATTGATAAATGACCAGAATCCCGATCTACAAACCCCAGTCACAAACATCTCCATCAACCCCTGGTATCCCCACGAACTTGCATCAGAACCACCCCCCATCTGCATTCCTATAATGGCCACCCACTCCGACTACAACGACATCAAGGCCACCGCCAAGGATAGCGCCGTCGGCGTCTACAACTACGGCCAGCGCCAGATGAACCGTGTCGTCAGCTTCGACACCAGACAGAGAGCCTACTCCAACGTCTCGAGCTTCGCCCAGGAGCGGCCCCTACTCTTCGTGCGTCCAAAGTACCTCGCTTCCAATTGCATGCCTTCGCTAATTGACTTTGTCCAGGCCTTCATCGTTGCCCAGGCTATCTTCTCCTCCCTGCCCATCATCGTCTTCTCGACCTTTGCCGTCTCCACCATCGTCTTCGCCCTTGGTGCTGCCGTCATCTTCGCCCTCTTTTGGGTCGGCGTCGCCCTTCTCGTTCTCGTGCCCACCCTCTTCTTCACATGCTCCGTTGGCATCCTCGTCTGGACCTGGGCCGCTGGAAGCTACCTTCTTGCTAGGTGGCTCTACGAGATGTCTCCTATCCGTGCCCAGGGCGGCCTTGAGGTTGAAGTGCCTAATGGTCAGAAGTTCACCATCGCTAAGGACGAGGACGGCTTTGAGGCCCACAAGGTTAGAGGACGGTCTTAAGCTCTCGGAGGTGTAATGGATCAAGGTCCGGTATGGCGTTAGGTTGCTATTGTTTGGTATGGATACCCGGGTTCGACTATGCCTATGGTTTGTTTTGAACGGACAGGCGTGCGGGGTGAATTACATGTAATTGCTGCTGCTACAGTTATAGGCCGTCAGACACGACTACAAAGTCTCCGTTGAGGAATAGATTATTGTCTCACTATCTGCCGTGGTCTTCTACCGTCGTATTTACTGTAGTTGCTGTTACTTCTGCTCACTGAAGTCACTTCGATCGAAATGTAGGTTCAGAGTTACAAAGTACACAGGAAATATAGCCGCGCTGATTCAGAAAGTAAGGCGGTCTCTTATTCCCAACTATATTACAGCGATATTACCTCGAAGCACCATTCACGACGCTCGACAAAGCCGCCCAGCACCGTCCGCCTCCCACATATCGCTCCCCACACACGTGGGACAGTAAAACACCGACTCGGGGTCATACGCATTCTTGATCCCCAGGAGCTTATCATAGTTCTCCCCGTAAAAGCTCGCCTTCCAGTCTGGATCAAGCGCATCGCCCTCGTTCATGTACGACCCCATCTCGGGCGCCAGCGCCTTCATGGCCCCGATCTTGGTGTGGGTGACGTCGTGGTGCACCTCGTCCCACGTCTCCGCGCTGACGTCGTTGCTGAGGATGCGCGCGACGGATTGGCGCAGCACTGCTGTCCGCCAGGCCGGGAGCACGGCTGACGACTTGTCGCTGCCGTCTTTCCAGACTTGGCCGCCGGAGACGAGGGAGATGACGTTGCTTACGAATTCGCCCGATGCACCGGCTAGGACGTCGAGTAGGGAGCGGACGGCGGTGCGGTTGCTCACGGCGGCGGTGTCGAGGAGGCGCGAGCCGGAGGCTGCCATCAGGCCGACGGGGTTGTCGTCCACGCTTGTGTTGCCGAAGAAGGACCAGTAGTCTGGGTAGCTGACGTAGCTTGAGTTGACGAAGAGCACGTCGCTGAACTGCGGTCGAGGAGGAACTTGCCGGCCGCCTCGACTTCGTCTTGGGGTTTGTTGAAGGCGTAGATGGCGTGCGAGTAGGCGGTCGTGAAGTTGCCGAATGAGGGCGCGGGGCCGTCGACTTGCCAGTGGGGGTAACCCGCGAAGCCCGCCTCGACCAGTTCCGGGATGGAGGTGTACAACGTCGTCAGGGCGTCTAGGAAAGTATCTCTCGAGGCGCCATCTTTCGCTGCGATCTGCAGGTTTTGAACGGTAGCCTTGAGCTGCGGGTATGCCTTGATGGTAGTCGACACCACAACGCCATACGTCCCCGGCCCCCCTCCACGGATAGCGTAGAACAGATCCTGATTCTGGCACGCATTCGCCGTGAGCAGCGTCCCGTTCGCAAGCACCACCTCCGCCTCAATAACCTGGTCCGCGCCGAGGCCGAAGGTATGGCTCGCGGGCCCGTGGCCGCCGCCCTGCATCCACCCGCCGGTGCTGCAGACCGTCGAGCTCCCGCCGCCGACGACGACGACGTTGATCTCCCGCGCGGCGGCGTAGCTCTCGCCCCACATGTACGCTCCGCCCAGCTTCATCGCGCTGCCCGTCCAGGGCGTCGCATCACACCCAGTCGAAGAGGCGTACGACGGCTGGAAGTCGATGCCGTTGCGGAAGTAGCGCAGCCAGATTTCCAATCCCCCAAGACCGTCGCTGCGGCCCAGGACGTCATGGCCGGTGCTCTTTACCACGATGCGGAGGTTGTTCTCGCGCGCGAAGCGGAGGGCGGCGACGATGTCGTCTGTGCTGGTGACGTTCACGGCGAAGGGCGGGTTGGTGCCCAGATGGGCGGGTTTCTTTGAGGGAGAAGGGCTCTCCTCTGGCTCGGGCGCCGCCGTCTCGTTCGTCTCTTCCGTGTTCATAGGTTGCATCGTGAGAAGGGACATCTGCCTTCATTCTCTGCTTCTCCAACGTTTCCTTGCGTCTGGCGGACGGGCTCATGCTTCCGCCGACTTCACGTCAGACGGGGATGGGGGGACGGACGGAGTATTCACAACATTCGGCTCAAAGCTTCCTCCTCCTGAAGGTAACGCACTTGCTGCAATCGAAGGATCGGATTCGCATCTTGGGTACTGGGAGTGTCTCTCGTCGGAGCGGATCGTGTACCTCCGCTGTCGGTTGATCTACCCAGGCGATCCTCGTGCACGGCTGCAGTGTAGAGTCTCTCCAAGACCTCCAGAGTTTTGTCAAAGATGACGTCAAAGTCATCTCTGGGCATGAAGGAGGGGAGGCTCACACTGCCCCAATCGCTGTGATCATCTGCGTAGATAAACTCCACGGTGGGGTCGGCCGCCGCTGTTTGATAGAACTCAGGTTGAATGTAGGTGAATGGAACACCCGCGTGTGTTTGACGCGTCAAGAGGCGCGAGCAGTCGCGAGGAGAAGTATTGCGAGTATTCAAGCTTTCAAGTTATCAACAAAGGTAACTTGCATCCTCTCTCTGGTCATGTTCATCACAAGGCCTCGAGTACGCCTTCCATTCCAAACCAAGTTCAACACAGAACAATGCAATGACAACACATGAGATAGGGAAATATCAACTTCTTTGAATACATGTACACGTATCTCCAATCGCTCATTCGCTTCCAGAGTAACTCCCAATCATCCAGTGACCACCGCCTTAGACTCGCTGCAGTCTCAGGGAACTTCGAACTCCGCCAATCATGAAGCATCTTATACACAGCGACATACACCGTCTTCACCTCGTTTTCAGTTTTGTACTCGCTGCTGAGGCCTTTCTTCCCTTTCAATGCAGGCTCTGTTTTCCCAAAAGCCAAAGCAATTGCCTCACGGACCAGATGTTCCCTGCGCTTGTAGTACTGATCATCCAGATCTCGGCACATGAGCTGCATGATTCCAGGAAATAATCGAGGCTCTGAATCAAGCAGCGCAACGAGTGATGCAAAGTTGGTCTCTTCAGCATTTCGCCCTTTCTGTTTGCTGGGGCACTGGAAACAGACTTGGAGCGGAGTGCGGCCCAATTTGTTCACCGCATTGATGTCAGCGCCATGCCGCAATAGCACGCGGACGATATCTCGAGGCGGCTTGTTGTATCTACACATCGCGACGTAATGTAGCGACGTGTTTCCCAGGATGTCTCTAGCATGGACATCGGCGCCATTTTCGAGCAAGAATTCCACCATTTCCTCATCCCAGTTGCCGCATGCCTGGTGCAGCGCATGGAGAAGAATGGTGGAATGCGTCGTCATCGAAGCCCCTGCCTTCAGCAGTCTCTTGACCGCCGCCAATTTGTTTTCCTGTCGACGGTCTTGTTGCTCCTGGGTGTAGGGGGCCAATCCATACCAAAATTCCGTCTCGTAATTCTCTGTTAGTGCGTAGTACAGCACATTCGGACCCTCGCCCTCTGCGCGTCCTTGCAAAGCGAAGTCCAGCCAACTTCGATACTCGCCCTTCTGAAGGACTGGAAAGTGGTCTTTGAAGTATAATACCACTCCACACCAAGCTGCGCAAGCAAATCGTATGCTGTCCTGAAAGAGAGGGCCAAGAACGCCCGTGGTCCTGACGTTCGCGCCGTGTTCGAGCAGAACAGTCATGGCATCGACATTCCGGTGATATGCGGCCCAGTGAAGGGCCGTCATGTCAATTTCAGTCGGGCTTCTTATGACGTCTAGATAATTGTTCATTGACTGTTGAAGTTCATAAAAGTCGTCATAAAGCTCCGTGAAGTCCCACATGTCTATCTCAGCGCCAGCTTCAAGGGCCTTTCGAATGGTCGAAGCGCTGCCGGTCTTGGCGCCTAACAGGAGACTCGACCCACGGTTCCATTTGATGTCGGCTTGATAGATGGCAGGCGTCACGATGGAGTTGAGGGCTCTGCAAGTTTTGGCGAGTCTGAAGACAGTTCTCCAGACCGAGAAACGGCCGAAATTAGGGTACCAACCCTGTAGACACTCCTCGGGCTCGTCGTAGCCCTTCCGTAGCGACTCGAGATCGCTGTTAAAAATGGCGTCGACGATTTGAACAATTATCTCCACTGGAAGCTCGAGAAAGTGGGCGCGGCTTGCACTTTTGGTCTGTTTTGCCGGAGGTAGCTCTTTCCGCGAAGATGGCGTTGCGAGATCCGACGCGGAGGATGTTTGGCGATCCGTCATGATTAAGAATGCTCTTCGATGTTCGATGTTGAGGTAAGAGTTACTAGTCCGGAAGGACATGCGTTGTGTTTGCTGTAAGGAGGCTGTGACAAGTTCGCTCGCGCTTTTTGCTGCACGAATTGGGGGTTATGAGGGTGGAAGCGCGAACCCTTTGAGGTTGTGGCGTTCTTCTTTCGAACCGTTGCTGTCCCACCGCGACCAGTTGGGCACATCGAGATGAGTCAGCCGCAGACGTGTATTCGTCTTAAACTTCAATGTTACACAAGGTGATTCGCAGAAGACGCACCTGGTGCCAGCTGCTGATGTTCGAGCCAATCCGCCATATTGATGTGTTCAGATGTCCCAATATGTTTTCCAGCTCATTTCAGCCATCATACCAACCATCCTGACCCGTTTGCTAGTCGGTGCTCCCCTCTGGCAATGCGAAATTTCATTCAACATATGGCCGCTGGTGGTGGATTAAAGAAACTTCGGTTCTATGGTCAAGATCAACTCATTGTGATCCCAGCGCCAGCGCTGTCAATGTTCATTCAACCTGGTGATTTTCTTTCTATCTACTATATGATTAACGTACAATGATCAAATTCACTTCATTCTTCGGCCATTCCACCAAAGATAGTAGCGAGAATTGTTTCAGGCTTTACCAAAGCTCCGGAAACGCATCGGCTTTGTGCAAAACCCTCAGACCAGATTTCTCCCATTTCCACAACAGCTCCCGGTCCTCCTCAGACACACATGTCTCTGCATCGACCGCTAGTTCTTCCAAGTTGGGCAGGGTTTCCCAGACACTATCACCCGCCAACTGCGTCAAGTCCCCATTGAGCAATACCCCCAAGTACATGAACTCATCTCCCACGTATTGGTCGCAAATATGGTACTGTAACCGCCCCTTCAAATGCAGCTTCCTTAACGACGTTGGAAGCGTCGAGATGAGCGTGCAGGCTATGTCTTGGTCAGTTACAGGAGCATGTTGATGTGCGTGACATGGAATCATACAACCGATGGTGCTTGAGGTGTTTATCCATAAATTCCTCAAATTCTCGAATTCCCCAATAGATAAGGGCGGCACACGTTTATGAAACGTGATCCACCATGGAGGCTCGTTAACGTGTATGCAAAGCGTCCTCAAAGTCTTGGTGCTCATCCGCAGTGCGGCCACAACGTCTCGCGCCCCCACTCCCGCGGAGTAAGGTATTGTGTTGTAGAGGTAAACAAACTGCTCCATGTGCTCACATTGACCAAACAGTGTAAGAATGTCCAGGCGCTTAAGGGACGTTTCTTCCAACGTGACGGATTTCAAATGATCGACAGCGGGTATTCTTTGAATATGCGAGATATCGAAATCTCGTATGCAGAGTTCCGAGACCTGCTTTCCAAGACACAGAATACCAGACAATGTTGACGTTGTGATTGTCTCTTGTGAAATGGTGTAGTCCCCCCTCAATTCTTCAGGTCTCGTTGACGTCAAAGCGACGGATTGAAGCATCGGAAGGGGCGGTTCATTGGCGGGGCTACAGGTTTGAACGATTTGCTCCAGGTAACCCCCCGAGCTCGTTAGTGCGAGATGTTGTAGATTGTGAAATTGACAGAGAAAAACTGCTGCGAGGCAGCCATAATATGTGATTCTTGGAGCAGGCAATTTCACCGGAGGTTTGATCACTCTAGGCGTCCAGAGTACACAGTCAGGGAGCTGCAGTCCAAGCTTGTTTGCCATCTTGACCAAGAATGGGAACTCCGCCTTGACTTCCATGGGCTCGAGGAATGGGACTTCGGATGGGTTGAGATTGAGTTTAGTAGGAAGGCAGAAAAACATCCTTTTGACGCCATTGGCAATGGTTTGGTTGTCTTCGATTTGCTCCAACAGGTTGATGATGTGACGTTGAGGATCGAAACGTGAAACGGCAATTGTGTCTCCTAAGAAGCCGCTCACGATTCGACGATTACGCCTGCAAGTGAGGGCGAAAAACCATAGGTGGGGTTCCTGTACCTGCTGGATAATCTCCGACTTCTGATATCGGTCATCGAGTAGATACAGATACCACCATGGCCGGAGGTCGTTTAGAAGGTGATGACAGATCTGAAGCGTGAGTTCCTCCGGGAGGCTCGTAATGCAAGCCTTGGTAGCAACTGGTGGTGCAGAGGGGTCTGATAGGTCATGGTCGCTGGGTTGAGCTGATGAGAGGTCTGAGACTGGAGGTAGAGAAATTTTGGTGAGCTGCTGGAGAAGTGCTAAGATTGAAGGTGGAACCATCTTGGTGAGCCGGCAGCTCCGGACACGACCATGATGCAGCATAGCTGATTGTTGTATGTATGCCGACATCGATGAGTGAAATGAACGTAGAACAAAATGAAATGCAAAGCCCAGAGACTTGTGGGGAGAAGGGTTTTCCCTGGGCTCTTCTTATTTATTTTCTCCTAGACATTGATGGAATACCAACAAGGTAGCCTGAAGCTGTGGCTTGCGAAGTAAAGTTTAAAGCCAGATGGAGGCCCGAGTAAAGTTCAAATGATTAATGAGCTTCAGTCAATATTTCATCAGGCTAATACGACGACTTCAACAAATGCAAAAAGGACGCACATTCCGTGATTTTAAAAGCAGCGTGCGAGACTCGAAGGAGCCAAAAATAAATGGACATGCCAACACTGTGGATCGAACACAGGATCCCCGCATTACAAGTGCGATGCCTTACCACTTGGCCATGCTGGCGAATCGGATGAAAATGGCGGCCTAATCAGAAAATACAAGGCTCTCAATAGTGGGTCCAAGATATCCAACCACTTTCAGCGCCCAAGTCTTTGGGCTTGCTTATCTTCTGATTTGCGGTACAAACTCTTTAAGTCTCGAAGAGTTAGCCTTCAACAACAGGCTTTGATGTCGTTCCTCCTTCTTCGAATGCTTTATCCTTTCGTTGGATGGCAAGGTCTGGTCTGGAATTGCCTATACCTGGTAAGCCACCTCCAGCCACACATCAGCTAAAAGTGGCTGATTCGGGCTGTAGGGAAGAAGAGAACGGAAATTGAATTGAAAGGGGCTAATTTCATCGCCAAGTCTCATCCTCCTCGTCAACATACGGCGCGTTCGCATCTCAGGAACTCTTGCTTATTGCCGATATCATGACGAAGCTTCCAAATCTCCCACTAGAGATTCTGATCAACATTGCGAAGTGCATCAGGTCTTTCGACTCACCCTTAGTCCGGGCCGAGACAGATCCTCACGAGCTTAAATCAGCCCTGAAGCTTGAGACGACATCACTTTCGAGTCTTGCAAGATCTTGCAAAGCTCTCAAGTCTCTTATTGAACCCGAGGCGTACTGCACCTTGGCTGTCTTCAATCTGAAGAAGGATAAACAGGCTTCCAAGTTGCCAAACCTCACACGCCTACTCGAGAAACGACGCGATGTTCGTGCTTGGGTTCGGCAAATCCAAGTGTATCTTTTGTCTTATGATCACTAATTCCTTCATGCTTGGGACAATGAAGGCGGAATCACACCTCAGTGGCAACCCATTGTCGTCTTCTGCTTCTTTGGAATGTCTGATGGTGAGACTCGAAAGATTTGGAAATATGTCTCTGGAAGCCTATGGTGGCCGATTTCGTCAAGTACGGCCGATGGGGACTCCGTACCGTTGACACCAGTCACACAGCTAGGCCACCGATTGGCGCGAGGTTCCATCCCCCAAATGGAGGAAGGGTACAGATGCGTGTCAAATGGCAGCCCTCTGTACTTCGAATTGAGGACTGATGAGGACTACCGGAAGATTTCTCCACCAACTGACAAGGTTACATGGGTGACCTGCCGTAGGCGGCAAAGAAGCTCGACGGTCATGAAAGCAAGAGGCTCTTCGCTTTGAATAGTATTCGCCCATTTGGCAAGACTATTGGTCTTCTCAAGTGTCAAACGCAGAAGACCATCGACTTTCTTAAGCTTAAAACGCAGAACATCAGCGAATTTTGCATGTCGAAGGGGATCCTGATAAAAATGCGACTTCAGCGAGACTTTTAGCGACGCCGGCACAAGCACAATGCTCACGAAAATCTGCTTTATGCAGTCGCAAATTTGAGGCTTCTCGTCTAAGAGGCGGAGCAGGGAACGGAGCTGCTGCGCCTCGTTTTTGTCATGTATGCTGATGAATCGAAACACCTCCCGAACTAGGATTTGGCGTAATAAGGTGCAGGTGCTAGATAGACTGACTAAAGCTGCTCTTTTGGCTCTGTCCAACTTGATATCATGCACAGTGAAGGCGCATCCAACCTCGCCAGCGGTATGCTTGCCAGCTCCTTCGGTGTCGAAATATGATGCGACCTGTAGGTAGGAATATCGTACAGTGTCGCCATAGTAGGTCTGTACGAAACGACTGGATAAAGGTCAAGAAGTGATTAACCCTTCCTTCCGTTCCAACTTTTCTTCTTCGCAGTTTACCGCCTGGAGGCGCACCTTGTTGACTGCCGTGTGACTCTTATTGATGATGATGTTTCATCTTATCGAGGTAAGCGAGTAGAAGGTATCAGTGTATTTGATATGCTGTTGAGCCTTGCGCTAGGGGACTAGGATATGGCAGAAAATGAAAGAATCTTCACGAATTGCTGAAAGAGTTTTGCTAGCCGGGCAATCTCAGTTGGCTATCATGGCAGTGTCCCCTATGACTTCACTTAATACTTCGATCTGACGATGGACAACGATAACGATAGCGACGGTGACAGCGAGTATGTGAAAATCAGTTGCTTTAGTACAGGGAAATAAGGGGGCCTTAGTAGGATATACGGGCTAGACGTGTGTGCGTTGGACACTGCCCGGATAGCCAACTGACACTGCCTAACAAAACTCTGCTGAAAACCTCGAGGTTGAGCCAGCGACTGGAGAGCCATTCTACCCGTACATGTTGTGGGTAGAATGCGTATCTTTGTGACAACACAAGGCGCCTTTCAGGGACATAAAGTTATGAGGTCGATAGGATTATTATCCTAAGGGTGTCACAAAAGGTTTTGCGGTGCCAAAACATTCCATCTGAGCATCTATCATATACCTATGTACAAGAAGTCCTCAATCCGCGAGTAGGTGTCATCGGCCTCGACAGCAATATTCTTTGAGGTTTACGTGAAGCCCTTCAACAATGAATCTCAACTGTCCTTGGATTTTCGTCAGCCGCCCGTAGGAGCTTTCCTGTCGTCGTTGAGCGTGACGAGGGTATCATGCATAATAGTTGAGGCATGCACATCAGCATATTCACTTCTTGTCTCTTTGCTATCTTCTCTGAACCGCAAGGTACATCAAAACCAGTATCCGTTATATCTCGCCCATATTACACTGCTTCTCGCCCCCAGAGCTTGCAGTTAAATGATGCTAGGTAGCTTGGAAGAGACTTGCTGCAGCAATCTTGTACCCATAGACTCAGCTCTTGGACCGCAGTCCAATTCCGTCTGCTACCTCTAGAGCTACCAAAGCTGGGGATCCTGATCCAAATAAACAGCGGCCACGCCAATTTCTCGAAATCTCTTTTTGAATTGATCCATTTTTGTCAAGCCCGCATAAAACCCCACCTCTTTGAGGGTTGGATATTTGGATTCGCAGTTCTCTGTCAGCCAGACGAGGTCTCGCTCAGGGAAATCGTCGATGTGTAAGCGCTCCAAGGAAGCCGGTAACATTCCAATGACTGCGTTGCACCCATCAGGCCTGCCAGTCTCGTCGTGAACTAGGGTGAGTGGTTCCACAACCCTCACATCTACCCAGAGGTTTTGAAGTTTGGAAAAGTTGCTGAACGTTGGATAGCCATGCATTTCTGCTATGAGGCTCCATTTCGGCAGAGTCCAATGACTATTGTGCGTAGAGTTGCTGCTCGCTCGGAGAGGGCCGTCAAAAGCGGTTCCAACACGTCGTTGTGGTCGACGAAATCAAATGTGATGTTTGTGTTCCGGCAAACGAACTTTTCAAGGCATTTGGCAAGTTCAACCATCTCGGCGAGGTCGTCATAATCAATCATAACGTCATCAAAGACGAGTGAGGTTATTTGGCCTCGAAAATGGTTGTAGGTTGAGAAAAGTGTTGAAAGTCGGTCCAACTTTGAACAAAAATGTCCGACACGTTTGGAGCCGCTTCGAACAAGATGTCCCATGTTTTAGGAGCATAAGGGTCCCAATGTAGATCATAAGAAAGATCAGCTGAGTCGTTGCTACGCACCGCGTCCTCCAAGGTGATTGACTTCAGCGATGGGAAGCGAGTAGAAAAGGAACCGAATATGATCAGGTGGCCGTGTATCAGAGTATGGTCGGACACGGAGAGAGTCAGGTCGGTGAGGTGAGTTAACCGACTCAAAACCAGCCCCGCAGCCCAGATGATATACTTCGAGTTGCGTATTGTGGGGTTCTCGTCATAATAGCTATCTAAGAGAGCTAGGTATGATGCTTGACTACCTTCAATCACCTCCTCATCTTCGGAGAGTCGGGGCAGATCGGGGGACAAGAGGTACGCCATATTGTCCAGGGCGATGCGGTTCGGGTTATCTTCTATCTCTATATGAAGAACAAACTCCTCGATGGAGTTGCTGATAGTGGGATTGTTGTGCAAGACACGGAAAAGATCGATCAGCTGATTAGCCGCATATGCACCGTGAATACTGACAACTCGGTAAGATTCCTTAAACAGAAGTTGGCGCCAGGTCTTGTTGACGATAGATAGGTTGAAAAGGGAAGCTCGAGCTCGTCAAAGGGCCTCCGAGGCCTCTCGAACGCATTCATTGCGAGTTTTCAGCATCGTTTCCCTGGTCGATTGTGTGGAGTTCCCCGGCCGGTTGACCCGAAGGAAAGAAGCTATATGAAGCAAGAGCTCCACAGAGAGGTCGGAAAATTGGGCCATAGCAATCTTCCAGTAGCGAGTCGAGCTTCCGGGTTGTTATAGCTCTACAGTGGGGTTTGACGCTGCGATGGCAGCAACAGCGATCGTTGCAATGAATACAACATTTTAAAGCCACTGGGTCCATTTGTCACACCGCTGACTTCGTATGTATGTAGCCGAAAACAGGGATTCCGCCGGTCATGTGACTTCATGAAAATAAGCGTCATCAAAATATTTTTGCCATCTGTGTGAATACGTTCAGCTAACGGGGAGGAGTACTACGCTGCCTGATTCTGGTACTCTTGTACTTTCTATTATTGTTGTTGTGTTGCTGTAGGTTGCTGTCACTGCTGTCCCCACTGTCATCCTAGACCGAAAACAATGCGTCAGCCAAAGTTCCGATCTCTTTCAGGAGATCGCTGGTTACTTTCGAGTCGGACGCTTATTCAAGTCTCAAATCATATGAATCCATAAATGCCTACGATACGTTGACTCAGACCAACGAAAAACATGTTAATTAACAGTCTCCCTCAAAGTGCGTATTGATAGCGTCCAGTATTGATTCTCTGCTCCAGTAGGATCCACTCTCGGGTAAATTTTGACGTATGCCACGTCTTTCTCCTTTTTGTTTGTGAATGTCCTGGGATTCCTACGTCTTCAGCTCTTCAAACAGAGAACCCCGCAGCGTAGAGCTCTGCTACCAAAGTTGGGGATACGGATCCACAGGAACGATAGAAACGCCAATGTCCCTCAATTGCTGCACAAGACGACGCATGTCTGCACAATTAACATAGGTCGGATCCAACGCCAATTCTTTGAGCTCGGGAACCGGGACCTGCAGTTCGATACTAACCAGCTGAGGTCTTCCTCGGGGAGTTTCCCCTCGAGGTGCAGCCGTTTCAAGGAGGCCGGCAACGTTTTGAGGATTCTGCCTTGCAAGGGACGCGTATTTGTTCCATCGCGCAAAGGTTCGTTAAAACCCGCTTCTAGCCAGAAGCTTTGAAGATTTCGGAACTCGCTGAATGAACAATGACCGTGCAATGCTGCTGGAAGCTTGTGTACGGAGGGAAGGCAAATGGTGTGTAGAGTTGCGGCTCGTTCGGAGAGGAGAGTCATCAACGGAACCATTTCATCCTCGGTGTCGAGAATCTGCGCATGGAACAAGTCGTCATCGAGTGAAATTATCGCTTGTCGGCATACGAACTTTCCGAGGGCTGTGCAATTTTGAAGTATGAATTGCAGTTCCTGATAGTGAATCTCAACGTAGTCAAGAACGAGCGAGGTCAAGGTGACCCCGAAGCCATTTGCTTCTTGCTCGAAGAATCCATCAAAAGTATTGAAATTGTGGAGGAAAACGTCAGACACGCCAGGAGTATTTCCAAGTACGCTGTCCCATATGCAGGGAGGAGGGAAAGTCCATAGAACTTCGTCGACACTACGAGTGGTATCGTGTATAGTCAGAGACTGCAGCGACGGAAATCCAACAGTTCCCCCACCGAACATAAGGGTTTTGCCGTATGCGAGGGTGTGGCCTGGGACAGAAATGGTGAGGTGTGTGAGGTGACTCAAGCCGTGGAATACCAGCGCTGTAGCCCAGAGGATGTATTTCGAATTCTGCACTGGGGCGAGCTGCTCCCTGTAAGCTATGTCGAGCAGTGAGTAATATCTGTCTCGACTCATGGTGCCGCGACCGACTATTCGGGGGATATCAGGCCTCATGAGAAAGGCCATATTTATGATTGAGATGCGACTCGGATCATCATTAAGGTCGAAGTGAAGAACAAATTCCTTGACGAAGCTGCTGATCCTAGGGTTGTTGTGCAGAATTTGAAACAGGCTGATGAGCTGGTTGGCTGCATCTGGACCGTGGATGGTGATGACCCGCCATGACTCCTCGTAGTATAGTCGATGGCAAATTTTGTTCACGCAGGCAAAACTGGAAAAGGAAGCCTGGGCTTCTCGCAGATCCCTTGCGACTTCTGAGATACCTCCCTCGTGGTTGAGCAGCATCTCTCGCGTTGAGCCTGCTGCATTTCCCGGTTGATTGACGCGAAGGTACGAAGCTATGTGTTGCAAAAGTTCCAAAGAAAGGTCGGAGAATTGTGCCATGGTGACGTGTGGGGAGTGAGATGAGCGCCGGGGCGATGTAAGCCCAGGATGAGGTGTCAAGTCTGAAGTTGCAGCGATAGTCGCGAGCGACAGAAGAAAGCGATTATTGGCACGCCGACTGGATCAGTATTAGCGCTGTGATGATTGGCCGCAAACAGAGACTGCCCCGTAAGAGAGAATCGTGGCTGGTCATGTGACCCGATGGACGTGATCGCATGTCTCATTGGAATGTACATGCAGAGATCGCTTTTGGCTTGTGTACAAATCGGCAGGTGTAGCTAACGGCAGACGAGAAATCTTGCAGGCCTGCTAAAACAAATTCCCACTTTTGGTGGGATGCTGATATGATTGGTAAATCCGATGAAGTTGAGTTGTCTAAACCTTTGGTTTTGTCCAGTCTCAGACAGTAGGCCACTTGAACTGGAACGCACTACTTCGATGGAATTATTGTAAAAGAAAAGAGAGCGCCTAATTTTCCTGTGTCTGCGCGGCTATATTTCCTGCTCACTGAAACCATCCTATAGACGATAGTAGCGACAGTAATAATAACAGTGACGGCATAGTCATAATGACAATAATGATATCAACAACAACGATAACGACGATGACGACGAAGACGAAGACCAAGACGACGAAGACGAAGACGACGACGACGACGACAGTAGGGTAGAGCATAGCCACAAGAAAAGTAGTTGCTCCAGCACAGGAAAAATAGGCGGTCTCAAAGAAAAAGCCAAACAATCTAATATCTAGCTAGATGGGCTAAGAAGATTGTCTAAGCTCTTAGAGATGCACTCTCTGGATCAAAGTGAAAGAGCCCCGCTGTAAGTGAAAACGCGTGGGTCAAATGTCAAACAAAGAGCTTTTCACCTACTGATCTTTGTATGGCACTATCTGGAATATCAAAAGCGTATGATGCCTTTGGATGGAGTATGCTAGAAGCCTTGCCACTGATTTTCCAGTCATCTCAACCACCCTCTGCCTCCGAGGCTCTTACTACTCTACTGGACTACTTTAATTCGCTTCCCTATCATCATCCACTGCGATTTGCGCGTCGATTTCTTCCACCAACTCCAACCAAGTTGACCCTGTTCTCCAAGCCAGCACATACATACACCATGGCTCAGCTCGGCGACCTCCCGCCGGAGCTCATCCTTCTTCTTTTCTCTCACTTGCGCTTGGGCCTGCCAATGCATGATCTGTTCGTGTGGACAGGAGACATCGATGAGCAAGGACGGATCACTGAAGTCCGGTGGAACGACCTTCTCAACTTCTCACTCCTGAACCGCCGCTTCCAACAACTTGTCTCCGACAAGCTGCACAAACAGATCCAGCTCCACGGCAAGCTCCCAGTCACGAGGCTCGTATCGCTGTTGCGCTTCGTCACAGCGCATCCTGACGTAGCTGCCGACGTGACGCAGGTGTACATCAACCTCGATGCGGGGCGGACTGGCTCGACATCTCTTTCACAGGCGGATGTAGACTTCATCCAGGCAGCAGCCGCGAAAGCCGGCATAACCTATCCCCAACAAATCTTTTACTGCGGAGATCCGGAACTTGCTGCTTTGGACGAGATTGAGAAAGGAATTTACTATGATGCCTGTCCAAATTTGGAACAACTGCGACTCCGGGTTCTCGTCAACATCTTGCTGGCCCATCTCAAAGGAACGCAGGAGTTGGCACTTACCTGTGACCGCGGCGTTTTCAGAGATTTCGATCTTATCAGAGACATGCCGAAATCAATCTACACGATCGATGATGTGGATTACGTCGAAAGAGCAGATCGTAGGGCACCCATGGTGAGACCCATGGTGGTTGGCAAACCCTGCCTTCCGCATCTGTTCTCCCTTGTCACAAGAGTTACACACACTGGACTGTACTGGTATAACAAGCAATTCGTGGGAGATGAGGTTGCGAATCTTCTCTCCATGGGCCCGAAAATTAGTCGGCTGTGTCTTGATGACGCTGGACTGCATTTCAGACTTCAAAAGGGTGAGGTTTGGGCGAACATTTCTCATCTCACCCTGACTACCCAGCACATAGACATCGCAGCCATGCGCAGCATCAGCGAACGCTGCAACGCTTTGTCGACCTTCAAGTATTTGCCAACAGCGGGATTATATGAGCGGACAGCAAACATACCAGCTCAGCCTGCGGAAGTGATTGGCGCTCTGCGGAAACATGCGAACACGTTGCGCACGCTATGCATTTCGTCCTCACGGTACTCTCTTGACATTACAATCAGCGAGCCCGTTTATAAGCTTGACGGCTTCCTCACCCTGGAGAATCTCTGGATTGACAAAAGAACAATGATTGGAGACTTGGGTGTGTCCCAGCGGATGCTGGATGGGATTGGAATGGTGGATTTAAGAGAGGCGTTCCTCAGGTCTTTGCCGCGTTCCATGAAGCGGCTCCATTTGCACAACGCTTCGTATATACCGAGCACTGGTCTCTATTGGCTTGCTGGTAATACGAAATTGTTCCCGGAACTTGTCAGAGTTGAGCTGGACTGGCGAATGGGCGGTGATGATACGCCAGAGGAGGACATTCGGAAGCTATTCTTGCAGCTTGGGGTGCACGCGCCGACGAGACGAGATATGGTTCGGGACCCTCAGTTGTGGGATCGGTATTTCTGAGAGTGGCAAAAGTTGGACCGTATGTTTGCTTTTTCTGATCATTAGATGATGTAGTTTCGAGGAAATGAAAAGGGGTCAGCCATTCGCAGCAGAGATCTCTGCGGAGTCACGTGACGTCGCGTCGCGTCTATCCACGCGCCGAGACTTTAATTAGCTACATCCAGTCCAACAACTTCACCCTTTCAATGTTCAAGAATACTGTGCCCGCCGCAACAAAGCCAAAATGTCACGAAATAAGAACATGAACAAGAACAAGCGACAGAGAATCAGAAAGAGACAAAATAGAGACGCCCAACAGCCAACACAAGCCTCCCGAGCTGCATCCGCGAAGTCAATCCAGAAGCAGAATCCCTTCTCAAAGCTGACCCCGGAAATCCTCACCAACATCTGCTCTCTGCTGTTTCCTACGCACCACAACCTGCAGGATGTCTTTGAGGTAGACGGCCCTGCGATTATCCACCATCGCTGGAAAGATGTCTACAACCTGTCACTGGTTGACGGAGGTGCCGCACAATCATCAGCCCGTTCCTGTACCGCAGCATTCCCATCCCAGGACCTCGCTCCTTGACCAAGCTGCTGTCCTTCGTGCGTTTCGTCACCGACAAGCCCGAACTAGCCCAAGGCATCCAACAGCTCTACCTCCAGCTCGAAGTGGTGAACTCGGGCGTGACGGCGATCACCCAGGACGACGCCAAGTGGATAGCCAAGCAGGCCGAGGAGACCGGCACCCCCTTCTGCGAAGACAAATGGCGGGATCTATCGCACAAGCAGGAGTTCGAGTGGAAGGGCACCAAACGAGGCCAGACCCGTGTGCCTGAGAGGCCGATGAAGCAGTACACCGACGAAGTCGAGACCCAGAACGGGGACGAGTGCGAGCGTATGGAGACGCTTCTCCTGATTCTGCTGCGTCGCCTCCCCGGTCTTGTCGATCTTGGTCTCGAGCACGGCAAACGCGTCTTCTCCCGCACGTACACAGAAATCGAGATTCAGAGGGTAGTCGCGGATCACCGGAAGCGACAAAAGCTACCACAAGAGCCGCCCTTAGTGACCCTCCCCTCGCTGCCAAACGTCCGATCCGTCGCCATGAAAATCAACCGCAGCGCCACCGAGTGGCAACACGTTGACGAGATGGACGTGCAGATTCTGATGCAGATGTGTCCAAAAGCCGACCGGCTCTCCGTCGAGGAACTGAAGCCCGTCGCACGCCTTATGCCTTGGGTCAACCCGAACAACCCCCACGTGTTGCCATGGCTGGATTCCGTCCGCAAGCTCACACTGATCAACTCAAGAAGTGTTGACAACCACCAGGAGATGGGCGCTTTGTCCCTCTATATCCGGAGCTGCAAAGTCCTGGAGGAGTTTAGGTTCATGGCGAAATACCGCGAGACGCGCGAGGGAACCCCCCACCGGGTGCGGGTTCCCCCGGAGGCCATGCTCTTCCTCCAGAATGCTCTGTCGGGGGTGCACTGTTGGAGTCTTAACACGCTCGTGCTCGACTTCCGCCACTGCATGCAGAGCGCCCGGTTCCCTGACTGGGACCGCCTCCGCGACTACACCTTGTTGAAACACATCTACCTGAACTTCGGGGCTCGAATTCCCCAGGGAAGCTACGGTTACGGCGACAGGAACAAGCGGGATCGGGATGCCACGGAAGTGCTGAAGACTCTCCCGTCGTGTCTGCAAGTCGCCAGGCTCGCCGGCGAAGTCTGGCAGCCGAAGCCGCTCAAACGGCTCATCCGGAACCACAAGAGAGTCCCAAACCTGCGTGATATCGAGTTGGAGTGGGAAGATGACAGTGGCACGCCTGAGGTGATGGCGTCTCTCAGAGAGAGGTTTGCGCAATGCGGTACGGGAGTAAGGGAGATCAGGAGTCCCAAGAGTACAAAACCAGTTGTCGTGGGCAGTTCAGCGGCAAAGATCTGGCCGCGGCCGGTGCGGTCGGAGTGGAGGGAGTATGCCCCCAACATTCTCAAATGGCCAACGTGGAGGCGATTGTTCACGGGCCGAGGAATTACTCGGGGACGGGCGCGAAGCTGGTCGTGCAGCAACCGACTACCGTTCCCGCTCCCAGGAAGAAGGAAGCAAAGTCAATACCGAGTTATGAAGACTTGGTTCGTGAACGCATGCGAATCATAGAGGCCAAACGGGGCGGCCGGGCCACGAAGCGGCGTTGAGCTCTTGTGAGGCAAGCAGCGAGCCCGTTGGCTCTATTTGGAAGAACTTTGCGCTTGAGCGGATACTTAGGGCTTCCCGGGCGGGTTATGACTACACACAACGGCGGTGACTATACCATGATGGTGAGATTGATAAGATGAAGAAAGAGCAACAATGAAGTTGCAGATTTCAGAGATAAGGGCAGCATATTAAACGTGAAGCAAAACTCGTCCTAGGAAATCGTGTCATTGCGAGTACAGATTTGATCTTGCTTATGCCGTCAGGACGAGACCGCCTATTCTTCCTGTGCTAGAGCGACTACATTTCCTGTGGCTACACTCTTAACTTGCTATCGTCGTCGTCGCTTCTGTCGTCGTCGCTTCTGTCGTCGTCGCTTCTGTCGTCGTCGCTTCTGTCGTCGTCGTAGTCATCGCTGGTGTCGTCTTCGATGGGAGCAGTCAAGTACACAGGAAATATAACCGCGCAGACACAGGAAATTCAAGCGGTCTCGGCAGGGCACCCTGATCATGCAGAGTTCCAATTGACTCACCGGCGAGAACAGCCTTTTGCGTGGCCGCAAGGGTTGCAAAGTCGTCAACACAGAAAACCTAAACGCTGGCTTGTAAAAGCTGGCTGTTTGTCAGGGTTGGAGCTGTTTTCTCCGCGATGCTTCTCAGTTCTCAGTTGTCCAATCTACTCTACGGCCAGTTGCTTTCTTCCAACACAACCATCATTCGCATGTCACCAGGCTGTGCCATTCACAACAGACCTGTTCCCTCCAGCATGTCCCCACACGTCATCATGGCTAGCATCAACGACCTCCCAGCCGAGTTGATCGACAACATCCTCGATCTCGCCACAAAAACAGAAGTCTCGTACGACACAGCCGTCGAGTCCCTCGCCCACAGACGCGTCGCCGACACACCGTCCATCGTGCGCCAAAGAATTATCAACGCCCTCGCGCCCACCTGCCGCAGATTCCACAAGTTCTTAACGCCCGAGCTGCACCGCGTCATCTTCCTCACCAAGAGAAACATATTCCCGCGGATGGTCAAGCTCCACCGAGTGCTGGGCGCTACCCCACAACCAGAGGTGTTCCAAAATACGACGCAGTTCGTCGTCGACTACGAGGAGGACCCGTTCCTGCCGAAGAGCTATGGAGATAAAGCCGGCTACGGGAAGATAGCCAACAAACTTGACTCTCTGAAGAGCGATACACGCAAAGCTGGATTCGGGGGTATGGAGGAGTACTGGGTTCCTCTGGACCAAGTTGGGCGCGAACGCATCGGGCCACATGTGCCGTTGCAGCACGGCCACGGCCATAGGCTAGGTCTTTCAGCCCAAATGATCCTGCTGCGGCTCCCGAACGTCGAGGGTGTTTGTTTGCCGTATTGCATGATGGACCTTCTACAGCCCCTGGACGTGTCATGCACGAATGCGAAAGTCCGGAAGAGATTCCCTCCGCGTCTTAAATCCCTACGTATAACCAGAGTCGACAACGGAGATGGTCGCCCTGGAATGGCCGGTATGACGCCCAACCGCTGTGGGATCTTTGGGAAGTACGGCTGCATCAAAGAACTGCTCACGAGCCGCCTATGGGACGGCCTTCCGCCCGCGGAGTTTATGGCGTTCAGCTGGCTCACGCGCTTAGTGCTGTGGCGGTGCGCCGTCATCTACCCGCAGTACTTGGATCTGGCCCTGAAGCGGTTCAAGAAGTTGGAGACCTTCGTCTACACGGCCAGGGGTTCGCCCGATCGAGACCCCATGTTGAAGTTTAGAGCGCTGCGGTTCCCCGAAACCCTGGTGACACTTTGCATCGACGCGCCGTCGGCCTATTGGTGTTGGCGGTCCGGGCTAGTGCCGGCGTTCGGCGGCCTGCAAAAGCTGGAGAACCTGTGGACGAACGCGCAGAACCTGAGCTGGTCGGGGCCAGGGACCGTGGTTGGCATTCAGGAGTCGACGATTGATAGGGATGATCTCGTACGGAGCAGCATCGAGATGGTAACGACGGAAGGCAATCTGAAGTGTTTGCCCAAGTCGTTGAAGAGGCTGCACATCTCGGGGGATACAGGGCGCCTTCGGGAGGATGTGAAGTGGTTGGAGGAGGCGGTTGGTAGTGGGAGGCTGCCGAATCTGAAGGAGATCGCGGTCGAAACGACATGGGGAAAGGGCGATGGCCCGGAAGAAGACTTTTGGGCGCGGTATGAGGCTGATCTGTGGAGTTTGGACAGAGAGAAGCTTGAGAGTGAGGGCGTCAGGTATTCAGATGAGGTCGACCCCAGACCGTACATGTGGTAGGATTCCGGGAGCATTTTGACCAAGGTCTGTCATGGGGATGTAAGCATGGCACGATACGAGCAGGTATTTAATGTAATCATCGTTACTGTATTCTGTGGGTAATCTGTCGATCTTTGCTATGATTTAGCCCAACGCACCTGCCATTCTTCTCAAGCCAAAGTCGACCAAACGTGACCAGATTCCAAACTGTTCCATCTCTCCAACTGTCAACATCCACACCAAGATCATAACCTAGACGAGTGCTAGACTACTACTGCTTATAGCAACCGCCGTTCTTGAAGGTGGCGGGAATGCCGCAGGTGGTGGACTCGATAGCCTCCTTGACGCACTTCTCGTTGCTGTCGACCTTGAACCAGGAGAACATGTCCAGCTCCAGGGAGACGCCCTTGCCGAGCGGGGACTCGAAGACGTCGGTCTCGCACTTCTTGACCTTGTAGCGGTTGGGGCCATCGCCGTCGGGGCAGGTGAAGCGGATAGCGGCGACGAGGTTGTCGCACCAGTTGGTCGAGTCCTGGCCGGTGGGCTGGATGTCGATCTGGTACTTGAGGCGGTTGTTGGCCTCGTCGAAGCGCCAGGAGCAGTTGGCCTCGGTGGTCAGGCCCTTGCTGGGGTCGACGAAGGCGCAGGTGAAGTCGGGGTCAATGCCGGGGGGAGGGGTGGCCTCGGCGGGGGTCTTGGTCTCGATCAAGAAGGGGGAGTGACTGACGGTGGGGTCGGGCGCGGGGAGGCAGCGGAGGTCCTTGGCTGCCTGGGTGCTCATGAGAATGTCGGAGTCGGGGCCGATCTCCATGAGGCTCTCGTCGTCGCGCTTGAAGATGGAGGGGCTCATGGGAGGGCTGTCGTCTCTGTCGGCGGACCAGTAGCGAGTGCTGCAGACGCTGCTGCGGTAGCAACTAAGGGGTGTTAGCTTCAGTTCCAAACTTCCAATAGACGATGGGACAGGGAAAAGAATAAAGACAACTTACCCCTCGTTGACCCAGTTGGTCAGGACGGGGTGGTTGAAGCACATGGAGAAGTGGATGGCCCACTGGACCTCCTCCATGAAGTCCTTGCCCTCGGGCCAGGGCCAGCCGATCTTGTAGCGGAGGAAGAGGCCGTTGCCGTTCTCGTTGGCCCTCCACTTGCGGTCGCACATGAACCAGAAGGTCCAATTGCCGGTGAAGTCCTGGATCTTGGTGATGAGCATCTCGCACCACTTCTCGCTGGACATGCCGACGGGGTCGATCTTGATCTGGTACTCGAGGTGGTTGTCGAAGCCGCAGTTCTCGAAGGAGTAGCTGCAGTCGATCTGGGGGACAATGTAGCGCTTGATGATGTCGGTGCAGTTGTGGTCAGGAAGAGGGCCGAAATCGTCGCGAATGGTGACGCCGGTGGTGTTGACCAGACTGACCTGTCCGTCGGAGGAGGTGGTGATGGCGGTCTTGGGACCGAGGCCAGGGCCAGGATTGGCGATGGCGGCACCCAGGGCACCAGCGGCGAGGGAGGCGTGGACGAGGACACGCAGGATCATCATCGTGAAGTCTTGTTTGGTGGTTGAGTTCTTGACGGTGATGGAGATGAGAGAGTGTGGAGGAGAAGAGGGGAGGAGAGTTGGGTTTGTGTGGGCGAGAGCAAGAAAATCCTCACGGCTTGCGCAGGGTGAAGAGGGCTACCTTTGTTTTTTTTCGAGTTCTTGCGTCAGGTTGTGCACCACCCTTAAGCGAGGCAAAGGTGAGAATAACAAAGACAGACGAGGCAGGAGGCAGGTGAGAGGCAGAGACGTGCCTTCCCTCAAAAGGAGGAAGAGGTTGAGGTGTGAGGTGAGCTTCCTCATTCACCCTCAGTCGGCTGCCACCTAAACCTGAGGAAGGTGTGACCTCAGGATTTCCACTGCTCTTGGATTTAAACATGAGGTATTATGAACTTCTTGATAAACATTTCCTTTGAAACATTCTGCCAAGAGACCACATAGGTATCCTACATCTAAGCATGATGCTACTTCAAAATTTTGAAAATTGACATCCTTCTCTGTAACTTAATATGATAAATATTTAACATTAATCATAGCAATATATCGAGCGATTTAGATTCAGGCAGTCTGCTTTGACTTAATAGGTACGCAATCATTGGAAATGCTGTTGCTTTGGTTGTCACTTCGCTGTTGTTGTCGGCGTCGGCTCCGTTGGCATCGTTGCCTCTGCTGTCTGTCATCGTCTGAACCATATCTAGTAGTTGTCATAGTCCGTTGCAGTCGTTGAATATTCTGTTCTCATGGTCGTTTATCATGTTCGTCTCCATTGTCAAGTCCTTGTTGAAGTATGATTTCAAGATTACAATATAAGTTGGGTCTGGTAGTTTTCTTTTGTCCGAATTGAATAGTCTGAACTATCACCAATTTAAGCTGACATGCTTTTGAAAGACCCAATTGGAAAAAATTCCATTTCCAAAAGGGCCAATAAGGAGCTTTCCTGATTGGGGTCTCTCTTGACGTGAAGCCATCGTGAAGGCTCAAGCCACATGCAAGATGAGGTAATCTTGGATACGCCACAGTCAGCCCAAGTCAGCCACAGGACCCCCACATATGCAGCCCAACGAGGCACCAATCCGATGGATGCACCTGAAGGGAGCTTGTGAAGCTGCAGCAGCTGCATTGCGGTACGTACCGATCCGGCCCCTGTGGCCCTGCACTAATTAGCAGCCGCCATTGGAGCCAGCGAGCCCGGCACAGCGGCCAGCGGCCAGCGGCCAGCTAGCAGGACGCGGTCGAGTCTCGGAATGACATTTCGCGACGCCTGACACTTGACACTTTATGCACCCGCCAGAGCAGAGCTCCATCTTTGCATTTCGCTTCATCATCTTCCCCTTAGCAGCAGCCGATTCCTCAAACTCCACCGACCGACCACCGTTGACGACGTGCACACTCCTGGACGACGTGGATTGCTGCATGCCACGCCCCGACCGCCTCGATCCTATGCGCGACTGAGCATATCCCCTTTCCTGCTGGAAATGCCTGCGGAGACGACACCATGGACTTTGTGAGTGCTGGAGCCCCCCCTTCTGGCTGTCCGGCTGGCGATGGCTTCATTCATGCGACCCCGTGCTGACATTTGGCACCGCAGTGGTCGCGCCTCCTAGCGGGCACTTCGCTCTCCCCCTCCACCAACCGCAAGGTCGACGCTGCAAAGGACCCCACGAAACGCTTGCACCGGTTCGATAAGGAATACAACCGCATCTTGGTGAGCTCTGCCGCGGAACGGACCCCATCGCTGGAGCTTGACCCTGACTATTCCCCCCTTACTTTAGCAAATCTGGCGATCCTCCTCAAACCTCGCCAATGACGTCGACGCTGCCGAAACCCTCGAGATCAGGCTTCAAGAGCTGACCAACATCCTCAATGACGAGTCTCGACGCCCTCTCCCCCACCCCTGCATCCAATATGCCGCGAAGAAACAAGTCTACGTGCCCATCGGCAAGATAGCGACCACATCCTACAACGAGTGGATTATCAAGGAGGCCGTCCTCTTTTTTGCGACCCTGCTCGAGACTGAGGAGGAGGCCTTTGTCGAGAACGTCAACTTCTCCGCCAGTCTGACCAACCTGCTGGTCCGCATCACCGGCGTCAACAGCGTTCGCCTGGGTTCCGACACCGAGGCCAAGGTTGTCGAGCTGGCTTTTAACATCACCACCAAGATCCGCCTCAACCGGGACATCCTGCACGCCTGGTTCAAGACCAACCACGATGCCGCCCCCAAGGCCAACCCCCAAGACGACCAGGGCTCCTTTGCCGGCCGGACCCAACGGCAGGACTTTCCGCTCTTCTACATATTGATGGATTATATTCACCACGAGGGCAAGGTTGGAGATTTTGCTAGGACGGGACTGCTGTACATCATCGAGTCGGCATCCAGCGACGAGTCGTTGGAGCAATGGATTGTCGAGAGTGATCTGTCTACGTTGATGGCAACGGGCCTGGGTGCCCTCTACAGCCAGTTGAGCCGGAAGCTTGTCATCGACTACCCTACCAATGGCTTGCCTGCTATTCTTGCCTTCTCCGACTACGAGCGTCCCACCTCTACCTTCGAGATCATCAGTTCCTGCTCTGGCGACTTCCAGGGCCACATTGAGACGTTCCTCTCCCATCTCCTCTTCTGGCAGGACGTGCTGGATCACTGCAAGTCGGTTGAGGTGAAGCAGACACTTCTAGAACACTTCCAGGTCATTTTCCTGCAGCAGCTCCTGTACGACCCCCTTCCGTCTGATATCAGGAGACCCTTTACTGACCGAGCGTACAGATACCCTTCGCTGCTGGAGTCGTCTGATATTGATGGAGGCTCGTCCGTTGCCGTCCTCACCTATCTCCGCCGCATCCTAGAATCTCTCGATCACCCCGACATGATCAACCTCATCCTCCACTACCTCCTCGGCCTCCCTGACCATGTCTCGGCTGGCCCCTCAAGTGGTGGGCGCGCTTCCGTCAGCGCAGCTCGCAAGCGCAAGTCGATGGATCTTGCCACCATGCTGGCCCAGACGCAATCCGACATCACCGCTACCCCTCTCCTGTTTAACCTTGTTGATCTCATCCAGGCGTGTTTGCGCTCCCATAACCAGCAAACCATTCGTGTTACGCTCCAGCTAGTCTCGGCCATTTTTAAGAGACACCATCGCTATGCTGTGGGCACGCTCTTGCGCACGGAAACGGTGATCGGCGACAAGATGCATCGCACGGTCGGGGCGCATGAGCAGGAGGTCGACTACCTCATGAGCCTGGCTGGTTCGATTGGCGGCCAGGACAACTTTGATGAAATCTACGAGAATGTCCTGAAGGATACAATGACCCGGCTGGAGGGCCATCCCTGCTCTTTGAAGCTCGTCGCCCCCAAGATTTCCACCAACAACCATGACCTACCCGCTATTCCTGATACGCTTCCTGGGGCGCCACGCGACGTGCACGAGCACACACTCCGACCGGACGATCCCATGCTCAACACAGTGCTGGACCTTCTCGAGACCTTCTTCATGAACCCTGTTGACACGAACCTCTCTCTGACCGAGTCGATCTTGGATCTGGCCATCTGCGGCTATATGACGGTCGAGGGATGGATGCTCCGAAATCCTCAAAAGTACACTTACGATGAGCAGCCGCCCAGTCCGACGTCTCCCGACGCATCAACGACGTCGTTCAGGCCTCCAACGGACCCTGATTCTACAACGTCCGAGGAACAACAAACCCTTGCAGCTCTTGATGGATGCCGTCGCCGCCCCGTCTGGATCCAGTCGTCTCTGCCGCGTATACTCATTATCCTCCAGCAACTCTGCAACCAGGTAGCCAAGTACCGCGAGACGGTCCCCCGCTTTGAGGATCTCCTGCAAAGTCGGAGAGAGGCGTTCCAGACTGCGGATAATCGGCCCACGCCGCCGCCATTGCCGCCTCGCAAGCCGACTCCGCAGAGACACAGCTCAGCGCATACCCCGGAACGCGCAAGTCTTGATGATGCACGCAGTGGATCGCCGGCGCGCCCATCTGGTCTGGAACGTTTTGCACAACGCCTGGTCTCGGAGTTGAGCACTCCAACCCGGTCAGGGGCCCCCAGGGGAAGAAAGAACAGCCGTGGCTCCGGGACTAATAGCCCGGCCCCGGGCGGTCTATCGGGCGGATATGGTCTGTCGACCCCGACGTCTCGGCCTCTCCCCCCACCAAAAGACACTCCCTACGACCATGCTCCAAGAAGCGTGACAGATGAAACTGGTTCGTCGCATGGGCCTAGAGACCCCGTGGCCAGCCAGGCAGCCGCGTTTGCAGCGATTGACCAAAGTATTCTCGCACGCAAGGTTGGCATTCCTGGCAAGGTCGAGGCCATCCCGCTGGATCTCGGGAAGAAGCCGACTCTACATATGCCGCCGCCCAAGGACGACGACGAGGAGGCGGAGCAGGAAGCAACGGAAGAAGTAGAGCAGCAGGCCACGCAAGAAGGAGAGCAGGAAGCTTCAGAAGCCCAAGAGGCCCAGCCGGAGCCAAGCGGCGATGATACGGCCGAGGTCAAGCCAAAGCCCGAAGAGAAGAAGGCGGAGCGCACCGCTTCGGTCTCGCATGTTCTCACCAACGTGATTGTACTGCAGTCTTTCCTGTTTGAGCTGGCTGCCCTGATGCAGGTGCGTGCCGGGCTCTTCAACGAGGTTCGCTACGCCTGAGGGGTGCCGGATACCACCGTGAGGGGCATGGGGCCGGGGGGGGGGGGGGAGACTTTTCTCTGTTTCTTTTCTACATACCAGATAAAAGACCATTCTTATTGTACGTAGTATACTTTTTCCTGTGGCTTCCCGGTTCTGGGCCTCGTCGCTCGCTTGCATTGCTTGGCGTCGGTAAGGGAGGGGAAGGGGGTTCTCTGTTGTCAGGTGCTGATGAATAGACTTATCTGCTGTGTTTATTACTATGATGTCGTCTGCTGAGTGGCTCGGTCTGGGTTCGGTGAAGACGATGGTGAAGCGACTATTATGCGGTGCCTGCCTACTCACTAAGTGATGTAGTATAGTCGTGGTGTTGGGCTTGTTTAGATGAAGGAACCTAAGCGTAGTAGTCCGCCTCCCAAAAATGGCGCGCGCCGTTGGCCGTTCATGCCTTGTGATCTGCCGAGCGGACCCAGTATTGGGTGATCGACGGCTGACGTGCGCTAATGCATCAAGTGCCGGGGTGCAGGGGTTGTTAAGTTTAGCTGGGGGGGATGCTTGATGCGCAGCTCGCGTTCGCGGGGTGCGACGGTCGGGTTGGATGCCGAAAGCCCGGTTTTTTTCTTTTGGGGTTAGGCTGGGTTGGACCGACCTGGGGATGTCACCGTTGTAACTTGGTACGAATGGATGGATGGCTGAGACTGGGGAATTTAGCTGTGGCAGCCCGGGGTGATTTGGGCGGGAGGGTCGGGGTTTAGGAAGATTCTGGAAGGGGTGGTTCCTTTCTGGCAGGTTTCTGGCGTTTGTTCATGGTTTATTGGGTGGGAGGAAGAGGACGAGGAGGAGTTGATTGTTTTGATGGTTGAAGAGGGAACTGAGTTTCTTGCTTGTTGAGGTGACATGAGTCAATTTTGGCAGGATTCCGCCTGATTCCGGACTCGGACGCGGGAGTTTGGGCTGAAGAGATGGGCTGTCAACAGAAGAAAGTTAGGCTTTTTCAGCTTTCTTGCATGTAGTGTTGGAGCGGCGGCACATTTCGTGATTGAAGAGTAGAGTTTTGGGGAATGATCTCAAGACGGTATGGCTCAGGGTGGATGGTATGGAGCATCACGCAAGCGGATGGGCAGATAATCTTTCCCAGACCGTTAGTCGATTGCGAAGAGGAGAAGAGGAAGGGTTCAATTGGTGTTGGTTGAGAGCGGTAGTGGTACTGGTCGGCTAGACCGGATAGCTTCAGACGAAAGTGGTCGGATGATTTTTTGTCTTCTTTTTTTTCTGGGTTGACATGGGCACGCCACATGGGTAACGTTTTCCGCGTGCTGTTTTTGGAAGTCTGGCTGTGAAGATACAGGCATGTACTCGAGTCGTGGGCTGAAGAAGTCTGAACCGAATCTGAGTCGGTCGCGGTTCCGTGCGTTGGGCGAGTCGGGGGCCGAGTTGGGCACGGCGAGACGTGAGTCGGGGACATTTTCTTTCTTCGCGCGCAAAGAGATGGCTGAGTTTGTCTTGGCCTTCTGCAATGAGACGAAGCATCAAGCTGGATTGGGAGACACGTGTGCTGGGCTGTTGCGGACTCTTTCAAAGTGAAGGCGGCGCTTGTTGGTCTGTGAGGAGGTACCGAGGAGAGCAAGTGTGGAATTGTCGCGGGCTGAAACTGTGGAAACGCGCTTGTGGGAGAAGGTTAGCCAAGGGCGCATCTTGTTGGATTCCATCGGCAAGGGTTCTTCCTTGGATGATATGACGTGCCCCCCGAACGGGCGCGCCACGTTGTCTAGGGCTGTGTGCGGTGTGATGGACAAGGGTATGTATGTGTATTCATGTTCGTCAGCCCTTTTTTTCGGTGATGGGACCGGGATGGTTGGGATACCAGATAGATGGGCGGCGGTGCCATGGATGGGTTCGTGTTGAGCGCTGCGCCTAAGAAAAGAAGTGGGAATGGAACCGGGGAAAGGCCCCAGCCAGCATTGCAGGCCGGTAGATAAAGAGAAGATTCGTCCTGTGTTGTGTCAGTTTCGGTCTGGTTGGCTTTTCTGCTTCCAAGTCTTTGCCGTCTGATGTCGGATGAGAATTTGAAGTGAACATTTACACGGATTATTTTGAATTATACTCCCCTTCATCCAAGAGACCAAGCGTCCCATCATTCAGTTAACCAATTCTGTTCTTTTCTCTTTCACTATACCAACTTTCATCATACGAACATACACTCGCCCGGAGCAGATTTTCTTCTCTTCTTTTCATTCCAAAGGACACACTCTGCCTTTTTCAAGAACACTGCAACGGTCGTTTTAGAGCCTATACACCATGAAGTTCTTGCTTTGCTGTCATAACTGCCGCCGTGGCCGGCGTTGGCGCCGTGCCTGTTGAGTCTGGGTACTTTTCCCCCCCCTCAACCACATCTATTGCAAAGACATTTCGACTAACAAACACACTCAACAGCCCTCTCTCCTCCCTCCAAAACCGCGCCGCCCAAGCCATAGGCGGCGTCGTCTCCTTCATCCGCCGCGAAGAGCTCGGCACACCCGTCGTCCCGCAGCAGCTCAAGCGCGCCCCGCCGGTGCGCTTCCACAACGCCCGGGACGCCGAGTACCTCCGCCGGCGCAAGGACGGCGACGGCAAGGGCGGGAGCAACGACGTCCCGCCGCTGGCCCCGTTCAGCACCAAGAAGGGCGGCAAGCGAGACGTGTTGGAGGCGAGGAAGAAGAAGGACCCGGAGGAGGTGCCGCCGTTGGCTCCGTTTTCGACGAGTAAGGAGAAGAGGGAGGGGGGCGATTTGACGAGGAGGAAGGCGCCGCAGGAGAGTGTGCCGCCTTTGGCGCCTTTTTCGGCGGATGGGGGATGAGGAGTGAGGTTGGGGTTGAGGGGGTGGACTTGGGGGTTCGTCCCGAGCTGTTGAGGATGGCGGCGTGCTTGGGGATCCTGAGGGAGGAGGGGCCTGGCTGGACCGTGAAGCTGGGACTTTTCTTGAGGGCAATATTATGGCCGGGATCTTCTGGGGACGGCGGCGGAGACAGGGATGGGGAACCTCCTTTTTTTATAGTGGGTTGGGGGAGAGTTCCTGGGGAATTGAGACTTTGATTCACTGTATATCTTTGGAAGACATTTCTTCTTTCTTGTTCTACTGGCTGTTGAGTTGCGGTGTGAAGATGTGTACATGTTGGATGGATAGCATGTCTGAGGACGGCAGGCTGCTATCCTATCCTGCATACGTCCCAACGCGAGGGCCAAAGTACTCCCCCTTGGGCAGCTTGAGCCTCGTGCAAGCCGTGGCCTCGCAGCCCTTCTCCGAGTCGTTGCCCCACCAGTTGACCTCGAACCCGTGATAGCTCACCGCAAAGAAGATGACCACCGCGGCGATGGCGATGGCGGTGGAGAGGGCGGCTGAGAGGACGTAGTTGTACTTTGACCAGAAGGTGAGGTAGCGCTGGCGGAGGTAGACCATGCTCAGCCATCCGGGGATGACGGCGGGCCACATGTAGGCGATGTTGTACTACAAGTCAAATCAGAAACCTGAACAGTAGGAAGAAGAAGAGGGGGGGTGCTGTTGACTCACGGGAGACCAGCTGATGCCGCCGCTGAGGATCATGACCGGGTGGATCTTGGCGACCCAGTGCGTGCGCGGGAAGCGCCTCTGGAAGACGTAGAAGAGGATCGGGATGGCGAAGCCGACGGGGAAGGCGGAGAGGAGGGCGGTGTAGATGCCGCCGGACCCGAAGACCTTGCGGGCGCCGAGGCTGCCGAAGAGGACGCGGCGGTGAAGTAGGTGTTGACGCCGGGGCAGGAGAAGCGGTCTTTTTTGGTTGCTATGATGAGGTTTGGGTGAGTTTTGATGCTCCGAGATGTGTGACTTGGGGGGTGGGGGGTGCTTACGTCGAGCAGAGGTCGGGGATGTTTTCAATCTGAAAGTTCATGACGCCCGTGCAGACGAAGGCCGAGACGAAGACGGCGACGACCTGGGCTGCGAAGGTGGCGCTGGGGGATCTTGAGGTAGTGGGCTAGCTTGAGGTCGTTGGCGAAGTCGAGGGCGTGGGCGGTTGTGACGTAGCTGGAAGTGGTGGTCAGTCAGGGGAGCTGAGAGTTGCGATGGTTTGTTGGTCGTCTCACCCGAAACACTTGAAGAAGTTCATGGCGAGGGCGTTGCCGGGCTCCCATGCACCGCCGATGAACTCGGCCAGCACGCTATCGTCACGTTAGTCTTCGTGAGTTGTATTATGTGTGCCTTTGGCTGACATACTTGAATTCAACCTCCATTCCGGTTGTGGCGAAGATGATGCCGGTGGGGATGACGAAGACAAGGGCGAGGGCGATGCCGAAGAAGACGACGCCGACGCTGGTCTGGGAATATTTAGCAATGCCACTGGATAGATGGGAGGAGTAGAGAGATACCTCGGTGGGCCAAGCGGCCACGGCCGCAACACCGAATGCAATTGCGAGGAGGTTGAGGATGAGGTACCACCACTCGGGAACTGTGACCGGTTAGCTACACCCTCGAAAGAGCGCGGAAGATCCTGGTACCTTCGGGGTAGTTCGACATCATCCTGGTGTGGACATCCTTGAAATCGTGCGACGCCTCCTTCTTGAAGCTGCGCAGCAGACTCTTGAAGCCCAGCGCAATGTCGTGGCGGTGGAAGAGGATCGCATAGGAGATCGTCGCGGCGTAGACGGCGAAGAAGTAGTAGTACATCGTGATGCTACTCGCGGCCAGGTAGACGGGGGAGTAGGCTTGGTACTTGGCCTCATCCAGCCATCCGCGGCTATCAAGGATCCTGGACACGTTGTAAGAGCCACCGAAATGGTTGTACATGAGGTTTGAGTTGATCGGGAGATAGGCCGTGTTGTACGCATTCGTCCAGTAGAGCCCGATGATGGTTATGCCGCCGATGAAGACCCCGATGAAAGTGTTGAACGTGACGCGGAAGGGAACGACGAGGGGCTGGACGACGTGGGTTGCGACGTTCCAGTCAAAGGTCGGCAGCGGGTTGAAGCCGAGGCCTTTACGCACACCGGTGATGGCGGTCAGGGTGAAGTTGTCGGGGGCAATCCACGCGACCCAGTTGAAGAGGGAGAGCGCGCCGAAGATGTAGTCTGGGAACCAGAACCAGACGAACATGCAGGCGAACGCGGCCAGGAAGAAGCGATAGCGGGATATGCTGTAGATCTTCTTGAAGGGGCCGGCAACCGGGTGGTTTGTCTCTGTTTTGGCGTGAGTATTGTGCGTCCATCACAGTGAGCATGTTCCTGTGGTTTGGCTTACCGTTATGAAGAGAGCTGTTCAGAGCAATGGTGACCAGGGATGCCGGCCAGAGACAGAAGGCCGGGTACACCAAGAAACGCCTGCACAGGCCAGCCAAACCGAAACCCATCAAGTTCGTGGAGAGAGCCAGAAGGATTTGGTAGCTGAATGACTTGGCGTACTTTTGCCCAAAGTAGCGGTCCATCCATTGAGTGAAGACTGGGGCGGATCCTGTCAGATACTCACAATCATGCTTCGTCGACTAACGCGGAACTTACTGATATATCTCGAGCTAGGTAGCGTCTTGCCAACGCTCGCCATAATCGAAATCAGCATATGCTCCTTCTTATTAAAAGGGCCCGGGTTCAGGCTATGCCGAACACCAAACAACGTGAACCCGACATCAGGCAAAAACCTCTCCGCGGCCTTGCCGACCGGATACGCCAACAGCTGCACGACCTCGGCCCTTAGCGTGATGGACGGCTGGCGCACGCTGAAGAGCTGGTTGATGAAGGCGATGAACACCACGAAGGCGAGCCCGATGACCCAGGCCCGGATCGTGGAGACGGGCAGGCTCGGGTCATCGTGGGGGTCGACGACGGCGCGGACCTCGGCGTACGGGCTGTTGGTGGTGAGCAGCGAGACCTCGACTTTGGCCTCGGAGATCTCGCGGGCGTGGGCATCTGGGTTGACGAGGATGTCGTCGTTGGCGAGGAAGGCTTTCAGGCGTTCGAGGGCGCCGGCGGGGAAGTTTGGGTCGAGGTTGTGCTGGGAGACGAGTCTTTCGGCGGCCTGTGGGGTATGTGTGAGGGATGTGTGAGGATGGTGTGGGCTGGGTGGTGGTTACTTCACGGGTTTCTTGGAGAGAGAGGCTACGGGAGTGTTCTCTTGCTTCGAGGACCTCTTCGGGTGTAGCGTTCAGTTGCCTGGTGACCTGTGAGTGGTATAATCTTGGACAGGTGAAGTTTAGACTGACTTTGCCACCTCATCAACTGAAATCTTCTCGTCGAAGTTCTCACGCTGCGATGTTGTTAGTTGATGCTAGCAGAAGAATATGGTATCCGATAGACTCACCTGAGGGTTAACATCAGCTGGCGCGACGACGTCGATGGTATCGCCTGTCTTCTCATTGGGAGCACCCATGTTGGCAACGACTGATGGATAAAACCACAACAGATGCGACTCTGGGAGAGGTGAGACACCACAAACAGTTCAGAAGCATGGAGTTGGTCAGGGTAGAGCTGTTCTTATTGTCGTCCGTGAGAGGTAGTTCGCGCGAACGATGGGGCCGAGATCCATCCGGGTGGTAATAGCCCGCATATCTGGTGACTCTGTGGCGCCAAATTTTCCTAACGGCATATGTGCCATCTAACAGGAAAATGCCCCGAGCTTCCGTCTGGCCTTACCATCTGCAACTTGATAGTATGCTGTGGCTAAAGAAGGATGTGTGGGCACCGGCGGGGTATCCCGACTCGACTCGCATCGCTGTACGAAGACGCGTACCTCTAGCTTACCGGTACATGCCCGCCTCGCCCATAGCTCTCTCGCTAAAGACTGTTTCAATATGGGAATTGCTCGCCCTGAAGAGAGCCAAGACGCATATCTCCGTTGCGCAGATGGCACTGGGCAAGCGTCTGCGCTGAAAACTGCCGCGCCAGCAGCAACGCGCTGTCTTGCACCATATTGAGAATGAATGAGAACCCCACGAGACACTTAGGGCCTGATAATCTCCCTGATCTGATCTAAAAAATCATGCTTTAGTAGTACTTTAGTAACTCTAGGTAGTAGATCTATAGCATAGGTTAGCGTCGATATACTTTATATAAATAAAATAAAGGGGATTACTTTTATCGAGAGTAGTAGAGCTTACTATAAACTTTATACTATTTATAAAATATTCCTATTATTAATTTTATATTCCTCCTATATATCTTTTACTTATTAACTATATTATTAGTATAATAGAAGTATTTTAAAGTTAATAAGTAGCTATTAGTAGTTTACTTAATAATAATATATTTAATTAGTATATTATTAAATCTAATACTAAAGATAATATAGTAGCTTAGAAGTCTAATCTTAGCCCTAATACTTAGCTAATTAATATATAAACTAATAGCTAAGTTAATAATACTTAGCTTAATAATAATATTAATAATAGCTAAGTTAATAGCTAGGTTAATAATATTTAAGCTAATATAGTTCTTAGTATTTAAGCTACTTAGAGTACTTAGCTTTAATTTATATAAAAGCTAGAATATATCTAGAAGTTCTTTAAGTTATATTTTAACTTATATAAGAGAGGATAACTCTTTATAATAAGTAATAAAAAGATAGCTTTACGCTCTATAATACTAAAAACTTTCTCTCTAATAAAAATAGCTTTTTCTAATATAGTTAGTTAGTTTATAGTTACTAACCTAACTAATAAATATAATAATATATACTAAATATATTACTAAGTATTTCAGCTTATTAATAAGTCTAGTACTAGGTATAATAATAAGAGTAGTATTATTAGTATTACTAAGCTTATATAAGAAGATTAAGTTAAGAAGAACCTAAGATATACTCCTATTAAATAGTAAGGCTTCTTATATATATATAGCCTCTATAATATATTATAAGTTAGTATTAAGCTAATAAGTATTAGTATTACTGAGGTTAGTAAGTAGAAGTATTATAATAATAATAATAATAATAATTTTATAGAGGTTATACTAAGCTAGCTACTAAAGTATTAATAAGCTACTAACTAAAACCTTACTACTAATACTTTAAGCCTAGTTACTACTAATAATATATTAAAATAGCCTAACTATTAATAAGAAAGTAGTAATAGTAAAAGCAAAGTAAGAAGTAAAAAATAAAGCTACTTAAGTAATTTAAAGTAGCTTTAATAACTTAGTAATACTAATAAGTAAAGTAATAATTACTTATAAGATTAAAACTTATAATACTAATTTTAAGTATTAACTTAGTACTAAAGGTATTTTAAAAGCTAGCTTATACTTTAAAGAAGACCTCTTAAGTATCTCTATATTTAATATACTACTAGAAATAGTAAAGTTATTATTCTTAGAAAAATTTAATATTTTAAGTAGTAATAAGAAGGTTAATAAAGTTAATAATAAAGAAGTAGCTATAGAAAGTAGTAAAATTAATATATTAATAGAGAGTAATAAAGAGGATAGTTATAATAGACTTTAATACTAGTAAAACCTTATTTCTTATATAGCTAATAAAAAAGCTTAGATTTAACTTCTAGACCTATAAAATCTCTTTTTAGTATTAAAAAAATCTACTAATAATACTAATAAGAGCAATAAGAGTTTCTTATTAGGTTTTTAGAAAAGTAGAGAGGTTAAAAAAGCAAGCTAAATATTATATTAAATATTATATTAAATATTAGCTTTTTTTACTTAAGTTAACTATATTAACTTACTAATTACTATTACTACTACTCTTCTACTTCTAACTACTACTACTAATACTAAATTAATAATTAGTAATAAATTTCTAGCCTTTTTTTATCTCTAATTACTTTATCTACTCTTATTACTATAGCTACTAAGATTTCAGCTTTCTTAGTACTACTAAGTTTATCCTCTTTTTCCTTTTTAGCTTCTTACTACTTTTTTTTTAAGACTTTAATAAAATTATATAAGCTTATTATTTATATATAATTTTAACCTACGTTTTAAAGCTATACTCTAGTAAGCTACTTCTTAGAATTATAAAAACCCTCTTTAATATACTAAATACCTTCTTAATTTTTATTTTTAAATATATATATAAGTTATATAATTCTTTTAAGGTTTCTAGCTATAAGCTTAGCCTAAAATCTTTTAAATAGTATCTCTTACTATTAAATAGTATTATAATCCTTTAGAGGTTTTAGCTAAACCTTAAATTTATAAAGTAGTACTTACTTTATAGTATAGTAAAAGATTATACTAATACCTAGTTAAATAGAATTAAGTTATTTATTAACTTCTTAGTACTAGCTAGTATATATATAAAGTAGTAGTTAAAATTAATTACTATAAGAACGTTTTAAGCTAACTACTTTTTCTAATTATAAAACTTCTTCTAGTCTTCTACTTTAATAAACATAGAAATATATATCCTATTAATAGCTCTAATATACCTATTAAACTATACTATTTTATTATTAAGCTTAACTTCTACTAAGATATATAATTAGTTAAGTAACTTAATAAAGTTCTTATATATAACACTTATTATATTAAGTATAGTATTAAAGATATAGCTAATAGTTACTTATAATATACTAAACTAATTAGCTATATTCTACTAAGTTACTAACTACTCTATAATATATAGAAAGATTATTAACTTTAGTTTAACTATCTAGTATTTTATATTACTAAGAAGGTCTTATTACTATAGCTAGTTTATAAGTAAAGTAAACTCCTCTTTTATTAAGTATAAAAGATCTTAGAACTTAATATTAGTTTTATTAAAAGTTTCTTATATAATCCTAGCTACTTCTTAAAGATTATTATAATATAAAATAAAAGTATACTTCTTAAGTATTATATACTTATTAACTTTCTTATTATCTACCTAGAAAGTATTATTATTAACTAATAAAGTAGCTACTATTACTAAGTTTTAAGCTTAGTAATCTATTACTTATATTAGTAGATTATTACTTAATTTTTTTTAAACTATAGTATACTAGCTTTCTTAATAATAGGAAAAATTAGTAATTTTCTACTTAAAAAGCCTTATTTTACCTCCCTATTAAGGGGGATACTTTACTAGTAGGAGGGGTAACTATATATAACTCTAGCTAAGGTAAGTACTTATTATATAACGCTAAAGTAGTACTAAAAGAAGTATAGTGTTTATTAGAAATTTGATTTTCTGTTATTTTTTATCTCTACTTAGCTGACTTTTTAGATCAGATCAGGGAGATTATTAGGCCCTTACCTCGATGGGAAAACGCATCCTCTCATCCACGGCTACCAAACCCGGGAGACAATGTCTCTTACGTACCAATAAGCTTAACCCGTGCTATCTTGGGCTCGCCCATCCCGCTCCAACGGCCGGCTGCAGGGATGAAGTGTGCGGGAAGTGGGCGCGTCTCTTATCGCGTCATCGGCCAGAGAAATGGCGGCTGCGGAGGAGAGAACAAAGACGGCAAAGTGTCTACCAAATTTTGACGTTTGCCAGGTTCTAGATGTGCCTTTTTTGCTGCAACTTGCTGACGGGCGATGATTCCGCCGAGGCGTAAAGTCGGAGCGGACCCGATGCCGCGAAAGGGCTTGGGGAGCCGCCGCGTCGGTTTCGGTTTGACGGCTCCGGCTGGTAGGCGACAACTTCCCGGAACGGAAACCTGCAGATGGTTCGGTCGATTGAGTGATAACAGTAGCGAATCACGAGTGTTGTATGTTGACCAACGTCGTCGACGCGATTGGAGTCTCCGCAGGGTCCCATTCGTGGCGACTTCTCTTCATCTCTATTCATGACCGAAGCTCGCTGAAAGCCATACCACCCGACGACTTCGGGTTACTGAGTCTTCTCGGGTTACGCTGTTGGAACGTGGGTCAAATCCAAGTGACGCCATTCCGACCCACGTTGACGCCGCCGTCAATCAGCAAACGCCAAGCTCTGGAGTTGACTGCCTGAGTCGCGGGGCCCAGCTCGAGGGTGACTGAAGCATTGTATGCTGTGATTGGGATCGCTTTCTTGATGAAAATTACTTTTGCGAAGACATCGTTCACTCCAAGTATTTTTAGAAAGTCGTGGCGATTGCTTATGCGTCAAGAACTTCAAGATGATCGGCAAAGGCGAAGGTGATTTTGATTCAAGTCCCCCGCCGTACCAGCAACATCATGCGCCGAGACTATTCTTTGTTCGGAGGCGCCGAGGACGCCTAGTGACGTTTACTTTTCTCGTCGTTGTGCTCGTCTCCTTGTCGCATTACTACAGCGCGGCTATTGGTGGTTCTGTCATCACCGAGGAGCAGCGCGACCTGCTTGTGAAGGGCCTCGAAACTTGCCAACAGGCTGTTCCTCGGCACCAAGAACCGGGCGACGATGTTCTACGAGAATCGAATCCGCGATGGAACAAGATCTCCGGACAACAGCAAACCATCATCCTCCGCAACGCGACCCTGTTTGATGGAGACGTAGTTCTACCCAACGCAGTCGATATTGTCTTTGAGAAAGGTCTCATTAAGTCTGTCGGAACGACCCAAGAGCAGGATGAATCCCCCAGCGATGCGGTCGTCTACAATCTCAACCGTCGATTCGTCACGCCTGGGCTTGTCGACATCCACTCTCACCACCTGGAACTACCCTTCTCTTCAGTCTCTGCAACCTCAGACGTGAATGAGAAGCCCCAGCTCGGACCAATCACGCCCTTCGTACGCGCCATCGACGGATTCAAGCCGTACGATCCGGCCATCAAGATCATTGCCTCTGGGGGCGTGACGACGTCGCTGATTCTACCTGGATCCGGGAACATCATTGGCGGCCAGGGGTACTTGGTCAAGAACCTCCCATCCCCAGGAGAGAATGGCGAGCCGATCGTGGAAGACTTGTTGCTAGAACATGGAACCCCGGAGGAAAGCCGGCGTCGATACCTCAAGATGGCTTGCGGCGAGAACCCAAAGCATCTATACGGCCACACCCGCCTCGGAAATGCTTGGCTCCTGAGGCAGCATCTGGAGAAGAACCGCAAGCTGGAGTCGAAACAGGAAGCTTGGTGTCATGCGGCAGAGCAGGTCCAAGGCGAGATGTTCGAAAACGGCAAAACCGCCCGCTTCGTGACGGAATACGGGGAATTCCCAGAGGATCTGGAGCTGGAGGCAACTGTTGCGCTACTTCGGGGAGAGTTCAATGTCAACATCCATTGCTACGAGCCGGAAGACTTTGAGAGAATGCTTGCCGTGCTGCATGAGTTTAGGGTTCACCCACAAGCGTTTCACCACGCTCTGGAAGCATGGCAAGTTCCAGAGTTTCTCAAGGAGCAAGAGAGGTTAATTAAACCGATCATGTATGATGGCATTATGGCTGATGGAGAACCGCAGGAACATCACCATTGCCACCTTCGCAGAGAATTCTCTTTTCAAGCATGAAGCATACGGCGCAAACCTACGCGGACCAAAGATCCTTGATGACCATGGCATCCGTGTGGTCTTGAAATCGGTAAGATACGACCGGGAAACACCCTTGGGGAGGAATCCGAGGCTAAGAACGTCTAGGACCACACCGGTGAAAGCAATCACGCCAAATATCTCGCGTAGGTCTACCCGGCAAGGCAACTATTCGCCCGAGCTTTTACCTGACACTCGAATAGGTACCAGGCAGCAGTCTCTTACTCTTTCGGACTCTCAGAGTCCAAGGCCCTGCAGTCTATAACCTCGGCTGGGGCGTATTCGATCCAGCAGGACCACTGTATTGGATTTGTCAAGCCCGGCTATGATGCGGACCTAGTTGTTTGGGACACACATCCCCTTAAAGTCGGTGCTACCACTGTGCAGGTCTTAGTCGATGGCCGCGAGGTTCTCGACGGAGAAACCGCCCTGGCTTCCTTGGGCACGTCTTTGAACGACAGCGATACTGCGTTGCCAATGGTCAAGGCAACCATCCAAGAGGGGAAAAGAGAAGATGTCTGTGGCAGAGCATTGCAACGCGGTGCTCGGATCGTATTCACTGGGATCAGAGAGGCTCTGCTTGACGAAGCGTCTACTCAAGACACACGTGGCCATCTGACCATGGCCGTTACGGACGGGGAGATCACCTGCCTCGGAGCCGAGTCTGTTTGCGTGTCTTCACACGACGGCGACAACATTCTATCAATCAAACTAGACAACGGTTACATCACACCAGGTCTGGTTGCGTTCGGCAACAACATTGGCATCTTGGACATCTCCTCGGAGCCAAACACAGGCGACGGGTCACCAGGGCGGAAGGGCAACGCGCTCAACGAACGAAAGGATCTTCACTTTGCTAAATAAGGCGTCCACTTCGGGGGAAGAGGTTTTGGTCGGGCTCGGCTCGGCGGTGTCACGAAAGCTGTGACTGCACCAATCTTTGGCGGTGGGTTACTTCAAGGTGTTAGTGTCGGGCTGCGAACTGCCGAGAACGCTACTGTTCTTGGAGGCGGCATATGGAAGGATGAAGTCGCCTTGCATGTTTCCATCGGGCAGGAAGCTAAGGGTAAGCTTGGCTCTCCGTGATGCTCGCAGGCGTTTGCTGATATATACGGCAGGCGACGACACTCCAACCATATCATCTGGCATCGAACGTCTGCGTCAAGTCATCGAGGAAGGGCAGGCGGTGTCTGCGCAACCAAGCAGTGCCTATGCTCGCGCGGCGAACGGTTCGCTACCTGTTGTCGTGTACACTGTGAACGAGGCAAGACACCGTTGTCCGAGTCCTGTATGCAGAAGAGGTGCTGACCGTATGGCAGGATGACATTTCCCAGATAGTTCTCCTCAAGCGTGACTTTCCTTCCGTGAACTTCGTCACTTATGGCGGACATGGCGCTCCCCTGGTAAGGCACCTGGTTAGATGTGATTGAAGTGGCTTGTTGCTGATGATTTGCCAGGTTGCAAAAGATCTAGCTGAAGCCAAGATCCCCGTCATCTTGACTGGCAATCGCGGTGCCCCTGATAAGTGGGAGAAGAGGAACTCCCTCGCCGGTCCTCCGTTGTCCCCGAGCCCCGCTCAGGTACTCATCGACGCTGGGGTGCTTGTCGCGCTCGCAGTCAGAGGTGACTCGAAGGTACATGGACTCGCTCAAGAGGCGCAGTGGGCCGCCAAGTTTGCGGGTTTGAGCGAGAAGGAGGCGATCAAGTTGGTGTCGACGAACTTCAACAAAATTCTAGGACTAGATGGTTACACAAAGGAAGAGGGTCCTGTCAGAAACAAGTATTCCGGGGATTTTGTTGTTTGGGAGGGAAATCCTCTTCGCGGCGAAGGAAGTGTGGTTTTGAGTGTGCAGGATGATGGGAAGATTGGGGACTGCTGGCCTGATTATGAAGGCGCCGTTCTGTGAGAGCGAACTTCGGTATAGATGTATGGGTGTTTAGCTCAAGCCATCTCTTTCCCTTGTACGTAGCGAAAGGACCTGGCTTCTTCTGCGGTTCATCCAACTTGCTTAGGATTTTGTTGGATTTGGCCCCGCGAGACTACGGCATATTCCGTCAATATCCCGCCACTTCCCTTCATACCTTGATACCAAGGGTTCTCGTGAGCTGCGAGATCGGAGGATGTCGGACGAAGCATATCGGCTCCGTCTTGCCGTAGTATGTCGTACCGCTTACGGTATTGACGCCGTCAGATCCACCACTAGATCCGCCCACCGGTAAAGAAACCAACGTCAGGTGGATACGCGACAGGAGACGAGACAGACCCATGTATAAAATTCGCCAGGCGTCGGCATATTGACTCCAGAATGAACGATACACCATTTAGCTGGAAGCTTTCGGGAGGGCACTGGCCACACTGGATTGCAACAACATTCCAGCAAGACCGTTGAAAACGATAACTCGAGTATCAAAGCTCTCACGATAATATTCCATTATCTACTGGCTTTCAAGTTGCGAGTTCCCTTTTTCGTACAGTGACATTACTTCTGGAACGCCTTCGGACTGCCCCCACGGACTGCCCCCACCCCAATGAGCATCTTTTCTGGGCCTGTGTCCACGTTGACGTGGAAGCGAGCCCACCCGAGCCTGGACCGCTTGGACCGGATCCCACCAGCAATGGCAACGTGGTGAATACTACCAGAGAAGAGGCTCCGCGAAGCCCCGTTATCAGATTGATAGCATCTGATAAGATCGAATGCATGTCCTTCATAGGATCTTCGATACGTCAAAGCAAGGTTTCTTGGCATCCACTCTCACGGGCTCCAGCCACGCGGGTCACTGAAGCACCTGTGAAGCTTCGCAACTTTATTCCCACTTCCCGTTGCTCCGAGTACCCCAGTCTTCGCCGGATACGCTTTGACTCCAGAACAAGCCCGTGAAAGAGGAGTTCACGATGTACAATGATCACATGCTGCATCCTTACTGCGTGAGATCGAGAGGTTGGCTGGAGACATTCCACCGATCAACTCACATTGCACCCGCAAGGTCGCCATTAACCCACTGTTAAACCACCTCTTGGCACTTTTCCCAGTTGAAAAGGATACTTCAGCACAATTCAGCAGCCAAACCATCCTCGAGCTAGAACAAAGATAACTGGTACATTCATTTACAATCCCAAATCAACCGGACGGCCTGACAGACCCGGTGATCATTATGGTTAAATTCAAGAATTTTCCGAGCACTCTATGATCAAATGGTATCGGCCTCGGCCCTCAACAACTACCCTAGATTTATCAAAGGAGAGTTACGTTTGACTGCAACATCGCTACCAAAGCTCAGAGGTTCCACACTGAAAAGTAACCCCGATGCATGGTGCCTGCGAGATATCCAAGCTTTAGAGATGGAGTCTTTGCGCAAGTTTCCGCCGCCCGTCAACGCGTCTGAGCGGGCAATCACGGAGAATCGCTAGAACGGATGTAGTTAAAGACCTCAGTCCCCATCAAAAAAGATTAACCCCCACATTCCTGCCAAGGTTGGACCCTTTCCCGCGTAACGCTGAATCCAGCGCCGATAAACTCCGTTACATCACCGACGTTGATCCAAGCCGTCATAGTTCGTCGTTGCAGAAGAGAGCGTTCGGTGGATCTGCAAGTCGTGGGGCAATTGACCCGTAGGGCCGTCGTGGAGCCGGCCACGCGTCTACTTCAACTTCAACCCTGCTCTAGGCCCGGAGTCTTCCCGTAGATCGCTGTACCTGCAGGCGTGGCTAGTTCGGATATCTTGTTTGGTTGAACAGAAAATTGGAATTCTGATATCGCTTGAGAAGCTTCTCCGAAGACTTCCGGCGATGGCTTCGCTTTCCAGCTCGGAGGCTTTCCGAGCGTGATGCATAGCATGCAATTTGACGATCCAAGGGCGAAAAGCGACGGACTCAGAATACCCACTGCGTCATTTTGTATTATTCGAAGAATTTCGAGGTCTCGGGTGGCTGAGGCCTCGGCGGCTTGGGATGTTGCTGCTCGGAAGTCGAGGCGAGACCGAGAACGAGAACGAGACTAAGGAGAGCAAACAAACCAAACAAACATCTTGGCTCTTGATGAGGATATATAGATTGAAGAACAACCCAACAATGTGATTCTTCCAGGAGACAAGCGAGAAATCCCATCAAGCAACCGCTCGACCTTCTTCAATACCATCACGATGCGCGCAACCACCCTCCTCGCCTCGGGCCTTGCCCAAAGCGCTCTTGCAGCAAGAGTCTTCCTCAACGAGCCTGACACGGGTATTGAGCAGGCTCTTCCGGATCTGGAGCCTGGACAGTTGCCCAGTCTGGATACCATGATCGGTCTGCCGGATTTCGACTTCGCCGCGAGAAACTACCTGCCGATCAAGAACTACACCTACTACAGGAACGGAGCAGCGGGCGAGTGGTCGTACCGGAATAACCTCGAGGTGTATCAACGCTATAGCTTCAACCCGCGCGTGATGGTCGATATTACAAACGTCGAGAACACGCTCCCGTACGTGCACACTTCTTCTCTTCTTAGGCACATCGATGGGCTGACAGACATTCCACGGGAACAGAACCACAATTCTCGGACACAACTTCTCTGCCCCTTTCTTCATCGGGCCTGCTGCTCGCGGTGATCTGGGTCATCCCCTGGCCGAGCTCAACCTCATCCGTGCCGCAGCTGCGGAAAACATCCTCTACGTCGTAAGTATTCGATGCGATTCTACCAACATGCATCTGAGGCTGACATCAATTTCCGATAGCCCTCTCTCCTGTCGTCGAAGTCAATGGAAGACATCGCGGCCGCCAAGGCAAATGGACAAGTTCATTTCCAACAAGTAAGTGCCGAAGATAACCCTTTCTTTCTGTGGCAGCTGTCTAACGTCAACACAATAGCTTTATCTCCAGGACAACATGACGGAGACCCAGAAGGTACTTGACAGAATTGAGATGGCAGGTGCCAAGGCCATCGGCTTCAGTGTCGACTCCGCCGCCGACGGAAACCGTCACCGTGCTGCTCGCTTCGATGTCGGCTCCGCTGACTCTGGCTGGTCTCTCATCACCGTGAGTTGCGCTCTCCCTGAACGTTGGCTGTGCCCCCGCTGACATATCTCAGTGGGATGTTTACCACCAGCTCACAAACATGACTTCCCTCCCCATTGTTCTCAAGGGTGTCATGAGCGTCGAAGATGCCCAGGCCGCCATTGAGCATGGTGTTCCTGGTATTTGGCTGTCGAACCACGGCGGGCGTCAGCTTGATGGCGCCCCCTCAGCTTTGGAGGTTGCCATCGACATCTACAACACCGACCCTGAGATCTTCAACAAGATCGACGTCTACGCTGATGGCGGTGTTCGCTATGGAGCCGATGTTTTGAAGCTGCTGTCCCTTGGCGTTAAGGCCGTCGGCTTGTCCCGCTCCTTTATGTTCGCCAACGTTTACGGCCAAGAAGGCGTCGAGAAGGCCATCCAAATCATGAAGCACGAAATTGCTATTGATGCTGGCAACTTGGGAGTCGGTGATTTGAAGAAGATTGATCCTAGCTATGTGAGTATCACCAAGACACGAACCCCTGGCATGGACCTGTACTGACGAACCTCACAGGTCAAGTGGACACCTGACCACTGGCAGGGTTAAAGTTGCATCCAAAGTGCATCACAGAATCGACATGGCGATATGTTGAGCCCACTATATGTAAAGACGCAGCCGGTGCAAACCGTTAGACGAGGTTTTAGAGGGGTTCAATAGCGAGGAAAGAAGAAAGACTTGGATTCAATGTTAATATTACACACAATACAATCTACACCTGCTTTGTGGCAGCTTATAAAAACAATACCCTTCACTGAGATAGATGCGAACACATCTCCTCAGGATCAGTGACCAGTCCTGGTGTAGAGCATTGGGCGGGCTATTCAGCTGGAAACATTACTCATTCATTGTCCAGTCAGAGGAAAGATTGTGATCCAGCTTTACAACATCTTAAAGTCAAGACGATTGAGGACTGGCACACGTAAAGACGAAGGCCTTCTTAAACCCAAAGTCATGAAAATGCCATCCCGCTGACGTTTCAGTAAAACCTCCGAGGCAGACACAAGCGGCTCCCGCCCAACAAATGGCCATTTCGCAAGTCGCAAGTCATTAATATCAGCCGAATGTTGTTTTAGCGTGGTTTTAGCGTGATCATGACCACAAGGATGAAAACGTGTTCTCCAAGAAGCCGTTCTAGCGTCTGAAGATGCTCGATCTAAGGGAAAACCCGCTACCTTAACCCTATGCCCATTCCCAAGTCGGCAGGCCGATTGCTTCATTCTTCCTGAACGGAGATGTGTTTCCTCGGATCGACGGAGTTCGCAACGATGACCTGTAGGGTATCGAGTACGAGATTGCCGGATTCCAATCTCTCAACTGTCTTTACCTTGGCTACATGGATCGGGCTATTTTTACAAGTCCAAGACACGCTCTTCTCACTGATCTGGTGATTACGATTACGAGTCATGCAGATGCCAATCAAGTCAGAGGTTTCATAGCGAGTAGCGGGATTGATACTCATGTTTTGCTGTCTAGCCTTTTCTGACCATGACACGGCCCGGGCAATATGAGACAACGGAAAGGACAAGTTGAGGGATCATCGGGTTACCGGCAATTCTGGTGCGGAGAACCACTATCGGGAGACAAGAAAGACTACAAAGCGAGATGGAGACGAAGACGGAGACGGAGATTCAAACGGCAAGTTTCATCAACATGAAGCAATTGTAGAAAACTAGCATACACACCAGTGCCGAGCGATTTAGCAAGAATTGACCACCCGAGGAAGCATGGAGCAAGGGCACAGAATGGGACGGATGCCGATCGTGGTGAGGCTGGCGAACGCCCCATGGGGACGTCAAAACAGGGCGGCACAGAATAATAGTGCGAGACAAGTCCCTGAATTGCAAGGAGGCGAGGTGTTTATTGTCCGCTAGCCATATTCCGGCGGCACATGTACGAGTAGGCAAACCGAGGATCCGTTGATGCTCTGTCCTGGGAGAAGGGTATCCGATGTGAAGCTCTCTTCATAGCTTGTCGCACTAGTACACTCGCCATGTCCTCGTCGCCATCGTAAAGGATTGCCAGTTAACCTTCTCCCAGTGAGGCAACGCCATCTGATGACCTCGGCACCAATGCCCAAACGGACCCAGTCATTAAGCCCATTCGCGAACTGCACGTCCCTTAAACATCCAGAGTTGGACCTTCCCCGAACTTCTTTTCTGCCCAGGCAATCATTTAACATCGTCGCTGCATTGCGTTCATGCTGACGCGAACATTCGCGAATAGCCTTTGAGACGAACGGAGCGCCAAGATGGGAAAGCCACAGTTGCTGAGCGTAGGTCTCCGCGTGGCGACGGACGCACTTATTGTGGAGGACGTCATCTTTTCTTTCCTCGACGTGCCGTCTCATCCAGACTTGGTTCGGAAATTTACTTTGCTCTATGAATAGCCAAGCTCTTGGACAGCGTGTTTGTTCATGCAATCACACAGATGGTCGCTCACAAACTCTAACCCTGCACCGTGAATGGCCGCTCTGGGCTGCAACCCAAGACATCTGCGCAGCACCGCCGCGACACCCTCTGCGCAATGATCTGCAAAACCTCATTCTTCACGGTTCAAATATTGCCCCCATTGATATCAAGAAGGTTGAGCCCTTCAATCCACGTCATGGAGGTGTGCAAAGCGTGCTGAAAAGGACGACGTTTAAGCACTGCCGATCGACGGCAATTCAACAGATTTAGCCGCTCAGACCTCATCCCTGTCAGCGACTAGCGTTCACTGGGTCTCGCACGTCCAATTTAAGCTTGAAGCTGGTTTGCTCTGGTACATGCTTAAAGCCACGGTTGGGAGGAATAAGGTTGTTTGTTACAGATTTGCCCCACGGGTAGAATTCCCCTCTGGATGGGGTTCTTGGGAAGCCATGCGGGACATCATGTCATTGAATTGCGTGTCGGATACTCCCGAGGAGTTACTTCTCAATTTTCACCCCAATGATGAAGTGAGCTGAGTTTGGCGTGGCCGTTGAAAGTTCGGGAGGGGTTCCCAAGGGGGCGCCGATTGCTGGGGAGGTCCCCGCGATGGTGTTGACATCGCGGGAATGTTTTAGTCAAGTACCGAGTGAGTGGTTTACGAGTGGTTCGGAAAGTCGATTTGTTTCAACGCTAGACAACATACCGAAGCCTTCGTTCCCCGTCAACTGCCGTGACCAGGAGTATCATGACCTAGAGACGCCGGGAACAAAGTCAGTGTTTGAGTCACGTCCCTTGGATCGATCGTCCAAAGGCCAGGACAACGCATTTCAGGCGGACTCGGAGAAATAATGCAGCTATTATTACCACCATACCTATCAAAGAAAACATCAGATAGCCAGGGCGTCCAAGTATTCTCTTCGCCTTGCAGACTGCTCTGATGCCCACCTTACCCCGATCAGCTGCCAGAGAAACGCCAGCTTGACCCCTCAAAGGTTTGAAGCTCGGGTCAACATGATGTGCAAACCTATAGCATGGAACACCTGGAACGGCGCTGATGTCCGGGCATTCTTCATGATTACCAGAATTTGCCGTCTATGTATAGAGTTTAAGGCAGTCTTTTTTGGATGTCTGGAGATCAGGCGAGTTTATTTTCAGAATTTCTTGATTATCTGACAAGGTTCTATCCTCTCTGAATTCGGTTCGACATCAACCAGGTCCCCGTGGGTCTGGTTGAGCGGAGATGCCTGGGCAGATGTTGGCATGAATGAGACATTATGGGGATATAGTCAAAACTAGGATGAAGTAGATGTGGATGTTTGTGTGATGACGGAGGTGTATAAGAAGACCCCAAGCCCTCATCCAGTATGTGTTATCTCTTCTTCACTCCGCCATCAGACATTCAGTCAGCTCATCTACGCAATTATTCTTTCACGCCGAACCATCAAAACATGCCTTCCCTTTCCTGTAAACAGGCCCTCCTTGGCCTGCTCCTATTGGAGCCCCTGGCAGCTGGACTAGCCGTTCCTCCTAAGCCTGATATGATGGATCCAGAGGATCACCTCGGTATCAAGGCACGACGCAATGATCCTGCCGTTCATGTCCCGGACGCAAGTGTTTGGGTTCGAGACCGTTGCCCTGATAACGACGGGCCTGACCGTGGTGAGTACCATCTACGCCAAGCAACAATCTGTTTTCAGTGCTAATCCAGACCTTAACAGGTGGAGGGCCACCCAGGCCGCCGCAGTTGCGCGCTCGTGACTGTAGCCCGCCCAAGCCTGATGATGACGGTGCGTAACTGTCGCAGGACTAAGCAAGCGTTATTGACTAATGATTGGTGTGAAGGACGACGGCCACCCAGGCCTGACGATGGTCCCGATGGTGGTAAGTTTGTTCTGTTACCCATACAGTCAGCTCTAAGCTCACAATGGATGTGAAGGTCGAAAGCCCCCTACTCCCCCGCAGAAGAGGGAACGTAAGTGAAGCATCCAACACACACCTTATACCACAAAATATCTAACAGTCACTAGCTCTGCCTCAACAGACACCGCCACCCCCTCCGCCCCCTAATCCGACTAACCCGCCTCCGCCGCCGCCCCTCCTCCGCCACCGCCGCCGCCTCCTCCACCTCCGGGCCCGCCCCCGCCACCACCACCACCTCCTCCCGGCCCGCCACCTCCAGGCCCACCACCTCCGGGACCTCCGGGACCTCCGCCTCCGCCGCCTGGCCGCCGGGATGTTGATCATGGTAAGGGACTGGGTATACTTACTAAACTGTGCATTTTACTGATTTGACCCTTTCTTAGACGCCAGGATGTAAACAGGATGTTTCGGATATGGTGAAGTTTGGAGGGCAATGGAGGAATTAAGGGGGGCACGATGTCTTCTAGTTTGAGAGTGACACATTCGCTTGGCTGGTATTTCGGACTGTTCTTTTTTTCGTTCTACCTTTTCTCTTCTGAACTTGGGATGGAGAATGTGTTGAGGAAATGCGGCTCCATCTCATGGTCAGGGCTTTGTTTCTATTTTCAACAGACGACCATTTGGATACTGCTCATCTACGCTTCAGTTGTCCAACAATATCAATTTATTGGTCACTAAGGCCTCTGTCTAAATTGCTGTGTGATGTCTGATATGGTTTTCAATGCCGACGGGATGATCTAGTTTCGGCCCCGAGAGCAGACATCCAATCATAGTATCCCCGCATCACACTGATGCCTGTCGGGGGTTCCATGTCTTCGGCAACCCCGCAACAAGGTCTATGAAACACAAACAGTAAAGATGAATTCCTCCACAGCTATCATAGTGGCAGCGCAAGACACATCGGGCTTTTTTCCGAAAAAGAGCGCGCCCGGGTCACGGCATCAGAGATTAGATGTGAAGGGCCGGCAGATAATCTGAAGCCATCATCAACCATACTCAGCCTCAAAAACAAGCTTCCCATCCTATCCGTGATTCCGAGTTACATCCGTCGCCGCGCGACGTTGCATTCCGTCCCCATACGAAGCGCAGGATCTGAAGAAGAGAGACAAAGGGGAACATAGCCGTCGAATAGCGAATTAGAGCGCTCTGCGGGGGGGCAAACACTGAAACCACTTCAACTCTTCTAAGTACTTCTCGCCGTCCGAATTGATAAGTTACTGTCTGATAATGGTAGGGATGAGTAACGGCAATTTATTTTTGGAGCTAAAACAAGCTTTATGTGGTCCACAATTCGCGGAGTGCTGCTCGCAGGGGGGTCTAAAATCTAGCCACAGGGGTGTAGCTGTGCCGGATTAATAGATCCTCTACGTTATACATACTTTATACCTACTTATATAGAAAATTTTTTTAATACCTGTATATACGTATAGGTAGGGTATATACCTAACTAAGTAGGCGTTACTCTAAGGACTACTACTACTTTAGCCTCTATTCTAGCTATATATAAGCTATACATAGTATATACTTTATATCTCTCTATCTTAGTCTAGTTAAAATTTTTCTTCTTCTTCTTTTATTTATATAAATTATAAACTATATAATATATATATAACTACTTATTCTAGTATTAATTATATATTAACTTAGTATATACTAACTATATATAGATTATATCTATCTAAGAGTTTATAAATACTAGAGTTAATAATACTATTAACTCTCACTTAAGATATAGCTACTTTTATAGTATATTAAGTATATATATAGTATATACTAAAACTATTATAAAACTAATATATTCTAGGTTCTATCCCTAATAATAATTCTAATTATAACCTTAGTAATAAGTTTCTATATATTCTAGGTATATATATAGATAGTACTTAATGTATTTTTTCTAGTTAACTTTAAAGATATTACTTTTAAAATAAATAAGGGTATATTATAAGTTATTTAGTATAGACTATATATATACTAAGTATAGATAATAGACTCTTAATATAGTAGAGAAGCTATTTAAGATTAATACTTTATATAAGTTTACTATTCTCTCTATATTACCTTAGTATATACTAATATTATACTAGTTATATAGTTAAGGTTAGCTATAGTGTTATATAGCTAACTATAACTAATTATATATATTATATATCTCTTATATATATCTAGATAATACTAACTTAAATTATATAGCTTTACTATTATAGCTACTAATAATATGCTAGTACTAGTATATTTTATTTACTTATTCTTTATATTTTCTATATATATATTAATAATATATAATTATAAACTTTAATAAGTATAACTTAGGTCTTATTAAGAGTGTTATTAGTATAGAGTATAGAATATATCCTTAATATATACTTAGAGTATATACTAACAATATATAGTGCTCTTTATAGCTAGGTTAGAAGTAGTAGCTAGAAAAATACTTACTTTATATTTAAGCTTAGATATAAGCTTTATATATTTTTAGTATATATTCTACTAATCTCTGTTTTAGTATAGGTCTTTATACTAGCTCTATTAGCAAAATTACTTCTAAAATAGAGGCGTTAGTATAAGTTTAATCCTATATACTCTCTATATATATATAGCTAATATTAAATATAAATTAGTTAATCCTACTTTCTACTAGCGTTTTAATACTACTTTCTACTATATAAGTTATATATATATATAGCTAGTAGATATTATATATATACTATTTATTTATTATATATATTATATAAACTAACTACTATTTTATAGCTTATAATAACTAATCTACCTTATAAATAGAGGGAAAGAACTATCTAAATTAGTATACTACTCTCTATTTTATTAAAAGTATTTTTAAACTTATATATTAACTCTATAAGTTCTAAGGTATCTTAGAGTATAGAGGAAGTATATACTTAGTATAGATTATACTTACTCTCACCTAATATAATATATAATATAAACTATAATTATAATATAATATTAATTAGAATAAGACTAAGGTAAGTATATATAGAAGATATATTAATAATTTTATAGGTAGCTATATAAGAGAATACTATTAATAGTACCTTCTATAGTAGTAAGTATAAGGTACATACTTTATCTAAATTAAGCTATAACTCTATATATACTAATAATATATATAGTATAATATACTTTTTATTTAAGCTATTATACCTCTTTCTCTTTCTAAGAGAACTCTTTCTAAGAGTATATTTAGTATATACTTAGCGTATATTTACTAGATATTAATTTTATTTTAGAGGCTTATACTAGTATTACTAAGAAAGCTTTAATTAGTATATTTCCTATTATATTTATACTAAGTATATACTAACTATATTATAGCTACTACTATTTAGACTACTACTTCTAGTTACTCTTATTATAGTATATATTTTATTAGGTTTAGATCTATATTATATATATACTAATAATATATAAAGTAGCTCTATTATTAAAAAGTAGTATTAAGAAGATAAAGAAGAGAATAAAGAGGAGAATAAAGCGGAGGCCTAAGTATATATCTAGTATATACTTAAAATATATATTATATTATAGGTAGAACTAGTAACTTTAGAGATCTTTGCCTTAGTATAAGCCTAGTATATATTTAATATATACTTTAAATAGATATATTACTCTTTACGCTCTTTATATAGAACTATTAGTTAGCTAGTATATATATAGTATATATATACTAATATATAGACTTAGTAATAAGAAAGTTTTTCTATATTACTTTATATATATAGAGCTTATACCTATAAAAATAAAAAAATATTTATATTTTCTCTAGTATATATATATATGCTATATATTAGATGTATATTTCTGTTATATTTAGCTTATCCTCTCTTTTATTTAGCTTTTATTTAAATTAGGTAATTTCTTCTTAAAGCTTATATTTATGCTTTTATACTTAAAGTTTATATACTTTCTGCTTTAGTTAAAGAAGCTTTTAATTACTTTCTTTTATATTTAATTACTATATATCTGTAATATTATATTAGTATAAGTAGAGAGTAAGTAGTAATAATAAGAAGGGTGTATTATACCTATACTTAGTATATATCTATTTTATAGGCTATTTAAGTGATTCTTAAACTAAGATTATATTCTATATACTTAACTTAAGTACTAAACTTAGCATTAGGAAGTCTAGAAACTTAAATAGATTATAAGGGATATATAAGTGTTTTTTATAGCGTTATATATACTGTTATTAATATTAACGCGTTTACTAGAAACTCTTCCTAATTTAAGCTAATCTTAAGTTATCTCTCTATATATATAGGCTTTAGCTTAAGTATAGCTACTACTAGAAAATAGTATAGAATATAGTATACTTAGTTCTAAACTAAGGTTAGTATATATAGTATATCTATAAAAAATATCTTTACTCTAATATAGCTTAAAATAGAATCTAATTTTAACTAATAGTAAAGTTATTCTAAGTATAGCTTAACTTTATAAGATTAATATACTTCTATATAAATATTTATTACTAAGCTAGAATCTTGCTAAGGGATTAGATAAGAGTAGCTATAATTTATTCCTTTTTTTCCCTAGTAAACTAAGACTTAATACCTAGCTAAGTCTAGTATATATACTATATATACCTAAGATATTCTTCTTTATCTTTTACTTCCTAAAGCCTAAAAAGCTGTAAAGTAGTAAAGTAGTCTAGATACTTCTTTTACTAGTTATATAAAATATATATTTTGCAAAATATAAGTAGATGCTATAAATACTTTTTAGTAGTTTATAATAGATCTTATTTATATAAGTAATTACTAAAGCTTAAAATAACTATAATATTAGTATTAACTTAGTATATATAGAGTATTAACTTATTATAAGCTTACTTTATATCTATATTAGTTATAACTATATAGACTGTATTATATATTATAAGGTATATATAAGCCTACTAAACTAGAACGCTAGAAACTGCTTTAATTTAAGCGAATATATATTTAAAGAGAATAATATAGCCTTCTTATAAGTTAATATTTATCTAAATATAAGTATATAACTTAAGATCTACTAAAACTTATATTAGTATATACCTTATATATATAGGTACTATATTAAACTTATATTATAATCCTTTTTACTACCTATAAACCTTAAATAGGTTTATATCTCTTTATACTATTTTAAATAATATATTAACTTCTAGATATCTTACTTTCTAAAATACTTATATATATACCTATACTATATAAATAATATAGAAGTCTCTATTTAGAAGCTACTAAACTTTATAAATCTATTACTATTATATAGGCTATACTTTATTAAAAGCAAACTTATATAGAACTCCTAAGTAAAGTAAGTATATCCTTAGTATATATAGTATATATATATACTTATATATAAGTTTCTAGCTAGAAACTATAGAAGATAAGCTTATTATAAAAATATAGCTACTTTATTCTTATTATTAATTATTATACTTATTATTTATAATAAATTAACTCTAAATTAGCTACAGATTTAATATATCTCTAAGCAAAGAAGGAGTTTACTTTTATTTAATATTAATATATACTAAGTATATAGGTAGGATATAGAAGGTATATATATAGTAATAGTAGTAATATTAAGTTTATTTAAGAAACTAAGAACTACTTTATTTATAAGATATAAAGGTAGCTATAAAGGTAGAAGTAAGATATATATATATACACTTTATATAAAGAGAAAGATAAATAGAAACTTTATAAGGTTTAATAGGATATAAAAGTTAAGCTTTACTTTATATAGTAATATATTTATTCTATTATTACTTTAAAGGTAGGAGAAGCTTAGTATATAGTTAGTATATATAGGATATATATTAGTTAGTAATTACTTATTATAGCTTTAATAGCTTACTTCTATATTCCTAATATATATATAATCTATTCTAACTTTATACTACTTACTAATATTAACTATACTTTAAAGATACTTAATATTAACTCTACTCTACTTTATAAGTATATTATAAGTAAAGTGCTATAGCTCTGAAAAGCTAAGCTTTAAGTAGCTAATATAATAGACCTATAAATTATATATACTTAGTTTATACTGAAAAGTAATAGAGAGAATATTTATACTATATTAAGAAAAGATTATAAATCTCTAGTTAAAGTAAGTCTTTCTATATTACTAAAACTGAAACTATAGTTTCTAAATATAGAAGCTATTAGGATACTTTTTCTATTTATACTGAAAAGCTATATAGAAGCTATATATCTACTTAGTATATCAGTAGTATATATAGGGTATAAGTACTAATTCTTATATATATTTAATTAACTTATTTATAATTAATTCAGAAGCTTTATAAATACTTTTTACTATATATAGTTTCTATAAAGCCTTTATAAAGTTACTTTTATTCTATATTATATTTAGAGTTATAACTAGAAAGTATATAAACTTATAATACTTAATATTATTATACTAATAAGACTAATACTAAACTTAATTTAAGTCTTTTTTTAGTTTAAAATAATATAAATATATATATAGTATATATAAGAACTATACTTACTTTAAGATTAGATATAAACTTTTAATATCTTAAAGTTTCTATAGTTTAAATACTAAATAGTTTAAGTAATATCTAAAATAAGTTTCTATACTTAATTATATAAAAAAATTATTTTTTAGATTTTATAGGAAATATAATAAAGAACTTTATTAGGATAGGTCTTAGAATATACTAGAGTTATTAAATAGTTATATATAGTATATACTATAACTTAGTAGCTTCTACTCTTTATAATAAGAATACTTTATATACTAACTAAATCCTAGAAGTATACTTAGTATATATAAGAGGTATATTAAGTATATATTAAGAAGAAACTTACTTTAGTTAAGCCTATTTTATAGAGTATACCTCTTTTATCTTATATATTATCTCTAGATATATTATTATACTAATAAGTTTAAGTATTAAGCTAGTAAGTAATATAATAAGTTAAGTTTATAATAAGATTATTATCTTTAAGTTATTTCTATTCTTCTTTTTATTTCTTAGTATTATCTAATATAGAGAAAATATTAAAGTTAAAGAATAGATTATTATCTATAAATATAATAAAAGGATTAGTAACGTTAATTAGAGTTAAAAGAGAGTCTATTTTATATAGAAACTTTAAAAAGATAGAGTTAAGATATTATAGATATTTAGCTTAAGAATAGTATACTTAGATAATAAGTTCTATATATATATAATATATCTTTCTCTTACTAAAAAGAAGGAGAAATAAGTATATTTTTAATTAATTATTATAGTATATATATAGTATATATAGGGAATAATATAACTCTATTATTAATACTTATTATAATTATATTTTACTATAATATAGTATTTATTTTATCTAGATATAAGTAAGGCTTAGGGATAGTTAAGATATAGTAAAGTAGACTATAAAGAGATAATTATACTTATATAACCTAGAAGATCTATTCTTCTAGCACTGCTACAGCCCCCTGCCTGCTTTTTAGACCCCCTGCAAGGTGTACACCCCACAATTCGTTCATCATCCCTAGCCAGCTGAAGTATGAAACATTTGATCGCGGCCATCCGCTGCCCTCAGCTTTTCCTCATAAAGCTGCGACAGGGACAATTGAAGCTGCTGGGTGATTGTTTGTTTACTCCGACCTCTCTTCTACTTGAGGGGTACCGGTAGTAGGCCTTCTTTTGCAGTCTGTGATCCGCCCAGCAGCAGGCCTGCGAAAGACTTTCCAAAATTCTGAATTTCTGATCGCCTGACGACAAACGACGAGGGACATCGAGTAGAGTGTCACGCGCACCGCATAGAAAACAAAGAAGATCGGGATCTGAGCTCTTTTCAAACTTGATGATGTCGTTAATCCGCAGAATTGTAGGTATAAGGGCTCTTGCGCAATGCTTGTCGGTTTGGTACTAAATACTGACGAATATCTGAAGCCAGTTCCGCGAAACGAGGGTCCACCCGGCATTCAGCTCCTAGCTCGCCAGGACGATCCGGATGAGAAGGATGATGATTGCGACGACGATGACGATGAAAAGAAATGCAGCACAAGAACACATAGACAAAGTACATCCTCTTCGACTTCATCCGCCAGCCAGACTTCCGGAACAACAACGACTCCACAGATTAGCAACTCAGTTCTTCCAGCACCCTCTTCCTCAGCCCAGGCTGCTCTGCCAACGTTATCGCAAACAACTCAGTCGACCATACCTGTAGCCGCCGAGCCCTCTTCGGCACCTCAGACGCCCCCGACATCGACTTCCCCCGTTGTAGTGGTACCAACAATATCCCTCGAGACGAGTATCGTACCACTACCAACAGAACAAAGCTCAGCCCCAGCCGCCCCAACGTCGTCAGCAGCGGCGGCTCCGGTGACAAGCGCAGCACCTCCACCAACACAGGCAGCAAACTCAAACAATGCAGGGCGGACGGCTGGTATTGTGGTTCTTATCCTCGGTGAGTCAGCCCCTTATCTCGCCGGTCAATTGAGGCCATGACTAACCGGCACATCGCATTCAGCATTCTTCGCTTTCTTCGCGCCGGAATCTTCTTTTTCGCAGGTGGCGAGCCCGACGTAAGCGTCGAACAGCAGAGAAGGCAAAATCAGTAATCGGTCCGGGCGCACCTCCAACTCCGCCATCACCTCCTCCGCGACCGACAAGGGATCTACCCCCGCTGACCTCCCACCCTCCGATGACCTCGCTTCCACCCCCGCCACCCGCTCAAGGCTCCGGTCAGACTCCCGCGCAATCATCAAATACAGCAAGCTTATCAATGTACAGCAACATGGGGGTTGTAGGGAATCAGCCAACACGCAATAAACGCGCTATTTCTCAAGTGCCATCACCCCAATCAGGGCAAGTCACACGTAGTGAAGAGGTCCCACGAGATGAGAAGCCTCAGGCCGCGTTTGGGATACCAACCTTCTTGCAATCCGCCATCAACCGCAGGGCGAGAAACGCAGAGCTGGCTCGAGCTAGGGTTGAGAGCTGGCCTCCTCCACCTTACATTGGGACCAAGCAGCCACGAGCGAAGTCATTGAAGGGGTTGATGACAAGATCAAAGCCAGTGACGTCAGTCTCTGAGTCTCTGTCGCCAACGTCTTTCCCAGGGCAGCGGACGTATTCAAGTACATCCAGAGAGTCTTTGATATTGCCCTGGAGGAGCTCAATTGAGTCGGATATTTCGAGTCTCTCGAGCGGCTGGGGCGACGGACCTGCTATACCAACTCCCGTCCTTGTGAATGAAGGGCTAATGGTTGACCGCAAGATTTGGATTTCACCGGCGAGAGGGAGCGAGGTTGCCCATGTAAGAGAAGTTCCAAGCGATGTGGTGTAATCTCTCACCAATCTTTGCGTTTCGAGTTGGACGGATGATGGACAAATCAAGCATTTGTATCTTATGTTGTCAGCGGGAGCGCAAATCACTCATAGATTTGGCCTGGAATCTGTTTACATACTTCAACCTTTTCTATTCGCAAACGAGACAGAAAGGCAAGAAGAGTGAATGTTTGCCAAGAGACTCTCGAGGAAGCATATGCAGAATCGCCTAAGACTTCACACCCCATACTGTTACCGCCGTCTCGTGACCTCCTAGCAGTCTTACCTTGGCCGACGTGATGCAAGGTGAGAAAGCGCCTCTCAAAATTCGGACCCAAGACTTCCAAGGATACCAAGAAGACCAAGAGCTCAATGGACCAACCAAACCGCGTCCACCGGTCGCAGACGCGTCAACCCCGTTCTCCCTGTGGTCTAGGCAAACCAGCGAGCCAACCTGCTGACGTCGTAGCGCACCTGCCAAGGGGTGGGAAACCACCCATCGGCACGACGCTGATATCGCCTATCGAGAAAATGCCAATTCGATGGACAAAACGAGATGGTCGCAAAGCCAGGATTCCGCTCCGCCGGGCACCTCTGAGGCTCTTGGCTTCTATCTTGGCACGCCGGCGGGCCCGTCAATCCAATCACTATTGCTTTTCAGGCCCGAAACCTACGCCACATCTTGGGGGTCTTCAGAGCTTCTGGAAGGTCCTTATCGCATCAAGGATATCCAAGACACTTGGCTGTCATGGTCTCGTGCGCATCTCGCCCGGGGCTGACCAGCCTTTTGCAGGCTGTTTCCAGCCGTGGTCAAATATTTCCAGGGTTTGAGCCAGACACAATAGAAATTGTGTCCGCGTTGAGCAGGGGATGACATTTGGTGGGCGTGAATCTTGGCCCGAATACAAAGAAGATAAGATACATGTTTGTGCCAGTCTCAGTCACCTCCAATTCTGTCCGCTCTTCTTTTCCGCCGTCAGTCCTCGCCTCCTAGTACTGCCTGCACTCTTTTCTGCCAAGGCTTTATTCAAGGTAGACCAGAGGACTTCCAATTACATGAGGTCCACTGCGTAAGGTAACCCCTCAAAAGCTACCCACCGAGCCTCGACCATGGTCAACGTTGCGTCAAGGATTTACAACTTCCTCGCCCCAGCTGCCAACAAGGGTGAAGATGGCCGCGACGTCTGGGGCTTGCGGCTCTCCTTCATCTTTGCAGCGATGGGTGGCGCAGTTGGGTTAGGAAACCTTCTTCGTTTTCCATCCATTGTCTACAACAACCATGGCCTGCAATTCTTCATCCCATACCTCATCTCACTCCTCTGTCTCGCCATCCCGACCCTACTTCTCGAAATTGCTATCGGTCAGGCATACCGAGGTGGCTGTGTACTAGCATGGCACCATGCTCATCATCGGGCGAAAGGAGTTGGATTTGGCGTTGTCTATATTGGCTACGCCGTATGCGTCTACTACGTCCCTATCATCGCCTGGATCATGTCCTATTTCCGTCACTCATTCATCAGCCCTCTTCCATGGACTGGCCGGAATGAAGACTTCTTCTACGGCGATGTCCTTCAAAATGTGGATCCGATAGCAGGTAACTTGACCGCTGATGGGTCCGCCGTTCAGGACTATTCAGAGTACCCAGGCATGGGTATGAACACCGAGATCACGCTTTGGAACCTATTTACCTGGTTCATCGTCTGGCTATGCATGTGCAAAGGTGTAGGCCTGATGGGCCGCGTCGTATACTTCACCATGGCGTTGCCGATTATTCTCATGATTGTCCTCATCGGACGCGGCTGCTCTTTGCCCAACGCCATCGACGGCATCCGTATCTATTGGACTGAGTGGCATGGAAGCAAGCTGGCCTCAGGTACGATCTGGCAAGAGGCTTGTGGCCAGGTCTTTTTCTCCACTGGAATTGGCATGGGATACTACACCTCTTTTGCCTCGTACAACCAGAAGTATTCCAACGCGGTACAAGACGCCCTCATCATTTGCATCTCAAACTCTTTGATAGAGGTCCTGGGCTCCATGTCAGTCTTGGGTGTCGTCGGCTATCTCGGAATGCATCCGGATAACGGGGCCAGACTCAACACTTTTGTCGTGGGCTTTCTGACCTACCCAGAAGCCATAGCCGAGATGCCAGGCGCCAACTTTTGGGGCGTGCTTTTCTTCGCAACTCTCTTTATCCTTGGTCTAGGCTCTGCATTCGCCCTCCTCGAGACCCTTGTCACTATGGTTTGCGACACGGATTGGGGACAGAAATATCCCCGCCCTTATGTGTCAACCGGAATCATCATTGCATCATTCTTAATTTCACTCCCCTTCTGCACCGAATTCGGATACTTCTTGATTGACGCAGCCGACACCTGGATCAACTATCTCGCCCTCTTTTGGATAGTATGGTGCGAGGCCGTGTGTGCCACAACTCTGTACCGGTATCGCGACGTCGTCGACCAGTGTGGCCTAATCTCGTGGTGCCTTTACAACATTTTTGGCTACATTGGAGGCACCATCATTGGACTCATCGTTGCTCATGCCGTGTCTCCACAGGCAGGTGCTGGTGTTGGATTTGGCATGTTCATCGCCGGAACGATCGGGGCCGTATCCTTTGCCACAGAGCCAACAGCCTATTGTCCTAAATTCTTTAACAAGAACGGTATGATGCGCAAATTCTGGTATCTCAGTTCTTATTCGGTACATACCACCCCCTCCCATGTTAATCCATCCACAAATTTGACCATTCTCTTCAGGGCAATCAACTCCGGCGCGATCTCAATGCCACAATTTCTACCGGTGGGCAGTGGAAGGTCCCTGCCATCTGGGGCTTCGTTCTCAAATACAATACCGCACCGATTGTTTCGATCATTTTCTCTTTTGCCTATCCCAACTTTTACGCCAAAAACCGCATGGATCCTCTCCACATTGCTGGCTTCGCCTTCATGCACATCGTATTAGTTGCGACGCTTGTGGGACTTGTCATGCCGCGCTGGTTCAATGTGCTCGTTCCAAAGGCTAAAGTTATGGAAGGAATATACCCCATTGCGCCGGGCATCATTCTCTCCCGAGCCAATGCGGCGGGAACACTTGATATCGATGGGGTCCCCCAGTCTACAGGAGACTATGCAGGCAGAAACATGGAACAAAGCACCCAGGTCAAAGATGGTAGCGAGGAAAAGGTGACCGATGAACGCCAACAAGCTGACCGGACTTTGTTCCAAAGGTTGAGATAAGGAATAACGATTCATGTTATTTCAAACGCAAAGGAAATGCTCAAACTCGGCCAGTGCACGTACAACAGAATGTGATTCGATGTACAGTACATGCTACTGATATAGTAATTGGCAACGATCAGCCAGCTGTGTGGTGGAATTATTTAAAGCTGTTCTAGACCCTGGCAATAGCTTGATGATTGGATGGCCATTCTGGCCCTGGTCGGTTTATGTCTTATGATGCAGGAGGTAGACTGTTGGCTGTCCAAATGAAGGTCCACAGACCGGGATGTCATGATGATTCATTTCTGCTCATATCCCCTCATAACCTAGGCCATGGGATCACGAAATTCAGTTCGTCTGATGATCCCTTAAGGGCTTCTATATCAATAATGACTCACCGATGATAAAATAAGACTCACTATCTGTAATTATCGTCGTCGGTATGGCGGCCGCCAGTGCTTCCAGAGATCTTTGTAAGATTTTGTACTTAATGGTTTCGCAGTCTCATCGATGGAAAACACTATTGCCTCTTAAGTCTTCAAAAAGTGGCTGTGTAAAAGACGACATGTTCGCATACAATTACGCTGTTTTCTCTCCGTCGCCCTCACATATACAAGGGAATGCACACCGACGCCAGTAAGAAAATCCAGACATTCCCTCCCCAACGAATTTGACTGCATGATGAACAAAGTTTTGCCGAACGGAGTTTCTCTTAATCGAGACCATGAAGACCGTGATAGTCGACATCGCCTGAAGTCACGCTTTACATAATTCTGCCGATCATTTTGGTATCTCAGCCACAAGACTAACGTTATTCTCGGAAATAACAGCCGAACATCCTCAAGGTTGAAAGCGAACGTAAGTTTTCTTCGGTCGATTTCGTCTCAGCCTTTTCCCATGATGATTCCCTTATCCCGGCCAGACCACATGACCCACATGACGACAAGCTAATGGAGCTGAGAAACATCCCCCTCTGCGTGTCTCCGGCAGTTTCAGTTGAACGCCTACGTACTCAGTGCTAATCTGTTATTCATATTTCAGACTCGTCCCGTTTCTTGACGAAGTCCGTCTCGAACGACAAGCCGGCTTCCCTGCGCAAGACTCCATACATCGACGACGAATCCAATGGCCGCCCCTGGGAATCTGAGAACTCTTTCGCGTCTTTCAAGTGCTTCAATGCCACCTCAGCGACTTCTAGTCGTGCACCAGACTTCTCAGCACAGTCTATACCGTGTCCAACGTCTTTCAATGCGAGACCAAGGTCAGACCACGGCCTTTGGCCTCTTGCGGGGAGGTAAGCACCAGTTGTCAAGCGTTTCGACATTGACAGTGCGAGAGTACCATATTGCTGCTCTATGAGAGCTTCCATAGCCTCGCTACCAAGGCCCGTCTTCTCCGCAAAGACGTGGCTCTCTGCAATCAGCTCCATCATTCCGGCGGTGACGAAGTTTCTATGACGGTCAGCATGCAAGCCCCATTCTCGAAGGATCAATTGGGGGTTCTTACCCTGCAGTTTTCATCATGCTAGATTTTTGTACATCATCTCCGAGGCGAATCACTCCTCGCCCCATTACTCCAACAATCAACGGGCTTATAGCGTCGACTGCATCACCCGGACCCGCAATGATCCAGAGCAGCTTCCCCTCTACAGCAACAGGGCTTGCACCGAAGACTGGAGCCGCAATGAACTTGGCTTTCTTTTCCAAGAGACGATCTCGGGCTTTGGCTGATGAAAGAGGATGAACAGTCGATGTATCAACGATAATCTTCTCAGCCAAATCTTCGGGTGCGACGTTTCCAAGGATGGCATCCAACATCGTCTCAAGAGCAGCATCGTCGCTGAGAGACATGAATATTATATCTGAGTTGGCCAAGAGATGTTTGATTTCGGCCCGCGGGATGCCTCCGATGATTTCGAGCGGTTCACCTCGAGACATGGTGCGATTGTGGTACTGCAGGCTTGGTGCGCCATTTTGTGCTAGGTGCTTCTGCAAGTTGACGGCCATACCAATGCCCATGGACCCGAGGCCTGTAGAAAGTCAGAAATCTGCCACACACGTCTGGTTGCATCATGTATTTAAGTAGACGCCTCATCAGTAGTGGGAGGGACTTACCTATCCACCCCAGACGCGGGTGCGGGGTCGATGGAACGGAGGTGCTCGCCATGCTCGCTGGATCACGCAATTCAACTCCAATTGATGTGCGGGAAATTGAAGGAGATATTGAAGGTCCGAATGTGAGATGGAAGTAAGAATCTGTGATCGTGGAAGAACAGGACTGAAATGTGAGTCAGATTTAAGGCCGCAACTGTGAAGGAATTCGCCGGCCCCACTTCGGCCTCTGGTCCGTCGGCGCTGACATCCGAAGTCCTAGTGCTCCGCTGTCGGCTGCGGGATGATCGGGAAGAGTTTAGATTGTTTACCGAATGGTTGGGACTATTGCAGTGGTATCGAAGGAAACCTCTATTAACAGATACAGTCCATGTCGCTGTTATTGGCACCATACTCAGTCACCTTTAGGCACCTCATGGGACTTACCTAACGTGAGAAGCGGAGTGCGTTTGAAGGACCAACGACTTATCTGTTGATAGAAAATCTCCCACGAACCATCTTCTGCATTTGAATTTGTTGCAGTTGGATGAGACCAAGTCAGTCATGCCATTCGCTATGATCTTTTTAGTTTCCGTGCTCTTCGCACATCAGTCACCATCTTTGCGGGAAAGATGTTTCGGCTGTTGTCTACGACAGCAAGCCAACCGACCTTCATTGATGACATTAACGAGGAATATGGTTGTTTCGAATAGTCAAGGGTGAGTCCTTCGTTGGAAAAGGGCAGCTTCCACACAGAGTTCGGGTCAGCGTCCTCGTTCACGACAGTCATCGGATGGCCTAGCACTGGCGGATTCTACATTATGGCCTGCGACGGCGTGGAACTTGAACTCGTCGGCCTCAGCTGCTTCGATTCAACCCCCCGAGCTGAAGATCCAGCCGACCAAAACATCCACTGCGCTAGCATGCCAAATTTGGGCTCAACCTTCTACTCGAGTAACTGGGACTCTCCGGATAACATAACCCGATGATCAAGGACGCCGAACGGGAGGATCCGAGTCAGAAGATCGGCCGACTCCTCGGATGGCCGTCAACCGGCCGGGTCTGGGTTCACAGTATCGCCGCAGCCAAGGCGCATGCGGCAGGTGTCGGGCGTATCAGAAATACATTCACCATGAACGAACGATGTCGAGCGATTCGAAGAATGGGTGGTGTGTTCTACGCCAACCCAAAAGATTGCCCAGACCTGGATCTAGCCTCAACCGGGGCATGACTTGGTGTATCCTTTCGCAGAGACCACGAATGAGCTCCTTGTCGCCCATAAAGGATGAAAACAAAGCACACCAAGGGTTCAACTCACGGGGCTGAGAAAAAGGCAGAGTGCGAAAGATTTCGGCCCTGGGTCTAGTTTCTCTTACCCTATGAATGCATGTATTCTGAATTATGCTTCCAAAAATGCATGTAAGACTGAATCAATCGCGAGCTTTACTTCATGCTGCAATTTTCTGATAATTAAGCTAATTCACAACAAAATCACCTGGAATTGGCTCTAATGTTACTCCGGCGGTCACCCGGACCAGTCTCAGCTCGAGGCTCCGCCTCGTCTGGCTGCTGGCCATGAGCATAGCAGCCTGCCGCCCAACCGTTGGTGACAAGGTCTTTTTGGCTATCGTCATCTTCCACTGGCATGACGTTCATCTGAATTGATCTGTGAACCTGGATCTCCATCTTGTTGCCATCCTTTCCGCTCTGCGAGAAGTTCCCTGTTCGCTTGTCGAAGCTTCGAAGTGGCAGGTTTCCAGTGGTGCTACGTCCGTAGGGATTCTTCGAATATTTCTTGTATGTACCAAGCTTCGGAATGATCTTGATGAAAAGAGCCTTGAGTGCAGGCACTGATGCGCAAATAATGGCGATGTTGATCTCAAGACCAGACCAGACAGCGATGTCCACGCCAACGACTGCAGCCTCCACTATCAGTAGGTTATCCAGGTTGTGAATGAAAGAAGTAAAAACTCACGTGGCTGTTGATCAATGGGTGCTGACCCGTGGACATACAACGAATGAAGCCTCACGATGGCCACAATTGCAGCGCTGTCAGATATGTGTTAGCCGACCCATGTTCAACATTTATCGTCTCGATGAATAACTAACAAGGCGCCGCAAGTAAACACTCCGATAAGCACAAGCTTCGCCCGGAAAGTGACTTGTAGATTCTTGAGCCACGGGATTGGTATAAAGAGGATGATGAGATCGTTGAGAATATTGAACCCAGCAATGGCGTAGTTCAGGGCTGAACGCTCGATGCATCCTCCCTCAATTGAGGCATCCCAGTATTTCGCCACGGGCCAACAAGTGAAAATCGTTGTTCCCAGACAGAATGAAGCGTACACTCCAAGCCATATAATCAGCCCCGTGATGATTCTTTTGGCTGCGTCGGTTCGAAAGATTCGGCGATACTGGAAGAGGATGGAGAACTTGACGCAGAGCTGGGTGAAGTTGTACAACACTACGGTCGCATAGAGAGCTCGGAGGAATTCGACCAGTTCTTCGAGACCAATGGCATCGCCAAGTCCCCATTTGATTTCTGCAGATCCTGAGTTAGCCGGAATTATGACAGTGTCTGAGGTCAGTAATACTTACGCTGAATGATCGTTACCAGATAGCCAATAGTACCGATCTACGCGTCACACCAGGCATTAGCTCCAAGCTGGGCCAAGACCATGAATATTCCGCAAGAGGAGAACTCACAAAAGCGACTATCATCAAGATGTCATCGGCCCCAACATTCTTCACGAGAACAGCTCGCGTGTATGTCCTCATCCCAACCACCAAGGCCGCCATGGTCGTGAAAAAGAACGACGAAAAGACCAAGCCATAATTTCGAGGCACAATCGGCACGCCTCCAACGTCCCACATCTTGAGCCAGCTCCCACGGGGTTCGAAGATGTGTTCCACGGCCGGTCGTCGATTACAACAGTTGCAGCACGGACGAACAAACAAATGTCAACATCTCCACAGAACGATGACAGGCAAACTCGGAACTCAAGTAGGAAGCAAACAAACCGGGGACGTGGGAAGACAGCAGAACCTCCAGCGTAAAAGGCAGGGGCAAGCCGGCTGCATCATGTATACCGGCTTCCACAGCAGTGCAATTCCCTCATCAGGGCATAATCACCATGATAAAAGCATTCAATTCTCCATGAACATGCAGCCTCCAGTCACACTGCCCCTGACAATGGGGGCCGCAGGATGCGTTCTTCAGGAGGATCCTTTGCATCTCGTATGCAGCCGACCGGAACTGGCTTTGCCCATTGCGGCCTCTTTTCCATCACTTCATCTAAGAAAGTTTTATTGACTCGGCTGGAGATGGTGCTGAACTTGGAACATCGGCCCAGTGGTCATCACACGCTTCATGTGGCAAGGGGACCAGGCCAATCTGTACGCCAAGTCCTTCGAGAAAATTTCAAATCAGCACATCTACACTCGAACGCCGCACTGTTGCGTCGTGTTGCAATCCCACATCCCGCAGAATCAAGATATTGGGTGCATCAGCGTACACAGTGTGGCGGGTTTGGGATTTCTACTGAGCTGAGGGTAGGGGCAGGCATGTTGCAATGGATGAGCCCCGTAACGCGGGTGGAAGAGATCAAGGGTCTTGTGAATTGTTCTTGACGCTGGCGAGATTAGGCCATGTCGACATGTGAACAAGCGCTGTCACATGGAGACTGGTGTGGGTATCCTACATCTCTGCTCTCACGCTGCGATCAGGGCACCAGATCTTGATCTCTTAGTACATAGAGCCAAATCACTAGTTGCCGTCTTACACCGACTGGTATACGTTGGCTACCTAGTAAACATATAATCTCAATCTAGACATAGGGCTAAATATCTTATCGAATAAAGAAAAAGTGCATTGCCCCCGGGCTCAGGTGTCGTTCGCGCTGGCATATTGACTTGTGCCTCGGAATTTCCTGCAGAAAAGTCCTTCATGTCACAGTTTAGCGAGGAAAGCCGACGGCAGACCGGAAAACAAAAAGAAACGTAAGAACCGCGCCATGGGTTTCTTCATGCACCAACACAATAGCCGAGGCGTTCAAATGCTGCAAAAAGTGCAACATGCGGCGCAGCAGGTAGACGACTGACATTGAATCAATCTGCCACTGGCTCTTTTAGGCAAAATCTCGAAACCTGCGATCCCAGAAACAACCGCATACCACTATCACGAAATAAGTTGACAACCTCCTTCATCATACGATATTCTTTGCTTTTCTTCTCCAGCAGCGTACCCGCGGTGGGTACTGGAGTTGGCGTTGAATCCTACCTCGGCTCCAACAACATTTGGCCCCTGTCCTAACATGGACGGATCACCCGCGATTGGTTCGATCCTCCTCTGCCACCTTCGCTTTTAGTGACAAAAAAATTGCAAGTTTCCCGTTCGGCGATTGGGATCCGGGCTAAACGAGCCCGGCGGAGAAACCCTATAGAAGTACGAGAAGCAGGGGTTCAGACCGGTCCTTTGCCGTGCTAGTGCCAACAACTTTGACCGGTGTGTGGAGTGTGGGCGGACACCCGGCGTTAACCTTGGCAGACATGCTTATCTCGACTTTGCAGCACACCTTTTGATGCGCGTTGCTGGGAGAGGGTGTGCTCATTACCGACGGGAGGTGAAGCCGCGCGCCGAGGATGGCGGTTCGACCGAGGAAGCCTTCGTGGGAAAGACCCTGAGATGTTTGCGAGTGCCGAAGGTGGTGTGTACTTTGAACCACAGCAAGAAGGACAACAAGTCAGAGGATTGCAGCTCAGTCAGAGTGACTTCTGGCCAGGAAGAGGTATAGTATTTTTCCAGGTCAATTAGATGTATGATCTACAGTTTCTACTCTAAGGGATATATCTGCGGTGAAAGGCTTCTGACATCCCGATCTACGAGCATGCCAAATGTGAGGGTGCTCATGGGCACCTACTTCATGCGCTGACGCTGTAAACACTAGCCTCCTCTTTCTCGAGAGGTGCATCAATGTGGTTGTTGAACTCCTTCTTGGGATCAAAAAGGAAAGCGGCAGCTGGGTGATTGTTAGCCAAGTGGTCATGACCAACGAAGTGATAACTGGAGGCAATACACATACCAATAACAGCGACAGCAACAAAGCAAGCGGCAGCAATCCAGACTTTCTGGAACGAAGATACATAAGTGCCGAGAAGAGCGTTCGCCGCCTTCTCAATGATCGTGGGAGTGATGCCCGGAATACTGCCGAGAATCTCGTTGTCGTGGGCGGTAAGACCACCAATAAGCATGCCTAAGTTCTCCGGGTTGAATCCGGAGGGGATCACAGCCTTTGCAATGTTCTCAGGCATGTGGCTCATGCTATCGTTGAAGATGACGTTGTAAATGGCAATTCCGATCGTGCCACCGAGGGATCGAACGCTAATGATGAGACCACTGGCAATCGCGATGAGCTCGGGCGGGATGCAAAGCTGAGCGGCGGTAATCAGAGTCGTCAGAGTCATGCCGAGGGCGAAACCAAGTAGGACAGGGTAGAACCAGACAGGGTTGCTCGAGCCTTGGTTGGTGGTCGCCATGCAGGCGAAAAAGACGACGAAGATGACGAACGCGCCAACAGTCATCCAGCGCAGGCGGTGAGTCCTGGCGCAGTACCAACCGCAAAGAACTGACCCGATCATTGATGCAATAGACATCAACGCGTACCGGGTACCGACAAGGACTGCATCAGTCTCGTAGAGAACGCTGACCTGGAAGGCAAAGTAGGTGTTTGCAGCGAAGAAGGCGACTCCTTCCGCAAACACGCAAAACATGACGATGGAAAAGTTGCGGTTCTTGGTGAAAAGGCCGTGATGGAACATGCCGTCTTTCTTGAACCAGGTCTCGTAGACAACCATCATCAGAGCGAGAGCAACGCCCACAGCGAAGGTCGCAGAGACGTGGGGATCGGACCATTCGTAGGGGTTCTTGGACCACGACAGACCCAAGCAGAACAGTACAAGACCGGATGCCAAGAAGAAGTAGCCCACCCAATCCAGCTTTGTGAGCTTCTCCGTCAAAGTGAGACTCTTCTGAAGAGGGCGAGGAGGGGGGTTGTAGACGACAATGCACAGGATGGCAGACACAGCGTACAGGGCCAGAGCCATGTAAAAGTAGGACCGGAATCCGTCAGAGGCCGGGTTGTTAGTTCTGTTGAAGGCACCGCCCACGAGGAGACCCAGAATGCTACCGAGACCGTTCGAGATCATGTCGGAAGCCTGACCATAGGCTCGCCACTTTCGAGGCAGAACCTCAGATGACACGGTATGCAGCAGAGGCTGGGCACCAAAAGCAACACCGATGATGCAGAAGCCGGCGATGCACATCTCGATACTCGTTGAGCGGGCGACGACTACGGAGCCGATCGCGCCGAAGAAGGTCGGGATGACGATGAACCATCTGCGACCCCAATAATCCGCAGCTTGTGAGAAAATGGGTCCGAGGACCACGGTCATGATGGTAATGACTGCCGACAACCAACTCGTCTTGTCTGTGGCACCAAAGTGACCCGCGATGGTTTGACCTTGCTGTAAGACACCTCACGTCAGTTGCGGTTATATTAGAGTGAGGGGAAGTAGATGGTGTGTGACTTACAGCACCGGCGCCGATGAGACTGAATAGTTGCGCGAAGTAGATCAGCGCCACGGCAAAGACAGCCAGGAAGGTCTTTGCGTGAAGCTTAGGCTCGGGCTCATTGGAAATTTGGCTGCCATCTGATGATCCGGGAGCAGACTTCTCAGTGCTACCGACGACAACGGCGTCGTCGTTTGGCTTCTCCGCCATGTTGGTATTATCCGCGGACATGTCTGCCAGAGATCGCGGGGAAGGATGGCTATGGTGAAATTCGGATCACCGCATAGATACGCGAGAAAACTGGACGAGAAAGAAAGCTCAGTCAAAGTGACTGGCTGGACGAAAAGATTGTTTAGAAAGATGCAGATCTATGAGAAAAGAAACGGCGGCACAGCCAAAAGGGAAATCGAGGTACTAATACGCACCGCCCCGAGATGATCGGCAGTCAGTGTTCATAGGGAGTTCGGACGTCCGTGGACATTTTTGCAAGACATTTTTGACGGACGAATCAACGCCTGAAAAACCCTTCGTTCGTCGCTTATTGCATGATCTGGCGAACCCTCCCCCCAGCCGATGTAGGACTTGATTACCGGTTCCACTGGCGATGTACACTGACTTGTGAACCTGGGAAGAAGACGTTGGTGCATGGCGCATCGCAGTTCCACGTGTGGTCCAGCCCGGAAACCATCGTCTCAATCTTTTGAAGGGGTACTCCGTGCGGTCACACTGTAGTGGCCATCGCCCGTTGGAGAAACAGGCGACCAGGATATGTACACGTAAGAGGCACAGCACTCGGGTGAAGGTTCGAAAGCGTTATGAATCCCGGAACAGCATCATTTCTCTACTATCAGATCTCCAACAAGCCCATTGCTCAGATATGTTCAGACTGCATTTTATACTCAATTTTGAGTGCAATCAAGATCTCTAGACAGCAGTCCAAGGCCCTCCGACACCAATGATGGACCATTGGGCTTTTGATCAGGACATCCCACAGCAGAACTGACTCAGGCGGGTGTGTGTACAAGGATCGGCCCGCTCGTCCTTGGCTCCCCGAGACCCCTGAACAGACGGCAAGGGTGCACGGCCTCAACGTTATTAGGCGGATCTCGACCCATGAAAAGGCCTCGGCGCTGAATGGCATGCCCAAGATGATATGTTTGTGGCCAGATTCACTTTTAGCGTGCAGAAGGGAGACGCTGGGGGAACGCCACAACGCTAACTCTGTTTCTAACAGTTTTCAACGAATGGCGGAATACTTCGGCGTTCTCTGTCTCCTTCTCGAGGCTGAAGAACAGAAGAAAGACTCCGTTGCGGGGGAAACCCGAGAATATCCACCAGAGTTCTGCACGAAATCGGAACTCGGACATGACGTTACCTAACATGCAGCTATCACCGATAGGCCGCAGCGATATGTTGACCAAAATTCACTCGCTGGATGTGAAACGCGTAACTTGCATTCTTTTCATATTTCATAGCCAACCAGAGCAAAATTTGCCTACATGGGTTCGATATTTAGGGCGGGCGTGGAGTTCTAACAAGCGAACACCCATTTCACACAGCCATGTCCAATAGGGACCCTAGGCGAGATATCCGGCCTGTCGCCGCTGTGGGACTCATTTGGACAAACCCGGTCGTGGTCCTGGAATTGTGCAGAGTGTCCGGTCTGGAGCTTGCAAAACAGCTGGACTAACAGATTCGGGATACTGGCGGATGGCTTCGAGCCTCAACTCTTGCCTTTCTCGATTCAGGTCATCTCGCCACCCCCTTGCATAGGCGCATAGGACGATGAACGCCAGTTCAGGAATCGAAATGACCCGAAGAGCCAAGATACGCTTCGGAACAATATCCCGCCCACATTACTGAACTTGAACCAACACGAGCAGCGGCCATGAACACCCTGGCCAGTCGGAACGAATCGACACCACGTGTCAGCGAGCTTCCTAAAGCTGTCATCTGGAGATTCTGGACCCTGGCGTTTCCTCAGGTTGATAGCGAAAGTTCGTTCATTCCACCTTTCAGAAGTTCCCGTAATTTATACCAATGGCCTCGTTCTCCGAGATCCGTGTCCCCATCAAAGAGCGGGTTGCCTTGAATTTTCTCGGGCTTTTGGTGGAGTAAACACCGATGCATCCCCATGGCTGACGAAGCATACGTCTGTGGCTTTTGACGTTGCGTATTCTCTTCGCTCCTTCGGTTGTGAGGGGAGATTGTTATCCTCCATTTTCATCCCAAGGACCATCGCAAACTCACGCACGACCTCATTTGCGCCGCAAAGCAATCCATTGCACAAGGTGACTGGTAGACATCGCTTGGCATATTTCCTTCCCTTCATATCATCTCCCAGCCATGCTTGACATCGTCATCATCGGAGCAGGCATCGCGGGCCTCTCCGCCGGAATCTCGCTTCGCCGCGCGGGCCACAAGGTGAACATCTACGAGCGATCCGCGATGAACAACGAAGTAGGCGCCGCCATTCACGTCCCTCCGAATGTCGCACGATTCCTTGTCCGCTGGGGTCTCGACCCCGAGGCTGCTGGCTTCGTCAAAGCTGGCCCGATCGAGTTCAAGGACCCTGTGACCCAGGCGACCACGATGGCCATGTCGCATGCCCAGAACAACGAGCGTTACGGCGCCGATCTGTGGTACGCCCATCGCGTCGATCTGCACGACGCTCTGAAACAAAAGGCGACGGACCCGCTGGGGCCGGGCACTCCCGTGACGATCCATCTTAAGTCATGGGCTGTGGAATACGTGAGCTCCCCCTTATGTCCCTGTTGAGTTGCTGTAGATGTGGGATGTGACTGTTCACTCCATGATGAACTAACATGTACTCGTTATAGAACCCGGAAGCCCCATCGGTGCTGCTGAATGATGGCCAAAAAATAAAGGCGGACTTGGTCATTGGCGCTGATGGAGTTCACTCCATTGCCAGCGAGACAGTGCTTGGCAGGAAGAACCCTCCTGTTCCTGCAGGTCACTACAACTGCTGCTACCGCTTCCTCATCCCAAAGGATGTCCTTGAGCAAGACGAGGAGACGCGGTTCTTTAATGAGAATTCGGACAATCTTATCCGTCTCTATCCTGATCACGCGACAAGTCGGCGACTTGTGTCCTACCCATGCCGCAAGTGAGTATCAACCCGGATGGGACCCGAACGCTAAGTCTGACATTGTAGAAACACTATCCATAACTTCGTCGGACTTTTCTACGATGAAGAGATGAAGTCGGTAACCAAGGAGGGTGAGTGAATTGTCAGAGGCTCGCGGTGCTCTACGATGTTAACCGTACTGTATCGTCTCAGACTATCACGCCGACTTCGACAAGAATGTTGCGCTCGAGCGATTCGACGGATTCCACCCTGGTCTCAAGGCTGTCATCAAGTGAGTCTCCGGACCAATGTCGGTTTCTGGACTTTCATACTAAACCCAACACAGCAAAGCGACTGAAATCAAGCGATGGCCGTTGCTGTACCGCGCTCCTCTACCAACATGGCGCAAGGGCAAATTGGTCCTGGCCGGTGATGCGGCGCACCCAATGCTTCCTCGTGAGTTTGATGATACCTTTCTATAGCGGTCTCCTACTGACGGGTCGAAGATCAGGGACAAGGCGGTGCCCAGGGTATCGAAGACGGTGTAGCCCTAGGCATCATTTTCTCCACCGCTACAGACCCCTCTCAGGTGGAAGAGCGGATGGCGCTGTATGAAAAGCTCCGCCGCGGTCGTGCCAGCGCCATTCAAATTCTCAGCAACGTGGGTATTGATGAGGCGCACAAGGTCAAGAAGGATCTCATGGAGTTCTTGAATGAGGAAGACATCCCCAGTAGGTCGACGTGGCCGCACTGTAAAAAAGCACTACTGACCATGGAACAGCGGATCACCGTGGCATCATGTCATTGACTTATAGTTACGACGTGATCAAGGAGGCTACTGAGGTCATGAAGCAGTTTGATCATGATTTCTCCTTGCCCCCTAACTTCTTCGATAACGTGGAGAAGAGAGAAGACGAGAGAAGCTCAACCAAGGTTGAGACACAAGTTCGAGTCAATGCACAGCCTATCGCAGCATAAGATAATTCGAATGATACGAGGTCACATTGATTGGACATTCGAAAGTAGTGAGCTGAGCAGTGTGGAAGCTGCGCTGGGAAACTGTTGTAGGCTCACAAATCACCTTACACAACTCGAAATAAAATCCCATGGGCAATAAAATAAACGTCATACAAGCAATACCGATGCAGCGGAAATGTTGGGACGCTTTGTACCCATGATAGTCTCGTCCAAGTCCGCGTTACTCAACTCCACACATCCTCAAACCATCTCTTCGACCTCTTTCTTTCCTGTCTCCAGCTCTCAACTTGATCCTCTTGCCATTTTCGTCTCACCTTAACTGTCTCTCTCACGACGTTACCGACGGCCTTGGCCATGTTCGCAGCACCACAAATGTAAAATGCAGCATCCTCATCGAGCAACAAGCGACCAAGATCCTGGCTTCGCTGCTGGAGCCGGTGTTGTACGTAGGTCTTCTGGCCGTCCACCCGTGAAAATGCTGTAACGACCTCGAGCTTTCCAGCCAGGGCACCCTCCATCAATTCAGCAAGCTCGTTATTGTAGAGATAATCCGACTCATTCTGGCAGCCAAAGAACAAGATCATCTTTCCAATCTCCTTGCCAACAGTTGCAAGTCGAGCCCGTTCTTGAACAAAAGCTCGGAATGGAGCGATTCCGGTGCCAGCGGCGACCATGACCAGCGGCACGGAAGGGAGGATGGGAAGCTTGAAAGATGATCCTCGGATCTGTGCATGAACTGAAGACATGTTGATCAAAGTTGTCTCAGGAGACTTGGGACTGGTTGGCTGCAGGCGAGACAGATATGTGCTTGCAAGGCCCGCGATGGTGATATCTGGCCTAGCTGCCAACTGTGATGGCTTGACTGAGACAGTAAGACTGACATGGCGAGGTGAGGTGATCCGAGAGCTTGAGATCGAGTACAGACGTGGCTGCATCGCTGGTAAGAAGTCGACCACGAATGACACGGATAGGTTTGTCCAGCTAGCTGATGGATCAACAGCAAGGGTATGCATGAGCAGCCGGGAGAGAGTGAGATGGTTTTGCTCGAGGAACGCAGCGTATGTTTCTCTGTCATTACCAATGGCTTTTAGCTCTGCCTTGACCTTATTAGTCGACGCAAACTGGGCCAAGCTCAGGACCGTCTCTCGTGGAACGGCGGCGCAAATCTCCAGGTAGTGCTGGCAGAGTGCTTGAATTGTTGTTGGGCTTGGTACTTTGGGCTCTTCCTCAATCGCCTTGCTGACGACCTGAATCGACTCGTTTCTTCTTGAGTCCAGTCCCAAAAGCTGAATCAAAGACTCAATATCCTCAGTAGGATTGACAGGCCAGATGGCGATGTGATCTCCAGTCTTGTACTTGATCTCAAGGTGACTCGACAAGTCCACCTCTAGATCGATGACACTACTGCCCTGGCTATCGTGTCGCGCGAGCTCACGTTTGGCTCTCACAGGTAGTGCAGCAATCTCAGAGTTGAGGGCCATTGCCTTCTTCGATGTAGCTTTGTAGAAAGGCTTCTCCACATGAAGTTTGCTTTCGTCCACCTTACCAAAAATAACATCGACGCTGGGCTCGTACTCAACATCGTACTCCTTGTAGGCAAAGTCGTCAACCAGCGTCTTGAATAGGCTTTCTTTCCAGTCCATGAAATCTTCCTCGGTTGTTCTGGTGGCTTCGTTGCCTTTGCCAGGGGGCAGAACTGCCGTTGCTCGGAAGCATGTCAGGGCGGCCACAACATCGTCGATAACTTTGTTGTAGAATCGATAGTTGCTGTTGCCGCAACCAAAGGCTGCGAACTTCAGGTGCCCAAGAGATACTCCGGTTGTTCTGGAGGACCAGGTAACAAAGTCCTGAGCGTTGTCACTAGGATCCCCTTCGCCGTAGGTGGACATAATGAAAATGCAAAGCTTCGACTCTGGTATGAGAGCGACGGTCTCAGCGTCATAGTCTGAAAGGTCTGCTACAAGAGCATTCAGCTTGAAGCGTTGGTGGAATTCGCGGGCGAGACGGTGGGCAAAGCCCTCAGCCGTACCAGATTGAGAGCCCCAAAAGATGACAATGTCATATTCAAGTTCCTGAATCTTCTCCGCGATATTTCGGGTTCGTTGTGTGACAGTGATGTTGCCGCCCATAGATTCCTGGGGCTTCCAGAACCATATTTGGTGGTACGGGTCAGTTTTAGGGAGGATGCTTCCCCTGTTGAAGATGAAGAGGGAGCCCAAGAAAACGAGAGGAAGGAGGAAGTAGTCATCGTAGGTGGCCTGCCTCGACAAAGCATGGACAGCATCCGTCAAAAGCTGACTCTGAGTAACGTTGAAAGTGAATAATGTAGTCATGTTGAAGCTCAAGCTTTGCTCGCGAGAGCAAGTGGACAGCAATAGGCAATGAAAGCAAGGGAGGTGCTGTTAACCATTCGGCACTGACTAGACACTCCTCTTCTTAGATGATTTTATCGACCTTGCCGACATAATTCGAATGTACCTAGGCATGAATAAGACACATCATGGGACATCATGATCACTCTCCGAACACCGAAATATGTCAACAATTCTGTCACCGAATTATGATATCTTTAGCTACATTCACAAGTGCCATTTACCGAAACGGTAAAATTTCGCCGATTTATACTCTAGGATATTACGTTGATCTCCATGAATATTGCTCCAAACCCGAACCCACTTCCCAACCCCATGGGGAACATGGCTTCCCCGCATGCGGGGATCCTCAGCCGCGTATTGAACAAACTTGGCTTCAACGAGGGTTGACGATATCTTGTGGGCATTCGCTCGAAAGGGAAGTTATTCGGCGAATTATGTCCAAAGATAGATGTCTACGACCCGAATACCGAGCTTTCGGCGAATGATTTCTTGTTTGAGTAGGAAATCAAGTACCATATATTGTCCATTGTAGCTTTCTGACGTGTGCCGTCTAAACTTCTTTCGGTAGCTGGTCTTCGTGATCAACTGGTACATCAATCCCCCGCGGGTCATGCAAGAGTTTCCATTCCCGCGGGTTCTGGGAACGGAATAGGATCCCGCACAACGTGTGAAGCGTGCAAAGGATCCCTTAGGACTAGAACATAGAAACGTACTTATCTAAGTCTTCCACGAAGATTGGGTATAAGACTCTTGCTCACGATGCTAGTCTTCTCTTCGAACCACAACCCATACGCTTCACGCCTTAATTCGGCCTCTTTATTCTCCAAAGTCTTCTACATTGAAGCATTGAGAAGCTCAGAATGTTGGGCTATCTTGCCGCAGGGCTCGCCGCCCTTGCCACCATTTCTTACCTCGTCATTCGACCTATCTTCCTCTACTTCTACGACTCCAAAGGTCTCCGCAAATACCCCAATTATTCTCCCTTGTCACCATTCACTGATTTGCGGCACTGCTATCTCACAGCCCAAGGCTTCCGTTCCAAGGAGCTTCATGAGACGCACCAGACAACAGGACTGCCAATCTTGAGAACTGGACCCAATGCTTTATCTTTCGGTGACACCCGAGCCATCAAAGACATCTACGACCACAGCACCAAGTGCGTCAAGGACAACAATTACGTCGTTCTGGGCGGAAGCCACAGGCATCTCTTCGATGTCGTTGACAAGCCGGAGCATGCCAGAAAGCGCAAGTTGTTGTCGGCTGCTTTCGCCATCAAAAAACTCGAAAATTGGGAGTACAAAGTTGCCTACACCGCGGAGCGCCTATTCAAAGCATTCGATGAGAAATGCACCGAGCCTTTGAAAGGCACCATCCCCGAGCCTCAGGACCTTAGCATCGATTTCAACCACTGGATCAATCTCTGGACCATCGAAGCCATCGACTTCATCACACTGTCCTCGAAGATGGATCTCCTTGATACTGGGACGGATATTGTCACGGCCGAGAGGCGCGATGGCAGCACATACAAAGCTCGCTACCGCCACTCTCAAAACCAGACAGCAATTGCCCAAGCGGTGTTCGTCTGGGACTGCGATCTGTGGCCTTGGATTGAGTGGATCACCAAGTCTGTTCCCAACAAGTACAAAAAGATTTGGGCCGACGGCAAGCCCTGGGATGATGTGTACTACCATGCTGCTGCCGAGCGCCTGCGCAAGTACCAAGCCGGCGAAAAGCTGGAAGACTTCTTTTCGTGCATGATGGAAGACAAGACTGGCTCTCCCAACAACCTCGAATGGGGTGAGCTTGTGGCCGAGGTCGGCGCCATCATCAACGCCGGATCAGACACCACAGCGATTGCCCTGACTCATATTCTGGAGCTTCTGATCGAGTATCCTGAGTACATGGACAGACTTCGCAAGGAGGTCGATAACGTCTTAGTTAGAGCCCGACGAGGTGATTGCGCCTTATGATAAGGTCAAGGACCTCCCATTCCTCAAGGCATGCATCGACGAGGCTCTCCGCTTTATCCCGCCCACATCAGCTCCGCTGCCTCGACGCACGCCTCCGGAGGGTGCTCGGATTCTGGATGAGTGGATCCCCGGAAACACCAGCGTCTCCATGACCATCTATGGAGCGCACCGAGATCCCAAAATCTTTCCTGATCCGGAAATGTTCAAGCCGACGAGATGGCTAGACCCCGAGGAGAGGAAGCGCATGGAGCCGTACTTCATCCCCTTTTCGACTGGGGCGCGTGGGTGTATCGGCAGGAACATTTCGTATTTGGAGCAAATTATGATGTTGGCCTCGCTAGTCCATCGGTATGAGTTCGCGTTGCCTTCTCCTGACTTCAAGTTGGAGAGGTTTGAGGCTTTCAACATCATTTGCGGGCCAATGCCGATCAAGATTTGGCGAAGGAAGGTCGAGTGATGTTTTGAAGCCTCATTTTGTTTCGATTGAGACCAATTAGATAGTTTAACAACAGTATGAGAGATGCGAATATTCTTTCTGAGGGCGTAGACTTCTAAGTGGCGATTGTGGCAGCATATGCCGAGGTTGCGGGGTGCTCAGCTGTTGTTTCCGCCGAGCTGTGGTCATCAGCAAGTTCTATCAAAGCTCAGGTGATATGAGCGGGTGAAACCGCCGTCAACTATTTCTCAAAATTAAAGGTGTCTCTTCCGTTCTAGACGACTTGCTTAGGGGGAACCAATTTGCGATGCGTATCATACAAAGTCTGCCGCAGCCAGCTTGGCTGCCAAGTCAGACCTGCTATTGCCATTTGCCTCCAACAAGTCTCCATCCTGAACGCTGGGCTTGAACAGGCCGTGGTCAGAAATAAAATGGCCAAAATCTCCGCCGGTAAAAATCACCATGAAACGACAATCTACCCAGGAATATAGACATCCATCCAGCTAGGCAATGCGTTCCGTCGTGGTCCATGGCTCATGACCATCAGCCAGAACCTCGGGTGGGTTCGCATCTGTGCTCAATATTCAGACTTAACCTGCGCCATATGCTAGACTCCTAGATAAGCAAAAGTCCCTTTCGGGCAAGGTCTGACGCAACATTAGCTCTCTCATTGGTTGTGCTTCTGTGTCTCCTGCTGCTGCTGCGGCGGCCGGCTCTACATCGACATCTCCGACTCTCCGATGACATGGGAGGCATTCGGAAAGAGAACGCAATGCCGTTATTGGCATAAATTAATGATGCATTAAAGCTTTTGACGGCGCGGCCGGACCCCGACTTTGAGGTTTTTGTGTGGTTGTTGCGCTCCAGGGAGGGAGACATCCGTGTGATACACCCCACAACCTGCACCAGCTGCAGATGACAGCCAGCCTTACTCCAGACTTTACTCCTGATATCAGCTAGCGCTATCACCAGCTTCGAATGACAGGGTCAAACATGACGTTTCTGAGGCTGGGGTGCATGTTTTGGTTGTTAGAGACAATTCATGTTTGGATCTGGGGCGGTTTGCGGGGAAGTTGGAGTAGACTGTGAGATCCATCCCAAATAGGCAGTCACTCGCCGAATCGCCGGCGAATTTGCTCCTCTTTTGGATGATGCATTCGCTCCATGGAACGCCCCCGGACAGGTCGAACGCTCGGCCATCTGAACTTGGCGAGCCGATCTCTGTGCAGTGTTGAACTGTTTCTTTCGCAGTCTTTCCATCCCCGCCCGTGATGTCCTCATTCTGCAAGACGGTTCAGCCCCCTGTTCCGGCTCCAACCAGAGACCACGAATGAACTACCGGGGATGTGTGACCGCAGGCAATTGACAGGCAGTCTACCCCGTGGGGGAGGCACGTTAGCTCCCGGCTGTATCTTTCTCCAAGAATCGAGAATCTCCAAAATAGTCCGCCCTTGACATTGCCTCTGTCCTGATTGGCTGGCGGCATTGACCATGTCCGCAGTTGCCATGGATGTCGAAGTTGATGTTAAGAACATCGGCCAAAGTATAAAGAGATGAGCTTAGAAGCTATTCGATAGTTTTGTCTCATCTCGTGTTCGACATATGTTCAGAGAAAATCTCAACTAGACCGTCCACAAGAGCTCTCCCGGACCTCGGACTAAGAGTCCTACACCCGTTATTCTTTCATCCGCCTTCCGGACCTTTGTGTGTAACGGACGAGCATCCGTCATGTCCGACCTCGAGAAGACGCAGTCACGCAGCGGTGCTCATAGTCAAGTTGAAGATGTCAACGCCAACATCCTAGCACTGGCTGACGCGCCGATCAACTACGATGTTGATGGCATCAAGGGCATCGTGCGGTCCCCATACGTACTGGGGGCCGCTCTCTTGGCTTCCTTTGGTGGATTCTCCTTCGGTTACGGTACGTCCACTCACAAGGGGCAGAATCGCCATGTCAAGATCGTGTCTAATCAAGCGCGTCAGATCAGGGAGTCATCTCAATCATCTTGGTCATGCCCCAGTTCCACGACCAATTCCCCGAAACGTCCCCCGACCACCCGAGATACGGCTTCAACACCGGCTTCATGACTGGTATGCTTGAGTTCGGAGCGTTCATAGGCTGCTTGTTTCTCCCATACCTTGCCGATAAGATCTCCCGGAAATGGGCTCTCACAATCGCCACACTCTTCTTTTGCGTCGGCGCCATCATCCAAACCGCGGCCCACAACTACGGCACCTTGGTCGCTGGCCGCACAATCGGCGGCATCGGCGTCGGAACTCTGGCAATGGGCGCGCCATTGTATATCTCTGAGATTGCACCTCCAAACCTGCGAGGCTCCCTCCTGGTTCTCGAGTCCATCAGCATCGTCATTGGCGCCATTGTCGCGTACTGGATCACGTTTGGCACGAGAAGCATCTCCGGCGAGTGGGCTTTCCGGCTCCCCTTTGCTCTGCAGATGGCGCCGGCGCTGATGGTGGGCCTCGGCATCCACTTCTTCCCGTTCTCTCCGCGTTGGCTCGCGATGGTCGGCCGTGACGAGGACAGTCTCGGGGCCTTGACCAAGCTCCGCCGCGTAGCCGTATCCGATGAGCGTGTGCAGGCTGAGTGGAAGGGAATACTATCCGAGGTGCGATTTCAGCAGGCCATGGTGGCTCGCGATCACCCGAGCACCAACGCCTTCACGGCCGAACTCGCGCAATGGGCGGATCTTTTCAGACCTCGGTACTTGAAGCGCACCACTATTGCCCTCGCGATCCCGTTCTTCCAGCAATTCTCAGGTCTGATGGCATTTTCCCTCATGATGTAAACCTCTGGTCTCTAACGCCTTTTATTAAAGGAATTAATGCGTTCGTGTACTACGCCCCAACGTTTTTCGCTGCGCTTGGCCAGAAGGGAGACATGCCCCTGATTCTATCCGGTATGGTCAACATCTGCCAGCTTATTGCCGGCATCCCGACGTTCCTGTTCCTTGACCAAGTCGGGCGCAGAAAGCTCGCAATCGGGGGTGGTTTCGCCATGGCTGTCTCACACCTCATCATGGCAGGCGTGGTCGGCAAGTTCAACAGCAGCTGGGATGAGCATCCCGCCATGGGCTGGCTCGGTGTTGCCCTGATTTGTAAGAACTCCGCCCCTTTTTAGTAGGAACCATGACAAGTGGCAGAACATCTACTGACTCGCATTGATTACAGATATCTACGTCCTCTGCTACGCGACATCGTATGGCCCCTTGGCGTGGACCTTGCCCGCAGAGATTTTCCCGAACTCGAAGCGCGCCAAGGGTGTTAGAGCTGCGACCGCCATGATTTGGCTGGCTAACTTCATCATCGGAGTTTGTGTTCCGGAGATGTTGATCAAGATTGGCTGGGGCACCTATCTCTTCTTCGGGTGTTTCTGCGTTGCCGCCGGTGTCTTTTCCTTCTTCATGGTTCCCGAGACGGCCCATAAGTCTCTGGAGCAGATCTCCGCCCTGTTCGGAGATCATAGTCTGGCGGAGGAACAGGAAATCCGCAGGCGCGTTGTGGAGGAGATCTGGACCGATCCGAAGTATCAGGTCTCCAGTATGCCGTAGACGTGGACGATGCGGAAGCCCTGCCGCATCCGAGGTTGTATTCGATGTATGAATTAAAGTTTTCTATCCATGCCGATACCCGTGTGACACGATCCGTGAACGAGACCGAGATGAAGATTCGCTCGTCGTTATCTTGAAGACATATTAAAGCTGGATAGCTGGAGGGCTAGACTCGTCATACCGCCCACTCGAGAGCCTCACGGTTTGTGAGCTGTCATACCAGATGTATTCCAGATGCCACATGACTATCAGAAAACACTTGAAAACATCACAATCCGACTTTCTTGGGGTTCGTAATCGCAAAGCAGGGGAAATGATATCATGGCATGCAAGAATTTGCTAGGAGGTAGACGCCGTGGATCCCGCGGACAGCTTACACGTCCCAACTTTTCACACGTATTTATACATACTTACTCCACAGCCAACACTGCACCGCGTTGGAGACTTAGCGTCAGAATCAAACACACCAGACGCACGCTGTAAAGACTTGCTGTGCGGGGTTCGACTCCCCCGCCAACATCTCCTTTCCAGGACAAACCCATTCCTAACATGCCCTAGAGACGGCCAAATGGAGGCCTTGGATGAGCAGGGACTGGTCGCTGAAGCTAAAGCCATCTAGAGCCGCTAGGCGCCCACTTCGCCGAGTAATGTCCTCTTTATGCCCTTTTTATATGTTCCGCACCGCCCCACGCCCACGGACAGTGTCGGCGAACTGCTTCCTTCCTGGGCCACCTCGACATTTTCTTTGCCTCAGCCATGGTATGATGCCTTGCTCAGAAGGGCGGGAATGGCTCCACCACAGAGACGCGAACGGGTCGTGCCGTGCGGGAAATGCAGAGGTATGTGGTATTTGGACCTTACATTTCCCATCCTTCAGTGTCGTTGTCTTGGTTCCTTCATCATTGTCATGATGGTGGTCCGCGCTGTCCGCGGACATCACGGAGAGATAGATGTCTTATCGTCTCCGCCCCCTGTTTTCTCGGCTGAAGCAGTGGTCATCGAGCATGCCTGGCTAACCTGATTGAACATAGAAAAACACCTCAAATGTGAGTTATTGCGAATGGCACCCCTCCTATTGGCTTACGTTTGTCTTGGCGACCAGCCATAAGCATCTCAAGCCTGGAGAGTTGCTGATATCGACGGTCGGCCGCAGGTGACGGCGAAACACCATGCTCTGGCTGCAAAAAGTCCGAGTCTCACTGCGTACGCGTGAGCAACCGCTTCAGGTTCAAGCGCATGGTCGCATCAGAAAAGAAATATTCCTTCGATGTGAATCAACCGTGGCTGCACGCAAGTGCAAATGGTGGTAAGATGCCCCCTAAACTATTCCTTCTGATCATATCTACCGGATTGGACTATAACGTCGGACTTTCAACACTCAGATACACAAAAGCCTCTCGCTATCATTTTGTGAAGAACTGTATAGTGCAGATTTATATAACTAGGGATATATAATAGGTCCCTATTACTCTAACTACCCCCTATATATCTAACTACTTCTATTAACTATAACTAAGTTATAGTAATTATATATATATTATTAAGTGTTACAACCTGTAAACAAGGATAACAGCTGGACAACCCACTCGGACGTCGAGCGGCTAGGACAAGACATTTATACTGCAGGATTATAGGAATAATAGGGACTCACTTAGAAACAGAAGAACTATAGTATAAGTTATATAATGATAAGATAAGACTAAGTAGGTAGTATAGATCACTAAATACTTAGTTAGAGTTACTAAGTATTTACTAATAATTACTAAGCGCTTATTAATATCTAATTAGTGATTAGTAATAAGATAAAAGGACTATTTAGGACTTATATATAGTATAACTAGAGCCTAGCTTATAGTCAGACTTCTATAGCTCTTTAGTAATTAACTTTATATTTATCTTTAGGATATTTTCAGCTTACCTTCACTATAAATACTTATTAAATCTAAGACTAATTACTTTAGCCTCTAACTACTGATCTATAATAATAAGCTATAACTTATAACCTAGACTATAACCTTAGTATACTATTACTCTATATTAATCTCTAGCTTTTATTAGTAGACCCTACTATTAGATAGCTAACTATAACACTTTAATTACTTCTATTCAGTAAGTTAACTATTAATACCTACTAAATAATATAGATAAAATATCTTCTTATACTTCTACTAAATCACTTACTCTAAGCTTTTCTACTAGATAAGTAATTTATAACCTAGCTTAGGAACTTAAAGATTATAAAATAAAAGAAGACTTAAAAAAAGATAATAATAATAAAGAACTTAAATAATAGCTAGTAAAAGCTAATAGTAATATTAAGTAAATATAAAGTATATTTAATAAAAGCGCCTAAGCTATTAATAAGCTCTAGGAAGCTTTTTAGTAAGTTACTTAATAAGTAGCTAAGCTTGAAAATAAAAACTAGACCTTTTAAGCTACTATTAATATTATTACTATACTTCTCTATAGAGGATAACAGAAGCTTAAGCTTAATATTCTAGTTACTTATAATAGAACTTTAGGAACTCTTAAAAGATTCCTAATCTAAGTTAAAAACTACTAGAACTTCTACTATAGAGACTTTACTAATAAAACTAAAAAAGTAGTATATATAGCTACTTACTTTAGAAAGAAAGCCTTTAAATAGTTTAAACTAATCTAGAAAGAGTATCTTAAGTATAAAACCCTTAATAAATACTCTATAGAAACCTATAATATCTATACTAATTTCTAAGGATTTAAGGATATATTTAGGTTACTTTTCCAGGACTTTAATAAAAAATAATAAGCTGAGTATAACTTTACCTAGCTTAGATAGACTAAATCTGCTAAAGACTACTTTACTAACTTCAGATAACTTAGTATCTAACTTAACCTTACTAAAGAAACTAAGATCTTTATATTATATTAAAGACTTAGAAATAAAGTTAAAGATAAGATTATTAAAATTAATTAACTAGAAAACTTCCTCTAATATACTAAACTTACTATTAAGATTAATAATTAACTCTTTAAATAATAAAAAGAATAGGGCGATAAATAATAAAACCTAAACTTAAGATATAAGTACTAATAGCAACCTTAAAATAAGTTTAATAACTAGTAGAATAATAATAAACCTTATAATAACTAGAATAATATTTAATAGAGCATTTCCTATAGATAACACAGCAGACCTATAAACCTTAGTATTACTACTAAGAATAATAATAAGAAACTATAGAACTTTAAATACTATAACTATAAAAAGATAGGATATATTACTAAAGACTATAGATAGCCTAAAAAACTTAGTTAGAAACCTATACCTAAACAAACTAAGTAAGTTAGTATAGCAACTAAGACACTTTATATATCTTTATTATAGACTAGATATTATAATAATAAATGCTTCACTTACTATAGTAATAAGGAAGCTATAGAATACTAGCCTAGTAACCTAGACTATAGAAGAATAAGCTATAATATAACTATCCTAGAAGCTAAGATGAAAACCTTTATAATAGCTTTATAAATAAATAGTAAGATAGTTCGAAAAACTACTGAATAACTTAATAAGACACTCTAACTAATAAATATAATAACCCTATATATCGCTAATATATATATAACCTATAATAACCTTATAAATTATAATAGAGAGACTTAATAAAAGATTAGAGATTCTAAAGCTTAAATTCAATATAAAGTAAAACAGATCAAGGAATTTAAGTCTAGAGAAGATTTAAATAAAGAACCTAAATACTAATATAACCTCTTAACTAAATAATAACTTCTTAGCCTTACTAATAGCTAGACTTTTAGTGAAAGAGAAGAATCCTTTTATAACTTAGATAAACCTTATAATATTACTTGATAATATGCTCAGGCAGAAATTACTTATAGGCTCACTTTTAGTATAGATAATATTAGCTCTAAAGAGGAACCTAAGGAAGATAATATACCTAGATAAATTATATATAAGTAAATTAATTAATATAGTGATAAACAGTTTATTAAACTCTATAGTATACTAAATATAAGGCTAAGAATATATTACACTTCTAAACTCAGGATTAAAGATTACTCCTACCTCAAGATCACTAACTCTAACTACTAATACCTTTTTTAGGTATAATACTTCTTTAACTACTGTAAAATCTATATAAGAGATAAGTATAACTACTACTTCTAACCCTGAAGGTATAATAATACCTCTATATGAAACGTCTATATAATATATACTCTTATAGGATAGGAACTTAGAAAGTTTAATAATAATATTACTATATTTACTTCTAGCTGATAATACCTTATAAAGTGTACTTATAACTAATATATAAAATAGGATAAATATTAATAAGATATATACCTGATTTATTACTAGAATAAGGCCTAGGTATAGAGAACCCTTAAGAATAGACCTAGTATCCTCTATATAAGGATCAGAGAAAACAGCCTTATAAAAGTATAATAGGAAAGAAAGCAGATCATTTATCCTAAATAACTAGAATAGTTAAAAAACTAGACTTACCTACTAATAAAGAACTATAATAAGTAATAATAATAAGGTCTGTTTATTTAGCATCTCTAGACTAGAAAATGCATTTATAATTAGCAGTTATTATTAATAACACTATAACTATTATACTTATTAATAGCAAAGCTAAAATAAATTTCATATCACTCTAAGTAGTAAATAAACTATAACTACTATAGTAAAAAAAGGAATATATATACTAGCTTAGTAATATAGAAAGAGAATAAGTCTAGTATAAAAGAAGAACTATTAAAAATAAGATTATACTCCTTAAAATAAGTTACTTAGATTGAAATAAATAACTCTAATTCGATATTACTAAACTTAGTATATATAATATTATATTAAGAATATTATAGCTTAAGAAGAATAACTTATAGATAGATTAGAGAATAGGCTAACTTTATTAAGATAATAATAATTTAGTTTCTAAGTAGCTCTATAGAACCTAAGCTTTGAATAGATTTACTAACTATAGAGTAGTAAAATAATATATCTATTACTTTAAAACAAAAGAAGCTATATTATAACTACTAAAGATAATAGATCTTAAATAAAAAAATGACCTATTTCTATCTATCCTAGAAGAATATAGAGTTTATAAGAAACTCTTTATAGCTAAACTAGAGACTAGACTACTTAAATATATGAATTTTAATTATGAAATCCCTATTAAAGAGGAGAAAGAGCTTAAATTTAATAAAATTTATAGACTTAATCTAATAAAGATAGAAGCTTTTAATAAGTACTTTAATAAAAACCTTAAGAAAGGCTATATTAGAGAATTAATATTACTAATAAGAAGCTTAATCCTATTTATACCTAAGAAAAATAATAAACTATAACTATATATTAATTATTAGATATTTAACAATAATAATTAAAAACTAATACTTATTACCTTTAATTAATAAGTTATAATAACTTCTTTATAGAGCTAACTACTTTATAATACTAGACTTTAAAAATACTTATAACCTTATTAGAATAAAGAAAAGAGAAGAATAGAAAACTACTTTCTAAATATATAGAAAATATTTTAAGTATCTTATTATACCTTTCAGTCTTACTAATATACTAGCGATTTTCTAGAATATAATTAACTAAGTTCTTAGGAAGTTTATAGATATTTTTATAGTTATCTACTTTAATAATATTCTTATCTTTTTACTTATAATAGAATAATATAAGGAATATATATACTTAGTATTATAAGCTTTTTAGAATACTAAACTCCTAGTTAAACTAGAGAAGAGTATATTCTATATATAGAAAGTAGAATACCTTAGATTTACTATTACTTCTAGATATACTAGTATATTAGAAAAGAAAGTCTAAGCTATTAAGGAATAGCTTATACTAATAAACTTTAAGGAAGTCTAAGGATTTCTCAGATTTATTAACTTCTACTAAAAATTTATTAGACTTTATAGAAAAATTAATATACTTCTTATAGACCTTAGCTATAAAGATCGACTATTTAAATAGAGAGAAACCTAGAATATAGCTTTCTAGATAATTAAAGACTATATTATAAGTAAACTAGTCTTTATAATCCTTAACTTAGAAAAATAATTTAAAATTAAAATAGATACCTTAGATTTTACCCTTAGAGTATAACTATCCTAGAGAAACTTAGAAGGATGCTTATATCTATATACCTTCTTTTTATATAAACTCTATAAATTAGAGCTTAACTACTAAATCTATAATAAAGAACTTATAGTAATTATTAAAGCCTTTAAAGAATAGTAACTCTTATTCTTAGAAACTATCTACTAAGTACTTATATATACTAACTATAAAAACCTAGTATACTTTACTACTTTAAAAGAACTTAATAAATAATAAATTAGATAGTTAGAATTCCTTTTAGAATTTAACTTTTAAATTATCTATTAGAAAGGATTAGAAAATAGTAAAGCTAATACTCTCAGCTAATAACTAGACTATAACTTCCTAGTACTAAAGGAAACATAGATAATTCTTAAACATAATAATAATAGAGACCTAATATCTACTGCAAAAACCCTAATAATAACTAGATAATCTATAGCTAGTATACTTAGTAAACTAGATAATAAAGCTATTAGGAAGTTTCATAGCCTATTAGTATATAGTTACTAAGGAATTATAAAAACCTAGAAATAACTATAATAATAATATAGAGAAAAGGTTACTAGAGAATATATTATAATAGCAATTAAAGATTATAAGGTTTAATTAAAAAGCAAACTAGCTTAATACTAACCTTATAAATTATTATAACTTTTACTTATACTGCAAACTGTCTAGTACTCTATATCACTTACCTTTATTATTAAACTACTAAAGTCTTAAGAACCTCTTATAGAAGTCTATTATAATAGCGTTCTTATTATTATTAACAGGCTTATAAAGTATACCTACTTTATTCTATATAAAGAAGTAAGTAATGCTGAAGAATTTACTTATATATTTCTTAAGTATATTATTGCTAACTATAGAATACTTAAGGAAATTATATTAGATAGAGATAAGATTTTTACTTCTAAATTCTAGAAGTTAATTATATTATAACTTAGTATTAAGTAAGAGATATCTACTGCCTTTTACTTATAGACTAATAAATAAATAGAATAAATTAACTAGACCCTTGAAACCTACCTCTATACCTATATTAATTATAACTAAGATAATTAGGTTATACTACTACTAATAGCTTAATTTGCTTATAATAGTGTAATAAGAGAAAGCACTAAGGAATCCTCCTTCTATTTTAACTATAGATTTAAACTAACTACTTATAGAGAACTTTAAGCTAGCCTAGTAATACTAAAAGCTATTACTATAATTAGATAAATTAAGGATATCTAAGAAAATATATATAGGGAACTTAAATTTATATAATAACGGATAATATAATTTAGTAATAAATAAAGGATTAAGGGACTAATTTTGAAAGAGGGAGATAGCGCTTACTTTATATAGCGAAATATTAAAACAAAATAACTAAATAATAAACTAGACTTTAAGAAACTTAGACCTTTTAAAATCCTCTGAAAAATTTCACTAGTTAACTATAAACTTAACCTACTTAATATAATGAAATGTTTCCTAACATTTTATATCTTATTATTTAAACTAGTATTATAAGGATTATAAATAAATAACCTTATTATTATAGAAGATAACAAACTAGAGTATAAAGTTGAACAAATTATTAACTACTTAACACTAAATAAAAAAGAGTTTCACTTTCTTATTAAATAGAAAGAGTATAGCTATAAAGAAAATATATAGGAACTATAGTTTAATTTCACCTATATAAAGAAAAAACTTAATAAATATTAGTAGTAATACTAGGAATAAGCAGAAAGAACCTACTACTTAATATTATACTTAGTAATATTAACTATAATAAACACTATTAGTTATTAGTTATTAGATATCTATATAGATATATCACACTACTTATAAAAGTAGACAGACTATAATAAGGAAAACTATTTATTTGCCTAAGAACACTAGAAACTAACTAAAACTCCTCTAATAAAAAATTTAAAGTACCTGGATTCTAATCACTAAAAATAGTATCTAGGTCTACTATACTAAAAATACTTATTAACTACACCTTAAGAACTAAGGAAGATTTAGTAGGAGAAAGCTCTACTACTCCCTCTTTAGCTACTACTAAAGTCTCTTTATAACCTTTTTAAACACTATTTGCTTAGCTTTATAGATATAATCTAACCTTATAATCACTTTATTTACTTTAGCTTATACTTTTTACAGTACTTCTATTCTTTTTTAAAATAATTCCTTAGTTTCTTGATCTTTATTATCTAAATACTGAGATTTAACTATTAAACACTCTACTATATATAAGTTAGTATAAATAATTATAATAGGTTTAAACTATATAAATATTAGTAGATTATATCATTAGAAGTATTATATAAATAATGAGTGCTACCTATAGTAATATACTCTCTATAAACTAAAGAGCTAGGCAGTATTTTATAGTATAACTCCTTAGATTAATAGTAATAATAAGGTATAACTTTAAAACTATTCTCTGTAATATTAAGAGAATAATAATAATAATAAAGAGTGGAAATTGCAGGATTTTTAGGAATACAACCTAATGAAGTGTTAATATTATAAGTAAATTAGAAAGCATAATTAATAGATCTCTAACCTAGGACTAATAACCTACTTATAATAGGTCTTAAGAATAAAACCTTTAGAGAAGGGACCTAATATTATAACCTGTAAATAAGGATAATAGCTATATAACTTACTTAGATATTAAGTAGCTAGGACAGGATATTTATACTGCAGAATTATAGAAATAATAGAAACTTACTTAGAAATAGAAGAACTATAATATAAGTCATATAATAGTAAGATAAGACTAAATAAGTAGTATAGATCACTAAGTACTTAGTTAGAGTTACTAAGCATTTACTAATAATCACTAAGCACTTACTAATACCTAATTAGTAATTAGCAATAAAATAAAGAAACTATTCAGGACTTATATATAATATAACTAGAGCCTAGCTTATAGTCAGACTTCTATAGCTCTTTAGTAATTAACTTTATATTCATCCTTAGAATACTTTCACCTTACTTTTATTATAAATACTTATTAAGTCTAAGACTAATCACCTTAGCCTCTGACTGCTGATCTATAATAACAAGCTACAACCTACAACCTAGACCACGACTCTAGTGTACTGTTACTCCGTATTAATCTCCAGCTTCTGTTAGTAGACCCTACTGTTAGATAGCTGACTATAACATTAAGTTCTTTTAATAAAACTATATATTTTAGTAATTAGAGATACTTAACTTATAAATAATTAAGTAGTTTATTTAAGTTAATATTTCTCTTAATGTACTAGAAATATTATTATATTTTAGTTTAATTATTTTAATATATTAAAATAAATAAAGAAGAAATATTAATATATTAATATTCTTTTAAGTTTTTTACTTAAAAAACTTACTATATATATAAAAACTTATATACTATTAGAGTATTTCTAAGTAATCTTAGAGAAATTATTACTTTAAAGTAATTATTAATAGTATTAATATAATATATTAATAATATTTTAATATTAAAAAAGTAATTAATTAAAGTAGTATAAAAAAGAAATCTATTTTCTAGTGATTTATATTCTCTTTATATACCTCTATAAGTAGCTATAGAAGTATCTCTAGCCTAAGCTATCCTAGCCTTCGAATATTTCCCCGTAAGAGTTATATAGCAGTTAACAAAGTATACCTCTAGGTGGTAAACTGCGAAGAAGAAAAGTTAGAAGGGAAGAAAGAAGCCTCTCGCCATCGTCGACGAGTCTAGCAAGAACCCCAAAAGCAAATCAATACCTCCTCCCCCGAACCCCAGTCAACCGACATTCGAAGCCTCAATCACCGCGATAGGACCCAAACCAGCCGACCAACTCACCGCCGCAGCCGAGGCCCTGCAATCGTTTTCGCAGGGCGGGCCGAGCAGTCAGTCGGAATCATCTAGTCTCGTCACGGGGCTGTCGCCTAATGCCCACGCACGATCGCAACAGTCGTCACCAGCTGATGCTGAAACTTTCGACATCGGATTAGGGGATGGAACCCAAATATCAAATGCGAACTCGAGCCATGGACACGCGTCGTTCTTCAATTTCCAACCGGTCGCGACTCCTTCTTCGAGCATAAGCACGCCGTACACCAGCATATCTGCCCCGAGCCCGTCAGTTCCTCGTTCGATACCTGAAGGATGGAGTAGAGCTATCGTCAACGGCCGAGCGAGACGGCCGAGCTTGCTTTCGCAATATCAGTCACCTATTTTTGAAGATGCAAATGTCGAATCTCCGTCAGTCTCGGGCAGCATCGGCGAAACTCCGCAATTAGGTTTGCAGGAGGGTTGCCTTATCCGATGCTTTATCGAGAATCTTGCTGCAGCTGTACGTTTGTCTTGTCATGATACCTCCTCAGGCGAAACTCAAAGCCTCCCTCTCTTGTCCAATCTGTTCTAAATGCTCACTCAACTCGGTCACGTCCAGTTCGACACCACCGATCGAGATCGCCATTATGTCCTGGTAGTGCCCCAGCGCGCAGTCTACAATCCTCTCTTGATGTACGCAATATGTACAGCGGCCGCCAGATACTTGACTCAGTTATGGTCAAAGAAGGGCCCCAACCAAGTCATCGAATATAACGGCATACCTCTTCCTAATATCAACAAAGAGTCTGCCATTCACTACCATAACAAGTGCATATCATATCTGATGGACACGTCAACGGATCCAGCACATCCATGCAATGACGATGCCCTGACGGCTATCACAATCCTTCGCTACCATGAACAGGTTGACTGTAGGGCATTTGAATACTAGTTACAACATGGTGAGATGCTCTTGCTGACTACGCGCTCCTTGCAGCCCATCTCACCGGTTCCGACTCCGAGACGTACGTCAGCGCGGTTCAAGCCGTGTTCCATGCCCAGCAAGAAGATACCATAGGCCTCTTCAGCATCATCTACCACCCCCCATGAGGCGCCGATATCTATGCCCCGAGCATGCCATCATTACGGCACTCCGCGACTCTCATTGCCCTGCGTCAAGAGATATGGTCCGTCCTGCTCTACCGACGTCCCTTCCGACTTCCCCTTTACGGCGCCGAAGACTGCTCCCAGTTCGAACCTGACATGGTCGCCGACGACTTCGACTGGGCCAACCGCATCCTGGTATGGTGCGCCTACGTCCTCAAATTCTGCTTCGGCACGTCTTCCGACAACACCATCGATTCCAAAGACCCCAAGTCCAGAGTGGAGCAGTGGAACGCCCTCAAAGCCTTTGAGCATAACTGGGACGAACACCTGCCTCCACACTACAAGCCCCTCGCCTACCAAGAACGCAACCCCGAAAAGGGCGATTACTTTCCCATCATCTGGCACGCGAACGACTGCCAGGTAGTGGCGTTGCAACACATCGAGTTGACGAGGATCATGCTAGCGGTACATAGCGTGAAGAATCAGAGACTGGGCATCGGCGCACAGGCGGCAAACCAGGCGTTCGAGGAGTTGCTGCGAGATGCGACGCGGAAGATATGCGGACTCGCCCTGTCGAATCACAGGGACCAACCTGCGATGGTCACGGCTGGCGTGGGCATCTCTCTGTGCGGGGAGTACTTTCACGATGAGGGAGAGCAGCAGGCCATTGTAGGGTTCATGGCCAACTTGGAGAGTTTACACGCTTGGCCTACCAGTTCGGTAGTCGATGCGTTGAGGACTGCATGGGGTACAAAGTAAATCGCAGGGGCGGCGATGATCTGTTTTCATGAACGCGATATCCCTCTTACTAGGTGCTGGGTGATTGGCATCGTGTCGCTATATTTTTCGGACATTTGTCGGACCAGGCTCGTTGGTTCTATCTTGCATGGGAACATGAGCAAGATTAAGGTTCAAGCTCCAACTTGCAGGAGGTTGCATTCACCCTGGGTACAGGCTTGTCACGGTTGAACGGCAATCTAGGTTCAGATTCCGATCGGAGTTTATCTGGAGACTAAAGCATTTTTAGACAAGCATCAGCTCCGGGTCAAGAGTCCTGACTCGCTCTGCATCTTCAAATTCAAGGACACTCAACTTCCTACTAGGTCTCTCTACGGACGGTGGCTGCCGGTTTCTAAAACCGTCGGCCCTAACTGTTTCTAGATCCAAAAGTTCCAAAGAGGGGTTCCAAAATGAGGTAAATTGATTAGTTTAGAAAAGGGATCGAACGTTAAGCAGCATTCCAAGCTTTCAGCGAGGCGTTACTACTGTTCAAAAGTGTTCCTCAAATGTATGTGAGGCTTGGTTTGTCCAAGACCGCGGCTGTAGTTGTCAAGGAAAGTGTCGACCGTCTGAACTGCCAGACCGTCCACAACCTGAAAGGTCGTCGGCTGAAGGGTACCATTTTCGATCAAGTTTGGCAGCACACCCCAAAATTCCTTCGTGATATCCGGATATTTCGTCGTATGACACAACACTTGGTTCCGAACATAGCCAGCAAACTTTGACCCGATTCGAGACTCGTCGACGTCACCTAGCTTGATCAACGCGGCCAAAACCCCTTTCTTGTGACTAGAAAGGGCCTTAACCCCCAGTGTCTGCCCGCCTGGGCCGCGCCCGACGCAGTCCACAGCGAAAACCAGATCATCTCCGACCACGTCCCTGATCTGGTTCTCAATCTCAGATTCGTCCAGGGCGCGATCAATGACAGCCGTGGCCCCGAGGCCCTTAAGCTGGGACTCTCGTTCTTTCGATGCCACCACGATGATGTTTTTGAACTTCGCTAGCCGAGCCAACTGCACACCAAAGTTGCCTGTGGCGGCCCCGCCACCGATGATCAGGATTGAATCCGCGCTGTAGTCACATTCATCCTTGTCGGCACCAAAAGGACTGCGCAAGTTCAAACCGGTTTCGTGGAATAAAGCAAATACCATGGTCATGGCGTTCAGCGGGAACGTCGCCGCTTCGTCAGCGCTTATACCCTTCGGCAGCAGGGCTGACTGCCATGCTGGTACAACGCAGTATTCTTGAGTGCCAGTACTGTCCGCCGAAAACGGACTCCCGAACGCGAAAACGCGATCGCCAGCCTGGTATTGGGTGACATCGCGGCCGAAGCTAACGACTTCCCCGACGAGATCGACGCCCAGGGGTGAGGGCAAGTTTTCTTTGATGAACAACCCATATCTTTTCCCCGAGGCATCATGGGGGTTCACTTCCGATGATTAGTATGAGTTGACACTCAAAATAAAGGAGCAGCAACAAATAAGACGAACACTTACGTCCAACAATTGATACTTTCAAAAGAATTTCGTCGTCCTTCGGAGCTGGAGTTCGCCGTTCAATGATTGACGGCGGCTGCTGCAGAGTGTGGATGACAAGGGCTTTGTGGGTAGACATCGTGCCAATATTTTCGATCAGTTTTTGTTGTATTTGAGTTGAAGCGTCGAATGTTCTTTTGATATAGGAAGGAATATCGTGGGGTGATTAATTGTACTATCAAACCTACGCGTTGGCATGGATACCTAGTACTTTATATGAAATCCAAACTGTGGGATTAGTGAACATCAACTGTGGCGCTCTAGAAATTGGTAAGCTTCTACATATCTCCACGGAATTACCATTGTCTCCAAAACTAGTTTCATGACAAATAGTCTTCTTACAAGTACTTAGCGTAAGAACGTCAATGTGCAGGATGCTAACATCATCGGCTCGTCAGAAGGCTAGAGAGTTGATTGAGTGTCTTGTGGCTGCGTTACGCCCGCTATTGATGACCAGGAATCCGCAGCTAGGCTCATGTAATTGGTCTGATTATTCATACATCCGAGTCGATGTAGTTTCACAAGGTGTCATGTCTCTGATGTTAACAAGGTTCAATTAGACGTGAGGAGATTATTGAGATTATGATGTGGGTAAATCTGCGCAAAACGCCCCTTGGATTGTTCAGCGCTGGATCATGAGTACCGACTCGCTCTGTATCTTCAAATTCAAGGACGCTCAGCTTCCCACTAGTTCACTCTTCGGAAGGTGATTGCCGATCTCTAAGAGCATCGGCCTCAACCAGTCACAGCTTACATGTCGTTCAGTACCCAAGCAGGTTAGTTTCGCTGAACTACTTTATCATCCAATGAATCTGCCAGCTGAGGGGTGCCATCCGCATGCTCGCTATCGCGGCCATTGTGGATCCGAGCCTCCTTTTCGATCTGCTGGATGTCAAGTTGAGCAACCTGTGCATTTGATCCGTCGATGACCTTCGCGAGCTCTTCCAGAGTCGGCCCCTTTGTCTCCACATACTTGAAGAAGACGAAGCACAATTCGAGGAAGATCCAGCACTATCACCTTGGTTAGCACACCATGTCTGAAGACCCGATACTCTTGACTGACGGTATAGATGAGATAAAGCTTCCAAGTCTCTCCCTCGAAATAGTCCAGTGCCACCGGGTTGGCATAGTTGTTGAGAGTTAAAGCGGACTGAATTGCGATGTTTAAGATCATTAGACCCTTGGCTCGTAGGGTGTAGGGCAGGATTTCGACGGCATAGCTGATCAAGAGCCCGGACCATGCGATGGCGTATGCGACGTTGAACACCCAGATAAAGAAGATCATGGCGTGGTTGGCTCCTGGTGAACTGTACTCCTCGTATAATGCACATGTTAAGGTCCAGAAGATGAAGGTGCCAAACATGTCGCCGGTGGAGAGCAAGAAAATTGGGCGACGGCCGAACTTGTCGACCAAGAGGGCGAAGGAAATGGATACAATAAGCGACACCATTGAAGATCCACCCGCCAACTAGGTTAAGGATATCAAATCAGTTTATGTAGAATTAAGAATTACTAGGTGAAACTTACACCGAGCTTTTCGGTTGAGCCAGTAACTCCAGCATTATCATACAGAACTGGACAAATTAGCTCGGGAGCGAAGGGTAGGAGACAAAATGCGGCGTACTATTCGTGTAGTTCGAGATGATAGCATTTCCTGACCACTGAGAAAATATGCCAAGAGAGATAAGAATCATGAATCGGTATCTGTTACCCGGCGTACGGAAGAAGTCGAGGTAGCTGCTGTGATTCTTGGCGGCCTGTTTCATCTTGATGGTCTCTGTGATTTCGCGGTACTCGAATTTCACTGTCGGATGTTCAACGTTGCCATTCGCGTGGTATTTGGCCAAAATTGCCAACGCCTTGTCGAGCTTGTCATTGGCGATAAGGTAGCGAGGTGACTCTGGGACCCCTATGATCGTCAGTACAGTGTCGCAGATGCTCAAGGTTCGACTTACACCAAATGCCGACAATTTGGACTACAGATGGCTGGAATTATACTTAGCACTTCAACTCAAGTCCTTTTCAATTGACTAGATGCTTACCAGGGCTTGAAGCAACGCAGGGATTCTCCAGGACCACTGGTTATTCATGAAGTTGGTGCCGAATGATGTCCAGGCGACGACTTCAAGAATGATGCATCAGCATGTGATCTTAAATGCTTGTGTTAGGGTGAGGTTCACTTACGCAAAGCTCCAACATTCCAAAGACAATTGTAAACGGTCGTCAGCCGTGCTCGATGCTGAGGGTGGGCGATCTCGGTGAGAAGCATGGGTGATGCCATTTGGGAGAACGAGTTTCCGAAGCCAAGAAGCACGCGTCCACCCATAAAGCCTGTAGTTCGTTAATCTCAACCTGGGTTATCAGTTGAAGAACTCGAAACGGACCTCCCATGTTCTGGCAGAAGGCCTGAAGCGCAGCACCAGCAATCGTGATGACGCCACCAATGACAATGGGCAGTCGACGACCCCAGTGATCGGTAAAGTAGGGGCTGTAGGTATCGTCAGCATTTTCTGCTTCCATGGAGTCAGGACGGGGGTCCGTACACGATGGGAATGGATGCAAGACTGCCGATTTGGTACAAAGCAGCTAGGAGCCCAAGAAGATGATCGCTGGGGCTGTCAAAGTACTCCTTCCATGACTCGAAGTTTTGTACGGAGTTGAAGAACATTCTGTCGGGTATGAGTGACTGCAAATTCTCCTGATAGCATATCGCAAACTCACCCATCGTATCCAGTACTAGCAGACGCAATGCAAAGAATGAAGGCGTGCCAATACAGAGCCCTCAACCCGGGATCGCCATACCAGGTGACATGTTCGAACTGAGGGGCCTCTTGCTGGGCATGAACCGTGGCTTCTTTGTTGGGCTTGGTAGCCTTGATCTTGGAGAACGGTCCCATGTTGAACGGCTTTCCCAAGAAATCGTGTTGATGAATGCAAGACGCGAGCGACTGCTAGGGCTGACTCTCCACATGCTTAACTTCAAGTGGGGAGCTCGAGGTCTAAATATCCGGGGAAATCTATGCAAGACGCCCCTCGGATTGTCGGGAGAGTTCCCCGTCTTCTTTTCTTGGAATGGCTAGGTTGTATCACATGAGCTGAAATGGGCCAGTCGTGCCGAGTGACCAGCAGGATTACCCAAGACGTGCTCAGCTCCTTAGGCGGGCGGCAAATAAGGAGTCCAAGCTTACACCCCGGGCGACGACTGTGTCCTGGGCGGCCTAACAACCATACAAAGACGTCCATCATGTAACAAGGCTACATATAATCCAATGAGAATCGTTTTCTAATTTAGCCGGCATGCTCTTGGACAGTGGAGTGCCACAAGGCCAAGGCTGAGGTTCTAAGACTCTCGTTGGAGCTACATATAATCCAATGAGTCGCCAAGTGTCTTGGGCTTTATGGATTCGGCTCCCAGCCCGACTCAACCGCTACATTCGGACCTTTCTGCTAACATTTGTTGTAATGTCATGAGAGCAAAAACGCGTGGCTCTGTAGCGGGAAACAACCTGAGAAGTCCAATTTGCTGTCAATTTGGGTATGAGGATATATACACGACGCCGTCGGGTTTCGGTCCATGCTGCCACCATGAACGCCCGATAGACAAGCTACGCTGAGGATGCTCTAGTCTCTAAATGGCTCGGAACAACCCAGTTGGTTACCCTGGTCCATATTCTGACAGACTGTGCCCCTTTTGGCGCTGGTCACGATGCCGATTCTCACATAGGTACACACCGGAAAGTCGGGCCAATTTGGATCAGGTCTAGTTTGGTGAAACTGAAGATAACATTCATCTTAATCATATAAGCATAATCCCGAGCCGTAACCGTAAACATGAACTCCAATCAATGCATATATCCAATACCAAGCGTGAAATTGTTACCAAACAAGATCAGCACCATATTCTACCTCGACTCCTCGTCAGCTCTCCAATTCTTGAAGTCACGGGCCGGCAGCTTCAAGTCAAACATGCGATCAATCTCGATGACACTTCGTCCCTTCATCTCAGGAAGGAAGAAGAAGCAGAGCACGACCGCGATAGCGCACAAACCCACGTACAGAAATCCAGTCTTGGCGCCCAAGTTACCGGCGTCTTTGTTGAACAGATAGGGCAGGATGATGCTCATCACAGCCGAGGAAGCTTGTTGGACCACTCCACCGAGGCCCTGGGTCTTGGCACGGAGTCTCAAGGAGCTGGTCTCGCCCATGACAGCGTAGCCCGCGGGCCACACCCCCATGCCGCATACCACGATGATGGCAATGCATCCACCGGCAGTAAAATATGCAACTGCAGGTCCATGCCAGAATCCGGAGATACTGACGCCAACCCAGAGAATATTGGCCACGATCAGTGAAACAAGGGTGATTTTCCTGCGGCCCACGCGGGAGAGAACCCACATGCCAGCGAGATTGGCAAAAGTGCCAGCGACGATACCGCCGATGAGAATCATCAAACTGGTACCAGATGCCATGCCGATGGTCTGAAGGAAGTAGCTCGACTTGGCGATGAGGTCGAGGCCGAACATCGCGGGGAACAAGTTGGCCATGAAGACGATCATGGTGCGGCGAAGATGGGTTCCTTGGAAGCACGTAAGGTATGTAGCGCCTATAGACACTTCCTTCTCCTCCTCAATGCTGGCTCTAATCTTTTGAAGGGCTTTCAGAGCATCAGCACGAGGGGAGTAGAGCTTTCGCGCAGATTCCATTGCTTGATCCGATAGCCCCTTCTCTTCCAGGAACGCTGGGCTCTCGGGGATAATGATGGAGAGGATGAATGGCACAAGAGCCAAAGTCCATTGTGATCCGAAGGAGGCGAGATAACCGGAGCGCCCAGGGTACTTGTTTAAAACAAAGAGAACGATAGAACCCAGTAGTTGGCCGACGAGGTTGCCGGTGGGAACCAGGCCCATTGCTGATGCACGCAGCGCAGTTGGTGCCGTTTCGGAGATGTAAGTCATTGCCGTGACTTTCAGGATACCAATTGCTAGGCCTTGAACGAGCTTTCCGGCGAAAAACATGGATCGCATGGCGTTGATGTTGGCTGGTAGATAGGAGAAGAAGATGCCGGCAACACCAACAGCGCAGATGACACTGCCCGTCCGTAAACTGACTCGACGACCGACTCTGTCTTGAAACCAACCCGCAAAAACGGAACCAAATGCCATGCCCAGTGGAATAGCTGCAGACCATAGCGAGATCCAAAGAGATGGAATAATCCACTCGTCCTCAAAGATCTCGCCGTAGTCATGTTGGAAAGACTCGACGGCAACGATGGTGCCAACAATTACCAGAGCGTAACCCCATCCAATGACGATAATTGTCAGTGACAATGCGTACGCAACCACCTTGGGGTACTGTCGGATGGCTTTGCCGAGTGGCAAATCGGGTTCCTCTTCATTAGCAGTGCTCGATGTCTCGCTTGCTGTTTTCATGAGCGGGTTTGTCGAGTGATCCCGCGTATGGCGTGGGCCTTCGGGGTACATGCTGCTTTCCCGGCCCGTCCTAGAGTCGGTTGCGTATGATGGACTCGGTTCTGCCATTTCGATAGTTTCGGTGTTGATTGCGCCCGTGCTTGCGGGGCTGTATTTATCGCGGTGGTCGTATGAAGTGTCCATTGCCGATGGAGTTGACATCGAGTAGGGTACGTGATTGGAAGTAATGGGACTCGATTAGAGAGAAAGTAATGAAATTCGAAACTTCACTAGTTGTGTGGCTATGTAATTGTCGCTAATGTTGGGTTGATGAGATCTAATGTCCTTTTCTACCGACATGAAGGGATCGGGATGGTGCTTTATGTCCCGAAATCCCCTCCGTTGAAAATTTATCATTGTGCACATAAGCAGCGATATATTTGCTGCCATCACTGAGTTGTTTGAGTTGCGTAGCAGAAGGATCACAGCAAAGGCGCAGCACGGTAACCATAATCACAGAACTCCAACGGGGACCATGAATGCCAAGATATTTACAATGCTAATTCCTACGAGCACTGCCCACACGTCGAGTCAGACTACGCCAGCGCGTTGTGCTAGGCCAAGCTAGCTAGTGATTGCCGTCCGTAACAGAAATAAGCATATGGGAAGGATGCAGGTTGGCACAATGGCGCAGCACGAGTCCGAGCCAAGCACCGACGAAAACAAGCACCTACGGACACGGGAGCGGATTCGGCGCTGAGATCCACTCGGCCGGCGTCGCGGGGTCACTCCGATTGGAAGATGGAGCCTACGGACACGGATACGGAGGACAGGTCTAAGCCACGTACTTAATTCACCATGTTCCCGACCTCCATCCCGACCGCTAAAGAGCCGTAGTATGCCCGCAAGTCGAAGGTCTTATTCTCCAACGGCCTTTTCCTATCAAAGCCTAAAGGCTGTGCAATGTGGACTCCGGTCCCGACGACTTTCACGGTTGATACACGGAATCCCGGTTGAGAATCTCTGCTAAACTGTTGCCTGAATTGATCTTCGAGCCATCAACTCCGGATGTTTGGCCAGATCGCACTCAAGCTGAGGCCGGATTACGATCTTCAGCTTTGTGATTAAAACCTGTCAGCCTGCTTCCACAATCCAGCTGAAATACTATTATCAAACATTCGAGACTTATCACCAACGAAAGAAATTATTCACTCCATTTAGCCCTGCCCAAATATTTTCTTCTTGATAACCATACCCCAATCACCTACCATGTCAATTTCTATCATTGACCAAGACATGGACCTCAAACCCATCTGCCACATCGTGGCCCCTGTGGGCTGCATGGGCTACGGATTCGACGAAGATCTCGCCGCAAATGAGCTTGCCCAGCTTGTCCATACCGGCGTTCCGACCGCCATCATCCTCGACGCAGGCTCAACAGACAGCGGGCCGGAGAAACTGGCCCTGGGAACAATGACTTGTCCTCGTTCGGCATATGTCAAAGATCTCACGAAGTTGTTGAGGCTTGTGCATACCTTCGGTGTCCAATTGATTTTCGGGTCTGCCGGTGGCGATGGCGCCGATGAACACGTTGTCCTGATGCGAGACATCATCGCTGAAATCTGTCTTGAGAGGGGCAATGAGTAAGTAGCTTCCTTCTTGGATGTGAATCTACTGACACGACCAGGCACTATTCTTTCAAAACAATCTCTATTTTCTCCGGTATCGACAAAACCATCATCTTTGACCGACTTAAAGCTGGCCGCATCGCCGGGTGTGGAACCTGTGTTCCAGCCTTGGTGGAAGGCGATGTTGATACTACCCCACGAGTCGTTGCACAAATAGGCCCGGAGCCATTCATCGATGCGATGGAAGCCGATCCGGATTTTGATGTAATCATTGGAGGCCGCGCATATGACCCGGCTCCCTTCGTTGCGTACTCCATGTTCCAGCTCAAGCGACAGTATCCCGGCCAAAGCGAACAGCAACTTGAAGAAAGACACGGCGGATTCTTGCACATGGGCAAGATCATGGAGTGCGGAGGACAGTGCTCTACGCCAAAGTCGCATGGTGCGGTCGCAACCGTTTATCAAGACGGCGTATTTGATGTCCGACCTATTGCAGCCGAGTCAAGATGCACACCTCTTTCAGTTGCAGCTCATTCATTGTATGAGAACACTAGACCCGACATCCTGAGAGGTCCTGGCGGTGCGCTTCATCTTGACGCCGCCAAGTATGAGCAACTTGAGGACGACCGGACGGTTCGCGTTCGCGGAGCTAAGTTTCGGTCCTCTAGGGCCAACGGCCAGCCATATCAACTTAAGCTAGAAGGTGCGAAGATTTTGGGATATCGATCGATAGTGATGGGTAGTGTCAGGGATCGTAAGTAGCCACGCGACGCACACTTGATTATCATACGACTAATTACCTGCAGACATACTTATAAACCAACTAGACGACCTTCTTTTTCTGGTCAAGGCATACGTCAAGCAGCAGCATCCAAATATTCCCGGAACCTGGGATCTCGATTTCCACACATACGGACAGGGGCAGAGCACACCACTCGGTCCGGGGGAAGTTTTCATCGTTGCAGAGGCCGTCGCACCCACCCAGGAGCTGGCGACCGGGCTTGTCTCGACAGCGAGAATTGGCATGATTGTGGGTTTGGTCATTTGAAGTTTGGTTATAGTTATACCCGGCTAACATCTTCCACAGCACGGTCCTTACCCGGGTCAAAAAGCCACATCTGGCAACTTTGCTTTTGGCATCGCAGGCAAACTCGAGATTGAGACTGGCCCTTGCTGCCAGTTCTCCGTCTATCATCTGATGGACCTTGAGCCCGGCGAGGAGCGACTTGGGTCCCAGTTGATCCGCGCCACTGTGGCCACCATCGGCAGTCCGAACAAACCCAGTACCAGACATAACAGTCGACAAACCCCTGCTCAGGAGCAGCTGGGGGTGCCGAAGCAACATAGGCAGTCTCTTGATCCCACTACGAACGGCTACGAGGGAGCAAAACATACGCCGCAGACACTAACTGACATCTCACAGGTTCTGCGGTCCAAGAACGCCGGCCCCTACGAGATTACTATAGACGCCATCTTCGAGTCCAAGTCGACGTATGACGCCGTTAAGGATTCTGGCCTGCTATCCGCAGAGACCGTCGCACACGCCCTGAATGTTTCCCGGAAGGATATAGTTTGGATGGGGTTCTTTGATCCAGCAATGGCATTTAAAGTGACGATTCCTCGCTTCCGCGCTGGCAAGAAGGCCCCTGCTGGAAGCTTCATGGAGAATGACATTCACGGGTCGCAGCAGCATCTGGGATTATCAACTCTAAGATTAAGTCCGACGTTGACGAATCTCTAGCTCTAGAATTAAGCATTACAAGCGTCTCATTTGGGTTCAAGCAAACGTATCGCGGATCACCTTTACTTATTTTATTTATTTTATCATCTCTTTTAAAGTGAACTCCGTTTAACAAAAGCCTACGTTGTCTTCGAGCTCAGATGTATCTCGACCTACGAAGCCGACGGTTGTGAAGCTTTACATGGCGCTGTTGACTGTCCAAGCCACCTTGGCTCGCTGAAGCTCCATTTCAGCTAACCCTGCCCTGTTTGCTATTGACTCGGATGTATGCCCAAACTCACTTGAAACCTGCTGTTGAGTTCGAGACAGGCTTGAAATGTCTTCACTAAGCCTTTTACTACTAGCTGCAAACGGAATCGACCGGTTCGGCCCCAGCCGCACCTGCGTGGTCACTGGTGAGACACTATCAGCCATGGCTTATGTGTTTTATCTCAGCCAGCCATTCACCTCAGCTCATCCCACCTTTCACAGGATGGACGTGAGCGAGATTGCCTCTCATTCATCATTCACAAAGTATCTCAATCTATGTCTCGAGCCTTCATCCGGATGCGAAATGGCCAATGACCTGCAACCGGCCATGTGTGAAGCGTTGAGCCAGAACTGCCGAATATCTCGTACGCAACCGATGCCATCGTACTATACCAGCAGTATTAAGCATTTTGATTGGTGTTCTAGAATTTTAATCCATGAAATACATGCTGGCTCTTACTTACAAAGTTGTCTCGTGGACCTCGGCCCTTGCCACCGCTACGCCAGAACCTTACACACGTGGTCCTCCAATCCGTCCACGTCGTCTATTTAAAACCATCGAAAACACAACTTCTGCAACAATTCTACAGATTCAGTCCATTTCACTTCAATCGCGATAAAATGGGCTTTTCCAACGACATTTCTCTTTCGCAGCCCGCCCTTGGGCAGGATATTCAGCTTGGCATGCTTTACGACGTGCGCACCTCACGATTCTACGGCGGCGTCTCTCTCTGGGACAATTCGGTGGTCAACGCGAAGCAGGAGTTGGACGAGGCGCAGGTTCAAAATGCAGACTTTGTCCTTTCGGACTCGCTCGAGCAAGCCCGAGAAAGCGTTTACCTCGACACCGAGGGCTCGTTGAACCTTGATCTCAAGCTATGCAGCGCTATTGGGTCGGCCAAGTTTCTCAACGACAGAAAGTCTACTACTCACGAGGCCCGCCTTGACGCTTCATGCACCGTTGTGCGTCGTACCCGCCGAATTCCTCAAGAGGTCTTGGCCTCTATGAAATACGACCAATACCTCGACGACGCTCGATACACTCACTTTGTCGCCGAAGTCGTCGAGGGCGGAAGCGCTACCCTCAGCTTCGTGAGGGCCTGTTCTTCGGCCGACGAGGCCCGAAAGATTGCAGGAGAGCTGAAAGTCAGCGTTGTCAATGTCCCTGTCAATGGCGGGGACAAGGTCGAGTTCTCCGCCAAGAACGAGTCTCTCTTTGACGACGTCAAGATTTCATACAGCGGCGCCATCGCCGAGAATGTTTCCAGCCTCGAGGATGCCCGCAGGGTTGCTGGAGAAATGCCCAAGACGCTGGGTAAGCAGATGAACGCGCTTTCCTGCACGCTTCTGCCGCTCTCGATTCTCGACAGGAAGGCCAGCCGGATTATTCGCAGCTTGGACAGTGGCCTCGTCACCAAGACGGCCGCGGCTCTCAAAGACGGCAACACGGCGGGCCTCATGTTGCAGGATCTTATCAGCAGAGGTCTGTTTCAGACAGAATTCCCGGCAATCGGACGCCAGATATCCAACTTCCGGGATGCGTTTGCTGATGCCCAAAACGAGTTTGAGCAAGAAGCACGTCGTCTTCTCCCTGAACTTCGTGATGGTACCAAGGATGAAAACACAAATGCCACGGCTCTCCGGAACGCTGTCAAGTTGTTTCAGCAACGTACTGGGATAGCGAAACGATTCATCGACAAGAAGTCAAACGAGGCCAATGTGCTTGAGACGACGCTTGCTTCTCTGTCTGCAGAGAAATTTGAGAACCATCTTGGAGCGTTGAAGGTACAATCTCTCACAGGGGGCGCGGCTCCGAGGCTTTTCCTCTCGCTGGGAGGTCTTTCTATCGGGATTGAGAAGCATCCGCTCCAAGGAATCATCGAATCTGGCACCGAGAACTCCAACGCTGAAAAGACCAAGGATGAGATGGATGAAGAATGGTTCGAGAACGATGACACAAAGGTCTTTGTGGAAGAATCTTTTTCGGCCCTGTGTGAGCTGCGTAAGCGATCACCCGCAACCCTACCCGTTACTTTTGGAGTTGCAAGCATAGACGCCGCCTTTTGCCCTGGCAACCTTAAAAAGGTCAGCACCAAAGTTGGCGACATCATTCTGGACAATCGGGGAAGATTTTCAATTGTCAACGGAATGCTTCCCAAAGCTCCTTCAACACCATGTCTATGGGTTGATGGGAAGACAATTACAGTGACTCTAGCCCATGGGCGTCAGGATTTCGACAACGATATCATACCAACCACGGGGTATCTGGTTCAGTATCGACGGCTAAACAGCCCTCTTCGGGACGGCGCTTTACCCCAGGCGATCGAAGACGATACCAACAAAGAGATTTTCTGCACCGTTTCAGAGTCGCAAGCAGTCCTTGGTTCGCTGTTAGAAAACTGCGACTACGAGGTCAAAGTCAGTTTACAGACCATAGTCGGAGCCTCGGTCTGGAGTCCTGCAGTTGTTGAGCGCACACCAAAGCCGAAGGCCTTTTCGATAGCTCGGCAGGTGGTGGAGTTCATTGAGAGGACTAAAAGACTGCAGCTACGAGTTTGAAGTCGATGGAAGATTGTTTTGGATCGAGCGAGTTTTGTTCTGCGAGATTCATCTAAACAAATCCGAACTTTTGTGCCACACTGGAATGCAATGAACTTGAGAAGAAACACAGCTTAGTTTGGAAAGAAAATACCTCGTTTAATTCATCATTTGTTCCCCTTCCAAACCTGTTAATCTACTGCGCTGACGGTTCTAGCAACGCCTTCCAAAGAACATGGCAATATAATAGATGCGAAAGGTTTTTGTGGCTCACAGCTGACAAGCCTGCTGGTTATTTTCTCCCAATTCGCTGAAGCTGTACAACCCATGAGATGTGTATACTCCTTATCATCATCACCAGGCTGGTATACTGCAATTTCTGTCCCAAACTCAATCCAGCCTCTAGTACTGACTAACAAAAACCGACTAAACCCACCAGAGACGGCGTGTGCTATTTAAAGTTCACGAACCCGGGGCCGAGCATGCGGAGAAATGACGCAAACGCCTCTTCAGGCCCCTCCAAACCCCAGCCCCGGTCCCTGTAGATCCCCTCACCGCAGGGCCGAAGACATCAGATGACTATGGCTGAAACACCAGTGACGTTCCCGCCCAGCGGTCCAAACGGCGTTTCCTCTTCTCCCTTTCACAAGCCTCCTCTCAAGCCTCACTCTCACTCTCACTTCTGACTTCTGACTTCTGACTTCCCAACCACGTGCTTCTCAAGCTGCAGTCTCAAAGACAAACACGACGAAAGCCCCTGACGGTCATTACCACTTACGACAATCTTTTGTGGTTTAACCACAACCCCCAGCTTCGCATAGTCAATTACGACCCTGGCTGGTGACACCGCAACCATGTCCAACAAAATCATCGCCAACATCGACACCCCCGACCCCTGGATCATCGCCGGCAACGGCCGCTTCTACTTCACCTTCACCCTCGACAACCGCATCGAGATCTGGTCCTCGCCCACGCTCGAACACTTCCCACAACCCGCAAAAGTCCACCGTCTGGCACCCCGCCCGGGCACGCCGTGGTCCGTCAACATCTGGGCCCCCGAGCTGCACTACCTCAACGGCCGCTGGTACATCTACACGTGCGGCGCGCCCCCGGGCGTCGGCAACCCGGGCCACCGCACCACGCTCCTCCGCTGCTCGTCCCAGGACCCCATGGACGCGTCCGCCTGGGAGTTCCTCGGGCCCCTCAAGGGCATGCCCGACCACTGGTCCATCGACGCCACCGTCTTCTCCCCCAACACCCGCGACCTCTACTGCTGCTGGAGCGGCTGGCCCGTCGGCGACCACTCCGACACCGAGCAGGACCTCTTCCTCATCAAGATGGCCGACCCGGAGCACGCCATCCCGGCACGCTGGTCTGCATCTCGCGCGCCGAGCTGGAATGGGAGCGCCCCGACGACGGCCGCCGCGGCGTCAACGAGGGCCCCTCGTGGGTCGACATCCCGGGCGTCTTCCGCGGCATCGTCTACTCCGCCGACGGCAGCTGGACGAGCACCTACAAGCTCGGCCTGCTCCCGCTCGTCGGCCAGGACCCGCTGGACCGGCGTCGTGGGCGAAGCGGTCCACGCCGCTGCTCAAGAGCCACAAGCGCTGCGGGGGGCCGTTCGGGCCGGGGCACGCGAGCTTCCTCCCCAACCCGCGCGACCGCAGCCGCGTGTACTGCGTGTACCACGCGACGGCGGGCTACGGCGAGGGCTGGGCGAACAGGAAGGCGCGGGTGATCGACATGGGGCCGGAGTGCTTCGCGCCGAATGCGCATCCGCTGTGTTGCGCGTTGGAGAACCACGTCCCGAAGCACCACAGGCGGGAGAAGAGCGGTTCCTGCGTCATGTCATGACACTGATGCTTGAGACCGGTTCTCACCCAATAATTCATGTAAGATACTTTGGTCTTTCGTCAGGTAGATACAACGAAATGAGAGGATGAACAGTGACAAAGCTTGTTTCTGCACCTGAAGCTGTCTGGCTTTGAGTCCTTCATATCCGCCACGCAGTAAGTGGCTTGATCTCTCACTAAACGCAGGTTGATAACTCAAAACACACGGTCCAAAGAACGGAAAGACAGGAAAACCCATCCCATCAAATCTCCCATCGCATGAACTCCCGGATGAACACCCGGCCCTTCCTCTAGCACAGCCCTACTCTCCAACAACAGTAAAGTGCCACCCAACGGCTCCGGCCCCCGGCCCGAGAGCCACCCAATGTATGTACATCCCCCAAGAAAAGGGGCCCGATCACCACTTTTCTTTTCTTTTGGTCTCTTCTCTCTTGTTTCTTCACCACTCTCCGTCTTCAAGCCACAACCGGCACTCAGGCTTAGGTACACCTTCGAAACCTCAGACCCTTTCACCAAAACCACGCTAGAAGGTTACAAGATTTCGCCCGCTCGGCGTTGGGCTTTAGCACCACCCCCAAAGGTTACTGGTCAGCAGTAGGTAGGTAAGACAGCAGTCCGTCGTACGGACCCTCGTGCATGGCGCATCCTGCGGGTAAGCGCCGCCCGTGGGGGACGAGATTGTGTGCAGCAAGCGGTGGCAGTGTTCGGTGAATCCCCATCTCCAAGGCCGGTGCGCCGCGTTTTGCAGCATCTCCGCGAAACGTGGCAGCCTAGTGTAGTAGTGTCCATCATTGTTGCTCCTCTAAGCTCCTCGAATTTGGCCAAAACAAAACCCGCAGAGAGCGGGCGTCCTTCTTCGCGCGGTTCCATTCTTCTAGGTCCCGTCTTCCTGTCCACGAGGTGGTGGCTTTTCCCCATCCTTCTTTGTTGTTATTCCTTCGACTGTTCTTGTCCGTCTGTGTCTTCATCCAGCATCCATCGTCCAAGATGAGGTCCAACGAGTGTACGCATAACCACGTGGCCGCCGAAACGCCCTCAACACCAAGAATGGCATCGCCAACTCCCACCACCAGCACTCCATCCAGCCCAGCAGCGACCACGAGTAGCTCATCCTACCACTACACACACCTCGAAAGAGACCAAATCCGCCTCGTGGTCCTCGAACCAGCAACCACTCCATCAGACCGCCTCGTCTGCCGCATCTTGACATGCCACCGCAACGACGCGCCTCCATACGAAGCCATCTCCTTCACACCACCCTCCGAAGACGACAAAACAACATCCACAATCACCGTCCTCCCGCCCATCCTCGCCCCAACATCTCCCACGCCTCTCGAAATCCCATCCTCGACCGCCGAAGCCCTCACAACCCTCCGGCTTCCCACCAACCCACGCACCCTCTACATCCCAGCTCTAAGCATCAACGCCTCCTCCCCCTCGGAACGGAGCTCCCAACTCCTCCTCGCGCCCTCAATCTACCGCGCCGCAACCCGCGTCACAATCCCCCTCCTCTCGCCCGTCGACCACACCGAAGCGATCACCTACATCGCAACATCCCGCTTCCGCAACCCCTCCCCCTCCACCCTCGCCCTCCTGCGCGCCCTCTTCTCACACCCATACTTCTCCTCCACACCTGCCATCCTCCACCTCGCCCGCGCCCGCAACGCCGTCATCCTCCACCGCAACATCCAAGTCCCGCTCTCCAACTTCTCCCTCGCAGCCCGCCTCCTCCCCCTCCACGCGCCCATCCTCCAACCCATCCGCCGCCTCAAACAGCGCGGGTACATCTCCACACCCACAACCGCCCAGTTCGTGAAAGCCCTCTGCGAAGCGTCCCCCTGCACCGCCCCCGACCCGCGCGACCGCGTCTTCGCCTTCTGGTGCTGTACCCTTCCCCATGACCCGGCCGCAGATCGACTCCTACCGCCGCTCCGGCTTCTCCTCCGGGGACGGGTCCCTCAGCGCCTCAACGCGTATCAAAGGCGAGGCGCTCGAGAGGGTGGCCACCGCCGTCGAAGCCCATCGAGGATGAGAAGACCAGGCGGCGGATGGTGAATTACACAGCCCCGTCGAGACAATCTACACCACCTTCGCGACCCTCCTCCTCGAGACCACAGGCCTCGACTTCCTCTCCGCAGTCCAGGGAAAAGGTGCCGGCTGCATCCCCAGCTGGGTCCCCGACTGGCGCGTCCCCCACGCGCGGACGATCCTAGCCCACCTGCCCCTAACAGAATTCAACGCCGGCGGCGCGCGCGAGCAAGCCTTCCGCATCCTCCCCGCAGCCGACACCGGGGCGAAGTTGGAGGTCCCGGCCATCTGCGTCGGGGACGCGAAGACCCTCGGGGAGGTGTGCGACGTATCCTCCCCCGGGTGGGAGAGCGTCGTCTTCCGTCAGTGGAGGGGGGGCATCCTCGAGGCCAAGACAAACGCCAAAGAGTGTACCACCAAGGCGATGGAGCGGTTCATCCAGACGATCATGACGGATTCCGATGATGAGTACGTGGATGCTCGAAGGGTGATTTGCCGACGACTGTTGGTTCCGGAGGAGAGGCGCAAGGTGGAGGGCAAGTACCTCTTCGAGGGGGTAGATGAGGAGGCCGTGACGAAGTTGCGCATCAGCTGCCACGGGCGAAGATTCTTCGTCGCTTCGAACGGGGGCATGGGTCTGGTGGCGGGTGAAAGCCAGGAGAGAGACTTTGTAGCTGTCCTGCCCGGAGCACGGCTACCGTACAGCTTCCGTCACCGGTACGACTTTGCGTCGAGCGAGGTGGAGCTGGTTGGGGAGTGCTTTGTGCATGGGATGATGAAAGGGGAGGTATTTGGCCGGGGCACTTCATTCGTAAAGCGAGACATTCGCATTTGCTAGACATTGTTTGGGGTATATTTGGCGTTCAGGTTTTCACGGGACAGCAAGCGAGAGGAGAAATAGCGATAGACCAACCTGAGCAAAACGTATTCAAGCTCTCAATTGAGGCAGTCGTATCTATGGTATCATGGCAGTGTATACGCCCATCATTATGATTATGCAGGTTTCCACGCTCGATCATGTCGTTACTTTCATCGCGCTAGAAGTCAAATGCGCTGTGCTGCGCTTCTCGCTTCGTCGGGGATCAGATGCCGTTGCTAGCACAGCCGAACACCTTGCCGACGGTACCGGCCTCGAACTCTTGGATAATGCCCTCCACACTCGCGTAGGTTCCAGCCGTCAAGAACAGGAGGCCCGTCAGGATGATGATGACGTTGAGCGCCATGGAGAAGAGGTCGAGCAGCTTGTTCGGCTTGGGGACACCCGCGCGGTTGTCGGCGCCGCGCATGCGGAAGTAGGCGACTCCCCAGAAGACGAATCCGAAGAACGAGTCGAAAAGCGAGGACATGAGGGACAGCACTGCTAATGTTTAGGATAGGGCCTGGGACATGGAACGGGAACACTTACGGGAGGAGAAGAATGGAATGACCTCGGCAATCAAGAACGCCAAGAGCCAGAGGGCGACTGCTGATGTTAGCTGGGATCTTGGAGATTAATACAGTCATTACTCACGCAGAATGGTAGCCCATGAGCCCCAGCCGATGACGCTGTGCTCGTGCAAGTGCTTGGTGCCCTTGAACAGGCGGAAGAACAAGAAGCGGGCCGACACGCTGGCGTACAAAACACCGAGGAAGATGAGCGTCGGAATCATGAAGGAGAACGACACCTTCTTGTACACGTCCTCGAGAGACCCAAAGGCCGGCGCGGTCATGTACTGGTTGCCGGTGTAGGCGTAGATGACGGCTCCCACGATACTGAAGACGATGATCTCGCCAATGGTGACGGCCCACAGAGCCTTGGGGAAGTCGCGGGGGTCCTTCATCTCGGCGATGAAGCTGGGCAGGGTGATCTGGCCGATGAAGGTGTAGCTGATGTTCAAGAACGCGTTCATGCCGGACACAAAGGTGGTGCCGGCGACGGGAATGGCGGTGACGATGGGGTTTCCGCCCACCTGGGTGACGCCGTTCTTATCGACGTAGGAAGTGCGAGGGTCGTAGCCGGCGGGATGCGCCTGGATACCGGCAAAGATGGTCGCCAGCAGCACCGAGATGAAGGTGAAGGCGGCGGAGGCGGTACCGGCTTTGGAGAGTGCATCAAAGGTTCGCGGCAGGGACGAGATCCAGCAGATGATGGTGACAACGATGGAGAAGACGACGGTGCGGCAGGCGACGGGGTCCGTCTCGGTCATGGTGTTGAGGTACTTTGCGCCGACGAGGACGTGGAGGCCCTAGAAGAATGTCAATTCCTGTTCCTGGAGTATCAACCGCGTCACTGACTTGAATGAACTATCAATGGTTAGCATGATGTACGATATTGGTGGATGCGGTGGACGTACTGTGTTGTTCAGGATGAACATGACGGCGGTGGCGTACCAGGCCCATTTCTTGCCCCAGAAGAGCATCTGGCCAATATCGCAAACGTCGCGCACTTCGGGATGCCTCAAGCAGAATTGCCAGAGAACCAACGATCTTCAATTGTCAGCGGGGAAGTCTGAAGCTGCAATACAGAGACGACTAACGTGTAGAGGACAATCAACGCAATGACCGCCGTGAGAATCAGTCCGGGAACGAGACCCAGAATGCTATACGACCACGGGAAACTCATGATGGCCTGCCAATGTCAGTCAATCGCATTCCTCCATCACCTCGGTCCCAAACCCACCAAGCAAATGTACTCGGAAAACAACAACCCAGCAGTCTATCCCATACACGTACACACAGTCAGCGTTCCGCCATTCCAATCTAGATAGGTAGCCCGCGTCGCATCATGCACCTTTTGCCAGCTACACGTCCTGTACTTGATCGCGTGCCCGTCCTCCTCGGCGAGCTGCTTGCCGAGGATCGCATCGGCGCTGACATCGCTGTCGGAGCCGTCCGCGAGGCCCTCCTGCACGGGTGCTATCCTCGGCCCGACCTTGGTGTTCCTCCCGCCGAACCAGGCGCTCCATCCCGTCGAGCCGCCGCCGGATTCGGGATCGGCGCGCGCGTAGTTGAGCTCGGAGGCGACCTTGTCGCCCTCGGGCTGGCGGAGTTCCTTGTCCATGGCGCAGGACCGGACCTCTCTGTCAATTGAAGGGCGTTCGTTCCGGCCGGTGTTGCGTGTGGGAAGGAAAACCCGATTGAGGAAACCGGGTGATGCGATGAATCGCGCAGAGGCGATTATCGTCTAATGATGCCGAGCCGAACGAGTGAACCGTGAGGAATGGCGATGCTATGCGACGACGACGGGCTGGTTATGCGACGGGGGCGCTGCACGGTTAGGGACGTGGCATGTGTGTGGGAGTGCGAGAGAGGGGACGGATGGAGGGGAAGAGATGAAGTAATGTCAGAAGTTGAGAACAGACTGCGAGCGGCGCACGGAGGGAGGGGAGGATGAAGACGAAAAGGATAGGCAGAGTAACACGTGGGACGTGCAGGTATATGAAGTCAGGTAATCAGAGAAGAGGGAATGACGGGAAGAGGAATGATCAGCTCCCAATGGAACGAGTTGCAGTTGCAGTCGCAGTCGCAGTCGCACGTCGATTCCTTCAGATACGGGGACGGAAGCATGGAACATGGAACATGGGGTCTTGGACGCGGGTTCCTTGCCATGAAGACGTAGTGTAGGTAGGCAAGGTACTCTTTGCATGCAAACAGGGCCGGAAGCTACCTTTCATGCTACATCATCATGTACACTAACTACGCAGTAGAGCAAATCAAATGGAGAGGGAAAGGGAATTCGCCTTCCTCGGAGAGAGAAACATGTGCAGCACAAACACAGAAGTACATGGCAGACACACGTCCAGCCAGGCGGAATCCCATGTACATGCTCCATGGGCAAAAGAGAAACACAGCTCCCACTTAGCCTCTCTCTTGTTCCTCCACAGAGATTACGATACCCGCAGCGGACGCCAGCCACCCAGTAGGAAGCTAGCAAAGACGAACTCGCCAACGCGGGAGGCAACGATGTGGCCTGGAGGAGGGGGGGTTAGTGGGAACGGAGTCCGCCCCGGGCAGAGATTTCACCACACCAGCCTACAACCGACTCTTTCTCAGCACTTTTCAAAGCACGTCATCGCGGGATGCGGCGACGGCGACGGCGTCGAACCACACACCAACAGCGTCGCGTTCCTCGCCTGCTGCCGTCGGCAATAAAAGAGACGCAAGAGCCAAACCGGACTGAGGCGTGAACCGTCCTTAGCGGCGGGCCAGGCGAACGTTTCCCTCGCGCCTCCAAGCCTTGCCTCGACGGTCCATCCGTAGTGCGGCGTCGCCTTCTTCGATAAAGAACCAATTGAGTTGGGAGGTTGGGGGGACGGCAACGAGAACAGGTATCGGCAGAGAACAAGCATCGAGGGATGCGCCACCGGGAAAAGCTTGGTGACGTCGCGCCGCCCGGTGTGTCCCGGAGGCTTTTTGTGCCCATTGGCAATTGCCAAGCGCAGAGTCCAAGAGATGGCCAAGTGGCCAAGAGATGAGGCGACCTCTCGGCACGCGGGGGAAGAGGAAGCTTGGCAGGGCCATTTCCATTCCTCGGTCGGCAATGTTTGACTACCTTACCTACCTCCCGCTCAACTGTACTTGCACCTGGGCAACTCAGGTTCATCGCTGGCAAGACCTACTCTTGAACAATAAAAGAGGGATCCTCTGCCGAGTCATCGTGTTTATTGCAGCGTCGCATACGCCAAAGATGCTTCGGGCTTGAAACTGGGGACGCCAGACACCATCAGCGATGGCCCCAGTGCCCGGTCTGACAGACGAGCCGGGATGTAGCATGCGCCATGAAGGGTCAGCTCAGCAGCGGAGAAAGGCACAAACTGCTCTCTGGAGCCAAGCATTGGACACGCCGTGGAACGGGCGGCAATAAGGCGGACAGGCTTTCTCTTCTTCTTCATGGTGGTCAGTCAGGTTGAGAAACACACACACACACACACACCCAATGCCACTTTGACACTCGTTCGGAAAGGCATGAAGCAACAACTCTGTCCAGAGACAAACCAGTGAAAAGACGAGATGGCACAAACAAGTGGGATAAACGCGGGAGCATCGTCCACACCCACCTTCACAAGTTCCAACCGCAGTCGGGATCATGGCTGTTCCTACACAGAACATTTGAACCCTGATGGAACACGCAGCAGCCGCAAAGAATTGCGCCATCGGAATTCACAATTGCATCAGACGCGGGAGACAAAGTATGAACTGCCCATCCGATTCGACGGCGCATGCGAGCCCTTGCCCGTCCCGCCGTTCTGGGACGATCTGGGTTCCTGAGCCCGATGCGCAGCCGGAAAGCAAAAATTGCAGCAAGTATCTGTAGGTAGCAATAAATTGCTACTCGTAAAAAAAAAAGCAAGGGAACCGCAAAACTCCACCGTCCATGCTTCCTTCTTCCGTCCGGGATGGGTGCTGTTCTGTTTGCCCGCAAACACCAGGCCGTCGTCCATGCTTTGATGCCGAAATGCCAATGCGACCAAATACACAACATCATGGTGATGTTTCCTGTTTCTGTCATGGCCATGTTGCCTTCCTTCTGTCTCTTCCCATCATAAGATGCTGTTGTCTCTTCTTCAAGCACCTCAAGGCACCTGCGTCTCGTCGAAATCACACCACCTGCGAATAACCTCATCCACCGCCTGGATCCCCTTCTTCGACGCATCGATCTGGAACCACTCCCGGTGCACCGACGTGCACCCATCACAGTTGATCGGCCCCGCGTGCAGCCCCATGCCCTGCAGCTCGAGGTGAATCAGCCGCTCGACGCGGTGCACATGCGGCACCATCCGCGGCTGCTCGCCCGACGCCTGGCTGGCGCCCGGGATGTACGGGTAGTACCGCAGCACCTCGATGTCGTACGAGCACTGCCGCGACCACTGCTGCATCCGCCGCTGCACGTTCGCCGCCCGCCCGATCTTGATGAGCATCTTGTTGTCCGGCGCGCCCTTGCTCGCGTGCGCCACCGCCGACGCGACGTCGCTCGTGCGCCGCTGCCTGCCGGCCCCGCGGTCCGTGAGGGCGGGAGAGCAAGCCGCGGGCTTCGTTGACGGGCGCGCTGGCCTTTTTGGAGGAGGCCATGATCCAGAACATGTAGATGTAGCCCGGCTCCTCGGAGCTGCCGTAGGGGCGCGCGAGCTCGGCCATGAGGGCCGAGGCGACGGACGGCTCGGTGGTGCCGGGGATGAGGGCGAGGTACTGCGCCGTCTGGTGCTGCGAGAGCGGCTGCGGGGAGGCCTGGTTGGAGGAGCTCTTGCGGGAGTGGCGGCTGGACGTGCTCGGGCGGCCGGGGTTGCTCGTGCTCGCGTTCGGGGCGGAGAGGTGGTTGTTGGAGGGGCGGGAGGAAGCTGGCGGCATGGCGGCGGAGCCTCCGTTCTGGACGGGCCGCGGCTGCGGGCGCGGCGGGATGTTTTCTTCCTGGGGTCTTCGCCGAACTCGAGGGGGATGGTGAAGCAGCAGCAGAGCGTGAATTCCCTCCGCGGTTTCGACTGTGTGCTGTATCCTCCCTGAGGCTTCTCGCCGTCGGTCGATCCTCCTGCAGTCGGTCGCGGGCGCTTCTGCTTCTTGCTCACGTCGGAGCCGATGTCGACGAGGCCGAGGCGGTCTGCGAGGGTGTCGATGCTGGTGCGCTCTTCGAGGATGGGCTGGCCGGAGAGCCTGGGCCCGGGGCTCGACTGGGAGGAGCGGCTGGCGGCTTGGTCGCGGTGGTGGTGGCAGTAAAGCGACTCCTCCTCGACCGTGGGCGAGAGGCGCTTGCCGCGGACGGGGGTGACGGGGTTGCGGCAGAAGTTGCCGTTGGTGGTGAGGCCTTTGCAGGTTGTTGGGGTTCTTGGAGTCGGAGCGACCGAGACGGTCTTCCGGAGTGTTGGCGACGTAGCCCATCGTGTCGTGTTTCTCGGTGACGTCTCGTGGTGGTGTTTCGGTTGGTCGGCCGAGGATCGTGACAATGGTGCTGTGGTGTTTTTGCTGCTACCTGTGTGAATTCAACAAAAAAAAGAACAAAAAAAAAGAGTCGAAATATTCCTCAGGAAGGACAGCAGCAACCGGGTTGAAATACGGGATCCGCAAAGACTGCGATGATGATGCAACAACACTTGGCAGCGTGAGCTGGCCTTGCTTGCTCCCCCGGACTCACGAACACGTCAAGGGCAGAGCAGGGCGTGAATCAGGGCCAGACCGACCGGGAGGTGATGCCAACGTCAACAACGGCGGGTCTCTCAGTCCGTCTCGCGACCTGCAGCAGCATGGGAGGTGAACAAGCGAGAGGAAGCATGGCTTGTGGGTGGTGACTGGGTGCGCGTTGGGCTCCTCTTGACTGGGTCCTCGACGTGACCGGGTCTGAGTCGCTGGCCGCTGGACTCGAGGCCACACGCGAGACTACTGTCCAGTGTCCACCCACTGACCCCCCGGTGGTTGGGAGGGTCCAGTGTCGCTTCAGGTCAGGTCACGTCTCGGTTCTCGCGTGTTGCTGCCTTCGTTAGGGCATTTTCGGTCGCTTTCGGGGTTCGCGACAGGGCGGTAAGCCTGCTTGAGCGCCTGCATGGGAAGAGGTGGGTAACCGGAGCTGGACTGGAGCTGCACGCGATGTCATCCGAAGGCTTGGACGGCACAGCCACGCACGGCCACATGCGCCAGGGTGGCTGGGCACTGTCCAGCCACTTGGATCACGTGCCCTTCCAGCCTCATGATGCCCCAGCCACAGTAGCTATCGATGCATCAGCCACAAAACACCAAGAAATCATCGCGAGTTTCGAGCCGGAAACTATACAACACCGGCATTGGCCAGAAGCGAATAGTAGTAGGAGGAAGTGTGCTGAGAGTTTTTATTCTGCAGCACCGATCCACAACTACTGCAGAACTGCCACAGACCTTGCAGGAAAAGTACTTCCCCGTTTCCGACTCACAAAAGTTCCAAAACTTCATTGCTGTAGGGCTGAGCGGCCCGAGAGGGTCCAGGGCTTGGCTACAAGTTGAACCTCCGGTGGGATACAGTGGATCAACATCGAGCCAAGGAATTATTATACATGTGGTGAATCAGTCCAAGTGTCCGAACCATTGTGCAAAGTCAGGCCCTTCAAGCTTTTACTGGGTTTCGGGGGCTGCAAGAGATTGGACATTTCGATACAAGTAACAATATCAAGCAGGCACCTGTTGCACGCGAATCTACAGTACATTATTCATTTACTCTGTGCGCCTTGGAATGAGAATTGTCGCCTGCAGTTCCGATAACAACGCGATACCAACGGCCGATTGCCAGTTGCTCAGCTTTGCCTGTCGCATGTGGCAGTCCTTTCTAGATGGTAATAAACTTTCCCGGTTCAAATAGCCGACAGCACAATCTTATTTGGGCATATTAACTCCTGTATCCGTAATGGGAGCAATAAGCTTCTGCTGCAGTTATTTAGCAACGTTGGAGAAAGTTGTAAATTAGCAATAAGGAGAACGCGGTAATTTAGCCACAAACAAAAGAAATGTCAATCACTATTAAAGATTGGAAACAATCAGTGGTTCGAGCACATCTATTACAAGCTGCTATTGCAACATTACAGCTAAGCAACCTCGCGGCCATTTTTGATACAATACAACACCGCCATTATGCAGTTCATTACGCTCAAATACTTTTCCCTACCCACAACAAACCAAATCAGTTATACCTGGCGCTCTTCAACTCCGAGCCGTGCGCTTGATCCCTCGGGCTGCCCACAGCCACCTGGAACTGCACACCATCACGCCCCTCGTCCCCTTTCGCGGTCTCCTGCCTGACTTCATGCGTGACATGGACCTGGATGATCCGGCGGGTCGACTCGCCGTCTTCCGAGGAATGCAGATCGCGGTCGCGGTCGCCGTTGACCGTGTCGGGATCCGGGTTGGACAGCTTCACGTGCGTGCGGCGTCCGCCGGTGCCGCCGATGGTGACGAGGTTGATGTTGTGGCCGGAGGGGCGCGAGGCGTAGCGGTCGCCGGAGCCGTAGGACGAGGCCAGTCTTCGGAAAAGGGGCCGCAGCATGGGCAAGGAGCCGCAGATTATTCCGAGATCGCATTCGAGAACTGTTAACAGGACGATCTTGGCAATGGTGTCTGTAAGGCAAATAATTAGTTCCACCTTTGACAACACTTGTTTTGTTCCCGGCTGAAGAGGACACAAGTGGCAGGGAAAGGGGTGATACTTACAATATTTGTCAACCGTCGCCGTGTAGGCCCAGGTGTAGCCGATGCGGATAGTCGTGGCCACGGCGGCAAAGACACCCAGGGACAGAATACCAACAGTCGCGATCTTGGCCTTCTTGGGCACCTGCATACGGCGGAGCAGGAACGCTGGCACCATGGCGGTGGCAATATCCGTAAAGATGTTGGCGGCCGATACAAAGTAGGAGACGTGCAAGATAACCTGCTGTCCCGAGGTGCAGTCTCCGGGTTCTCCCCACGCGGCAGAGACCGGCTTGCACTGGAAGATGGCAACGGGCCACGAGATCTGCCAGACAATCCAGCACAGCGCAAACAGGCCCCAGAGGATGTGTCGGTATATCTTCCTGGTATCCTTGGCAACCCGGAGCAGCGTCCAAATGATGCTGGACTTGATGAGGGCGCCATCCAGAACGTAGAGGAACTGCCAGATAATCGTCCATAGTCCAATTTGGTACATCATGCCGACGGTGATAACGTCATCGTGGGACCCGATTCCTCTATATGCGAGCACGATGACAGACGCATTGTGTCCGAGGTTGATGATCTGCGGGAAAGTTTCAGCGGGTTTCCCTTCAGAGATGGCTAGTGACTGCCGCGGTGCAACTTACCCATCCTGCAAGCATCAACCAATCCTCGGTGGAAAAGGACTTCAGCGTGATGCGGACGTGGAAACGCAGACACACCACCGCGCTGGACAGGACGGTCATGACAACCGCCACCACCAACATGATGAGCGCCAGGCCCTCGGGTTGGATGGGCTCGAACTTGGTCGTCATCAGATCCTTCGCCATGGTTGCGGTCTGTTCAGGCTGCCCGCTGCACCCGTCGTGTGTGGTTGAACTGTCTCCGAGATGGCTTCGCGGTTCGAGAAAACTTTCGCAGGAGGGGCTATTCCGACGAATAAACGGGGAACGACTTCTTTTTCAGCATTTATCCACGGTCCGCCTTTGGCTAGTGTCCGCGGGATACGCTCCTTGCCCGCATAATAAGTTAATAACCCGAATGGTCTTTCTCCAGAATCCCATAGGGGATCATCACTTCCCAAAGAAGGGATGTGGTGCCATTAAGGGGGCGGCTGGAAACGGGGCTGTCTAGTAGGGCATCAAACAACGAATTTCTCACCAATGACCGATCAAGACAAGATACCCACTCCCTCTTCATGAAGACGGTACAGGGTGGTGGGACAGGAAGGATGTCCCATGGTTCTGAATCCTGTTGGCTTCTCACCCCCCTGCAGTCTGCGTATGCGTGTAGGCGAGACGCACAATCCCGTCGCGGCACGTTAGCCAAAGACGGAACGTTGGCGTATGCCACCCGTCCAGCCAAGATGTACGCCAAGATTCTGCAGCGGCACTTTCTGGTTCTGCAGCGGCAGTTGTCTGTAGCGGCAGACCTCTCGTGGGTTTCTTCCGCAGCTTATCATCGTATGCTCCCCACGCGAGGTGCATTCACTCATCGAAGGCGAGACGATTCCACAGATACAGGCGAACCCCATGCAAGGCACAATTTTTTCAGCAGGCCGGAGTATTGCCCAATTTGAGTTTCCTTGTTGGGGGCGGCCGTACCCAAACAGGACTGGAAACCAGCTCGTTGGGTGGGATCATTGTCGACGGTTACTCGCGACTCGAGCTGTTGGTGCCGGTTCCACTCTAATGTGCCGGGTCTAGCTGCGTCTTTCCACATTCCGGACGGGGGAGTTAGAGAGCAGCACGCAGTAGCAACGTACGAATAGGAAATTGAGCGATATCTCTACATAGAGACGCGGTAAACGCTGGGTTGATACCAGAGGCTAGGCGGTGAGCAAAGGTGGTGTGTTATATATTGGGAACACCTTCCGCTCCTCTGGGACGACAGTGCAAACTACAACCCAAACCCCACGATACCACCAGAGAGGCTAACCGCTGCAACACACCCAGAAGATGTCGACGACAACAACTGAAGAGCTCCCCGTCCTGCCCGAGGGCATCACCCCCGAGTGGCTCGGAGCCAAGCTTGGACACAAGATCAAGTCGCTCGAGAACACACGCAACATCTGGGGCACGGGCAGCAAGCTCTTCTACACAATCACGTACGAGGACGGAAACGATGCGGACGAGTCCAGGCCCAAGCATGTTTGCATCAAGGGCGTCTTCAGCCCAGAGATGGTTGAGCAGCAGCCCTGGACCGTCAGCCTGGCGCAGCGCGAGGCCGAGTTCTTCTCCAAGATCGCGCCCACCGTTCAAGGAAGCATGATCTTCCCCAAGGGCTGGTGGAGTGGCACAAGCGAGAAGCAGGGCATCGCCGTCATGACCGACCTCGTCCATGAAGGGTGCACCTTTCCCCCGGAGGTCGCCGCTTACTCAGTCGAGAAAGTGAAGAATGGCGTGGAACAGCTTGCCGGTCTGCATGCGCAGTACTGGGGTAAAAGCCAGGAAGACCATCCCTGTAAGATGATCCCCATTCCGCTTCTCTTCCTTCACTGGCGCCTTTTGGGCTCCCTAGGGCGGCGGCCGCTCCCTTTTGATCACCGTTTAGAGGAAATCATAGTCTGACCGATGGGCAGGGATCTGGAATAACTACGACCCAGCAATGAAGTTTATGTGTACGCCATGGCACGACGTGGTCCGCGAACCCGGCCGTCCCAAGCTGCCAGAGAACCTGATGGACGGTGCGCGATGTAACGAGGCGCTTGACCGGTACTACGCCGAGCGCAACCCCCGGTTCCGCACCCTTCTTCACGGTGACACGCATCTCGGAAACGTCTACTTTACCGGCGATGGGCGTATCGGCTTCCTCGACTGGTCAGCATTCCACTTTGGATCGTGCTTCCACGACATCGTCTACCACATGACAGCCATGCTTACCATCGAGGACCGCCGCGCCCACGAGATGGAGATTCTCGACCACTACCTCGAGACCCTGCACCGCAAGGGTGGTCCCAAGTTTGACCGCAACGACCCCGAGCTGATGATCGAGTACCGCCGCTCCTTCATGACCAACGTCATCTGGCTGATTTGCCCTGATGCTCTGCAGACCAAGGAGCGCGTGCATACTCTCTGCGAACGCACTGTTGCCGCCTACAACGACCACAAGGTCATCGACGTGATTCTCGACCAGCCGAAGCCGTCGGTCGCGGCATGAAGCAAATGAAGCCAAGAAATTCGTCGACGCGGGGACCAGGAGCCGGCTGCAGGCGGATGACTCGCGAGAGAGGAGAAGTGTTACTACTTTTGTTTATGCGGCAGTGACAAATGCTGGGACTGGAAGGAAGGAAAATCACTCGCTGCTAGGGTGGAAAGGTTTCCAACCCATTTTGGGAGGAGAGAGCTGCTTGGGCAGCCTGTTGGCTCAGGGGCTAGATGCACATGTGAAGTTGAACGCACGATTGTGGAGAGACATCATGTAGACGGGTTGAAGAAGTGGTACCCGGCCCGACCCACATGGTAGCCATCGATTTGGTGCTGACTGGAGTCTGCCACCAACACGGAGTCCAGCAGACAAGGGGGCACCAGCAGGGGATGGCGAGCTGCCTCAGCCTGCGTCGGCCAACGAAGACGGATGATCGCCAGGGATATCTAGCCCAGACACGGTAGCGAAGACTTCATTATCTGTCAAACAATGATCTAGCCGGGTTTCTGGTCGAATTGGAAGGCTCTGGTACTTGGAGATAATCACGAAATGTGAACGGATGTTGGGTCGACAGGTGATTTTGCCAGCAGGATGGCCCCGCTTGCCTAGCTTCCGGCCGTTGGGGCTTGGCTTGTGCGAACAACAAGACCCTTGTCTACGGACACAGGCTCGAGTCATGAGCGAGTCCCAGAGCTGGGGTTCCGGGCACACGGAGTGACCCGGACTCGTCTGCGGAACGTGAGCTTTCTTCTTCTCCAGGTCCAAACGGGTCGCAGCAAGCAGCCTGGTCGTGTCAGGTTCACCGTAGACCCCCAGCGTTAATTTCCTTGCAAAACCCGAAATCTTCGTACATAAAGAGCAGATCAAGCGATTGGCGGGCCATGTTCTTCAACAACTACAGAGTACCAACACATGGCTTCGGGGAATAATGTCAATGGAATTACGGTTCGAGCAGGAATTCTCCTTAGAGAGTGTCATTCGCGTGGACAATATCAAAAGCTTGTGTTCAAGTTAGCCGAAGGTCATCCCAGGTCACCCGGGAAACAATTCATCGGGATATCCAGCGTCCAAGGGTTGGCATATTTCCAGATGGGACGGTGTTTCTCACAACCATACGGATAATTGTGCGTGAAAGGTCGAGGAGAAGCCCAACATTCAACCAAAACGCTCACGGACTTCCACAACTGACCGGGCACCCGAAGATTATATGATCTCCCATGATTACTTGGCTGGGAGATGTGCCACCCAGCTCAAGCACCACGTTGTCCAATCGCTGAAGGTACGGATATCTTCGAATGAAAAGGACCCCTGATTCCAGACATTGTATGATATTTTGCTCTGAAAGGTAATGCTAGCGCTAGTTCCAACGCATCGTAACATGGGCGACGGGGCGTTGTGAATGCCCCATTTCTGCCCCACCGGGGATGCCATCCGTTCGGGGGCTAGCTAGGTTAGCCTTTTTGATCCAGCCAGGGTTCGCTTCGATATTGCTCATATTGACTGCGTGGAACCACACGACCGGATAATTCAGTTGTGACAAGTGCGTAGAGAAACATAAGTTTCGAAGGAATACGGCGGGATGCCGACGGAAGCGGCGCAACGCAGTAGGATCAGCATAATTAGATGACTGATCTTTCCCAGATCCGGAGCTGAAGGCCGGCAGACGGCTTCGGCGAGGCGGCGAGCAGGCGGTGCGCCGGGCGGATGGTTTAGCTCCCGCGACCGAGCGTGGTTCGTCTTATGCCCATTGCCACAAATGAATGAGACCACTGCAACGCGCTTTTCCGCAGTATATGGCACAAGATTATATCATATAAACTACCGAAAATCTGCTGCTCATCACCGCTTGAAGCAGGAATTATGCTCTACTACTTCCTAGGCTCTACTGTTACAGGCGGATCAGATAACCAACTATAGCGCAAATCAAAGGTTCGGTAATGACATATCTGTTGTCATTGTACCCTGCGCTGCACTATACAGTCACGCCGGCCAGCACCCCAGCTGGTTAGGCCGTGATATATTTGTCGAGCTGTGGTCTCTTGGCAACTAATGAAGGCGGTGGAGGAGTATCCCGATGATTTTCATTAGCGTGCAAGCAATCATGCCGCAGACTCAGTCTTGTCGCTGTCGATAAGCTTCCGTTTCTACACCGACAAACTGGGTCAGTCTAAACTCATTACGTAGGCATGAAAGCACATTGCTATATCCACCGAGATAGACGTACTCTGAAGCAGCAGCTCACAACAAGGCACACAGCAGCCCCAACATAGGCTGGAATGAATGTCTTCGCGATGGCGCCTACAATGATCTTGGTCGACTGTTCTTGCATATCCGGTGCTAGTGAGCGAAAGTAGGCGCTGCTGGTTCAAGCAACGAACTTCGGCCTTTTACGGAAGAAGATGGCAGAAACGCATCCTTGCAAGCTGAGATTCCTCCAACTCTTCCGACGCCGAAGAAACCAGTGCGCCACAACTTCTGGTTGACAAAATCCGCCCCGATTACCTTTGCCCTCATCTTCATCGCCTGTGCCTCGGCCCTGGTCGGGCTATCACGCTACATATCACGACAGAATGGACTCCCACTATCAATCACCTCGATTCACTACTCCTGGACTTACGGTCCTACAGCCATACTTGTTATCATTCTTGCCGGCTGGAAACAGGCCGACTACCAATACAAGCCCATGCAACCGTGGTGGGAGCTCGTCAAAGGCCCGTCACCGGCTTCTCGGTCAGTTCTACTTGACTACTTATCACCGTTCCAACCCTTAAGCTGTTTTGAGGCATTCAAGAACGGTCACTACGTAGTAGCGATATCCGTCTTGAACTACTTCATCCTCAAGATCATTATTTTGATCTCTACCACATTATTCGTGGTACAGGGTACGCTACACAAGGAATCAATTATGATCCAATACGACAACCGTTTCGACATAGAAAATATGCAGAACACGCTAGGATTCAATATCCCAGAATCATGGGTGGATTTTCCCATATTTCATTCACCCGATCCAAGCGCCCAGGCAGATGCACCAGTCTGGTCTTATCTGGCAGAAATCAACAATGTTAGGGCGGATCAATCTATTCCAGTACATCAGTCATTCATCCTGCCAAGCGTTACATCCAACATGTCCTCTATTTCAGCCCCAGTCGATATCTTCATCCCGACCGTCACCTGCGAAGAAGCTTTGTTATCAGTCTCGTACTCAGAAATGCACAAAACACTAAAGTACCATTTGAACTCTTCAACTTGTTCGGTCGAGAATGCAGGAGACTTTTCCGGCGATTGCCAGAATAATTACAGAACTTCATGTGAAAAGAGCAGAGAACTGTACCAGGTAGAAGTAGTCGAATGCCTGCGCAAGCCGGCAGAAACGACAGATTCCCAGGTCATATTTGCTATTGTTTTCGGAAACTTTACTCTGGAAAACGACACAAAGGTCTATGTAGTGGCACACGCCATCCAAGCCTCATCGGTACTCTGCAAAACTGGATACGAAATGGTTACGGCAACTGCATCGCAGTATCTCCCCGATCGACAAATCAGGTTTCCGGACAGCCCGCCGTTATCAGAACCACCGAGACACGTGGGGAACATGACGGATCGAGATTTCGCGTACATCTTGTCCACCATTCTTGACACCGCCTCCTCTAATCTTATGATCGCATCGGACATGCCTGATTACTCCTTTATAGCAGGGCCTGTCCATGCATTTCTCCAGCTGTTAACGACCAGCCGGAAGTGGACCGGGGATCTAGACTCTCTTCTACAGTCCCCACTAGTAACCGAAATGTCCACGGAAATTCTTATGGGCATGTCCAAAGCGTTTGCACGGACGGCATGGCTCGGGGAGGATTCACAGCAGGAGCCATTAGAGGCCACTGCTGAGATTAGCGAAAACAGGCTTCACATGCGGTCATATTCATTATGGCCAATGGTGACTGGTTTTATACTTCTCTCAGCACTTTGCCTCATCCTCACGTTCATTATTCCTCAAGAAAACATGGATCTGAACATCACAGGGTCCATTGCTTCGCACGCCGCCGTCCTTGCGACAAGTCCTTCCCTGCTTTCCACCTTGAGGAACGCAGGTCAGTGCAGGAGTAGTCAACTGAAGGCAATGTTGGGAGATATGCTGTTCAAAGCCGCTTTTTCCGACCGAGGATTGTCTGTCCAGGCTCTGGGCAGCGGATGCATTAATCCTCAATCGTCACTGCGGCCGAGAAAGAGGTCATGGATTCCGCTATCAGCGAGACTACCGATGGTCACTCTCTTGTTCCTGCTGCCATTGCTCTTAATTGCTATTCTCGAGCTCCTACAGCGTCTCTCGGAGAATCACCATGGCTTCTTCAATCTCGCCAACAGTTACTCTCAGATATGGTCTTATGTTGTCAGATTGACATCTACGCTAGTAGCGTTTCTTACGGCAACGATGTTCAACAATCTGGACTCTACTATCGCAATCCTTACTCCGTTCAGTCGTCTACGCTCAGGAAGTGTACCGGCAGCCCAAAGCATTACGTTTCACCTACTAGGGGTATCCCCTCTCCTAGTGCCTTTCGAAACGATTCGTTTACGTCAGATCGGCCCAGCAGCGAGTAATCTGGCTGCTATGCTCGGCAGCCTTTTAACTATTGCTGTTTCTGGTCTCTGGGTCACCGGTGATCCCTTTCAGACAGAGTGGAACTCGACAGCCACCGTACAGTCTTGGAACACTAGTTGGCCTCCTGACAGTGATGATGACGGAGGTGCGGGGAATGCGGTCAATATCATCCGACACGGGGGGGGGGGGGGGCGAAACGCCAGTTTATATACAGGATTACGCAGTGCTTCCACGAATATCGTTTAATGATTCTTCGGCTTCTGCCCGGGCGTCTAACAACACGTACGAAGTGGCAGTCTTGCGACCGGTCCTCGAATGTATTGCACTCCCCCAAGAAGACATCGTTGCCACCCTCAAAACGCTGGTAGTCCTTGTTGGAGACGAATATCGACCAGAAGAGAGGCAGCATGATCTCATCACTCTGAAGATGAAAGTCTCACCCGGGTGTTCCGATGACCCAACCGAAAAGGAGCACGTGACTACCGAGTTGGACATCGAGGAAAACGAAATTTCGGACTATATGTGGGTTGGACAGAATTGGAACCTCGACGTTAACTCGGGCTCCTTCGAGCAACCGTGTCCAAGTGTCGGTTTTCTATTTGGAAAACTTGGCAGCAGAACGACTACTGGAGTTCTAGACACGAGAAATCTTACCGCACTCTTTTGTTCTCAGGGCATCGAAGAGTTTCCAGCTACGGTCACATACATGGGCAACCCCGAGGACATCCACCTCGGCGACGTCCGCTTCCACCCAGAGAAGAGCAGAGCAATACACAACGAGATGGACAACGGAACGAGCTTCAACTTTAGGCCAAAACTCTGGTTCTGGAAGGCCCTGACTTATATGCCTTCGGCGTATAATGACGGGATCCATTTCAACAACGATGAGTTCTTCGATCATGTGATGTTTGGCCCAGAAAGCCTATCCCTCGAGGACCTCGTCGGGCCAGAAAACATTCAAAATCTCACCAACGCCGTCAGCCACAACTATCGGGAGTTTAGCCCACATTCTCGACCGCAACTTTAGATCTGAGATATGGACACCAATCAACGGGGTATCTTGGCAGATTACGACGCGAATCTCCATCCACCGGACCTCCAAAGTGGTCCTACAGGCTCTGCTAGCGGCTATGACAGTCCTGGGACTGATTGGGTATAAACTCGTTAAGCTACGCGGGACGTTGCCCAGGAATCCCTGTAGCATCGCCAGTACCATGGGATTTCTAGCGGATTCACAGCTGTGCGATCCTGACGCTGGTATAATTCCCGCAGATGCGGGCACGACAAGCGAGCGAGAGCTCGGACAAAGCCTTGGAGGGTATGTGTTTAGTCTAGGCTGGTGGGAAGAAGTTGGCGATAAGAGCAAGAACACAACTGCGAGTCCACGTGACGGGGAGCTTGGCGAGCCGGGTGTGGTAGGCGAGTCGGAAGTTTCCAGGCGCAGGCACTTTGGCATAGACGTTGGCCAAGCATATGCACTGGGTTTTGCTGGGAAAGACAAGGAGTAGAGAGGGGGTAGAATAGGCTGCTGCAACTCGTTAGACATGGAAGGCTCGGATCCGAAGCTATGCTGTACGCATAAATGGACTGGTAGAGGTAGCTCGAGAGTTCAACGGGGCCGTAGAGACCGACCCCTTCTTGAGCTCCCTGGAACTAGACGCGGAGGGCGCGGCTGACGGCTGAACGAGAAAGACAAGCGGGGATGACTACGACACCGAGATCCGGATAACCCAGTTGTCACATACAAGTTGAAACAATACGAGAGGATGCCGGCGGAGGTGGCGCGACAGAGTGTGGTTAGACGGCTTCGGGGAGGCGTGGGGATGGCCAAAAGACGGCTTCGGAGTGGTGGGGAGACGGCCAACGGACGGCTTCGGGGAGATGTGGGGTCGGCGGAGAAGGCGCCGCGGCGCCGGCAGGCTATTTAGATCCGGCAGCCAAGCGTATTTCGTAGTTCTAATTGGAACACTTCACCGCAGCCTCTCTAAGAGCTTCTACCTAAAGCATAGCTATTGTCTGATGTCAAGGGGAGCTAGCCTTTGAATATTTTCGAGAATACCCTACGGTCTACAGACGGCAGCTTTTGGAAAAGCACAACATCGTCTGAGAAATCGCACCAAAGAGCGCTCACTATGGCTGCAAACAACTTGGCCTCGTTCAAGACATATCTGAAGGCATACAGTGACGCCGAATACGACACAGTTGCGTCCTACTATCATGAAGACTTGTCGATTCTACTACCGGATAAGCAACATGTCAGCGGGCGAGGACACTTCCTGGAGCACCTAAGCCGCACGCATGCCCTATTTACAGAAACTTTGGGTACCCGGACGATCATATCGCAGGCAGACAGATCCTTTGTCGTTATGGACGCATTCTTCGAGGCAAAGCAGGATGCCCCACCTGAGGCCATGGGCGGCAAGCCATTTCGAAAGGGTGAGATGGCCCATTTTGCTGTGTGGGCACTGTACGAGTGGTCGGAGGGCAAGATAAAGAACATCGAGTGTGTCATGCGTGACGCCAAGTTCTTTGAACCTGGTAGCACGACTGTTTCTGCCCTTCTGGAGCAGAGTCGACGCACCGCTGATGAAGGAGTGGCTTTATAGATGATTGGAGTGGGTGTTATCATGCGCTTGCTAGTCTGTGGAAGCATACCAGACTAATAAACTGTAAAGCAAAACGGCCATCGAGGAGGTTCAGAAACAGACACAAGTCACTCGTTCGTACGATCGTCACGGAATAGAAACCAATAAAGAACTAGTTTTATTGCCATCAGCTAAGTCTCAAATCAGATCATCCGCCTTTTTCTTCCCTTTCCTTTTCCCTTTTTTTTCATTCCGACCTTCTTCCACTCGTGTCATGAGGGTTATGTTTCAACCCAAAGAACGGAAGGCAACGGTTTGCGACTTGCCGTCGACGTCTTCACCCACAGACTGCGGTCAAAGGCAAATGGATTGATTCTTGTGAAAAAGAATATAAAGTTACAAGGGAAGAAGGACGATCCTTTTCTCATAGCTCTATGTATCCCTACTCCTGTAGTAATGGTCTAGCGGCTGCTCAGTCTATAGGATAGGACAAACGGCATCAAGTAGCTCTCTGCTTCAGAATCTCTTTGATCGGCACATGAGGCTCCACAGCAAGTATGCTCTGGCCCGTTCCTTTCGTCGTAATCCTAACCAGCGAGTCCCTTGACTGTTCTAGGATCGCACTCGCCCGGGGCCTGCGCACACTATGCCACAATCTGAGCCTTTCCGGAATTTCGCTGGGATCGTCCACATCAGCGAGGAGGTCAAGCAGACTATCGGCGTCTTCAAGTGCCTGGTTTGCTCCTTGGCCTTGGTACGGGACCATGGCATGAGCTGCGTCGCCAATCACTACCATTTTCCCTTTGAAGTAAGATTGAAGAGGTTTGACATCTCGAACTTGAAATAGCCTCAGAGGGGATACGTGACTGAGTCGCAATCGTATCAATTCTAGTTCTTGCGACGCGAGAGAGACTTGGGGGTCCTTACCTAATCACTTGAGTGAGCCATTTGGGAAATCCTTGTAGTCCCCTTGACAAGTCATCTGTGCTTCCATTGGCTGTCCAAGAGTGGCTCAAAGTTCCAGAGTTTTGAACAAAAGAGTCGGTATGCCAACGGCAAAGTTGACTTGGGCGAAATTGCGGCATGGATAGACTACGGCATGCCGTAAATCCCCGTTGCCGGCGGCGAAGATGCTGCCGTAAGCTCCCTCGGGGCTGTCCCTCAAAATGGCTTGCGCTCCATGATTCTCGGCCATGGCAACTTTTACAGTTTCCATGGGCAGGTCAAATCGGAATAACGACACTCCCGAAGGGACGGGTTCGGGAAGGTCTGAGACGATGACGGGTCGAGTGCGGGAGTGAATCCCATCGGCTCCTGGGCAAAGAGTTAGCCACGCTGATAGACGTATGAAATGTTGCACCCACCGATGATCAAATCGGCGCTTTGAGACTTCCCGTCAGCAAAGTGTATGACTCCGATCTCAGGCTCGACGTTCGTCACATTGGCGTCGAAGACCACTTCGACCGTTGCCAATGCCTCATGTACAACGGCGAGTCTTTGGAGTAACGCCTCTCGAAGATCTTGGCGGACCAAGAGCCACAGAGGAATTTCCCCATCGGCTGGTCTTGGCATCAGAGCGACGCTAGTCTCCGCACCCTGCATGTTGAATGTCCGATAACCTGCGGCCATTACACCCTTGACATCTTGTCTATGAATACCGAGTTTCTGTAAGACCGTGACGCCATGGTCGCGGATTCCGAAGCCAGCCGAGGGCTGCTCCAGATGAGCTGCTCGACGTTCGTAAACCGTGACTGCGTACTGCGGACAGCGTCGAAGAGCCACAGCTATGGCGAGACCTGCTATGCCGGCGCCAACTACGGCGACGTGAATCTTGCATTTCGATGAAGACATGATTCTGGTTCAAATGCTGAGTAGAAGTGATGAAAGCAATGGTTGCGTATAGCTGGAAAGTTGCTAGCTGTTGCCATGATTCGTGGTTCATCGGATGTCTGTGATTTATGTCAGGATATTTGCAGGGTTTATCGGAGACCGAAGAGACGGACCGGCACTTGTTTGAGCTGCGAAGCCGATCAGCGCCAAGCCCCCGTACGGGCGAATTGATCTCGCTTTTGCTTTGACAGATGGAACAGATGAGTAGACGGGTCCGTAATGGACGACGTCTGTTTCTTCCGCATTGATCGGGGCGGTAAGCAGTATGTGGCCCGAAAAGCCGACGAGATCTCATTATTCACCGTGTTGTGACTGCACGCCGCCTCGAGCCCGCCGCTTCTTGGGGCTCACAGCCATGGTAACTTCTGTACTAAGTTCCCGTTACGGGCTGCTTTGAATGCTGGGAGGTTCAACCCTCCTAATTTTACCTATATGCTACAAAGTGTGAATAAACATAAGAGCTGTACGATCCCCCGGGATGTTGGGGGGCTGCAGTACGAATAAGGATCCCCACGACGTTTTCGAAACGATATCGCAGCTGAGCCACTGGTGTATCGCCAAATCCGCCATCTCAAGAGCCTGAATCCATGGATGAAATAGCGCTGACATCCCCAACAATCCCATCAGAAGCTCCATCATCAATCACCTAGGTATGCACCGCCATGCAGCTCTTGACCATTTTCACTGCTTTGATAGCCAGCAACAACCTTTCCTTTTCTTCCCCGTCGCCGTAGAGCCTGAAGGTAGCGTCTCAACTTGGCGCGGCCAATTCTCGAGCCTGTAGCACCTAGGCCGGATAGCAAGAAGAAAACATGTCACTGGCTCCACCCCCAGCTGCGCAGAAAGATGTCGATGTATAGAAGCAATTAACTGGATAACTAGCAAAGACTCAGGGTTTCCTTGACCGCTTGAGCCAGTTGAGATGGAACTTCCAGCTCGGCTCTTATCCCAGATGGCTTGACTCTTGACCTTGGCGGCTAGTGGAAGGAAGATCTTAACTTTGAACACGGCAGTCACGGAACTGACATACCACCATCCATTGACAAAGAAGTAAACTGGCGCCTGGCAGGATGGAGGTCCCCAAGGGCCCGCTTGGATCACATTGGGGCCCAGGCAATCCCGTCTCTGAGGGCTGGCATGAAAGGCGGGGAAGACGGGCCGCGGTTGCCAAGGGGGACTCGGTAGCTTATTTCCAAGTCTAGCAGGTGGGTAGCCGAGAGAGCAAAGACAGCGGAGAGTAGGGGAACTTGAAAGACATCCGTTGAACAGGCCCTTTAATGAGAGTGTTCCACTAGACGGATGATACGGGGCTTCTAGCCGCTAATCCCAATGAAGCAGATGGTCCCGAGACCCTCGGGACATTCAAAGAAAGGTTATTTTTAACCAAGGGTAGACGTTTCTATGACAGCGGCGCCTAGTCCGCAGACACTTCATGGCACTCCTTGGCTACAGGCGTTCGAAAACCTTTGTGTTAAACGAGTATAGGCTACCAAGTAAATGTCATTGTTCTCCTGCCAAAAAAGAAACCTCCATCACGACTTCTAGCAGGAGATGCACCTGTCCCGCTGTTACTTGGACCTTGTTACAACCTGACCATCGGGCTCCTAAAGTGGAGTTCTCCATAACCAGTAGATCAATTCAGATTGGTCAGAGCCATCTCTCAGTTTGCCTTTCTTGGCTGTACCTTCACGTAAAAGTTCTCGGGCTTCACAAAGAAAGCGTTGAAGGTTTTCCAAGATCCGCCCGGTGTGGCTGCCGTGCCTTCAAGCTTGAAGTCAAAGTCGCGCACAATCCTCGGGATAAGCTTCGATATTTCGAGGATGGAAATGTTTTTACCCAAGCAGGTTCGTGATCCCAAGCCAAACTGCCGCAAGAGCGTGTCAGCCACCGATGCATAATCAAAAGCTGGGAGTAAAGTTCAGTTCATCTTACTGGTGTCCAGTTTCTGTTCATACCGCGGCGAATTCGGGGCTGACGAACGTCCGAGCATGCCGAAGGCCCTATTTCCCGAAGCGTGTGCCCATATGTGTGTCGCTAGGGAACACCGGCGCTCATGGCAGCAGACTTACCCCGAAGGTAGCTGGACCTGACGCGAACCTAGGTCATAAATGAGGGGGTCGGAATTCGAATACCAGAAACACATAATCATAAAGCGTGGGTCTGACAGGCCTCCTCTAATGCAGCTCCAAAAGCATAGATAGGTATTGTAGGCCTTGCATGCTGTACTTGGTGTCGATGCTCTATCCCCGAAGTCGTCATTAAGCGATCGGTTCCAATAATTCAGCATCTTTCGAGATGCCAGTTGCAACTTGGCAATCAATCCATTGAGTGCATAGCTCAGCCATTTGGGCCTATCCTCAAAACCAATCGCTTAGACAGGCCTTCCGTACGTCACGTGCATGCTAGCGCTGTCCTGTGATAAGCAAGTTGATATCGTCCCACAGATCAGGCTGCACTGATTACTCCAGCGATGACGCCCAAATGCAACCGTACCCCTCATTGCCTCAGAAGCCGCTGCCTCAGAAGCCGCTTCTTGTGTTTCTGAGATTTGCGGGTCATTCCATATCCAGGTTACTAATGTGTACTATCCGATAATTCACAATGAGCTTTGGCTTCGGCGTGGGGGATTTCATAGCGGTCTTCGACAAGGCAAAGAAGTACAAAGACCGCTTCAGAGACGCTCCAGATCATTTGGACTCTCTGGATCGCGAGTAGGTACACCAAAGAGAATTCAACTTCGGCCCGTTGCTTACCTGACACAATCAGAATCACGGCACTTTGCTCAGTGCTCCAGAGCATTGATCTCGTCAAGGACGATTTAGACGACTATGAAACACAGGCCCTGGAGGCCCCTATGAGGGAGTGTTCGAAGCTGCTGAATGAAATCGAGACTTTATTCAAAGCCGATGGCCATTCGAGTCAGCGTCTGAAAGTCAGCAGGCTTAAACGCATCAAATTAGACGTAGACCAGGTCCAGAAACTTCGACTAAGAATTTCGCTGAATATTCAGCTTCTACATGTTGTAAAACAGTTCAAAGACAGGTTAGTACACGGTCTAAATCCCTGTTGGCGTGATGAAAGATCGGCAACCAGCTCTTAACGACGGTGGAAAATAGCCATGCCATTAAAGTCATCGGAGACCAAGTGAGCGCTTTGAAAGACGACACCACGAACCGGCAGAGAAAAGAGATTCTTGAGTGGCTTGACCGCGACAACTACTATCCACAATACCGAAAGCACCTCGAGCGAAGACAGGAAGGCTCTTGTCAATGGTTTCTAGAGTCGACTACTTTTCAAACATGGATATCCAACGAAGGCGACGGGCTTCTATGCCACGGTATACCCGGTTGTGGCAAGACCGTTATGTCATCGATCGTGATCGATCACCTGTTCCAGCAATTTGAACGCGAAAAGGATATCGGCATAGCGTATATTTTCTGCGATGCCCAGGACCAGGATGAGGGGACATTTCATCGCTATGTTTCCAACGTAACAAAGCAGCTGGCGCAGGCACAGAGCAACATCCCTGACAGCGTAGCGGAGTTGTACGAGATGCACCAAAACCTCCACAGTTCCCGCAGAGAAGCAGAAACAGTTGGCCTACTCTTACGGCTGGCAACTACCTGCTACAGTAGCCTGTTCATTGTCGTTGACGCCTTGGATGAATGCCAGCCTAACGTGCTGCGGAAGTTGATACAAACCATTTCAGAGCTACAACAGGACGCGAAAGCCAATGTGCTCTTGACTACGCGGCCAATTCCTGAAATCGTAAACGACGCAAAACTGAGTCGGTGTCAAAATTTTGAGATCCGGGCTCGCGATGATGACGTCCGACAGTTTGTTTCAAGCAGCATACCGAACATGAGGTTCAAGGAGCGGGATGACCCTCTTCTTCAGGAAGAGATTACGAGCGTTATTTCAAAACGAGCCGAAGGAATGTCAGTACAGAGGTCTCCGCCGCGAAAATTATCTGGTAACTAATTGGTCTAGGTTCCTCTTGGCTGAGCTCATGGTTGAATCTGTAAAGGACATGCGCACGCCAAGACAAGTGCGGAAAGCTATGTATGGCGCGCCCCGGAGATACACCGAGTACTATAACGATGCCTGGATAAGAATTAAAAAGCAGAACGAAACTGACGCCAATCTTGCTGTGAGCGTCATTTTGTGGGTCGTGTGCGCTAAAAGACCCTTGCGTATTGAAGAGCTCCAGCATGCTCTGGCAACTGAAGACGAAGAGCAAATCTACGAGGATAACATCTTCTCCGCAGAGGATATTCTATCTGTGTGCCTTGGACTGGTGCGCGTAGATGCCCACTCAAATGTTCGCCTTGTTCACCAGACTGCTGTGGAATTCTTCGAAGCCGAGAGGAACAACGCCGGGTTTTTTCAAAGCGCAGACGCTGAGATGGCAACCATATGTGTACGGTACCTCACCAAACTCAACAGTCCGCCACATATCACGGTGTCAAAGCTCACAATATCTGGACTGGGCGTCCAATTGATGATAATATCCCTTTCGAGAAATATGCGGCCATGCACTGGGGAGACCACGCTCGAGACGCTCAACAGTTTCCCAAATGTGTCTGGGAGTTTCTCAATGACCCAGTGGCCCTCGGAACATTTCGGAAAAGGTTTGCGCCAGCTATCACGGAGAAGATTAAGCCTTTAAAAAGGGCCCACATAGCTGCATCGTTTGGCATATTGCACGTTTTCAAGGGACAGTTCTTAACACCAGAGGAACCATTCGAGTACGAAGGTGAACCTCGAAACATGCCGCTGTACTTGGCCGTCCGAGGAGGTCATTCGGATCTTGTCAAGCTACTTCTTGACTCGCCTGCTCTACTGCGCCAATTGAAGATGCCTGAAACACTTCAAGAAAAGGTCTCCCGTACTCAAGACCAAGCTCTTCATTCAGCAATTCGCTCGATGCTTGCGGAAGCTGTTGAAATTCGCTCTGCTGCAACTGTTGATGTACTCATCAAATTCTGCGCTCGAGAAAAGCTTCGTGCGGAGGTCCCCAGCGAAACCTGGCCACTTGTTGACCGGGCTTTGCGAGAGGACATGTTAATACTCAAAGCGCTCTTAGGCCAGCACGAAACTGCAGAGGGCTTCGGCAAAGAGACAGTAGCGGAACTTGATCTCCAGGTTGATTCCTCTTTGGTTTCGCACACGCCCTTGATGTATGCCGCGTCGAAAGGGAACGTCAGCGCTGTTGAGCTTCTTTGGCGCATTGGGGCGAATCTCGAGGCATGCGATGGTCAAGGGAAAACTCCGTTACGCTGCGCTGTTGAATCTGGACACTTAGATCTGGTCATCAAACTGCTCAATTACGGAGCCAAGGTTGACGCGGAAGGCAGAGAAGAGCCTCTTCTTTCGCTTGCTGCAAGATCAGGCAACGCCGATGTCGTACACTATGTGATCGACACTTTGGGCCAGAATCCAAACGGAAAAGCCGGCAACAATCAATTGCCGATACAATCGGCAGTTTCAAGATTAGAGCGCTGTTATTCCATGAACAAGCCAGAAGACAAGGCCGTTGAAAGACAAGAAGAAGTCGTCAAGGTGCTCCTGGCAAAGCTGGACATCGATAACCCTCAGCCTATATACCAATCGGCTCTGCAGTTGGCACTCCACAACAAACGTCCGAACCTACCGCGCTTTGTGGCTGCCCAGATGTTCAAAAGCTTGAATTCAAGCGACCCTCAACCTCTGTACCATTCTGTCATACGACAAGCCATCATGCATGGTAGGTCGGATATTATAGACTTGTTGATAGGCCAAGCGGACTTCGACATAAATTGGAGGAATGAGGACGGTACTAGTGCATGGGAAACAGCGCTAGAATATGGAAGCCGTCGGATATGTGAGGCTCTGCTGGATGGTGGCGCTTCCTCTGGTGACATTGAGATATTGCCTACAGGGCTACAAAGAGTGAAGATACCTGGAGGATGGTATTACTGGAAAAGGAGTCGCTGACCGATACAAATCTTAAGGGACTTGTGCGCATGCTCCAACGTAGAACCTCTTTCCGCCAAGCTAGACGCTAGACGTACAGAAAAGTACATCAAATGCTGGGAACAACGCATTGGATGATATCGCAAACGAATGACGTGATTCACAATGTTAACTTTACCTGCTGGAGTTGCTAGCGCCGTCTGTAGGGCTGAACATCCCAAGCGTAGCATTGCACAAATGACTCGTGGGGAATCTTTACATGAGGTAAACTTTCTAAGCTGTCGCCAGGCGCTTTAGACTTTTCCCCACCCTTCCTTGGGGACCGTACGTGCGGATGGATGAAGGTCAAAGCAGACTAAGAATAAACTCACAAACTCTTAGACTATACATGGCAATTGAAGAGACAGGTAAGATTACGCTTGGCTGTTGAGAAGCGACCGATAAGGTCTGGTCTACAACTGAGGATCATGTGGGGATGGTATCCTATGCCGATCGTGTCAGAGAACAACTCCCGCCTATCTCCCGACTTCCAGCCATTCCTTAAAAACTGTCGGCTTTCCTTCCCTCGCGTCGTCCCTCAGCAAGAAAACTGGAAGCAGGATTGGTTGATGTCGCGGGGGCAGCAGACGTTGGTGTTTTGGTAGCACGTTCCACATCCGCCAGCGCAAATGGAGTAAGCGCAGTCTTGTCGGATTTCCAGGTGATTAAGTTCGGCGGAGTCCCTCGCGTAAGTCTTGAGAGCCGGGTTGGCGCTGACCAGCGCGGTGAGCATAGCGAAAAGCATGAACTTCATTCTACGTGGTGTTAGAGTTGCCGCTGGAAATCGCGTGATTGTATTTGTGTTGAGCGTACCTGGCGAACTTGAAATTGGTTGTAGGTTGGAGATGACAAAAGCGTACGTAGTTAGTAGCGTTTGGGATGTTGCAATTTTGGTTCACAACTGGAGGAACTTGAACTTTATAGGTCAAACTTGGGAAATCGATCAGTAAGTCCCCGAGGGCTTGTGCTCGGAATCGGAGTTGATTAGTGGGTTGATTAGTTGTTGTCATTGGGCTCATACGTCAATTAATCAATCATACTTTCTCCAGATTGTATCCCGTCGGGTTGTACGAGACGTTCGTACACCACTGGTGGAGCACAGTTAATGGATATCCTTATGTAATCGGCATAAATCTGAGGAATATGGGTGCCGAAACCGAACGCAGAGCAATTCTTAACACCCGACAGAGCAACCCAGGCGTAAAACTGGACCATGTTGTGCACAACTCTTTCGGGCGTTATGCGGAAGCCGACGGGATAAATAGGAAGTCAAATAGATCGGGTGTACACCTCACAGGGGGGTCTAAAAAGCAGGCAGGGGGCTGTGGCAGTGCTGGAAGAATAGATCTTCCAGGTTATACAAGCATAATTGTCTCCTCACAGTCCACTCTACTATATCTTAACTATCCCTAAGCCCTACCTATATCTAGATAAAACAAATACTATATCATAGCAAAATATAATTATAATAGGTATTAATAACAGAGTTATATTATTCCCTGCATATACTATATATATACTATAATAATTGATTAAGAATATACCTACTTCTCCTTCCCTTTAGTAAGAGAAAGATATACTATATATATATAGAACTTATTATCTAAGTATACTATTCTTAAGCTAAATATCTATAATATCTTAACTCTATCTTTTTAAAGCTTCTATATAAAATAGACTCTCTTTTAACTCTAATTAACTTTACTAGCCCTTCTACTATATTTATAGATAATAATCTATTCTTTAACCTTAATGTTTTCTCTATATTAGATAATGCTAAGAAATAAGAAGAAGAACAGAGATAACTTAAGGATAATAATCCTATTATAAGCTTAACTTATTATATTACCTACTAGCTTAATACTTAAACTTATTAGTATAATAATATATCTAGAGATAATATGCAGAATAAAAGAGGTATATTCTGTGAAATAAGCTTAACTAAGGTAGGTTTCTTCTTAATATATACCTAATATACCTCTTATATATACTAAGCATACCCCTAAGATTCAGTTAGTATATAAGGTGTTCTTATTATAAAGAGTAGAGGCTACTAAATTACAGTATATACTATATATAACTATTTAATAACTCTAGCATATCCTAAGACCTATCCTAATAGAGTTCTTCACTATATTTCCTATGAAGTCTAAGAAGCAAATCTTTTGCATAATTAAGTATAGAAACTTATCTTAGATATTACTCAAACTATTCAGTATTTAAACTATAGAAACTCTAAGATATTAAAGAGTTTATACTTAATCCTAGGGTGAGTATAGTTCTTATATATACTATATATATACTTATATTATTTTAGACTGAAAAAAGACTTAAATTAAGTTTAGTACTAGTCTTACTAGTGTAGTAGTATTAAGTATTATAAGTTTGTATACTTTCTAGTTATAACTTTAAATATAGTATAGGATAAAAACGACTTTATAAAGGCTTTATAGGAATTATATATAGTAAAAGGTGCTTATAAAGCCTTTGAATTAATTATAGATAAGTTAATTAAATATATATAAGAGTTAGTACTTATGCTCTATATATACTACCTATATACTGAGTAGATATATAGCTTCTATACAGCTTTTCAGTGTGAATAGAAGAGGTATCCTGATAGCTTCTATATTTAGAAGCTATAGTTTTAGTTTTAGTAATATAGAAGGACTTACTTTAACTTGAGATTTGTAATCTTTTCTTAATATAGTATAAATATTCTCTCTATTACTTTTTAGTATAGACTAAATATATATAATTTATAAGTCTATTATATTAGCTGCCTAAAGCTGAGCTTTTCAGAGCTATAGCATTTTGCTTATAGTAGACCTATAGGGTAGAGTAGAGTTAATATTAAGTATCTTCAAGGTATAGTTGATATTAGTGGGCGGCGTGAGGTTAGGATAGATTATATATATATTAGGAATATAGAAGTAAGCTGTTAAAGCTATAGTAAGTAATTGCTGACTAACGTATATCTTATATATACTAACTATATACCAGGCTTCTCCTACTCTTAAGGTAATAGTAGGATAAATATATTGCTATATAGAATAAAGCTTAACTTCTATATTCTACTAAACCTTACAAAGTTTCTATTTATCTTTCTCCTTATATAAGGTTTATATATATATATCTTACTTCTACCTTTATAGCTACCTTTATATCTTATAAATAAAGTAGTCTTCAGCCTCTTAAATAAGCCTAATATTGCTACTATTACTATATATATACTTTCTATATCCTGCCTATATACTTAGTATATACTAATGTTAAGTAAAGGTAAGCTCTTTCTTTACCTAGAGATATGCTAGATCTATAGCTAATTTAGAGTTAATTTTTTATAAGTAATAAGTGCAGCATTTAATAATAAGGATAAAATAGCTATACTTTTATAGCAGGCTTATCTTCTATAGTTTCTAGCTAGAAACTTATATATAGGTATATATATATACTGTATATACTAAGGATATACTTACCTTACCTAGAGGTTCTATATAAGTTTGCTTTTAATAAGGTATAGCCTGCATAATAGTAATAGATTTATAAAGTTTAGCAGCTTCTAAATAGAGACTTCTATATTATTTACATAGCATAGGTATATATATAAGCATTTTAGAAAGTAAGATATCTAGAAGTTAATATGTTGTTTAAGATAGTACGAGGAGATATAAACCTATTTAAGGTTTATAGATAGTAAGAAGGATTATAACATAAGTTCAATATAGTACCTGTATATAAGGTATATTGATGTGAGTTTCAGTAGATCTTAAGTTATATGCTTATATTTAGACAAACATTAACTTATGAGAAGGCTATGCTATTCTCTTTAAGCGTATATTTGCTTAAATCGAAGCAGTTTCTAGCGTTCCAGTTCAGTAGGCCTATATATACCCTGTGACGTATAATACAGTCTATATAGTTATAACTAATATAGATATAAAGCAGGCTTATAGTAAGTTAATGCTCTGTATATGCTAGGTTAATACTAATATTATAGTTATTTTAGGCTTTAGTGATTATTTATATAAGCAAGATCTATTATAAACTGCTAAAGAGTATTTATAGCATCTATTTATATTTTATAAAATATATGTTTTACGTAACTAGCAGAAGAAATATCTAGACCATCCTGCTACTCCACAGCTTTTTAAGCTTTAGGAAGCAAAGGATGAAGAAGAATATCTTTAGCATATATATTGCATATACTAGACTTAGCTAGGTGTTAAGTCTTAGTTTACTAGGGAAAAAAAGGGATGGATTATAGCTGCTCTTATCTAATCCCTTAGCAAGATTCCAGCCTAATAGTAGATATTTACATAGAAGCATACTAATCTTATAGAGTTAAGCTATACTTAAGATAACTTTGCTACTAGTTAAAGTCAGCTTCTATTTCAAGCTATATTAGGGTAAAGATATCTTTTACAGATATACTATATATACTAACCTTAGTTTAGAACTAAGCATACTATATTCTGCACTATCTCCTAGCAGCAGCTCTATCTAGGCTAAGGCCTATATATATAGAGAGATAACTTAAGATCAGCTTGAATTAAAAAGAGTTTCCAGTAAACGCGTTAATATTAATAACAGTATATATAACGCTGTGAAAAACACCTATATATCCTTTATAATCTATTTAACCTTTTAGACTTCTTAATACTAAGTTCAGCACCTAGGTTAAGTATATAGAATGCAATCTTAGTTTAAAAATCACCTGAGCAGCTTATAAGGCAGGTATATACTAGGCATAGGTATAGCACGCCCTTCCTATTATTACTACTTACTCTCTATTTATACTAATATAGTGTTAGAGATATATAGTAATTAAGTGTAGAAGAAAGTGATTAAAAGCTTCTTTAACTAGAGCAGAGGGTATGTGAACTTCAAGTATAAAAGCATAAATATAAGCTTTAAAAAGAGATTACTTAACTTAAGCAGAAGCTAGGTAAAAGAGAGTATAAGCTGAATATAACAGAGATATAGATCTAGTATATAGTATATATATATAATATATATTAGAGAAGATATAAGCATATTTTTTATTTTTTATAGGTATAGGCTTTATATATAGAAAGCGATATAGAAGAACTTTCTTATTACTAAGTCTGTATATTAGTATATATATGCTATATATATACTAGGTATATACTAAGGTAAGGGTTCCTAAGGCTACTAGTTCTATCCACAGTATAATATATACCTTAGGTATATACTAGATATATACTCAGGCCTCCGCCTTATTCTCCTCTTTATTCTCCTCCTTATCCTCCTAGTACTACTCCTTAATAATAAGGCTATCTTATATATTATTAGTATATATATAATATAGATCTAAACCTAGCAAAATATATACTATAATAAGAGTAGCTAGAAATAGTAGTCTAGATAGCAGTAGCTGTAATATAGTTAGTATATACTTAATATAAACATAGCAGGAAATATACTAGTTAAAGCCTTCTTAGTAAGGCTAGTATAAGCCTCTAGAATAAAGTTAGTATTTAGTAGGCATATGCTAGGTGTATGCTGAATATATTCTTAGAAGAAGTTCTCTTAGAAGGAGAAGAGGGTGTAGTAAGCTAGGCGAAAGGTATATTATATTATATATATTATTAGTATATGCAGGATTATAGCTTAATTCGGATGAGGTATATACTTTACGCTTACTACTATAAGAGGTGCTAGTAGTAGTATCCTCTTATATAGCTACCTATAAAATTATTAGCATATCCTCTGCATATACCTGCCTTAGTCCTGTTCTAATTAATATTATATTATAATTACAGTTTATATTATATATTATATCAGGTGAGGGTGAGTATAATCTATACTAAGCATATACCCTCTCTATACTCTGAGGTACCTTAGAACTTATAGAGTTAGTGTATAAGTTTAAGGATACCTCTAATAAGATAGAGAGTAGTATACTGACTTAGATAGTTCTCTCTCTCTACTTATAAGATAGATCAGTTACTACAGGCTATAAGATAGCAGTTAGTTTATATAATATATATAGCAAATAAATAGCAAATATATAGCATCCTCTAGCTATATATATATATAACTTATATAGTAGAAAGTAGCACTAAAACGCTAGTAGAAAGCAAGATCAACTAATTTATATTTAATATTAGCTATATATATATAGAAGGTATATAGTGTTAGCACAGGTATAAGAGTATTCAGGGGCGTAGTATATGCGCCTATATAGTATAGGGTTATAGATGGAGATATGTTATGATAAAAATTGATAATCCTCAGTATTTATGGGTATTTATTTGTATAGATGATTGATAGAGAAGGAATGTATTGATATGATTCTGGTTGATGTAGTTGGCAGGTTGCATCCTAAGGTAGGAAAAATGAGGGGAAAGATAACCTTATATTTCAAGTTATACTTTTTAGTTACATAAGCAGGATTACATAATAAGAGCGATTACGTAAGCATTTATAAAGTTATAGTTTATAATAAACTAAACACTTTTATATAAGGTTATATATATAAAGTCTATTCGTTTATTTTATATAGAATATTTAAGTAAGTAGAATATTATTATATTATTATTATTATTATATTAGATGTTATATGTTAACATTCCCCCTTAAGGTATATATAGTGATATAAAGGGTATATTATAAGTATATAGCTTACTTTATATATATATGTTATAGGTATAAAAACTTAAACCTAGTAGGAAAAATAAGAAAATATTCCTATATTATATATGTATATAACTAGTTAAAAAACTCTTATAAAATAACCTTATAGGTAAAAAGTTTTAAGAGAAAAACTAGTATATTATTTCAGTAATAATTTATTATTATTCTTTATATTATTATTATTATTGTTATTATTATTATTATTACTATAATAAATAATACTTAATAATATGAAAAATAACTTTACCTAAAGGCTTAGTTAAAATATCAGCAATATTGATTTAGTATTAATATGAAATAACATTATCTTTATATAAAGAGTCTCTAGCAAAGTGATATCTTATATCAATATGCTTAGATTTTTTATGAAATTCAGGATTTTCAGCTAATTTCTTAGCTGCTATATTATCTATAAATATCTTAGGTTTATTTATTAAATTAAATCCTAAGTTTTTAAGATTAAAATTATAGCTATTATATAGATATAGAGCTTCTTTAACTGATTCAGTTAAAGCCATATATTCATCTTCACAAGTAGATAAAGCTACTGTTTTTTGCTTTATAGAGCTATAAGATATAATATTATATAAGCCCCAGCAAAATATAAGCTGATGTAGATTTTCTATCATCTAGGTCTCCAGCCTAATTAGAGTCTGAATACCTATTAAATCCCAAATTATATTATTATTGCAGTTATAATAAATTCCCTTATTAGGATATTTATTTAAATAACCCTATAGATAATCTAAGCAGAAAAATGCTCTTTAGAAGGGTTTGTAGTATATCTTGATAAAATATTAACTGCAAGAGCTATATCAAATCTAGTTTTTAAAGCTAGATATAGCAAAGCTCCTATTTGCTGTTGAAATTGTATTATTTCTTCCTTAGTTGCATAATATTTATTTATATGCAATTTTATATTGTCTTTTATAGGTGTTATTAATAGGTTTATATTAGTTTTATTGTATTTATTTAATATTTTTTGTGTATATTTCGTTTGATGCATAAAAATAGACTTATTTTATCTATCTATATTAAACTCACAACCTAAAAATATATTAGGCTCCCCTAATAGTTGTATTTTTATATATTGCCTTAAATTATTATATATATAATCACTAGTAGCAGTATTATTAGCTGCTAGTAATATATCATCCACATAGCAATATATTATAGCTTTATATTTATTATTATTTAATATATATACTGCTTCATCATAAGGTGAAACAATAAATCCTAATTTTAATAATATTCCTTTTAAATAGTTATACTATAGTCTAGGACTTTGTTTTAAACCATATAAAGCTTTAATAAGCTTACAGCAATATTTATTATTTTTGGATTTATAATTATAATTAGGATTAAATTCTAATTTATTTGTAGTTTTATTATAAATAAAACCAGCAGGTATAGCAGTATAAATATCTATATCTATATCTGCGTGAATAAAAGCAGTTGTTATATCATATTATAACAAAATCCAGCTTTCTTTTATAGCAAAAATTACTATAAATCTATAGCTCTCAGGTCTACAAGTAGTAGAAAAAGTTTCTAAGTAATTAATACTAATATATTAATTAAAACCTTAAGCAACCCATCTTGCTTTATATTTATAGGTATTATTTATTTTATCTTTTAATTTCATAGTATATACCCATCTACCGCCTAATAGATGAATATTATCTGGTATTTGTATAATTTTCCAAGTATTTATATCTTCTATTTGACTTATCTCTAATTGCATAGCCTGAATCCAATTATCTTTATAAGGAGAATTTAAGGCTTGCTTAATATTAGAGGGCTCGTCTAATATAATAACTAATAGTATATAAGAAGCTTTTTTATAGATAGTACTAGTTCCAGCAGGACTATTATTATCAGTTAAAACGCTATTATTATTTATTTTATAATTACTTAATACAGGGCAGTCCTGTATAGTAAATAATAGTGCACTTTCGTTAATAATATTATTATTAACTGTATTATTTACCCATTAGTAGTCTTTTTTAGCTTCTTCTGATAGAGAGGGGATCTCTATTAAAAACTTGGATTTTTCTTTATTTATTTCTCTATTATTAATACTAATAGTTTTCTTACTATCATTGTTCGTCTTACTCATATTAGTATTAGTACTATAACTATCATTATAGGATATAGTACTATAGTTATAGCTATTATTAATAGTATTATCATTTATATTATTATTATTATTATTTTTATTACTATTAATAATAGTCTCATCACTTAGATTCTTAAGAGCAGTGTTTTTAGTAATATTATTGCTTTCTATAGCAATATTACTATTACTATAAGAGATAGATTAACTAGATATATCTCTTTGTGGATTATATTAGGCAGTACTCTGTCTATCGTTATTAGGCATAGTACTACTATTAGTATCCTTAAAGCGGGTATTTATGCTTATAAGAAGCTCTTTATAATGAGAAATAAAGGTATTCTCTAGGACTTCAACGTCACGAGACCATAAAGCTCTCTTTAGTTGTATATCCCAGACTTTATACCTATTAGATCCATAATTAACTATAAAACCTTAATATGCTCTTACGTCTAGTTTCTTAATTTTAGGATCTTTATTCTTATAGTAGCATACACTACCCCACACCTTTATATTATTTATATTAGGTTTTGTTTTATTTTTTATTTCATAAGGCGTTATATAATTAATAGAGGAATATGGAGTCCTATTATGCATATAAAGAGTAGCATAAAAGGCTTCACCCTATAAGTAGTGTAGTAAACCTAAGTTATATAGTATTGTTCTTATTTTATTAACTATAGTGCGTATAGTACGGTCTATAAGTCCGTTAGATTTATGCGTATAAGGAAGTCTTATATTGTGGATAATCCCACTATTAAGATATATAGTCTTAATACGTTTATTAGAAAATTCTTTACTTCTATCAGTAGAGATTTCTTTTATTCTTTTATTATTATTATTATTATTTACTTCTGCTTGAAATTCAAGAAAAGTATTACTTATAGTTTCTTTAGTTTTATTTTTAAGTAATTTTCCCCAGACGAATCAGGTATATTTATCTATAAAGATAATAAATAAATTATATTTATCATAAGTAGTAAGCATTATAAGCCCACATAAATCTGAAGCTATATAATCTAGATAATCTAGATTTTTATTATAAACCTGTAGTTTACTAACCTTAGTTACAAATTTGCCTTCAAAACAGGCTTTGCAAGGTAGTAATTTATTATTATTATTTATATTTATATCTGAAATTATATTATCTTTTATTTTTAAAAGACTTTATATATAAATATAACCAAGGCGTTAGTGCTAAAGTTGGAGGCTATTATTATTATTATTATTTATTTATTATTAATTATATTATATATATAATTATTGTTATTATTAATAGGAAATTAGAAGAAATATAAATTATTTCGTTTTACCCCCATAGCAATAATACAATCTTTATTATATTATATAAAATAGTTGTTCTATAAATACTTTTATATAATTTTATTATTATTAGGATATATAATTAAATCCCCTTTTAGTAAAGAAGTAATTTCTTTTGCTTCTCCCCATTTAATAGGTTTATTTATTTTTATTTTATTTACTAAACGAGTGTGGTTTTTAACTACATATATAGTAGCCGCAGTATCAATATAAAAATCAACCGTTTTTTCAATTTAGTTATAACTCCTTGCTTTTCCTTTTTCCTTAATAATAGACTGGCTAATTAAATAACCTAAGGAAGGATTATTAGTATATTTATATTATAAAGAGGAGTAGTATATACCTACATTTTCAAAAATAATATCTTCTTCTTCTTTTTCAGAAGATAAATCCATTAATTCCATAGAATCAGGATTATTCAAAGATATAAGGAGTAATATTGCTAGCAATAGTTATATTAACTACTTCTTTCTCTTTTTCCTTTATAGCACTATTAGTGGATTTTTTCCACCAACTAGGTGCTTTTTCAGATGTAAGAAAGCGCAATTTTCTTCAGAATAGTTGGTTTTCTTGCAATTTTTGCAGTATAAACCTTTCTGTTTTTTCCAGGGTTTTTTAGATATTTTATTATTATCCTTCTTTTTATTATTTTTATTATTTTTATTATTTTCCTGGTTTTTATTTTGCTTTTTATTATACTTATTACCTTTAGTAGTAGTATTATTAACTACTTCTTTATTTCCTTTTCTTTTATACTCATCTAAAAGACTAGCATATAAAAAGTCAAAGGTATAGGCAGAAGAGTTAGTCCTAAGAGACTGAGTTATAGAGGTTATAAAAGCCTCAAAAGTCTTGTTTAGACTATTAAATATATAAGCTATAACTACTTAATCAGGTAGTCTTAGCTGGTTATAAGATAAATTATCCATAAGTTCTTTTATTTTATTAATATAATCTTCCATAGAATCAAAGTCATCTAAAGAAGTATTAAAGAACTCTTTACAAGTTAAAAACTTGTTTATAAAACCTGTAGGCTCATATAGCTTTTTAAGGTGATCCCAGGCTTTAAAAGCACTATTATCATCCTTAATTACCCTTAAAAGACCATCTTTACAGAGTAATTATATATAGCTTAAAGCCTTATTACCTTTATCTGCATTAATATCAGATTCAGGTTTAGTTAAATCTATAGTTATATCTTTACTTATAAGGAAAGCTTTAATACGTATAGCTTCTACCTTATAATTTTCAAAGCCTATAAGCTTAGGCATATCAACCTGTAAGTTAGCTATTATTACCTTATAGGATGCAGTGCGTAGTTGCAAGCCTTATGAAGGTCAAACGACAGTGAGGTTGTATAACTACAGAAGCTATTAGACGTATAGTACAGTAGTTTGTACAGTTACGTTATAATACAGCTATAAACCCAGAGGTCTAGGGTTCAACTGTGAAAAAGAAGAGTTTTTCCTTATAACCTTCTCTTTAATCGAGATCTTCTTCAGTTAGACTGTAGTCTGACTGAGGAGATAAGTATCCTATATAGTAAGTCGGTCGAGAAGAAGTCCGTCAGGCTGTAAATATAGGTCTAAACCAGATTAATAGTAGACTAGAAAATAGTTCGAATAAGTAATCTGAGGGATATAGATCGAATAAAGCAGTAGTAAGAGACTGTCTGCTTAGAGAAGAATCGATAGAGGTATAGTTGATTTGTATAGGATTAGTTATATAGATTTGAAGAAGGTATATCTTATGAAACTAAACTACTAGTCCAGCTAGTATATCTGATTCTGCAAAGGTTATATAGATAGAAAAGCGTTCGAAGGATTGATTTTTGTTATAAATAACCCTTAAGTAGAGGTAAAGCTTTATAGAAAGGTAAAGTATAGGTAAAGAAGTAGAAGGAACTGAGGTTATCTCTGAGCTAGGCTTATAACCTGTTAGCATAAGTATAAAAGTATTCAGAGGCGTAGTATATACGCCTATATAGTATAGGGTTATAGATAGAGATATGTTATAATAAAAATTAATAATCCTCAGCATTTATAAGCATTTATTTATATAGATAATTAATAGAGAAGGAATATATTAATATGATTCTGGTTGATATAGTTAGCAGGTTGCATCCTAAAGTAGGAAAAATAAAGGGAAAGATAACCTTATGTTTCAGGTTATACTTTTTAGTTATATAAGCAGGATTACATAATAAGAGCAATTACATAAGCATTTATAAAGTTATAAGTTATAATAAACTAAACACTTTTATATAAGGTTATATATAAAAGTCTATTCGTTTATTTTATAGAATATTTAAGTAAGTAGAATATTGTTATATTATTATTATTATTATATTAAGATGTTATATATTAACAAAAACTAAAACTATAGTTTCTAAATATAGAAGCTATTAGGATACTTCTTCTATTTATACTGAAAAGCTATATAGAAGCTATATATCTACTTAGTATATAGGTAGTATATATAGGATATAATACTAATTCTTATATATTTAATTAACTTATTTATATTAATTAAGAAGCTTTAAATACCTTTTACTATATATAGTTTCTATAAAGCCTTTATAAAGTTACTTTTATTCTATATTATATTGAGAATTATAACTAGAAAGTATATAAATTTATAATACTTAATATTATTATACTAATAAGACTAATACTAAACTTACTTTAAGCCTTTTTTAGTTTAAAATAATATAAATATATATATAGTATATATAAGAATTATACTTACTCTAAGATTAGATATAAACTTTTTAATATCTTAAAGTTTCTATAGTTTAAATACTAAATAGTTTAAGTAATATCTAAAATAAGTTTCTATACTTAATTATATAAAAGAATTATTTTTTAGACTTTATAGGAAATATAATAAAGAACTTTATTAGAATAGGTCTTAGGATATACTAAAGTAATTAAATAGTTATATATAGTATATACTATAACTTAGTAACTTCTACTCTTTATAATAAAAACACTTTATATACTAACTAAATCTTAGAAGTATACTTAGTATATATAAGAGGTATATTAAGTATATATTAAGAAAAAACTTACTTTAGTTAAGCCTATTTTATAGAATATATCTCTTTAATTCTATATATTATCTCTAGATATATTATTATACTAATAAGTTTAAGTATTAAGCTAGTAAGTAATATAATAAGTTAAATTTATAATAGGATTATTATCTTTAAGTTATTTCTATTCTTCTTTTTATTTCTTAGTATTATCTAATACAGAGAAAATATTAAGGTTAGAAAATAGATTATTATCTATAAATATAGTAGAGAGGCTAGTAAGGTTAATTAGAGTTAAAAGAGAGTCTATTTTATATAGAAGCTTTAAAAAGATAGAGTTAAGATATTATAGATATTTAGCTTAAAAATAGTATACTTAGATAATAAGTTCTATATATATATAGTATATCTTTCTCTTACTAAAGAGAAAGAGAAGTAAGTATATTCTTAATTAATTATTATAGTATATATAATATATATAGGGAATAATATAATTTTATTATTAAAACTTATTATAATTATATTTTACTATAATATAGTATTTGTTTTATTTAGATATAGGTAGGGTTTAGGGATAGTTAAGATATAGTAGAGTAAACTATGAGGAGATAATTATACTTGTATAACCCGGAAGATCTATTCTTCCAGCACTGCCACAGCCCCCTGCCTGCTTTTTAGACCCCCCTGCGAGGTGTACACCTACTGAGATCTTCTGTGAGAACCCTGGAGTTGATCTATTTCAGAGTGCTGCTCGCAGGAGGGTCTAAAATCTAGCCACAGGAGTATGGCTGTGCCGGATTAATAGATCCTCCGCATTATGCACACTTTATGCCTACCCACACAGTAAATTTTTTTAATGCCTGTGCGTGCGTGTAGGTGGGGCATACACCTAACCGAGGGACCGCCACCGCCCTAGCCCCTGCCCTAGCCACGCATAGGCTATGCGTAGCATATGCCCTGCATCTCTCTATCCTAGTCTGGTCGAAATTTTTCTTCTTCTTCCCTCACCTATACAAATCACAAACCGCGTAACATATATACAACCACCTGTTCTAGCATTAATTATATATTAACTTAGTATATACTAACTATATATAGATTATATCTATCTAAGAGTTTGTGAATACTAAGGTTAATAATACTGTTAACTCTTACCTGAGATATAGCTACTTCTATAGTATATTAAATATATATATAGTATATACTAAAACTATTATAAAACTGATATGTTCTAGGTTCTATCCCTAATAATAACTCTGACTATAACCTTAGTAGTAAGTTTCTATATATCTTAGGTATATATATAGACAGTGCCTAATATATTTTTTCTAGTTAACTCTAAAGATATTACCTTTAAAATAAATAAGGGTATATTATAAGTTATTCAGCATAGACTGTGTATATACTGAGCATAGATAATAGATACTTCTAATATAGCAGAGAAGCTATCTAAGATTGACACCTTTATATAAGTTTATTATTCTCTCTATATCATCTTAGTATATATTAATATTATGCTAGTTATATAGTTAAGGTTAGCTTTAGTGTTATATATAGCTAGATCTGTAATTTATAGCTAACTATATATATTATATATCTCCTGTATATACCTAGATAATACTAACTTAAATTATATAGCTTTACTACTATAGCTACTAGTAGTATCCTAATATTAGTATGTTTTATTTGCTTATCCTTTATATCTTCTGTGTATATACTAATAATATGCAGTTGCAAACCCTAATAAGTATAACTTAGGTCTTGTTAAGAGTATTATCAGTATAAAGTATATAGTATATCCTCAGTATATACTTAAGGTATATACTAACTATATATAGTACCTTCTATAGCTAAGTTAGAAGCAGCAGCTAAAAGAATGCCTGCTTTATATTCAAGCCTAGGTATAAGCCTTATATATCTTTAGTATATGCTCTGCTAATCTCTGTTTTAGTATAAGTCTCTATACTAGCCTTATTAGTAAAATCGCTTCTAAAATAGAGGTATTAATATAAGTTTAATCGTATATATTAACATATAACATCTTAATATAATAATATAACAATATTCTACTTACTTAAATATTCTATATAAAATAAACGAATAGACTTTTATATATATAACCTTATATAAAAGTGTTTAGTTTATTATAACCTATAACTTTATAAATGTTTACGTAATCGCTCTTATTATGTAATCCTGCTTATGTAACTAAAAAGTATAACTTGAAATATAAGGTTATCTTTCCCCTTATTTTTCCTACCTTAGGATGCAACCTGCTAACTATATCAACCAGAATCATATCAATACATTCCTTCTCTATCAATTATCTATACAAATAAATGCCTATAAATGCTGAGGATTATCAATTTTTATCATAACATATCTCCATCTATAACCCTATACTATATAGGCGCATATACTACGCCCCTGAATACTCTTATACCTGTGCTAACAATATATAATATATACTAGAGAAGATATAAGTATATTTTTTATTTTTCATAGGTATAGGCTCTGTATATAGAAGGTGATGCAGAAGAACCTTCTTATTACTAAGTCTATATATTAGTATATATATACTGCGTATATACTAGGTATATACTAAGGCAAGGGTTTCTAAAGCTACTAGTTCTATTTATAGTATAATATATATCTTAGGTATATACTAGATATATGCTCAGGCCTCTACTTTATTCTCCTCTTTATTCTCCTTTTTATCTTTTTAATACTACTCCTTAATAATAAAGCTACTTTATATATTATTAGTATATATATAATATAGATCTAAACCTAGCAAAATATATATTATAATAAGAGCAGCTAGAAATAGCAGTCTAGATAGTAGTAGCTATAATATAGTTAGTATATATTTAGTATAAATATAATAAGGAATATATTAGTTAAAGCTTTCTTAGCAAAACTAGTGCAGGCCTTTAGAATAAAGTTAGTATCTAGTAGGTATATACTAGGTATATACTGAATATTCTCTTAGAAAGAGTTCTCTTAGAAGGAGAAAGAGATATAGTAAGCCAGGCGAAAAGCATATTATACTATATATATTATTAGTATATATAGAGTTATAGCTTAATTTAAATAAGGTATACTTATACTTACTATTATAGGAGGTATTAGTAGTAGCATCTTCTTATATAGCTACCTATAAAATTATTAATATATCTTCTATATATACCTACTCTAGTTCTATTCTAATTAATATTATATTATAATTATAGTTTATATTATATATTATATTAAGTAAAGGTAAGTATAATTTATATTAAGTATATACTCTCTCTATACTCTGAAATACCTTAGAACTTATAAAGTTAGTATATAAGTTTAAAGATACCTCTAATAAGATAGAAAGTAGTATACTAACTTAGATAGTTCTCTCTGTCTACCTATAAAATAGATTAGTTATTATAAGCTATAAGATAGTAATTAGTTTATATAATATATATAGCAAATAAATAGTAAATATATAGTATTCTCTAGCTATATATATATATAACTTATATAGTAGAAAGTAGCACTGAAATACTAGTAGAAAGCAGCATTAACTAATCTATATTTAATATTAGCTATATATATATAGAAGGTATATAGGATTAAATTTATACTAGTACTTCTATCTTAGAGGCGATTTTGCTAATAAGGCTAGTATAAGGACTTATACTAAAATAGGGATTAGCAGAGTATATACTAAAGATATATAAAGCTTATACCTAGGCTTAAATATAAAGTAGGTGTTCTTCTAGCTACTGCTTCTAACCTAGCTATAGAGGGTACTATATATAGTTAGTATATACCTTAAGTATATACTAAGGATATACTATATATTCTATACTAATAATACTTTTAATAGGACCTAAGTTATACTTATTAAGGTTTATAATTATATATTATTAGTATATATATAGAAGATATAAAAGATAGGCAAATAAAATATATTAATATTAAGATATTACTAGTAGCTATAATAGCAAAGCTATATAATTTAAATTAGTATTATCTAAGTATATATAGAAGATATATAATATATATAGTTAGCTATAAGTTATAGATCTAGCTATATATAATACTAAGGCTAATCTTAACTATATAACTAGTATAGTGTTAGTATATACTGAGGTGATATAAAGAGAATAGTAAACTTATATAAAGGTATTAATCTTAGATAGCTTCTCTACTATATTAGAAGCATCTATTATCTATATTTAGTATATATACAGTCTATACTAAATAACTTATAATATACCCTTATTTATTTTAAAGGTAATATCCTTAAGGTTAACTAGAAAAAATATATTAAGTACTATTTATATATATACCTAAGATATATAGAAACTTACTACTAAGGTTATAATTAGAGTTATTATTAGAGATAAAACCTAGAACGCATTAGTTTTATAATAGTTTTAGCATATACTATATATATACTTAATATATTATAGAAGTAGCTATATCTTAGGTAAAAGTTAATAATATTATTAACCCTAGTATTTATAAACTCTTAGATAGATATAATCTGTATATAGTTAGTATATACTAGGTTAATATATAATTAATACTAGAACAAGTAGTTATATATATATTATATAGTTTATGATTTATATAGGTAAGGGAAGAAGAAGAAAAATTTCAACCAGACTAGGATAGAGAGATACAGGGCATATGCTACACATAGCCTGTGTGTAGCTAAGGCAGGGGCCAGGGCAGTGGCGGTCCCTAGGGTAATACCTGCTTAGTTAGGTGTATGCCCTACCTACACGCACGTACAGGCATTAAAAAAATTTACTGTGTGGGTAGGCATAAAGTGTGCACAACGCGGAGGATCTATTAATCCGGCACGGCTACACCCCTGTGGCTAGATTTTAGACCCCCCTGCGAGCAGCACTCCGGATCTGAGCCATCAACTGACTCTCCTCAATTGAACCAACTCCACACCGCAAGTCCCGTCTGGTACACCCATTTCCGGCAGAGTACTCATCAACGCCGCCGACAAGTTCCACTTCTGGCCGCCCTGGACGCGACCGGGAGAGCATAACGTGATTCCCGCGCTTCTCTCGCCGCATGGGGCGTGACCGTCAGTCGGACAACAAGTCTTCGGCTTTGCAGACCCAGTCTGCTTCCGAGAGGATCAAGACACACCGGCCGAAGTGGAGGTGTTCCCCGGATGATTCGCAACCGATGCCGACGCACCATCACATCATGGAGTGGGGCTGACGCTGAGCTTCAGCTGAACAGGCTCACCATCTTGACAGAATGATTCACAGACCGTGGATAGGATCACTGAACCATTGAACGCTCAACACAGCCGCTGTCAGTTAGCCAAACACATTATGTTCTTCAGAATGTAGTCTCTCAGCTTGTCATCACTCATCATGAACAAGACGCGCACTCATCGAACATTCACAAGCAAAGACACCCAACAGCCAAACATGTGCAGCTGGCTTCCCCTGAAAGCCGGTAATCTCGGAGCCAAACAGGCGGCGAGGAAAATCACACCACAAACACACCACCGGGAAGTGGGTCGCCCGGGGTGAGGGCGTTCTCAAAAATGGGTCTCAATGGCCTGCTCTTCAGCTGCGAACCGTTCAAGTCTGATGGGAAAAACACACAAAGTTGATCAATTCCCGTCTCCAGATTCGCCAATCTGATCAATCAACCTTCTTGACCAATGGAAGTGTCAAAGTCCAAATGTCATTCGTATTCGGTTTGGCGGTCCCCTGAGGGCCTGGATTCGCTGGAAAACATGCAAGTTGTCGTACCACACCAGAGCGGATGCCGATGAATTTTTATCGTGCCATCGGCGTCTGCACACCCTTGCCACACACGCCGCTTTCTTCCAGAAAAAAGGGACATGTTCCAAAGCCCGCCAACAGATGTAAGCACCTTCTCCACTGCGATGCATTGCTTTATATACTTCTTTCGCCCCCTTTGTCGTCGGAGTTGTTCGCATCTCGAAATCAAAGTTGCGTTTCGCATCTGTGTTTTGTGTTTTCCCGTCATTCCTTTGCAGCAGGGGTTGCGTCCGATACCATGGCGACCTCAGTAACTTGGTAGGTCACTATGAGTCGCGCCGAATCGAAAGAGTCGCATCGAGCTTACACACAACTCCTACAGGAACGCCACCGTCGTGTTCCCCAACCAGACCGCCTCTCACCAGAGCTACCTCGGCGTCCTAGACGATGTCAACAGGTACAATGTCCAACTCAACACCTTCGAGCGCCTCTGGGCAGCTTGGTACCTCTGGATGCAAAACGACATCCTTGCCACGGGCATCATGACCTTTGTCATGCATGAAGTTGTCTACTTTGGCCGCAGTCTGCCGTGGATCATAATCGACGCGATCCCCTATTTCCGTAGATGGAAGATTCAACAGGTATGCTCCATCCATGCTCCACGGAGGAGGAGGATCCTCATCACCACAAACACCGGAGACCGACCCGGGCTTTGAAGGACCTGTCGACTAACACATCAAACCCACAGCAAAAAATCCCCACATGGAAGGAGCAATTCGAATGCGGCGCCCTCGTCCTCTTCAGCCACTTCACCGTCGAACTCCCCCAAATTTGGCTCTTCCATCCCATCGCAACCTGGTGCGGCCTCGACTATGGCGTGCCCTTCCCGCCCCTGTACAAGATTGCCTACCAGATCGCGATCTTCTTCGTCCTTGAAGATACCTGGCACTACTGGATGCATCGCGGCGCCCACTGGCCGCCGTTGTATAAGGCCGTCCATAAGATGCACCACTACTACTCCGCGCCCTTCGGCATGACCGCTGAATACGCCTCCCCGATCGAGGTCATGTTCCTCGGCCTCGGCACCGTCGGTTCCCCTATCCTCTGGGTGTTTATCACTAAGGACCTGCACCTGTTCACGATGTACCTCTGGATCGTGCTACGCCTGTTCCAGGCCATCGACTCGCATTCCGGATACGATTTCCCCTGGTCTCTGCGACATTTCCTCCCTTTCTGGGCCGGAGCCGAGCACCACGACGTGCACCACGAGAAGTTTATCGGAAACTATGCGTCGAGCTTCAGGTGGTGGGATTATATCATGGACACGGAGGCCGGTGCCGAGGCGCACCAGCGCAGGCGCGAGGCCAGGATCGCCAAGGCGAAGAAGGCTCAGTAAACGGATAATACTTATTCGGCTGGTCTTCAGGTGTGACCGGTAACAGAGTCAGATTGGCTCTGAAGTGGCATAGTCGTCGCCGATGTGTATCGGTCTTCATTCTTTTACGGCCTGCGACGACTTTTATGATGAATTGTAATTGCATTAGACTTACATATTAATACGACGATCGCTCCTATCATGCAATGGACGTTATCAATATTGGAATAAGCCTTCATGGATATCTGCTTATTGCAGCCTAGTCAGAGGCCATGTCGCTGACGACCCCTCATTAGCGGCAGTGCACATGTTCAAAAGCTGACTCGCCCCTCATAGAGGTCATGGCGTATTGTTTCTCTAGGCATCACCCATCTGAAACACCAAAAAGCTCAGCGATATGCCAGCGCTTGGGGTAACGAACATGAACTTCAACGAGCTCAACATAGAGAGGCTGAGGCTGGAGGGTAGGCTGGCATTATCTCTGGAGAATCTCCCGACCGAACTCATTCACCGCATCGCTTCGTACTGTGATGTCGCCGACGTCCACGCCCTCACCTGCGTATCCCGCGCTATCCGCATGTCATGCAGCAATCCCTTTGTCTTCCAAGCTCAGTTCTGCCACCATGTGAGAGCCAATTAATACATGCATAGCTTCATCTTACAGACTTACCAGGCACCCGATCCCGAATCCAAATCGGTCCCCAACAAGTACACGCTGGCGCACATTGTCAACAGCGCCTTGATTAATCTCCCCGAAGCCGAGGCGAGAATCATCTGGTCCCACCTCGCCGCTGTCGCCTCAACCCTCCCAAATCTCTCAGACGAACTCGATGAACTCATGCTCCCATACCGAGCAGTGTCTTGGCAATCTGCCGGGAGCGTCAAGCTCCCCAGCTCCGAACTCCTCCGGAAGACCCAAGCTTTGGTCGGCACATTCTCCACATTCGCCGTCCTTGGCTGTAAGCTCTCACTCATCCCCCGTTGACCCTCTCGCTCACATGAGAGTGAAGATATTCCCTCGATCGATCTAGGCGTCGCCGCTGCGACGACAGGCCTCCTCATCACCCTCACGGACCCGCACAACTGGGCCTCGTACATCCACGTCTTGCCCCAAATCGACAGGCTGGTGCGTCAGCAAGCTTTCGTTCTCGCGCTAGGTCTGCTGCAGACGCAGGTCTTGAACAACCTGGGCATCATGGCCTACCACCTCTCCAAGATGGCAACCTGGGACGACACGCACACCGCCTTTCACCGGTTCAAGACATCGTGGGAAGGGAGACAGACGGCCGCGTTGCTGGTGCAGGTTCTTCTTGCACACCTGTTGCGAAGCAGCTTTTCGGCAAGGCTGGCGAGTGAGTATTTGCCGTCTCCGCAGAAGCTCCCGCTGGCGATGGTGCAGGATGAAATGGCAGGTGCGATTCTGCCGCTGCCGGATCCGTTGTCGCCTGAGCAGGCCGATCGACGGCTCACGGCGTTTTCATCAACTGGGTCCTGGGACCGGTGGAACCGAAGGTACGTCCGCCACCTGGTGCAAGAGATGGAGGACGGAGAGTGGTACGGGTACTTTACTTGGGATACGGCACGTAATCAAGCAACGTTTCTCGAAACTGGGCCGATTGAGAACATACGATTTAAGTTTGGGGCGAAAAAGGAGTCCGCCGATGGTACGATCGAGGTCATTGCCGATAACTGCAAAGAGCCTTCTGGTCTGTTTTCTCTTCACGGTGAAGTTGACGTGTCATTGCAGAGCATCGTGTTGAAGAAGACCAGCCCAAGGGGGGTTGAGTGCAACTATCGTGGCTGGTTCACCCCACTCGGTATTGCTGGGACGATGAATCCATCGCCGTGGGGCTTGCCTGGATGGTTCTGGATTTGGAAGAAAGAATGGATGGAGGACATTTCAGGTCGATGAGTATCCAACTTTTGTATATCACTGATCACCCATAACCACGAAAGTTCATGGATTTTGATGCTTTGAAGGTTGCTATGGATGTTCATGTTGATCTAGCATACTGGACGATGGGCCAAATGGTGCGTCATCATCAATTCCTGGGCTTCAGGTACACATTCACAGGCCCTTTCTGCCACAAAATGTAAACCTCGCTCTCATCGTACCACTTCTGGATATCTTCCGTGGCACGTATGTCAAAGTTCCAGACAAGATCAAGCGCATCTCTGCGTTGGCAAGACTGAAGACAAAGCTTGTGTAAGCAAGTGCTGCGATGAAAAGCAAACGGAGTTCAACGCAAAGAAACAACATACTTCTTTCCAATGCAGTTTCGAGGGCCAGTCGAGAAAGGCTGAAGAGCTTTCTTCGCATCGTTGGCGAACCTCGGGTCGTCCATCCACCGTTCAGGGATGAATTCCTCCGCTCTGGCGAAATGGTCGGGGTTGTGATAGACAGCCCATTGCCATACGTCGATGGTTGTCTAACGTAAGGATTCAAGTCAGCTCAAACACCATCTAACTACCCATTATGACGCCAGTAGAGATATGTCTTACCCCTTGCGGAACGAACTCGCCCAGAATGTCGTCGCCCCCTTCTCCGGCCATACGCGGGCTAGAACTGGGAACGGGAGGATACAACCTCGTACTCTCATCCAACACCGCCGACATATACACGAGATTTTGGACACTGAGCATGTCGATCTGGTCCTCGGTGTCGAATGCTGACCTGACCTCGTCATTGAGCTTCGCCAAGACGTCGGAATTGGTTGCCAAGAAGAATGTCGCGGCGGAGAGCAATGTGGCCGTCGTCTCAGAGCCAGCTACAATCAGAACCAACGCATTCGACGTGAGCTCCTCGAAACTTATCGTCTGCAAACGTTCAATATCAGCCCTCTCCACACTAATCGATTTTGATTTTCAAACTCACAGCACCGGCAGACTCAGACTTTCTGATCATGGCATCGATGAAATCAGGGCGACTCGTGCCAAGGTCCAGCCTCTTCCGCAATTTCTCCCTAGACAGCTCTTTGTTCCCTGCAAACTTGGTGGCCAGGCTTCGGGGAACAGTCATCATGAGCAACGGGCCCACCCATGAAAGGCGTCTGCTGCTAGTCAGGAAGGCGATGTTTTTGATGCTCTTGAAGATAATGTCGACCCAAGGGTGATACGTCTCATCCTCAAGACACCCAAACGGCTCGCCAAACGCCAAGTCGCCGATAACATCGAATGTTGTGAAATTGAACCATCTCTCCACGTCGACGGGTCGCAATCCACCCTGCGATGCTTCGCGGAGTTTCACAAAGAGCTTGTCAACGTATTGCTTGATGATGGGCTGCTGCGCCAGCATGGTCTGAGCTGAGAACCCATGGGCAAGCGCCCGGCGGAAGCGCTGGTGATCTGCGCGGTTGGAGCCGATGATGTTGTCTCGGTTGGGGATGGAGTTGAGCAAGTCCTTGGGGTTCTCGCCTGCCTTGCGGTGGCCGCGCACATCCTGCATGCCGTCGGGGTGGTTGACGGATATGTGGGTTGGACCAACGCGGACGATAGGCCCGTACTGTTGATGGAGCTTCAAGATCTTTCGATGACCATTGCCGGAGATGTAGAGGCGTACGTAAGGGATATAGGAGACTGCCCAGAGCTTCGGACCCGGGAACTTGCGTAGAGGGCTGAAGAAGAGTTGGTAGATGGCATAGCCGAGCAGGTATGCTAGGAGCTGGGAATCGTTGTCAGTGGTTGCTCGTCTACTTGACTGCGGCAGAGAAGCTAACGGAGCCAACTGTAACGATTGGTGCGATCGTTGCAAGGGAGATTTTCCCGGCCCCATTATCCAAGTATGGCAGCATCGTGGGTTTAGAAATTTCGAAGGTGGCCAGACTTTGGTAATAGGATATCACAGAATGAACGTCTAGATAAGGTAGCCACCAACGGTAGCGGTCTGAACTTTACTACAGAGCCACGGCTTATGACCTTTTTACTTCAGATCAAGTGCCATCTGATGTGGGGTTCATCGGGTTCTGATACCCTCCGTACGGAGCCCTTTCGTCGATCATCAAGCGGATTTCGGCACCAGACATATGCACCGTAGTCGCAGAGTTGTAATCGATACCACCGGCATTTGAAACACCAGTCATATTGCATCGAATAGTAACGCAATTAACATGGACTTAAGAAAAAAACCCGCTGTATCGACGATCCATGCATGAGATAGTGCCGCTAACCGCCCCGGAGCGGGCTTCTCCGCGCGGGGCCGGTCGGCTGTTGAACAAGTGCCGAGGCCGAAGAGCGGGCCTCTTTCATTCTACCAGTTGCCAATCGAGGACACCATACTGGTTGAGACGTCTTCTTCTCTTTCCTATAAAGTCGTTCAGTTCTCCATCTAGCGGCTGAGCCTGTCTATCGATGTTCATCTGGTGCAGCCAAATACAAGTGTTCATTTGATGGCAGAACCAGCTCACTTATCGAGACAGGGGTTTTGCTCGGAGGTGAGCTGGATGGCTGCACTTGCGTAAAATACTCCGTTCTCGTGATGAATTGCAATACTTCGCTTGTGTAACAACCAACACCCTCAGAGCCAATGGACGAAATTTTGAATGGATGAATCGGGCCTTATATCCCTTTCCATTCCTGCAAGGGGGCAATAGAGTCACCCATTCCGCTTTGGCTTGGGCTTACTAGCCTCGCCATCTGCCAAGCACTCTCATTTTAAATAGCATGCAGTCAGCAGAAGCGAGCCCAAAGTCCCTTATTTGCTCGTTTCTTTTCGCCCTACGGCGATGGAAAGCAACCGATGTTACTCAAATGCTGCGCCGAGGCGGCACGACGTATCCTAAATTGGCTTACTTTCACCTTATTCTCCAAGGGCGTGTTGAATCGCTGAGGCGAAGGATTCATCGTAGGGGTCTCGATTGGATTCAGCCTGAGGGCTTATGATTAGTTTGGCCTCATTCGCGATGCTTAAAATGATGGGACCGCCGCCTCATTTTGGGTGGGTTTTTTTCCCTCGCTACCCACATCTTCACTCATTTTTGTTGTCTTCTCGTTCAAGTATTACGCTCGCCGCCACGTAATTGCACTGGCCATTTCAAACGCAAATCACAACAAGCAAGATGTCGCGCTACATTCTCCCGGTCATCGCAGCCGCCGGCGTGGCTCTTGCCAAGACGGACATCGAAGGCTGCACCTCCTTCACCTCCACGGTCACCGTCCGCACCGAGATCGGCTACGGTAACACCTATGAGACGGTCATCTGGTATGTCCCAGACACCCTCGAGATCTGCCGAGGCGTCGACTGTGGCGGCGGTCGCGCCCCGCCCCGCAAGGTTCCCGGGTGCCCAATGTACTCCGGGACGGAAACCGTGACGGCGACCTTCCTGTCAACAGACCCGGCCGCCCCGGTTAGCACCGTGGTCACAGTTACACCTACAAAGACTAGCACTGTTGCGCTTCTTTGAGCGTCAAAGGATCACGGGCGATACTTGCAATAAAAGACGAATGCACATAGTAATGTTAATCTCAGTTTGATGAATAACATGCCGTATGACGGATCACTGAGTTGCATCGGGTGTCTAATTTAAGCATCCAGCTCGCCAAGATGTCGATAGAGCTGATCTCTTCCTCAGGGCTTCATTCGTCCGATCTTTGAAGAAATCCAAAGTCTAACATGAGTTGAAGGCGGAGTAATCACAAGCAAAAGAACGAAGTCTGACGCTGATGCGCACAAAAGACGGCACATAAACGCAAGCAGCCCGCTATGGATTAAATGGCCCAGTCCTACAAGTTCGCCAAAATGTCGAAGCCTACAGTCATCCTCGTTCATGGAGCCTGGCACTCCCCTGCCCACTATCGGGATTTCCTAGACATCCTCGAGAAGAAAGGATACCCGTGCGTCTGTCCGAGCTTGCCGTCAGGCGGGGACCCCTCTCCGGAAAACCCGCCAGACGCAGATGTTAAGTGCATTAGAGAGACTGTCCAAAACGTGTCGGCCCAGGGGAAGGAGATCATTGGTATCGCACACTCATATGGCGGCATCATTGCCACTGAGGCATTCGCTGGGTTTGGTATCAAAACTCGCGCGGCTGAGGGCAAACCCGGCGGTGTGAAGTGGCTTGTGTACTGCAGTGCCTTTATCATGGAGGGGAACGAGAGCATGTTTGACATCGCTCCGCCGGAGTTGCTGCCATGGCAGAGTATCGAGGTAAGCTACTGCACTGGATCCACAGTATGCTTCAATCTGACTTTTGAAGGGGAGCTTGATAGGCTTTACCAAAGGGTTTGACATGGGAGCTCTCTTCTACTCGGACTTATCGAAGGAAGACCAACAGAAGTGGGCGGGCTTGATGACGCGCTTCCCCAAAGCATGCGCAAGCTACGCCACCAGGAGGAAGGCTTACGAAGGAATTGACACAATATACATCTACTGCGAAGAGGATGCTTTGTTTTCTGTGGTCGCACAGAGAATCTTGGTGGGCAGAGTGAGAGAGCGTGGCTTCGAAATTAAAGAGGAAAGTTTGCCGGCAGGGCACTTCCCGATGTTGAGTATGCCAGACAGACTGGCAGAAATCATCTTCAAGTTGCCTCTTCGAGTGTCGAAGCTATGACCTCCATCCATCTTGTGTAGTGTAGTACAATGGACGAAAATATCGGATACTTTGATCCTGAAAATCCTCCCGTCTCGTGCCTGAGCCTGGGCACTACCGAGACAGGAACACCTTGAGATGCAAGGCTACATCGACTTGGACGATCATACGAGATGAACACGATTGGAAGCAAGAGGCTTAGTCGACGTGGAGTTGATGCAACCTGTCAGAGGCAACCCACTTGCGATGCTATTCGCTACCATCAAACCAGCCCAGTCAGTACGGATTACAGGACGGATTCAGGAATCTTTATGCCGAGTTTCTTCGCCGTCCTCTCAATCCGGCTAACCTTAAGTCCCCGGGACCCCTCACCGCCACGCTTGAGCCATACTGGTCTGGGCCATTTAGACTTTCGGCACGGTGGAGGGGGCATGAACGACGGGATCAGACGAGACCCCGAGAGCGAATGCAGGAATAAACATGAGCCGGCCGGACCGCCGACCCCCGGCTCCGCGTAAACGCAATCTCCACATCGCCAACTCCCCGGGCCCCGGCTCCATATGCAGTCTAGGTTTCAAAATCCTGGGGTGAGGCAATTCACGACACGTCTTACGCGCGGTTAATTCCATCCTACCATGGATCTCGGATGATGGACCCTGAAGCCGTGATTCGATGCCGGCACGCTGGGAGATCAGCCGGGAGGGGGTGGGTGCTTTGCCCAAGGCTGATTTGACGTGTGACATGCATTTCTTGTCGTATTTTCGGGTTCTCCCAGGGTCAGGTATACGACGCGGTCTGTCTTGCACCGTCTGATGGGTGTCATGCCGTGTCGCTCTTCGGGCTCCGGGCGAGCGCCGTGTCGGGATAGGAAGCTTTGGCCGTGACGGGCTTACAACTGTTCTGCATTCATGCAGCAGGGTCCAAAGAGGCATGTATATAAGTGCCTTCGTCTCCCTTACTCTTCTATCCAGTCTCAACAGAATCAAAACCAGCAGGATCATTCACAACATCTTCGATAACCTCAACAGTCAAGCACTATCCGCATCAAAACCCGACTCCAGTCAGACCAGCCAACCGTCAACATGCCTTACATCGTCGCCGTCACCCCCAACATCCCTCCCGCCGACAAGGACGACTTCCTCGGACACTGGCCCGCGATCAAGGCCGACATCGCCAAGCAACCTGGTGTTTGGTGTTTCCGGCGGCGAGGTGATTGGAGAGAACTTCGGACCGGTGTCTGAATTTAAGTTCTTTCAGACTATGGGTAATCACCGGATATTTCGTCATACAACGTAAGATGTTTGAACAGCGTAGTAACATGTGATTTAGCATTCGCATCGGCAGAAGACGAAAAGGTGTTTGCCGACTCTGCGTGGGCCAAGGAGCATTTCCAGAAAGCCGCGGCGAAGATGGGCGCACCTCCATTGATCAGGAAATTCCAAACCAGCGAATTCCCGGCGGACAAGCCAAAGGCTTTGACGCAGTTCTCATTTCTTGAGTTGGCGGATGGTAGCCAGCATGAAGGAGCCAAACAGGCGTGGATGGATCTCGTTGCCGCAATTGGCGGCAGTTCAATGGGTGGCGCCAGCGCCGACGACGGTCCAACTACCGGTCTGGGTGTTCTTGGGTGGGACAGCAGAGACGTAAGAACTCACAAAAGAACGAGCGTTTGGAGAGAATGAAACTAACATCTTGAACAGCAAGCTATTGAGACGTACAAGAAGCCAGAGGTGTCGGCCGCATGGGACAAGTATAAGACTTTTGGAAAGGTCGTTACTATCCTAGTGAAGCTTGAGGCATAGGTGAAGACCGTCTGTAAGTATCACACAAGGTAGTTCTGGCACCAGACAGACTATCCAGTAGGAATCCAGAGAAATCCAGAAGTATCAGGCGGATTGTCATGGTGAATGAAATATGTTCGGTGAAGGTTAGCTTAGTCTCAGGCACCTCAACAGGCAACCAAATCACTATGGAATGTTCACCATATTCACTGACGATGCCTAAAACACTGCTTTAGTATTTAAATCTCGGCTTGGAAGGGTCTCAAGGTTAGGATTTAAAGAGCAGACCAACAGACTTCACACACACCTTTACACCAGAACCTTGCAACCCCCTCAACACCCTCAACACCCTCAACGCCCTCAACACCAATCTACTTCATCAACATGTCTTACAGCGGCAACAACGGCTCAAACCAGTACGGCTCTGGTGGTTACTCCAAGAACGACTCCTTTGCCTGGGGATCTAAGGGCCATTCCTCCTCTGGTACTTACATCGACGCCAAGGGTTACAAGAGAAACACCAGGGACGACTCTTACACCTACGAGCACCCTCCCAGGCTGTACAACCCTGACGGCAGTGTCAAGCGCTCATAGTCTGAATCTGGAGACAAGCAGTAAAGATGCGGTAAAGAGGAGGCGGCCTTCACGGGGTCCATTCTTTCGCGAGACATCATGAACTTAGAGTAGTTTTGCCGTAGCAATACAACAGTCATATACCATGAACTCTAATGCAAACGCACTACCGTAACCTTGGAGACTTCAAACAATGGTCTGTAGTGCTATTCACTATCGAATGAAAACTTTGACCTGCCAATGGGGATGTGCTTTCGCACTCTGGATACTTAGGTTAAGAGCCTCTAACGATTGCAATTCGCTCCTCGTTACCCAAGACTCTCCATCCACATGGTCCAGACTGACAACCCTCGCCGCAGTGTGCTTGAGTCCTGCCACAGAAGCCAGCCTGACTACAGCAGCCTCCTTGGGGCCATGAACCACAGACTGTGCCCTTGTGCGCAAGCCCACACGTTCCGTCGGTTGTCTCTCCCCCGCTGATACAATCGCCAGACTGACATCCGCTGCCACAATGAGCGTCGCTGTTACCACACCAGCCAGCACTGGAAAATGTTGTTAGTGAAAGGTGCTCCTGGCTGAGATCCAATCAAACAAAAGTTTAATGAGATGGTAGACGAACCTTGAACAACAATTTCCCTGAGGCCAATCTCCGCAGACTGTGTTTCCATTTGCGTGGCCACAAGTACCGTCGGTCGTGTTCGTTGGCTCCAGACCACTGCTATTTGTCAGAACCGACGGCCCAGAGTTCCTACTAGGCTGCTGTAATGCTTCTTACCTTCCGGCACCCGAGTTGAAGTCCACACTCCATGCCATGGTTCCACCAAAACACTGATTATCCGCCCATGCCTTCTTCTCCTTGATAGTATCAGCATCGTCGTACCCGATCCACTGATCATCCCATGTGATTTGCTTCATCATGGCGTCTGGCAGGTACTTTGGCGTCAAGCCCTTCTTCTCAATCAATTGCTCAATCTCGACTAACGACATGACTCCGTCGCTGTTAGTGCAGGTACCGGCCTTACTAGGACCCTTGAATGAGCATTCGAGGTCGTTGCAGCTCTTGTCAGTTACCGTATATCCACGTCCGTACAGCGCTACACCAAAGTTGATCTTCGAGTGATCCAGCTCTGCAAACCACAATGGGAGGGCGTCCGTGGCTATGTCGCGAATATCGGCCTGGCCACGAACGATGGAGCCCAGTGTTTTGACGTCTTGGTCCCAGAAGCCGTGGAGATCTTTGATGTGGGGCACAGTCAGCCGAGGAAAACCACTCGGGGAGTACCGAAAGAACACTCAGATCAACTCACCGTATGCCATGAAGCCGAAGAAGTCCACAGAACTCTCCATTGCCTTTGCATCAAAATAGCGAAGATACCAGTAGTCAGGTGCAAGGGTTAGACTGATGCCGTATGCGCCCTTGAAAGCAGCATGCATCTCTTGGACGAGATATACGAGGTTCTGAGTATCCTCTGGGTTGCCTCCGCGTTCAGAAGCGACGGGGTACTCCCAGTCAATGTCAACACCTTGAAATCCATACTGCGGCAAGAAGGTCAATAGGGAGTTGATGAAAGCTGTGCGGCTCTCATTGTTCGCGGCCAACTTGCTCCTGGTAGGCCACTCGTCAGTGACGTGTACTAGTACTGAGACATCGACAGACATTAATGGCTTACCATGTCCCATGTGTTGCCTTGTTCGGGTCACTAAAGTCAAATCCCCCAACTGCAATCCATCTGGCGAAAGAAACACGTCAGCATGTGGTAGGTAGATAGGCCTTAGCAATAAGACTCACGTTTGAAGTCCTCGACTCTTCAGTGCCGCAAACTCGGAGTAAAGAGCAACATCCCCAGGGTCTGCGGGGACTACAGCAAAGCTGTTCGGATCGATGGAAGCGAACGAATAATAGAGATGCGTGTATCCGGTGCTGGCGATATCGCTGGGGTAGATGTGGTTACACAGACGGTCGCGGGTGTTAGAACCTTGGTAGTAACCTATGGTGCGACCGTTGGTAGTGCCGCTCCCGACGCCACAGGTACGGCCGGACTTGACTTCACATGAGCCGAAGCCGGCTTGGCACGGAAGAGTGGCACCTTGAGGATCGGCATTGCCGCAGTAAGTTTCCGTGGTCTAAGAAGCATTAGATTGATTGTGTCGTTTTTAAGGGTAGAAATCATCCAAGAAGGACTCACTCCACACCAGCCCATAGCAGAACAGCACAGATTCATACCGCACTTAACCTTGCCGCCCTCACTATACTTCCCGCACATAGCTGTTGCTGTGCAGCCTGATGTACACTATAGTAGAACATGTATGTCAGCATCTTGACAAGAAAGCATGGGCGCTTCTGACTGTGGCATATCCACAGCTTCCGCTCACTTACGTTTCCCTTGCCGCAGTATTCTGGACCGTAACCACAAGTTCCTTTTGTGCTGCAGCAGCTACAATGAATCACCATTAGCATTCCCAGGTTAAAGAGCATAGAAAACTCCGTCAGGGTTTTGAACCGGTTGACCAGCGTACCTCTTATCTGCACACGTCCCATCGCTCAGACATTTGGTGGCATCGCGGCGGATGAGAGGCGACCCTGCAGATGAATGGCCGTCGTGACCGGCATAGAGAGTGTCAATGACTTGTGGTGGTGTGAGCTGAGGGTGCTGATGTGTCGGGTCTCTGCTATGAGAAGCTGGTTCGGCACGAGCGTCTAGGTTGTAGCCCTGGTTTGTGTTGTCTGGACAGAGATAAGTCAGCTGAGACTACAGAACTCAACGAATGTGAATACACAAACCATAGATTATCTCGTCTGAGAGTGTCAACTCAGGTAGATACGTTGCCTGGATCTTCCTCACGAGTGAGTTCGTGAGAAATAAAGCCGAGATCAAGCCTAGAGCTTTAGGAGAAACCATCTTGAACACAACAGCGGCTAACGATGCCGATGGTTTCGTGTCAAGTCAAGATGGTGAATGAAGTTGATGTATGCTGCAAAATATTTTCCCATGGCCGCGTCTTCCTGGTCTTAAAAAAGATTGCTACCATGATCCGAGGCAATGCCCAACCTGCTCCGTTTCCAACGGATTTCCTCAGAGCGAAGGCCCCACCAGGAGACTATCGCATGCTGTGCCATCGACGCCATGCAAAAAGCTGATGCCTAGTGTAACCGCATCCATCTTCCTGAACGTTGCCGACATATCCGTCATTTTGATTGAGGGACTTTCCGCGCTGAAAATAAATCTCCGATCTCGTATGGTTCCCAGGGGTTGTGGATGGTCATGCTCTCTGTCCCCAAGGCTTTATGTCTTTCAATCCACTTTGTGGGGTTGTCAAACACTACACATCTATGTTCTGATTGGCTTGCTCGGTCTCACGATAAAAACGGCCCGCGTGCGATCAGCCAAGTGATCCAATAATGCTTATTTGATCCTCCCATGACACCCTAGATGCTTAACCAGCTTTTTCTTGCATCGTCTGGAAATCTAGGTTTGCCTTGGGCATTCTGATAGGGTCGCTCGGGCTTTCCCGCGCTGGATTCCCTGCTCCGTTGCGGAACTCGCGGGAAGATCACGCCAAACAGGCAGTTCGGTTCTTCGTGTGGATTACAAAATAAGCAACCTTACGCAAGGGGCAGCCCTACAGAACATCCCAAGTGGAGAAGTAACTCTGCGCAAATGCACCCTTGGGCAGCTAGTTGGGTCGGTGCATTCGCCGTTCGTGGCTAAGATGCCAGGAAAGACAGCACGGCGGGCGTCCACCGAAATTAAAACCATCAGAGTTTCGAGTCTGGATGTGCAAATATGTGGTTAGCGCTTGCGCCAGGAACGAATTCACGCTCAGCTGACGAGGAGATAATGGGAAGATTAAAATGCCTCAGTAGCAATGAGAGAATTCGGGATCGGTCCATGGTGATCTCGGCCGCGCAGGCAATTTGTCGGTGGGTCGCAACCTTGGGTTTGTTGTGCGAACGGTATGTCTGGAAGGATGATGCCGAGGCCCTCGAAAAGACTGGCGCTGGCAATCATTTAATACATGAGGGTCGTGTATGACGATAGCAAGCTCCTAGCTTCGTACCTGGCTTCGCCATCAGTGACTTCATCTTTGCAATCTCAGTCAAAATGTATCCTGCTGCTATTGCCGGCTTCTCTTTGATATGGTGTAAGTTTGCATCATCTTTCTCGGACCAACTCGTGATTCGAGAGGTCCTTCATCGCGACTTGGCCTAGATTGTTTATATCCCTGTGATGGTTGCTGATTTAACCTCTGAAAGATGATTCCTTCACTCGGTATACCACTGACCCGTCTTCCGCGCCTTACAAGCAATGGGATGGGATCAAAGTCGAGCCAAACGCCGGCACCGGCGAGATTCAGTTTTACGACACAACCGAAGACCTCACCTATGTGCTGTCGTACCCCCCAAGTATGCCGGGGAACAACGAAGACCAGCTGTTCATCCTTCCACAACACAAAGACGGCAGGTGGACATCCACACGACTCGAGGGGAAGGCTGCTCATGGGTGCCCAGAGGGCAAGTCTCTGATTTTACAGGCTGAGCTCCGGGCAGGCAATGCATCGTCTGACAAGCAAGGAGGCGTCTGGCCTGCATTTTGGGCTCTGGGTGAGAGCCGCAATGATGGCGTCGAGTGGCCCTTGTGCGGAGAGTGGGACATCTTCGAGGCTTCCGATGGGCACGACTGGAGTCTTGCATCGCTCCACTGGGGCGTGAAGAACGATGCCGGTGACATTGAGAAACATGATGCCCCTTCAGGGAATACCAACGACCGCCAGCACAAGTTCGACCATACCCAGTTCCATACCTGGGCTTTGAAGGTTGACCGCACAAACTCTAATTGGAAAGACCAAACAATTCAGTGTATGTGAACACGCGAATCGATCATCCATGAAGAATCGATGGGTCATAAACTAATTGTATGCAGGGCTTATGGATGGCGAAAAATTTGATGAGGTCAAAGGAAGTGATGTTGGCACTGAGAAAGAGTGGTTGCTCCTTGCCGAGCAAGCCTATTATCCAGTACTGAATGTCGCAATCGGGACAAACTTTCCCGGGCATGGGAAGGTTAGTGACTCAACATCAACCGGACTGGATACTGGCATGGTGGTAAACTATGTAGCGTTTTATATTTCAGATTAAGGGGATTGTTGATCCCAGAGCCTTCCCAGCCGTTGACTTGCTAAAGGAAGGCACATACTTTGGTGTATTTGATTGCAGTCTCAGCTGTATTCATGACATTTCATGTGTTTTCTACATAAATATGACTAGTTCTCTGTCCTAGCTATGGCTTTTCTGGTGTTTCCATATTCACAACCCCTGCCAAGCAATCTGACCCTTTGTAGAGTTCACAGTTGTCCTGAACACATACGGCTCCCGTCGAAATATTTGGCCTGCACAAGGTTTGTTTCATCTACTTGGGAACATCTACATTTGCTCAAGAAGGACGGGAAATTCGTACATGAAATCGATCGGACGATAAGCATCAGTTCAGTAGAGATTGCAACAGAATTGATGTCGAAGGGTACCGACGTTTCGTATATTAACACACTCCAGCATCAGTCTTTATGAAGTAAGTCGTGGGTTGAGAAGCAGCCCTCGATTTGAACACGGTCAAAGTATTGGATTGCGAGTTGGGGTGTCGGCGTAATTCAACGGCGTATCATCGTGGGAGCATTTCCACCTTTAGCTTGAAACCCACGTTAACATCCCCCAGGGCTGCAAGTTCATCCAGAGAAACTCTTGATAGACTGAGTATCTGGAGCAACATTGTGAGCATAAACGAGAATAGTCTTAGGGCATCGCATGACTCACCGTTCTGTGTATACCTTTTGCTGTATCAATCATGCTGTTGACCTCGCACACATGCCTTCTTATCAAAGATTTAAGGAGTTGAGGTTCGATTCGGTAGCGAGATCTCGGATAATCCCTGGGGTATTCCCACGAACGGAATATTTCGGCCGCAATCCCAAAGGTTTCGACAGCATCGGACATCGGGAACCTCCTTGGTTGGGATGCCGAAGCAACTATGAAGTCTTCAACAACATTGTCTTGTTCAGACAGAAGCTGATTCATCATTGACAAGTCACAGAGGATGTGTTCGATATGTTGTCGAGCATCAAACAGCTGGAGTAAGATCGCTGGTGGAACTGCTGTTTCGCTTAAGAGATGCAGTCGATGTCTTTTGCAGAGGTATGCCGTTTTGGAAGCCTATTCAAATGGTAAGATTCAGAAGAACGTGGATCGCAGTAGCAAATGCCGGCGTTCTTACCAGTGAGGATATAATCTCGGAGATGCTCGATATGCCACCGGGCGCGATGGCAGGCGCAGTAGCCGGCGTCTGGTTCTGTTTGAAGAATGAACTAAGGCATTCTTCAATGACAATCAAAGCAATATCATAAGCCTTGATGTTGATGAGCTTGGCGTCTTCTTCCAATCTCTGCCTGATGCAATGGTAGATGCTTGTAGGGTCGGCCAGATCGCGGCCAAAGTTGTTCGGAAAAGAGGTGACCACTGTCTTTCCATCTATGATCCGCATCCATAGTTGGTCCACCATAACCGCATTTGTGTTGTCGTTTCCGGAGCCAAACTTGCTTGTCAACCCACTACGATCAACATCCACTTGCGGTGTTCCATAAGCCTGATACAACGTGCGCCGTAGATGAAAGGCTTCAGGTCTGGAAAGCGAGTTTTGTAACAGCTGTTTTTCAGAGTCCAGAGAAATCGCCTCGTAGAGCGCAGCTGCGTTGAGAAGCAGCCTGCCTAGCTTTGTTGGTATGAAGCGTCGTTCATTTTGCGAAGATGACATCTGTGACTTCCGGCCACTGAAATTGAGCCCATGTTCATCTTGAGCAACGGGAGAACGGCGTCGATTGTGTTCTGTCTTGACCCACGCCGCTATGCTTTCCCTATGGCTCTCCCTTTCCCATCTGAGGTATGGTATCTATATGTAGGCATCTGTTAGCAGTGATAAACATATCTCAGGTAGTGTTGTACTCACACATAAGATCAAGTCTGGAAAAGATGATCTGGAAGACACCAAGGCACAGATAGGTTTCATTTGTCTCAAAAACACAGGTCCATGCTGTAAGGACTTCCAGTACTGACCGTCATCGCTAACGTTGGCACCAAGTGTCTTCACCACATGCTACAGATGTTAGAAAATGGACCCAGAATGAGCCGGGTTGCTCCCAACCAACTTACATTCATCCACTTGTTGAATTAGTACTTTTCTTTGTAGACGGCTAGAACTGGGCTCAGCACTTACCTCAACACTGTTTGCAGGGAGGTGAACATGTATGGCAGTTCCTTTCAGATCCGAATTTCGTAATCCTTTCATGCATGAGAACTCTACATAGTCCGTCAAGCGCCCACCAATACCTGTAACATTAGGCGAAAACTCTGAAATCTTTCCTTTGAAGTCATGAATGACACCTGAAGATCTCGACTTTTCTGTGAAGATGCCTCGGGATGCGTGCTTGGCTGATTTTGAACCTTGTATAGTAGCAAATCTGCCCTGACCATCTTGCTGGATAGAGATCCTTTGAGCGACGTCCATCTGCCATTCACGGTGAGAGACTCGCACATCGTCTTCTCCGTCTGCATTGAAATTTAATGCTTCTTCAAGAATCGAGCGGCGGACATTTTCAATCCACTCCAATTCTTGCCCAATTTGGGTCCTCTCGCTCTTTGTTAGACTGTCCAAAAATTCCTTCCTCAATGCTGCTTTGATATGAGTAAATGTTAGAAATGGATGACCTGGCATGTTTGGTCCTCTCCATAATGATTTCTTGTCCAGAGACTTTCGATCCGGAATGTCTGGATCAAATCCAAGCTCGTACAATAGCTCATGGATGTCCTCCAAAGCGAGGTACCAGAATGGAGTCTCTTCAGATGTGAGCCAGCTGATGACCTCTGATGTCTCAGATATTGTTGACCCTCCTCGCGTTATGACATAGCGAAAGACTTCTGCAGGCTGTAGGGCAGAGTAAGGCTGAGACGGATCAAATGGCCGACGGCCTCTAGCCTTGATCAATCGGGAAAGCTCACTGCCTTTCGACGAAACGAGTAGTACGTTTTCCTGCATAGCCTTCACGGCAAACTGTTCAGCCAGCTCCGTATTGCCCTCTGTATGATATGCTCTTGCAAGATCTGCCAGACAATCAAACGGTGTGGGTAAAACGCATCCTCCAATCTCCCTCATTATTGTATCGAGGGGTAGCACAAATGCGTTTCGGTATGTGCCAGCGATTATATGTCCGAAAACAGCGCCGGACTCTGGGTGGACCACCCAAGACCCAGAATCTCCCTTTTTGAGACTTGATCCTGCCCAAAGGTCAGCTCATGTCATCATAACAGTCAACTGCCCCTGTGAATAACCGCAGACCTTTTATGCCTGCAAAGCTCAACGTCCACACCTGCACAACCTTTCCAGAGTCTAGTCTCATGGCCGACAACTGTCGCGAAATTGTGGCCTTGATCTCGCCAGATACTCCAGCCAACACCAATACATTGGACGTCTGCGCCATATCTCCAGGCTTGTAGGCATGCGTGAGATATCTCAGGGCACGCTGAGGGGGGCGAATTGAGGTCTCCTGGATAACATTATTGTGCGCAGGTCTGGGTTCCACATCAGCCCTCACACAATTCGGCAATTTCAAGAAATCATTGTCGACTTGAATCAACGCCCACTCCGATCCTGTAAATCTTATTGATCCTGCACTCTTGAGGAACTCAAGTCCATCCCCGTTGACAAACTCATCATGATCTTCTTCAAACTCTGTTTGATCATGATAACGCGCAGCAACTAAAGGAGACTCAAGATGACCGCACAATTCTCCAGTCTTCACCATGCGCTCGAGTACATCTTGCGTTGGCTCAGTGGTTGATTGTTCGGCAGTGATACCTCTGTCATGCCACGCCGTCACAGCATGCAAGCGCCCTTCAACTTGAAGCAAGCCCCCAAGTGTGAAATGATGCCTCTGATCGCCGGCTCCAGCTGAAGCAAGCAGACCACAAAGAGAATCAGGAGATGGAGACCAAGCTACAGCAACCTGATTCTCTACTGACGAAAGATCCCAGAGAGTTTGATAACAGATTGTGAAAGGCGGGTCGTACTGCTTTCGCTGATGAGAAAATTTGAGGTGGAAGTTCGTTAACTTCTTCTGATCTCCGAAGTCCCCATGTATGATTCGAATGCATGGTCTACCAGAAGGCCCATCTTTGGAGTTGCCACGGAGAATCTGCAAGCTTCCAGTCGGCAAGGGAGATTGTGCCTGGCAGAGATACTCGAAAATGCCGGTCCGTGCTCGCCCATATTCCGACTCCAGGGGCTCGTCGAACTCCTCCGAGTGTTCAATTTGTATCAGCTTTATGTCTTCTACGATCCGCATAAAGCTTGTGACCAATTTCGCATGATTGACATTTAGAGTCGGAACGTCAGACAGCCCTTTGGTAGGCTCTGCATCCAGAGGTTCCTGCTGAGATTGAGCGTTCCATTCCCTGGTGATTGCTGCATCATTAGGTGCAGGGCTAGGTTCGCGCTGATAGACCGATAGATCAGGCTCTGTAATTATACTTGTGGGAGCTGCCTCCTCGACATCATGCTTGGCGGGGATGCTGGGCGTAGGCTTTGAAGAATGTTGTATCTGTTGGGCCTTTCGGTTGCGCGCTGAACCATCCAACGAGTCGCCCTGATCTTTGAACAGGATCATGTGGCGGAACTTGTCTCTCAATCGCTGCTTTCTTGGAAGCTCATGAGAGGGTGGAGACAGGCTTTCGAGCTCTCCGAGGTGATAAGGCTGCGCTGTACTCTCTGAACTCCCGTTGAGTCGCAGTGGATCAGCGGTGGAATGGCGCGATGGCCGTAATTGTCGAAATGCAAGTGCCATCAGATTCAGTGCTTGTGACAAACAATACTGGATAGCGCTGGAAAGAACATGAACTGGTGAAAGATATGAAGCGGGCCTGGTCGTTTGCTATCGAGGTGGCTGGTGTCTCACGCACTTTTATTGGGCAGGGGTACACACTGGGCGGCAAACTGCAGACAACACAACGTAGCCGAGCCAATGAAAGTAATTGATCATGATATCGACGCTTTCTGCAGTTTTACCCCGCATGAGACCCATCCTGATCCATCATTCTCTATCCAGCAGGAGTTTCGAGATGCCACGATATGGCGCAAAACTGCGAGATGCCAAGTAACAAGACCAAGAACGGCGGGAGAGAAGCGTCTCCGGAAGTGGGGGCTGGAGAACTTCCTCAGTCATTGACCAAACGACTCACCGCGCCTTTCCGTCGGAGGGGAAGCTTGACCACATTAGAATGGAAATCGGACAGCGTGACCAAAATATGGGGCTTTCACCAGGTTACTGGAGGCTCAAACACAAAGTGGCTGAACAGAGTTGAACGATTGAAAACGTTTTTCGAAGAATATGAGAAGTCTCTTCTTGTTCTCGAGACATTGGCGGTCAAAAACCAAAACCTACAGCCCGTTGCAGGCCCAACCGACCATCTGCAGCACTTGGAAGGCCTGTCACGGGATCGCACGACGACCAATTCTTCATTGAGATGCGCTTCGGGTAAGAAAGACATGATCCGGCCCAACCTTGGAGTATAAGACTGATTGTCCGCAAGCAGAGTCTAGCTCCCGCCTCCGCGAACACCATGCCCTTCTCCTTCTGTTCATACAAATTCTCAGATTAAACCCCGATGGTCCACGCTCCCTGCTGAAGTTGAGAGTTACCCAGCTTCTGCGTGATCCAAGTCAGATTCCGGGCTATGTAATGCCAAATGTAACATTGAACGCTGCTCCAATTGTCCCAGACATGTCACTGGGCCATGGCACACTGTTCCGATTACCTGGGGATACCAAGCGACATGACTTTCAGGTGTTGTCGAATGATGAAGTCGGGTTATTCGATTCTACACTTGCGCTGGTTACCAAAGCAACATTCGGAATCTCAATCCACGACAAGCCTCAATTCCGAGAGGGGGATTTACAAATCAAGCAGAGTGGTTGCCTATGGTCCGAAGAAATGACCCTTCGGGAACTCGTCGTTCGGGAGTTTCCCACCAACATACAAGTGGACCAACTATCTGGTCGCTTCAAAGAAAGGCTGGTCTCATTGCGAAGCTTAGTCCAGCATGCCGACCTGGACGTGGTGTGGACGAAACATTTACCGGATCATCTGCTGCTGTCATACAATGAACACAGTAAGACTTTGAATGTCTTCGATCTACCATCCCTGCTTGAAGTTAGCTATGAAGCTTGGAGAGACAGTAACATTGACTACGACGGTATATGTAATATGAAGGGGTATGTTCTCATATCGGCAATTCTTCTTGGTTCATAGCTTACCACCCAACAGCGAAATGTTTGGGTTCTCTGCAGATTTTATGCTGGAAACGTTGCAAACATATCGGTTATTGATCCCACATCGCGACACGAAATGGGTTCGGAAAGCTTTTCTATCGCCTTCGTCTGCTTCGTGGTACCGGTTCCTCGCACCCTGGAGGAAGACACATCAACAGGCCACAGACCAACGGTTAACAGAGGTTTTCAATCTTTGGCAGCAAAATGCTGGTGTTGGTAGCCGACTCACGACGTACTCGCAAATGTTTCGAAGATTCCCACATTGGGGGCTGCGCATTCAAAGCTTGTTGGAAGAGGCCGAAGACCCGACACCAATGTCGTGGACGGGTCGCTGGGCGGAGAGAAGGAAAGGACCTCGACACTCATTCTGGGTGACAGTCATTGCATTTCTGGCGGCTATTATATTTGGAGTCGTAGCAACAGCCTTTGGAGTGGCCCAGCTTTGGGTTGCGTGGTGTGACTGGCAAGATGGGGCTCCTAAGCTTTGCAAGCCGCGAGCCTCCCCGAAGAGTGAGTCAACGACGTAATCTGCGAAGATTTTGTTGTATTTTAGCCGTGATGCAGCGTATCCCGTTTGTAAAAGACGGATGCAATCGTGAATGCGCTCGTTAAAGACCAAGTCGCCAGCGTATGTAAAATGGTACCCAGCTTTCCAGTTCATTGATCGTCGTGATGTATTTATAACATAGAAACTACATTTATGGATGGTCAACATGGGACCGAATTCTCTAAGCACCTCTGTGCGCCCCTGCTCCGACGAAGTCGAATAATCGGGGGTTTCGTCCTCGCCCGAGCGAACATCCACACTTCTCATTTTCCCCGGTTCCAACGGTATATCACTGTTCGAACTCCTGGCCTCTGATGACTGAAGCCTACGGTTTGAGCCGATAATAGTTGATGTGAACTTCCCACGGTCTCTCCGTCCTCCGCCATTGACGTAAGCGGATGAAGATGGATGCGACCGATCCTTTGTTGAAGCTTCATATTGTCCACTAAAGTAGAGGTACACCGCTCTAGAAAGTGCAAGATTCGCAGCGACGATACCGAGGAAGAGTTCGAGGTTAGACCAGATGGCGACGATGCAAAATGTCCAGCTGAGATCATCATTCGACACTCCCAAAAATGCCGCCCGAGTGATTCCAAAGGCAGAAGCGACCAGTCCGAGACTCATCAAACACATCACCAGAATCTTCTTCCGGTGAAGTATATTGACTTTCCATATCAAAGTTAGAGGGATGAACGAGAGTATGAGATCGGTCAAAACTGAGTGTGCTGAGTTCGTTCTGTTAGCATTCAGTTCTTCCAATGACAAGATAGAGGGATCGTTTCCACATGAGCGACAAGCCAGTAAAAGAACGAACAGCGATGCTTACCTATGGTAGCATAAATCCAGTAAATCCGAATCTTGTTTGGCCAACACTGCGCAGAAGACCCTCTCCAGAATCCTGCCGGTCGGCACTCTGCCAAGAGAACGACCACAACGCCCATGTTCGTCACCAGCACCCCGGCGATGATGGTGTAGATGAATATTCGTAGGCCCTTCTTGTCATTAAGTCGGAGGACCAACGCGCAGATAGAGCACTTGAGACATGCCATCGATGTGAAGTGGAACAGCTGTCCATACCAGCCGTACATGTTGATCATATTGTAGTCGTAGTCGCTGAGATACACACGGTGTCTTCCATTGCCGTGGGGTAACTGCATGGCTGCAATGACATATCTCACAGCAGCAAGTACTGCAGCTAGGGCGATCGTCGCATCATCCCAACCAAAGTTTCGACGAGCTACGCGGACCCATAGACGAAGGGCAGTAGTGACGAGGAGAAGAACGAGTAGGGTTGTCGATACGGCTAGCCAGACAGGCCCGACCGTTTCATCTGGGGGCATCGCAGTTTCTCGAACATCCACGCCTCTAGCGAAAAGCACAGTGACGCTCATGATTGCAACTGCTAGAAAGAAAGGAGGGAAAACAACAATATGCTGCCCAACTTGAGTAGGCTAGTACATTGCTCCAGTGTGAGAATGAAAGAAAACCCGGACGGTGGCGAGGGGGCGCATCAAACCGCGCAGCCTTCTCTATATCAATGCAGGAAATTTTGCAAAGCCAAAGTCAGGAAAAGATGGAGCTGGAATCGCGTCCCAGCATACTGGTTCACGTCTGGGCGGGGGGCAGTCATGGCTGAGTGCGAGCCAGGGTGCCGGGACAGTGGTCGAAGCCATCAACACCCAAAGGATGGCTGAAATATGATCAGTCACTTTTTCAAAGGCTCTAATCATAAATAAGTTTACTGCAAAAGTCTACCAGACCTCTGGTATCGGCCAGCGTTTTAGCGGCGACCCAGCATCGAAAAAGAAAGCACCGACGAGAGGTGTGGGGTTCCTCCAGGTTTCTTCCAACAACACGTAGGGAGAAAAAGAAACCAGGATGCGACGGGTCCAACACGCGGTCTTGGCCGGAAAACATGTGATCCGGCACATTGATCTGGGCTATATTTGGCTTAGTCTCTCTGGTGAGGCTGTGGTTCCGCGTGGATGACGCGGGAGTTCGGCTGTATCTGGACGCGGGCTGTTGGCTTTTCGGGGTTCGAGTCGTGGTCTTATTGTTGAAAGAAAATCCCCCGTCGTCACCCGCTTGCGTTTGATTTCTGTTCATGAGAGTCGAGCGGAGAAGACAGGACCCGCCGACAGGGGCCCTGGGATCTGGACTTCCAAGTTGATCACCATGCTGGCGCAGTGCAGAATAATCAGGTGAAAAGCCTGGATGTGGTGTCGAAGACAACCAACAGGCCAATGATATGCGGCGAAGATCAGTGCATTGATGGGACTATCGGCCGTAAGCAAACGACTGGCTCGCACCTCATGCCTGCTTGCTTTTTTGCTTACCAGTGGGCGAACCTGGAGAAGATTGATGCTGCATGTCCGGACAACTTTGGGCGGCCGTATGCCAATCCTCATCAGTTCAGGCAGAAACTCCATGGAGGTGATGATTGACAAAGGGCAATCAGGCGAATAACACTTGGAATGGGAGGAAGTTGGCAAGTTCGTTGGCGAGGGCCGTTGTAACCGGGGAGTTCGCATAATCCGTTGCCATCTCCCACGTGTTGGGGCTGTCCAAGGGGGGGCCCTTGGGTGTTTGTCTGATGTGCTTCTGCGTTATTGCAATCAGTACAGATCACGATCAATGGGCAAACATCCTTGCACGATCTCAGCCACGAACCGTTTGCTCGATTTGGAATGGCCGGACAAGCGATCAAGTCTCCTGCAATTTCAAGCTAAGTACAACGGTGTGCTCAAGGATGCCTACACCTCAAGGAGGCCAATCAGTCGCTTGGAGTTATCAATGAGCTTGAGGCAGGTCGGCTCCCGGTCTGACGAACCGCAGAGTGAGCGATAGCTCGGTGGGCAATCTGGGGCAGGTGGAGTCTGATGCCATCGCCGCTGTCGCTGCTCAAGTCGTGAGATGAAGCCTTCGAGACATTTGTCCCGCTGCCCCTCAATACCAAAAACCTCTGCCTTTACCAGATTACGCATCATGCTTCCCCACTGACTTGGGGACACTTCTATCTGAAAGAGCGGGGAGGCGGCAGTCAGGGTAGGCTGGTTAGGCTGATCGGCACCATTGTGTATACCAAGTTGCTTCTTCTCGTCTGCTTCTGAGGCTCGCTTCTCCTCCTCGTCGATTGACCTCACGATTCTATGATACGATTCTGCGACGCAGAGGCATAGTACCCCGAGTAATGCCGCATTTTGAACGATAGAGAAGTATCGCAACGGACACTTCTGGCACGTCAAGACCTCAGATGCCGACTCAATAGTACTTCTCAGGAGGGCAAAGTCGTTCGGGGCAGTCAGCTGGTCTTTGACTCGTAGGTGTTCGAGGAGGAGATATAGAACGGAGAGGCATGCACAACCGCCTGCGGCCGGCTGAGTTGCGGTCGCAATAGGGGGAAATGCAGCTTGACTCTCCGACACTATGTCTGCCCTGGTGCTGATGGGAATGATCAGGGTCAGCATTGCGCCTGTTGGAGTAGTTGATTGAAAATGAGGGGCCGGCTACCGTTGTTGGCCCAGGTTCAGCAGGCACTGATGTATTTCGAATCCATCCTCTTCCTGTCCTCTTTCAGGCTCCAATACTTGATCACTGCTCATATCACTACTGCAGGTCTGTGACACCTCAGTTCCTGCATCTGACGCAGCTGTTGTTGATATCTCGGAGACATTTGCTGGCGAGGGCGATTGTAGGGTGTGTTCCGACTGTATCAGCCGCCTTCTGCGACTGGGTTGACGCGCGCTTCTGGGTCTTCCCATGGGTTTCTGAAGTGAGTAGTGGCATTCGCGGTTTGAAGCATGGCATTTTGAGCAAATTGGATGCTCGCCGGGGCACTTGATCTTCTTCAGTCCTACAGCGTTGATTAGCCGAGACAATTATCTCCGAACGGCCGAAAGGGGACATGCTGCAGGCCTCGCAAGATCCCCGAACTGCTTGTGCAGCCGAGATCTTCCCCGTCCCTCGCGAAGGCATCAAAATGGTTGATTAGAAAACGTTCCGAATCGTCTTCAGTACCACAGTCGTCGTCGGGCACATGTAAGGAAGGAGGGATTGTTGGTGAAATGAGGTGGTGAGAAGGTGAATATGTCCGAGCCTGCGGAGACTTTTCGCTTTCCGCGAAGTGAGCAAGGATATGATGAGTAATCATCGACCGTGGTCTTATTGGACAAATCTATCCGGCCTGCCCCATAGCTGGTAGGACAATAGCAGCCGCCAACCGGACATATCTTGAATCAAATGGCATCCATGGACCTCGTTGAGCGAGGGGATATTCACAATTGTAAACGAGATTTGAGCTTCAACTATTAACTAACACGCAATCGTAATTAGTACATCGGTCACAATACTTTCCCGGTTCACACCACCCGCAAATAGATTATCATCTTGTTTGCGTCACAAGTTGGAGGATCAAAGAAAGCCTCTGACCAGAATTCCCCAGGATATTTGCAATTTTGTCTCCCTAACCGATTTTGAACCTCCTCAAATCCGTTCTCTTGACAAAGCCTCCTCATAAGCCTCCATCCAAGCCGGGAAGGCGAGTTCAGACTGATCTCGGACCCTCACCAGGACGTCTTTCCTCCATCTGGTGTCTGGATCATGAACACCCTTTGCAGTCCCTTGATCAATGACTTGCGCGTGTGTAGCTGCGCACCAGAAGACACATTTTAAGTTTGGTAACCGTCCACTCGCCATGGCTTCGGCCAGTGATTTGAAGCTTTCATCGCCATGTGACAGAAACCCATCAACATGTATCTCGACCAGAGACGCAGGTAAGAGAGCCGGAAGTAGCCCCGAGTCTGACTGTTTTTCTCCACGTCCATCGTAAAGTGTCTCGGGCCAAACATCGCTCGCGTCCAGGTTAAGGGTCTTCAGAGATGTAAAGTCGGTGAACGAGAATGCTTCATAATCCCTCTGGGACTTGGGTCGCCAGCTGGGCCACCAAATACAACGTTGTAGGGACATATCGAGGTACTCCAAAGTGTGTTTGTGACCCTCCAAAGCCTCCCTCACCTGCTTGGGTGATGGGCAGTAGTCTGTGGTTGATTTATAGCTGAAACGTTTCAGTCTAGGGAAACCCTTCATGACCTTCGGGAGCATTCCATCCCATGAGCCCTTCATCATGATCTGCAATGTGTCGAGCTTCTCCAGGCGCGGAAGGCCATCTAACCCCCCTGCGCTGCAACAAAGAAGCTCTAGGTTGGGTGCAGCATCGACAAAGAGCCTCTCTACCGCACTCGAGATGTGCTCAATCTCATCGTCGTCCAGTGTTTCGTAGTCGGCGCGCTCATAACGGGCGTTCAAATCCGCAACCCTATGGTCCAGCTCCATATGCCTCACATTCGCCAGGAACGGGCGTGCAGTAGCAGTAGCAACACCTGAGCTGGTCCTCGTGACCCAAGCGGAGAGCGACTCGAGTTTCCAACTTCCGGGTAGACAGATGTTTGCCTGAGATAGGTTTGGAAGCAAGATCATAAGAATCTGGAAGTATGCCTCGGCAATATCCCATTCAAGCCAGTCCTCAGTCATGTTAATCTCAAGGCCAACCCTGCAGGCGAGCCTTGCAATCGCGAGCTTCTGTTCGTCGGTTGCTGTGCTTGGCAGTTTCTCGTCGTCTTCGAATCTGTCAAGCATATGGATGTCCAAGAACCTGACGCTAGCCGCAAGATCGGGTCTTTCGGAGAGTGTTCTGGTGAATGACCCAATACGATGAAGAAACCCCGAGAGAGTTCGTCCCCAGTTCATGTAATTGTAGTTGAAAATTGACTGAAAGGCGATCGATTGAGCGACGTATCGAAAGAGTTTGCAAGTGCGGCACAGATTTATGAGATAGGTGTCCTGCTCCTGAATTTCATCCCTGACGCTGGTTTCGCGGGTGTTAATGCTTGGCTTGCGCATATGAATGTCATATGGCTCCTGTCTAGGCCGGAGGAAATTGAAGATGGCGACGAGAGTCTCCACTGGTAAATCCGTAAGAGAGGTCATTCTCGACGGACTGGTGATGTTTGACACAGACATCCGAGACCTCTCAACCCGTTCGATCGAGCTATCGGTGGGGCCGAGAGCTTCTTTTATATGCACCGCACTTTAATCACTATTGTGCCCTACATCCGAGTGTCCTATCGATTTTGCCAGGGTTGCGGGATGATTCGAGCTGTGATAGGCTGACTCGCATTTACTCAGGTGAGGCCAAATTCCCGCCCCACTGAGCCACTCGTCACACCTCGAATCCTCCCCAACTCAGTCTCATAGGATAGACACATTGTCGTATCATCGGCGAAATGCATGGGCAATAATGATGTGAAACACTGTTGAACAGCAATAGGCTGAAGTCTCTGCAACACGGGGTCATGGTGGTCATTATCTACCTAGCAAGTGAATAGCCCATGCCAGCCTCCTCAATAGTTGAACGAGACTATCATGTTTCGTTTCAAAACCGAAGATCTTCGTGACTCATTCCTTCCCAGCGCCATTCTATTCAGATGCACTAGTACTTGTGACCCGTGGCTGGGTCCCCGACAACTGCGACCTCATCATCCCCTTCGGAGGAGCTTTGAGACCCAACGACTGTCCGTCGCCGCAAGTTGCCAGCATCGTCATGTTCAGCATCCCATTGGGCCAACTCAGAAAGCGGGACTTGAACGAGACGGTGCGTGTTGGCGCCGTTGTCCGTGACGTCCAGGATTTCAGGTCGGATCCTGTATCCGCGCCATTTCGGAAGAAGCCACATCCATACAGCGTAGTACAAAAAGCAGATTATCAGGCTATGCAGCTGTCAATAGGCCAGTCGATGATAAGTTGAAGTATTTGACTTACATGGCGATGCCAACGACGCAGTATGTATGTTACGACCCGTAAACAAGGATAACAGCTGAACGACCCACTCGGGCGTCGGGCGGCTATGACAGGACATTTGTACCGCAGGAACACGGGAACAACAGGAACTCACTCGGGAACGGAAGAACTATGGTACAAGTCACGTGACGATAAGATAAGGAACGATCAGTGGGGCGCGTCAGGAAGCGCTCAGTGATCAGTTGGCAATGCCAACTGATCGCGATCACCTCATGCACCTAGGTGATCACCCGTAACTAAACAAAGGGTACTGTTCAGGACTTGTATATAGTATGACCTGAGCCTGGCTCATGATCAGACTTCCATAGCTCTTCAGCAATCAACTTGTGAATATCTCTAAGATACTTTCAGCCTACCTTCACTGCGAATACTTGTTGAGTCTAAGATTGATCACCTTAGCCTCTGACTACCGATCTACGATACAGCCTACGACCTACGACCCAGGCCACGACCCCAGTGTACTGTTACTACGTGTCAATCCCCAGCTTCTGTTAGCAGACCCTACTGTCGGATAGCTGACCGTAACAATGTAGCATACCAGAAGCTGACGCTGCCGGCATACGGGCCACCCTTTGGCGGCCACCACGGCATGACGAGAATGTAAACCTGGAGGAGGATGAAGAAGATGACCGTTAAGTGCCATGACTTGAACTCTGTACGTCCAAGACCGGCGCGCTTGCGGCGAACGCGGATGAGGTAGACTCCAACCGCCATCGCAAAGTGGAAAAGACCGTCGGGGTAGGTCTTCAAGCTGATTACTGCGGAACTGTAAGCACTAGCGGCCTCCCATGAGAATCAGAGGCACCCACCAAACTGGAATGCATCTCCAGCTGGAGGCGCCGCAATCATGATGAAAGTCATGATCCATTTCAGGAAGTATGGGCCAATTGGGGTTCCGAAGGGCTTTGTGTTCACCCAGAACTCGGTCCATGGAAGGACACCTTGCCTGAGATACTGTTAAATCCTAATCAAAGATGACTTTCTGGGGATTTTCAAACCGTCCAATCTCACGGATCACGCGGGAAGAGCCAATCAGCACACCTAAGAGATTACCGAAAGCACTGAGTAGAACAAGGAAGTTCAGCGCTTGCTCTGCGGGACCGGTTCCGAACACCTTGGTGAAGAAGACCGCAGCAGCAATCTCCTTTGCAGTCTTGAACTCGGCCTTGGGTACTAAAGATAAACCGTTAGTCAGGAATAATGTGAGCAAATGAGACCCATCGTACCGGCAGCAAAGTAGGCGACGTTGCAAAACATGTAGAGAACAGCAACAACCACCACAGAGATTGTTGCGTGTCGCTTCAGGACAGGGATCGGGTTCTTGATCTCGTTCACGACGTTGAACGCGTTACTATAGCCAGTGTATGAAAAGATGATGTTGACAAGTGCCGTAGCTAGGTCGTTGCCATTATCCGTTGTTCCTTCGAAGGAGTTGCGGAAGTTGGCATTGGGATCGGGAATGTGGTCGACATGGCCGCCGAGAACAACGAGCCCAGTGATCGAGATGAAGACGAGGGTGATGATCTTGATCGCACCAATGATGTTTGTTGCCCAAAGGGAGTATTTGTTGTGGGCGACAACACAAATGACGGCAAAGGTGTATGCGGCGATTGCAACCCCCTTTAGTTCCCATGCGGAAGGCGTCTTCCCTGCAATTCGCCAGAGGTATCGTGACAGGACTTTCTCATATTAGCACACATAGTTGAAGATTCGTTGAGTTACTAGTGGAGCCATACCAATCGCATTACTGCTGCTGAACGAAAGAAGAACGGACTGCACCGCGAATGCGATAGGGAAGAAGTGTTTCGGCCGAGGATAGGCTTGCTCTAAATACACTACCTCCGCACCACTTCGGTTAGGAAAGTAGCTGGCCAGTTCCAAATACACGCTCAGTCCTGCGAGTGCCATGAGGAAGCCTATTGTCCAGTAGATGAAGGCTAGGCCTACGGACCCAGTGCCATTGAGGACGGATGCAGCTATGGTGTTCCGATCAGTCTTTCTACCTTTTTCCTGGGGAAGAGCAGGTTGTCCTACGCGTTGAGAAGATACCAGTGCCGATCATCTGGTTTACATTCAGAAAAATGACCGTAATCCAGCCGACATGGTATCCGAGAGGGGAGTGTCTCTCGACTGGCGCCCCCACAGCCTCCTGGTATGCCGGCTTGGATCCATTTCCACCCTTCGCGAGCGTGTAGGCAAGATCCCCGTCACGGATGATGGAGTGCTCGGAGTCGGACGCCTCGACATCTACTGGACCGCGCTCGTGTACTGTCGCATTAGTGCCCCCAAACCGCGACGAAAGTTTGGAGAACACCATCGTCGAGGATTTCGGATCCAGTGACTAAGTAGCCGTGAAATGTAACTCTAGAACTACTCCACTGAATAAGCGTGTGGGATGGCTGAGACGGGCTCAGCTTCGGAAGAGAGCCGATCGCACGTTATCGAAGGCGACAGATGGTGTATTGCGGGGATGAGGAGAAGGAACCACAAGTGAACCAGACATCAGGTTCCAGCATTCCACCGCTTCATTTTTAAACATTAGCCTAGTTGTCCATCGTTCCTCGATTGAACGATCTAGACTCGTGAGCCCGTGGACGTTACTTCAATGCCAAGTGCCAACAGAATTGCCCAGCGTCGCGAAGATGGGGCGCAAATGGCACAATACTTTCTTTTGACCAGCAAATACCAGACAGTATGATTGATACGGGAGGGTGGTGGATATTGACCTTCCTGTATCAGCGAGAGCCAAGAAGCACGCAATGCTGGCTGATCATGACGACCGTTGCAGCTACACTAAGAATGCGGGCGCCCGGTCGCAGTGCCGGGGCTTGCAATAAGCTACTATCCAAGTGTAACCTTGCTTATCCTAACCCTTGCTATCGCCCCCATCCGATAGGACCACATGGTCGTCATGAGGGTGAATGTCACCTCTCGTTTTTTCGGTGCCCTGTCACCAAAGACGCCAGCTCGTGTTTGGAAGTCTTGGCGGCCCTTGTCGAGGCACCGAAAGGAGCTCTTCGGTTGGCGGGCTGTCTCACACCGAGGGTTCGAGCAGGGCAGGTTTACCACGTTTTCTTCGGCTCACAGGATTCTCCTTACGACCTGTGCTCACTGATTGGCTGCTGGAGAATGGTTCTAGGGTTTTCTTTGAAGCACAAACGGCCGATTCCAAGATCAGTCATGCTTTTGGTACTTATGGCACGCAAATCCTCTATATCGCCTCATCACTCCCGCCCCTTGCTCTTGTTTCCTTCGCTTCGGATGAATGGTTCAAGCGGGAATACTTGCGCCTCGGTTGTCACGCCATCGTAAAGCTGTCCCCAACGCTCCTTCAACGGCTCCGGTGTCTCCCACGCGTATTCAGGATCGCGAAGCCATTGCCTCAACAAGTGGCGTCTACAAACCCGTCAGTTTCACCACAATGGGCCATATGCTTGATTCTGTACTTACTGTTGGTCTTGGGTATCGGTGAACCCGTCACGGGCGTGGAAAATCCCCATGTTGTTAGCGTACTGGATATCGCCCTTTTGGAAGTCCAAAGAGACAGCGAACTTTTCTCCGAGGAAGTGGAGTGTGTCCAGAGCCTCGGCTTGTGCTTCGCTGATGGGAGGGATTTCTTCGCTTCTTGGAAGTGCGCCGTAGCCGACAAAGTAACGACGAGCGTATTGGACAGCCAGCCGTTCAGGAGTTGTTGCTGTGGCGGGCTGATAGTGGACAAGTGGCCGAGACGTGAACGACTTTTGGGGCTGCCCGAAGCTGTGAAATTATCATGATCAGTAACTGGGTGCTCCATAGGTTGTAAGAGCAACGTAGTGTGCGATGGTTTTAATATAACTTGGGTTTGTGTTTACGTATGGGCACATCATTGTTGTGGATATCCATGAATTTAATGTGTATGGGATAGGGGCATGGTTCTGGGTATCCATGGGTAATGGGTAATGGGTAATGACGGATACCCATAGGCATGGTTTGGACAAATCAGCTAAACTTACACTTCGAATTGCCAGTCTTGGGTAAGAGTGTGAATGAGATCAGGACGCGTCTTGGCGATCTCGTTGTAGACCCGGGCAATACTCGCCAACTTGCTAGTACCGCCCTCGGCAGCCGTTGAAAGCGCAAACAGGGAGACGATGTCGCCCGCATCAGTGTGGAATACCTGCTTGTCTGCTGTGTATGCGGGGCTGCCGATTTGGCCCTTCTCTTTCGTGAGCGTCAGGTCCTTGATGTGGGTAAGAACAACATCGGCCGGCTTGCCATCATACTGCCTGTCTTGACGACCACGCTGGGGTGCGATGTGGGAAGAAAGGCCGGCGTAAATAATGATGTTTTCTTCTCTTGTATGTTCGTCAACTCGCAGGCCCCGGACCACGAAGAATCCGTGCCCGTTGTGCAACTCATAAGAAAGCTTCCGGAGCTCAGGGTGGAGCTTGGGCAATGGGAATGTCTCCTGGTTGATGTTGCCAAGAGGTAGTCCCAAGGCTAAGTCCATGTCAGCCATGCAATTAGTTAATGACGAAGGCTAGTCCCTTACATTTGAAATGGGCTAGAGCTGCATCCAGCTCGTCCAGTTGCTCGGTACTGAGCACATAGGTCCAGTCATAGTCGTTGGCCAGGGTTGACCCCTCCCACACCAAGTCACTCTTGAACTGTGCGGGCAGGCCCTCCGGCAGGGTTTTCGGGAGATCGGGCTTTTGGACCCGGCTCGCGACACGGGCCTGCCACTTTTCGCGGTCCGGGGCGTACTGGATGTCCGGCTGGACAGGACGGGCGATGGTGACGGTAGCCATGTTGTACAAGATTTCGACGTCGCTAGTATAAGCCTTCGAGATAGTAACAGCCTTTGCAACTAGTAATTCTTGATTGACTCAGAATATCTCATTTTAAAGCATGGAAAAATGAGTCGGAGTGGTGCCGGCGATTACGAATGTTTACCGGCGATGGCGTTATTCGGTTCCTTGATGTCGTGCCGCGGAGAAGGTGGGGAAATTGTTGCCGAGCGGACAGAGGCCGACCGATCATTAGATGACGCGGGGTCTAACCACTCACGTGCGATGTGATGACCTGAGTTTCAGTAGATAGTGGCAGGCAATTGGCTATGTTCGTATTTGAAGGACTCGCACACATACGATGTAATACATTCATGAGAAACCTTCAGTAAGCCACAAGTCTGAAGATGTTGATGCACTGGTGAGAGAAATCGCTAGACTGAATACAAACCCTTCCGGAGACATGTCTCGCCATTCACAACGACTATTTTGTCTTCTTGTCTTGTTCCAGTTTCCACTTTTCTCCAAGCTGCTTCACGTCCTCGTTGTTCGCTATAATGGCCTCTCTAGCGCCGGGCCAAGTCTTCCGGCCCTTCCCGGTGTCGAACAGACGGAACAACGGCGGTGAATTGACGCCATCCGTGAGCAAGTTATAGAACTTCCGATCTTTCCACCAGAGCTTCCATGCGTCAAGGCTGAAGCATAGCAAGCGATCAGTTACCCCGGTGCCGGCAATCTTGTTCAACCAGACGAAGGTGTCACTGCCGAACATCCGGGCACCCATGTGCGGCACCGGCCCGCGCCCGAGAGTCTCCACAACCATGTCGTAGTGGGCATCGATGTCTCGCGCCATCTCCTTCTGGTCGGGGATCGGCGCTTGACCGGACCAGAGACTGCTCAGAGCCATTGTTGCAAGATCGTACACCACAAATGGAGGCCCCATGATGAGAAAGTGTCCGAGGACGGCGAGAGACTCGGGGTACTGTTCAGAGATGAACCCGCGGAAAAGACGGGGCAGGGTATCGTGGGGATCCTTGTACTTGGCTGCATTGATCCGCTTGTAGTTGTCTGGGGCTTTCTTGGGGTCGGTGGGGTTTCCGGCGCCTTTGATGAGAGAGAAATCATAGTGATACCCGGAACAGACTATGATGGCATCGATATCGTCGAGTACGGTACCGTCAGTCAGGGTGACGGACTTGGGGCCTGTGATCTCCTTGACTCCGGTCACCGCCTTCACCGAACCATCTCGAAGATTATCCGCAAGGTCGTTGGAGAAAGAAGGGATGCGATGCTCAACTCCATCCAATATGCGAGGAGACATGAAAGACGGGTGCTTGTCAAGCCAAGGGAAAGCCTTCCTACGAGCGCTGACCATGGCTTTCGAGAACAGCATTGCGCAACCTCTGGGCCACCAATCTCCAAGGGTTCGGATGATCGTCATTGCTCGCAGAGTCATCGTATGGTCGAAGGCTTTTCCGTTCATCATCCGAGGCAGCTGTTTTGATCGATGGTCAGCTTTGGACCATATCCAGAGTGAGGGTATGGCCTTCCATGCGTACCAAGTAGTACTGGCCGCGATGACTGAGGTAAATCGACTTCGCGTTGGCCCTCTTTAGAAATGACTGTGTATCAACACCTGTGGCTCCGACACCCATAACAAGAACATTCTTGCCCTCGTAGCGATTGGGCTCCTTAAAATCCCTGGAATGCAATGCCTCTCCTTCGAACTTGTCGATTCCCTTGATGTTGACGTCAACAGGCACATTGAGAATGCCGGTCGCGATGACTATGCGATCAAATATCTGTTGTTCGTCGGCTGCATTTTCAACATCTGACTTCATGCTGCGAGTGTAAATCGTCCACTTTTTGGCATCGTCATCGCGCTCGATTTTGGTGACCTTCTTCGAGAATTGCACGTGGCGCTTCAGATCAAAGTTCTCGGCGTACGCCTCGAGGTAGCGCTCGACATCCTTCGCGGGCGGATGAGTAGGGACATCTGAATACCAGAATAGTCAGTACGTAACAGTATTTCGATGGATCCCGTGGATGCGTACCCTTCGGGAAAGGGAAGTCGGTGTAGTAGCACTGATAATCTTGTAAGCTGATACTGACCCCGGCAAGACAGGAATGGGCAAAAGGAATCCTTACCGTTTGCTTGGAGGTGTTGAATGATGTCCAGGGAAGCGCAGTAGTCTGTCCCTTCCTGGGACTGAGATGCCAGTTTCCGCCGATGAATTCGTTTTGCTCGATCGCGGTGACTTGTAAACCTTGCTCGATGAGGTTCTTCATCGCAACCAACCCAATCATGCCAGTGCCAATGACAGCAACATGGCTCCCGACAGTGGAATGTGACTGAGACGAAGCCATACTATTGGGCAATAGCGAGGATGACCGAAGAGCTCAAGTTGATCGACTAAACTTCTCGGGGGATTCGTGCGACACTTGGAACATCTAGATCGGGCAAATAGACGTAGATACTGACACCTTTGTGCACAACCGCCTCCTGCACTGGGACCTTTGCGCCCTTTATCCAGAAGCTCCCTGTAGCTATCTGACATCTTTCCGCCATGGTGATACAAGATCATTTCCCAATCCGGATAGCTATCTGACATAGGGCTCGGAGACATTTTCCACCAGGTGTCGGAGACTTCTTTGTCGCCAGTCATTGGTGGACGTGGATCCTTCAAGCCACTCAGACGGATGTTGCCCGCCGATTTGAAAGACAAGCACAGCGCCACAGAGACATGGTCCTGCAGAAAGGTCGACCCCTTGTGAATGAAACAGGGCATAGTCCAATTGGAATAAGCAGTGATAGGCACCACTTTCGCAAAAAGGGTCTTTCGTAGGGCCTTACGTAGCGCGTAAGCAGCCCAAGGATCTGGCTCCGAAGACGCCTTGCTTATTACAGTTTAGGCTGAAAATGACTGGCTCTCCCTGATTTGAGAATGGAACTTCTGCTGCAGACGACGTCTTTGGTGGAGATGGAGACTGCAGACATACATACCTATGGAGCATTCTGTGCCGACGCGACTGGCGCATACCAAAGCATCAACAGGCTCTAAAACTCCGCATCCGCAAACCTCAATGGCGGATTCTGAATCGTTATCAGACATATTGAATTAACTTCATCGGGATGATGTCGGCGGATGAACGAGACAAAGTCCGACGACACATGTCCACTGCGGACTTCCCATGCCTTATGACGGCACCAACGGGTGAGAGTCTGTGAACTGAAACCATTTCACATTGTTCAAAACTCCCATCTACCCTTTTAGCTACTTCCTACTCCGCTTAGATCCCACTGGACTTGAAAAGAGCAACTTCAAGCTTCAATGCCGTACGGAACAGACTATTCCACTTTCCACTTTTCGCCCAGCTTTTCCCATTGATGCTGGCGGGCCAGAAGGCCTTGTTCGCTTCCAGAAGCGCTGTAATTTAAGCTGAAAGTCAGTCTTTGATATTTTTCCATGCAGCAGAGACAATGGCTTTGAATCTCGCACCTGAGAGATGATCCGCTGATGACATGTCGAGATTGGGTTTAATTCAGGTGTTATAGAAGACTGTGTCTTCAGGTTTATTCTTGTCAGTCGAGCATTTCGTTCAATCCAGAGAAATGGTAACCTTTTCGCGTTTTAGGATGATCATCAACCATTTTTGCAAGCTTCGGCCAACCCTTTCCAAGTAAGTAAGCCAGCGAACGGTGTGGCCGGGGCATATACAACTCACATATACGCACGGAATCACAATGACATGTAAATCAAACCAGTTGTCAATGGACGCGTGTCTCTGTAGCATTGTTCCGCAACAGATCTCTCGGCATTGCCAAGGACCTCTAGCGTCACCTTTAACTCTTCAATTGGTGTATCTCTCCAGTCGCCAGCGAGATCGGAGCGGGCACATTTGGGGAAGATAGGTGGGATGGTCCGGCGAGGCAAGAAAGAGACATTGCCGAGTATGTAGAGTGCTTCTGGAGAACCGCAAGGCTCAGGATCGATTTGATATCGCGGCGAATGCTAGATGAAGAATTTCCGAAACATTGAGTCAGTGATCAAGGGACGCGGTGAGTTAAATTGCACGGTGGCCGGTGTGGTTGGAGCGCAGGTAAAATGCACCTATAGGAAGCTAGGAGACAACAGAACAGATTCCGCTTAAGCATTGAATCACAGCGCAAGGTGCAATGAGATACAAGTTTCTGTACACGTAGTACAACAGAATACTTTGCTCTGTTGCGTTTGACGCTCTTGTTTCACAGCAGCTGTAGTGTTAATCAAAGCTGGGACCTCATTTGACACTTTGGAAGTGCCGACAGGCGAACTGCACTAGCAGGTGTATCAGGCCTAAAACATGAATGCGAGGAATCACAAAGCCTCATGGAGTTCACATATCTGAAGAGTAAGAATGTTTCAAAGACTTTGCTGGAGCGGGTCCTCTCAGACCATTAACACCCTATGTCCGCATCTGATAGGTAATTACAGCATATGTCTTTGCTCACGGGTCAATCTTGAAGACAATCTTCTCGGCCGAGATCTTTCCGTCTCTGTTGAGGTCCATGGCCTGTGTGACTGTATTGGGATTGAGGCTGCCCAGTATTTTGACGCTTGGAGTCCTCAAATTTCCCTCACGAAAAAGCTTCGAAAGTTGACCGTGAAGGTCCATGCTCAGTTTGTGATTTGGGATGTTTACCTAAAATAGGACTTATTAGCAAACGATGTCTTGGTTCCAACATGTTGCTACGTAAAGTGACGCACGAGGTTGACTTACCGGCCAGTGTGCCTTTCCGCGGTAGGTGTGAGCAGATGGAAAGGCTGTGAAAACGAAAACGTCCGAGACCTTAACTGTCGACGGCACGTTCTCCGTGTTGGCTTTGCCTGGGCGAACGGTGCATAGGTGGCCTGTAAAGTCTTGAGCGCCTTCGAAGCATTAGTCGAGGAGGTGGCATTGCCAATTGTGTCGAAGACATGCTCCAGGTTTGGTACAGCTTCGCGAATACGTTCGATTACTTGGTCTTCGCTGTAGTCAAATGCGTGAGTAGCACCGGCAGATTTGACCTTTTCAAAGTTATGAGGGCTACATGTGGTGATGACTGTATGGCCGTGTAGCTTGGCAAGCTGTATGGCAAAGTACCCAACAACGGCTTCAACAATGTCAGTCTTCTTCGCGATGTGCTTGGTGATATGGATGACTCACAACTTCCACCCCAGATAAGAACCGGTGCTCCATCAGAAGAGTTTCGCGGAAGGCCTAGGCAGTCCGAGGAGAACAGCGCCAGCCAAGCTGTGTTGGCCGCAAGTGGAACAGTACTTGCCTCCGCGGCGCTAATGTTTTCTGGAATTTGGAACGATAGTCTTTCATCCGCGATGGTGTGCGTACTAAAAAGGTTCAGCTTTTCATTCGTTTAAGCTCGTGCTGCCGGGCTCATCAAGAACGACTTACGAGTAAGCACCGAGGCCGGGAATCTCGCCTACAACAGTGTCAAAAATAGCTCGATGAAGTTTAGGTCACCAAACCCTGGGGAATGCATACCACCCCAGACGAAGCCAGCGATCTTACTGCCCTTGGCGAACTTGGTCACGCTAGGATGAGCCTCCACCACCTCTCCGGCAAAGTCGCAGCCCAAGACAGCGCCGTCGCCAAATGCATTGACATCGAGAGCCAACCCTATGGACAGTCAGTATGTAGCGGTCAAAAGACATGATGGGTGTCTCCTACGGTCTGTGGGGTTGAAGGCTGCATGGCTGGTCCGAACGTAAAACTGATGCTCCTTAAGTACAGGCAAATCGACTTCCTTGGCGGCGAACGACTTCCCCTCTTGAACAATTGCGTTGACACGCATGATCGGAACCAGGGTCTTGAGACTAATTGCTGTCGCTAGTGTTGTCTGCTGAGTTCCAGGCCGATGAAACTCGTTTGTTGAGGCGGGGTCGACTTCGGAGGGTAATTCCGATGTAGCGCATCTGATAGTGCGGTCAAGACACGCCACGCCCTAGACGCCCTTCCTGCGGGGCCGTAGGTCGGCCCCCTTCACTTGGGCGCATGTCAACGCCTCACCAAGCCACGAACGTGGCTACACCGCGGTTCAATTTTGCTGTCATCAATTCATGGTCAACCCAGTTCGTAAATAAAAGGTCGGCCATCTCGACTGATTTCCAGTCTCAGCAACAACCATTGCGAAGTCCCCAGCATACGTCATTCACCCCAAGTTCCAACATGTCGCAACACACACTCTGCCGCGTTTCTGTTCCTGAAGGAAAATACGAGTTCCTTTGCATCATTCCAAACAAGCCCGGAAGCCGTGAGAAACGCATCGAGGTCAGATCGTGAGTATCTGTCGGCACTTTCACCGACTCTGGGTGTATCTGCTAATTTTGCCATTTTTAGCCAGCATTTTGCTAACGCCATGCCCTTGATGGAGAGTGGAGTCTGGAAGACAGGCGGTATGAGTATCCTTCTTAGTAAACCATTTCTATCCGCAATGCTTTCAATTAACAACTCGATCAGGTGCTCTTTTGGACAGTGTTCCCAAGAGCGACAATTCGGATGATATGTCTTTCGTTGGCAGTCACGTCGTCGTTGTTGGTGACTCTATTGAACAAGTGCGAGAGGACCTGAAGAAAGATGTCTATGCGACGTCCGGTGTTTGGGACGTTGAGAACGTGAGTGCACGATACTCGCGGCATCATAATTATTCTAATCATGCCTTTAGGCACAAATTTACGCATTCCGCGCTGCGTGGAGAAACCCCTGAAATATTCCCATGATAAAATTGTCCAACCCATACTCATAATGGACGCACGTCAATACTTATTGAGTGATGGAGAAGAGAGAAGTATGCAGCAGAAGGGCGCAGATAAGTAATCTCAGGCACTAGGTAGGCGAAACTTCAGCACTGCGATCGGGGTGGGGCCGGATCCGTTTCAGACTCCGGCTTGGTTCTCAACTCAGGCTACTACTTCATGAATATCGAATCTTTTCTCCTCTCCAATCAACTTTGCACAGAATTTTACTAAGACATCAAGTCTTTCGCAGTCTCTAGCTTGTGATGATGTTCACGAATGCCAGGCCACACTGCTCAACCGGGACCGTCAAGGGACGTGAAGTGGATCCGAAGCTCAGCGAGGTATCTCGCCTAAATCCTGCAAAGACAACGATCGATCTGATATCAGACGCTTTTGATTGGTGCGCTCGAAAATTGATCCTCTTTTGGGCTTTGAAACTATTACTTAGAAGCCGTCATTTGGGGACTTTCGGCAAGTTTATGGGACTTCGGCGCGTTTCCAGCGTACTGCGTACCTGACCGCGCTCTTGGGACAGGGCTTGGAGACACGCGCATGCCCAAGGGTAAGCTGACTGCAGGCTGCCAAGCGAGTCTTGCCGGTTTAATACCCCGGAGACCAATGGTTGTGCGCTAAATATGCCACCATAATACCGGTGGATTCTCCTCTCATTGGCCTGGAGTCCGACGTTCGACCTACCCCGATGGGGAGATTGGCGGTCCTCGTTGACGCGATAGCTGATTGTCGATATAAAAAGGACGGCATCCCTTCGGTCAGCCCCAAAGTCCCTTCGGGCCCATACCTGAGGAAATCTTGCGCATCGCAAAGATGAAGGACGCAACACTCATCATCGGCTTTGTTGCCGCCCTTGGTGCCGTTTTTGTTATAGACAAGATCATTCAAGCGAGAAAGAATGCTCGACGCTTGCCTTTGCCGCCCGGCCCCAGAGGCTATCCCATCATCCAAAATATGTTCGACCTTCCCAAAAAGGACACGTTTGCAGCCCCTCAATATGCGAGATTCAAAGACATATATGGTATGGATGAACACCGCAACAAGCAGACGCTGAGGCTAACCACTATCGGAACTCAAAAAGGCCCCATCACCGCTCTTGGGGTCATCGGAAAGCCGTTCATCGTGATCAATGATCCTCAGGTCGCCCTGGATATCTTGGAGAAGAAGTCGGCCGAGTTTTCATCGAGACCTAGTCTGACATTCATCGGTGAATTGTAAGTCTTGGCACTCCACGAACTCCTTCGATCTCTCGATATGGAATCGCATCTAACAGGATTCCAGGGTTGGTTGGGACAAAGCGACGGGCGGCATACCATACAATGATATCTTCCGCCTCCATCGCAAGGTCTTTGCTCGTATCATCGGAACTAAAACAACGGCTGCGCAGTTTGATGACCTTCAGGAGGCCGAGGTTGGCCACTTCTTGCTGCACGTTCTGGACAACCCAGGAAATCTGAAGGAACATATCCACAAGTAGGTCAAACTTCTGTTCATGCAGTGGAAATAATAGCTAATCCATGCTTGTTATTTAGGGAGGCTGGCACCGTGGCGCTGAAAATTGCCTATGGCTATAATGCCGACCAGTTCAAGAAGGACCCTCTCCTCAGCAAGATGAATAAAGTGATGGATGACTTCGCACGGTCAGCCGTTCTCGGGCGTTACTTAGTTGATTTCTTCCCGATACGTAAGTTCATCAAAGTCTATTTCATGTCTTGGGTTGGCGCTGGGATCTAACATACTGATAATCGATAGTAAAATACCTCCCTGACTGGTTCCCTGGAACTGAATGGAAAAGACAGGCTAAAGAATACCGGGCCGACTTCCACGACGCTGTTGAAAGACCTTACAAATTCGTTGAAGCTCAAATGGCTGAAGGCAGAGAAAACGTATCGTACCTCGCTAAGGCGATGGCCACCAGCGAGGACACCCCAGAGGACGTACACAACAACATGTGGACCGCGGGATCGATTTTTAGCGGCGCCGCTGATACGGTAAGCCACTCATCAGCCTTGACACGTTCCTCAAAGTTCAATACGAACATGAGCTAACTCGTATCAGTCCGTCGCATCCGTAAATGCCTTTTTCCTCGCCATGGCCAAGTTTCCTGAGGCGCAGAAGAAGGCCCAGGAAGAAATCGACCGAGTGATTGGCAGTGACCGTCTGCCTACGGTCAGCGATCGTGACAACTTACCATACCTTGAAGCACTCATTAAGGAGGTTCTACGCTGGCACACGATTGCGCCGATGGGTCTTCTCCATATGAGCTCCGAGGAGGCTACCTACTCCGGCTTTCGAATCCCTAAGGGCTCTCTCATGCTCTGCAACATCTGGTTAGTATCTTGACTCAAACAAGGAACTTGGTTTCGTTTCAGCCATTCGGGATATTTTATTGACGACATGGATGAACAGGTGGTTCATGAACAACCCAGAAGTCTACAAGAACCCCTCCGAGTTTCGACCCGAAAGGTTCCTGGGAGCCGAACCAGAGACTGATCCGCGCAGATACGTGTTTGGGTTCGGCCGCCGCATCTGCCCTGGCAAGATCCTTGCCGATAATTCGCTTTACCTCAACTTTGCTCAGTCGTTGGCCGTGTTCGACATTGGCAAACCAGTCGCCAACGGTAAAGAGTACGAACCAGAGTTTAAGCCGTTACCAGGGGCCATTAGCCACGTAGCCCCTTACGAAGCGACGATTAAGCCCAGATCGCCCCGGCATGAACAGTTGATCCGGTCCATCGAGCAGAGGTTTCCTTGGCAGGAGTCGGACGCGAAGGGATTGGAGGCAGTGTAGGCCTCTGTTTGTAATGGTCTGTTCATGGCTATTGACAGCAACCTGTGATCTGAGTTAGTTGCATAGACAGGGATGAATGTTTGACCCTGTTTCCAATTACCCCCTTTCCATATGTTTATGTGAGGTTCTGACATCCAACTCAAACTCTCTTCGGTCATCAATGTGCAGAACAATTGCACCCATAGAAGGAGGGGATCACGATCACGGGAAGGTCTTTCTCATTCAATGACTGACAATCGTGGTGGAGAATTCGTCCAGCCTAGCCCTCTAGGCGATGGGGAATCCGAACGTCTCGTACGAGAGTTGCACTGAGAAGATCCTGGTCCGCTTCAAGCGCCCAGGCGTCTCGAACACCCGGTGGGAGGCTGTCGGCTTAGTCGGTTTTGAGGATACCCCACCTAATCCAAAGATCGGCGGCAGTAAGTTGACCTCTAGTGTACTATCCCGCAAATGGAATGAATTGCCTTGCAAATGTCGAAACGAGGGTCAATTAGCCTTGTGCGTCGGCAAGTCTCGCGGGAGCGACCCCGTCGCGTCGCCAAAACAATATCCCAAAGTAGCAACTCGGCGAGGAGAGCCCCCGCAATTACCAACTGCTTATTGTTTGAATTGGCGATGGATGTAACATCTTTTACGCGATTGTGGGGAGACTCTGAGACGACAGCATGGTTGTCTCGAAAGCCGAGGAGCCCGCAAACAGGGGTGTTCGTCTCAACTGCCACCTCCGCCTCCTGATTCGTCTCATCTCTACCAAGAGTTGCAATTGACCCCTAATAAGCTTGATCAGATTGATCTGCAAGAGAATCTTAAAAGAGCCGCGTTCCCGTCATGTTTGCATCTGGTTGATCTCTGGTCAACAACCTGCGAGCGGGAAATTCACTTCAATCTGTCAATTCTTTGCTATCGACCCTGGCCGGCCAGACTTTGGCGAGCGTCGCTTTCCAATCGCTACACATCAATCCGAAAATCAACACCTCAATCTCTGTCTCACAGTCAAAATGAAGGTCCAGGCTATCCTCATCGCCCTCGCGAGCGTCATCTCTGTCTCCATGGCCGCACCTACGCCGGCAAAGGGGGATTCCGTTCCCGCCAAGGACAATAGCGGTGGTCGCACTGTGTTGGATGGTGCCCAATGCAGCCCTGTGCAAGGTCGTCTCGTTTGCGATGATGGCTTCGGAAACACCTTGTAAGTCTGCGAGCATTGTTTCTGATGATAAGATGGATCGCTGACCTTGCACAAGCTTCGCCGACGACCCGTTTTCCTCTTAGAGTTCCTCCATGATGGAAATCCTGTAACATGAGTCCTCCGACAGAAAAAGACAGGAGACAGTTCGACTTACTACGCAACTAAGCGGCGTGAGGCAAAAAAATAAATATTCTTAATGTTGATGGATCCAATTTGACGGAAAAATGCACTTAGTGAGATCATGATAGTTATCGAGGGAACCGTAGATCTCCACGTGACCGCCATAGACTCCACCATCAACCTGGGGCGCAGGGATCTCATCTCGCTTACCGCGTTGATGATAATGCTGTTCGGCCGAAGTGTCGCCAAGTCATTGACCGCTTCTGATTGATATCTTCTGAGGTACTCTCATCTGTCCTCCTTGTCCCTTGCGATAGCAGGCGTCACAATAGGCATGATGTCACTGGTAAATTTGCCTGGCGAGCTGCACCATCTCATATTCTCCCACTTTTCCACGGACACGAGAACTCCTGACAGCGGTGAGAGTGCAGAGTTCGGACACAACCGTGCCGGCATCCACACTCTTACCCTTCTTTCACGGACCTGCCGCGGTCTAAACCACGCCGTCAAGCCATATCTCTATGCGGAAGTCAATCTTAGCTGGCAGAACAGCCGAAAACTCCTCGCCCTGCTCAGACACTTCGTCAACGACCCGTACTCGGGCAGCTGTGTCCGATGGGTCCGTATTGACTGGGAGGAGCTCTATTCCCAGAAACTCGATTGCAGTGATCAAGAAGCCAACTTTCTTGCCGATGTGGCAAAGAGCCTTCATTTAGACGTACCACCGGCCCCACCTTGGTACTCTAAAGACTGGAGAAATGGTTTCTTGGCCGGCATGGTGCTTCTCAAGTCCAGCGGTGTTGAGCTTGTGGACATCGAAGGACACAACCAAAGTTTCTGTTCCAGCATCCCGGAAAAGCCACCCCGGCCTGAACTTCGCCATTTCACACAATTCAATCATGCATGGCATACTTCGACCTGGTCGAGCAGAGATTTGCACCGCCTCATAAATCTTTCGCCTCATCTCCAAGGCTTCCGATCGGCTAAGTACCCTATGGCTGACCCGGCTGAAATCAATTGGACTGAAGTGACAAGTCTGGTTTTGGAAGAAGATGAGAAAAGCAGCGGAGCTCGTATAACGACGCGGGGACTCGTTTTCGTCGTGCAATCGTGCCAAAAGCTACGTTACGCTCGGATCAGGACGAAGGATCATGATGGCCCAGCTCCGATTGTCGACGCCCTTGAGACATATCACAAGAACACCTTGAAAAGTCTCACACTGCGATCATTCCCTCGCGACGGAACAAATCTCAACGTCTCGTTCAGTGCCTTCGATGTACTTGAATATCTTGAAATTCACGGGAACATTTGCATTCCTGGGTTCGCCCTAAGATGCCTCCCTCAATCACTCCGGGAGCTGCGACTGGATGGTGACTTTCACCATGTTCAGGAAGACTTCCAAATATTCACTTCAGAGTTCATTGATGGGTCCTATCCCCATTTCGAAACAATCAGGTTTCAGCCCATGTATTCATGCTTTCATGACAATTGCCCTTTTATATTGGACGGCCATGTAAGTCTTGAGGATATGATCCAATACAGAGATTGGCATTTTGACGAGGCGGAAGCCGAAGAATACGAGGGCGGAAAATGCAAGACGCAATGGGAAATCATCTATGGGCTTGTCAATGCGGGAGTTAACGTCTGGGTTGATTGAATATAAAGCTGGAAGACTTTCTGGCAACCATAACAATCTCTTAACCGTACATCGACAGCATCTGCCCTCGAAAACGTCGACTATTGTGGTGACAAATTTACCTTCCCATCCAAGCTTTGTCTACCATCTCTTCGACACTTACTGGGCGTATGTCCGGATACTTGTCATTCATTCGCTTTTCTTTTGGCATCTCCATTAGGTGACCGATGATTAGTCGCCCGAAAAAGGATGTCATCTGCTTCATCCGCAGGGCCGCATCTCCTTCCAAGTCCTCTAAGAGGGTGGCATCATTGTTCCTCAATTTCTCCTCGCTGTCGTGTGTTACATCGAAGATGCCCCCTGGCGCACCAAGTTAGCTCCCATGTACGTGCCAGTAGGTCCGGTGGCATTGCAAAGTACCGACCTCGAACATCTTGGATCTTGGCCAAAGCCTCGTTCAAAGTCACATCGGAACCGACAACGATGCTGTACTCGGACCAGTCCTCAGATTCCAGCGAACGGACAATGAAACGTGCCACATCGTTTGAATGAGTTAGACTGATGACATCGTTACCAGAGCCAGCAATTACAGCCCGTCGATTGTAGACGTCGATGGACCAAAGACCTGGAGACATGTGACTGGGGAAATGAGGCATCCCCCAGTAGTCCATGAGATAGCCATTCACAAAGCGGGTGTACTGTAAACTAGAATTCTTCAGCCTTTCGGCAGTCTTGATCCACGGTGTCGGAAAGGTTTCATCTCTGCCGTCTCTTCCAGAAATACGTCAGCTTCAAGGAACACGTTCGGAAGCAATGGCTCAGTCCATACTCAGGTCTGTTGAGAACTCCGAATTCGCTGGGTACGAACCGCCGGGTTGTCTTTGACGCTTCTGCCGCATCAATCAAGTTGAGTTGTGACTGGAACGAGGCCTCGGAATGCATGGAGATGGCGCTGACGATTGTTTCGATCTTGTGCAAGTCCAAGACCTTTACCAAAGATTCCACGTTTTCGTAGTCAACCTGGACTAGTGGTGGTTGGGCGGAGAGTGCATTGTTCTTGGTAAATGTTAGCCTCGTCCCTGAGCCAAGATAGGAATCACGTCGATTACCTTTCGACTTAAATAATGAACGAATACCTTTTAATAAGCTGAAGTTGTTCAACGATAGCCTTACCCATGCCACCTGTGCCGCCAGCAACTGCTATCACACCCATATTGACGATTGAATTGATTGAATAGATGGGGAAAACTGTGCGGAAAGAATCTGAAACCCGAGAAGATTAATCAGTTCTTCCGCGACGCGATCTGGGCTCTTGTCTTCATATGTCTACAGCCACTCAGTGCATGCACATCACCGAGCCGAATCAGCCGAATCAATCGCAAATAAGCATCTCAAAATGCAAATACCATGGATGAGTGCTAAAAACAGTCGCAATAAAATGATGATGTCGGTACTCTCGGCCCCCGTATCCCACACGTGCCGTCCGTTTCCGCGGCCGAACATCCACACCATTACGGAGCGGGGCTAGTTGATGCCCGCTCCGGTACGCTCGTCAGCGGCCAAGATGGTCCGGAAGTGTTCACTTAGTACGGCAAGGCTTCTCTGGAAGATTTGTTATGTACTGATAGATTTCCGGCGGTGATTATATTCCCACCCCGAAGCTGAATTATTTTCCAATCCAGCAAAATTCGCATTCCTTGTCCAAAATCTTCAGTAATCCTTGACTCCTCGCCATGCCAAAATGAACGCACTATTCGATAATCACAAAGAATTCACGAAATTGAAACCGACAATCCCCTCTGCCACCGCGTTGTCCATTTCGGCTTTGGGAAACACCGAAACCCTTCGTCCGATGATCCCATCATCTCCAACTTGCAATGAGATCGGCTCATGGAGAGCAAGCTCTAACGTCGAGCCGTCTTCGAGTACGGATGCATTGGAAAAAGCGAGTTGGTGGAAGAGGCCACAGTCTTCGTGTCTTTTGGACAGATCGCCGGACTTGCTATTGCACACATAGCACATTAGCTGCGGTCTTTGGTCTTCTTGCGTTTGGACGTTGCAACTTACTGAATGACGACAACAACATCCGACAAGGTGGGCAAATCATGGTCTCCTCCGCTGGTGATCCTAGCATGAGTAGCAAAAGGACTACTCGGCTTTCCTGGTGTGTGAAACGATAGGTCGCCTCGGAGCCTGCAGAGTGAGGTTGGCGAACTTGACTGGCAGAAGGGTTGGTTGAGGACGGCGAGCGCGCCACCTCGAGGCTTGGTGCAAGTATCCGGGCCGCACATGGTGAGATTTGGGATGACTGAAAAAGGGCCCTCGGGAATATACACAGAAATTTCTTGATGTAATCCTCTGTGAAGGAAAGAAACAGAAAGAACAATCCTCAAAAGACTGGAATAGTCGGTATTTCAGCAACATCTAGACCAGCTCAAACTCCCTCAAGGTCCTCATCCCTTTCACAACCCCTGTCATCCCAAAACGAGCGCGAACGGGGCCGGCCCGGGGCCTCTCCACACGTCAACTAACAATAGCGCAGCCAATCACGATTGTCCATCAGCTCCAGAACAGGGAATCAGATTGAGCAAGTTAGAGCAATATTGATCAGGTAATGCCCGCGTGCATTGTGCACGATCGCCAGATGACCGAATCTGATCCAGAAGAGCTGAACTGTCAAGAAATCGCATCACAAGATGTATCGCGATTGATGGTTTGTTTCAAAAACGCTGGTCAATGTCCCCACCAACTCCATGACTCCGATCCATGCACATCGTTGAGTGGTTGGGACCGGGTCCAAGTCCTATGGCAGTCCTCGGCCATCAAGGTGTCCGTCACATCATCGGATTCGACGGAGGATATCCCCATCATTGCCGAGATGATGAAATGTGCTCAGTACCCCTCCTTGCTCCGGGGTGATTTCTTCTCCTCCTTCTCAGGTCCAGCAGCTTACCCCTCCATCTTCTGTTCTTCTCATCCTCAACTTCTGGCTACGAAATCACCTCACGCAGCACCGACCTAACTAAGACACGTCCAAGTGACACCAAATTCACAATGGCCAACTCACAATACACGCTTCCCAAGCTCCCCTATGCCTATGATGTACGTATCACCCCTGCTTCGGCACCAGAAACTCCGGCTAACCCCTCCTGAAGGCGTTGGAACCTCACATCTCGGCCCAAATCATGGAGCTTCACCACAGCAAGCACCACCAGACCTACGTCACAAACCTGAACAAGGCCATCGAAACATACAACGCGAACCCTCTCCAAAGCCGCATCGCCGTTTTGGCGGCACTCAACTTCCACGGCGGAGGCCACATCAACCACTCTCTGTTCTGGGAGAACCTCTCCCCCGCCTCTAGCCCGGATGCTTCCCCGACTCCGCCCCCAACCTGATCGCCGAGATCACCCGCGTCTGGGGCGGTCTGGAAAAGTTCAAGCAAGCATTCAACGCTGCGCTTTTGGGCATCACCGGCAGCGGCTGGGGTTGGCTGGTCAAGGACGACACGACAGGTCTCAGCATCATCACGACCAAAGACCAGGACCCCGTCACCAAGGGCGTGCCCATCTTCGGTGTCGACATGTGGGAGCACGCGTACTACCTTCAGGTTTGTGGATGCTTCTTTTTTTGATCGTGTCAAACGGAATCACTGACTGGGTTGGATGTGTAGTACCTCAATGGCAAGGCGGCCTACGTCGATAACATCTGGAACGTCATCAACTGGAAGACTGCCGAGTCGAGATTCTCTGGCAGCCGCGAGGATGCTTTCAAGGCTCTCAAGGCGGTCCTCTGAGCGGGGAGAATACTTCGTACGTAGCGGAATGAATTGACGATGACATGCAAGGGCCTCGGATACGAGTGGATCAGTGAGCATGGGTGCCAGGACTGATCACCAACGGGTCGATCGGTTTGCAAGGCTTAGTTTTCTCCGCCAGCTTAGCTTGCTGTGCTAGCATCCTGGTCAGACCATGAGGAGATGAATTCAAGTGGCTGGGGATAAACAATCAAATTCAATTTCGAGAGACGGTATCGCAATGTGGCCCTGCAACATCCAACGCTGCCGTGTAACCCGTATCCGGCAAGCCTTGGCGAGGGTCCTTTCTCGCACGTAGTCCCTTGCTGTGTCTCGGCTGCCTGTTTGTAGCCTTTCACCCTCAATATGAGCAGCCCGTGTTGACAACAACTTGAGCTGAGCTTTCCCGTGACAGGTTACAGAGCCACATCCACCCTGCCAACGCCCACTGGCGCACGACACGTCGCGTTCGATCGCCCTCAACCATGAGGCGGGGCAATACCGTCGCATGGAAAACAGAGCTCAAAGTTCGTCCGGTCAGACCTTCTGCGTCGAGGGACAGACCCGAGTCCCGTCCTAAATTCCGAGAGTCAAGTGAAGACAAACACCGACGGGTGTGAGACGGATCATCCGACTCGGAGGAGACAAGATGGAGCGCAAACCGGCAATCTTGGTCGACGAGAATATCTCCGTCAGGTTGATGGCGTGGCTTCAGCGCCAATCTATGCCACCAGGCATTTCTGCCAGCCGGAATTGCATCTCCGCATAGTCGGTGTGCATCTCGCCGCAGACTGTCAATCTTGCGGGATCTCCCAGGAGCCTAGCTGCATCACGCATCGCTCCGGGCTGAGGTGAGGCAACACCAGACATGCTCCCCTCAATAAGCACAATAAAAGCAGAATGAATCATTCCGTGACCGCGCGAGGTGCATTGGCCAAAATGCCAATGGGAAGCCGATGATGTTTGGCTGCGATAGTGTACCGGCAGCATGCAGCTGGCCCCATGCAGGTACACACGGTCTGCAGGGGATGCTTTTCGTGTTGTACGGTACTTGCCCTGCGGCAAAGCGCAAAGCCTGCCTCTTTTCAAATCCTGCAAGATTCTGGGTACGACAGCTGTTGTATCTACGATGGTGAACCCAAACCTCTGGGATGGTGAGGGCTTGGAAACGTGGAACGATGGCTGGTGAGTGCGCTGTTGTTGTATTCTTTTGAGGACGGATTTTGAGAACATCTTCTGTGACCAAAGCTTTCGAAATTTGCGGCGAAATTGGTATACCCGGCCGTAGAATCGTGTATACACTCGGTTCATGTTGCCTGAGATTGCGTGGGACGGAGACTTGCAGCCGCTGCCGAACCCGCGGCCTCTCCGGCCCTCCTCTCCCGTGTGTTCAGTTGCCAACTTCTTTGAGACAGCTCCAGAGTCGTTTCTGCAATGGTAAGGACAGGGCCAATTGGCGACGATGATCTGTCATTGAACAAGGTGCATAAGGTTAAAAGCGAGAAAAGCATGCATACAACTGTCAATCTCTCCGATGATCCTGGCAGCGACAAACAAACTTGGCCGACTCGACCGTCAGTGTCAAATCGGAAGCTTGCTCCGACCCATGCAGGTTTCCACGTCGTGGCTTGATATAAGCAGATTGCCATGAACCCGCCAAACGGCAGCGGGTTTGCGTCCGGCGTTCGCCTCCCCGCAAATATTCTTAGAAACCAAACGGTTTTCTACGAAGGGGGACGTTGTGGCTGGGATCAGATAGATGGCTGCAGCAGGATTGCAAATGTGTTGCTTGACATGATTGGTCGACTGCCCTTCTCCAACAATATCGAGGCAATGAGAGACAAACCGGTTTACCTTGACATGCAATACCGAGACACTCAAAGCAAGTGATGTGGCGCTGGCACTCGACGGCCAGCTGCATGGGAAGCCCTTATCGAAGCCCGTTCTAGATTGGGTGCTGGCTTGCGTGATGAGGGTGTCTGCCGAGCATCCCGTTTCCTGTCTGTGTTGGAACGGGTGCGGGCTCTGAGTTGGCTGCGGTGTTATTCTGGTCGGCATAGAGGGTTGGACAATCATTTCATGATATAAAGGAGTGTAGCCGGCGAGAGAAGACGGTCTTGTTCTTGTCTAGTCTCCAGCCAGCAAGAACCGTCGCAGCACCACACTCGTTTCTTACTCCCACTTCTCTTGCTCGCCATGGTTTTTCCTGCCTCTGGTCTCGCCCTCTTGGGCCTTGGGTAAGTCGTCGTTCTCAGTCATCTTTGTCCATGCTGACTTGGCAGTGCTTCCTTGGTGAGCGCCATCCCACAGGCCAACCACATCATTGCTCGCCCTCCGGCGACATTGACTGTGACTTCTCTTGTTGAGATCACCAACGAAGTCACCGTCACTGCCTGCGGTTCCAACTGTGCCACTGCGGTCACTGTTACCGTGACTGAGACGCAGCCGTGTTTCTACACCTGTTCAGCATCGGCTTCCAGCTCCGTGCCCGGTACATGGACTCCAATTCCGTCCCTGCCTACGGAAAGTCTGCCGCCGAAGCCTTCGACTCCCACCAGCTACGCCAACTCCACCACGGGTATCTCGACCTCTTCCGTTCCGTTGGGTACCGGTTCCTCAACCAGCCCTACTTCCGTCTCTCCCCCGGACACCTCTTCACCTGGCACCACGGTCTCGACCCAGCTGCCTAGCCTTACCACCTCTCACCACTGGCCTACCAACCACACGTACGTCTTCTTTTGCGTTTCGTGACTTGACTCTTTACTGATAATATCCCAGAACCCGTACCCGGACGAAAACAATCAAGACCAGGACCTTGACCCTGACCACGGGCATCACCCTCACCGGTACGGGCACCGGTTCCAGCAGCGTGCCGTACCCCAGCTCCAGCCTCTGGAGCAACACCACTCGCACCATCCCTAGCACCACTCCGGGATCCTTGACCACCACCGAGGCCACACTTCCGACCATTCCCATCCCCACCCCATCGGATGTTGATACTACCACTGCTCCATGCACCACCTACGGTTGCCCATCGTACACCACTGCTACCTACACCACAGTTATCAACACCACTGTATCGGACCAACTCCCGGAGACTGGCACAGCATCCCGGTCAAAGACGACCTTGAGATCCACCGTTATCGTGACCGTTACCAGGTCTATTCCATCCAGCACCGGCACCGGCTACAGCTCGACCAGTCCTGGCACCGGCGCCTCCAGCGGCTTCCCCTCACACACCAGCTCCATCAAGCTTTCCTCTACCCTGAGCTACCCTACGACTACCTCCTCTCCTTGGACCAACACGACTACAACTTCTCCCGGCAGCAGCACCGAGACAACCTCCGATGACGTGACCACCGCCACCGAGGCGCCTTCTTCCACCAAGAAGCCCTGCACCACGCACAAGGCCGAGTCCAGCACCGAGTCCAGCACCTACCCGGCCTCGTCTCCCGGAACCACCGTCTCGGACGCTAAGCCATCCGCAGTGACCCCGTCCAGCTCCATCTCCGGTGGCTACGACACTTACCCGACGTCTTCTCCCGGCACAACCGTGTCGAACGCCAAGCCATCGGCCGTTAGCCCTTCGGAGTCTCCTTCCAGTTCCATCTCGGGAGGCTACGACTCTTACCCAACCTCCACTCCTGGCACCACCGTGTCGGACGCTAAGCCTTCCCTCGTCACCCCTTCCCCTTCTATCTCCGGAGGCTACGATACCTACCCGACCTCTTCCCCGGGCACCACTGTCTCAGACGCCAAGCCGTCCCTGGTAACTCCCACCACCCTGGAGACCCGGACATCGGATGAATCCACCGCCAGCTCCTCGACCTCGATCTACGGCGGCTATGACTTTGGTCACAAGCGCCGCGTGATTCGTCACTAAGTTGGCTAGTATGATGGATAGGTAGACGGTGATCGAAGCAGGCTCAATCTGAGCCTGTAGACCGGCAAAATTAGTCATCGAGTGTGTTGTTGCTGTTGGGGCTTGGTGCTGAAGTACAAAGCTGGTGTTTCTTTTTCTCTTCTTGACCTTCGTTTACATCTTTCTCATAGGTGATTTGATGATAGAGTTTGGTTTAGTTTCAATGATCAGTTGTTTGCCGTGGTGAAAATGTCCCCAACACCCACTTCCCGGGGCGTATGAGCCCTTGAGTACATGTGTGGTTGGTGAAAGGTGACATGGTGCTGATGTCTAGAGCACGAGAGTCTCCTACTTGTGCATTCTCGTTGTGGCTTGTGCCATAATCCGTGAAAGCGCTGTTTGCTCCATTTCTCACGTAGTCGGTCTTTAGCAAGTGGCTCGCACCATCGGCTCCTTATTTCTGGGTTGAAATGTCGCTCGGCTTCGTCGGAGATTCATCTTCTGCGTGGACAGCAGGCACGGCTAAGCTACGAAAGGTATCCGACGCGCCTATCAACGAACCCGGAACAGTAACATCGCCATTATGCAATGCAACCAGCACGGGAATAGTGAAGCAAAGTGCAACTTTTCCCTTTGCCGACAGGATGAAGCGGGCAAGCTGACCAAAGTCCTGCCACTGAAAGCCAATCAGGCCGAGAACATCGGCTGCGCCGTCAGCTTCGCCCTTTTTCAGCCCTAAAGAGCGCCCTATTCAAGGCTTTCTTCACGGATTCCCGACGGCCAGCCTGCATTTTCTCTGCATATTGCCACACTCACTGCAGAAGTCCAGCGATATGTTGGATGCAAGAGGCTCTGGTCGTCTCAGCCACAGAATCCGATTACCGCAGGTTTGGTATTCATCAGTCAATACGATAGATTCGTTGGCTTCTTACTGAGCATGAGAGGCGGAGTCCACTCCGTTTAGGCATGGCCTGCATTCTGTATGAGCAGGCTCTACAGGCTTTGGTGTAGCTGCTTGAGGAAATGTGAGCTGGAAAATTCCGAGGCTGACTCGCAGAGAGGGAGGAGCCTGACAAAAGTTGAGAAGCCCTGCGGGTTTCTTTGCCGATCTTCAAAGGGGCCTCCAGTTCCAAGTGGTTGAAGGAAATGGACGGCATCTTGAAGGCAATATAGAAGTTAAATTCCCTAGCACCAACGCGCCTGCGAGCAGGGAGTCTCGCTCAATTTTCTATTACCTATACGTTAGATCGCAATGATATCCTCATGCTGGCACACGTTTCTCGGGGTCCTCTTCATTGCAGGGCTGCCAATAGCCTGGTCCTGTTCCACCACGTCTTTCGATGCCACATACGCGGATTATCCCGACTGTGCACAAGCCTGTCTGGCGTGTCCAGACCCAGACTACACTGCAAACTTCCAACACAAGTGCCACTATTCGAGTGGAGACTGTTGCAAAGCTCAGTCTCACGACAGCATACTCGCAACGTGGGGATGCGTGAAACAAAACTGCAATACGACTGCCGCACAAGATGCCTTCGACGATTTCGTCAAACACTGCAATGTTGTTGGGGTTCCTCTAGCACCTGGAGATGTACCACCGGGATATAACTATACAAGTGAGTTGACAGTCATTGGGCCTATGTCAGGTCAACCACAGTAATGTTGCACGGTGTTGACTCTACTTGCAACAGCCTCGAGCAGTGGTAATGGCTCGTCAAAGAGCGGCAACAAAGGTTCAGGCCTCTCCAATGAGAAGATTGCCGCGATAGCTGCAGTTCTCGGGGTCGTCGTTGCCTCGATTAGTGCCTGGATTGCTTGGAGGACGTACAAGAAGAGACACGCAAGACCAGAACAAAAACCGGACGATGAACCAGGGTTCCAACTTCAGGTACTTAACGGTACACACATGCGTCCTCTCGGAATTCCTGAACAGGTTTTCTCGGGGGGTGCCCGTCCCGACGTTATTTATTCCCGCAGCGCTGTGCTGTTTTCGACATCTGGTGTTGCGATTACTAGTGAGAAATTTGAAATCCTCCGCAACAACAGGCCTATTGATTCAATTCAGAGTCCAAGTGGCCGAATACTTGGAGAGGTGTAGTATTAGTTGTGTGGGTCTGAGTTCGGAAGAGAGGATGGCAGGTGTTGTATTGTGTAAGGTCTAATGACTAGCTTGCTCTGAACGATGGATAAGTACCATACTAGAAACTTTAGTGAAAGTACTTGGGGACAACAGCCTTGTAAACGAGCCAAGCTTCCTCCATTGCCTTCACTACATCCTCTGGCAGGGGCCCCTTTTCCAAGTCGTCGAGGTTTTCTTCCAGCTGCTTTGAGTTGCTTGCTCCAATGATGATCTTGTCTCCCTTTTCTTTGTCCAGTGCGCTGTGGTGAGAGAGCCACCTGAATGCACATTCAGCCACAGAGAGGCCATGTTTCATTGCCGCCGATTGAATAATTTCCAAGGCATCGAAAGCGGTGTCACTGCCGTATCTGCTTCTGTACATCGCACTCAGAGCCTGCTTTGAGTCGAAACGGGAGCCTTCCTGAAAGTCGTTGCGACGTTGTCTGGACGTGAGGAACCCTGCAGCCAATGGCTGGAACTCGTAAAGGGCTATGTTGTAATGGCGTAGGCAAGGGAGCAGTTCCAATTCAACCCCACGATGGAGTGCGTTGTAAGCACCCTGGTACACAGTCGGCTTGATCCAGCCATTTCTGTCGCACAGCTCCCAGATTTTGGCCACCTCCCAAGACATGAAGTTGCTGATACCGAAACCGTTGAAGTGTCCCTCTTCGTGCAACTTGTTGACCTCGCATAGGGTTTCCTCGAGTGGCGTTTCGCGATCTGGCCCATGGAGATACCAGAGATCTATCTTGGTGGTGTTGAGCGCCTTGAGGCTGTCCAGTAGTCCGCGACGGACGTCTGCTGCACGCAGCGTGTAGGACAGTGGCCCAGTGGCTCCGGAGGTCTTGCTGTTCGGATAAAGCTTCGTTCCCATCACGATACCGCGCTCTTCCCATTTGGCCTCAGCCAGATAGCTCTCCGTGGTACCTCCGCCGTACAGTCGGGCTGTGTCAATTTCGTTATGGCCGCGGGATTGGAAGAGATCTAGAATGTTATTGACATCCTCGACTGTGGTAACCTTGAGGCCGCTTATAGTAGGTGACCCAATCGTCATCGCCCCGAAGACGACGGGAATTGCTGTTCGAGATTTTGAAGCCATTGTGTTCAGAATGATCACAAGCAGATGTGTTGAAAGACCATGGCGACCAATGTTTGTTCACGTAGAAGACGTGGTAGTCATAAATAAGTAGGCTTTTCCCCCACAACTCCAGGTTTCAATGCTAACTCTTGTGATGCACCGATGTAAATAACTCCGCTGTAGCACTTTTGTCAGCTGCATGCAGTGTGCGAGCGGAAGTAAAAGGGAGATAACGTATCTCCGCCATGACGATCACAAATACAGATGATGCCATATCCTGGGCTAGATTCTTTTAGGATGGGGCGGCAAAGACCTTTACCACCACCCAATCGCCCATCCCGATCTGATGGAGAAGACTAATCCTGCCGAAGGAGACTAATGGTATCGCCACTATTTGTCTATCAATTGCATTAGCACACCGAATTCGGCTCTTTTCATCCATGCGGCTGCGTCTGGTATCAGATTTACGTGGCGTATGGCGTCTCTCGGGATCGTCTCAAATGCTTTCACGATGTGGAATCTCAACACAAGCCCGCAGGAGATATTCCTAGCCAACCTTTGCATAACTATTGGGCATGAAATCCAAAGGTGAATTTTTACGCATCATAATTCGAACATGCCGAACAACTGAGCCATTGACTTTTGTTTGTAAGGTAACTTGATGAATCTGCCCAGCGCTCCCCGCAAGGCAAGTAAACTTGTCAAGTTCAATCAATCAATCAATCAAGTATGAAGCCATCGCCAGTCAATCAAGTCAAGTTTGAGCCTCAAACTTGATTGATTGCCTTGACTCTTTTGACAGGGATCACGATACGGATTAAATGAATATTCCACTGCCGAATATCCCTGCCCTTCCCTGCCCTTCCTCATCTGCCCTCCACTTCTGATGGGACCCCCCCTGGCAGGGTATAAATTGCCCCCTTTTGCCTATCTGGCTTCTTCTTTTTTTCCCCCAAGCTAATGTTGTTATGACGAACTTGGTGTGATATTCTCCAACCTCTTGCCTTGGCTTAGGTACCAGGTAATCCCCTTAGAGAGCTTGAAATCTGCCCTTCAAGATCTTCCAGAGATCTACATCAAATCTGTTGTTTCACTGCTGTTATCCTCTATCCCTGTTATCCGTTAGCGTCCCTTGAATATACTATGAAGGTGAGGGCATCACTAGTGCCACCCTCTCTTCTGCCTTGCTCATCCTGTGCCAGATGTCTACCACACCAGCAGTCCTCCATTCAACCCCTACCCCTCCTCCAAATACCTTCAACCAACTCTCAAGGCTTAGATCTATCACATCACAGCTTGAGCAAGGCAAAAACCACCCCCTACCCGACCATCCTTCGTTCAAAAACCTCTTCAAAGTCATGATAAACAATAAGGCATATATACAAGAGTCAGAACTTTGGAGAAAGGGTGCAAGAGAGAGGACAAGCTGGATAGGAAGCCATGGCTGGTATTTTGTTCTCTGCTAGCCAGATGGTTAACTAGGGGCCAGTTGCTGGGCCTGCTGTTACTGTGATCTCAAGGGCAAGCAGATCATTCTTAATATCAAAGCAACTTCATCTGCTTCAGAGCACCTCAAAAAGAACTATACCAGAGAGATTAAAGCATCACCTGTTAGCTCAGAAAGCTCTGAAAAACCTGATAATATTCTATATAAGAGACAGTATTTAGATTTCACTAGTTTAACAAAAGATCATGCAAAAAGTATCTAGAAGGCTGCTATCTACCTTATTATAGATGCTAACCTTCTCTTCACTATCTATGAGAACCCTGCTTTTCAGAGTATAATCTCTAGTATCAGTATAAAGCTGGAAATATTGCCATAGTCTGCCATATCAATAGTTTCTGAACTTAATAGTATTTAGAAGCATCAGAAAGAGGTTATACAGCAAGAACTTCTGCATGCTGACTCTGAAATCCATCTAGCCTTTAATCTATAGACTTCTCCAGGCTGGCAAGCTATTATAAGTGTCACTACACACTTCATTACCAGAGAGAAAGGTCCCTAAGTACGTTTAATTGCTATAAAGAAGCAACTTAGAGCTCATAATAGTGTCAACCTTGCAAATACTCTTAAAGAAGTTATTCAAGACTAAGGCATCACAAACTAAGTGAGAACTTTAATCTCTAATAACACAAGCTTAAATAACACTTATATAGCAAGTCTGATCCCTCAACTTAACCCCTCTGCAAAGAAGAGGCAAGATACCCAGGCTAGAAAGATTCGTTGCTTTAGGCATATCCTCAACCTTATATCGAAGGCCTTCTTATTTAGCAAGGACTCTGAAAGCTTTAAAAGACAGTCAGATATATATATTCTTCTACAGCAAGATGAGGCTGACCTTAAGCATTAGCGAAAGACTAGCCTTATTAGCAAGCTTCATAATATTATAAAGTTCATGAGAGCTTCGCTGTAATATATACAGAGGTTTAAGAATCTATCCTATAAGATATCAGAAAGATCTAGGCAATTTAGTAATATTCTTCTCTCTCAGCAGATATTCAGAGAAGTTAAACTAATCCAAGATAATACCATAAGATAGAACTCTATATACCTTATAATTAAGCATACAATTCGCCTTAAGGATGAAGTAGATAGCTTCTGTTCTTCTCAGAGTGTTAAAAATCCTATACCAGCCTAAGATATCTTGACTTCTGATAACTAGCTGCAGTTAATAGAGATCATAACAATCTTAAGGCCTATCTAGAAGATCATACTTTGAATACAGGGTTTTAAATAAGATAGCTTATATAGTAGACTTTAAGAGGTAATCACTGCTATAAAATATCTTCTGAGTCATTTTAAGGGGTGGAAGACCTTCTATAATAATACCAGCAGTAGGAATTCTTAAGATCTTAAATCAGAAGAGTCATAAGCCTTCTCACAGGAAACATCTCAAAGATTCACTTGATCAGCATATCAGCAAGTCCTATCATATACTTAAGTATTATAACTATCTCAGAAACAGCTTAATAAGAGCCTTTTACCTGCCTATACTTACTAAGAGTATATTAACAGCATCTCTAACCTAGAAGAGATAGGCAGCAGTAGCCAGCAGTACTTAAGGACTTCTATTAATAATAGATAGAAGAAGCTGGATAAATACTATGCCCTGACAGAGGAGTCACTTCTGTATGCTGCTGTATTACTCCTCTACCCTGGTTTTAATATGAAATACATAGAAAAGAACTAGCAATCCCCTCGCCAGCAGGAATAGGTATCTAATGCTAAGTTAGCTCTGAAGAGATATTTCAACTGATAGTATCCTTCTGAAGAAGGGGAGGGTATAAGAAATACAAGCTAACGCCTAGAACCTTATAATCCAGATGACTTTGAGCAGTAGGTTCAAGCAGAAGCCACTGTACTTAAGGAAGATAAGGATGACGAGGAGCTGGATAAGTTAGAGAAGTACTTAGGTCTACAGAGGCAGGCTAACTGCAATCCTGTTAATTAGTAGTTTGCCTATAAAGAAGAATATCCTCGCCTGAGTAAGCTGGTATTAAGCATACTAGTAATACCTTCACAATTATCTAACTATAAGAAGGTATTCAGTATTATATCTCTTGCCCAGACCTCACAGAAGCTAGCAATAAAAGTAGAAAGGCTAGAAATGCTGCAATATATAAAGCAATAGTATAAGAGAGGTATAATCTCACTGCTTAGTAGGTCTGAATAGCTTCACTTAGCAATTACTTACAATTAATTAGCAATCAATCAAATATAGCATTGCAATATGGCAATCAAGTCAAGTTTGAACCTCAAACTTGATTGATTGCCTTGGGGTGGGCGCTGAATCTGCCATTTCAGTTGCCGCTGAAAACAGTTTGGTAGTTATCCACGCCAGCCTCATCTTTGACCTTCTCCCAGATCTGCTCAATGGCTTCCACCGCCATGTCACTCAGAGGGCCTCTGTTGCAAGCCAAGAGCGTTTCTTCCATCTGCGACAATGAGCTGGAGCCAAACACGATACCATCGCCATACTCCTTCCGGAGGATACTGTGGTAAACGACCCAACGGTACGCCAATTCCGCCTTTGAGATCTGCTCCTCCGCCGCAATGTTTCCCCACTCTTCAAGGGCAGATAAATAGCTGTCTTTGACATACAGCTTGTGGTAGATGCCGAACATCTGATCCGGGCTGAACCTGGTGCCACCGGACTCAATCTGCTCCCTGGTCTTGGTGAGGAATCCTCCGGCAATCGGCGAGTACGCGACGAAAGAGATTCCAAGTTTTCGTAGAACGGGAAATAGGTCAACCTCAGACTTTCGTGCCACGGCAGAGTAGTTGCCCTGGTATACCGTCGGCAGGACGAAACCGTTTTCTTTAGCTACGTCGTAGAGTCGCTGCACCTCAGCGGGAGGGTAGTTGGAAAGCCCCAATCTTCGGAATAAGCCTGCCTTGTGGGCGTCATTGATGCCGGCAAGGGTCTCCTCAAGGGGTGTGTTGAGAACAGGCGCGTGCAGGTAGAACACGTCGACTTGAGGGACAGCGAGGGTCTCGATGCTCTGTCTTGCCGCCGAAAGCATGTAAGATCGAGTGTTGGCGCCATCAGCCCTATCGTAGCCCCCAAACCATTTCGTGTCAAGATCCAAGCCAAATGTAGTGCCGGCTTTTATAGCACCAAGCTTTGCCTCTGCTCCGAAATAGGCCTTCGCGGTATCGAGTTTGTTAGAGCCATGCTTCTTCATCAACTCGAATGCTTGAATAATGTGTGACTCTGAACTTCCCCAGAAGTTGTCTGGGTAGCCAAAGTTGGATGTTCCAACAATGACGTCGATTCGATCTTGGGAAGCCATCGTTATTGGTGATTTCGTAGTGATTCTGCTCGAGTAGGCAGCGTTAAAAATAGGTAGTGGCGATTGTAAGGTGCTCATTCAAACTTAAAATGTTCTGGATGGCAGACGCATGTCTTATGTGATTGTCGCAAACTCGTGCCCTCTGCCGTGCACCGGTCGCTGCACTCCGTTCGTGAGTACACTGTTGACTCGCATCTTGGACTTAAGACCCGGAGATTTTGCAAGCTGACAGCCCTGTCAGTCCGTGTGGATCCCGCCGGGTCCTCCGTGAGCCTCCCGGGGCTCGGGCTTCAGCGTTGTCCGCCGATTTAGGCAATTGGTTTAGCAATGAACCATCAATTCCTAAGATTCAATATTGAAGACGGGAGATCCCTGAAATTTCTCACATAATCTGCGCTTCCAGTCGAAGCATGGTTGACATTACACTGACGAACCAACTTTAGCTTATGATCTTGATACGAGTCACATTGAGCCACAGCACGCATTACATCTTTTTTTCTACAGCTATCCAGCCGAAAAGGTCTCACTACTATGTCTACGATTCATGAATAACACACCTTACAGGAAGCCATTCGTCAGAGCATTACGTTTCTTCCGCAGGGTCTAGAATCTGCCGAGACGTGAGACAGAAATGGGTTGACACAAAGCAAAACGGTACATCTTGAGTGACCTATTACTTCTCTATTACAATTTATTTATGAAGGGTTGTACTGCTATTTGGCAGAGTTCCCTCGACTTTGTGGGATCCCACATTTGCAAGGAAAAAACTGTCCCAAAGTCCGATGCTGACACCCCTGTCAACCGGTAATCGGACGACTACCAAGTGGGGCTCAGTATTGAGTACCTCAGGGTGTCCCATCGTGGAAGTATCAGTTCTGAATACTAGTGGCGTCCGCTTTAAGCTCCATCTCGATCCCTCTCTCTGTGCTGCTTTGTGTCATGACCGTCGCAACCCTGGCAATCTTGATGCCCGTGATCATGTAGACGGGCTTTCGCCACCTGTGGACCTCAAGATATGCCTGAACTCCTGGGTCGGACAGAACTTGGGCGTAATAGTCGTTGTCAGGTCTGAAGTAGGACGTCTGTAGGACGTCAAAGCGATGGTTTTCCACGCTGGCCTTCAGCTGCCGGACGCTGAGACCGCCACCTATGAACTGCAGGCACTTGGCCCAGAGACCGATGGAGTTAGACCGAAGCTGCTCGAGGGTAGTTGCCCAATCAAGTTTTGAGCCCTCGTAGATTTTTGGGGGTGGGATGGGCATGTCGCTGCTACCCGGGATCTTGCTATCCGGGTCCTTGGGGTCCTTCATTAGACGGCCTGGAAGTTTTCGGGGAGGGGCAGCATGGCCAAATAATATTTTGGACGGAGCCTTGTCTCTATGAGGGTTCGTCGCTTCAACTGGGCGAAGAAGATGTGCCATGCAGTCAGATTACAAGGATACCAGTGGCGCTGCGGATTACCAGGATCTCGAGTGTGATTATCCATACAGAGAAAGACTGAGGCCCCTCACCAGGCCACAGCCTTCGCACCACGTCACTTTCCCGAGACCAACTGATCCCTTCTCTGAGTCTGTTACTATAAATTGTAAGCCTAAATTAATCCCAACCGCTCCAAAAAGTCATCTTTGCCAGTTAAATCGTACTCTAAAGCTTCCCGTTTATTGCGGCGACTTTTCCTCGATGCTGTACGCTGTGTTGAACATGAGTTCTTAATTGGACAATGTAAGAAATCCATCCCGCAGTATCCACCTCTCTCGAGTGTTTCGGACTTTCTTGTCCCATCGATGCAGAGGGCTTAGTCTTGTGGGCTCGGCACGCACCATTTCGGTCATGCGAATCATTCTCACCTACACGTTGTCTACTCATTAGCATCTCGTGAATCATAGCTCCCTCCCACTTGCAATCAGTTTCCTCGGAAGTCAACGAAGTGACAAATCTTCCATTGTCGCCGTGCTCATTTGGCGCTCGTTTCTTCAAGAGACTCCTCGGGAGCCTGTTCCCCCGTTGCTTACGGGGGCTGAGAAGCGGCCCAGTGTCCTTTGCCAAAGGGAGTCAAGTCGATTGGAGTCTAAGGAGCCGTCTAGACCGGAGCTGTCACCCAAGCCCCCTGCAGTTATCTGCATCCTCGGCTGGTTGGTTCCCTCGCCCTGTTCTCTCCCTCCAAAGTCTGTATCATAGGGAAATACCTAGTCTTCTCGAAAACAGGTGCTCCGATTGGAACTTCAACACAACGGTCGATTGGATCGCCTAACGGGTGTTGTGGTGATCAACTGCACCCCACAAATGATTTCCATTCGGGGGAGATTGTGGAGGGACATGGAGCGCGTGTCGGTACGACATGCGGGTCCTGGCCAGAGTCCAGTGGCCTTCTAGATCGCGCATATGGGTGTCTTCTCCAGGATATCATTGGCGCATACATTAGAGACTGGTGAGACTATCCGAATGATGTTTCGCTGTTTGCTTACATACAACGAGAAACTTGTTTGGGTTCTCCACTATGACTGCAAGGATGGACGGGCGTAGGCGGTCAACATACATACCCAGGCACGCTTGGCGGCAACCACTGGACATGGACCAATTGACTGATTTATTCCCCTTTGACCTTCCCATTGACTGTCGAACGACCCGTGTTGGAGGGGTTTCGGTCAATCAGGTGTTGTTTCGTTGGATTACGCGATGTCTGACCAGTAGGAATGCAGGTAGTGATTGGTTCGGAAGCATGCTCAAGGCTAAAAGCGATTCTGCAAGTTTTCGTGGACATTATTTCATGGGAACTCCTTCGTGTCCTGCACGAACATAGCCAACGTCATCGGGACCCTACAACTGCGCATGGAACCACGATGAGCGTTCTCAACCCGACTCAGTGGCATGGCGAGTGAGGGGAGACATTGCAACACACATCTTCCGAAGTGGTTGTCGGCTGCCGGAAGTCAGAGCTCGCTCTTGTCCAAAGCCGTTCTGTCATATCCAGATTGCAAAAGGCGGTGGGCTCCTTCCCCGCCTTCAGAATCGCCACGGGAAGCGCCGCCGGCGACACGGATAAGCAAACGCCTTTCATTCTCCTCTCTAAGCAGACCGGCGGATCTGATATTGGTAAGAGCCTTTGGACGAACGAGTTGGAGTCAGACCTGGTTACCGGCAAGACCCAAATCCTCGTCCACAGTCTGAAGGATATGCCAACAACGCTGCCCCCTAAATGCCTTCTTGGGGCCATTCCAGAGCGCGAAGATGCATCTGATGCCGTCATCATGAGGGCCGACTCCAAATTCAAATCAATCGATGAACTGCCACCTGGTTCCGTAGTGGGATCGAGCTCTTCCAGAAGGAAAGCTCTCGTTTGGCGAAATTGGCCTCATCTGGAAGTAGTGGAATGTCGCGGCAATGTGTAAGTTTGGCTTCATCCCCTTACGGTGTGGGATAACCCACTTCTGTCGGCACAAGCCTGGTCTAACCGTGTGTATTAGAGACACTCGCCTTCGCAAGCTTGACGCACCATCTTCAGAATTTTCATGTATTCTTTTAGCAACAGCAGGACTGTTGCGTCTGGGCCTCGGTCATCGTATTACGCAACGACTGGATGCTGGTACATTTCCCTATGCAGCCGGCCAGGGTGCACTGGGTGTTGAAGTTAGCACGGATCGTCAGGACATACAACAACTCGTCCGTCATGTCGATCACCACCCTTCAAGGTGGCGCGGCATGGCGGAGAGGGCAATGCTTCGTCGTCTGCAAGGGGGATGCTCATCCCCAATTGGCGTCTGCACCACCTTCGAGGCCCTGATAGAGACCGAAACAGCAGAAACAACAGAAGAACGACAACAGCAATTACCACGTCTTGGTCGTGGCAAACTCCACTTGCAAGCGACCATTCTTGACATGGCAGGAATAACGGAAATATTTGCTGAAGATGTGGCTGTTGTCCAGTGCGACATCGAAGCAGAGCAACTTGGTGTTTCAGTTGCCAACTTGCTTCTTCATAAGGGGGCGCGGAGCCTGATGCCAATCACGATTTAATCTTTGACAACATGTATTAGAGGAAATAGAAAGAGACGTCGGAATGCTTAGTATGCCTCGAAAAGAGTTCGCCTAGTTCGTTGCCTCGGCAACGAGCAGGCCCGAGCAAGCATTGTACGTGTGTGGGCGAATTTCGACAGCGTCGGTAGCCTTCACTCTCCATCCGAGAATGAGGCGATTGGCGGGGCGGTATCCAACGCAAGCGCGAGTGCCGGCACCGCAAGCAAGGTGTCTTATTGGGGCCCCGAACTGCGGAGCCTCGTTCTCAGTGAACCGCCGTGGAAGGAATTTGCTGGGCTGAGGGAACGCGAGCGGTCGAGAATTGCAGGTTTGGAGTTCACATAGTCTAGACTCTGCTCTTCCTTAACGCTGGCGGTTAGATTCCCTATTTTATCTATGCCCATCCACAACTCTTACCCTTGAAACAGCGCTACCTTAAATTTGCCGCGCCATAAACCATATAGGCATTATGAACCTTGCTGCCTCTCCTGACCAACCCTGCAGAAGTAAACACGAAGGGCTCGGGTGATTACCAGCTTCTCGTCGTTTCGTGGAGACTATGTTTCCCTGCAACCTCTAGCCATATTCAGTGAGGGGAAATCGGAGCTGTAGCTAGTAATAGAATGGAACAATACGCTGCCCAATAGGCAGTGTTCAAATGTCACCACAGCTTTTCTCCCTGTTGAGTCCAGCACCATCCGGCTGAGGGAGTTTAAGCTACCTTACTGCGAATAATTCTGTTTATATTTAATACATGTCTACTGAGCATTTCAGCAGTGTTGCGTAAAGCAGGAAGGCTTCGATCCAGTTTCGCTTCGCAAGAATAATGCCAATCATCTCAACGATCAGATGCCAGCTCTATTCGCTGTGTGTATGATTGTGGCAGCCCCCCTCTGAGGTCTTCAAGCCAGTCGCCTCGGAGAAGATAAGATGTGGGACCATCTGCTGTGTCAAATTAATACACCCTCAGTACTGAATACGAGCTCACAAGTTTAGCGCCAGACTGGGAGACGGAACAAGCCTATTTGAGATCAGACCCAGTTGAGTCTACAACGGCTCTTGGATTTCCTTTACTTAATGCCCTTGCTACCTTTCATCAATCATTGGCAACTTTGGATTATACACTCTCTTGCTTTCATACTTTCACGCTCGTTAACTTCCACGCTCATTTATTTTGTTTTCCACCATGCGCTTTTCAGCTTTCGTCTGGCTTTTTTTCGGCTCTGGCCTGGTTGCCGCCCAGGTGAAAGGCAGCCCTTACGGGTTCGCCGCTGGTGTGACCGGCGGTGGCTCTATCAAGGCTACTGCTCCCAAGGACATCAAGGAGTACGTCTTCCCCCATATACTACCCCTCTGCACAGGTTGTTAAACTGAATCTGTTCAGACTTGCAACTTAGCTTGCCGACAGCACCCCACATGTCATTCTCATCGACAAGACCTTCAACTTTATTGGCTCGGAGGGATCCGCTGTGTCGGCAGGATGTTACCAGAAGACCTGCCCTGTTTCCTTCGGTGGTCAAAGCTACATCGGCACGCTCAGCTGCACTGGTAGCAATATGGTTTCCCAGCAGATCAAGTACGATAAGGCTGGCACGAAGCCTCTCGAGGTTGGAAACAACAAGAGCCTCGTGGGCGTCGGCAGCAAGGGCGTGATTCAGGGAAAAGGGATTCACTTGGCTAAGGGCACCAAGAACATCATCATTCAGAACGTCCACTTCACGGTAAGTGCGTTCTCACCCAAACGAAAGCTGAACCCTAACTCGTGATACCATACTAGAACATCAACCCTGGCAGGGTTTGGGGCGGCGATGGCGTTCAGATTGAGGGCAGCGATGGTGTTTGGATCGATCACTGCAAGTTCTCTCTCGTCGGCCGCATGTTCATGGCTTCCTAGTATGTCTCCCCTGGTTGGCTCGAGAACGTCCTAATGCCAAGTACAGCTACAATCCGAGCCGAGTCACCGTCTCCAACTCCGAATTCGATGGCGTTACTCCTACTTCGGCTACCTGCAACAGTGATCACTATTGGACTGCTATGTTCTTCGGCCCTGGTGATCAAATCACCCTCGACCGTAACTACTGGCACGATGTCTCCGGCCGGTCTCCCAAGCTCGGTGCTGATGCTGTCAAGATGACGGTCCACGCAACCAATAACTATTTCGCTAACAACAAGGGCCACGATTTCGATATCTACAAGGGCGTGACTGCGTTGCTTGAGGGCAACGTCTTCGAGAGCATTACGACGCCGATGACGTCTGAGTCGACCGCCGCCACGACGGTGTACAACGCTCCTGACTCGGCCTCCCTTGCTGCCTGCTCTGCCAGCCTGGGCCGTCCATGCGTTGCGAACTCTCTTTCGAATTGCGGCCAGTGGCCTAGTCTGAAGTCGGCTGCTGCTTTGTCTGGCTTGGCATCGGTCAAAGGGTCTCTCGTCAAGCCAATTCAGGCAAGCAACGTGAAGAACGTAGTCAAGACGGGTGCTGGTGTTGGGAAGCTCTAAATGACACTGGTTGGTCATCCCTGTTGCGCAAGCAGCGGTGGTTCGTCCCAGATTTGTCTCAGTAGAGTTGGACTTCTTGTACATTTCTTCAATTTGTGGATCGTCTAGAAGACGATTTCGGTCCCTACGCGGACTTGTTAATTACACACATCTATTAGCCGGGTGACATTTGCTCAGGAAAGTGGCAAGAATTAACGATAGAGACTTTCGCTTAACCTTTCGTTGCATAAAGGGACCATGTATTGCGCAACACCCGTAAGCATATTGGTCATTCTATCGGTAAAACCATGGAAGCCTCTCCTATCAAAGCGTGCTCCGGCTCCTCATAGAAGCAACCTATTGCTTCAGCACATTTCTCACTACATCCTCAACGTTCTCTATCCCCAGTCCGAGCCTCTCGTTCCACATGCCACCCTTGACGTTTGTGTGATCCTCTAGTGCTTCACTGCCAAGCACCAGTGCCATAATCACCGAGGCTCCACCTCCCACGATATCACCCTCCCCGAGCCTCTTGAAGCCGTCTAGTCTCACATCCTCGGAAGTTTCTTCTTTGACTTTCCAGTCCTGGCCAGTCGCCTTCTGAAGGGCGTTCAGAATTTCAAGTTGAGTTGTTGTGAAAGATTCAACAAAAACAAGCTGATTTCTCGTCGCATCGGGATGCTTCAGGGCCGATATAATGGCACGCCCAATCTGGGCAACGGTGCTTGTAGTAAATCGGGTCTTCCCACCGTCCACCAGGGTGGCGATCCTGTTGGTAAGATCAAACCCAGTCATTCCCAACTCCAATCCCTGGCATCGATGTTAGCGAGTTTGTGCTATATCTTGTTGGGAATCATGAACGTGCCCAATCGAAGAACGGGCCAGTGATGATGGCCGTCCAGCTGATGCGGTATTCCTGGGTAGCAAGCCAGTCCAACTGAGCCTTCTTGGGCTGGAAGAAGGGAACCGCTTCGACAACGAGATCAGACTTGGTACAATTATGTTAGTTCAGACTTCCGATAGCAAAACAGGAGCTCATACCGAGGAATCAGACCCATACTCGCTCGGGATGAATCTTTTCACTCCTGCCTTGATTGCGGCTTCGGCTACTTTTTGCTGCTCTCCCAGAGCGACGATCGGAAGCATGCTGATGACGGCATCTTGACCAATCAGTGCCTCAACGAGAGATCCTTCACTAAAGTCGCTTTTGACCACCTTGGCCTCCTTTGGAAAGGTTGCAGCTGAGCCCTCACGGCTCAGAATAGTCAGTTCAAGGTCAGATTGCAGTAGCTGCGGTAGAACGCCTCTCCCAATATTGCCACTTGCCTGTGTTATAGGTTTGTTAGGCCTCTGATCTCACTTTACGGGCAAAGACTTTAGAACGACTTACGCCGACTACCACAACTTTGGTCAGAGACATCTTGTTTGATTTTGAGGAAATAGATCTGTACTTGAATGGGTGTTAAAAATGGGTGTTTGAACATTTCCTTTTTTCAGGAGACTGGTAAATCATTTTAAACATTTCACAGTCGTAGTGTGCTCACAGCACCTCTGTCATTTCCATAGCTGGCACTGACCCTGGATTACCAAGCATGATCTTCGGTCAAGCATCAACCTAACGAAGAACCGGAAGGTACAATCTCTGTCTGCCTTCAGATTCAGACATAGAGTGTTGCGTGGTATCAACGTGATGAGTAATGATAGCTCCGTCGGCTTTGAGGCTCAGGAGTCGACCCGACGAGGCGATCAGATACGGTTATGGGCTAACTGTTAAGCCGACGAGGTCGTCTTGCTATGCTTAGGTAAAACTCTAAAGAGGTCCTTTCACTAGGTTTCTTTCAAACGCCATAAACATGAGATAAGGTGCAATAATGGGTGTGGCCGTCGGCTTGTGTGCAGGCCGTCGGCATTAATTCAGCGCCAGTAGTTGTGATTAGTGAACGCACCCCCACCATCACCAGAATCGTACCTTTTGAACCTTGTTGATCTCCGGATGCGACCGAGTCGAATGACGCAGGTTCTTCATCTTTGGAATTCAAATCATCAAAATCAAAAATGATTTCTGGTATGCAAATCGCCACTCCAGCATGCATTTGTTTCCATATGAACTAGCCGATGACCCGGTTTGACATGCTTCGGCCAGCAATCCAGCGACACGGCAACCGACTTGACATACACCACAGAGTCTCATTTTTACTATTGAAACTTCAATTTGGATAATGGCCGCTTGTGCGTCTTCAAAACCAACTATGAAGGCCCTGGTGACGAACCGGACCATCGCAACTCGCGTCTTCAACCTTAGCACCGGAAAGTCGGTCTTCAAGGGCGCCCATGTCACGGAAACGTCGATACCCACTATCAACGATCGGGAGATCTTGGTCAAGGTGCACGCTGTGGCCCTGAATCCGAGCGACTTCAAGCACATTGATGTGATCTCCCCAAGAGGATGCATAGTCGGATGTGACTACGCCGGAGAGGTCATCGAGGTTGGGAAGTCCGCTACCGGATCCTGGAGTGTAGGAGACCGTGTCGCTGGTGTTGTTCACGGCGGGTTACATCGAGACCGGGGTTCCTTTGCAGAGTATCTCAAGACTGATAGCGACCTGGCTTGGAGGATCCCGCAGAATGTCAGCGACGAAGAGGCAGCCACATACGGCGTTTCGGCCGTGACTGCGGTCCTGGCGGTCAATGTTCACCTTGGTCTTCCATGGCCAGGTGAACCGGAAGCAGGCTCACAGCCATTGACGTCAAAGTCAACCAACAAAACCGTTTTCATCTATGCAGGCTCCACGAGCGTCGGTCTGTTCGCCATTCAGCTTGCTAAACTTGCTGGCTACACCGTTCTGACGACAGCGTCGCCTCACTCCTATGAGCTCGTCAAGCGCTACGGTGCCGACCACGTTTTCAACTACAGGTCTGATACCTGGATTCAAGAAGTCACCGCCGCCTTTCCAGATATTTCCCTTGCCTTCGACTGCTTCTCTGAAGGGGGATCCGGACCCGCCACCGCCGAAGTGATCAAATCTCAGGGTGGAAAGATTGTCACCTTGCTTGATCAAGGCGAATCCAAGGTTCCTGGAGTCAAATACGATATGATCATGCTTTATACCGTGTTTGGTCGCGAGTTCGCCTGGCTGCCGCCGATTGGTCCCAAATTTCCTGTCGACATGGAGCACCGCCAGGCTTTGGCCCGGTTCTACGCGATCTTACCTCAAATTCAGGGGTCACTCAAGCCGCCTCCCATCAAAGTTGTTGATGGAGGAATCGAGGTCTTGCTTGAGTCACTAGATTTGCTGCGTCAAGGCAAGGTGTCAGGGAGCAAGCTGGTTGTCAAGTTCTGAGAAGAGTATGATGGGATCAGTTGTCAGAATAGGTCATTATTACTACGTAGTCATGAGTTCGAAAACCATTTGCTTCTTAATGCTGGAACCTATGTTCTCTTCTTAAACCACATACAATGTACTATTTGTGCCAAATCCCCGACAGTCGAGTAAGTCGATGGGAGATTCATCCAGTCAGACAATAACCCTAGATCTTTTGTAAACCTGTTGGGGGAAATCTTCACCGTTTAGTTTGCCAGACCCTGACCATAATCGACTCGAACACGCCTGAATCTTCCGATAGCATACTGAGCTTGGTCGATCCCAGCGATAAGCGGGAGAACAGGTGCCTCCTGGATAGCTTACAAACCTTTTAAACACCGCACCATAGGCAATATTGTGGAGAATTGCGGCGGAGGTTCAGATTCCACGGGTCACGGCCGGAGGGACTGCATTACCGACGGCCCCGCTCTACGAGAATGCCTCCATGGTGACAAATTGTTTCGACAATGAAAGCCTCTGCCAACTGCATAAATGCAAAACCAAATCACTATGAATCTCTCCTTCACTTGGACCCACCAGAAATCTACCAGAGAGCAACGCCATGGTCACCCTTGATCAACAACAGCCTAAACTTATCGCAGTTCTTGGAGCCACGGGAAATCAAGGTCGAGGTGTTGTCAAAGCCCTCCTAGATGCACCTAACCACTTCGAAGTCCGTGCAATCACCCGAGATCCAGATGGCCCAGCAGCTCGAAACCTTCGGTCTTTGGTCGGCTCTCACGGGAGGCTTACACTCGTCCGCGGCAATGTCTACGACTCGAAGAGTTTGGTAGAGGCTTTCGAAGGCTCTTATGGCGTTTTCGCCATGACACAGAGTTTCGTCGCGGGAACAGTGTACCCTAAAGAGGAAGATCTACGCCACGAGCTCGAGGCCGGGCGGAATATTGTCGATGCTGCTGAAAAGACCGGTGTCAAGCATTTCATCTTCAGCAGTCTGCCAAACATCGAAAAGGCTAGCAACGGGCGCTACTCTAAGGTGTTCCGTTCCACTTTGACTTCAAAACACAGATTGACGAGTGGGCGAGAGAGCGATTGCCAGCCGTCACAACCCTGATACCGGGTAAGACTGGCAAATTATGGGTTCCTGTCACGGGCTAGAGCCCGGATCGATATCTCCGGCTTTGCCGGAGCAGTTATCGAGACCCGGCTCCGTTGGACCCGCTATCCTGCCGCAGTACACCGCCTAACCCGGTCTGCTTCACCGCTGTTAGGCGCCCACTCTTGTAAAGTCCTTTCTTCCTTCCTCAGCTTAGAATAGTCAATCGACGGCACCTCTACGTTGAACAAGCCTAGGGGCCAGCCCCTTACATATTCTAAGCTCAACAACAAAAGACGCTATAGGAAACCTCACGAGAGCGACACGACGATTCGCGAGAGGGTAGCGCAACGAGAAGACGCTATACGAAACCTCACGAGTGCGACACGATGGATTCGCCAGAGGGTAGCGCAAACGATGCGATGACTGCAGAGATTGACCGCAGGGTTAACGAAGCGGTTAACGCAAGCATACGTCCTCTTCAGGACCAGATGACGCAGCTCTTGACAGCTCTGAACGGGCTTATGTCACCGGATAGAGCAACCCCTACGCCGCTTGCGAGCAGCGTACCGACCCCGTCCACTGCCGATACGACTATACAGGCAACGAGCGACGGTATAACGATGGCAGCTGAAGGGCGAAGGAAGCCCCTGCCAGACCCCCCGAAGTTTACAGGAAAGCATAAGGAATATGCAGCTTGGTCCCAGCAAATGCGGAATAAGATACAGCTGGATAAGAGATTTTTTGGTGGTAACGAGGATATCTGGTACTACATCAACGCCCGCCTCGATCATAGACCTCAGCAGGTTATAGCTACCTTCTATGCAGCAGGAGGTCTAGAGGGTCTATATAACCCTCAGGAGTTCTTAAGCTATCTAGATCGAATGTATAAGGACTTAAACATATATAACTAAGCTGCCTCAACCCTATAAACCCTTTATCAGCGAGAGGACTAAGCTTTAGCCTCTTTTCTGCCCTGGTTCGAACGGACGATAGCAGAAGCTGGAGGGGCCGACTGGCCTAGTCGAGCAAAGATAACTCTCCTTGAGGGAGCCCTGAGTGTAAGGCTTAGAAGGGCCCTAGTTACAGTCAAACTTCCTTTTGACGACTACCACCAATAGCTCTTGCAGGTCCAAGGCGTTGCTTCTAGGCTAGAACGCCTACCTCAACAGGCGTCTGAACACGCCCTATCTCGCCCAAGAGCACCACAGGCTAGCCAACGAGATGCAGAAGGAGATGTGGTGATGTCTGGCATTAGCCGCGCTAAGGGCAAGGAGAAGGCAAGGTCACGTCGCCGACGTAGCAGCTCCTCCTCATCTGAAGACCTGCCACGACCTATAAGGGACAACCGCAAATGCTTTAACTGTAACCAGATCGGCCACATCGCTGTATGGTGCCCTAGGCCGAAGCGTTCCTACCCTGCGAAGGCTAAGAAGGTTAAGAAGGCTGCAAGACCTGAAGAGAGCAGCAGCAGTAGTGCTACAGAGGAGCTAGGAAGTTCTGAGACAGAAGAGAGCTCGGGAAAAGAGTAACTCCAACGCAAAGTCGGGCGTTGGAGGCTAAGCCTAGTGATATCACAAAATGGAAGAAGTTCAAGCATCGCATGAGCAGCAAATCAGCAGTGATCACTACCCGCATACATAAAGGCATACAAGCAGACGCCCTAGTAGATACTGGGTGCGACCTATACGCCCTTGTTGACCACGACCTCGCCCGTAAGCTCCGCCTACCGATAGTAGACCGCTCTGAGCGGCTACTAGGCAGCTTTAGCGACGTTACAGGCGCTACGAAAGCAACAGGCGTTGTTGTTTTTAACCTCGAGCTATGCGGTTATGATGAGAAGATCTTTGCGTATACTGTACGTGGCCTTGGCGACGACCTGTTCCTAGGGAAGCTATGGATGGAGAGGAACCGTATCTTATACGACGCTGCTGCGCAGCGTATACGGCATAGGAGGGGCGGTGTAGACCTACGCCTGAAAGGCGAGGAAGAGCCAGAACGAGTGCGCCAGATTAGGACCGCCCGCCTCCTCCCAGGAGCCCCTTTTGCAACGCTCTATAAGAGGGCGCAACAACGCACTAAAGGAACGGCGGGATACGAAGTCCGAGCTATCAGCTTAGCAGATATACAGAAGGCTCTCGCAAAGAAGACTGAGAAGACAGACCTAAAGGCCCTCCTTCCACCAGCTATACTAGCTGAGTTCTATAAGCTATTCCAACCTGACGAAGCCGCTAACGTTCCACCGCATCGCTCTGGAGTCGACCACAAGATCCCTATCAAACAGGATAGTAGTGGTAACGAGGCCGTACTACCATGGGGGCCGCTCTACAGCATGTCACGAGAAGAGCTTCTCGTCCTCCGTAAGACCCTGCGAGATCTACTAGATAAGGGTTTTATCCGCGCGAGTAGCTCAGAAGCATCAGCCCCAGTATTGTTCGTACGTAAACCAGGTGGAGGGATACGTTTCTGTGTCGACTATCACGCTCTTAACGAGCTTACGAGGCGCGACCGATACCCCCTTCCCTTGATTCGAGAGACGCTACGGACCGTCAGCGCTGCTAAGTGGTTCACTAAGCTAGACGTAGTAGCAGCGTTCCATAAGATCAGGATTGCTAAGGGAGAGGAGTATAAGACAGCCTTCCGGACGAGGTATGGGCTATTTGAATGGCTAGTTGTCCCCTTTGGGCTCACAGGAGCCCCTGCCACGTTTCAACGATATATCAACAGCGTACTTCGAGAATACCTAGACGACTTCGCAACAGCATATATGGACGACGTCTTGATCTACTCAAACGGCTCACGACAAGATCACGAAGCAAAGGTTAAGCTAGTACTGCGGAAGCTTGCTGCTGCAGGGCTCCGGCTAGACCCCCATAAGTGCGCGTTCTCTGTGAAGACAGTCAAGTACCTTGGGTTTATTATTACTGCAGGAGTAGGCATCTCTTGTGACCCTGAGAAACTAAGAGCAATTAAGGAATGGGCTGCGCCAAAAACAGTTAAAGGAGTCCGAAGCTTCCTAGGGTTTGCAAACTACTACCGGATCTTTATCCCAGCATACTCAGAAATTGCTGGACCCCTTACAGCTCTTACAAAGAAGGGTGTCCTATTCTGCTAGGGCAAGGAACAAGAAGCAGCATTCCAGGAGCTTAAGAGGATCTTCGCAGCTAAGCCTATCCTACATCAACTGGACCCTGAGCGCACAACCTACGTTGAGGCCGATTGCTCAGGCTTCGCCCTTGGAGGTGTACTCTCGCAGGAAGACGAGCATGGCAGACGTCACGCGGTAGCATACCACTCACAGCGGCTAAACGCAGCCCAATTCAACTACCCGATCCACGATAAAGAGATGTTAGCTATTATAAGCTGCTTACGGGAATGGAGAGCAGAGCTACAGAGTGTCAGCCACTTTAGGATCCTATCAGACCATAAGAACCTAAAGTACTTCATGACAAAGCAGAAGCTTACAGAACGACAAAGCCGATGGGCAGAGGAGCTATCCCAATACAACTTCGAGATACAGTATCGCCCAGGAAGCGAGGCAGTAGTGCCAGACGCACTCTCAAGACGCGAACAGGATGTACCTACGTCTCTAGAAGACGAGCGCGAACAAGGCCGTATCCTCCAGCTTCTTCCAGAAGTAGCCCTTCCCTCAGCGCGTATACAACGCGTAGAGATAGCACCATCAATGCTTGTGTTTACCGACGACGAAGAACTACAGCAACTCTGGAATCAGACCTAAGGACAAGACGAAGTCTACCAGCAGGCCTATACTGCTGTGAAACAACGAGAAAGAAGCTTCCCACCTAGCCTCAAGCTGAAGGTTCAGATTGCTGAGTGTGAGATCGATAACGGCAACCGACTACTGTTCAGAGATCGGATCTGGGTACCAGGTAGCGAAGACCTGGATAGCGAAGCGAACACGCTACGTACCTGTATCGTCCAAAGTATCCACGACTCAGTGCTTAGTGGCCACCCTGGTAGAGATAATACCCTCGCGCTGGTCAGTAGACGCTTCTACTGGCCTGGCCAGTCGCAGTTAGTACGACGCTTCTGCCGTAACTGTGATGGCTGCGGGCGAAGCCACATCTGGAGAGAGCGCCGTAAAGGACTTCTGAAACCACTACCGATACCACAGCGTATACGGAGCGACCTCGCTATGGATTTCATTACCGACCTCCCCCTTACGGATAAGGGCGAGAGATACCTTTGGGTAATTATCGACCGGCTAGGAAAAGGCGTAACCCTTGAAGCTATGGAAAGCATGGAAGCTGAAGCCTGCGCTGAACGATTCCTGAGCTGCCACTTCCGCTTCCACGGCGTCCCTACATCGATTGTGAGCGATAGGGGAAGTAACTGGACAAGCCGTTTCTGGCGGCAGTTCTGTAAGCTGTTAGGAATAGAGCAGCAGCTTAGTACTGCCTACCACCCGCAGACTGATAGAGGCCCAGAGAGGATGAACCAAGAGATCCAGGCCTACCTACGTAACTACGTCACCTACTCGCAGAAGGACTGGGCATGTAACCTCCCAGCAGCCCAGCTAGCGCTCTGCAGCCGCAATAATAGCGCCATTAGGATGAGCAGCTTCTTCCTAGAGCATAGATACCACCCAGAACCAATCACAGTTAAGGAAGCAGACTGGGAAGACCGTGAGGGCCCTCGCAAGGACGTAGCACGTAAGCTGGTAACAAGGCTTCAAGATGCGATAGATATAGCCCAGTCAACCCTTGCTTCAACACAGCAACGCTATGAGGAGGCGGCTAACATGAAGCGCCAGCCTTCAGAGAGACTAGAAGTAACGTCCGTCACCCACTTTCAGCCACCCCCCACTTTCGGCCACCCCAATTTTTATGCCCTCACATTGATATACATCAACTTCAACCAATATTTATATGTATTATGATGCGACGACGATGCAACTTTCGCTATCACTAGGGTTTTCTGACTCGCTGGATTCATCTGTGCTACTTTCAAGTTCGCCCGCCTCGATTTGAGCCCTCCGAACAGCCTCAATATCGGCAAACTTCGAATTTGGGCTCATTTTGACCTTCTTCCGTTTCCTGGCCCTACTGGCATCAACCTCTGCCTGCAGTGCCTCAATCTTTCGCTGGGCTACTGCTAATTGGTATGCCTTCTCATCAAAGCCCTTCTGAACCTTCCGGAAAAGCAGGCGCTACGTATGCTCATCGTTATCCAGCTTGCTGAACAGCCTGAACTGATCCTGAAGCTCATCCCTCTTCATAGTGTTAACCAAGGGACAGCTGATGTATCTGCCGCCCATTTTTCGCTTGCTTTGCCATCAGAGAGCCCTTTGCAGACCTGACCAGCTGGTTTGGCAGGGGTTGATGTGTTCTCAAGCAGCAGAGGGCTCATGAGGGGTCTAGCCATACTGACAGGCCACAAACCAGTCCATTTCCAGCCACTGATGATGTTCTTGCTTGTCAGGGCTGCCTTACGCGCCTTGCCATAGCATATAACGAAGTTTCTCTTGCCCACAACTGTACCAGCATCCCATTCAGCCAGTAATCCAAGCTCCTTCTTGTATGCTGCCTTGAGGGGCCTAAAAACCGACTGATCAAGTGGCTGAAGGACGTGTGACGTGTGTGCTGGCAAGAACAGCAAGTGTATCTTGTTCCTGAAGCATGTATATATAAAAGCAGTAGTCTTATGGCTTCTATGACCATCCAAAATCAATAATCTGACCTCTGAGGGGTCCCCTGGCTGGGTTGAAGGAATAAAGACCTCTGTTAACCACTTGACAGCTGTAGAGTCTGAAGTCCACCTATTTTCTGTAGCTGTGAACTTCCAGGATTCATATGGCGTCAGATCTAGAGGGAACCACTGCTGCTGGACACTCTTGCCCTTGTATATAACAAGTGGAGGCAGTGCCTTGCCAGTTGCAGAGATACACTCGATCAGAGATGTCCAAGCACGCGATCCAGGCTGTTTCTTGCGGATAGAACGAGTTTCTGATGATCCAAGGACAAGCCCATTTGATCCTCTGCCTTCTAGAATACCAGTCTCATCCATATTGTATCGATTGGAGGCCTTGATGGCCATGATCTCAGGTATAGCAAGGTGCTTGAACCATTGCCTGATTACATTAGTTGAAGCTCCATTGATACGCTGGGAATCGATTGCTCTGCTTCTTTGGACCCTTACAGATGGGTTTCTCTTAATAAAAGACTGCACCCAGTTCTTTCCAAGAGGCTGGGAGTCTCCATGGATCTGTAGGATGCGTTCAGCAAAGTCCTTGAGTTGCTGATGGGTTGGAGGAAGGCCTAGGGCAGCCTGGATTCGAACCCATTCAGCCAGATGGCTTTCCTGGGTAGCAGAGAGCCTTTGAAGATCCGAAAAGGCTATATCCCGTGCCTGCTGGCCATTCATACGATTTTTCAGCGTTGATCGTGGTATACCCCATTCAAATGCAGCTTTTTTTACACTGGTACCGCGTGCAACAGCTTCAAGAGCCTGGTTGATATCATTTTCTGTATACTGAGGCATATGGATCTTAAGAATGCCGATATGAAAAACGACGACGATTGAAGTAAAATTGGTGAAGTTGTGGAAGATTGAAGTTGGTGGTCATCATGGCGGTGAGGCATTTTTGGGGTGGCCGAAAGTGGGGGGTGGCCGAAAGTGGGTGACGGACGTTAGGCGACAAGGTCTGGCTTCACATGGGCCATTACAGATCCCCTAGGCCATGCAAGAAACTGGATTGGTTGCACCATAAGTATACTGTTACGAAAGTTATCTCACCATATGTGGTAGAGCTTAATGTACCAACAGCTATATACCCACGCTTCCATGTGGATACCCTGAAGCGTGCAGGCAACGACCCCTTACCTGGTCAAACGTTAGACGACGAGCAGCCGCCACCAATTATCGACGACGAAGGCGAAGAGACCTGGAACGTAGAGAGTATCGACGCCGCTACTTGGAAGCGTCGAGGGCGCGGGCGACGCCGCGAAGTTCTGGTTAAGTGGGAAGGATACGCAGAGAGGACCTGGGAGCCTATCGAGACGCTCCAGGGGACAGAAGCAATGGAGGCTTACGAACGCCGTTACGGCTCTGCGATGGAGCATGACGGAGACCCAGCCTTAGTGCCGCGGGCGCGCCGGCGCCGGCGGAGGGGAGCGGGGGGGTGATGTCACGGGCTAGAGCCCGGATCGATATCTCCGGCTTTGCCGGAGCAGTTATCGAGACCCGGCTCCGTTGGACCCGCTATCCTGCCGCAGTACACCGCCTAACCCGGTCTGCTTCACCGCTGTTAGGCGCCCACTCTTGTAAAGTCCTTTCTTCCTTCCTCAGCTTAGAATAGTCAATCGACGGCACCTCTACGTTGAACAAGCCTAGGGGCCAGCCCCTTACAGTTCCTGCTTTAAGCCATGTAGCTGAGAACTGACGGGACTGGATAGGACTGTTCTACGACAACCTTCAATGGCCTAACTATTGCCGCCGAGATGGTAAGAAACGGCCACCAATAACTCAAGGCCTATCTCTGATGTATGCAATAGACGACGGTACAGTGCGATTCTGCGCTGCGGTTCCCGAGTCAACAGTTGGTGAATGGGTCGACGTAGGACACGATGTTGGGATCTTTGTTCGTGGTATGTATGCTGAACCGCTGGCATCGAATTAGAATGCTGACCTTTTTTTCTCAGCTGTACTGAAAGCGGGAACGTCTAAAACCGCATCAAAGACATATCCCATTGGAAGTCCGAAGGTCTCTTTTGGAAAGCTGGCCAGTATCTTCTCCAGTGTGACAGGCATTCCCGCTCGTTTTGAAAGCATTGATCTGGGGGACTGGACTTCTACTGTTGTCTCCGTGGCCGGACAGGGCTTCAAGGAAGACATCAGCCAGATGGTGCAATGGGTTGCCCATGCGCCTACAGATAAGATATGCTACGGCACAATGTACCCGGAGGATGACTGCTCATGGGAAGATCTCGGGGTCAGGGCCAGCACGTTTCAAGAGTGGATTCAGAGAAATAATTGGCGAGGTCCTTGATTTGGCGGGTTTTGCGTAGGGCATATCTGTTCCAACCATTTGCAAAAAAAGTCATTACTCTATCTGTCTAAGGATCAAAGTCTCAATTTCAATGATTTTCAAAACGCAGGGTCGTTTATTGCGAGAATTTCCTCCAAGCCACTGAGGAGGTTTCACTGCTGGGCTTCTGTGTGCACCATGACAGGCCTTGATCAAGTCGCCAACCTAGCAGAGAGAACCGCCAAAAAAGCGGGTGATATCACTTCTCACAAGACATGAGGCCGAAGTACGTTGAACATATCATCACATCGCGGGAAAGGCTTATGAAGACGGGATTCCAATGGCCATCTCGTCGAAAGTAGCTTTACCACAATTGGATAACGAATGACCCGCCCACCCGGTGAAGAGATAGGGGGAAAGTTGAGTATTACAAATGAGTGAGAATGCTGGCACAGCGAAATTAAATTAAGCTGTCTCGTTCCGGCAAACATATGGTCCGGCCGATGTGCGTGTGTTCCGTGGCTCCATAAGAACCCCATCCCTTCGGCGCATCATTCTAGCCGCATGGTCGAGATTACTGATCATTCGATGTCCTGTTCCGCACAGGCATTCTCGAAATTAGCAATGCAATGTGTGCTTACTACTGACTCACTGAGGCACTATTACCGGTCATGATCAATTGACGAAAGATTAGCTAGGTGCTGATATTCCTCCGTCCCGGACGCCGCCCCGGGCAGACGGTCGGGCGCGATTCGATTCTCGACCGGCTCCGTCAGGCAATATCCGGATCAATGCATCATACTAGTAGAACGGTACAAAGATTAGACCGGATGAACTTCAGCATCCTTGTCCAAGCTAGTTCGGATGGCAGCTTACCGCTCCGAACAGAAGTATGCGATTTGCGTCCTTGCGTCGAGATTGTCTTGGGGCCTTAAAGATACCAGCGGTTTGTTCAAAAGCATTGGATTTCTCTTGTACATGCTTCAAATCAAAACACCTCATCATCTTCAAGTCATTACACAGTCGACATCATGCTGTTTCAGTTGCCGGCTTTTGCTGCGTTGTTTGCTGCAACAGGCGCAGCCTCTCTGTTTAGCTCAATTCCCTCCAATGTATCCACGACTCCAACGGAATTCAATTTTCATGTTACTGCAGATCAACTAACAAGATTTCAAGCCTCATTATCAGCCTCCAACGTTGCCGTAGATGACTAGTATAACCGGCACCAGACCATTCAATTCGGTACCACAAGACCATGGCTTGTAGAGGCCAAGGACGAATGGCTTAATTTTGATTGGAGGGACAAAGAAAACCACATTAATCAGTTCCCCAACTTCAATATTTCAATCGACGACACAAACATTGGGCCCACGAGCATTCACTTCATAGCCCTCTTTTCCCAGAGAAAGGACGCTTTGCCTCTCCTCTTCTTACATGGGTGGCCTGGCTCAGTCATAGAGTTTCTCCCGGTCTTGGATATTCTGACCTCAAAGTACACTGCGGAAACACTACCATATCATGTCATCATACCCTCCTTACCGCACTATGGACTCTCTGGAGGTCCATCAAACGTAGAGCTTACTTTGAGTGACGCAGCAAGGCTCATGAACGAGCTGATGCGAAGCCTTGGTTTCGCGCCGGGTTATGTCGTTCAAGGAGGCGATATCGGCAGTTTTATAGCTAGGATACTTTCGGCAACATATCCTGAATGCAAAGCATTCCACAGTAAGTCAATATGAAGGCATCCTTGGATCTACCCTTTGTCGGTGGCTGACTCAACTCAAGTAAACATGCTTGCACCCTCGTCTCAGGATGAAATTCTCAGCAATGCAAACATTACCACGACGGAGACTGAACATGTTCAACGCATGTACGATTTCAGTGCTAATGGGTCCTCTTACATCCTCGAACACGGGTTAAGGCCATCGACGGTCGGACTTGTTCTCGCTTCAAGTCCGCTATCTGCGTTGTCCTGGTAAGGCTTCCCACTCTACATTCCTTAAGAGATTAAGATCCTTTGATGCGAAAGGTACGAGACTAAATGTTTTGCAGGATCGGAGAAAAGCTCATCGAATGGCCAGACCACAGATATCCCCTAACACTCGACACCATTCTTACTTTGGTCACCTTCTACTGGCACACGAACTCTTTCTCGCGCAACCTTTACGCATATCGACCCATGGCAGCGGCCGCAGTGGAAAATAAGCTGTTCAATGTGCCAACTTCCAAAGTGAAGCCTTTCGGATACTCAGCGTTTCCAGCGGAAAACATTCTAATGCCCGAAGCATGGGCGAAGAAAGCTTATCCGAATCTGGTGTACTACAAGCGAAACGAAAAGGTAACGCTTTCGGTGTGTCTTTCTATCATGTTTCCTCAAGCTTACTCGATTCGTTTTGCAGGGCGAGCATTTCGCTGCATTAGAACAACCTGAGATATTCCTGAAGAATGTCGAAGACTTTATCAGTTTGGCCAGGCCTCTCATTGGAATTTGAAGTTACGCCACCTCAAGAACGGATCTCATGTTACGGCCATGGCATTGCCAATTGATCGCAGATCGGCTCTATGTGTTATGAAAGGGATTATACTCTAAGGAACCGGTCGAGATGCTTATGTATGCGTCAACTTGTCAAGCCCCACGGGAGGGATTCTTTTAAATGGCATTTGAAAAGCAGAACTACATGATACAAAGATGCAATCCGCCAGGACTCGCATGTAATTAGCTACAAAAGACGGTTTTCAGGTGTGATTCCAATTGCGGTGGACTTGACTAGCACCCGTCGCCATGCTCAGCAACGAAGCCGCAGGTGGGCTTTCGATTCTCGCCGCTTCATATGACTCGTCTTTTAACCCATGCGTACTCGTGACCAAGTGAGTTTGTAATAACTTTCATTTCATCATTGTAAGTTGTGCAGTTACCCCGGTATCAGGATTAATTAAACAGAAACAGTGCCCATCTCTTCCAGGTCTATATCCGGTTTCTCCATCAGCCACTCGCGTAACGCATTAGACATGAGGGACGTGATGTCTCTAGGTCGGCCAGGGCTATTCGGAGGGCCTCTCGTCACTTCGAGGCATTTTAGCCTTCGACGAAAGCTCCGCACGGCACGGTAGAGGGGGCTTGTTATGTCTGGTATGTCGGCTGTTACCAGGTCAAAAGGCGCTTTGACTGTGCAGATGCTACTTTTACAACGTATAATCACTGCACTCGGGGCTTACAGTTCTCTAAGGTAATTTTTCCCCGATCAAGGAGTTTCACACATGGGTATGTGATTTTCTTGCAACCGGTATTCAAAACTCCAGCCGGTTGTTACAGCTTAACTGAGTCAAATATTTCTGCATTCCGACGCCACCAAAATTAAATCAGGCCGATTGTTAAAAAAAGAGACCCTGCAAAAAGGTATATCTATACAGCTCAGCATCTTTACCAAATTGCCACCATCATTCTTCGCCACCATTCTACCTACCGCTCAGTCCAGTTCCAAGTCAAATCCTCGTCTCCGTTTTAACACACCAAAACTCAGTCTAAGGTAAATGTCCCTACATGTGGACTTACGCAGTTCTAGACTAATTCCTCTCAGGTCACAATGAGGTTTCATGCTTCTGTTGGCATCCTACTGCTACAAGGTGTTAGCATAGTTACTGGTCTTTGCACTTGTCTTGTTATTGTGAATAATGGGAGACAAAATGATATCGCGGCAGGCAAAAGATGTTGCAAAGCCAAGGGGGATAAATTATCGGGCGACCTCTGTAATGCGGTGGATTTTGGCACATTCAGTAGCTGCTGTGATAGCCAGCCAGCCTCTGAGTCTGTCTTCCGAGCGGGTTTTGACTGTACCTTGTGAACATACGTGTGAGGGTTTCGGGTCCCGTACGTCAATCAACAGACAGTTTTGGTGCTCATAGGTTCAGGTCCAGATACAAGACATGGCGTGCTAGAAAAGGGGCTCGGCATGACTCGCAACACTGTCGACACCACCCTGCCACTAGGTCCCGTGACTGGTCCCGTGACACATGACCGGCTCATCGCCAGAATAATAAGTCGACATCCACGACAAAAGGGCCAAGGGCAAGGTCCAAAGATCCATCAGCAGGGCCCAAAGGAAATTGATCAAGTTAGGCGCAATGTTGTGAAGCATCAACATCGGTTAGCACTGATTGTGGTCACATTTTCCAATAGTGACCTATGAATTCTTCTTCGCAAAATAAGACGGATTTCTAGTCGGACCCCGGCGACAATCCATTCTTAACTTGGACATGATGAGCGGAGACCTACCCCAACTTATTCTACTTATCAACCGCCGACCTATCGCTAATCCGTGTTTTCCGCAGCAGAGTCCGTGAGTGCAACCGCAATCCACACCGTCCACTGTGTAGCGAGAACGGAGAACCAGCAAATAGGACTGTTCTGTTGCGACCCATCATCCAGTGGCTATACGAAACAGACATCTAGTGGTTATGCGAGCCCCACATTTCGTGGCTATACGAACCCGACCCGACATCTAGTAGCTATACGAAACCTGGATCAGGTTGCTAAACGACACCTGCATGTACCAATATAAGTGTATCGTTGGTTTTTGATGCAGGACTTGGTTTGGCCCCCGGGAATTCGACCTCAGTGCATATAAAACTAGGTTCTTCAGTTGAGAATGATGCATCGTGATACCCCATTCGATCTATCTCATTCTATCGCATGGCAGAGTGATCATCACTTTTCTAGAATCCAGTCGCAAAATGTTACTTATTTTAGCTATACCTATCATATGTCTTTACCTCTATTACAAGTTACATTATCGTCGATTTCGCAAATATGCGAATTTTCCTCAGCTCAAATCATCCCTTGTCTGGGGCCATCTTCAAACTCTTCGCAAGGTTCACAAAGACCGAGACCGCGCGAATGGAGACATTGGTATGTATCCCACCAGATGGACCAATGGTTGATAATTGACAACCAAACTTAGATCCGGTCTTCGGCGATCTCATGGAGCAGGCCGGGAATCCTCCGGTTTTGTTCATTGACTTTTGGCCGCTGAACGAGCCTATGCTCCTGATCAGGAACCATGATGTAGCAGAGCAAGTTTCGAAGCAATCACAAGTGTGGCCTTACAGTCTACCGAAATCCGCTTCGTTTAAGGAATATTTACCCCTCGTTGGCGAGCATTCATTGATCTGGGAATCGGTAAGTGGCTATAGGTTGATGAGTATTTGACTGTTCTTACGATATTGACCAGACATAGGGTCATCACTGGAAGACACTGCGTAAACTGTTCAATCCTGGCTTTGCGCCCAAGCATCTTATGACGTTATTGTTGGTTGTCCTCGAGAAAACGAAGATCTTTGTGGAGCTCTTAGACGAGCATGCGGCTAGAGGAGATGTATTTGATCTGTCCTCTCCCTGTACCAACCTCACCTTCGACATAATTGGTAACTTACAGCCTGTTGAAGCTCATTGTGACATGAAGCTGACAAGAACCAGGGGCTGTCACGATGGACGAAGATCTCCACGCCCAAGATCCCAACGAACTGCAGAACGACTTCATCCAGAATTACAAACGCTTTGCCGCTACTTACCGCGACGATGGTTCTCCATCATTGTGGCCTTCTCTCAGTGTACGGTGGGAGCGGCGGCGACTTGGACAAGCCTTGGATGTCTTCCTCGGGGATGTCGTTCGACGGAAGTTCGAACTTTACAAGGCAGAAGGTGACGCGGCAAGTCGCAGTGTCCTCGCCCTCAGCCTGAAAGATATCAGTGCCCTCACTCAACCCATTATGGATGATATTATCAGCGCTTTGAAAACATTTCTGTTCGCTGGACATGATACGACAAGCATCCTGTTACAGTGGGCTTTATACGAACTTTCAAGCAATCCGCAAACACTGGTGCGCATGCGGAACGAACTTGATCAGGTTTTCGGCCCGAGCGCTGATCTAGACCGTGTTCTTGAGGTGATTGAGGAAGACGGAGAAGAGGTCATTGGTCAGCTGAAGTACACGTCTGCGGTCATAAAGGAGGTCTTGCGGTTGCACCCTCCAGCTGCGACAGCGAGATACTCTCCTCAGGGAACCGGATTCCACTTGGTTCTGCCCGATGGCAGCCGTATTTGCGCCGACGATTTGATGCTATACAACTGCAACTACCTGATCCACCGAGACCCGCAGGTCTATGGGGAAACAAAGGACGATTTCATCCCGGAACGATGGCTTGATGCGTCAGCTACCGACCCTCTAACCAGCACTAAGTCTGAAAACGGTCACATTCCCCCTTCATCTTGGAGGCCATTTGAGCGGGGACCTCGGAATTGCATCGGACAGGAACTGGCCAACATTGAGGCCAAGGTGATTCTTGTCGTTCTTGTTGGCCGATACGACTTCGTTAAGGAAGGACTGGGCAGTCCTGTCCTTGGAGCGAATGGCGAGCCGTTCCTGAACGCGAAAGGAAGGCATATGACTGAGTCGGATGTCTACAATGTAAGCTTGCAATTCGCTCACCTACTCACGTTCGCTGACCATCGGAAGTCTCGACAGATTACCGCACAGCCAGTTGATGGAATGAGAGTTAGGGCAATCCGGAGGACAACATAGTTACATCAAGGATTGTGCATTGACCATAAAATTATATTTTTATCTACGGTATGCTGTCAAAAAAGGTTTGATCCTAAACAGAGGCAAAGGATAATTCAATTCATAGTCAAGAGCGCCCCCTCTGCTTCATAATAGCTCACGCTGTCGCTGGGCCCTGCGGGAACTCTCTCGGTCCTACTCACGCCATCTCGGGCGGAAAAAGGCCACTGACTTGCGTGATTTGATTTCGAGAGTGGAGGCGCCAAGCAAGAAATCACGATCTGAGCACGGTTGTAATTACACGAAGCATTCTGTTTCCGGAAGGTTCACTTGGCAGCTTTACTTGTGTCGTAGCCACTCAGCCACTTGTGGCTTTATGGCTTCGTGTAGCACATACGTATTTAATACGCCTTCGCCTCGTATCCCTATTTCCGAGAGATTAACCCGTTTTTACCTATTTATATAACCTCTACTACGTAATAGTTATAAACCTAGCTTTTAACGTAATACTTTATACTCTCTAATATATTATAAAGTAAAATAGCTTAATATAGTTTATATTTTATTTTATAATATCTTTTTTAATAATACTATAGTAGTTAATTAGTATACTTTTTATAAAATAATATAACTAGTTTATATAGTTTATATAACTATACTTCTATATATTTTAGAATAGTATATAGGAATATATTAACTCTTATAATAAAAAAGTACTTGATTTAATGTAATAAATACTATACTTTCTTATATTTAATAAACTATATATAAAGTAATAAGAAGAAGCTTAATATAAATATATCTAACTTTATATAAACTAAACTATTTATTACTATACTTACTAACTAAACCTTTTTAATACTAAGCTATTACTACTATTTATATTTATAGTTAAAAATATTTAAAAAAAAGTATATAAAGTATATTATAAACTATAAGATTTAAGTTATAAAGTAAAAAAAGCTTACTATAAGCTACTATTTTATCTAAAACTAGATTTATATTATAGTTAATTATAAGATATTATTTATAATATAGAGTAACTTTATCTTTATTAAGAATATCTTAATTTAAACTTTTATTTATATTTTATAGAGTGCTTAACCTGTATAAGCAGGTATTGCAGTTCACCCTATATAGTATATTATAATACTTTAAACCTAACAGTAGCACTTTAACCTATACCTAATCTTAATAAAGTAAATAAATAAAATCTTATATTATAACTAGTTATTAATGCTTAGCTTAACTTATCTCTAGCCCTAGCTATATAGAAGAGGACAGGCAGGTAGGTAGCAAAACATACTAGTAAGAGTGTTATCTGCGACGCTGTTGTTTATAAAGGTGTTGTTTGTAACGCAGCTGCCTAGCAATAGCTTAAACCTATACTTAAGAGCGTAAACTTAATAGTGTGACTCTTTACTGCTATAGCTAGAAAGGTTATTATAGCTAAAAAGGTTATTATAGCTATAGGTATAAAAACTTAACTATTTAAATAAGGTTTTAAGGCCTCGAGCTTATTCTTTATATCCTCTTATATATATAGTGACTATAATATCTTTCCCTCTTTTTAAATATATATATAACCTAAGTAAAGCTAAACTAGATAACTTAATCTATAAAACTAAAGTTAATGAAATTAAGGGTAATATATATAGTAATCTTTTTTATACTAATAAGATAACTCTCCTTAATTTTATATTTAAGTATTTATATAAGATTATATTTAATAAAGATATTTTACTTTTATATAGCTTTAAGATTAATATAAATATAGTTAAAGCTACTAATAGTAATCCTAATGCTTATAATTACTTTATAGGCTTCCTTAAGATAGCTAAAGTAGCTTGAGAGGTTAGTAAATTAGGAAAAGCAAATATATTAAGAGTATAGCTAATAGCGGTAAAGCTTTTTATTAAGACTATGTAGTAAGGCAGAAGATATTATAACAGTACGACAGTATAGAGGCCTCAGAGCCTCTATACCTAGCAGAGCTTACGACGTAGACTTCTGACTAGCAGAGGAGACTTTAACGAAAGATAGGCGCGAACTAAATATAGCGTGAAGATAGAGACGGCTAGAGGAAGGCAGTATTACGGCTAGCTATCCGACAGTGGGGTCTACTAACAGAAGCTAGGGATTAACACGTAGTAATAGTATACAGGGGGCGTAGTCTAGGTCGTAGGTTATAGGTTTATATTATAGATCAGTAGTTAGAGGCTAAGGTGATTAATTTTAGACTTAATAAGTATTTATAGTAAAGGTAAGCTGAAAGTATCCTGAGGATAAATATAAAGATATTTATAAGTTAATTACTAAAAAGCTATAGAAGTCTAACTATAAGCTAGGCTTAGGTTATACTATATATAAGTCTGAACAGTATCTTTTATCTAGTTATAGGTGATTATCTAGGTATATAAAGTGATTGCGATTAGTTAGTATTGCTAACTGATCACTGAGCGCTTCCTAATATACTCTACTGATTATCCTTTATCTTATTATTATATAACTTATACTATAGTTCTTCTGTCTCTAAGTAAGTCCCTGTTATTCTTATAATTCTATAGTATAAATGTCTTGTTCTAGCTACTTAACGCCTGAGTAGGTTGTTCAGCTATTATCTTTATTTATAGGTTATAATATTAAGTCCTCTCTCTAAAAGTCTTATTCTTAAGACCTAATATAAGTAGGCTGTTAGTCCTAGGTTAGAGATCTTTTAATTATACTTTCTATTTTATTTATAATACTAATATTATATCAGGTTATATTTAAAAGTTGAAATTAAATTCTACGTCTACTTTTTATTGTTATAATTATATGCTTTGTATTACTAAACTTAGTTTTGTTATTAATATACTTTATTTATACTGTTATTTATTAGGGAAATGCTATAAGCTGCTTTTAGGAGGTGAGGTTTATAGTGAGTATACTTACTTAGGGTAGTCTTATAATATAGCTAAAGATACTATATATATTTATAGGTTTTCTTGCTTAGTTAGTGTCTAGGTTTAGCTGACTATATATAGTAGATTATTTATTAGATAAAGTAGCTTATCTTAAAGATATTAAGGTAGCTAAAGAGGAAGTATTAAGGAAAAAAACTACTACTTTATATACTATATAGGCTAAGTTAGATAAGTCTATAGTATAGTTAGATTATTTAAGGAAATAGAAAAGGATAGTATTTTATAAAGGTTAAGAAGTTATTGAAAAAGAACTAGTAGTATCTCTTATATTAGAGGTTTAGTTTATAGGTAGTTTTAGTATAATAGACTTAGATATTATTCTAAGTAGTTAGAACTTTAGTATTCTAAACTTCTTCTTAGGGGTTTTAGCTAGTTTCTAGTATTCCTAAGCAAATAAATAGTTTTCCTTATTATAGTCTATCTATTTCTATAGGAGGTCTGATATATCTATATAGATATTAGATATATTAATAACTATTAGTATTTATTAGGAGTAGTGTTATTAGTATTATTAGTGTTATTTCTTATTCTTAGTATTATTACTAGTAAGTTATAAGTTTGTCCTTTATATTAGTAATATTTTTAGCTAGTTCTTATATATTGTTTTTATAATTATACCTTTTCTACTTAATAAGGTATTAATATCTTTCTAGTTCTTTAAAGTAGTTAATAATTTGTTTAACTTTATACTCTGGTTTATTATCTTCTATAATAATAAAGTTATTTATCTATAATTCTTATAATACTAGTTTAAATAGTAAGATATAGAATATTAAGAAATATTTTATTATATTAAGTAAGTTAAGTTTATAGTTAACTACTAATACTTTTCAGAAGATTCTAAAAGGTCTAAGTGTTTTAAAATCTAGTTTATTATTTAGTTATTTTGTTTTAATATTTTACTATATAAAGTAGATACTATCTCCCTCTTTTAAGGTTAGTCTTTTAATCCTTTATTTATTACTAAAGTATATTATTTATTATTATATGAATTTGAGTTCTTTATATATGTTTTCTTAGATATCTTTGATTTATTTGATTATAGTAATAGCTTTTAGTACTACTAGGCTAGGTTATAGTTCTCTACAAGTAGTTAGTTTAAATCTATAGTTAAGGTAGAGAGAGGATGCCTTAGTACTTTCTCTTATTATGCTGTTATAAGCGAATTAGGCTATTAGTAGTAGTATTATCTAATTATCTTAGTTATAATTAATATAAGTATAGAGGTAGGTTTTAAGGATTTAGTTAATTTGTTCTATTTATCTGTCAGTCTATAAGTGAAAAGTAGTAGATATTACTTACTTAATACTGAGTTATAATATAATTAATTTCTAGAACTTAGAAGTGAAGATCTTATCTCTATCTAATATAATTTCTTTAGGTGTTCTATAGTTAGTGATAATATACTTAAGGAATATATAAGTAAATTCTTTAGTATTACTTACTTCTTTATATAGGATAAAGTAGGTATACTTTATAAGTCTGTTAATAATAATAAGAATACTATTATAATAGACTTCTATAAGAAGTTCTTAAGACTTTAGTAGTTTAATAATAAAGTTAAGAGATATAGAATACTAGGCAGTTTATAGTATAGATAAAAGTTATAATAATTTATAAGGTTAGTATTAAACTGGTTTACTTTTTAAGCAAACCTTATAATCCTTAATTACTTTTATAATATATTCTCTAGTAATCTTTTCTCTATATTATTATTATAGTTACTTCTAGGTTTTTATAATTTCCTAGTAACTATATGCTAGTATACTATAGAATTCTCTAATAGCTTTATTATCTAGTTTACTAAGTAGGCTAGCTATAGATTATCTAGTTATTATAAGAGTTTTTATAGTAAGTACTAGGTCTCTATTATTATTATGTTTAAGAATCACCTAGGTTTCTTTTAGTACTAAGATATTATAGTTTAGTTATTAGCTAAGAGTATTAGCTCTACTATTCTCTAATTCTTTCTAATAAATAATTTAGAAATTAAATTCTAAGAGGAATTCTAACTATTTAATCTATTATTTATTAAGTTCTTTTAAAGTAGTAAAATATACTAAGTTCTTATAATTAGTATATATAAGTACTTAGTAAATAGTTCCTGAGAATAAAGGTTACTATTCTTTAAAGGTTTTAATAATTACTATAAGTTCTTTATTATAGATCTAATAGTTAAGTTCTAGTCTATAGAGCTTACGTGAGAAAAAAGCATAAAAGTATAAGTATTTTTCTAAGTCTCTCTAGAATAGTTATGCTCTAAAGGTAAAGTTTAAGGTATCTATTTTAACTTTAAACTATTCTTCTAGGTTTAGGATTATTAGGACTAGTTTACTAATAATATAATCTTTAATAGTCTAGAAAGCTATATTCTAGGCTTCTTTCTATTTAAATAGTTAATCTTTATAACTAAGATCTATAAAAAGTATATTAATTTTTCTATAGAGTCTAATAAATTTTCAGTAGAAGTTAATAAATCTGAGAAATCTTTAGACCTCCTTAAGGTTAGTTAGTATTAGCTATTCTTATATAGCTTAGACTTTCTTTTTTAATATATTAATATATCTAGAAATGATTATAAATCTGAGGTATTCTACTTTTTAAGTATAGAATATATTTTTCTCTAGTTTAACTAAGAGCTTAATATCTTAGAAAGCTTAGAGTATAAGGTATATATACTCTTTATACTATTCTATTATTATAGAGAAAATAAAGATATTATTAAGATAGATAACTATAAAGATATCTATAAATTTCCTAAAAACTTAGTTAATTATATTCTAGAAAGTAGCTAAAGTATTAGTAAGACTGAAAAATATAATAAGGTACTTGAAATATTTTTTATATATTCTAAAAGCAGTCTTCTATTCTTCCTCTTTCTTTATTCAGATAAGGTTATAAATATTTTTAAGGTTTAGTATTATAAAGTAGTTAGCTTTATAGAGAAGTTATTATAGTTTATCGATTAAAAGTAATAAGTATTAGTTTTTAATTATTATTTTATTAAGTATTTAGTAATTAATATATAGTTATAGTTTACTATTCTTCTTTAGTATAAATAAGATTAGGCTTTTTACTAGTAATATTAATTCTCTGATATAGCCTTTTTTAAGGTTTTTATTAAGGTATTTATTAAGGGCTTCTATCTCTATTAAGTTAAGTCTATAAATTTTATTAAACTTAGGTTCCTTCCCTTCTTTAATAGGGATTTTATAATTAAAATTTATATGTTTAAGCAGTCTAGTTTCTAGTTTAGCTATAAAGAGTTTCTTATAAACTTTATATTTTTTTAGGAGAGATAGAAAGATATTATCCTTTTATTTAAGATCTACTATCTTTAATAGTTATAATATAGCTTTCTTTACTTTAAAGTAGTAGATATATTATTTTACTACTCTTTAGTAGGTAGATCTATTTAAAGCCTAGGTTCTATAAAGCTACTTAAGGACTAGATTATTATTATCTTAATAGAGTTAGCCTATTCTCTAATCTATTTATAGGTTATTCTTCTTAAGCTATAGTATTCCTAATATAATATTATATATACTAAGTTTAGTAATATTAAATTAAAGTTATTTATTTTAATCTAAGTAACTTATCTTAAGAGGTATAGTCTTATTTTTAATAGTTCCTCCTTTATACTAGACTTATTCTCTTTCTATATTACTAAGCTAGTATATATACTCTTTTCTTTACTATAGTAGTTATAATCTGTTTACTACTTAGAGTAATATAAAGTTTATTTCAGCTCTACTATTAATAAGTGTAATAGTTATAATATTATTAAAAGTAACTATAAGTTATAGATATACTTTCTAATCTAGAGATATTAGATATATAGACCTTATTATTATTACCTATCTTAGTCTTTTATTAGTAAGTAAGTCTAGTTTTTTAACTACTTTTATTATCTAGGGTAAGTGATCTGCTTTCTTTCCTATTATACTTTTATAAGATAGTTTTCTTAGATCTAAAGCTTTAAGAGGTTTAGTCCTTCTTATAGAAGTCTAAGAGTTTTTGCTTTCTAGGTTATATATATAAGATATTTATCCTTCTAGTATTCTTCTTACTTTATAATATTATTATATTAATATCTTATAAGGTATTATAAGTTTAGGCTGAAAGCTGCTAAGTTATTATTAAATATAGTTATAGTCTATCTAATTATAGTAGATATAGTGTATATGTTTTAGGTAGGGTTTTTATTATATCTTCTAGAGTAGAGTTAGTATTTATATTTATCTCTAAGGTGTTCCTTATATTTATTAAAGAAGTATTATAGCTAGAAGAGGTTTTAGTAGTTATAATAATTATACTTAAGTATAGGGTGATCTTCTGTATAAAGTTTTAGAGTATAGTTCTTATCTCTCTAGTTTACTAAGATATTATAGAAGTGTTACTACTAGTTATTACAATTTATATTAATTATTTAGTATTAGAGGAGTTATTAAGTTTCTTCCTTATTATTAGATTTCTCTTTAGAGCTAGTATTATCTATATTAGAGGTGAACTTATAAGTGATTTCTATCTAAGTATATTAGTAAGTAATATTATAAGGTTTATCTAAGTTATAAGAGGAACTTTCTCTTTTTCTAAAAGTCTAATTACTAGTGAGACTAAGGATCTATTATTCTATTAAGGGGTTATATTAGTATTCAGGTTCTTTATTAGACTCTCCTTTAACTTATTCTTTAAGTTCTTAGTTAATTTGCTTAATTCTAGTGGGGTTTCTATATATATATCTATATTATTTAAGGTAGGCTATGAGGGTGCTAATTTAGTGATACTATATAATATTATTTAGTTCTTCCTAAGCTTGTTATAGTTAAAGCGTTTATACTACTTTGAGGTGTAGGATCTGTTATTTATTATTACTTATAATCTGCTGTCTTATTTTATACTAATAGATTTAGTTTATTTCCTATTAGACTTAGGCTTCTGATTCTTAGGTTATCTATTAAGTTTTCTTGTTATAACTTATAGGGTTATTATTAGTAGCTTATTCTTATATATTAATAGGTTTAAATTACTGTATTTAGAGCATTTTATCTAGTTATTTAGTAGTCTTTTAAATTATTTTGCTGTTTATTTATAAGGCTATTATAAGGGTCTTTATTTTGTTTTCTAGGATAGTTATATTATAACCTGTCTTTCTACAGTCTAGGTTACTAGGCTAGTGCTTTATAGCCTCTTTATTACTATAGTAAGTGAAGTATTTGTTATTATAATATTCAGTTTATAATAAAGATATATAGAGTGTTTTAGTTATTATACTGATCTGTTTAGTTTGTTTAGGTATAGGTTTCTAGCTAAGTTTCTTAGGTTATCTGTAGTTTTTAGTGATATATTTTATTTTTTTATAGTTATAGCATTTTAAGTTCTATAGTTTTTTATTATTGTTTTTAGTGGTGATGCTGAGGTTTATAGGTCTGCTATATTATCTGTAGGAAGTGTTTTATTAAGTGTTATTCTAGTTGTTACAGGGTCTGTTATTATTCTGTTAGTTATTGAACTTGTTTTGAGGTTACTATTAGTATTTATATCCTGAGTTTAGGTTTTATTATTTATCTCTCTGTTCTTTTTATTGCTTGAAGAGTTAGTTATTAATCTTAATAGTAAGTTTAGTGTATTAGAGGAAGTCTTCTAGTTAATTAATTTTAATAATCTTATCTTTAACTTTATTCTTAAGTCTTTAATAGAATATAAAGATCTTAGTTTCTTTAGTAAGGTTAAGTTAGATACTAAGTTATCTGAAGTTAGTAGAGTAATCCTTAGTAGACTTAGTCTATTAAAGCTATAAAAGGTTTTATTTAGCTTATTATTTCTTATTAAGGTCTTAGAAGAGTGAACATACTTATCTATAAGTGTGACGGGGGGTACGCAGTTTTCTTGGTAATTCAGAGGTTGCAATAACGGCCCAGCACGCCGTCAGCCAAAACTCATGTCGACTTAGAAAAATACATTGTCGCATGCTAAGACGGTATATGATCGATCATACAGTGAATAATTACCAGGCCTCAGGTGACCTTGTTCAGCTGCCAAGAAGCTATCCAACACTCATGTTCGGAGTTAGCCCACTGCGCTGCGGCTGAACCATTGCCAATGCTGGTGGCTGGAGTTTAAAATTCGCTACAGGCATTCTTCAAGCCACAAGTCGAAGTTCTGGACTGGCTTCATGATTTTCTTTCACTCAGGTCTTCCGCTTGCATGTACTCCAGCTGCATCCTGTAAAGGCTTTTCATCGCCCAGCCAGCTAGTTAGCTACTGCTAAGGAGATCTGATTCTGTTATAGTTATGCCCAGTCCTACCAAATCCGAGTCACTCCAATCTTGCTGTTTGCACCTTCCTGAGCAAGAGATTCTGAGGTAGTCTGTTTGTCACAATGAAGCCTTCGCAAGCACTCCTTATAATTGTGTCCTTGACGTCCTCAGCCTGGGCGCAAAGCAATACACCCTCCCCTCAGCAAGAGGCAGCCTCATCTCAGGCGCGTCAGCCAGGAAGCTCAGCAGCCAACGCGCCTGTATCATCAGTTGCGAGACCGCCCGCGTCAGCCAGCTCGCCCAGTACGTGCGATCAGAGCCTCTTCCCCTTATGTTTATTTCATGGACTGATCAATTGCATCAGATGTAGATGCACCACCCCTAGCCAGCTCCGCCAGATCCAACCCCACAGAGACAACCGCTGCCGTAAGTCAACCTGTGCCGAAGACGCCAGAAAACTCGCCCAAAGCGACATCCGTAGCCGTGCAAGTTGCCGCCTCTTCCAAGGGAAATGACCGGACCGTCGATTGGCCGTCACCTAGTGCCCTCAACGTAAACCCGGGCAACTCTAACAACCCACAGACTACCCAGGCTCCGTCCATCTCTGTCCAAGGAGGGTCGACAAGCACCGGAGCTGCATCCGCTGCTCCAACCACCAGCAGAACGGGGGCAGCACAGCCCGGCTCACCTTCCAATGGCAATGGCACAGATACTAGATCGGGGAGCGGGTATGGCTTTTTCCTTCACGATTGCTAGCTTCTGGAGATTGACATGAAACAGATCCGGTGCCGGCGCCGGTGCAGGTGTAGCCACCGCCTCACCGTCATCGCCAAACCTCGCAACGACAGTGTCTTTCTCCGCTCAGCCATCTGACGGGTTCTCAAACGTCAACCAGTCCGTTGTCGAGAAGATGCCTGAATCGAAAACACCTACGCCACCAGATGTTTCTACGCTCGACCAGTTCAATGCTGAGTTGACCGCCAACGTCCCCGAAAAGGCCATATCTCGAAAGAATGCGAAGGCGCTAGCTATCTTGGAGACAGCGTACTTTGAGTACTTCGTCAACAAAGATCCTGCACCGGTGGACATGGGAAAGATCGCAATACCTGCTAGTATCTCCCAGTGCCAGACGCAGTACGCAAGGAGTCTAGTGAAGAGAAGCAGCTTTGTCGACGAGGTTTTCAGCTACGTGCCTCTCCTATCGAGGGATCTACGCGGCTTTGAAAATTGCAAGGCTGTCGAATCATTAGAAGTCGGAGTCTACTTCCACTACATGAGGGCCACATCAACCGCCGACAAACCCAATGAGCTGGAGTCGCGAGTAAAAGCCCAGGTAAGAAAGCGCGCTCGAATCTCCGAGACTTCCGTGAAAGCTGACAGCGCACGTGCAAGGTCGATGTCCTCAACGAAGCGCTAGGCGCAATCAAGATCAACTTTCGCTACATGTCCCTGAACTGGTGGGAACCCAAGACCGGCGAAGACTGGTCCGTCGTCACACGCAGAGAATCCAAACTGCAGGAGTGGCAGCAGCGCACGCGTGCTCCGGGAAAGCTCACTCTAACAGTGTGGCTTGTGAACGGGCTTCGCGGGAGCCAAAACGACGATCTCAATAGCGTAAGCGTTGCCCCTTTTCTCGCGACCGTCCCTGGCTAAAGGAGGATTTTCGCGCTAACCCTTCACGCCTGTCACGGATAGTACGCCACCTTTCCCAACGAGAACTTGGACGCGAATGACGGCATCGTGATTGAGGCCGCGCATGTCCAGGGCGGAGACTCTACTACGCTCGTTCACGACGTCGGACACTGGTTGGGGTTGGGACACACGTTCGGCGATATCGGGACGCAGTGCGGCAGTCAGAACGGGTTGACGAACGCGACGCAAACATCGGGAATGAAGGACGTGGTATACGAATGCTCCCAGGTTCCTTGCTCAGGCGGGAACGCGGTTGAGATAAACAACTACATGAGCGTAAGCAACCCCCGTTTCCGAACGTTTCGGCATCGCCCACGTGCGATTGAAGATGAGTTTCGACTGGCTGACGCGTCAAACAGTTCTCCTCATGTCGCGGCAAAACTCCACAGGACGGGTTCACGACGGACCAGAAGGCGCGGATGTTTGCCAATGCGCTGCAGTTCCGTCGCGGGTACGAGGCGGGAGAGTGCATGCCGGACGGCAAGGCGGCTGTGCGGAAACGGTCTAGTATGCAGGATTTGTTGGATGGCAAGTGCCCTGACGTTGACAAACAAGCCAATATCCTGATGGACACGCCTCATAGTCTGAGCGCAAGGACGCACGGATTGTCAAAGATGGGATGGGCTGTTCTTGCAGGGTGGTGGGCGGCGACACTGGTCATGTAGGTGTGAGATGGGATGAGATGTTGACTGATGTTTTTCGACAGTGGTGTGTTGAACTTGAAGAAAGACGGACATTGTTCCGCTGAGTGTATCACAGTCATAATGACTTCACCAAAGATTGAGAATGTCGTGTAGTCAGATCAAAAGACGTATTAATATTATATACAAGGCTGCTTGTATTGTTTTGAACTACACGCCCGACCCCAGTACGTCCGAATGTAGAACAAGGGTGCCGCGCCGAGCATCCCAAGTTTTGTTGGTGAATTACTCATACAACATCAGCCCATGAGCCATTTCGTCACACCTTTTTCACATCAACTGGCTTACGTCTGGCCCAACTATTCTCACAGCTGGCCCGACATACAACTCGTAGGGTTCCCTAAACCACTTAGATGGCGAGGGCTCCGAGGACGAGCATGGCCAGACCGCCGATGGGGGCGAGGGCACCAGCACCAGCCTGGACGGGGGTGGTGGAAGCACTGCCAGCACCGGTGGTGGTAGCGTTGCTGCCGCCGGCCATGGTGGTGGTCGCGGCGACGGTGGTGGTGGCAGCGGGCTCGGTGCCGGTGACGGTGTTGTAGGGAAGGGAGACAGAGCCGCTGGCGGAGGTGGGGATGCTCACGGAGGAGCAGCGGAGGAGGCAGCGGAGGCAGCAGAGGAAGCAGCAGAAGCGGCAGAGGAGACAGCAGAGCTGGCAGAGCCGGAGCCGGAGCCAGCGGCAGCGCAAAGCTTCTCGGAAGCGGGGATGACCTCGCCTGGTGATGGGGTTAGCTGTGAGCCAGTTGGGATGGGCAATGACGGTGTAACATACTGACGGCCTTGTCAACACCGCAGGCGGCGATGACGCAGGAGGTGGCAGCGGCCTGGATGGCGGCCTTGTTGTCGGCCTTGCAAGTGCAAGCGTAGTCACCCTCCTTGCAGGTGGTGGCAGAGGCGGTGGCCTTGCTCAAGCAGTCGCGGGCACACTCGGGGATAATGGAGGCATCCTGGGCCACGACGAGAGCGGCGAGGGCGGCGATGGCGAAAGAGTACTTCATCTTGACGGTGGTTGAGGTTTGGGTATTACGTGTGTAAGTTGATGGCGATAGTAATACAGTGAAGACAGCGGGTGTCGATTGATGTGGACAAGCGAGTGTGGATGAGAGGGATGGAGATTCAATATTGCAAGAAGCTGCGGGACGTAGGGTTTTATGTAGGCGGATGTGAAGGGTGGTTGCACTCCGGTGTGCATGCGTGGATGCGCAGGCGGGAACTTTGAGCTCAGGTGTGGAAAAGATGGTCAATCGCGGAGAAGGTTTGCGAGAACCTGGTTGGCTGGCCGTCTTGAGCTGGGAAAAGGACGGACTCAACGAGGTAGGTAGAGAGAAGTCACCGGGCAGGCTTGAGCCAGAGCAAAAGGACCTCTGGCCACGAGGAGGGAGTGAGGCAAACCTGGGGGTTGAACGAGCTGGGAGCCTTCATCCTTGCCCATCAGCAACGTTGTTGTTAGGCTGGACGGAACTTGCATTCATTGCAACGATATGATGAAAAAGAATCGAGTGACAACGGCTCGATGCTGTTAGTTCCCCGCGCATCCCCGAGCTACTGCTCACGCCTGATCGTATGGAGGGGAGGCGAGGGTTGCAGAGAACAAGGGGGCTAGCCGGATCCACTGCCAGATTGGACAGTCTGGTCCGATGGGGACGGGGATCATCTCAGGTCGGGGGCCGGGCGAGGACTTTGGACCGCCTTGCCGCGGCGGCGCGTATGGGACAGGCGGGAAAGGAGTGGAAGGATTGACAATGCTGCGCAGGGCCGTTTTCCTCTTTCTGTCACTCGTTCGTTCGGTATTCATTTCGTTGGACATGTGAAGAAGGAGATGGATTCCCTAGAAAGGGTGTAGCATGATGCAGATTGACCAGCACCTTGCAGTGTTTGGAAGCTGCTTTTCTGTATTGGACCGGGTGCAATTTCGGGGCCAACTGGCTAGATTGCTCATGGCCCCAGATGACCGTTCGTGCTACGCCGTAATTCACCTGGAACTGTTCTGCGGACGAATTACGTTGATTCAATTACACTCATCGATGACTCGAGGGCGGATAATACTTGCTGGTCTTGGTCAAGTGCCTGATTGTCCAGGATGTTGCTCTCTCCTCCGTTTGCTGGGCTGAGAAAATCCGGGGTGACTGGGGGCGAGCGGAAAGATTTCTTGGCTTCAATGACAGGGTGGAAACTGAGGTTCCTCTCTGCAGGTTCGATGAGTGAAGGAGAAAACACCAAAAGAAGCACAGCTAAGCTCAAAAAGACTGTGCGGAAAGACCAGTTCAGCTCACCTCAGCTCAGATGAACCGATGGCTGAAATCCATGATTGTGTGTATGCGTCTATGCAGCACAAAGTTTTCCGTCGGGAAGTCAATTGGGCTTTTTGGCTGAAGGTGGCTGGTATCCGTACAGAGACGTGCACAATGGGGACACCCACATTCAGCAATGAGCTGCCTCCCAGGTTGTCCAAGCTCAGGTACCAGGAAAAAAGGCGTTGCCGAGACAATACTCGCTCGTATTGCGAGAGGCAAACGAGCCAGAATTAGCCCGGATGCCACTCTGAAAAGGCGGATGAAGAGAGGGCAAAACGAGAATGCGAAAGAGAGAGGTGGGCAGACGCAGGAACAGCGCTACCACCTCCATCACAGTCCGCTTGGGTGCCATCCGTTTGTCATGTTCGGGCTTGATTGGCCAGGGCCGCCCGCTTCTGTGGCCGTCCCGACCTGGAGAAGGGAGGGGAGCAGCGCTGTCTGTCTGGAGAGGTCCCAATTTCCCCCGCACGAAGCCATTCCTGACTCGGAAGAGAGTGCCTGGGTACCCCTGACCAAGTTGCAAGCCTGCCGAGGCGAACATGCGTCCTGCAGGGTAAAAATCAACACGAAAAGAAGGAAAGAAAAGCATCTGATTTTGGGACATTTGTGTCCATCAGTGTCGACGAATCATGGCTGACAGCCGGTTCATTCACATGTATTGCTTTTTTTCCTGCTGTCAGCTTTCAAGTTTCAGTGTGTCATTCTGTCAAGTCTGACGGCCAAATGTCTTGCGAGAGCTGAGAGACCAGCAAGACGAGGCCTCTCCGGCGGTTTGTCGCCTTTGATTTAACTCTAAACCAAAGCTAATGAGCCAGGCGGACCTGTCCAAAGACTTCAAGCTGTTGAAAGCAGGGCTCTGGCTGGTCAGAAGGCCCAGTCCGGCCCTTTTGCTGGGGCGGTGCAGGGATGCGCCGGCGATGTGGCTCGACGAATCGGCCGAGCCAGCCGGCTTTTCTTCTCCTCGAGCCACCAGCTTCTCTGCAGACCGCGCCACCACCACGTCTCTTGTAGAGATCGTAGCCGGTCGCCACTCGTGCCTTAGTGGTTGAATGTTGAGCAGGATCTGTCTTCTTTGCGCCACAGCTTGCGTTGACAACCTTTCTGAGATCGTGATTGGGGACCTTGATATTTAGCCATTGACGATGTCTTGCGTGCCATTCTTTCCCTCAGGTCCGACGATAATCGAGGAGGGGTCTTGAGGTTCATCTCGCCTGGCGGCATTGACGGCAGAGAGGTCTGTGGTGAGATTGAGACTCCACCGTCATGTGGAGAGGTTGCCGGGGTCTCGCTCCCAAAACACTCCGGTCCGAAAAACAATATCCGTCCCAGATGGCGGAAGGGGTCCAAGGCTTTGTGTTCATCCAGTTGAGTTTGGAACATGCAGCTCTGGCACGGTAAAGTCGCCAGACAGAAAGGAGATTGGGAAAGACCAAACGAACGACTCTCGTGATTGAGGAAATTTCGGCAAAACTCATGACATGCATCCAAGAGAAAAGGTTGGCCCAACTCAGGGTTCCAAGGAAAATAGCGTCCAACACGGCTGTTCCAATCGCCTCCAGATTCGGGACTCAGCCAGGCTCACGTAGCACTGGCGCAGCTTGGGGCGTTACAGGCGATCTGTTTGACATTGAGAGGGATCAACACCATTCATGATCGTTGACGCTGCACCCGAGGCTGCTCGTGACACTCGACTTTAAGCGCTGACTGCCCGGTTTGCTGACTTGACGAGGAGGGGGTGACGTCGGCACTCGTTGTGCAGCCTACTATTGCATGTTGACACTTGATAGGCTGCTGTGCCCGATGCCGGCTCACCACTCCGATTTCCCGCTTCTCGGTCGTATTTTTGCTTCTTGCCATTTTCCTGATTTGGCGCCTCCTCCCAAGCCTTGCGTGAGCACTAAATTCCTCGTCTTGCGTCTGCAAGAATTTCAAGTTCTTTCGTTGTGCGTCCAGGGCTTCGGCGAGTATGTTGGTCGTTATCGTTCCACATGTTCCTTTTTCCCGTTGTATTCCCTCTTTCGCATTTCTTTTATCGAAGAAAAAGCAATTCTTGACATGCCGGATGCTTTCCGATCCACCCTATCGTCGTAATCCTCTCAATGACAGTTTCGGTCGTCGAAGAAGCAACAAATGCCATCCATGGATACCTAAAGATAGGAAAACCTTTCATTAAGGCGGTGAAAGCTTTTGCTTATCAGAGCGATATCTTGTGGTCGGACGTATACCGACGCAAGGTACTTCGACAGGTCGAGTCACCGATGTTGATTCCTGCATGTGCGCAGCGTGAACCGCTCTAGTCGTCAATGGTTTCCTTGCTGAAAGATTATTTGTCAAGTGGAAAATGAGATGTCAAGATAAGCTTGAGCCCGACAGGGTGGGCAGGTGGGTGTCTCTTAAGTAGTGAGGTGTGGTATTGAGCACGTCATGCAGTGACCTGATGGTATCAAATCCTGAGGGAGTCCCATGATCTCGAATGGCAGATAGTGGACTAAGAAATAGCTGATAGAACATGTTTTGTCCGAAATAATGACCACCTCTTCGGGGCCGCTTCAGCAACAGACAGTGGTTTAGTCAGACTGTCCTCGTAGCAATACGCCATTGTGCTTGTTCGATGCCGGGCCATGTGAGGCTATCAGAAATCAAGACTCGGGCGCTCACCGACCAGTATCTCCCACTTCAAATAGACTCTGTGCTTAGTCTCGAATAAGACCAAGCGCCTTCTTGCTTTTTCGGATCCGATAGATTGAACAGATCAAGAAGATGTAGTTTCATCCTGCTCCAAGGACGAACATGCTGTCCGACGACCTCCGCTTATAGCCCGAAGTCAAAACAAACACACCTAGCCGGCAGCCGTCCTAACTATGAATGTGAGATGCTACCTGTATCAATAATCTAGAATTCCTCAACTGTGATGATGTTAATTTCTAGGTACAAATTTACGCATGGTGTGGAAAACCAATACTTCGGGTCCTGCCTTCTACGTCTACTTCTCAGATAAAAGCCACACATTAATAAGGAGCAAAGTCTCTTGTAACGGGAAAAGCCTTCTTTGTGTTGAGGTGTTGACAAACCAGCAGGACTATCAAAGCCGATAATTCTATAGTTCTTGTTTTGGTTCGGGCGCTGGTTCCAGTGGAGTCAGTTGTGGAAAGTAATACAACAGCAATGTCCAGGCAACTTCCTGATAGTTCAAGAAGTCGAGAGGGTAGCAGGAAGCTCAAAATATTGTCCATATCTTTAGTCACACTGTCAAGTGGCATGAAAGGATACTAGGTTGGCTCTCATAAGGTTGTTGTAGCGGCAATACCTAAATTTACACGGAATCATCTCAAACGAATAGACAAGACTCCTCCGTCGACGCAACTGCTAACTAAGAGGAGTTACGAATCAACATTTTCTGTTATATGTTTCACCATCGGCACAAATTTGAAGTATATGCCAGACACTCGCTCCATGGAAGTCTAGGACGTTACGACTTCGCCGGGAGGAAACCGTGGGGTGAAATTTGAACTGCATAAAGTTCCAGTCCGTGGAGATAGTCTATGATTCCAAACAGTACGTCCATTTACTCAAAGCAGAAACATATGTTTACAGTGATTTAGGTTGTAGTGGATTGGTGAATGCACCACTAATACGGAGAATGTTGGGTGCAAGTAGCGAAACCTGTGGCAAGCCGGCACGAAGCTCCATGTGGACTCCTACGTGCCAAGGGTTGGATAACTAATGCACTAAATGATGAGCATTTTGACCTTTATGATGAGGATTAGCAAATAGTTTCTGGTGCTTTCTGGATAGCTACTACCTCAAGACAAACTGTGTCTCTTGTCCAGCATCTAACGGCGTGCTCTGCTCCAACGTCACTCGCCACGTGCCATCCTGGGCACTTGGCTCGTATGTCCTTCTTCTAACCCCGTCTTCTCCGAAGATCAGTTGTTTCTTATCGAGAATCGACCTGCACGCCTCGATGTGTCCAGCGCTTGCTTCCCGTAGACCCTCGGTGGCTCTCAAAACCGCATCAAACGCTCTCGAGTCCCAGATTCCGTCCCGTCTTGGGTAATCTCTCATAAGCTGGTTCACGTCCTTCCTCACCTCCGGGTCCGCGCAAAAGACACCAACAATCATCAGTGGCCACGTTGGACTGCTTTCCACCGTGAAAACCTCCTTCTCGACATCTGGGCCATGGTGCTGTCCGGACATGACCACCCTGCACAAGGATACTATCGTTTTGAAGGCAGGAGTAGAATCTGCCAAGTAGTCAAGATCATGATAGTACATGCTCTTGAATCCTAATTCCATTGACAGATAGTAAAGCCGCAGACTTGACATCTGCAGATACTTTTGTGAGTTTGATGCTCTTTGTCGTACGGCATCCTTTATCAAAGGCTTGAATCGGACTTGCCACCTCTCCATTATTTCGAGATACTTCTTCGAAGTCTCCGCCGTGATTTGGCTCATTGGGTGGGGGTTATCTCGCTGCAGCCCCTCGAATGCGAATCCGGACTTGATTCCCGACTTGTAAATGATGTGGTGTTGCGTAATTTCCCACCACTTCTGTGCCTCTCTCAGGTCATTGAATGCCGGCGGCATCTCGTCAATGGCATATCGACTTCGCCTTCCCCGACAACACCACGGTACATATGACTCAGTCTCTGGTGGATGATAACCGTTGAGGCTCCACGACAAGAGCGTGAATCGCCGGAACCCTGCTTGAACCTCTTCGACCAGCTTCGGCGGGCAGTCCCCAGATATTCCCTGTTTGATGACTTGGTCCAGCATATTGCATCCGTGATTCATATGTTGCAAAGCGGCTTTGTGGTTGCCCTGCAGTGACTCGAAGGTGACGAAGAGCAAACATGAGAGCAAGGCACGAGGAATGCTTCGTCGGGATTGGTCGCCGTGCCTAATGATCTGGATGGCTTTGCCGTAGTGTTTATACGCTTCCTCCGTGAATTGACCATTTCCTGATGTTCGGTCTTGACGACTGTGGTTCACCATAGTCGCAGCGCCGATCGCGAAGGCCGCATGTCGAATCGCGGGCTCGTCCCTTGCGATTTGTGGCATCATGTGTAACATCAGGTCTGTCGGGAAAAGCGTAAACTCCTTTGTGAAATTGAGCCAGTAATGGAAGTGATCCTTCTGAAGCTGGTCGGTGAAGAGATTTGCTTCGTAATTCGGCTTGATCAGTATCGCGCGCCTCTCTCCCCGAGGAACTTGGGCAGGTCCGCTGCAGCAGGCTTCTGGATGTAGCCCTCGCATGTTCTCTTGGATTTCGCACAATTGAGACAAGAAGGTTTCGCCTCGTCGCAACGTATTCGCCGCTTTCTACAAGCAATGTCAATGAGTCTTCTATCAGGTGCAGTCGACTAACATTGACGAGCGCATTGGGCGGTTGAGGCGCCACTTACTTGCATGTGACGCATCCCGATCTCGATTTCGTATTCTTGGTCCGGTTGGCTCGGGGCCGTCCATCCACCGCAAAAGTCAGAATGCCCGGTGCCTTTCCGGCCCCCTTTCCCGGAGCGGTAGCCGGGGCTGACCCGGGATCCGGCGCCGATGTTTCCGTGGTCGATGACATCCCAAAGGCTTGACTTGACGCTTTTTGAGGAAATGTCTTTGGGTGATCCAGGATCTTGAGGCGGGTAGGGCTGATATTTGAGAAGGGGAATGCCTGAGGTGGGCGGGAATTCGTCGAGTCGGAATCGGCTTAGGTGAGAGCTAGGGGTTTTAGGGCCATTGAACGAGTCCACTTGGACGCCATTCCCCTGCTATTGCCGACTTCTTTGATTCGGTCAACGCCGAAATTCTCCCCCGGTCGGCAGTGTGACGCACCTTACTCGGCAAAGACCCAATGGAAATGTTCGATCCCAGTGAGATCCCTATTGTTTTCAGGGGTTTCTTCCTTTGTGCTCCCGCAATGGAGTCACTTTTGTACGGCTATGTGGCATTCAACATGCAGACTAGTAGTATCCGTCATTGCAGGGGTCATCGGGTCTTAAAACCGGCGGTCTGGACCCATTCCAGGCAACCACGTTGAATATCGGCTAGTGGAAGTGGGCGCCTGTCCGGTGCGTGGAAAGACTCCTAATTCAGTTGAATGATTTTGAACGTGGCTTCCAATAGCATATGGTTTACAGGAATATCGTAATCGGTTCCGTTTATTTTCCAAAAGACGAGATATTGACAGCATTTGATTGGAGGCAGATGTTAGTGCAACCGCGATGAGAGCTTGCAGTCATTTCCAACAGGCTGGCGTGGGCTGATGGCCATATCTAAACGTTGCTTAACGTACAACACAGCATCTCTTCTGTATCAGGAGAATTTGTCCATTTAATTCAGATGGCAGATGGGAATATATCCCCGGTTTGTATCCATGAGCCAAGCCTGAAAGTCGAATCAAGCTCGACCTGCAGCCATGAAGGCCACATCGGGGCGAATGCGTCTAGGAGCGGGCGCCTTGGCAAGGGAATGGCGACATGGTGTGATGATCGATGTATTGAGTGGCGGTAGTAAGGCAAATTGTCGATTCCCTGATGAGTTTTCCCCTGCACTGAGATCTTTTCTTGAAAACCTAGAATTCAGATCCTCATTCATGATTCAATGTTGAAGATCTCAAAGCTCTTTCATGCTGGGGTATCGCGGTCCGTTCCGCCGCCATTATATGTGTAAGCCTATTTTAAGGTTTCAGTTTTCTTGCGAAATGGTGTTTTCAGGAGAACCGAAATTGGTCTGCGAAGTCCTTCGATATCTTTTCACGAAAGGGGGTGGTAACCGGAGAGACTGATTTGATATGCAGCTAATCTTCTGGGCCTAGAGCTGCGAGGGCCTTTAGCAGAGAACAGAACCAGCTCAAATAGGAAATTTGATTGTCCTGCAGAAGTAGTTCTCTGCAGTCATACGGCAAGGCAAGCTTGCTGATTGGCGATCTCATGCGAGGAATGCCGATGGAACAAGTCTGCAGACCAATTAGAAATTTGCTCCTGCCCCCCAATTGTTCGCAAGTTGTGACAAATCATCGGCCAACATATAACTAGGTACACATATTCAATCTTGGAGACGACAAGGATAGCTCGCTAGCTGTGGCATGAGGTCTCCGAGGATTCGCTCCGATACAAAGTAGCCCATTTCGACAGCCATATTGGAGTTTTCATTCAAGCTATCCTTCGTCGCATGAGGTTTTAAAGCTCATTGGCGTGGTTTGTTCAAAATATTTCTCATGGCATTTGTGTGGCTATGCTGTCGAGCTAAAGTTCAGTCTTTTGATCTTCTTGCCCTAGCTACGCTGCGGTACAGCCACAAAGAATCCAGGCCGTTTGGTTGGCTTTGTCCCAACGTGACAGCCACCCGGTACTCAACGGACGCACTAAGTCATTCGCTCAGTACACATAGAAGACGCTCGTCTCATCGTTGCTAGCCCTCAGCTTCCTGTTGCGACGCATCATGATGACCCTGGCGAGCCAAGCCAACATGGCAGTTGCCGCACTGAAGGCTGCGCTACTCGCCATGGCGATGACGTAGCGGGGCTCATCGCTCTTGGGCCAGAGGTACGGCGTCCAGATAAAGCTGATGTTCATGATCATGGTGACCATGGAAATGGCGACGGCCTTCTTTTCCTTCGTCTGACCGCAGACACTACCGCACCAGCCAAGAATCAAGGAGTTGACACCGTAAGTGCCTGTAGATGGGTAAGCTTATGTCTTCATAGTCTCAAAATACTTGACGTACCAATTGTGAAGATACACATGGCAACATAACGACCAGCCATAGACATTGTGGCGGGCGCAATAGCGAATCCGATGATGGCAACTGCCTTGGATATGGTGATATGCCATGTGCGCTCGTTGAACTTGCCCGACGACCAGGAAACTGCGATGGTTACGGCGCCAGCGATGAGGTATGGCGGGCAGGTAAGGACGAGAGTTAAGGTGGTGCCGAGACCGAGAGTCTGAACGACCGTAGGGAACTGGTGTCTGTTAGTATCAACGCGTACCATCCGTCTGCTTTCCAAAACATACAAAGTTCTTGAATCCGTTGGCGGCAAGATGCATGTGGGCCATGGCGCAGAAGATCCAGACCATGGGGTCCTTTGCAGCCTGCTTGAGACCATTCCATGTGCTTGTCTCGCCCTTGTTGGCGACGGTGTCGAGCTCCATACGGTTGTATGCCAGATCGCGCTCCTCCTGAGTCAACCATCGCGTGTTCTGTGGGAAGTCGGGCAGGAGAAAGTAGCCGACGACGGCGATAATAAAGGTGACAGCACCCTGCAGGATGAAAAGCCACTTCCATTCTGTGGGCATAGACCTCCGCAGGATATCCAACGCCACCTCCAGAAAAATCCCACAGTAAAAATCAATCCAGCGAAGGCCGTCGCAAGGATGTTACCAGTGTACAGGATAGCGATACGTGTCGCGACCTCTTTGCGGGTGTAAAAGAGGGATAGGAGGTACACTGCGCCAGGGTAGTATGGAGCCTCCGTGACTCCAAGGAAGAATCGGGTCAAGAGCAGGCCGGTGAAGTCTTTGGAAACAGCAGTCAAAGCACTAACGACGGCCCATAGCATCATCATGAGTCCCTGTCATCTGAATGAGCATTCATCCAAAAGACAACAAACTGCAGACATACCATGTAGCGACTGGGCCGGGTTCGCGTGAGGAACATGTTGGATGGAATCTGACCTCTGGATAACGTTGTTAGCTGCGTTTAGGTAGGCCAAATACAACGGCAGAACTTACAAGATGTAACCGACAAAAAGGATGGAAACGCAAGTTTGATATTCTGTAAATGACGATTAGCCTGGAAAACAAGAGTGTATATGCGTTGACGACAACGTACGGGTACTGGTCAGGTTCAGGTCTTCTTCGAGGTCGTTGAGACGCGCCAGCGCAATCGCGTTGCGATCAAGATACTGGAAAGATACGTTAGTACACATACCTTAGGAAACGGACGGTACCCAAACTCACGTTCAACCAGTACATGGACCAGAGCATGGGCTGCACAAGAGTTAGTGCAAGTTATTCCAAACGGCACAGTGATCACTGACCATGATCCATCGGTCCAGCTTCTTCACAAGTGCAATCTCTTTCGGGTCGGTCTTCTCATGAGCACCAGAGTAGTCAATCTTCCCATTTGTCTTGGGAATAGGCTTCTCAGGGTTCTCATCCTCAAAGAATTGAGGCTCAACGTCTTTACCCTTGCCGTCATCATCGACGATGTGGTCGTTGCCGGAGTTTGTGGGTGCCATGTTGTGGGAGGAATTGTCAGACTTCGCAGAAGTCTCCAGGTTGAGAACGTGAAGATGTGAATTGACTGAGACAAGGCTACCACTGGCGTCGCTGAGCTCAGAGCACCATGAAGGACAACGTTCAGCTCGTGTTATCAGCCATCGGGGATGGGGGTTGTTATGTAGTCATACGTGGTGGAGATGCCCAGGCTCTGAGCTCGTGGAACGTCCAGCACAAGGGGCTTGACCTCCCTTCCACGCCGTGCTCCCATGTCGTGCTCGCGATCGACTGGGCTGGGAACATGGGTCTGGTCACATTTGGGACACCCACACCAGTTCACGCCAACAACAGACCTTTTATTTTGTTTTGCCAAGTCATGCCCGACATGTTCCGACAATCCATGATCCCATGGGTTTGCCCAGACGGATAGCGTCCGCGATCTTATTCTTGGAGCGCACAAGCAAGCGGTTGGCTGAATGTACGTCGGGTAGCTGCTATTCTCAGCGTCGGCAGGAGGTTTGGTTGTTGGAGTTGTGCTACAGAAGACGCCTTCCAAGAGAATACCAAGTGTGGATAGTGTCACATTTCTTCTCTTCCCCGGCAGCTTGGCGAAAGCTGGTGTCGATCCAAGACGAATCTTTTCCCCCTGTTGTCATACTGAGTAGTAATAAAGACTGCCGGACGAGGGTGAGAAAATCCCCGGAGACCTCATGATGGATGGCAGGAAATGTCTTGGCCATGCGGCCTTCTGACTCGAGGTAGACCTTCATATCGTCTGTCCAGTGATGATAGGGACCAAACAGACCAGATAGGCAGGAAGACCGATACGATGCTTTTTCGTCGGGCGCCACAGATGTTCTAGGGCGCCCGCATCTTGTCGGTGCGTGTTGTGGGCTGCGTTCCGTCTCCGTCCGGGGTAAGGGGGGTTCAGTCGGTGGGGAGAAGTCATCTCATCGAGGGGCCCCGCGTTTGCACTCTCCATCGGTCAGTCTGCCCAGCCGTATGCGAGGTCCTTCGTGGGGTTGATGGGGCTGGATGACATGACTTTGGCTGAACGACAACACGGTGTTCGGTGCGGTCTAGATCCGTATACACGACGAGTGGTGCGCCGAGAGCGAAGTGCATACGGGTTCCAAGAAAATGGCGTACTGCCAAGTGACGCCAACCAGTGCCAACCTGGTTTCAATCTTAGCCAACGTGCTGGGTGAGGTGGTGCACTGGACATCTTACCTGGGTTCCCTTGACGAAGGAGGCGCCACGGAGTGGTCTGGGATGCGAAGTAGTTTGGACCGGGTCATGTCAGACTTGGACAAGCTCTCATTCTTGGCGCGCCGACGTGAGTTTGTCTTGAGATCGGCAGTTGGGCGACAAGAAAGCTTCCTTTCTGGCACGGCGCGCTAGAATACTTTGGCCGCGCTAGAAAATATCTTCCGCGCTAGAACACATGGACCTGTTGGATGAGCTCTTGAAGAAGCATTTCACAGCTTCTGGGCGAGGAATTAGAGTTACAGCTAGAGCTGTATTAGACGGGCGTTTGGAACTCACTGGGGAGCTCTCGTATATGTTAGGCCCGGATCCTAAGAGCCACATGGCCCAAAGCTCTGAGCATGGGGTACGGGGTAGCTGAACCAGACTGGCGGTTGCTAATATTAATGTGAAAAGTGGTGTCTGCAGCGTCTCGGAAGATCCCCGTAGTCCAGATGATACAAGACACCCCGGATTTTGAGAATCTCAAGTGCCCAATTGACCGCGCCGTATTGTTTGTAGTAGCATGCATGGTACTGGTTGATGATGATGTGGGATCGCAGGTGACCACCCAGGAAGAGCAATCTGACCTGTACATCCTTGTGAATCACCACTCGTAACCTGAACCGACGGAACCGGCTCCATTCTCATCTCCCACGAGGTGGGCCAGCGCTGCAGCAGACCGCCGGTGCACCATAGTAAAGACGAACTCATTGGGGAAATGTTCCATTTGAGGCCCCAGCACCGCACCCGGCGGCGCGTCCCCGGATGTGTCAAAACGAGATTGACAGTTGACACAGGCGGCGCGGCGATGATTCCCCGGATATCGAGCCCCATATTTGGATCCCAGCTCTTACCGGACCCTACATCTGGGACGACATTGCCTCTGATGTGCGTCCGTCCGCAACTGCATGCTCGATCCATCGCGGACCAAAGGTAGCGCCAACAAGCGCGTCGCTTGAGCTTCTCTCGGAAGTATGAGGCATATTCCCTTCTTGTCCGTCTCTTTTTGCGCAGCCTCAGCCACCCCCGCGAGGGGCAAAAGACTGGATCGTCCGTCGCCAAGACATTTTCGTGTAATTTTCAGCGGCCAAGTGGAAGGCCAAGAAAAGCCCAGCGTCAGAAAGCAAAGCTGGGCATGCATGGCCAGCGCTTGTTCTCGGCGACTTGGCGAGAGGGGAAGGGCGAGGGAGTTTTATATGTGGTGAACCACGAAGTTGAGCTAGTTCGTTCAGTGAGAACGCACTTCATGACCGTTGGATGGCCCATTCCCTCTCCATCTCCCCCAAGTTTACCCCAAAGCCCAGCCCCGGTAGCCCCCCCACAACGGCCACTTTCAGCAAGGTTCGAGCATTGGCTTTGGTTGGCATTGGAGTTCCCTGGTGCTTGGTGGTGACGCCGGCCTGAATGCCGTCAGTGGCGACGGGAGGAAGGCCGGTCAGGATGTCCAAGCCAGAGAAAGCCCTTGACCGAGCTTGATATCCACCATCAGTCATCTGAGCAGCAGGAACGAAGGCCCCAACAGGATCCATCATCCAGATTGTGTGCTCAAGACTGGCAATCCCCATGGGGTAGTCGCGTGGCCAGTGGGGGACGAAAAACAAACGGTGCATATCTCGACCTGTGCGGCCGCATTTGATTGCAAGATGCCCCCAATGTTACATCGATTGAGGGATTGGACAGAGCTGTTTTGTCAACAGCACCAGCCACCGCTCTTTCGGCATGTTTCGACATGCGGCCAGTTTTGGGCCAGTTACATTGACCGCCATCTTGGTAATTCCGACGTTGTACAGTCGCATTCTAAGTTAAGTGCAGGTTGAGACCCTGCCAATGAGCCGGAAGCAGAACCCTTGGATTCAGCAAGCTGCATTTACCAACCACCAAACACCCACCTCCCTTCGCATTCATTGCGACCACATGCCATATCATCACGTTTCATGGCTGCATGGACTCTTAGTTGTCATCGGGGATAGGTAGGAATAGTCTCTGGTCCTTTCGCAGTGCGAAGAAATCAGATAGCCATAATCCTCAAACGTCTTGCCAGTCAATTGGAGAGCATTTCATATCGATTTGCCGTATCTACGTTGGAAAATCATGGCTGAACCTTCAATCCAGCCAGCACAAACATAGACATGCAGATCATAGCACCAGCTGCCCACACCTTGAATCGAAGAGGAGCCTGCCCAAGCGCGAGCGTTTCTGTCTCCTGATACCAAATATAGACGTACGTGTACAGCACACGACTCGCCAGCCAGCTTATCGACAGTGAGTTCATGACAGGTGCCGAGACGCCTGCAGAATTACCCGCCGTTACTGCAGCGGCGAAAAGTGGGAGAGCCTCAAAACCATTTGCCGAGCAGGCTTCAGCTCTCAACAACCGTCCACGGAGCTGTTTCCTAGTGAGCTCGAAACCATCAGAACTTTCTCTCTTAGCTTACTTTGTCATCCAAGTCGGCCTTCTTCAGGATTTCAGGGAACCCTCTTGGGTTATTTCGGTCAAAAAGCTTTTTCCCAGGGCCCGAGAGACCCGAGTAAAATCGCGCTCCAAGGGCAAGGGTGAGTGCTAGTGGAATCTAACAGCAGATATCAGCCGTCCATGTGGTATAGGAAGATTGCTTATGCGTCAGTTTACCGTGAAATACGATATGTTATTGCTTAAGCCTAGTGAGGTCGTCATGATGTGTGGTAGTGTTGGTCGAACGCCGAGAACACAATTGATTAACGAGGCGCGGATGCGAAGTATTCACTTTCATTCGCGCGATTCTCCGATGTTGCAACGACATTTTATAGATAGCCCTAAAGCCCCGCTCATGTTCCGTGGCTAGGCTCGTCGGCTTTGGCTCTTAGTTTCGTGCATTGAAGGACGAAACGCTGATTACAAACCCACCAGGTGCTTACCAACCATGAAGATAATAACACCATGCACTAGTCGCAGGCTAAAATTCCACGGCTTTGGAGAACCCCAAATGGTATGGCAAACGACGACTGCATTTCCTATAGGCGTTACTTGATCTTCATAATCAACTCTATTACCATCTCCATACGTTCACAGTCCATCGTCGTCTTGTCTTTAAATAAGACCTCAGCTCAGAATACATCCGCAAAGCCAAAAGGAAGACAGGTGTGTTGGACATTGTGCCAGCAACTAAAGCCACCGTGAACTAAATCATACTTGCAATACTGCCTATCCGATATGGAGTTGTATTTATCTCATCCATATGATAATCATATTGCGACCTATTAGCCCATGGAACTGTCAAAGTCCATTCAACACATTTGTATGAGGGAGGCCCGAATCAGACATTCCAAATGACCACTCTCTAGATACAGGCCATGAACGAAGCTTCCTGAGTTCTCGGTCATCCTGCAGGAACAATTACCATCGACTGAAAGGAGCCCGTACCGTGAATCTTACTCGCGTCGGTCCTTAGTAGTAACGCCAAGTATTCACAGCCTAGATGTCAACCCCAACGCCCCCCAAGTCCCAATGACTATTCCTAACGTGGCTCTGAAAACAGCTGACCCCAACTCCCCTTCCCGCCAGCAGACATATCCATCAACCAACCCAACGTACACCAACAAGGCCATGATGATGTCCACTGCAGCGTAGTCCCCGCGAAGATACAGGATAAGCTGCACCATTCCTAGAACAGATAAGCGAGCGCCATCAAGAATGAAGCACGCCTGCGCAATGGATGAGTCTGCAAATCTTTCTGGGAGTCCGAACGAGCGGATTCCAGCATCCTCGGCGAAGAATGGAACAATTCCGCCAAGGGTGTGGGCAACAGCAACGAACAGCGGAAATAGATGAGAGAGTTTGAAATGACGTGCCATAGCTGCTGATGATGGGATTGAGCGTGTTGGTATTGAACCGGGGGCTTCTGGATGTAGTAAAAGCAATTCGCGGATAGAGCTCCTCAAAGCTTCTGTTACGTCGGAATATGGTGCGATCTCACCGGTAACATTGAGGGGAATGTGAACCATCTGACATCACGTGGCAGTAAGCACTAAGGGTGTTCTGGCAGCCAAGGAGTATCAGTCATCTAACCGATGCCTGATCACGGAAGTCGTAGTAGTTGACCAGGTATGAGACGAACCTATTTACCTTCGCCATACTGGTGCCCATGTTGAACCATGTCATTTATTTGGTTAAAGTCTTGTGTTTTAGCAGTATGCATTGATCAAACAACGGTATCACACGCTCTTTTTTCTTTTTTTTCTTCTTTTTTTGGAAATCTGTAAATCCTGTTAAACGGAATCAAGTAAAACATATAAAATTCGCAATTGATCAGTTATCTAGCCCAGTTGGCGTCTATGGCCTACATAGAGAACCCCCTATAGCACTCTTCGCAACTGCTTCCGTATGCTGATCAAAGATCGTCACTCGATAGGTCAGACTCTCCCGGAAGATCTGCCCCATAGGCGCATACGTCGACATCTGGTCCAATTAACTTTTCTGCATCCGCCAGATTGATCCCCGGCGGCTCAATGCCTGGAAACTTGATCAAGAATTTGACTGCGGGAATCATTTCCGTCCCTGAGCTGCCCGACTCTTCCAAAACGGAATAGTTTCTTACTGATTCAAACATCTGTTTGCATGCCTTGTCTAATGCCGCAACAGCGAGTGCTTTGCCGTCATGCTGCCACCACTTCATCAAGCAATCAAAACAATAGCTTCTTTCCCAGTGAAACGTTGCGTTCATTCTGTGCCGTGCAGTCCATGACGAGCCTCTATTGGCCATCACGAGAGTGGTGAGTTCGTTCAGCCGACGTCGATCTTGCAAATCGACAACTTCCACGAAATGAGTCGGGGTGTCACATGCTGGAGGGAAGCGCATGTTCTCGAAGGTCCATTCCAACGCTTCATCTTCGCCAAGAAACGAAGCAGAGGCCGTCAAATCTCTTGATGTCAGAGGGTAGATCGTCCCACAGCGAGTTGGTTTGTCAGAGATCTCAATGACGATTGTTTGCACAACGACGCGTATCTTTTGGGCTGGATGAATGCTGAGGCTAAAGTGCTTATCAAATCGGGCAAATGAAAGATTTGGCTCGAGTTGCTCCAAAGAAATCGCAATGCTCCCGAAAGCTGACGGCGCGTCGTCGCGCTTGATCGCGACGCCGTATAGATGGAAATCATACAGTCCCATACTCAGTCTGTCAGATGATGTGATCCATGCCGTCCGTTTCATTTTGACGTCCTCGTCATCATGCTCGAGCCACCTCTCCCCTGCTTCATTGAAGATTGCGTGCATGCGCGGCCTGATGACTCCCCAGGCCTCTCGGCACGCAAGTGCGGGTGTGGGGATAGGAAGGCGACGATTCCAGCACACAGCTTCCGTCAGAACTTCGCTGATGTGAATTGTTCGTTGTGGAATCGAAAACAGCCAAATCGCTTGACGAATCTCTGGTGGTAGTTTTCGGAACTTTGAAAAGCTTCGAGGGGACGCAGAAGGTGGAAGACTTCGAAAACTATCGGCTTTATCGAGAAGCTCATTCATGAACAGACGGTCAACGGAGGGGTTTCCGCTAATCATTGTGTTCGTCAGAAGCTCCCTCAGGATATCCTGAGGTTGTCGAGGGGATGGATCCGGCGATTCGAGGGATGGGTTGAACCAAGCATGTTGCAACTGCTTGCAGCTTTTGACCCTCATGGTGAGAAACTTGGGAGGGGGCCAAAGCCTTAGTCAGGTAGTACAATAATTCGATAAGTTGTCTGGCACGAATAGCCTTCTCCTCGTGTGTCTGGCGTTTACTTGTAGTTTATTGCTGCCTAGTAGTTGACAATTCTGCCTAAACCAGACAAGGTATGGCGACAAAAAGACGGTGTGTTCTTTATAGATGATTCAATTCCTAGCCAATTGGCTTATCCAAATGCAGGCAGAATATCTGTTGAAGCCTATGATTAAGAATGTTCTCTTTCTCGACCACTTAAAAAAACACTGGGTAAGGAAAAGCAAATTGACTCGTTGAGACACATCATTTGCGATCAGTCCTGTTTTCAAGTCAAGAGCCTCCTGCGAGCCTCAAGGCACCAGCCTGTAGGGCTGCATCATTGAATGAGCGGGGCGAATGAAGAACTGTAAGGTACGTACGCAATGAGCGACGTCCGTTGATGTTATTGTTGATAGAATGGGGGACTGGGATTCATCGCTAATGGGGATTGCAGTGAAGCCTTCTAAGAATATCGGGAGTTAGTGGGTGCCTGGGCCAGTGTCGTGATTCAAGCCAGGGGGTCGATCCTGAGCTTCTTTTCTGGGTCTAGGCAAATCGTCCAAAGCATTGACTGGGGTATCCAATTGAGTAGTGAGATAACGACTGACGAGATGAGCTTGACCCAGGCCAGCTGGCTATCGTCTTCGGCTTGAAAGACAGGAGATACTTGGCCCAAGGAACCTTCTCACACAGCCGCCGGCCCGCCTCGTCTATGCGGAGTCGGCGACTCGGCGATGGCGCGGAAGACCCTGAACCCCCCGGCTCAATCCCCATCGTGATGTCCAAGCCCCCGGCGCTTTGACATCGGGCTTTGACATCATTCCGTCTTTTCAATCTGTGTAGATCCAGTGAAAAAGGCCGAGTTCCACCTGTTGATTAACTCGATTCCACGTTGTTTACAGGACAGGCCGACTTCGATGCCGATCTTTGCACCCACATACGGAGCGCGACTCTTTAGGACACTGAGGCGCCGGCGCATTTTCCACAAGACAAACTCCAAAAGTCCGCACCCTTGCTGTGAAATCGAATTCAGGGCAACTCTGCACTGTTCACCTGCTCGCCCCACGCCTCGCTACCAAGATCCAACGTCCTTCCACGAAACATTTGCGCCCAAAATGGCACCCTGCAGTTTGGTTCAGACAGAACTGCCGCGCGCGGTCCTTCGCGACCAGATAACAAACCTCAGCAGCGAGAAAAGTCGCGCAAAGTCGGGCGTGCGAGAGTCATGGGCCGGCGGATGAGTAAGGACGGGATTCAAGAAGCACTTCGGGCTTTCGAAATCGCCGAGCTGGGAATAAGAAAGGTTTCCGCCAAGACTCTGAAGAGGGACTGCCCGGTCGCAAGCATGGACGCATCCATAGTGTCGGTTCTCCCGTGGGACGAACTCTGTCTGCACTTTAATTTTTCGGTTCATCCGACACGAAAAAACGGCCTGGTAGGAATCGGAATGGCACCAGACGCCTGATCCAGACGGCTGGATATTTATTGAAAATCGAAATCCATCGGAAGTTAACACTCGAAGCTTATCTCCGGGCCAGGTCGCCCGCGCGGAGTTGACTACTTGTTGCAATGGTCTCTATCCACAAAAATGCTGCGTGCCGAACAGTGTTGGTGTGGCTTGGTGCAGGATCCGATGGACCGATCATAAGTTCCTGCGGACCGGCTGAGCGAGTGCTGCAGAGGCTCCAGTCGCCCACTTCTACTACTGCATAAGAGGTCCCGTTGAGAAAAGCGCCGGGCGTCTCAGAGTTTCCGTGAGTTCAGGTTTGCAGTCCCTAGCTGCGACCTTGTTGACACTTAAATCACCTCAACGCGTATCAGTGTCACCAAGAAACCACGTGCGGGCGGCTTAATGCTGACGCAACAATATAATGGTCACTATTTTAATATGTAGGACGGCAGGTATGGTTACAGTATTGGCCAAATTGCGAGTCAGGCTGCGAATTCGGCTACCCTTCCGGATTAGCACCAATACCTTGTGTTTCCTCCACAGGAATAGGCGACTGGCCAGGGCCAGGGGTTCGTTTCGGGAAGATGGGGAATCGGTTCCCAAAAAGGCTCCCGCGTCGAGAGCGAGTCATCTTCCCATGCAATAGGATGCCATCTTGGAACCCATATGGCCCATATCGGATGACAAGCAGCAGCAAGCAGGAAATCCCGCCAACACCGCAGCCGTCAACCCCCACAAGGGGGCTGCGATGCCCCCTGGTGGGCCGTTTCGAGATGGTCTTCGGGTGGTACATCAAAAACGTGGCGGTCCCCGTCTGAGCGAGCAGAGGAAAGCTCGGCCCCTCCGTTCTGGTTCTTGCTGCTCGTCATGCTATTTTGGATTCCATCGATGACGGTGCTGCGCGAGAGGCAGTCGTGATGGTATTCCAACTCCCGACGGCCGTCCTGCCAGACGCCGCCGGGGTCATCTTCTATTCTTTTGTTTGTCTAATTGCCAACATTCTGTTGGTGTGGCTGACCTGGATTCACAATGACAGGACAAGCTGTATGTACAAACGCCCTTCATCTTCGTCCGATACGAGGCCGCCATCGAGGCCACCATCGAGGCCGAGCGTGTAGACCAATGAGACTGATATCAGACGATCACAGACATCGCCTGTATTTCGTATGCCACTTTAGTCGTCACCACGACCAGCATTGCACAACAATTCTACGACTACGCGTACTGGAGAGACATCCTGACGGATCAGTTCTACTACGCTAGGCAACATGCCGACAATTCAGAAGTCCAGTACTTCAAGGGGTCTCGGGGTGTCAAACTCATCTTGAGCTACGTCCGTATGTTTACTTGGAGACGAGAAGAATTCAGCAGCATCTGACGGACTTTCACAGGAATCTTCGGCTTCACACTCGAATCAACTTTTGTTTTCTTTTTGTAGGCCAACTCATCAAACCTGATTGGAAGGATTAGACATCTGACATTTTGCAGCGCTTTGTCATTGGCGGCCAGTGTCTACGGGTGGTTTGCGGCAACGCCGAGGACGACACGAACGATCTCGATCATTGGCAGAGTCTTGCCCTTCATACTTACAGCAATCACCGTCGGCTTGATGCACTCGCCGGTGGCACAGAATTCGTTTTTAGTGTACATGATTGTTGCGAACACGCAATGTAAGCAGGACCTCGCAATTCCTTTCGCCAGACGAGACATCCGGACTAACTTGCAATGTAGTCGTGCTCAGCCTCTTGGGTAGCGCTGTGTTACTACTCATGATTTTGTTCAAATACGTCCACTCGCGCCGAAACCTTCAGACATGGAACGTCCTCTACGGAAACGCCGGTTCTTTGGAGAGCAGTGCGAATGGGAGCAAGCCACGGTCTGTTTGGCTGGGCAGCAATACTAGCCGAAGTGGTGGAGGAAGGAGTCGGGCTTACAGCGGCGCTGGCGCCAACAACACGTACGACAGCTGGCTCGTGATCCGGCTTTCCATTGCATTTTGCGTCCTTTGGTAGGTCCTCAATAGCCAAAGCCCTTTCATGTCGGAGGACTAACCCCAATTGCAGCGTTTTTGAATACACCAATGTTATCCCGAAAATCGCAGCCTCGAACCATACGATCGATCTCGCCGACGATTTGGAGCCCGATCTGAGCGACAAGCGAGGACGTTCAAGCGTTCGTGGATATGTGTCTGGTGTTACACCGAGTCTCGTCGCTTTTCTGGTTTTTGGAACTACGAAGACTTTTCAACGAAAGATGTACGAAACGTTCGTCCCGAGGAGTCTACAGAAGCGGAGGAGGGTAAAGAAGAATCTGTCGATATCTGTCGGCAACTCCAGACAATCACCGCACGTACAACCCACCAAACGACAGAACCAGGCAGTGGACCAATTCACCCTCAGCGATCTCACACCGAAATTCCCCATGGGAAACTACAGCCCCCAATATTCTAGCGATGGGAATTTAAGCCCGAGACAACCACACGGAATGCAGTCAAATCCCGGTTCAAGGGCCGCATCACCACGATATGCGCCCAGTTCACGATATGTGCCTAGCTATGCACCAACTACATCAACATTCGCTTCTACTCCAGGATTCCCTCAGCCCAGTCCGGCAGGCCTTTCAGCACCTCCACCACCGCGGCCACCTCGACCGATGACAGGGTTGACGGGGGTCAGCGTTATCAGCCCAAGTCTGCACTCGAAATTCTCAAACTTCAGTCGGCCACATACAATGATGACGGCAAACAAGGAACTGCCAAAAACTCCGATTGATGAGGAAAGCTTTCCTGAGAGATTCCGGTACGCGTAGCCGAGACGCACGGGTTTCATGGTAGAGGGGAAATACGGGATGAGGTGTATACTACAATGTAATAGACTACATAGATAATGACTTCAGTTCAATGACATATTCTTATGAATCTTGGTGTATCCCTTCGATCAAGAATGCGGACTTTCCTCACTCATTGTGTCTGCGTTTAATCCGGCATGCAGAGGTTATGTCGTACTACTCACATTCTGCGACAAGCCTCCCCTTGCAACTTAATAGGAAAAGAGACTAACCGAGAGATCCATATAGGCCATTCTATCAGATGTCACATTCTAGAAGCCTTCCCGTCTTGATGGAAGTTTGGGTGTGATCGACGTTTCAACCGCGGTTGTCATGCATCAACACACATGATCCTCACCCGAGATCCTCGTACAACACTAGTGGCCGGAATAAGAATAGGAATCGACTAGGTGCAATAGCAAGCAAGGGAATAATCGTCAGATTCGCGGCCCACGACGGACCTTTTTTGTGCGTGGAGGTGGGGCTGGCTGCAAGTGTCATGATTGAGTGCCGGTTTGAAGCCAAAGCAGTGCGGCTGCTGAGTTAATTAGATCAAGATGAATATGATAAGACCGTCAAACTGCTATGTGCAGTCCTCGCTATCCAATAGAATATTTCCAGAATCATATACGCAACGCTGAATATAGCCGATCCCCAGAACGCCATGGGTATCGACACAACGATCTTTCCGGGGTCCTCCCCTCCCCGTGCCTGTTCTCTCTTCAAGCATGCATGAAGTCCCTCTTTTCCACATCAGTTCTGTTCCCAATCAACCGGTCATTGACAAAAGAGCGAACCGCCTCGTAATAACCCGGCGACATGTCCCCATACTCGATGCAGTCGGAGCCGCACGGCACAGGCACCGCACGTTGCCCTTCAAGTGACCCAAGAGCTGTAGCCATATTCATGCACGCCGGGGGGAGTCCAGTCACGCGGATATGGTTTTCCTTGATAGGTCCATTGACGTTGATCGGCGTGTTCGAAACCTGGACTTGGTCGAAGCAAGCATCCCAGGCATACTGAGAAGTTCCTGCGGGAGCGCTGCCGGACCCATCTTCTTTTCGCTTGCTGATCTCTGCTTCAATCTCCATGGCCATCCGGCGGGCGTGGAGGAAGGCAACGTCGGCGCGTCGGCCCTTGCCGCCCGCCTTGAGCCCTCCCGCGATGAGCCCGGCGACTTTCGCGCCGGTGACAGTTGCGATGCCGATGAGAGCCGGTGGGGCTGGGGTGCCTTGAAGGAAGACCATTGCTGTGAGAATTACACTGGAAAGGATTGCGTTGGTCTGCATTTTGTTGATCAGGAAAGGGCGAAATTCCGGGCTGGGTCAAGGAGGAGTTGATGGTGACGATGGCCCATGGGAACTAGATGTGAGCCAAGATTATTGGGATTGGCGACACCTTTATACAAACGAGATTGGATATCCACGACTGGATGCTTGCGACAGAGTAAATATCAACATCGTTTTCGACCGGGTCAACGCGTGCAACAGACGATTTGGTACCGTCCGACTTAGAATCGGGGCAGAGAGATCACGGGAGGAATGAGGGCTGTGCGACAACTCCTTTGAGGTGGGGTTGAATGCTTGTTTGCTCCCATGAATGGACATGAATCAATTCAAGGCTTCATATTATCATGGAAAGCCGTGCTACTCAACCGGAGTCTGCCCATCTCGAACGTGTCTTCTGGTTGATTTACCTGAAGTCCTCATGCAGTATGCTCCCCAGGCGATTTGCCAAGGAAGCCATTTGTACTTAATAGACTACATTGATTTAATAACCCATCTTAACTTGTTCTCAATGCGAGTTGCAGCTGTTATCGAGTGCCAATCGAGACACCTTTTCCATTCTCCCTCTTCGTTATACTCCCGATGGCAGGGTCCGTTTGAATACGCCATGCCACCCCGTCGCGTGCCTTCCATTTTGCGCCTTCTTGAACGCAGCTTTATGGCCTGGAAAGCATTGAGTCTGGCCACCAACTGCGCTTTTCCAGCAATGGTAGTCCTCTCCGAATCGATGGAGCCTGCCTTCTCCCGAGGAGACGTCATCTTGCTCGCCAACTGGCAAGAAGTCGAGGTTGGTGACATCCCAGTGATTTGGTTTAAGGGACAGCGCCTCCCTATGGTGCATCGAGCCGTCGAGGTCATGTTTGGGTAAGTTCCGATAGCCAAGTTTCCTTCTCCGGTATCCCCTTTTCGCGTCACAAGATATGTCCTCTCTCTAAGCCAAGGGCGGTGATTGCGGTGCGATGATGCGATGAAACACGATGGTCTGACAGCTTTTCAGCCATAACAGTGAGCGATTGATTTTGACAAAGGGCGACAACAACGAAATCAACGACGTGGCCATATATCCCTTTGATCAGACACATGTACGCCAAGACCAGGTGGTTGGGCTCGTGCGAGGTTACATCCCATACGTAGGGCGGTTGACAATCACTACCCACGGGCTATTATCACGCTTCGGTTCCCCTCTAAGTTTCTTTCGGAAGATGCTGCGTTTGTCTTGATGCGTTCAGCAGAGGTAAATAAAAATCTTAGCTTGGTGCTACACTTCTTGTCAGTCGTTCGACCATACCAACGGGCCGGATGGCACATTTGATAGTACGGAGATGGACTCTTTCCGGTGACTAAAAGAGAGCAGCTACTAGCTATTCAATATCATGAGATCTTTGCACAATTTCACTTGATCATCCGTACTGAACAAACTCAGTCTTGGCTATGGCGTTGTCCACAGTTTTATCTAACGATGCCCTCAGACCGCCACTGCTTTTCGCAGCCTCTGCAACCCTGACGACAGTAGCCCTACACTTCCCGACTCATACGCACAGGCTATTCTTTTTACCGGCATGGATACTCGCAGCATGGTCGTTAATATCTGTTGATTTTCACAGCGCATCATCGTCGATTGGTCTAGGCTCATACACAGTAATTACAAGCTTCATATTCATGCTCATACTGCCCAACATCCTCCTCGGCCAGAGTCGCTCAGTGTTAAGCAACAAGCGAAAGATTCGAGGGAGGAAATACTGGCCTTGGCCACAAACCATCTCAGCGGCATGTTGGATTTGGAACAATCCTCGTCACCTGACCGTTCGTCTAAACACCACGTCGGCATGGTCTTCTCGCGCTCTTTTCCTTATTCGGCGAGTATCGAAGGTCGGTCTCCTTCTCGTCGTCAACAGCTTTGTGAATGAAGCCCGTATATACCTCAAGAGCGATCTCTTAGACTTTACCCCGGATAAATTACCAATCATCCGCCCTATCCTCTCGCAAATCATCTTCGATTGCAGCCGTGATGACTGCACACATGACCCCGTCACACAACGCCAAATCCTCGTACGTACCTTTACCATACTCTCCTGGATATGGTCCAATTTCCTCATCCTTGAATCATACCACGCTCTCCTCTCCACAACCTTCGTCCTCCCCGGCATCGACAACCCAGCAGACTGGCCACCTCTCTTCGGTAGCGTAGCCGACGCCTGGACCGTCCAACGTTTCTGGGGCCGCTTCTGGCACCGCATCGCGACGCCCACACTCACCACATGGACACGCATCATTCTGCGGATCAAGCACGAGCCTCAGACCACGTTCGAAAAGGCGACCGTCGCGTTTGGCGTGTTCTTCCTCTCTGGGATCATGCACATGACGGCTGCCTGGAGAACCGGTGAAGGTTACATCCACTTGGACGTGGTGTTCTTCTGCGCCAATTTCTTTGCGATCGCGATTGAGATCGTAGTGTCCCGCGCGTGGATGCAGATGGTCAGAAGGGCGAAGCTGAAGCCTGGGGCGGAAGCACGGGTGTGCCTGGCTAGTCGGTGGTTTGGCTACTTGTGGACTTTTGCATGGTTCTTTTGGATGGCGCCGAGGTGGTTGTATCCCAAGACGCTGAGGTGGTTGATCAAGCAGGCTCTGACACAATCTCATATGCGGTTGTGAGGATCTGCGTGCTAAATTCAACGGTAGTCCCTTTGGAAGATGTCAAGTGGCATTTGTGCTCAAAGTATATGGAACAATCGCGGGGTCTGTGAGAAGTGCAACTATTTAATGGAACCGTTCGCCTCACTATTGCATTTCGCCATGCTGCGCCAGGCGGCGGCATGGCAATGTGCAATTTACTATCTGAGTGGGACAGACAATGCGAGCCAATCCGGACCTCCACAGTAGCTTTGAATTGGTAGCATTCATCATTATATGTGTACGCAAAGACTCATATATCGGGATCTGAGATCGTGAAATCTACATTACTCACGAATCGAATGGTTCTCATGACCCTCGTTGGATTGATGTAGGCGGTTTCGGAGGCGCAGATCTCGCCTCAAATTCGCTTCAAGACCCGCCTTACAAGTGCAAAATTGAAGTCGTAAAATTACTTAGCCGAATGGATGATTATTGTACGTTCAAGTATAAAGTGCTTCTGATCTTGCGCACCATTTATCGCCATACTAGCTTTGTCGCACCCCATCCCAATCATCACCTCGACTGGTTCTCATCAGTCAACAAGGCACGATGACGAAGCACGCCAAATCAAGAAAAGCCTCCAAGGAACCCAAGCAGACCAACCCGTGGAGCGACTGGATATGGTCTGAAGATCATGTGAGGTACTATTGCTGCAGGACCCGTAGCAACGGAGGTAAGTTCGCCTACTACGCTCAATTCCTCACCGGCAGTACATACTGACATCCACTGAGAAATTGAATACGAATGGGATGAGGGAGAACCCACCGAAGACCGTGCGGTCGAGCCGGTCATTGAGCAAGACTTTCCCGGTGACCGCACACCTACCCCAGTGCGGAGCGGACCCGTCGTGAGCTCGGAGATCACTTACACGGACAACGAGGGGAACGTCATCAAAATTGTTCACAGATATCCCCCGGACGAGGCTGTGAAGGATGAGGTTCCTGTTGACGGCGATGATTGGGCTATCGTGCCGGCCAAGACTGGCAACCCTGGCGTTGGGGACGATTTTGCCGATTCATTCTGGGGAGAGGTGACGGAGCTTCGAAGAGAAGGTGGATGCCCGGCAAAGCAATAAGAATGGACGAAGGATAGTTACTCCTAGCAATCATATCGAATAATGAGTCCTTATAGACTCCACATCTCTATGCTCGCCCGTAAAACTCTCAACTCCTACTGTAACATAATCTTCAGGGGCGCATTCAAATCAAGGCCTGGTTAATATTAATACTATCTACTACTACTACCTTAAGAGTAGTATTAGCCTCTTTATAATCACTTAAGATAACTAGGGTAAATGTTACGGTCAGCTATCCGACAGTAGGGTCTGCTAACAGAAGCTGGGGATTGATACGTAGTAATAGTACACTAGTCGTAGTCTAGGTCGTAGGCTATGTCGTAGATCGGTAGTTAGAGGCTAAGGTAATTAGTCTTTAGACTTAATAAGTATTCGCAGTAAAAGTAAGCTAAAAGTATCCTGAGGATAAATACAAAGTTAATTGCTGAAAAGCTATAGAAATCTAACTATAAGCTAGGCTTAGGTTATACTATATATAAGTCTAAGCAGTACCCTTTATCTAGTTATAAGTAATCACTTAGGTGTATAAGGTGATTGTAATTAGTTAGTATTACTAACTGATCACTAAGCACTTCCTGATATACCCTACTGATTATTCTTTATCTTATTATTATATAACTTATAGTATAGTTCTTCTGTTTCTAAGTAAGTCCCTATTATTCCTATAATCCTATAGTATAAATGTCCTGTCCTAGCCGCCTGATACCTGAGTAGGTTATTTAGCTATTATCTTTGTTTATAGGTTATAATATTAGGTCCTTTCTCTAAAAGTCTTATCCTTAAGACCTAATATAAGTAGGTTATTAGTCCTAGGTTAGAGAGCTATTAATTATACTTCCTGATTTACCTATAATACTAACACTATATTAGGTTATATTTAGAAGTTAAAATCAAATTCTACGTCTACTCTTTATTATTATAACTATATGCTTTATATTACTGAATTTAGTTTTATTGTTAATATACTTTGTTTATACTGTTATTTGTCAGGGAAACGTTATAAGCTGATTCTAGGAGGTGAAGTTTATAGTAAGTACACTTATTTAAAGTAGTCTTATAATATAGCTAAGGATACTATATATACTTATAGGTTTTCTTATATAGTTAGTATCTAGGTTTAGCTAACTATATATAGTAGATTATTTATTAGATAAAGTAGTTTATTTTAAAGATATTAAGGTAGCTAAAAAGGAAGTATTAAAGAAAAAAGCTACTACTTTATATACTACGTAGACTAAGTTAGATAAGTTTATAGCGTAGTTAGATTATTTAAAGAAGTAGAAAAGGATATTATTTTATAAAGGTTATAAAATAACTAAAGAAGAGTTAATAGTATCTCCTATATCAGAGGTTTAGTCTATAAATAGTTTTAGTATAATAGACTTAGATATTATTCTAAGTAGTTAGAACCCTAGTACTCTAAACTTCCTTTTAAAGGAGTCTTAGTTAGTTTTTAGGGTTCCTAAGCGAATAAACAGTTTTCTTTATTATAGTTAGTCTACTTCTATAGGTAGTCTAATATATCTATATAGGTATTTAATATATAGGTAGCTAGTAATATTTATTAGGGGTAGTATTACTAGTACTACTAGTATTATTTCCTGTTCTTAGTGTTATTACTAGTAGGTTATAAGTTTATCCTTCGTATTAGTAATATTCTTAGCTAGTTTCTATATATTATTTTTATAACTATATCCTTTCTATTTAATAAAGTACTAGTATCTTTCTAGTTCTTTAAAGTAGTTAATAATTCGTTCGACTTTATACTCTAGTTTATTATCTTCTATAATAATAAGGTTATTTATTTATAATCTTTATAGTACTAGTTTAAGTAGTAAGATATAGAATATTAGGAAATATTTCATTATATTAAGTAGGTTAAGTTTATAGTTAACTAGTGAGATTTTTCAGAGGATTTTAAAAGGTCTAAGTTTCTTAAAATCTAGTTTATTATTTAGTTATTTTATTTTAATATTTCGCTATATAAGATAGATACTATCTCCCTCTTTTAAGGTTAGTCCTTTAATCCTTTATTTATTACTAAAATATATTATTCGTTATTATATAAATTTAAGTTCTTTATATATGTTATCTTAGATATCTTTGATTTATCTGATTATAGTAACAGCTTTTAGTACTACTAGGCTAGCTTAAGGTTCTCTATAAGTAGTTAGTTTAAATCTATAGTTAAAGTAGAAGGAGGATTCCTTAGTGCTTTCTCTTACTGCGCTGTTATAAGCGAATTAGGCTATTAGTAGTAATACTACCTAATTATCTTAGTTATAGTTAATATAAGCGCGGAGGTAGGTGTCAAAGATCTAGTTAATTCGTTCTGTTTATCCGTTAGTCTATAGGTGAAAGTAGTAGATATTACTTATTTAATACTAAGCTATAATATAATTAACTTCTAGAATTTAGAAGTAAAGATCTTATCTCTATCTAACACTATTTCTTTAAGTGTTCTATAGTTAGTAATAATATACTTAAGGAATATATAGGCGAATTCTTTAGCGTTACTTACTTCCTTATATAGGATGAAGTAAGTATACTTTATAAGTCTATTAATAATAATAAGAACGCTATTATAATAGACTTCTATAAGAAGTTCTTAAGACTTCAGTAGTTTAATAATAAAGTTAAGAGATATAGAGTACTAAGTAGTTTATAGTATAGGCAAAGGTTATAACAATCTATAAAGTTAGTATTAGGCTAGTTTACTTTTTAGGCAAACCTTATAATCCTTAATCGCTATTATAATATATTCCCTAGTAACCTTTTCTCTATATTATTATTATAGTTATTTCTAGGTCTTTATAATTCCTTAGTAACTATATACTAGTATGCTATAGAATTCTCTAATAGTTTTATTATCTAGTTTACTAAGTAGGCTAGCTATAGATTATCTAGTTATTATAAGAGCTTTTATAGTAAGTATAAAGTCTCTGTTATTATTATGTTTAAGAATCACCTAGGTTTCTTTTAGTACTAGGATATTATAGTCTAGTTATTAGCTAAAAGCGTTAGCCTTACTATTTTCTAATCCTTTTTAATATATAATTTAGAAATTAAATTCTAAGAGGAATTCTAACTATCTGATTTATTATTTATTAAGTTCCTTCAAAGTAGTGAAATATACTAAGTTTTTATAATTAGTATATATAAGTATTTAGTAAATAGTTCCTAAGAGTAAGAGTCTCTATTCTTTAAAGGCTTTAATAATAGCTATAAGTTCTTTATTATAGATCTAATAGTTAAGTTCTAGTTTATAGAGTTTATATAAGAAGAAGGTATAGAGGTATAGGCGTCCTTTTGAATCTCTCTAAAATAGTTATACTCTAAGAGCGAAGTCTAAAGTATCTATTTTAACTTTAAACTATTTTTCTAGGTTTAGGATTATTAGGACTAGTTTACTAATAATATAATCTTTAATAGTCTAGAAAGCTATATTCTAAGCTTCTTTCTATTTAAATAGTTAATCTTTATAACTAAAATCTATAAAAAGTATATTAATCTTTTTATAGAGTTTAATAAATTTCCAGTAAAAGTTAATAAATCTAAGAAATCCTTAGACCTCTTTAAGGTTGGTTAGTATTAACTATTCTTATATAGCTTAGACTTTCTTTTTTAATATACTAATATATCTAGAAGTAATTATAAATCTAAGGTATTCTACTTCCTAGGTATAGAATATAATTTTCTCTAGTTTAACTAAGAGTTTAGTATCTTAGAGAGCTTAGAATATAAGGTATATATACTCTTTATACTATTCTATTATTATAGAGAAGATAAGGATATTATTAAAGTAAATAACTATAAAGATATCTATAAATTTCCTAGGAACCTAGTTAATTATATTCTAGAAAGTAGCTAGGGTATTAGTAAGACTAAAAGATATAATAAGATATTCGAAATATCCTTTATATATTCTAAAAGTAGTTTTCTATTCTTCTCCTTTCTTTATTTAGATAAAGTTATAGGTACTTTTAAGGTTTAGTCCTATAAAGTAGTTAGCTCTATAGAGGAGTTATTATAGTTTATCAATTAAAAGTAATAAGTATTAGTTTTTAATTATTATTTCGTTAAGTATTTAGTAGTTAATATATAGTTATAGTTTACTATTCTTTTTTAGTATAAATAGGATTAGGCTTCCTACTAGTAATATTAATTCTCTAATATAGCCTTTTTTAAGGTTTTTATTGAGGTATTTATCGAGGGCTTCTATCTCTATTAAGTTAAGTCTATTAATTTTATTGAATTTAGGCTTTTTCCTCTCTTTTATAAGGATTTTATAATTAAAATTTATATATTTAAGTAGTCTAGTTTCTAGTTTAGCTATAAAGAGTTTCTTATAAACTCTATATTCTTTTAAGATAGATAGAAATAGATTATTCTTTTATTCGAGATCTATTATCTTTAATAGTTATAAAACAGCTTCTTTTACTTTAAAGTAGTAGATATATCATTTTACTACTCTTTAGTAAGTAGATCTATTTAAAGCCTAGGTTCTATAAAGCTACTTAGGGACTAGATTATTATTATCCTAATAGAGTTAGCCTGTTCTTTAATCTATTTATAAGTTATTCTTCTTAAGCTATAGTATTCTTAATATAATATTATATATACTAAGTTTAGTAATATCGAATTAGAGTTATTCGTTTTAATCTAAGTAATTTATTTTAAAGAGCGTAGTTTTATTTTTAATAGTTCTTCCTTTATACTAGACTTATTCTCTTTTTATATTACTAAGTTAGTATATATATTCCTTTCTTTATTATAGTAGTTATAATCTATTTACTACTTAGGGTAATATAAAGTTTATTTTAGCTCTACTATTAATAAGCATAATAGTTATAATATTATTAAAAGTAACTATAAGTTATAGGTATACTTTCTAGTCTAGGGATACTAGATAAATAGACCTTATTATTATTACTTATCTTAGTCTTTTATTAGTAAGTAAGTCTAGTTTTTTAACTACTTTTATTATCTAGGGTAAGTGATTTGCTTTCCTTCTTATCGTGCTTTTATAAGATAGTTCTCTTAGATCTAGAGCTTTAGAGGGTTTAGTCTTTCTTATAGAAGTCTGAGAGCTTTTACTTTCTAGGTTATATATATAAGGTATTTATCTTTTTAGTATTCTTCCTATTTTATTACGTTATTATATTAGTATCTTATAGGGTATTATAGGCTTAGGCTGAAGGTTACTATATTGTTATTAAACGTAGTTATAGTCTATCTAACTATAGTAGTTTAGGTATAGATGTTCTAGATAGGGTTCTCGTTATATCTTCTAGGGTAGAATTAGTATTTATACTTATCTCTAAGGTATTCCTTGTATTTATTAAAGAAGTATTATAGCTAGAAGAGGTTTTAGTAGTTATAGTAGTTATACTTAAGTGCGGGGTGATCTTCTATATAAAGCTTTAAGGTGTAGTCCTGGTTTCTTATATTAGTAGATATCTTATAGAAGTATTATTATTAGTTATTACAGCTTATATTAACTATCTAGTGCTAGATAAGCTACTAAGTCTTTTCTTTATTATTAGATTCTTTTTTAGAACTAATATTATCTATTCCTAGGATTAGTCTGCTATAATATCTTATGTTTTAATTAGTAATATTAGTAAGAGAGTTAGAATTATAAAGGATCCTATCTAAATCGAACCTAGACTTAGGTTCGTTGAAGTTCTAATTACTAGTAAGACTAAGTAGTTACTATTCTTTTAGGGGGGTATATTAGTGTTTAGGTTCTTTATTAGATTCTTCCTTAATCTATTCTTTAAGTTCTTAGTTAATTTACTCGATTCTAGTAAGGTTTCCTCGTGTATTTCTTTATTATTCGAGGTATACTATTAAGGCACTAATTTAGTAATACTACATAGTATTATTTAGTTCTTCCTAGGTATATTATAGTTAAAGTGTTTGTGCTACTTCGAGGCGTAGGATCTGTTGTTTATTGTTACGTATAACCTGCTATCTTACTTCGTGTTAATAGATCTAGTTTATTTCTTACTAAGCTTAGGCTTCTGATTCTTAAGTTATTTATTAGGTTTCCGTGTTATAACCTATAGGGTTAGGGTTAACTATGTTGAGTTATTAAATGCGAAGCATTTCATTAAGTTGTTTAGTAGTCTTCCTAACTATCTTACTATTAGCTTAGAATACTATTATAAAGGTCTTAGTCTTAACTTTAGGTATAGTTATATTATATCCTGTTCTTCTATAGTCTGGGTTACTAGGCTAGTATCCTATAGCTTCTTTATTACTATAGTAAGTGAAACAATCATTATTATAGTATCCTGTCTATAAGAGGGCTATATAAGAGGTTTTAGTTACTATATTGATTTATTTAGTCTATTTAGAGATAGGCTTCTAGCTAAGCTTCTTAGGTTACCTATAGTCTTTAGTAATATATCCTATTTTTTCATAGTTATAGTATTTAGGGTTCTATAGTTTTTTATTATTATTCTTAGTAGTAGCGCTGAGGTCTATAGGTCTGCTATAATATCTAGAAGTAGTACTTCGTCCTTATTAGCCTTAATACTAGGGTTTCTAAGTGTACTTTTTAGAAGTATTCGCTTTTCTAGGGGTCTATAGCTATTATGCCTTTTGTTTAAAATATCTCTTATAGAGTTAGTTATTAATCTTAATAGCTATATTAATAAATATATAAAGTTCTTTAGGCTAATTATTATATATAAGTTTATCTTTTATATCCTCTCGAAGTCTTTAGTAGAACTTAGTAATAAGGGCTTTATTACCCTATCTTAGTTTTAATAGAATTTAATAGAATTTAGAAGTATACTTACTAGCTAATTCTTTCTATATAAAGCTTATAAGTTTTCGCTTAGTAATACGTTCTTTATTAAGGTTTCTAAAAGTATTCTTAAGTTATTTCTTAAATTTATTATATTTTTTAAAGATAGCTTAAATATCTTCTTTTTAATTATTATAGGTATTCTTAAGGTAGTTATATATAGTAGGTTTAAACTAAACAAAAGTATCCTTCCTAAGGAATAAGGCTATATAGTAGACCTTATCTACCTTAGTAAGAAATAAACTACTATAGTAGTATAGATAGGCATAAGTTCTAGTGAGAAACCTTTATAAGAGTCTAGTAGTAGTATTAAATAGCTCTAGCTCTAAGTACTTAGCTCGAGGAGTTATAGGTACTTAGCTAGCGTTCAGCTGAGTATAGAGTTAAGCGTTCTCTTCTTAAAGCTAGTTAAGTATATCGAATAGTTACTAGTTCGTAGGAGGTAGTATGACTAGTTAAGCTAGTATAGTAGTAGTAAGCCTAGCTACTAGAGTGCTAGAGGTTGTAGATACACGCTAAGTATTATTATTAGTTAATATATCGTCTATACTATTAGTAGTCTTAATAGTTAACTTACTGAACAGGAGTAATTAAAGTGTTATAGTCAGCTATCTAATAGTAAGGTCTACTAACAGAAGCTAGGGATTAATATATAGTAACAGTATACTAGTTATAGTCTAGGTTATAGGCTGTGTTATAGATTAGTAGTCAGAGGCTAAGGTAATCAGTCTTTAGACTTAATAAGTATTTGCAGTGAAAGTAAGCTAAAAGTATCCTGAGGATAAATATAAAGTTAATTACTAAAGAGCTATAGAAGTCTGACTATAAGCTAGGCTTAGGTTATACTATATATAAGTCTGAGCAGTACCCTTTATCTAGTTATAGGTAATCACCTAGGTATATAAAGTGATTACGATCAGTTAGCATTACTAACTAATCACTGAGCGCTTCCTAACATACCCCACTAATCGTTCTTTATCTTATCGTCATATGATTTATAGCATAGTTCTTCCGTTTCCGAGCGAGTCCCTGTTATTCCTATAATCCTATAGTATAAATATCCTGTCCTAGCCGCCTAACACCTGAGTGGGTCGTTCGGCTGTTATCCTTGTTTACAGGTCGTAACAGTAAAGTGTGCAGATTTTTATATATACAGTCTAGTCCCCTAGCATAATGCTGAACAGTATATTAATTATACTACTGCCTTCTAGTAGTTAATAGGGGCGGTTAGATATATAGGGGGTAGTTAGAGTAAGGGGGACCTCTTATATATTCCTCGCCATACACATATGCACCAAAGAATTCTTCACAAAATAGCACTATACTACTATCCCCTATGACCGTAATGTAGTGCCATTTTGTGAAGAACTGCTTTGTGCATATTTGTATGAGTAGGGATACATGAGAGGTCCCCCTTACGCCAACCACCCCCTATATGTCTTTACTATTCCCCATGACCACATCATGACAGAATGGGTATTAAGCTTCAGGCGAAGCACATTAGTCGTTATTCCAACAGCATTATCTAGACGCGCTCATGCTGAGTCTCGTGAAGACCCTTCTTCTCGGCGTGAATGGCGTTCTCCTCCAGCTCCTCGGTGAGACCGACGTCTCGTCTGGCCTGCTCGAGCATGAGGCCGTCCTCGGCACCAGTGTTGCTGCCGAACACGCGGTCCATCTCCTCCAGGGTAGCACCCTTGGTCTCGGGCAGGCAGAAGTGTACCCAGAGAATGCCGCAGAACAGGAAGACGGCGAAGAATAGGTAAGTTCCCCACTCCCAGGCCTCGAGCATGGAGGGGACGTAGAAAGCGACGGCGAAGTTGTTGAGCCAGTTGCTTGAAGCACCGATAGAGGCTCCCTTGGCACGGATAGACAACGGGAAGATTTCGGAGACAAGGGTCCAGCTGACAGGTCCCCATCCAGCACCGAATCCAGCAATCTACAGGGCTGTTAGCAACGATTTGTGTTCTGGTAGCATGGTGGTAGGGAACTCACGTAGAGCCAGATGAAGGCGACGGCGACCCAACCTTCGACGGGGTGGCCAGGCCAGTCGTGGCTGAACTTGGCCACAATGATAGCAGGGATGATCATGGAAATCAACATGACGATTGAGCTGACGATCAAGATGGGCTTGCGGCCGACCTTGTCAATGATAGCCATGGCAGGCAGAGTGGAGATGAAGAAGACGACGCCGGTAACGCCGGTGGCAAGAAGGGCGGTGGTGCCACCAGTGAGACCCAGGCTCTGGAAGACGTTAGAGGCATAGTAGATAATAGCATCAATACCGGACCTGCGGAGTCGTTAGCATCTAGAAGAGTCTGACCAGAGCTGCTTGACCTACCATTGCTGCCAAAACATGACCAGCCAGGCGGTCGCAACACGCTTGAAGTGGGACCACGAGCGGAGAATCTGCCAGTACTGGGCAACCTCGCGCATCCAAACGCTGGTCTTCTCCTTTTCGGCCAACTGAGGGAATGCCTTCTGGAAAGAACGCTGCTCGAAGAGAGCCTCAGCCTTGATCTCCTTGAACTCGACCTGGACGAGTTCGCTCTCAACATCGAGCTTGCGGAGGTAGGCAATAGTCTTGACGGCCTCCTCGTCACGGCCCTGCTTGACGAGCCAACGAGGGGAGAAAGGAAGCCACCAAATACCAAGGGCCAAAAGGGCGGCAGGGACACCCTGGATGTAGGAAGGCAGCTTCCAGGCAAGGTCAGACTGGTCGATGCCGGTGCCGCCAATGTAGTTGCTACCGTATCCAATCCAGAAAGACAACATGATACCAAGAATGGTGGCGAATTGGTAGAAAGACACGATGAATCCACGCATCTCAGGGGCGGCGAGTTCGGCGTTGTAGAGAGGACTGCGACGGGTTAGCAATGATGCGCCTGGAACGAACATCAGAAGTGAGAGCTTACCCAACACCGGAGAAGGTTCCGACACCGAGACCAGTGAAGAATCTGCCGGCATAGAGGAGCTCGGGCTTGTGGTAGCTCGCGCCGTGTACAGGTAGCTACCGAGGACAACCCAAAGACAGGCGGAGAACATGGTGTACTTGCGAGAGAAGACCTCGCCGAAGACACCAGCACTGACGGAGCCCAGGATACCTCCAAGCTGGAGGATGGAGGTCAACCAGCCGGTGGCACTAGATGAGCCGACGACGGACGGGAAGTTGTCTTTGAAGCGCGTCATGACGAGCGATTGGCCAAGCACACCTTGTTGGTATCCATATTCGAAGCCACCGAAGCTGTTTTCCAAGGGTTAGCTGGGTCATGGGCAGACGAAGAGAAGTATTGTGGGCTTGTGACACCCAATACTCTTCAGGAAGATGGAAGGAGACTTACGATGCGAAGAGCGCGATGACGACGATCTTTGGGTTGGAGGCAATGGTCTTCCATCTGTTCTGGTAAGCCAGCTTCGTGCGCGCCTCAGCGGCGGACGTCGCTTCGACAGCCATCGTAGTGACAGGACTGTGCGTCGACGATCGAGAGAAGGTGATTGAAGGCTCTCGTGCTTGTGACGGTGAAACAAGCAATCGCTAGAGACGAGCCGAGTAGACGCGGTGATCATGGTGAAAAGCATGGGATGACATCGGTACTTATTGTTACGGCGATTGACGCTAAGGACTGCCTTCCTGGGCGGGTTGACCAAGGAGACATCCTCTCGTGATGGGGCCGTTTTTGCCTGATCGGGATTGGATGTGTCAGGTTTTGATGCGACTCTGTTTCGAGGGCTCTGCAAACTCGAACGAGATGGGCCCCATGCTCTTGGTTCGTGGGCTACTTTCCGTATTATTGTTGCGCGGTCCTGCTGGCTTTTCCGGCCCTACTGGAGCTAGGACCAGACCGCCATCATCTTGCATGCTCCAGGCTCACCCGCGTATATGAGGGTCTCGCTGTGATGGAATGGTGTGCAGCGTGTTCCTGAATCTGGGGTTGATTAGGTCAGCCTGGAGGGAGGATCTGACATGCTTGGGTGCTTGTTTTGACCATATTCGGCCGTCGGCATTAACGGTTTGGCGATGGAACTGTTCTCGTGGACGCTGATCGGCCAAGTTTGGCAGTCTTTGGCATTCGCCCAGAGAATACCGAGAGGCGGAGAGTTGCACAAACGACAGCCAGCTTCTCCAACCCCCTCAGAATCCTTCGGCACCTCCAACACGGGGAAGAAGAGTGCGGTGTGTGTGGCGGCGCTTCTCCGTGATCCCCCGCGGACGTCTCCGTACCCCGCTCACCCGCAAAGCGGCACTGGAGCGTCGAAGTCTGGCACATCACACGATTTGCTGGTCCACCCCCGCAGCGGGTTACAGACAAAATTTGAGGAAGTGCGTGCCCCTGGTCGTTTGCGAGGTCGGAAAAAAGAGCCCAGAGCTATCGACCGATGCGGAAGTTGGCCGAACTGTGGATCAAAACAGAAATTGTGACCACCCCACCAAACATGAGAGACGAACCCGTTCGTGACTAATCGAACCTTTGAGTGTGCCCATGGGGATCTGACCATGGGGGACTTTTTGGCTTCTGGGGATCCCGCTGGCCCAGATTCAACTCAGTAGAGTTGTGAGGGGAAAATCCACTCCTGCAACCCCAAACGCGGGCAATCGGCCCTTTTGGCGGACAGCAGATCGGCGGCTGTCAATGTCGAGGGGCGTCAAGGTGAAGCTCGGTCGTAAACATGGCCGCCACGTTATTTCGATATTGAGGATGAGGAAACCTTCAACGATCCGGGATGTTCGTCGCTGGTTGAGAAAAGTCAAATTGAGCCGCACCCTTGGCGATGAGTCCAGGACACGCGCTATTACTCAAGCGCCCACCGCTCGATGCTTCCAGACGCGCAATTATGGTTGTCGATTCCGAAATGCTGGATTGCAGGAGTCATGGAATCCCTGAGGACTGGTGTTCGTTGACTAACAGTCCCACTCAACCGTACGCTCGACCTTGTTTGCCCGGGACAGTCTTTCACCGGTCCCTGTCATCCAAGAAAATTTCTGCATCACCAATCTGTCAGAAAGGAAGCGGTCGGCCCAGTCCCCGGTCGGCAGGGCCCGGCCGAGAAACCAAGCCTTTTGTCAAGGCCGTCATCAACCGTTCTCGACCGACGCCGCGGTGTTCTTTCCGGCTGTTTTGCGTCCGAGTAAACTTTGACGCTAATAACTTGCCGCCGATTAACAAACGATTTCGATGTCCTCGTGACCGCATCAGTACCGAAAAAGCCCATCTTTTCGCCGACCAGATCATTCAAGTGGCAGAGTAGTACCTAGATCTCGATTCGCATGGAATCGTCCACTCTGCAAGGCGGGGGCTTGCGGCACGCCGCCCACTTGCGGACGAAGTCGGAGCTGCTGCACAACGACCCACGAATTCGGTTTCCGAGATGTCGCATCCACGTATACCAGCAACGAAGAGATTGACTGATTGATGAGAGATGTGCGGAGTCGTCATGGGTCTGATTCATGCCAGCCGATCGTCGGGTCGGATGCGGGCCTACGTTCGGTCTCGTACCGATGAGTTTCTTGTATCTGCAGACTTGATCGTACTCATGTTTCCAGCCCTCGCCCAAGATGTTCTTCGTAATCACTAGACGCCGGAAGCCTACCTCATAACTTGGTCTTTCGCGTGGGCTTCGGTGGTACTGAGTGACAGCTGCCACCAGCAATGACAGCGGCGTGCAGAGGCACGACATGCGCCATCAAGGCCTCCCGCTGTGTGACTGGATCTCGAATGCTGCGCGTCTCAACTCATCAAACGCTTGCTTTCGGTGGTCGGTTGACCAAGTGGGCATTCTCAGCGGACTTAATCAACGACCCTAGCTCCCAGATCCACAGAGCCAATGCTCACATCGCGACGACACTTGCTCATCATTAACATCCCAATGCTTTGGTATAACCAAGGGTTAGAACTGGACTGTATAGTCCTGGGGCTTTCGACAAACATGAACCGGCAGTTTCAAGATGCGCCTCCGCTCTCGAGCAAGCATCGAGAAGAACTGGCCAACGGAGTATACTGGTACTTTGCTAGTTGGAGGTAGATGCGAAGACTTGGTATGATTGCCCCGTTGCCTCTCAAAAAGATGACTTGTCGTTCTTTCCACCGAAATCGCTGTGGATCGCGACGGGCGCAACGTCGCAGAAGGCATGGACACGAACCAGATCACCGGGTCGAAGCTGGGCCTTATGCGGACGAGTCGTCCAGCCAATGATGGGCAGTCGCCGGCCATGCTGTCTCTTAGGACTTTGGCTCTGCATGCAGGACCACTAACGAGAGACCCGCCTACGATGTCGGTAGATGTCGGTAGGTGATAGCCCGGAGTCCTTGGCGAAGTGACGGACAATTGCTGGGCTCGCGACATGAGGTTCATCCACGTGCTGGTAATTGTGCCTCCCCGCAGCGTTGTCCTCCGACTTGGGGCTTCCCCGGATGTCCCCGGGAGCCCAGGGTAAAACGTGGGGATGCAATGATGCATGCGATGACAGCATGTTTCCAGCGGGAGCGACCGCAGACTGCATGACTGAATCGTCTGCTGCAGGGTAATTGCCGATCAATTGGTCTTTGGCTGCATCTTTCCGAGCTGAGACGTTCAGAAAGTGTGGCGGAGGACGTGCGGCTGAAGCTGGGTGGCACTGAGGCTCGTCCGGCTCAACCCACCATGGTCAAGAGCAATGGAACACTGCGTCTGGCCATCGTCGAAACTAAAGTGATGAAAGCTTTTTCTGAGCTGATAGGCTTTCTTCTTGTCGTTTCCCAAGTTGTTGCGTGGCGATGGTACCCAGCATACCCCTAGGTAGGCTTGAGACTTCGTTGGGGCCTGCAGCACAAGCGGTCCGAGGTGAAAGGTACTCAGAGGCGCGGTCTAGACCGAAATCAGTCCAGATAACTCTAGCAAGGCAAGAATATCACTTCTGCAACTCACAGTACGGGCCCCAAGATGGCTCGATCGCGCCTACCTACTTACTTAGACGTCGAGTTTCGGCTTCATCGGCGACCCCGGGCGTATGTGAGGGCAGACGCAGCGAGGCTGGGCTAGCACTGGTTCGGGTATGTCGATTCATGTTGATAATTCCGCCGTTCCAAGGAAACCGATATCAGCCTTGCACCTGAGAAGCTGGCTTCTGTCAAATGCTGCGATGAAGGTGATGTTGAGGAAGATGCTTGAAAAGACAAAGCGACTATGATTGGCCAATGCCAGATAAGATCCAATAAGATAATGCCGTTTATCGAAATATATCTGATAAGCAGTCGCAAATCTACATGAAACGGGGTCTTACGTCACGTCTCGGATTATGCCAGTACCGGAATGTGCCCCGCGCTCCTGCCCCACCATTGCGTCTAGGGGGACGTTGGAGCTTGTCACAGAGAAAGCGGTGTTTGTTCCAGCAGCTCTTTTTCGAGACGCGAAGCTGCAAAATTATTCTTCTCGTTCTCAAGCCACGGTTGTTTTTGCTGCAAGATACCGCCTCACTCCCTCAAGATGCCCAGTACTGCCTCCCGCCGACGAAATCCCCCGGGACCAAGCTAACTCGCACCCGCAGCCCCGTACTCGACCGGCGACAAGACGTCCTTTGGCTGGGTCACCGCCCGCGAGCGTTGGCCTGTCATTATTGTTTGTCCTGCCCATCTTGAGAAGACACTCTGGACCTTGCTGACCGCCTTGACACAGACCCAGGCCATTGACGATCTTTACCGTTCCGTTGCAGCGACCGACGACAAGGAGAAGCAGGAGGAGGGCAAGAAGATCGTCGAGCAGATCGCCCGCCTCAAGTACGAGGTCCAGCACGACCGCGCCCTTACGTACGAGCCATACCGGTAGCCCCTTGGCTGCGCATATGCTGACCCTCCCAGGCCAATCGAGGACGATGGATACCCTGATGTTGCCATTTACAACGAGGACCTGAAGAAGCTCGGCGAGCCAACATGGCTTAACGTTCCTTGGCTCTACTGCGAGTGCTATCTGTTCAGGTAAGGTCTTCGCTGGCAAAGTAGTGCCCAGAAACCTCAGATCCCGTGCTAAGAGTGCGAAAAACAGACGTATCAGCACCTACTTTGCCAAGTCCACCCACTGGAAGAGCTACGACGTCTTCGCCCGCCAGAAGATCAGCACCTTCCGATCGTCTCGCCCCGCAGTCGTCGAGCTTGCCTCCAAGTACAAGAATATCGTCGAGCAGATCAGTAGCAACAAGGGCGCCGCTAACGATGAGGCCGCCGAGAAGCTTCTCTTCACTGAGATGTGCGAGATTTGCCTCTGGGGCAACGCGACCGATCTGTCCCTACTGACAAGCTTGACGTACGAGGACATCCAGAAGCTGCAAGGTTCCGAGGCCCGCAAGGCTTCCGAGAAGAACATCATCGCCAACGACCTCCCCGCTGTGTACGAGCTGCTGAAGAAGGCCAAGGCCGAGGGTAAGGCTGAGCGCCGCGTCGACATCGTCCTCGACAACGCTGGCTTCGAGCTGTACGTCGACCTCATCCTCGCTGGTTACCTCCTCTCTGCCGGCCTGGCAACACACGTCGTCCTGCACCCCAAGTCTATCCCCTGGTTCGTCTCGGACGTCCTGCCGGGCGACTTTGCTCAGCTTCTGAGCGCCATCGCTGCTCCCAAGCCCTTCTACGAGACACCCTCAGAAGACGAGCAGTTGCAGAACAAGACCCCTGAGCCCCTGTCGAGCACGGACGAGGACAACCTGTCGTTCCTGTTCCAGGAGTGGAGCCGTTTCCACGCGGAGGGGCAACTGATCCTGAGACCCAACCGCTACTGGACGCATCCTGGCCCCTTCTGGCAGTTGCCCGAGGAGGCCAAGGATCTGTACGAGGACCTGAAGGCCAGCGAGGTGGTCATCTTCAAGGGCGACCTCAACTACCGCAAGCTGACTGGCGATGTAAGTTGCCCTGTGCTCGACTGACGCGACAAAGCTGACACATTTTCAGGCTGACTGGGACGCCGCGACGCCCTTCACGGAAGCAATCAAGAACCTCGGGCCGGGCTCCGGCGTCAACGTCCTCGCTCTGCGCACCTGCAAGGCGGATGTCGTCGTCGGTCTCAAGCCTGGTGAGGATGAGAGGCTGAAGGCCCTGCCTGACGGCGGCGGCGACTCCGGCTGCAGGAAGTGGGGATGGAGCGGCAAGTGGGCAGTCGTGTCTTTCTCGCCCGGCAAGTGAGCCTCTTTTCATTCCATTTTATATCATTTAGAGCCATGATCCCATATAGACCTTTCACCTTGAGCAGCCCAGATGCAAATAGACCGATTGTCATAGATTGAAGTTCTTATTGTTCCCCCACCCACTACAGAGCCGACCTTCGCCCCTGGAGTACTCCGACTATGACTACAGTCCCCAATCTTTTCGCTATTTCGCGTCTGTCTAGTGTTCAAACCCAGTCGTCAACGGACGGGTCGTATATTGGAATTCTTGGTCTCGTTCGACGGACAACTTGCGTCGAAGGACGTGAGTGCTTGTTCTCTTGCTGTCTGTGTTCTCCACCTCCGTGGATCTTGTAGTCACTTTGGTCCTCAACTTCACCATGCTTCTCAACGTCACCACCGTTCTTGGCGTCAATATGGGCCTCGTCATCGACATGGTTTTCCGTGTTTCTGACCTTTGAGCCCTCGGGATCTTGATAGCCTCTCGGGCCTTCCCTCTCAGGTCTCTCGTGCGGCTCGTCCTGTTTAATCTCCTTGGGTACGACCTCCAGATGGTTCGTTCCTTCTTCTTGCTCCCCAGCCCTGCGTTTCGCTAACCTAGAGGCCCGTTTTCTTGGATTCTCCTCTGCGGAGATTCATCAGCAACTCTGTCTATCAAACCACATGAGGTGTTCTTACCTGGGTAACATTCCGGGCAAATCGTGTGTGAACAGCGGTAGCAGTCGTGTCTATTCCTGTTCGGGATGTCACAAATGCAGCAGCGCCATAGCTTTTTGCAGATGCGATAACAGCACTCCAGGTCGCAGAACACATCATCGATGTAGTCGTCTCGTGTGGTCAATACGCTGCACAGTCGGTAGCCGCTCTCGAAAACGTAGGTTGCATTCTTGCATGGCGTATATCTTGGACGGTCATGGCCGCAGAACGTGAAATTGAGAAATACTTTGCGGCACATTTTTGCTGTTTGCTGTTTGGTGGTTTGTGTATATGGTAGACGAGAATCCAAACTCGGGTCGACAGGTGAGAAAAGCTTTTTGCCATTTTTGTCTGAAGAATTATCTGATCCGTCATGTGGCCATTAAACAGGAACAAGGTATGAGAATAGTTTGGTTAAAGATGGGAAGGACCATCCAGGTTGCCGCTGCGTCGCTGCCTCCCGAACCTTTTGGTGTTGCCCTTCACCGAAGCTTCCCGCCTCCACACCGAGTCCATCGTCGAGCTCACCTTGGAGTCGTCCACCCAAAATTACAACATCATATCAAAGCAGATACAAAGAAGCCTTTAGGACAAAAGAAAATCTCTCTCCCACAATCCAAGTCTGCACCCCCCCCTTCCTGTCCGTCTCAAATACAGATTCCAATGCAATCCGCCCCGCCCTTCTTGGGATCGCATGTGTCCCTCGGGTCGTCGATGCAGTACATGCCTGCAGGACACGCTTTCCCGATGAACCCGCCGCACTGGATCTCCTGCACGCAGATGCCCGGCAGGTCGCACGCCTGGCCGCAGCCGCCAACCCACGGGTCGTCGATGCACGCGAAGCCCGCCGCGCAGACGGGCGGCGTGGGGCGGTAGCCGCCGCAGTCGCTGTAGCTCTTGGTCTTGCTGGGCAGGAGGTGGATCGTCTTGGTCGGCCTGACCAGGCTGGTGAGCGTCGCGGGGAGGGTGAGGCTCGAGAGCAGGGTTGATGCCGGGCTTGGGATTGGGTCGACGATTGTCGGGAGAGGCGAAGCGGGGAGGGAGAGCGAGAGCAGGGTCGTTGGGAGAGGCTTGATGGTTGATGTCGCGGCGCCGAGGAGGGGCTGGCCGAGGGCGGCGAAGAGGATGAAGGAGAAGTGCATCGTGGGTTTGGGGTGGAGAGCAACACGCAGAGATTTCGAGAGCCGAAAATTTGAAAGTATGATCAGAGGCTGGAAAAGTTTTAAGTGATGGGTCTGTTGACTTTGGCTTGGAGGAGGAATGCGGTCTGATGGGCCTCATATATACTGCATTCCAGCCACTGCACCAGCATCGCTCTGGACCGACCTTTCGGGCAAGAACACGGGGTACATCATTATTTCTTCTTCCATTTCTGGGGTCGTGTCTGACATTCAGTGCAAGGGATGATGTCCCGAGGTTGTCGTCTCCAAAAATGGAAACAGGCTACAAAGATGGCTAAGGCGGGAGGGAAACCGCCTGCCGTGTCACCACTTGGCGCATCGCCACCGTTATACTCCAAGCTTGATCTCGTTTTATTGCAACTTCGGGGCGGGGGAAGGTTGAGCGAGTGCCAAGGGCGCGCGGGAAGATCTTCCTCCTCTTACGTTGTGGCGCCCTTTCAGGTGGCACGTTTTCGGAGTGAGAATGTCTTCACCGGAGAGGCTTACTGCGGTCAGGCGGTTTAAGTAACCTTGAAAACATGCATGACATGATAGGGTGTGATATAAGGTTTTGGAACCCGGGGGCTAAAGACGCGGGTAAAACGGTAGGTTGCCCAGCCCGGTTCAGCTCGGTATGATTGAGGCGTGCCGAGGTTGATCGCTGGTTGGTGATGTGTTAAAAGTTGGGCCATACGAAAGATGTGGAAAGATACTTTGGATGAACGCAGATGGTCCGATCTTTCGAAGTGTGCCTGCGTCATCTGACATCCGGGAGAAAACCCGGTCGGCCCGTCTGGGAAGGATCCGTACAGCCACCGCCCGGCAGACTCCGAGAGGCCCCACCATTGGCTCCGGTGCCGACGCCGAGACTCCGGCTTACTGCCGTCTTGAAACATGAGCGAACGCCTCATTGCTGAACTTGATTGGATTGACATTTAGATTATTGTGCAAATTAAATGCAATCTTCCGTTCCGATGAGGAGAAAATGGCCATCATATTTGCGGGAATAACGTTCTCCCCACACCGAGAGCAAGGTCCCTGTCTTGGCTCATCTTTTTGTACAAGGTTTCAAGCGGTCCCTTGTTTCTTAAAATAGTTTTCCTTCCCCGATCACCGGCCGCTTCCAGCATGTCTCGGAGCAACTCACCACGAAATGACCAACGAGCGTAAGACGAGAATCACTAGGACGCGCTCCGGGTGCCTGACATGTCGTAAGCGGCACACCAAAGTCGGTAACACTTTTCTTTTATGACTGCTTTTGGTATTTTGAAATAGGCTAATCCATCGATGCAGTGCGATGAGGGGAAACCTCACTGCCAGACTTGCATACGGCTGAACATCTCATGCACCGGATACCAAACGGGATTCAAGTTTCAAGAGGATCCCCAGCCGGTGCGTTTAAAGGCTCGAAGGCAGGCCAAGCGGGCAACACCGGCGGTTTCGCGGCGGAATGGGGCATCCGCTTCGCCCGGCTCATCTTTAGTGACACCAGAAGAAGAGCTCAAGGCAGAGGGCTACGACGAGAAATGGCTCCGATCTCACTTTCCTCGCCAGCTTCCACGCATTTTCCGCGAGATTTTGCAAGGTGTGGGACATGACAGCGTTGCATACCGTGCAGCTGTGTATGCTCTGGCGCATGTTCCTGTTGAGTTCATCAGTGATGCACCGAACGAGAAGCAAGTCACGGCATTGAAATTCTACCATTTGTCTCTTCAAGACGTTGCCAAACGTCTTCCGGTAGAAGGCGCTGACTGCATGGCTCTTTCACTGGCTATCCTCAGCGTGCTTTCCATTGTAGAGATGAAGCTTGGCACTTCCCTCCTACATACCACCCCACCAGCACCCACTGTTAGTGCTGCGCTGGGCCCGCCACCCTAACACTAACACCACCAAACCCAGCCCCACGACCAGAACCCTCGCCCGCGATGGCCTCACAGCCAGCCGCGGGCCCCTCGCAGGGCCCCAACGGCCTCATATCCTCTATACATAACCTGCCGAAGACCCCTCCCCCCCCTACCTCCCTACCCCCACGTCCGAGGGGCCTCACGCCCCCCCCTATCTGGCCCCTGGGAAGAGGGCCACAACCGGCCACTGCCGCCCTTCAGCAAGCCTGGGAAGGCTGGGCCCTCTGAGATGAGGCCCTGAACCTCCTCGCAAAAGGCCTAGATGCCCTTATTGGGACGGCTCCAGCACGCCTGAAGGCTACAGCCCAGGACCTTATCAACTCCTTTACCAGATTTGCAACTGCAGAAATCTCTGGACCCACCCCTACCCCCGGGCCTGGAAAAACGTACGCCCAGGCTGTCGGAGGCTCCACTGCAGGTGGACCCCTCTCCGGCCCCGGCCCCGGCCCCCGGCCGAGCTGAACAACAGGCCGGCAGCCCACCAACTACGCAAACAAGCCAAAACAGACCCAGGATCTCCGCCTACTGGTTCAGCTCCCTGCAGAACATATCCCTACGTCTAGATCTCTGGCCCCTCATTCAGTAAAAATAGTAGTCATAAAAGAGCTTAACCTACAACCACAAGACCTAGTTAAGGTTCGCCATACTGCTACTAGCTTCTCACTAAGACCTCAGAACAAGGAGATTCAAGCCCTACTCCTGCAGAGGGCCCCTGAGATTAAGAACTGTCTCACAGCTGAGAAAGTAGAAGTGCCTACTAGATAGTACCAGTATTCCATCCCTTTTTGCCCTCTGTACTTCATAAGCCTGGATGGAAGTAAGGTGGGTATTAAATCTGAAATAGAAGAGGAGGTCTTTCTAAGGATAAAGCAAAGACTCCTCTCCTGGCGCCTAACCTGAAATAGCCCTAACCTAGCTACAGCTACGCAAAGCCTTATCATCGCCCTCCCTCAAGAGGTCAAGGAAGGCTTCCACCTATTCAGCCAGTCAGGCCCAGCCTGTCTGCTTCCCCTAAAGAAGCATACCCCCAAACAACACTCCCCTAGCTGCCAAGGCTTTCACTTAGACTGCTTTTGTACTAGGCAAGCTCTCTGCGAGAACTGCAGCAAGCTGTTAGGTACTCATAAGGCTGGGCCATGCCTAGCCAGGCCTAAGTATGCTAACTGCTATAGGCCCTTCCCAGCAAGCCATACTAACTGCCCAGCCAGACTGCTACTAGTTAACAGAAAACTTATCATACCCACTTATAAGGAACTGCGAGGGATCCGGAAGGTTGGAGGCAAGGCCTCAGATAACCTCCTAGCTAGCCAGACCTGCTCTCTAGGCAGCATACAGCAAGCAGAAGCCAGGCCAGGCGCTACATCTAAGCACCCTCAACCTCTCACACCTATATAAAACTTAATTATTATTGCAGATACTGCTAGCATAACTGGAAGCAGCAGCAGTATAGATAAAGATGAGGCTGAAGACTCTAAAGCTCTCCCTCTTACTAACCGCTATATCTGCCTACTTCTAAGCAGCAGCAGAAGCCAGAAAGTAACACAGAAACCTAACTACAACGTTATTAATGCCTACACCCACCTCGACCTCGACTCAGAGCAGTAGACTCAGGCCGGCTTCCCTATAAGTACTACAGGTTGCCTAGTATAACATAAAGAAGATAAGCCTAGCTTATATAGCTCTTCTAGAGCTCTACTAGGCAGACCAGATCGATATAATACTAATCCAAAAACCCTAGACAGGCTTTAGAGATAAGATGCAAATTAATACACACCCAGGCTATAACTCTTATATGCCAGTTAACTTCTAGAACAGCAGAGACATAAAGCCTAAGGTTATAACCTATATATACAAAAGTCTAAGGTTACATATATAGCAACAAAGACCTACCTAATCAAGAGATATCTTATAGATTAAAGCTGGCGATGTTACTATTATAAACGTCTATAGGCCACCAGGTGAACCTATAAACCACACAATAAATACCCTCCTAAGATATCAACCACTAGAGAAAGCCCTTATTACTAGGGATCTTAATGCCCGCCACTCTTCTTAGGAACCCAGCTCCCAAAGCCGGAACCGAGGGGACGATATTGCAGAGTAGGCTGAAGGCTATAATCTTAAGTTTATTAGGGAAGCTGGAGCTCCAACCTATACCTATAGGCATATACTAGACCTCACCTTCTCAAATATTCCCTTTGCAGAAGCCTATATCAGCCCACACCTACATCCAAGAGCTGATCACCAAGCTATCACAACAACTATACCTATAAAAACCTAGGAACAGAGGTGCCAGACAAGCCTCCCTACAGTCTCAGACTCATCCCTCCTCCAGCTAGCCAACCTAGTAAGCGCAGGGATCCCAGCCCTGCCTACCTTAAGAAATACACCTACTCCAGCAGAAATAGACTCTCTAGCTACCTAACTAGTCAGCCTCCTTTCTACAGCTATCTAGGCAGTAGGGAAGAGACAGACTAGCCAGGGTAGGGGAGCCCCCTAGTGGACAGAGGAGTGTTCAGAGGCCTACTAAGCAGCTGTTAAGGCAAGGCGTCGACAAATCTAAGAGCCTGGGCTAGTAATACCACCGCCTATCCTAGAGGAGCAGAAGGCTTTTCTGACCACAGTCAGGAAGGCAAAATATGCTTACTAGACTGCTAAGATTAAGGGGGCTAGATCTAGCCAGAACCTATACTAAATACTAAGCTGGCGTAAGTCTGGCCTAGCTATTAAAGCCCCACCTCTACTAGTGGATAGACAGGCTATCAACAACAGCTACAATAAAGCCCAAGCCTTGTAGAAGGCCTTATTAGAGAGATTTAACGCTACAGACAACCTACCTAGGAACCTATTTGCTGCTCCTATAATTCTAAGGCGTCTAATACCCTGGCAACAGATAGTCAGCATTAAGGAAGTACACCAGGCAACTCTCACAAAGGCTACAACCTCTAGGATTGACAGGATTACTACAAAGTTGCTATAATCTATTTAAGGCTTAATAGGTGTTCCTATACAGCAGCTTTTTCAGACCTGTGTCTAAACAGGCTACTTCTCTAGGACCTTCTGTAAAGCAGAGGTGGTTATAATCCAGAAGCCAGGGAAAACAGACCTCTTAAAGACTAGATCCTGGCGTCTAATAGCCTTCCTATCCTGCTTAGACAAGGGTTTAGAGCAGCTGATAGCAAAGAGGATAGCATATCTTACTATTCTAGAAGGGATAGCTAGCCCACAGCAGGTTAGAGCATTACTAGGGAGGGCTGCAGTCGATCTGACAACCTGCCTAACCTATGAGATCGAAAGGGCTCTGGATCTAGGGCTTACTGCTACCCTGGCGACAATGGACGTTAAGGGAGCATTTGACTCCGTGCTACGAAACCAGCTTATCCTCAGGCTATAATAGCAGGGCTGGCCTAGTAGTCTGATTAGGCTGATATTTACCTTCACCTCCAGCTGGACTGCCTGAGTCAGGCTAGAGGAAACTACTATAGAGGACTTCCTTCTGTCCTATAGGCTCCCTCAGAGCTCTCTGCTATCCCCTATTCTTTTTCTGCTCTATATAGCTGATATTCTAGCAGATAACTAGAAGCTATAGTTTAGCTATACAGATGATATCAGCCTCCTAGTGACTAGCCCTTCTCTAGAGGAAAATGCTACAGCCCTCAGCTAGGAAGTCACTCAGATCTTTAACTAGGGTACAGATAATAAGGTAGCATTTAACCTTGCTAAGTGCGAAGCAGTCTATTTTAGTAGGAAATATAAGCAGAAGAAGGACCTACTAGATATACAGGCAAAGGACCTGACTATAAAGGCCTTAACTAGACCTATATAATAGCTAGAGGTCTGGTTTGATAAGAAACTCACCTTCCGGCACTATGTTGATATAAAGGTAGCAGCAGCAAAGAAAGTGGCCTAGTTCCTGCGGCACTTATCCAACACCAAAGAGGGGCTTCCTGCTGCTGCTGCTTGCTAAGCTGTTATTACCTGTGTCCTCCTAATAGCCTTATATAAAGCTGAGACCTAGTATGCAGGGTTAAAGAGACTAGCTAGGAACAGCAGCACTACTACTACTAGCAGTAGCACTAATAACTAGATAGCTATAGTTAGCATAAGGCAAAGGGCCTGGTTAAGAGGGTAGAGAAGGTTATAACAGTAGCAGCAAGGGCTATCCTACCTGTCTGGAGGACCACGCTAACCAGCAGCCTCCTCCAAGACTCTGGCCTGCCTACCGCAAAAGTAGCTCTCGAAGCAGTACGCCTACGCTTCGCTACACGCCTATAGAAGGTCGACCAACAGCACCCCCTAGTCCCAAGGCTTTCCCAGCTAGGGCGGCGGCAAACAAGGCTTCAAAGAACAGCAGCCCTCCTACCTAAGTGCCTAAGGCCGTTGCTCCTACAGCCACAGCACCTCTCAGGATCACAAGACCCTACAGCTGGCCAGGATAAAGAGAAAGCAGCTAAAGCGTTTCAGGACTGGATTAAGACTATGCCAGACAACCATACAATTATCTACTCAGACAGCTCTAAAGCCCCTAATAAGGCTACAGGTTTCAGCTTTGTTATCTACCGCAGCAACAAACGGATAGCCTAAGGGTGCGGCCGCCTTAACATTGCAGAAGTGTTTGACGGCGAGGCAGAGGGGGCGAGGGCAGGGCTCTAAAGGGCCCTCCTTACTTCCTAAGGCCAGCCTATACATATCTGCATTAATAACACCAGCGTCATTCAGAGGATCTGAGGCATAGCTCCAGACTCCTCATAAGCAGCCTTCCTGGAGATCCAGGAGATAGCAAGGATACAGAACATACAGACCTATTAGTGCCCAGGGCACCAAGGGATAAAAGGAAATGAAGAGGCTGACAGCCTAGCTAAGGAGGGCATAACACTGCCAGCCCTAAGAGGCCTCCTAGCTACCCTATCAGGGATTAAGCGACTGGCCAAAGAACGCAAACAACACCAGCATAGGAAATAGTGGAAGCAAGAAGCACCCCCCCGTTATACCCAGCTGGGGCTTAAGGCCACCCTTGGCTGCCCTCCTGAACTAGCTCTACTAAGAGCTACCCTTCACTATCTCCTGGCAGCATAATCAGGCCACGGAGACTTTGAACAGTATTATCAACGCTTTAATCACACAGAGGCATTGCTCACCTGCTCCTGTGGGGAGGCTAAAGAGGCAGACCACCTGGTCTACTGCCGTAAGACCCTAGTGAGGAGGCAACGGTGGCCTATCCTCTACCCTTATAGCTGAAGGGAGCCTCTAGGACCTATAGGCTCCCTAGAGCGCTACTTTAAGGGTCTACTTATCGACTCTGAAGGCTTCCAGGCCTTCCTTGACGTGACAGACTTCTTCCAGAAGATCTGCCTGCGTTACTAAGAGATAGGACTTAACCTATCCTCTCAAAAACAACAGACTACCTATAGTCACCAGGACAGCAGATTGCTATAACGGAACTAGGGCACCAGTGGGAACTAGGGATGGATAGAACATATATTGGCCCTCGGGCAAGATCTGGAGGACGCTAGGAAGAGACGTGTACTACAGAGTATATAGCTAGAGCCTGCGGCCCTCCACGCCACATACCCTTCGGGAGGTCTGCCGCAAGGGCGGCTGCGCCCTTGCCGCCACGGCGTTAAATATCAAACAAACAAACAACAACAAACAAACGATGAAGCTTGGGACATACCTAGGCGGTCTCACGCACGCCAAGCAAGCTGGCGCGCTCATTGCCGATAGCCTAGGCACTCTTTCTTCTTCGAAATTGGGCAGGCAGGCGGTCGCCGCGTGGTTTCCTATCAAAGCTTGGTACTCTGTTCAATGTGTGCCGTGGGACAAGCTTGCGCACGTCCTGCCATCCGATGCTCTTAGCCAATCTTGGAATCTGCTTCGGTCATCCGACGATAAGAGCCACGAGCTGGCTGCGCTGCTGGTTGACAGTCGACGGCTGTACGCTCTCCTGTCACTAACTCGACTGCTGAAGACGAGTACTAGCACAGATGACACATCGAGCTGGCCAGAATTGTATCAAGCTGTTATCAACAAATGTTCCCCCGGACTAAGCGACAGCGAAGAGGCTTCATGTCGCTCAGAACTCGCCGACATTCGCGATCGGCTGGATGCCTGGCACGACTTAATTCCGTTAGAAGACCGACCCATCTACGGCACGACATCGCGATTTAAGAAGCAGCTCTCCTCACATCCGTCCGGTACGCGGATTGAACCGCTCACATTCCGGTCCTACCGCGCAGCAATGAACTACGCCCGCTACGCCGCTGCCCAAGCCCTCTCCTCAGAGGAGGCCATGGGCACCATCACCGGCGCGACCGCACCTCCTCCCGCATACAGAGATGAATGGAATCACCTTGTCCTCCAGATCCTCGCCGGCCTAGAAGGAGTACCATGCACTGGCGATGACGACAATTACCTGGGTCTGATGTGGATCGTTGGCCAAGTCGTCGGGCTACGCTGCTTAGACCCCTTCATTATATCGTGGATTGAAGGCCACCTCGAGCTCTTAGCGTCGGTAAGCCAGGACTGGGGTTCCCTCATGCCCAAAGACCTCTTTCGGCCCCTGCTGTCTTTGCAGAAGGGGCTGTTGGAACATGGGCGGGTAGCGGTGCATATTTTTGGGGATATGGGCCCGAGTGTTGAGCTTTCAGAGGCGAGATCTCCTGCGGCGAAGAGAACTGTTTTGATTGTGGGATTGGATATTGAATCAGGCAGGGGCTTTCGCGAGGTGGTTGTCATAGAGTAGGGCGAGATATGCGTAAGGGGATGGCTTAGACGGGTGAAGTGGAGATGTTTCCGAAAGAGGAAAACGAGAGCGCGCTCTGGGGAGTCGGGTTTTGGAGCTGCCAAGAGCTCGTGTTGATGAACACCAGCTAGATATTTTGCTGTTGCCTTGGCGTTAATCGAGTATAAAGACACTGGAAGATATACAGCGATGAACAATGTATCTCGCAGCAGTCTCATTCTGCCAGTGTTGACTTTATTCCCTTCTCAAGTTGAAGTCGGGTGGGTAGCGATAACAACCCGCAACATGTCAGCCACCCTGTCCGCCTCGACGCTGGTCGCAACTCCGAGCCCGACTCAGACGACAGGAGCCGCATGTGCTAGTACCACCCCGGACTTAAATGGCCATGTCCCGTACGGTGCCTGCCACTCCTATTGGCCCTACGTCCCCAGCTTTGAAGGAAACCTTGCTCTTGCCATTCTGTTTGGTCTATCACCCCTGGTTCACCTTGTTCAAGCAGTCATGTACCACCAAGTAAGCACTTCTCGATTTCCGCGATTATTTCGGTCAGGCCTGATATTTAACTCAAACTTTGCTTCAGCGTTACTGCTGGGTTATCATCATGGCTGGCATCTGGGAAACTTCTACCTTTGTGCTCAGAACACTAGAAGCGAAGAATGGCCGCGTGTTGCCATTCTACATCATCTCTTCGCTCACCTTTATGCTCGCTCCCTTATGTAAGTCATCTGTCTCGTCCACCCAGGAAACGTACGGCTGCGAACAAGTTGCTGAACGCCATCTCCTCAGGGATTAACGCATATGCTTACATGGTCGGCGCTCGCATCGTTCATTTCTCTCTTCCAGACCGACGAGTCTTCCGAATCAAAGCCTCCTATATGACGAAGCTCTTTGTCGGCGCTGACCTGGTCTGTTTCGGCGTTCAGGGGGCCGGCGGCTCGATGCTATCAGGACAGGGGAGCGCTTCAACAATGCAGACGGGAAAGGTCCTCTACACTGTGGGCTGCATAGTCCAGTTGGCCTTCATTGCCGTCTTCAATGTGATGGTGGTGCAATTGCACTTCAAGGTCCGGCAGAACCCGCCTTCGAGCTGCAAAGTCAATTCATTGCAGCTGATATGGGTTATCTTCATTGTCTTGATTCTCATTTTCGTAAGCACCTCCAGAGTAAGATTAAAGGAACGCGTGCTCATCCAGAATTTAGGTCAGACTGATATTCCGCATCGTGGAATTCGGTCCAGGTGGAATGAATGAGACGATCATGACGACTGAGGTGTACGCAATTTGCCTCGACGCCGTGCCAATGGCGGCCGGACTGGTCATTCTCAATGTTTTCCATCCTGGACGGATGTTGTCTCAAACAGCATTCGACCGAGTCACGAAGGAAGGATCCGAAATGGGTATTATACCAAGACGTCAGGGACGCTATGAGGAGCTGGTGCAGGCTGATCGAAGTGGTTCAGTCTCGCCATTGCCCAAAGGACGTTTGCCATGATCTTTCCTCTCGGGGGCATCTTCAATACTAACTAGCTCACGGCCCTGTCAGTATAATTAAGGTACATGCCATTGACGCGAGTTGTAATAGTATGCTATTTGTAATCTAAGATGTCTCTGTCATAGTCCTCGTCGTGTACTATCGCTACGCTACAATTATCTCAAATGCTTCATCAATGTCTACAAGAGAAAGTTCCCCTCACAGCTTTGGCGGAACCGTGATGCCCAACTCCTTCGCAATGATATCCGCTGCCTTCTCGCCAACAACAAAAGCAGTATTATTCGTGTTCGCGCCTACGTTCTCCGGGCAGATGCTCAAGTCCACAAGCTTAAGCTTCTCGACACCATACACGCTCAGGCTGGAATCGACGACGCCCTTGTCATCCCTCGGCGCCATCTTGGCCGTTCCTAGCGAGTGCCACGTCGTGTTGAGATTCTCTCTGACAAACTGCTCAATCGCCTTGTCGTCTTCCGCGGTGTACTCGATGTTGACGACGTTCTTGTGCGCATCCGCAGAAACGTCTTCGACGAGCGCAGCTTTGGACGTGGGCGCAAAGGCAGGGTGGCCGCCGGCGACTTCACCGCGGTAGAGGGCTGTGCGCCGCGCAATCTCGCGGGCTTTCTTGTAGGCCAGATGTGCTTCTTCAAGTCGATATCGTTGGGGTCAGAGAGGAAGCCGGGGTTGAAATCGAGCGGATCAGAGACATTGGGACCCGTGATGTGGATGTGCCCGCGGGAGTAGGGGTAGGCAGTGTAGTTTGCGCCGGTGGTGTACTGGCCTACTGGGATTCCGGAATGGTCGCCGAGGAATCTGCAGCATGTCAGTCTTCAAGATTCTCAGCTGAAATATGTGCTGGAGCCTTACCCATGCAAGAAGCCGCTGAGCATCAGCGGGCGGTTGAGATCGTTCTTGAAATCTTTGTCCCATGCAGCGCGGAACTCAGGCCCCAGGGTGTCAATTTCCTCCTCTGTGGGGCGGATCTTGCTGACAATGTCGACGCCGTTCCAGCCCAGCATCTTGTGCTTTTGTGCTATGGCGTCTTCGTGGCTTATGCGTCCGCTAAAGATCTCATCGAGTGTCTCATCCTTTGAAAGCGCTGCCTTATAAGGGTAGAGGATGAGATGGTGGTCCTGGTAGTCGTGTCCAACTCCAGGAAGATCAGCAACAACCGGGACGCCAGCCTTGCCCAGAATCTCCTTGTTACCGACACCAGACCTCTCGAGGACTCCAGGTGTACCGCATGCACCGCATGAGACGACAACAAGCTTTGTGGCCTTTACAGTCTTTACAGGGTGTCTTGTGGTGTTCAGGACTGCTTGGTAGTCGGGGTTGGGAGTGTACTCTACACCGACGGCACGCTTGTGCTCGTCGAAGATCACCTTGACGACCTTGGACTCAACCAGGACGTGGAGGTTGGGATGCTTTCCATCCTCAAGAAGCGGGTGCAAGAAGGTGTGAGCGGCATCTTGTCTCTTGCCCTCAGGCGAGACGTAACGCATCCACCTCTCGAAGCCATTGTTTGCCTCCATGTTCTGCAGGTCGCGGATCTCGGAGTATCCCATCTGCTGCGCCGCAGCAAGGATGTCATCCTCGGCACCCGGTACCCGGAAGCCTCCCGATGAAATGTGCACGGGGCCCGTCTTGCCGTGGTCGGCCGGGTCACCATTGCCGTGGTATGTCTCAAAGCGGTTGAGGTACGGCCGGAGGTCTTGGGATGACCAGCCGGGTGTTCCAAGAGTCGAAGTCGGATTTCTGGGCGCGCGTGTAGCTGTGAGTATGACTCGTTAGCAATGGGTCTCGTGAGGCGAAGCAGAGTCAGAAAGAGGCCGATCCTCTGGAGCTAGACCCCGAGCTACCCCAACTTTTCCCCTTTCCCGATCTCATGTGCCGCGTTCCCCCGCATTTCGGATCTGGGGGCGGGATGAAACCGTTGACGAGCGTGCTGGGTTTGGCGTTCGGGGGTAAAGGGCGGAATTATGGGCAAAGTTACGTACAGCATGAAGTTGATGGAGGAACCGCCTCCAAGCATGCCCCCGGATGGAACAATGGGGCTGCGGCCTGCCAGCTGCTCCGACGGGCTGCCTTGGTAGAAGATTGCGGTCTTGCTGTCGGGAGCAAGGTGGTCGAGGAAAAAGGCCGGATGAACGACGTTGGGGACATCGCGGTTATTGGTTCCGCCTTCGATGACCAGAATTGAGAGTTCTGGTGCAGTTGCCGCGAGGCGACTGGCGAGAACGCAAGCTGCGGTTCCTCCTGTTCATCATAAGCAACTGCTCGTGTCGTTAGAGGCATGTTTCGGTATTACCTCCAGCAATGATCACGTCCACCTCATCGAGGCCATCGGCCAGCTTCTTGCAAAGACCCATTGTGGCGGTATCGCAGAAAACAAAAGACGGTTGGTTCTCAATGGATCAAAGAGACAACAGGGCCAGAGAAAGTCGGGACGAAGACCGCAGCAGCAAACACATCGCGGACCCTGGGTTTTATATGCCTACTCCGCACCACCAAAGCTGCATTGCAGACGAAAAACGCGCCCAGACATTGTCGAAATCTCTCATTCCGCAGGGCTTCCGCGCGCTGATCTCTCATTCTGATACTCATTATTGGGGCACATGGCCGCACGGATGATGGCGGCCGCCAGCTGCGCCAGGCGGACGGGCGGGCGAGGTGCATCGGGTGCGGGGAAGGGTGTCCTTTGGTGATGTGTCTAGAGCTGTGCCGCGTTGCATCGTGGAAGGCAGCCAAGGTAGAGACCTCGTACGCGATGTCTGAGACAGGGGGCTTTTTCGTGTGTATGGCCAATGGATGTTGGCGTGTTTGCTAATCGCTGCAGCTTTCAAGGGTCCTAATGCTTCTTCGGTTTAGCCTTACCATTCAGGGCGAAGCCGAGATGCGTGTTAGGGGCATGCAAGCTGCTGTGTAACTGCGCTATTGACTAAGGGCTATCTGAAGGCCGTCGGAAGCGAGCCCTCGGGTTTGAGATACGGAGAAAACAATGGAGAACTCGTGCTGACTCGAAGGATTGTTAGAGTTCAACGAGGTCGGACGTGTCAACGTGCTGTGGTTTGTACGACGATCTCTGGGGGCGGCGAAGGATTCAGTGTGCATGCGGGGGATGAGGGGAGACGGGAATCCATCCGAGGGGCAGCGCCGCTGGGCCCCGGCGAATGAGCTTTCGAGAGCGGTTGACATCTTCCTCGTTGGGGGACGTGGGAGGGATCCTCTTTGCGGGGTGAACAAGGGTCTGCCAAGGAGGTTGCTGACTGATGGCACGCTGCGGTTTTTTGTCTAGATGAGGAATGATGCTGTAAAGCGCATGGGCGCTTCGTCAGATTCTATGTAACATACACCTGATATGGGACTTTGGTATTTTGTCGGTGAAGTAAGTTATTGTTGTTGCTTTCCATTGTTTAGTCCCATCACCAGGCTGTTGCAGAGTCACCAGCGCCCCATCGCAGTCTCAGTTGGGATCCTCGAGGAAAGAGGGCCACAAATAATGACTCGTGTGGGATCTTCAATGATCTCAATTGACATCCGAGCCCGCGAGAAAAGCCGACAGGTAAGAGCGGGCATTAACGATATGCACTTCTACAGACCTCAGTCAAACCATTTCTGAGCAGCAGGCAAATTCTTTTCGGCACTTCCTATGTTAACTGCCTGAGGTTTTGATATTAGGATTGTTCTTAAGGGGCCGATAGAACTTAGTTCTATCATCTACGATAATAACTAACTGTGATATAGTTGTCTGGTCTTTATAGGTTTATATACCGTTTTCTCCTAGAGACTTTATCCAATGCAATCAAGCCGTCAATCTCGGCATGTGAAGTCGCTGGGTACTTGAAACCCGGTCTTCTCTCCAAGTACAGTGTTACGTTGGTTGCTGGCGCTTGGCCAGACGCACCCACAACCGTAGTCGCTGGTACGCGTACTCGAGTACGATACATCTTGGCAAGCACCGTACTAACACGTTCTCAAGTGGGCAGACGTTTCCATTTAGTGACAGACGGGTCTAGTAAGCCACCTGGTCGAGACAGTGTCTGTGCATGTAGCCACAGACGCGGGGACTCATGCGATGCCGCAACAGGGCCTCCAGGCCGATGGCCTGCCATAACAAATGATGCCCTACATTGCCAAAAACGTTAAAATGGCGGACCAAAGACGTCCCCGGGGGAAGATTAGTTTTGCCCGCGGGGGGGTTAGTCAACATAGCAAGGTAAGGATGGGGATGTGTGTTTGATCATGCCGCATGCGATTGATTGTTTGGCGATGAGCAGTGTCCTATCAAAACTTAACATCAAGTTCCACAACTTGACAACAAACAAGTGGTTGTACAAACAAAATCATCGTCGATGGTTGACAGACTTACGCCGGCCAGCCCTTCAACTGGACCGAAATGGTAGTATTTGCTTGGTAGGTAATCTAAAGCTGTTCATGATGGCCTACTTAACCATGACCAGAGAGGCTCTGCTTCGGGCCTGGACTGAATGTCTTCAAGAAAAGAATTCCCCGGTTGTACCAAGATCGCGCTCATTTATGGTGAGGTATTCAGTGTTCCCATCGAATGCGGCTGCGTCAACGAAGAATATCGAGTATCTTTGCCAAACCCTGCGCGTCGCCTGCCAACGTCCCAGCCTTCTCCTTGTCAACCCATCCATGAGTGTAACTTCCCCCAAAGTCGATGACCCAGGCATTGTCGTCCTTGTCGATCAGGATATTCTCGGCCTTTGCATCGCCCCAGATGATGTCCTTATCGTGTAGCTCCTCAAGCGATGTGCTGATCTGCGCTGCCCAGCGTTCTCGGAGATCGGATGAACTGTTCTCAGCTCTTGCTCTACTCAAGACGCCCATTGTGTCGATCCAGGTAAATAGCATGCCTATCAATCCATTTCCGTCTCGAACAACGCCATGGAGACGACAAACCCATGCTTCTGGGGCATGAGGTATCTGCGCCATTGCAATTTTCTTCAATGTAAGGAGCTCGCTGAACGCATGCTTTTTCCCGAGTGAGAAATTGAAAGGCTTGAAAAAGCACGTGGCTTCGCAATCCTTTCCTACATCAACAAGGACTTTCGTCGGTGGTCTTATCAAGACGTCTTTGGGGTGGTTGTAAATTATCTCGATATCAGATGAATGGTAAGACTGAGTCCACTGGTCGAGGTCCCTGACGAATTCGTCTTTCACGATCGTATCCGGGCTTGACCAGCCGTGCGCCTGACTCTCTGCCAGGTATGGCCGTGACACTTCGTCGGTAACATCTAACTCGCAGACGAAATGCGGGGCGAAAAGATACTGAGAGAGTGTTGGGCGTCTATCCTCGGGAAGCGATAAAGATGATGGCGCCTTCAGGGCAATGAGAGGCTCGAACATCTTTGCCAGCAAGTCGCACACATCTTCCAAGTACAAATCGTCCTGCTCTTCTTCGCCGGATCGCAGAAAATTAAGATACTTGAAGTACTGCTCTGAGAACTTGGGCGACCGCCGAAAGTGCTGCGGAAAGATTCTGCAGTAGAAGGTGTATCCGTTATTCGTTCGTATGATGAGCTCGCAGTCCTCTTCAGTTACGTGTGTCCGCCAGCGAGCCACGTCGTAGTTTGGCCTCTCCATGCCGACTCAGGTGATGATTTGTGGATGTATGACAGATTCAAGTCTAAAACGTCAGAAAGAGGTTGAGTTAGAAATGTAAAGAAGCGGTGGGGGCTCTGTGAGCTTTGGAGCTTTATATGGTAATGCAGGGCCATCGGGGGTCCGTGCCACAAGTCGGGTTAGCGAATCAGAAACTCAGCATTGATTGTCTTAGGCATCACCCTCGCTTACCTATTCACATGTCCAGCAAACAATTCCATCCTTCTGTAACAACCTGTTGGACGCGGCGACTGAAGACGCCCCGCAGGACCTAGCGGCATGAACAGGAACTTTGTACGCAAAGGATTACGCCAAGGGATCAGTGGAGCACTGATTAGGACGCTATGCAGAACAGCGATCGCTCTCAGTAACAGGGTTGGTTGGTGGTGAAGGCTTCACCCACCGAAGGATAAAGGAAACTGTTCAGAGTCACAGATTTATATATAGGATAGACTCGAGTCCCTCGAGACCATAATTCAATAGTTCTTCAGCCATCAACCTAGCAATCACTTTCATCAGCACTTTCAGCTTACTTACACTTCGCACATTGTTGGACTCTGTGACTGATCCCCACACGAGCCCTAAACACCCTCAGATCTACAGCCCTCCAGGATATTTCTTTCCTTGTGAGTACTGAGAAGTTTCGTGTATAGAACATATTATCTTTTCAACCCCTACTTTTCCTTTAGAAGTTAACGTTTTATGAAATGGAAAGAATTATGAAAATACTTGTATCCTTATTCTCTATAGAACGAGATTTGAAATATCTTTGTAGTATTGAATCTTGTATTTCCACGCGGAGAAAACGCTCATTAAAGTCATCTTCAGGAAAACGCCAGAGTTACGTTAGAACCAATGGTCAACAAATTAACCTGGCGTACTATACTACAGCTACAGCATCCTCAGTACGGTACAAGTACTGATCTCAGCGTCAAATCTCAGCTTCTGTCAGCAGACCCCACCGTCAGAAGGCTGGCTGTAACACATTTATATACTTGCCCGCTACACCTCCCGGCTCCCTGCCCTCTATTCCGCTGCAATGTGTCGAGCATGGAAATACGTTCTTCAGTGCGGTTGCCAGGACGGACTGAAGTGGTACGAACCTGCGAACGCAGAAGACTGTCCGCAAGCCGTGCAAGCGAACCGTCGGAACAGGCGGTATGGAACTCTGTTACGCTGCGAGAGCCCCGCAACCGCGGCTGTGACGACCCAGGGTATTTGTGAGCGCGATAAGTGCTACGCCAAGTATTGCCTCATACCCTACGGATGGTGGTGTCATCATTGCGGCATGATGAATGAAGCTGGATCGAAACATTGTGCAAACCGCCGAGCTGGTCTCAATCAAAGGCCTTGTCGGCATGAGCCTTGTAAAAGCTGCGAAATTAAGGACCCTGCTGAAGCATAGACTTAGTAAGGGGCCCAAAGTGTATCAGTCAGGGGCTTGAGAAGCTGCATCTGTTGGAAGGATGTATGTTTTGAATAAAGCTGCTGTGATGATAAAAGGGAGAGTACTAGAGATTTAGACTACTTGTTTCATAACATATGGAGCTTCCGCATCGAAAACATTCTGTTATTTCCTATAGTTAAGTCAGAAGAGAGCATTATACCTCTAGACACTAGACTCAACCTGTTGTAACTTTAGGTAGCTTTTAAGCTTCAAGTTCAGCCGCTCACTTGTCAGATAGGCATATTGACGCAAGCTTGTCTCAGGTTATCTATTCCCACCTGGAGCGACAGAAAAATCCGCCTCGGATATTCAACAAAATACATGACATCTATGCTCTAGGCGTGGTTCTTCTTGAGATCTAATTGTGTTCTAATTAGAATGGCTTGATTCAAATTGCTTACGCACTATAGGGCTCTGGCAACCGGTATTGACCCTCGAGAAGTCTGGGGTTTCCAAAGTTCGAGACCCGCATGCTATCAAAAAACATCTTATCGAGCACGCAGAAAAGCGTCTGGGAGCTAAAATGGGGGACAAGTACCAGAAGATAGTTCTCAAGTGTCTAAAAGGAGACTTCGAGGTCGTCGATGACACGAAAGAGGACCTAAAGCTGCAGCAAGCATTCAGAGCAAAAGTCGTGGATCTGTTGCAAAGGTCTGCTGATAGTATTCAAAGCCATGGGGCACTATCGCATGTTTTTCAATCATTAAGGGAAAGATTTGCGAGCGTCAACAGAGAGATCGTCACAAGGAAATATCTTAGCTTCTTGAACACTTGCTTTGGTTCGTGACTACCCATGGTAGCGATAACGATACTTCCAGATTTGAACTTGAGCGCCATGTGTGACAACTGCTTGTGATGATAGAGCCGCCTAGGTCTAGCCGTAATCCGAGGCGGGGCTTTGGGTGAGAGAAGCGGCGATTACGATCAAAGAGGTCGCGATTTAACAAAGTTTTACAAGCTCAAGAAATTATTCCAATAGTCCCAGTCCAAGTTCCCATCATCCGTTAGCCCGAGATCATCGAGGATTTGTAGATTAGGAGCCATAGACGCCTGCGCCTCGGCCTCCATCTTCTCTTTCGCCTTGTCGTGAAGAATTTGGATAAATCGCGGTGTAGCTTCCGGGTCCCGTCGGCCATGGGTCGCTTTGTGATACGCTTCCCAAGCCTCAAGGGTCAAGTCTCTCAAGGCCTCGAAGAAGGAACTCTTCGATTCCAACATCTCCGGATATTCCTCGTAGAGAATTTCAATAGACTGCCATGCCTTTTTCACTCGGTCTCCAGTGCAGCGATACCGTAATTCGCTGATGATGTAGATGTAGGCGTCGATGTGGCATTTCGATGTCATGTGCGTGAAAATATGTGCCGAGAACTTGCTTCGCAAGCCTTGCTCGGCTGCCTCAACCCAAGACATCGCCAACTTAAACAACATGTCGTTCTCTTCTCGACTCATGGCAATACCGTCACCGTTGACGGTCCTTCGACACCTGGGATGAAAGACCTTGAATCTCATCCGAGCAATTACCAGCTTCGCCATGTTGGACGTCTGTGCATGGATTGGTATGCGCTTGTCCATATCCTTCAGGTACTTGTTGTAGTAGATGCCCTCGATCTCGTTGATAGCCTTGCTCTCAACCTCAATCATGGTCTTATCCCTTGCCCGGCTCTGAGAAATATGCTCGAAGACTAGGGATGCTGCAGGTGTCGAGCGAATCCAGTTGAAGACTTCGTACTTCATCAGCACGCACATCATCTCCGTTGGACGACTGTGCTCGATCGGTGCCTCGGTCATGTCGGGGTGAAGATCCGCGTCGTTGACGTTCAAGGGCGGGCGGACATCGCCGAATTCGCTCCTCGACGGTGGGCACCGCGAATCTGGGCTTCCCAGCGCGCGAGTCCGCGCTTCGAGTCCGTACAGCTGCCACCATACCCGAATACGCATCTCTCTCTCGAAGAAGGATACCTTTGGATCTGGTTTGGCATGATGAACGCCCAGACTTCTGCATAGCTTCACGGCGGCGGCGGTCAGAGTAGCCGTCAGCTCGGACTCAGGGTTGATGAAGAGGAACAACACAAAAGCTTGGATAACCTCGAAATCTTTTGTCGTGAGGAAGTCCGCTTCGACGAGGGCTTGGAAGGCTGCGGTGCGGTAGCGGGTCATCAACACGACTCTGCTTTCGTTGAATGCTCTTTGGCAGGCTTCCGGCGATAACGAGGTGACGGAGAGGGCGTATATGGCGAACATGGTTGCCTCCAGTGGTTTGGGTGCTGAGGAGGGATTCCAGCTTGCGTCGAGGACGCGTTGTTGTAGGGTTGGGATGTGGACTATCTTGAAGAGTGGGTTGATGTTGTCGACAAAGATTTGCCATAATCGATAGACGTGTTGTGGTTCAGGATGAGATTGGGAGGGCGAGACATCTTTGATGGAGAACATTTGATGAAGAGACGGCATCGGCGTCAGGATGGGATCATCTTTGTGGCATACACCGTAGATGGGAGGATATTTGAGCTGATGGGTCTGTTAGATTACTGAAGACGTCAAAGCCTGTCGGACTGCCATACCTCTGGGCTGAGATTTGACCATGAACATCTGAGTAAGGGTCAGTAGAGGGGAATCGTGAACATTGTTCTGTGAACTTGCCTCTCTGTATCCGCTCGCAAATTAGTGATATTTTCCGAGCGGTCAACTGTTGAGCCCGGGGTAGTAAGTGCTGGCGTCAAAGGAACAAATCGTATGGGCTCTGGTTCATCAACTTGGGCTTCCAGTTTGGACGGGATCCAGGTATGCGCCAGCGGTGCGAAGTCAACGTTGTTCTTCCGCATCAAGTCCTCATAAGCGGCCAACCGATTGAGGAGGTCATCATCGGCGGCCCGCTTCCGAGGTCTTCTATGTAAGACGGGAGCCTCGTACACACATTGAGATTGCGATTTGAGGCAATTTGAACAGGGGTCGCCTTTGTCACATTTGACTTTCCGGCGTGAGCAGATAGAGCAGGCTGGCTTGTGGGGTGATGGTGATCCGGAGGCCATATTTGAGGTTAGGGCGTCAGTCCCATGGGTGGTAAACAGTCGGAGAACCTTAGTCGTGATATCGGGATACGAGATTGCTAAGATGCTAATCTTCAGTCAGCCAGGCAGATAAATATGAAGAGTCGTGAACAAAAGAGTCTTCAAGATGACGGGATGTGGCTTCGGGCGACTCGGCCACGAAAGAAGCTTAGTGTGATCCTTCTCGGGGCCCGGACAGCCAATCACGCTCAGGCCGTCATGGCGCTACCTCCTTCCGGGTGGATAAGGGGTGATGATCAGATCCTCCGCCGGATGGACCTGCAAACATTTCCGTTGTTTGTCCGGGTCCAAAAACACACCAAGATTACCGGCAAAGCTGCGGATTGAGTAATATGGAGTCCGGCCAGGCCCGTTCCATGCGGGTACTCAACAAGACATGCGCTAGCCCCATTGTGATCATGCGGGCCCGAAGGCATTCCAACATTCATGCTAAGCCAATCAAACAACAAGCTGCTTGCTCATCTTCTCGGGACATCGACTAGGCTGCCCGAAATCGCCATGGTCCATAGAAACGCAGTTCATATACATCATATACATAAAAGAGACAACTTGCCAACCTGATGATGCATCTAATCTCTCGATCAGTATCGTGCCTCAGATTTCAGCTCAGAACACCCATTCAAAAGCACTGCATAGTGGTATCCACTTATCACATCTTCACCATGTTCTTCAAGAAAAACCAGTCCACAGAATCGCATGCCTCAGCGCAACAATCTGAGTCTTCGACATATCCCAACCAAAAGCCAGTCGTCGAAGACACCGATATGGCAACAGAAACACAGGAAGCAGCCCAGACGAGGACGAATCAGTCCGAAGATGTCCAGTATCCGTCAGGCCTAAGTCTGGTTCTTATTCTGAGCTCCCTGTTCATCAGCATGTTCCTCGTTTCGCTGGTAAGCTTGGCCAAAGCTCCCGTCCCGTACATACCATTAGCTAACAGCATGGTCTAAAAGGATCGATTGATTATCACGACCGCTATTCCTAAGATTACCGACGAATTCGACTCTGTAACCGACGTCGGATGGTATGGCTCTGTCTACCTCCTGACAACATGCGCCTTTCAGCTACTATTCGGCAAAATATACTCCTTCTATAGTATCAAGGCAACATTCCTTGTCTCGGTATTCCTCTTCGAAGTTGGTTCCGCCATCTGTGGCGCCGCTCCCAGCTCCGATGTCTTTATCTTTGGTAGAGCCCTGGCAGGTGTTGGCTCGGCGGGAATACTCACAGGCGTGGTAAGTGCCTTGAAAGATACACCTCCCCAAGAAATAATTCGCCTTCTAACATGGGTCTCCTCAGATCATTGTGATCGTACACGCTGTGCCGCTCCACAAGCGACCTCTATACCAAGGCATGTTCGGCGCTGTCTTCGGCATCGCCTCGATCGTCGGTCCTTTGGTTGGGGGTGCTTTCACAACAAGACTGACATGGAGATGGTGCTTCTATATCAACCTTCCTTTTGGCGGAGTCGCAGCCTTGGTAATCATCTTCCTCTTGAAGCTCCCGGAAAGAGAGGCAAGCACGCTCTCCATCAAGGCCAAGTTGGCGCAGTTGGACTTTTACGGCACCTCGCTGCTCATCCCGGGATCAGTCTGTTTGCTGTTGGCCTTGCAGTGGGGAGGATTGACCTACACCGTAAGTCGCGATGATTTCACATTGATGGCGGTCATGGACTAACATCCTATGTAGTGGAACGATGGGCGTATCATTGCGCTTCTTGTCCTTGCCTGTGTGCTCCTGATTGGGTTTGTCATAGTTCAGATCTTTTTGCCCAAGACCGCCACTATCCCCCCGAAGGTCTTCAAGCAGCGTAGCATTTTGGCAGGTGTCTTTGCAACGTTCTGCATCGGATCACAGAACATGATCATAAGTAAGCATCACTGACCCATGGATTCCATACCTTATACTAACATGGACCAGTCTATTACCTGCCCATCTGGTTCCAAGCCATTCAAGAAGTCTCTGCCGTCGAATCAGGCATCCGCCTGCTCCCACTGGTGCTCTCCATGGTCGTTGCATCGTTGATGACGGGAGCTCTTATTCGCCGAACCGGCTACTACACGCCGCTCCTCATCATCGGCGTCTGTTTCATGAGCGTCGGCGCTGGACTCCTGAACACTCTGCAACTTGATACTCCCAGCGCTCAGTGGATCGGATACCAGATTCTATACGGCTTCGGCACAGGCTGCGCCTCTCAGGTGCCTAACATCGCCGCTCAGACGGTACTTCCGAAGAAGGATGTTCCGATCGGCACCTCTCTGATGTTCTTCTCTCAGCTTCTTGGAGGTGCCATATTCATCTCTGTGGGCCAGAACGTTCTTAACAACCAGCTTCTGGAGCGTTTGTCGTCGGTCCCGGGTTTCAATTCTGCCTTGATCGAGAGCAGCGGTGCCACCTCCCTGACAGATCTGCCAGCTTCGGTGAAGCAGACCGTTTTGGTTGGGTACAATGAGTCGTTGCGAGTTGTCTTCCGCCTTGGACTTATTTTGACCTGCCTCTCAATTCTTGGGGCGTTGGCGATGGAATGGCGGAGCGTCAAGCAGAACGCAAAGAAGGAAGCGCCAAAGGCTGAGGAGGGCCAGAAAGCTGAAAAGGTATAATCGAGGACGTCGGATGAACACAAAGAAAATGGGGGTATATGCATATATGATTTCTAATTTGATAGACTTGCTTCAAGGACAAAATCTGAATCTCAACTCTAGAGTAGTGACAAATTGGTGCTCCTTTGGCTTGAACTGATTGTTTTGGGGTTGATGATTGCATGGAATGATGGCCAGACCATGATACCTTAAGTTGGGTTGAATCTTCCGCCTGATAAGCTGTCCAATCTCTCAGGCACCGGCTGAGAACCTTCCGATCACCAATCCATCACAGATGTCTTTCGATGATGCTTCATGTTCAGTTGCCATCTGCAAACAACATCAAATAGTCCGTCTTCCGATTTCGAAATGGGAAGTCATGCGCATCGTAAGAACAAACCAGTTTGACCAAGACATCGCTACCACGCTAGCGGGCGGACGAATACTACCCCATACTAACTGTTACTCTTGAGGGCATGAGCTTGAGGGCATGATGTTGACATTAATCCGATGTTGATGTCGATCCTGCCAAATCATTTGACGTCGCTTAGATCGACGAGACACCTAAGCCTCGACTAGGCCTCAGCTGCCCATGCGCGAATCACGAGAGTCTCGTTTCTGGATCTTGCCGGTGAGTCGATTCCTGTTCCCAGACCGCCCGTCGTATGGATCACTGGTCTGGGCTTAAAGTGTTTGGAGCAACCCGGAATCGAATGACACATTTGGCAGATCAAGATGCGATTGGCACAACAGGTGGGTGGGTTCTTAGGGCTCCGACGGGACCCGGGGCGACCGGGGGCCCCGGCTTCCGTGGCCCTGTCAATATTTGCTTCAACGGACCTCCATGTAACACTAGGCTGATGCAGGGTTGTTCCGGGAGAGTCGCCGGTGTCCTCGGCGGAGGCCAGACCTCAGCCACCATGTCAAAGGACCGGAGCTTGGCGGCGGTCGGTAAGAGCACGTGGCGGGGAGGCTGTCATCAGAGCATGACAGACATGACAGAGGCGATGGAGGCAATGACGTGGAATGGGTTGGTCGTGATAGTGCCTTGGTTTGTGTCAATGGAAAGTTTACATCCTACGCGGGGAAAGTTCTGTCATGACCTATGCCATGGGGCCCCAAGAACGGCATAAGACGCCAGATAATATCATCATGTCAAATACTCCTCTGGCAGAATGGGTTGTGGTTGTTGAGAGACTGGGATGTGATGATCTTTTGGCATGGCCTGCCTGGTCAAAGCTTCGGCCGCGGCATCACAGGCAAAGTTGCGCATGTGTCTGTGTCTCTGCCCCGCGGGGCAAATCGATTCTCAGCCCCCATAGGATCGACAGATTTCTGATATCACCCGGAGCGTAATACGGCTACTTTTAGGTGGTATGCGGGACTAAATCTGAAAATCTGGGGTAGTACCTTGGATCACATCTACAGGGCTCTGAGGATCTACGAAACTTGTCTGCGAGGCCGATCGCGCCAGGCCTCGTAAGATCACCCGGTAGTAACGTTTCACTACAGCCCGCCCCCTCACGACGAGCCGATCACGTAGCTCTACCGTGTACAGCTTCCACGGAACTTGTATGATCTCGGAGCTTGTAGCTGATAGCAAATATGGAATAGAAAACAAGATTCACGCTAGAGGCCGCCCAGTAACAATGCGAACAATGTGAAAGATCCAACAATGATGATTTGCTACAGGCTAACTAAGCTGCAAGGAGTATCCCGGTCTGTACTTTATTCTTCATCCTCCAATGCCGCGTCTTCTGAGAAATCCACCACGTTCGCCTTGGTCGCGCCGGTTCCCGTCGCACCACCTCCGAGTCCACCGAGAAGAGCTCCGATATCACCAAGTCCACCAGCGCCACCTGCACCGGCCGCTCCTCCGGCTCCAGCTCCACCAGTAAGTCCGCCAAGAAGGGCACCAAGACCGCCAGCACCAGCAGCACCGTTAGCACCACCACCGCCGAGGAGACCACCGAGCAGACCCTCGAGGCCCCCGGCGGGAGCAGCGGGGGCGGCAGCTGGAGTCTTGGGAGCGGCAGGGGCAGCAGCAGGTGTCTTGGGCGTAGCTGGGGCAGCAGCAGGCGCCTTAGAGGCAGCGGGAGCAGAAGCAGGGGGGGCAGCACCAGGCTTGCTAGGAGTTGCAGGAGTTGCTGGAAAGTATTGGAGGCATTCGTTAGTATTCGATTATACGATCTCTTCGGACGGACGAGCGAGCGGACGGGGGGGAGGAGAGCGAGGGGACGGCGCGCGACGTAGGGGGGGTGGTTTACGCACCACCGCCGGCGGCACCGCCGTAGGCCTGGATGCCCTTGTCGATAGCGGCGGTGATCTGGTCGATGGACTGTTGAGCGATGCCCTGGCCGATGGCGGGAACCTTGGAGACGATAGCCTGGCCGAGACCAGCGGAGGCCTGCTTCTGAGCGGTGAGTTGCTGAGCGACGACCTGGGAGATACCGAGTTGGTCGAAGGTGGCCTTCTTCGCGATCAAGTCATCAACGGTCGTCGTGGCGGTGCTGGTGAGGTCGGTGGCGAGCTGCTGGAGTCCGAGGGCCTCCTGCAGCTGCAGAGCCTGGGCGCCCTGGATGTCGGTCTGAGCCTTTGTGAGAGCAGACTGGACATCGGTGGCGGCGGTCTGGACGGCAGCTACGGTGCTGGCATCGTTGGCAGCCTGCAATAATTTCATGTTAGTCCGGCTGATCTGGTTCCTAGCTGCAGCGGCCGCGTGGGAAAGTGAGCCAAACGGCTGCCCTTGATCCCACGGTCTGCATATGCCCGATCATCGGACGCACGTACCTTCACAGCGGTATCAAGCTTCTGGAGAGATTGTTGAACGGATGTGACAGCGCCCTGGATCGTTGCGAGTTGGCGCTTCTCGTTCGAGGTCGGGAGGGCAAAGGCCGTGCCGATGAGGGTGAAGATGAGGGTCTTGGTCAGCTGCATTTTGATTCACTATCCAGAGTGATTCTGCTAATACGGCAAGGGGTATTGGATTAGGGAATAAGAAAAAGAACCTTCAAGGTGAGTCTCCAACCCGGGAGTATATATGTAAGAGCGTTGAATGTGTCTGTGCCGACAAAGTTTGTTTGGTGATGAGCCTTTTTCATCCCCGATTGATCGCGGGAACTATCAGCATAATATACAAACCGGATGGATGCGCGCTGACCTCATCGGCCACAGGCATGCTCATCTCGTGAGTTCACCTCGGCAGCAAACCACCCTCCTCGATCGTGGCGACGAGGGATGCTGGATGCCAGGCGAACCAGGATGGACACAGCCCCTCCGAAGTCTGAGACGAAAGAAACCATCGAGTGTGGATATTATTATCGCACCTTACCAGAAGGTAGCGGCAAAGAACGAGCAACGCGCTGTTTTCGGGCGTCTCAAGTGGTTCGACAGACCTCCCTTGTTTGGTGAAGCAGGGGGAGGACACGAAGGACGTGCCACGTTAGGCCGGTCTCGACAAGTCAGTTGGTGTTCTTGGCCTAGCCGGTGAGAGATGAGGGGAGCAGCAATAGCTTCCATGGCGTCTCCACGGGGGCAGTTTGACGAATCGAGAATTGCGCCATGTCGGAGGGCCCATCGTGCAGAGAGAGTTGGTGTGTGTGAATTTGCGTTGTGTCGTTTGGTGTTGGTGTGGGGGAAGCCAACACCAGAGCAGAATAGTCTTGTCGTGCGCGCTTCTGGTCCGAGTTCAGATGAAACGAAACTCGACCGTGTCGTCTCAGAAGGTCGAGTGCAACTACCCTTTACGAGATCTGCAAGGAGGGCCATGCCCGAGCGGCAACGCTTATTACGGACGTTGTGAGACGTTATTGGGAGAAATTCGTCGGACGGCCCAGGAATGCCCAACGGGTATTGGTGGCAACGTGGGAGAGAACAGGGTTGAGGCTCTCATGGGTTTGCCAGTTTCGGCTCTCCGCACTAACGACATCGAGTCAGAGAGTCAAGGAGCCTCAAGCGCGACGACATCTGTCATTCGCCCAACGTTTTTGCATGGATTCGTCGACGACATCGACACATGGCACGCCAGATGACCCAAGCCCAGAGCCCTCAGCCCAGCTATCCACACGCGTCAGTGGAGGCGATGCGTATGGGTTGCCTTAATAGGAAGTGAGGGGGAGAAAACCTTCGCCAGGAGGGTGCCCGTCGGTTAGCCGGGAATGGCCTCAAAACAGGTTCAAACGGGGTCGCCATCTGGATCGCCGCATGGGTTACGCAGGAGTCCTGGCTTAGCTTCATCACGGCTGGCGGCTCACGGCTCACGGCTCTACTCCACGACAGCACTAGATTTAACCTTAGTGTTCTAGATGCCGCTCACAACCGCGCCAAGATGGGGCCATCGAAGTAACCTCCCGATCCCCCGCGAGTAGAAAAAAAGGGTCCCTAGCTACGAGCCTGTTTGGCTTGGTCTTGACCGGCGATTATAGTATGGGGGATACGTGGCATCGTCTTGGCTGTTTATGGAGAGAGGCGGCGATGATGTCGTACGGCATAGTAGTCCGGCCGGTATGACATGTCGGAACCAACATCCAGCCAAGCTGAATGACACGGATGATCGGCTGGCAGCCACATCTAGCGACGCAGGGCCCTTCGGTTCATCGCCCAAACATCGAACACGGAACGGGGAGAGAAGGATAGCCGGATCACCAGACAAGCGGCTGCCAAGACTTGCGACGTGTTGGCCTAATCGGTTCCTGTCACCCAGGCCCTGTCAAGACGGGCGCCACGCATAACTTGGACCACGTCGCTGAGTTCCCTTTACCCTCCGCCTTCCTAGTTTGGCAATCCATGAGTCAACTCGAGGGCGGATAGTGACAGAACGAGGTTTTGCAAATGGGCAAACGCGGTTTGGTGTCAAGTTGCAGAGTCGCGGAGCTACGGCCATTCCGTCCTCCTTGCGTCTCTGCAAAGAAGGCGGGATTTGTTCGAGAAGGAATCTGTCTGACACTTCCCTCTTGCCGTGGTGCCGTTCTCAGGCCCTTTCCACCCCTTCTTTCAGCTCTTACGTTCAATAAGAAAGTTACCGATGCGAGTCCGATTATTCGCTACTTCGGTGCGGTGCAACACAGAAAGATGGGATGACGACTGACTAACCAGCCCTCTCATAAGGCGGGCCAGTCCGCGGATTGGTCCGCGGAATGCGATTCGCGCGTCAGTTGAATGGAGCCTGTGTGGCTGGGGCGCCTGATCGACTCGAGGGTCTAGTGTCTTGTGGATATTTGGAAGATCCTGCCTTCGGGCCTTTCGGGTTTCGGCCGGTGCCAGTTGTTTCTCATATTTCGCTTTATTTGACAGCGCATTCCATGTCAAAAGACCGAGAAGGATCGGCCCCGCTACGGCCGGTCACCGGCGGCGTTATCGGTGAAATGCGGGGCTGTCTCTCGGGCGGCCCGGAATCGGTTCTGTAAGTCCGTCAGTAAGCTCGGGAAATCCGCTCGGTGATATCGTGCAGCAGCGGCGAGACAGAAGCTAGAAGCCAAAAATGGCGTAATTTTGAGAGAGGTTAAATAGCACAATCCTAAGCTCTATTCCCACGTCCGGAAAAGAGGGATAATTACCGTCGCCGCCTGCAATCAGCATCTCCTGTTCGATACTACATGATCACTACTGCTTAGTTGAACCTTCGGAATTCAAACAATCGTAATCGCCTAGTCGCCATGGCAGCCTGTACTGAAACGCTCACGGACCTGGCCTCCCAGCTGTCTGGCATCGCCACGTCCCCCGCAAGCGATGCGGAAAAGAATGCTGCCGCTGCCGGAATCGCCAAGCAGATACTCAAGGCAGTCCGAACTACCAATCCTGATTGGATGGAGAAGGCATTTGCAAATACAGAGATCACCGCGCTGCGGCTTTGTATTGATTGGGGCGTTTTTGCCGCCATCCCGGAACAGGGCACAATCTCGTTCTCGGAACTTGCCAAGCAAGTGAACTCAGAGACATCGCTGATTCGTACGTTCTTGATGATTAAGCTGTTATCGGAACTCGTCAACTGACATTTGCTTTAGGACGCATCTGTTGGGTTCCTATCGCGAGCGGCATATTGCGCCAGTATGGAACCGATCAAGTCGGACACACCTCGCTCTCTCGCCAATATCTCCCAGGAAGCCCCGATGGCCTTCTATTGTCAATGATGTAAGCATCACCCATCATAGACTCGATAAACTGTTACCTACACTCACATCTTTCACTTCAGATTCGACGAGCACATGCTCCCAGCCTTGAAGCTGCCTGAATACTTCATCGAGTATGGCCGCCGCGAGCCGGTTACACGGCTCCACACGCCTCATGCGTACTCTCTCGGCCAGCCCGACAAGGACATATGGGAGATTCAAAAGGAAAATCCTGAGCGCATGAAGCGATTCATGGCAGCGATGGATGTGTTGCAAAAGTTCATCCCATTGGTTGGTATGTACGACTTCGGCTGGGTCAAGCCAAAGCTCTCGGAAAATGAAGACCGCGTCATTCTCGTCGACGTTGGCGGCGGTAAAGGCCACGCGATCAAGGCTATCCTCAACGAGAACCCCTTCATTCCCGCAGAGCGTGTTGTCTTGGAGGATCGTGACGAGATCATTGAAGAGGTGACCGCATTGACGGAGCCCGAGCTCAAGGGCGTCCAGCTCCAAGTGCATGATTTCCACCAGACGCAGCCTGTCAAGGGTAAGTCATTGAGTTTCTAAAGAAGTCCATCATTCCCGCTGCAGACATGGGTTGACTTATCCAGGCGCACTGATCTACTGGATTCGCCGATGCCTACATGACTATGGCGACGACGTCTGTGTCAAGATGCTCACGCAGCTCTCGGACGCCATGGCTTCGGATAGCAAAGTTCTCATTAGTGAGATGGTAATGTCGAATCCTCCGGATCCCCTGGCCGCTATGAACGACTTTGGCATGCTAGAGATTGGAGGAAAGGAACGGGCCGCGGACGATTGGGCGGAGCTGGTGGCACGGGCAGGACTGAAGATGGAAGGAATCCATGGCTTGGACAAGAAGATGCAGGTTATTGAGTGCATCAAGGCATGAGCTGGCGTATGCCAACAGACTGGACGACTATTCTACATGAGGCTGGCGTCGGATTCGATAGAACTCAACTCTTCTTGAAAACTGTCTAATTACAACATATCTCCGAGACCTAAAACGCCCAACACCGGATAACCCGAGTGTTTGGTGATGTACATCGTGACTGTCGACCATGGCGGATTTTTCCGATTGGAAGGTTTGCAAACAAACGCGTTCGAACATCTTGGACCAACCACTTTCATCAAGGTTAGTTCAGTTCACCAATCTCCTCACAACCTCAACAACGCGTGTCGCGGGGTGGTTCCGCGGGTGCGAAAGCATCTTTTGAGTCAACTAGCTTTCCAACCCCAGATTTACGTTTGCCCAAGGTTCAACCCCTGCAGGTCTCTGGATGAAACATCCTTAAATGGTTGACAAAAGGTAGTTTTCTGCAGCATATGAAGACGAAACCGAAAACACAATGCCCGACCGGATTGTCCAATCAGTCTGAGTAAAGATTGGATGATCCTGTCATCGTTATCGGAAAGTTTTAGGAGATTTAGCAGAGGACTGGAGAACTATAACCGGGCAGATAACAACGTTACGCAATGCTCAAACTTCCTCGTGGTAAAACGCACGGCTGATGAAAGGCGTGCGTCATCGCCTCTCGGGCATGTCATTGGGCGTTTTATACGTCTCATCTGCCATTGTCGAATTGCCTTTATCGCTCTGCCGGCGGGTCAAAACTATGACAGCCTTGGCCAAGGCTGTTCTCAAATTGCGGATTTATCTCGGCCAAGATGCCCATTGCCCGCCCAAGGGTTCAGAACTCGTAAGTTGTAAGACACGTCAGATGGTTCAGAGACAATTGGATTAGACCCTGGTCTGTACTTGACAGGTATTAGCCCGATCCTTGATTATCGATCTTGGTCTAATATCCTAAAACGCACTTTAGATCTACGTTGAAGTTGCGATAGGCTTTTTGTTCCTCCAGCATCAGTAAACAGACAACTACAATCGTAGTATCAGTCGCAAACAGGTGGGATAGAATATTTTATTTATTATAAACTAACTATAACATATATATAGTATCTATATAAATAAAATAGCTTATATTACTTTAAATTAGAGTTTAATATAAAAAGTTTTTATAGATTAAAGACTAATATATTAGAATATTATTAATTTAGAAAAGTAAATTAGAGAGTAAGTTATATTATACTTTCTTCTAAATATAAAATTACTTTAAATATTTAAAAGTATTATAATATATTTTTCTAAGTTTAAAAAAACTTATAAACTCTAATTTTATATAACTAATATTATATTATTTCATATATAAACTTAAATTATATCAATAGATATAAAAAGAAGTAAGTATTTTCTTCATATACTTTTTATTATAATTAAAATTATAAATATTAAAATAATAACTAATATTACTATTTTATTTAATATAAATAGAAATCTTTTATTAGTTTAAAATAAAAAGTTAAAATAATTATTAAAGTAATAAAATAATAGTAATAATAATATTTTTATATTATTTCTATTTTTTAATTTTCTTTTTCTATTTATAATATTATAAATATATATATTACTTACTTTATATCTATATATATATATATATATATATAATTATATAATAATTATAATATTTAGTTTTTATTTATAATAATATTTTTAATATTAATTATATTATTTTTAAATAACTAAAAAAACTAAAGCTAGATATATAGCTATAATAGCTAAAGTAAAAGCTATTCTTATTAAAAAAAATAAAACCAGAGAAAGAGAAAAGAAGAAAAAAGTAATAGTATTAATATATAACGTCTTAATATAATAATAATAATAATATAAGAATAATCTACTTATTTAAATATTCTATATAAGATAAATAAATAGACTTTTATATATATAACTTTATATAAAAGTATTTAGTTTATTATAACTTATAAACTTTATAAATACTTATAATTTTTATATATACTTATATAATTAAAAGCTTTATAGTTTATATTTTAAGCTATTTCTTTTCTGTTTTTTCTCTATTTTAAGATATAACTTACTAACTATATTAACTAGAATTATTATAATATATTCCTTCTTTATTAATTATCTATATAAATAAATATTTATAAATACTAAGGATTATTACTTTTTATTATAATATATTAGAAAGGGGTAGAGTTTTAAAATTTCTAGTATTTTAACTTTAAAGTAATAGATTATATAGATAGATTTATAAGCATTAAGCGTTATTATAAAGAGAAATAGCTTATATAAATAGATAGAAACCTAGTTAACTTTTAATAAGAAAGACTAGATATAAATAAGAAACATACTTATTTTTATAAAATTCTTATTTTTCTTAATAATTTTAGTAACTAGTTTTCTAAAAAAGCTATTAAAATCCTTTAGCTTAACTTATAATAAAAATCTATTAAATTCTACTTTTTAAAAACTAAATAAAAATAAGTATTTTTAAATTCTTTTAGTTTTAGTTATGTTTACTTTTTATTTTTCTTTTTAATTCTTATTATATCTTTTAAGTTATTTAAAACTAAAAAAAAGTAGAATATTAAAAATAATACTATTAAATTTCTTTTTAGTAACTTATTTTCTTTTAAGAAGTTATATAATTTAAAAAATAAAAAGAATAGAAATTATAAATAAAGTATAACTTAGTTAAGTTTATATTTATATACTTATTTTTATACTTTTTATAGTTAGTTAGAGAATTAATATATAAAATATTTAAGTATTTTAAAAAGCTTTCTTTTAAAATAAAATATTTAGTATAATTAATAAGTTTTCTCTCTTACTTTATTATAAAATTAGTAATTAGTATAAAAAAAGTAAGTAAAACTATTAAAAAAGAATCTTTTTTATAGTTATTTTATACTACTTTATTAAATTAAAATAGAAAAAAACTTAAAAGAAGAAGTAATTTAAGTAATACTATATTAAAAGAAATTTCGTTAATACCTTTTGTAATTTCTATTTTCTTAAAATAAAGAGAAACTACTTAAGTATTTAGAATCTAAAATTAACTAAGTTTATAAAAATCTGAAAAACTTTTTAAAATAAATACTTAGTTTAGTAAAAAACAGTAAGTAGAGTTTTAATAAATCTAGATAATCCCTTTTATTAACTTACTATTTATTTATTAAAAAATATTTTATATTATATTTTTATTAGTTTTTATAATAATAATCTAAAGTTAATTAAAATAAGTTAAACTTATTTCTGTTTTATTTCTAAAACTAAAAATATAAAAGTAATTAGATTTAGTTTACTTATTTTATAAACTTGAAAAAAGTAAAACTAATTAATCTATTCTAAGAAACTTCTCTTTAATTAAATTTATTCAAAGGTTTCTAATAATATATTAACTAATAAAAAAGATATTAAAAAAGCTTAAAAACTTAGAATTTAAGTTATATCTATATATAGAAATATTAAAAACTAAGTTTTTTAAATGAAAAGCTATTATAAATATAAAAGTATAAAAACTAAAAAAGAAGAATATTATAATTATACTAGCTTTTTTTTAAAAAAAAATAAAAGGAATATTTTATAAATCTAACTAAAAACGTTTCTCTTTTCTAAGAATAATTTTATACTAACTCTATAAAAAGAAAGATATATATATTTCTTCTATTACTTCTCCTTTTTATTTATTCATATAGTAAATAATTAATATAAAGTATATTTCTTAAGGTTTATAATTAATACTATAGTTTTACTAAGTTTTCTATTAAATCTTAAATTTAATTTATAAAAAAAAGGTATTATAAAATAAAGTTATAGAAAATATTACTAATAATAGTTAGTTTCTCTATAAAAAGAGAAAAGAAAAATTAAAAGTATAAATAACTATACTATTAAAATAGTAGAAAAAAAGAAAGATAATAAATATAGATATATTTACTAAATAAGAGAGATAGATAAAAGTAGAATAATAGTAGAATTTTGTTTTTTCTTTTTATTTCTATTTTTACTTTTTATTACTTTTTTAAGTTTATATTATAAAAGCTCTTTTTTTATTCTTTTTATAAATAAATTATCTATTTTATTTAAGTTTTATTTTATCTTTTTATAAATTATTTCTTTAGAAAAGCTTTCTTTTATTACTTCTTCTATTAATTTAGTAATATTCCTTTTAGAATAATATTACTAAAATCTAAAGTTCTAAAAACTTTAACTTAAGTTTAAAATAAAGGTTTTATGTTAAATTAATAGATAGTAAGTTTAATTTAAGTTTTCGTAATATATTAATAAGTCTTACTAAAGTAGTAAATATTATTAATACTTCTAAAATACTAATTAATAACTCTATTTATACTATAAAGCTAGATAAAAACTTATATTTAAAAAGAAGAGACTTATTAAGCTTTAAATAAGCTTAGTTTTAAAGATCTTAGTAGATTACTAAATATTTAGCTTTTTTAAGCTAACTAAAGATAGTAGCTTAATATAACTTTAGTAAGTTTAAGTAATATATAATATAATATATCTTTTAAAATAGCTTCTTTTTTTAAAGAAATATAAAAATAAATCTTATACTAAGAAAAGTAATAAATAATAAAAAAGAGTAAAAGAAACTTATTTAGTATATATATATAAAAAGAAGTTATTATAGAAAAAATACTATATATATAAAGCTTAGAGAATAGTATACTTAAGAAAATATTATAACAAAGTAAGAGAGAAAACTTATTAATTATACTAAGCATCCTATTTCAAGAGAAAACGCCTTAAAAACACCTAAATACTTATATATTAATTTTCTAACTAACTATAAAAGATATAAAGATAAGTATATAAATATAAGCTTAACTAAGTTATACTTTATTTATAACTTCTATCTTTTTTATTTTTTAGATTATATAACTTCTTAGAAGAAAATAGGTTACTAAAAAGAAGTTTAATAGTATTATTTTATAGTATTCTACTTTTTTTTAGCTTTAAATAACCTAAGAAGTATAGTAAAAATTAAGAAAAAAGATAAAAAGTAGGGCTAACTAAGGCTAAAAAAGCTTAAAAACGCCTATTTTTATTTAGTTTTAAAAAAGTAAGACTTAGTAGATTTTTATTATAAGTTAAGTTAAGAGATTTTAGTAGCTTTTTTAGAAAACTAGTTACTAAAATTATTAAGAAAAAATAAGAATTTTATAAAAATAAGTGTATTTTTTACTTATCTACTTAGTCTTTTTTATTAAAGGCTAACTAAGCTTCTATCTATTTATATAAGCTATTTCCCTTTATAATAACGTTTAATACTTATAAAACCTTCTATATAATCTATTACTTTAAAGTTAAAATACTAGAAATTTTGAAACCTTGCCTGTTTCTAATATATATTAAATAATAAGTAACTAAATAAAAAGCTACTTTCTATATATTTAAGCTTAACTATATTAATTTGAAAACCTCTATATTCTTTCTTTACTTCTAAGGATTCTTTTTTAGTATATCTATATAGATATCTATAAGATTAATAACTATATTTTAGCTAAAATTTATAATATATTAATTAGCTATATTAAAGCTTATTAGCTACTAAAGAATATTAACTTTAAGATAATAGCTAAGTTTATTTAAGAAAATATTATTTATTAGTATAAGATCTATAGACTTCTTATTATTAATAAAAGTTTTAAAAATAAAAGGTTTATTAAAAAGCTTAATTAAATCTATAAAGGATAATATTTTATTATTTTAGTATATAACTTAAAAGTAAATAGATTTATAAAAAGGTTATTAGCTTTTTATTTATACTTTAATAACTTAGTTAAACTTTAGTACTAAGAATTAAACTTCTATTTTTTATATAACCTTTTTTACTAATTAAATGTTAGTTAAGTTTTCTATTAGTTACTCTTCTTTTTATTTTATTTATAGATATAATCTAGTTATTTTAATTAAAATAAAAAATATTACTTAGTAAGTATTAAACTAGTTAAGAGTTATAAATATAGAAACTAAGCTTTTTTTATATATATAAACGTTTAAATAATTTAATTCTAATTACTATATTACTTTTAAGTATATTATAAAGTGATACTATTAAGTAGCTAAAGGCTATAATTAAAAGAATAAATATAAAATATAATATTAAGAGCTATAAATAGGAGATATTATTCTTATATATAATATAAAGCTATTTATTAATAAAAGCTTTTTTAGTAAGTTTAATACTTACTAGCTTAGGTTTTTTATATTTAAAGAATTTCTCTTTATATATTTTTTTACTTTTTAGAGATATTTACTAAGCTACTTATTAGAAGAACTATTACTAATAACTACTTAAAGAAATTTATAGTAAATAAAGATAGCTATTTAGATAATATTTCTAAAATAGAAATCTAACTAAACCTTAATAAAGCTATAACTAAGGTTTTTTTTACTATAAATTATAAGATTTTAATAAACTAAGTTTAGTAGAGATTTCTAACTTTAATAAGCTATTTTACATTAAAAGAAGTAGAAATAGATAATATTAAAGCTATAAAAGTATAAATTCGTAACTATAAAAATAAAATTAAACTTTATAAACTAAGATAAATAGTAGAAGAAGAATAAGTTAGTAATAAATATTCCTATAAAAATAAAAAGTTTAATAACTAATATAGAGATATAGAGAAACTAAAAGATAGCTAAATTTATATATTTATAAGTTTTTATCTATTTTAAGTAAATAACTTTATATTTAATATATTTATTACTAGTTATTTTTATATTATTTTTATAGTAATATACTATTTATATTACTTCTTTTACTTAAAATATACTTATTATAAAAAAGAAAATCTAAAAATATTAAAAACTAATTATATAAAAACTAAAAATACTAAAAACCTAAAAGAAAAACTAATATTAATCTCTAAAAATTTTAAATTAAAAATAGACTAAATACTCTATTATATAGTTTATTATTAGAACTATTATTATAACTTTTTCTACTTTTTTTCTTACTTATAATACCTTTTTAACTTCTACTTTAAATAACTCTCTTATTTTATAATAACTTTAATATAATAGAGTATAATATAGTTAAAGAGTTTCTAAAGATATATATTTATATTATACTTTTAAGATATTAAGTTTATTAAAAAATAAACTATATAGCTAAGAAAAAGGCTTACTTTTAGAGAACTTTTTATTTTATTAAGAAATAAAATAATTTTATTACTATCTACTTAAAAGTACTATTAAGAATATTCTTCTAAGGATTACTTTTTTTAATATATTTCACTTAGTCTATCTCTTTTTAGTTATAGTTAAACCTATATAAATAAAATAATCTCTTTTTATAGTAAATATAGTTTAAATAAGATTTATTCTATTTAGTTTAGTAAGAAATATATTTTTAGAATAGAAAAGTAGTAATAATAGTATTTCTAATATTAGTTTTCTTAAATATTATCTTTCTCTATTACTTAAAATATTTATTATAAAGCTAGAGGTTATAAATATTATATATATAGATTAATAAAGCTTTAATAGTTTTAAACTTATTAAGTTTTTAGTATAACTAACTTTAAGGTTTAGTATAGCTATTAGTAATATATACTTCTTAAGTAAAGAATAGCTAATTAGGAAATACTTCTTTATCTTAAGTTAAAGCTATATATATTAAAATAAACTTTATAAGTAAATACTAAAACTATATAGTAATATTTTCTTTATATTTATCTAGTTTAGTTATTTATAAAGTTAATTTTATATAGATTATATTAATAGGACTTAAAATAAATATCTATTTAAAAAAAAGAGAAACTTACTTATAAATTAGTAAAAAACCTAGTTAGAGATAGAAAAGAATATATTATAACTAAAGTAGTTATAATACCTTAATACTAATAATACTCCTATTTTTATCTTTATAGAAGGTAGTAACTAGGATAAATAAGAAATAAAAAGGTTTAAATAATATTAAGAATAGTTTTATAGGAGTTACTAAAGTTAATCTTATTATTTATATTATAATAATTAGAAAGTTAAAGTTATAGTTATAAAGAGTTAGTTAAGCTAAAGTTTATAAAAATAGATATATTATATAGAAAAAAGAAAAGATATAGCTAAGTAGAAGAGAAGCGCTTTTTTATATTTAAAAAGAGAAGTAGTTAAATAATAAAATAGTAGTTATAATAATTAAATAGTATTACTACTATAGTAATCTATTAATAAGATAAAAACTAAAACTTAAAGGACTTTTTACTATTAATCTAAAGTTAATTAAACTAAAAAAGATATTTTTATTTAAATATAAATAGTAAAAGTAATAAAGAATATATTATCTAAAAAGTACTACTATTTATAAAAAAGAGACTTACTATTCTAAGTATTTTATAATTAGTTTTTTAAAAAGTTTATTTTAGTTTAAATAGTTTACTACTATAAATATCAGCTTTCTCTTTCTAAATATTATTATAAGCTTAACTATACCTTCTATAACTTAAAAAACTACTTTAAAAAGTAAGACTAATTATTAAAATTAATAACTAATTTATCCCTCTTTTTTTTCAACTTCCCTCTTAATAACTTAACCTTACTTAAAGATCTTATTAGTATCTATAATTAAACTAATAACTATAAACTAACTTTATTTTTAATAAACTACTTTAAAAGTCAAACTAGCTCTTTCTATACCTAAAAAGTATAAAATTAAAAAGTATATTTGTTAACATATAACATCTTAATATAATAATAATAATAATATAACAATATTCTACTTACTTAATATTCTATATAAAAAAACGAATAGACTTTTATATATATAACCTTATATAAAAGTGTTTAGTTTATTATAACCTATAACTTTATAAATGCTTATATAATCGCTCTTATTATGTAATCCTGCTTATATAACTAAAAAGTATAACCTGAAACATAAGGTTATCTTTCCCCTCATTTTCCTACCTTAGGATGCAACCTGCTAATATCAACTAGAATCATATCAATACATTCCTTCTCTATCAATCATCTATACAAATAAATGCCTATAAATACTGAGGATTATCAATTTTTATTATAACATATCTCTATCTATAACCCTATACTATATAGGCATATATACTACGCCCTGAATACTTTATACCTATACTAACAGGTTATAAGCCCAGCTTAGAATACCTCAGTTCCTTCTACTTCTTACCTATACCTTACCTTCCTATAAAGCCCTACCTCTACTTAAGGGTTATATATAACGAAAATCGATCCTTCGAACGCTTTTCTATCTATACAACCTTTGCAGAATCAGATATACTAGCTAGACTAGTAGTTTGGTTTCACGAGATACACCTTCTTCGAATCTATATAACTAATCCTATACAAATCAACTATACCTCTATTAATTCTTCCCTAAGCAGACAGTCTCTTACTACTGCTTTATTCGATCTATATCCCTCAGATTACCTATTCGAACTATCCTCTAGTCTACTACTAATCTGGTTTAGACCTATACTTACAGCCCGACAGACTTTTTCTCGACCGACTTACTATATAGGATACTTATCTCCTCAGTCAGACTACAGTCTAACTGAAGAAGATCTCGATTAAAGAGAAGGTTATAAGGAAAAACTCTTCTTTTTCACAGTTGAACCCTAGACCTCTGGGTTTATAGCTGTATTATAACGTAACTGTACAAACCACTGTACTATACGTCTAATAGCTTCTGTAGTTATACAACCTCACTGTCGTTTAACCCTCATAAGGCTTGCAACTACGCACTGCATCCTATAAGGCAATAATAGCTAACTTAAAGGTTGATATGCCTAAGCTTATAAGCTCTGAAATTATAAGGTATAGGCTATATATATTAAAGCCTTCCTATATAAGTAAAGATATAACTATAGATTTAACTAAACTTGAATTTGATATTAATGCAGATAAAGGTAATAAGGCTTTAAGCTATATATAATTACTCTGTAAAGATAGTCCTTTAAGGGTAATTAAGGATAATAATAGTGCTTTTAAAGCCTGGGATCACCTTAAAAAGCTATATGAGCCTACAGGTTTTACAAACGAGTTTTTAACTTGTAAAGAGTTCTTTAATACTTCTTTAGATGACTTTGATTCTATAGAAGATTATATTAATAAAATAAAAGAACTTGCGGATAATTTATCCTATAACCAGCTAAGACTACCTGATCAAGTAGTTATAGCTTATATACTTAATAGTCTAAACGAGACTTTTGAGGCTTTTATAACCTCTATAACTCAGTCTCTTAAGACTAACCCTTCTGCCTATACCTTTAACTCTTTATATGCTAGTCTTTTAGACGAGTATAAAAGAAAAGGAAACAAAGAAGTAGTTAATAATACTACTACTAAGGGTAATAAGTATAATAAAAAGCAAAATAAAAACCAGGAAAATAATAAAAATAATAAAAATAATAAAAGAAGGATAATAATAAAATATCCAAAACCCCTGGAAAAACAGAAAGGTTTATACTGCAAAAATTGCAAGAAAACCAACCATTCTGAAGAAAATTGCGCTTTCTTACACCCTGAAAAAGCACCTAGTTAGTGGAAAAAATCCACTAATAGTACTATAAAGGAAAAAGAGAAAGAAGTAGTTAATATAACTACTGCTAGCAATATTACCCCTTATATATCTTTGAATAATCCTGATTCTATGGAATTAATAGATTTATCTTCTGAAAAAGAAGAAGAAGATATTATTTTTGAAAATGTAGGTTATACTACTACTCCTCCTTATAATATAAATAAATATACTAATAATCCTTCCTTAGGTTATTTAATTAGCCAGTCTATTATTAAGGAAAAAGGAAAAGCAAGGAGTTATAACCAAATTGAAAAAACGGTTGATTTTTATATTGATACTGCGGCTACTATACATGTAGTTAAAAACCACACTCTTTTAGTAAATAAAATAAAAATAAATAAACCTATTAAATAGGGAGAAGCAAAAGAAATTACTTCTTTACTAAAAGGGGATTTAATTATATATCCTAATAATAATAAAATTATATTAAAAGATGTTTATTATATACCTGAACTAGGTATTAATCTACTTAGTCAATCTAAGTTAGATTTATTAGGTATTGCTTCTATTATATGGAAACAACCTATTTTATATAATATTAATAAAGATTGTATTATTGCTATAGGGGCAAAACGAAATAATTTATATTTCTTCCAATTTCCTATCAATAATAACAATAATTATATATATAATACTATAATTAATAATAATATAAATAATAATAATAATAATAGCCTCCAACTTTAGCACCAACGCCTTAGTCATATTCATATACAAAGTCTTTTAAAAATAAAAGATAATACAATTTCAGATATAAATATAAATAATAATAATAAATTACTACCTTGCAAAGCCTGTTTTGAAGGCAAATTTGTAACTAAGGTTAGTAAACCACAGGTTCATAATAAAAATCTAGATTATCTAGATATAGCTTCAGATTTATATAGGCCTATAACGCCTACTACTTATAATAAATATAATTTATTTATTATCTTTATAGATAAATATACCCGATTCGTCTGGGGAAAATTACTTAAAGATAAAACTAAAGAAACTATAAGTAATACTTTTCTTGAATTTCAAGCAGAAGTAAATAATAATAATAATAATAAAAGAATAAAAGAAATCTCTACTGATGGAGGTAAAGAATTTTCTAATAAACGTATTAAGACTATATATCTTAATAGTGGGATTATCCACAATATAAGACCTCCTTATACGCATGAACCTAACGGACTTATAGAGCGTACTATACGCACTATAGTTAATAAAATAAGAACAATACTATATAACTCAGGTTTACCACACTACTTATGGGGTGAAGCCTTTTATGCTACTCTTTATATGCATAATAGGACTCCACATTCCTCTATTAATTATATAACGCCTTATGAAATAAAAAATAAAACAAAACCTAATATAAATAATATAAAGGTGTGGGGTAGCGTATACTACTATAAGAATAAAGATCCTAAAATTAAGAAACTAGACGTAAGAGCACGTCAAGGTTTTATAGTTAATTATAGATCTAATAGGTATAAAGTCTGGGATATGCAACTAAAGAGAGCTTTATAGTCTCGTAACGTTGAAGTCCTAGAGAATACCTTTATTTCTCATTATAAAGAGCTTCCTATAAGCATAAATACCCGCTTTAAGGATACTAATAGTAGTACTATGCCCAACAACGATAGACAGAGTACTGCCTAATATAATCCACAAAGAGATATATCTAGTCAATCTATCTCTTATAGTAATAGTAATATTGCTATAGAAAGCAATAATATTACTAAAAACACTGCTCTTAAGAATCCAAGTGATGAGACTATTATTAATAGTAATAAAAATAATAATAATAATAATATAAATAATAATACTATTAATAATAGCTATAACTATAGTACTATATCCCACAATGATAGTTATAGTACCAATACTAATATGAGTAAGACGAACAATGATAGTAAGAAAACTATTAGTATTAATAATAGAGAAATAAATAAAGAAAAATCTAAGTTTTTAATAGAGATCCCCTCTCTATCAGAAGAAGCTAAAAAAGACTACTAATAGGTAAATAATACAGTTAATAATAATATTATTAACGAAAGTGCACTATTATTTACTATATAGGACTGCCCTGTATTAAGTAATTATAAAATAAATATAATAGAGTTTTAACTGATAATAATAGTCCTGCTGGAACCAGTACTATCTATAAAAAGCTTCTTATATACTATCAGTTATTAGACGAGCCCTCTAATATTAAGCAAGCCTTAAATTCTCCTTATAAAGATAATTAGATTCAGGCTATGCAATTAGAGATGAGTCAAATAGAAGATATAAATACTTGGAAATTATACAAATACCAGATAATATTCATCTATTAGGCGGTAGATAGGTATATACTATGAAATTAAAAGATAAAATAAATAATACCTATAAATATAAAGCAAGATGGGTTGCTCAAGGTTTTAATCAATATATTAGTATTGATTACTTAGAAACTTTTTCTACTATTTGTAGACCTGAGAGCTATAGATTTATAGTAATTTTTGCTATAAAAAAAAGCTGGATTTTGTTATAATATGATGTAATAACTGCTTTTATTCACGCAGATATAGATATAGATATTTATACTGCTATACCTGCTGGTTTTATTTATAATAAAACTATAAATAAATTAGAATTTAATCCTAATTATAATTATAAATCCAAAAATAATAAATATTGCTGTAAGGTTATTAAAGCTTTATATGGTTTAAAACAAAGTCCTAGACTATAGTATAACCATTTAAAAGGAATATTATTAAAATTAGGATTTATTGTTTCACCTTATGATGAAGCAGTATATATATTAAATAATAATAAATATAAAGCTATAATATGTTGCTATGTGGATGATATATTACTAGCAGCTAATAATACTGCTACTAGTGATTATATATATAATAATTTAAGGCAATATATAAAAATACAACTATTAGGGGAGCCTAATATATTTTTAGGTTATAAGTTTGATATAGATAGACAAAATAAGTCTATTTTTATGCATCAAACGAAATATACACAAAAAATATTAAATAAATACAATAAAACTAATATAAACCCATCAATAACACCTATGAAAGACAATATAAAATTGCATATAAATAAATATTATGCAACTAAGGAAGAAATATTATAATTTCAACAGCAAATAGGAGCTTTGCTATATCTAGCTTTAAAAACTAGATTTGATATAGCTCTTGCAGTTAATATTTTATCAAGATATACTACAAACCCTTCTAAAGAGCATTTTTCTGCTTTAGATTATCTATAGGGTTATTTAAATAAATATCCTAATAAGGGAATTTATTATAACTGCAATAATAATATAATTTGGGATTTAATAGGTTATTCAGACTCTAATTGGGCTGGAGACCTAGATGATAGAAAATCTACATCAGCTTATATATTTTGCTGGGGCTTATATAATATTATATCTTATAGCTCTATAAAGCAAAAAACAGTAGCTTTATCTACTTGTGAAGCTGAATATATGGCTTTAACTGAATCAGTTAAAGAAGCTCTATATCTATATAATAGCTATAATTTTAATCTTAAAAACTTAGGATTTAATTTAATAAATAAACCTAAGATATTTATAGATAATATAGCAGCTAAGAAATTAGCTGAAAATCCTGAATTTCATAAAAAATCTAAGCATATTGATATAAGATATCACTTTGCTAGAGAGTTTATTAAATAAAGATATAATGTTATTTCATATTAATACTAAATCTAATATTGCTGATATTTTAACTAAGCCTTTAGGTAAAGTTATATTTTTCACATTATTAAGTATTATTTATTATAGTAATAATAATAATAACAATAATAATAATATAAAGAATAATAATAATATTATTACTGAAATAACATACTAGTTTTTCTCTTAAAACTTTTTACCTATAAGGTTATTTTATAAGAGTTTTTTAACTAGTTATATACATATTATACAATATAGGAATATTTTTCTTATTTTTCCCACTGGGTTTTTAAGTTTTTATACCTATAACGTATATATGTTAAGTGAGTAAGCTATATACTTATAATATACCCTTTATATCAACCATATATACCTTAAGGGGGGATGTTAACATATAACATCTTAATATAATAATAATAATAATATAATAATATTCTACTTACTTAAATATTCTATATAAAATAAACGAATAGACTTTTATATATATAACCTTATATAAAAGTGTTTAGTTTATTATAACCTATAACTTTATAAATGCTTATATAATCGCTCTTATTATGTAATCCTGCTTATATAACTAAAAAGTATAACCTGAAACATAAGGTTATCTTTCCCCTCATTTTTCCTACCTTAGGATGCAACCTGCTAATATTATCAACTAGAATCATATCAATACATTCCTTCTCTATCAATCATCTATACAAATAAATGCCTATAAATACTGAGGATTATTAATTTTTATTATAATATATCTCTATCTATAACCCTATACTATATAGGCGTATATACTACGCCCCTGAATACTTTTATACCTATACTAACAGGTTATAAGCCCAGCTTAGAGATAACCTCAGTTCCTTCTACTTCTTTACCTATACCTTACCTTCCTATAAAGCCCTACCTCTACTTAAGGGTTATATATAACGAAAATCAATCCTTCGAACGCTTTTCTATCCATACGACCTTTGCAGAATCAGATATACTAGCTGGACTAGTAGTTTGGTTTCACAAGATACACTTTCTTCGAATCTATATAACCAATCCTATACAAATCAACTATACCTCTATTAATTCTTCCCTAAGCAGACAGTCTCTTACTACTGCTTTATTCAATCTATATCCCTCAGATTACCTATTCGAACTATCCTCTAGTCTACTACTAATCTGGTTTAGACCTATACTTACAGCCCAACAGACTTTTTCTCGACCGACTTACTATATAGGATACTTATCTCCTCAGTCAGACTACAGTCTAACTGAAGAAGATCTCGATTAAAGAGAAGGTTATAAGGAAAAACTCTTCTTTTTCACAGTTGAACCCTAGACCTCTGGGTTTATAGCTGTATTATAATGTAACTGTACAAACCACTGTACTATACGTCTAATAGCTTCTGTAGTTATACAACCTCACTGTCGTTTAACCCTCATAAGGCTTGCAACTACGCACTGCATCCTATAAGGCAATAATAGCTAACTTAAAGGTTGATATACCTAAGCTTATAAGCTCTGAAAATTATAAGGTATAGGCTATATATATTAAAGCCTTCCTTATAAGTAAAGATATAACTATAGATTTAACTAAACTTGAATTTGATATTAATGCAGATAAAGGTAATAAGGCTTTAAGCTATATATAATTACTCTGTAAAGATAGTCCTTTAAGGGTAATTAAGGATGATAATAGTGCTTTTAAAGCCTGGGATCACCTTAAAAAGCTATATAAGCCTACAGGTTTTACAAACGAGTTTTTAACTTGTAAAGAGTTCTTTAATACTTCTTTAGATGACTTTGATTCTATAGAAGATTATATTAATAAAATAAAAGAACTTACGGATAATTTATCCTATAACCAGCTAAGACTACCTGATCAAGTAGTTATAGCTTATATACTTAATAGTCTAAACGAGACTTTTGAGGCTTTTATAACCTCTATAACTCAGTCTCTTAGGACTAACCCTTCTGCCTATACCCTTGACTCTTTATATGCTAGTCTTTTAGACGAGTATAAAAGAAAAGGAAACAAAGAAGTAGTTAATAATACTACTACTAAGGGTAATAAGTATAATAAAAAGCAAAATAAAAACCAGGAAAATAATAAAAATAATAAAAATAATAAAAAGAAGGATAATAATAAAATATCCAAAAACCCCTGGAAAAAACAGAAAGGTTTATACTGCAAAAATTGCAAGAAAACCAACCATTCTGAAGAAAATTGCGCTTTCTTACATCCTGAAAAAGCACCTAGTTAGTGGAAAAAATCCACTAATAGTGCTATAAAGGAAAAAGAGAAAGAAGTAGTTAATATAACTACTGCTAGCAATATTACCCCTTATATATCTTTGAATAATCCTGATTCTATGGAATTAATAGATTTATCTTCTGAAAAAGAAGAAGAAGATATTATTTTTGAAAATGTAGGTTATACTACTACTCCTCCTTATAATATAAATAAATATACTAATAATCCTTCCTTAGGTTATTTAATTAGCCAGTCTATTATTAAGGAAAAAGGAAAAGCAAGGAGTTATAACCAAATTAAAAAAACGGTTGATTTTTATATTGATACTGCGGCTACCATACATGTAGTTAAAAACCACACTCTTTTAGTAAATAAAATAAAAATAAATAAACCTATTAAATAGGGAGAAGCAAAAGAAATTACTTCTTTACTAAAAGGGGATTTAATTATATATCCTAATAATAATAAAATTATATTAAAAGATGTTTATATACCTGAACTAGGTATTAATCTACTTAGTCAATCTAAGTTAGATTTATTAGGTATTGCTTCTATTATATGGAAACAACCTATTTTATATAATATTAATAAAGATTGTATTATTGCTATAGGGGCAAAACGAAATAATTTATATTTCTTCCAATTTCCTATCAATAATAACAATAATTATATATATAATACTATAATTAATAATAATATAAATAATAATAATAATAATAGCCTCCAACTTTAGCACCAACGCCTTAGTCATATTCATATACAAAGTCTTTTAAAAATAAAAGATAATACAATTTCAGATATAAATATAAATAATAATAATAAATTACTACCTTGCAAAGCCTGTTTTGAAGGCAAATTTGTAACTAAGGTTAGTAAACCACAGGTTCATAATAAAAATCTAGATTATCTAGATTATATAGCTTCAGATTTATATAGGCCTATAACGCCTACTACTTATAATAAATATAATTTATTTATTATCTTTATAGATAAATATACCCGATTCGTCTGGGGAAAATTACTTAAAGATAAAACTAAAGAAACTATAAGTAATACTTTTCTTGAATTTCAAGCAGAAGTAAATAATAATAATAATAATAAAAGAATAAAAGAAATCTCTACTGATGGAGGTAAAGAATTTTCTAATAAATGTATTAAGACTATATATCTTAATAGTAGGATTATCCACAATAGAAGACCTCCTTATACGCATGAACCTAACGGACTTATAGAGCGTACTATACGCACTATAGTTAATAAAATAAGAACAATACTATATAACTCAGGTTTACCACACTACTTATGGGGTGAAGCCTTTTATGCTACTCTTTATATGCATAATAGGACTCCACATTCCTCTATTAATTATAACGCCTTATGAAATAAAAAATAAAACAAACCTAATATAAATAATATAAAGGTGTGGGGTAGCGTATACTACTATAAGAATAAAGATCCTAAAATTAAGAAACTAGACGTAAGAGCACGTCAAGGTTTTATAGTTAATTATAGATCTAATGGGTATAGAGTCTGGGATATGCAACTAAAGAGAGCTTTATAGTCTCGTGACGTTGAAGTCCTAGAGAATACCTTTATTTCTCATCATAAAGAGCTTCCTATAAGCATAAATACCCGCTTTAAGGATACTAATAGTAATACTATACCTAACAACGATAGACAGAGTACTGCCCAATATAATCCACAAAGAGATATATCTAGTCAATCTATCTCTTATAGTAATAGTAATATTGCTATAGAAAGCAATAATATTACTAAAAACACTGCTCTTAAGAATCCAAGTGATGAGACTATTATTAATAGTAATAAAAATAATAATAATAATAATATAATAATAATACTATTAATAATAGCTATAACTATAGTACTATATCCCACAATGATAGTTATAGTACCAATACTAATATGAGTAAGACGAACAATGATAGTAAGAAAACTATTAGTATTAAAATAGAGAAATAAAAGAAAAATCTAAGTTTTTAATAGAGATCCCCTCTCTATCAGAAGAAGCTAAAAAAGACTACTAATAGGTAAATAATACAGTTAATAATAATATTATTAACGAAAGTGCACTATTATTTACTATATAGGACTGCCCTGTATTAAGTAATTATAAAATAAATAATAATAGCGTTTTAACTGATAATAATAGTCCTGCTGGAACCAGTACTATCTATAAAAAAGCTTCTTATATACTATCAGTTATTACATTAGACGAGCCCTCTAATATTAAGCAAGCCTTAAATTCTCCTTATAAAGATAATTAGATTCAGGCTATGCAATTAGAGATAAGTCAAATAGAAGATATAAATACTTGGAAAATTATACAAATACCAGATAATATTCATCTATTAGGCGGTAGATGGGTATATACTATGAAATTAAAAGATAAAATAAATAATACCTATAAATATAAAGCAAGATGGGTTGCTCAAGGTTTTAATCAATATATTAGTATTGATTACTTAGAAACTTTTTCTACTACTTGTAGACCTGAGAGCTATACATTTATAGTAATTTTTGCTATAAAAGAAAGCTGGATTTTGTTATAATATAATATAACAACTGCTTTTATTCACGCAGATATAGATATAGATATTTATACTGCTATACCTGCTGGTTTTATTTATAATAAAACTATAAATAATTAGAATTTAATCCTAATTATAATTATAAATCCAAAAATAATAAATATTGCTGTAAGGTTATTAAAGCTTTATATGGTTTAAAACAAAGTCCTAGACTATAGTATAACCATTTAAAAGGAATATTATTAAAATTAGGATTTATTGTTTCACCTTATGATGAAGCAGTATATATATTAAATAATAATAAATATAAAGCTATAATATGTTGCTATGTGGATGATATATTACTAGCAGCTAATAATACTGCTACTAGTGATTATATATATAATAATTTAAGGCAATATAAAAATACAACTATTAGGGAGCCTAATATTTTTAGGTTATAAGTTTGATATAGATAGACAAAATAAGTCTATTTTTATGCATCAAACGAAATATACACAAAAAATATTAAATAAATACAATAAACTAATATAAACCCATCAATAACACCTATGAAAGACAATATAAAATTGCATATAAATAAATATTATGCAACTAAGGAAGAAATATTATAATTTCAACAGCAAATAGGAGCTTTGCTATATCTAGCTTTAAAAACTAGATTTGATATAGCTCTTGCAGTTAATATTTTATCAAGATATACTACAAACCCTTCTAAAGAGCATTTTTCTGCTTTAGATTATCTATAGGGTTATTTAAATAAATATCCTAATAAGGGAATTTATTATAACTGCAATAATAATATAATTTGGGATTTAATAGGTTATTCAGACTCTAATTGGGCTGGAGACCTAGATGATAGAAAATCTACATCAGCTTATATTTTGCTGGGGCTTATATAATATTATATCTTATAGCTCTATAAAGCAAAAAACAGTAGCTTTATCTACTTGTGAAGCTGAATATATGGCTTTAACTGAATCAGTTAAAGAAGCTCTATATCTATATAATAGCTATAATTTTAATCTTAAAAACTTAGGATTTAATTTAATAAATAAACCTAAGATATTTATAGATAATATAGCAGCTAAGAAATTAGCTGAAAATCCTGAATTTCATAAAAAATCTAAGCATATTGATATAAGATATCACTTTGCTAGAGACTCTTTATTAAATAAAGATATAATGTTATTTCATATTAATACTAAATCTAATATTGCTGATATTTTAACTAAGCCTTTAGGTAAAGTTATATTTTTCACATTATTAAGTATTATTTATTATAGTAATAATAATAATAATAACAATAATAATAATAATATAAAGAATAATATTATTATTACTGAAATAACATACTAGTTTTTCTCTTAAAACTTTTTACTTATAAGGTTATTTTAAAGAGTTTTTAACTAGTTATATACATATTATACAATATAGGAATATTTTTCTTATTTTTCCCACTGGGTTTTTAAGTTTTTATACCTATAACGTATATATATGTTAAGTGAGTAAGCTATATACTTATAATATACCCTTTATATCAACCATATATACCTTAAGGGGGGATGTTAACATATAACATCTTAATATAATAATAATAATAATATAACAATATTCTACTTACTTAAATATTCTATATAAAATAAACGAATAGACTTTTATATATATAACCTTATATAAAAGTGTTTAGTTTATTATAACCTATAACTTTATAAATGCTTACGTAATCGCTCTTATTATGTAATCCTGCTTATGTAACTAAAAAGTATAACCTGAAATGTAAGGTTATCTTTCCCCTCATTTTTCCTACTTTAGGATGCAACCTGCTAACTACATCAACCAGAATTATATCAATACATTCCTTCTCTATCAATCATCTATACAAATAAATGCCCATGAATGCTGAGGATTATCAATTTTTATCATAACATATCTCCATCTATAACCCTATACTATATAGGCGCATATACAACGCCCCTGAATACTCTTATACTTATGCTAACAATATTAACTACTAGTACTAAAAACCCTTTTACTACTATTTATAAAAAGAGGTATTTGAACTTAAATAACTTATAATAAACTACTTTATATATAATAACTTTCCTTTTATAACAACTACTTTTATATTTCATTTTAATATTTTAACTAAGTTTAACTACTACTTTATTAACTTATTCTTTTCTTTTTAACCTTTAAAATATCCCTACTAAGTATATTAATAATCCTTTTATTATAGTAACCTATTACTAAGTTATTTTATACTTTAACTTTAATTTTAATTTCTTTTTTACTTACTAGAGAATATTTTCTATTTACTTAATAATATATAAGCTCAACTAAATATCTCTCTATATAATAAAACTTCTTTTTTGTTTTTAATAATAATTTTACTATATCTTATTAATTTTCTGTAATCTTTTCTTCTCTTTAATTTCCCTTTTAGTATAACTTCTAGAATAACTTATAGGATATTAAAGATTAAAAATATATAAAGATCTTTAGATTTATATTCTATATTTATATAAAGAGTAGTTAGTTAAGCTTTAAATAACTAAATAGACTTAAAAGCTTATAAAAGAACTTTTAGAAAACTAAAAATATCTTACTATAAATATTTATTTGAACTAAAAAAAGAACTTAATAAATAGTTAAAAAAATCTTACTATCTCTTTTTATTATAAGAAACTCTTTACAGCTGAACTAGAAACTAGACTGCCTGAATATATGAATTTTGATTATAAAATCCCTATTAAGGAGGGGAAGGAGCCTAAATTCAACAAAATTTATAGACTTAACTTAATAGAAATAGAAGCCCTTAATAAATACCTTAATAAAAACCTTAAGAAAGGCTATATCAGAGAATTAATATTACTAGTAGGAAGCCTAATCCTGTTTATACTAAAAAAGAATAGCAAACTATAACTATGCATTAATTACTGAATGCTTAATGAAATAATAATTAAAAACTAGTACTTATTACTTTTAATTAATAAACTATAATAACTTCTCTATAGAGCTAACTACTTTATAGTATTAGACTTTAAAAGTACTTATAACTTTATTTAAGTGAAGAAAGGAAAAGAATAGAAGACTGCTTTTAGAATATATAAAGGATATTTTGAGTATCTTGTTATACTTTTTAGTCTTACTAACACTTTAGCTACTTTCTAGAATATAATTAACTAGGTTCTTAGGAAATTTATAGATATTTTTATAGTTATCTACCCCAATAATATCTTTATCTTCTCTATAATAATAGAACAGTATAAGGAGTATATATATCTTATATTATAAGCTTTCTAAGATGCTAAACTCTTAGTTAAACTAGAGAAAAATATATTTTATATCTAGGACGTAGAATACCTTAGATTTATAATTACTTCTAGATATATCAGCATATTAAAAAAGAAAGTCTAAGCTATATAAGAATAGCTAATACTAACTAACCTTAAAGAAGTCTAAGGATTTCTCAGATTTATTAACTTCTACTGAAAATTTATTAGACTCTATAGAAGAATTAATATATCTTTTATAGACCTTAGCTATAAAGACTAACTATTTAAATAGAAAGAAGCTTAGAGTATAGCTTTCTAGACTATTAAGGACTATATTACTAGTGAACTAGTCCTAATAATCCTAAACCTAGAAGAATAGTTTAAAGTTAAAACAGATGTCTCAGACTTCGCCTTTAGAGTATAACTATTCTAGAGAGATTCAGAAGGATATCTATATCTCTATACTTTCTTCTCCTGTAAGCTCTGCAGACTAGAGCTTAACTATTAGATCTATAATAAGGAACTTATAGTAATTATTAAAGCTTTTAAGGAATAGAGACTTTTATTCTTAGGAACTATCTACTAAGTACTTATATATACTAATCACAAGAACTTAGTATATTTCACTATTTTAAAGGAACTTAATAAATAATAAATCAGATAGTTAGAATTCTTTTCAGAATTTAACTTCTGAATTATCTATTAGAAAGGATTAGAAAATAGCAGAGCTAATGCTCTTAGCTAATAACTAGACTATAATATCCTAATACTAAGAGAAACCTAGGTGATTCTTAAATATAATGATAACAGAGACTTTATACCTACTATAAAAGCTTTTATAATGACTGGATGATCTATAGCTAGCCTGTTTAGCAAACTAGATAATAAAGCTATTAGAGAATTCCACAGCGCACTAGTATATAGCTACTAAGGAATTATAAAAGCCTAGAAATAACTATAATAATAATATAGAGAAAAGGTTACTAGAGAATATATTATAATAGTAATTAAGGATTACAAGGTTTGCCTGAAAAGCAAACTAGCTTAATATTAACCTTATAGATTATTATAACTTTTGGCTATACTATAAACTGCCTAGCACTCTATATCACTCGACTTTATTATTAAACTACTAAAGTCTTAAGAACTTTTTATAGGAGTTTATTATAATAGCGTTCTTATTATTATTAACAGACTTATAAAGTATGCCTACTTTATTCTATATAAGGAAGCAAGCAATACTAAAGAATTCGCTTATATATTTCTTAAGTATATTATTACTAACTACAGAACACCTAAAGAAATTATATTAGACAGAGATAAGATCTTCACTTCTAAATTCTAGAAATTAATTATATTATAACTTAGTATTAAGCAAGCAATATCTACTGCCTTTCACTTACAGACTAATAGATAAACAGAATAAATTAACTAGATCCTTAAAACCTACTTCTATGCTTATGTTAATTATAACTAAGATAATTAGGTAGTATTACTACTAATAGTCTAATTTGCTTATAACAGCGTAGTAGGAGAAAGTACTAAGGAATTCTCTTTCTACCTTAACTATAGATTTAAACTAACTGCTTATAGAGAACCCTAAGCTAGCCTAGTAGCACTAAAAGCTATTACTATAATCAGCCAAATCAAAGATATCTAAGATAACGGATGCAAAGAACTTAAATTTGTATAATAATAAATAATATATTTCAGTAATAAATAAAGGATTGAGGGACTAATCTTGAAAGAGGAAGATAGTGCCTATCTTATATAGCGAAATATTAAAACAAAACAACTAAATAATAAACTGGATTTCAAGAAACTTAGACCTTTTAAAATCCTCTGAAAAGTTTTACTACTTAATTATAAACTTAACTTACTTAATATAATAAAATGTTTCCTAATATTTTATATCTTGCTATTTAAACTAGTATTATAAGGATCACAGACAAATAACTTTATTATTATAGAAGATAATAAACTAGAGTATGAAGTTGAATAGATTATTAACTACTTAGAAGAACTAGAAGGATATTAATACCTTATTAAATAGAAAGGATATAGTTATAAAGATAATATATAGGAACTAGCTAAGAATATCACTAATGTTAGCACAGGTATAAGAGTATTCAGGGGCGTCGTATATGCGCCTATATAGTATAGGGTTATAGATGGAGATATGTTATGATAAAAATTGATAATCCTCAGCATTCATGGGCATTTATTTGTATAGATAATTGATAGAGAAGGAATGTATTGATATAATTCTGGTTGATGTAGTTAGCAGGTTGCATCCTAAGGTAGGAAAAATGAGGGGAAAGATAACCTTACGTTTCAGGTTATACTTTTTAGTTACATAAGCAGGATTACATAATAAGAGCGATTACGTAAGCATTTATAAAGTTATAGGTTATAATAAACTAAACACTTTTATATAAGGTTATATATATAAAAGTCTATTCGTTTATTTTATATAGAATATTTAAGTAAGTAGAATATTGTTATATTATTATTATTATTATATTAAGATGTTTATGTTAACAAAGATAATACTACTAAATTTCTTTTTAATAGCTTATTTTCTCCTAAGAAATTATATAATTTAAAGAATAAAAAGGACAGAAGTTATAGATAAAGTATAATTTAGTTAAGTTTATATTTATATACTTATCTTTATATTTTTTATAGTTAGCTAGAGAATTAATATATAAAGTATTTAGGTATTTTTAAAAGGCGTTCTTCTAAAGTAGAGTACTTAGTATAATTAATAAGTTTTTTCTTTTGCTCTATTATAATATCTCTATCTATAACTTTATATTATATAAGTATATATATTATACTTCTAAATACTTTTATATTTATATTAATAAGTTATAAACTTAGTTTAGAAATAACTTTAGTTTTTATTATTTCTTTATTTTTACTTTATTTCTTTATTAAGCTTTATTTATATAAAAGCTATATATATTGAAAACATATTTTAAAAATATTTTTCTATTTATATTATTTTTAAAAAATCTAATATACTAACTAAATTAATAATTTAGTTCTATAAAATATACTTTTTTTAAATCTATATAACTAATCTTATATAAATTAATTATATCTCTATTAATTCTTCTCTAAATAAATAGTTTCTTATTACTACTTTATTTAATCTATATTCTTTAGATTACTTATTTAACTATTTTTAAGTTTACTTTTAATCTAGTTTAATCCTATACTTATAGTTTAATAAACTTCTGTTTAACTAACTTATTATATATAATATTTTGTTTTAGTTAAACTATAATTTAACTAAAACAAATATTAATTAAAGAGAAAGTTATAAAAAAACTCTTCTTTTTTAATAGTTAAACTTTAAACTTTTAGATTTATAGCTATTATATAATATTATAATATAAACTACTATACTATATATATAATAGCTTTTATAGCTATATAACATTACTATTATTTAACCTTTATAAAGCTTATAACTATATATTATATCTTATAAAATAATAATAGCTAATTCAAAAGTTAATATATCTAACTTATAACTTTAAGAATTAAAAGTATAAACTATATATATTAAGGTTTGTTTTATAAATAAAGATATAATTATAAACTTAACTAAACCTAAATCTAATATTAATATAAATAAAAATAATAAAACTTTAAAGTATATATAATTACTCTATAAAAATAATTTTTTAAGAGTAATTAAAAATAATAATAATACTTTTAAAACTTAAAATTACTTTAAAAAGCTATATAAACCTATAAGTTTTATAAATAAGTTTTTAACTTATAAAGAGTTTTTTAATACTTCTTTAAATAACTTTAATTCTATAAAAAATTATATTAATAAGATAAGAGAATTTATAAATAATTTATTCTATAACTAGCTAAAAGTACTTAATTAAATAGTTATAGTTTATAATTTTTATAACTTAATCTCTTAAAACTAACCTTTTTATTTATATTTTTAACTCTTTATATATTAATCTTCTAAATAAATATAAGAGAAAACAAAGTAAAGAAGTAGTTAATAATACTACTATTAAAAGTAATAAATATAATAAAAAATTAAATAAAAACTAGAAAAATAATAAAAATAATAAAAGGAAAATAATAATAAATATTTAAAAAACTTTAGAAAAAATAGAAAAGTTTATATTATAAGAATTATAAAAAAACTAACTATTTTAAAGAAAAGTATATTTTTTTATATTCTAAAAAAGTATTTAGTTAGTAAAAAAAACCTATTAATACTATTATTACTAAAAAAGAAAAAAGCATTTAATATAACTATTACTAGTAATATTACTTTTTATATATCTTTAAATAATTTTAATTCTATAGAATTAATAGATTTATTTTCTAATAAAAAGAAAAAGATATTATTTTTTAGAAATATAAGTTATATTATTACTCCTCTTTATATAAATAAAAATATTAATAATCTTTTTTTAAGTTATTTAATTAACTAATCTATTATTAAAGAATAAAGAAAAGTTAAAAGTTTTAACTAAATTAAAAAAATAGTTAATTTTTATATTAATACTAATATCTTTAGTAGGGCAAAATAGCTAGTAAGTTAACTAGGCCTAACTATAATATCAGGAGTGTTACTAATAACTATAGAACGAAGATATTAGCCTAGTTAACAAAAGGCTTAGCTAGTAATAGCATAACAGCTTCTAAGAACGTTATAGTAGATATCAGCCTCAGAAGGCGTAGTATAAGCAGCAGAGAAAATAGCTAAGTTAATAGAAAGTGTATATAAAGGTTAGAAAATAGGTTAAAAAATTAAAGAGAGTCTGCTATAGTAATTAAACTAAGTTAAAGTCGTGAAGTTGTTATTAAAGTGACGTGAAAAATAATCAGATTATATTAGCGCATATAAGCGCATACGTTAGGAGAGAAAGGACTGAAACTAAAATTATATAACTTATAAGTTATTAGCTGAAGAGGTAAGTCAGAGGTTATTATAATATAAGTTCTAAGTAAAAATCACAGTAAGTAGCTAGAGACTAAATAATAAAAATAAAAATAATATTATTATTAATAAAAATAATAATAATATTATTACTAAAATATATTAGTTTTTCTCTTAAAGCTTTTTACTTATAAAGTTATTTTATAAGAGGTTTTTAACTAGTTATATATATTATATAATATAGAAATATTTTTCTTATTTCCTACTAAGTTTTTAAGTTTTTATACCTATAATATATATATATTAATAAATAAGCTATATTTATAATATACCTTTTATATTAACTATATATACTTTAAAGAGAGATATTAACATATAATCTTAATATAATAATAATAATATAAAAATAATCTACTTACTTAAATATTCTATATGAAATAAATAAATAGACTTTTATATATATAACTTTATATAAAAGTATTTAGTTTATTATAACTTATAAACTTTATATATTTATATAATCCCTTATATTATATAATTCTATTTATATAATTAAAAGCTTTATAGCTTATATTTTAAGTTATCTTTTTTTTTCTTTATTTTAAGATATAACCTACTAACTATATTAACTAGAATTATTATAATATATTCTTTCTCTATTAATTATCTATATAAATAAATACCTATAAATACTAAGAATTATTACTTTTTATTATAATATATCTCTATCTATAACTTTATACTATATAGGCGTATATACTACGCTTCTAAATACTCTTAAATCTATACTAATAAATAGTATTTCTCTAACCTTTCTAAAGCTTAAAAGCTTTATACTTAAAAAAATTAATTTATTTCTATTTTATTATTTTAAAGTTTTTATTTTATTTTACTATTTTTATAGTTAAATTACTAATTTAGGTTATTTTATAAAAATAAAAACTATTAAGCTTAATAAGAATAAAAAGTTTATAAAAAGTAAAGAAGCTAAAAAGAGATATAATTTAGAGTTTATTACTTTTATATTTCTATCCTCTTATAAGCTATAATAAAGTTATAAGTAGTATATATCTTAAAACCTTACTACTTATTAAATCTTTATATTATTTATTAACTTCTAAATAGAAATAGAAGTTTTAAAAGCTTAAAACTAAAACAGAAAGTAGCTATTACTATTAAGTAATATTATATACTTACTATATTATATAATATTATTTTAAATATATTACTTAATATATATATATTTAGTTTAGTATAGAAAAGTAAATATACTTTCTATAAAGAAAAAAGAAAGCTATATATCTTTATATTAATCTGTATATTTAAACTAAAGCTTTAATTTCTAGAGAGTATATAAGAGAATCTTACTAAAAATATATATTTACTATATAACTTTTATTTTATTAGTTACTTACTAACCTATATACTATAAGTTTTTATTTATTAAAGAACTATACTCTATAAAGCTTTTAATACTTATAATAAAGCTTAAAAAAAAGCTAAAATTAAAAGTAAAAATAATAAAAAAGTAGCTATAAAGCTTATAACTTTTCTTTTTATACTAATTTTAGCTTTATAAATTAAAGTTATTATAGAAGAAATATTAATCTCTAGTAGTTTATATATTAGTTTATTCTCTAAAATAAATCCTTCTATTACTAAAGTAGTTAGTATTTATATTATTATTAATAGCTTTTTTAGTAATATTATTTCTAAGATATTACTATTTATATATTATATTCTAATAAATAACTATATAGTTACTTTTTAGAGATATAAATAGAACGTATAATATTATATTACTAAGTAGTTTATAAAGTATAAATATTTTAAGCTTTTAAAAGAGCTTTATACTTCTTAGCTATTAAGCTATTTTTAATTAAAAGTACTTAGCTTATAAGCTTTACTTACTATTTAACTTTTCTTTTTTAATTTATATTACTATTTATAATATATTTTAGAGGTTTAAAAGTATTTTAAACTATTTAAATTTTATTTAAAAGAGAGGTTTTATAAAGCTATTAGTTAGTATTTTATTAGTAAAGAAATATATAACTTAAAATAATTATTTAATATATTTCTGGTAAAGCTATATATTCTAGATATTTATATAGTAAAAATAAATTAAAATATATTTCTTTTTATTTATTATAAGTTAAATTATTTACTAATTATTATAATAGATCTTCTATATATCTTTAAAACTAAGTTTAAAATTAGTAAAAAGTTATTTAAAAGCTATTATCTCTTTTACTATATATTTTAAACTAAAAAGCTTAGCTTCTATTATTAATATAATTACTATATTTTAATATATAGCTTTCTATTAGATTAAACTTTTAAAAAGAAATATTATAACTTTAAAATAACTTTTATATTCTTTTATTATTAATAGAAGATATATTATTTATAATTAATAATATCTATATTATCTTACTTCTTAAGATATTGAAATAAATTATAAATAAAAGCTATATCTCATTATATTATAATTATAATATAGAAGATTAACTTAATTTTTATTTTATATAAAAAGACTTTTTTAGAAAATACTTTTTATTAGATTTCATAAGTAAAAAAAAAGTAGAAATATTATTAGTATTCTAAAGTTAATAAAGTTAAATTTCTTTATAATTTATTTAATATACTAATTATAAGAAAAATAATCTTTTATATTACTTAGTTATAAGTAATTCTAATTTTTAAATACTATTTAGCTAGTTTCTAGTTTTTTAGTTTATATTTTATTTTAATATTATTTATAACTATTTCTATATCTTTTATATAATTTTTATAATATAAAATAAAACTTTTATTAATATAGAAAAATATAAGTATTTTCTTATTATAAGATTAAAAGAAGTATAAGTTTTTACTTATTAAATAGAGTTTAAAATAAAAAAAGATATTTAAAAACTTTTTATATTAAAATAAAGATATATTATAAAAACTATATAGTATATATTAGAATTCTATAACTTTCTTTTCGTTTTTAAAGCTATTTAGTAAGTAATAAATAATAAAAAAGTTATTTAGTCTATATATAATATTTAAAAATATATTAATAATATTAAATTAATAGATTTAAAATTAAATTATATTATAAAAGCTATTAGAATTTTAAAAGGTTTTATAATAAAAGTTATAATATATATCTATTTTAAAAGATATTCTTTTCAAAGATTATTTTATATATATATTCTAGTTTTATAGTAATTAAAATATCTATATTAATTAAACTTATAAATAAATACTTATTTAAAAAGATAGATTTATTCTTTTTTTTTATTTAGTTTATAACTTTAGAGATATCTATTTCTTTAAGTTTATTAATCTTAATATTATATACTTTAATAAAGTAAAAGCAAAATAGATTTAATATATATTAAATACTTTTCTTAATTTTAAAAAACTTAATAAGTTAATTAATAAAAATCTTATTACTTAATATTATAGATATATATTCTAACTTTACTTAATAAATAGAAATAAAAATAAAATAGTAGAATAAATAATAACTTTAATTTACTTCTTTAAATACTTTTTATTACTTTAATATATATATTTTAAAGAAAATATTTTAGTTTTATTCTATTTAAAAGAATATAAAATATATTTTAAAATAAAGAGATTATTTTAGTTTTATATTTTAAAATTAATTTAACTTAGTATAATTATATATTTATTTTAATTCCTTTTTAATAATACTTTTTCTTTAGTTTCTAAATATAATTATATTAACTAAATAAGAAGAATACTTTATAAAAGTAGTTATATATTATTTTCCTCTATGTTTAGATTTTATAGAAAAAAGATATTAGTTAAATATCGATTTTATTTAAAATTATACTTTTAGTAAAGTTTATAATATAGCTAATATTTTAAATCTCTTTTATTATTTTATTAATTTAAATAAAAGTTAATAATAATATTATATTTAGAATTTTATATATTTTAATAGCATTTATATTTACTTTAAAAATAAATATCTATATTCTCTAACTATTTTTAACTAGTTATAATTCCTTTAATAAGAGAAAGTATAATAGTAATACTTTATTATTAGCTATTAATATAATATTAGCTTTATTTTATACTTCTAAAAGTTATAGTTTAAGATGTATAAAAAAACTAGTTTTTATATCTCTTTAGTAACTAAATAAACTTCTTTATTTTAAATCACTATTTTTATAATACTTTTTAAACAGAATATTCTTTATTAAATATTATATTTTATATAATAATTTCTTAAAATAAAAATATTTAGACTTTATAGAGATTATATAAGTTTATTATATATTTTATAAAGTATTTAATATATCTTTATATTATAACTTTAAAGTTATATTTATTCTTATTTACTTTATATTCTTTTTTAAAAAAGTATATTTTATAGCTATATATATATTTCTCCTTATTAAAGGTATAAGTTAACTAAGATATACTTTATAAATAGATTTATAATATTTAATAAAATCTTTTAGTTAATCTTTTTTAATTTAAATTAATAAAAGCTAGCTATAAGATGAATAAAAGCTTATATTATAAAGGATATAATAGCTTATACTACTTTAATTTAAAGTATAAATAGAAGTTTAATAGCTTAAAATATTATAATAGCTTTTATAATTAGCTTATAACTTACTCTCTTTATACTTTTATTTAGTTTTTTTTATATAAAAAAGCTTATTTAATTTTAATTTTTAAATTTAAAACTTAGTTTTAAAACTTTAAAAGTTTATTTATTATTATTATAGTATATACTTTTATTTTATTTTATATAGAATAAAGTTATATTATCTTTATATTTAGTATTTAAATATTTAGATTATTATACAAACTAAATATTAAAACGTATTTATATATAAAAGATAAAACATTAACTTATATATTTATTTTTAATAAATATCTATTTATTTATATTAAAACTTATTAAATAGTTAAATAGATTAAAATCCTAAAAAAGAAGTAAATTACTCTTTATTTTAAAGTTTATTATAATATAACCTATTTTATATATATTATTTATAACATTAATAGTTAAAATAAGTAATATTTTAGATCTTTACTTCTTAAGTGTTAAGAATACGTTTTTGAGAGCTTTTAGTTTTAAATATCTAGATTAAAGATATTATATTTCTATAGTATTAATATAAATTAGTAATTATTTTTAAGAATATTCTTTATATAAGTTATTATAAAAATAGGTAAATTTAGTATTAAAATATTATTAGAGAAAATATATCTAAAATAGAAGTAAAAGAGATAAAGTTAGTAATTTATAAAAATAATATTACTTTTTTTAAGAAACTTCTTTATTTTTATATTATTTTTATAATCTCTAATATAAAGAATATTATTAAAACCTAAATACTAAATATTTATCTTTTATAGTAAATACTTTAAAATAATATTAATAGAAATTATTTATAAATATAATTTATAGTATAATATTTTAAAAGCTATTTACTTTATTAAAAATATTACAAAAGATTTTATATTTTATATTATAATAAGATATAAAGTAGTATTTATTTTAATTTATCTCTTTATTTTATAGATAATTAAGCTTTTTTAAAAAGAGAAATATTATTAATAAAATAGAGAATATTATAATTATTTAATATATACTACTAAAAAGAATTTTTAAACTTTAAATATAAGTTATATAAATATTATTAAGTTTAAATTTAATATTAAAGCTTCTATTTTTTAGTAATAATTAAAGTAATAATATTTTTAATAATTATATAAATTACTATATTAACTAAGAGGTTTATTTAAAAATAGAAATATTAATTAACTTTTTTACTTTATTAAAATTACCTTTAAGAAATTTCTTTCTATTCTAAGTATTATTATATTAAAATAACGAGAACTAAAAAATTTTATAATAAGTTATTTCTTATATACTATTTTTATATAAAGTTAAAATAATTTAATCTATTAATTTTAAAATAGATTTATTTTATTTTATCTAAATATATATAAAACTTTTTATTTATAAATATAAACTTAAGTTAGTTATAAATAAAAATATTTACTTATAATCTCTTCTATATATATAATAAATAGCTAACTTATTTTATAAAAGCTTTTCTAAAATAGAATTTCTAGAAATTATATTATCTAATTATTTAGTTAATATTATAAAAACTCTGTTTATATAACCTTTTAATTAGATTTCTATTAAAGTTTTATAAAAAAGACTTTAAATATATTAATATATTAATTATATTTAAGATTTTAGTATTGAAATATTTTTATTTAATAATATTAATAAATTTTAAGTTAATTTAAAATAGAGTAAAGTAATATTATATTATTTAGAAAAAGGTTTTTAATATAAGAGTTTTTAGATTTTTAATAATTTATACTAAAAAGTTTTAAAAAGTTTATTTTAAAGATCTTTAATTTAAATATTTAAATTAATAGTAGAAACTATTTAATCTAATACTAAAATATATTTGTTATAATTTATAATAAAATTATTTAATTTATTTAGAGTATAATATTACTTTAAAATATAAATTAAAATATAAAGAATATAGGTTTTTTCCCAAAAAACTCTATTTAAAAAAATAAAAGAATTTTTAAAAATTATACTTTTAATTTATTTATTAAAAGCTTTATATATTATTTCTCTTAAATATATTTTATTCTATATATATATATAGTAAAATATAAAATATAAGATTTAAGAATATTTATAGATCTTTCAATAAGAAAAATAAAAATAATTAAATAAATAGTAATAAGTTATTAATAACCTTTTTAAACTTTTTTTAAAAGGTTTTATTTTTTATTTCTTTATTTTTAATAAGTTTCTCTTATATATTTAATATAATAAAAATATATAAAATAATCATTTATTATATATTTTTTACTCTATTTTATAATATTTATATTATTTCTTATTCTTTTCTAAATTTAATTATTAATTAAAAAAGTATTTTTAATTTTATTTAAATTAAAAAAATACTAAAAGTATTATATAAGTTAATGTTTTTCTAAATATTTTATTTTTATTTCTATTTAAAAAGTAATATATTAAATAGAAAGGTTATATTAAGAAATAAACTTATATTAAATATTAAAGTCAGTAGTTATTATTATATAAAAAATATATTATAAATTAAATATAATTATTATAAACTAATTATAATATATGTATAATATCTATATAAATAAAAATTTTATTATTTTAAATTAGAGTTTAATATAAAAAGTTTTTTATTGATTAAAGACTAATATATTAGAATATTATTAGTCTAGAAAAGTAGATCAAAGAGTAGGTTATATTATACTTTCCTCTAGATATAAGGCTATCTTAGATACTTAAGAGTATTATAATATTATTTATATTGAGTTTATAAATAATTGTTAAATAATCTTTCTAATTATAGTGTCTAGCTACAACATAACGTTATTGTCTTAGTCTCTTGGCGTGACCGTTAGGAGTCGAAGCAATCAATCGGATTCCTTGTATTCAAATCGAGGCATAAGCTTTAGTCATGTGATGCAACACCTTGCGCGAGTCTTTTAACGAAGTGTACGTTCGCTCTACGGTAGTTGAGGCGACCCTATGTTTCGAAATCTTTAAGTCTCAACAGCAGTCTATCTAGTACGGTGATACCATTCCAGTCCATGTTAAAATTACTAATCTTCACATGTGTTCCTGATAATACCTACTAGGATTTAAAGATACTAAGTACTGCCCGAGAGACGTAGTCACGTAGACTCGAGGACGACAGGCAAATTAACACTCTGTCTTAAATTCTACCGCCTTATAGCCGTTTCTCGCTATCAATGTAGTCGATGTGCAGCAAGCTAATGATAGTCCTTAGTGTAGCCCCTTAATGTTATTTCAGAAGGACATCAGGGCCTCTGAGGGCACGTAGGAGGGATACGCTCCAGTAGTTTCGGTGAGGGAAGAATCATCGTCGAAGGTCTGGTATGATTTCTTCATACTAGGCTATCCCTGAATCTTCTTCCCCGACCTGCGTTTTCAGTGTTCAGGGTTCTACTACAACGTGATACCAGCCCAGCGCGCTTATTACGTTCTGTAGCATATTTAAATCATTATTCAACTACCATAGCTGTCATCAAATTCGGCATTTCCGTCTTTAGGACGAGCAGCTTGCGGCAGTGCTTTGTTAAGACATCACGCATCGCTGATAGCAGAGTGTTCTGATTGCACCAATACGCCGTTGTTCATTTCAAGGAATAAAAATAGCATCAATTCTACCGGGAAATCTGCATCATGCCGGATAGATTCGGGCGACAATTTGACACACACTTGATAGGACTCCGAGCCTCTTAGTATCCGGCATATCTGCCATGTGGAACTTCACATAATCACAAGTCTGATGTTCATCGTATAGTTCTTTTTCACGTAGATCTTCAGTTGTGGAATTCGTCCGTGTTGAAAATAGCCCCCTCACAAAGTTTCAGCCTGCGTTTACCGATGCGGAACCTGAAGACTTACTGTAGTCCAGTTGACATATGCCAAGTGGAATTGCCTGTTGGCTTCGGGACAGCTTCCATGATCTTTTCCAAGAGGTGCCGCTAGGGCAAGCACAACAATATTTTACGGATTATATTATAGAAGAGAAAAGCAGCCGCCAGCTCTTCACTGTTCACGATTTCTTTGATGACAGAGCAGAAATATTCCGACTCGTTTCCAAGTTTTTACATTCATTTTGCAGCGACAACCCGTTCGTAGGTCTCCAAACCTCTTTGTCATGCAATCTTGCATTCGCAACATAAAAGTTGGCCATCATAAGTGTGTGGCTCAGCCGTATGGTGAGTGAACTTGTCAAATCTTGATACCGCACATCCCAGTCGGTGGGCAATAATCTGATTAGCTGTCGTCTGAAGTCTTTGCACGGGGTTCTAGCCTTTCCAGTGACAAATCGTTCCAGACAACTTCCACTAAAGAAGAAATTTCTGTGAAGCGATCGACGGATAGGGCTGTGTGGCCAGAAATAAACTACCCGCGCGATGCGGCATACCGGGTAACATCTGATATTCAATCAATGCAACTTCGGAACGCGGCTGGTGATCAGACGAATCGAAAATCAGCAAACATTATCTCGCTGTTTTGTCGCGCGGCAATGAAATATGATTTCGTCGGTTTCCCCATGTGTTTCCGCGATGCGGCTAGCATCCAACGATAGACTTTGTACATTACGCACGATGAAGTTACCCGTTATGTATCCCAGACATCTCGAACCTGTCAAATGGAACTCAAAGCTTATTCAACGTGAATTCTCGGCAGATAATGATCCGCTCTGAGATAGGAAAGACTGTCGGGTAGATGGTCTAAGAAGGCGCATACGCGCAACCTTCCCAGTCCCCATTTGAAACATCGAGCCCAGTCTTCTGTGTTATACGCCCTAATGACATGATAGATTGAGTACGGTGGACGCGATGCTCAAATTAGACGTTCACATCTTGCCGAACCTGACGTGAGGAATGAAGAATTGCATTGTTCACTCGCAGCAACAGTAGAGAACGGTAACGATGGTGCTGATCAACAACTATGTGTGCTTTTCTTTCGTGTGTGGAAAAGGTTATCTCGCCGAAGGCTAGAATACCAACCAGTATTCAGAGCACAAATACTTCACGCACGCAAAAGATTCATTTCCACAAAGCCTAACTTGTATGAAAATCTGACGCTGCCCATATCCCCGGGCCTGGATAATGTTTCTCCTTCAGTGTGGATGTTTGCCTTACCTTTGTGGCTTGATCTGGATATGTAAGTGTCTCTGATGGTCTCTATGGGATCATTTTCGTGGACGGTTTTCTACCTGATGTTCCGAACTAACAATCAGCTATCCAGGATGTCTGAAATCAACTCTCGAGAACTGGTAACTAATATAGACACTGTTTTCAGCATTAGATAGGTAAGGTATTCGAATCGTGAAGATCGGTCCGCCATCGGTGTGACGGTGCAGTGGGTTGTCTTGTTAAGGCCTAGTCTAAAAGATTCTCGACACTTAGTGATCATGTGTCAAACAAATCATCAAGTACAATGTTGAAGTCTAGGGCTAGTCTCGTGTGGTATAATGTCATGGTGGCCAGACCTGTGAATGTACCTGAGGCAATATCATTATCAAGGCGTTGATGCATTTCGGTGCTAATGGCTGAGCTTAGTGGCATCATCCGATTTCCCCTCTTATCGCGCAGTAGGGGTCGTAGAAATAGGTAAAAACGGGTTAATCTCTCAGAAACAGGGATATAAAGCGAAGGCGTATTAAATATATATATACTACACGAAGCTATAAAGCTATAAATAGCTAAGTAACTATAATATACTTCCCTAGCTTTATATCTAAGATATAAAGCTATAAAATAAAGCTATATATAAATAAAAAGAAGTTTATTTACTTTACTTTTTAATAAATAGTATATTAATATTACTCTATTATAATCTCTACTAAAAGTAGTTTTTATAGATTAGCTCTATTTTTACTTCTATTTTCTATTAAATTAGTACTACTCTACTATAATTTCTACTAAAAGTAGTTTCTATAAATTAATATTACTTAAGCTTTATTCTCTAAAGTATTACTTTACTATAGTCTCTACTAAAAGTAGTTTCTATAAATTAATATTACTTTATATAACTATATCTAAAAATAACTATAGTAATACTTATAATAAATATAATATTTTAGATACTTCTATAATCTATTTTTTATTTTAGAAATAGTCTTAGAGTTAGCTTTATTCTAGCTCTAAAAAGGTCTCTAAAATCTACTCCTTCTTACTAGCTATAAAATAAGCTTTATATTTAGCTTATTTACTTTATAATACTATCTCTAAGTAGCTATATTTTATAGCTAATTAATAGTACTCTTTATTATATAAATATTTTTAGAAATTACTATCTCTATAACTTCCACTTAAAATAAAGTTACTTTATATAAAGTTTTCTAAAGTAATAGAGAGAAAAAGCTCTAAATAGCTTCTAAATAAAATATAAATACTATACTAGCTTTCTTAACTTATATACTAGTTAATAAGAGTAGTAAAAATTACTTTATACTTAATAATATTTTATATAAGCTTATTAGTCTCTTCTACTATAATAAGTTTAATAAAACTTTATTTAGTTTAAAATAGTATAAAGTATTTAGTAATAGCTTCTAAAAAAGTATATAAAGTAAAAACTTCTTAGATCTTAGAGATTTTATATATTTATATATATTAATATATAGTACTACTCTTAATACTATACTTCTAGATTTATTATTACTATAGCTTTTTATAGTAAAATAAAATAGTTATTTTATTATAAAAGACTGGATACTTAGCTTAGAAAAGCTAGGGATAGCCTAGCTAGCAGGGGCTGAAAAGATAGAGAAGCTTATAAGTCCAGAGTATAAAACCCTCTATAGTAAGAACTTAGTAAGTACTTACTAAAAACTAAAAATAAAGATCTTAGAAGAAGTAAGTAAAAGTAATATAGTAATATTAAACTTACTTTTTAGATATTTCTACTATTAGTTTAACTTAATTATAGTTTATAGCTCCTAATACTTTTATAATTCTTTTACTTTTACTTTACTTTAAAAAAGTTAGTAATAATAATAATATTATATACCTAAGTAATACTTACTAATTAAGTTAATAAACTTATAATTAGTATTTACTAAGTACTAAGTAAAATAACTTATATAAATCTATATAGAGAAAATAACTTTAGTAAATAATTAGAGGATAATATAAATTAACTAAAATAAGTAAGAAGCTATATTTTAAATAAAGCTAGGAGCTCTAAAGAGAATAAACTACCTATACTAAATACTTACTACCTAGATAATAAATATATATAGAAAAATAGGGAATATAAACCCCCCTCTTATAAATAGAATAAACTATAAAGCTAGATATCTATAGTTATAGCTAATAGACTAACTTAAGCTAATAAGTTATAAGAAGTAAATAGCTAGCTACTAATATAGTAGATATTAACTATAATAGCTAACTAGTATAAGCTTATTATAGCTATATTAAATAACTAAGTACTTACTAAGTATCTACTTAAAGTTTATAAAAAACCCCTAAACTATAATATAGTACGCCTTATTAATAAAGCTATAAATATAATAAAAGAAGATTAGCTTACTATAATAGAAACACCTTATAAGTATTACTCTAGCTACTCTAATAGCTAGTATATCTAGTAGGTACTAAGTACTATAGAGTATACTTTATAGATAGAATAGTAAACTTATTGGAGAATACTTATAAACCTCTTAGAAAAAGAAATAAACCTAAAATAGAAAGATTTCTAAATTTTTATTAGAGGATAATATATTATACCTAAGTTATAGAAATAAAACTACTATAATACCTTAAGATAATACTATTAGAAGGATAATAAAAAACCTATTATATACTAAGCCTACTAAGAATCTATTAACTAAGTACTTAGTAAGCTAAATATAAGTAATATAAAAGTACACGCCTTTTTCTAAGGCTTTATTAGAACCTTAAAAGATAAGCTATTTAAATAAGATATTAACTATACTAATACTTATATTATTACTCTATATACTTAGAAGTTATAAGAAATTATAGATAGAAGATATATAGGGAGATTTACTAGCTATTCTAAGTTATATAAGTAACTATATTTAGGTTCCCTAGACTACTTTTATAAGAGTAGCTTATAACCCCCTTAGTTAGTAGACTATAAAAAATACTATTTAGAGACCCTATCCTAGAATAACTACTTAATAAACCTTTATATAACTCCTAGCTCTAATAGTAAGCTACTTAATTCTTAAAACTCTTAATACTATACCTATAAAAAGTATAGCTATATTGTAATACACTATACTAAAAACTATATATTACTAATAAGTAAGAACTAAAACTTAAACCTAAAATAAAGTAGTATAAATATAATTATAATAATTTATATAACTAATACTAAGAACTTAAGAAATAAATAAGTATAGAAGTAATTCTAAGGAGCTTTATACTAGAAATTACTTTAGTTCTAATTAGAAAAACTATTAAGAGATAGGTATTTATATTTAAAGTATTTAGTAAAGTTAAGCTAAAGGTTAATATAGATATTTATATAGTAATAGATATTATTAGAGAAGACTTTATAAAGAAGCTCTAACTAAAAGAAACTATAAGTATTATAATATTAAAACTAGTAAACTTTTAGAGAAAGTTTATACTTATAAATAAGGTTTACTAGCTTATATTCTTCTTATTAAATAGTAAAAGTTACTTATAGAAGATCTACTAAGTATTTATTATAAGCTTATACTTAGAAAAAGTAAGAAATATCTTTCTATTTAATAACTTTATAAATTAAAAAGGTATCTATATAGATATTTATATATATACTTAGTTATATAAATATCTCTTACTTACTAAGCTAGAGGTAATTATCTAAGAAGTTATAAAAAATAGTTAATAAGCTTATATTATATATTTTATAGGCGTTTTAGCTCTTAATAAGAAAGATATTAACACCTTAAGTAAATAATTACTAGATAAAGAGTAAAAAAAACAATCCTTAAAAAACTTTAAACGTTTATTAATATATTTAATAAAGAAAACATAAAAAAAGTCTCTATACTAAAAAGAGTAGTATATTATATTAAACTAAAGCTTAATAAGAAGCTTCTATCTAGGCTTATATACTCTATATTAGTAGAATAACTATAAACCTTTGCTAAATATATTAGAGAGATAGAAACTATAAACTAAATGTACTACTCTATAAATATTATAGAAGTATCTATCTTATTTATACTAAAAAAAGATAGTAGTTTATAGTTATATATAAACTACTAAGAGTTAAATAAAATTATAATAAAAAACTAATACTTTTTATTACTAATTAATAAGCTACTAAATAAGCTTACTAAAATAAAATTTATTTCTAAGATTAATCTAAATAAAGTATACTACTATATTACTATTAATAAAGTAAATAGGTAGAAAACTATATTTAGAATATAATATAGGTATTTTAAATATATAATAATACTATTTAGACTTATTAATACCTTAGTAATATTTTAAATATATATTTATAAAACGCTTACTAACTTTCTAGATATATACTATATTATATACCTAGATAATATTCTAATTTATTTAAATACTAGAGAATAGTATATAAAGAACCTTTATACTATTCTATACTACTTAAAAACTACTAAACTATTTATAAAACTTAAGAAGTATAACTTTTATTAGATAGAAGTAGACTTCCTAAGGTTTTATATTACTTAGAATAATATTAAAATAAACCTAAACTATATCTAAATAATTATTAAATAGCTAGTACTAAAATCCTTTAGAGATATATAGGTTTTCCTAGGATTTTATAACTTCTATTATAAATTTATAGTAAGATATTCCTATATTATAGCTCCTATAAATAGTATACTTAAAAGGAGCTAGAATAGTATAAAATTAGAAGCTTTTATCTAAATAAAAGAGATATAGACTATATTTAAGATATTTTAAAGAGTATTTATTAAAGCTCTAATACTAAGATATTATAACTTTATACTAGAAACTAGAGTTAAAATAGATATATTTACTTAGGTAGCATTTAGTATACTCTTATAGAAGTATAGAACTATCTAGTACTTAGTAGCCTTTTAATTAAGAAAGCTATTAAATATAGAATAATAATAGGCTATAAAGTAATAAAAGCTTCTTATTATTATTAAAAGCTTAGATTACTAAGTATAATACTTCTAGAAACTTCTAGAAAAGTTCTTTATCTTTATAAACTATATTACGCTAAAAAGAGTACTTATTATACCTATATAGGATATTTATAAAAAGCTTATATAATAGGTATATTAATTATTAACTTTTAGTTTTAAAATCTAGTATAGATTAAAAATCACTAATTTAGTAAATAGGTTATCTAAACGCTTTAATTATATAATAGAAAATATAAAGGTAGATAATATATTTCCTACTTTTAGAAAGAAGTTTAGGCTTATTAGCTAGCTTTTAGTAACTAATTACTAATATATTACTAAGTTTAAAAGATAAATAGCTATTATAAATAAAGCTATTATAAAAAAAAGATAAAGTATATAAGAACTTTACTAGAAAGCTAGCTAAAGTTAAGATCTAGAGAAAGTTAAAAGTAATTAGAAAAGAATAATATATATATTACTATATATACTACTAAAAAATATATAGGTATTATACTAACTACTTTATAAGAAAAAAGTAATATACTAGAGAACTTAGAAAGAGCTAAGCTTACTATACTAGAGTAATATATCCTATATACTATAATAAAGGAGCTTATTTAAGATAAAATAGTTTATATACTACGTCTTAGTATAAATCTTAAATAGATAGTTAGTAGACTATAAGCTAAAAACAACTTCTATAGAAATATTATAGCTAAGATTTACTAAGATACTAGGGAATACTAAAAGTATTAACTTAATAAGAATAATATGTTTTAGTTTAAAAGAAAACTTATTATTCTAGAAAAGAGATCTCTCTATTATAAAATCTTAAAAAACTATTATAATATATTAAGATTAAAGTATATAAAAGTGAATAAGACTATAGAACTAATCCTATAAAAGTTTTACTAGCTATACTTAATAGAAAACATATAGTAATATATTACTAAGTATTTATACTACTAAGGAGTATATACTATAATATAAGCTATAGCTACTATAGTTATTAGAACTACTAATATACCTATTCTCGTAAATCTTATTAGACTTTTTGACTAGTTTACTAGAGAGTTACTAAGATAATAAAATTATTTATAATATAATCTTAGTAATTATATATTAGATAATAAAAGTAGCTTAATTCTTAATAATAACTAAGTAATTAGATATTATAAGTTTAGTAAGAATTTTATACTAGGAGATTAAGTATAGATATATATTTAAAGCTATTATTAGTAACTAAAATAAACTAATTGCTAGCTAATTTAGTAGGATTAAATAAAGCTTAAGATATCTAAAAGTATTTCTGTATAGTATAGTATTTTTAGATAAATAGCTAGATAGAGAGAATATTAAATACTAACTATATATTTATAAAGTTTAGTAAAAGTTTATAGGACTAATAAGTAATATAATTAGTTAAAGCTAAGTTTTCTTATAATAATAGTAAATATATTACTATTAATATATCTCTATTTAAAGTATTTATAAGATATTACTCTAGAATAGTAGATTTCTACTTACTAAATATTAAAATTAGAACTTAAGAAGTTAAAAAAAAGTTTAAGAAACTAATAAAAGTTTACTAAAAGATAGCTAAAAACTAGTAGTATACTACTAAAATATAAACTAAGAATACTAATACTAAAAGAAAGGTATAATTATATAATATTAGAGATATTATAGAACTCTTTATAAAGAATTTCTATTTTATAAAAGGTTAGTAAAAGCTTATCCTATAATTTATTCTTATACTAGTTATAAAAGTTATAAGTTTAAATATTTATAGAGTCTAACTTCTAGAGAAATATAGTAAGATATATAACGTTTTCTCTATTACTTTATTTAAACTATAGTATAACTAAAAGTTTACTAAAGAGTAGTTTCTAGACTTTAAAAAGAATTTAGAAGAATAAGAAGTTAAAGATATTATATTATAAAGGGAAATACTAGAGAGCCCTTTATATTTAGTTAAGTAGAAAGGCTAGTTAGTAAAATATAATACTTAGAAGCTTAAAAAATACTTAGTAAACGCTTTATAAATCCTTACTAGATTTAAGAAGTAATAATATAAGTTATATTATAAATAGGATAATAAGTAGTATAGAAAAATAAAAAAGTTAATTAACTATAAAGTAACTAAAAAATACTAGAGAAAACTTCTCCTTATAAAAGTAATATAAAACACTATAAATATCTAACTTTATACTTATATAGTAAATCTACTATACTTTTACTAAAGTTTACTTAATACTACTACTTTTTACTATTACTACTTTTACTTTTATAGCTATTACTACTATCTTTATTCTTATTATCTCTATTATTACTACTCTTATTATTACTATTACTCTCTAAGTTTTTACTAATAATACTACTATTTCTATTCTAACTACTACTTTTAGTAAAACTATTAAAGTTACTATCCTCTCTATTAAAAGACTTATTTTTATTATTAGTAGTAACTTAATACTAATAAGCTATTACTAACTTCTTATTAACTTTCTTATAAATATTAAGTTAAAATATAGAACTACTACTAATAATCTTAAAAATAGAAATAGAAGTATAGTAGTAGGTATTATAAAGTATATAAAAACCCTAAATTCTTAAGAGCTCCTATATGAAAAACTTGGATATATAGTTATTACTAGTAGAGAGCTAAGTTATAGAAACCTTATTAAAGTAGTTAAAAAAGTAACTTAATTAAAAATATAAGACTTATTATATAAGTAAGTAAGAAGAATATTATTAATCTATAGTATAATCTCTTAGATTAATATTTTATTCCTAGATTAGTAAGCTACTTATAAATAAATATTAGATAAATAAAAGAAAAACTAACTATAAGTAAAACTTATATTAAATAAACCTATAGATATACTTAAGTATATAAAATAGAAGTCCCTTTTATATTTATAGCTAATAGCTAGTTATTATAGTTCTTAAAACTAGGCTTAAAGCTAATAAAGTTTACTAACTAGTTATAGAAATATTAGAGAAAGTTTTAACTCTACTCTATAGCTATAAAGATATAGAAGATCTCACGCTAGTAATACTACTTAGTAGTAACTATATAAGTATAATACTTAACTTAGTTCTAATAGAAATAAATAGTAGGAATAAGATAGGAAGGGATCTAAAAAAGAGAAATATTAACTTATACTTTCCCTAAATAATTACTAAACTTACTCTATAATACTTAATACTATAAACCTAATATAACTTATAAGTATAGTTATTATTACTTTAGTAAGTATAAATAACCTAAGTACTCTTAAATAGCTATAATATATAAGTAATATAAAGCTTATTACTATTTACTTAGTTATATTAATAGTTATTATTACTAAACTTACTCTTATTAGGACTATACTTTTTAAGTAGTTAGTAAATAAAACTTTTAGTATTTATAATATTAGTTATAGAAATATTAAAAAATAAAGAAAAGTTTATAAATATTCTATAAAAGCTTAGTAAAAAGCTTATAAAAATATAAAAGTTATTATTAAAAGATATAATATACTAAAGAAAAAGAAAACTAATTCTAGAGTAGAGAGAAGCTATTACTTTATAAGTAGTTAAGAAGCTTTATTAAATAATTATAAAGGTAGCTATAACTTTAAATAGTATAAATAGTAGTTATTTATTATAATAAGTACTACTTATAAAAAAGTAAGTATAGTAAATTAATAATAATAGTTACTATCTAACCTACTTAATAGCTTTATAATATATCTATTTAGAAAGAGGATAATAAGATAAAAAATAAAGCTATTATAAAGATATTATTTAAGAGAAAGCTTACTAAATAAAAAGTAAAGTATAGAAAATAAAACTATTATTATAAGGATAACTATTCTCTTTTAAAAATAATAATAAGATTCTTTTAAAGTAACTCTAAAAAAGGCTATAAAAAGGCTTAAAAGAAGAGAACTATAAGAGATAAAAGTAAAGCTTTATTATTATTACTAAACTTAATAGCTCTATTATCTTTTAATAAATAAGTAGTAAATAACTATATTAAATAATAGAAATAATAGTAATAATACTAGACTTTCTATTTAAATAATAGAGAAGAATAATAATAGAAGATAGGCTTTAGTACTTAACTTTATAGTAAAAACTACTATAATTAAAAGGGGGATAATTATAAAAAACTAGATACTTAGCTTAAAGAAACTAAAGATAGCCTAGCTAGTAAGAGCTAAAAAAACAGAGAAACTTATAAGTCTAGGGTATAGAACCCTCTATAGCGAGAACTTAGTAAATACTCACTAAAAACTAAAAATAAAGATCTTAGAAGAAGTAAGTAAAAGTAGCGTAGTAATACTAGACCTACCTTTTAGGTGCTTCTACTATTAGTTTAACCTAATTATAGCCTATAGCCCCTAATACCTTTATATTTATATAGTAATAACTATAGAGAGAACTATTAGTACAAAGTAATTCTTAAATATATAAATAAAAACTTAAATTAAAGTATTCTTAATAAAAATAAAGTTACTTTATATTATAGATAATATCTTATAATTAACTATAAATATAAATAATAGTAGTAGTTTAATATTAAAAAGGTTTAGCTAATAAATATAGTAATAAGTAGCTTAATCTATATAAAGTTAGATATATTTATATTAAGCTTCCTCTTATTACTTAGTATATAGTTTATTAAGTATAAAAATATAGTACTTATTATATTAAATTAAATACTTCTTTATTATAAAGGTTAATATATTTTTATATATTGTTCTAAAGTATATAAAAGTATAGTTATATAAACTATATAAACTAGTTATATTACTTTATAAGGAGTATACTAGTTAGTTATTATAGTACTATTAAAAAAGATATTATAAAATAAAATATAAACTATATTAAGCTATATTTTATTTTATAGTATATTAGAAAGTATAAAATATTATATTAAGAACTAGGTTTATAACTGTTACATAGTAGGGGTCGTAGAAATAGGTAAAAACGGGTTAATCTCTTAGAAACAGTGATACAAGGCAAAGGTATATTAAATACGTATATACTACATAAAGCCATAAAGCCATAAAGCCATAAGTGGCTGAGTGGCTACGACACCTCTCTTATGTTTACGTGATTCAAGCGTCGCATTGTCAATTGACTGTCTATCATGCAAAGTTTCATGTCATGTTGTCAATGTTCAAGCGATATCGCAGCGTTCGTGATACCACACGATGACGCCATCTGACAGCTGATAACGTGACGTTCCACTAGGATGGTGACAGCCCCAACCCGGACCTCTCACTGCAGGACAGATCAGGGCATTCGTAAAATCCCCAGACTATCACGACACACCAACGTCGAATAATAATGGGGGATCTGCGTAAGATCTCACTGTGCCTGACTGTCACCGCTTGTTCCTAGATTGGCTTGCATACGCTTTGATCTAGGGCTTACCAAGCACGCCATTACAAATCAGTATTCGATAATCATGCCCTTCACCTTCCCCGCGATATAAAGATGGTCTGAAGTCTGTCGAACCGTCATTGTTTCGGACGACTTCAGCGCATGCACAACATAAACCTTGACCAATAATAAAACCATCATTCTAATCCCGAACCTTCCGACTTCTCCTCCCTCTTCATCACCAAAGTCCCCTCAACTACATCAAAGATGGCCACTGTATCTATCTACGACGCGACCATTCCCACCTTCACCAAGGGTCTCAAGACCTTCCAACACATTCTGACTAAGGCAGAGGAGCATGCCAAGGCCAATGGAGTCGACGTGAACACCTACGCCGAGGCTCGCATCATTGAGGACCAGCTTCCCCTCACCTTCCAGGTGCAGAATGCTACCAAGACCGTCAAGACCAACATCGGCCGTCTGACCGGTGCTGAGCTGGAGCCTTTCGAGAACAAGGAGAAGACGTTTGCGGACTTGCACGCGCGTATCAAAGAGACGCTTGACTTGCTCAGCAAAGTCGACGCCGCCACTGTCAACGCCAAGGCTAGTTCCGAAGTTGAGTTGTGAGTAAAAGTCTTCTGCATCACCGTATCTTTAATGAGAATACTGACGCGATGTTACAAGGCCTATTTTCGGCGGAAAGACACTTAAGCTCACCGCAACAGAGGCGGCTTTGAGCCATGGCATTCCTAACTTCTTCTTCCACCTCAACGCTGGATATGCCATTCTCAGAGCGAAGGGTGTCCCGGTTGGCAAGGCGGATTACCTTGGTAGCTTTGTTCTCCCTTGAATGTGAGGGGCGAAGGAAATAAGAAATGATGAATGAATGCATAGACTCGAACCGGGTAAAACGCCTGTGCATGTTCACGAAGCTGGCCTTCCATAAGCCGTTAGATGCGATAGGGTGATATGAACTAGCGTGTTTAAGACTGCACCTCTCAACTGTCCAGGCTTGTTATGAGGGATCCATTCATAAGAGATTTTTCACTCGAGCGGAAGAGTTTCATAATGCCTCAGCCGATTGAACAGTTGTCTAAGATGAGCGAGGACAGGTTAGGTATAAGTAGTACTAAGCTGGCGAGCTTACTGATTTATTTACCCACTTGCTCAAATAGACATGCGTTACTCCGGTGCTAGAACGCGTCAAACGCTACTGCGGAACAGAAAAACGCAACAAGTGGACAAAAAAACAAAACAGAAACCACATCTTGTATTGCTCTTCGACCGACCTGGGACTCGAACCCAGAACCTTCAGCTGTGAAGACCTCCTGATGGAATAGGAGGCTGACGCGCTACCATTGCGCCAGCCGGCCAGCTGTTGCGATGTCGGAGCGTTATTCTAATTTGTGAGGGTCGACGAACAAGGTCCACCTCAGGATCGCGAGTTTGTCCCACCAGTGTTGCGCTCCAGTATTGTCAGCTGTTGTGGGATGCCTAATAGACTGCTGAGAGGTAGAAAGCAGGAAAAGCAAAACTTAGAATGCAACACACAAGCAATGGGATGGTTAAAGTGGATGTAACTGACAGCACTGCTAAAGAAATAGAGTTAAACCCAACATCAGCTGAGTTGCGTTAGTGATATCAGTAGCCTCGGACCCATGGCCGGGGTCCTCCAACTTCTTTCTACCTCTTTAGCCTAGCCACATCCACTTGTGGGGGGTATGAAAGCCACGGAAAAACTCTGTTCATAATACTAATAAAAACGCCTACTAATATACCATAATACTATTTCAAAAACCTAAGGAATCTAAGGTATAACTTATTAAAGTCGTAAAACTACTATAACCTTAATAGTATGAGAACCTCTTAAAGGTTACTAATAAGTATATAGAGGGAAAGGATTAGGATACTAGATCCCCCTAATCCCTACTTAATATAAACAATACCTACTATAGACGACGTCGAAGTACCCGAGGTACTTCTAGTCGACTTAACTAAATTTTCGGAGCTGTACGTGCAAGGTTGCGGTCGGAAGGGTGTGGTTGTAGGGGGTAGCCCGCCAGAGTTCCCAAAAAAGTACACTTTAATACACTATGTCACTTCACAGTGAATCCGGGGTCCTCCAACTTGCGAACATCACCTACTTAGCCCCGTCTAATTGAAATGCGGTCCGTTGGACATGGAGATAATCCTTTCGAGCATTCGCTGCCCAAAATGGCTTGCATTCGAAATCGATTGAAACGACGTCCACAGCTGGCATCTCGGACGAGTCTTCCCCTGAGCCGCAACTGTGGCTGCGTCGTCAGCATTCATTAACAGAAGCCGCTAAAAGCTAGAAAGGCTAGGGGCGCCGTGAGGCGCTATGCACATGCCAGGGGCACTGTCAGCACAGCGTCGCATGGCTCAAGACATCAAAAGCAGCGGCCTTCCTCCTTATTTAACATGACTGCTCGCTTCTGCCCAAAGTCTGCGAGTCATTAGGTTGCTTCCTCGGTGCTGGATTTCCTCAAGCGTGCAAGTAATCAAGGAGGAAGACCCGCTGATTGCGAAGAGCCCAGCCTGACTATTGACATATGTACCATTGTTATCACCGACCACACCGAAAGGACACGGACACAGCCCGCGAGCCAGGCATTGTTACCGAGAACGTCACATCGGTCAAGCTGGATTCACCGGGGAAGCTCGGATCGGGATGATGGCATTGATGCCCGGCAATGAGGACGGACAATGATTGTTACTCCCGGATCACCCGTCCACGGCATTTAGACGGTGATTGAGAGATGATGCTCAACACGCTGGCCCGAGATGAGCAACAATCAGTGCCGAACAACAGCAATTACACCGGACGCGCTACTGGAGCTACGTGCTGTGCCGTAACTTGCAGACTACCGCGCCTCTTCAGGATATCCCGGCATTCTCCTCAGTAACAATCAGGCACCAACCAATCACCAACACGGGTGTATTGAACCAGCAGATGGAAGCAGCATTTCTGTACGCATTTAGCGCGATTACAACTTTGCGGAGTTCGGTGTCCTCATTTCTACCGCTGCATCCACTGAAGGGTGTGTCCATACGCAGGTGGCGTCCCACGAAACAACCGCCAGATCCCATTGTAATATTCGGAAAACCAACTTCAGCCAAGATCCGTCAAAATCATCAAGCAGGATTGGACAGTGGAGTTGGAAAACTGCAAGCAGGGCAAATAATGGAGCAATACGTTTCGCTCGCAAGCGACTCTGTGCGAGATAAGCACCATGCTGCGTCTCGGCTCGCTGCCTGCGACCTTATTACTCTACTCAGTGGGAACATCTCCGCAGGTCCGCCATGGATCGTCGCTTTCGCGATTCAACGAGCACCCTGCCAAGTCGTGATTGATTTACAATCGATGAAGCAGGAACCACATCTCCGTGTCTACAGCTTCAAGAGTCGCCAATCCGCGGTTGCTTCAGTTCATGTATCGCACGTGGGCCCAAGGGTCTTGGTCGAACCCCGTCCTGGGCAGCAGGAACAGGCGCCATCACCAGTCCTGACTCCCACGTTCTGATCCGGGGAGCGACTCATTCACTTTGCGGAACAATCAGTAATCACACAGCCATCACAGCACACTGCCCCTCTCCTGCGGAGCCGTACCAGCCTGATTTGCAGTCACGTTTAGTCACCGGTGCGACATCTCAGGCTGTTTCAGATACTTTTGAACCAGAAAATCTGGTGATTTCAGAGTCATGTGCAAGAGGGGCTAAGCGATACTCTCCACGGAGGACTATCGCGAATTAAATTTCTTGAGACCAAACATGGACATCATGGCCATCCCAGATTGTCAACGTTCGTCTGTTTGCCACAGTCCACACACCGTTCTCTTGACAACTGAGCCGTTGAACCCTTAACGGTGCGGCCCGGATGCAGGATTCAGACGTGTGTCGCTTTGACCTCCTCCGCCCGTTTTTTCTCGTGAGGCTTTTTGAAAGAGAGCAAGGACGGGCTTACATCGGAGCGCAATGTCCACCAGAAGAAGCTTGCCTCGCGAGATCTGGATGCTCATCCGACTCGCCCAATAGTTAGTATATCGTCATCCAGTGTGATTGAGCTTGCAGAGGATCAGTTCCCCGACGCCATGCAACTGTCACCATCTCATTATGATGGCCGCGAGATGCCCTGTGCACACATACTTGCGATCCGAGTGGGATGGATGGATGGAGTGAGTGATATGGCAGCAAACAACAACGAACATGATGGCCGTGCACATGCCAGACATCATGTTCTTCGATAGGCGACAGAGTCAATGGTAGGCGGGGTAATCGCACCCCTCCTTGACCAGATGCTCTCGCCATGCTTTGTTCCATTGATGGACGATAGAGTTGCCCCGAGAAGCATATTGGGAACAGCAACACTATCTGCAGTAACGCAGGATAGGAGCATGACATTTTGACACCGGGGCCGTGCCCCTGTGCCAGCAGCAAAGAGGCGCATGTCATCACATCATGGCGTCCGGGCAGGCTTGAAGACCTGCCAATAAGTCCGCCGATCTCAAGCTGTGACGAGCGCCACTGATCCATCAGCGGGCAATGGGCCAAAGTTTATTCCCCATGCGACCGCTGTGGACTGTCCTCATGGGGGATAGTATCACCAAGGGTCCTGGGCAACTGGGCACGATTATCAAGATTCTCGCTGAAGGATCTCTTCTCATTGCGCGAAGAAAACAGCGTTGGTGAAGATTGACCGTGTCCGGCCAGTCCTGCCGAGGATAATGTGCTTGCGCTCAGACCTTCGTCTTCCATTGCGAGCCCTGAATGAGAGTCATTCGATGGCATGACTTACAAGACCCTAGTCTCACACGCCAACAAGGTAACCCCCGACGCCAGTTTGGGAGGCTAGAACCACTGAACCAGCGCCAGTATGCCACTTGTTCGGCTTGAGTCGCCAAAGTTGCCCAGTTAAGCACCGCCAGCCAGTACCGTCGGAGGCGTTAGAATTCATAGCCGTCTGGACGTTGAAACTCGATGCGCCTTTCTCTTTTTCTCTCTCTCTGTCTCTCTCTCTCAAATACCTGCTTGTTCTGGGTCCGGTTAGACGAAGCCCCAGTCCAGAAACGACCCTCAGCCCGCTTGCAGTCCCGCATCGTGGAGCTCCCCGCGCGCGTTTATCGTCTCCAGCAGGATAAGTCCGCCGTCCGGCCCGTAGTGTTAGACGCTGTCTCTGTTTCACCCGATTCCGGCAACCAAAGTCTGTCCCCGGATCAGATGAACAATAGCGTCTTTGGAGGACCATCAGCCTTGTTTTTAATCCTCACTCAACTTTGCTATTAAGCAGCAGAGTGCCTACCGACCAGCCCAGGTCCGTTTGACTTCCCGCCAGCGGCGATCGTCGATACAGAATACCACCAGAGTCGCGCTCTTGGGACGTCCATATGCGAGTCAGCTATGACCCTGAGAAAATCCCCGCGATGCTCGTCAAGTCTCCTCATTTCGTCGGGCCTCGGAATCGGCTTACCCCGGCCGCTCTCCAACGGCTAGCAGGGACATCATTGGACTATCTGGTCAACACACAGACGTCTTGCTCCAGCTTGATGGCAGGCCACCAAGTCCACCAAGGCCCGCTCCATGTCGAGACCCATACTTGCACATGCCAGGAGGTGGTCTGAGACACCACAAGTCTCTCTATCAGTGATACTGAATCGCGTTCACCTTCCTCCAAGCAGGCAAAGATGCCGTACCAAGATGGCCCTGGCTCGTGGGAAGAGGCAGATGGATGCGCCGTCACCATGCCAGCGTAACGGGAGATGACCGTCCTATATGCCGCGACCAAAATAATACCGTTGCGTCCCTGGAACCCTAGGCGCATTGCTGACAAGCAGTGCTGCAACACCGCAGACCGTCCACTGCCCGGTGCTGCTGCCACCCTCCTCTTCCCACATCCCGCCAGCAAGAGAACGCAGCCAAGGTTCATTTAAACGTCAACAACAATATCAACAGCTTTCGCGCCGCGGCGAACGGCTTTGTTCCGGTGGGGGAACGAGACATCCAATTCGACAGCTCCGAGTAGTCGTAGGTAGTGTTGTCACTCAAAGGGCCAGTCCATGTGGCATCGTCCAAATCCACCACCGTTAAAGACGCCCCATTGATTCTCGCAACATGTCTTACCGTGCGCACGGTTCCTGGCCATCCCCAAAAGCTCCAAAAGGCAATCGACCAGAGGAGGATCCTTGGGAATAGATCCGTCGATCCCTACAGACGTTCTCCACGTTAGACCCATATGAGACACGGAATATGGCAAAACCTGGCGGGCCTCGAGTTTGCGCTCGTTGTGGTGTAGCACTCTTTGCGGGTTTGCCTCGTGTGGTGTAGTGTCTCACACCCTCTATCCTTTCTTCCCCTTTCCCAGACGTGAGTGAGATCCGGGTCCGAATCAAATCCTTTGATCCAGGAGAAACCCCGTGGCCCGGGCAGAAGATAGCCAAGCTTCGTGGATAAAGATAGGCCAACGTCCTCGGTGACTGGTCATCCCATTGTTTCCCCGTCCGTCTATCCCACGTTTGTGTTCGTTCTGCCCATCGCCGAGCTTGACTAGCGCAAACCATATAGACGAAACCAGATATTTGCATGCCAGTTCCGCCACAGCTGCTTTCGCTCACGACCCGGTCTCCTCCTCTTCTTCACCTCCTCTTCTTCACCTCCTCTTCTTCACCTCCTCTTCATCACCTCCTCTTCTTCACCTCCTCCCAGGACTCGTCAGCGCTTGCTAGAGCGTCACAACAACAAGCATCATGGAGGCTCCTCCTGGTACCAACCCGAACGACAGTCGGCAAACACTCATCATCGGCGTCACATCATTCGTACTCTCGGTCGCCTTCCTCGCAGTAACAATACGAACATATACCCGAGTCTTCCTGCTTCGACAGTTCGGTATCGATGACGGTGCCGCTATCTTCACTTTTGTGAGCAACTTCCTCGGTCTTCGCATAGCTTCGAAATCATGCTCATACCGTGTGCTAGTTCTTAATATTTGCCTGCGGCTTCTCGGTTGCTATAAGTGAGTGGATGTGATAGCTGCTGGTTTGAGCGTATCGCTGACTTCTTGAAGATACGAGAAATGGTTTCGGCACGCATGTTTACTTCCTCAATGAGAATCAAATAAAGTCCTACTTGAGGGTAAGATATTCATCAATCCTCCGATGGAGACAGACTCCTGACAGTTGACAGTCTTTCTACATCACCATCGTCTTTTACAATGCCTCCCTTGCCGGCATCAAGATGACCTTCCTCTTCCAGTACTGGCGCGTACTTGCCATCCAAAAGATGAAGAAGATTTTCATTGCCGCGATGATTCTCGTCGGAGGCTGGAGCATCTCACAAATCCTCATCGAGATCTTCATCTGCACACCTATTCCCACTTTCTGGGACAAGGACGTCAAGGGCACCTGCATCCCTAACTACCCCCAATGGTACATCAACGCCGCAGGAAACATCATTACCGACCTGCTCGTCTTTGTATTGCCTCTCCCAGTCATTGGCAACTTGAAGCTCGCTCCTGGCCAAAAGTATGTTCTGGTCGGCATCTTCTGCCTTGGCTTCTTGTACGTGCTCCCATCCGGATGATAAGCCCGTAATAGCATCTAACCATGCCTGTAGCACATGCGCCATTTCTTTTGTCCGAATCCGATTCCTCCATCAAGCCGAAGACTTCACCTGGGAAAACGTCGAGACAGCCGGCTGGTCTGTCGGCGAACTCTGCTGCGGCCTGACCTGCGCGTGCCTCCCAACATTCCGCCCTCTTGTATCGAAATTCGTCCCCGCTCTTTCAAGCCGCGTCACCAAGTCCTCCAGGTACCAAGGGCAATGCCTACGGCTCCAGCAGAACAGGTGGCACCTCAAAGCACCGCGATGTCGAACTCGCCCTCACTCCGCCTCAAGGCAGCACAGGCGGCAGCCCGAACCGCTACTCGAAGCGAAGACCCGATTCCTCCGACAGCAAAGCGGATCTTTACGGCGCTGCGAGCTACGACCTCAGCCACACCGACTCGAGCCGCGATACGCCGCTGCCGATCCAAGGCACTAAGGAGACGGACAGTGAGAGCGTGCCCTCACCCATGTTCCGTCAGCAACCACATGATACGATAGATGTCGGTGGATATGGGGCTGACCAGACCCCGATGGTCGAAACGCACATCGAGGCGGGTCGGAGCTATTCTGGGCCGGTGAGGAAACCGTCAGGCCCGATTGAAGTCCAGCATGACATTGTGCAGATTTCATCACCAAAAGTCGTTGAACCGAAGGGATTTTCATGAGCGTAGCCACTGGCGGGCGGTTCGTGTGTTTACTTTAAAGATAATGTCAATGAGCTATTGCATAATCAAGATGTGTCGATTATGAAAGCCTCGTTGGCTCTTGGGAGTTATTGGCGCCGGGTACTTGAACTTTTTTGATGATACTATTATGTTCAGACCTACGTCGCAGGTCCAGAAATTTTCACCTAGGACAGGAATAGTTAGTTTTCTAAGGGCCTAATCAGAACCATCCTGCCATCTATTTTTGCCATCTAAAAGGGCGCCTATAGAGACATAAAAAAATAAATAATCTAATTCTTTTAAGTAGCTATACCTCTTCTAGTAGGAGATTTACGTAGAGTAACTTATATACCTTCTAGCTAGATTTATATAAAGTTACTCTTTAGTTAAGTAGGTATTTCCCTTAGTAAGAGTTAAAAAAAACCTATTTAAGTTAAAAAAATACCTTTTTTTTTACTCTCCTCTTTTAATCTTATAAACTCTTATTTTACTATTTTACTAAGATCTTACTAATATAATAAATTTTAAAGTAAGGGATTACTAAGTACTTACTATTTTATTAGTTAATATCTTAGAGGAGTTATTTAACTATAATAATAATAATAATAATAATAATAAAATTAATAAGTATACTTTATAGAGAGTTTATAACTTTATTACTATTTAGTAAAGTATTAAAGTTATTACTACTATTATTATAAACTTTTTAAATAGTAATAATAATAACTTTAGAGATTTATTTTAGTTAATAAAGTTAGAGTTTAATATTCTTATTAACTAGCTATAATAGTAGTATTTACTTATTAATATAAAAAACTAAATAGTAGAGTAAAAGTTATTAATCTTTTTATATATTACTAAGTAGTTAGTAATATAGTAAAATATAGCCTCACGCTTTTATATAGTATAGAGTACTATATTAGTAGTTTTTTATAAGGTATTAGTAGCTTTTTATACCCTCTATAAGTATTTTATTAAGTTACTATTATAGTTATATATATTAAGAGAGATTAAATTTAAGTTAATAATATACTAATTTAATAGCTATATTAAAGCTCTTAATAGTATTTATATCCTTATATTTATTACTGCTAATAACTAAAAAAGGTTTTATAATTAGAAGGGTTAGTTAATATAAAATATATTAGTAGTAGTAGACTTTAATTACCTTTTTATATATATATTTATTAGCATAGAGGGGTTACTTAATAACTTAATCCTATTTAATTAAATACTAGTATATTTTTTAATACCTAATAGGAGGTATTACTTTACCAATAGTAGCTTTACTTATAACTTAAGAAGTATTATTATCCTATTTAAAAGTGAGAGATACTACTTTAAAGAGTTTAATAAAGATAAGCTTATAAATATAAAGGAACTATATAACTTATACTATATAAAGCTAAGGATAAAGATTAAGAAAGTTTTTAGGGTTTTAAAGAGGGTTTTTATAATCTTCTATAGGGGGCTACCTAAGTATAACTTTAATATATAAATCAGAATTATTTATACTATAACTAGGTTATATAACTTTATTAAAATTAGAGAGCGTAATATAAAGGTAGTAGTAGAGACTTATAAGGCTAATAATAAGGCTAAAATCCTCTAAGCTATATAAGAGAAAGCTAATAAAGTTATAGATATAAAAAGAGGTTTAGAGATTTACTAGTAGATAGTAATTTAGTGTTAAGAGGTATAGTTAGAAGAAGAGTAGTTAGTTAATAAGTTAACATTATTCTTAAAATAGTAATATAAGTAGTCTTTTAATATAATATTTAGGTTTTTTTTTAACCTTACTCCTATTGAAAATTTACTAATAAGAGTAATAAGAAGCTTTTATTAGCTTATTAAACTAGTCTTTTTAATACTAACTTAATAATATATAGAGTAAAATTAAGAATAGAGTGATTCTATTAGTCTATAATAATTTAAGGTTTCCTTAGTATTAAATTAAGTTAAAATTAGACTTTTTACTGCTCTCAGCCTAGTTATAAATATCTCCTTTATTAATTTTAATTATATACTTTAAAATACTATATTTCTTTAATAATACTAACTTGATAATATATAGGAAGGTATAAAAACTAGAGGTATATATAGAGTTAGCTTTAAAGTACTTATATACTCTTATTAAGCTATTACTACTAAGTTTTTTACTATATTTACTTATATAGACCTTAATAGCCTTTATAATAGCTTTACTACTTCCTATTATAATATTATTAAGCTTATTATACTAAATATATACTAACTTAGTTCTTATTTCTAACTTAGCTTATACTACTACTGTTTTTTTATTAATTAATTAACTACCTTAAAACTTATTAAGTATATTATTAGCTAAGCCTAAGCTTTTAGTATATTTATTAGGATCTTAATTAGTAGTATACTACTTCTTATATAGCTAGATTAGAGTTTAAAGTTAACTATTACTCTTACTAGGAACTTTATTATTATTATTATTACCTAGCTTATTAAGATCTCTAATTTCTATAATATTATTACTTATTAGCTTAGTATTAACCTATATAGTATTATAAAGTATATAAATCTAAGGTATCCCCTTATATTATAGACTCTTCTACTTTTTATTTTTAGTAATCTAATTTTCTTATATAGTATTAGTTATAGAGATCTTATTACTTTTATTATTATACTTAGTACCTAATTTATTAACTAGTTAGAAGGCTTTTTTATATATTTAGTATATATTATCCTATTTTATAGCTAAGTTATTAATAGTAAAAAGATAGCTTACTTTAGAGAAAGTTAACTTTATTATTAGTAATATATTAATAAGTGCTTTATATAGATTAAAGTACTTATTACTCTTTTCTATAATATAGCTATACTTTAGCTTAATAATACTAAGCTAAAAGAACTTCTTAATATACTTTTTTTACTATATAAGCTTTTTTAGCTTAGATATAGAGGACTAGCTGTTTTTTATTATATTTTCTATAATATTATCTACCTATATATTATTAGGTTAAGTTTTATTAAGTAAAGTATTATTATTAACTTATATATTATTAAAGGGGTTAATTTAAGAGTTAACTAGTTAGATACTTAAGCTAAGCTTATTATTAGAGTTAGCTATATTAGATTTATTATTAGACTATATTTTAAAGTAATATATAGTATTATTATTAAGTAAACTATTTAAAGCTATAAGATCTACTAGTACTATAGCGTTAAAGAGGCTATTATATAGCTTAATAGACTTCTAGCTAGTAAAATATAAAAATTAATACTTAACTCCTTATTTAGGGTTAGTTAGAGGGTATAGTAAGCTCTAAGAGCTTATTTTATATAAGTTTCTACTTATTGTACTTATATAAAGTATATTAAGACTAACCTATGCTATAGCCCTACCTAGTATAAGTCTCAGAAGTCCTTTTTTAGATAGTAAAAATGGATAGCAGGATGGTTCCGATCAGGCCCTAATAAATACTTCTCTTCTGATCTTCAATTGCGCACATCATTCGATTCTTTTTGCGCGATGCAACCTTAAGACACATTAGACTTTTGAAAGGGATGTTCTGAATTACCAAATACCCGTAGCGGGAACCAGTGTGCGGGAAGTTTATCGACCATGCCCTGCCAAGCCCCCTGCCGCGACTCTAGCTTTCTTCATGTTAGCAAGGGTTCTCACGATCCAACTCGCAAAAGATGTCTTGCCCCGTCGTTGGGCAGCTGAGGAAATGCACGGTCAGATCGAAAGTTGGAATATTTTCTCAGTAAATCGGTCTCTGAATCTATGAACGTCGATTGCATTTTATCACCCGCTGGCATCTGCGACGAAGCTATTGAAAGATCGTGAACCGTTTCATGTCACAGCATCGTCAAGTGCGCCTGAGCAGCGGTGCCTTGACACGCGGGTAAGGCTGGAGAGGGACGCAGATCTGGCAGGCCTCCAATAGATCATAACGAATGCCAATAAGTTCATGTTAGTAAGAGCAATTATCTTCATGGTGCAATTGACGGGCACATTGGTGGGGGCCTTGAAAATACTGAAGACGTAGTGAGCCAAGTGGGAAGCCCCTGCATGAACATCGTCAGGGGTTCTTGCGAAGGTTTGCAAGGCTCGTTTTCTGCCAGAAACAGGTTCCAATGCTACACTCCCTTTTTGAGTAAAACGCGAGACTGGAAGCAGAGGCACAGCAGCCAATTGGTACAAATAAGAATGATTTGTCCCTACTGGCCTTTATCGATGTGAAGTCAAGAACAGGAGCGTGCATGAATGCTGAGTTGAGAGTTGGCATCCTGCATTACCCGGATACCTGCCGACAACCTTTGATAGGAGACGTGTATGACTTGAACGGCTCTCTTTCATAGTCGTGCTTATTTTCTCAGACGTCTAGAATCAAATATCTAGGGAAAAGAGTACTCAAGCCTGGAATTTAGAAACACAACTGTGAGCTCTCGAGGGCCTCGTCGTTTCAGGGACTACGATGATTGCCTCAACTAACTGTAAGAGAGCACATGTAAGCGAGTTCGTAAGCAGTCAAAGTGTCTGAAGTGTTGTGTGACGTAAAATGCTATGAATCTGACTTAGGATGCTTCTAAAACCATTCGGTAGTCGGGCATCGTAGAACACCTTGTTGTCACAAAGACGAATGGGATAATGGAGAGTGTTTTTCTGACGGTGCCATTCCAGGGATGGATTATGCAAAGACTGTGGAACTACGTGCACTCCACCTTTGACATGAATGACTTCCAACAGGCTTGGGCGTAAATGTTCTGAATTTGAATAGGCGTTCCTGCCCCTCAACTTCATGAATAGACGCAGACATGATTGGCCCTTCATTCGGCAATCCACGGCATATCAATCGGCTCACTGCCGAGGCGTCAGCACTTGTGCAGAGCTTATGTGATACTGCTCCCCTAAGTGCATGATGGCATCGCGGTACTTCTCATCAGCCGAGACTTCCAGAGCACTTGGTAATGACAAATGGAACGACGCTCAACGGTCGCGCATCGAGCAGTTACATTGCATTTCCCCAGCTGGAATTCGCCCCGTAGATCATTGGTTGGCTGCATACGGGACCAACAGACCTTCCTGCAGCTTATGTTTCTGTGGTCCAAAAAGTGGCTCTCTCGTCGTTTGATACGAGCACTCGGATAAAAGACAGGTGGAAATTCTCCCTTGTCTCTGCGTCCGTCCTTGCATAACGCAACGTTGACTGTCCAAATGCTTTACCCGCAATGAGAGATGATAGGTTTGTGATGAGGGGCAGCTGGCTGTCGTAAAATGCCAACAGAGCGTTTCGGAGGCAACTGCGGTGTCATATCTTGGCTGCATACACATCCAGGGCGAAAGGGTTACACCTGAAAATGTTGAATGGTTTATCTGGACCAGCCTCCCCGTGTCTCTCTAGACGTGTCCTGCTGAATACACACTTTGGTAAGTGCCACTCGCCATGGCTTACACGTTCCTTGTTCCGCTGGTAATCATTGCCATCATCGTATTTAAACTGCGAAATGTTGGTAAACGACCCAAAGATTACCCTCCCGGGCCTCCCACACTACCTTTGATTGGGAATTTGCATCAAATGCCTTCAGTTCAGCCGCATCACCAGTTTAAGAAGTGGGCAAAAGAGTATGGGTAGGTTTAAACGATTGGAAACACACATTGGATCGACGGTCTGCTAAGAGATATTTCTAACAGCCCCGTGTACTCCCTCATCCTCGGAACCCAGGTTATGATTGTACTCTCTTCGGACAAGGCGGTCAAAGATCTTTTAGACAAGCGCAGCAGCATATACTCATCACGAACCGACGTTTACCTTGGAAATGTAGTCAGCAACAATCTCCGTGTGGTTCTTATGGTAAGTTCAGATTGCCGATGCAAACGGAATTTGGGATTCAAATGCTGACAGGCGGAAGAAATATGGTGAACGATGGCGCATGATCCGAAAGATCTTTCATCAGGTTTTACATATCAGCGCAGCCAAGGGTTATGTTCCGTATCAGGATCTCGAGAGCAAGCAGATGCTTTCTGGCTTTTTGGACGAGCCTAGCCACTTCATTGACCACATTCGCCGGTTCACCAATTCTCTCACCACTCAGATGGTGTTTGGTTTTCGAACGACGAGCATTCATGACGAGAAGTTGAAGAAGCTGTACCACTGCGTCGAGAAGTGGAGTGAGGTCGTAGGGTCACAGACCGCAGCTCTCCTCGACGTATACCCGCCTCTGAGAAATCTGGGCTTCATCTCTCCTGGAAAGAGATACGCCGAGGCGTTGCATAAGGAAGAAAGTGCTCTGTACGTTGGTCACTGGTTGGATGCAAAGAAGCGCGTTCTTCAAGGCACGGCGAAAGTGAGTTCCCAATGCTTGACATTCCGCACGAAAAATACTAATACTCAGTAGCCTTGTTTCTCCGTTGGAATTGTTGAGAGTCAGAAGGCACTTGGCTTTTCTGATGAACTGGCTGGATATATCTCTGGTTCCGCTCTTGAGGCCGGTTCAGATACGACCGCTGCAACGCTGGTTGGTTTCATCCAAGCCATGGTTCTGTATCCTTCTGCGCAGAAACAAGCCCAAGAAGAACTCGACCGGGTGTGCGGCACTCAGAGACTCCCCAACGTAGATGACTGGGACTCGATGCCATACATTCGAGCTTGCGTCAAGGAAACTCTGCGATGGATGCCAACAGCAATTCTCGGTCTGCCGCATGCCGCCATTCAGGATGACGAGTACATGGGCTACAAGATTCCCAAAGGCGCTGGCGTTATGCTCAACGTTTGGGCTATCAACATGGACGAGGATAAGTTTGAGGACCCTCGAGCTTTCAATCCCTCTCGTTATGAAGGCGACGATCAGAACTCATTCGAGTCGGCAATGAATGGCGACCCCGCGAAGCGCGACCATTATGTGTTCGGTGCTGGCCGCCGCCTCTGCCAGGGCATGCATATTGCCGATCGATCTCTGTTCCTGAGCATTTCGAGACTTCTGTGGGCTTTCAATCTTGGTCGGGCCGTTGACGACACGGGTGCCGAAATCGTACCAGATGCGGACAATCTCATTGACGGTTTCCTGGTGCAGCCGAGACCCTTTCCTGCAAAGATTACACCGAGGAGCGAGAAGCATGCGGACATGGTCCGCAAGGAGTGGGAGGCGAGTCAAGCGCTTCTTGACGAGAGTAAGCAGTGGAAAGAGATACCTCGGGGAATGGTGTTTGAGTCACTGGTTTCCACAGAGAAGGAATAGTGGAACTCCTTGAATGCTACCGTCACCGAGCAGCATTCAATTACATTATTCATGAATAGATACAAATTGGCACCGTTAATTACTGGAAGACTTTATCTGTGACATCAAAAACTCTAATTCATCTACGTTATTGCGCTTGGGCATGACTCAACTTCAGCTCCGGACCCAGATCAGAGTCCACGAAGCGGACCTTATAGAGTTTGGCATGCTCATCCATCTGCGACAGCCCATCCGCTTCTCTTAATTGCTCCCTTGACTGCTTGTCAAGTCCATGTGCCAACCCTGCTAAAGAGCTTCCTCTCCAAGCAGGAAGACCGAGTCGTTTTGTTTCGAGTATAGAGAGCAGACAGAACAAGCATCCTCCTAGAAGTGCCGCAATCGGCAGAGATAGAAATCCCCATTCGACTCGGATGAATACTATCCAATTTTGGGTTTCGCCCTCATTTGGCTCGGTTTCCAGTGAGAGATCGCGTATGTACTTTGACATGCTCGCTGCCACCGTCTCAAAGGTGGCCGTGAGGTTCTTGGATGTACCCAAGCTGTCTATCACATGAGGTTGACTTCCGCCTATTGGATAGACGAGCTGCTTCGTTGCCAGGGGGCTCGCGCGGCGTGCGAATTCATTCATGAACAAGCCTGTGATAGACTCGGCAGCATTCTGAGAGATATTGAACTTTAAATCCTGCTCAATGTCCAGGCCTGTAGAAGTATGGTAGTGTTCTTTTGAGATGAACATCTGCAGGTCGGTTCTGTTCATGTCCATGTCGTCATGGTTGAGGGTGTAGTTGCTGTTTGCGTTGTCCCATTTTGAGCTAGCTGCATATTGGGGATCTTTTGCCACAAATGAGTCAAGATTTCGATCCGTGTAAGTCCCCAGAATGGTTTCGCGCAAGTCGCCTTGGACAATATCCGACTTGTAAATGTTGGTGCAGAAGTATAAGGCGCATTCTTGTGCGGAAACACTGCTGTCCTCCCAAGGCTGACCATTCTCACGGAAGTCCTGGTCGGCTTCCATCATTGCAAAAGAAACAATGAGGGTCTTGAATTCCTGGAAGGAAAGGGTCTCCGATGGTTGAGATGTGGCTTTGGCTGTCAGCTCTGTGCTTGTGAAGCCCAGGTTATAGCGCTGTATAGCCGCCAGACCTGCCGAGTCAATGTTCGAAATGTTCATGTTCAATTCTTTGACGTCGTATCTGGTGTACGTCGTGTTTACGCTGGGTACCGCAATCGGATAGGAAGAAGAGACGAAGCTGACCATAGTCAGGGTATTGTCTTCCGCTGCTTCTGTCACATTCGTCTTTCCAGCTGACTTTATTATGTGTTTTGATATGTCATTGCAAGCGCTGCATACTGCCAAAGATGCGTATGGTGTCCAAGTGCAATTGCCGGAGGAGCAGCTAAACGATGGTGTTTGTGCTTCCGCCGAACCCAGAGTCGAGAAGCCCGACCATATCGAGGCCAGAGCACCAAAATCGTATTTTGATCGCATTGATAGGCGCATCAATGTTCCATCGGGTGTTCCTATTCCTGTTGCAGCCCCTGTGATGGCGTAAAAGGATCCGAGGTCTAGTTTGCTAGACTTGCCAATCGTTGCCTTCGAAATTGGATCCGATACTGATACTTCTTTGCCTTCGAAGGTAATGATAGCCTGAAGAAAAGGCTCGAAGCCAACCAAGACCACAGTTGATAGCGCCCCGAGTGCCATCCAGTGCCTATCAGACTGTTACCACGACTGGAAGATTTGTGGGCGAGAACATGATCATACCTGAGTCTTGACCACCAAAGTAGTCTTATACCACCCCATGGCCCCCTACTTGCCTCCTCGAAACGATCGAACACCATGATAGTGTCATCTCTTCGCCGAAACCAGTTCCATTTCCCTTGACTGATGCACGCACTGACAGCGAACGCGAGTGTTGCTCTCGATGTTGCCCCGAGGATTGAGACGACTGTGTTGAAGGAGTACTGAAACGACCATGTCGACAAGGGCTTATTGTTGTAGAGGGGTAGGAGAATGGCGATCGCTGCTAGCGCCAGGATACTCAAGATGACCGCGCATATTTCGAGGACCCAATGATACTGGCTGCCTGGTAATGCTGCACTTGCCTTCCGCAGAAGGCTCTGTTTCGAAGTTGAGGCTCTGTTCTCTAACCCCAGCCCGTATTCACCTGGCTCCGAAGACGCGAATGAGGTAAGCCGCGGGACGGGTTTCCTCTTGAACTGGGGCGAAAGACTCGATGAATCGTAGGTGTCGTCGAGGTTAATGGAGCTCCCGATGTGTGGCTGCTCGAGAGGTGAGTGGTACCCGGTCGGGGTGTCGCGCATCTCAAAGGACTGCGTTGAAGGATCGTGGAACGGGCCCCTTGGTGTTTTCGACATTATAACTCCGTTTGCAAGGGTCGATCAGCACAGTTCGTGAGGTTAGCATAATGATGGGGGAGGTAAATCATTTTAAACGACCACCACAGGCTCTAAATTAAGACATGACATTGCGCGCTTCTAGCTTCTCCTGTGAGATTTTAGCTAGCAGTCTAGCGTTACACAATACCCCCTCTTGGCAGGCTGCCGCGAAATGGAAGCATTTGTTTGGTTATTAGCGGTTCTTCCATTGTGGCGGTGTGCCATAGCACTCGGAAAAAGCAATGTTTCTACACCAACCGAGCGTCGGGTAGCGACAGCACCGCCGCACTATTTTTGCAGAAATTATCTCGCTGCCTATTGGATAAAAAAGGCTGAAGTCCGAGTTCTTGAATGTCATATTCCTCTGGAGAAGTCAGCGAGCTGAGCTTTGCTTTGAAATTTTCTTTTTGCGAGCCGTAGTGGTTTGCAAGCCAACCATCTTTTTGCACTGGGCTGCCATGAGTCGATGGAATATGGTCGTTATTATGTACTCGGTATTAATGCTGTTGATACAAGTAATCTTTCATCATTCGGCCCATAGCCGGCTCAAGCTCTTGGTCCTCCCTGGTCATAAGTCATGTGAAAATCCGTCGTCTTCCGTATCGCCCTCGCGTCCTCGACATCTTCGCTCCTCCTCGCGCTACTTGGTCCGCTGTCTTTTGGTATAGACTGAAGGATGTACTCTTCACTCGAGTCGTCCCCCAGTCTGGGCCGGTTTGCGTGGACACTCGTTAGGTGGGTCGCCGTCTTCTCCTCTCGCCCCTGGTATGGATGCCAGTCGTTGCGGCTGGTGCCGGCATGCGTGAAGTTTCCCTTGCTCGATCGAGGCGCTGAGCCGTAGCCGGAGCTGCCGTTGGAGGACCCTTGCTTTGATGCGAAGACGGTAGGGAATATGTACGTCAGGGGGAGGCGGCACATGGGCAGGCAGGCGCAGATGATTGCCAGGTTGTCTTCGATGAGAGTCCAGAGGGTGGAAGAAATGTCGACTGTGTGTTGTAAGTCAGCATACTGAAGCAATTATCCGTCATTACATAGTCAATAAATGACTTACATGTCGTATCAGGACTGGTGGTGGAAAAGTCCAATGTCGTCATACGCAGGATACTCGTGATCGTGACGAACAATCCAAGCGCAAAGACAACCATGAGCGCCTTCTTCTGATTGATCGGAAGCTTCGATTGCCATAGCACATGCTGTGGCAGTGCCATGATGAGGATATCGGTGGCGATAGAGAAGCCCGCGTTGGCGTACCAATTCATCGTGAGACTGATGCAGGTTCCAGGGATGGTCTTGTCCCATGCGCGTGGGATGGGAGTGCACTGCCAAATGGATGAGGCCGAGGTTGCCACCATGTACGCCAGGATGATGCTGAGGAGAGTGTAGCAGAGTATTCGGAAATATCTTTGTACGAAGATGCGCAGGTACAGCAGCAGGATAGATGCCTTGGTCAAGTTGATAGTGATTTTATAGAAGATTTGGGCGATATAGAAGAGCTAGTCAAGGTCAGAAATGATTCAGGCTGGTCGATCCATGTCACTCCGGTTCCATTACTGAAGACACTCACCTGCAATGTCATGATCTTGTTGGGCTTGGACAGGTTCTTGATATGTTGACCGAATCCATACTCGCAGGAGACCATCATCAGGATTGAGACAAGTAGACAACAGACCTAAATCATATCAGCTATAGTGACCACGAAGAACATCAGATAGAACTCACAAATGAGAACAAGATGGTCCAGTCATCCCATCCCAAGCCCGATCTCATCTTGATACGCGACCAGAACCGAATCCCAACGAAGATCGGTGTCAAGACGAAGAAGACAATAGCCGGCGCGCGGACCATGAGCGCATTGCTCTCACCAGGAATGTTGCCGTCAACCATGGTGAACAATATGCCTCGATCAAGCAAAGTCTGTTCGACAGTGTGCTGAGGCTGGCAGACCTCGAAGGGTCTGATCTGCGTGAACGAATTCCAGAGAGTAACAAACGTCCGACATCAGCACAATCTGAACGGCCGGGATGGACGGGTCCTGGAGAACGGGTCTAGTTATATGTTCATGCCCAGGATGCCAGGCTCCTGCCACAACATTCCACTTGGGAGGGGTGTCTTGGTTTGACTTGCAAGAAAACCGGCCGTCCGTCTGGGCCAAGTACTCGGTAGGCATCCGGAGCGTTAGGGACGGACGGACTTTTCATTGGGTGGTCATGGCAGGGAGGATCCCTTTTCCATGCTGGTTGTCAGGTACATGTGCGCGTCCGCGGTAAGCTTCTTTTCTTTTCTTTTGCTCCCCGTCTCTGCAAGGGAGACGGAGATGATGGTGGTGGCATGCAACGGCTTGTCAATCTGCAGACTACTGCAGCGCCGTGAGGGGCAACGGTATCGGCGCCGAGAAGTAGGAATCGGGCACATGTACGATGAGCGTTAGGTGATGAGAGAAAGGGGCGAGCTGGGGGCCAGATGGATGCTGAAGATGCGAGGAGATGTGCAAAGAGCGGACGGTACTTAGATTACCGATCGCGAGAGAAAACGCGGGAGAGCCACCTTGGAATCCCTGCCCGCTGCGGTTAAAAAGAAGGGCCAGCATGGAGATGGGTACGAAAGAGAATGGCCCCCGATGTGTTCGGGCCAGAGTCCGAGCCGGCCTGGAGCTCCCACCACCATTAAACATCCGACTTTGGAGCACTTCAGGTTTCGGCGTTATCAAGACGTCGGCAAATGAAGACGGTCCGCTATTTGCAGAGCGGTAGCGACCTTGCAGAAGCCGGCGTTTCCTCCTCGCAGCAATATGTTTTGACGCGAAACAAGAGCGTGGTTTGATCCAATAGTGAGGCGTAAGTTGGGGCTGTCACTAACATCCGCGAGTACTTGGAACGAATGAACAAGTAATATTCGTTCAAAATGACCATGCACGAAAGACGCAGGCTGCACACCACTGTACGGGAGGGTGGGCAGTCAAGACTCCATGACCAGAGACGTGCGACGAACCTGTTCCTGGTAGTGATAATCTTTCATTCAGCTGGCTTGTCCTCTGTTCTCAGATACCGCCCGGTGTAGCACGGTGGTGACTGGATATCGGGTCGCTGGACGATGGAGGCTAGACATCCCCTTGCAGAGCGGTAAGCCATTACCCAACTTGATCATCGGTGGAAGTCTTACCAGGAGAAATGAGGCGCACAGTGGTCTGCGCTATCGATGCTGGTCTGGCAGGGTCTCAGAAATGGCGTGGATGAAAATTTCTTCTCTGATTTCAGCTTTTCGTCAGCTGTCCCGATCCTCCGCCACCATGACCTAAAGTCCCGAGTGTCCTCTTCTCGGAGGCCTGAAGGGCTGACGACTCCAGTTGTCTGGGCCTAGGAATTCATCAGATGAAGGCGGGGGTGACGGGACTCTACAGCGGAGCTGTTCCAGCCGCAGCATCGATGAGCCGATGCGGCGCAGTTGATTCTCGCGAAGAGGGGGGGTTTCCCTTGTTGGCAGGGCACGGAATCCTTATGACATTCGCATAGTTTTTCACGAAGCTTTCCGCGCAACATCTGTTGGCGACGCTGGTCCGGCAGCTGTCGCACATGTCAGATTTCAGTAAGCTGCTTCAACATATCGACAACTGAGGGCGATTGTCTTCAAGCATCACGCGCCATTGTCGTCTCTACAAGGCATGTAGTTCATCTTGGATGAACTTGACGATGGCAGGGTACCATCAAGCATAGTTCGTTTAAAGTTCCCGCCGTATCCGCATCGCCCGAAGACCACCAGTCTGTGCGCCCTGAGATCATTAATAGCTGAATACTAGAGCCCTAATATCGCATCCGATTAGTGTGTTGTGGGCGGCGGAGGGCTGGTGGCGCCAACGTCCGGTGCGCATTCCCGCTCCCGCGAAGTCTGTACGGCGGGTAGCCAGCCCGTCCATTGTCGTTGCAGCCGAAGAAGCCGATTGAGATCTCACACCCGAGGAATAGCTCGACAATAGTCGCAGCCACTTCGGAGGAATTGAGATGGATTATAGGTGTGCATGAAAGCAGTATAGGTGTAGCAATACCACCTACCTCTGGAAGCAGGCTCTTCGCATCTATTACGTCTATTGGCGTTGAGCGACCAACGGCTTGGCCACCGTAATGCGTTCATGGCGAACTTCAATAACACCTCGGTCAGCGACCTTGCTCGGACGTGGGCTTCCTCTCTCGGAAGCGATGTTCACCAACGTGTGGTGTGGTTTGCGCGGCCCGCATGAGGGAGCTCCCAGGGGGTTTCTCTCTTGGCATGACATGTCCTTTTGTCTTCATTTCTCGTCCGCTGTTCTCTCGGTGCTGCAGAATTCAGGGCTTCGAATCCTCCTCGTCTGTCCTTCCCTATCGGGCCACCGGCGATGCAGGTGACGAAGGTGTGAAGAACTTCGGTTCAAGGTCGCTGGCCTGTGTCTTCATTCCCCCGATCTGCTGGCCCTAATTGTGGCTTTAATGACACCCAAGCCTGTCGGTGCAACCCCCAACACGCTGTTCCTGGTGGGCTTGACAGGGAATAATCGGACAAAGACACCCTTCTGAGAGAACGGCCCATCCCATCATTGGCGGCCGACCGCGGGTCAACGGGACGATACGCTAACGCTGCGGACATCCTAGTCGTCCGCCGACAGCTCCAGATGAGTTTCTGCAGTCGAAAAGGAAATTGATTCTCAGTTGTTCACCTGAAGATATGACCAGACTGCAGTGGGCTCGGTCCAAAAGTTCGCGAAGGAATACGAGGAGAAAATTTTGATATTGGCCGGGATGTTTCCTATGTGTGATGCGTTCGGTGAAGGTCCAGGAGCACTTACAGCACTCAGATATCCGTGGGGGAGAGACAGAGATGTGTTCAGAGTCTTCCGCTTCTCCCGGCTTAACAAAACACACATTAGAGATGATTTCCTGTGAATATTTATCTATGCTGCATAAGTCTGCAATAGCATCCATATCTCCTTACAGCCCACAGGTTGGGGCGATGAGTTGAAAACAGTCAGCGCATTGTATGGGCCAGGGCCCCTCTCATCATCACCAAAGTCCCTTCAAGTCCACATCTCACCAGCACCCGGTGGAATCCTTGCATCTTGGTCCATTGGGCGTCTCGCTGTCCGTGCCCGGTGTCATATCTGGTTCTTGAGTAACATTTCGATCTGGACCAGCAGCATTCCTTTCATGTGGTTATTCCCGGCACACAAGACCAACCGTTCGTGCGCCCATCCGATATGATCTCAGCATGCTTCCCCAGACTAGCATAGGACCAGGGTCGTAGGAATGAGCATCGATAGCCACTGTCGTCGAGCAATGTGACCTTGCACACCTCGCCACTGACGAGAAGAGTTTCTATCGAGTTCCCCTCAAACAATGTGTCATTGTCGCCGTCATCATTCCCTCGGCACCCAAAGAAGGACCCAAAGTCCCTTGTGTCTCACCTCAAACCATAGCCCCGGCGCCATCTCTCAACATGCCGAACAACTCCGGCCCGTGATCCTCATCAGCGACGGCGCATCGAGGAATGGCGCCAACCCACCGTCCAGGGTCTCTCGCCAGCGGATCCGAGAGCCGTTCGGCCCACTGAAAAGCGGAAATTAGTGCGATACTGAGCCACTGGAGTGGAAGCTATCGAAGCATTCTTGTCTTGTTTTGCTGCAGCGAACGGGCACGGCGTCATGACACCTGCGTCCATCCCTCTCCATGTCCATGGGCCCCCTCCCTCGTACAGCATGCACACCACCACGTTGGTACCAACACACGTGTGTGTCTGTTGGTCCCTGGTGACCCAGCCGTGCCGCTCAGATGGAGAGGCAATATAAACAGACTCGCCCGTCTTAGGCCGAAGTCTAACAGATGATCGCACTCTCGCACGCACCAGCCGCTCACGTCAACGGTCGGGGTTCCTTGGGATAGGCTTAGGTTGAGCTGTCATCGCATCCAGGTAAGAAAGCTTTCACTGGTCTCAATTCGCGGCTCCGAGGTGCCAATCGGCTCCGGGACCTGTCTTCTGTTGTTGTCGCATGGTGAAGCACTCGATATCTTGCTTGCCTCTGCATCCTAGGAGCTGCTGCCAGAATAGACGATGCCTTTCAGCCATACTGTCATCATCCAAAACTAACCATGGCTTAGGGTCGTCACAATGAAGTTCTTCTCCCTCCTTGCTACCGTCGCCGCCGCGGGCGCCGCCCTCGTCTCGGCCCAGGGCACCATCGACTCCGACTCAGAGTCCTTCCCCGAAGACCTCAATGGCTCCAACTTCACCTACCCCTGGCCCGTGAAGCTGTACAAGTTCACCTCCCAGCTTCAGGAGCTCGAGATGGCCTTCATGGACATCGAGCCCAAGTGCGAGCCCAACGGAAAGACCGCCATCCTCTTCCACGGCAAGAACTTCTGCGGCCCAACGTGGGAGACCACCATCCGCGTCCTCGCCCAGAAGGGCTACCGCGTCATCGCGCCGGATCAGATTGGCTTCTGCAAGTCGTCTAAGCCCGAGCGCTACCAGTTCTCCCTTCAGCAGTTCGCGACCAACACCCATGGTCTGCTCGAGACACTCGGTATTGAGAACGTCACCGTTATCGGCCACTCCATGGGCGCCATGCTTACGACCCGCTACGGACTGATGTTCCCCGACCAAGTTAACGAGATGGTCCTCGTCAACCCCGTTGGTCTCGAGGACTACAAGGCTCTCGGCGTTCCCTACCTTCCCATCGACGACAACTACGCCACGGAAGCTGCTAGCTCCTACGAGTCCATCAAGGGATACGAGCAGGCCACCTACTACGTGGGCGAGTGGAAGGATGAGTACGACGTCTGGGTCAGGATGCTCGTCAACATCTACAAGGGATCCGAGGCCAAGACCTACGCTCTCAACCAGGCGCAGATCGTCGACCTTGTCTTGACGCAACCCGTCAGCTGGGAGTTCTCTCTCGTCAAGCCGCGCACCCTGCTCATCATCGGCGAGAAGGATAACACCGCCATCGGCAAGCAGTGGTCTCCCCCTGATGTCGCTGCTAAGCTGGGCCACTTTGACGTCCTTGGTCCTGAAGTTGCTGCTCGGATCCCCAACTCTACCCTGCACACTTTCCCCGAGCTTGGTCATGCGCCTCAGATCTCGCATCCTGAGGAGTTCCACGACGTTTTGGTTGATTGGCTCTCTACATAGACCTAGGCTTCGCAATTAGCAGTCTTTTCCGAGACAAGTATAACTTATAATAGACGTATATATCAATTGAAACTTCATATAACTACGATACTGTTCAAGAATACTCCCGCGGTGCTCTTTTGTCATATTAGGAGGCATACTGAGGTGACCGGGAGGCCGCCCAGTACTGGGATCGACGCCGATGCCGGACCATAACACACTGTTCGTCGGAGGCGTGATTGACCACCATGACATGTTATCTCAGTTTAGACAGAGAGTTCATTACAGCGCTTGGTTCGCAACAGATACTATGCCAGTGCATGTATAAGTCGTCCAAGTGCCAGAGGCATACACTCAGCCACGGCCACATAAGGCTTGACTACTTTTACTTGCGTACCATGAGTTTCGGAAACAGCCTGGCATGTCGCTCCGGCATCTAGGTTTTGGGGAATCGATAGAGTAGTGCGTCAGGCACTCACCTGCTTCACATGCAGCTTTTACATATAAAAATGGAATATGGGCGCAGTGTTGGTCATTTAGAGTCAACAAAGGCACGTTGTAAAGTTCATTAAGCCCAACATTATCCTGATGTAGTGTTCAAGCATGGGGCTATTTGCGTATATTGGTCAGACATAACGATTGAATGGTGATGGGAATAACCCAACTCATAACGAGTGTGTGGCCCCTCCGATAACTAATACAAGGCAGACTTCTGTTTGCCCAGCTCATGATGCTTGAGATAGAACATGTGTGACGCAATGAGTGTGTTGAGGCAGCCTTACGATACGAATGCTCCTTTTCCCAGTTCCTAAAGGCTATGAAAGTCGTCATCGCCCCATGTTCCAGGCCATCGGAAGGTTCCCTCGTGCGTCTTTCCGCAAGAGGAGCAATTGATGGGATGAGCCACCGGGCTCGGCTTGCCCGTGAGAAGGCCATCGAGGATGAATTTCGGGGAGTGGACCTTCATCTTCAAAGCAGTGTCGACCAAATCGTCATGGCCAGAGTATTTGCCACAGCCAGCGCAGACCTCGCGCTCACGGTCGAAAACGAAGCCGGCTGTGGTGGAAAATGTCGTCTCTATCATGTTGAAGCTTGAGATTAGATTCACATCTGAAGTAGATTGGGAACTTCGCTACTTACCGTCGATGTTGAGGAGCTTACAAATGTGGACACGCTCGGTGTCGGACAGCATCCAGCGGAAAACCTCCTGGCCATCTGCATCGTGGAGGTGCTCAGACGAGGGAACCTGATGGGCAACAGCTTCCATATGTTTGGCGGGCATCTGAACCGTAGCGGCGGCCATGTTGGATTCTGGAGGATTGTGTTTTCGATTGCAAGGCACGATGCGGAGGGGGTTTCGATGGTGATGAAGCTGAAGAAGTTGTAGTTCTGTCTCTTTCGAGGCGAGATGTTTGGGGCATTTTATAATCATTTCAGCATTAGTGCATGATTACCTATGAGGTCAGTTATTGTATAACACTAGAGAGGAATGACGAGACCTCTAGAACACCACCGAGACCTCTGCCATCCATAGACATAGTGACTGTGACACGAGATTGGTAAGATGCGGAGAGAATCAGGGCGGCTACTGTGGTAACATCCGTCTGACATTCGTGTTCTGTCAAAGGCATTGCTATGCTTGTTTCCGAGGCGATTGGTGCGCGTCCCCGCGAGTGTGTACGAGGTCTTCGCAGATTTATCGATGCATTTACCGCCACTCTAAAGAGATTCCCAATCACACGTCTGTCAGAACCCAATCGCTTCCTGGTGATCTATTTGCACAAGTGCCACGCCGGGAAGGTTGGTGAATCTCGAGATCGGCACTCGAAGTGGTACTAACACATAAGTATCCGCTCGACCGTTTAGACATTTCGTGCTGCGACGCTTCCTAGGCAGTTGAGGTTATCTTCGATGGCAGTGGAGGCAGAAATTCGTTGGAACTCAACGTCAAATCTCGGTTCTCGGAGTTCTTGCAGTTCTATTACGATGGTTTCAAGGAGCTACGCGCCAGATTTCCCCTTTGGTTTCGTTGACGATCCTACGGCGGCTTACTTTCGGCGTGGGTAGAAGGTTTACTCCTGTAGCTCGGTCTCACGCCCCGAATTCGACAAGTCATTTCAATCCGACGTGCAAGATGAACTGGGGGACTGTTTTGCATTGGTTTGCCTTCTTCAGAACAAGGCATTCTTGCAACGAACATCCAATCAAATCCGGACACATTGAGCTCGCCTTTCGCTCACGCATGTCAGCAGGCTTCACTCCATCCGTCCAGACAGGCTCTTGTGTTTGATTGGTTTTGATTGATCATTGGAATCCCCACCGCACTCACCATTCGTCCGCAGTCAATGTGGCTATTGCCTTAAGAATCAGATTCCGGAGACAACCAATGGCATGCTCGACGCTGGACAAGTAGATATGTAGAATGAGACTCTCAACCACCCAATCAGATTCTCGGTAGCATCGAAAGAACGGTACATAAGATGGGAGCCTGCCACATAATGAAGTCTTTCGGATGGATTCTGTTAGCGCCTTACTGTTAGTGTTCAACGAGACAATTTCCCCATCGTGTGGACGAGTGAGCACTTTTGGTGCTCAGAATTTTCGCCTATCACTGCAGCATGGTACCTCGGCGGAGAAAATCTGCGATTGACCAGAGGGAATGGGATCAGCTCGGATCAGTGATTCGAAATTTGTACTTGGAGGAAGACAGGACCCTGAAGGACGTTCTCGTAATACTGAGAACTGTACACAACTTTCAACCGAGGTTAGTTCCGCGCTTGTCTTCATAGAGCTCTTCTGATTCATGTTTCTAGTAAATCCCAATTGGAATGGAAGCTCAAGCAATGGCACATGACCAAAAACCCAACAAGTACGGAGTGGAGGCATGTGATTTCAAAGATAGACCAACGGCTGTCCAGGGGCAAGGAAAGCCAGATATATCTTTCCGGGATACCGCTGCAGCCAGCGTCCATCAAGAGGGCAAGAGGTCGTCACTGTTACGAGTCAGCTATCGAGAGAACTTTACCCCGTATGTTAGCCTCTCTTTGGTTCTTGTACACATTCTGCATATTGCCCATACGAACACATCTAGTTAATGCCCCCATACTAGGTGTCGAACCTCCATCGCCCATGGATATTTCTGTGATCATCCGCACTCCATCGCCAGAAGGTCAGACTCGATTCAGTAGCTCGGCGACTCTTCCTTGGTTCCAAGCTAGACAGGCTTTACAAGGTGCGTCGGACGGTGGAAGGGCATTGAATTTTTGTCATCGTCCATACACAGTGTTCCTGACTTTGGACTTTCATGTTTGCAGGGCTTGGGTTGCTTATGCCTCGCACCATTGAACCCCAACACAGCAACTCTTTGTACGCTTTGAGCGTCAACTTTCTTGTCTTTCGAACAACTATCTCTTGGGAAATTACCAATCTCTGGAGTCATACCAAAAGGCTTCAGCACATCTTCCACGCACTGACAGTATTGATGCCAGCTAGCCCTCACTGGACTCATGTCTCTAGAGCTGAGAGCCTCATACAGTCATTTGGCTCTTCCAGCAGCAGCATTGATGCATTGGAAGTTCTCCTATTTCTGATTTCTAATAATCTGATCGGCTCGGACGAGAGACACCAAAATGACCGAGAGCTTCTGATGGCTAAGCTTCTGGATCTATTGCAACAAAGTAACGGGTGGGAGCTAATAGCCACGAAAGACTATCAGACATTCCCGTTGAGCATGCAGTCAATTTTCGAGACCATATTTTGGGAAGCAATCCAAAGGCCAGACCTGCGTGCTGTCAGATCATTGCTTGCATCAGGGTTTGACGTAAACCTGCCATCACCGACCCTGGCGTCGACGTATGGAGTCCAAGGCGCCTTCAGAGCTTTCCACTACGCGGTAATAATGAACAACCATGGCTTACTTGAGATTCTATCAAGCTACGGAGCAGATACCCGGTTTGAAACCCCGCGACTTATGCAGTTAGCTTGGAGAAAATCAGGTGGGAACCATGTCGTCCCTGACGAAAGGATGACGAAGATCATGTTTTCTAATTACACTTTTCGACAAATCCACGAGAAGCAAGCTCAGGCCCTACTCAATCACATCAGCTGGTACGGGCGTTGCCCTTCTTCGGATATGGCAATTGCATTCTTTCGGACTAGGCTGCGTAGCCCGGCATCCATCTCAGACCTTATAATTACCTCAATCAGGACTGGAAGCGTTCTTATCGACGAACTACTTTCAAACCACGAGATCAATATCAATGCTCCAAACAGTTTTGCGGAAACGCCGATCGCGGTTGCTGCGCAGGAAGGGAATAGTAATCTTCTCAACATCCTCCTTAAGCTGGGTGCTCAGCTTCAGCCCGGCTCTGCTTCCAGCAAGAGAGCCATAGCCACACCACTCCAGTGTGCTGCTTCATTTTCTGATGTTCACGTCCTCCAGCACATACTCGATAATGGAGCCGATCTCAATTTCTGCCACTTGGACAACACTAAGAGCAGTTCTTACGTTCAAGACGCCAAGTCAATGAGGTATCTAGAGATGAGCAATCTGGGTCGTTATCCAGTGCTACCTCGTCCCATTCAACTCGGCAGCCTGGGTAGAACCGCATTACAAGCTGCCCTGCTCGGGAACAAATTAGACAATGCTCTGTTTCTCTTGAACCAAGGCGCTGTTTTGGTCGGCGACGAGCTATCCATGGCCATCCGAACCGGCCGAACGGAATTAATACAGCAAATATTCGCCAAGCTGAATGCTCGAGAGAACCCATTGACAACATTAGACGGACATACAACGCTTCAGACAGCGATTCTTTCCGGTAGCATAGGACTAACTTCTCATCTTATTATGCTGGATCGAAGTTGTGTTACGGCTGAAGCATTGTGCGCAGCCACTTTGGTGGCCCACCTGACCTCAAACTTCGCCTTCATTGACCTTCTTTTAGAACACCCTGTTGAGCTTTCTCGTCCGAAGTATGATGTTTGGCTGGGTTCGGCTTTCTGGTTGGCTGCAGATTATGGTTTTTTCAGTCTCGTTGAAAGGCTCCTATCACTCAATCTACGTCCCCAACGTTGCTATCGCGGCCAACTACGTATACACCCTGGGCTGCCGCCGTTATGTCCGGAACGATGGTTTCTCGAATGGAAGACATTTGCTGCGTGGTACATGCATCACAGCCCTCAGTATCTACGGCCAGTCCTGGAGTGTTCCATGACCTCTGGCAACCTAGAGTTTGTAAATTTGTTACTGCATTATGGTTACACACCGACCGCAATGAGCCTGAATTTTACTCTGGGCCGACCTAGTCTGGCCATGTTTCACCGACTTCATGGCCTGGGACTGAGACTGGGAGAGAGGCAGTTGACAGGGTCAATCCATTCCGGAGACACAACCACAACAGATTGGCTGCTCGGATTGGGTATTAACCCAAACGATCGAGCAAACGAGGTTGAAAGCTTTGAATTAAGCGGTAGCTGGCTCCCAATGATGCCAATTCAAAGCGCTGCCTTCAGGGGCCATTTTGAGATGGTGGAAAAATTAGTGGAACATGGCGCAGACGTCAATGCTCCTCCGTATGGTGACGGAGGCGCAACTTGCATTCAATGGGCGGCCATGAGGAGCACGTTTGGTATTGTGCAGAAACTTCTTCGAATTGGAGCAGATCCAAATGCTCCGGCATGCGATCTGCGGGGTCGCACGGCACTGGAGGGCGCTGCTGAGCAGGGAAGGTTGGATATCCTACAGCTCCTTCTTGATTCAGGGGTTCAAACCCAAGGAAGAGGTCGCCGGCAGTATGTGCGAGCCGTACGTTTTGCACTGAGAGAAGGCCACTATGCAGCTGCGGCTCTTCTAAAATCTCATCGGCCATGGACTGAGGTAGACGATGAAATCGCAAGCGAAAGGAAACTCCTTCACGATGACCAGAGTCCGCGTGCGATCGCAAAGCGGAGAACGAGAGTCTACGAATCAGGCTATAACTCTTACGATGAATCGACTGAGGACTCGGACTCGGACTCGTCTGGAGACTTTTACTCCGACGATGAGTGTAGGTCTGGATTAAGGGATGACGTTGAGGAATTTCAGAGACCACCAATTAGCCTCGATGAAGAGGATAAAGGCGACGAGGCGGAATGTATCGATTACACCTTTTTAGACGGAAGCAGTCGCAGCAGCAAGTCTTTCGAAGAAATCGATGTGGGATTCCTTCCCTCGAAGATATATGATCAGGTCAAGATCGACCTACGGCAGGAGCAAAGTTGCATGGAAGATTCAGGAAACGAGCTGTGGGCAGAGGCGTATGAGAGGTTTTCTCTAAGGGAGTTTGGCTTGCCATCTTTCGACTGAGGTGTTATCATTCTTTATGGTATGTCTGTCCGTGCAGGCATTTCGGGGGTTCCGAAGGTGTTACTAGATTGATGTTTCGTTACCGACGACTGGAACATTGGGCACTCATTTCCCTTCATGAGGCTTCTTTCCGTTTGTCTAATGCGAAAGTCTTTGTCAATTGCATTCCATTTCGTCTGTTATTCTTCAAAGTCGTTGGTCCTGCAGACATCGGGATGACCTTACATGTAGTTATGTGTGACTACGTAGGTAGGTAGCATGGAAACCCGTTGGCCCCTTAAACTTCAAATTGGGCCTGGATTGAACAACATACTGATATCCATGCCAGTAGACTGTGACTCTGAGTGTGTTCTCAGCCCACCAACAAATTCCAAGATGCATCATTGGGGTATCCAATTAAACCCTGCCACACAATGCAGGTCTACGACTGACAGGCTCACCTTGTCACCTTCACCCGTCCCGGGTCCCTTCTATCAATGAGAGCCCTTCGTTGCCTGGCTTGCATCTAAGTGCGTTTTTATCCATCCACACCACCAGCACCTGCAAAAACAATTGGCTACATGATGCTGATGTACATGCAGAGACACTTGGTTTTTGGCAGCATCCAATGTGATGCGCTGGTCATCAGTTATGACCCACCATCATCATCACATAAGTACGTACTTGTGCATTTCTATGTCGGATTTTGGTCATACCCAATCAGGTCACTGCTGAGTCTTACCAACGGAAATTCACTCCAGGAAGAATAGAAAATCAGGCTGAATCCACGATCATGCTTGTTCGATTTAGTTGCTATTTCTCAGACATCGAACACACAGCTCAAGGGCATCATCCTCGGCATTCACCATGCCGCCTAGGAGAAACATCCGCGACGAGGATTGGGAGCGTCTCAAACCCACCATACGTAAGCTTTACCTCGAGGAGGATCGGAGTCTAAAAGATGTTCTCCTCATTCTGGGTACCTTCCACAGCTTTTATCCAAGGTGGGCATAGGCTCTACTGCTTTGGCAACATAGGCACATGTCGGAATGTCATTGACGTATCTAATGCCTCGTGGTAGCAAAGCACAGTTGGAGTGGAAGTCGAAACAGTGGCATCTCACCAAGAACATGGGAGTCATGGATTGGAAGTATGTTGGCAATGAGATCCATCGGCGAAAGTGCAGAGGCAAAGAAAGCAAGGTCTACCTCTCGGGCATTCCTTTACGTACGAAGGCGGTCGAAAGGGGGATTTCGAGATACTGCTACGAGACTGCCATCGAGAAGGCCATGCACCGTAAGTATATCCACGCACGCTCACAGTCATAACATGAAGCTGACTACGTAGGAAAGATGTATCTGAACCGCCTGTGCCGGAAGATCAGCCTCTCCTTGTGTGCACGCCAGCGGCTCAAGAGATGAATTTGCCTTCCAGGCTGGATAACATTCCCTGGCTCCTTTCCAGGAGACTGATCGAGGGTAATTATATATGAAATTGCCGCCGCAAACGGTACTAATTAATATCCCTGCAGGTCTCGCACTCAAAGTGCCCAGTCACATGATAATCTCCTATCATTCCTCTGACTCTCCATCTGAAGGATTATTGGAGTCCATCTTGTTTCCAAGGTTCACCCTACAGAGCTATACGGCATTGCTAGAGAATACCTTCGGAACACTTCGGTCGATTATGCCCGAGGAGAATGAAGGCGCCCATGCTGTCAGAGCCCAAGGTCTGCTACAGAAAAGCAGATCCAACAGCATCAATGCGGAACGTCTAGCTTGTCTGGTATTTTTCCTGTCAAACGACTTATTGAACTACGCACGCAACGATGAACAACGAGAACGATACATAGCTACTATGCACTTGTTTCTGCGCTTGTTTCGAGAAAGTGGATCAAATGTGTTGGCAAGAGGTCAATACTCGAGGCTACCGCCGAGCCTACAGTCATCGCTAGATGGCCTGTTCAGACAAGCCATCAAGAGATCCGATCTAGAGGGTGTTAGACTTCTGCTGAGAGCGGGGGTTGATGTCGAAACATCTTTCTGTGCCTCGACAGATTTTTACGTTTCGCATTGTACTGCACTGCAATTTGCTGCAGCTTCAAATCAGCCTGAACTCCTCCAAATTCTCATCGATCACGGGGCAGACACTCAAAAGATCATCATCAAGACCCTTACTAGGTCTTGGTTACAGCGAAAACAGACCAAGGGTTCGTCGGAGGAAACAATGAGGATTTTGCTGTCGATTTATCGCTTCCGTCCGGAAGACGAGGTGTATGCGGTTCATCTACTCTTCATGATGAGTCAAACAGCCCGCACTCCAGTGACGGAGGCTGTGATCGAATTCTTCCGGTCGAGCTTCACCGATAGCAGCTCGGCCGCCAAAGCCCAGCTCCTCATCACAGCAATCAGAACCAACAGTCGCTTCGTCGATGAATTGGTAGCCGAGCTTGGCCGCTATGTCAACTCGTGCGGCTACTACCCAGAGACGCCATTGACGGCAGCTGTGTACCAGAATGACATCCAGTTGTCCAAGAAGCTATTATGTTTGGGTGTCGCATTCGAGCCGGCTCATAAAGCACCGACGCCACTTCAGTGGGCAGCCTCATTCTCAGAATTGAGCATCGTCCAACAATTACTAGACGGGGGTGCTGATGTCAACTTCTGCCACCCACGCCCAACACTTTTGCGTGTCAGCTTTGACAACCTCAACTTGATGCATTTTTCGTTCCCATTAAGCCCCTTTTATGGACGTGAGGACATAGAGTGGGAACCTATCGGCAGCCTGGGTCAAACAGCACTTCATGCAGCATTGCTCGGAGGCAGCGCCGCAACCGCGATGTGTCTCTTGAATGCCAGAGCTACACTTGTTGGCGGCGAGCTAGTGATGGCCATCTGGAGTCGACACTTTGAGATCATTGAGAATCTTCTTGAAAGAGGAGCTTCCTTTCGAGACGAATGCACAATCTTCGGTACCGACACAGTCCTAGAAGCTGCGATACTTTCTGAGAACACTGACTTGGTATATCAAGTGATTGCAGCTGATAGTCAGCTGGTCACGGGTCAAGCACTTTGTGCCTCGATCTTCCTAGCGAAAGCAACAAATGATTTCACGATTCTTCGATATCTCTTGACGTACACTTCTCAGCTGCAGGCGTCTGAAGATACATGGGTCGGAATGGCGATGTGCCTTGCAGCACATTTGCAGTACATGGAAATCGCCGAGATTATGCTCCGTTCCGGTCTGCGTCCCGAAACATCATGGCCATTTATCAATCGCTATACTCGGATCTATGACCATCTGGGGAAATCGGATTGCTCTACTCCCGTGAACTCTATTATTCGCAGTTACCTGAGTTGGCAAAGATCCTTGTCACGGTGGCGCTCTTTCTCTTGGCAGAAGCAACGTGACCCTCGCCGACCCTTGGTCGAGATTGCTGTTTCTATGTACCACTGGGACTATTTGAAGCTTCTGTTGGACAACGGATATCAACCGGGAGCTACAAGTTCTCTTGGTGTCCGCTATAGTCGCGATATGGATATTCACACCCTCGGACTTCTGCATAATCTTGGAATCAAGATGACAGAGCACGTACTTACGGATGTCATTGTTGTCAGCCAGGATCGTGAGATTATAGACTGGCTTCTCTCTGTTGGGGTCGACATCAATGAGATGTCAGAGGATCGGGGTTTTGTCGCGGGTTTGATTCATGGGTCTCGAAACCTTTATACACCGTTGCAAACGGCGGTCTTCAAGGGAGATGTCGACTTGATTCAGTGGCTTATCGATTGCGGTGCGGATGTGAACCAGCCTCCTTATGAAGGTGGCAGCACTTCACTCCAAATCGCTGCACGGCAAGGCTTTTTCGGCATAGCCCAGAGACTGTTGGAGTCGGGGGCCGACCCCAATGCACCTGGGAACGGGTCTCGTCAAGGCCAAACGGCTATCGAGGAGGCAGCCGAGAACGGACGATTAGATATCGTCCAATTGCTACTCAATTCTGGAGCCGAAATGAGCGGCTGCGGTCGCCGACAATTCGTCAGGTCTGTCGCCTTTGCGGAAAGAGAAGGGCATCACGCAGTCGTGAGGCTCTTGAAATCTCATGCAGAATGGACTGAGGCGGATGAAGACCTTCTAGGTCAGAAAGACTTGATTCCTGTCGATCTCAGTGAGGCAAAATATGTGCCTGCTTACGTGCGGCATTATTATGGTGAGGAGTCTGATGGAGAAGGCCCAGCTGGGGGTGTGACCTCAAAAGACCAGCCTCTTAACGAAGTCGAGTCAAACCCAGAAGAATGTCATCGTTCTGACGGGTCCAAATCCGATTCGGAAGAACAGGCGTCAAACTCTGAAGACGTTTCGCAAGCACTGGCGGAAGAGAGCCTGTCGAGGGACGTGGACACGCCAGAGACCTCGCTAGCATCGCGTGACACTTGTTGCAGGGTACAAGAGCTAACCGAGGAGCTCGATGAATCCTCAGAGACATTGTTCTCAATCTTCGACCCAATTTACAATCTTCCAGATGCTTATGAGGCACTTTCGGAAGAGGTCGGGTTGGAGTTCCTCCCCTCATCCATGTCGTATCAGATTCGAGAGGAATTGGAGGGCGATGGCCGTCTTGAGGAGTCATGTGGCGACCTCTGGGCTGAGGAATACAGCAGATTCATCACGGAGTTGGTCTAATTCTGGGTTTTTAATATTTCTTTTGTTTCAGGTGAGGCTTTTGGGGATTCATATCTACTGGTGCAATGGTTGACGTTCTTGACTTTGTCTCGTATGTTGTTCACAACTAGATTGGGTATAAAACACCATGAAAAAATCACTCAACATCAACAACACAATTTCATACGTTAACCTCTTCAAATAAGCCATTAAGACCAAGTCATTGCATTTTAAACCTTCAACTGGCGTATCGCTGCTCGATCACCGCAGGTCGAAATCCCCTCCCCTCCCCCCTAAGACCATCACCAACCCATCAATCCTTCGGCCCAACCCCAAACTCCCCCGTCTCATACAAACTTCCCACCGTCTCCCCGCGGTTCTCAGCAACCAGACCCATCAACTGCTGTCCCACGTCCTTGATCTCGTTGTACTCCCGCAGCAGCTTGACGTGCCGCGCCACCACGGCCGAAGCCTCCTCGAACTCCCTGCTCACGTGACGTCAGTTCACCGCAACTGAGAAATAGCCTTTAGGGTATCCAGGGAAGAAGTAATGAGAATGATGGACTGGGTGAAGCTTACTTGTCTTTGCTCGTCGTGGCACCATTGGCCTCTCGGCCCTGGGGAGGGGCAGGATCGCCAGCTTGACGTGTGCCCACATCTCCTCTACCGGAGTCCGTTGTCATCGTCTTTGGGTCTCTCGAACGGAATTCCTTGTCTCGATTTTCATTGTTGGGTTCTCCTGGTGTCTGTGGGGTGGACGAAGCCATCTCATCAACTCTTAAACTGCGTCGCGGGGTCGTTGATATGGGATCGCACAAGGCACGGCCCCACCTTCCCGGCAATGTTGAAGGAACAGCCAATGTTGAAGATTGCACCTGCCAGCGGATGTGTAAAGGGACCTAGCCCCCCAATGGCTTCAAAAGAGCAAAACCACCAGAGCCTGCGGCAAGCACGCAAACATACCTGCCGGGATCAAAAAGTAATCTTGAGCACGACAGACCACGAATTATCAGCAGTAAGCAATCTCAAAGCCACAAAATGGCAAAAACAATGGACGAACAGGGAATCGAACCCTGGACCACTCACATGCTAAGCGAGTATTATACCACTAAACCATTCGCCCGTTGCTATAGATGTTGGCTAATTAGTGCACTATGGACCGTCGCCGCAAGGCTCGCCACCTCTCCAGCGACTGCACCACGAACCAGCAACACGCGCCCGGTGACATATCCTCCCCGCTAGAGACTTTCACATGAATCTCCATGATCTTGCAGATTCCCATACGCAGTAGATCCAGTGTTCTAGGCTGAGGCTCTGCGACGTCGTACCTTCACCTCAGCGGGACCCCAAACTCCCAGCCCGCCCTCAAGGCGCACCAGACCACCCCCGTCCAACGACAAAGAACCAGCATCCCGGCAGACGCCAACTTAGGGCGCGGGTAGGGCACACGAGCACAACGCGTCAACTCGCGATGGTCGACACGTCTCGTCGTTAGGCGGCGGGGCATGGTAAACACGAAGCGGACGTCATCATTATTCAAAAGTGCCACATCTTGATCTATGAGGGCACTCAAGCGTATACATCTTGGTCACCGTTCACTCGCCTGGCCCATTCACCATGATTGTAATGAGTCAATTACTTCTATGCAAGCACAAGACGCCTCGCCAGGTTGTTTCCTCCCAATATCCGTGGTATACTCTCTCTTTTCTTTTGATCATGATCTCTTTCCCGTCCATCCCTCAATCGCCTCATCTGGACTACAGCTTGTTCCGTGGGAAAAACACATGGAAGGGCGAGAGAATGATCCCACACACCACACACGCTACTCAAAAGGACAGGATAGAGAAGACAGACTACTACATGTATGGGTGGAAGGCAAATGTGGAAAAAGGTTGTTCTTGTTTGTACCATAAAAATCAATTCCCATTGCCCATTTTGATTCGCAGAACACCCGCACACCTTTTGTGGACATGAATCATCTTGATTGATTTCTCTTGTGACTTATTGCGAGAAAAAATGTAGGGGGAACGGGTTTCCTGTTACGAGACCGCCTTGGGGATGAACACGAAACAAATGTCTTCCCCATAGCGAGTCCCTCGGAAACCCCAGAGACTCACCACAAGTCAATTTTTCCCCTCCCCCCAATGAAGTAGTGCGTTGATGTGTGTTTTTCCCCCGCCGCTCCAATATGACCAGCCCATTGTGCCATCAGCAAAATGAAGAATTTCCCTTGAACCGCCACGCCATCTATGAGGAAGCACGAGGAAGAGGACAGAAATGCGCGAGCAAAACTTCCTCCACAAGTCGTCAAATGTTGTATCGTGGCCGCCGCCGGGTGCTAGGATGCAAGGGGGAACGAGGATTAACCCCCGAGCTTCCCGGAGCACGTCAGCAGCAGCAGCTTGAGACGTTCGTCGTCAGACCCGAGAGGGAAGTTTCGAAGCGGCCACGTTTAGTAGCCGAAGGCCTCGAGGGCCTGCGCCGTCTTCTGGTCGACCTTGGCGTTCTTCTTGGCGTCGGTGATCTGGCGCTGAGCGACCTTCTTGCGCTCGTAGTAAGCGGCACCCTTGGCCTTGCGGCGCTCCTCAAGTCTGTGGTGGTGTTAGTCGTACCGTCCATCGAAAATTGGTGTCGGAGAGAAACCCACCTGGCAACGACGTCCTGGTACTTCCAGCCGACCTCGTGGGAGAGGCGACCAACGGTGCAGAACTTGCGGCCGGGCTGCAATCTGAGGACGCGGAGGGCCTGGGGAACGACCATCTTCTTCTGCTTGTCGTAGGGGGGAGGGACACCCTCGAAGACCTTGAGGCGCTCCATGGCGGCAGCACCACGGGCGGTCTTGTGGGGAATCATGCCGCGGACGGTCTTGTAGAAGATTCTCGACGGGGCGCGGAAGTGGAAGGGACCTAGACGGGGGGTCAGCCTGCGATCGAGCGGGGGGTTGTCTGCAATCGGAGGGGTAGTGGCTTACCACCGCGAGTCGGGTTGTAACGGGTCATCTTGCGGAGGTAGGCGTGGTACTTGACTGTAGGCATCTGATCAGTATGTTGTATGGAGGTGAGCCGACGTCCACTGCAGTCTTGGTTTCTCGTGCCTGGACTAGTATTGTCCTTCTTCTAATGATCTTTGACTGAGTGCGACGCGGGGAATGGGATTCGACATACGCTTGGCACGGAAGAACTCGCCAGAGATGTTGAGGGCCTCGCAGCGGACGACAACGACCTTCTGGCCGTTGAGGAGCTGCTTGGCAACGATAGAGGCGAGACGACCAAGGAGATGGCCCTTGCCGTCAACGACGACCTATTGGCGTTCGAGTTAGCGATCTGCAGCCGGGCATCATGTTCGTGTGCGTGTGTCGGCGGGACAGGAGGGTTCTCTCGATTGAAGCGGCGACGCCGACGTCCAGCAGCCGCGGCGACGGCGACAGAAAAGACTGTCCACCTCTTTTGCGACCGACCCGTCGCGCATTCGTGTGCCCTCCTCTTGCTGTGGCGTCCGCCCACACAAATGACATCTCGAGAACCCTCACGGCCACCACCAACTCCCCCTCGCGAAACCTCGAATCGTCGAACTGGACAGAATAGACGGGAGGAGACTCACCACCGGCTCGAAAGAGGACATCGTTCCTGTTCCTTTTGTGCTGAAAATGAAGGGAAGGGACGAAGGTGAACTGCAAACCTCTGGGCGGTTAGAGATTTGTCGCTGGCTGGGTGCTGCCGTTGGGGTTAGTAGGATGTCGGATGGTAAGTTTGGAAAGAGGTCGTCGCGACAATCTTGAATTCGGGAGCTGGGCGGAGAAATTTGGCACACACAGGTCACTGCACGCACACAAAATTGCAGAAAGAAAGCCCCCGTACTGCCTGCTGTGAGTGCACCGGGTGGAACCGCCCTAGCCGCATTGGGCAAGGCGGGCTGGACGGCAAGCGAGGGTTGGATTCGCGCCTGAGGCAGGTTAGGGCAACGAGACCTACCAAAAGCTCACCGAGACCCCGACCGAGCCGCGGAGGGGTGGCTCACCTCGGTGTGGAACGCCCGGACCCGACACTGGGAGGCGGCGGGGGGCACCGTTCTGGACCTGACCGCGACTCGCCCCCGATCGACACGACCTGGAGGAATCCATTCCAACGACCGTCGACCGTTGCTGAATAAGCCGACGTCAAGTCCACAAGCGCCCGACCAGGATGTCCCCTTGACTCGCCCATGATGTTCACGTCACGCTGCAGCCCTGGTTGAACGACACGACTGCGATACAAGAGTCGAGGCCGCATACAATCCACATCACCATCATGTGCGCAATTGGTAGAGTGAAGATCCCAGAAAAAACCTTGGGCCATTTTGCCATTCCTGTCTACTACGGCGCCAGTAGTGCGCCTCGCCAACCCGGTTGAGGTAACCGTGATAACTAACGGGTGACGAACTTCGGTATCGTACCAAACACAGGCCTCCCTGAACGTGCTGACCGCCTGTCTACGCGGCTCTAGATGCAATTCTCGCTGAAAGATGCAGAAAACCGAAGAAAACCTCCCATGCGTCTCGCAATCAATCCCAAATTCTTCTGAGTAGTACCACCTTGTCCAAGACACCATGGGCCTGTGCAGTGCCGGGTATCTCGTGAACGTATCAACGTATCTTAGCGTAGTCTAGAGTCTAGACGCTTCAAAACATCCTGAACGTGCTGGACCAGGGCTTTTCTTTTCGCCCTGGCCTCCTGGTCGCCTTCCGTCTCGACCTCGTCAAGCTTCAGCAGAACGTGCTGCATCGTCGTCTCGGAAAGCTTGCGGTGCTCATCCTCACGCTTCTTGGGGTCCGTCGGCGGTGCCGCGATGAACTTGTCGCAAAGCGGGAGCAGCTCCGTCTCAAAGTGCGACGCAATAGCATCCAGCTTGGCGTGGGGTCCATTGGCCTGTCTGATAGGCGTGGGCGACCTGCCGCATCGGTCCCCGGGACGCCGAGATTTGATGCGCTATCGCGGGGGCTGGTGTGGTTGCTGCTTCGGCCACCCTTCTTCGACTTGCGGCCCTTTTGTTCTTGCGGCGCTTCTTGCCATCGTCGGTGCCGGCGGCGCTACCGACAGTGCTGCCACCGTCGCCGGCCACCACAACCATCTCCTCGTCTGAGTCATCGCTGCTCTCGGGCTCGACGTCGCCATCGGGGAGCACAACCATGACCTCGCTGTTGTTCTTGACGCCGTAGTCCCGCACCGGCGCGGCGGCATCTTTCAGCTGGCGGCCCTTGTAGAGCAGCTTGACCTTGCGCCCGCGGCGCTCCGACAGCTCCAGCAAGACGCTGACACGGTCTCGCACATCGCGAACGCGAAGCTTGCCGTCGCCAATGGTGTAGGCGGGGAAGTGGGTGGGGTAGGTGACGCCCTTGTTCTTGATGAGCAGCACGTCGTCCTCGGGGACGGGGGCACTGGTCCTTCTCGGGTTGTGGGCATACGATCTCGTGGGGACAGAGCTGCCGAGGGAGGAAGACTGGAGGTCCTCGGTGGTGATGTAGCTAAAGTCCTCGTCGGTGACGTCGGGAACACCGGTCATGGTGGAGGTGTAGGGAGATATCTGCTCCCGATTTGTAGACCAGCCGTGTCTAGACATTGTGAAGGGTACGGCAAGCAGGATGCAGCCAATGGTGCTGTAGAGGATGAGGTTCGGGTCGACACCGGTTTTATCGGAGAGGAAGTCGGAATAGTCAGCGATGACGGCGGCTAGGCTGGCGATGGATTTGTCGAGATAGAGCTGGAGGGAGGTGGGCAGCAATGCTGTGATGTTGGACAGGGCACCAGAAGATGCCAGAAGAGGCTGACTGGAAGCCACCTTGGCGGGAGTAGGCGGTCCTTAAAGCTAAGGACGCAGTCTAGGAAAAGAAGGAAAGTGGAGGAGGGGTGGAGGGGGGGAAGTGAGGCTGGAGAGGAGGACCGGACGGCGACAGCGATTCTCCGGACAACGACGGTGGATGATCGTGGTGTCGTGGGGTATTGCCTCGTCTGGGTCTGGGATTTTCCGACTCGCGGGGTTGGCAGATCAGGCCGTTCTGCAGTAGGCAAAGCAGCGCAGGCAATCTTGGGCCAGGTAAGGTAGTGTAGTAGTCGACGCAGGACGCCGAGCAGTGGGGTAAGACAGGCAGTCGTGCGTATGTATCCGTAGTCAAGGTAAGGTAGGGTGGTCGTGAGTGTGTTGCTACCGGCGGACTGGCGTGGGCGATCACCAGCCTGGGTCAAGGATCCAGGAGGAGAGCGTGGTGAGGTGAGGCTGTTGGAGGAGAGGACTGGAAAAGAAGCCCAGCGAAGGGGGTGTCAGCTTTGGTGAGCAGCGTGAGCAGCAACGCAGCGCAGTGCAGAGCAGCAACGAAGAAAGAAACGAGCGACGAGACGACGACAGAGACGGGCAGCGAGTGGTGGGCAGGGGTTGGTTGGTTGGCTAGCTGGCAACTGGCGGCGCGGCCCTATGGGATGACGGCAGACTCAGGAGCCAAACAGATGGTGGTGCGTGAATGTGTCAAAGTATTGGGTGTGTCCAATCCAATGCAGCAATGTGGAGGAGGTTCTGGAAAACCGGGAAGTGCAGCGAATGACGGGGATGCGGAGGGAGGAGCCGTGATCATTGGCCGGGCCGATGGCGACGGCGTCTTTGGAGCGGACACGCGTGAGGCGATTCGGGCGACCTGGGACGTACCTGGACGGCGCGGCGATGGGTCGGCGGGGAGATTCCCGGAGCACACGGGTAGCGCAGCGTGGAGGGAGGGCGGTGGTGGCGATGATGGTGTCGAGCGAGTGTCTGTTTGCTTCGAGGGAATGGTGGTGTTCGCGATGGCGTCGTCTAAAGCGGCAGAGGACGAATTTCCAAAGATTTTCGGATGAGTTGCGAAAGGGAAAGGCAAGGTGGCAGGTGGCAGGTGGCACGAGCTGGTGGTGGTGGCAAATGGGACAAGCTGGCAGCAAGCTCTCCCCTGACACTGAAGCTGGCCTGCTGTAATTTTAGGTACGCAGCAAGTACCGGCTGCCTTACCTCATCTCAGAATTAGGCGAACAACCGAAGCGGCTGAGCCTCGGGGGCCTGCCACCTCGGATTTCTGCATCGCGAAAGGCCCAACCAGGCCCGACCCAGTCCCTTAAAGGTCTAAAAGTCCCTGAAAGTCCCTGGACGAAGTAGAGCAAAGAACGCGGGCACTTGGACCACCCGCGCGGGCGCCACAATGTGCTTGACCTTCAACCCGATGAATTTACAATACCAAGAGAAATGCAGCTGATGGGCATTCAGGAAAGGAAGCCGTCAAGTTTCAACAAATGGCGATGCGAAAATTGCAAGGCGACCAAAACTAATGTCAACTGCAAGAGAGACACACAGAGCGACGCCTGCGAACGCTGTTTGAAGCTGTTGAGAGCAGCATCCTACCAGAAGGTATTGTGGGCATGCGCCAACGAGGTCTCACAGCCGGCCGTGCTTGGGCTCGACTGAGGCCAAACAAACCTACACTTGTTGTCTCCGTTGCTACTCACGGCTATGACGTCAACTTGGACTTCAGCAAAAACAGTTCCCTGGGGATTCCAGCGTTGAAGTTTACAAGTCGGATGGGGCTTGGCGAGCCTTTCTTTCGTACGTGAGCAAACCGCGAGGCAAACCTTTCCATACAGGAGAATCAAATGTTTCCGCAGAGGCTTGACCAGCATAGAGGTCAAGGCCACTTTCATTGAAATGACGATCAGAATCAGAGGTAGACACAGGCGTTTCTAGCAAGATCAAATAAAGGCCAGATTGCGGAGGAATAGCACGAGATAAATAATTGAATGTTTCGAAGTTCCAGCTCTTGCTGCCACATGCAATTTGGATCTGGACTGTGATCATGAACATGTTCAACGTAATCATCACGATGACCAAGGTGGCTGTGCATAGCCTGGGAAACCTCTCTGGTGAGCACGGGATGATACTTTGACATCCTGATTCTCACTTGGCTTGGGTACTGTTGGGAAAGGCTGGACTCGATCGTTAATCAGTTGGGACGGACCATATCGCCATCTTTGATGCCTAGAGTGGCTTGACATTGCCTGTTATTCAGTTAGCACCTGGGTTGGGCAACAAAGCGGGTAGTGAATAAAGCGAAGTCGACATGTTCTCAGACATCCAAGGAAAGGAATTAGAACGCTCATCGCACGTCAAGGCTCTTGCGACGGCTTGCGTGGAAACTGCGAATTAAGGGGGAAAATTTCATCACAGAACATGGATCAAAAAAAAAAAAAATAGGCTTTGACTTACTACAGGAGAAAGGCCGGAAGAGAGAAACCAGAAGAAAAACACCAATCTGTAGGGTAGAATATTTCGAGACGTGGCATTGCGATGTTGTTGATGCAGTACAAAAAGCTTTCGACAGGAGATTTTTTTGGTACTTTAAATCCCCATCAGAAGTGGGTGGTTCCGGTTGACGGCTCGGGTAGGTAAGGTAATCTGGGAAAAAAAGCTCACCGCGTGGAGGGATGTTGTTCCGTAGCAGTGCCCATCCGAGAGCGCTTAGTCAGGAGCGACCCCTGCCGTACAAGACCAGGATGCCGGTGATAAGGACACTTCTTCTCTTATCTTATCCTTATCGCCTGGCTTCTGCTCTGTTCTTTGATGTTTCCATGCAACTCGCAATTAGGTTCTCACCATTGCTACATTCAACCAACGCCTGTGGCTGTACGTAATTGGACGCTTTGCTTCCCTACTTCTTCGATTGGTGTGTTGCTATGGCCAAAGATATTAGAAATTCTATGATGGAACCAAACATGACAAACACAACTCAGCCATGGCAACACAACTGTGATTCATGTTAGCAGAGCGTCCCCTGCCTGTGACACATCCCCCGACCGCCCATAAATCGGGACCCCGAGAATCCGCAATTCTGCCGCGGGGAACTAGAAAATCACACCTCCCACTGCTTTCCATTGCTGCGCTGCCTCGAACCGCGGCCGTGGTGCATTTCCAATTCCCATTCCCGATTGCATCATCCACTCACTCACTCCGACCACCCCGACCTCGCAAAACTCCCCCAGCGCTTGTTCACTCTGCAGTAGCCTCTGTCTCCCTCTCACTGGCCTGTAACCCGCCTTCCCGGTTGTACATCCCCCATCCACCCTTCCCACCGCACCCTTCCAAGTAACTCCCGTGCCCCCCGTGCCTGACAAATAAACCCACCGGCCCCGGCTGTTCCAATCCCGTACATTTATAACATCACCAATACCCCTCCCCCTCCACGTCCTCCCTCGCCGCCCCTCCCCGTCGCAAAACCATCAAATGTCCTTCATCCTCCGCCGCCTCTTCTCCTCAACCCCAAACGTAGCAAACATGGCCGTCACAAAGCAGCAGGTCCAGTCCATCATCGACGAGAACAAGGTCGTCGTCTTCTCAAAGTCCTACTGCCCCTACTGCCGCCAGACAAAGTCCACCCTCGACGAGCTCAACGCCGACTACAAGGTCGTCGAGCTGGACCTCCTTCGTATGTTCTTCCCTTTTTTTCCCCCGTCCCTTTCCCATCCTCCCCCGTCACTGCGAAAGCAATGTACTAACACGACCCCCAGCCGACGGAGGCGAGATCCAGGACGTCCTCGAGCAGATCTCGGGCCAGCGCACCGTCCCCAACAGCTACATCGCCCAGAAGCACGTCGGCGGCAACTCCGACATTCAGGGCCTCCTCAAGGGCAACAAGCTCGAGAACCTGCTCAAGGAGGCCAACGCTCTCAAGGCGTAAGGACACCTTCCTTCTTTTTTCCGGCCTAGTCAACTTGACTTTTTCTTGCGCGAAGAATGCGGTAGAGAATGGCCAACTGACGGGCGCGCATGGCACAAAAGGTCGTCGTCCACGTCCAGGCTATAGCTGAGATGCCCGAAAGTTGTGTAACAAAGCGCGGGTGAGGGGACGAGTTGTAGAGATACCAATTATGCGGAGGAATCATCACGATAGAGGGGAGGACCTAGTGTTTCTAGACCTTCGGAGAATAACATAAACTATTGTATACACATGCGTCTTGCTCTTTTGGTGACTGTACAGCTCATATGCATCGTCTATGAGTCGGGATCTCAGCATCGCTACATTTCTTTTCACATGCTTTACACAACCTGCGCGGCGACGGTGCCGACAGGTCTCTCGACAAACTCCATCACGCCGTCGACGATGCTTGTCCGCGCAGGCTCTGAGGCTACCTTCTTGCCGGCCAGCCAGTTGAGCCACAGCAGCCTCGACACGCGCTCGTCCTGCACCTTGCCGCAGCTCTGGCGCCCGAAGCTTCTGCCGTCGTCGTAAATGACCTCGAGCGCACCCTTCTCATCGCGACACAGAAGCAGCTCTTTGGACTTGGGCACCTTACCGCGGCTGAACAGCCTCTTAAAGTCCCGCATCGCCTCGCCAAACCTCGTCGCCGTATGCCTCCTTGTCCGCCGCCGACCTATGGGTGATCGCCCTCACGAAGCCATCGCGCAGGTGCGGGAAGTCGGTGTCGCGGACGGGCACGATGCGGAACGCGCTGCGGCACCCGACCTCTTGCAGCATGGCCGTCCACGTTTCCTCGCCCTCAGCAGGGTCCAGCAGCTTCTCCTTCAGTGTGTCGCGCTCAGAAGGTATCAGCGTCGTCGCGATCGGGTTGATCTTCTTGGTGAGGTAGTGCTGCAGCTTCGCGACATCCTGCGTGGCGACGTAGTACCCGACCATGTACACCTGGATGCTCAGGAAGCTGACGGTGCGGATGCCGAGGCCGACGAGTGTGTACTCGACGCCGTCGCTGTCCTGGATGGAGGCGGCGATCGGGGCCTGCGCGGCGGCTTCCGGGTCGCGGGAGGAGGCGGAGTGCTTGGAGGAGAGCTCGATGGTGCGGGGGAAGCTGGGGACTGTCTTGTTGCCGGTGGGCACGAGCTCGTTGCCTCGTCGTCGTGGATGACGACCTTGCGCTTGCTTCCCGCCTCGGTCGTGAAGGTCTCGCTCGGCACCGACGAGTCGAGCTGGTAGCCGGTGCGGTGGTCGGCGTTGGCGTCAGAGCTCCCATCGCCGCCTGCGCCTGCGGCCTTGCGCTTCTTTTCTGCGGCGAGCGCCTTGCGGAGCTTGTTGGCTGTGTAGAGGAAGGAGATGATGCCTGCGATTGCGACCGGCGGCGAGGAAGTATGTGCGGTCGCGATCGTAGCTAGTGCGGGCTTCGCTGAGCTGGTTGATGTTGTATTTTTCGGAGGGCTGGTGGACGAACGACCGCTGGCGGTTGAGGAAGGTGCGGCGGGGTGTTACTGTTCGGACGGGCTGCAGACGACCCCTGGGCAGAGCCCGCAGGACTCGTGGGCGGAACATTGGGGTGTTTTTTGGGGAGGGTATCGTCGACGGAGGATGGACCTGGGTGAATGGGGGGTGGGCTGATGGCAGCTTCAAGGTTCTTCGGATGGATCTGTCGACGGGAGGCTCGGGCGGGCGGGACGGCGCAGACGGGTACTGTTAGATCGATTTCGGTGCCGACGGGGCAGGGCGACTCATGGTCCAGTCATGTGGGATCTTTGAGCGTGTTGTTCCTGCGCAGCACAGACTGGTGAGCTCGCAGTGTCGGGGAACAGGAGGAGGAGCAGGAGGAGGATGGAAGTCTGATCGTGACGCTTGTAATCGGCAGATGCTAGTCCAGGTTATGCAAATGGCAATTGCCAATTGGAGCTTCGGGGCCTGTCAGCCAATGAAGTGGGTCGATTGGCAGCTGCACGGCGGGGGGCGGGGCTGCCGAATGACGTCTCAATCATCACGTGGACGGGAATCTCCGCTGGACAATGGTCTGTGCTGTGGTACGTACTTGATGCGATCTCAGATCCCTTGAACAGCCCCCCAACTAAGAGCTCACCGAGGACACCATTCAGAAGAGCCGCGACGGCTTATGAGACTGTCATCCTCAATTGCATTGCTGATTCGATGCGGTTTTTCATGGGGCTAGCAAGCATGCATTCGTTTGTGGTCCGTGCTTGCGGCGAAAAGCGGGAGGAATTGCTTAACGTTGGATCCAAGGATTCGATGCCGACACCAATGCTGATGCTGCGGCCTTGACATCTGCGCCCCTCCAACGGTCTCGCTGCGTTTGATGCATTTGACTGCTGGAACAGTTGTCCATCATGCGGTTCTGAGTGTGATGCATGCCGATTAGGAGGAGCGGCCTCGATAGTTGTCATCGACGCTGGAAGACAAGCTGCTTAAACCGGTTTGTGGCGATGAGAGCACAGAGGAGCAGGCATGTCCGTGATGCTTAGGCCGGTGAGATAAAGTTACCACAGAGGATGCCGACTGGACAGGAATCCGTGGCCGTCTAAGCGCCCACGCGTGATGGCGTCCAGGATCCCTGATGCCATCACGCTGCGCCTCGAAGCCACTGTCGACTCGAATGATGGGCGTCCAACGACTGGTCTTGCAGGCTGACACCGGGCTACATACACCTTATCGATCCTGCAGTTGGCTGACCGGCAGCGAGGTGCTTGCGTACTCAGGACGCGAATACTTAATGCTGGCGACGGCTCCTTCGTGATGTTGGCTGGCCGATGGTGAGAGCTCACGAAGCTGTCTGCTGCTGCTCGTCCCAAATGACGAACGACGTGAGACCAGGTCATCGTCGTTGCCGGGTGCCAACCTTGTCATCACCCGCAGACCCTGCGCATGTTTAACCCCAGCGCCTGGTTGTGTGCTATTCTTAAACATAGACTTTGCGTTGCTTTTTTTCTTTTTTGCCCAACTCAATCGGCTGGTCTGTACTGTAATCTCGTGTCGTTGAACCTCGGAAGCCCGGGAGGAGGCTCACTGACCATCCACTTAGGCAAGGAGAGGTGGCAGCCTGCCCGTCATGTTGGGAGGGTTTAAAAAAACACGACGTCTGCTTTAACATTCGAGCAAGGGTCACCGCCGAGGATGGAGAGGCTGCGACTCGTCAACACACCGAAGACGCGAACCGCTGTTCATAAGCTCCGACCTCCGACCTCCGACACAGAGCTGGCATGGCGGGATATGCCGTCCGTCGAATCATGAATCACTGGTTGAAAATGGCGTTTGACAAGTTCGCCCAGCGTTGTAGAATCGCCTGAAAGTGTCATTGGATGGGAAGGGTAATCGAGCATGGATGACCCAGGAGGCGTGGATGGAAATTGGTATCAGGTGTAGGGCGAGCCATCATCGGCCGCAAATTGGTCAACCCTGGACCGATGATACGAGAGGAACTGCCCGAAATGCGGTTTGGAAAAAGGGGACAACGAAACAGAGCTGCTGGCCCTGTCTAACCCGTCCTGGGGCGGTCCGCATAGTAGTCAGCATCCGAGGCCCTGACATCCCGTCTCGAGGGTCTCGTAACTTCGTCAGGCAGGAAGGAAATCATGAGATTGTCACCGGACTTGTCAATGGGAAGCCGCCAAGAGTCTGTGCCTTTGGGCAAATGAAGGCGAGTTTTTGTGTGACTGGCCTGAAGCAGTTGACGGAGACGAGTCCAAGCGTTTTGGCAAGCACCTTTCAAGTCGGAGGACGGAGAACGGGTATCAAACGCACCCTTCGTCTCCGAGGGGCGAAGCATGCCTTTTGTCTTTTTTTCCCCCCCTCGTTCCCTCTCTCGATGGAAATGATTAGACGGTCCCTCTATCCAAACAAGGTTGGGCTGGCCCGTATTCCGTGGGAGGACAATGTGGTGTCTCTGGGTAGACCCTGTCGTGTGCTGTAAGACACGGGCCGGGACATGTTCTCTGCTTTCTTTTTTTGAATGAGGCCATTTGCGAGGGAGGTAGGCAGGACGGATAGATCTTCAGCATCGTCATTGCTGGCCCTCAGCCGCCTCGTCTTCGAACTTGGCATCTCATCTCGATTAGATTTTACATTTCGCATGCCTTGGAGAGCGGAATGCTGGCGTTTAATATTGGACAGCCGTATCTTTGATGAAAGGGACTCGCGAAACATTCTAGAGAGGTGGTCACCTTTCCCGGATGAGAGGTAGCGTCAGGTACAGCAACGCCTCGTGCTGGCGGTGGAGTTGGGCTGGAATGTCGAGGTGCAGATTGAAGGAAAGTGACGTTGTCTCTCTGTCACCCCAATGAAGTATTCGATGAAAGTATCTTTTTGGCGGCACAGTGGGTAAAGGTACATGATGGGCGCTGGAGGGAGGCTCAAGTTTCGGTTGCCGGCGGCTCTGGGCAGAGGACCCCACTGAACAGCCTTCGGTTCTACTGCGTATGATGACGGGACACCTCAACCTCCTGGTCGGGACACTGGACCTCAGTGAAAAGAGTGCCTCCCCGTCGAAGGGGGTGACGGGGAAAAGCAGTGCATGAACATCTCAACAAGGCTGAAAACTGCCCCACGCCCTCTGCCGGGGAAATCGTCTCGTCTCTCGCTCGCCTGGTTTCGGCTCTTGTGTCTGGTCCAGTCGGGACGTTGCTCTGGCTGCTCCCTTGGATTTCGACTGAAGGAGCCTCGTCTCGTCTGTGGCCTCTAACACCGTCCCTGCCTGGCTGCTGTCTGCCTTTGAGGTATGTACCTTTTCTTGTCAGGCGAGGGGAGGTACCTGCACATTTGCAGTGGTGGTGGTGGTGGTGGTGGTTGTGCTGGTAAGAGGATGCCTGCCTCTCCCTGCCATTGGTGCAGAACGAGTGCCTCGAGGAAGGTACTTGCTTAAGCGCCGTCTTTGAATCGGGAAGCAGCGCGCACAAGTACTCTCCCCCCGAAAACATATGCAACGCTACTTTCCCCATCCTCCTCCCCGGCCGTCATTCTCGACTCCAAGTCCTACGCCGTGAAGTAAGTACCCTCCCTCCACCCTCCACCCCCCCTCGTCTGTACTTGTACCACCCTCGAATACTCCCACGACAGCGAACCGACGGTACCTCGACATCGCAATCCAAACAACAGCAAAAAGACCCCCATTATCGTTGCATTTCCAGCATTGCGCCTGCCCTCGTCTGCTTTACATCGTCGCGACTGCTGCTCTTCCGTTGAGCTTGTTTGCTCGGACTCCCGTCTGCAGTCTGAAGATCAACATCGCGAAGCCGCGAAGAGAAAAAAGGACCGGCAGCTGAAGGTCGGATCGGTCACGCGACGACCCTTTATTACCTTCCAATAAGTACCTACCAGTCATTCAGTGACTGACTACCCACCTATTTACGGCACGCCCTACGTCAAGTCACAGGTGCTGCCTCCTCACGTTGCCCAAAAGGTACCTGATCGATTCCCAACAACTCCGCCTTTGGCTGTTGCTGCTGCTGTTGCTGCTGCTGCTGCTGTTACTGCTGCGTCGTCTCCTCCGACTTGCCCTCTCAAAGACTAACTGCGGGAAACAAACAGCTTCTGGTCAAAGAGAGAGTCAAGCAGTCAACAAGCAACGACGACCCCCAAATCTCCAACTCTGAACGAACGCACGACAGCCCCGAGTCTCCCTCCAGACGCCGCCTGCCTTTCAGTCAAAGGCCCCGTCGAGTTCCAGCGCAAGCCCAGGGGTGTGTCGGGGTGTCACCTCCTGCCCTCGCTCTCTCCACCGCACCGGCACCAGGCATTGCAGGCCCCCAACCTAACTGCCTTAGCCTCTCTCGCCCCGTCCTCCGTCGTCCTCCGTCGTGTCGTCCTTCGCCCTGGAGAGCCTCGACTGCCATCTGTCTGCTGGAGGGATCACTGCTGCCGCCCGCTGTTGGCTCCCTAATGCTACTTTTTCACCCAGCGTTGCCGCCGCCGTTGTTTCCATCGTCGTCCACCACCTCAACGACATCTTCTTCCCCGGCCTCTCTGTTCAGTCGACCTTGTCTCTGCTGCTCTTGTCCCTGACTCTGTCGTCATCCTCTGCCACCGCACAAAGACACGCCTCCGACATTGAGTTCAGAGCCCGTCCACAACCTCCACATCCACGTTGGGCAACACAGAGACCAGATTACATACCTTTTTCGTCTCCTCTCTGAACCCACCCGTGTCTCTCCCTGACGTACTTCGACCCCCAACCCGCCTCGCCTCGTCTCCTCCTACGTCTCGTCACAATTGGCGCTACATCCGTCACACACAACAAAAAACCATACATTTGCCGTGGTTGCCCTCAGCCCGGCACAGCGCTGCAGCACCAAGCAAGCACAGGTACTTCCAACCCCCGTCTTGCTGCTCGTCATCCGCACCAAGAGGTCAAGGTACCTAATCCAACCAACGCGGCCCAGCAGACTACTCCTCCTCCTCCTGCTGCTCCTCATCCCCCGTCTGTCCCTCACCGTCCGGAGCCTCTCCATTACCATTTTCCGTGGGTCAGGCGTCAGCGTCAGCGTCCACCGTCGTCCTCGTGGGACTGGTCCGCCTTTACTATTCAAACGACCTCTTTTTGGTGACAAATCCCCCGATTCCGCGACAAATCGACGACAAACATCACTCAGTCATCCACGCGCTCGTCGACGACCATTATCTCATCGGGGGCTCGACTCCCCGACCTGCCCAAAGCCCGAAAACCCCGCGACTCCCTCGATCGGCCGACCGACCCTTTGCTCGCTCGTCCTTACCCGCCGTTGTCGTCTTTGCCGCCCATTTCTCCCACGATGAGGCCCGCAGCCCCCTCAATAGAAATCATGGCTGCCCAGTCAGTCACCCCGGACTCCCGCTCCTCCTCGTCCACAAACTCCCCCGCTCCCGCCGACAACGAGGAGTCGGATTTCTTCATCGCCGGAAACGACTCGCAATCGTCACTCGGCGTGCCCAACATCGAAGACATGCAGGTTAACGACGACCCGTGTCAGCCCGCCGTCAACCGGTTGCCCAGCAGATCCTCATCTCCATCTTCGCCAAGCTTAACGGTCCTAGCGATCTCTTCCACTGCATGTTGACGTGCAAGCGATGGGCAAAGAACTCCGTCGATCTACTGTGGCACCGCCCGGCCTGCACAAACTGGAAGAACCACATGTCTATCTGCAGCACGCTTGGAATGACTACGCCCTTCTTCGCCTATCGCGATTTTATCAAGCGTCTTAACTTAGCTGCGAGCCCCCTCGCAGACCGAATTAACGATGGAAGCGTCATCCCTTTGTCTGTCTGCAAACGCGTCGAGCGACTCACGCTCACCAACTGCAGACAGTTGACCGACAACGGCTTGACTCAGCTGGTGCAGGGCAGCGCGTCGCTGCTGGCTCTCGACATCTCCGGGGACAGAAACATTTCCGACGTCTCCATCAGAGCCATCGCAGAGAACTGCCGCAGGTTGCAAGGTCTGAACATTTCCGGTTGCACGCAGATCACGAATGATAGCATGATCGTGCTCGCCGAGAGTTGCAAATTCATCAAGAGGGTACGTTTACTTCCACGTTGACTCACCGAAGCCTGATGCGGCTCTCGCCTGGTCCACCATGGTACCGCCTCGCCTTTTGGGACTTTTGCTGACACGACTCTGGCTCCAGCTGAAACTCAACGAGTGCGCCCAGCTACAAGACGTTGCGATTATGGCCTTTGCGGAACACTGCAAAAACATTCTCGAGATCGACCTCCACCAGTGCTCACAGATCGGAAACGACCCCATCACCGCCCTCATCGCGAACGGGCAGTCCCTCCGCGAACTCCGCCTTGCCGGCTGCGAGCTCATCGACGACAGCGCATTCTTATCCCTGCCGCAAAACAAGACATACGACCACCTTCGCATTTTGGACTTGACCTCTTGCTCAAGGCTTACCGACCAGTCTGTGCAGAAGATTATCGAGGCCGCCCCTCGGTTGCGCAACCTGGTGCTCGCAAAGTGCCGCAACATCACCGATGTCGCTGTTAACGCCATTGCGAAGCTCGGCAAGAACTTGCACTACTTGCACTTGGGTCACTGCGGCCACATCACCGACGAAGCCGTCAAGCGTCTCGTCATGGCATGCAATCGTATACGGTACATTGATCTTGGATGTTGTACACTTTTGACAGATGACTCCGTGATGCGCTTGGCACAGCTGCCCAAGCTCAAGAGAATCGGTCTCGTCAAGTGCAGCAACATCACCGACGAGTCTGTGTTCGCCCTAGCTCGCGCAAACCACCGTCCCCGGGCACGTAGGGATGCCAACGGCAACATTGATGAGTACTATGCCAGCAGCCTAGAGCGCGTCCATCTGAGTTACTGCACAAACCTAACATTAAAGGTTAGCAACCCTTGGTTCCAAAAATTGTACTCGACTAACAAAGAACAGAGCATTATCAAGCTGCTTAACTACTGCCCACGCCTCACGCATCTTAGTTTGACAGGAGTTACTGCCTTCCTCAGAGAAGAGTTTGCGGAGTTTTGCCGACCTCCTCCACCTGGTAAGCTCCGCTGATGCTGATTGACAGTAACTTTGCTAACTGTATTAGAATTCACCGAACACCAGCGCGGTGTCTTCTGCGTATTCTCCGGAAACGGTGTGCAGAAGTTGCGCGAATATCTTAACACCTCTGCAGAGTACGAGGGCTTGCGCGATTCTCCTGGCCCGCGATTCTCCGGCGGCTTCTTGGTACGCCGTAACATGGGTGCCCATGCTTCTACAGCCGCAAATGCAGGAACGGTGAACGGTGATGCCGAAGCAGACGATGGCGAGGCCGCAGAAGACGACGAGTTCGAGGGCCTCGACGGTAGCGAAATGGCTGTTGATGGACAGCCACTGCTCGCGCAGAACCTCGTCAATGGCGACGCACAACAGAACGGCCAGGCTCCGCCGCCCCCGCCAACCCATGTGCCCCCAACTGGAGCAGTGCCAATGTTTGCTCAACCACTTGGCCAGGCCCCGTTGTTGTTCAGCCCTACCAGTCCTAGTTTCCCCCAGTCGGCTCGACCGCCGACAACAGCGGGTCCCGCGAATCATCCACCACCGTTGGTCGTATCTAGTCACTACTCGCCGACTTCTCCAACAGCGACAGCAGGACCCAGCTTATCAACCGCCACTGCGGTCTCGCCCCAAGGAACGAACCTAGGCTTCCCCGCGTACACCAACAGACGGCCGGCGCCGCTCGGTGCCAGCACTGCGTCAATGGAGGCATCGATGCTGAGCCCCGCATCGCATCGCAGCCGTCCGGCGAGTGTTATTTCCATGGAAGCGTCAATGCTTGGACCTGCGGATCCAGACATGTCGGAACCGACGACACCGAGCGCGGTGCAGCATTCTTAAAGCGTCATTGACAAATATGGACTTGGACGAAGCCAGCTCGAGTTCACAGGGCAGAGGTTATGACACGTACGGCATGAGATACGCAACGGCAATTATACCCAGGAGCGCGCGGAAAACACGGAACACACTACTAGACTGGCACAAGGGACGTGTCGATTAGCCTTTGGACCCTTGGTTGGGCTTTATTTTGGTCCATGTAGCACTTTTTTGGCATTTCTTGGAGGAGAGAGGTTTGGGGCTACATCTCTCCCCGAGGCGTTGACTGGTGTCTTCCTTCAGGGCTAACCCCCCTTGGTTCTTTCGGTTCTCTTACACAAATTTTCATCATGCGGTTTTTTTTTTACCCTCAGCGGTGTCTGTCACAAGGAGGCGGTGGCAGGTAAGGGGTTAGACAATGGCCTTGGGTTTTGTCATCTGGCGCTTCCAGCCTTCCAAGTTTGGTATCACAAGGGAGTGACGGAGAGCAGAAGTATAGCGATGAGGGCGAAATCAAATTTTGACGAATAAACAATGATTACGTTACTCTGGTTCAGAAACGACGTGCGGCGACATGATAGCAGGAAAGGCCAGGCTTATGATCGTAGAGAATGCAGCAGGGTGGTTCAGACCACAAGTGTCCTTGTAGGCCTTTTATTTAGGAGTATTCTATCATCTACATTACTTCCAATGCTGTGCCCCCTGTCATTGACTGACTGATTACATACGACCATACCCATTGGAGACGTTCCCCCTCCCCCCCATTTCGCTCTCCTCCTCGCTGAGCGTCAACTGTGCGAAGCAAATTTCTATAGTAAGAGATGTTGAAGTCGACGAACCCAACGCGTGGGCTACCAAAACCCCATCACATCTGGGTTCTGGTTCTGAACCTTCAGCTCCTCACACTTCTGCGTCACGAACCAGTGCACCAGGTCTCGGGCCGCTAGGGCATCCTCCAAGCTGTCGTGGCCCATCTTTCCAACCTGGATTTGCCGACCCAGAAGGTCCTGGGTGAGGTTCTTGAGCGAAAGGCCGCTGCCCTTTTGCTTCTTCGCCTTGTCCTCTTTTTCCCTTCTGCTTGCCTTTTGAGTTCTCATTCTCTGAGTCAAAAGAGATGAGATCTTCGTCCGGTACCTCAGTCTCTTGGATGTTCTTAGCTTCCTCGAGAGCCTCGGCCTTTTTTCTCTCTTCTTCTTCCTCCTCCTCTCGCTTCTCCTTCTCGGCCTTGGCTGCCGTCGCGAGCAGCATCGAGTCGACGACGAGGGGATGAATCCAGCGCAGCGAGGTAAGATCATTGTTCACTCCGTGGCCGACGACGATCGTCTCAGGGCCCACCCAACGCCACACCTCTTGCCGCGCCGCGGCCACACCTCCAGTGATACACTTGCCCTTCCGCCGGGCCTCGTCCATAGCCTGGCGGGAAACGCCTGAGTAGCGAGTGTTGAAGTGCGACATGCCAACCACAGGCACAACAAGGCTGTCCAGTAGAATCTCGGAGCTGAAGTAGTCGACGAGGGTCAAGCGAATGAGCTCAGATTCTCCATCAAATGCGACGCCCATCTCGCAGTCTAAAGCTACGGCGCGGCGCGACTGACGAGGGCCGGAGGGCGTGTAGGCGTCTGTCAAAGAGAGGGAGATGAGTGGAGCCGGGTTGAGGTCGACGAGGGTCGACGGGGGTGTCCTGTGGTACTGGTGGCGGTCGAGAAGCTCTTGTTGGGTGTACTCCCTCGTCAGATGCTCCGGAGCAAAGGTGCAGCCGGGGGTGGAAGCGAAGGTCCGGCAGCAATTCCAGTGCTTTGCAGTCAGTTTAGGGGGCAAAGTGAAAGCGGAACTGGGGACTTACCATGTTGAAAAGGCGACCAGTGTGATATTGGCATTTCAGAATGGGTTTCTTCTTGTCTTTGTCGTCCTTGCCGTCGTCCTTGTCGTCGTCCCTGTCCTTCTTGGCGTCTCCCTGGATGTCGTCCAAGTCGACGATGGGAATGGTCCTGGACTTGGGCTTGGGCTTAGACGGTGCATGATTCTGACGAGGATTTCTATTCCCCTTCTTTCCATCTTGGGCGTCCCCCTTGTACTTGTTTCCCCTCTTGTTACCTGGAAAATATTAGCTCCCGTGCTACGACGTTAGGACAGAGGTGACTCACAACGTGCATTACATCGTCGGCAGCGCTTCTTGCCCTCCACATCTGACAGAGACAGCTGAGCAATGACGAAACCACTCTTGACAAGAAGGTCTTTGTGGTGGGTCATAGCCCGCAGCTGCTGGACGTACGCTGTGGTTGGTTCGATGGCTGCCGAGGGAGGGCCGTAGGGGTTCCGGGGAGGGGCCTGGGCAGTGACCCGCGTCGACGTCTGAGGTACGAAGAAAGACATTTTGGGGTCTGGCAATGAAGCTGGTTGGAATTTGAATCTGAGGTGGAATGAGTGCGCGCAAGGTAGGCAGAAGATGTGGAGTGAAGGCGTGAGATCTAGGAAGATGAAGTTGGGGTTTGTGAAATTCGAAAAGAGTGTTGTTTTTCAAGATGCAAGTTGCCGTGGTGGTAGGTAGGCAGCGAAGGTTTGCTTCAAGGAAGTCGCGAAAAGGTGAAGTGAGGGAGGTGAGGTGAGGTAGGCGTAGCGGTGGACGACGGCAAGTGGGTTCCTGCTTGCGTCTGCAGCCGTTTGTCTCAAATGGGCTGTCACGTCTCTCGACCGTTTGCTCTTACCCGTTCCGTCGACAGTCGCCTCAATTGAATGAGGAAAGTGTGCCTGACTGTCGTCTTCCCTTCTTGTTTCCCAATTATTCTCATGCAAGGTCCTTGGCAGCGGTGGGGGAAGGCGCAATCCGGCGAGGCGCATCCAGGAAAAGGAAGAACAGAGAAGGACCCACCTCGGTTGATGTTTTTTGACGCCGGAAGTCGCGATGGGCCTCACTGCCCCGGCCTCCGATCCGGCCAGCTCAGCCACGGCGGGGGCCAATAGGTGCATCCAATTCAGAATGATTCGGCCAGGCATATTTTAGAAATACAGTCTTTGATGCACGTGGCGGCACTTAAGTGTAAATACGGACGCCTCTAGTCCTCGGACAGCAAGCCGCTCAGACCTTGGCCAACTCGGTTGATTGAGAGGCCCACGCAAGCCTCGCGAACTCAAAAGCCTGGCATTCTGGCAGATCATTCGTGCTAATTAATTCAAATTCAAATTCATATCGATTAATGCTAAAGAAACTTTTCTTTTTCTTGTGATCTGACTATCACTACGCGAATATGATTCTTGTGACTGTAGAATCGTTGCCAAAGTCAGCATCTCACAGTTTTGAATTAAAAGTTCGAAATAAGGAAGGAATAAATTTACAGCACCCAAGCAATGATCGTTGAACAGCCAAACCCCCCATAAATCAGCTTCCATAACTCACAAGATTAGTTTTGAATACTTTAAATATCCACAGACCCATCTAGACACTCCATAGAGTTGAAGTCAATCTCAGGGAACCCCTCCGGAAGCCCGGCGCACGGCCGACGTCAAATCAGTTCGAGACCTCGCCTGCTTTTGCGAGGGACTTAGTTCAAGGAGGAGGAAGGTCTATTACACAAAAGGTTGGGGCATCGAGGATAGACAGCTTCGTTGTGTGCTCTGGCTAGTGCCATCGCTGCTGGCAAGGGTAAGTGTCAAGATGGTGAGCTTTTGCCAGTTGTGGCTCAAGACAATAACCTTATATCCTGTACAGATTACTTTACAACAGTGAGCATATGGGAACGATAAATAAAGCCTTTATTGATTAAAAGACGTGCATTTCTCTTATAGCAACGAGACGCTGTCCTTCGTGACGATCTCGGTGAGGACCGCCCTCACCGAAAGAAGCTCACCGAGCTCCGGTGCACGGATCTCCCTCACCAAAACCCTGGCACGTGATGCTGAACGCAGCGTCCGTTTTTATGGGGCTCTCTCAGTGTCCCACAGAGCAATGCGTCGGGTTGATGTGATCCATGTTTGCCGCGTCTCGGTTCATCTCACGGCGTTCGATCAACGAGATTCACAACAGAACGAATATGTCTCGTATTACTTCGAGATACATGAAAGCTAATTTGAAGCAGCGTATGACGTCATAATCTTCGGTAATTCCCAGCAAGCCTCCATTTGTCAACACGCCGGGTCGTGTCGCGACTCAGTAGGTACATCGGCCGCAGTATGAGCACTCCTGCGAACAAGCAGTGAAATCATCGCCGACATCTTCGACATCGCTCCAAGTCAGCTCGCCTCCAGCTGCTTCATCCTCATCCCCGTCCTCGCTACTCATCACAGGCTGCCCCAGCCATGCTGCCCATTTCACCAACACGTCTTCAGAGAACGCCGGAGTCACCCCGGGAGTCTGGGCTCGGACCTCGAGTCTGCCCAGAAGCTGCCGGCTGATCTCCAGCTTTCCGTCTGGCTGGGTCCGGGCCAGGCCGACGATGCGGTGCAGTAACGCGGCCAAACTGCGAGAGCTTTCCGTTCATTTCCTCCTCCCAGTCACCGATCTTCTCCGACACATCCATGACTTCAATGTCATTGAATTTGCCTCGATCGTGGTATGCCAGTACGAAATTCGGTATCTGTGCAACCCACATGCGAGGAAGCTCCTCGCCCAGAAAGTCTTCACCTCTGCGCATGTTAGAACGTGTCTTGAGATCGAAAACCGCCGACTGAGGCACATCGAATCCACCTGGTTGTATGCGCAGCTCAGACGAAGCGACAGGGTTCACCGAGGTCACTCCATTACCGTCGAAGCTAGCGATGAGCTCTTCAAGAGTGCTCCCACGCCCCTTCCCTGGAAGCTTTGGCTTGCTTGACGAAGTCACCTTGTCTCTGAGATAGCCATCGCCCTCGTGTCGGACAATGCACCTGAGACCGCCAAAGGTGTATTGCAAGATTCTCTGATGGGATGCTGAGCCCCGGACATCGGCGTCCCAGGTTGTGTAGGCCTCAGGGAAAGTGTGGCCATAGCCTCTGACATTCGGTATCATCTCCGTGGGCGAGTTCTCTCTGCGGATCAGGTGTACGGTGTTGCCAACTACTTCGACGAGCATTCGAAATGGCTTTTCGTCGCCCCGAACGAAACGAAGAAGATTTCCAAGCGTACTCCCACAGGCAACGATGTCCACCTCTCCTTCGAGAGGCTCCGGGTGCGTCGCAAAGACGGCCTGAACCATGGGCTCCATCGGATGGGCGGGATATCGGGCAGCGTTCTTGTCGCGATAGTAAACACCATCGTCCTCCCGCAATTTGACAGGCACTGCGAGCGGTGTCCACATAGGCGGTGCACCTTGCCCGATCAGCAAGAGTAGTCAACAAACTGCTTGGAAACATACCGGGAACAAGGATACTTGGTGCCGCTTGGTCAAGCCAATTGTATGAGGCAAGGAGACTGCAGTCAGTCACCCGAGCGGATGATGCAAAGTTGCAGGCTTTGAAAGCTCAGTGATGGTTATCGACTGAATGATGGCCCCAAAGGGTGGGGCTGGTGATGATTCCTCGAGCTCAGGCCGACGCCGGCGATAGTTTCGCTGGTATGCGGTTTGATACATGCCGGTCATCAACATTTTGGAGTTTTCGCCGCTTGCAGATGTATTTCTCGAATTGAGACTGATCAGTGATCGCATCTTGGGCTGGAATATGGGGCATACCGGGCTCTCCTTATGAAGCGCTGCCCACTCTGCAGTCTGCCTTGGGTGTGCATGATGGGCCACTCACAGGCTGTGATGCTGGAGGCCGACCAAAACCCCCAACCGCGCCACCAACGGCCGCCCAGATTGGCCTTCGATGGGTTTCTGTTGGTGCCTTTTTCTACTTTCCCGCGTCATCTCATTATCTTTTCAACAAAGCTGTTGGACGCCGAAGCATAACCTTGTCTTGCCGGCCTGATGCTTCACATGTGATAAGTACAGGCAAACCCTCGTGAAATTTACACCTCTCATCTCGTCGCTACCATATCGCTGTCAGTTTCTGTTCCCAGACTAGGAAGTTACTCGGAAAGATCTTCTACAGACAGTAAAGATCTAGACACAAATCCCCATAGCTATTGCTTCGTACAAGCCAGTATTCCAGTCTCCGCGACTCTCTCGCTACCAGAACAAACCCGCACAGCATGACTGCCACACAAGTCCCTCAGACCGACCCACGTCGCGCTGCTCGTCTCTTGAAAGTCTTCAGAGACGTTACCAAAGGAGGGCGCACCCTGACGACGGCCGCTGATGCCCGTCTCTTTCGAAGCGATTCGGACGAACGAGTCCCCGGCCGCATGCTTGGAGATCATAACAGCAAGCAATGCCGCTCAAAACGCTCTTCGTCACAGCCTTCGAATCGACTCCTCGGTCTCTTTCCTCCGCTCACATGTGCTCTCTTTCGTCGCTTATCTGAGCGAACCCGGCGTCAAGATGGCCTACAACGGCCAGCTGCTCCATCAGGTTCTCCAGCTCATCATTCAACCTCCCATCCTCTGGGGCAATCTCTTCAAGGCCTACGAGCAAGCTCACTTCAGTGAGGATGATCTTCGTGTGTTTGCATGGCTGTGCTTCGAGCTTGCAAGCATCCAGGGCAAGGACCATGATAGTATCATTGGCGACATATCGTCTGCGCTGGACCAGAAACCATTCAAGGAAGCTCAGGATCATAGGACCCGCGACCTGACCTATAGGGTCAAGAAGGTCCTCGCCCTGAGATCTTCTGCCAGCCCCGGAGAAAACCTTGAAACTGCTGGTGGCCGCCACGACAATGATTTTGCCAACTTTCGAGAAATTTCCATCTTCCCAACTAGCGACGAATTCTACTCCAGCGAAATCCCATTCTTTAGACGGGCATCCGAACTTGCCGCCATCGGCGCTGCTGACCGACCGCGGCTCCATCTCGACAACCAGTTCCGTCTCTTGAGAGAGGACATGCTTGGTGAACTCCGCGATGATCTGAAGGTGGCCATCGGAAGGAAGAGAGGCAAGAAGAGTCCTCAGATCCTCAGCGGACTTGTCCCGTTCGGTATTGATACTGGCGACGAAAAACGAGGACGCTCAACCGCCTTGCTTCTCAACTGTTATTCCGGATTGGAAATACTGCGTCCCCTTTCACTCGCCAAGCGCAAGAAGTTCCTCGAGGACAACAAAGGTTTCCTCCGTCACCAATCTTTTGGAGCTCTTTGCGGCGACAACAATATCGTCGCCTTTGCCTTCCTGGTCAGGGATGTCGACCAGCTAGTGAAAGGGCCGCCTATAATTGCTTTGCAGTTCACTGGTAGCGACGCCCTCGCTAGAGCACTGAGTGCCCTTCAGTCACCAAAGGACCTCCGGTTTATTCTCGTGGACACCCCCGTCTTCGCTTACCAACCAGTCCTCGAATGCTTGCAAGATATTACGGAAATGCCTATGGAGGGAGGCCTTCTACACCTACAGGACGATGGGGAGGATAGCCAGCCAAAGCCTCTTGAGCTTTCACCGAGAGCGCAGGCTCATGTAAATATCTTGGAGAAGATGATAGAGCGAGACTCATCAGTGAAGGGTCTCAGCATAGGTGGTAAACGCTTTCGGCTCGACGATTCCCAGACGAAGTCTGTGCTGCATGCGCTTCAGAGCCGAATCGCTCTCATCCAAGGCCCGCCGGGTATGTTTTGCACCGTCTAGGCTGCCGTGTCTATACTACCTACCTATATCGGAGAGATATTGCGACTGACCATACAAACCAAATAGGTACCGGCAAATCATTTGTTGGCGCATTAGCAGCAAGGATTCTTCGGGACAACAACAAGCGTATCCTGGTTCTCAGCTACACCAACCACGCCCTCGACCAATTCCTCGAAGACTTGTTGAACATCGGTATCCCGTCTGATGACATAGTGCGCCTTGGCTCCAAGTACACCGAGAAGACGGAGAAGCTGCTACTCGACAAGCAACTGAGAAGCAGCGCATTCAAGAAGACTCGGGAGGCATGGATGATGATCGACGCGGCCAAGTCTGATTTGGCCGACATACGGGAAGAACTTCAGAATGCTTTCAATGCCCTTGTCAAGGGTAGGGTCAGCTTCGCCGACCTGTTGGATGCCCTCGAATTTTCGGACGATGACCAAGACTTTTACGACGCGTTCGCTCTCCCAGAGCAAGATGATGGCTTTCAACTTGCAGGAGGTTCACGAAAGGTCATGTCAGCCGACTACCTGATAGAACGATGGGCCCAGGGCAAAGATGCCGGCGAGCTGAGGAAGACAATTTCAAAGGACAGCAAACACATTTGGCAGCTGCCTATCGCGCAAAGACGTCAGCATGTCGATACTTGGATCCGGCGCCTGAGAGCAGAACAAATTGAGACAGTCTGGCGCCTCGCGGAGCGTTTCAACCAAAGCCAAAGTCAGCTCGAGACGCTTTTCAATGAGTCGAAATGCAGTCTGGTGCAGAATAAGAGAGTCCTGGGATGCACGACGACTGCGGCTGCCAAGTACAAGTCTCTGATCAAGGCCGCCAGACCGGATGTTGTTCTCGTCGAGGAGGCCGGCGAGATCCTGGAGGCCCACGTGCTTACCGCCCTACATCCAGCAACGAGCCAATTGATTCTGATTGGAGACCACAAGCAGCTGCGACCGAAGATCAATAACTACACTCTCAGCGTGGAGAAAGGGGAGGGCTTTGATCTTAACCGGTCACTCTTTGAGCGTTTGATACTCCAAGGCCACGAGCATGTGACTCTCCAGAAACAACATCGCATGCACCCAGAAATTTCACATCTCGTCAGGCAGATGACCTATCCCAAACTTCAGGACGATGAGAAAACCTTTCAACGAGCGGAGCCCAGAGGACTGCAGGGCAGAGTCAGCTTTATCAACCACAGCCATCCCGAGGACACTGCGGACGAGATTGCCGATCGTCGTGACTCTGGTTTCACGGCAAGCAAGAAGAACCAATTCGAAGCTCAAATGGTGCTTAGATTGGTGAGGTATCTGGCACAGCAAGAGTACAAGACCAACAACATTGTCGTCCTCACCCCTTACCTTGGGCAGCTTCGTCTTCTCAGGGACATGCTGGGTGAAGAGAATGATCCTATTCTCAACGATATGGACTCTAGTGAGCTCGTCCGCGCGGGCCTTATGACTGCAGCTGCTGCCAAGGTCAAGTCAGGCTCTGGTCGCATCAAGCTTTCGACCATAGGTATGTGCGACAGCCTCGTTGCATCTGCTTCGCTAACAATTGCAGACAACTACCAGGGCGAGGAAAGCGACATTGTAATCGCCTCCATGACTCGCAGCAATAATAATGGGGATATTGGGTTCATGAAAGCGCCTGAACGGTTGAACGTTCTCTGTTCCCGCGCCAAGGAATGTTTGATCATGATAGGAAACATGGAGACATTCATGAAGTCATCTCAGGGCAAGCAGGTCTGGGTACCCTTCTTTGCTTTGTTGAAGGAGAAGGAGTACTTGCATGATGGCGTCCTTGTCCGTTGCGAGCAGCATCCCGATAAGACAGCGCTTCTGGAATCCCCCAATGACTTCGACATCAAATGCCCCGATGGTGGCTGCGACGCAATGTGGTAAGTTGAGACCTTTGTGGCATCGGATACTGCTGTTCCATCTCTCGCAAGTTTCTCGCAGCTGACTCAACCTGACTAGTAATGCTCCACTGTCCTGCGGTAAGCATCATTGCCAGAGACGATGCCATCCAATTTCGAATCATAGCAAGGTTACATGTCACGAGCGTATCAAGAAGACGTGTGATCGCGGACACAAATACAGCGTGCCCTGCACTGATGAGAAAGCTGGGTGTGGTGCGTGCCTGAGAGAGGACGAAGACACCCGCAGGAGAATCCAGAGGGATCTGCGGATGGAGGAGGAAAGGATGCTGGCGCAAAAGCGATACGCCCAAGAGCTCCAGCAGGTGAAGGACGAGCTTGACCACGAGAAACGAAGGCTCAAGTACGCACAAGAGGACGAGGACCACAAGACCGCCATGGAAAAAGCTCGCGCAGATGTAGAGGCCTTGAAGCAAACGAGGGCCCGTGCAGAGGCGATGAAGACAGCTACCGAAGCCGCCAAAAAGGTTCCTGGCGCGTTCCCCGAGACCGAGAAGTCGTGGTCGCCACCGCCTGCTCCAGGTAGCGCCAGGGAAGAGTGGGATATCTTGAAGAAGCAGACTGGAGAAAGTAGCGCCGCACTGGATGATGTGATGGAATTGATTGGCTTGGAAAGCGTCAAGGAAGAATTCTTGTCTATCAAGAACAAGGTCGATACATCTGTGCTGCAGAATATCTCTTTATCCAAGGAGAGGTTTGGTTGCACTCTGTTAGGCAACCCGGGCACTGGTATGAGTGGACTCCCTCATGAGACAGGTGTTTACTGACGTGTTGTGTCCAGGCAAGACAACCGTTGCACGAATCTACGGAAAGTTCCTAACATCCGTTGGGGTCATCGCCGGCAGTTCGTTCAATGAAACTACGGGCTCAAAGCTTGCGAACATGGGCGTTGGAGGCTGCCAGAAGATGATTGAAAAGATCCTTGAGGATGGCGGTGGTGTCATCTTCATTGACGAAGCCTACCAGCTCTCATCAGGTAATAGCCCCGGTGGTAAGGCGGTGCTCGACTTCCTGCTTGCCGAGGTTGAGAATCTCACAGGGAGGATTGTCTTCATATTGGCCGGTTATAACCAGCAGATGGAGGCCTTCTTTGCCCACAACCCTGGCTTCCCGAGTCGCTTCCCGATACAGATGAAGTTCGACGACTACAATGACGACGAGCTTCTCCAAATCTTGCAACGCCAAGTCAGGAGGAAGTATGAGGGCCAGATGAAATGGGAGGATGACCTTTATCTTCGAATCGTCGCCCGCAGACTCGGTCGTGGACGAGGCAGAGAAGGATTCGGAAACGCCAGAGCGGTCGAAAATCTTCTGAATGTCATATCTGGCAGGCAGTCCAACAGAATTCGCAGAGAGCGCAAGACAGGAAAGAAGCCGGACCATTGGTTGTTCACGAAAGAAGACATGATCGGACCAGAGCCCTCTAATGCTCTCGGAAAGAGCCCGGCATGGATCAAGTTGCAGAAGCTCGTCGGCCTTTCATCGGTAAAGGCGTCCGTCAAGGCATTGGTTGACAGTATTCAAACCAACTATCGCCGGGAGCTTGAAGAGAAACCCGTCATTGAGTATTCCCTCAACAAAGTCTTTCTCGGCTCGCCCGGTACCGGAAAGACCACAGTCGCGAAGCTCTATGGACAAATACTAGTTGACCTAGGCCTCTTGTCCAATGGAGAAGGTAAGGTTGCGACCAAGCTTATGTTGGCTTTTCTAATATTTGCTAGTCATTGTAAAAAACCCTGCCCACTTCACGGGCGCTGTTCTGGGAGGGTCCGAGGCCAATACCAAAGGCATACTCGCCGCCACCGTCGGAAAGGTGTTGGTCATTGACGAGGCATATGGCCTGTATGGAGGCGGTGGTGCTTCTGGCGGAAACACTTCAGACCCTTACAAGACTGCAGTCGTTGATACCATCGTTGCCGAAGTCCAGAGCGTTCCAGGAGAGGATCGTTGCGTCCTGCTGCTCGGCTACAGAGACCAAATGGAAGAGATGTTTCAAAACGTCAACCCAGGCCTCGACAGGCGCTTCCCTATATCATCCGCATTCAACTTTGAGGATTTCAGCGGCCATGAGATGCGGCAGATTTTGGACTTGAAGCTCAAGGATCAGGCATTCGAGGCAACAGACCAGGCGAAGCGAGTGGCGATGGAGATGCTGGACCGCGCGCGCAATCGCCCTCGCTTTGGCAATGCAGGCGAGATCGATAACGTTTTGAACCAGGCAAAGATGCGCCACCAACAACGCCTATCCTCCAACCAGACGACCAAGGTGTCTACCCTCGAAGCGTCCGACTTCGACGAGAATCATGACAGAGCAGAGAGAACAGACACCAATGTAGCTAAGTTGTTCGAAGGCACCGTTGGTTGTGAGACGATTGTGGAAAAGCTACGAGGCTTCCAAGAAAATGTCCGCGCTATGAAAGAGCTCGGGATGGATCCCAAGGAGAACATCCCCTTCAACTTCCTCTTCCGTGGACCGCCTGGAACCGGAAAGACTACGACAGCCAGGAAGATGGGCAAGGTGTTCTACGACATGGGGTTTCTGGAGAACGCGAAAGTCATCGAATGCTCGGCAACAGATCTCATCGGATCGTTTGTCGGACAGACCGGCCCCAAAGTACAACAGCTGCTTGACAAGGCGCTTGGCCGCGTCTTGTTCGTCGACGAAGCCTACCGTCTTGCGGAAGGTGGCTTCGCCAAAGAGGCTGTCGATGAGCTCGTTTGATTGCGTGACAAAAGACAAGTACAAAGGCAAGTTGGTCATAATTCTTGCAGGTTACGACAACGATATCAACAGGCTACTGTCGATCAACCCAGGCATGTCCAGCAGGTTTCCGGAGGCTATTCAATTTTACCCCCTCAGGCCAGGACAATGCTATGACCTCTTGCTTCAGTTGCTGCTTAGACAGAAGCGTGAATACGAGTCAGCGAAATCGACGACAAAGGTTCTGGTAGACTGCCTCCATCAACCTAATGACGATTTCAAAGAGGACATCCTCATGTACTTCAGCGATCTCTCCAGATTGTCCAGCTGGGCCAGTGCCCGAGACGTGGAGTGTGTCAAGAGATCCATCTTCAACGAGGCCATGAAGTCGCGACAGGGCACCACGATCGAACTCACGGAAGAAATCGTCACGGCGGAGCTGCACAAAATGCTTGATGAACGCGAGAGCCGCGAAAGACGCGTGGGAGCCTTTGAAAATCTCCCGCAATTGCCAACCCTTCAGTTGCGGCCTCCACCCGAAGCTCATCATCAGGTTCGGACTCAGCAGCAGACCCAGACAACGACGACCGCTGCTTCCGAAAGCGAGGATATAGTCTACACGCCACCTGATAGCCCGGTCGAAGAGGGAGTCAACGATGGAACTCGTCTGGTCAATCGGGATGACGGTGTCAGCGACGCAGAGTGGGCTCAACTCGAGCTGGACAAGAGACTCCGGGAGGAGAAGGAAGAAGAGTATCGCGTTTTGCTTAAGGCTCAAACAGAAGCCACAGATGCCGCACGAGAGGCCATTCTGAAGTCTTTTCTCGAAGAAGAGGCCGAAAAGAAAGCACAGGAGGAGAGGGACGAAGAACGTCGGCGCCAGATCGAGGATCGAAGAAAGAGGGGCCGCTGAAGCAGCCGCCGCCGTTGCTGCGCGAGACGCCATCCGGAACCAGATGATCAAGAAGGAGAAACAGCGGCAGAAAGACGAAGAAGAGCGTAGGAAAGCAGCGATTATTGGCCAATGCTGTGCAGGGTTCGAGTGGATCAAACAGGATGGCGGCTACAGATGTGCCGGAGGCAGCCATTTCGTCACGGACGCCCAGATTGCCAGCGCTTGAGGATGTATTCGAGAATGCTCGCAGATGTTGAACAAATAAACGGAGTTGCTTCATAACGAAAACAACTTTGAGTCCAATCTCTCCACCAAGATACCGTTTAATAACTCGAGTCAGTCGTAATTGCGGCCCAGGCGGCATCTCTAGAGAACCCGAGAAACTCACGCAAGTAGCTAGGCCCGCGGCAAGCAATCCCTTTTCTCAACGGAATCAAGTCCAGGGCTATGAAGAAAGAGCATAGTCTATCCCTTAAGCCGGTTAAACTTTGATGCCTTTGGCCAAAGTCCCATATTTCTCGGCTTTGACCGACTGCCTGGCTGTCCGCGGGTCACATGGATGAGTTACAGCCAGGCCTTGCGGAGCGTCGCATCGACTCGCGCCGTCTCAGCCTCCCAGATAGGAAGTTTCCTAGTTGATATATAGCCGTGTCAACCCCAGAAAATCTGATTTGAACTGGAGCACCGAGCCGAGTTGATGGGATTCGATCACTCTCAGTTCATCCGTTCTTTTTCGTGCTGCCTGCCTCCTACCAAACCCTTCCAACCGCGTCGATCGCTGGATACCTAGTCTTACGTCAACCAACTTTTCGAGTAAATTTTCACTTCTCGTCGATAGGTATTACACCAAACCACCATACCGCTTCTTTTTCATCCTTCAGAATGCAGGTTTCTTCAGCTTTCCTTGCCGTCTTGCTGGCCTGTTCTACCAGTGTCTCGGCGCTCCCGTGGGTCTGCCGTGCTTTTAGCCTTCCTGTGCATCAATAACCGCCCACGGTGGTTGATCGTTACTTATACTTGTTACTAATTTGATGTCCCGACACGTAGGCAAGCCATCACGGGAAAGGCCACCGACTTTGGAACCTACTTTTGCCAGACTCGTACCGACGCCGGTAGCAAAGTTGTGGCCAACAATAACTTCTGCAAGGCGGCTGGTGGCGCAGTTTTGGCGTCTGAAGGTGTGAGTAGCCGACCCCTATTACTCTTTATAGCCGTTTGAAAACAAAGCCTCCCAAATTTTTGAGCAATGAGCCGTTGAGGAAAGCTGCTAATATGAAGGCATCGTAGTTCTGCTGCATTCGAAACGACAATATCAAGGTTCAACAGGCTATGTTCAATGGCTGCAGAGATAACAAGCTGGTCTTCAGCCAGAATGACACTCCTTGCTCGCCTTGAGCAGTTGATCTGTTATCGGACAGGATGTTTCTCCCAAGTGATGGCTGAAGCAAGTTTCGAGATGTGTTAGAATATATTGGAAGCAGACCTAGTTGCCATACTGTACATAAAGTCATCTGAGAGACCTCATTCATCCGCTTAGGCTCATTTGGTCAAAGTTCCAACAATGTGAGGAATGACTTCGTTCGGTGACTCGCCCGCCGGTGCCGCCAAATCGACCTCCGCCCAAGGGCCGACTTGTTGTAGAGTCTGCCCTGTTCGCCGACAGAGATGACAGGAGCCCATCGCTTGTTCCCAAAAGATATTTGTGCATCCTGGTAAAGTTAGCGACTGCCCGGCGACACAGAGGTTCGACATCTTACTCTGGTAAAGCGGGATCACCCAGCCACGCTCAGCCTTCACGTGCTCATACACGTACCACCTTCCCCCCTTCTTGAGATAGCCGTAAAGCAAGCGTATGTTCTTCTCAGGCTCTGGGATGCTGCACAGACACTGAACGGTCATGATGCAGTCCACGCTCCCAGGCTCGATCTTGCCTCCCCATGCCGTCTCATTCTGCAGGTCCTCGATGCCGACTGGAACAACCTCGTACGTCTTTTCCAGCCCTGCCTCCTGTGCTCGACGCTTCAGCGAAGCGGCCGATAGGGGGTTCGGTTCGACACCATAGATCTTTGTCGGCCCACGAAGAGTTTGGGCCTTTGCAGCACCAAGGACTTTAACATGTGCATCCATCCACATGCCGCTCCCAGCACCAATCTCAAACGATTCCTTCAAGCGGCTTGCCAGACATCTGAGCAGAAATTGCCTCCGCGAACGCGACCCTCGAGGAGCGGGAAGACCATTGGTTCTGCGCCAGCTTTGGCCTTGGGGCCCATGACCCCCCAGAAGTTACCGAACCATGCTTCTTTGAAGGCGGACCAGGACAAGAACGCTTTGACGTCACCAGAGGCGACCAGCTTTGCGGCCGTTACCGGGAGATAGACGAGGGAGAAGGCCATGAACAGCCATGGCTGAATCAAATAAGTGAGCATTTTGCTAATAAGATGAACGAACCCTCATTGGATTAGAAGAAGTTCGTTCAAGGTCAGGCCATTTATGCGGCGGAGTTGAACCCCGGAGAGTTTGTTGCCCAAAGTGTCCGCGAGACCCCTCATTCAAACCCCGCCCGAACCACAACTTCGGCCGAGGGACACGGGCGACTGTCGGTTGTACAGCACTAAACACTCGGACATGCGAGCAAGTATCACTGATTCATTCACAAGCAATTTGATTTGTCGTATCAACCGATGAAAGACAGCTTGAGTTACACAATTACAGGACTCATAGACAGGATTCATGCATGGGAGGCGCAAGCCCGAGATGAGATTTTCTATGTACAAGATCCGACTAAGTCTATGATGAGATGGTAATATTACAATGAGGCATCAATATTTTAAGCCTCTAGAGCTCCTTGGCAGGCTTGACGGCAGGCTCCTTGTTGACGCGCTTGTTCACGCTGTCCTGCTCGTGCAGCTCGGGCTTGGAGTCCAGGGGACGGTCAAGACCGAGACGGTGGTATGTGCTGTAAGAAGCGATACCGCCCTCAGGATCCGCCTCAGTCACGAGCTCCTTGCGGCGGGTGTCGACCAGAAGACGGATGAGGTCGGGGCGCATGTAGTGGCCGGCAAAGTCAGCGAGGACCTTGGTGAGGTGGTTCTCGTTGAGGTCGATGTCGACGAACATCAGACCGTCAAAGTCCTTGTCGGGCTTGGCGACCAAACTGCCATCGGGCTTGTAGATGCGGGCATGGCCGTTGTAGACGGAGGGATCGGTCTCGGGCTCGACGCCCTCGGGGGTGTTCTTCTTCAGACCCTCAACGGAGAGACGCTGGAAGGGAGCGAGGACCCAGGTGCCGGTCTCAATGGCATAGGCAGGGGTGACGAGGTCGGAAGCAGGGTCGGCGTAGTTGGTGGCCGGGTCGGGGGCGACCTGGCGCTCCTTGCCGGGGTAGACGGGCCATCCGGCGACGTGGACCTGCTCGCCCATGGAGACGTTGAGGGCCTTGAGGAAGGGGTTCATGTTCTCCCAGCAGTTGAGCTGGCCGACGCGGCCGATGCCAGTCTCGGAGACCGAGAGGAAGGTGTCGCCGGAGCCGTCGCCGTAGACGAGCTTCTCAACGTGGGTGGGCTTGATCTTGCGGCGGTGGTTGATGACGGTGCCGTCGGGGGAGATGAGGACCTGCGAGAGGTACAGAGTGGCGTGGTCGAGCTCAGAGAAGCCCATGGAGACGTAGATCTGGTTGTCGCGGGCGGCGCGGCGGATGCGGCGCATCTCCTCGGAGTCGACGCGGAGGGAGTTCTCCCGGTACTTCTTGAGCATGGGAAGGGATTGCATGTAGGTGACCTTCCACATCCAGTAGGGGTAGCCAGGAATCCCTAGAATAGGTTAGAATGTGGATGCTTGATGAGGAATGGGAGACCACTTACAAACTTCGGGGAAGGCTACCAGCTTGCAGCCGGCCTGGCCTGCCTCGTTGATGAAGTTGATGGTCTTCTGGACACCGCCCTCGAGGTCGAACCACTATTCAAATTAGCATTGCGTCGAAGATGAAGGATGGGGGTAGTATTACACCGGGCTCGGAGGTGACAGCGGCGGCCTTGTACTTGGTGATAGGCATGTTGGCGATTGTTGATCGAACGAGTTCGAGATGTGAGACGGTTGTTTGGGTGAGACTGTGAGTCTAAATTGATGCGTTTGAGTGTGATGCTCCAAAAAGAAGACCCGGACTTTCAGAAGAATCCAAAGTCCTTATATGGTTTCTAGGTTTCCATGGCCAGAGTCTGTTGAATGACCAAAGACTCCATGTCTGCCACCGGGCTTTGAGCGGCATGGGCAGACTACCTGTGCCACGCTATGGTTCATCATGACCTGTGTTGTCAGTATAGACCTCAAAACATGTACAAACGCCGTTGAATGCCTCATCAAAATGCTAGGTATCAATGCTCAAGCAGATTTTCGGTTCAAATGAGCAAGTTTCTTCAAACCCGAGTCCCCTGCTCCGCCGTCTGGGTGTGGCGTGATTGATATCCATCTTTTCCGGGTACCAAGCGCGGAACACCGTTGCTGTGACTAGAAGCACATCAAATTTTACGTAGTCTTACTGAGTTTTACCATAAAAAAGCAATCTGGGGAATGAAGCTTGGACTGCTCTCTAAGGAGCAAACGATTCCGAGAATTGGCGAACTTCCTCCGGAGTCAGGCGGCCAGCAGAGCAAAAGCCGCGACCTGTCGTGGCACGACTGGTGTGACGTAAAGCCACCGCCGACTGCCGCGTTTCTCCGGATGGGTCAGACCAAATCGGTGGATGAATTAATTTAGCTCCCGTCTTCCCGGCGGCGCAGATCAGTTCTGCACCCCTCCGGGACCATCACCGGTGGTGGGGCGCCGGGGTCTGGTGTTACGTGCTGTTTTCAAATCCCGGCGGGGGCAGCGCAGACACCTACATCGTCCGATGTTCGGGAACGCTCGATCCCGATGGCAAAAGTGTGGAGATGGCCGGTAGTCACGGGGAAAAGAAGATATGATAAACGCCTGTTTGCGTGTATTGGTTCTGTGTATCTGAATCCTGGTACTCCCAAGCTTCCAAACCCTGATGTCCTGGCTACAAAAGGTCCTGTATTCCCGTTTTACCAAGTGAACGCCGAAACTCGTTCCCCTGTTGTCAATCAAACCAAGTCAAAGACGGCCTCTATGAATCGATTCGAAGTCGTACGTGCCTGATCTAGTTGAGCAAGTGGTCACGGCCAAGGATGGTGTACATGACAGCCTTCCAGAAGGGCGCCTTCTCGACGTAGTCGCCACCGGCGTTGTTGGTCTTGTCCCAGAGGCTGGGAAGACCCTCAGCACCGTACTTCTTGCGGAGCTCGTCGTACTTGTCCTTGCCGTAAATGGCCCAGAACTCCTCCTCGGTGTAGTAGTGATGAGCGTAGAGCCACTTGAGGCCACCGAGCTGACGGACCTTCTTCTCGATGTTGCGGTTATCCTCGACAAAGCGCTTGAAGGCGGTGGCACCGATGGGGCTCTCGTACAGAGGCCAGGAGGCAGTCTTGAGACCCCAGAGACCGACATTGATGATGGTCTGGTCAGTGTTGAGACCGTTCGCGAGGTGAAGGGTGGCCTCGGTCTTGGCCTTGATGGGGCAGAGCCACATGGGGTAGACGTGAAGAGAGTCGTCGGCCCACTTGAGGAACTTCTCGATGTTGTCCTGAGGAATAGCCAAGTCCTGGACGATGAAGGCCTGGGAGCGGCCGCTGTGATGCATAGTGCGGTACAGCTTGCGAGTGTGCATGAGCGGGTTCATGAAGTAGCGCGAGAAGCGGTTGAACAACGCCGGCTTCTGGCCGTACGTTCCCATCCAGAAGGCGCCTCTGTCGTAGCGGAAGAGGTAGTCCTTGACAGGGACAAGCTCGACGACGGTGCCCTTGGCGCAGGGGTCGCGAGCCTTGGAGTAGGTGCAAGTATCGCAGTCGGTGTGACGAGCGTGAGCAATGGATTCGTGGGCGTGGAGGTAGAACCAAGGGTCCCGAGCACGGCTGAATCGGACGATGGGAATGCCCTTCTTGGCATCGTCAGTGAAGGTGCCGAGGATGATGACCCACTGTTAGGGCCAAAGAGAATGGCCTCGACGAAGTTGACGAACGAGACGTTGTCAGTGTGAGCTTCAGCTTCTCGGTGGCGTCCGAGATGGAGTGGACAGGGATGTAGCGAAGCTCGATGTAGCGATGAGCCTCAACGAGCTGAATCTCGAACAAGGTGCAGACACCAAGGGTACCGCAAGCTCCAATAGCTCCGTTGAAGAGGTCGGGGTTCTCCTCACGGGAGGCCTTGATGAGACGACCGTCGGCGAGGATGATCTCAACAGAGATGACGGACTGATCGAAGTAGCCATGCTTAAACGAGGAGCTCTCGGCAGCGGTGCCAGAAAAGCTGCCTCCAACAGTGATGCCGGGGAACTCGGGGACAACCTTGGGAATGAGACCGTGCTTGAGAGCGGCGGTGACGAGGGCGTCCATCGAGACGTTGGGCTCGACGACGGCGATCTTCTTGGCTTCATCGATCTTGATAAATGTTGTTCAAGTCGCTGATGTCGAGAACCTCGGAGGCCTTGCGGTTGCTGGGGCGAGTGCTGTTGGTGTCGCCATGGAAGAGTCTGAACTTGGTACCAGCCGCCATGAAGCCCTTGATCTGGAGAATCAAGCTCTCGGTGGCAATCTTGTGCTGCTTGAATATCTTCGCGTCCATGTTTGCAATTGGCGATGCGTAGATCGTCTTCTGATGGTCGAGCGATGATTTGATGATTTTTGTGAAGCCAGTCGAGATTTTGTCCGAGGGCGGTTGTGGGTTGAAAATGTTTTCGAGGACAAGGTCGAGAAGCGAAAATAAAATTCTTCAGGTAGGCAGATCCCATTGAGTAGACGACTAAGCGGGCAGAATCACAGACTGGTGAAGCAAAGGAGCTGTCCGGAAGGCGGCGGAATGTCCTGAGCAGCTTAGTCGTTGTGTCTTGCTTGGGAATCTCATCATCAGAGTGGCTCCGTCGAGCTCATAACGAGTGAGTGCAGTGAACGAATTGACCGGCTGAGTAGAAAGAACAACATTGAAGGCTTTAGGGGAATTGAACTTGGATATCCTCAAGCACAAAGCATTTGGCTTACACGCAGCAGGATCTCAGAATGTGACGCCAGGCTTTGGGCTGCGCCTTTGTGGTGTGTCTGACTTCTTGGGATACAAAGGTTCTGCAAACTGTCGATCAAAGACTACCCGAGATGACATGGTGATGTGTATTGCAACAAACTGATCTTTTGGAGATCTTTCAGGCAAAAGTATGGATTCCAGGGTTGTCTGCCAACTATGATGGAATGTTCTGGCGTGAGGAGTTGGGATGAACTCTCCTGAGTTGCAGGTGTGTAGATTCCGCCCAATGGGGGAACTTCACGCCTTTCTACATAGAGTTGTCTTAGTGAAATGGCCCAGAAAAGGGTTCTTATATATGTGTGAGTTGAATCTAGAGTACCTAGGTACCAGTCTATTTCTGCGGAAACTGTTAGAATACTGCTACCTTCACCGCCTAGCAGAGATGCAGCAGAATCCAGCTAATAAGAGGGTAGAGATCTCTCTAGTACTTAACACTATATTACTACCCTTACTATTATATTATTAACTTTAAATAAACTATATATTTTCACTTACTTATTAATACTACTTATTTTAGTTAACTAAGTATATTACTATTATTTATACTAGGACTAATTAGTAGTTAACTCTTATAAGTTATTATAATACTATAGATTAGTAAAGAACTAGAAAAGATAGCTTCTTAAAACTACTCTACTATTATAAGATCGTAATAACTAATTCTCTCAAAGAAATAATACTAAAGAAAGAAGGATAATAAACCTTCATACTTTATTAAGTAAGATAACTTATAAGAACTAATTATACCTACTTTAAATCTCTAGTTAATACTATACTAACTATAGCCTTACTATAAGAGTATTTATTATATATTAAAAACCCTAAATATTTAAACTATTTAGCTTATAACTAAAAAACTAATTATTATAAGATTAGCTAAAGAAGCTATAATTATATTACTCCTAACTATTTTATTTATATCTTTTACTTCTTATAAGGTATTTAGTAAATAACTAGCTATTTTTATACTATTAACTACTTTACTTAGTTTTATAATAACTTAAGTTACTTTATAAGCTATATCTAAGTATAAAACCTTTTTATTAAATAGTATAAATATCTTAAGTATATAAAAACACCCTATTTAGTAGTAAGATAGCTAAGAATAATAAATTATTTCTACTATATATTACTATAAGAAAACCTTAATAAAGAGTAAATACTAGGAAAGTTAGCTATAGGAAAGTAGGTATAACTTTACTACCCTCTTATAAAGCACCTAAAAATACTTCTTAATATCTTCTAGGAAATATTCACTTAGTATATAGTAAAGAAGATATTAAATAATATCTAAAATAAGGTTATAATATCACTTTAGTATATAGTAAGGCTATTAAAAGCTATTATAACTATTACTACTAAAGTAGGATATATTATTATATAATTATTATTAGTAATACTAATTACTATATTATAGATAATTAATAGAATATTAGCTTTAAGGTTTAAAATAGGTAGTAACTAAAAGCTTTTTTATAGCTAAGTAGCTATACTAAAAAGGCACCTTAAAAGATAAAACTACTAAGATTATTACTTATAGCTATAGAAATATATTTGTTTTTACTCTCTTAGTACTTATTACTACTATTACTATAGTATTACTAAGGAATATAGTAAAAGGGGACTTTAAAGCAGTAATAATAATATACTATAACTACCTCTATAGCCTCTACTACTTATAACTATATTAACACCTTACTAAGGTTAATAAAAGCTTTTTAATATTAATAGTCTACAGAAGACTAGTATAATTACTATATAATTAAATAGTAGCTAAAATATAATTACTAAGAAACTAAATAGCAGCAAAAATAATAGTAATTTATATCTGTTATAGCACTATACAGCATAAATAAAGGTATAAAGCTAGTACTAAGGATAGTATAAAAAACACTTCTCCTCTTATATTATTAAAAACTCTCCTTACTAATAAATATAGTTAATACTACTAAAAGTCTAATTAAAAAGAATAATATCTTATTTACAGAGTAAACTAATAAGAAAATAAACCTAAAAACATATTAAGCTACTTAAAAACTATAAGATTTTAACTTTTTAGTACTAATTACTATTATTTTAGATATATTAATACTATATATAGTAGAAAAGATTATAGATATAACTTTATTACTAGCTTACTATAAACGTTTAAACCTCTCTTATAAAAATAGTAATAGAAACTAATAAACTTACTTCTTAGTATTAGAAGCACTATTAAAATAGATTTTTACTATAAGAAGAAAATTATTATTACTACTAAAGAATAGAAAGAAATGCTAGTAAAGCTGCTCTTTTATAACTATTATAAAGTATATAAAGCTTCTTAGTACTTATTATATATAGCTATAATTTTAAAATATATTAAATAGGATTTTAACTACTTTAATATCTATTATTATTACTATTATACTATTTCTTATAAATATAGCTAAGAATAATTACTACTTATGTATTAAACTATCTACTTAATAACTAACTTTATATATAGAAAGTATAATATAAGCTTAGGTTATACCTAAAATAGTAAAAAGATTACTTCTTAGAAGATTATCTAGAGAGGAAAAGTTACTTTATTATACTAAAAGAAAGCTAAAAAGGAGACCTTCCCTTCTATTTTATACCTCACTAGATACTACCCTAGATAGGAAAGAGAAAATAATAACTACTACTTAGTATATAATATTACACTCTTTCCCTACTCTTTATTACCTTTAAGTCTATATTAACCCTAAATAAAAAGCTAATAAATAAGTAACTTTAATCTATAACTTAATAAGAATATTAGAAATACTTTAAGTAATATAAATAGTACCTTAGTAACTAGAATAATAACTAAAGCTAAGATTAATAATTATTAAAGAGAGATAGATCTTAAAACACTAGATTTAACCTACTAAGAACTTACTAGTAAAACTAGGCTATTTTATACCTAGATCTATAACTTTAATTTCAGCTAGATTTATAACTTTAGCTCTAATAAAACCTATAACCTTAAAAATAACTAGATTTAAACCTTAAAAAGTAGTAACTCTAATTAAATAGTATAAAACACCTAGTAGTAAGTTAGCTAATAGATATATATACCTTAGTAGCTTTAGCTTCTGAGAAATACTATATAGCTAAGTATAGTTAGTCTAAATACTAAGTTAATAAAATTAGAGTTAATATAATACTAGGTTTAAATATAATAATAATAGAGATACTAAATAATATTATACCTGCCTAAATAGTAACTAAATCTATAGAAATAGGAAGCTAAATATAAATAAGTTTAAAAGGTAAACTCTAAATTACTTTTTTATTAGAGAAAGCTAATCTATTAATAATATTATTACTAACACCTAAGATAAAAGTAGCTAAACTCTTTATAGCTTTAATAACTATAGTTTTATAGGGTAAGATATTTAAAAGAGAGCTTATTATTATTACTCTTAAAGAAGTAAATAGATAAATAAGCTACTATATTAATAAATACTTTAACTAAGACCTCTTTAGTAAAGACTTATAGTTAGAATTTATATTAGACTTTAGTAACTAAATAAAATAAACCTTTATAGTAATAAGAAGATACTTATATATAAAACTTTATAACTTCCTATATAAAAGAGGTATTTATATCTATATAGGAAAGTATTCTATTATAAAAAAGCTAATAAAAATAGCTTAAACTAATACTTTCCTACTTTAGCTACCAAGTTATTTTTTAAAAAAGCTAAATAGCTATACTAAACTGAGAAAAAAGATTAAAAAATACTAGTAGTTTATAGAAGATTTAACTATAAAAAACATTAAAATTAAAAAAATACTTTTAAAGTTTCTAAAGTAATAACTATATACTACCTCTATAAGATAAATAATAGAGTGAAATAATAAATTACTAAATACCTCTAGGTTATAAAAAATAATACTAAATACTAGTAATAAATAAGAAATAGTTTAGAGAGATTAAAGAGATAAGATATACTTATATAAGAACTACTCTACTATTTAGATCTAAAATAAGAATATTTATATCCTAAGGCTTATATTAATAATAGCCTATATAAGCTTTCACTTCTAAATACTTAATAAACCTTATTAAGATCCTCTTAAAAGAGGGATAGTATAGTAGAGATAAGTATAAAATACTTAATAATAAAATTACTATTTTCTATAAAACCTATACTTTAGTAGGGATTAATAAAAGCTATATTAGTAATACTTTTTATTTTATACTTAAGAGCGTAGTAAGTACCTTCTATTATACTAAACTAAATAATAAGCTATCAAGCTTTAATAAGAAAATTAAATATCTTAAATACTACTTTAAAGCGCTAGAGATTATTTAAACCTATATTACTAAATAGTAAAATACTATATTTAAAAGGATTATTTAAGAGAATATTAGCAAAAACACTCTTAAGTATTTTAATAAACTAATAGTAAAACTTAATAAAGTTTAACCTACTTTACTATTAGAGTTTTAATCTATATTATTATAACCTTTAACCTAATTAATACCTATTAAGGTATTAAAAAATATAAAGTAGTACTTATAGTTCTAGTAAATATATATAAAAAACTTAGAAACTCCCTATAATCTGCTATTATAACTAAGCTTAGATCTAGAAGAAAGTTATAATATCCTATTAAAGTATACCTAACAGAGTATAAATACTATAGTAATAGTAAAGAAAGATAATACCTAAGTATATTAAGATTATAAAGAGGTTATAGAAGTAATAGATATAAAAACTTTAAAAAAAAAAGCTTAAAAATATTATAAAGGCTTTCCTAATAAGAAGTATTAAGTATATTTAATACTAAAATACTAGTCTCTTAACTATCTAGCTAAAGATTATATAAAAGTATATAATATATTTAAAAATAGAACTTAACTAGGTAAATATAGTAGCTATACCTAATTTGTTATTAATTTTAAAGGATATAATAATAAACTTAAAGGAATAATAGTAATAAATAATACTAGTAGTAGCTATTACTTCTAAAGCTCCCCTAAAAGTAATAATAATAATAATAACTATAAAAGTAATAATAACCTTCTAGAAAAGCTAGGTATACTAACTATAAACTTTACTATAGTAATACCTAAAAAGATTAAATTTAACCTAGTATAGATATATTAATAACTAGTTAATTAAGTAATATAGTATATTAAAAGAGAATAAAACCCTAAAATAATAAAGATCTATATAAAAACACCTTAAATATTCTTATTTAGCTTAATCTATATAGCTAATAAGTTTTATAGTATTATACTAGATATTAGTATAGTAAAATACTTAATAAGTAGTAAGAAATAATTTAAAGCTTTCTAGAAGTAATATCTTATTAAACTTAATATATTAAAGGCTAGTAAAGTAAGAATATATTTCAGAGTAAAAAAGAAAATTAAATCTATTAGTATAATAATTATTCTAACTCCCTTAAACTATATAATATTCTATATTATCCCTATAGACACCTTATTCTTATTTTACCTCTAAAATATAACTAAGATAGATATAATATAATAACTTAAAGGATTATATTATAAAAAGTAATATTAAAGTGCTTATTATCTATAAATAGAGGTACTTATAAATAATACTTAATTAAAAAGAAATACTAGTAAATAGTTAGCTTATAGAACTAGAAATATAGCACCTATATAAATAATTTAAATATCTAACTATAAAGCGCTTATAAAACCTTCTTAATAAGTTAAAATATAATATTAACTAAGAGATTATTAAAAAGATTATAACTTACTATAAATACTACTAAAAACAGCCTAAGTCTACTTAGATTTAAACTAAACTTTAAAGATAATATTAACTTTAACTATATTATTATTATTAATACTATCTAGATAGATAGATTACTAGTACTATATATTATTAATAAAGCTATATCTTTTAATATAGTATAATTCCTACTAGCTTAAACCTTAGAAGCAGTATAAAATATACTATAGAACTACTAGATTAATATATATATTAAACCCCTAAATATTATTATAATAGATACTAGTATAAACTATATCTTAGATAAGTTAAACTAGAATATAGATATAATAGAGATTATAGTTAAAGTAATATCTATTAAAGCTTATAATAGTATAAGTAAAGTTAAGAAATACTATATACCTCTCTAAAAAGTATATAATATTATTTAGAAAGACTTCCTATTAATAGACTATATAAATATCCTTTAGATAGTAATAAAAGCTATTAATAATACTACTAGTCCTAATAGCTTTATACTAACCCTCTTTATCTTCAGTATATATCTAAAAATAATAAAGGAATTATTACTAATACTATTAATTATAGAGAGAGTAAGAATAATCTATAAAGTAATAAAAGAAATATAAGAAATTAAAGCTAAAAAGTAGATTATAGCTAGACTTATAATATATAATAACTTAGATATAATAAAAACTATAAACCTCTTACTAAGCTTAAAAGTATTAGTTTATTATAAGAAAAGAGGCTAGTAAAGCTTATATTAACTTATTTCTTTAGAAAGAAAAGAATATATTATTAATATAGGCACTAAGACGTCTATCTTTTGTTTAATATATATTAAACCCTTCTATAAAGACCTAAATACCTTTCTAAATAAGCCTAATAAAGAAGATATTATACCTAATAATAAGAATAATAAAGATATAGAGAAACTAGTAGAAGATTATATTATTATTAACCTAAACCTTCTATAAGAAGAAACCTCTATATTATACTAAAGAGAATACCTACTCTACTAATAAAACCTAATAATCTTTTACTAAGATATAATATAGCTAGAGATAAGCTCTAACTTATAAAAAATATTTTTTAAAGTAATATCTAATAATAAAGATGATAGCTTTATAACAAGCTAATTTCCTATAACTAAAGAGAATATAGCTTTAGTATAAGTAATTTAGTTATATAAAGATAGTATTATTATAACTTAGAGTAAATTATTTAAAAAAGTATTAGTAATAAAGATTAATGGTTTTATTAAGAGAGGTTCTCTTTTATAAAATATAAACTAAGTACTTATAATAATATATAGCTATTTAATATATATATTATCTAAAAAGTTAAAAAAGACAGAAAACTATATAAGAAAATATAGGTTAGTATAAGGATACAATAACTCTAATAAGAGATTTATTCTAATATAAAGCTTAATAATATAATATATAAGCTAATAACTACTTTTTATCCTTATACCTATATTATTATAGCTTAGATTTATTATTTAGGTAAGAGATATTACTTAAGCTTATATCTAGTTTATAAATATCTTTAATAGACTAATTTCTATTTATTTATCTACCTAACTTTATAATAAATATTTAAAAGAAACTATTATAGAGATTATTAAACTATATAGCTTTACTAAATCAGAAATATACTAATAAGAGATATATAGTAAATACTATTTTAATAAGCTTATAATATAGACTTCTATATATAATCCTTACCTACTAATTACTTCAGTAAAAAACCCTTTATTTAGGCTTATTAGTATATAAATAGATAATACTTTTAGTATCTCTAATACTATTTTTAACTAAAAAAAAGAGGAAAAGCTCTAGTAAGTAGGATTTACTGCTAAACTAAAGAAATATTTAATAGAAAACTACCTTATTATATTTAATAGAGGTATTATAGCTCTTAAAAAGGATAGTAGTATTTTATTATACTAAAAAAGGTAAGTATAAAAGCTTTATTTTATTAATATAAATACTAATAAAGGAAGTATTAAGAAGTAATATATTAAGTAATACACTTAAGATACCTATATAGCTTTAATATACTAACTAGAAATATACTTTAATTTATTAGTAGTAGCTTAGTACTAAGATCCTATAGCTAATAATATAAAGATACTAAATAAATAAATTAAATAGTAAATAGTAAATACTAATAAAAAGCTTTAATATATCCCTCTTAATTTATTAGAAGCTAAGTTATTTATATTTATTAATAATTCTTTTACTAATAATAAGAACTTATCCTCCTAACTAAAATTTATTATTATCTTTATAAATAAAATATAAGTTAATAATACTTTTAAAATAACTAGGAATATAGTTTATTATAGCTTAACTAAAAGTAAGTAGGTTATAAAAAGTATATTAATATTAGAAACTTATACTATATTTTAGAGTAATAATATAATATATATTATTACTTCTACTCTAAAAATTATTACTAATAAGCTTAATTAACTAATAATTATAACTATTATATATACTAACTCCTATTTATTATATAAATGCCTTATTAAGCTTAGTATTATAAATAAGAAATACTTAATAGTTAATATTATAGTAATCTAATAGTTATATAAATAATATAAGTTAATAGAAATATACTAGATTAATAATAATAATAATATTACTAATACTTTTACTAAAAGTACTCTAAATAAAGTATTAAAAAGCTTCATTAATACTAATAAAATATATATATAAATAGAAAAATAAGTTAATTAAAAGTAATATATAAAGAAGAAGTAATACTAGTAATAAGAAACTAATACTATAAGTATAGCTATTATATAAAGATATTAGCTAGTAGTATATAGAATAGAAAGGAAATATAATAAGTTATATACTTTATATAAAAAGTATAGTAATTATATTATTATAATATATATAGTATTTCTAAGTATTTTATATAGTATATAATATATAGTAAAAAGAAAAGACTATTAGTATTAGAATACTATTTCTTTTACTACTTAGTAGAGATATAGTAGAATCTAGCTAATAAAAGAATAGAGATCTCTCTAATATTTAATACTATATTACTACCCTTACTACTATATTATTAACTTTAAATAAACTATATTTTCACCTACTTATTAATACTACCTATCTTAGTTAACTAAATACATCACTGTTACCTGTACTAACAGAAACACTTTAGCTTGAGATGAGCTTTAGTAGTTGTAACACTGATTACAAGCAAACTTAACGATTGCAAGAGATGCCTCATCGAACAATTGCGGTGAGGAATTTAATCAAAGGCGTCAATGGAGAAGTACTCCCGGGAAGGAAAATTACGTATCGAATTAATCTGGGTGCCCTCTGCCAGATGCACACAAGCCACCGTGACTCGGCTGGGTATCCAGCTATCACAATGGCATGGCAACTATTGACATTCGCATCCAGATTTAAGCCGGGAATTCAAAGGTTTGAATTACCAAGGGAAGTAACTCCAATCCAAAAGCAAACTTCCCCATGGTATGGAAGATTACAGTGTCTGTTGTTGGCGGACGGATGGGGCCATGCGAATCCGGGTGCATGAGGCATAGTAGCGGGCGATTGGCTGCTCAAAGTCGGATCTGATAAGTCAAACTCTCGGCAATTGCCAATCTGTCGGGAAACGTCGCCTGGCTTGCTTATCACCAGATGAAGCCACCTTTGGCTGAGCTCTCAGGGTGCACGAGGTGGCTTACAGCGTCTTTCAAATATTGGACGTCATCACCCCGTCCAAATCTGTGGGACCGCTCACCGGCGGCACCTGCCTGAAAATTTTCCAACGTCCTCATGGAAAGCGTCGTTAGAATCCAACGTTGGTGTTTCCATCTTCATTCTGAGCTGCTGGTGGGAAAGAAGCCACCGGGATGCCATCCGAGATGAGGAAGGCCTGACCGACATCCCCCCTCTGATACTGCCCATGCCCGTCAGAACCCGCCCCTTTGCCCTTTCCTGTCACTTCAATCATCTTTCTAGAACTCACATTGCTCTTCCGTTTTGATCTTTCTCAGTTTCTTCTGTTTCCATTTGTCGCCTGACTGACATCGATGGCCACTTCTCGACATCCCAACCTCGTGGTCGTCAAACGTCCTCTGACGTCCTGCATCGTCGCCCTCGTCCGTCATCTGTCTTCTGTTCATTCATTTTCTTATCAATCCAAGCTCGAGGATCTGTGGGGTGAATCAGTACACCCGCGATCGCAAATTTGTCTATGCTGTATTTCAATATCGACCTTCGCCGCCCACCTTGTCGCCTTCGCCACTACCACGACCTCGTTGTCGGACAACATCCAACGCCCTCTTCTGCTTCCAACATGTCTCTTAACAACTGGCGACTGGCCAGTTCCGCCCTAGTTTTACAGAATGCGCGTGACGCATGGCGCCAATTGCATCGCGTCTTCGACAACGCCCCGGTGGAAGAATTTGTTCACTTCACCTGTATGCTGGAGCTTGACGAATGTGACTACGACTTGGATTTGCTGTCGGAATCTTCAGACTCGAGCGGCTCCGACTTCGGTGCACTTCTTACGGACCCTGCCGACACTCCTATAGAGCCATTGGAGCTATGGGACAATGAGGGCTATACCGATGCCGACGGGGACTCCGAGATGACAGACGCCCCTATACAGGAATTCGGTACTCTGCTGGATCTGGACGACCTGTCAGAGACCTTCAGCCAGGTAGACGAATCAGATCTTCAAGACCAACGATCTGACGCATCTACGCTGAGGGCCCTGGAGGCCCTAGGGAATTTCACGAGCATCCAAGTCCATCAGACCGCTGATGCAGAAACGCTGGACGTCCTAGAAGCAAAGCAAACGAGCAGTCAAAGCAATCAGGTCAACGTTGTGCAAGCATTCGTGACTTCAGGAGAACACTCATCAGATGAGGCCCATGTGGAGCATGTTGAGTTCGCCAAGGGCGAAGAAATTGGAATGGTTGAGCACATCGAGTACGCAAACTCGGGACAGGCCGAGAGCGACGAAGTTGGCGGCGGATATGACGGCGGTGATAACGACACCGATTCACAGCCGAAAGATCCTATGGAGGAGCTCCGACAAGAGCTGAAGGATCAACGTACTGACCTTGATGCTTATTACGAAATAACACGCCGCCAGCCGCCTTTGGATCACGAGGTTACGGCACCATATATCTACTGGTGGTACATCCACGTCTGTTACACGCTTCGGCACAGTCAAGATCTACAAGTGAAGAGCGCAACGGCTCTCAAGCTAGAATCCGACCGTGGCATCGAGGCATCTAACAGATGGAAGAAGGCCAGCGGAAAATCCCGAGACCAACTGAGCACTGTCAGCCCTGAACCTGATCGCATACGGGCAGCTCGCCTGAATGGTGCACAACTCCTCCAGGCTACGAGGGCAACGTTGATCTCACAGGGACGGAACGTTGACTGCGGAGAGCAGGTACGAAAAAAAGGGTTATTTCGTGGGGTCTCACTCCTAAATCGACCGGTGGAAGACTCATGGCCTGGCTCCTCGCAATACTTCTCGCAGAAGCACTCCTTGGAAAAATCATTGACAATGGAGGAGTATGAGAAAATGGAAAACCCAGAAGATGTTTTTCCGCAGGCTAAGAGGCCCAAATGGTGATAGGCAAGACGAAGCCAGCGTTGGATCATGATGCTTCGGAACAGCGAACAAATGACGCGCTTTAGAGAATCCTTGAATACATAAATTGAACATACCAAGGTGCTTTCTGACATGGACTATCTTCTATTATCTCTTTTCCGCATCATCTTTGCTATAGGAATCACTAGGATAACCGCACCAAGCATGGCGACATGGCGGAGTGGAGCTTTGGCGTGGCGTTGGAAATATCAGTGTAAGAACATGGGGAATTCTCTGCAGCATACCCATCATTCTTTCTCGGGATCCTGTAAGCGACGACGAACTCCTGCATCCTGGGTCTGCTTGTGGAGAGCAGTCTCAGTATCATTGCCACCGGGCTTCCCAGAAAATACTAGAGGTATGGCCGTATGGGTCAGTGTTCGGAACTCCAAAAGACGCTTTATCTGGCTGCATAGGTGACTAGAACTCACAGGCTTCCATCTCCTCAAGAGACTTGCCCTTGGTCTCCTTGATAAAGAACCAGACAAAGACAACCAGAGCCCAGTTGAAAATGCAGAACATGAGGAATGTCTTCCAGCCGAGGTTCTGGACGGCGTGCGGCGTGGCTTGCGAGAAGACGAAGTTAAACAGCCATTGCGTGGATGTTCCAATGGCGATGCCTGCCTCGCGGATGCGGGACGGGAAGATCTCGCCCATGTAAACCTGAAGTTGATCAGTTAGCGGTTCTTCATCTCGGGATGAGAGGATGGAGACTCACCCAAGGCGCTGGGCCCCAAGAGATGTTGTACGACATGGCTTCCAGATAGATCATCGTCATGGATGCGATGGCAGTAGAGGTAAGACCCTGGTCAACGGACTTTGGTGGGTTGGTAGCTGTGAGACACGCAATGATGAGCATGTAAGCTCCCATGAGGAAAGCACCAGCCAGGAGTGAGCCTCGACGACCCATACGCTCGACGAGGAAGAGCAGGTAGAAGAGGCATGAAACTACTTTGACGACGCCGAAGAAGCCAGTAATCAGGAGGTTGTCTTGGCCGGCGCCGACAGCGGCAAAGACCTGGGGTGCATCTGAAAACCCAGTCAGCATCAACACACCTCATAGAAGAGAATATTTTGAGCTGAAGGAAAAGGACTTACAGTAGGCCAAGGAGGTGTTGCCGGTTAGTTGGACACCTAGCAAAGTCAGCTTGGAAGTCCAAGTACAACCCGAGCCGGCGGTTTACGTACCAATCTGAAGAGCGATAATCAGAAGAATACGGTAGCGGTTGGTGGGCTGGACCAGCTCCCTCCATGTCAAACCTTCCTTCTGACTTTCCTCGTCCTCGATAGTGACGATGATCTCAGCGAACTCTTGCTGAACCTCAGGCGTATTCTCGCCACCACGAACCCACACAAGGGATTGCAGGGCTTCCTCCCTCCTGCCAGTTTTGGCTAACCATCTCGCACTCTCTTTGCAGAGCAACATGCCCAGGCCCAAAATCGCACCAGGGACAAGTTGGAGTCCGACGGGAATTTGCCATTGTTTTGTCGAGGGTTTCAGGTGCTTGCTCACCCCATAGTCGATCCAGTAACTCGTCATGACGCCCATTGTGAAGAAGAACTGGAACATGCTACCGAGCATGCCTCGAATGTTCTTGGGCGCCATCTCGGCCGAGTACATGGGGATGACAACAGTGGCCATGCCGACGCCGACGCCGCTGATGACTCGAGCTACGTAGAACGCCGCTAGGGAGTGGGTGTTGATCGTTTGGACCACGGCGCCGATGCAGAAGATTGTCGAGGCGAGAATGATGGACCACCTTCGGCCGTATTTGGCGGTGAAGGGCCAGATGAAGAAACAGGAGAAGAAAGCTGGAAGGAACGACTGTTAGGATTTCCTGTTACATGATACTCTTGCCGAGAGTAACTCACCACCTGCCTGCAGCAAGCTCGTGGAATTAGAGCCGACATTTGCCTTTTGTGATGGGCCGTATCGAAAGTCCGTTTGAAACCCTTCGAAGGTGAGGATCCCGCCGATGATGCCGGTGTCGTATGCGAAGAGGAAGGAGCCTACGCAGCAAAGTGCTACGAGGTAGACGGCTCGGAACGTCCCAAGTGCCTTCGACATATCGAGAGAGACTGAATGCACAGGTTGGTCTTGGCTATTCATCCAAGGACTCCGAAGGAGCTGCCGCTCCTCATATTAATGGACTTCATACTGGAAATATTGATCCAAATTGGAAATCCTGACTACTCTGTTCAGCACAGTCCAGCACGCCATACCGAGACGCCCAATGGCTGGACACCGCAGGATTCACGAGAACCGCAATATTCGGGCGATTGTTGAAGCCCTTCAAGCACGCAATGAGACCCTTGGCCCCAAAACCAGGGCCTGCCATGTTCACCAACCAACTTGCCCCATTGTTGCCCCGGCTTGTCTGTCGGATGTCGGTCGGGAGGCCCAATCTGGGCTGGTGCAATGTTCGGAGTTGCTCCACATTCCACTTTGGGTCACCGGACCGACTACCGAGACATTCGGCCAGCTGCGGGGGGCATCTCCGGCGAGGGCTAGGAGAGCCGCCCATCCGGAGCCATTGACCTCTCAAACTGTCTGTCATGTTGGAGTTCATGTCGGATGTCGGCCGGAATCCTGCTTCGAGGACGTTGTTGGTCCACGCAAGGTACCCCAACGAGGGGCACTGATGGAACCGTGATGCGCAGCTGTGGAGGGGCATCGTTGCAGCATGGAGCTGTCTTGAGCTCTTATCGGAGCGTTATCTGCCAAAGCAGCCGTATATGAGTCCGACGCGTTCGTTGAGAGATTTGCGTGTTTTACTCGGATGGTAACTCTCTCTTTCGAACTCATTTCCGTTGAATGTCTTTCAAGATGACGACCCAGAGGCCCAACATCATCTTCATCATGGCTGATGACCATGCTTCCAAGGCCATTAGTGCCTATGGAGCTGGCATTAACCACACGCCCAATATTGACCGTCTAGCGAGCGAGGGCATGAAGTTCAACCACTGCTACGTCACCAATTCCATCTGCACCCCGTCGCGAGCAGCTATCTTGACCGGTACTCACAACCACGTTAACGGCGTCATGACCCTAAACGACAGCATCAACAAGCATCTACCTAACGTGGCAAAGCACCTCCGAACAGGCGGTTACAACACGGCCATGGTGGGAAAATGGCACCTGGGCGAGGGCAAGCAAAACGAACCCACAGGCTTTGACTACTGGTCCGTCCTCCCAGGGCAAGGTGATTACTGGGACCCAGAGTTCATCGAGCCCTCTGGCGAGAAGATCGAGGAGGGCTACGTCACAGACATCATCACAGACAAGTGCCTCGACTTCATCGACAAGACCAAAGACACCGGCAAGCCCTTCTTCGTCATGTGCCACCACAAAGCCCCCCATCGTTCGTGGGAGTGCGACGACAAGCACAAGAACCTCTACACCGACCCGATCCGCGTCCCCGAGACCTACGACGACGACTACAAGAACCGCGCCAAGGCGGCGAAGATCGCCAAGATGCGCGTCGCCGAGGATCTGACGTACCAAGACCTGGGGCTCGTGCAGCCGGACGGCGGAAATAGGGTCGGCGAGCGTGTGGTGCAGGAGTCGAACTCTGCGCAGCGCAAGATCCCGACTGATGCCAAGAGGTTGATTGACAAGGAAGATGGGACGGTGTTCACGTTTAAGAACAGCGACGACCTTGCGCACTTCAAGTTCCAGCGGTACATGCAGCGCTACCTTCGCGTCATCCAGTCTGTGGACGATAATGTCGGCCGGATGCTGAACTACCTCGAAGACAACGGGCTGGCCGACAACACTATTGTGATCTATACGTCAGATCAAGGGTTCTTCTTGGGTGAGCATGGGTGGTTTGACAAGCGCTTCATGTACGAGGAGTCGTTCCAGATGCCGTTCCTCATTCGTTTTCCCGCAGCAATTGCCAAGGGCTCAGTATGCGACGACATCATCTGCAATGTTGACTTTGCGCCGACATTCCTCGACTTCGCGAATCTGCCAGTGCCAAGTTACATGCAGGGCGTGTCATTCCGAGACCTTCTCAGCGGCAGGACACCGGCAGACTGGCAGCAGATTGCATACCACCGATACTGGATGCACAACGATATCATCCATCACGCTTATGCACACTATGGCGTTCGAGACCAACGATACAAGCTCATTTACTGGTACAACGAGGCCCTAGACGTGGCGGGCGCCAGGCCAGGCGGCGAAGAGGATAAGGAATGGGAGTTGTTTGACTGCGAAAAGGACCCCTTGGAGCTGTTCAACGTGTATCACGACCATGCATATGCTGAAGTCGTGAAGCACATGACGGGACTGCTGGAATTGAAGATGGTGCAGATCGGGGATGAACCCGTTCATCCAAGGCTTGGTGCGACGAGTGGGTCGGTTGGCCTCGCGAGTAAGTTGTGAGACAACCTCGTAGGTCGCATCTGATGTTTCCATGAGCAGTCTGAATGAATCATGAAAAGTTTATTTTATTATCAGCTGGGTGAATGTTCGTCTTTGTTTTACGGTTCCTGTCAAATCCGACCTTGACGCCAAAATGCTCCTGAAAAAGCACATGCGATGTGGGATTGCAGAACAGCGCGATTCCCCAGAATTACAATCCGACATGATGATAATTGACCGGGGCACAGCTCCCGTAAACATACTGCCATTGGCTCATGAAGCTCCGTCTTGGATGTCGTTGCCCAACCCACTCCTCACGTCATGTAGACCTTACTTGAGTAGGCAAAGCGCGAGTTCTCCGCATGCCCAGAGACGAAGAAAGGCCCCGCCATTGTCCAGGGGGTCCTCGGCACCGGGAGACAGGGACGTCATGTGGGAAGGCGCAAGAAGAACCCTTACCAACCGGAAAACGGAATCAATCATCTGCTGCGTTGAGCAGACGTTCTTCAGACTTGCGTCTCCAACTTCCACTAACTACCGCGCGGGCCCGATAGACTGGTTGAGTCGCGACAGGCATGACAACATGAGACGAGAGCTAAGACGATGAACCGGGATGCCACTGTTTCAACAACAAGATGATGGACTCGTTCGTTGGGTGCTTCCAGGCAGGACCAGCCACCGCACGTCAAACATGCTCACAATGCAGATGGCGAAAGGTAAGCGACACCGAGAGCATGGCCCTCGGTCCATCTCCCGTCCCTACCCAGTGTTCTTTGGCCTAACTCAGTTCAGGTCCGATGCGATGCTGGTTCCGAGCAGTGTTGCGGGAACTGCTCACGCTTAGGGCTGAGTTGCTCCTTTTCAACAGCAGAGGAAGACACCAACATGACAATTTTAGCCGCGCACCAGCTTGCTTCGACTAAACCACGGCGACTGCGAGGGACCCGAGCGTGTCGGAGCTGTCGAGATAAAAAGGTTCGGTGTTCCGGAACATCTCCGTCGTGCACGAATTGCAAACGACACGGGCGAGAATGCACATACCCCAGCCCTGCGCGCAGTGTCCGGGCCCCCTCTCCGCAGAGCACGTCCACCGAGGGGGAGGACTTCCTTCACGGTGCCGAGATTGCTCAGCACATACCCGCTTGCGTAGAGTCCTTCTTCGAGAAGGTTTACCCACTTCCATCCCATGCGTTTCTTCATCCGGAAACGACAATGGACAGATGCCGGGCTGGCAAGATCGACCCGGCCTTGGCGTATGCCATATGCGCCCTGGCAACGCTACACTCGGCTTCGGACCTTCAAACCCGAGAGAGAGCCACTCCATGGGTTCAAACGGCTGAACAGAGAATATGGCATCACCTTGAGTGTCCCACAATAGCACGGCTCCAGGCTCTGCTGCTCATCATCCATTATCAGATGGAGACTGGACGGTTCCAAAGGGCTTTCATGCTCACCGCTACAGCAGCGAGATTTGCTGCTGCTATGCGGTTAAATCATGAACGGCCTGATCTAGACCTTGTCGCTCAAGAGGTGCGGCGGCGCATCATGTGGTCCCTCAAGATCACCGAAAGATACTTTTCGGTTGGGCTGCCGGAGTTTGAGGCTTGCCCTATTGAAACAATTTACTTACAGTTTCCATCAGCCGAGGAGGAGTTCTGTCCAACGTTTGAGCCTGGGGACGGCAGCTGCTACAGGCTATATGTCAGGCTTGAGATTATCCGGAGAGACATCATGAAGTTGACGAGAGGCGTTGCACTCTGTGACCAGCCTTTCATGCCCCTGGCCAAACTAATTGGGGACTTTGAAAGAGACTTGGCTGAAATCGGATCCCAGATGCCTGATGGTACAGAGTTCCCTCTGTCTCAAATTGAGGCACACTTCAATGACCGATGGCTCAGACGACGACTCTTCATGCACGTCTCCTTCCATCAAGCGCACTGCGATCTTTACAGAATATTGCTTTCTGGCTATCCTGAAGCAGCGCCTCGGGTGGTTCTCGATGCCATCGATGAAGGCTACATAACGGCTGCATACCGCAATTGTCTTAAGCACTCTACGTCCATCATTCAGATTTTGACCAACTTGAATCAACACAGCCCCAGCCATCTGCTTTTGGAGTTCGATACCGCAATATGTGCATATCATGCTACAAGGCTTGTGCTGTTCATATCTCGCTCTGGAAGATCGCAAGATTTGCCATCTCCCGAATTTGCTCAGAGTCGTGCAGCTCTGTGCTTGGCTGCGCTGAAGCGGTTCTTTCCAGCATCTGCTTTGGTCAAACCAATAATCAACGACATGGAGCGTTTGACGCAGGGACATGCGCCCCAGGAAACAGGGATCGGTGGGCTTTCGTCGCCAGAGTTCCAAGAAGGGAGAAGGAACTTGGAGCAACAGCTCTCCACAGCCGCTAAAGCTAGACAGCGGCTAGCCATACACAGTTTGTTGAGACAAGCCGACTTTACCGACGAGGATGACGGGGAACAGTCGTCTTCAATGTCAACAACTGGACTATCCCCCATTATGACAAGACGGACGCCGTGAGACCTGGTCTCAAACAAGCCTCTGTCACCTTGAAGTTTAATTAATATATGAAGACTCAAGCTTTCTTCAGTTCGGAAAGTGGGTTGAGCCTGCAGGTAGCTCCTAGGGAGCATCGTGAAACCATTAGATTAGTGGAGTAGATCAGGTATGTTTTAGTCGCAAGGCCAGAAGCTTGGTCGGCCTGAAGGGTTGCACCAAGCATTCTAATCCGCAAATACGACATCCATGGATGAATCCGATAGATGCAAGGATTTACACGAGAACAAAACTTATCACAATTTGCCCAGCCGGAAGCTGCGGCCCGTTGGGATGGCGTGGCCTAATGTCGCAAATAGAGAGACTTGACACGCGCGTGCGCGCGCATTTGGGCGCAGAATGGCCTATCCAGCATATCAGTAGTCGCTTAAGTCAGCCCACCCCATAACCGAACACCCCCCATAACCGAACGCGTCAAAACACCACTTTTTCCCCTCTTCACCACCACCACCACATTGCGCCAGAACGCGTTTACCCACCACAACACTCGAAATTAATTCTTTTGAAAATACCAGTGCACTCAGTATGGCTAAATATACTGAGCAAGACATCTTGAACGCTCTGCGCGATGTTCAGAATGGGATGAGCGTTCGGAAGGCTGCACGCGCCTCGAAAGTGCCCTTGTCAACCCTCCACAGCCGCATCCACAGTTCTGGGACTCGGCAGGAAGGTCGCGCCACCTTCCAGAAGCTGGCGCCTGCCCAAGAGAGTCACCTGGTTAACTGGGCTCTCGCGCAGGGTGCTCTCGGCCTTGCGCCTACCCATCGGCAGCTCAAGGATCTGGCCCAACGCGTACTAGCCCGCGCCGGCGACAACCGCCCTCTCGGCAAGAACTGGATCGACGGCTTACTACGCTGCAACCCCTCTCTGAAGACTCTACGAGGTAAGGCTATCGAATCTAAGCGTGTTACTGCTGTCATGACTAAGAAGATTCAGGCTTACTTCGACCTCTACAACCTACCTGAGATCAAGCGCATCCTACCCTGGTACTGCTATAATATGGACGAGACTGGCCTTATGGAGGGCAAGGGGATTAATGGCCTCGTCCTGGGTTCCTCCTGTATGAAGAAGATATATACTAAGATGCTGGACTTGCGTATGTGGATCACTATACTGGAGTGCGTCTCAGCCTTTGGTAAACGACTTCATCTGCTGGTTATATTTAATGGCAAGACTGTCCAGCAAGGCTGGTTCCCTGCAGAACTTAAGAACTACGACTACTGGCATTTTACTGCTACTGATAATAGGTGGACGACCAATGAGGTGGCTGTTAACTGGGTTAAGGAGGTATTCGATCTCCAGATGAAGCCTACGGGCAAGGATGAGGGATTATAGCGTCTTCTGGTCTTAGATGGGCATGGGAGCCATACCACAGTCGACTTTATATGGGAATATTACAGCCGGTTAATTTACTTGGTTTTTCTACCTGCCCACTCCAGCCACATCACTCAACCCCTTGACCTATCAGTGTTCAGTCCCCTCAAGTCAGCCTACCAACAAAGAGTCAACAACTTCACAACCCTCACAGATGCTACACCTCTGGGAAAGCATAACTTCCTTATCTGTTATGCTTTTGCCTGGGTTGACAGTTTATCTGACGTTAATATTCAGGCTGGGTGGCGCGCCGCCAGCCTCCACCCCCTCAGCTGCGCAAAGGTCTTACTTAGTCGGCAACTACTCTCGAATACAGTAAAAGAGATTGCTAAGAGCCTGCCTACTGAAAAGAGGGCTCTCGAAGATGGGTTACGTACGCCTACGAAGTCGAGAGATCCATGTGGTGTCGAGTTGACGCAGTTGATACCTCGCACCACTCCCCAATCCTTCCGACAGTATAGCAGACGATTGCTTTTTACTATAGGGAAGGGCTTAGATCTTCAACACAACATCATTGCCGTGAAGGACCGTGAGATAGCTGAACTTCGAGCTAAATTGGAGGCCTACATGCCATATAAACGGAAGCCAGTTGAGCCTAATCCAAACAAGCAGTTTGCCGACATCCAAGCCATCAAAGATGCCCAAGTTATAGGGTCAACATTAACTTTCGAGGGCGCGAAGAAAGTGAGAGCACAAGAGATCGAATTTGAATCGTTCCAACATACTTTTTTGCTGGCTAGACAGTAATACAACCATGTTTTGCTGAACCTGCGTTGCTGGTACCTCTTCGGCTGAGCCGTTCGGTTATGGGGGGTGTTCGGTTATGGGGTGGGCTGACTTATTCCCAAGAGCGCAGTTCATGATCTCGAAATAAACTTTCGCATCCCCCCGCAGGACACTTATTTATTCCGTACTTCGCCTTGTAGGGCCCCTCCTGTCTGCGACCACTCTGCGTTTCATAGCGCCTCACGGCGTGCCCGCCCTGTTGGTACCCTAGAGGCCTCGACTGTCAGCTGCCGTCTCATCATCCCTACCAACTGACTCGAAGGCGGAACTATCATGGTGACACTGCCGGTGGGAGGACTTGTAAGTGAGCAAACGGAATAGGATAAGTATCTCTTGATTCTCTGGGAATAATCACGCAATCAGTTCAATTCAAGTTGCAATCATTCAGTCTTCTCTACAACATCTTAACTAATACACTTACAAACGACTTGCCGGTCAAAGTCTCATTATTAAATCATTCAAAATGAAGTTCTACTCTGTCCTCCTCTTCGTCGCTTCCGTCGCTGCTGTCGCCCTCGACACCGACGTTCCTCCCGAGCTTCACCAGCCTGGCCGCCGCGGCGTCGACTGCGGAGCTTGCGCACGCCTCAACTTCTGCCCCGGCAAGCCCAATAACAACGTTGAGTGCGAGCTCGACGGCTGCTGCAAGAAGTAAACTGCTTCGGCAGATTTTCGAGTCACGAAGCTACTGGTAAGCCTCCCAAACGTTGATAAGGCGCTTAACCGGACCTTTTTCACTAATTCGCCCCAGAGACATGCACACCTGATACCCTAGACTCATGGAAGCTACTGTGGTCGATATCAACTTGGGAATGAGAGGCCCAGAATGGTTCTGAATCTACGTCGACTTAGGAACATGATATTGCAATAAGATACCAAATTTCTCGCCCAAATGATTTTCACGGATGTTTTTGCTTTGTGACTCAAAGTACTCCCACGTCATTGCAAGTATCCACCACAACAAGTATGCTTTGGTGACTGGGCAGTTTAGAGACAATACGCATTAGGGTATGTACTGTGATGAGTTACGGAAATCGTCCTCATGTTGTGAGTTTTGTTGAGATGTATGCGCACGAAAATAAGAGCGGCGTTTCCTTATCAGTGAGTTACACCAGAGTTGCGTTCAGGCTTGACAGGTCCTCAGTCCTGGAGCTACCTCCCACCCAAAAATTGTAAAGTCCTGTCTCGACCACCCACTCCCCGTCGACGAAATAGCCTAGTTCGTTGTATGGGACAGTAAGTGTGACTTTTTGCGACTCGCCTGCTGCAATCCCAATCTTATGAAAGCGAATGAGTTTCATAACTGGAAACTCGATCTGGGTATATTCCGGACGATAGTAGAGTTGAACGACCTCTTGACCGAAAACACTCCCAGTATTGCCAACTTCAACTGTGACAGTCACCTGGCTGTTTTGGTCACACACGGCGGAGATGCTGCTGTTGCTGGCAGATTGACATACAAGAGAAGGCGACGAGATGTTGAAAATTGTATAGCTCAGTCCGAAGCCGAATCTGATGGGAGCGTAGCGTGTCAATTCCGGAAGATGCCAGTCGTACTGTGTAGCAGTACCAAAGCCGCCTTCATCGTCCGATGGAAAGTAGTCATAGGCAACAGGAAACGCGCCGTCTGCTTCGAGGAATGTGATTGTCAGCTTTCCACTGGGGTTGAAATCCCCGAAGAGAATCTCAACCAAAGCGTCAGCCGTGTATTCTCCAGCGAGCCAGGTGTGAAGGATCGCCTTTGATCTCTTAGTTGACTCGTTCAAAAGGAATGTCTGACCCCCACTGAGTACCAATACTGTCGGCACGCCCGCATCAAGGACGGCATCCAAGAGATCTTGCTGCAGGCCCGGGAATCCAAGATCAGGATGACTGAAACCTTCGCCATCGGTTCGGTGCAACGACTCATACGAGGTATCAAACGATCCCCAGCCGGATCCGAGAACAACCACGGCGACTCCGATCTCCTTCGCGGCGGCGACGGCTGCATCAATGCCGGAGCTGTCATTTGTGCTGAGAATGTCGACACCAGCCACATAGTTGACATTTTCGGCCCCAAGCTCCCGCTCAAGGCTTGTTCGAAAAGTGTCACCGTAGGATGAATCTGATGCATTGTTGGCGGCGTACTGGCCGGTGTTGAGGATGTCCGCATAGGGCCCGAGAAGAGCGACGCGGGGAACATTGCTTCTTGTCAAGGGTAAGGTTCCGTCGTTTTGGAGCAGAACGATAGCTTCTCTGGAAATGTTCCGGTTGATTTCGAGGTGCTTCTCGTTCCGAAGAGTCGCGTTCATATTTTCGATGGAGGGGAGAGGAAGATCGAAGGTTCCAGTTGCGAATTTGATCTGCAGAATTGCGTGCACTGCCTCGTCGATAAGCCCCGCGATCTCCGTGTTATTAATCGAGTTGATGAGTGTTGGGAACGCGGATGGTGGTCGGGGAGATAGCTCATGCTCTAACCCACCCCGAAGGGCTTTCAAGCCAGCATCCGCATACGACTTGGCCACCTGGGACTGGGTGTACATGTTTCTAATTGAGCCGGCGTCGGACATGATCAGCCCCTTGAAGCCCAGCAAGTCCCTCAAAATGACCTTGTTGAGATACTTATTCCTGGACATGGGAATCTGATCCACGCTTGCATATGATACCATAAGAGAAAGGGGATTGACCTCTCTGATAGCCTTGACGTATGGGCCACCAATGTCGTTAAGGATGTGGTTCAGTCCGCCCTGCATGCTAGCTGTGTTGACGCCACCGCTGCTCGAACCATAGACCCAGTGCTTGATCGTGGTGGCCACCTTGACGAAGCCGCTTTCGTCTTTCTCCTGCATGGTGTTGATGTAGTGAGAAGCAAACTCGCCAACGAGGTATGCATCTTCTCCAAACCTTGAGTCGCAGTTGGTCAGTTGAACAGGGTCAATGTGAGCATGGGCGTGGATCTTACATCTCACCATTCCGACCATTTCTCGGATCTTTTGCCAAGTCAACTTCGGGCGAAAGTACCCAGTGAGTCCCCACTGCCATGTTCTCATCACGGATCGCAGCGATAGTTTGCTCGTAAAGCGGAATGTTCCATGTTGACCCCATGGAGATAGCCCCTGGGAAGATGGTGGCGCCTGAAATCATCAAGCCATTGACGGAATCGGCGATTGTGATGTACGGAATGCCGAGACGTGTGTTTTTGATTTGCTCGGTCCGTACCTTGTTAGCGATGGGCAACAGCTCATAGGCATAGTTGGTAGGGGCACCGAAACCTGCAATCGTCTTAGCTCTTAAACAAGTCATTGTATCTGCATCAAACCTACCAATTTGTCCATTCTGTGTCTTCCGAATTTCCTCGAAAGACGTCTCATTGTAAGATAGTGCACCATTGACCCTCTCAGCGAGCCGACGGATGCCACCCAACTGGCCAACCTTCTCCTCCCAAGTCATCAACGCCAGGAGGTCATCGGCTCGCTCTTTTGGTGACCGTGACGCATCTTGATATAGTGAATGGTTGAACTGAGGTGTTATAGATGCATGCACTGTGAGCTGGCACAAAGAGATGGCGAAAAGAGCTGCCAACTGTCTCGCCATCTTGAACGTGAGGTCTACCGGATGATCAATGTGGATGGAGACATGATTTCTTCCCGTACTTTGGCCTGCTGTTTATATCGCGAAAAACCAAACCATAGAAGCACGCCATTTGATGAGTTCCACGTTGAACTATGAAGCCGGTGACAAGAGCGCCAAGCTCTATGTGTTTGGCAAGGAAGCCCGGAGCGGGTGACCCACTTAGACACCCGGGCCTTCGGGCTTCGAGCCGGATGTCGGTCGGAAGTCCCGAACAGGAAGGGTGCAGAGAAGAACATCCAGGCACCCCCGCTTCCTACCACGGCGCTAAAATTGCGTCATCATAGCTGGCGGTGTGTCAGCTTTCACACCTCGGTGACGGCCTTTATGATTGTCAGCTGACCTTATGCGGAGCTTGATACTGCTTCACATAATGCCCGTTACTAAGCACGAGCATCGCTGCTCAAGATGGTCTAGAGGCGCCTCAAACTCCACTGATTTACTGTTGGAACTTTTGCGATTGTCGTTCTACCAGGGTTTCCTGCGAACAATAGTTGCGGCCCTATCTCCCGGCATTCAAGTGCTTCAAAACCGCAGCGACGCCCGGGTAACGTAGCGAGCATGAAGCCGACAAATGACCATTGACACACTCACTAACGAGAAACCCTCGCATCATTTTCTAGTCCGACTTCTGGAGCCGGCTTGATGAGGGCGTGTTCAGTAGATAACGACAGCCAAATATTCAACTCCACGAGGAAAGAAGAAACAGCCTTGCGGTTCGAAGGAGGGGGGCATAACGCGATCTCATACCCAAGGTTTTAAGTAGGACTTCTAACTGTAGCGATTGGATGTAGGAAGATATTCTAGTGGAGAAATACTCAATAGCGGTAAGAGATGAGCCGAAGCTGGTGAGATCCTCCTGGCTCGTCTATGGCGGAATAATTGTTGCTTGATGAACTATATGAAGCCGAGATGCTGACCACTCGTCTAGATCAATGAACTGACTCAAATGATCGCATCTCACTGTCCAGCCAAGCTTTGCTTCCCTGCACTTATCCGCTCATCTGATATATATGGACAGTGCAGGGCAATGCAAACATCCAAGAAACGGGAGAATGCGGTAATTGGTATTCTACCCCCCCGATCTCCTAGTGATTAGTTCATATTGGCCGACCAATAGTATTCAGCTCATACGTTGACATTAGCTGAAGCAGAAAATGAGGGCTACTGTGCAGGTTGCATCCATGGATATTTGAGGTTGCTGCCGAACTCGGGTATCTTGTTTGATGGAATGGCATCCCAATGTGCTGGCGATCATTGTCTTGCAACCATCGTCCTTCTCGGTGCCATTTCCGTGTGGTCATTCGGCAAGCTGGCGATTCATCCCATTCGTGCGAAATCCAAGCAATGACGATCACAGCCTCACTTGGGTAACGCGTGGAGAAGCACTGGGTCGATCAACGCATGGAAGCATCAATGCTGATGGCAGCATGTTTGAAACTTGGTGTCAAGTCAACGCTCGGAATACGCGGTAGGATCGGGCGACAGCAGTTTGCCGCTCTGCGGTAGGAAGTTGGAGGCTGCAGAGCCTGCCTTTCAGCTGCCACAGTTTCCTACCGTCCTAAAATGTGGTCGGTTGCGTGCTAGGGAGGAAGCATATCTACATGTATGGCTATTGCGTTGAAGTCACAGCCGGAATGTTATCACGTTTCTCTCCAAAGTGTTCCCTCCGCCCGCTCTTTGTCTCTCCTTTTTCCCTCAAATAGAAGAGATTCCCGCCTCTTGTGGAGTTTCGGTCTTTTCTCTGATTTGAATACGAGCTGTAAGGAGTTTCAGGTAGTAATCTCCTGCGTTGTATCTGTAGCCATGAAAAAGGTGCCAAGCCTGGATCGATATAAAGCTCTTGGCGTAATTGTTTTGGTTGGGCCGACGGGAGATCACAAAGGCCGCCGCATCAGGCGGGCGAAGCAGAGAGGCGCAGAAGAGGAGTCGAGCTGGTGAAAGATGAGAGGTGAGAAACAGATGTGAGAGGGGCAGGTGCGCAGAAAACTTGCGGGTGATTGGCAAGAGACTTTGCCAATGCAGAATGCCAATATTCGCAGTCTTGGCGGCAATCCCCCTTTTCATAGTGCTACACGCCAAGACCACACTTCTCACTCACTCACTTTGTTTCTCACTCCATCAGTCGCAATCTCACTCTCTGGTTTTTGAAAAATCGAATTGCCAACGTCCAAGCTTTCAATGTCAGGGAAGACGATCTTAGAGATGTCGTTGCACGTTCTTATAACTATTGGCTTGTATTTAGGTGAGAAAGGTTGGCAGCTGTATTGCGTCTCATTGTGTTAAGGAACAGGGGTCTACCCCGTCATCTGGACCATAGCACACAGGACCCATGTCTTTCCCCATCCGATCAGCAACACATCTGCTCAGATAGGCGACGGCTCCCGCTGTAGCTGCACGGCGACATTCTCATTCCAGTTCTTCCTCCAACAGCCAGCGCCTGTTCATTTAGAGGAGTCCTTGGCATTCATCTATCTCTGAGATGCCGCGCGCGCTACTGCATTTTCAAACGCTTGAAACACGCACGCTTGGCAACTCTAGCGCAGCGTCACATCACCGCTTGCTGGGCAGCAGTACTGCCCATTTTGGGGGCTGGCTGGTTCGTGGTTTCGACGATGGGTGGGTAGGTGCTAGTCATCCGATGAGCCTATTCCCACCCCTGTAACCTTTTTCTTCACTTCGTCTGTTCTTTCCAGCATCCTAGTTGACTACGTCCCAGTACCGCAGCTACATTCATGACATACCGAATCGCAAACGAGCTCCCAACTCCACACAGCAGGCTGGCTACTGCCGGACCCCTTCCCGTTCTATTTGTCTCCTACACCAAATAGGAAGTCAAGCCATGCCCAGCCCGCTGGTTCTGGCAAACATGCCAGCCATACGGGACAGCAAGTGAACCTCCTTACTCGCGCCGTTCATTTCAATGTGACGGTCTCGTTTGAGGCCAATCAGATCTCACGGCGAGCAGTCACGGTCAGCTCTCTGTCCACGGCCTTTTCGTCCCGAGATTCCCAACATCCTGGCGTTCCTCTGAGACTACCCTAGTCTCTGCTGACGGGAAATAATGAAGGGAGTCGATGGAGCTGCGGAGTGCATGCGATAGGTTGAGGCGATTCTGGAAATCAACGTGGGTTGACCTCGTTTGCCGCTTCCAAGAATCATGAAATACCCCATCTGAACTAAAAGCCAAGATTTCGGATCTTCGATCTTTGTATATAAGACCTCAGTTATCGTCCCAAGTTCTTGCCCGTAGCTTCTCTTGCTCCTCATTCGCGCCTTCTTCAGTCTTTCATTCTACCTTCGGTTCATCCCATTATTCTGACCAACATCCAGTGCTAGCCACTTGGTTCATACTATCTCAACATCTTTTCTTATTTCAACCAAAACTACCTGCAATAACCCCGTACATATATCAAGATGAAGTTCTCCGCCGTTACCCTCATGGCTGCCCTGGCCGCAGCTTCGCCTACCAACATCCTCAGTGCCCGCAACGAGCTTGCTCGCCGCCAGGCCGCCGAGGCTTGCAACATCGGATACTGCACGGAGAACGGAGGTACCACTGGTGGTGCCGGTGGTGACACCGTCACCGTCAAGTCCGCCGACGAGCTCGTCGCTGCTGCCAAGAAGGAGGGCCCCCTGACCATCGTCGTCTCCGGTGCCATCTCCGGCAGCGCTAAGGTCCGTGTCTCCGCTGACAAGACCATCATTGGAGAGAAGGGCAGCTGTAAGTGGCATACTGTAATCAAGCAAGTAGATTGGTTGAGACTAACTATTTGCTGCCAGCCCTGACTGGTGTCGGCCTTTACATCCGCCAGGTCAAGAACGTCATCGTCCGCAACATGAAGATCGGCGGTGTCAAGGCCACTAACGGTGATGCTATCGGCATTGACGAGTCTACCAACGTCTGGGTTGACCACTGTGATCTTTCCGGTGATCTCTCCGGAGGCAAGGACGATCTCGACGGTCTCCTCGACGTTTCCCACGGTGCGGACTGGATCACCGTCTCCAACGTCTACTTCCACGACCACGTACGTTTACCCTAATACACAGTCTTATCTCAGGCGTATATTAACAAAGACACAGTGGAAGGGATCTCTGGTCGGCCACTCTGACTCCAACAGCGGCGAGGACACCGGCAAGCTCCACGTCACCTACGCCAACAACCACTGGTTTAACGTCAACTCCCGCGCTCCCCTCGTCCGCTTCGGTACCGTCCACGTCGTCAACAACTACTACGATAGCTTGATCCTCACTGGTGTTAACACGCGTATGGGTGCTCAGGTCCTCGTCCAGAGCTCCGCTTTCAACAAGTGCCCCGCCAAGGCCATCTTCTTCGCCGACTCTAAGCAGACCGGTTACGCTGTCGCTGAGGATGTTGACCTCGGCGGCTCCGAGAACTCCGCCCCCAAGGGTACCCTCACCTCCTCCTCGCTGCCCTACAAGATCGCGGCGCTCGGCTCCAGCAAGGTTGCCGGCACCATCCCCGGCACCGCTGGCCAGAAGCTGTAAGCGGCTCTGTGAGACGTGAATTGAACGTGGTGGAATGAACGCATGTTTCTTTGTACATACTTGACTCAGTATATATGAGTGGCGGCGATGGCGTGTTGATATACACCCCTAATGTGTACATATGGGGTTGAAATGTTTTGCCAGAGCTGGATATTTGGAGACTGTCGTAGCCACTCAGCCACTTGTGGCTTTATAGCTTCGTGTGGTATATGCGTATTTAATACGCTTTCGCCTCGTATCTTTATTTCCGAGAGATTAACCTGTTTTTACCTATTTCTACGACCCCTACTGCGCAACAGAGACATTGTATATAAATCTGCTGTCTACTACGTAGACTGAACAAGATTTGCTCCCTAACATCTGGTCTTCTTACATGAACTTTAGTGCTTGTAATGTTGCAGTACATCCAGAGATGTTACAGAAATATGCTCAGGTTGATAGCCCTACCCCAGTATTGACTTTCAATGATCTACTAGTCTATTGTACTGTGCCACTCTAAACGTACATGCCTGAGTGTAAACGCCTAATCTCTCTTCTTAATACGAGGGAAACACAGCCATACGATGGCGACCACAGCAATCAGAGCCAGGATGATGGGCTGTAGCACAGCGACGCCCTTGCTAGTCGCAATCGCGCCAATGATGAAGGGGAAGACGGTACCACCAGTGCCACCAATGGCCATTGCAAAACCGATAGCACTCACATGGATATGCTTAGGAAGTAGCTTTGCAGTCATCATCACAGCACCAGGAAACATGGGGCCCAGAAAGAAGCCCAAGAAGGCCACGGCAATAGCCGAGACGACAAACTGAGGAATGAGCCAGAATAGCAGCTGAAGGGCAATGCAGAAGGCCAAGTAGATGGTGATGCACAGTCTTTCGCCATAGCGCTCAGTCACGAAGCCTAGACCCGCTCGGCCGAGGGCTTGTCCGGCCCAAAAGCCAGTGGCGGAGATACCGGAAGCATAGGCAGATGCTTTGCGGACTCGCAACATAAAGGTGACGATCCAGCCACCGAGGCCAACTGAGGATGGGATTAGCCATGAACGCAAAGTAAAGCCAAGTAATTCGGCGACATACCTTCTACGCCCATGTATGCAAAGAAGAAGAGGGAGCAAAGCCAGGTGACCTTGGACTTGAGTGCAGCCCTGGTGCCAACACCGCCCTCTTGATCCTCATGCGCGTGCTCCGCGCGGTAGACGGCGCCCGTCTTTTGCCAAAAGGTGATAGTCAGGCCAACCAGCTCAATTACAGACATGCCAACCTGAGAAGTGGTTAACACAGGCTCTTATATGGCTGGGGTCGTGTCGTTTACCATGAAGTAGTAGTAGTTGTACCACGGTAGCTCAGCCTTGACCACCATGGACGTCGCGATGAGAGGTGAAATAAGGGCCCCGACGGAATAGAAGGAATGCAGGAAGCCCTGGATGGTATTCGCCTTGTCCATCGCACCAATCCAAGCACAGAAGCATGCGTCGGTCAAACCGTTACCGAAACCGCTGATTGTGTTGGCAATGACAAGAACAGGGTAGGGAGGATGGAGGGCGAGGATGATGTAGGTGGTGATGTGGCAAATGGGTGCCATGATGGCGACACCTCGCTGGCCAAACTTCTGGTGAATGCGAGCATTGGTGAAGGCCGCGACGGAATAACCGGCGAATGGAGTCAGGAAGATGAGCGATACAATGGTGTAGCTGAGGTTATAATAGGTTTCGAGCTGTTCATCAGTGAGCATTGTGGATCCTGCGTCTTGAGCATGGGAGCATGACATACATATGGAATCAAAGCCTGCAAATTGTCAGTCATCGTTTCGTGTCAACAAGAGGTAAGATGACTTACACCAACTGCGGCATCATTCATACCGGCAATGATGAAAGATACGAAGCAGAAAGCAAGTCGGCCCATGTTGCCCTTGGGGTAGTTCCATCGTCCAACCTCTCCATGGGCATTCGGTGGCGGAGTGACATCACCGCCCTTCGAGTCGACAGACTGGTGCTCTTCGGGTCCGTCCTTCTTGGGCGAAACGTCTCCAACAGAACGGCCGTGATTTGAGCCAAGACGGCCAAGTTCATACGCCTCGGGGCCGAACGCCGTGTGACGCGTGTCAACGCGGGTCTCTGTAGCTGTTTGTGACATGGCGATCGGAGACGCGATTGCGCGCTGTCGATGCAAATTCGAGTGTCTGAAAAGCCACTTGAAATTTAAGAAGATGAAGAAGTCATCGTTGATTAAAATACGGTCAGCGGGCTTGACTTGGCCCGCCCTCGCTTTCGCATCCGATGGTTGGGAACGGCGGGGCGGGGAAGCCGGTGACGGTGCCCCGATGATTACCCGGACGATCGGAGACTCAACCGGAAGAGCTAGCGGAGTGTCGCTCGGAGTTTCCGATGACTAAAGCGGTTCGGAAGCGGTTTTGGCAGGATGTGATTGGCTGCTTCTCCTGACTCGGCCCAGTAAAGTGGTTCAAATCATGCGGGCCGAGTCAACAGAGGAAGTTCTCCGCGAGTTTTCCGCGACTGAGCGAGACGGCGAACGCGACCTTTCTCGCTTCATTGAGATCCTAATAATTAAGAGTCTTCTGGTATATGTTGATGATCGAACGCGACCCTTCTTGTCTGACTGAGATTCTAATAACTGAGAACCTTGTGGTATATGTTGATGACTGAAAACATGACATTAGATGTGGCAAAATATGCACATTGATCGAGGTTTTATGCTTAATCACCGGTCATTGTAATTCCTCATCTGCACGTTCACCGATGGGGAACCACGACACTTTATTACGTACGACTTATCAAAGAGGCGTGGCTTCTCGTGTACATGATATGATTCGAAGCCAGGGTAAGAAACTATTTGAGAGATTCGGCGCTCGCTTGGATACCGGGTGCCGACAGGGCCGAGATGACCCATAGTTTTCGGTGCAGACATCGGTCCCGTCTTGGGCTTGTCCTCCGGAGGCACTCCCGGTAATTCTGGGGATTTAACTCACCACGGCAGATTGAATGCTCTCTTCAAGATACCTCTTCAACCATTTGATGTAACCACTCAAAACGCCCGAGTCAGAGGAAGCATGGGACAGGAAGGACCAAGCTTATAAACAGTAGCTAGCTCTCACTTTGGTTGCGCGTTGACTTGATGTCCTGAAAAAAGATGCGCTCCATCGCTGAATCTTTGATGGTGATCACAACCTGAGACAATTCCATTTGCTCATTCCACACTCCAATTCAAGCTGCGAATCAGACGATGCGCCGGAATGCGCGGGAGCCTCCCTTTCGTGACAGTGGGAAGACCCGGAGTGTGGGAGCCCGACACGAACCGGAAATATCCACAAAATCTCCTACTCCGGCAAACTGGCCCAGTCATGCTCCAGCGGACTTTGAGGTCATCGAAACATGCGCCAATCACAACGCCAAATGGATGCCATCAGCGGGGAATTGAGCGTAGTTAGGTAATCGCGTTGTGTCGGGAACTCGGGAGCCACCATTGAAGAATCATTAGCGGCGGCTCCTCTATTCGCTGTGGGATGATGCTGATTGTCGCAAGGTGCCGTCTTAAAGCCAAGCTGACACCCGACTCCCGTGGGCGGCATTTGTTACCCCACCTGCACGTCGATAGCTGTTGCATTTCCACGAAAACGCCGCACGATTGCAGATCAATTCACAGAGGATCCCTGGGACAGATCCACATCGCCATGGCCACAACTGGTGCCGAGTCGGCGACAAGGGCGGGAGAGCCACCCGAGTTCATTGAAGTGGGCGACACGACCACGCCTGAAGATGCGTCTGAACCTGAAGACTGGGATGCGCGCTCGTCGCCGTCCACCTCCCTAGCATCCGGTATCCAGAGGCATGCGTTCGCCAACGGTCGGAGGTGAGATACTCTCAACTTGGCTGTGGCACCACATCGGGACTGACAGGGTTGTCAAGGTATAATGCCTATCGCGATGGGAGATATCCCATTCCCAACGATGAGACAGAACAAAATCGCGAAGACATGGAGCATGCCATGGTACTGGAGTTGAGCGACGGGAAGCTTTTCCATGCTCCGATCGGCGATCACCCCCAAAAGATTATCGACCTTGGAACGGGCACCGGTATAGTCACCCTGCAAATCCGGACGCGGCGAGGTGCATATGCTAACAATGTTTCAAAGGTATTTGGGCAATGGAAGGTATGTCAACAATAGCATTTAGATCCCATGTAGGTCGACTGGAGCTGAGATGGTCGATTCAGTTGGAGATCAGTACCCCGGTGCAGAAGTGACCGGTGCCGACTTGTCCCCGATTCAACCTGATTGGTAAGTCATGCGCAAATCTACTCTGAATTTCTTGTCATGTTTTAACATCGTCAAGGATTCCGCCAAATGTGCGCTTCATAGTAGATGACGTTGAAGACGAGTGGCGGGTAGGTGTAACATGCCCGTCACTATCAGTGTGAAGGATTGTTGCTGATAGAGTGCCGTCCACCTCAGTTCGACCAGGACTTCGACTTCATCCATATGCGCAACCTTGCGACTTGGGTTCACAATCTTCCCAAGCTCTTAGAACGCTGTTTCGCGTAAGACTCTTTTCCCCTAAAGTTCGCCATGGGCCGTGCTTACTGGAGATTTGTAGTAATCTCAAGCCCGGTGCCTGGGTTGAAACCCAAGTCTTCCTTGTGTCTGTACGAAGCGCGCTGAGGGATCGTAACGTGCACGCTTATGGCACATATTACTCTTGGGTTGGGCAGAAGCCGCTCGATGCGTAGTTACGGTCGACAAGAATTGCTAGTGCCTTGGTTTGAAGTCTTGAATGTACGATTGTTTTCTGTCAAATTCTGCAGCGAAAGTTTGGATATCAGATAAATGGCCGCGCCTTACGTTTTTGATTGCCTGTCTATAGCAACCTTCGGTTAGGTCATTTACGAAACACCGGAGAAGAAGGGCACCTGTGGTAGAACTTTGAGTAACATTTAAACAAGAAAAAGTAGAACCTGTCTGGGAACCAAGAAGAATCTGGAATGCAGCTGGAAAGACATCTTGTGGCCACTCTCAGCTGGCGAGAAGACAGGAAAGAGGGCTTCAGATGCTCAGCCTAATTTAGAGGACTTCGCCAATGTCTTTTCAAGCTTCCAATAGGTCAATCTTTCGCGATAAGCAGACAGGACTTGAGAGCAGGAGATCGGCCAAGACGAAAATTGTCAAAGCACACACTGACTGCGGCGTTGGTCTGTTATGGGCCAGCAAACTCGTTGCCTGAGACTTGGCGTAAATCGGGGCTTGCAAGCATCCTGTGTGCTGTGGCTTGGATCGGTACCAGTCTTTTTCGTATCGTGCAATGCGAACCGATCGTCCTGAACCATGCACACATGTGCGAGGACATGAGTGATGGCGTTTTCATGTTGCTCCGCAATTTTTCATGGCCATTCCAGGTTGTGTTCAGAAGGCAAATCTCATTTGGCATGGGGACGCGAGTGACACAGAAGGATGCAAGTTGCCGATTGTGCTTCCCTATTGTCTCGAAAAATCAGAACCATCCAACAATTCACTCGCGCGTCAACCCTGGTTCGCCCAGCCATGCAGGTGCCCTTCTGTGAAACCAACTGAAATTCTGTACGATGTTGGAGAAAGAGGGGATGATCAATTGTCTGGGAATGATGGCTTCTTGACCTGGGCCAAGACGATATCGGTATGTTTGTCGAAATGCCGAGAGAAAACGATCCATAACTGGGTTGCCTCCTCCATCCGATTTACTCGAGCTTGACTGGGTCGGGAAGGCCCCGGTATCTCGGTAGTCACAGCTAAGACATTCCCAAGTCCCATCGGTATGAGACATACCATGTGGACTTGGCACATCTGCAATAATAACGCCAGATGCCCGTGGCTTTGGGCCAGCGAATCCTGCAGGCAAATGTTACTCAACTTTGAATGTCAACTGCACTCGACCGCCGTCCTCCGGTTCCCATGAAAAAGGGGCAACCTCTCCGAGCTGCCATCTTGTTAACCTTGAGGGGCACAGTGTTACGTTTGTCGGAAGATTACAGTCCACACACCGTTACTTCTCATATTACACACTGGTATTCTTATTTGATCCCTCTCCCCCGCTGCCGACGTTTGCCTGAGCCCTTCAAGAAGCATTGTTCACAGTGCTAACCCTTGTCAAAGCGGATTGACGTACCCATCGAGTTTCTAAAACTCGAGTCTATCAGCATGTCAAATCTTCACAGCGACAGTCATGGACCGGGGAAGGCTTTTCCTCGGGACATTGAGCGCAAGGCAAGCGATGCCGAGATCAGCTTTGCCGAGATCCACCACGCCCTCGTTGAGAGAGACAGCACCGCCCATATCCAACGCATCCACTCAATCGATGACGGCGACGCAGCAAAACTTCGGTCTACTATTGTGCGCAAATTTGACGTCCGCCTGGTTCCAGCAATGTTTCTGGCCCACCTTCTGTTCTTCCTGGATAAGGGGAATATCGCTCTCGCCCGTATCAATGGCCTCGAAGAGGATCTCAAGCTCAAAGGTAACCAATTCAACGCCTCGTTAGCGATGTTCTTCATACTCAATATTCTATTCAACATCCCGGGAAACCTAGCCGTCCGACGTGTTGGTGGCGCCGTCTGGCTACCATCCATGATCGTCGCATGGGGGCTTGTCACAATCTCTTCGGGCTTCATACGCAATTTTGCCGGGCTATGCATCACGCGCATATTTCTTGGCCTGACTGAGAGCTCTTTCCTGGGCGGTGTTCTGATTTATCTTGGCTTCTTTTATACTGCTGATGAGCTTATCCTGCGCGTCGGACTATTCTACTCCAGCACTGCCCTAGCAGGGTTCCTCGGAGGACTTTTAGCCGGCGGACTTGGACAGATCAAGGTGGCAGACTACAATGGATGGCCTTGGATATTCTTCGTCGAAGGATCCCTAACCGTCATTCTTGGAGTTGCCTTATTTTTCTTTCTCCCGCACACACCGGCCGACGCAAAGTTCTTGTCCCCCGCCGAAAGGACGCTCGCTGTCCATCGCATGCAAGCTCAAGATCGCTGGCACTTCCTGGAACCCCAGCAGTTGGACGATCATCAATCTGAAGAGAACGATTCAGCCACGGAAGCGGTCGTCTCGAAAGACCCTCTTAACTGGGCAACAGTCAAGAGCGCCATCTTTAACGTCATCACTCTCACCATTGCTGTCGGCGCCTTTTTCTCTATCGAAGCCATTTACAGTTTCGCCATGTTCTTCCCAACCATCATCGCTGCTATGGGCTATAAAAGCCTCCAGGCATCGTTGATGACGGCTTCGCCCAACTTGCTCGCCCTGATCTTCACAGTCGGCATTTGCTTCTGGAGTCAACGATCTGGAAAGACGGCTCTTCCTCTCAACGTATGCAGCATCATCGGTGTTTTGGGATACATGATGCTCATTATTGGAGCCGAAGTTGGCCCGCCGCCGCTCGGTATGAACGCCAAGGTCCAATACGCTGGCTCATTTCTCGTTGCGATGGCAGTTAATGGGTCACCACCTCTGGCTCTCACCTGGCTTAGCATTAATGCATCACCACACTATGTTCGGGCCATTGCTCTGGGATTTGTGCTGTCAATTGGAAACACTGCTGCATTCCTGGCATCATTCACCTACATCAAAACGGAGGCGCCTCAGTAAGTTTCGCATTCTCCTTCACATTATTGATACTGACTACAGAGGCAGATACATCAAAGGGCATTCAATCAATTTTGGTTGCCTTTTTGGTCTCCTTATCATCGGTGTCACACTTCCGTTGTACATGAATTGGGAGAACAGGAAGCGTGAGCGGGGCGAGCGAGATTACAGGCTGGATGAGAGCCGGCAGAATGGCTTGTCCAAGGAAGAACAAGAGTTTAGACTTGGATGGATGCATCCGGGTTTCCGTTTCAAGGTCTGAAGATTTCTCCAGAAGTTTCTGGGTGTCGGGCGAGAGACGACTTGTAAACACGAGGCCAAGTACACATGGGAGGGCACATGGTCGAGACGTTGTCGGGATACCACAGGGAATACATCACAACTTTACATCGAGAACAGTAAGTATCATCTTTAAATGTGCGTCCATGTTGATATTGCAGCACGCGACTAATACATATGGTTCATCTGCCCGTCTATTGAGTCAGGAGTTCTCAGAAGCTCCTGGGACTCACGACCAAACGTGGCCCGTGAGTCTGGCGTGAGGCTGCTTCCAGCCCATGACGCATCTTCCTTACTCGTGTATCCAGCTGACGCGGTTATCCAAGAACCTGAATCAACGATTAATGAGGTCACGAAACAGTCTAACTTTAAAAATGTTATAAACTAGCTATAACGTATATATAGTATCTATATAAATAAAACGACTTATATTCCTATAAATTAGAGTTTAATATAAAAGGTTTTTTATAGATTAGATCTTAATATATTAGAATATTATTAATCTAGAAAAGTAAGTTAGAGAATAAGTTATATTATACTTTTTTCTAAGTATAAAGTTATTTTAAATATTTAAAAGTATTATAATATACTTTTCTAAGTTTAAAAAAGCTTATAAACTCTAATTTTATATAACTAATACTATATATTTTTATATATAAGTTTATAGTTATATAAATAGATATAAAAAGAGTTAATAAATAAAAAAAACTAATAAAAAAGATTATTTTATAGTTTTATTATTAAATTATAATAAAAAAATAAGTATTTCTTTTTATATACTTCTATTATAATTAAAATTATAAGTACTAAAATAATAATTAATATTATTATTTTATTTAGTATAAATAGAGATTTCTTATTAATTTAAATTAAAAGGTTAAAGTAGTTATTAAAATAGTAAGGTAGTAGTAATAATAATATTTCTTATACTACTTCTACTTTTTAATTTTTCTTTTCTATTTAAATAATAACTAATATATATATATCTTCTTTACTTTATATATATATATAATATATATATATATATATAGTTATATAGTAATTATAATAAATATTACTTACTTATAAATTTATTTTTAATATTAATTATATTATTTAAATAGCTAAAACTAAAGCTAAGTATATAGCTATAATAGCTAAAATAAGAGCTACTCTTATTAAAAAGAAATAGAAAAGAGAAAAGAAAAAAGGGAAAAAAGTAGTAATACTCCTTACCTCTCTAAAACTTAAAAGCTTTAAACTTAAAAATAAATTATTTATCTCTTTTCTTTTTAAAAAATCTTTTTATTATTATAAAGTTTTTATTTACTTTGCTCTTTTAAGGTTAAGTTATTAACTTAAGTTATTTTATAAAAAAGAAAATTAATAAGCTTAATAAGGATAAGAACCTTATAGGGAGTAAAAATATTAAAGAAGAGTGTAATTTAGAGTTTATTATTTTTATATTTTTATCTTCTTATAAGCTATAGTAAAGCTATAAGTAAAATATATCTTAGATTTTTATTTTTAATTAAATTATTATATTATTTACTAACTATTAAGTAGAAATAAAAGCTTTAAAAGCTTAAAGTTAAGAGGAGGAGTAGCTACTACTACTAAGTAATATTATATATACTATATTTATATAGTATTATTTTAAGTATATTACTTAGTATATATATACTTAGTTTAGAGTAGAGAAATAAATATACTTTTTATAAAGAGAAAAAGAAATTATATATTTTTATATTAGTCTTTATTTCTAGATTAGAGCTCTAATTCCTAGGGAGTATATAAAAAGATCTTACTAAGAATATATACTTTTCTATATAACTTTTTATTTTATTAATTATTTACTAACTTATATACTATAGGTTTTTATTTATTAGAGAACTATATTTTAAAAAGCTTTTAATACTTATAATAAAGCTTAGAAGAAAGTTAAAGTTAAGAGTAAAAGTAGTAAAGAAATAGTTATAAAGCTTATAGTTTTTCTTTTTATATTAGCTTTAGTTCTATAACTTAGAGTTATTACGGGGGAAGTATTAGTCTTTAGTAGTTTATATATTAGTCTATTTTTTAAAGTAACTCCTTCTATTAATAAAGTAGCTAGTATTTATATTACTATTAATAACTTCTTTAGTAGTATTATTCCTAAAATAATATTATTTATATATTATATTCTAATAAATAACTATATAGCTACTTTCTAAAGATATAAATAAAAAGCGTAGCTTTATATTACTAAATACTCTATAAAGTATAAGTATTTTAAACTCTTAAAAAAAACTATATATTTCCTAGCTATTAAGCTATTTTTAATTAAAAATACTTAGCTTATAAGCTTTACTTATTACTTAACTCTTTTTTTTAATTTATACTACTATTTATAATATATCTTAGAGGTTTAGAAATATTTAAACTATTTAAATTTTACTTAAAAAGGGTTTTTATAAAGCTATTAGCTAGTATCTTATTAGTTAGAAGATATATAACTTAGAATAATTGCTTAGTATATTCCTAGTAAAGCTATATATTCTAGATATCTATATAGTAAAAGTAAATTAAGATATATTCTTTTTTACTTATTATAAGTTAAATTATTACTGATTATTATAATAGATCTTCTAAATATTTCTAAGGTTAAGTTTAAGATCTATAAAAAGTTACTTAAAAGTTATTATCTCCTTTATAGTATATTTTAAGCTTAGAAACTTAGCTTTTATTATTAATATAGTTATTATACTTTAATATATAGCTTTCTATTAGATTAAACCTCTAAAGAAAGATATTATAAAGCTTTAAGATAACCTTTATATCTTTGTATTATTAGTAAAAAATATATTACTTATAATTAATAATATTTATATAATCCTACTTCTTAAAATACTAAAATAAATTATAAAGTATTATATATAATATTATAAAAGTATTAGGAGCTATAAGCTATAGTTAGGTTAAACTGATAGTAGAAGTATCTAAAAGGTAGGTCTGGTATTACTACGCTATTTTTACTTACTTCTTCTAAGTTCTTTTTTTTTAGCTTTTAGTAAGTACTTACTAAGCTTTTGTTATAGAGAGTTCTATACCTTAGACTTATAAGTCTCTCTATCTATTTAGCTTTTACTAACTAAGTTATTCCTAAGCTTTCTAAGCTAGATATTTAGACTTTTATAATTATCCTCTTTCTAAATATAGTAGTTCTTACTATAAGTTTAGATACTCTTAAATAGTTTTTTATTAATATCTTTCTTTTTTATCTAAGTAGTACTTAGTATTATTATCTCTATTATTTAGTATAGTAGTTATTTACTATATATTTACTAAAAAATAATAGAGCTTCTAAGTTATAGCTATAATATCTAAAGTATAATTCTATTTCTTAGAGTTTTTCTTTTTTTAAGCTTCTTTTTATACTTTCTATTTAAAACTACTCTAAAAGAAACTTATTATTATTTTTAAAAGAGAATAGTTATCTTTATATTATAAGTTTTATTTTTAATATTTTACTTTTTATTTAGTAAGCTTCTCTTATATAATATCTTTATAATAACTTTGATTTGTATTTTATTTTATTTTTGTAGAATAAATATTATAAAGCTATTAAATAAGTTAGATAGTAACTACTATTATTAATTTATATTTACTTCTTTATAAATAGTACTTATTATAGTAAATAACTACTATTTATACTATTTAAAGTTATTATTACTTCTATAATTATTTAATAAAGCTTCTTAGCTATTTATAAAGTAATAGCTTTTCTCTACTCTAGAGTTAAGGTTTTCTTTTTTATATTATATCTAGCTATAATAATTTTTATATTTTTATAAGCTTTTTATTAAGCTTTTCTAATATATTTACTAAACTTTCTCTTATTTTATAATATTTTTATAACTAATATTATAAGTACTAAAAGCTTTATTTACTGATTTCTTAAAAGGTATCCTTTTAATAAAAAGGAGCTTAATAAGAGTAACTATTAGTATAACTAGGTAGGTAGTAGTAAACTTTATATTATTTATATACTATAGCTTTTTAAGAATACTAAGGTTATTTATACTTACTAGAAGGGTAGTAATTATATATATAAGTTATATTAGATTTATAGTATTAAGTACTATAAAGTAAGTTTAGTAATTATTTAGAGAAAGTATAAACTAACTTTTTTTCTTTTTAGATTTTAGCTTATTTTATTAATATAATCTATTTCTATTAGAATTAGGTTAAGTATTATACTTATACTATTAATACTAAGTAGTATTACTAGTATAAGATTTTCTATATTTTTATAGCTATAGAGTAAGGTATTAAGCTTTTCTAATATCTTTATAAGTAGTTAGTAAACCTTACTAGTCTTAAGTTTAGTTCTAAGAAATATAATAACTAATTACTTACTATAAATATAGAAGAAACTATAGCTTTATATATCTAAATATACTTATAAGTTTCTCTAGATATAAGTTTTACTTATAATTAGTTCTTTTATTTACTTATTTAATATACTTTTATAGGTAGCTTACTAAGCTAAAGATAAAGTATTAGTTTAGGAGATTATACTATAAATTAATAATATTTTTCTAGTATACTTATATAATAAGACTTATATCTTTAACTAAGCTTAGTTTCTTAATTACTTTAGTAAGGTTCTAGAGAAGTAGCTTTCTAGTAGTAATAACTATATATCTAAGCTTTTTATATAGAAGCTTTTAAAGATCTAATATATTTATATACTTTATAACGCTTATTATTCTACTTTTATTCTTATTTATAAGGTTATTAGTAGTAATCTTATATTCTAGTTTAATACTTATAAATAAGTTAGTAATAGTTTAATAATAGCTTACTAATACTAAGTTAATAATAAAGATATAGATAAGTTTTCTAAAAATAATAATAATAACTTTAATAGTACTTTTAGAAACCTAGGTTTTAGTAGTAATAGTAGTATTACTAGTAATAGCTTAGAAAGTAGTAATAATAATAATAGTAATAATAAGAATAGCAAAGAAGGTTATAAAGATAATAATAATAATAGTAATAATAAGAATTAAAGTAATAGTAATAAGTAGAGTAGTAATAAGTAGTTAAAATACTAAGTAAAGTTTAGTAAGTATATAGTAGTTTTCTTATAGAAATATATAGTTAGATACTTATTATTTTATATTTCTTTTACTAAGAAGTTTAAAAGTTTTTTCTAGTATTTTAGCTATTCTATAGTTAATTAACTTTTCTTATTACTTTATACTACTTATTATTCTATTTATAATATAATTTATACTATTATTTTTTAAATTTAATAAGGATTTATAAAGTATTTACTAAATATTTTTTAAGTTTCTAAGTATTATACTTTATAAACTAGCCTTTCTATTTAACTAAATATAAAAAGCTTTCTAATACTTCTCTTTATAATATAATATTTTTAACCTCTTATTTTTCTAAGTTTTTTTTAAAGTTTAGAAGCTATTTCTTAGTAAGCTTTTAGCTATACTATAGCTTAAGTAAAGTAACTAAAAAGATATTATATATCCTACTATATTTCTCTAGAAGTTAAACTTTATAAGTATTTAAGTTTATAACTTCTATAACTAGTATAGAGATAAATTATAGAGTAAGCTTTTATTAACTTTTTATAAAATAGAAGTTTTTTATAGAAAGTTTTATAATATCTCTTATATTATATAATTATACTTTCTATTTAGTATTAGTATTTTTAGCTTATATTTTAGTAATATACTACTAGTTTTTAGCTATTTTTTAGTAAATCTTTATTAGTTTTTTAAGTTTTTTTTTAACTTCTTAAGTTCTAATTTTAATACTTAGTAAGTAGTAGTTTACTATTTTAAAGTAATATTCTATAAGTATTTTAAATAGGGATATATTAATAGTAGTATACTTACTATTATTATAAGAGAATTTAGCTTTAACTAGTTAGGTTACTTATTAGTTTTATAAACTTTTATTAAACTTTATAAGGTATATAGTTAGTATTTAGTATGTTTTTTCTATCTAGCTATCTATTTATAGGTATTAAACTATAGAGAAGTACTTTTAAATATCTTAGATTTTTATTTAATTTTATTAAAACTAGCTAGTAATTAATTTATTTTAATTACTTATAATAGCCTTAAGTATACTATATTAGTACTTAATTTCTTAATATAAAATTCTTACTAAACTTATAATATCTAATTACTTAATTATTACTAAGAATAAGGCTACTTTAGTTATTTAGTATATAATTACTAAGATTATATTATAACTACTTTTATTATTTTAGTAGCTTTGTAGTAAACTAGTTAGAAAGTCTAGTAAAATTTACTAAAATAGGTATATTAGTAGTTCTAATATTTATAGTAACCTATATAGCTTATACTATAATATATATACTCCTTAGTAATATAAGTACTTAGTAATATATTACTATATATTCTCTATTAAGTATAACTAGTGAAATTTTTATAGGATTAACTCTATAGTTTTATTTACCTCTATATAACCTAACGTAGGTATATTATAGTAGTTTTTTAAGATTTTATAGTAGAGAGATCTTTCTTCTAGAATAATAAGTTTTCTTTTAAACTAAAAGATATTATTTTTATTAAATTAATACTTTTAGTATTCTCTAGCATTTTAGTAAACTTTAGCTATAATATCTCTATAAGAGTAGTTTTTAGTTTATAGTCTACTAACTATCTATTTAAAATTTATACTAAAATATAGTATATAAGCTATTTTATTCTAGATAAGTTTTCTTATTATAGTATATAGGATATACTATTCTAGTATAATAACTCTAGCTCTTTCTAAATTTTTTAGTATATTACTTTCTTCTTATAAAGTAGTTAGTATAGTACTTATATATATTTTAGAGTAAGTAATAGCGCTAATATATATAGTAGTATATAATATATTATTAGTACTCTTTATAAAGTAATTCTAACTTAAAAGTAAGGATTTCTTAACTTTAGAGCTAGCTTTTTAGTAAAGTTCTTATATACTTTATTAGATAGCTAAGATATAAGTTTTTATAATAGCTATTTATTTTTTAAACTTAGTAATATATTAGTAATTAGTTATTAAAAGCTAGCTAATAAGTTTAAGCTTTTTTCTAAAGGTAGGAAGTATATTATCTATTTTTATATTTTTTATTATATAATTAGGATGTCTAGATAACTTATCTACTAGGCTAGTAATTCCTAATTTATACTAGATTTTAAAATTAAAAGCTAATAATTAATATACTTATTATATAAGCTTTCTATAAATATTCTATATAGGTATAATAAGTATTCTCTTTAGTATAGTATAGTTTATAAGTACTAAGAACTTCTTAAGAAGTTTTTAAAAGTATTATACTTAATAGTTTAAGCTCTTAATAATAATAAGAAGTTCTTATTATTCTATAGCTTAGTATTGTTTTATATTTAATAGTTTTCTTAATTAAAAGGCTATTAAGTACTAGATAGTTTTATACTTTTATAAAAGTATACTAGATACTACTTAAGTAGATATGTCTATTTTAATAACTTAGTATTAAAGTTTTAGTAAATACTTTTTAAAACGTCTTAAATATAGTCTATATTTTCTTTATTTAGATAAAAGTTTCTAATTTTATATTATTCTAGCTCTTCTTAAGTATACTATTTATAGGGGCTATAATATAGGAATATCTTACTATAAACTTATAATAAAAGTTATAGAATTCTAAGAAAATCTATATATTTCTAAAGGATTTTAGTACTAGCTATTTAGTAACTACTTAGATATAGTCTAAGTCTATTTTAATATTATTCTAAGTAATATAAAACTTTAAGAAGTTTATTTCTATTTAATAAAAGTTATACTTTTTAAGTTTTATAAATAGTTCTATAGCTTTTAAATAGTATAAAATAGTATAGAAGTTTTTTATATATTATTCTCTAGTATTTAAATAAATTAGAATATTATCTAGGTATATAATATAGTATATATCTAAGAGGTTAGTAAGTATTTTATAAATATATACTTAAAATATTACTAGAGTGTTAGTAAGCCTAAATAGTATTACTATATATTTAAAATATTTACATTATATTCTAAATATAGTTTTCTACTCATTTACTTTATTAATAGTAATATAATAGTATACTTTATTTAAATTAATTTTTAAAATAAACTTTGCTCTAGTAATCTTATTTAGAAGTTTAGTAATTAGTAATAGAGAGTAATAGTTTTTTATTATAATTTTATTTAATTCTTAGTAGTTTATATATAGTTTTAAGCTACTATTTTTTTTTAGTATAAATAAAATAAATGCTTCTATAAAGCTTATAATAGTAAATATAGCTAGTAGCTTCTATTTCTTAAATATATTTAGTAAAGGTTTATAGTTATTCTACTAATATAAAGTATATAGGTTAGTATAGAGGCTTCTTATTAAGCTTTAGTTTAATATAGTATATTACTTTCTTTAATTTAGGAACTTTTTTTATGTTTTTATTATTAAAGATATTAGTAAATACTTAAAGTTTTTTAGAGATTCTCTTTTTCTATTTCTAATCTAATAACTATTTACTTAAAATATTAATACTTTTATTAAGGTTTAAAATACTTATTAGGTATATAATATAAACTTATTAGTTATTTTTTATAATTTCTTAGATAATTACTTCTAGCTTAGTAAATAAGATATATTTATATAACTAAGTATATATAGGTATTTATATAGATACCTTTTTTAATTTATAGAGTTATTAAATAAGAAGATATTTTCTACTCTTTTAAAGTATAAGCTTATAATAAATACTTAGTAGATTTTCTATAAGTAGCTTTTACTATTTAATAGAAAGAGTATAAGCTAGTAAACTTTATTTATAAGTATAAATTTACTCTAAAAGTCTATTAATTCTAAAGCTATAATATTTATAGCTTCTTTTAACTAAAGTTTCTCTATAAGGTTTTCTCTTATAATATTTATTACTATATAATATAATAGAATAAGAAAGAAAACTTATTAATTATACTAAGCACTCTACTTCAAGAGGAAATCCCCTAAAAACACCTAAATACTTATATATCAATTTTCTAGCTAACTATAAAAGATATAAAGATAAGTATATAAATATAAGCTTAACTAAATTATATTTTATCTATAACTTCTATTCTTTTTATCCCTTAGGTTATATAACCTCTTAGGAGAAAATAAGCTACTAGAAAGAAGTTTAGTAGTATTATCTCTATTGTATTTTGCTCTTTTTTAGCTTTAAATAACCTAAAAAGTATAGTAGAAATTAAGAAGAAAGATAAAAAGCAGGGCTAACTAAAGCTAAAAAAGCCTAAAAATACTTATTTTTATTTAGTTTTTAAAGGATAGGATTTAATAGATTTTTACTATAAGTTAGGCTAAAGGACTTTAATAGCTTTTTTTAGAAAACTAGTTACTAAAGTTATTAAAAAAATAAGAATTTTATAAAAATAAGTATATTTCTTATTTATCTATTTACTCTTTTTTATTAAAGCTAATTAGGTTTCTATTTATATATATAAGCTATTTCTCTTTATAATAACGCTTAATACTTATAAAACTTTCTATATAATTTATTACTTTGAAGTTAAAATACTAGAAATTTTAAAACTTTGCTCTTTTCTATATATTTCCTAAGTTTGTCTTTAAATAAAAAGAGGAAAACTTAATTAGCTTTACTTTATATATATAACATTCTTCTATACCTTAAAAGCCTTACTATTAGAAGCTTTACCTTTTATAAGCTTTTTAGTAAATTCTTATTTAATTTAAATATTATTCATATCTTTTTTTATAGCTTTTTATTATATTATATATTAAGTTTAAGCTATCTATTTAGTATAATTAGGAATAAATAAAAGTTTTAAAGTTATATTACTTATATAATATTTTCTATAGAGTTATTTTAATAGATAAAGAATTCCTCTAAAATATATTTACTAGGTTTCTAATTTTAAAGAAAGTTAAGTTTTTAGATATATTACTTAAGCTTAATATAATAGAGCTTTTACTATATATTTTCTATATATACTTACTAATCTATCTCCTATTTTTAGTATTTAAAAAGGTAATCTTCTTATATAATATCTTTAGAGAAAGTTAAATATACTAGATCTCCTTATTATAAGTAAATATCTAGGTTATAAATATTTAGAGCTAGTTTTATATTTTCTTCTATAATTAATATTAATCTTTTTATAATTAAAAGCTAACTAAACTATACTAGAAATAATCCTTTTTCTCTTTATTTTTATACTTTTTAAGTTCTATAAAATGTTAGGTTTTTTATTATAGCCTTTTTAGTTTCTAAAAACTTTTTTAGTAATTAGTTAAGTTTAGCTTAAAATCTCTTAATTAACCTATTATAAGAGTTAAATTTATTAATTAGAAGCTTAATTTAATAGTTATAAAGTAATCTATAGTAGTTTAACTTAGTAATCTAGTAGTTTAAAGCTTATTATAACTAAAACTTCTTAATATTAAAATTCTCTTTTTATAGAATATAGTATAAAGTTAATAATATAGAGGCTATATATCTATAAGTTCTAGAATTCTCTAAGCTTACTTTTAAATTAAAGTTAAAGAATAAAAATAAAGTATAATTAATAAAATCTTAAGTTTCTACTAATACTTTATAGACTTTATATTAATTTTTAATTATTTACTATATCTTAAAAGTTATCTTAGAAATTCCTGCTTTTATAGCTTAAGTATTTATCTTAAATACTATTAAATAAAAGCAGAAGCTGTTTTTCTAGTTAATAATTATAGCTATAGCTTAACTTTATACTTTAGTATATCTAATAAAGATAATAAAATCCTAGTTTATAAGGAAATTATTATTTTTTCTATAAAGGAATACTAAGTTCTAACTAAACTAAGAGTTTATATAATAAAAGTCTTAATATATTTATTAATTTTAATATTTCTTAATATAAGTTTATATACTAACTTAATATAATCTAATTCTAGTTCTTTACTTCTCTAAAGATATCTTAATAAGTTATAAAAGTCTAGAAATATTTGCTTTTATATAGCTTAATTCTAGTTATTCTAATATTAAGTCTTATTAAAATATTAGAAACCTTTACTTTATTACTTAATTAGCTTTATATTTATTATATTATAAGTTCTCTATATCTACTAAAGTATAGAGAAGTCTCTAATAACTTTTAGCTTAAAAGTATTTTCTAAGCTATAAAAGTTAATTAGTATTTTAATTAGTTCTATTATACTAAACTAAATACTAGAAAAGTAGCTATTATTAATAATAAAAAAGAGATAATAAAACTTTTCTAACTACTTATTAAGTTTCTTTTCTTAGTTTAAATAAGTATTTATAGTAAGATATTTCTAGTTTTCTAAGAGTTTTCTTATAAGTTCTTAAATCTATTTAGTTATTTAAAGCTTAACTAACTACTCTTTATATAGATATAAAATATAGATCTAAAGATCTTTATATATACTTTTAATCTTTTTAATATTTTATAAGTTATTTAGAAGTTATATTAAAAAGAGAATTAAAGAGAAAGAAAAACTAGAAAAGATTAGTAAAATATAATAAAGTTGTTATTAAAGATAGAAAAAAAGCTTTATTAAATAGAGGGATACTTAGTTAGGTTTATATATTATTAAATAAATAGGAAATATTCTCTAGTAAATAGAAAAGAAGTTAAAATTAGAGTTAAAATATAAAATAACTTAGTAATAAATTATTATAGTAGAAAGATTACTAATATAATTAGTAAAGATATTTTAAAAGTTAAAGAAGAAAAAATAAGTTAATAAAGTAGTAGTTAAGCTTAGTTAAGATATTAAAATAAAATATAAAAGTAGTTATTATAAAAAGAAAGTTATTATATATAAAGTAGTTTATTATAAGTTATTTAAATTAAGATACTTCTTTTTATAGATAGTAATAAAGAGGCTTTTAATATTAATAGTTAATATACTTTCTAATTTTATACTTTTTAGGTATAGAAAGAGCTAGTTAAGCTTATAAAATAGTTTACTAAAAGTAAAGTTAGTTTATAGTTATTAGTTTAATTATAAATACTAATAGGATTTTTAAGTAAGGTTAAGTTATTAAGAGGAGAGTTAAAAAAAAGAGAAATAAATTAGTTATTAATTATAATAGTTAGTTTTACTTTTTAGAATAGTTTCTTAGGTTATAGAAGGTATAATTAGGCTTATAATAATATATTTAAGAGGAGAAAGCTAATATTTATAGTAGTAAACTACTTAAAATAAAGTGAACTTTTAAAGATTAATTATAAAATATTTAGAGTAATAAGCTTCCTTTTTATAAATAGTAATACTTTTTAGATAATATGTTCTCTATTACTCTTACTATTTATACTTAAATAAATATATCTTTTTTAGCTTAGTTAATTTTAGATTAGCAGTAAAAAGTTTTTTAAGTTATTAGTTTTTATTTTATTAATAGATTACTATAGTAAATATACTTTTTAATTATTATAACTACTATTTATTATTATTAACTACTTCTCTTTTTAGATATAAAAAGATACCTCTTTTCTATTTAGCTATATCTTTTCTTTTTTCTATATAATATAATTAACTTTATAAATCAGCTAAAGCTAAGTAAATATAAAAGAAATATTACTATATAGTTCTAGTATTTATTTATAAAGTTTACTTTAATATATATAGCTCTAACTTAAGATAAAAAAGTATTTCCTAATTAGCTATTCTTTATTTAAGAGGTATATATTACTAATAGCTATACTAAACTTTAGAGTTAGTTATACTAAAAGCTTAATAAGTTTAAAGCTATTAAAGCTTTATTAATCTATATATAGTACTTATAACTTCTAGCTTTATAATAAGTATTTTAAGTAATAAAAAAAGATAATATTTAAGAAAACTAATACTAGAAATATTATTACTACTACTCTTTTATTTTAAAAGTATATTTCTTATTAAACTAAATAGAATAAGTTTTATTTAAACTATATTTACTATAAAAAGGAATTATCTTATTTATATAAGCTTAACTATAATTAGAAAAAGATAAACTAAATTAAATATATTAAAAAAGGTAATCTTTAGAAGAATATTCCTAATAATACTTTTAAGTAGATAGTAATAAAGTTATTTTATTTCTTAATAAAAATAAGAAGTTCTCTAAAAGTAAACCTTTCTCTTAACTATATAATTTATCTTTTAATAAATTTAATATTTTAAAAGTATAATATAAGTATAATATCCTTAGAGACTTTCTAGCTATATTACACTCTATTATAACTAAAGTTATTATAAAATAAGAGAGTTATTTAAAGTAGAAGTTAAGAAAGTACTATAAGTAAGAAGAAGAGTAAAGAGAGTTATAATAGTAGTTTTAATAGCAAAGCTATATAAGAGGTATTTAGTCTATCTTTAGTTTAAAATTTTCAGGGATTAGTATTAGTTTCTTTTAGGTTTTTAGTATTTTTAGTCTTTATATATAGTTTGAAATTTTTAGGGATTAGTATTAGTTTCTTTTAGGTTTTCAGTATTTTTAGTCTTTATATATAATTAGTTTTTATTATTTTTATATCTCTTCTTCTTTTATAATAAGTATATCTTAAATAAAAGAAGTAATATAAGTAATATATTATTACTAAAAATAATATAAAAATAACTAGTAATAAATATATTATATATAGAGTTACTTATTTAAAGTAAATAAAAACTTATAAATATATAGACTTAGCTATTTCTTAGTTTTTCTATATCTCTATATTAATTATTAAATTCTTTATTTTTATAAAGATACTTACTACTAATTTATTCTTTTTTTACTATTTATTAATCTTAGTTTATAAGGTTTAATTTTATTTTTATAGTTACTTAATTTATATTTTTATAGCTTTAATATTATCTATTTCTATTTCTTCTAGTATAGAAAGTTTATTAAAATTAGAAATTTCTACTAAGCTTAGTATATTAAGGTTTAGTTAGTTTATAGTAAAAAAAACCTTAGCTATAGCTTTATTAAAGTCTAGTTAAACTTCTATTTTAGAGATATTATTTAAATAGCTATCTTTATTTACTATAAATTTCTTTAAGTAGTTACTAGTAATAGTTCTTTTAATAAGTAGCTTAATAAATATCTCTAGAAAGTAAGAAAATATATAAAGAGAAATTCTCTAAATATAAAAGAAACTAAGCTAATAAGTACTAAGCTTACTAAAGAAGCTTTTATTAATAGATAGCTTTATATTATATATAAGAATAATATCTCCTATTTATAGTTTTTAATATTATATTCTATATTTATTCTTTTAATTATAGTCTTTAGCTATTTAATAGTACTACTTTATAATATACTTAAAAGTAATATCGTAATTAGAATTAAGTTATTTAAACGTTTATATATATAAAAAGCTTAGTTTTTATATCTATAACTCTTAATTAGTTTAGTACTTACTAAGTAATACTTTTTATCTTAATTAGAATAACTAGATTATATCTTTAAATAAAATAAAGAAGAGTAACTAATAAAAAACCTAATAATATTAATTAATAAAAAGGGCTATATAAAGGATAGAGGTCTAATTCTTAGTACTAAAGTCTAACTAAGTTATTAAAATATAAATAAAAAGCTAATAACTCTTTTTAATAAGTCTATTTACTTTTAAGTTATATACTAAAATAATAAAATATTATCTCCTATAAATTTAATTAAACTTTTTAATAAACTCTTTATTTTTAGAGCTTTTATTAATAGTAAGAAACTTATAAATCTTATACTAGTAGATAATATCTTCTTAAATAAACTTAGCTATTATCCTAGAGTTAATATTCTTTAGTAACTAATAAGCTTTAATATAGCTAGTTAATATATTATAAGCTTTAGCTAAGAAATAATTACTAATTTTCTAGATATCTATATAGATATACTAAAAAGAAATACTTAGAAATATAAAAAAGATATAAAAGTCTTTAAATTAATATAGTTAAGCTTAAGTATATAGAAAGTAGCTTTTTATTTAGTTATTTATTATTTAATATATATTTTCCTAAGTATATTATTCTCTAAACTTTATATATATAGTATCTCTTCTATAGTAATTTCTTTCTATATATATACTAAATAAATTCTTTTTACTCTTCTTTATTATTTACTATTCTTTTTAGTATAGGATTTATCTTTATATTCTTTTAAAAAAGAAAGCTATTTTAAAAGATATATTATGCTATATACTATTTAAACTTATTAAAGTTATACTAAGTTACTATCTTTAGTTAGCTTAAAAAAGCTAGATATTTAGTAATTTACTAAGATCTTTAAAATTAAGCTTATTTAAAGTTTAATAAATCTCTTTCTCTTAGGTATAAGTCTTTATCTAGCTTTATAATATAGATAGAATTATTAATTATTTTATTTAAATTTTCTTCTTATTTAGCTTTATAGATATTAGATTCTCTAGTTAGTTTTTTTAAAAAGCTATCTATAGCACTATTTGTTATACTAAGTATATATTAAATATTAATATTAAATATTTTAATCTAAGTAATCTATTATATAAAAATAATACTTAGTAAATCTAAAGTAGTACTACTAATTTAGTCTATAAAAACTTTTATATTAGTTTCTAAAATAAACTATACTTTATAGAGACAATTCTAAAGTTTCTTAAAAGTAAATAAAACTAACTAAAACTCTATCTTACTTATATTATAATTAAAAGCTATATTTATCTAGATTTTACTCTTATACCTAGTAATATATCTTTTACTTTAATAATATTACCTAGAAATAGCACTTTATTTCTTAAGGCTTATATTAGTAGAAAAGTAAATTTTACTTACTTTTTTATTATAATTAATAAGCTAAAATAATAGAAAGCTAACTAGATAAAACTTAAAAGTTTTTATAGCTAATTACTACTTAAAACGTTATTTAAAAAGTATATCTTTTTAAAGAAGCTTTATAAGTAAGCCTAAGATAGTACTATAGTCTTTAATTTATATATAATAAAATCTAATAATCCTAAATAAGTTCTTAATAGCTATAGTATTATTGCACTTGTTTTACTTAAAAATCTTAATAACTTTATTTTAGTTAAGCTTATATCTCTTACTACTTACTATATATCTAAGACAGTTAATAGTAAGCTAGTAAATTTAAAATTTCTTAAGAGAAATAGTAATACTAGTAAGTTTAAAATTCTAACATACTACGTTAAAGTTTATAAAATACTTAAAAATATATAAATATATTCCTAGTAGCTTAATAAGCTAGTTATTATTATATACTATTTTTAGCCCTCTAATAGTAATATTATTAAGAAAGAGCTAGTAAATATTTAGAATAAAATTATAAAAGATCTTTATAATAACTCTTATAAACTAAGTAACTAAATTTATTATACTTTATAGTAAGATATATATCCTAAATAGCTTAAAAAGAGTAGTAAATATAGTTAAGTCTTAGCTTTCTTTATTAAGAGAAACTTAGTTATATCTAGAGAATAAGTCTAAAAAACTTATAATCTTATAATTAGTAAAGTTTTTAGAGAATTTATTAGCTTCTAGAGGAATAAAAATATCTCTAATACTAATTTTATTAAGTTTTATATATAAGTTAATTAGCTTTATATTACTATCTTTCTTAGTAATAAAAAACTGAGTATTTCTATATAACTTATAGAACTCTTTAAATACTCCCTATATAATTTATAATTTAAATATATTAATAACTTTACTTTATAAAGCTTTTAGAATAGGAATTCCTTTCTCTTACTAAGTAATATATTAAATAGTTCTAATCTTCTATAATAGAGCTATTTATAGAATAATATAGCTATATTTAGTAAAATCTTATATAAGTATTTCTTTTCTATTAGTAAAGATATATTCTAGTATCTTAATCTCTCTTAGTAAAGAATATAGCTAAGTAACTTTAAACTTTAAAAACTTCTTTAGTATAAACTGAATACTTTAGGTAAACTTTATAAATTATAGGTATATATAGCTAGTAAAAGAGGAGTTAGAAAACTAAAAATAGCTTTTAACTTCTTAAGTTAAGATCTTTTTTTAGTCTTTTTAACTATTTAAAACTAAGCTATCTAAAAGTAAATTATTAACTAAATATGCTTTTTTATCCTTTTACTTATATAATATATAAATCTTTATAAAACCTTAATTAGTCTTATAGTCTTCTTAATATAACTTAAAAGGTTTCTAGTTTTTTAAAATACTATTAAGATTATTAGCTTTTAGTTTTCTTAAAAAGATAAGCTTTAATAGTTTCTATTACTAAAGTAACTACTACTTTTGTAATTATACTAAGAATATTAAGTATAGCTAAAGGTAAGATTAAAGTAAAGCATTAGCTATTCTAAAAAGTCTCTCTTTTTTATTTAAAAAAGTCTTCTTTCTTTTCTTAAATAAAAAAGTATTCCTTTTTATAGTCTATTATAATATTAATATAGTAAGTTTAGACTTTGTTATATATATTATTTATATCTTAGTTAAGCTTACTTTAGTTACTAATAGATTTAAATATATAAACATTATATGGTCTTATTCTAGAAAATAATACTAGATTTAATATAAAAAATCTAACTATATAAGACTAATTAGAATATTAATTCTTTTAAACTTCTTATTTTTATATTTCTTAGCTTTTATTACTATAGTAATAAAATATTTAGAGTACTTAAAAATAAACTTAGTAGAAATAGTAAAGAGAAACCTAAAGAGTAAGTTATAATTAACTATTTTAAAGTTTATAACTATTATAGTTATTATAACCTTATAGTTATTAATCTAGATAGATATATAATAAGCTCTAATAAAGTATAGCTTTAAGTTATTCTTAGCTATTATTCTTATAATTAGAGTTATTATTAAAATAGAGATATTATAGTCTAAAATATATTTATAGTTAATAAAACTAGACTTAGCTCTAATATTAATAACGCTCTATATAAAAAAGTAGTTATTAAGATATTTTCTATTAATAGTAACCTTTAAGATAAGCTATAATATAATAATTATAAGTACTATCTAGTTTATAGTTATAAGAACTATAGCTTTAACTATAAAGATCTTTAGATAGTCTTATATTTAAACTATATTATTATACTTAGTTACTTAATTAGTTTATTAAGCCTTTTTTTAGAGGTTTTAGTAAAATTAGTAAAGTTAGTAGAAATAAGTATATAAATAACACTTTCTAGGTTATTTATAAAAGTATATATCTTTCTAATAAACTTTTCTCTATATTTAGGCTAGATCTTATATACTTTTTTAACTAGAAAACTAACTAAACTATAAAACTTATATAAAATAAATTTATTAATTAGTTCTTTATTTTTAATAGTTTTTCTATTTTAGCTATTAAAAAAGATAGTTAGCTAGAAATTATCTTTTAAATAAAATATTTTTAAAATAAGTTTTAGAAAAGAAACTTTAATTATATTACTAGTTATTACTTTTCTTTCTAAATTATCTACTCTTTCTAGTTCTAAGATATTAAAAAGAGTAAAAGCTTAATTAGAAAATAACTTTTCTCTTATTTTAATATCTAAATCTCTTTTTTACTTTTCTAAGCTATAAAAAACTCTTCTATTCTCTATAGCTCTTTTTAGTAAAACTAAAAGCTTTTTAGAATAAGTTTCTATAACTTAAAGTTTTCTTAAAATAGTAAAATATCTTTAATATTCTAAATAGTAAAATAAACCTTCTTAGAAAGAGATTTTAATATTTTCTTTTTAATTTTATTTAAATCTAAAAACTTTAGCTTTTTCTATAGAAATAGATTAACTCTATATATCTTTAATTAAATAATTATAAGCCTAGAAATTATAAAATTAAATAAATTCTTTTTTATTATATTATTAAGTTATAATAAGTTATATAGGTGTTTTTCTATTTATTTTTATTAACTACTAAAACTTAGAATATAAAAACTTAATTACTTATTTCTTTATTAGATACTATACTACTTTCTTCTATAAACTTATAAAATATTTTAATTAAGTTAAAGTTATTTTAATTTTAAAGAACTCTTATAAATATAAACTAAAGTTTATTAATATTCTATTTAAAGATCTTAATAGTTTAAGCTTTTATAGCTTTATAGCTATTTTAATTCTTTAAGTATATAATAATAGCTTCTTAGTTAAGCTTACTTTTTTATCTAGATAATATAATAATTATTTAAGAGATAAAGAACTTATTAGTCTAAAAACTATAAAAATATTACTTTTAGAAGTACTAAATTAAGTTACTTTATTTATTAGCTATTTTTTATAGATAATAGCTTTTTTAAAAATTATAATCTATATAGCTTATATATTAATACTAACTATATAGTTTATAAAAAATAGCTTAGAATTCTCTTTATTAACTTTTATAAAATAAGCTAAAAACAGTTAGGTATCTTCTATAGCTAAAGAGGCTTAAATAACTCTTTTAAAGGATATTTTCTAGTTATCTATTATTTTTACTAAATTAAAAAGTTATTAATTTAAAAGCTAGCTCTAGATACTTTTTATACTTTAATTAAGCTTAGGTTTACTTTCTTTTATTTAGAGAGAAGAGAGTATCTCTTTATAAAACTTTTAAGAGTAGAGAAAATAAAGTATAAATAGGAGCTATAATATAAAAAGTCTACTTCTAAGTAGTTTTAGAGCTAGGCTAATTTATTAGGTTTATTTTAAACTTATTAAAATCTTCTTTTTTAAATAATTTATAAATACTTAATCTTATTAATAAAGTAGTTCTATCTAAAGCTAACTAATTAAATCTTAACATAGTTATATAGATTTTTTAAAAGCTACTTATAATATTAAGATTATATTTTATAGCTTTAGTTTAAATATTATTAATTTATTAAAAAAAACTTTATAGTAGCTTTATAGTTAATTTAATTATTAGTATTAAAGAGATATTTTAGCTAATCTAGTTATTTTTTTAATAGTCTTTATCTATAGTTTTATAGTATTAAATTAAGTATTTCTTTATTTATTACTAGGTTTTACTAAAAAGTTAAGCTTAGTTATTAGTTTAAAAAAGAATATCTATAGAATATAATACTTAATACTTTAAAAGTATTAGTAATACTTACTACTTTAGTAGTAACTCTATAGCTTTTAATAAAGTCTAGAATATTATTTCTAGAAAAGAATAATACTTTAGCTATACTAAGTCTTAGTATTTTAAATCCTTAAAGTCTATATTTATAAAGCTTTAATATCTTCTAATATAATTTAATAAGCTCTAAATAGCTTTATATTACCTTTATTTTAGAAGAATCCTCTCTAAGTATCTTATTTATACTTATAGTACTACTTTTAGAAACTATAACTTTAAAGATTTTAGCTTTAGTAAGTATTTTAGAACTTTAGTTAGAATTAGAAATTAAAAGAAGCTTTTTTTATTAGAGTTAATAGAATAAAAAACCTATAAAAAGACTTATTAATATATTACTAAAGCTTAAATTAAGCTTACTATCTATTAATTTATATCTAAAACCTTTATTTTAAGCTTAAATTAAAGTTCTTAGAACTCTAGATCCTAGTAATACTATTCTAAAACAAATTACTAAATTAATAGAAAAGATAATAGGAAAAGGATAATAGGAAAAAGCTTTTCTAAAGACATACTTTATAAAAGAATAAAATAAAACTTAAATAAATAGATAATTTCTTAATAAAGGAATAAAGAGGGATTTTATAATATAGGTTTAGAAAGGTAATAAAAAGTAAAAGTAGAAAAAAAGAAAAAAAAGAGAAACTCTACTATTATTTCTACTTTTATTTATCTCTTTTATTTAGTAAATATATCTATATTTATTATCCTTCTTCTTTTCTACTCTTAATAATATAATTATTTTATATTTTTCCCCTTTTTTCCCTCTCTCTTTATAAATAAATTAGCTATTATTAGTAGTATTTTCTATAATTTTACTCTATAATACTTCTCTTTTATAGGTTAGACTTAGAATTTAATAAAAAGCTTAATTAAACTATAGTATTAACTATAAACCTTAAGAAATATTTTTATACTAGCTATTTATTTACTATATAAATAAAGAAGAGAAGTAATAAAAGAAATATATATATTTTCTTTTCTATAGAATTAATATAAAATTATTCTTAGAAAAGAAAAATACTTTTAGTTAAGTTTATAAAATATTCCCTTTATTTCTCTTTTAAAATGCTAGTATAATTATAATATTTTTCTTTTTTAGCTTTTTATATTTTATACTTATATAGCTTCTAATTTCAAGAACTTAGTTCTTAATATTTCTATATATAGGTATAACTTAAATCCTAAGTTTTTAAGCTTTTTTAGTATATCTCTCTTACTAGTTAATATATTATTAGAAACCTTCTAATAAGTTTAATTAAAGAGAAGTTTTTTAAGATAGATTAATTAGTTTTACTCTTTTTAAAGTTTATAAAGTAAGTAAACTAAATCTAGTTACTTTTATATTTTTAACTTTAGAAATAAAAGGGGAATAAGTTTAACTTATTTTAGTTAACTTTAGATTATTATTATAAAAGCTAGTAAAAATAATATATAATACTTTTTAAATAAATAAATAGTAAGTTAATAAAGAAGATTGTTTAGATTTATTAGAACTTTATTTACTCTCTTCTACTAAACTAAATACTTTTTTTCTTAAGATCTTTTAAACTCCTATAAACTTAGTTAATTTTAAATTCTAAATACTTAGATAGTTCTTCTTTATTTTAAAAAAATAGAGGTTAAAAAAGATATTAGTTAAATTTCTTTTAATATAGTATTACTTAAATTACTTCTTCTTTTAAGCTTTTTCTTATTTTAATTTAGTAGAACAATATAAAATAACTATAAAGAGGATTTTTCCTTAGTAATCTTATTTACTCCTCTATATTAGTTACTAATTTTATAACAAAGTAAGAGAAAAAACTTATTAATTATACTAAATACCTTAATTTAGGAAAAAACTTCCTAAAAACACTTAAATACTTATATATTAATTTTCTAGCTAACTATAAAAATATAAAGATAAATATAAATATAAGCTTAACTAAGTTAAACTTTATTTATAACTTCTATCCTTTTATCTTTTAAGTTATATAACTTCTTAAGAGAAAATAAGCTATTAAGAAAAAGTTTAGTAATATTTTTCTATAATATCCTACCTTTTTTTAGCTTTAAATAACCTAAGAAGTATAATAAAAATTAAGAAAAAAGATAAAAAATAGGGCTAACTAAAGCTAAAAAAACTTAAAAACACCTATTTTTATTTAGTTTTTAAAAAGTAAAACTTAGTAGATTTTTACTATAAATTAAGCTAAAAGATTTTAGTAGTTCTTTTTAGAAAACTAGTTACTAAAGTTATTAAGAAAAATAAGAATTTTATAAAAATAAATATATTTCTTATTTATCTATTTAGTCTTTTTTATTAAAGGCTAACTAGGTTTCTATCTACTTATATAAGCTATTTCTCTTTGTAATAATACCTAACGCCTATAAAACCTTCTATATAATCTATTACTATAAAGTTAAAATACTAGAAATTTTAAAACCCTGCCCTCTTCTAATATATAATACTTATTTAAGGGAAATAAGTTTATTTTTAGTATTTATCTAGTTTATAACTTCTTAAATATCTATTTCTTTAAGTTTATTAATCTTAATATTATACTTTAATAAAATAAGAGTAAAGTAGTTTTTAGTATATTTAAATATCTCTCTAGGTTTTAGAAAGCTTAATAAGCTAATTAATATAGATTTTTCTATTTAATATTATAGATATATATTCTAGTTTTATTTAGTAAATAGAAGTAAAATAAGTAATAGAATAAATAATATTTCTAGTTTGCTTTTTTGACTATTTTTTATTATTTTAGTATATATCTTAAAAAGAATATCTTAATTTTATTCTATTTAGAGGAATATAAAATATATTCTAAAATAAAGAGATTATTTTAGCTTTATATTTTTAAGTTAGCTTAAGTTAGTATAGTTATATATTTACTCTAACTCCTCTTTAATAATACTTTTTTTTTTTAGTTTCTAAGTATAACTATATTAGTTAAGTAAAAGAAGTATTTTATAAAAGTAGTTATATATTATTCTCCTCTATATTTAAATCTTATAGAAGAGAAGTATTAGTTTAAATATAGATCTTATCTAAGATTATATTTTTAGTAGAGCTTATAATATAGCTAGTATCTTAAATTTCTTTTATTACTTTATTAATCTAAATAAAGGTTAATAGTAGTATTATATTTAGAATTTTATATATCTTAATAAAGTTTATATTTAACTTAAAAGTAAGTATCTATTTCTTTTAACTATTTTTAATTAGTTATAGTTCTCTTAATAGAGAAAAGTATAATAGTAGTATTTTATTATTAGTTATTAATATAACTTTAGTTTTATTCTAGAGTTTTAGAAATTATAGTTTAAAAGGTATAAGAGGCTATTTCTTAGATTTTCTTAGTAACTAAGTAAGCTTCTTTATTTTAGATTACTGTTTTTATATTATCCTTTAAATGAAATATCTTTTTATTAAATATTATTTTTATATAATAATAACTTTTTAAAATAAAAGTATTTAGATCTTATAGAAGTTATATAAGTTTGCTATATACTTTATAAAGTATTTAATACTTTTATATTATAACTTTAAAGTTATATTTATTTTTTTTACTTTATATTTTCTTTAAGAGGGTATATTCTATAGCTATATATATATATTCTTCTCTATTAAAAGTATAAATTAACTAAGAGGTTTGCTTTATAAGTAGGTTTATAATACTTAATATAGTTTTTTAACTAGTCTTTTTTAACTTAGATTAATAAGAGCTAGCTATAATATTAATAAGAGCTTATATTATAAAGGAATATAGTAGTTTATATTATTTTAACTTAAAATATAAGTAGAAGTTTTATAGTTTAAAGTATTATAATAGCTTTTATAATTAGCAGAGCATTAACTAGTACATACTACAGTACTACAGAACTATATAGTTATAGTATATATACTACAGAGTATATAGTTATAGTATATAGTATACTATAAAGAAAAAGTTTATATTATAACTATACTATATACTACTGTAGTTATAGTATGTAGTATACTATATATATAAACTATATATTAAAAAACTATAAAAGTATAGAATATAGCTTTTAAATATAACTTCTTATTATTATCTTTCTAGAACTGCTAAGTATTTCTAAGTACCTCTGAATGGGAAAAATAATAATATATCACTTTATATTTATAAAAGTTTAAATAATTCTTTTAAAATCTAGAAAAATATAGAAAGAATCTAGTTTTAATATATTAAGTATATAAAGTACTGCAAATAGTAATAATAGTATATTTAACCTAAAAAGCACTTCTAACTTATACTATATAACTAAAAATACTTCTTATAAAAGCCTTACTTTTTAGCCTATTTCTAATGCATTTTTAAAGCTATAGAGGTTAAAAAACCCCTCTTACACTTCTTACATTTAAATCTAGCTTAAATCTTACTTATAAAATCTATATATTTAGATTTTTCTTAAGGCTTTTTAATATTAGTATATTTAAATATATATTAATTAAGTAAATAATAATAACTTACAGAAAGTAATTAGATCTGAATTTCAAGCTTAAGAGACCTTCTAGAGGTCTAAATAAGCCTATTTTTAAGCGTTTAGAGAGGAGTAGAAAGGAGAATTTCAGTAAGTAAGTTAACTTAGTTTTTAAAGGAATTTATATTAAATAAATCCTCAGAAAATCTAGGAAAATTGCTGATTAGCTCAGAAAGGTTAAAAAGGTCCTAATTAGCATCAATTTCAGCCTTAAAAGGCTGAATAGTAAGGGAGAAGTTAAAAGAAGGCTTTATAGTAGTAGAATTAACTATAGAGCTAATAAAGCTAAATAACTAATTATAGAAAGCCTTAGAGGTAGAAGTAGGGTATAAAATAGGCTTTAAACCTATAGAATTAGAAAGAGAAGCCATTTTAGTACTAAATAGTAGTATTTTAGCTTAAATTACTTAAAGATTAAAAGAGATATTAAAAAGGGAATAGAAGAGGTTTAAATAGATATCTTAATCTATATTAAATCTAAACTACCTCTAGAAATCAGAAAATACTACTATTTAAATCTCTGGAATTAGAGTATTTAAATAATGTAACTTTTACTTAGATTACTTTATATATAGAGATTAAATACCTAGTTAAGAAAACAGGAATATTAGAGTAGTATTCTAACTACTAGTTTCTCACTACTACTTTACTTTTATTAATAGTAGAGATAACACTAGATTTCTTCTTAAATTTAAATAATAATATATATATATATATATAAAGTACTAATATAATTCTCTTAAATTACTTAATTTATATTATATATAATGTTTTCTTTTTATAATTTTCTACTTAATATATACTATATATATACTACTTTAAATATATTAAATTTAATAAATAATTACCTTTCTCTACATAGACTCTATATATAAAATATAATAATAATATCTTTAAATATATTAAGAATTAAATATTATTCTTAAAATATTTAAAAAATAGTTTTTATCCTTTATACTTATATATATATATATATTTTTAACTTATATTATACTATTTAACTTATATAATAATATAATAGTATAAGATATATATATATACTTATAAAACTTATAAAATATATTAAAATAGTATATTATAGTATTTTAGTACTATTATACTATATATACTATATATACTACAGTAGTACTATAAGTTTACTATAAGTCTTTAATTAAATTATAGTAAATTATAACTAACTATATAAGTTATATAATACTAAAATCTATTTTTAAATAAAGTTCCTAAATAATCTATACTATTCTAAATACCTAAAATAGATTCTTTTTTATAACTATTATTCTATAACTTATAATTACTAATAGATAAAGTAATTATATTAGTTATATTCCTAGGAATTTCATAAATTAAATTAATCTATGTTTTATAGAGTGCTTAACCTATATAAGCAGGTATTACAGTTCACTTTATATAGTATATTATAATACTCTAAACTTAATAGTAGTACTTTAACTTATATTTAATCTTAATAAAGTAAATAAATAAAATCTTATATTATAACTAGTTATTAATACTTAGCTTAACTTATCCCTAGCTCTAGTAGAAGAGAGTAAATAAGTAAGCAATAAAATATACTAATAAGAGCGTTATCTATAATACTATCGTTTATAAGAGCGTCTAGACGCCTTGTTTATAATATTATAAAGGCGTTATCTATAATGTAGCTACTTAGTAATAGTTTAAACCTATATTTAAGAGTATAAACTTAATAGTATAACTCTTTGCTATTATAGTTAGAAAGGTTATTATAGCTAAAAAGGTTGTTATAGCTATAGGTATAAAAACTTAACTGTTTGAACAAGGCTTTAAGGCTTTAAGCTTGTTCCTTATATCTTCTTAAATATAGTAATACTTTATAATATATTTCTTTTTTATTATATCTATATATAAGCTAAGTAAGGCTGAGCTAGATAACTTAATCTAGGAGACTAAAGTTAATAAAATAAAGGGTAATAAGTATAGTAATCTTATTTATATTAATAAGAAAACTTTTCTTAAATTTACCTAGAAGTACTTATGCGAAACTACGAACGATATAGAGTTATATAGCTTTGAGATCAATATAGCTATAATTAAGGCTATTAATAACGATCCTAACTGTTAGCACAGGTATAAAGGTATTCAGGGGTGTAGTATATGCGCCTATATAGTATAGGGTTATAGATGGAGATATATTATGATAAAAAGTGATAATCCTCAGCATTTATAGGCATTTATTTGTATAGATAATTGATAGAGAAGGAATGTATTGTGATGATTCTGGTTGATGTTGTTGGCAGGTTACATCCTAAGGGGGAAAAAGGGGGGGATAACCTGAAACATAAGCTGTAAAGCTCTAATTACATAAGTAGGATTACATAATATAGGGATTACGTAAGCATTTTATAGTTATAGGTTATAAAACTAAACACTTTTATATAAGGTTATATATAAAAAGTCTATTGTTTATTTTATATATTTTAAGTAAGTAGATATTCTTATATTATTATTATTATATATTAAGACGTTATATGTTAACACTAACGCCTGCGATTACTTTATATACTTCCTTGAGATAGCTAAGGTAGCCTGAAGGCTTGAACGTTAGTAAGTTAGGAAGGGTGAATCTAGTGTTAAGAGTATAGCTGACGGCGGCAGGGCTGTTAAGACTGCGCGGCAGGGCGGAAGACTTTGTCTGTTCCGAACGGCGGAGGAGACTTTAACGAAAGACGGGCGCGAACTAAATATAGCGTGAAGGGCAGGTGCGGCTTAGAGGAGCGAAGATGGAGGCGGCTGGAGGAAGGCGGTTGAGGCTTGTTGTAATAGTTGAAGTCCTGATGAATAAGAAGTCTGAGTCTGAACTACAGTCACGTGACCCGAAGGTTGTTAGTAGTGGGCGGGGGGACTAGCCTAGCTTTTGCAGCTAATACTAGTTAAATATTATAATAATAGGCCAGCGGCCTATTAAATCAATCTATATTAATATAATAATTAGTTTTTAAATCTTATATAATTACTGATATTAATAATATTACTTACTTTAATTTGTTTTAATTTAGATTTCAAAGCTTACTAACCATTTAAGCTTAAATTAATTCCTATATACTATTAATAATTTCTAAATGTAATTTAGATATATAGCTATATGCTTATTAATTATAGCTTTTAAAGTTTCTACCTTATTAAGGATTTTCGTTAAGAAGTAAGGTTCAGCCTAACTTATAACGTTTAAGCTTATTTCTTTCTCTTTAATATTATATTTATCTAGTAATTAAATATATTATTATAATATAATTCAATATATTGAATTATATATAAGTAAAAACCTCAGTTATATCTCTATTATTATTATAGATAGAAATAGCTATAGTATTAAAGTTTGAGAAAGCATTTTAAACTAGTATTAAAGTATTAAAAAAAATTAAATTATAAAATAATTTTATATTACTTATTTAAGCTTTTAGCTAGTATAAACTAAAAGTATAGTTTATAATTGAAATTTTAAGTTATATATTTTAATTTTATAAAGATATATATACTTTTATAATATAAAAAAGTTTAAACTATAGCTTATAAGTTAAAGATTATAACTTAACAGTTAGTATTACTAAAAGGTTGGAAAATTAATATTATAGAAGATATAGGTATTAAACCTAAAAGTTATAGCGATCTATTTAATATAGATATAGAAGAAGAAGAGCTATGTATAGAAGAATTAGAAGGAGTTATAAAAGGATTATAGAAGGAGAGAATATAGAAGATATTAATACTTCTATACTAGATTCTTAAGAAAACTTAGATTTATAAGAATAGATTAAGTATAAATTAGATTAAATTAGATAAACATTAACTATAATTACTTTTTATTAACTTATATATATATATTAAATATAATATATATATTAAATATAATATATATATTTAAATATTTAAGTATTTTCTTTATATTATAATATAATCTGTAGTATAATTTATAGTATTTATAGTATACTATTACTATATATAGTTATAGTATATAGTATACTATAAGTTAAAATTTAGTATTATAACTACACTATAACTACTTATAGTGTAGTAATAGTATATTACAAGTTAGTATTGTATGTATGTATGTATATAGTATACTATGTAGTAGTTATTAAAGCTCTGATAATTAGCTTTTAATTTACTCTCTCTATACTTCTATTTAGTTCTTTTATATATAAAGAAGCTTATTTAATTTTAATTTTTATATCTAAAGCTTAAATCTAAAACTTTAAAAGCTTACATATTATAATTATAGTATATTTACTATTTTATTTTATTTTATAAAGTAAAGCTATATTATCTCTATACTTAGTATTTAAATATTTAGATATTATAAAGACTAATTATTATAACTTATTTATATATAAAAAGATAAAGAATTAATTTATATTTATCTTTTAATAAGTATCTATTTATTTATATTAAAACTTACTAAGTAGTTAAATAGATCTTATAAGATCCTAAAAAAGGAATAAGTTGTTTTTTTTTCTAAGGTTTATTATAATATAACTTACTTTATATATATTATTATATAATATTAGTAGTTAAAGTAAGTAATTTCTTAGATCTTCTTAAATATTAAAAATAAGTTTTTTAAGAGCTTTTAGTTCTAAATATCTAGAGTAAAAGTACTATATTCTATATTATTATAATAAGTTAGTAAATATTCTTAAGAGTATTACTATATATAAGTTATTATAAAAATAAGTAGGTTTAGTAATGAAATATTACTAGAGAATATATCTAGAATAGAAGAAGAGAAATAAAGTTAGTAATCTAAAAGTAGTATTACTTTTTTTTAAGAGTTTCTATTTCTATACTATTCTTATAATTTCTAATATAAAAAGTATTAAAAATAAATAAAATCTATCTTTTATAATAAGTATTTTAAAATAATATTAATATAGAAGTTATTTATAAGTATAATATTTTATAGTATAATATTTTAAAACTTATTTACTCTATTAAAGATATTATAAAAAATGCTTATACTTTATATTATAATAAGGTATAAAATAGTATTTATTTTAATTTATTTTTTTACTTTATAAATAATTAAGTTTTTTTTAAAAAGAGAGATATTATTAATAAAGTAGAAAGCGTTATAGTTATCTAATATTATATTATTAGAGAGAATTCTTAAGCTTTAAATATAAGTTATATATAATAAGTTTAAGTTCTAATAAAAATCTTTTTTCTTTTATAGTAATTAAAGTAATAATATCTTTAGTAATTATATAAATTACTATATTAGCTAGAAAGTTTATCTTAGAAACAGAAAAGTTAGTTAACTTCTTTACTCTATTAGAGTTACTTTTAAAAAACTCCTTTTTATTCTAAATATTACTATTACCAAGATAGAGAAAACTAGAGTTCTTTATAATAAACTATTCTTTATATACTACTTTAGTATAAAGTTTAGAGTAATTTAGTTTATTAATTTTAAAATAAACCTATTTTACTTTATTTAAATATAGATAAACTTCTTTATTTATAAATATAAATTTAAGTTAGTTATAAATAGAAGAAATTATTTATATTTCTTTCTATATATATAGTAAGTTATTAACTTATTTTATAAAAGTTTTTCTAAAATAAGGTTTTTAGAGATTATATTATTTAATTACTTAGCTATTATAAAGACTTTATTTATATAACTTTTTAATTAGGTTTTTATTATATTTTTATAGAGAAAGTTTTTAAATATTTAATATATTAATTTATATTTAAAATTTTAGTATTTAAGTATTCTTACTTATAATATTAATAAGTTTTAAATTAGTTTAAAATAAAGTAAAGTAATATTAGATTCCTTAGAAAAAAGTTTTTAATATAAAGGTTTCTTAGATTTTTTGTAATTTATACTAAGAAACTCTAAGAAGTATATTTTAGAAGTTTCTAATCTAAATATTTAAGTTAATAGTAGAAGATATCTAATTTAGAACTAAAGTATATTTTTTATAAATTATAATAAGATTACTTAACTTATTTAAAATATATATTACTTTAGAATATAGATTAGAATATAAAAATATAATTTCTTTTTTTAAAAAACTTTATTTAAACTAAAGTGAGGACTTTTTTTAGAAATTATATTTTTAACTTATTTATTAAAAGCTTTATATATTACTTTTTTAGATATTTTATTTGTATATAATATATATAATAAATATAAAATATAAGTTTAACGATTTTTATAGATTTTTTAGTAAAAAAATAAAAGTAATTAGTATAAATAGTAATAAGTTATTAATAGCTTTTTTAAACTTCTTTTTTTTAGTTTTCTTTTATATTTTTATAAGTTCTTTTTATATATTAATATAATAGAATATATAAATAATTATTTTATTATAAGTCTATTCTATTTTATAATATTTATATTACTTTTGTTTTTTTTAAATTTAGTTATTAATAAAAATATATTTTAATTTTATTTAGATTAAAAGAAATATTAAAAATATTATCTAAATTAATATATTTCTAAATATCTTTTATTTTTATTTCTATTTAAAAAGTAATATATTAAATAAAGAAGTTATAATAAGAAATAAGTTTATATAAAGTACTAAAATTAGTAGTTATTATATATAAAAATAGATTATAAATTAAAATTAATTTTAAAGAATATAATTAAAAATTAAAATAGAATATAATAAATATAGAATAAATTAAATAAAGTTATAGTTTATTTTATAAATAATAATTTAGAAATATAATATAAACTAAGTTTATAACTATTATAAACTAATTATAATATATATATAATATTTATATAAATAAAATAGTTTATATTCTTATAAATTAGAGTTTAATATAAAAAGTTTTTTATAGATTAGATCTTAATATACTAGAATATTATTAGTTTAGAAAAGTAAGTTAGAGAGTAGGTTACGTTATACTTTCCTCTAAGTATAAGGCTACCTCAGATGCTTGAAAGCATCACGATAAAAAAATAAAAGAAACGAGGGCCTTTGTGGGTTATCAGCAAGGTCGTCAACAGACAGACCAGACCGATGAAAGATACGTACCGGAGGGCAGGCTTAAACGCCGATCCGCTCGGTTATCGCCGCTGTGCAGCCGCCGTCACGACGCTAAAACACAAAACACAGGGGCAAACAACAACAATTTCGATGCGTTGCCGAGGTGGATCCCCCCGTCAATCAACCTCCCTTCACCCTTCACTTCGACTTCGGACGACACCAGTCTTCGGCACTGAGCCGACTTCATCTGTGCGGGCCGTGCTGCGTGTTGCGAGACGGGCTTCATCAGAGCGTGCATACATACAGACAGACAGACACATCAGGAACGATGACGGGCCACGGTCTCCTTTTCTTCATCCCGGGCAATCCAGGCCTTGTCGACTACTACACCGACTTCTTCGACTCGCTCAAGGCCCGCATCGGATGGGCGGATGGGCACATCCACGTCCATGGCCGCGATCTGTTTGGCTTCCGCGACGACAGCCATGAGCCCTTCAGCAATGAGCATCCGCCGTACGACCTGGAGCACCAGATCGATGCAGTCTACAATCATCTAGCGTCGCTTAGGCGAACAGACTCGACGCGGAATGCGCCGGGAAAGAAGGGCGAGCCATATGACTTCATCATCTTAGCGGGTCACTCTGTGGGCAGCTACATCGCGCTTGAGATTTTTCACAGACATCTCAAGGACCCCTCACGTGCACCGCACCTCAAGCTTCACGCCGGTATCTTGCTGTTCCCGACGGTCACGCACATAGCCCAGTCTCCCGCCGGAAAGAGGCTGGACCTCATCCGCACGACACCAATGCTCAACAACACCGCACATGTCATCGCGCAACGGTTTTTGGACCTGTGGCCCGCGGCTGCATTGCGGTGGTTTGTAAGCAACGTGCTGGGGATGGGTACCAAAGCTGCAGAAGTCACGACGGGGTTCTTGAAGAGCCGCGACAGCGTGTGGCAGGCTCTGCATATGGGCAAGGATGAGATGAAAGTCATTACCGAGGAGAAGTGGGATAAAGAGTTGTGGGAGATCGAAGAGGACGACATCGGCAGCGGCAGCGCGAAGAGAACCACGCCCAGATTCTTCTTTTACTTTGGAAAGAAGGATCACTGGGTCGCAGACCATTTCAGAGATCACTTCATCCGAGCCCGCGAGAAGCACATTGAGAATGGCTGGGCACGAGTAGAGATTGACGAGAAGGGACTGCCTCATGCCTTTTGCACCACAGAGAAGAACAGCGAGTTGGTTGCTGACAAGGTTGCACAGTACTTAAAGGAGCTTTGGGACGGGCTCACACCATCAGAGTCATCGTAAGGCAGAGGACATTATGATTTTAAAGTGTTACATGATACTAGACAATAGACAACAATTGTATTGCTCCCATCGCTCTTGTAATATCCTACACACAAATAAAAGATTTTGGTGTTGTGGTTGCTCCGAAACTCCATACACTCCCGATGCATCAGCTTGCCTCGAGTCTTCCACTCTACATGCATGCTTCCTGTCGTCGCCCCTGAGGACCAGTGTCGTCTTGCTGACATTTAGCTGCGGTCTATATTTGCCGAATCTCTGTCACATCCTCCGATTCCTACGTAGAATTTAGTTAGGCATCGGCCTGCCAATTTGCAGGCTACTAACGCTGGCAGTCTATGGCTAATGTCAGTATGACTCCCACTGTACTCATGTCTGATCAACTCACCTCCGCCTCCGCCTTCTGCTTCTTCCGCCTCATCAGGCCATAAATGAACACCCCCATCGCCAACAGTGACACACCGGCTGCGATTGATATTAGCCAAAATTCAAATAAGAGCTCTGGAATATGAACTTACCAACACCACCAAACACGCCCAACAACACAACAGCGGTAGGAGTTCCACCCGCGCCCTTGGGCATGGAGCTGGAAGAAGCAGAAGATGCGGGCGGAACAGCCGCTGCGGGAGGTGGTAATGGGTTTGCCCCAGTCGGAGGAGGCGTGGCACCTGGAGGAATAGGAGGCGCGAGACCTAATGAGGAACTCATGGGAGGCAGAGGAGGAGGCGGCGGGTTCATGACAGGCGGAGGAGGTGGAGGCGGCGGAGTGTTGGCTGGGGGCGGCGGAGGAGGAGGCGCTGCACTGGTAGCTGGCGGCGGCGGTGGCAGTGGTGCGGGCTGGGGATTGATCACAGGAGGCGCCGGCGCCGGTGTTGCAGTGACCGTGACTGTCGTCGGGATCATGATCATCACCGTCTCAGTGATGGTGGCAGCCGACGGGGTTATTGTAACGAAGATGGTGACCGTCGGAACGTTCGCATTATTATTAGGTGGCAGTCCGTTGGCCGGGGGAGCTGCTCCTGGGGTTGCCGGCTGTGGCTGGCCATTATTGATGATGATGCCACCAGCTTGACCCAACACAGACAGAAGTTGATTCGGATCGATGGGGAGAGCGTTGGCGTTAGGAGGGCCATTCGCAGCAGCCGCAGCCTTTACCGCGTCGGGGTTGGTCTTCACATTCTGCTCCTCGCGTTCGACGATTCCCGTCATTTTGATAGCCGTTCGATTCTCCTTCAATTCAACGTATTCTCTTCCTTCCTTCCTCAAGACAACCCAGGTCTTGAGTCTGACCAGCGAAGGTGAGGGTCTTCTTCGGTAGACGGGCCGAGAGGCGACTACACACTTGCAAGCATATCACAGATTGCTTGCCGTACAAGACCGATTTGTTGAGCAACCGAGAGAGAGAGTGGTGCTAGGGTGTGAAGGAACAGCCGCGCATTGTAGGAGGTCGTGGAGGCACCCATGCAGTTTTAATTCAGGCCCTATCTTGGACGTGCAACTATTTGACTTCTGGCTCGTGTCAAACTTACAGGACCGAGGCGCCACCACTCGGGCCTTCGGTATGGTCCTACGGCATTGGGATTGCCTCATTGGGTAAGTGGGCAGCAGGTTTCTGGGTGAAGATGCTGAGGTTTTGGGTGTCAAATCCAATGTCCCCGAACACTGGAGGAAAAGAAGGTGTAATTGTGGGCTTTGAGAGAACGTGCGCTCCCCGACCCCCTCGTTTCCCCTCATCGTTCTCATCTTCCACTCTGAGTTCAAGGTTCGGCTGCTCTGATTTGCGTTGAAGGGGTCCTGGAGGGGATTTGGGGGCCACACCCTCTGATGGGTGTAACCACCGCGACGCCGTGTCGAAGCAGCCTCGGTGTTTCAAGAGAGGGCCAGAATTGGTCCAGAAGATGGGATGCCAAATGGCTTTTTGTGTTTTTCGAAACCAGTTTCTGTACCCTGCAGTCGCCGTGCATATGAGAGGGTGGGAGCTCGGCCGTGCGTTGAGTCGCAGGCTACCCCCGTCCAACTCTTCAAGGGGTCAGACTTGCTCCCGCTTTCTCCCACCCTCTTCCATCTTAATGGGTTGTAATTCATCAGCTTGTTTTCTGAAAAGGATCAATTGCTCCTTGGACTTCTATATTCGCGATCCTCCTGACGTCAAAGCCGATTATGGCCAGCAACCGGCTGCGTCACTGCGTGGCGGTGGAAAATAAGGCTTTTCTTCAGCGTGAATCATCGCTGGAGCACTTATATGCTTCCATGCAACCGAGCGCAATGCTCATTAGTGCCGCTTAGATAGGTTTCTGTAGACTGTCTTCGACCGACGACGACCGAAGAGAAGGCAAGATCAACAGAGCTATGAACCACAACAGACTTCAATCGCATCAACAAAGGCCCGGCGTGAAGAAGGGTGTTCTGGGAAGTTTGTCTGCAGCTTCAGCGGCAGCCTACAACTTTCTTGCTCACGACTTTGAATTTGTGCCGGACCGGTATCATGACGACAAGTTCTTTCCCACACGGCTATCTCGGGCGGGATCTAGTATCCGACTCGGTCGCGCTCGCGGCCGGAACAACTATCCACTGAGACCGCCGCCCATTCGGAAGAGAACATGGCAGAAGGATGCGAACGGGGAGTTGCGCAGCAAATCATTCGAGGACTCGCAGTTCAGCCACCCATACGATGAAGCACGCGGAGGAAACGACCGAAACCCGTTCGACGACGCCAATGAGGTGGAAGAACAGGACGACGAGGCCGACGACGACGAACCGTACCACGTCTTTCCGAAACGACAAAAATGGCTGGTCATTTTGATCATTGCTACAGCCGGCCTCTTCAGTGGATTGTCATCCAATATCTACAATCCGTCTCTTGATTCCGTTGCGCAGGTAAGACTCGGCCCGTTCCAGCGCTTAGAATGAGAGCGAGGGTGATGCTGATGCTGATATTGATTGCACGCAGGACCTCAAAGTCAGCTCCTCTCAGGTTTCCCTCACAATCACGTCTTACCTTATCATGCAAGCCGTGTCTCCTCTCCTATGGGGACCCATGTCAGACACATTGGGCCGGAGGCCGACATACATAGCCTCCTTTGCGGTCTACATAGGCGCCAATGTCGCGCTTAGCTTCTCGCCCAATTATCCGGTGCTGCTCATTTTCAGGGGTGTCCAAGCCGCAGGGAGTGCGTCAACTGTCAGTATCGGTGAGTTGGCATAGTCTCCGTTTCTCCCTTCGACTACCCAATTTGGCAATTAACGGCAGTTCCAAGGTAATGGAGTCATTCAGGACATCTCGCCGACTTCCGAGAGGGGTGCATTCATTAGCTTCTATCAAGCCAGTAAGTTAAGTTGTCAACATGCTACAACACCTCAACTGACACAAAAGCAGTTCGAAATTTCAGCACAGCGATAGGTCCCGTACTGGGCGGCGCCTTGGCTAATTCACTTGGCTTCCGTTCAGTGTTTGTCTTCTTGCTCATTGCCTCAACGCTTATTATCATTGCAATCATTGTGTTTCTTCCCGAGACAATGAGAAGCATCGCTGGCAATGGTGCAATAAGACTTGAAGGTCCAGTATACAAGCCGTTGATCAGGTACATCAGGAAAGAGCCTAGGTATATGCAAGATCCAGACGGTCCTCTGAATTCCAACAAAGTCACCATCTGGACGTTTCTCAGACCCTTCAGACTGTTCAAGGAGAAGGATCTTGTCATCAACCTCGTTTGGGGTGGGTTCGTCTACGCTATCTGGAACATGGTCACCACCAGCACCACACCCGTTTTCAAAGCACGGTTCCCTTTCCTGAACGAGCTCCTCTTGGGTGTGGCATTCTTACCCAACGGTAAGTGGGGACTCACCCTCCAACCCTTCCCTCAGCTGCGACGAATCCCAACGATTCTTTCGGCCGAGGAAAGCATGCATCAACTCGACTGACTTATCACGTGCAGGCTTCGGGACCATTGTCGGCTCTGTCTTGGCCGGAAAGCTATTGACTCGGGATTACAAGGCCATTTCGGCCGACTACAAGGCAGCGCATAACATGAGAGAGGACGAAGAGCTGTCCCCAAAAGACATACCGGCAGATTTCCCCCTGGAGAAGGTTCGCTTACAACGGCTTCCGTGGATAGTAGCATTATTCACCGCTTCCATCACCGGCTACGGCTTTTCCTTGGCATATCCTGCGGCGACGTCTCGACCGGTTGGATAGCACTCCCTCTCGTGCTGCAATTTCTTATTGCGGCGTCGGCAAACGCTATATTTGCTCTCAATCAGACAATCATCTCGGACCTTTGTCCCGGCCAGGGTGCAAGTGCAACAGCAATCAACAACTTGGTGCGATGCGGTCTTGCCGCCCTGGGCGTTGCCTTTGCGGAACAGATGATCAACGCTGTAGGACCGGGGACAGCCTTCCTGGTGTTGGCTTTGGTGGTCATAGCCGTTTCCCCCATCCAAGTTCTTAACCAATACAGAGGGCCCAAATGGCGGGCGGACAGGGCAAGGAGAGGCGGCTCAAAGGCCACTGCGGCGGTCGAAGATCGACAAAAAGCTTAGGAACGGGTCTGGCATAAGGCGAAAACATTTGGAGCATTTGTTTGCTGTCACATCGGGAATCATATTGGGCGAAGCGAGCATACTCAGCATTTTTAGAATCTATAAGACACAGTTTATTACATGAAATAGCATCATACAGATCGATGGGTGTTGGAGATAAGCCAATGACAGCAATCGCTCACATACACCTGCTGGCAGAATGGACACTATTTCTGTAGATCTCTCAAATTGTATTTACTCTGAGGTCACGGCAGTGAGATTGACTCTGGCTCTACTCCATACGAGATATCATAGGACCCTTCTCGAGCTGGAGTAGACTTCCGCCTTATTGCTAGGCGTTCTCATCCACTATCATCTCCATCGAAGTCACTTTGCACGATCATCTAATTGATCCTTCATGATCAACCTACCCACATTTCTGGCGAACGATTTGACTGGGGTAAGCCCTCCACCAATACAAATCTTATGGCAATCATTCCCGCTCAACACATTTTAGAGTTGCTCAGGCGGCGATCTTGTGCGTTGCAGGCCGTCTGGTGTTTGCGTTGAAACACGGGACCCGGGTCCTGTAGCCAGGAGATCCCAGCAGCAAAGCATCCCAAACCAACATCGGTGGTCCGTACTCAAAGCCTGGCTACCGCATAGGTTTCCCAAAGCGGTGGGCATTGGCGCCAATCGTCGTGCGCCGAAAGCTGCATTCACGTGGCATCTCGGCTCGTTGGCATTGTCACATTTGATAGATTAGACAGCTCCTGTCAGATGGAGTACGGAGAAATTTGAGAAGAGCCGGTCGCCGGAGTTGCGGCAGCGCTAGGGCTGCAGGATTCGGCATGCTCATGTCAGTTTGACAGATGCAACTGCCGTCTTCCGTAGCCGGTGTATTAAAGGATTTCAACCTGACCTGCTTATCTGCGAAGGTTATTCCTACTGCTACCCTTTTCTATAGCTTACCTTTTTAACCTTGGCCGCTTTCGCCAACGAAGCGGAGCAGCCCGCTCTCTTTCAAAAGTCTACTAGAACTGAATTGCAGATCCCAGGCTCACAGACCGTGGGTCTGAGCTGGTGAGGTTGGGACATCCCTGCGGCGAAATTGCACCCCATGATTTGCTTGAGCGGCTGTTAATACAGCCAGCCAGTTTATCTGAACTCAGAATCGATGAACAACTTACATCAGCCGCCAGAACGTGCCGCGAAAGGACGGAGCTCAAGCAGCAGTATGGGCTGATAAGCTGAGTCAAACTCTGCTGGCTTCGGGACCAAAGACCCGGGAAGTATGTAAATGATAGAGGGGCATGTCTCGCAAGTAGTTCTTGTTGAAATTTGACCGGAATTCGCAAAGGCTTCCGGTGTTTAATATGATACACCGATCCCTCTCGAAGTTCTTCAACCCCGACTCAGCTGTGGAGAGCCTGGTTCGTTATTCAATGGAGTGCATTGCGACGAAGATACGGGCGCTCACCTGTATGATTCACTGCCTGGGCTGCGACCATTCGAGAAGTTTTTGTTGATTCACTCACTACGTATGAAGAAGAGCGCGGTGTATTTAAGAATCAAAATTCAGAGCATAGTTTTTGGTATCCGCTCTCAATCTTCAAACCTGCGCACCAGCAAGATACATGATCAAAAATGGTCGACTTCATGCCTCTCCCAAGGTCCGATAACTATGAAGTAAAGGGTTCAAGATATCTCATTCACTTTTCGCTCCCAAAAGACTCGGAGAAGTGGCATGTCAAATGCAAGAATCTTGCAGCACTTGCCGAAGATGATCCAGATTGGGGATGGGACACGTCTGATCCTTTGTCCGACGAGAAGTTTGCAAGCATAGAACGAGGACTCGAGCAGCTGAGAATGAACGATATCAGCATTAACATCAGAGATGACTCCGAAGATGTTGTTTTGATCACTGGCTTTGACGACGCTTACAGAGAAAGACAGAATGCAAATATGAGAGTACCGGATCTTGATGACGATATTGCAGAGCTTCTCGCCCAATTTCGATACATCGCCTTCTTCTTCTATGAGGTCGAGTTGCTTACTGCTGTTACTCACTACTGCCAAGGAGACTTCGAGTTTCCTGGTAAGAACTTCGCGAAATTAGTGAAGAGAATACCCCAGGACCACAGCCTACAAGAATGTGTTGCCCCTTGCAAAAGACAACACATCATCATCTACTTCAGCCACAAGAGCTATGAGAATATCTCAAGATCAACAATCACTCTCTTCGACAGATACGACATGGACCAAGACCCAGAATTCCTCTTCATGAGTGAGTACGCGGCTAGCTATGATGCGTGTGCTTCCGAGTCACGAGCACGCGGGGAGCTCTTACCTCAACTCATTTTCGGACTGGACGAAGACGCGTCTGATGATGAGGATGGTTCTTCGTCAGGGGAGTGCTTCGCAGATCCTGACCGTGACGACATTCCGGGACAGTAGTTAGGTTTCAATCAGGGAATTAATGTCTCGACAGAGTATATATCCAGACAAAGAGTGAATCAAAACCCCCATTGATTGAGTACTCCGCTTTGGCTGAATAAAAGTCTCAAGATAGGCACAGATCTCGGCCCATTATATCGTGTTCAGTGGCACAGTGAGTCTTGTGAGGATGTAGTGGTATCTTAAGCCCAAAAGCTCACATGAACAGGCCCTTCTCTCCAAAATTGACGAGTATGTGGTTCAGTCTTTTCTACTGACACGTTTAATATAAGTCTCCCAGGCGCTTGAATGCCGCTGGCATGATATCGCGGCTCCAGTTGAACATGATCTTCCGAGTGTATGAAACCTTTTCTCAAGGATGGACAGATCCATGATATTTGCTGACGGACAGGTCATGTATGAGTCTTTCTGAGATAATAAGAGCCTCTGTATACTTCTTGATATTTTGCAAATCTGAGTAGCTCACTCGTAATATGGATCGAGAGATCATGTTTGACCCGTGACGATACAAAGAAATAGGACCCGTGGATCTACTACAAGTCCCTATCTTCGTAAGGAGGACACCAAAACAAGTGTCATAAATATTTTTGTTCATCCTACACCCTCATGATGACCAATATTCAGTCGTTCTATAAGCTTTCTCCAGTGCTTCACCAGCAGACACCGCCTGCCGAGTATCGACGCCGCTACGGCCGACAAGCAATTTTCTCTCCATATCGAAACAATTGCCCACGTTCGTTACAGTACAAAGATTGTACAGCCTTTTAACTGTCATGTCACAATATTTCCCTTCTCTAAGAGAAACAACATCCCATCCATCAGAAGTTGTGCTGTTGCAGACAAGTGAGGCTTCATGACCTTCGGCTTCTGTTACGATGAGATGGCTGGGATCGCGGTTAGATCCGCGCCGCTTGCTGAGAATATTCTCGGTGTGGTTCTGCGCGGGCTCCGGGATAGATCGCCGCAGCTCCTTGAACCCCTTGATGCTCTTGATCTTAGGCCGGTGGTAGACGCTTTTGTCCCATTCGACTCTGTCGACAGCCAGCTCAGGACTTTTATCGCAGCCCTCCAGCCCTGTCTCCTTGTCCACATCATACTGAAGCGGTGGCTTGAAGAATGGAACAGATCCATCAGGCTCGAGGCGTCGCCACCAACCAAATCGTGGAGTACTCCTGCAGAGGTACTTCTGCTGGTCCTTGCGATACATCTGAATCTTGGAAGGTGTTCCGAGCATGTCGTTTACGTGAAAGCTGATAGATCGAGGATAGTCATCGGCGATGCCGCCGGCACTCATATACACGCATTTTGGGTATTTGTCTCCAACCTTGCGCTGGCTGAGAAACCACTTCGCGCCGCAGTACATGGCGAGGTCGCCATACCATGTGGCACTGAGTTTGCCGTTGGAGACCTGAACAGCTGAGATGCAGATGGTCTCAGAGTACAACTGAGATATCATGACGTACTGTGCTGTTGCCATCGGGTCCCTGTTCTGGGTGTGTGGGATCTTGTAGATATTCTCATTGGGATCGTTGCTAACCGGCAGCTTGTTTCTGTTGTCCTCGACCCAGTGTTGGCCGATTCTTCTTCCGCCATCATCCCAGAGCGAGATGAACGGCTCAGAACCCGACGCTTCCAGGTTGGCGCCATCTCCAGTGAAAATGGTCACCCACGTCTCGGGTATGTGTTTGTCGGGAATGCCAGCATCGTGTGACCACTGGAACGGAGCGATGAGGTTGTCTGGGCCGAAGAGAAACCCTAGAATACGGGCTCCGGCGGCGAGATTAACGTTGACCATCCTGGATGTTGCGGAAGGAGGAAATCATGATCGGATCACCGAGGCAGGGAGTTGATGACGCTTAGGCTCGAAGCGTCGGGTTTCGGGCTTCGTGGGCAGGAGAAGGAACAGGGCAGCAATACCTTCAGGTCGGGGTTCTCGGCGCTGACTTTATATCACGCAGTCAGTGTCTATTCACCTTGGGTTTTGAGATGTCGAAGATTTCTCCAAGGGGGGCTGTTGGTGGAGCTGGTGTGACACGACAGTCGCCTTACAACGAGTGTGGTCGTTACATCGCTTTGTTGCCTTGCCCATTTTCGGGTGCCACCGTCAAGGGAGAGACGCATGCGTCTCGACACGAGTATTGGTCGTTTTACAGTACCACATATCTAGTGACATCTTTAAGCGGTTGTCTACCGGTGGTAACAACGTGAGGGTGGCTTTCTCAATGAAGCTCTCTCACGGGCGAACGGCGGGTACGCAAACGTGATGCGTGAATCCATAAAACTGCATTCTGAACGCAAGTCATTCACGAATGGCGTCGCGCCCTTTCCCGAAGGTCTCGGGTACTGGGATTGAAGCCAGGTTTGGAAGGTGAATACGAGCAAGTCGATAAGAACGAAGTCTTAACATGGGGGGCCGGGGTATCTTGTGATCCAGAGGGCTTTACCCTGGGATTCTCTTGTCAGTAAGTTACGGGTGGATCCACGTTGTGTTGGACTTGTTCTGCAGTCATCCATTTCTTGAACTTCAATTCCGCAGTATCTCACAGGCTGAACATGTGTTGCTACATCCACTTGAGCCGTTCTGGGTGTGTCAACCGTGCTTGCTGACTCCATCTCAGTACTTTTAAGATTTCTCACAACGAGAGGTCCAGTTTGTGTGGGAAATCTCATCACCCAAAACTAAAAGTCGTTTCTTGCCCAGAACTCCCCCAGAATACAGTTCTGATAAAAATCACGAAGTTATTTCTGGCGACTTTTGGGGGCAACACTAGCATTCAGACTAGATGTTTCTAGTCGTGTGAAAGAAAGCACATATCTCCGGGATTCCAACGCCTAAGAGGCTACCGCTTTAAGCTTAATCTTGATGAGAAACCCAGTCGCCTCCTTCGATGCCATCCAAGAGCACACCAATGATGTAATTTGGAGGCATACGTTAGTCCCGCCATGAAAGGCTTTCGGCAGAAAACGGTAAACGTACGAGGCGGCTCGGTTGCCGAGTTTGCACTGAGCCTTTCACAATCTTAGGATGGCATTGTGTCTAAGAGCCAAAGTGTTTAGTGTGGTCAGCAAGCGCCAACTCTACGCCTGGAAGCTTTCAAATGGGGCAACAATGTCAATGTGAGATGGCGAGACCGAGGTTTCCACCAGTCCCAATGGCATTAGGCATGCAAACATTCTCGTGCTAGCGTGACTAATGCCAAGATGCAGCCGCCGTTTCTTCGTCGTGAGCGTTCTATTTTCATTCTGGGAAACACAGTGGAACGACGATGGCTTGGCCCAACGCACCGTGTTTGAAGAATGTCTGGCCATAGCCATCCCACTGAAGAGTATTGCACTTCGCGAGGGCTATCTCATACCGGGAAGAAGATCTCAGAGCCAGGCAAAGTGAGCCATCTTGATCGTACGTAACCCTCGTAAAACGATTGTGAAAAACTAAATCACCGGCTCGTCGATGAATGTGGCTATGTCATTGGCCCGGGCGTGTGGCCACACGCATCAACGCACCCCATACGAGAACGAAGCTGCTTCAGGAACAAACTTTATAACCGTGCCTCGCGGCGTTGAAACTTTTTAACCTGCATAGGAAGTTTGCTTAACAGCATTAAGCTTCACAGTATTCTCCGCTAGCCAGGGGCCGGAAACAACCGAAAGGGGACAACCATGTCACGATGAGGCACCAGCGGCTTAGAACGACCAACGATCGCAGGTCATAAATCATGAATTTTCTGAAATCGTACCTATGTACACAGTACCATGTTTCCCCTGTCCGGCCAAAGCCATCCCATCCCGCACCAGGCACCGTCAACCCCTTATTCGTCACAATTCGGTATTAAACCACCAGAAAGAGTTACCGAGTTAAAAGGTTTAGATTGATTACCCACGAGCAATGAAATGACCGTTATCGATTTGAATCCAAGCTGTCTGTTCCCGTGTGATCGCTATCTCCGTAGTGTACGCTAAACTCAATTCCCTGCGCAAAGTGACTCGTCAACACAAAAGTTCACTCGGCTTGATTTCTCGACGGAACGGCGAGGGGTAGACCCGCCGCTCCGGCCGGCTTCGGAGGCGTGGCGCCGGGCTTGGGGCCCTGAGCACCGCCAATGAGAGCACCGGCTTCGATGGCTCCCGCGGGTGCGGGAGCCGGGCTAATTGGGTTGGAACCCGTCTGAGGCGCGGGAGCCATAGCCGGTGGCGGCGGCTGCTGATTCGGTGCTGGGGGAGTGGTGCCCGGCTTGGGCTTGACACCACCCGCGGCAGCACCGGCAGCAGCACCACCTCCGACCAAAGCCCCGGCCGCAACGGCGCCAGCGGGAACGGGAGCGGGTTGGTTGCTGTTTGGTGGAGGCTGTTTACCTTGAGTAGCGCCAGCTGCGGCAGCACCTGCATTGGCAGCACCAGCACCGGAGGCCTTCTTCGGAGCACCGGGAGGAGCATTCGGAACAGCGGGAGGTACGGCGGCAGGAGGAACGGCGGCAGGAGGAGCGGCAGGCGGAACGGCTGGGGCGGCTGGAGCAGGCGGAGTGCTGGCCTTGGCTGGAGGAACTGTGGCCTTCGCCTTCGCCTTAGCCTTCGCCGGGGTGGCAGCCTTAGCGGCCTTCTTCGCCGCCTTCTTGGCCTTCTTCGCCTTCTTCTTCTTCTTCTTGCCGAGGACCTTCTTGAGCAGGCCAAGCAGCTGACGGGTCTGGAGCTCGGTGTCGTCACCGCCGCGGGCGGCCAATGCAGCATTAGGCTGTTCAACAGCTGCTACATCGCGACCGTTGATCTGGGGAATGTCGGCCTGGGGACCGAGTTCGCTGCTACTGTTAGTTACCCGGTTACCTGTGAGCGCCCTTCACGTGTGCCTACTTGAAGTCTCCTCTGGCGACGTCCGTTCCAGCTGGGGCACCGTTGATGCCAACCAGGAGGGCCGAGGCGAGCAGGAGTAGGGGGGTTGAGAACCTCATCGTAGTGAGTGAACTAAATATTGACTAATAGTATGATGAAAGAAAGATGAAGTATCTTTAACCAAGTCAAGCTTGGTGCTCAGTGGGAAGATTTTCTCGTATCTGCAATGCCTTGGGGGTGGGCGTGAACTGAGGGACCTGCCTGCTCCTCCAAAACTTGAAATTGGGTTGGGCCATCTTCCTTTAGTAGTTTCTCTGAATGGCCTCGACTCTGTGTTGATGTCAGGGATAATCTTCCCTCGTCCAAACCTTGGGCGAAGTCGTCCGCACTATCCCAACATGCGGGTGTGCCGATCGATTGGTCGCGATTTCAGATTAAAATTCGCCGGAAGGACGACTCGCGAGTCTCTGAAACCAGTAATGGCAACTGCAGAGAAAGAGAGACAGAGAGAGAGGTGCCAAAGTTCACCGGTTCGAAGTGCCCGACCCCGCGTGAGCCCACGCCTCCGCATGTTGCCGGATCGACGGGGACGGGGATATCACCTTGCATTGGAGTTTGTTATGGATCAGCGCAGATGAAGGCATTGCCCTGCGTCGCCCGATATCCTGACTTATTCGGGCGAAGTGGCGTTTCGCTGTGGTGTTTCGGGGGTGGGGAGGCTCTCCCCGTCTGATGTCGACGATAGGCAAACTCCTGCAGGAGGAAGCGAGAGATATCGATTCGTCCCATCTGATGTCGTTTCAGTCCCCCCTTCATTGGTGGTGTGCCTGAAGGCGAGGGCTCCTCACAGTCTTCGGCAAGCGGAGCCCTGGTCTTAAGCTTACATAGGGCGCGATGTTGCGAGCGACAGGGCCATCCAGGCAGGGGGATGGTGGTCATTGTGGAGGGGAGCCAACTGGCGGTTCGACTTCGCCCGATGCAAGCTGGAGGCTTCGGGAACCTTGCACCTCTCGACCTTTCCCTGATTCTGACGATAGTTGGAAGTTAGGTTTGTGTTAGTTCCACTTCGAAAACGTTTGGAAGTCAGAGGGCGCGCTGCGTGGCCTGGGTCTTGGTTGGCCACCTGCAGGCTGGGAAGTTATTCATCGTCTGCCGAAAAAACTAAACTTCTCAGCCATGCGTGGGAGGAAATTGTATTCGCCCGGATCCATCTCGTCCTAGAACCCACGTTGTCCCTCGCGCGGGCGCGCAGGCGGAGAAAGGCAGATCAAGGGCAGCATAGTTGGATTAGCTTGCGGCTCTAAGCAAAGTTTTTGCCTTTGCTCACGCAATGCCAATCTTGCGTCACGAACGAGGCAAAATCGACGTCGACTCCATGATGCGACTCACGTCGTTGGCAATCCCATATCCACAATCGCGAACAGTGCTTCCTTGAACGTCAAGCGATGCCCACAACGGTGACAGCTGCCGTGTGGAACGACAGTGGGTTGTTGCTTCAGATGGCGTTGAGAGAAAGCGCAGCATCTCGTAGCGAACCGCAGTGCAACAACAGACAGGAGACAGTCAGATGACAAGACCGGCGCTCATTCCTGTTCTCATGCGGAAGCCGTGGCAGTTCCATTCGCAGTTGAGACGGCAAAGCAGGTGTCCGCTCACGGACGGACGTGCCGCGGAGACCAGCAGAACATGGCACGACCCCCGTGTGTGGCCGCCAAATGAGGTGCATGAGTGCGCGGGCAGGCATGGTGCGAGTTCATGTGTGTCCGACGGTGCTCTCCCAGCGGCTTGGGATGCGCCCACCGGGATCGACGCCAAGCGAAAATCGTTTCATGCGCCTGTTCGAACGAGGGAGGATTGGCAACTATGGCCGACAATGGCTTGCCAAGACTGGGTGTATGGGACTCTTGCATGGGGTGATGGATGATGAGAGGAGGCTGTCTTGACTTATGCGGAACGAATGGGCGTATCAAAAGACAGGATGTTATTTCTGGCGGATATGCAGGTACGGCGACGATGGTCCAGTGATATCGAGGGCCTTGTGATCTTGTGTGCATGTTGATCCGTGAGTGAGGCGGCTGTCGTGTATGAACAGAGTTTCTGTAGGCTGTCGCGGCTGTCCGTCGCATCTCTTCGCCTCGGGGCGGAGATCTCGGCAGTACCATTAAGCAAGACATTGGGCCTTCCGCTTCACCACACACCGCGAGAAGGTCTCCGCGCAGAAACGCATCCCACGGCAAGGCAAGGCAAGGACCTGTCGCAGCATTGTGAGAGTAGAGCCCTTGGAGAATCAGCATGTGGTCCAGGCCCCCTACCGTACACAGCCACATATGCATATTCGGCGGGGAACGTTTGTTGCACGTGTGAAAAGACCCCGGCGGATGTCTCTATTTTCAGGATTAAACATGCTCAATTGAATGGGTCCATGATCTCCCAATCGGATCTACGCAAGCTCTGGGCCCAATCTCATTAGCAAAAGAAGGGTCTTCCAGAGTTGCATGACCGAGTCAACGAAGGCCTGGAGACGGTTATGTCATGGCGTCCGAGAGCGAGCTGCTGCTGACGTACGCTCGTCAGGCGCGAATAAGGGCAGGAAAACTGGTCCGTGGGGAAGTGAAGGCATCACGAGCCCACCCGCAATGATGACATACGCAGTCCGAAGGTTCCGACCGCGAGATTCTGGCGTCCGGAGATGAGCCGGAGTTGGTCCGAATCCACCGGCCGGAGTCCTTGCCGCCCGGAGGTACGTATCGGTCTCCACCAACGGAGTTTCCCCCGCAGGCTACCGGAGTACAGTCTTCTCTTCCCCGCGCGATCCTTCTCCGCCCTCGAGGGGTTCGCAAGACATCTCGCTTGGTATTTGGTGCAACTTTCGCGCTCAATAATCACCCGCATCTAATCGCTACCGATATTGGAGCTGTGCTGAGGACCTGTCTCTCCGCTCACGCTGCATGTAACCGAACCACTGTCCAATTATCTACGTCATGACTTTTCTCCCCCGGTTCTTATCAGAATGAGCTGCCTGTCCGGGTCGAGGACGCAATCAATCTGTGCCGGCTTAAGCTACGCGATCCCCGGAACTGCTTATCACTCGCTTGCCGTTGTCGGTGCCGTGCCGAGAGAGACACTAAACCACGCGATGCACCGGTAAACCGTGCTAGACATGCAGGACGAGATTGGCCTGACCGGGATATCAACATGCATTTATATGTGCTCGCGTCCAAGTCATGGTCCGAGCAACCTCAGAAGCCTGTGAAGCATCACTCAACACCAAGCGAATTGAGCTGGTCCCCAATCACCGACACTTGCCTCCCTCTCCCCGCCCTCAAACATGGCTGTGCAACGGCCATTCCTGGCCTTGGCTCTGATCTGGCTGAGATTCGCCAGCATCGTGAGTTGCTTGACTGGTGCGTGTCGGCCGACCAGTCATCTGTCTCATGTTCGTGAATTGACTTTCGTCTCAGTCAAGGGGACCCCGTTCCCGAGTCTCATTGATGTTACCATTGATGAGCTGGCGGAAGGCCTGGAAAACGGTCTCTTCACCAGTGTCGATCTTGTCAACGCCTATCTCGGGCGTATCGGCCAAGTCAACAGCACCTTGAATGTCGTGACGGAGGTGAACCCTGACGCGGTGTCCATCGCAGCTGACTTGGATGCTCAGCGGGCCAACGGCACCATCAAGGGACCGCTTCATGGGATTCCAATTCTAATCAAAAACAATATTGCGACGGCTGACCAGATGAACAACACTGCCGGATCATGGGCTCTGGTTGGCGCCAAGGTTCCCCAGGACAGCTTCATGGCCAAGAAGCTTCGTGAGGCTGGTGCAATCATTCTGGGCAAAACCAACCTCAGCCAGTGGGCAAACTACCGAAGTAACAACACCAGCAACGGCTGGTCTGCTTACGGCGGGCAGGTTTATGCTGCCTACTATCCGCAGCAAGATCCCAGCGGAAGTTCGAGTGGCAGTGGAGTGGCATCGGACTTGGGACTTGCCCTCGCCGCACTGGGCACTGAGGTTTGTTATGGAGTGGATGGTTTCTCGTAGCTTAGACTGACAACATGTAGACTGATGGTTCGATCGTCTCCCCTTCACAACGCAATAACCTCGTGGGAATCAAGCCCACCGTTGGCCTGACTTCTCGGCATCTCGTGATCCCCATCAGCGAGCACCAGGACACAATAGGGCCGATGGCCCGAACGGTCAAAGACGCTGCCTACATCCTCCACGCCATTGCCGGTGCAGACTCCAAGGATAACTACACCTCGGCAATCCCCAACAATGGCGAGATCCCCAACTACCCAGCGGCTTGCGACATGTACGCCCTCCGCGGCGCTCGCATCGGCATTCCGCGTAATGCTATAGAGCTCTTTTCCGACAACACCACCGGGACGGAAACCGATGCATTCGAGGCAACCCTGGAGGTCTTCAAATCAGCGGGCGCGACCATAGTCGACAATGCCAACTTTACCGCGGCAGCCCAGCTAGCCAACTCGAGCTCGGAGACGATCGTTCTTAACGCAGACTTCATCACCAACCTCGCAGCCTACCTGGCCGAGCTCAGCTTCAACCCCAACAACGTGACATCCCTCGCGGATGTTCGCAAGTTCACGCAGTCGTTCGGTCTCGAGGACTACCCGGACCGCAACACGGCCATCTGGGACGACGCCGTGGATGTGCAAGGCTTCAACAACACCGACCCGCGGTTCTGGGCTGCGCTGCAGGAGAGCAACTACCTGGGCGGCGAGGGCGGCCTGCTCGGCACGCTGGAGAGGCACAAGCTCGACGCCGTGATCCTGCCGACGAGCTTCTCCAGCACCTGGGCGGCAATCGTCGGGGCGCCGGTCGTGACGGTCCCGCTTGGGTTCTACCCGGCGAACGCGACGGTTATCAAGAACCGGAGGGGCAACCTGGTTGATACTGGCCCACACGTTCCGTGAGTTTCTTGATGAGATATCAATCGCTTTGCCGTTGACTGACAGATGTTAGATTTGGAATCAGCTTCCTTGGGGCCAAGTTCCAGGAGGCGAAGCTCATCGGGCTGGCGTACGCCTATGAACAGAGGACGCTGACTAGATCCAAGGTCCAGCCGTACATCACGCCCAACATTGAGATTGGCGACTACGCTGGGTACTAATGGAACTTTGCTCAACTATGAAAGAAACAAGGACTGCCTGTAAGAGATCATGACTATACTTCTACTCTGCAGTGCTCGCGGATGCCATAAATCCGTTGGAAATGCCTGCTGCATTCGGCCGGCAATCTACCGGACCTTTGTCATTGGAAATCTGAGCGTTGAATACAGATCCATCTTGAATCGTGTAGTCAGTAACTCTCATGTGACAATACCCCTCAAAGAAAAGGGTTATAAAGCATAGAGTGCCGCGAACCGTCCGAATGGCCCCCGGCCCGTGTCTCCACTTGGCACCGAACGGCCGGCCCGGTTGTCTAGGGCCTGGTCCGCCTTCACGAATGAGGGATCGCAGCTGAGCGTACACACAATTTCTCCAGCGAGTAGTAGTTGCGCGATGTGACCGTGCTACATCGCAGCCCGGTACATGTATGTTCTTCTACGATTGAGCCCAGCCACCTCCAATCTGTGGACGTTAATACCACACTATGAGATGTTCTGGTTATGCTTCAATAGATGCCTGCCTCCTTAAGCATCGCAGTGCTGATGAGGAAGACCAGGAAAGCTTCGATTCAGGTTCGCAAGGATATTCTTAACGGTACATATATGTTTGGAGTCGTGCACGTAAAAGGAATAGTACCTAGCGACCGAGCTACAGCCTCTGGGGGATGCAAGAATGAAGGGCAGTGCTACGAAAGGGAGCAAAAAACGCAAAAGAATAAGTAGCACAACCTGGTTTCGATCCAGGGACCTCTGGGTTATGAGCCCAGCGCTCTACCCCTGAGCTATTGTGCTTGAAATTTGCTTTCAGGGCTTGTGCCAAACCTTGATTCAGTCACATTCATAAAGGCTTGACGGGTGTGACTCATCGTTCGGTGGGGAGGATTCACAACGCTAACCCCACACAGACACATACAAATTTGCTCTGTCAAAGCTGATGATCTCCGAAGGGCATTATTTACCCGTTTCTGCCTTTCAAGTCACATTGCATTCACCATCAAATCTCGAAGAAAGTATTTTGCGCAAAATCATGATGCTTGGTCTAGATTGGGATATCTATGGAATGACTAGGCGGACCAAATCGCCTTGGTATATTCGCAGGACATGATATTCAGAACGACAGTAAAACACCCCTTTTCTTTCTCCCATTTACAGCAGCCACGAGACGAAGACTCTGTAGAACCATCCACCGCGGCTCTCCTTGCCGCCGCGGGCCTCCTGCTCAGCAGCCTGGCGGGCCAGGAACTCCTCCTCCTCGCGGTCAATGATGTCCTTGCCGGTGTAGAAGTCGGCCTCGTGGGGCTTGACGCCACGGGTCTTGTAGTAGAACTTGTGGCCGAAGATGAGGATGAGGTAGAGGGGGATGCCGAGGTAGCCGGTGATGAAGGTCTTGTACTTCTCCTTGCCAAAGTCGCCGCCGGTGAAGACGTCGTAGTTCTTGGTGAGCGCGACGATGATGCAGAGGGCCAGGGCGCCGTAGGAGCCCCAGATACCGAGGGGAGCGACATAGGGCATGATCTCGTCGGGGATGTTCTGGGCGACGCGCGCCTTCATCCACCAGATGTGGGTGACGAGGATGGAGATCCAGGTGAGCAGACCGAAGATGGTGGTCAGGTTGACGAAGTAGCCAAAGATCTTGGTCGAGTCGCTGGAGACGTTCATGAAGGCGAGGAGGGCGAACATGGCAGAGAAGCCGAGGGCGTAGACGGGGACGCCGCGCTTGTCGGTGCGCTTGAAGATGGCGGGGGCGGATCCCTCGGAGGCGAGACCGTAGAGGGTTCTGCTGGCGATGTACAAGTCGGAGTTGGAGGCGGAGAAGACGAAGACGCAGATGCAGGCGTTGATGATGTCAGGGACGACCTTGACGCCGGCAACCTTGGCAGCGACGACGAAGGGGGAGGCGGAGGCACCGGTCGTTTGCTTGTTGGCGAAGGCGAGCTCGGGGGAGTTGTAGGGGACAAGCATGCCGATGAGCAGGACGCTGAGGCAGTAGAAGAACAGGATGCGGTAGAAGGTCAGCTTGATGGCGCGGGGAACCGTCTTGCGAGGGTTCTGGGCCTCGGCGACGGTGACACCGACAAGCTCGGTACCGAGGTAGGCAAAGGTGGCGTTGACCATGCAAGACCAGAAACCGAAGAAGCGGCCGGCGTCACCCGTGTCGATGTACTCCTTGAAAGCACTTGAGACCATGTTAGCGAGGGGAACACTGCGAACTGCATCGGACACAACACGTACCCAGGGTTCTTCCAGTAGCGGAAGCCGGTCGCGTCGTGGTTGGGGCCACCGCCGCAGACGAGAATCAGCGAGAAGAGGATGATGGCGACGATGACGATGACCTTGAAACTGGACAGCCAGAACTCGAACTCGCCAAAGAACTTGATGCCGAAGTAGTTGATGCAGACGATGACGATCAGGAAGATGGCGATGAAGACACCGGGTTGACTCTGTCGCGGTCGACCCAGTATTGGATGACGAGGGCCGCGGCGGTAAGCTGGTTGGGCGTGACGATGATGTACTTGAACCAGTAACTGTTTGTGACGCGGGTTAGCACTCTGCCCGAACGGTTGCCGCGGGGAAACATGGCAGGAGAAAGACTCACGTCCAGCCGAGCGCAAAACCAAGGGAAGGGTCGCAGAATCTCGAGGCGTAACCAGTGAAACCAGAGGAGATGGGCAGCCAAGCAGCCATCTCACCGAGACCAGCCATGACGAGGAAGACGATAAAACCGACGAGAGTGTACGAGATGAAGACGGAGCCCGGGCCGGCCTGCGCAAGGGCCTTGCCGGTTCCGATGATGAGACCGGTACCGATGGCGCCACCGATGGCAATCATGGTGATGTGGCGGGCCTTGAGGCCTCTCTCCAGCTTGGTGTCGGCGCTGGTCTCGAGACCGCGGATGTGGACATTCTCCGTGTCATCGTAGGTCTTGGTCTGGAAGGCCGTCTTCTCGGGGTCGTGGGCGCCCTCCGAAGAGGACGTCCGCTTGACGAGGCCGTCGCTCATGGTTGCGGCGTGTGGACGACGAGTGTGGGTTCCTTACACGTCAAACACGGGAACGAGACTCTCTTGTCTGTGGAGAGGGATATCAAAAGAGGGTCTCGATGGGCAGACAAGAGCTCAAGGAGCGAGAGAGGGATGGGAGGAAAGAAGAGGGAATCACGACCGAGCAGCGAGGGGGGGATTGGAGGTTCTTTAATTAAGTTCTGGGTGCCGCCTCGACGGGACGGAAGACGGGGGGGAGGGTCGGACGCGATAGAACATAGGCGTGTGTGCCGCATGTGAGACGGAAGCACATAGCAGCAACCTGGGTCTGATAGACAAGACGGAGCAAAACGTAACTGTCCCTCCCGTTCCCGCATGTAAGAGCAGAGCTCACCTCAGGACCAAACTCCCAAATTCGCCTCGCGGGTTCGTGGGCTGGACCTGGAACCTGGCCACACTAGCTGGTCTTGGGGGTGATGGAGGAGACTGGGGGGTGCGGCCGGGTTGGCGTCGTACGCTAAGATAGACCCCGTCGAGCGATCCCTGCAGACGCCGCCGGGTTGTGTTGGGTTGACTGGCTGCCACGGCGAGGTACCGAACGGTCCTGACTTGTATGTATTACATCTGGGTTGTTGACTTGCTAGCGCGGGAGGCTGCTATCTTGCTGCTGCGGTATTCTCTATCTATGTGGGTTTCTTTTTGGGTTGGCCCGGTCGTGTTCATGTTCCCCGTTATGGAGTCAAGTGTCCCGCACCGAGCTCACGGTTCCGTCTTCAGTGTGGGGACTGGAGGCAGACCGGAGGCACAGTGAGCAGCGTGCGACGTGCGTACATCTGTGGCCAGCGGTTGGGCCAGCGGCGGCCGAGGGTTCTCGCGAGCATGAGGGGGAATTGGCACTTGCTAATGGGCAGCAGGTTGGAGGAATGGCGTCTGGCAGCAGCTAGACCGCACCGGGACACAGAGAGCTCAGAGAGATGGGTCGTGGCAGGGGTTGACAAATTGACTTGGTTGTGTATTGACTACGTATCCTTGCGGGCGGGCAAACTCTGCGCGCAGTTACGTAAGGGCTTGCTAATCTTATAAGTAGATTATCTAATTATTTAGGTTACTCTTAGTAGCTAAGAAGTGCTATTCTAACTTTAGTAATCTAATATACTTCTTTAGAAGTAGCTATAATAATTATATAGCTATTTCTATAGTTTAATTAAATATTTCTAAATAGCTTTAATTATCTCTCTATTATTATAGTTTTAATTATTTTATAAGTTATAGAATAATAGCTTTTTTTATTATAAATAGTTAAAATAGTAAAAAAAGTATTATTATTTTATTTAGTAGTTCTAAAGCTTCTAATTAGTTATAGTTTTACTTATTATTTTAGTTCTTTTTATAAATAAAAGTATAAATAAATAATATTCTATATATATACTTCTTATTATTTTTTTTCTCTTTTTTTACTTTTTATAATTTTATAAACTTATATATTACTTTCTTATTACTATTTTATTATATTTTTAATATTTTATTAATATTTTAATTAAGTAGATTAAATATATTATAATATCTTTATATACTTTCTATTTTAATATTAAATTTAAAGTTTATTTTACTATTACTTATAATACTATTATTACTTTTAAAATTTACTATTCTCTATATAATTTTTATAATCTCTTTAATTTTAATAAAGAGAATAAACTAGTTTCTCTTAATATTAACTATAAGTTTATTCTCTCTTATAAAGCTTTTTTATTACTGTTAACATATAACGTCTTAATATAATAATAATAATAATATAAGAATAATCTACTTACTTAAATATTCTATATAAAATAAACAAATAGACTTTTATATATATAACCTTATATAAAAGTGTTTAGTTTATTATAACCTATAACTATATAAATGCTTACGTAATCCCTTATATTATGTAATCCTACTTATGTAATTAAGAGCTTTACAGCTTATGTTTCAGGTTATCTTTCCCCTCCTTTTTCCCTACCTTAGGATGTAACCTGCCAACAACATCAACCAGAATCATCACAATACATTCCTTCTCTATCAATTATCTATACAAATAAATGCCTATAAATGCTGAGGATTATCACTTTTTATCATAATATATCTCCATCTATAACCCTATACTATATAGGCGCATATACTACGCCCCTGAATACTCTTATACCTGTGCTAACAATTACTAACTTTTTTTTTAGCTATTACTCTTTTTATTATTATTTACTTTTATAGTTACTCTCTTAAATATCTCTTTTCTAATTCTATTAATAAAGAAGATCTTAATAATACTAAGCTTATTACTTTTATTACTTCTATTATTACTCCTAAGAAATATAGATATAAGTCTAATATATAGAAAGAAACTAAGAAGAAAAAACTAAGAAATAAACTAAAGCTATTAAAAAAACTAAAGTTATTAATATTTTTACTACTAAAAAACTTATATATATTACTATTATTAAAAAAAAAAGAAACTAAAACTACTAAAACTAAAAAAAGAAAAGAGAAAAAAAAGAAGTAGCTTTCTAAACTATTTATATTAATATAGAAGTATTTACTACTATTTAGAAACTTTCTACTAAGAATAAAAAAGAGAATATTACTTCTAGTATTAAAAATACTAGAGAAGTATTTAACTTTTTAAACTTTTCTTTTAAAAAAGAATAAGCTTTATTTTAGTTACTTTCTTTTTTTAGAAGAAGCTTTTCTAAGTTTAGCTACTATTTTACTAATAAGAATATTTACTATTATTATTATAATTATAATAATACTTATAAAGTAAGTACTACTAAAACTATTTATTTCTATAAAGAATATTATATACTACTTATTTATATTAAAGTTAAGAAGCTTACTTTTTATATATATATTTTTATAGTTCTCTATATTATTAATAACTTTATTTTAGGATATTAAGTCTTTTTAAAGAAAGCTTTAGACTAAGATATATAAGATTATATTATTAACTAAGAGAGAAAAAATTAAAGCTTCTCTATTACTAAGTATATTTTATATATCTATATTTATACTACTCTTATTTCTATAGTTTCTAGCTTTATTACTTCTACTTTTTTTTTTAAAAAATATCTTAATATACTTATTTACTTTTCTCTTACTTTTTTAAATATATTCTCTAGTTTTTATTCTACTCTAAATTATATTTAGAATACTATTATAGCTACTTATTATAACTTTAACTATACTCTTTTCTATACTTCTATTTTTAGTAAAGTTAACTTTAAGAAGTTTTATAACTAGCTTAATACTTTTAAATTAGCTATCTTTCTAGTTACTATTTATAAAGCTATTCTATTTATTCTTACTTATAAAGATATTTAGATTTCTTTATTTTATAGTTACTTAGTATTATAAAAACTTTAGTTTAAAATAACTTTACTTTTTAAGTTTTAAATTTATAAATATCTAGCTTTCTCTAGTAACTTTACTACTTTAAATAGTAGCTTTTTTATACTTTTTATTTCTTATTATTTTATCTTTTTATAAATATCTATATAAAGCTATCCTATATATTCTTTTTTTATTTCCTCTTTTTATTTCTTTTATCTCTTTTAAGCTTAAAAATATAGTTTTTTTAAGTATTTCTTTTTAACTTACTATTCCTAGCTATATTTAGAAGTTTTTAAATACTTACTATAAGAGGGATTTTATTAATCTATTTATTATTAGCTATATAGAGAGGATATATACTATAAATATATACTTTTTATAGATCTCTTAATATAGTTAGTAGTTATAGATATTAATATAGTATAGCTTTATTTAAAAGTAAATAAGCTTTTTTATTATTAGTTTAACTATTTACTAGTTATTATACTAGATTTAAATAGTTATTAGAGTACTTTTTATAGATTAGAGAGATACTTCTATATTTATTTCTTTAGAGAGTTATATTTAGAGAGAAGTAATAAGTTAACTTATAAATATAGCTTTTTAAGCTATAAATAAGAAAGAGAGAAGCTCTACTTCTATTATTAAAGTTATTATAGTTATCTATTTACTTACTTTCTATATAATAATACTTCTAAAAAGCTTTATTATAAACTTTTAAGAACTTTTTAATTTAAAGTATTATTACTAAAACTTATATCTAAAGCTACTTTAAAAGTATTATATTAGCTACTAAGCTTAACTTTATATTTAATATAGAAGTAATATATTTTATAAAGATATTATAAAGCTTAATTTATAGCTTATTAGTATTCTAGTCCTAAGTTATAATTAAAGTAAGTAAAGTAGCTTACTATAAATATAAAATTTAGCTTTATTATTACTACTATATATAGAATAGTTTCTACTTTTTTCTAATAGAGATTAACTTTACTATTTAAAGTTTTTTTTTATATAAGAGTATTTTTAGTATCTTATAGAAGTTCTATCTTATATTCCTAGAAAATATCCTACTAGTAGAAGTCTTTTTATTTTTCTATGTAAACAACTTATAAAAACGAGAACTTTTTTATTTTATAATTATAAAAGATTTTAATACTAAGAAACTACTATAAACTTTTACTACTTTTAAAATAATATCTCTTTTAAAGCTTTTTAATTACTTTTTTAGCTTCTTTTTAAAAAGCTTTTAAGTAAGCTAAAATATAGTTATCTATATAAAAGAAGAAAAATATTTAATCTTTTTTCTAGTAGTAGTTGTTTCTTAATATTTATAAAAACTCTAACTTTCTTAGTTCTCTTTTAAAATAGTATTACTAAAAGAGAGAAGATTAGTAAAATCTATATAGAGCTTTTCTAAGCTTAAGTACTTTTTTAAGCTTTTTATAGCTAAATAGAAGTCTTATATAGACTATCTTATTAAGCTTAGTATATATAAATATATTTACTATATTATACTAGAAAAGCTTTAAGTTAAAGCAATTTACTATAGCTATTAAAGTTTTAAATAATATACTTATAAAAGTTATAATATATATATTATAAGTATCTTTTATTTATTAATCTCTTTAGATTATAAAGTAAGTTTTTAGCTTTATAAGTCTATTATATTTATTAAACTTATAAGCATAAACTTAGTAGTATCTGAGAAGTTATTAATTATTTAATATACCTTTTATAATTTCTTGCTAAGATTTAGACTTTTTATATCTCTATAAATAAGCTTTCTCTATTTCTAGAAAACTATTTACTAGAAAATAGCAGTCTAAGCCTATATAATTATACTTCTTTTTATAGTTTAGCTATTCTTTTTAACTTAAAAGTTATTAATATAATATTAAGAGAAGAAGTAACTTTTATGAGAAAGTACTTATAAAGCGTAAGTATATAGATAAAGCTACTTTTAATAGAAAAGAGCTTCTAGAAAGTATCTCACACTTTTTTAGGCTTTTTCTAGAAGTATTTTAGCTTCTAATCCTTACTCTCTTACTATATAGCTTTTCTATTATATCTATAAATTAATTTATCTTTATAGTTATATAAAGCTAGCTAAGCTATATATATAGTTTATTTAAGCTATCTAGTCTCTAAAAAATAAAATAGGTCTTTATATAAAGCGCTTTTTACTAAGAATATAGCTTTAAATAAAGTTCTAGAAGTTATCTTTATTACTAATAAATTTCTTTCTCACTCTTTTATATTAGAAATTTCTTAAAGAGCTTTACTAAATACTATAAATAAGCTTACTAGTTCTAAAAAGAGAAGTAAAGATAGCTAGAGCTTAAACTATATATTTCTATATAATACTATCTTTTCTAGTTACTTCTAGTTATTCCTTTCTCTTATAGTAATTTTAATATAGTTAAGAATTTTATTTACTTTTTATTAGCTTTCTATTTTATAGAAAGCTTATAAATTACTTTTATAAGCTAGATAATATATTTCTGAATTATTCTAAAGTTTATATAGTAGAACTCTCTACTATATACTCTAAGTTATTATTATAAAACTTCTTTTTATTAAATATAATATTTTATATAATAAAAACCTTACTCTTAAATAAGTTCTATATATAGAATAAGTTACTTAAAATATACTCTAAGAGAAAGCTAATAAATATTTTAAGTATAAGCTTCTAATACTTATTTCTCCTAAGTTAAGTATCTCTTATTATTATATATATATAGTATCTATATACTTAAAAATATAAGAGGTCTAGCTATACTAGATATATATTTTCTCTTAACTAGAAATAGCTATAAAATAGTTTATATAAGGTTTTCTATTCTTAAGTTATAGCTAGTATTTAGTTATATATATATAGTAGCTTTAGTAATTTCTAGCTAAAATATATCTAGTAGCTTAGCTTCTATTACTATTACTTTTATATACTACTTAATAGCTATAGTAATTTTTTCTACTCTTCTATTTTAAGTTTATATATATAGAGAAGATAGTTTAATTTTAATCTCTCTTCTATAAAGCTCTACTTTAACTTATTTATACTTTACTATTTTATTATCTACTTTAATCCTTTTTATTTATATATTAAATATAGTTTATAAATAGTTTAGAAACTTATTAAGAATATTAAAGAAGGTATTAATCTTTTTATTTTATAAATAGAAGTCTTAAATAAGCTTAGAAGCTTTATTAATAATAATTATACTTAATATATACTTTTTATATCTTTTTTTATAGTTATAGAAGTTAAAAATTCCTTTCCTAAGAAAGATATATAGAAAAGCTTCTCTTATAAAATATAAGGTTTATTATTAAGAAGTTTTCTAGACTTTTAATATACTTTATATCTTTATTATTATTAGAGAGAATTAACTAGTTTAAAATGCTTTATTTTAAGTAATTAGAGATATATAGAAGCTTAAGTTTATAATTATAATATAGCCTCCCCACAAAAAGACTATAGTAAAATTCACTCTATTTACAGATATAATTCTAGAAACACTATATAGGTATTTTAACTTATACCCTCTACTAATTAAGAAAAATAATATAGAAACCTTATATATTCCTACTAGTAAGTAAAACTTCTGAACTTTACACGCGCTCTAGCTAAATAGATCAGCTAAATAGTAATAGCGCTAGCTATATAGCATAGAGCTAAACAGCATAGTAATATATATAGTAAAGCTAATTATATTAAGGCTAAAAAGGTTACTAAGGCTTTTATAGCCTAGAAATACTACTATATAAGAAATAACTTCTTAACTAAAGAAGTTATCCTAAGAAGTTCTTATAGCTAGAAGTATAAAAGCTCTGCTATAAATAGAGCTTTATACCTATCCTTTTTCTTTTTCTTTATCTTATAACCTATAATAAATTCTTTATAATATCTATATTATATAAGGAATATAAAAATACTAACTTTATACTAAGTATACTTTTTTTAAAGATAACGCTATAGCTATTACTAAGAAGTATAATATCTATATACTAAATAAAAACCTTCTATTTAGCGTGTATACTTTCTCTAATTAGTAGTATATTATTAGAGTAATATTAGATAGAGCTCTTAAGAATGCCTTAAAAATAGACTATATTTATACTATAATTATAGTGATAATTACTAATAATAAAAGTATTAAAATAGAAGCTATATAGGTTACTAGCTATCCTAAAAAGTAGCTTTTCTTTATACAGACCCTCTATAATACTAAGGCTAAGATAGCCTAGTAAGAGAATATTAGTAAGTATAGCTTGCGCTAACTATAATATAGAGAGCGTTGCTAATAATATTATAGATAGTAGACAGCAAAGCAGTAATAGAGACAGTGTTAGCAGTATAAGTAATATATAAGAAAATATGTTGATAGTTTAGTAGTTAGTAATTAAGTAATTATAAACTATATTATTATCAAAGTGAAGTTAAAGATTATAAGGTTATAGGTATATATAATTATAGCTATAATTAGGAGAGTTATAATTATATAACTAAAAGCTGTATATATTATTAAGAAGTGTAGAGTTAAGAGGTCTATTGTTCTAAGCAGGTAAAAATCACTGTGAATAGCTAGAAGCTATATATAGAAGCTTTAGAGATATTATTAGCTTGTAGTAAGCTAATTTAAAAATATATATAATGCTTTTAAAGAACTTCTCTAGGTTTATAACTCTCTATAACTAATAGAAATATATAAGAACTTAAACCTAGTTAATCTATAGTATTTAGTTTTAAAAACTATTTAGAACTATTATAGTATACTTATAAGAAGCTTTTTAGTATTATAAATAGCTTATTAGTATACTTAGTAATATAAATTAGTGTTAATATATAACGTCTTAATATAATAATAATAATATATAAGAATAATCTATTTACTTAAATATTCTATATAAATAAACAAATAGACTTTTATATTATAACCTTATATAAAAGTATTTAGTTTATTATAACTTATAACTTTATAAATACTTATATAATCCTTTATATTATATAATCCTTTATATTATATAATTCTATTTATATAATTAAGAGCTTTATAGCTTATATTTTAAGTTAATCTTTCTTCTTTTTTTTCTCTACTTTAAAATATAACTTACTAATTATATTAACTAGAATTATTATAATATATTCTTTCTCTATTAATTATCTATATAAATAAATACCTATAAATACTAAAGATTATTACTTTTTATTATAATATATCTCTATCTATAACTTTATACTATATAGCTATATATATTACGCTTCTAAATATATTTATACTTATACTAATAAGTTATAAGCTTAGCTTAGAGATAGCTTTAGTTCTTACTACTTCTTTACTTTTACTTTACTTTCTTATTAAACTTTATCTATATATAAAGACTATATATACTAAAAACTACTCTTTTAAATAATTTTCTATTTATATTACTTTTATAGAATTAAATATACTAACTAGACTAATAGTTTAGTTCTATAAAATATATTTTCTTTAAATCTATATAACTAATCCTATATAATTAACTATATTTCTATTAATCTTCCCTAAATAGATAGTCTTATTACTACTTTATTCGATTAATTCTTTTAAATTATTTATTTAAACTATTTTCTAGTTTACTCTTAATCTAGTTTAAACTTATTTTAGTATAATAGATTTCTTTTTAACTAATTTACTATATAAATATTATCTCTTTAGTTAAACTATAGTTTAACTAAAAAGGATATTAATTAAAAGAAAAGCTATAAAAAAACTTTTCTTTTTAATAGTTAAACTCTAGACTTCTAGATTTATAACTATTATATAATATTACTATATAAACTACTATACTATATATTAATAGCTTCTATAGTTATATAACTTTACTATTATTTAACTTTTATAAAGCTTATAACTATATATTATATCCTATAAAGTAATAATAGCTAACTTAAAGGTTAATATATTTAAGCTTATAAGCTCTGAGAATTATAAAGTATAGGCTATATATATTAAAGCTTTCTTTATAAGTAAAGATATAACTATAGATTTAACTAAACTTAAATCTAATATTAATATAGATAAAAGTAATAAAGCTTTAAACTATATATAATTACTTTATAAAGATAGCTTTTTAAGAGTAATTAAAAATAATAATAGTATTTTTAAAACTTAGGATTACTTTAAAAAGCTATATAAGTTTATAAGTTTTATAAATAAGTTTTAACCTATAAAAAGTTCTTTAATACTTCTTTAGATAATTTTAATTTTATAGAAAATTATATTAATAAAATAAAAGAACTTATAGATAATTTATTTTATAACTAGCTAAAACTATCTAATTAAGTAGTTATAGTTTATATACTTAATAGTTTAAATAAGACTTTTAAAGCTTTTATAACTTCTATAACTTAGTCTTTTAAGACTAACCTTTCTATATATATCTTAACTCTTATATATTAGTCTTCTAAATAAGTATAAGAGAAGGAGTAAAAGAAATAGTTAATAATACTACTAAGAGTAATAATAAAAAGTTAAATAAAAACTAAGAAATAATAAAAATAATAAAAATAATAAAGAAGGATAATAATAAAATATCTAAAAAACCTTAGAAAAAACAGAAAAGTTTATACTATAAAACTTATAAGAAAACTAACTATTCTAAAGAAAATTACGCTTTTTTATATCTTAAAAAAGTACTTAGTTAGTAGAAAAAACCTACTAATACTATTACTATTAAAGAAAAAGAGAAAGAAGTAGTTAATATAACTATTACTAGTAATATTACTTCTTATATATCTTTAATAATCTTAATTCTATAGAATTAATAGATTTATTTTCTAATAAGAAAAAGAAGATATTGTTTTTAAAAATTAAGTTATATTACTACTCCTCTTAATAATAAATTAATATACTAATAATCCTTTTTTAGGTTATTTAATTAATTAATCTATTATTAAGGAATAAAGAAGTTAGGAGTTTTAACTAAATTAAAAAGAATAGTTGATTTTTATATTAATACTATTACTACTATATATATAGTTAAAAACTATACTTTTTTAGTAAATAAAATAAAGATAAATAAACCTATTAAATAGAGAGAAGTAAAAAGTCTTACTTTTTTACTAAAAAGTAATTTAATTATATATCCTAATAATAATAAGATTATATTAAAAGATATTTATTATATATTTAAACTAGGTATTCTACTTAGTTAATCTAAGTTAGATTTATTAAGTATTATTTCTATTATATGAAATAACTTATTTTATATAATATAAAGAAAGATTATATTATTATTATAGAAGTAAACGAAATAATTTATATTTCTAATTTCTTATTAATAATAATACTAATTATATATAATAGTATAATTAATAAAATATAAATAATAAATTACTATTTTATAAAGCTTATTTTAAAGGTAAATTTATAACTAAAATAAGTAAATTATAGGTTTATAATAAAAATCTAGATTATTAGATTATATAGCTTTAGATTTATATAAGCTTATAATACCTACTACTTATAATAAATATAATTTATTTATTATCTTTATAGATAAATATATCTAATTTATTCAGAGAAAATTACTTAAAAATAAAACTAAAGAAACTATAAGTAATACTTTTCTTAAATTTTAAGTAGAAGTAAATAATAATAATAATAATAAAAGAATAAAAGAAATCTCTACTAATAGAAGTAAAGAATTTTCTAATAAATATATTAAGACTATATATCTTAATAATAGGATTATCTATAATATAAAACCTCTTTATATATATAAACCTAATAGACTTATAGAGCGTACTATACATACTATAGTTAATAAAATAAGAATAATACTATATAACTTAGGTTTATTATACTATTTATAAAGTAAAGCTTTTTATACTACTTTATATATATATAATAAGACTCTATATTTCTCTATTAATTATATAATGCTTTATAAATTAAAAAATAAAATAAAACTTAATATAAATAATATTAAAGTGTAGGGTAGCTTATTACTATAAGAATAAAGATCTTAAAATTAAGAAATTAGATATAAGAGTATATTAAGGTTTTATAATTAATTATAGATCTAATAAGTATAAAATCTAGGATATATAACTAAAGAAAGCTTTATAGTTTTATAATATTAAAATCTTAGAGAATACTTTTATTTCTTATTATAAAGAGCTTTTTATAAGTATAAATACCTACTTTAAAGATATTAATAGTAATACTATATTTAATAATAATAGATAGAGTACTACTTAATATAATCTAAAGATATATTTAGTTAATCTATCTTTTATAGTAATAAAGATTTATAAATAGTAATAATATTACTAAAAACCTTACTTTTAAAAATCTAAGTAATAAGACTAATATTAATATAAATAATAATACTAGTAATACTAGTAATAATAATTATATTACTAGTAATAATAATTATAATATTATATCTTATAATAATAGTTATAGTACTAATACTAATATAAGTATAACGAATAATAATAGTAAGAAAACTATTGATATTAATAATAGAGAAATAAATACTAATAAATCTAAGTTTTTTATAGAAATCCCCTCTATATTAAACAAAGCTAAAAAAGACTACTAATAGGTTAATAATATAGTTAAAAATAATATTTTTAATAAAAGTATACTATTATTTATTTTAGAAGACTGCTCTATTTTAAAAGGTTATAAAATAAATAATAATAATATTATAACTAATAATAATAAAGCTTTATATATACTATTAGTTATTATATTAGACAAGCTCTCTAATATTAAATAAGTTTTAAATTCTCTTTACAAAGATAATTAGATTTAAGCTATATAATTAGAGATAACTTAAATAGAAGATATTAATACTTAGAAAATTATATAAATACTAGATAATTTTATCTATTAAGTAGTAGATAGATACATATTATAAAATTAAAAGATAAAATAAATAATATCTATAAATATAAAGTAAAATAGATAGCTTAAAGTTTTAATTAATATAAATATTAATTATTTAGAAACCTTTTTTACTATATAAAACCTAAGAGCTATAGATTTAGAGTAACTTTTGCTATAGAAAAAGCTAGATTTTATTATAATATAATATAATAACTACTTTTATTTATATAGATATAGATATATATTTATATTATTATACTTACTAGTTTTATTTATAATAAAACTACTAATAAATTAGAATTTAATTCTAATTATAATTATAAATCAAAAATAAAAATATTATTATAAGCTTATTAAAGCTTTATATCGTTTAAAACAAAGTCCTAGACTATAGTATAACTATTTAAAAAGAATATTATTAAAATTAGGATTTATTATTTCACTTTATAATAAAGCAGTATATATATTAAATAAAAATGAATATAAAGCTATAATATACTATATAGATAATATTACTAGTAGCTAATAATACTACTACTAGTAATTATATATATAATAATTTAAAGTAATATATAAAAATTTAACTATTAGAGAAACCTAATATATTTTTAAGTTCTAAGTTTAATATAAATAAGCAAAATAAGTCTATTTTTATATATTAAACAAAATATATAAAAATATTAAATAAATATAATAAAACTAATATAAACCTATTAATAATACCTATAAAACAGTATAAAATTATATATAAATAAATATTATATAACTAAAGAAGAAATATTATAATTTTAATAGTAAATAGAGCTTTATTATATCTAGCTTTAAAAACTAGATTTAATATAGTTCTTATAGTTAATATCTTATTAAGATATACTATAAACCTTTCTAAAAAGCATTTTTCTGTTTTAAATTATCTATAGAGTTATTTAAATAAATATCTTAAAAAGAGAATTTATTATAACTATAATAATAATATAATTTAGGATTTAATAAGTTATTTAGACTTTAATTAAACTAGAAACCTAAATAATGGAAAATTTATATTAGTTTATATATTTTACTAGAGCTTATATAATATTATATTTCATAGCTCTATAAAGTAATAAATAGTAGCTTTATTTACTTATAAAGCTAAATATATAGCTTTAAGAATCAGTTAAAGAAGCTATTTATCTATATAATACTTATAATTTTAATTTAAAAATCTAAGCTTTAAATTAATAAATAAGCTTAAAATATTTATATAATATTATAGCTAAGAAACTAGCTAAAAATCCTGAATTTTATAAAAAATCTAAGTATATTAATATAAGATATTATTTTACTAGAGACTTTTTATTAAATAAAGATATATATTATTTTATATTAATACTAAATCTAATATTACCAGTATTTTACTTAAACTTTTAGGCAAAGTTATATTTTTTATATTATTAAGTATTATTATTATAGTAATAATAAAAATAATAATAATAATAATAATATAAACAATAATAATATTATTACAAAATAATATACTAGTTTTTCTCTTAAAACTTTTTACTTATAAAGTTATTTTATAAGAGTTTTTTAACTAGTTATATATATATTATATAATATAGAAATATTTTCCTACTAAGTTTTAAGTTTTTATATCTATTATATATATATTAAGTGAGTAAGCTATATACTTATAATATACCTTTTATATTAACTATATATCTTAAGAGGGGATATTAATATATAACGTCTTATATAATAATAATAATAATATAAAATAACCTACTTACTTAAATATTCTATATAAAATAAATAAATAAACTTTATATATATAACTTTATATAAAAGTGTTTAGTTTATTATAACTTATAACTTTATAAATATTTATATAATTCTTTATATATATAATCCTACTTATATAATTAAGAGCTTTATATCTTATATTTTAAGTTATTTTTTCTCTTTTCTTTCCTTATTTTAGGATATAACCTACTAACTATATTAACTAGAATTATTATAATACATTCTTTCTCTATTATCTATATAAATAAATACTTATAAATACTAAGAATTATTACTTTTATTATAATATATCTCTATTTATAACCTTATACTATGTAGGTGTATATACTACGCCTCTAAATACTCTTATACCTGTGCTAATAATTAGACTATTAATTAATAAATTAACTTAGTTATATATTAACTATATATCTTTATAAGCAGGTAAACTCTGCGCGCGGTTATATAAAGGCTTGCTGATCTTATAAGCAGATTATCTAATTATCTAGGTTGCTCCTCGCAGCTAAGAGGTGCTATTCTAACTCTAGCAATCTGACAGGGGTAAGGTAGGCGAATAGAGGTAGTAGTGGTTAAAAGTAGGGATAAAGAGGGTTTAGTCTTTAGTGTCTACTTTATAGTTTATACTTAGTACCTTAGTAATAAGTAGTATAAGCTAAAAGTTATATATAATTCTATATATATAATTAGAATACTTATCTTATACTTAATACTTTATAAGTTTTCTTATATAAAACTAATATAGAGATTAAAAAGTATTAATACTATTTAAGTTCTAAATACTTTATAAAATAAGTAAGCTATTTAAATATAAGAAATTTTAAATATAATATTCTTAGTAAATATATCTATAAATATATAATAACTAGCTTATTATATTATTAATTAAATAATATTATAGTATAGATCTTAATATATATTTTAACTACTATAATAAGAACTATAAACTAGAGTTCTATATTAAAGTATTATATACTATATAATAAAAGAACCTTAGTTATAATATTATAAATAATATTATAAATATACTTAGGGTATTAATAAAATATATTAGTAATTTTAGTATATTACTACTACGACTAAATAGTAAAGTAGAAAAGGTGTTTATAACTATTCTAGCTACTAAAATTAAACTAAAAAAATATAACTTATTACTTAAAAAGAAAAAACTCTTATACTATATTTAAAGAGACTTTATAGCTATATACTATTAAATAAAAGCTAACTTTATATATAATAGAAATAATAATACTTACTTAAACTACTTTAATAAACTAAAATATATAGCTTAGTATACTAGTTTTTAATAGACATATATTACTCTAGGGGATAGATAGGGATAGGGATAAATAGGGTATAGGGATAGGGATAAATATAAGTATATAGTAATCTAATACAATACACAGTCTAAGTTACACTATGTTCCTTCGAAAAGGATTCATAGTTCATACGGTCAATCGTGGGCGGCAGAGGCAAAACGGTTCGGCGTCTGTCGTGTGAGTAGCCTGTAGGTAGTGTAATCTGCAGATATCTCTGGCGGTGATTGGGTGCGCATCCAACGCCATTCAGCCTTGGCGGACGACACTGACGGCAGGTGAGAAGAGAGTAAGAAACTTGATCGTGCGGGGTAGGCGTGATAAAAGTTGGGGGCGCTGTCACTGTTCGTCTCGAGAGTTCCGGGTGACGATGGTGGTGGTACTTGGCAGACAAAGTCACTCGTTAACGCCAAGTATCGTCGACCGCCGAGCACGAGTCGTGAGTTTGCAGCCGGTGACGCTGGCTGCGGTGCCTGAGATGCCTAGAGATTGCCCAGTCTTGGACAGCAGAAGTTGGCGTGGTGATACGGGCAGTTGGGAGAAGCTTAGACGGGACAAGCAACAGGACCAAGCCGCAAAGTACCTGGAGCCGTGAGACAATCCTGGGACTCCTGGCCGAAGGGGTGGGCAGCCAATGCCATCGGTGGTACCAAGAAAACACCAAGACATTGGGCAAATGCAAGAGATTCCTTCCATGCCTTGACGTGCTGCACGCATTCGGCGTGCCCTGCTGAAGAGCTACAAACAGCGCCCGCAGACACGGAGTTGCCATTTCTACCAGGGGAACATCAATAGAAAAATTTGCACAGAAAGAGACATGTCGCGTGTTGAGTTGCTGCTGAGACCATGCGATGCTTATCTCTGGGGGCAAACTGAGTGAAGAAGATTGAAGGTTTTTTCCTCGCTAGATTTCCTTGATCGCGGATTTTAGTGGCTCCAACAGCCAAAAACAACCTTGTCTTGTCCGCTGAGCCCTGTATTGAAACCACGCGAATCCGCCCGTCAGACACGGGATATTTCGTCAGCCTGGCGCGGATGCCAGGAAGCGCAGCTGAATGTGCAGCAACTACAGAAGAAAGCCTGCCTGCCAGAGCAATCACAGCTTTGAATTAAGGTATCCCTCTAGAGTAGCAGAGGCGTGGGTGACCCGGACAAGGCGCACCTCCAAGATGCAGTTTTTCCAGTGCCTTGGGGTGTGTTGTGTTGCCAGGGCCACACACACCACCATGACCACCGTCTTCATCTCCAGCAACTCACAGCGAGCCAAGAGATAGAGAGCTCACGCGATGCGAGTTCATTCGGGCAATCTGCGGGGGCATATTTCAGCCACGATTCAGCATCTTGCCAATCATGCCCCAGACGCTCCGACCCAGAAAGGCTGCTCGCTCGCTGCTCACTGCTCACTCTCAGTAGGTACTTCTCATCACTCACTGACACTCACTCCCGCTGAACCAGGTCCTTTCGCGGCTGCTGCTGGGTCTTCTCAGCAACAAGGGGTCGCCTAGGAAAGAGAGACATGATGGTAGATATCGGCGTGCCCGTTCATCCAGTGACATTACTGCTGAAGGTAAACTGACACGTACAGCTACAGAGGACCAGGCCATTCACAGCCTAGGCTAGAGCCGTCTGCCAAAGTGGCTGCATCGGCCCTGGAGCTTGGGGTGGAAAGATGCCCTGGCGCATCTGCAAGAGCGGCTTGTCCATCTCTTGGTGGTTCTTGTGGCCTCGAACATCCCGTGGCTAGGCATTGCTTGTTGCTCAACACAGACGAAAAGGGCAGAAACGCCTGGCAGATGTAGGGGCCGCGATTGGACGCCTCCCAGCCTCTCCCGGCCTGTCTCACCGAAAGAATGCCCAGCAGCCTCAGCTCATCTCAGGGTCCTTTGCGAGAGCCTCGCGCGTCTAGGTCTAAGGTAGGTCTAGGTACTCGAGTCACGATGTTTGTACACTCACCGTCAAACGCTGCAGCAGCAAAGAGAGGAGCGCACAGCATCTATGTCGTACGTACTCGTTATGCGAAACTGTTAGGTGTCCAGCTGGTGGCGGTACATGACTTGGGGCCTAATCACCCGAATATCAGCGTCCCCGAGGATTCCATTCTGCGTTCTAGAAACGAAGGATGCGTCTCTCACCTCGCACAGCTCCGCCACCCTGCCACCATCTTCCCTGCTTGCCCCTCCCCCATCACTTTCCCAGCTTCTCCCCATCCATTCAGAGGCGTCCATCGTCTCCCCGCCAAGACGTTTATCTCTGGCCTAAATAAGCAGGTCCTTATCTCCTCCACATGACGGGCCCCCTCCCCTGTTCACAGTCGAGTGGGCATTTCGAGCATGGATTTGGCCGAGCTTATCCTCGCCCTTGACCGCACTTGGCTTAGACTGCCGAAGGGCCACTCCGGATGGCTTGCGATGGCCTCGGGCAGATTGTCTACTCCTGACAAAAGCCAATGGCTGGAATGTTTCGACAGCAAACACGCACACGCACACAACAACTCGTGTGTGTTAGTATCCGTACTCTGTACTGTTTGTAACTTCGGACCGGCGTTGGCTTCAGGTGGCTTTCGAGTTTTCTTAGTTTCCTACCGTTCGTCGCTGACACGGACACATGGCCGAATGCGTGTCCCCTGCTAGCACTCGATATGTTTTTTTTTTCCCTTTTTTTTTTGTACGAATCAGTTGGCGTCTTTTGACGTGCGGGAACCATTCCCAATGGGTGTGTAGCCCTCTCCCACATTCCACGCCCATCGTCTGATTTTGCATATGTCGGGACTCCTGGCGCCTGGCGTCTGCCCTGGCGCTGGCGTACACTACATACATATTCCCACCAGCTCGGGCTGACGGGGAGCAGGTTCCAGCTCAGCTGTCAGCCTTCTTCTGCCCTCTGTAGACGGGCAAAACGTGAAGATGCGATGCAACGGTGGCCTGGGCTTTCCTCATATGCAGCCGGCGAGGACCTCGCAGGGTCGGTTAGCATGCCGAGAAAACCATGACGGCTTCATCGAGACTCGATGCGCCGGGCCATCGTAGGTAGCTGTTAGTCGAGGTCTGCCAAGTGCACTGCCATCACAGCGTGTCGTTCATCGCTCATGATGCCTGGCGACCAATGCGTGTTTTACCTACACGTCAACGGAACGGTCAACGAACCCCATCTTCCCCTCCATCACGATCCTCCAAGGCGGCATTTCGTCTCCAATGTTCTGCGGCAGACACCTTTGCCGACAGTCGGTCGACTCAAGACGCGCCAGGTCGTCATTTCAACAGACCCAACGTTTAATTCCCGACGTCCATCCGGCGGTGCGAGATCTGGGATCTTGGGCGGGTCAACCACCGGGTTGGCCCCTCTCCAGCAGAGCGTCAGGGGTGATGCTCGCGCGTCGGTGAAGGACCCGTTGGTGGTTGAGGACCCTTTGGTCTCCGTTTAGTTCATGACGAATTCCATCTAGTCACCATCAACCGACCGACCGCCAACCAGACCACCAGACGGTGTGGTGCCGCGAGGCGTTCCCCAGTGCCGGGACGATGTGCGCGCGTCTCTCTCCACGACCCAAGACTCGGGATCCCGAAGTTCGATAACAAAACGGCCTCCGCTCCGGCGCTTCCAGCTTGGTACTTCGTAGTGCCTGGGCGGTGATGGACAGATGAAAATTGGAATTGCGCCATTCGCGACCCGGACCAACTTCGCCAAGACTTCGTTAGATGAGGTATTTTTGACAGGCAATCAAGTCCAGGTCGATTCCTGCTCATCGCGTCCCCATCGCATTCGTATGTGCGCCCGCCCGCGTTGGACACTCACTGGCAACATGGCCTTGGCCCCGGCTACTCGGAGACGTGATGTGGTATTGATCGACTATCAACGCGATCTCGAGCCGCATTGAGTTTACGGCTCTTCCGCGAAAATTTGTCCGGAGCACTTTTCCCTTTGATGTTTCTCATGAATGGTGTTTATTCTCTTACTGCTGGCCTCGACTGTCTTGCGCTTGTACCTATGTTTTGGACATGGAACCAATGCTGAATGAAGCCATCGCCGGCTTGGGTACCACCCCACCACCATCAATCTTCCCCAGCCTAGACCTTTTCGGCTACCGACGGGCAGTCCTACGTTTCTCTCGTGAACGTTTGAGTTTGCCCTGCGCCTTAGGGCTCTTTGCCGGTCCAACCCAAAGCTGTTCCCTCGTAAAGCCCTGTCAGACACTAAGATAGCGTGCTTCCATGCATTTTCTAGCGCTTCCGTCGCCGTCGCCTCATGTTCAGCGGTGATGTGAAGCAACACCGTCGATGCGGTGGGATGTGATGCGACGCGATGCCTGCCAGTCCGTCCCCGCGCGTGTCTCCTCAGAGTTGAGAGTGTGGGCCTTTACCCCAGTCTCCAGCTTTTCCCCCTCTCCATGAAGCTGTCACGCCCCCAAAGATCAAACCCCAGACAGGGCAGTGCAAATGCAAGATGATATTAACGCCGGTCCGTGGTTGCTCTTCCAAGCTTTTCCAAGCATCCAGTGGCGTTTGACTTAATTCCACGGACAGAGACGCACAGTTGGGGAAACGGGGTAAAGAATGGAAACGATGGGGTAATGTTCTCGTAAGAGCTTCACATCGTAGCGGAACCGTTCTGACGCCACTCCACGCTTTGGCCGTCTGAAGGTCAGGACAGTTGTCAGTTTGGCACCAGCCGCCCCCGGAGAGGAAACTCATTACGTGAAAAAACAGGAGACGGATTGATTGAAAACGTGAAGCTATCTGGGGTAATGGGGTACGGGGGAGGGGAAAGGGGAGGAAAGCCAAGATGCCGCCGGTGTTGCGGATGCTGCGGAGAAAGCAACAACGACGACGCATTGAGGCCTGGTTCGTGAGAAATGGGGACAGAACAGCGGAGGCCGCGAGATGCGTCTTTCTCAAGTCCAGCGGACACATGCTCAATCAAAATGCAATTCCCAATGGAATCAGCCTCATATGTCGTTCCATTGAAAGGGAGCTCAAGTGAGCCCGGTGTCTCGGCTGCTACCCCGGCCGGCTACCTTAAGTCGGCGAGTCGGCTCAGCTGAAAGCTAGCCGCTGGTATGTGAGGCTTTCTTGCTGTCACCGGTGAGCCTCACCGCCGATCTTTATGCAGGACCAGTTGTCTGATGCCGGAAGGCACCATGAGTCACATGCAGGACGCTGCACTTTGGAGCCCAATCGCGAGAATGGTGTTATTGGCCCGAGAACTTGCTCTTACATCCAGCACTCAGGCTTCATCATTTTCAACCTCCAACGCAGAACCGGTCTCAAGGCAGACTTCGACGAAGACATAGTTCTAGATCGAATACATCGGGACTAGAATGCCGGCTGGGAGCTTGATTGCCGTGGCCAGACACGCACACGCCATCGCCGTGTGCCCGACCAGCCCTGGGCTGACTGACGCCAGGGTAAATGGAACGATCGCCTGGAATTACTCAATTAGTGTCCAAGATATCTGTTGCATTTCTCAAGAAAGCTCTGCTTACCTACTCGGTATTCACTTATGATGCCCGTGTCAGTGTCAGGCTCCATGGAATCCCCTCACTCGCAGGCTGCTGCTGTGCTCCAAGCGTGATGCAACATGATGGAAGAAGCAACGTCATGGTGAACCAAGATCACCAGCGCTGTAGTTAGTCTGACATCGACCTAGCTATAGTTACCGGGGTAGACTCTGATCCGGCAGTTCCAAGTTGAGTGAAGATATTCTTGTCGCTTCTGGGCCCATGTGTCCTTATCTTGGGTATCTGGCGTTTAGGGATCACAACCATGAAGACCCCATCTCCCGCGCTATCCCGTGTACAGCATGCCAGCAACGCTGGCGGAAGTCAGAGTCGACAGGATGCCTGAGAACAACGCGGAGACGGCTACTCTAGAGACGTCTGCTGCACGACCGGGCGCGATCTGAGAGAGAACGCCGATTTGCGTGCCGAGGGCGCCGACATTTCCGAAGCCCTACGAGGTGTGAGACGGACACGTTACCGACATGAAAGGCGGGTACTTACACAGCATGCATACGTAGCAATAAGCCGTGAGCGAGGTGACATTGAGACGTACGGCTCGGCGTTGCTTGAGAGCGACTTGAAGGCCAGGAACTCGTTCGTGATGATCTTGACCCCGATGAGTTCGCCTACGACTAGAAGGTCCTTGTTCGGCACCCCAAGGCACCAGGCCACCGGGTAGAAGACGTATCCGAGTATTAGTTCAAGCGTCAGCGGCGGGTTGCTGATATTCAAGTATCTCCCCCACCAACCAAGGAGGCCATTGATGAGGGCCACGAACGAGATCACGCAGAGGAGAGTTGCGACGATCATGCCAGCCACTTTGACTCCGAGCCACGCCCCATTCGCGAACGCATGTAGGGCATTGGCAGCTCTGTCTTCATCTTCTGGGACTGTGATCTTCCCCGAGCTGATGGTCTCTTCGGTCTCCGGGTACCGTAACTTCGACACTGCTATGCTCGCAGGTATCGACATGATACACGATGAAACGAGGACTTGCGCGTTGAGGCCGAGACTGATGTACCCGACCAGCACCGATCCAGCTATCGTCGCGAACCCACAGGTCATCACCTGGTGTATCTCGGCGAGGGTCAGATGTGGGATGAAGGGCTTGATGAGCATCGCCGATTCTCCCTGTCCCACGAACGGGGTCGCGGTGGCTACCACGGCTTCGGCGCCGGAAACCCGGAGGGTCCAGAAGAAGAAGATTGCGAACTTTCCGATGAACCATTGAAGTAGCCCGCAATGATATAGTAGCTGCACGAGAGAGATGAAGAAGATGATTGGCGGGACAACGCTGATGAGGAACCAAGTTTTTGTTGGGACCTCGTCGTCCGTGAGAAACCGGAGGCCGTCCTTTGCAAACTCGAGGAGCGTCCTCGCCATCTCTGAGATGAAGGCGAAGATGTCATACCCCACGCTCGTCTTCAGGACAAACACGGCAATGAGAAACTGGGTGAGCATGCCTCCGATGACGGTGTGCCATGGAATCTTCCTCCAGTCTCGGGATGTGGCCGTGAGCAGGGCGATCAGGAGGAGGAGGCCGAAGAGTGAGATCGCCCGACTCGCACGGGTGTTGTCGCCGACTTCTGCGGGAATCATCGCGCCGACGACGAAGACTGCCACAGTGATCGCGGCGGCGATTGGTTTATGCAGCTTTTGCGGCGTCATGTCATACGCCCTGAACATCGTGTTTCGCCAAATGAAGCGCAGAGGGACCATCGCCGAGGCAGCAGGAAGCCATAGTGTGATGATGCGGATGGTGATGGCAAGGTACACCAAGAACGGCTTGAGCCATCCGAGGCTGTCTGACCGGTGAAAGACGAGGCCGACGATCCACCATCTGTTCGCGCGCGATATTAATTCAACACCTCCGACGACATGTGATGCGGTTGTCATCTACTCACGCCGTCCATGCCAGCCATATGGCAATGTGTATCGGAAGCCTGTACTTCCTGTAGAGCTTCGATACTCTGAATTTCTTTTTCTTCTTCGTGTCTCGGACACCCTCCACCTGCTCAACGCCGGCCTCGAGGTCGCTCCCATCCGTGCTTCCTCCAGTCTTCGGGCTGTGGGCTTCCCGCTTTGTCGAGTCGTCATTTTGCATCCTCTTCGTCTTCTCAACATCACTTTCGTTGCTTGCCACATGCTCTGCATCTGGGTGTGGCTGCGCATCTGTTGAAGACATGTTCGCTGGCCTTGCCAAAGGGTCACGACCAACGCTCGTCTTCTGAGATGAGAAAGAAAGGTGAGTCTATATTGGATGACGTTGGTATCGAAAACGGCACGGGAACAGCAGATAAGCTAGTGAACAAGGTGTGGCGATTAGATGACTGTGTCTTAGTTTGATAGCGACATCAGACGATGATGCAGGAGAGCGGAAGAGTCTGTGTGGAATGCTACAAGCGACGAATGGTGTTCTACGGAGACAAGAGAATCATGAACAGAGAGTCAGCAGCGAATCGTGCCTTCCATATCTTTGAACACCACAATATTGTCGTCGTCGACGCCGAAGTTCATGAATCGACATGCATGGTGGCGGCCAGCCAGGTGCATCCTCTCACGCGGCGCCGACGCCGCGTCGCACTTAAATGCTTCCCCCATGATCCAGCACAATCTTGTCACGACTATATCAGAAATTAGTACATTGGTCTAGACGAATATTGAAATCGCCGATGGAAGTATCAAGATGCAATTGAGCTGCTGGTCAACAAGCCTGCGACTGGGCCGCTGTTCTCCGCACCCGGAGGTCTTCTGCGCAGCAAGGTGTGGGGTAAACGACGGTGACGTCGATGTTTCACCGATGCCAGCCGCGCTTATGGATGGCTAGGCGGTCGGGATGAACTCTATCTCAACAAAAACTTTGCCGAATTCGAACGGCCTAGACGGGCCTGCCGATCACTCGGAGATCTTCACCGAATACTGTCCACGAGATCGTGAAGCTCACGAGATGGGTTCGCGGGTAGACCTCAGCAAGGAGTCTCAATCCCAAAAGCCAGTACTCTTCTTGTGAGTCACCATCAGAACACCACGCGTGAACTCGCTGCTTACTTGCGCGCTGCCTAGCGACATCGATAACTGCTTGTACTCTAGAGGTGATACTTGTACAGATTTGCGAGTGGGGGTCAACGCAGCAGCTAACCGTTCAGCTAGACGCCAAGATCTTTGACTTGGTTTCCGACTTGATCGATGACTACTTTGAGAAGCACCTATCCCTCACTCGAGAGGAGGCAGTAAAGCTACATCACCAGTACCATACGGACTATGGACACTCGATCGAGGGCTTGGTCCGACACCACAAGATTGATCCCATAGAGTACAACGCTCAGGTCGATGACGCGCTGCCTCTGGAGGACATCTTGAAGCCAGATGTGCAACTCCGAAAGCTGCTCGAGGATGTCGATACCTCTAAAGTCCGGCTCTGGTTACTGACCAACGCGTACGTGACTCATGCTAGAAGAGTTATCCGGATCCTCGGAGTCGAGGATCTCTTCGAGGGGTTGACGTACTGCGACTACTCGGAAGTGCCCTTCATCTGTAAGCCGAACAAGGATATGTTCTTGAAGGCTATGAAGGAAGCCGGGGTGGAATCTGTTCAGGACTGTTACTTCGTCGGTATGGCTTCCATCAATGATGTGTTCCAAGAGACGTTTCCACGCTGACACAGGCGCACAGATGACTCTTATGGGAATTGCGTCGGCGCTCGAAAGGCTGGCTGGACAGCGGCTCACTTTCTGGAGAGAGGACTCCCTATACCTCCGAAGGCGGCATCACAGCATCAGGTACAAAGTTTGGAGGAACTTCGAGATATCTTTCCTCAGTTCTTCAAGTCTCGAATTTGTTCCAAGACGTCATGATTGAAGCTAGGAGTGGCAGTAGCGACTTGGAGCGGAGATCAGTACCCGACAACAGAAGGGACATGGTGTAGACGATAGGCATATCTGACAATCTAGTGATCTTGTGTTGTAGAAAACAAGGCATCATAAATACTAGAATAGAAAGCAACTTGTGCTCTGCAAAGCATCGACATCTTGTCTCATACTGTTCATGCGTGATAGAGTCGACTCTCAGAGCTAGCAAGTTTTGAGGAAGCAATTTCCAATGCGGCCCCCCAGATACTCAGTCATGTTTTTTTCTTCAGTCTCCCTTGCAACGAGATTTTCCCTGATATTGGATCCTCATGGAACAGGATTGAGACAATCAAATAGCTGGTAATCTCGGAGGCGGCCTATTTCTCCACTCCGGAACCGGACAGGCATGCATCATCCAATTAAATCATCTCTTTGGAAGCTTTAGTGGAGCAATAAATCCGCTGTTTAAGGTTTCGCGTCCGAGTCGCCATCCCCGCCGTCCACCGGAAACACTCCAGACGGACGGAGAGGCCACTTTGTGAACCTGCTGTTCGGCTTCAACCCCATCGGAAGACTGTCGAATACGAGACATCGAATCCTCATTTGACGCGTGTGCTTTGACGTGGGAATTCTCAATATGCCTTGCGAATCGGGCTGCTGTGGTCCGCCAAAGGATCCAGCGCCGACCCCCGAGCCAACTGCCCCCCATGGGACAAAGAGCGGTCTCATCGATACAGATGATCGGGTTACAGAGGGCGATGGCAAAGCCGGCATCGGAAACATTGAAGGCCTGAAGGCCAGAGAGGGCACCAAAGATTGCTGCGGCTCTGAGATCGACAAGCGAACCTCATGCTCTGAAGCCAATCCCATAGAGCTCAATGAGACCTGCCAGGACCAATGTTGTGCTTCAGCCGCTGCCGATGAAGATGGCCGCAATGTCGACAGGATCAATACCGCAGGCGATTGCCAGGACGGATGCTGTGGTTCTGTCAACGTGGAGCAAGACGATTGTGGGAAAGGTGTCAGCTCTGTGGATACCGGAGTTGTCGACTCCTGCTGCGTTTCAAACACCGCTACCGAAGAGAACTGCAAGAAGGAATGCTGTGGCGACGACACAATCAAAGAAACCAATGTTACCTCGGCCGATAAGGTCACACTCAAAGATGATTGCAAGAAGGGGTGCTGTGGCGATTCCGTCGAAGATGACAGTGGGATTGTCGATGTTGGCAACAACGCGAGCAAGCCAAACGAAAGCTGTGGCCCAAAGGTCAAGGCCGAAGAGAACTGCAACAAATCATGCTGTGAGACAGTTGAGGAGAGCAAGCCCGTCCAGGCAAGCGGCACTTTGACTGCCATGGGGGATGACCGCGGCTTTCCGGTTGCCAAGGTTGAGGACAGTTGCAAGAAGGGATGCTGCTCCTCTCCAGTCCCAAAGTCTCAGGAAGAGAAGGTTCCTAGCTGCTGTGAAGGAAAGACCTCTCCTTGCTGCGACTCGACTTGCATTGAACGTCTCGCTCTACGCGAGTGTACCAGTGGCAGGCGTTTCAACAGAAAGAGTGAGTCACACGCACACCACCTCAATCTATCCGCGACTGACACGGCTCGTAGCTCGATCAGGAGCGGAAGGCTGCACTGGTGGAAGAGACGGCAAGCCATGCCGTGGCCACGCCCGCACCGTTCGCGAGACCTATCAGGCAAAGCTAGAAGCCTTGGGCTGCATCTGCCGTGCCCTCCTCGCTCTCGGTCAAGAATCGTGCTGCGCGCCCCGCGATCGATCATCTGTTGACAAGAAACGGACATCGGTCAGCTCTCTTCGCACCCGCAATTCAGTTGACTCCTGTTGCGCCCCAGGGCCGAGCAAACCGGTCTGCGCAACCAACAGAGGTCTCAGGACCAAAAGGGCAGGTCGGTCTGCAAGTCCAAAGTTTAAAAGCGGAGGGTGCGCTGATGAATGCTGCGCCGTAACCAACGCCCCGAGCATTGTTGGTTCTTGTGCGGATGCTTGTTGTGGCGATGGGGATCCGCCTGCCGCTTTTCAACCTCTCTGCAAGTCTGGTGCAGACATCACCAACGTTAACGACCTCGAGAGGGGCGTGTCTGGAACAGAGCATGTTGTTCTCAGTATCTCGGGCATGACATGCACAGGTTGCGAGACTAAACTCAAGAGAACGCTTGCCACCGTGGACGCAATCAAGAATATCAAGACTAGTCTGGTTCTTGCGCGTGCAGAGTTCGATCTAGACGTCGGAATTGGCTCGGTAGACGATGTCATCAAGCATCTCGAACGAACGACGGAGTTCAAGTGCGAGAAGATCACGAGCCAGGGCGCAAGCGTCGACCTCCTATCTCCTGGCCAGCCAGAGGATCTGATCAGCCAGCCATGGCCGGCCGGGGTCACAGACATACGTGTTGTTGACAGCAAGACTGTTCACGTTGAGTTTGATGCAGAGGTTGTTGGGGCTCGAGACCTGGTTGAGAAAGGCTGGAACAGTCCCATGAAACTTGCGCCCCCTCGAGCCGACCCGACACTCGAAGCGGGCGGCAAGCATGTTCGCCATGTTGGGATGATGACTTTGCTCTCCACTGTCCTAACTGTTCCGGTTCTCGTGATGGCTTGGGCACCTTTGCCAGATAATGAGATTGCCTACGGCTCAGCCTCTTTGGCATTGGCAACTATTGTTCAGGTCGCTATTGCTGGGCCATTCTACCCTAAAGCACTCAAAAGCTTGATCTTCTCTAGAATGATTGAGATGGACTTGCTCATTGTTCTGAGTACTAGCGCTGCGTACATCTTTTCGGTGGTCTCGTTCGGTTATCTCGTCTCTCACAAGCCTCTCTCGACCGGCGAGTTCTTTGAGACGAGTACGCTTCTCGTCACACTCATTATGGTTGGCAGATACGTTAGCGCGCTGGCTCGTCAGAAGGCCGTGGAATCTATTTCCATCCGATCTCTGCAGGTGTCCACCGCAACAATCATCGACACCTCGGGCCAGGAAAAGGAAATTGACTCCCGGCTGCTTCAGTATGGAGACACTTTCCGAGTTGCTCCCGAGTCTCGCATCCCAACCGACGGCACTGTCATTTCTGGTTCATCCGAGCTAGACGAGTCTATGGTCACAGGAGAATCAAGGGCAATCGAGAAATATGCAGGTTCTTCTGTCATTGCAGGCTCGATCAATGGTTCTGGAACCCTCAACATACGACTAACCCGCCTGCCCGAAGACAACACAATCAGCAACATCGCCGGGATGGTTGACGAAGCCAAGCTATCCAAGCCCAGAATACAGGATATAGCAGACCGTGTTGCGTCATACTTCGTCCCGACCGTAGTCACATTGACGATGATTACATTTGCCGTATGGATTGCCGTTGGCGTTGCTGTCCGCAAACAATCTGGCTCGGAAGCAACGATCCAAGCAGTCACGTACGCAATCACTGTCCTCATCGTGTCATGTCCATGCGCCATTGGACTTGCAGTTCCCATGGTGATCGTCATCGCCAGTGGAGTCGCTGCGGAAAAGGGCGTCAGCTTCAAGTCTGCCGACAGCATCGAGGTCGCTTACAAGACTTCGCACGTAGTTTTCGACAAGACGGGGACACTTACCCATGGGAAATTAAGCGTGTCTGGAGAGTCGTACGTTACTGGTGATCCAGAAGCGACGAAATCGTTGCTTCTTGGCCTTGTTGGTAGCATCAAGCATCCCGTATCTGCAGCAGTTGCCGCCCACCTAAAGGCGAATGGTATATCGCCAGCGCCGGTATCCGATTCCAAGACTTTGACGGGTAAGGGTGTCGAGGGGACCATCTCTGGTCGCATGCTCCGTGCTGGCAACTCGAGATGGCTGTGTCTATCGTCCGATCCTGCTGTCGAGTCCTTCTTGTCGCAAGGATACACGGTCTTCTGCTTCACGGTCGACGGGACGTTGGTTGCATTGTTTGCGCTAGAGGACTCGGTGCGGCCCGAGGCTTTCGCAACCGTGTCCAAGCTGCAGGCCTCCAACGTCTCGGTCCACATCCTTTCGGGCGACGATGACGGAGCGGTCCAGGCGGTTGCTTCTCAACTCAACATACCCGAGGTAAATGTGCACTCTCGGTGTAACCCCGCAGACAAACAGGAGTATATTCAGCAACTCTTAGCCACACCCTCCACCAATGTCTCCAAATCGGGAAACAAGCCGAAGAAGCCCGTCGTGATGTTCTGCGGAGATGGCACTAACGATGCTGTTGCACTGGCCCAGGCTACAATTGGCGTCCACATGAACGCGGGCACTGACGTGGCTAGATCTGCTGCCGATGTTGTCCTGATGCGACCAGCCTGACCGGTATCCTCACCGCCATCGCGGTGAGCAGAAAGGCCATCCATCGGATTGCATTCAACTTCGGCTGGAGCTTCGTCTACAACTTGTTTGCCATCCTACTCGGCTCAGGGGCTTTCGTCAACGCCCGCATCCCTCCGGAGTTTGCCGGTCTCGGCGAACTTGCCTCCGTCTTACCTGTCATCGCCGCTGCGGTGCTGTTGCGTTGGAGCAAATTGTAGGGTAGTCTGGCTGATGTAATCGTAGCTGCCACCCGGACGCTTCCACGAGGTGCTTGTCGGGATACTGGCGGGAAACACTGGCGGGAAACCTTTCCTGGAGAGGAGGGTGACGGCCAAAGGGGGGCGCCTGAGGATGTGCGTCGCCAGGCAGATTCAACATCTGCTCTGCAGGTTGAGACTTCCATTCACAAAACCCCATGCTTTGATTGGACGGTAGCGGCTTTCCGCAGTGTTGATGTGGAATAATGCTACCATCCGAACGCGATCGATAGGTTATTTTCAATAGGACAGTTTGTGATACATTGTTAAAATCACAACTCACAATCATCATGAATGCCCCACGGTCTCCACCTACCCCTGTGGGCCTATCGTCTCGCGGAAGCCGGATGTTGAGCAGCGTTTACCCACTTGGGAATATGTCCCTGTAAAGGGTTGCTCATTTGGAACCGCCTGCAAAATCCTTTTGGATGTTTACTTTGCAGCGAATAATCTTCCGACCGGGGACCTTCTAGTTTGAAGCCTTGAGAGTGTCTAGGTTTTTTTTTTTTAGTTGGCTCTTCACCCCCCGCCCTACCGATATGAACCCTGCGAGCCTCAACCCAATCTCAAAGTGAACGGAGTTGAGATCTTGGCATTCCTCCAGGACGCTTCATTGCCTTTTCCTTATTTGCTGCAGGGTTTTCAGACAGGGCGTGTCGCTTTTCGAAGTACAGGTTACAAACACCCGCATGTGGCCACTTGACAAGACGGAGGCAACGGACCAAGTGCGTGTCGCGTGGTCGATTGGCTATCTCCCACTAGCTCCCGATCCCCCTTACACATATGCTCGATGTACAGCCACTTTTAGCTCTTAATTATGGCTCCAAAGATCGAAAAATGACCCAAAAAGAACAAACCCCGGTGTGAAGCCCGCGGGCCGGGACGAGCCAAGCGCTCAACTCGCTTGTGTAGCGCTAGCATGTCTCTCAGACATACATACAGCCCTGGATCTCCAAAGCAAAGCTTACTCGCTCGCACTTCGACAAAGAGCAGGTTTCTGAGACTCCTTGCCTCAAGATATGAGTACCAACGACGAGGGCCACCTGCTACTGGGTACCGATCGCGTGTTCCTTCACCGGTAGTTTCTGCGCCATGATGATTATGCCCGCGGAGATAACAATGCCCCCACCTCCTCAGTAGATCAGTCTTGGCCGCCGAGGAGTTACGGAATGGCAACAGGGGCACTGTAAGACACTTCCGTCTTTTGTGTACTTGGGAGGGACTTTCACGTTTCGTACCCTTTCAATACATGGACCGGCCAATCCAAAATCTGAAGTCGCACATTGAGCATGGCAGCACATCGGATCACCCACCCGTGTTCCGCACAACGCACGACATGCTCATGTGGTGACTGCCAAGAGCTTCCCTGCCCCTCTCGGTGGTTTCAGGGTCTGGGATCTTAGGTCTAGGCTCTCGGTGACCAGACGGCCTTTGGCTTCACCGGGCGTACGCGGCAGTATGCATGACCATAAGCGAAGAAGGCTGTACCGGGACAAGGAACCAAGAGCCGCGGCATGACTTGGTTGGTTAATGGCGCAAAATATCCTAATATTTACGGCCGTTAACAGTGCCGCATCGAACAGACTCACCCCGAGCCATGGAGCTGGCGTCGCTAAGACCCAAAGCCTTGGCTCAGGATTCAGGGTGCTAGAAGCCTGCCAAGACCCATTGCATAGGTGAATAAAAACAGCTCAGACAGCAGAAAAGAAACACGTATGCGAAACCGAGCAAACCGAGCCATTTTTCATTCGAGGAGGACAAATGAGCAGGGTTAAGTTCCGGTGTCGGAGCCGGACGTATGTGCCGGAACAAGTGGGTCCGGTGTGCGATTCATGTCCGAGCGGCCCCGATAACCCCGGTATCCAACCGCAGGCAGGTAATGATTAGATTGTTGTTAGCTTTTCAAGACTCTTTTCCGCTAAGATTGTACAAAGGGGCTTGTTTCTGAGATCCCACCGGCCTGAAGCGCACATGCTGCAAGTATTCTCGGAGGCGCATCAAGGCGGTGTCTGAAACGAAGAGTCAAGACGCGGGGGGCGGGTAGAAGGCTGGGTATTCATGCAACTGCAGCCTGCTAAAAGGTATCATTTGACTCATAGATCAGCGTTACTATGGCGGTTTACGTGAATACAGATTGGCGTGTATTTCTAAGGTGTGCGAACTCATCCGGAAGGCGAGCTTGCGCCACCGAAGTTGCGGTGTGGTCATGAGAGATTTGATTGTACAGGCTCTGAATTATCATAGGGATCCCTTCAGGATCTGATGGGTGAGATCTTCTGGAGTTCAGCATTTCAGCTAGTCGTCAAATGACACCGATTGTCTGTGTCTTTCATTGTTGGCACGCGGTGGTTGGTGGGCCTGGTCAGAAGTGACAGGGTCGCAGCAGGATGCGGCATAGTGACGAGCGAGGTGCAGATGCAATGCGACCACGACTCCAACACCTATGATAAGCGTAGTAAAACGGAAAAAGCAAACATGTCATGGGCGGCTGACCAGGGCCGCGCCGTGCCACAACGCCCCGTGCCGGCCGTTATGTCGAGTGACGCTGGCGAGGCATAATTTCGAGACAGCAGCGGAAAGCACTCGGCCCACTCCCGCGCCCGACTGAATGGCACTGGCGTCGCAAACATCAACATCCCCGGGTCCTCGGCGGTAAGCAGCAGTCCTCAACCTTCTGAGAAATCAGACTAGCGTCGTTTCCTCTTTTCTCTGTAGATGATATCTGAGATCACTCCGATGTGGTTTTCTCCGATGGCAGTGCGTGATCTGGTAAAAGAAAATGATGAAATAGCTCCTGGGCAGAAAATCGAAGGTCGCTTGAATTACTTGACAGGTGTGGGCAGAAAGAGGAGTCCTTGAGCTTCCCAAAGTAAGATAGCGACCAGGCACACAACGTGGGCAGAGGATAATAGGTGGACACCATGTCGCCTTCAAGCCTGCAGTTCACTGCGGCTAGTGAGGAGGCTATACCTGGGGATGAACACTCTGTCATAACCTTCCTTGCTTGGGAATAGTCGCATCCCTTTCGGGCTTGGGCGTATTGCCGGTAGTACCAGCAAGGAGCCAAGGTGGAAGCGGCTGGAGCCATTGACTCGTGGTCAATGCAGTTTGGCATCTAAGAATTATCGCGGCCTCCGAGCAGCAACAAGCCGGCAGACCCCGCTGAACAATCATTGGCGATAGCATCGTGCGAAGGAGGGACTGGCAAGGATCCTGTGGGCGGACCCAAAGTACTGTGCAGATGATGATCTATCATCTCATCTAGTTGTTTCTCAACGGAACATCCGCCAAGAATGACAATTCAAGCTGAACTAGGACGTTTGTAGCTACTCATCTAGTGCCGACAGAGCGACTAGATTGACCGTCGAGTACGGAGTATCGCTCTCTCACCCTGCAACTTTCTCGGAGTTGGTACGTGCCAAGATTCATCGGGCCGTGGAAAAAGAAGCAAGCTGGGGAACAATTCGTTCGGCCACAAACAACCGCGTCGGCCGCAAGGGTCTTTCTCCCCAGCCGCTGCTGCAGCAAATCAGCCGAGGTCGGTTTCTACCATAAATGATATCTGATTAGTGATACATGACCCGCCTTCAGATCCCGTAGCATCAATGTATTCAAATCATAGTACCGCTCAAAGTATTGCCAACTACGACATCATACTATCGTGATGAAAAATGGTGCTGGAAGACCAGCGAATTAGTGTGGCGTGTCTCTATCCTGTGTCCAAACCTGCTCGCGACCGCTTTGGCGGTATTCCGCAAAAGTTGCTCACATGCGCAGCGTACATTGTGCATACAGGGAGCCTTCTCACGTCGCTCCTCATTACGTACGGACACCAAGAGTCTCAGATGCAAGCCGGCAGGCATGCTGGCTGGCCACATCCCAATGCAGATGTGTGCACTAAGTAAGTTGCATTTCGTACCGCTCGCCCTATGAGACCTTTAAGTCGGTCCGGATGACATCCCACCAATAGGTTGAAAAGAAAGTACCGGAGCGTCTCCTCTCGTCTACGGACTGCCGCGAGGTGTGGGCAGAAATCTGATGCGACATGTCAAGGGGAGCCCCTACACCCAGCCTGGGCAGTAGGCTGCTTGATGCTGCAGGCAGTAGCCGTTGTTGCAGGAATCATCGTGGTCGGCCTTGTACTAACAAGGAATTCAATTGCCAGAGGGACGGAGTTGAGTGCTACTCATGGAGCGGGAGGCTACGAAAAGTAGATATGGAATCGAAACGATGTGAACTCATACTACGTACGAAATCTAGGTCTTGAAGGTATTTAGAACTTGGAAAAGCGATCGCATCTTGTATTTTCCACGCGTCCACCGCCCGCCATGCTTCTATCTCTCCGAAACCCTTTCCTTTAGGCTTTGGAACTTACTGCACTTATCAGAGTGAAATCCACAGATGAGGTAGAATATGGCGACATAGACGTAAATTGTCGCATTTTTAGGACCTCGGGAACGCTTCGAAGCCTCGAGCTTTTCTAGGCGTAGGAGCGATAACATCACCGCACCGAACAGTCAATGAACAAAGAGTTAGGTTAGTCTCCATCTTGAACAGTTTACCATACCATCTTCCCTGTCTCTTGAAACCATGAAGGCTGTCTCTCCTAAGCAAGAGTCGACCGAACGAGAAGACCAAACCACAACATTGGCTCTCTTGAACACACTTTAGTCGTTACTCTAGTTGATAGCTTCTTGATTCTTGCCTTTCATGCAACGGGGCAAGCTGAACTGTGGGTAACGATATGACTTCTCCCTTCTTTCCGTTGTTTCTGGTATTGTTCGGCATCCGTCAACCAATCGTGCCAGAGACGTCTTCGGTCGAATACAAAATAACAACTGCAGAATCACCTGTTATTGATTTCGTTCCAAACATTCTCCGAAACCACGCTGAAAATGTCTCGCGCGGGCCGTGGCGAACACTTGTGTCTTTGTATCACCGCCCCTGTGGGAACTAGCGAGCCGTTGGGGAGCAGTTTGCACCGTCTCCGGCTTTGCCAATTCCGTAAGGAGCTGGTATTCCACCAAACGCAGGTCTTAATGTCGCATGAAGGCATGACAGAAGCTGCTGGCATGTGATCCAACCGTGATCCAAGGTATCATTCGGTATAATGGCATCGTATTTTGTTGACGAGACATTCGGAGCAAGATTTGCCACATCGACTGGATTGCACCAGCGGCAAGGGAAATCCAGACCGGTTCTGGGGAGAGAGCGCCTCCTTCTTGCACGATTTCGACATGTCCAAAGCAACCAATTGCAGCTTGCGTTGGCCACGTAGTAGCTGTTGGATGGTTGGCATATTCGGCCATGCGTCAGAAGCAGGGTATTGTGCCGAGTAACGTATGGTTCGATTCGAAGGCAGGAAGAAGTCAGTTGTAAGGATCGGGAAGTGGACGGTCTATCGCTTAGGATTCGTCGAGTGGTCGGACAACGCGCAGGCGATGACTCGGAGATCGTCGAGATTCGTTGATCGAGGTATCGGGATACCTCGATAGGTAAGTACAGAGGAACCTGCAAGTTTCGAGATGGATGAGTGCTTCGCGTCTGTCGGATGCTGCACCACTGTACTATCACAGAGTGATGGATATCGAAGCGCGGCATCTTGCCTGATGAAGAAGCCGCTGTGTTGCAGAAACAGATAATCCTCAACTTAGGTATGAAGGCGGTAATCTGTGACCGCAGGAGTAAAGGGAGGTTGGACGAGGTAATTTCGGCTGTGGAAGCAGAAAGTCTGCTACGTGTACGTCGGGCAGCATCAAGTCTGGTCGTAAGGCATCACGTAGGCGACCCGGTCATCAGAGCAGAGCGACTTACCGTCAGAATAATTGAAGATTTGTCGTTGATGGCCGCGGCCGGCCTTTAACTCAGCGGAAGATGTAGCAGACACGATTCATCATTCAATGGGGACAGGTTACGATTGGGTACTTTGTGTGGGTTGTAGCCCCCTTCTCCTTGCGGGACACCAGCACACAGCATCTCCATGTCACTGTTGCTCAGCCCCAAACAAAGCTCTAAAACTTTCAATGACTGTCAAAAAAGCACAACACGAACTGAGGAATGGAGGAGGATGTCCTTCTAATCGTCAAGTTCTCCTCAGTCTTGGCAAGCGCCTCTCGAGACGCCCGAAATGACCAGAGCTGAATCATTAGCTACTTTCCACAGCCGAGCATTCGAAAAAGGCCCAAGGGGAAAGCATCTTTGTTCGCTGATTTTCCGCTTTTAGGGGGTCTTGGCACTGCAGTCTGCGGTGCAGTCCGCATCGCGAGCGCCTCGCGAGCGCAATGCATCGTCACTGTTACAACAATACTTTCTTAGGCGCAAACCTTGCGCTTGCGCATCAAATGGAACTCATAAGCCCACCCTCGAAGGCATCATCACGTGTGATGTTATCTAATATGAATTGTCAGCGTCGCAGGATGTTATCTCTGCACTAGAGACACGCTTTGCCAGCCGGCCGAGAGTTGTCTTAGTTCGTCGTCACCCTTCGCAGCATGTTTCACAATGTTTATCAATCTAAGACTCCAAGAAATAGCTGTACTAATCCAAAACAATGGGAGGCTTGCTGACGGCTGAGAACGCGTTCCACCAAACAGCTGATTTGGCGCCTCTTTGGAATCAATGCTCTGTGAGCCGTCACATTGTTGCGCTTTTGTTTCGTCCGACGCCTTCGGTCCAAAAGGCCCCCGGCCCGTAAACTGTGGAATGGGCTGGCAACATGTTGCCTTCGGCCCCGACGAGCACGGCTGGGCGGGGTTGGCAGAAACACGTAGAAACATGCAATCGCTGCTTTCCCTCCCGCAGGCCCAGTCTACACACATGCGGTAGTTATTCCACACATATCTGTCTCTCCTGGCAGTGCGGAAATAATGCGGAAAAATCTCTCACAGGACCATCGAATGCGCGTCACATGATATTAGCAACATGTCACTGCAGCCAAAGGTACTGTAAAAGCTGAGAAAGCTGTCCGTCGTGAAAAAGCAACATGGTCTCCACAGTGGGCACATTGAGCGATTGAGACACCTCGAGGTTTTCTTCAACTTGAGCAGTTCCAAGCTTTCGGGAACAGTCCCTTCACGAAGAAGAAGGTTAGCTAGATATGCCTTATTCGGCAACAGAGAACATGTAAGCTTTACAATTTGTTCTGTTTTATGATGGTGATTGAAGCTTCATGCTGTCCGCAGATCTTCGCGCGTCATGGGTGCTCAGCATACAGCAAACAGCGTCTTACAATTGGCGAGCTTGACGCTGCGCCGTAAAACAGGACACCCTGATTCGAGATTTGCGTTTACCCTTTTTGGGAAATGCACCCACCTACCGGAGCCGGGCCGTGAAGTCCTCTCCGTGGACCCTCAAAAAGAGACAGTCCCTTCAATGGATTCGATCTTTTCACAAAGACACCCCCAGATCCGAACCCCCAGCAGCTGGAGACATGTCCACGCTTGTTCTGCCTTCCTTACCCATGTCCTTGCAACAACCTGCAAATGCCACGCGCTAGCTTTGCACAAGCGCCCCGGGTACCTTTGACATTGACCGGACACCCCACCCCGCCGTTCATCGGCCACGCCACGTCTGGTACATGGGCAGGAGTATACGCAACGACCACGCAAAGATCTATACCGTGATGAGACGCTTGAATCTCGTGCCTCGTTCAAAAAGCAAGCAGCATGGCAGGGTAACATGGCAGGCCGCAGGAGAGAATTCCTCTTAGGGCTGTGGCCTATGAAGCCATGTCACCAGCCCATGCTAAGCATGTCTTTGCGATAACATCCTCCTCATATTATAGAACTCCAGTATATCTCTTTCACACTGTTCATCATACAACCCGCAAATATTGTTCCACTGCTGTATTCTTTCAATCTTGTCCGACAGAAACGTTTGGTCCGACCATTCGCAGTTGCATACTTTGTCCCAGTCATACATAACGATTCACCTGGCATGTCGGATCTGACAAGATCTATCAGATAACCACGTTGGGTTGAAGCTGTGTATCCTTGTAACAAAGATCCTGCACACCATCGTCAGCTGCGACCCGGTCTTCCGGTCGGCATAGGTGCTTCTAGGCCCGATCTCGTTCTACCCCCGGACATGTCTCGCATCTGATCGCGGAATAAACGGCTCTCGGTACTATTAGGTACTCTTCTTTGAAGGATCTGGCGAATAAAAAACAGAGCGATGGAAGTTGAAGGTCGACAGTGGAGTGAGTATGAGCAGCCAATGTGGCCGAAGGGGGGAGAGTCAGATGGGCTGGTAAGTCGACGCCGTCATGTTGCACAGGAACAACTGTGTCAGAGACACGATAGTAATTGCTAACAAACAGCTCCAGCAATCAGAACGCTCATATTTCTCGAGCACAGGCTTGCCGGAGCATGTCGACAATCCGGCGTCGCATGGAGCAGAGCACTTTTCTTCGGTGTTCCCCATGACAGCGAATGGAATGGCTCAGGCTCCTCGCAGCAGAGTTACGACGCCAGTGATGCATTGCTTCGGCGGCATCAACATGTTCGAAGCTGGCGTCAATTTGGGTCCGCAAACTCCGACTGCACAGTATTTTTGGGAGCGAGATGTTGATGGTGTGTTCGCTGCTTCGCATCACATCAATGCCTCCAATGCTTTTCAGTCCCCTGTCTATGTCCCACTACAGCATTATGAGTCTGCGCCCTCAGAGAAGCAGACTCTACAGCCACATACGAACACTTCAATGAGACTCGAGGGCTGTGATGCACACGTGCAGTTCCAGGGCTTTGGGCAGAGCCATTCAACCGCCCACTATTACTCTGCAGACATGCCTCCAAATGGGGCTCATTCATACCGTTCGCCGCCAGAGAGCGAAACAAGCTCACAATCATCACAAGGATCACCTCCTCAATCTTTCACCTATCCTTCATATGGAGATTCAAGTCTCGGCGAAGCATCGAAATCGCCGTTACTCGAACAAGAGTTGCCAAGAGACACACAATCTACGACCCCTGTTGATCCGGAGCTTGGTTGGCCTTCGTCTTACCTCGCGTCAAAGACCGCATATCAACCAAGGCTGAAAGCTCACCGCCCAACAAGCGTTGATGCTCAGTTGATGCCGCCCCCTTCGGCTGTTCCTGCGAAGAGACATTTGGTGGACCTGGAGGCGGAGGAAGGGCTCTGCAAACCCCCTTGTCGGGGCGGTCCCTTAACGCAGAAAAAACGGCTGGATGCAGCATCGACAAGGAAGTTGGGGGCATGTATTCGTTGCAGAATGCAGCATTTGACGGTATGTTTCGGTCAAAAGTTACAAATTGTTCAGCAGACGCTAATCCATCCACCAACCCATAGTGTGAACCCAACCCTGAGCATCCCGAGGGGCCCTGTCTCACCTGCTCAAAGCTCAACAGAAAGTCGCCCAAAGTCGTTCACAAGAATCTTTGCTGTCGGGCCAAGATGGGCGAGATCCAACTTTCCTTGCCATGCAATCTAGGTATAACAGAACGAAAGTTTCAGAGCCTCGCGGAGCACGATCTCACTGATGACGAGTGGATGTCCAACAAGGTTGAAACGGTTCAGCTCATGACTAGAGGATTGTGCCGACATCCCCTCAACATTCGAGTGCGACTTTTCTCTCAGGAGAGATACGACAGACTCAACTACTCGATCAGGACTAGATCGGGAGATAAAGAGCACATGCATCTCCCGCCATACGCCTTAGCAAATGTGAGGGATACGAGACGCTCCTTCCAAGCATACTTGGACGAAAACTTCATTACGAGCTTGAAGGAACAGATCGATAAAGAAGGCACACATCCCATCATCAGGGAACACTACTTGGAGGCTCTGATGCATTACGACAAGCTTTGTGACGACTTTGACGAGGATAACAAGGAACGGCAAGTTCTCAAGGACTTTTTCAAGCTCAGAATGGCACTCCGTAAGTGTTTCGAACAACCAACTCTCTAAATCGAGATTGAAACGCCCCCAAGCTAACTTCCGAATGATAGATCACTGCATGAGTCCTTCATGGGTGTATGATGAGTCTACTGGGAGCCACAAATGCCTTGGGGTCTACAGGGTCAAGGACGAGAAGCATCCTCTTCTTCACCGAATCCCAACACCTCGAATGATTGTGGCCCAGCTTTACGCGATTGTTTCTACAAAATTTGTGGACACACTTACCGAGAAAGTGCTTCATAATCTCGAGCAGCTGTACAGCAGAGCGAAGTTCCAACCGTTCTTCACAGTCTACGTGGTTACGTTGTTGCTTCTTCACGAAGTCTCATTGATTATTGGCCACTGGAAGGATGGAAGGGAGGTTTTCAGTGGCATCATAGTAAGTTCATTTCCATCTGTTCGTGAGCAATTTTCCATCCTGACATAACTCCACAGAAAGAGCCGATGTTACCTCAAATAACAGACCCTTTTGTCACCAAAATGTGTCACAACGCAGAGATTCTGCTGTTGCATTGGCACTACTACAGGAGGAAACCCAATGCTTCGGTGGCCGGCGACAACTTCTACGGCGACGACATGAACAAGGGTTTTCTGTCAGACGTCTCTGGAAGTCAAAAATTTCTTGTCAAAAAGACATGGATTGACCTGAAGCAGAAGTTTACAAACGAACCTTTTGATGAAAACGGTAATCTCTTATGGTCTGACTTCGTCACAAGTCTTAGCGTGCTAACATATCTATCAGATTTCCAAGGCTCGGGTGGACTTGAAGTGGACTTCCATCCCTTTTACTGGGCTTCGCAGATGTTTGTTGAAAACTGGGTACCGTTCCAACGCATCTCAGCCCGTCGCAAAGGTATGTCCACAACCTCGCCGTGGACACCAAGGACGCCGCCAGAGGTACCATCGCTGGAAGAGGATAGACGCACCTGATCCAATTTACCCGAAAGAAGCTCGTAGGGACGTGTTTGATATGCCATGCTTTTCACGAATTGATGAACTCATGTAGGAGATGAGTGGAAACATTGAGTGGTCAGTGTACCCATGCCGTTGATTTAATAGAGCTGGAGAAACGTGATTTCTCCACACTGCCATACTTTGAAGACAACTTTTACGCTGAGACTGTGTCTGGGCTGGCATCTTGTTTCAATCACCTTTTTTTTTAGGTTATTACCATTCAATTTTGTAGGCAACAATACATCGTTTACTCTTTCGCATTGTACTAATATTCCAATTTTCACCATCGGTGGTATGCTAAGTGTCTAATTGCGAATTCCGGGACTTCAGCCCGAATTTGTTTCAACATAAGTCGATAATTCTAAACATATTATACACAAGATTCATTGATTAAGACTACAGAAACTATCTTCGGAAAGCCAGCAAACCCAGTCGTAGTACATGGAACTATCGCGCCTTCAGGAAGTGGCTTTTTTTGCTACTTTTCCCAGATGAAGACTTGTGCCTCTTTGCGTTATACTCCAAGTCGACTCTGTAGTTTGAGCCTCGACCTGACGATGATGACGATGTAGATGAGCCATACGAAGTGCTGCTGCCGGCCGACGACTTGTAAGAGACGCTGCTCTGTGACGAGGAGCCGGAAGTCGATGTTGAAAATGCTTCTGCGTCCTCTTCCACGGGAAGAAGCCCATTGATCTTGGACAAAGCAGAGCCTCGACGGTGAGAGCGGGTAGCGGAGCTGTACCCAAACTTGCGACTGGCGGTCCCCTTGCGAAGTTCGCTGAACGTCATGTCAGGGGTTGTTGCACGGGTTGGGACTGAGGGTGAGCGGTTAGCTACTCGGCCGACCGGCGGGAAGATGCGCAGGATTGCTTACGGTAACGTGCGCATTCGGCGCAACATCCGTGATCACATGTCTTGGTCTCCTCCGTAGACATGCCGTTAGAGTCCTGCACTGGCTTCGGCATGGTACACCAGCCCTGCGTGTTGGGTCCCTGACCACACTGGCAACAAGTCCAAGTCCCCCCCATGGCCTTATACTGGCAGTTGAGGAGGGGGCAATCGGCATTGCTGGGCTGAGCGGTTGCATAACTCAGGTGGGTGCAGGGAGTCTCCACGCCAGTCTCGAGATCGATGAGAGCCGAAGGGCAATAGTGCCAATTGATAGAGGTGTGGGAGCAAGGGTGCCAGCGAGGATGACCGTGACACATTTTGGACTGTTTGTTGACTGAAAGAGTATAAATTGGCCTGAGGGGCTGGAGATTTTGAGAGAAGTTGTATCAGCGACTGATGATGCTGTAAAAGACAAGACCAGATCATATTGCTGCATGCCACCTGCCGCATCTTATACTCTGCGTGATCTATTTTCAAGCAATTAGTGGTAAGGTCGTCTTTTCTCATAGCCAAGAGCCCTCGAAATGATCACTATTCCACTTGGTCTGCCGGTGGACGCCTCACTTGGTTGCTTTTCCCACCACCTCTGACACACATTCACTTCTCGCCAACCATCTCGAACATGGTCACGTTTTCGCATCGCATCTGTCATCATGGCTGCTTCACCGACAGTAAGGATTGTGCTACCCTGCAGTGGAGATGGCCAAAGTTTACTCTATCAGGACCCAATGTCTCGGAACTCGATATTGGTGGATATGGTGGTGTGAACGGGATGTTGTACAGCTACCAGCCAGGAAGAAGCCTTGTATACAGTGTCCAATAGGATTCTTACGCGACGTCGCTCAAAGACATCGAGGCCACCATAGACAAATCTGGGTGAAGTCCCCGACGGCTAACTGCAGCTGGGGTTACACCGATCCACAAGTATTGAATCACGCCGATCTCATCAAGGCTTCCTTGGTCACACAGCTTGCTCTCCTTTCGATGAGTGGGAATTACTCCACGAGTCAGCGATCAGTGGAAATCAATGCCGGTCTCCCGCCGCCTTGGGCAGTGGAGATCTTACTCTCGATATGGTGAGCAAGGTGTCTCATATTCACCTTGTTGGTGGGGTCTCACGATAATTGTGAGACCATGGGGCTGAGATGGAGCCCGGGACTATGGTTTGCCAATCGGCTGGTAGGGCATCTGAGTGGACAAGAACAGCACTGCGCACGGGTGTTGGAGACGATGTGGCTGGATCGAGATGCAAGAGTGCAGGATCTGGAGGCTTATCAAAGGTTCCTTTCACTTGGGTATCTGAGAAGCACCCGATCTCGCATTTGCAGTAGCTTCAGGCGTTTTGTGCGAGTACCGGTAATGACGGATCTCATTAATCAGTAATTCTGCCCCATTTTGGGCAGATCCGCAGATCACTCATCACTCGGCCGAATATCAGGATCATCCGGGAACATGAAAAACGGGTTAGATGAATAGTCTGGGTTACTATGATTGCCATTGAAATCATCTGATGATCGTCAACTTTGAGTAACCTCTCCACAAAGATGTCTCTCCAGTAGGGCTTAAGATCTCGTTATCTCTCGTGAGCTGCCAAAGTTTCTTATGCACACTTAAGCCCCATCCCACTCCATTATAGATAGAAACTCCTTATCATCAAACCAGAGTTATAACATTACTTAAGCAGTAGGAAACCACACAGTACTCAATAATCTCAATGCTCACTGAAACCGAGTGACTGATAGCCTGGACTCTGAAGGCTAGTCGGCTTCATCAGCCATCCATAGCAGCCGTGCAGGTGTTGCAGCAGATATGCTCGCAGCGATATTCATTTCCGTCAATGATCATGATGCAGCTGCAGCGACCCCCGTCGTTCCAACCCTTGCCACACCAGCAGCAGTTCCAACAGCGGTTGCGCACCTCGTAGGGGCAGCTCTCGAGGGGACACTTGGGCAGCGGCCGCTGGTCATACCCGGGAGGAGGAGGGTAAGGAATATTTTGCTGAGTGACGTCTCTGCAAGTCTTGCGGTTTGATGAACTCTTCTTCGAGGCGGAGGGTGCTTTAGAGCAGAAGTTGGTTTGGGACTTGACGTGCTCGCACGGAAGCTTGTAAGAGATGATGTTGCACATGTTGTCTTATTTCGGAGCTTTCGGGTTTTTTTAGAAGTTTATAAGATAAAGATTATGACTTCTAGAGAGCTTGCGAGATCTCAGGGTCGCATAAGCAGTATTTAAAGAATTGTTCATAAGTGTTCATGCAACGAAAGAAAGCTGATGGCTGTCTGATCTACTGCTCTATAACTTTTAGAAATACGAGGCATCTCATCTTGATCTTTATAGTCGATGCCCACACTCTGAACATAGGATGGTTCGCCGAGAATCGTCCCCCTATCCCGAGTTTTCGAATATTGAATGACGTGGAGGCGGCCACGATCTCAACTATTCCCCTGTCGATCAGTCACCTTCCATCTAGATGAGATCTATCCGAGAGCCCGTCGTGTTCCGTCGCCAAACTGACGAGGACTGACTCGCAAGATGCATCCAAAAGAGCAAATAGTCTGTGGGTTATTGAAGAGAAAACGTGGCAGCCAGGTCTCTGATATTTGTCAGTGGCCACTAATAGCTTGTACGAATGACCCTGAAGCCCGGAACTGGGTCCGTTACCGGTGGAAGAATGTTAGTATATCGCAAATGATTCCAGGCGAGGCAAGCATGCGAACCATGTGTATGAAACATGCAACTGCAAGGAAATAATAATGATTGGTCTATCTTGCACAACGAAGTATGAAGGCTCCCAAGCCACCCTGGATTCCCTGTTCAGCCTCGCTCCAATGATGGACTGTTGATGACCGCCTACTATTGTAGCCGGCTTTCGGAGGCGTCCCTTGTTGATATTGATTTAAGTCGAGAAAGCCCCGACCTCCACTGTGACTGGCCCCCTTGCGATCTTTGTACCACGTACTTTCAGCTCTCGAGGTGCGGCTCGTATGTCTAGACTCCGCTAACCCTAAAAGGTAGGTCCACATCAGATACCGAGTACTTGGATATGACAGCCGATGACTAGCATCAGTCGGCATGTGGCGCTGTCTAGACTCTAGGTCCCATGTATCTTCTGTCCTGCAAGTTCTTGTAATCTTGCAATTCTGACAGACTTCAGGTCCATCTTCGCTGGACTCTTCGTGTATTCTTTCCTCGTCAATTTTTAATCGCTTATCAACCGAAATGGCTTCGAAAGCCTCCAGATTTGTGCCGTGATCTTAGCCGAAGGCTGCATTCATGTGGCGGAGTCTGGAGTGCAATTCTGACAAACGCGGTGGTAACAGAAAGTGTCTGGACTTTTCTTCATCTTGTGTCGACACCATCGGAGAGAGTTGCTGCCGCGGCTGCATTGGCAGCAGATCCAGTGCCCATTGAGCTCCTGAAGGCGGCAGTTACCGGAGCTGCAATCAGGTGAGATGAGACATCCTCCTGTAGCGCACGGGTTGTCGAAGTCGATCGACTGAACTGGATCGTAGAAGACTCTCTCGCATGGAAGTCGAGTTTTGCCGTCAGAGTCCACGCTGGCATCCCGACAGAACTCGTAATGCACGACATAATCGATCGGCCGAGCGCAGGGCTGGACATGGTGGTGGTGAAGATAAGAATAGGTACACATTGTTATGTCTTTCGACTTGCGCACTTGTGGCCTGATTTTCTACGTATCGACGTGTATGTTTCGAATCAATCGAATGCTTGGATTGCTTTTGTGCTCGGGACTTTCAGACACCTAGCCCTGGATTAGGCAGTATCGAGCGATCAGCGGTCCGTCCCGAATAATGGAGTTCGTGATCGGATGTCGAGGTGACACAAAGTGGTGGGCCCAGGACGGAATTGCTTAGAGCTGTTTGATTGGACTTCCTGGTGTGATTATGGCGAACTCTCGGCGAACCAGGGGGAGCGGTTGCGATGAGGCCGGCGACCGACTCAGACAATAAATAGATATTTTTGCCTGACCGAGTCAATGAGGACAAACGGCCTGCATATGCAAGGCAATAATCAGCCAGGGATTTTATGGTAATGAGAATCGAGTGCTTAAGCTCCAAAATCGAGATTGAGGGGTCAGAAGCGAGCGTTTGATCTGTGGGCTTCCGGGTTGAGTTGCTTGGTGAGGGTTTCTTCATGTTTGCGAGTGGAGTATCAATGGTCTTATATGATCATGAGAGGTGAACATCTCATCCATATTGTCTTCGCTATGGGCCACCACCGCCTGCCTCCGGCCTCAAGGATGACACATACTAATCTCGCTCATTCGGCCATTCATGAGGTCGTTCTAGGGTGCCAATCACCACATCTTGCTGGCAGTCGCCTTGCCATAGACATGAGATGGTATGATTCCGGTACCAGGCTTCAATAATTGGCCGCCATTGTCAAACCTGTGGGTCGCAATTCCTTCCTGTTCCTCCGGAGAATGGCAAAGCACGTGGCGTCCGCATGCTTACCGGCCCTGCACCCGCAGACCCTTTCAGAACATACCACCAGTGAGAGAAAAGAAACCCAGACAAGGGGGCGCATGAATGTAACAACACGCGAGCTCTGGGAGGCCATCTTCAAGACTCCCATATGGGAGCCACATGTGATGGTCGTGGCAACGAGCCACAGGTGCGAGAGTGGCTCTTTAGGATTGCGTGTTTATCCCAGCTACCACTAGCGTTACCCTCCATTGCAAAGCCTCCTGTTTCAAATACCGGGCTTGCCATGGAATTCATCCAGTTTTTATGTGCCGATGGAATATTCCAAGGGCATTCTGGAATCTAGTTGGTGCGGAAGATGTCTGCTTCTGGCTTGAAGCTCGTGCGACGACATGTACCCCAGAGTTGCCTTATCACACGACGTTACTTGATATGCTATCACAGCTTATTCCCGGGGACGCTTGAGGTGTCAGCGTCAGTATGAGTCAGAAGATATTTGTGATGAGACTGACAGGACTTCATGTTGGGGATTGATTGCTGCATGCACTTCATCGGTGATCACATCATCATCGTCTCGGAAATGGTACCCATGCTCCCACGGTACGAAGCACTCGCACTCCGACCAAGCCCGTACGTATGGAGACCGGAGCGGATAAGGATAATTAGACTGATTTTCAGCTTTAAGGTCTTGATACTCTGACATCTTGACGTCTGTTCCCTTTCTTTGGTGTCTCAAACGTCGGAGGAAGTGAGACAGGCAGGTGACTTTGCCACTTTATAGCATCTCACGAACCCGGATAGATACTGACGGACTGCTCCGAATCATAACTCTGAATTATTTTCATGGAGTTTACGGACTGTTCAGAAGACTGTCAGATCCAAGAAAACAGACATCAAGGATCTAAGCGCAGTTTCGATGTCTACGAAAAGTCAATGACGTGCGTAATACTACAACGGATCCCATTAGGTCTATCGAATAATCAAGTCATGCATCAGACAATGCCGGAACCATTCTTTTCAATCAATGGTTCAATGATACGGTCGATTTCGGCTTTGGGTCTCTCACCTGAGCGGGCCTGACTTCTGCAGACGCAATGCATGGTCATGAGGTTCTTCTGATAGCCAAGGCATTTCGAAATTCGGGCACATCCGACGGGCGTTTTCCTCGGTTCCGGTGGTAAGGTAGACTAATCACAGAGCCCCTCACTCCACCCCCGTGGCTGTTTAGAAGAGGTTGCACAACAGAAGATCAGCACACGCCAAGACCCTGAGCTTCTGATTTAATGCAAGGGGACTGGGCTTTGAGGGGGTTGGTCAGTCGGTGAGCCAACAGCTGCATGCAGTAACATTGATTGGCTCTTCAAAACGGAGCCAACCCTCGGTGAGCAGATATTCAAAGAGTCAACACCGCTTTGGGCGTTGTTTCCTCCCATTTCTTTTTCAATGATCTTGATCTTGACTTCACAGCTTTCAGATCAGTCGAAGAGGCTCTCAATATTTCGAACCGGCTGCGACCTCGGTGATTCCCAGACATTCAGCCGGAGCATATGACCACAAAGGGAACATTTGCCGGAGATATATCATACGACACCACACCCGCGTCCTGAGACTGGGATGCAGCTGTGGCTTCCCGTGGGTTGCACAAAGCTGGCCGAACGCACATTACGCCGATTTCAGCTGGGCTTCCAAAATGCGCCGATTTTGAATTTTCAGCTATTGCCATAAAAGACACGATATCGAGAGGGCTATGTTCATTGATGGCGTTGGAAGCTGAGCAATGGCTTAAGAATTATCCAGCGATTGAGAACTTACGGCCGTGTGATCAAAGGCAACTCAATCTTACATGTCCATCACTTCCGAAAGAGGCTTGTGCCATGCAGATGCTTCGTGTCACGAGGGCGTTTGATGCTGAGTATGGGTATTTACGAGGGGTTACACCAGGGGCCTGGACCAATTCCTCGGGACAGAGCTGTATTCAATGCCGAAGGCCACCGAAATGTGAGGCTTTAAGAACGGATAATATTGCAGCAGCTCGCATACCGGGGGACATGAGCCGGCGCCGCTGGTCGTGTGGATTCTGGGCACGTCTGACTGAACTCCTTGGCATTGGACACTGCCAAATGGTCTTCATTTTCTAGCTTCATTATTTGGGCGACTACAATATTGAAATCCATCTTATGATTGTACTGCAAACGTTGTTGGTTGGCCCCTGCCGGCGAAAGTGAATCAAGCTGGGCTTGTAGGGTGAATTTCACTAGACTTTGTTCATAGATCAAACGACAGGAAACAGAAGGAGACGGCCTAAATCTCGTGTGTCTGCGCGGCTACTCTTCCTATATACTTCATTACCCCTATAGACGACGATAGTAGCCATAGAATTGACGGCAATAACGATAACTACGACGACGACAGTAACATAGAGTATAACCACAGGAAAAGTAGTCGCTCTAGCCCAGGAAAAATAGGCGGTCTTAAAACAAGGAGTAAAGGCGTTAAGACCGCTGGACATTTACTTAACTAGAAAATAAAAGTTATATAGCCAAACGCGAATATTAAACTCAGCTCATAAGTTGTATTGAAATACCTGCCAACCTATCACTTCTCCTCCTTTATATTTTTCTTAGTACGTACTATTAGTGCAAGCTACCTTACTACTACTATTTCGCTAATAAAGCTAATTTCTAACTTTACTATAACTACTATAGCTAAAGCTATAGTTTTAGTATACTATATAACACTATTACTACTACCTCCTTCTTACGCTATATTTAATACTATATATCCTATTTAAATAAACTTTAAATAAGTATAAACCCTCCTATAATTACCTAAGAAGTTAATTTTAAAATTACTATATAAGAAATAAGTTTATAGTAATTAAAGATATATAGATTTATTACTAGCTATATCTAATATTAGGAGTATACTATAAACTACTAATTAGCTACTAAAACTATATAAACTAATAATAAATACTATATTAAATATATATTATATTATAAGTATTTAGGGGTTAGCTAGAGCTATAAATTCTATACTTTAAGTTAACTAAAATTAAACAGAGGAGTAAAAGCTATAATATTATTATAATTACTCTAGTAAATACTATTTAGATTATTTTATAATAACTTAAGCTTAACTATACTAAAGCTATAAAATATTATATTAAGATATTTATATTTATAATTAAAAATTATATGTATTCTATTACTACTAATTCTACTAATATAAGTAATACTAAAACTTATACTAATAGTAACTAAAGCTTTACTCTTAGTAGAAGCTTTAGATAGCTTAGCTATACTAAAGCTATTTCTAAAGACTTAAGCTATTTAGTAGTTTATACTATAAAAACGCCTAGAAATAATCTAAGAACTATAAATAATTAGAGTAAGGTATAACTAGAAACTAGAAATCTATAACTAGCTAACTTTAATAACTTTTATATTTTTATCTAGCTTTTTATAAGCTATAGTTATAGAGAGCTTCTAATTAAGCTTATATTTATCTATATAAGATTTATATAAATTAGTAAAGTTAAGGACTTAGATATTAGAATAGTAACTTAGATACTCTTTAGTATTATAATTACTATAATATCCTAAAAAGTATATATAGCTATACTTACTTACTATACTAAGCTATCTAAATACTTTAATATAATAGATATTAATAGATCTGAGATTTTAGCTATATATACTCTATAAAGAGTTAAAGCTATAATTTAAAACTATAAAATATAATACTATTAGAACTCTTTATAAAAAAAAATTAAATAAGTTATAAGATGACTAGTTATTATATTATATATATTTCTAGTGCTATTACCTAGAGATAAAGAGTATTATACTTAGATAGATACTTTTTGCTAGAAAATTAATACCTTCTAAGTATTTAGATCTTATTAAGCTAAGTATCTTAACTATAAGCTACTCTCTAAATAGTACTAAATCTACTATAAGTAGTATAAATATAAAGACTACTCTAGAATACTATATTACTAATACTATAGTAAATAAGAGTATAAAGTTAACTATAAGAATAAAGTATACTATATAACTTATAATAGCCTATATAAAGCTACTAATAAAAACTACTTACTATACTTATAATAGAAAGATAATATTATAGTCTAACTATTATAGAGCTAGTACTACTATATCTATAAAGTAGGTCTCTAATTTAGTACTATAATATCTAAGAACGTAATATAGAATTAGGAGAGCTTAACTTCTTTATAATAAGTCTAGGATAAAAACTAAAACTTATCCTCTAAAACCTTTAACTCTAGTAGAAAAAAGTTTATTATATAAGCTATTACTTCTACTAATATCCTACTTAAAAACCTCTCTAAAGCTATATTTAAAAGTAGTAATAATATAGAGATACTTTTTAATAATTTATAAAACTTAAATAATAGCTCTTATTAAGAATAAAATATTAAAATTACTACTCTAATATAAATAATAAGATCTTAATTATACTACTATAAATAGGATATACTTTATATTCTAAACTAATATTATAAAAGCTAGACCTATATATAATATTACCCTAATATTTATTAACTACTATAAATTTAATATTATCTTTATTTGAGAACTTAATATATAACTAAGTAGAAACTTAATCTTACTAAAATAAACTTTACTTATCCTTTATATTCTCCTATTTAAACCTAGAACTTATAAGCTATATAGCTTAAAATACTAACTTATATTTAGAAAAAGATTACTATACTAACCCCTTTTATAATATACCTAGATCTATAGATATTATACTAAGATATTCTTAGTATTAAGCTTTAGAAGATATACTACTTTAATATATACTAAGATATTAATAAGTTTTATATCTTTTATATTCTTTTAGAGTAAACTTTACTATTATACTTTTTCTTTAGAAGGGATTTTAACGCTAAGTATTATATTTAGTAGCTAGGAGTAGAGATAAGTAGAAAGGGAATATTACTAGTAAAACTTATAAACTACTAAAGTATAGCTCTTTTTAATATACTAGGAGTGCTAACTTATTAGTATAGAAATATACTTAACTTCTACTTCTTAGATATACTACTTACTAGAACTGAAGTTATAAGCTATTTATATATTAGTTCTAATTACTTAACTTTAGTATTTATAGTCCTTTATACTAAGAGTAATCTAAATAGAACTACTTCTATAGTAAAAAGTAAGTTAAAGCTTAGTTTAAATAATATGTTAAAGTTTACTACTAAAGTAGTATATAATATATAAACTCTATTAGAAGCTTTTAATATTATAGATAACCTTAATAAGGCTATAAAAAGATTAAACTTATTATTATAGATAGCATTTTTTGCTATAGAGAAAAGATACTACCTTAATAAAAAAGGTATAATATAGTAAAATAAAGCTTTTCTTAAAACAGATTAAAAGTATAAAGTAGAATCTAAATAGAATCTAAATTTAAAAACTACTATATATACTAAGTAATAATATAATTATACTATTTAAAGAGCAAAGTCTATTATATAGATTAAGCTAATTAAAGAAATTAATAGTAATATAGACTTTTATAAGATTATAAGCTAGTATAAGCTTAAATTATAGTTTTAGTCTTCTCTTCTATATAATAGTAAAATTAATATTACTAAACCTATTAAAAAATATTTTTATAGATAAAACTATTAAAAATATATATAGTAGAAAATAATATTAATTTTTATACTTCTATAGTATCTTAGTAGAATATTATTATAGATCTAAAGATCTATATATAAGAAGTGGAAAATATAGTATTAAGAGTAAGTAATATTATTTTAAGTACTAATAATATTATAATAGTTATATTATATATAGCTTAGCTTTATATCTTAGACTATATTTATAAGCTATACTAAGCTTATTATATTATTAAATATTACTTAAAGGTGTAATATACTATAGAAGTCTCTATAATCCTAAAAATAAATAGAGATACTTTTATACTAAAAAGCTAGTAGTTAATTTTACTCCTTTTAACTATTAGTAAGAGGTTTAAGAGACTTTATACTTACTAAGTAGTATACTATATTATTAAAGAAAAGATATTATACCTAGCTATTATAAAAGCTCTACTTTAACGCTTAGCTATAGATATTATAGAGGTATTAATATATAACGTTATAATAGGGTTTAACTATAGCTAGATCTATATATTTATTACTAATAATATAGAAAAAGTGTTTAATATAATTCTTTAGAACTATTTCTATAAAAGACTTAGAAAATAAAGCTAGCTACTTAACTTTATTTAATAAGTCTACTACTTAATACTAAACTAGATAGTAATAATATACTATAAAAACTATATTATACCTATAGAGAAACTATTCTATAGCTTACTATAGAGCTTACTAGCTTCCCTAATATTTTATCTCTTTTATATTAAGCTAATATATTAAATTAAAAATAAGAAGACTAGATTTAGCTATACTAATAATAATAAAATCTTTTATTTTAGAGATAATCTTATAAAGTTAATAGTAAAAGCCTAAAAAATCCTTAATAATATTATTATTTAAAGTAAAGAGAACTACGTTATACTAGACCTAGAGAAAATAAAGCTAATCTATTTTACTAACTAGATTAAGCTTTACTTTAATAATAAGCTACTACTTAATATTTACTATAGAGATAGAGAGGTATAGCTATTAGACTCTATTATATAGCTTAGAATAACTCTTAACTTAAAGCTTATTTTTATTAAATATATTCAGAATAAAATAGCTAAAGCTAAAAAGTTATTAGATATATATAAGGACTAAATAAGGTTTACTTAGAAGTACTACTTACTATTATAAAGAAAGTATTATATATAGTTATACTACTAAAAATATTATTTAGAGCTAAAATTTAGTATTTAAGCTAGAAGAAACTAAGTAAGAAGTAAGAAAGTATAAGCTATAATAAAGCTTTTAAGTTAGTTTCTTATAGCTTATATAAGCTTATAGATACTTTATAAGTTATAATTAATATTATAATTTAGAGGTATTTACTAGTATAAAAAATAATACTAATAAATATTATCTAATAAGAATTAAATATACTATTAGTTAAAAATATTTTTATATCTATTAAGAATTACTATACTTTATAGCTTAAATACTTTAATAAGTATTACCTTTTTATAAAGATTAAAAGTTATAAGCTATTATAGAACTATAGTAATACTATTTTTATAATCTTACTAGAGCTATATAAAATATATTAGTTTTTCTCTATTTATAGCTATACTTAAAAGACTTTAAGTTCTAAAACTTATCTTAATAACTAGAGACTAAAGATAAAGTAGCTAAAGTATATCTATTTTAAGTAGAATTATTAGTTCTAACTTATTTTATAGTTTATATAGATAGGTTATAGCTTTAGCTAGAATAAACTAGCTTTAGCTATATAATTTATAGAAACCTTAAGCTTATTTATACTAGTTACTATAAACTACTATATATAGAAGTCTTCAATACTAAAATAGAAGGTATTTAAGCTAGCTTAAAGGTTGCTATTAAGTTACTTAATAAGGATATTATAGCTATTATAATATATTTAGATAATATTATAGTAGTTTTCTATCTAGAAAGTATCTTACTAAAATCCTTATAAGAAGCTATTCTAGACTTTTACTATATAGTTCTAGAGATCTAAATAGCTATATCTATCTTAGTATACTAAACTTCTAGCTATAAGGATATTTCTAGTAATAAGATAGTAGATTAGTTTACTAAATATAGCTTTATAATAAAAGTATCTAACCTATTAACATATATACCTTTATATAGCTATATTAAGAAAGAAGTATACTTTATAGAAAAGTAGTAGCTTAACTATTAGTAGAGTTATAATAGCTCTTATAAGTATTACTATATAGAGCTATTTACTTCTAATAAATCTATAGTAGAACTTAAGATACTATTATAACTTAACCTCTATTAATTAATAGTAGTAAGAAGTAGCTATAGTGACTTTACTAACTATTATAAGATGTTCTAATATAAGGATGCTAATATCTTCTGTTAGTATAGATATAAGAGTATTTAGAGGCGTAATATATATGCCTATATAGTATAAAGTTATAAGATAGAGATATATAAAAAAGTAAACTTAGTATTTATAGGTATTTATTTAATAGATAATATAATAGAGAATATAATTCTAGTTAAGTAGGTATTCTAAAGGGGAAAAAGGAAGAGAAAATATAAATAAGCTCTAATTAATAAGTAGGATATATAAATATATAAATATAAAATATAATTATAATAAACTAAATACTTTTATATAGGGTTAATATAAAAGTTTAATTTATTTTATAGAATATTAAGTTATATTCTTATATTATAATTAATTTTTATATTCTGCTCCATAAGCGCTATAAGATATCTGAACATTACTACTGCTATAAAGTAAATAGAAGGGGTACTTCTTAGTTTAATAAAGAAAAGTTTATTTAAGAATAATTAGAGAAGAAGTAGCTAGAGTATATTAAGTATATTACTACTACTTTTCATACTAAGATTTACTTATAATAGTATATTATAAAAGAAATATAGAATATAATATACTCTAAGCTTTAAACTCCTTTAAAGTATAGGTAGCTACCCTACTATTAATATTTAGTTATAAGCTAAATAATAAGCCTTTATAGCTAAAGTATTATTATATATTTAAGTATAAGATTATTTCTAGTTAGTACTCTAACTATACTTTAATTATTACTAAACTATATTTTATTTTATAAACTTTTTATTCTCTATAAGTAAGTATATATTAATTAGGTTACTAAATAGACTAACTAGTACTACTATACACTAAAATTTAAATACTATACTTTTAGTATTAGTATATTTTATATTACTATTTAAAGTTTTAGATCTTTATAACTATATAGTAATAATTCTACTTAGTAGTTTATATTATTTATATCTATTATATTATAACTATAAGGGAAAGAAGTTTACTTTTAAAAAGGTTAAATTTCGTTCTATCTACTTATTTATATATAGGATAGGATAGGATAGGATAGCGTATATATATAGCTCGACGCGGGCGCCCTTTACTCTATACAGGGACGTGCCGGCGATTAAACAATACTACCACCACCACCTACTAACCCATCATAGGGAATTTAATAATGCACAGCGGAGCCTGAGTTGGTGATGCTTCGAAATTCTTGAGCTTGGTTGTGGAACATCTGCATTTTCCCGCGTCTTGGCATTCATGATGTCTTGCAAGCGACGCAGTGATCCTTTCCGTTCAAATGAAGGCCATATCGTCACTTATATATACGCAACCTAAAGGTATGTTTCGAACACATCCTGTCACAGAGCACGGAAACAAGCAGGATCAAATTACAAAGCCTCTGCATCATCTTTGCAACGGCCCGTCCCTTGTGAGAGGAAGGAGCAGCACTCCGTCTAAATGCAAGCTTCAACTTTGGCCTCGTGATACCCAGACAAGTAGTGTGCCACTGCTCCTTGCTTCATCTCGATTCCGCACCAGGAAGTAGCATCAGCTTATTTCAGGGTCTCAGACCTCCCGCATTCTTCTCGCTGTTGGTGCAGGAGCTACTGTGACTAAGAATGTCAGCTGGTTCAACGAGTAAGATTACTAAATGTCTCAATTGCTTGGCAGCTAGGAAAACAAAAACACCAGTCATGTAGCTTCCAGACTTCCTCTATCGAAAGAAGGAGCTTTAGCAGAGAAAAGGGCCATCTTTTATGGATGGCGCCACTCCGTTCCCGACATAAAACATCACAACTTTGACTTGACCTCTCGCAAGCCATATCACTGAAGTAAACTGGACGTGGTTCGTGAGCCGGCAAGTGGCGCAATCATGCGTATTTCTTTACGTTCCCTGCACGCAAGGGAGAAGCCTTGAAAGCTACCGCGCTCCCACCCTGAGAAAGTCTGAGAGACTGAACTTGTACTAAGTCTTCCGAGTGTATCGTATCGATCTTTTTGAGCAGGTTCTCTAAATCAGCTACGAGACAGCCAGTCTGCCTCTCAGCCACCGTTATGCTATCACTACGGCAGATTTGGGTCATCGCGACTGATGTTTCTCACTCACTTTTTGGCGACCCCTTACTAAGAGACGTATCACGAGGTCACACGAAGTTCGACTTGTCCAACAATATCACTGCCGCGAATGAATACCCCGGATACCCCGACTTTAGTCCAACTGGCAGCAATATTGACCACTTCAGATGCCAGTATCCCAGTATGAAAGGCTGGCATTATTGCGGTGGGTCTGAAGATCAATCATGCTGGCTTCGGAACCCTGAGACTGGAGAGCAATACAACATCAGCACCGATTACGAAGACTGGATGCCTGACGGTATTGATCGCTACTTTACTCTGGATGTCGCGGATGGTTGGATCAATGTCGATGGTCTGAACTTCACTGAAGCAAAGTTGTTCAACAACACCTTTCCTGGCCCTCTGATCGAGGCCTGTTGGGGAGACCGAGTCCATGTTAACGTGACGAACTCTCTGGGGTTAAACGGAACGAGCATTCACTGGCATGGAATCCGGCAAAAAGACACGATGCACATGGATGGCGTTAACGGCATCACTCAATGTCCCATCGCCCCAGAAGACTACTTCGTCTATGTCTGGAACGCCACGCAATACGGAAGCTCTTGGTACCACAGTCACTACAGTGTCCAGTACGCCGACGGTCTTCAGGCTCCGATTGTAAGAGTGTGTCACCAGGATAACGATGTTTACTGACTCGACCTAGACCATTCATGGCCCTACAGTAGCTCCGTATGATGAGGCGATCGAGCCACTCATCATCACTGACTGGTGTAAGTCAAGACGTAGCAGAGCTATCTCTAGACTCTGACTAGTATAGCTGACCCGAACCAGTGCACAATGGCGCCTTCAATGCGCTTTACCAAGATGCCATCTTTCCTGACATTCTCCTTGGAAGCGTCGGGCACACTGTTGGTAACATCACTCGATACAATAGTAGCGTGGAGGCTCTTCTGCCCATCCCGACACCTTATGAAATTCACTTCGATAACATGGAGCCCAATCCCCTCACAAAAGCCAAGCGTTATCTTCTACGACTCATCAACACATCCTGGCAAACAACGTTTGTATTCTCTATTGATAACCATCTCTTGACCATTGTCGAAGCTGATTTCGTCCCCGTCACTCCGTTCAATGTATCGTCTCTACTGGTTTCGATTGGACAACGTTACAACATTATCGTTGAAGCCAGTCCTCTTGTAAACGGCAGCAACCCAGCGCAAAACCCTCTGCCAGAGGACTGCAACTTCTGGATTCGCACCTGGGTTGCAGGAGACGGCGTGGAATGTGGCAGAATCGGGACCACCGTGGAGTACTCACAAACAGGAATCCTTCGATACGACGCAGGGAGCACGGCACACCCGACAAGTCTGCCTTGGACTTTCAATCAAAGTTGTTCCGACACGGAAGCGAACTCCAGGCTGGAGCCCATCGTGCCGTGGACGGTAGGGGCACCGCAAAATAATAAGACCAACGACAACTTCAACGTTTCACTACTTCATGGGGAAGGTCCGTATGGAACCTCTTTCATCTCACTAGACCGCGCGGGGAGCGACAAGCAAAATCCATTCCAGACCGACTATGGTAACCCGACATTTCTAAACCTGGCCAACGTTCGGGAAAAGTGGCCTGTCGGATGGGTCGTGGTTCCCGAGAACTACACCGAGAAAGATTGGGTGAGTCTGTTGGAGAATGGTGTGTGTATGCGTCTTTCCTAACCAAGTGCCGGCATAGGTTCACCTAGTAATGTTCGGCGCGAATGATTCGTCCCAGGGGACTTTTGGGCCCCATCCTGTGAGTCAAGTTTTGGTCAATGACCCGGTTCCTTGAAGCTGACACTGTCCAGATCCATCTACACGGCCACGACTTTGCCATTCTCCGCGAAGTGGACGACGAGCTGTGGGACCCGGCGACATACGACCCAACCAAGAACAACTTGATCAATCCTCCCCGCCGCGATGTCGTACTCCTCCCATCGCAAGGCTACGTCGTCATCGGCTTCAAGACAGACAACCCCGGTGTCTGGCTGATTCACTGCCACATTGCCTTCCATGCTGCGGGCGGGCTTTCAATGCAGATTATGGAAAGACAGAGCGCAGCTAACGATTTCTGGCCGCCTGGGAACTCGGCCGATCTGGATGAGGCGTATCGAGTGTGTGAGAATTGGAACAGTTGGGCGTACGATTGCAGAAACCTCTGGCCGGGAGAGGTGCCCAGGAAGGATAAGGACGGGAACCCGACGAACCAGACTTATTGGCCGGCTTGTGAGGATGCGGTTATGCTGCAGAATGATTCCGGTGTGTAAGCACGAACCAACCGGAGATTGTAAGGATTATGAGTGCAAGAACGTGATGATTTTGGAGCGCAACACGGCACACTTGAAAGCTGCACCGCAACGGATGCTGTCCTACGGCGGGCTCCGCGTTTGATCCGGCTTTGCGCCCCACCTCTCCAAGTGTTGTGTCCGTCGCCCCGGTCCGACGGCCGGCGACCTGCAGGTTCTGTTGAAGGATGCGGGGAATGAAAAGCCAAGCGCCAAGATTGAGATATGTTCCCTTTTTGTTTCCTATTGTCGGAAAATAGCGGCATCGAAGGATCCGTCCTAACGCTGATGCCTTGCACCCGTCAGCACTTAAGACCTGCTACCAGCCGAATATCCTATTCTTCCCACCCATGAGGCCAGCGACTGTTGAGGCAATTGGTTCAAGGCCAAGCCTGAATCCAATGCGAAAGATTAGATTCTCTCAGCTCAGCCTCCAAACGATTCTTACATTGCTGCGCTGGCATCTCTCAACCCCTGTGAGACCCTTGTCAGCTCGACCCAGAGCGGCGGTACGAGCGAAAGGGGCTTATCAACGGCCAATACGGAAATGGTGCCGCACACCCGGTGTAAGCATTGGCGACCAGCCCGTCAGACGCCGGGCGCTTTCGCGTGGCTTCTTGCGCGGAACGTTGCAGGGTTCATTGTCTCCGTGACTGGGGAGGATCACGTTAGTGCTGAGCCTTGCGCAAAACCTCATAAGGAAAGGATGATCTTTTGGGAAGAATCATGTACACAATCTGCCCTTTTGAATGAGTTAAAATGAAACTTGTGTGTGCTTGAGGCACCAACGACAGATGGATGAGTTGTTCGACTTCGCTGCGGAGTATTATGAGTGGTTGCTGGAACAATACACGATGCGTCTTCGGAAAGATATAATCACAACCACTCCGTCTGGATACTTTCATCGCTTCTGGCCCCGGATCCAACCTCACTCGATCAAACCAGCCGGCGCAATGACACCAACGAGGCACCGCACAACGTCACCGAAACCATTCCACAGATTTCCCGACCTCCCCGCTGAGCTCCGTCTCAAAATCTGGGAGGACGCATCAACAGGCCCCTCCATGCACATCTTCGACGTCTGCTTCCCATCCTGGCGCGGTGCAGAACGCAGCAAACGCGCCTTCCAAGACGCCGACGGCCACATGTCGGAAGCGAATCAGGCGCGCTGGAGTAAGTACAGCCAGTGCGTCTTCCTCGACGCCTTGGAGGCTGGGCCGGAGGAGCTGGCACGTTCCACGCGCGTCGCGAGACATGCGCACGACCCGAGCGTGTATAAGCTACGGCGCGCGCAGCTATTGACGTCCGCCGAGGCCTCGGGAGCGACTGCGAAGCCGGGGAGGGATGTCAATACAGTGTGCCTGCCTGGACGGAACGAGAAGGTCGTGTACGACAATGAGGATGTGCTTTTCCTGAGGTTTAGGGACGGGGGCGCCGTGACGGAGCTATCGCAGGGAGTGCTGTTTGGGGAATACGATGCCTCTGGGGCGAACAGTCTGAGCGAAGTGCTCGAGGGGCCGTGGAGCGCGGAGATGGCGGCGACGTTGCATGGCGGGAGGAAGATTGCGCTGGACGTTGCTGAGACGTGGACGAATGAGACCGTTGGGGCGGTCTTGTTGGAGGAGGTTGCGTATTTGGGGTGTTGTTTGCAGCAGGGGCTGCGGGTGTTATACTTGGTTGATCATTGTCCTGGACGGTGTTCACGGTGCGGGAGGAAGGAAATGGCCGCAGACAAGTTGCAGGAGAGGGGGGAGCTGTACCGGCAGCTGCATTACGACGAGACCCAAGGCCGGGAACCGGATGTGGTGAGGGGGGTTGGCAAGAGGTATCGCGAGGTCTTTGATTTTGAGGCGATGGGGTGGACAGACAAGCACCCAAGTTTTGTGTTCGCGAGAGCCATGGACGAGACCATTCGGAGCCAGCAGGCTGATGCGGATGCGAGGAAATTTCAGGGAGTGAGGATTCTGGTGGTTGAAGACGAAGACGTGGATGGGCTGGATACCACGACGTTGATGGACTGTAATCCAGAGGGCGCTCCGGAAAAGAAGATGGACATGGTTTGGGAGATGAGCCTGCGATGGTCGTGCTAAGGTCAACCAGAGTTGATGATACGCAGACTCGGTCTGAGGGTGTAAGCTTACCCAAGCCCGGATGTTTGGCGCTGACGTGTGTTGGCGAACTGCGAGCGATGGCTAAGAGGATGGATGGTCTGGGGTTGGCTGGAACACCTTGTATTACTATTACCTCGAATGGAGACGGATAACAACGTGGCCACCGTAAACAACGACAAAACGTGCTGCCCTCCAGCTTTTCGACTGGGAATACCCTTTGACGCCGTACTATGCATATACCACAAGCTGAAACTACAATAATTACCCCACTAGAATCTGCCGGCATGTTAGCTCCGCCTGGGCATGGAATGGAGTTGGCTGCAAAGACTTACCGTATCTCATAGGAACCCGCCCTCGTCATGTACCGCACCCACTTGACACTAGAATAGTTGTTCTTCTCAAATACCTTTAGATATCTAACCAGCAGCCCGGAACTTGTAAACATCAACAAGCTAAAGTTGAGGCTCAGAGGCGGCCGCGACCAGGCGCGCTGATTCGTCGTGCTCGTCAACATGGCCTCGGCGCTCAGCACGAACTCGCTCTGGCCGGTGAAACGGCCAATCTTCCATACAATGTTGTTCTCGCTTGGCTCGTACTTGGCCTTGCCCTGGGTGCAGCGCTCCGTGATCTTAGCAGTGTTGAGCGGTGTGGGGATGCGGACAACGACGTTGGTGGCGAACAGCTTCGAGCCAAAGTTGGCCTTGATGCCGATGCTGTACTCGACCTTGGTGCGCCCGACCTCGTTCACAATGGCGTGGACCTTGAAGGGCAGGTTGACGTTTTCGGTGGCACGGTAGCGCATGAGCTCGAACTCGCCGTCCGGGGGCACGAAGGAGATGATGCGGTCGCTGTCGAATTTGCCGAGCTTCACGCACTGGTGGAACTGGCAGTCCTCCAGTGACGCTGCCGGCAGCCGCCTTGGTCGCCTTCGTGCCCATTCTGTTTCCGCTCGGTAGACTCAGGAGGCCATCGTTGTCGAGGAGGAGGCGGTCGTTGAGGCCGAACTTGCACTCGGGGGTACCGGAGAGGTAGGCGCGCATGATGATCTGGCCGGTGACGTCGGCGCGGAGGACGGCGCCGGTGGCGGACATGAGGAGGTTCACGTCTTCGATGACGTCGACGAAGGCCTCGTTCTTCCTGTACTTAACATCGGCCTTGCGCCATGACAGGGCGCCGGTGGCCTGCATCGTAATCTTGGTCGAGTCTTCGGCGGCGCGTTCTGACTTGACACCTTCGGTGGTGATGTACATCTTGAGGGTATCGGTCTCGGTGTTTTGGGGGTAGCCAAAGTCAATAATCTCTGGCGCGGACCGTTAGACAGAGAGAGAGTTTGTAAGCAGGACATGGGGGAGCGTGTACCATCGAGCAGCTCATAGACAAGCACGAAGTTGTTCTTAACAGCCTCCTCATCAAATTTGCCAAAGTAGCCCCTACCGAGGCCAATCAGGCGGTACAGAAACTCGAAGACAAGAGCGGCATTGGCATTGCTCTTGGTGATGGCGACCAGGTAGATGTTCTCGTGCTTGACATGGCTGAAGGTGGTGCTTCCGAGGGTGAGGATAGGAGACCGGACCTGGGCGTTCGAGATCACTTGAATCCGGAAGACGTCGGCCAGGCGGGGTCTGCAGTCGTTTCGGAAGGCGCGGAAGATGAGGTTCTCGCCCTTTTGATTGAAGATGAGGATGCCGGACAGCATGTTGGGGGTGTTTTCGGCGCCCACGGACGGCGGCCAGCGATTCGGGACTCGGTGTCGGTGGGAGGATGGGTCTTGTCGAGCCGGGAGAACGCTTATCGACGCGTAGAGGAAGCTTCGAAGTGCTTGTCGCGGGCAGACGTCGCAGGGCGCAGGGCGGGGTGGGAATTGGGTTGCGACGGGATCTCGGTCGGCTGTCAGGGGACGGAGACGGGAGCGGGAACGGGGAGCTTCATTTCGAGAGTTTCGGGCTTGGGCGCTGCCTTCGAAATTCTGCCGTCCATTGGAGGGTCCGGGCGGTGAAGCTAGGGTGCCCCGTGCAGGCAGTGGAGTCTGCATTACGTGATCCACCTGCCAAATGCAGAATGGATGGCACGTGCACGCAACGGTCGGCAGTGGGGCAGCTACCTTATGTAATTCCAGTGTCAAAGACAGTGCGTCGGCAGAATTGGCACTCCTCCATCCTCCTTCCCTTCACCATCTTGTCTGCTTCACTGTGCTCAACAACCATCTGGATCGTCGGACGATTGACTTCTAATTGCAATTCGATTCCGTACCGTCGCCTTCTAGAGCTACAGCACCGAATACTACGCGCATTGCTCGAGCTTTCAGTCTCCTTGGCTCGGAGAAATCTAAAAAGATCCAGTGTCAATAATCGACTGCCGCACCTGGTCAGCACAGCCAAGATGGCCTCGTACGCCGGCTAGAGACCACTCCTATACTCTGTACCTTGAATTGCTTTCGTCCCCCTACACAGTCTGTCTCGATACGATATCCAATCTACACTTGTTTCATCAGACTTAGCGTCGAGATTCCTCGTCAGTCGTGATCGTGACGCTATCGAGACGACATGAAGTCGTTCAACCAAGAGATTGGCCGCAACATCAATATCCATCATTTCCACAAACCTGGGAGTGCAAGATGCTGATCAAAGCTTGTCAGGCCAAATCAATCACCATTGATTGCATTTCCTAATGAATTCATCAACTCAAGACAGAGCCGAGTACTACTGCACCACACACAGCCGCTGCCCGACCACCTAGAACCCCAATTTCCCCAATTCGCTTGTCCTCCCTGCCGTCCCTTGCGTGCGGCTCGGTTCCAGCAAGCAGGAGGACAGGAGACACATATCGTCGCTGATGGTACCTGGAGCCAAGCCTCTTTCGCTACGCCTTCCGATCACCCAGCTCGGCTGTTGTTGCTGCTGCTGCTGCTGCTGCTGCTGCTGCTGCTGTTGCTGTTGCGCCCGGCCGCCACGTCTTCCGAGGATGGGCTCGCGACGCCTTCATCACGCAAGCTTCCGGTAATTGATTAATCGCGGCCGCCACGCCTCTCCAACCAGCTCATCTCGGATGGATCAGCCGGTCTTCCAGCTCAAGAATCAGTCGAAATCGCCCCCGACCGGAAAGATTTGATGCCTTTCCGACCCCTCATGGCACCCTCCTCAGCCGTCTCCACATCCGCCGCGCCCCCATGACCAGGACGCTCTTCCGTACACGGCTATCATGGAGCGTCGCCTCCGAAACAACTTAGACTGCGTTACATCCAACCCGGAGCCTGGCCACGCCTTGGTTGGCGGAGTTTTCCCAAAAACGCCATTGAATATCACCATCAGCCATATCAAGATGCGCCTTGGACGAACTTTACCTCAATGCCCAGCCTTCGCCCCCGGTCTTGACGTGCCATCGTCCTGGTTCAATCCATGGAACCGATTCCAGCTCCGGATGTCTCTTCCACAACCCCATGGGCACGACAGCACGATGGTTCCTTCGGCTTTGCCCGTGCCCTCAGCGCTTGTCTGAAAGGGGCAAACTGGGCTCAAAATGCCGAGACCTCCCTCCGAGATCGTGGGGCAAAGGCATTCCTACATCGCGAGCCCAGACTTCACTCATCCCGTCGATCCGAAAGCCTAAGTCATGGCCCCATCAGGAGCTGGCAGATTATCATGGCTCAAGACATGATAAAAGGGCAGCCGCCCGGTTCCCTTCAAGGTTTCCATCTGTCAGCCAGGGACAATACCAACAGATTACCTAGCCAACAACATCTTCTTGAACTCCATCACCAATGGCTGCTCGATCGCTCCTTGCCGCTGCCCTTTTGGGCAGCGTTGTCTTTGCCGTTCCCATCGAGGAGAGACAATCTTGCGGAGCCGCCTGGTAAGACTGTCTGAAAGATTGCCATATGCGCATGCTAACACCCTATAGGACTCAGTGCGGTGGCAATGGTTGGACGGGCGCGACGTGCTGTGCTTCTGGCAGCAACTGTGTCGTCACCAACGAGTGGTACAGCCAGTGCATCCCTGGTGCTGCCGCTTCTTCCGCATCTTCGACTACCCGCGCAAGCTCCACCACTGTCGCGAGCACATCTCGAGCCTCGTCAACCACCGCCGGCGCGACGACCACCCGCGCTACTAGCTCCGGCACCACCCCCGTCCCGACCGGAGGCGCCACTTACACCGGCAACCCCTTCGCCGGTGTCGACCTCTATGCCAATTCGTACTACGCCTCCGAGATATCGACCTTGGCCATCCCGTCTCTTACCCCGGCTCAGGCTACCGCGGCCGCCAAGGTTGCCAAGGTCCCTACCTTCATGTGGATGGACACTCGCGCCAAGGTCCCCTTGGTTGATTCCACTCTCGCCGACATCCGCAAGGCCAACCAGGCCGGCGCCAACTATGCAGGCCAGTTCGTCGTTTACGATCTCCCGGACCGTGACTGTGCTGCCGCCGCCTCCAACGGCGAGTACTCGATTGCTAACGGCGGCGTTGCCAAGTACAAGGAGTACATTGATGCCATTCGCACCATGATTCTCAAGTACTCCGATATTCGTATTCTCTTGGTTATTGGTTTGTCATTCTATTGTCTTACTGCTGTGTTATGCTGTGTCTAATATACAATTCAGAGCCCGACTCCCTGGCTAACCTTGTCACCAACTTGAATGTTGCCAAGTGCTCTGGTGCCCAGGCTGCGTACCTTGAGTGCACCAACTACGCCGTTACCCAGCTCAACCTTCCAAATGTAGCCATGTACCTCGATGGCGGACATGCCGGCTGGCTTGGCTGGCAAGCCAACCTTGGCCCTGCCGCCACTATGTATGCAAAGGTTTACAAGGATGCCGGCGCCCCCAAGGCCCTCCGTGGCATCGTTACCAACGTTGCTAACTGTCAGTATCTACCTAACATCTGATTTGGATTATTTCTGACACCTTTTGCAGACAATGCTTGGAGTCTCAGCTCTGCCCCCTCTTACACTCAAGGTAGGCATCATGCCCTAACTCCACATTATCAAATCTAACTTTGCTAGGCAACTCCAACTACGACGAGAAGCATTACGTCGAGGCACTTGCGCCTCTTCTCAGCGCCCAAGGGTGGAATGCCCAGTTCATCGTCGACCAGGGCCGCTCTGGCAAGCAACCGACTGGCCAGGAGGCGTGGGGTGACTGGTGCAATGCTGTCGGCACCGGCTTCGGGCTGCGCCCATCGACCAATACGGGCTCTTCGCTTGTTGACGCCTTCGTCTGGGTAAAGCCCGGTGGCGAGAGTGACGGTACCTCTGACACCACTGCGGCTCGCTATGACTTCAACTGTGGAAAGAACGATGCCCTCAAGCCCGCTCCCGAGGCCGGCACGTGGTTCCAGGCCTATTTTGTGCAGCTTCTTACCAACGCTAACCCTGCCTTTTAAGAGGTTTGGTTTGGTTCCGATGCACCCTGTCATCTTTTGAAGCGGACGTAGATGTCTTACTTATTACTTCCTGTACATATTTACCACCATTTTGGCGAAGAATTGTATATACAATGCAGAAAACATAGCTTGGTTCTGATTGGATCCTACTTCTGCTAACATTTACTGCTTGTGGCATACTTTGAGGCATTACCTTTCTGTCAGCCAGCCAAGGCTCTATACCCTCCAACTGGCCAATAGTGGATGGCCTCAGAGTATCAACGGCTGGAGCTGGCGTTATCACATGAGTCGATCACAAACCTGTTTGGCTGACCTTGCTATCTTTCCAATTATTTGATGGCAACGATGCCTAATGGTTGTTCTTCAATTCCGGGCGAAAACGCACTTTTCACGTCAACACCAAACCCGGCATCATGAGATCACGTTTTGTAACCACTATCAACGAATTCTGACTCTTGTTTTTACTTCAGGGACCTTACTGCACGAAGAACTGACCGAAGTGCTCGAACTGTCTTTACCTACTGTGTACCCTCTTTCAGGGTGGGCTATGAAACTTCCACAACGTTCTTACTCTAAGGACTCCGATATGCGGCGGACTGACACCAAGGCCCCGTGTGTTGAGTTTGACTCGCCCTCGTGCGGTCTTAGGCTTATTTTCTGTCCAGTTGGACTGAGGTCACGTATCGTACGTACACAACCTATCCTAAGATGCGACTTTAAACGGCCGAACCTATGCTAACACCCAGAATAGAGACCTCTCGACCTGCCTTCGATGCCCTCTTGCGACCCGGTCCTTGAATCCTTCGGTTCTCCGTCACCAGATCCGATCGAGGAAGAACAAGCGATAAGATACTTTGTACAACGTATTATCCAACACAAATGTCCCAACTGCCGACGGAAAACTATGACGGATAATAGCAAAGACCTCTTTGCGTATACCCGACGTATGATGGATCAAACGATCATGGCCGCCGCGTCCAAAGGTGACTGATGCTTCTGAGCGCACTTGAATGACACGCAGTGCTTATTGTCAATTTTCTAACTCTTATCAAGATCCTGCGTTATCCCGTCTTCCAACTTTGATCAATCCTCGATGGAGTCCCAAAATCGCCTGCCCCTACCCTGACTGTGCAACCGCGTCGTGTCCATGCTGCGCGGCCAAATCTTCCGCTTCGATATCTATTGCACCTGAATCTGCAACTCACATATGGTGCTGCAACGGAGGCCGTCTTTTCTTTATCTTCGCACTGCTCTGCGGTCCGTATTCGCATCCTGGAGACAACTCCGCGTCCCTCTATCAAGATATCCAGGTAAAGACTAGGTCATCTCGCGCTGGCCCGAAAACGACGGTCAACACCGCACCCGGTGCTGGAACGGGCTATGGTGGCTCTTACAGTAACGCTTCATTCAAGGGATCCAAGCAGATCTTGCCCAAGGACATTTCTTCGAGCCTTGATGTCCTCCCCGAGGTGCTCGCCGCGCTAGCAAAGGCGTGGCCTTCGAAGTCTAGAAATAGCAGCGCCTTTGATAAGAAACCTCCTGGTCTTCTTCTCGCCATGACGCGACGAAGCCCCCTTGTCATTAAAATAGCCGAGCTCATGCAAGACGACTGCATCGAAGAGATTATGCGTCGACCCAAGCTATACAATTCACTGTTCAACTTGCTTCTAGTCTGGAGTCAACGTACCGTCTCACATTTGCTTGTCGATGGACCCCGGCCAGAATACCCTTTGGAACAGACGCTTCTGCCCATTGCATTTGGAAACACCGGTTCCTTGATGCACAATGTGTGTTCGAGCATTCCAAAAGCAAAGGACAAGGAAAAGCACAAGGGTTCGGAGAAACACAACATGCTACCGCCACTCGTTAGCTTGTTCCCTCGTCTAGCCGTCCAGGTTCGCTTTGCCTTAAAGCACCACAAGGACAGCGACGAGCACGCACAGCAGGTACGCTGTGTGTATGATCGCATCTGCAAATTCGCCGCACAATATGAAGCTTACCAGAAGGCCCATCCTTCCGTTGACGATGCCACCGCCGTAGGAAAAGATAACACGCCCATCACCGGAACTCACAGTGCTGGAGAACAACGTGTAGAAGAGCTCAGGCGAAGGCTTTCTGACAGCGGCGTCGTTGAGATTGATGAGAAGGCGTGGCACCGAGAATACCACTTTGCCGATGCCCTGAGGAAGACCGAGAAGCACATCCCTCGACCGGGTCGCATGAAGCGCCTCGTATCCGAACTCTCGATTCTCCAAACGTCAATTCCCGAGGGTATCTTCGTCCGGCACCACAGCGACCGGCTCGATGCCATGACTTTCTTGATTGTCGGACCCGCCGGGACACCGTATGAGAATGGGCTCTTCGAGTTCGATCTCTTTTGTCCCATGGACTATCCTCAGAGCCCGCCGCAGGTGTTCTTCAGGACTTCTCCGCCAGACCGGAAATTCAACCCTAATCTTTACATTAACGGTTATGGTGAGGTTTCCCTACATCTCGATTTTGTCTCTGCTAACCACTTTTGACGCAGTCTGCTTGTCCCTTCTCGGCACCTGGGGAGGACCTGGCTGGAACCCCGGAACCTCGACCCTTCTGCAGGTCCTCGTCTCTATACAGGCGATGATCTTCTCCGAGTCACCGCTGTGGAACGAGCCGAACTTGGAAGCGACCCTAACGCCCCTACATTCGCGGGTGTACAATGTCGAAGTCCGAGCCGACACGACGCGGTACGCGCTGGCCGAGTGGCTGAGGAAGCTCAACAGCGGCGAGCTCGAGTCCAGCCCGTGGCGCGAGGTCGTCGCGACGCACTTTGAGCTGCGGTGGCGGGAGATTCTGGCGGCTGTCGAGAAGTGGGAGGCAGACCAGCCTGGAGATGAAGTACGTCTTCCGGGTCCATGGGGAGGCCAGGAAGGCCAGGAAGGCCTGAAGAAGGCTGCGTGGACGAGCCACTGTGCTCCAAAGCGGTTCAAGGAGGGCATTCGGATGTTGAGAGAGGGGTGTAGACGCTGGGGTGAACGGCCATAAGTTTGTCTGCCAGTCACTGTCCCAGATCACCATCTGAGCACATGAACATGGGCTACATTGCACCAGTTTGGCTGGTTGTGTCATGGGGAATATCAGTACTCCGAACGAAAAGGAAGCAACCTGTTGTATCGAGTGTAGAACACAGACCTGAGGGATCTTGTGGCACGTACTGCCGGCTCCCGCAAGATGAAGGGCTGGCTAGGGCTAGTACCATGTTTTCATCATATAGAATGAGTGGCAACATGATTTTCACTTGAGGTCTGGATGGCTTGCGTCATGAAGGTGACTTTCAAACCTTGCGGACGGCCTTTACGACGTGCCAGTACTGCGTAGCGTGAGGAAGGGGTTGAGACGAGGTAGACGGGACATCTGCGAGGGTCCCATCTCCCACAGGATCAAAGGCGGGCATTTAAAGGCACAAGTGTCGCACCTGTTACGTCCCAAGCCTACCTCGAGCACAGGAATTGAGAATGCTCTTGTGACATACTCACACGCCTCAGCTGGTTGCCAAAAACCATCCACAACGACTGACCCGGGAAGCCAGTATTGACGTCTACAGAAAGCGCATTCGCTGAGAATCGCAACGGAAGACGAGACAGCTTTAGATGCGTTAATGACGGGTGCCGCGGGAAGGCGAACAGGTCATCTTCCCGCGGCACCTATAATCCTAGCATCCAAAGCTGCGTCGAGCCCCCCCTTACAATAGCACCCAGAAGGTATGGGACACTTCATGGGAACGGCTCAACAGCCCTGCGAGATCGTTGACGCGCAATCAGTCTCGTGGCGAGCCATCAACAGCCCTCGAGCAGCGGTTGAGTCTTTCGGCGAATGCTATCGCTGGCGGGCGGCTCCACGGCGCTCTTGTCAAGGGCAGGTTGAACTTTGGACAAGTTGATGATGTCAACCCTCGTCCCGTCCTTTGCCAGGCGGTCATCATCAATGCAGCTGCCCGTGAACAATTCGTTTCATGAGACGACGACAAAGCCCGGGACTTTGACCGTTCGTTTGCCTGCCCACGGGCAACGCACCCCAGAGCAGACGGCAAACTTATTTGAGGCACTGGCCTGTCTTTTACTATGGTCCTACCGCCCCCCTCCACGGGAAAAAGAAATCTTGGCTACAGCTGGAGCTGGCTCCGTCGAGGGTTCATCAGTCTCCGCCGCCCCGGCGCTGCAGGGTGGCCAGTGCATCCGTTGACAACCTGCAGCACGCAGACGGCAGTCGGCAGACGGTTGTCAGGGCCGCAGCTAGCAACCGCCGGCGGCCCAAGCGGAACTGACGGCGAGCTAAGAAGAAATTGTGCCCTGAGACAGGCAGGTTGAGTCGGGCTCGTTGCGGGCATGGATGCTGAATCAGTCTTGCAGCCCAGCAGCCGGCGCCTTTCTGACTTTGACCGGAGTTCAGTTTAGCCCTGACGTGCGCAAATTGTCTCGTTGATATCGTGTTCGGGGGCGATCGTCTGGCCGTCATTACTTTCCCCGGTACGGCTGACACATGTTTGCCAGGAGGTTGATTGAGGGAAAACTCAGACGGCGCCTGCGGGTAGCAATTGTTTTGGACTGGCAGATCGCCCCCACCAAAGAGTGACACAGCGTTGCAAGCAAACAGCCAGGCCCCAGGGCTCGCGGTTGGAGCAGGTATCGCGGAGACTGTCCATCGATCTCGACGACACGCGACCCAAGCGACATGCCTCCAAGGGGAAGAAAACAAGAACGTTGGCGCTTAGCGGCTGTCGCGGAACTTGGCACGCAGTCACGCAGTTAGTTTTGCGGTCATCCACGATAGCCATCTAGACATCGGCGTGAAAAGCCAAACATGTCGGTAGCCACCAGCCTTTTGGGAGGTTTGCACCCGACCCGAACTTGGAGTCGTATGGGGGCTCCCAGGAATCTGTTTCCCATCTGCGGGAAACCACGTGGAAGAGGTGGGCACAGTGACTCGGACCGCGTGTGAGTGGGCAGCAGCCGTTTCCCGTCGTAAACAAGTCCGAGCCGAACGATTTCCATGACTCGAGGCTACCTAGCGATTCTGAGCCGTACCGAGAAAAGGGCGCCGGTTGCGTTGGACATATTGACACGACGACAGACGGATGAAGTCAAATGAGAGCCATGGCGTGGCCAGGTCCGGAAACGAGGGGGTTTTGGGGGTCGACATGCTTAATGAAACTCAAGAGCTGGAAAGTTTCGACGGACCAGGACGGGCAGGCGAGAAGAAGGAGTGCCCAAAGCTTCTTGAGCGACGTGAGGGGGACCAAGAATGAGATGAGTTCCGCCTGATGAGCTTGAAGAACCCTGTTATCGTCAAGGATGTGAATCATGGAATGGGCAATTGCCAGCCTGAGTGATTCGTTCAAAAGGCAATCCGACATGATGCTATGTTTAAAGATGGCACAGGCTGCGAAGCATGTTCCACGGCAGGCAGGAAGCAGCCTTCAATTGGCCATTCAGCGATGGGAATGTGCCGTCCGTTGAGATCAGAAAACCCATGCAGTCCACGAGGCTAGGTAGTGCCTGACGGCCGGGAATGTGTGCGTCTGCCACGTGCGAAGCATGCCGCGGACGAGGCAGAAAGGAAAGGCGTGAGAGAGGGGAAGGTGAGAAGATGAGGGGAAGCAGCCACTGGCGTGTCGAGATTGACACGGTGGTATTGAAAGTGGCCTGAGGAGGACGAATTGGTCGTATCGATGGGGTGAGAGGACCGAGGACCACAAAGAGGCATACGATCTGAGACGAGGCCATGTGTGCGTGTAATTATGAAAGTGTGTGCGATTCCCGGCCAAGTGAAGAGGCCGAGATGGTTGATGGGCACGAGAATTGCCGGTTGGTGGCTGGTCTCGTCAGATGCCGATCGACAGGTGCAGGCTCAGTGATCGATAATCGTCATTCAATGGCCGTTTTCGAAGAGGTGAAAGCGCCATTTGGCTTGCCTCACCTGTCTCGATAAGCCAGCTGCGAGCAGTATGGCACTAACATTGACGACCGTCCCCGTTGCCCTCATGGCCTACCTGCCACCCTGCCTGGGTGGCACAAAATCTGCGTGTTTTCCCCTGTTGGAGAAGAGAAGAACTGGGACTGATGCGTTGCGGCGTCACAGCGTCACAGCGTCACAGCGTCGCAGTCAGGGTCTTTTGGGTGTGTTGGGGTGTTGGCCAAGACGAGATCGACAGTGGGCTAAAACGCATTGCGGACTGGTGCTAAGCTGTAACAATCAGTACGCCGAAATGACTTACAAGACACAGCAGCGATGGCCACATCATGTTTGAAAGTGAGCGAGACCTGTCTGGCTGCGAATGCGTCTGGCAGGCGCGTCCGGCAATGTCAGTGTCATCGGCTTGTCTCCGATATCCGGAGGCAAGTTAGACCAGAGTGCGAGATCTGGAGGCAGGTGGGGGATACGACGAAGGGCGGAAGGATTGCCAATGGGGTTGATGGATTGTCGGAGTTGAATGCATCGTGCATCTGAGCCGAAGCAGGGCGGGCTACTTCGCATGTACATTGGTAGGCGCTGGATAGCCGCAGTGGAAGCGGACCAAACTCAATTGATGCAGGTGACACGTGGATTTGGCGATGTGTTCCTGGGCAAGTGTCTGTGGTTCTTGCGAGTGGGTGTGAGGATGAAGAGGCAGGTTAAACGGTGATTGACTGAAGAGGCTCCCGGACCTCGTAGGCGCGTCGAAAGGTGTTGGAGCCGGCGAGGGGACACAATGCAAGGCGTCGCGGATGGGATGGATGTGACTGGCAGTAAGGTACTCTGCAGTGTAGTGTAGGTACCTGGTCTGAGGTGTATGGCCCCCTACTGCAGATAGTGTTGATGGACGTCTAAGCGGCCCCTTGTGAGTTCAGCGTAGCGCATCGTATCTCCGTGATAGCGGCCATAGGCGTAAGCCGGGGCACAGGCACAATAGGGGCTAGGCTCTCCTCTCCTGACTCCCCCTTTCTGTGGTGACTTGGGCGAGGACTGTATGCGACGACGGGTGGATGGCAGCGGGCGATGATGGCTGGTGGTGGCGGGTGTGTGGACTGGATGAAGCCGAGCGGGCTGACTGATGTGTGGAGTGATATCAGCAGATAGCGACAATGGCTTGGAATCAAGCAGTCGGCAGCGGCGGCGAAGGCGGTTGGGCATGTATTTTTCATGAAAGTGATATCTGGCAAGGCGTGGTTTTGAGGAGTTGCGCATGTGTTTCTTCAGCTGGTGGGCTGCAGGTCGGACGCATGCGGCCAACAACGGGAGGCGACAATGGGCGCCGGGGGTCCAGACGCAGCAAACTGCAAAGTGCAAACACTGCAGCCGGGGCGTGGGCTTCGGGGGACCCAGACTTAGCATCGGGGGATATGGGACATGGGACGGGGGAGAAGGGCGGGAAAAACAAAGATTGGGAGAAACAGATTGGTGGGTGGACGTGGTGGACTGGTGGTGTGCCAGGGTGAGGGTGAGGGTGACGGATGATGGATGGGTGGATGTATGGGAGATGGGAGATGGGAGATAGGAAAAAAGCAGACTGGCAGAGGGAAGGAAACATGGCATCCACAGGACTGGGAGTCGGGAACGAAACTCAGGGCCGGCATAAGGAAGCTGATATGCCAGACCACGCGGGCTCAGTCCAGACATCCATGAACGGAAAGAGCAAGAGGGAGGGAGGAAAGAAGCAACTCCCATTATCAGGAATGACAGCAACGACCCGCGATGCCCTTTCTTCCCTCGTTCCTTCTTTTTTTAAGGTTGGTGAGTCTGTATCAAGGGGAAGGCAGGCACCTCCATCGTGATTCGTCGGGTCGGCCTGGCTGGCACTGTTGAACACAAGCACCTGTTCCTGCCACGGATTGATTGAATGCCTGCCTCGCCTTACCGATACCCGTGGAAAGGAAGGGACGGGAGTACGTACCCGGCCCCTCCGCAGGTACTCCGTACCTTAGGAACGTACGCGTACCACAGGAAATGTCCGAACGGGAAGGCAGATTTGATGGTGGATGAGGCCGTCAGCGGTCCTATTTCTGGCGTCTGCTCAGGTGGCTTAGATAGATGACGGGGCATTCTTGCAGCAGAGCTCTCCCCTTACCAGCTCCCGTCAGCTCAGCTCGAGACCCCTGGGGAAAAGAAAAGGCTGGTCGCAGTCCAGTCGTCCGCCTTAAGATGCAAAAAGTGGTCTGTTCTGTTGGTAGGGCGGCTGGGAATGGCGCTGCACTAGAGACTAGGAGAGACAGAGACATGGAGCTCTAGATCTCCGCCATAGATCTCACGCGCTGTCTGTCACCAAGTCTTCTCTCAGTGGATGCGTAGGAAAGAAAAGAAAAAAGAAAAAACCGGTGCAAGAAAACGGCTGGCATGGATCGGCCCTGAAGATGTGTACATGCCTCTGTACTAAGCATCTGGCCAGTGGTCGCTGGTCTGGCCCCTGTCCCGGGATCTCTCCAGATCCCTGGCCTGCACATGGCTTGCTGTCTGCGTGCCGTTTTCTGCTTAGCGGGCAGCCCGTCTCTACGAAGTACGGGTATCCCTTCTCCAGGTCCCCTCTCTGTAGACTGTGACAATCGCCTGTGTGCAGCGGTTATTGGTGACTGTGACTGCTGCTGCAAGTCGCTCTTTCCACATCTCAAGTCGCAACCTCCCGGAAAAGGTCCCACACAGGGGAGGAAGTCGCCCACTCGGGCGCACCTTCTCCTGATCTCGTTTGAGATTTGGGCCGCCTTTCCCAGACAGGCACTCACTCCCTTCCTTCCTGCGTACCTGCCATTGCATTGCAGCCGGGCTCACTCACTGCAGGCAGTCTGCACCTTCTGCACCTTCTGCACCTTCTGCACCTTCTGCACCTTCCGCACCTGCTGCACCTACCTGCCTGATCGTCACCGACCACAGCCAGGTCACTAACCCAACCACTATCTTGCAAGCAGGTACGGCTCCGTGGGTGGAAGGAGGTAGGTTGGCTTAATCGAACGTGGCTGCCCTCCTTCGTCACCTCCCGCCCTCCGTTCCTGCCTGACTTTTGCTTAGTGCAAGTGAGAGGTACCGCGCCGACCGGCTTGAGTACCTACCCTACCTACCTAGGTACCTACCTACGATGTAAGGTAAGATAGGTACCTGAGTGAGGTGATTAACAAATCAAACCCGATGGCCACCGGTTCTCATCTCTGCTAGTCTCTCTTCAGTGTAGCCTTAGCCTCTGCTCTGTCTGCAGACGGGGAAAGGGTGAGTTGTCGGGTGTCTGTCACTGGTGTAGTCGGGCGGGTGGTGAATGCTGTCTGTCCCTGCTGTCCCTGACGCGCTGCTTGCCTGGCCTGCTTGCTTGAATAATTATTATTTGCTCCCTGCCTGCCTGCCTGCCTGCCTGCCTGCCTGCCTGCCTGCCTGCCTGCCTGCCTTCCTTCCCGTGTCGTGTCCCATGCTCCTTCCTGCCGCTGCCGCTACCGCTGCTGCTCCTGCTGCTCTTGCAATTGTTCCCTCACCTTGTCTCGCTTGACTAAGGCAAGGTACCGCCTGCCTTGCACTTACTCCTGCTTGCTTTTGCTTGCCTTACCTTACGTCTCCGTACCTTGCCTTACCTTACCTTACGGATACCTTACTCTGTGCTCTGCCCTGCCTTGCGTTTGCTACTCCCCGAGTCGTCCACTAGCCTGAGTCTCGACTTTCTTCATCTCCATCTCCCTCTCCTCAATTTCTCTCTTCTCCTTTTCCTGGACATCACGCTGCCTTGCTGCCCACCGCATCATCGTGCCCACGACCGTTTTGCACCCGATACGACCCAGTCCCCAGTCCGGACCCATCGATCGTCCCCCCCGAACTTCAATCTCGCCTGCGCTGCCCTCTCTCACCTCCCATTTCGATTCCACTCTGACCGACACACTTCGCCAACAATCCACCCGGCACTCCTCTCAACCACTCAACAACCTCAAAACCCTTCTCCAGTCCCCGTCACTGGTCTCCTCTCGCCTCCATACCTTACCACCACTGTCTGTAGTGTACGGATACACTCCAGAATACGCAATACCGGCCACACCCCCCGAACCGATCGAATTTCTCCTCTTCTCGCCCACCCCCGGAGCCCCTACCGACACCTGTCGTTGACTCCCGTTGCCGCTGCCGCTGCCGCCTACGGTCTACCTCACATACCTATTCGTACGCTCACGCCGCTCGCCGCTGCAAACCAACCCAACCCAACCCGCAGAGCCCGCTCGCTCTCTTCCGTCATCCCAATTGCGCCCTGCACCTGTCTGCCTTGGTCCGACAGTCGTGAAGCAAGCCCCGGGCTGTGGAAACTCGAACCATTCTCTCGTCAACGAACTGGTCCGGACGGCCACTTTGACGAACCTTTTCAAGCAGGGATCCCGCTAAAGTCAAGAATTACAATGCCCACCTCACTCGATTCCTCTCGTCCCATCATGGCACCCTCAGTACGTTCTTCTGTCTCCTGATGTTGCCTTTCGCGCTCTAGCCCTCACCTGCCTTGTCCTCCTCCTTGACGTCCCTCCTGTTGGCTGCTTGCTTGCTTGCTTGCTGGCTGCAATCCCTCCGTCCCTTCTGCTCCCTGCTGCGCCTCGTCCTCGATCCCTTTTTTTGCCTTTTTGGCTCTTTGACGCCGCACCTCCCGACAGCTCATCCCACACGTGGAACTCCTCCGCTCCTGCCACCGCTGCTACTGTCTTAATCCTTACTCCTCCCGTTCGATCCCCCTTCCTTCCATTCCACTCTTCTCTACCCTCCCCAATACCGCCCAAAATGACCGCCGTTCTGACCGAGACTCCCGTCCCACAGGTGCGAGCCTCTGTGCGATACAGTACCTACAGCATGGCGCCCTCCTTTGCGAACACCGTCCAGACCACCGACTCGGCTCACGCTGAGATTGCCGACATCGCGACCGGCCTCGACCGCATGGAGAACAAGGCTCTCAGCTCCCAAAGGGTCACCCTGAGCGAGGAGAAGACGGCCAACATGAGCAAGCTGGCCCTCGGTGCCAAGTTGGAGCGTGCGCTGGACCGGAGAATGAGCAGCCAGGACGCCGTCATGCGCCCCCGCGGCAAGACCTTGACCGAGAAGACCACTGCTGCATAAGCGACGCTGCGCCATTCGTCACTAAGTCAGTCATGGCAAATACAAACAAACGGCCACCAGAGTCCACGCTCAACAACAACCCGAATGTCGACGAGGGACCAGGGCCGACGAACAGCGGCCGATAGGATCAACAGGATGAATGATTATGTTTCCGGCCCTGGTTACGGAGGAACCGAGGCGGGCAAACCGGCGTACGAATGAATCGGCCTTGCGAAGCTGTCGAGCCGAATATCAACCTACGGACCTGTGAACGGTATCAAGGGAGGATAATGGGAATGGCGGCTGCGGACATAAGCACCCCCTCACGCATGTTTTGATTTGGTCTGTTGGGATATCCAGAGGATGTCGGAGCGAAACGCCATGATGGCATCCCACGCATAGTGTTTAAATGGTTTACTACGATGCTCCCCCCATCCACGTTACATACCTTCTTCTTCTTCATTTCTCACTGCGAGGCATGACTACCATAAGATGCGACTTGAATCATGGAAAAGGGTTTTTCTTCCTCTTCCTCCGCAGACTTTGGGTTCATAGTCATGGTATTGGTACATGTGGTATACTACTAGAAATGCTAAACGACCATATCTCCCATGTCGGTCGGATGCTTACGATGGCCATGTGACTACCATATGATGTGTGTCCACGGAAGTGCCAAGCTCCAGCAAGCCTCAGTGCGCATGCAATAGCCCCTCGGCGCCAATCTATCAGCCTGCGCCCAACTCCCAAGCTCTCTGCCCTCGGCCTGTCTCTCCTCCGCTGGTTCGCTCGTGTCGCGCACATGAAGTCCTCGCGACGTCTAGGTCCCTGACCAATCAAAAAGAAGTTCCTGGTCAAACACCTCTCTCCCTCAAGCACTCTCCTTCTTCTCGATCTTGGCCTCAATCTCCTTCAACTGCGCGACCAGCTCGCCCTCCTCGCCCTCGTACTCGAGGGCCTTGCCAACCCACTCCCTCGCCTCCTCGAGACGGCCCATCTCCATCAGACACCTGCCCCTGCGCCACCAGGCCTTTGCGTTGCCGACCTTCCTCGCCTCGACGCTCGCCTCGGCGTCGACGGAGCCCTCGGCCCACTGCTGCAGCGCCATGTGCGCCTGCGCGCGGTTGGCGTACAGGCTGGCGACCTCCTCGCGGACGAGCTGGGAGGGCTCCCACAGGGGGCGGGTGAGGGCCATCTGCAGGCCGAGGGTGTAGAACTTGACGGCCTCTGCGTACTTTTTCTTGTGGAACTCGGCGTTGCCGCTGTCGCGCAGCTTGGAGACGTTGGCGGAGCGTTTGGGGTTGACGGGCATCGGCGGCGGGGGCACGCCGTGCTGGGTGGTGTGTCGGAGGTGACGAGGGAGCGGTGGAGGGCGTTGAGCTGGGCGAGCTCGGCTTGCAGCGCGCGCGAGGAGGAGGCGGAGGAGATTGCTTTGGACTGGGGGTCTATTTGGAGGGGGAGGAGGTCGAAGTGTGTGAGTTCCGACATGATGGGCGGTTTTGTTGGTGTGTATTAGGGTGGGTGAGTTGGGTTCTCGTCTTCGGGTATCTTTTTGGGGGGGAGGTGAAGGCGACCGCGTTCGTGACGGCGTGAGGGTTCGTTTGCTGTGGTGGTGGTGGTGGTGTGGTGGTGGTGGTGGTGAAGACAATAAAGAGAGAAGTTGTTTGTTGCGAGGCGAGCGGACGCCTAGGTGGTTAGTTAGTCGGTCGCTTTGCGCAGGACCTCTTTGGGGGAGAGGACACTTCTCCGAACGTTGTCCTTATCGGGCTTAGGCGGTAAGTGGGTCACGTGCTGATAGTGGGATTGACCGAGCTCACCGAAGTCAAGCTCCCTCACCTCGATGGCGGCGGAGAAGAGAGACCTTTCGTTCCAAGGAATGAAACAGCTCTGATCTAGCATTCCGATCGCGTCTATTGTTCCATAGTTCCAGACTCAGTGGCCATTCCATGCCTTATTGTGGCATCAACATGCAACCACCGGAGAGCATGTCTACCTCGTGCGGCCTCTGTCAGTGTAAGTCATGAAGCTTGCGCTGCAGAAAGGGTACGTCCAGTCAACCTCATCGTTGTGTCGTGGGTCTCCGTTAAAGATAGATGCAACTAGGCGTTGTTCAGTTCCCATCGTAGGCACGAGTCTAAGCAATAATTTTCACATCACCCTCGCCGCAGCGGACCACCAGGTCGCGAGACCCGAGGTGAGCCGCTCGTAGAATTTTTGAAAGGTAACCATGTTGCTTGACCAGCGACTTGAAGTCACTCGATTCAGACTCATCATCAAGAACCGTCCATGTTTTTGAATATAATAACTCCTTCGTTCCTTTGGTGACAGTTGATGCACCGGCCCATCAGAATGCTATCCCGCCATCCATCCAGCCACGCTGAGCGCCGTATTGAGTTCCCTTTTTCCCAGACTAAATCCAACAAGCAGATGTCCACCCCAATGCTATACCTCATACTGAACATTCAGGCCTTATGTTTCCTTGTAATAAGACTTGTTCAGCCCCTTCTCAACTGCCGCAATCTGCAGCGCCAACGGCAGCGAGAACTGGCGGCAGTACATGAAGCTGCCGGTCATGTACCAGAACCCAGGCACGCCTGTTGATCGCCACCACTACAACAGTCAGTATCGACCCATATCGTTATCAGAAAATCAACTTACTCCAGATCGCTCCTGCTCCTCATCCAACTGCCCAAACTTGCGCAGCCTCTTCGACACCTCCGAGCCCATCAGCTTCTCGATGGTCGTCGTCTCCTTTTGGAAACCGGTGGCAAGCACCACGACGTCCGCCTCAAGCTTCGTCCCGTCAGCGAGGACCAGGCCATCCTCCACAAACTCCCGTACACCCTCCTCACACCTCTTGATCTTGATCCGGCCGTCGATGATCATCTGGTTTGCCCCTTGGTCAATGTAATACTGGCCGCCCTTGATGAGCTGATAGTCCGCCAGACCGTACCCGTCGTCGCCCTCCTTCAGCGCCAGACCGGCCTTCTTCAACCCGTCGTGGACGACCTTGTCGTGCGCCGCCATCATCTTGGTCAGCCCGATGCTCATTTTCCGGATGACCGCCAGCGGGATCGCGTTGCCGACGATGTCGGCTTCCTCCGTGCTGAGGCCGGGAATTTCCCACAGCGCAAGCATGAAGTTCTCCCAGGACTCGCGGGATATGGAGTAGATTGCCCGGCGCTGCATCATCGTCACCTCCTTGGCACCGTGGGCGACAAAGTCTGCTGAGATGTCATGCCCGCTGGTGGCTGAGCCGATCACCACGACCTTTTTGTTGCCCACATTCGGGATGTCGGCGGACCTGTGATGTTTGGAGTGGTAGATCTGCCCTTTGAAAGACTCTTGACCCTTGAACTCGGGGACGATTGGCTCGTCTCCGAAGAGACCTGTAGCTAGAACGACGTGCTTCGCGGAGAGCGTGCGTGTTCCCTCTGGTGTCGTAACTTGGACGGTGTACTTTTTGGCAACATCATCGTATGTAACCTTTGTTACGTCGGAGTCGTATTGGATGTCGAGACCCATGAGCTGGCCGTAGTGCTCCATGAACTCTGCCACCTTGTCTCCGTTAAGGAACCTGGGCCACGTCTCTGGGATCTTCATGTAGGCCCAGTGATCCGTGTAAGTCGGCGTGTGGAGCGTGACGCTCTGATACCTCTTCCGCCAGGAGTCGCCAAGGCGAGAGCTCCTCTCAAGGAGACGGGTCTTGATGCCCATATGCTGAAGTCGCGCACCGAGCATCAATCCAGCTTGCGCTGCCATTCTGTCAGTCACTTATCTTACCAGAGCTCATGGCAACTCACCTGCGCCAACGATCAACACCTGCAGTTCCTCTCCGTCCGTCCCATTCGTCCCATTGGTGGCCAACGCAGGCGGCACACACGCAGCCCTCTGCTTCTCCAACTGCCTCTGATAATCCAGCCTCTCGAGTTGCGTGAACACGGTCCAGGCCTTCCACTCTCCCACGCCCACGTTCATCAGCTTCAGCAACCCCTTGCCTTCTCCATGCGGCGTCCGGAACGTGAACCCAGACTGGATCCAGATCTGCCCGCCAAAGTCGACCAGCAAAGGCTGCAGGCCACCGAACTTGTTCGGCTCAAGCTCCGAGAGGCCGTGTTCTGCGGAAGAGAGGTACGCCGCGATGGCGGACTGGCCCTGTTTGCATGAAAAGTCCCATGACAGCGCGACGATGTCTCTCCACCAGCAGTTCTCGATGAAGACGTCGGAGAGGGTGAAGTTCTTCTCGGCGAAGCGCTGAGCGAGGGTCGCGAGCCAGGATGTTGTTACTTGAACGGCGTCGACGGATTCTTTGGTGACTCCCGGTTGGAGCTGGAGGTCCGGTAGCTCGGGGAGTTTCGTGCCGTCCATGATGTCGGTGATCTAAAGGATGCAAGGGGGACGGGAAGAGGCGCTGAAGAACACCGATCGTGCGGTCGAGGGGGCGGGCGGGTGCAGCATGACTTACATGGGATTTCCGCGCGGGATGTACATAAGTCAGCGCGATAGCGTCCGATAGCTTAAACGGGCCAATGCCGGATTTCTCGTCCGCCGGGCGCCGTCCCCGCAGCACGTCTTCATTGGCGGGGCGTCCTCGTCCCACCCCGAGTTCGGATGGTTCCCGGCGGTCTTTTAAGGTTGATGCAACGTTGTGGCATGGGATAATCTTATCTGATCATCCCCCACCGATGATCGCGGGATTAGACCAATTGGACAAGGGAGGAGGATGGCCATGGAGGGCATGGCCGGCGGGATGCGGTGGTAAGCGGCCGAATTATGTAAGAGATGGACGTGGTATTGGGGATCGGAGGGTCTTGGCGAGGGGATGATGGTGTCTGCCCCTCATCTTGCCGTTGCGGCGTGAGAATTGGGGTCATAAGAGTGAGGTCCGTGGCATGTTGTCGTGTTGTTCCCACCTGTGCTGGTCTCATCAAGCATTGAATGTATAAGTAGAAGGAGATGAAATGGCTCAGGCAGGGTTGGAGAAGGGAGCACGGCCATGTCGTTGCGAGTTTTCTCCTCAACGACGCATCACGATATCCCACACCGAGTCATTTCAATCTGAGAAGCTTTCCCATGTTAGTCTGGAATCAATGAGGGAACTTTCAGGGCTTCTCTCGTCGTTTGATAAGATGCTATGAAGTTAACTCAAGAGAGGGGGAAATTTCTGTCCACCAGGGAACGTGGACAACAATCCTCTAGGAGCCCGGATCACACTCAACTGAGAGTTTTCCAAACGTATGTCGAATCAGCTGCATTCAGCTTCTGCCTATCCATTGTCATGTTGGGTACGTTCACTTTCCTTATTTGGCCCGGGTGTAATGTTCCCATGGCGCTTGCGCCATGTACACCATTGCTTGATCCAATCGAATTTTGATTCTCGTTCAGCCAGATGCGTGATTCCGTTCCGCCCTTGATTTCACGCAGCACGAAAAAGTGGCTAAGACATGATCACAACACCAGCAGCGTTCCCGCAATCGGTCATAGAAGGTAGAAATGTATGAGTCCCGAGGATTCCAACCAACGGAGGCTACCTTGGATTTTAGATATATCCATCAGATTGATTGAAGCATGCCAAAGCTGCTAGGCTGCGTGGCTGCGTGGCTGCGTGGCTCCTCCAACATATGTAAGTCTCAAATTCCAAATCAACGCATCACAGTCTGTACCACAACATCGACTATTGAAATACGCAATCAAGAACCGATTCTCTTCAAAGTGTGCGGCACGGATCTCCTCTCTCTAAGCTCGCAATCGAAGCATAGCAGCTGTATGCGTTGAAGCGCTCAAGACAAGATGCAGGACTCCTCTTCAAACACGTCACTACAGCGCAGACCTCTCAGCCGGCACTCTTTCTCTACCAATGGCGACCACCCTCCTTCAGCGAGGTCACTTCTTGCTGAGGATGATTCAGGCCAGGCATCCCTTTCTGGCCGTTCTGCCGAGCAGGAGACCAATGACACATCAGTAGCGCAGCAGAGTAACACCTATTTCAAGTACAAGCCTGTATCCACCGGTGACAACGCCGTTTCTGAAAGAATGGGTCTACGACGCCGTGTGCGAGTAGCGTCTCTGCCAACCGATTGCGCAGCAGTGCTACTTTCCATGGCAATGATCATATTCGTCTGTTTAGTTTGGAAACTAGATGGTTCCAGGGTTATCAACGACTCGTATGACTCCTGGAAAATGCGATCACCGTCGTAAGTACCTAGTATTGATGAACATCACGAAGCTTCGGCTAAAGTTTACTCGGTCAGCTTGCAACTTTCTTCCCCATCCTTTTCGCCTCAATCGTCGGTCGACTGATGACAGAAGCCACCCGGTGGAAGCTAGAGAAGGGTTCCACAATCGGCTGCCTCGAGCAACTCATGGGGAGCCAAACAGTTGGTGGATCTGTCCTTTCAATCCTACGGCTACGTTCTCTGAGCGTCCTGTCCCCGCTATTGCTCTTGCTATGGTCTTTTTCTCCGCTTGGAGCACAATCATTGTTGCGAATGACGGAGTTGCGATCAAGTTATCGTGAGATACAGACAACTGCAACCTTTTTCGACACTACCGCCAAAAGCCAAATTGCCGACTGGTACAGAAGAACCATCCCAAGTGCATCAGCTACAGGTGCACTTGCCAAGCTACGTGTCTTGAAGTCGTTGTACACCACACTGGTTACAGCGCCGGAGACAATCAAAAACGACACAATGGATATTTGGGGAAATGTCAAGATACCAATTTTGAAGGACGTCGAAGTGCAGGGATGGCAGAACACGTCATCGCACCGTGCTACTCTGCAGTACGCATCTCTAATGGGAGTGCCTGTCAACAATATTGGGGAAGGCAAACACATCATTTTCCCTTGAATCCACTTACGTTCAACTAGAATGCATCTGTCACGGGCTAGAGCCCGGCCGAGATCTCCGGCTTTGCCGGAGCAGCTACCGAGATCCGGCTCCGCCGGATCCACTATTCTGCTGTAGCACACCGCCTAGCCCCGGTCTGCATCACTGCTGCTAGGCGCCTATCCCTGTAAAGTCCTTTCCTCCTTCTTCAGCTTAGAATAGTCAATCGACGGCACCTCTACGTTGAACAAGCCTAGGGGCCAGCCCCTTACAGCATCAACGCTACGTACTACGATTTGCACGGAGGGAGACATAAAGCACCCCCCCTTGGGCCCGAAGAGAGAGAAGGTCTGAATAACGCCTCCGGCCTTGCAAATCGCCCCTGGAAAGAAACATACAGCCTGCCAAATGGCACATGGCATGGATACAGTAGGAGCTGGAGCTGGCTGGCGCTTGATCGTTTCGTGGGTGCCCTTTGGTTGAAAAATAACGGCACGGACACCTCATTCTATCGAGAGTTGTTTACAGACATCGACGACAAAATGGACCGGCCGATTCTTTTCCTCGAGGAAGTTGGCGTCGAAGCAGGCCCTACTTTGCTTCGCTTTGTCGCATATTGCCAATCAAAGTATAACCAGGTTGACGGTGAATTCAGGTCATTTTGTGGAGTCAAGCAACGATACGTCGAGTCCATCGTTCGTTGTTCGAGTCTCGCGTCCAAAAAGGAATGTATTGTTGTTAAACAGAGACTTTCACAAAAGCCGCACCCCCCCGAAAACATATCACAATTATCTTTCCCGGGAGTCTTCTGGACTTCTAATGGGAATATCTGATAACAACGACATTACGTATCAATCCGACTTAAGTACGCGGCCAAGACAAGCTTTTCCGTGGCTGAACACCTTGTGAAGCCATCTCTGCGTGAGTCACGCGGGCGAGGCTGTCGACCTTGCTGGTAACGAAGCCATCGTCAACGAGGCTGACAGCTACAACGGTATAGCGGCTATAGTCGGGTTCGGCGTAGGCAGTTATTCCGGGCCCTTGGGTACGTATACTGCGATCTTCTTACTGGACGAAGCACTGGCCGAAGTGCTCTTACTGGATTTATCTACTGTGGACCCTCTTATAGGGTGGGCTATGAAACTTCCTCAACACGTATCAATCCGACTCATCTCTTTATTACATCAAAGACCCATCTCTAAAAAATCAGCAATCCCAGAACGTCGATTTCCTCCGAAACGTTACCAGAGAAGACGTAAGCATTCGTTTAATGCAGTTGATCAACACATTCCTTCAACTCGGTCAACTACACCTTAATGGCACAACTGGAGGCGAAACAGACGCAAGGTTCGAGCCTAATATCACAGTTCCCGCTACTAACAAAGAAGAATTTCTTATTATTCATGTATCCAGGGGTTGGGCAGTGTTATCTTTGGTATCTAGTCTCGTTCTGCTCGTAGCCAGCATGATTGGGGCTGTTTTCAAACATATAGCGCGGGGGCCAGAGGCCTTGGGCTACGTTTCAACAGCCTTACGAGATTCCCGACATGTAGAGCTCGATTCCGATTCAGGATGGATGGACAGCATGGATTTATCGCGAAGAATGAGGAATGAGCGAATTCGGCTGGGAGTAGTTGCTGTTGGGAATGACAAACTGCCGATCTTGGGTATTGGGCGCGAAAAGGATACAGATAAGATGTAGGGTTTTGCAGACTTCCTTATCAGATTGCTTCAACTGTCTTTCATCCATGCAATGCGTGTAAAACCAAAAGCTAGTAGGCGGCAGGAGAGCAGGTAGAAAGAGGCAGAGAACACAGCAACGTCATCTATCGTGGTCGTCCATCATCGTTGTTCAAATCAAAGTCACAAAGTACACAGTAATTGCAGCCGCCCAGACACAGGAAAGTTAGGCGGTCTCTTTAATACTACTGGCACTTGTGTGCGAAGCCATTTGCGAAGTGTGATTCGTCACTATCATCCCGATGCACAGGTGCGGGACGATGCCTTGAGAAAGGGGCCCCCGAAAGAAGCAGTTCCTCAGAAACGCCAAGGCGTACACAGATCGTACTTGAGCTACCTCCCACTGAGACTCATCAACCACCCAAGGCCTGCAAACCCTTTCCTGGGCACATCTTGGACAATCTCCAAACCAAACGCCGAGACCACTCTCTTCGGGCCAATGCTGGGAAAGGCATGCAAGTCATCTTGCACCGTCGAAGCGGAGCCTCGACTGCAAAGACACCAAGAAAGATCTACAAGCCTTCTAGCCCTCAAGCCCAAATACCCAGGCGCGCCGAGAAGCTCACCGCATCCGCCAAGCAACCTCGTGAAATGCCTCAAGATGAATTCCCCCCAAAGGATGAGAGAATTCGTATGCCCCTTTCCGTCGCCAAGACATGTGCCAGTTCACCAAGGACGAGGCAGTGCCGGCGACAGAGGGAAAGTCGCCCAGATGCCAAGCCCGCTTACCGAGATGAGCAGCCGCGTCACAGCCGCCAAGACATCACACATTGAACGCCGCCAGACGGGGAAGTCACTTGAGCAATTGAGACACAACAAGGTGAACAAAGAGAAAAAGGGTTCTATTCATCGCACAAAAGACACCTAGAAAACAATACAAGCCTCTTTTCGCGAGGCCAGAGTCATGAAGCAGAGTATAGCTGCTGCTAGCGAGGTCCCAACGCCATGTGATGATGACAATACAAAAGAGCCTCTCATGCCATAATAAAAATGAGTAATCCTGTCGAGCCGTGACTGTATTATACCAGGGTTGGCAGCTGATGCCACCCTGCTTGATATCTTACACGCTCGCATAATAGTACGTCGCCCACATCTCCTCGGGCGCCCGGTTTCGATCCTCCTCAAATCATCAAATGGTTGGCATCGCTTACAAAGCGACCATGGCGGCACCGACACCGACGGCGGCGATGAGGTAGGTACCAACGGCAACGGAGCCGAGGGTGAAGAGGGGCTGGTAGACGTTGCCGGGGGCAGCGTTGCCAGAGGCGCTGGAGCTGGGGTTGGCGGTGGAGTCGACGGGGGAGGTGGCGGTGGCAGCAGCAGAGTTCGCGGCCTCGGCGGAGGCGAGAGCGGTCTTGCAGGTGTCGTTGGTGGAAGAGGGGGTGATGACCTGGGCCTGGCCGTCGAAGTCGCAGGCGGTGCTGGCCTTCTTCTGGTTCTTGTAGTAGGTGTCGAGGACGAAGGCAAGCTTCTGCTCGGCGTTGCACATGCTGTAGGCACCGTAGACACCGGTGGAGGTGTTGGCGGAGATACCGGAGCAGGCGGAGGCGTCGGCACCGCAGATGAAGCCGAACATCTCACCGATGGCGGAAGCCTTCAGGCCGGACTTGGGGGTGCAAGAAAGGCTGGAAACCATGCAAGAGCAGAGGTCCTTGTTGGGGGTGGGGGGAAGGGCCTTGCCGTTGACCTCCCAGGTAGAGCTGACGGGGGGGCACTCAGCAGGCTCGTTGGTGGGCTTGTAGGAGTCCATCTGGACGGCGGAGGGGGTGGCGGCCAGGACGCGGGAAGCAAGGGCGTCGTAGTTCTTCATGGTGGTGGCCTTGCCGTTGGAGACCTTGACGAGACCGTAGTCGTTGGCCTCCTGGTGGAACATGTAGACGATACCGCCGGAGAAGACCTCGGTCATCTCGGTGTCGTACAGAGCAGTGGTCTCCTGGAAGATACGGCCCTCGGCACCGTCGGGGATGTTGCAGCCGTACTCAGCGAAGAAGACGGGGACAGAGTAGTTCTTGAAGAACTGAACCTGGGTCTCGTAGCCAGAGCCAGCCATGGTGTTCTTACCGCACCAGGAGTAGATGTTGTAGCCCCAGAAGTCAATGGCGGTGTCCTGCTCGCCGCAGTTGAAGTAGTGGGCAGAGTTGTCGCGAATATCAGCGTCATCGTTGGCAGCGTAGCCAACACCCATCCAGCGGTAGCCCTTGTCCTTGATGTACTTCTTGGAGTCGCGAACGGCGGCCTTGACGAAGGCGGAGGCCTCGGTGTTGGTCTTGTTGTTGGAGACCTCGTTACCGGCGAAGAAGCCGATGGTGTTGTCGTACTTGGCGAGCTCGTCGATGACGGCGGTGTAGCGGGTGTACAGGTCAGTGTTCCACTGAGCGTCGTCACGGTTGATGGAGGTCTTGGGCTCTCCCAAGTCGGAGACGACGTAGATGCCAGCATCGGAGAGGAGCTTCATGCAGGCGGAGTGGTCCGCGGTAGGGTCAATGGCGTAGGTACGGATGGTGTTGGTGCCAGCCTTGGCCAGGATGGGGACGTCACGCTTGCAGGCGGTCTCGTCGGCGAGGGGGTCCTTGAACTCGCCAGTCTTGGACTCACCGCCGGCGGCGGCGGTGTCCTGCTGGTAGGCGATACCCTTGATGAAGAACTGGGTGCCGTTCTCGTAGAAGAACTTGGTGCCCTGGGAGAGGGGTTAGCTGGCTGGGGCTGGAGCAGTGCGTTTTTGGCAGTCGGCATACCTTCATGACGATGGGGTCGAGGGCGGCGGCGTTGCTGGCGAGCAACAGGGCCGCGGAAACGGCAGCAGCGACTTTGCCCATTGTGACGGATTTGGATGTGGGTTGGTTGGTGAAGCGGTGGAGGTTCGGTCGTCGGGATCGAAATGGGAAGATGTCGTCGGTCGGGTGGATGACGTCGGAGACCTAAATCAAATCGGAGACTGGAGAATTCCTTGGACGCGACGAAAAGGGTGGTAAAATAACGAGTTCTGTTAATGAGTGTGTGAAGTCGAGGTTTGGGTTGGATTGGTGATGAAATTAAAAAGAATAGGGTTTCAGAGACACAACATTCGGCAAGACAGCTCAATGAATATCTCTCGTCTCCTAAAAAGAATAGTTCCCCTAAAAAATGAGAAAGCGATTGTTGAGGGAGTGACGGTTTAGAGGAAACACACGGGGGAGAGAAAAGGAGAAGTAGCAGGAGGAAGGAGGCGATGTGAAGGGAGGGAGCGACGGTAGAAAAGCAGTTGGAAACGGGCCCTGGAATGGAATATCTTGGCAAAGCGGGTCCTGCTCTCATCCGTCTCCTCGTACCGTTTCCCTCCCCCGTCACCCGCCTCCACCGGCAGCTCCAGTGCTCCAGAGCGACTCCAGTTAAGAGAGATTGGGGAGGATGCAAGTGCCAAATGGGATCGCCTGGTGTGCCTGGGCAAGCAGCAAGAAAAGCCGGCTAGACCACCAAGGACGTGGAATTAACAGCGGGCAACAAGGTGCAGCAACTGGCCCTCTGTTGCTGGCATGCAGAAGGTAGGGTACCTAGAGACTGGCAAACTGGGAGTGCAGGCTGCAGGGTTGCGGCAGGGAAGGCGCCAGGAACACGGACAGGGGGGTGGGGCCAGGGGCGCCTTCCTTCCTGGTTGGTGCCACTTTGGGACTAGCTCCTTCCTTGCAGGTAAGCTTGAAGGTTCTTTCCTCGTCTGCTTCTTTAGCGGTGCAGCAGCGGCAGCAGCAGCAGCAGCTGCAGGTGCGACGGGATGGAAGCACGGAAGGAAGGACAGTGTGAGTGAGTCGGGTCTCCTTCCTTCCCCTTAGGTTCTTCATCCCATTCCTCATCCCATTCCAATTACTCTGCTAAAGGTAGGAAGGAAGGCACCTCCTCCCGTATTCAAACGGTCGTCGCACGTTTCGAGGAGGCGCAGCTGTTTAGTCTGTCTTGTTCACTGCTTCAGCCCTTTGCCAGAAACCAATGGCCACAAACCACAAAACCTGAGGCGGTCGACATGGTACCTGAAGCCGCTGCGAGACATGGCTGGATCACGAGGTACCTGCGTACCCAGTCACGCATCACTCTCCCGACCAGAGTTAGCCCCCGGGAACCGCCCAGGCCAGGTTCATCTCGTTTCAAGCCTGTGAGAGCCTCCTGCCTGCCACAGTCCACCACAGTCTTCCACAGTGTGCAAACGGTCAGCAATGCCGGATGACATGACGGACGGCATAACGCTCTATCTGGCTGCCACACCATCTGCGACGGACAATGCTAACGAGCCATCATCTCCCCTTCCTCTTCCTCCACCACCATCAATCACCACCACCACCACCATGTCATGACTGCTCTCCCCCAAAGGCCGTTAGTCAAATGTCGAGAAATAGGGGCAATCTCCGCACAGGTGAGCTTCGGCCTGGAGTAGCGGCTGACTTTCCCAGACCGGGACCTACGGACGCCGGCCCCCCCTACGATGCATCCACCACCACCACCACCCATCCAACCATCATCGCACATCCCTCCGGTCAATGATGCAGGCATGGAGTACCGCCCGTCACGATCCAGCGGTAAATCATCGCCAATAGACAATGGCACTCGACAAGCTACCGCAGTATTGCCGCCAAGCACCGACTCACCATCGACAGATCTAGACATCTACCGTCTGTCTACTGTGAACCTATTCAATAGGCGTCAAGACCGCCAAGAGATCAATCCGCTCAAGCATTGGCATTTCTTGTCGTCCATTCTGCGCCTCTTTTTATCCCCCAAGACCCCAACTCCCGCTGTCAACCCGCCCCTCCATCTGCCAGACTTCACATCGGGGGGATTGCTTGGTCGAGGTCAAACTCATTTCAGCTGCCTCTGCCCAGCCCGCCGCCCAGCGCGACACCGTCTCTCCTTCAGGCCGTCCAAGATCTTGGAGAACGCTGCCAATGCGAACTCATCAACCAAGGCCGCTCGGCCAAACAGACGTCGAATGGGAATCAGTCGCCGCCGGCACTCCTTGCAATCGTTATTACAATCAACATTCGGCCATCGGATATTGCTCCACATCAGTCACTCTTCCCTGTGTCCCCTAACTCCCCCCGGGCAATGCAAACATGCACCGAACCAAGAAACCCAAACATTACGAAAGACCAACAGCATACAGGTATTGCCGACGGACGGTCCAGATCTCCCGTAGGCCTGCATCACATTCACAGCCACTCCTCGCCATCCACTGAGGAGACCTCACTACAGAGGGGCCGTTGGCGCCAAATTTCGGTGCAGTCCAGTCCACAGACACTGTCACGGACGTCCACCTCCAATCATCCCACACGTCCAACTGTCACCCATCGTCCATCGCGCATCCATCAACCTCGAACCAACCGGTCCGATGTCTTGCGCTATACTTGCTATCTCGTTCTTCTATGACGCCGCTACTGTGCCAAGCTGCATAGCCCTACTGCACACTCGTCCTTCGTATTTTAGACTTTGACTTGAGTTTGGGAAAAGTTCAGCTCAATCACGACGAGACCAGACGACCCCAAGTCAGTCAGAATGACGATTATCGATGCAGCAACACATCGAAATTCCATCGACCCCAAAAGAATACGAGGCACACACACTCACACTGCAGACGGCCTCCAAGGTCTCCGACACAACGACCATCGACCATCCCACCCAGGCCACCCGAGTCAGAAACGTACAGTGCGCAGATCACCAACCCAGTAGGAATACCACGCAGCACTATGCCAACAAAAATAGTGACGGCGGCGGGAGTCAATTAACTCTCTTTTCTTGGGGCCACCTTAAGTTAATTTACGCGCTTTAGCCCAAACAAGACGTCCAGTGGAGCCGAAATTGGCCCAGCACACCCGATTCGACAAGTCACCCGCCTTCATTGGCACCACCTGGAATTTGATGTTCATGCTTGCTCGGTGCAGTCTTCGACTCTTCAGTGGACCGACCGACACTTGTTCATCTGCCATGCAGCACCATCATCCAACAATCCTGCTCCAGTCGACATGTTCATCATTGCTTGTTTCTCTTGTTTCTAAATCTGTTTGTATCCTCTTTCTTCCTTCGCAGGTTAAAGGAATCGTGTCTCCAAAAAAGTACATGGCACATCCCCATCTCTGGCATTGCTTATCAAACTTCCGGCAGTGCCTGTGCTGCTCCATTGATGTTCATCCCAGCCCGCCAAAACTCTGAAGCGAAAAAGTCTCGCGGCTGTCCCCCCTGATTGCCCGGGTTCACGCTGTTATTGTTAGCAAACCCGCGTTTCGCCCCTCCACCACCGCGTTTCAATCAATCCAAATCTTCGACAACAACCACAGCTGAGCCATTGCATTTCAGGCCTTCAGTCTTTCAGCTCGCCATCCCACCCGTCCCGCTGAACCTCCCTCGACCAAACGCTCCTCCCGCGGCCTCCTCGCAGCGGAATCCCCGGTCGCCGCCTCGCCTCACCCGACGTCTCGTTCCATGCCCCCCTGGGTCTGGGTTTCCCCCGTAGAAAGCACGACGGCCGCCCCTCAAGTCCGTGTCAGGTTGATGGGGTCGCCGCTCAGTCGCTCGCTGATCGAGATTTTTTGTTGCTGCCCGTCCACAGTGTGTGTGCTTGCTGTTCAGCGCCCGACGTCATCGGTGGACGCTCCGCTCCGTCTTGTCAATCTTCATCTGCGGCCTGCCCAGCGTAGCGTTCGTCCCGCCGCCGTCATTCTCCTTGTTGTCGTACCGTTGTCGTACCGTCTATCGTGTCGTATCGTGTATCCGTCCGCGATCGTCAAAGAAGAGGAGGGATATCCCCAAAAAAAAAAAAAAAAAAAAAAAAAAAAAAAACCAAGAAACCCAAAAATGCTTGATTCCACTCAGCCCTTTTTTCGTGTATCTCGTCTCGGCGAATTAATCTGCGCGCGCGCAAATCAATCACCATCGGCCGGTGATCTTCAAGTAGGCCTTGCCCACGCCGTAACAGACGCCATCCCAGACCTCGTACGTCTCGCGCCAGACTGTCCTGAGCGGGTTGCGCCCCGAGCGTCCGTGTCGGTATGTCTGGCTGACGGTCGTCATTTATTTTTTTTTTTTTTTTTTTTTCTGTGTTATTTTTCGTTTTCTGGTGGTGGTTGATGATGGTTTCTCGGTAGGTGATGGCTTTGATTTGCTTTGCTTTGCTATGCTAATGACAGGCTCTCTCGACTCTCTGCTTCCGATCTTGATGATTTCTTCAACGGCTTTCGCGTGTGATTTATATATGTCTAGGCATCATCAAACACTGTCAGCCTACTCTCAACAGTCACAGTCACACACACACCCGCCGCATCGCCGCCCCGGCCGCAGCACGGCAGTCAAGTCACGAGCCACCTCACCTCCCGCTCCCGCGCCGCAGCCACACAGGCACCCGACAAAAGCACACTGCAGGGCAGCCAAAGACTCCCGCCGGCCTTTACCCTCCACTCCCGCCTGACAGCGGGTTCCACTGTAGCGCCAACAGGCAAACCACACGCAGCCGACCGGCGGTGCACTACACCACACCACATGGTGCCCGCAAGTCAAGTGGCTGAAGGCCCTCGTCGGGTCTCTGTCATTCGTTCGTTGGGAGGTTTAGTGTAGCTTCGTACTTCCATTTCTACTTCCCCGCGTCTGCGTCCCCGGTGTGTGTGGCACAGCCCGACTTCAAAGTGCTGAATCAGGCAGGATGGGCGGGCTTCTTGATGAGGCGTCCGCTGCTTGTTTGAGTATTCACAGGTGAGAGGGCAAGCTGTTTGGAGGATTCGCATGCAATGTGCTTTTCGAGACGCGCCTTCCTCTCAGTCAGCTTGGCGATCGTCGTTTGACGTCTGGGGTATGTTTGCTCCATGTCAGCTCCCGCAATCCCACAGGCCTCGAAACTTTCTCTTCACTTTGAATCGTAAAATTTAAAGACCGGTGACGACGATCTGTGTGAGTTTGGCAACGTGTCTGCCGCCTGCAGTGTCAGTGTCGCCCGGGCTGCGTTGACCGCATCTGCGCAGAGGGTCTTGAGCGGGCTTGTCTCACCGCACATCACGGGACGGATGCGAACCTCATTCGCCACATCTACTTTCGACATCACGCAGGTTGGCAGATTTAAGCTAGGAAACGAGTGATATTGATGAGAAGCTATCTTGAATGTGTGATTTGGCAGATGATGGGTTTTCTCCCATTTGCCACCGTCAACGTGTGATGAAATCCTTCAATTTCCTCATCATCTGTCCTCTGGATGGTGGCAAGTGGAAAAGTAAAAACTATGGTACAGCCCCTTCCTCCGTTTCGAACCACCGGTATGGGTGTCGTGTGGCTTATTGGATGCGAACCGGAAACAGTCCCTCGACTTCTGACGTTGGTCGCATGGCGCATGGTATCTCAGCAAATATTTTCCGTAGTGTCGTCATATGGCGTCGTGCCGGAGCAAGTGTAAGTGTATTCTTCCTGTTGAGCAAAAGTCAGCCTTGCCGTTAGGGTCCCATGAGGTTTTGCGGTGTGACTGACAAGTATTTGAGCAAGTAGTGCGGATCTGTCCCGTCCCGCCTGATGTCGGCTGAGAAACGAGCGAAAGTAGTAGCGGTTTCAACATTCTAATCGATCCGACGACGCTTCGTGCCTGCTTTTTCATGTCAGCGACGTGTTGAGCGAGATCACATCTCGGATCAACGTACCTCTGGGGCTGGCAACGTCGGTCACCTGAATGGTGAACTTCGTACCACCAGCTGTGATGGCGATCTCGACAGGGTTGTTCTCGGTCTCGCGGTGGACGGCATTGTGCTTTTGGTCATCGGAAGGCGTGCTGTCATAAACAGTAACGATGGGCGAGAGGACCATGCTGCGGCCAGGCTTTCGGCCAGGCTTGCGGCCGGCCTTGGGCTTGATGGGCGTGACGGGAGGTGTCAAGATCTCGTCGACAGTGTTTGACGCGGCAGGCGAAGCCTTGTCTGTGGCCTCTCTCTTCAAGAGGAAGATCTTGTGACGGTCCTTGAAGAGCTGGGTAGTCAGGTACTCGCACTGAGGAGATCCAGCCAGATGCTCGTCAAACGGATCATCCTTGGCTTCCCATGCCCAAGCCTGCATCTCGCAGACATCGCAAGTCACGCTGTCCGCCTGATGTCTTCTCCCCCCGGTGTATCGGAAGCCCGCACCAGCCATGTCTTCGGGACGCAGTGAGTCCACAGGCCAGCGCTCGGCCTCGCCGTCAAGGGCCCGGGGCACGAAAGAGAGCAGTCGGCAGTTAAATTCATCCATGATGAAGCTGCAGGGAATAAGTAATCGAAAGAGTTTATATGACTTGTGAAAGAGAGGAATGATTGACAATATTTGGGCTGGGAAAGAATGTGTGGATGAGGTGGAACTGTTGCCAATGTTGGTGGAGGGAGAAATTTGAGAGAGTGAGCTCCAATCAGGATAGATGGAAAGAGAAGTTTGGGGTGATAATAGTTGTGGGAGCGAGGGTTGGAGGCGAAAGAGCAAGAGCAGATTTTGTTTTCTCTTGGTCGAACGGCTTAAATCACCGAGGAGAAGGAGCGACTTGTCAAATAACGTCGAGATGTGCGCTTTCCTGTTTTGCTGAAAGGTCTCTCGGTTCTGGCGGAGGAAGATGGGATGAAGTGCTCGTAGAATCAGGCTTCAGTACCGGCAAGAGGTACCATGGGTGATGGCGGATGCCTTGGAAGTCAAAGAGCATGTTGATAAATCTTCCATCTATTATGAGAATTGTTATCACTCCTCTGATGCTTATATTGTAGGCTTGAATTCGATTGTTCTGCAATCTTAGACAAATGCTGAAAGTCCAAGGTCTTGCTAATTGATATCATCAGCTGCGAGTCGCTATGAATATCTCAGGGAGAACGACTGGAAAAGAGACCAGAAATCAGTGTTCCATCACAACGACGCCCCGAGAAGCTCCCCCACAACTGCAATGGAGTCCTTCTTCTCCTTAACCCAATATTGAATCGACGCCAACCCCGTCACAATCACCATGTCCATATCGATACTCTGCGGCGGTATGTATACCTCAAAAGTCGGGCTCGTCCCGTTCCCGTCGGGCTTCCGCTTCCACCTGGCCAACAACCTCCCATTCCCATCCTCCATGAAGATCGTCCCTGTAGAACCCGTCCAACTCGACAACCTCCAGCTGTACCGCACTCCCATGTAGTCAAAATCGTGTCCCATGCCTAGATCGTTTCCTTTCATCCTGAAAGGCATACCGCGGAAGACAACGTCGATCTTGGAAGAGAGCGAGTGCCGCTGTGCTGTGCCGAGGGCCTGGCCTGACATTTGCTGCGCGCGGGGGTCGGCTTGGATGACGGCGATGGATTTCTCGTTATTGTTGTGCAGGATATAGAATGGTGTCGCGAAGCCGGTGGCCAGGTCGACGCGGTCGACTGTCGTTTGGGCGCCGCCGAAGCGCTTGTTGATGCGGAGGACCTCGCATGGGGGACCGGTCGGCTGAGGCTCGTCGCTCTTTTGCAAGAATGGCATGGTTATGGTCGCGTTTGATGCTTAATTGATATAGAGACTGCTGGTGATTGAACGAATTGGCGATGGGTGTGTTGCGAATCGAGGACCTATGGTGGAGGGGTCGGGCAATATTTTATCTTCAACCTGCGAAGCCACCGATGTCAGCACACCTGCTGAATAAAATCTCTATCGTTATCATTCAAGGTAAGACATGTTGTTCTACGCCCGCAGTTGCCGCTTAAAGACACAGCCAGCAATGCTTAGCCATGCTTGAGGACTGACATTCACCAGGATTGGTAATCCGCAGGGCTGATGACGTGAACTGAAGCGAATTTCAGCCGTCAATACAGGGTGATGCTCTGTCGACGAGTTGGAGCATGCCTGGCAGCTGAAGACTTGGCATTCGTAATTTGACCTGTGTTAGAAGGCAACCTAGACGGACCAGCGGCTGAAGAGTCTCAGACTTACGCTGATTGGATATTGACAAAGCTTAGAGGATAGAAAACCGTGTGGCTATGTGAAGGGGCCATTGCCTTTTCGAGATAATGGGGTGCAAGCTGACGCCTTAGCGCGATGATCTGGCGAGTTTAGAGCAACGACTTGCTACTTCCTAAAGCGGAAATAATTGGGTTCCATGCTGGCCTCAAACAAGATGCTGCTGAAGGCTCGACATTAAATAGGACACCTTTTCGGCAGAAGCCAAACGACAGACTTATTGACGAGCCAAATGGATGGTTACTTGGGAAAAAAAGAGAGAGAGAGAAAAAAGAAAACATTCTCCATGACAGCACAATGACAGCCGACATTTCGTCCGTCAGAAATTGGCGGAGTCTTATTCTACATATATGCTTTTCTTCAGTCGTCACTCTGAAATTTGACGAATTTGGCCAGCAGTAATGCCTCTCAAAGCCTCTAGATTGTTGTGTATACCTCATGGCTGAAGATGGTGTTAGTCTTGGAACATGCAATGGGCGAGGTTGCGCCGCCCACTTTACGGAGCTGTGCAGCCGCACCTGAAATTGCTGCAGAACAATCAAACCACCCTTCATCAAACAGGCGGTCGTATGGGTGAATCCGAGCATCTCGGACTGCGGCCCGATATCGATGGATATTTCCGGGTTGAAGTAGCGGTGCGCGGAAATTCGCGAAACTCGGGAATCGGCGCTGGCGAATCAGAGGCTGCGGATTTTGGTGTTTAGCACGATTTGGGCATTTTCGCTCCCAAATCCGGCTCGACCTTCCCTCCCTCGTCTCCACCTTCAGCTTCGACCTCGTCTCGACATTCCCTCCCAGTCACTGACACCAGTCGGGCATCGCGATAGACTCGCTCGAGACGTTGTATAAAATGAGTGGTTTGGGAGGAATTCTTTGGATCAAGGCTGACAGCAGTTGTGTTTTCACCTTCGTACGCTTTCAATCATCGGCAGTCTCTTGTTTCATTTGCACAAGTTTCAACCATAGGCACCAACCAAGATGACCGTCATACATACTCTCGACATCACAGAGGCAACCATCGACCAGTTGCGGCATGCACTGTCAACAACAAGAATAACCAGTGTTGATATTGTGGCGCGCTTCCTACATCGCATTGGGAAGTATGACTGCCGGGGCCCTCTCCTCAACTCGATCTGCGTTCTCAACCCCAAGGTCTTTGAAGAAGCTCAATCATCAGACGACTACCGAGCCTCTGGGCAGCCGCCACGACCCCTCGAAGGCATTCCTTTCACAATCAAAGACAGCTTCCAAGCCAAGGGTCTCACAGTAGCTGCAGGCTCGCCGGCTTTCGAACACCTTGTCTCGTCATCTGATGCGGCAGTCGTGAAGCTTCTCCGTGAGGCTGGCGCCGTGCTCATCGGAAAGACTAATATGCCACCCATGGCTGATGGCGGCAGTCAAAGAGGCCTTTACGGCAGATCTATCAGCCCATACAACCCGGAATATCTTTGCACGAGCTTCGCTTCCGGTTCATCTTACGGATCCGGCGTGGCCACCACGTCGTCGTTTGCCCCCATCAGCTTTGGTAGCGAAACCGTCTCGTCAGGTCGAGCGCCAGCCTCCCACAACGCTTTCATCGCTTACTCCCCTTCAAGAGGCGTCATACCTTCCCGAGGGCTCTGGCCGTTGTATCCCACCTGCGATGTCGTCATACCCTACGCCAAGTCAGTGGCAGACATGCTCAAAGTTTTGGATGTTGTTGTTGCCGACGACAAGGATCCGAGAGGTGACTTTTGGCGAGAACAGACTACTGTTTCTGTCCCCCAGGTTTCGGACCTTCGCCCTCAGAACTACAGCAGCCTGATGGATCCTGATTCGTTGAGGGGCAGACGCATCGCTGTTCCCCGGTGTTACATCGGAAAGCAGACATCGTCCGGCTACTCCGTAGTTTGCACAGAAGCCACACGTCGACTGTGGGAACAGGCTCGTGCTGACTTGGAAGCACTCGGAGCAAGCATCATTGAAACGGATTTTCCCATGGTCGAAAACTACTCTAAGCAGGATAACCCAGGACAAGCCGCCAACGTACCGGGAATGCCAGACACGTGGATGGACACCGAGCGATGCCAAATGATTGCCACCGCCTGGGATGATTTTCTCAAGTACAACAACGACCCGAACTATCCGCGCCTTGAAACTGTGGATAGTCGGAAGATCAATCCCGGGTTTGCGCCCATGGACGACCCTGCAGAGTTTACCGAGGAACAAAATCACGTGCGGTACACGGAGATGATTGACTTTATTCGCAACCGCCCCGATAAGATCCAGGACTTGCCCGGCTGTGCCGAGGCGCTGGTAGCCTTGGAGGCCGCCCGAAAGAGAGACCTGGAGGATTGGATGGACGAGAACAAGTTCGATGTCCTTGTCTTCCCGACTAACGGTGACGTTGGAAGGGCCGATTCCGAGGAGAAGCGCGATTCAATGCTGCATACGCTGCAAGATGGCGTAAAGTACTCCAACGGCAACCGAGCGATGAAGCATCTCGGTGTGCCGGCGGTGACGGTGCCAATGGGGACTCTTTCTGACAAGAAGATGCCCGTTGGCCTGACTTTTGCTGGAAAGGGCTGGAGTGATAGTGATCTCCTTCGGTATGCGTTTGCATATGAGACTGCGACAAGACGCAGAGAGAGCCCCCCAGCCACGCCTCGATTGAAAACTGACGTTGTGAAGATTTCCGGAGGATCTTTGCGCGGAAGTGTGAGTCCGGACTTGGTGATTGAAGACCTCCAGGTAGAGAATGTCTCTCAAAAGGGTCTGGAGATCCGAAATGTTTCGATCAGGGGCTCGGTTCGTGCGAGTGATCCCTCTGTGGTTATCGAAAGTATCGTTGTCTATGCCAATGGCGAGCCATCATCCCCGGTTAAGATCAATGGAAACATGTGGCGGTGGCAAGCTGAGTTGAAGCGGGGACCCGTCACAGAGAAATACCCAGCTCCTGGAAAGATCCCAAGAGATCAAATCATGTTGGTGATTGTGGCTGCATCTTCTAATGGGAGATCGGCTGGGCAGTTGGTCATGGTTGGTTGATATAGTTGTTCGACAACGCATGGAGATACCCGGCGCTTAGTCACTCGAAAATAGTAAAGGGGAAAATACCCTTGAACTTATGCTTGAATAAGCTTAATTGCGGTTACCCAGCGCTTGCGCTTCCGGTTACCTGCTCGGGTAACTCTCTGGCCCTGCTGATCAGGGCCTGTCATTTCGTCTCCTTGAGAACCCTTCTGATCAAGATCTCTGACATCGGCAAGTGGGTAGCACCTGCTAGATCTGGGAACTCCGAGTCGGTTATGCATAAGAGTGGTTCATCCCCTCGGTATCCCACCGGTCGATGCATCATCGCATTCCCAAAGGAGCATCCGATATATCAGTCTTGATGCAAACAGATCGAAGCAGCCAATGACTGCTATATACCACCGGCAACCCCGCTCTGGAGACAGACTCAACGTTGGGTTCGGTTCATCTGATAAGATTAGATGCGATGTGATCGACAGGATATCCCACTGGCGGTGAGCTTGGAACTGGGAAGCTTTCCGCGAGAATAAGTTGCTTCACGCCGGTGGGATCAGCAAGTTTGCCTATAAATGATGAACTGTTGCGCCAAGTGATCGATTTGATGTTCAGACTCGATCAAGCTCAATCAAATCCCAACACCGGTTCACTCCGCTCATCACCACCAACCCGCAAAATGCAGTTCTCTACCCTCACCACTGTTTTGGCCGTCCTGGCTGCCGCTGTTCCTGCCATTGCCGCTCCCGCGGCCGAGATCCTGGAGCAACGCTGCACCGTTGGTGGAAGTAAGTTATTGTCGAATCGTCATGCAAGCTCTCCTGTTGTCACTAGAACGGCTGAATTTCTGGTCATTCATGTTCACTAGAACAAATGCTGATCATCCCTTGATGTAGAGCCCTGCTCCAGCAACGGCGACTGCTGCTCTGGACACTGCCAGATCACCATTGCCGCCACCTTCTGCTCCAACTAAGCCACTTGGCTGGATTATCGGATAATTGAGGGAGCAAGTTGAAGCGAGAACTCGGAGCGTGAACGAAAGCACCTTCAAAGTGTGGTTGAACAAATCCTACCTGTCAAAGTCAGACGACGCTAGTGTACAGATGCCCCGAGGACGATAATACACAGATTTGTGGCATGCCGCGTTTCTACACATGACCTTCGATTTGTCTTCGTTGAGACAAGATGTCGTGATAAAGCTGACCTAAGCCTTGCTGTGGAGGGCTGATTCACAAGTCCCGAAGGCCTCTTCGTCGTGGGTGGTGTGTTAGGATTTACAATTGCAAGCTGGCATGTTTAGGCGAAAGCCCTATGTCTTATCTCTCCCTTGTATGCTGTGATGCTGCACTTCAGTCCAGCTGACTGTGACATAAGACTTTATCTTTGAGACACTCTGCGGTGAAACCTGTGACTCTGGATTTCCGATTGTTGTCACCCCCGCATCCTAACGTCTGAATCTGCAGTGTGTCACTTACAATGCGGTGTCTACTGCATGCGGGGAAATGGCATGTTTGCTGTCATTGACTTGTCCACCAACGCGGGCGTCGCCGCTCGTAGTCGGTGATGTTGAGAGACAGACATCATGTGTGTACCACCAGGCTCACTAACAAGATGACATAAGATTCATGAACAAGAACTCATTAAGCATCATCACATGCATCTAGCGGGTGAACAATTTGCCCGGTCCAAGACCTTAACTATTATGACTAATATGCGCTCAAGACCATATTTGCCGAAGTCGACTGAATCATGGTGAACAAAAGACCGCACGGCGGAGGCATCTGTGCTGCCGGGACGGATCTTGGGAAGCCGAAGCGGCCCAGAGGCTAGACCTCCTCACGGGTCTCGGCAAGCTGCCGGTGTCGGGATAAGTACGGACATAAAATCGCTCAATTTGTAGGGTCTTTCGGACTTATTGCGAGCAAGTATGAGAGGAAAAACCTGCAGACTGACGATGCACAATGAGGGGAATTCAAAAGATCTTGGCGTTTCTACCGGTTGCATACCGGTTGCCGCCTTTGAGCAACGCCACTGTAAGACATTTCTCGTTACATAAAAGTACCGGCCTATCAATTTTTGCTGCGCCCTCTTACAATGCGGCTCATCCCATTGGTGAAGACGGGCCGTCTCCGCTGGATGGATACAGCTGCAAGCACTTTTGGCCAGAACGTCGCGAGACCCATCGCCAGCTGCCGACATGACGCCAACGCGCCGTCACGCATCCATCAGGACCGCTGGGACGAGAGGGTTTCTGCCCGGCTGACGGCGTGGGAAGCTGGCGGCGGGACGGGAGAACTGGGCAGAGGAAGCGGGGAGTACCACACGACCAAGTCTCTCAGCTGTGCCGTGTGCCAGGTCCTTGGTGACTTGGAAGTGGAAGAGTGACCTGGCGCCTTGGTTCCTTGGAAAGTTTTCACGAGGAAAAAGCAAAATAACAGCTGGCACAAAAAGCCGCCCAGACTTGGAGCCTTGTGGGACTTGCCGTGGACCAGTTGGAGCGGTTTCTGACGAAAAGTCTACTTCTGACACTACGTAGTACCTCTGGTACGGTTGCACCGCATCTTTCTGAGAAATCCGCCCTGACGATCGCTGCAAAGCTACGTTGTCTTGGCTGCTCCAAGGCTTCTGGATGCGAATTCTCTCGTTCCGACTGGATGGACCAGCATGTCCGGCTCTGCGGGTGGCCCGCCGACTGTTCCGCGCCGAGTCAAGCGTCAGGGCTGGAACCGCGTGGCGTCAGGTTCCCACGCTCAATCCAGGCATTCTGTTTCGTCCGCGGCTTTTTTGCTTGCTTCTCTGCGTTGTTTCCCGCTGAGCGGTGCGCCGTGTACCTGCATGATCCATCTGTGCCATCGTTGATCCGCCGTCCCGTCAGCCCAAGGAGAGGGGAAAGGCGACATGCAAACGTGTCTGTTGGCGGACGGGCACATGACACATCGCACGCATGTCCGTCCCATCGCCATCCCATGTCCGTCCCATGAATCCTTTGTATCGTCCGTCCACCGACAATTCAGCAAACCCTTCAACAACCCACTACCGTGCCTAGGGCAAACTACACACAAGCACCACGCAAACCAACATGACTCCCGTGTGCCATGCCGTCCACCACCTTTCCTGATTCCCGTAGCCCCCGCTGTGCCGCCTCTTTGGTCCCCCCCCCCCCTTTAGCCCGTACTAACAGTAACTAGGCCCTCCCTCGGCTCTTTTGGGGCTTGGACACTCCCTTGTCCGGCGCCCAAAGAACGTTTGGTTCCTGGCGGTTCCTGTCACTAAACTCTATTTGGTCGTCCGAAGGGGACCCATGAGCGATTTTCATCCCTGACAGCGCGCATCCTCCTTTCCCTCTTGGGCCTTGGCCATGTTTCCTCATGGTTGATTTCCCCCGAAACCGTTCACAATGGGCTTGAAAACTCAACCTTCTCGAGGGACGTTCCCGGCCTAGCGTTGCGCTCTTCCACCCCCTCAATTAGGGCTCTGACAACTCTGTTTGTGACCTTGTTTCTCCATGTTGCGATGGATCACCGCAGCGTCAGGGACGTTTCCAGTGGTTCCACGACTTGCTTGTCAGATTCCTGGCACTTTTTGATTGACCAGCTCGACCCGACTCGCGCCTGCGGGTCGGGAAGCACCCACAGCCTCGGCCCTCGCTGACTCTCTCAATCTCACTTTTCCCCCAAAGGATCATTTCAGCCGACAGTCATCATCGACTGCGGCGTAGCTGTGGGGTCGCCGAAGCCTGCTGCGTGGGTCTCCGTAGATGGACCGAGCATTGGCTCTGGTTCGTCGTCCGTGTGGGTGACATCTCATCTCCCCTGGGTACAACGCTGTTATTCAGCTTTGCCATCCGTTCGTTTTGCAGACATGGGACTCTCATATATAAGCTCCCCCAGTTTCATCTTCTCCGGGATGCCTCTGTTCTGATCACCAACCAACCATCCTTACTCTTCTTCTCTTCCTCCAGTCACTCCCTCGGCCGGCACCGAAAGCTCTACAGATCAGGAACCACTCCTTGATACCAACTACTAGCTTCACTCCTTTGCAAGCATACCACATCCAGTCTTTCTGAGAAAGAATCACATACCTCGATCTCGAGCTTTCAACCCCGGCAACCGACCCATTTTAGGAACAGATTCAGATTTCACATCTTACACTTCAACAACCGCCAATATGTTCGCTACCGCTTTCACCACCATCCTCGCTGCTTCGGCCAGCTTGGTCTCTGCCGCCTCCATCCCGATCCGCGACTCCGGCAAGGCCGGTACCGCGGGCATGACCCCCCACGACGCCTTCTCCTCCTCCATCGGCGTTCTTGGCTGCAAGATCAACACCAACCGCGTCGCCTACTGGCCCGACTCCGTCGGCTGCAACAACATCTGCGTCAAGGTCACCAACGGCGAGCGCTACGTCCACCTGCTCCGCATCGACCAGTCCGGCGGTGCCTACGACATCTCCTACGACGCCTGGAACTACCTCAGCACCGGCAAGGGCCCGCTGAGGCTCCCAGCCAGGGTGGTCCCATCCCCATGGAGTGGGAGGCCGTCCCCGCCAGCGAGTGCGGTTTCCTCCTCAAGGACAACGGCAAATTCCCTCTCTCTGCCGCCAACAGCATGAACTACCTTGCTTCCTGCCTGGCCCAGCCCAACAGCTTCGTCGCCAAGAACTACGCTCTCTACAACATCCAGAACTCTGCCTGCACCTGGGGCGTTGACGAGCTCTGCAACCTCGACCTCGCCGTCAGCAACCAGGCTTCCTGCCCCAGCGGCCTCGGCGTCACGACCGCTCTCAAGGACCAGCCTGTTACCAACATCGCTTACGGCACCGGTGTCGCTGCCGTCGCTGTCCAGTAAGCGCATTTGCACGGGATGCAACCAGGATACCACATTATGATGCACACGATATTATGATACTTGTATATATATTATAGAGAGGCTCCGAGCAGGGCCATTTTTGTTCGCAAACACAGAAGTCTTTCACTTGATCCTTGTGCTTTGTATCTTTTCCATGTGAACATGAAATTGGCCGACGGTTTGTTGATGTAACGTTGGACCATGTCACCCTAGTCTTTCGCCAATTCAGTATACGTATCCGTACAGCATCGATGTGCCAATGTTGATCACAATCCACCACCCTTGGCCCAAAAGCAATGCGAAGTCGGTTCGCTCACCATCGGGAAATAAAGTCAAATGTCGCCCCAGCCACCCCGAAGGTGTGATGGATCATCGCCGATGGCCTGATACTTGCTTCTTGTTGGGATTCAGTCATCCATGCGTCTTAGCCGGCAAGCTTATGAACTAGGCAGCTTGAAACAAAACTGCCATCTTACTGGTCAGCACAATGCGACTCCTCATGCAGGTCAGCCGCGCTCGATGCCGACAGAAATACCTCGTAGGATTTGCTGTGCCGCTCAACAACGTTCTAGTGCCTGTTTTATCACTCTGCAGTGCATCGCAGCCGCGGCTGCAGCCCAGTTAAAAAAGTAAGATATCAAAGCGGTTGCATTCGCGCCAACCCCCAAGATGATGCCGTAAAAAGTGCGAGACCATGTCATATCTGTCAGACATTAAGACAGACTTGCTAAGAATGCGACACGACTGCGGAGCCACACACCGAGGTAAATCAAAGCCGACCTCCAATTAGGACATTGGAAACTTGTAGAGCTAGTTTTAGACCTCTAGAGTAAAACGCACGGCGTACGGTCTCGAAATTCAGCACCATTCAGATAAGTTTATGGGCTTCTAGAAGAAATCACTATCCGTCGTAAAAGTGGCTTCAAAAATGGTGGATGACATGAAGCATGTCTTTTCCTTCTTTTGAAGACCATCAAAGGCTGAATTTTTATCGACGAGAATACCTACCAAGCTAGCAAATCTTGACCCACGATCCGCCGTCCATGATCTGACATGGCCGTAAAGACGCCACTCCCACCCTTTCATATGTGTCCTGATCATGCTTGTCCAAGTTTTCCATAAGCTGCCGTATGATCAGGCCGTGAGAAATTCGCACCTCCATGCTGTTCGCATCCTTATCACAACCAATGACAGCAAACAAGAGCTCATGAATCTCGAAATCGTCTCGATCGTCGAATGTGACGTATTTCAAGAGCTCATCCTTTGAGAGCTTCAATTCTTTGGCCAGAGCGCGTACAACTGGAGCACCGCTGGCAGACCTCACGCCGGTAAAGCCCATGGAACCTCCGGACGCCTCGCCGATGAAGGGACTTTCAAGATCATTTGTCCACTTCACACTGTCGAACTTAAGATCCATGTACTTGATAGCGCCTATCTTGGAGAACCATGACCAGCTCGGCACGTGACGGCCTGATGGCTGTGCAATGATTTTCATTGGCTCGGCTTGGTCTCGCCTCCAGAGAAGCCCGCGATGCAGGTATGTCGCAAATAATCCATACGTTGCACGAGTCTCGAAGGCTCTTGCCAGCCGTTTCTGAAGACCTAGTATGGCTACTGCACGGTCTGATGAATACGAAAACTCTAGAGCAGAGTAACGCTCATATAAGTCCTGGATCAGCATCTGCCGGCCATCCTTGTAATGGTTGAGCGCTGAATGGGGGAAATTTGCGTCGCCGAGGAATGCGGACTTGGGACTAAACGCACATAGTTAGTACACTGTCCATCATCTCCACGAATGGAACTCACTTGTAGAGACGCCTTAAAGTTTCGCAACGGACGCCTGCTCCACATTCCCAATACACCTGTGTCGAAGTGTAGTAAATAGTACGGCGTGAAAGCGCTCTCTCCTGCAACACCCAGCCGCGTTTGCTGATCTCTCCGAGTTCAACGTCCCGGTGGAAGTCATCGATAGTTGGGCACACATAAAGAGGCTGCTTGCCAGCCGCCTGAACCTGAACGCAAGCCCGCGAGGGTCTTTCTCCTAGGAACCCGTCCAGGGATGATTTGGCGGACACTGCGCTTATAGTCACACATGCGGAGCTGAAGACTTCTTCCATTTTGGATGACTCAACTTCCCAATCTTGCGCATCGTCCTGAATGATGCAAATGGAGTCGATCCAGAGATATCTGATACCAAGGCCTCGAGTGACGATTACGGCGTCCTTGAAGTTCTGGGGAAGCCGCTCAAACTCGATCGACCTCTGCAGCTCGCTGATATTGTCTTTGTAGAGACAGAATCTTTGATGCTTCTCGAGTTTTCCCCAACAGTGACTGAGGGCAACATAGTCAGAAACCGATACCGAGTTTGATGACACAAGGCTGAGCTCGCCCACATCAATAAGGCGCGTCGGCGCCTTGGTGACATTGCGATACTTGCTGCGGCGGCATGATTCGTGTGACGGATCAGAATCGCATGACCGTATCCACTCTCTCAATAGGGTGAACTGTTCGTGACTTGCTTGACCAGTGAGCATCGGAAGACCTTCCTGCGCTCCCCCATGCGAGATACTTCCTGATTCCATCGTCAATTACAGGATCGTTAGGTTAACGAGGCGGGACGCTCAATACCTGGCGGTTTATAAATTGAAAGAAGATCCGGGCCATTCTCGACGCCTATTGTACCGTTCTTCTGCTGAAGTTGTAGTCTTGGTGACAGCAGTATGTCTGCCTGTTGGAGAGCTTGGCGGATGAGATTGCATAGCACACATCCCGGTTGAAGAGCCCAAGGTCCAGTTAACTTCATTGCGGTGCATCGATCGCACAAACTATTCGTGTCATCACCCTGTCTTGGCCGCACCCGATGCCAAGGAATCATCTTGAAAAGTTTCGCTGCAAGGTCTTCATCTGGAGTCGAATCCCATACGTCGTTAAATTTGCTTCTTAGCTGGTGTACATTAGCTGGCTGATGTCTTGTAGATTCTCAGAAAGGCAACGCTTACAAACTAGAATTAGTTAGAAAGGCTACTTCGGTGCTTCGCCATTGATACTCACAATGTTCTACGTATGAGGAAAGAAAGCTTTTAGTTAGCATTGACCATTTGCGCGAGTCTCCAATACGACTTGACCTACATACTTCACGGCCTCTCGTTAGTCTCAAGAAAAATGCGGTGTAGATTCACGCTGGCCGACTCTTACTTCTTGATAATTCGCCTTGTTTTGCGAACTCTGATCTGATGGAAAGAGCCCACCGTTGCGTTGGAGTCGAGGATACCTAGAGGACCGCAATGGAATGTACCGCGGATCTTTCAAGTGTCGACTGATTTGTTCCAGAAGTGCCTCTGCTTTGTGAGCAGTTAAGCGATGTGTCCCAGCCGGATTTTGATCATTTGATGAGTTGAAAACTAGAAGTTGATCGCTGATAAGTTCGAAAAGATCTCCATAAACCGTGTTGCGCGGGCAATCTTCTCTCATGACATCAATGCATTGTTCCACGACCGGAATTATGCGGTACATCTTGGGCAAAGTTGTGGAACTGGAGACCCGTTCCCAAAAGAAGTCGGGCGTGCTCCGTTGAAAGGTTTCAACGTCGTCGTTACCGTATGCCAGCCATATGAGCAGCTCGAACATGACACAGCCCATGGACCACATGTCATATGATCTTGAGCGAGGCGGATTGCTATGATGGTATTGCTCCCCATCCGTTTCTGGGGCCTGGTAGCGACGAGTGCCAGTTGGTGTCGTGGTTTGAATGACGAGCTCCTCTCTCTTCCTGGTGTCGGCGTCCAGTTGGTGAAATGTGGCCAGGCCGAGATCAGCAATCTGAAGCTCGCCTTTATTTCGTGCATCCTTGAACCACAGTATGTTGTCAGGTTTCAAGTCACCATGTCGACAGTTGGAATCGTGCAGCTGGCCGAGGGCTAAGAAGATACCCCTGAATTGGTTGATGATCCACTCCATCCCGTCTGGATCGAGGGGACCAGCCTTCCAACATCTCCAGCAATTGCTCAGGCTACCTCCCTCAGCCCATGGGAAAAGGAGGTACTTATCTCCTTTTAATTCGTAAGCAGCTATAGGCTTAATCAGATTTGGGGTCGTGTTGTTCTTGAGCGCATTGAGGTTCTTGGCTTCCTTTCTGAAGAATTTGGCGAGATCTGCATTGTCATTCGCCTTTTTCACTGCAAGTTTGATTGGAGGCTTTGCGGTATTCTGCAAACACTTAGCCTCAATCCCAGAGAGTGGACACAAGGCTGACCTACGACACTTGATCCAGGAAAGCGTATGTGCGCCGCATGCATCTCGTAGCAAGAGACTTCACCAAAGAATCCCCTACCCTGGGGCTTGAGAGGAGCCTTCATGTATGGCATAACTGTGCCTGGAGGAAAGCTGAAGTAGAACCTAGCAGTAGTGTCGAAAATTGGCACCGCAAGTTCCCACTGGTATCGTTCGAAAGCGTCGCGCACGGTACGGGTCCATTCATCCGAGAGGCCTGTTGAGTTTTCCGATGTGATTGAGGAAAGTGTCGATCGCCGTGACTTTGGATCAACGGCGAATTGAACAGGTAACCATTCATCCGTAAACCCATTCGTCATAAGCTCTCTCAACAAGTACAACTTCTTGTCCTTGATTGTTGACATTAAAACGAGAATAAGGAATGCTTTTTGGGCAAGTTTGGTGGCAAAATCGAGTAGATCTGGCGCATCTTCGAGAGCAGCGTCTCTAAGTGCTGAATCTACTTTTTCATGCATTACCAGTTCGTGTAGCCTGTTATAAGGCAGAAACCTTTTTTCCTCATGGTTTAACTCAAAATTGACGTCGACTTCCTCTCCTAGCTCATCACAGGTGTACTGGATTTCACCCATCGCCTTCAAGATGCCACTTAAGAATAGTAGTGAATAATGAACGCCCGAATGGGGGAGACTTTCCTTGATTTCGGATGAGACTGGCAGAGGAGTATCAGTATTGGTTGTGGTCTTGGCGGTTAGAAAGCCTCTGAAATACTGTGCGCCCTGGCTTGCAGCTAGTGGTTAAGTACTAAATCTGCGGCGTTGTATTTGAGGCACAAATCGGCGAGGAGAAGGCTCATGCACGTCAGGCGTGGCATACCATCTACGCCCGTGAAACTGCCAAGCAATGGCTGCCTTCCGGTACAAATCTTCCACGCCAGTCTAGACAAGTACAACGTCAAATCAAATTGCGGAAAAGTGGATGGTGTTTGGAAGAGTTACGAAAACGAAGAACGCATTGAAGAGACGACGCTGGCGAAATCGTCAAGTCGGCAAGCACCTGAGCCATTCGCCCAAGAAGTCGTATGATGAAAGACATTCTCGGTTTGTCACCAGCCTGTTGTCGGTCTCTAGCGGACATAATGCCTTAGATCGACAGTCCATCGTCGGAGGTGGCGGCATGGTACGGTCGCTGGGCTTCGTGGGTCGCATTTTCAGAAGGCAACCAGAGCAGCAGTCAGCCTACAGCATGCCTAATCTGTCTTGGAGCTGGTTGCATGTGAGGTATGGTTCTAATTTCGGCAAGACACAATCAGGCTGTGGAAGTGCAATGCGCCACCACACTGACACAGCCATCTTCACTCACCGAAGAGTTGTATGCATCCGACCAGTCATACCTCACTGCCGATGGCTGAACTCAGACCAATCAACCTTGTCATTCGCGGCTTTGGTCTGTCTGCACGACTGACTTCGTAGCGCATTGATTTCACAAGGTCTTATAACACCTCCGTCGCCGGCGAGCTTGCGCGCATGAAACAACACCAACCTAACGATCAAAAGTACCATTTTCTTTTCCTTTGTTTCCACTTGGCATTTTCGACTATGTTCGCGATATCGCAGCCAGATCTCGAGTTCGTCCGGCAGGATCAACATGTCAAAGTCCTGACGGAGCATCACGACCGTATACGCCCGCGAGACTTATCCAAATTTCTTTCGTATTCTTATGGAGACAACAAGTTTAAGATATTTCTAAAAAGAAACATCTATATCATCTATGTCAAGCAAGAGACGGCGAGCGAGCAAGTCAACCACTTGGTACGACCCTAGAGATGCATTCTGCAGGCGTTTTACTAATTGAACTCCGCGATAGCCCTCAACCCAAACAGATCGAATTACAGGACCAGGAGAGCAGGCTTCGAAGATACTCGAGTCCCAAGATTACCGTCAAAGGCTCAAAGATGTCGGCTTGGTGAGGATATTCTGAAAATGACTAGGATGGCAAAAATTGAGGCGTAATCCCAACCGTACGTGCCCAGAGGCAGTACGAGCCATCACCGCTGCCGTCGTCGTCGCCGTCGTTGTTGTCGTTATCGTCGTCATTGATGTCGTCTTTTTTAAATATCCTTACAGCCAGATGCGTAAGACATAAGTAATAATGATCGATACCAAACGAACCGATTTAATACCAGAGAAAATGATTCTGGGACATCAAGACTTCCGTTACCCCGGGCGGGCAGAGTTCTACAGGTGGAGTGCACGCGTTCGCAGATCACTATCGTTAAGGAGATCAGCAGGCGGGCGCTGGTGGTTATTCGCGATTGAGCACATTTCCATGCATGCGCACGATTTCGCAGCGTTTAATACGAGAGCCTACAACATGAGTAAACTTCAAATTTCTTTTTTAATGCAAATTTCGGCACAAAATTGAACCCACGACTGCATTCCTTGACGATGAGGAACCCTTCCGAATGCGGGACCGAGGCAACGAGGCATCCAAGACAAGGCAACCCTTGGCAGTCAGATTTCCAATGATATGTAGCTCCACGGACTCAGTTGCCTCGGTTGGCCTCGAAAGGGGGCAGTGCACACCATCTTGGCTGATTCGTTGCAAAATGTCAGGCTTCAATCAATCGAAGGTGCAGTAGCACACGAACCAGATGACGTGCGAGGTTGTGTCCAAGACCTGTACGGAGTCGCTAGGTCACCAATTATGGGCAAGGATCGTTTGTTGAGGCACATTCTGTACTTTCTTGAAACACCGAAGATGAGGCTGGAGACGGCCAAGTTCGAGTGCGGACACAAGGCTCTCTCTTCACAAACTCGTAACGCGCCCGAGGAGGCACAGGCCTCGAACCAGAAAAGTCGTTCGATTACATTCCGGGAACTCAAGCGAAAGTATTTGTCCATTCTCCTTGATGAATTTGAGGAACCAACACAGGTTCTTCCAATCCTACCATTCGAACCTCTTGGACAAGTCCCTTGTCATCCACCACCTAAGTTTCACAATCGAATATCCACCCCATGTTGGCTAGATCCGAGGTTAGTCACATCGTCCGTCAGCTATTTGATTTTCAGAGCCTTTTTGCACAACGAGGGAAAGTTCGTTCACCCTGCGATCAAGACTGACGATGCGTATTAGGACAAGATGGCCCAGCAATCCACTGATACGCAGGATCACGAAGTACGATATACTGGCGGGATTTCATCGACAGAATCTCTACAAAGGCCCTTATCTATCCGATTTTGCGAGAGAAACTCGTCCATATCCCTGTCGTTTGGGAACGATTCCAGGCCAGCCATAGTCTTGTCTCCAACTGATTCTGCCTACAACACGCCCACAAGAGCAAGTCTTCCGTGGCAGAACAACTACTTCACAGGAGCGACAGAGACCTCCTATGAGGGTTCAGATAACGTGCTGGGAAGCAGACGCTCCTCTATCACGTCAGGCAGTCGTTCAGTCTCACCTGTACGAGATCTGGGTATCAGCGCCACACCAAGTTCTCGAAGCTCAGTGACCAGCGACGATGGCGAAGACGATCGTACAAAATTCCCGATTGAAGGTTACATCCGCCAAAGGATCAGAGACAAATTGGAGTGGAATCAGATGCATGCGGAGAAGAGGGAGCAGTACTTGCCTATTGACTCTTTTGAAGAGATCTTTACCCTCTTGAACATCACACAATTAATGCAAGAGAAGTTTCCAGAGTTAGTCGAAGGAGATCTGGAGGATAAAGTCCTGCGAATCATTCAATGCGAAAAAAGATGCCCAGCAGAAAGAGATGGTCGTCGGATAATCGGACGGCGACGGATCCTCGCAATACTCATTCATATGGGTCAACTAGACCACATCGATGCCTTCATTCAAGAGGACGTATGTGACGGTCATCTACCTATCCAGTACACCGAAAAAGACAACAGGGTGTTCGTCGACCGCGCTTCTCAGTATAATGAAACGCTGTTCCAAAGTTGGGAAAGATTTCATATTGATCAGTTTCACAACTACCAAAACGTCTTCTTTGCCCCGTTTTTCGACATTGGCACGGGTTTTGGAATCAATTCGTACGATTTCGAGTCTGATATCAGGCTTCCTTGGAAAAAACATGAGCTTAAAACGAACGGCGGAAACGGAGTCATATATCGGTTGCTTATGCACCCCAGTCACCACAACTTTAAGGAAACCAGGGTAAGTTCCCGGATTTTCAGGCTCTTATGCCCTATCATAGGCTAATAATTGCCAGTCATCAGATGGACCTATCTACTTTGCGGTCAAAGAAGTCGATGCCGTTGACCGATTGAGCTATAAACAGGAGCTAAGGGCTCTGGAAAGGTCCGGTGCATACGTGAAGCAAGAGAAGCATCTGATCAAACTTTTGTTCACCTACCAATATCGAGGAAGACTTTATCTTGTATTTGAATGGGCAGATGGCAACCTCATGGAATTCTGGCAGAATCCATTAGTTCACCTTGAGCCTCCCCAAACAAGAGAAAAGTGGGCGATTGAACAATGCTGGGGCATAGCTAACGCCATCACATTGATTCACGGACTATCTCGCTTACAGAAGAGCGAGAGGTGCTTTATGTCAGACTCGGAAAGGAACGCGAACAGCAGCTGGGGTCGCCATGGAGACATAAAGCCAAACAACATTCTCTGGTTCTCATCATATGGAGATGACCGCAATCTTCTGGTCGTTTCCGACCTTGGACTCACTAGGTATCATTCAGCGGCCACAAAATCACTCGTGTCGCGCATTGATGGCTGCACTCCTACCTACCGCGCTCCGGAGTTCGACTTGCACGAGCCCATAACTCCCACTTACGATGTCTGGAGCCTTGGCTGTGTCTATCTCGAGTTCTTCACGTGGTATATCGAAGGTATGGATGGTTTCGGAGAGTTTGAGGAGGAGAGGACCAACGACTATGATGAGTTTCAAGACGTATGCTTTCCTGAAGTGCCAGAGGATAATTACTTCGTGATTTTGCAAAATGAATCCGACGGACGGAGATGGAGGCATGCAAGGCTAAAGTCAAGTGTCACGAAAGTGAGTCTCACCAAGGTCGATTCCAGATTATGTGACTAACACTGTTTGCTAGTGGTTGGACAGGTTAAGAGGCAACAGCCGTTGCACATCTGCGATCTCCGAGTTCTTGGACATCATTCAGCAAAAGATGCTTGTTGTAGACGCCAAAGACCGCTCCCGCATGGACATGATTACAAGCGAGATAGCTGGGATATTTGAAAAGCTGCGGTGATATCCGGCCGGCCTCGTACGTTTGAGGCTCTAGAGGCTTCTATACTTGTACGTCATGAAGGGGCAAGATACTTCAAAGTCCAGGTACCTAGGCTTGCCTACGCCTCAGACACACAGCGGGTTATGACAGACTTATCCGTGATGCCATGTGTGGCCAATGCCCTGTTCCTCCCAATCTTTGAACCTCTTCAACAAGTCGTCCTGCTGATCTTTGCGCAGTCCCGTGATTCTGCTAAAGTCCTTGGCCACAGATGACCAGTATCCTTGCCCACCGGCTAGAGAAATGTGCCACCTTTCCTTCTCTGAGAATAGCCTATCGTCGTGTGTCCAAGACGACTGAAGACGAGGAAAGAATGGCTCCATGGCTGAGATAGCATTCGATAGTTCCTGGAATATAGCGCGTGTCTGTGGCTTCTCAACATCCCAAACAAAGCAGGCGCAGTCCCAATGGTTCTTGTGAAGTTCCCAATCGACAGCTACCAAAGACACACTCTCTTCGTTGTGAACTGCTCGCCACAGTAAGTAGGGTGTTGAGGAGATATCGTCCTGCATGCCATCTAAAGGCTGGCACAGCTGTTGAAAGTTTGCTTCTGTGCACTTATCTAAGACGCTCTGTGAAAAGTTGGGATTGAGGGCTTCCATAAGACTGTTCTCTGGTAGCATATGAACTAGCGTCTGAAAAGGCAAATTGGACATGTTGTACGCGTGTGAAGGATGTATAGGTAAAAGCTGGCGTCTTTCTTCGAAGGTTGTGGCACGGATGATTGAAAGGAGAACGGGCAGACCGCGACCAAGCTATTCGACGCAATTTAGTTAGATAATCATGTCCATAAACTCGTTTTCTCAATCTGAAAGTTACAAAAGAAAACAAAGCGAAGAGGAGAAAACTCACATTCCATTGTATCATGGGGCAGATGTTGGCGTCGTAGTCCCACTCAACGGGCACTTTGCCCCAGTCCACATCGTGAGCGGCAACATCATCGTAGGCTGTGAACCTGATCAGACCAAGTCTGCACTCGTTAAGGTAAAGTTGAAGCGGCTAACCCTCAGCTACCTTGCGTTCGAGATACCTGTACACACAGAGAACCTGCTCGTTGACCCAGGGAGAGAAGGGGTGGAAGAAGTATCGTGTGACGTCTTCATCAATCAGGCGACTGCCCGCATCATAAGGGATGCAGAATAGATTGCACATGATCTGGTATCTCATGAAAGCTCTGTTGAGCCGGAAGATTTCCTGATGTGATGCCTCTGACGCATGGTCTGCCTCAAAGCTACTCAAGAACAGGGGAAGCGCTTCCGAGGCCAAATCCTCTCTCAGTATTTCGATAGCTGCCAAATCACGACTGAGAGCAGCATATGCAGTAACAGGGAATCGTTCGAAGGATTTGGAACCGTTCTTGATGCGGGATTCCAGTCGGAGAAGAAGATCTTTGACGGAATCATGGTTGCTCGGGTCGACTACATTCGATTCGAGAAGTGCGTTCGCGTACGGAAACAAGTCCGGTGGTATTTGGCTTGATAGGATGCTGCGGCATACCGTCTGAGTGTTGTATTTGAAAGAATTGTGGAATATACGGTGGCTTCGGATGGCGATACCAAGCTCTGCGATGGTGTCTAGTCGGTCTAAGATGCTAGAAACGATGTGCAGTGGCAGTCTGTGAATGAGAGCCATCGTATCTATGGCTTCTTTCGTTCTTTCTCCGTGATATTGTAGGCTTCAGGCTTCCATCGCGAGTATCAGGGGATGGGAAGAGGGGCAAGGCGACGTCGGGGCTTGTTGATTGGGTCTTCTTGGCTGTGCCGCGCTGACTCATCTAGGAACCTGACTAGGCTGCAATATTTCGGGGATCTGTCGTTGAATTTTGAAGAAAGAAGCTGTGATGTTCAAAGATCTGACTCTTGGAGAGGTCTAATTGGTTTGCGACTTGTGCAGCTGGCCTGGTGAGGTCACGTCTGAAATGGTAGCGAGGCTGGCAATGGTGGCAAGAAGGCAATGATAGGTACTTTGAGAGACAGGAACGCCCGGAATGGCCGGCACACCAAATATGGAAGAGACAAACTAAACGTCGTGGAGGATTTTCGAGATTATGATCTCGAGCGTACGATGTTCTCAACCTAGATGTATTGTTTTTCTACTTACCTATGGCAGCCATCTCGGACTTGCACTGAAGGGCTCAGTTCACCATACTGTTGGAGCCCAGAGGCGTTGGCAAGAGATTCCCAAAGGTAGGAAGGGCTCTGAAAGCTTATGCGTGGCCGACGGGGCAGGTTTCGCGCAAATATGACGGAAGGAACGACACTGTCTTTGCATATATTCACTTGGAAGCCGGCGGCTTCTTTTTCCTTTCGGAAACAAAGCCGTTTACGTGGTCAACACCGTTTCGTTCGGGGCCGGATCGATATGTACGGAGGACTCGCCAGATAAAAGTTTCTGAAATAATTAGCCCTGTGGGTTTAACCTCCGCCGGTAAGATCTTACCACTGAGAGGTTGAGTGAAAGCCTCACGCGTTGCGGTCATTTGGCAGCAATTGACTTCGGAGTATAACCCGTGTGAAGACTGGCGTGATCAAAAACTCAACCCGGTCAAAAAACAAAGCGCAATGCATTTTCATGAAGAGAACGAAAGTCTAGGGTGAAGGGTTGCGAGTTTCGATGGACCCCTTGAAGACCCTCATATTGAAGCCATCTAAAACAACCGAGGATGCTCGGGCATTCCAAGCGATCTGGTTCGTCAGTTTGGAAAACCCAGGTACGTATCAGAGCTGATGATCCTTCCTCGGTTGCCTCCAGTCATTCCCTGTTCCTCCAGCGCCAACCTGCGGCGCAGAAATGCAGCCTTGCCCATTCGGTGTCTATTCCACGGCAGAGGTTACACCTAGACACTCGGTCTGAGGCCGGATAGCTCTCCTGAAGCAGGATCACGATGGAGGCTGGGCTGGGCAGAATTATACGTTTTAGGCGTAGCTTGCGAGTCTACTCTGGTTGGTCTTCCGAAGTGGTGGGAAGCTCTTCGAGATCAGAGCTACCAAGACCCGACCGCGTGGCACTGCGGTGAGGATCTCCCCAGTTATTGGAGTTTGTGTCGTTGAAATTAGCTTCGGGCATCTTTCAATCGGATACAGGAGACGGTGATCGTCGCCCAATGACACGCCGTAGAAGGGTTGAAGTTGCCGAGGTTGGGTGAGGGGAAAGGGTTGGTCGGCCAGGTCTAGAGCTGCTGGCTCCTTCTGGCGCGGGATCTGTGATGAGCGGCGGCTGGCTGATGGAGGGTGGTGTGTCTGCATCCTTCGGGCAGAATCGTGCATGATCTGAATTGCGGCGGTGCGGTTGCCAACGACGCCGGGGGTTTTGTTGATGGCTGCACGAAGCGTGGCATGCAGTTAGGGCGCAGGTAGCGAACGGCATGGAGTCTAGACTCAAGTATTGTCAACGTGCCAACGCAAGGGAGACTGGACACGATGTCTGAACCGCGGGCACGGTAGTGGGAAATGTTGTTCGAGTCTTCTCGGTCTGGTATATCCTGGCCTGGGGGAATGATTGGCGCTAGGGTGTTGCGCATGAGACATGCCACTCGAAGACCGCTGCGTCGGGAATGGACCGTGATTTTGGTCCGCTGGCGTGCCGCTCGATGCATTCGACGACTCGTTGACGAAGAGCTGCGCGGAAGAGGGTTGCACTTGGGTCTGCCAAGGGTAATAGGGCCATCTTGGCGCCATTGGCAGGCGAGGGTCGATGGTTGAGGAGACGGACCGGTTTGATGAGGTCTCGGTTGGTCTTCTGAACTTGGGTAAAAGGTGTAATTGAAGCGAAGTTAGGTAGAAGCTGGAGAGCTTAGTCTCGGGGTCCGACGCGGAATCCATTTCCACACATCATTGCTGCTGTTCTTCCGGTCATTCCAGCCCGGGCCAGATCTGCCATCTGAAGAGATGGGCAAAAGGATATGGTCAAAGATGCACGGTGACAGATGTTCCATCTTGGCCATGTGTCTCCATAAGTTATGTCACTGCTGCAAGAGACCCTCAGATTTTGTCATTTGAATGGAGAACCAGGCGAATCATTGCTGGATGCTATGCGTAATCCGGGTGTCCCTCATTCAGTGCCCTGCCTGCTCCGTCGATCTTCCCTCCCACCCCCTTCCACCCGCAACTCTTGCAACCTGTTCTTCCACTCCGCCCGGGGGTCGTATGTATGTAAAAGCAGGCAAATAAGCCAAGCAGAACGGCAAGACAGATATCCAGGTGTCACGTCGACATTGCTGGGCAGCTTAGTACGTTCTCGGGTCTCATCGCGTGGGCTTGCATGCCTTAGCCTGAGCTTCGCGTCTAACACCGAAACGGGCAATCGACCGGCGGGCCGTCCAATCGCATATCCGCCAAGCCGTCCCGGCGCAAAGTACCGAGTCGACCGGCCGAATCATGGTTTTGCTGTTCGGATCATTCGAACTGCTTTGGGCTGTTGGCAGGTCCCGTTACCCCGGCTTTTTCGACTGTGTGGTTCTTTTCTTAGGCTTGGCCGCGTAGTCCATTTCTCTCCGCCATCTAATGATCCTTGATACGGGAAGAGAAAGCAGCGGTTGCGTGGGCTGAAGAGAGAGAGAGAGGGAAAGGGGGGAGAACCCAGGTACGTAAGACGAAGAAGGGAAGAGAGTTGACAAGGGAGGCTCCGGACTCTCCACCTTGACCCCATGGCGAACCCCATTCATCTCCATCATTTCCCCCCTCCCCCATCCCATCGTGCGTTTTACCCCGCAGCCAGCGACCGGGACGAACCCACTCCCTCCTCGTACCCCGGATTTGACACTGGTCTGTTCTGTGTTTGCAGGTGGTCCGGGTTGACGGGGGTTTTCCACATTGGTAATAATTGTCAACTGACTGTTTGATTGATGGATGGGACTGTTGTTGAAGAGAAGCAGACAAGACGACATGGGATTGTGGACTGTGGATGTGGGAGATTGCCAATTGACGTCTGGGAACGTGGGCCGTGTCTCTGCCGGGAGAACATTGCCCGCCTGTCTCTGTCTGTGTCTTGCTTTTCTTCGTGCTCTAATCCTGTGTCTTTCTCTAGGCCCTGGATGTCTCTGCCAGTTTGTGTGCTGTATGTACTTCGCCGCATGCCCTACATCCTCTTCTCCTCCTGCCCCATCCTTCCTTATGCCCTAATGCGGCCACACCTCGCCGTGCATCGTGACATGCTTCCATCCCCCGGGGCCGGTCGCCAGTGCCGCCACCCTCGGTATCTTCTTGTCTTGTTTTGAGTTTGATTGGTTCCCCCGCAGCCAGCAACACACCCCAGAGCTAGCATCCAGGGTGGGTTCCCCCTCTCCCACCCCGGACGAAGGCGGGGATCTCGCGACTCAAACTGCGGCCCAAGTGTCTTGTCGTACGCATGCCGGAGGGCTGGCTTCGGAGGGCGGTATCCTCTTTTTTCCTGGGGAAGAGACGAGAAACAAGGGGACGCCAGCGGTTTGGGATGGCTTCGTGGGGATTTCGTTAGCCTCAAAAGGGAGGTCGGGAGTTGTGCGCTGGGGTGGTCTTCTCTCCGCCGTCGTCTTTGAAGGAGGAGTATATATCTCCTTATCAACGTCGTGTCGTCTGATGCTACCCTCTCGTTCTCCTCTCCTCTCTGTGCAACCTCCAAGATTTTGTCTTTTGGGTTGAATAACCTTCTGGCCTTTCCCGCCTTCCGAACCACGATTGTCCCTCCTCCTCGTGCCTCCTCCCTGTCCCACGTACGGCCCCAACACACAAAAACGAGCGGGATTCCAGCTGAGCCCCAAGCTCTGTTGTGCGACACCCACGACACGTACAAACAAACCCCCGGGTTCCAGACCCTTTGCCTGACTAGAGCCCCTCCCCCCTCCATCCTTTGGGTTGGGTAGACGCTCAACTCGCAGCTGCACGTCTGCGTCTTCTCCGTCGACAACTTATTCGTGACCGCCCACTCCCGGTCCTGATCTTCCTTTCCCAGACCACCAACTCAATCCGTTCACGGGAAAGCGTCGCCAACATGAGTCACAAGCACTCCGACCCGTACGCCGGCTCGGACCCCGAGAAGGTCGGCTTCGAGCACGCCGACAACACCGCCAACTCCGTCACCGGCTCGCACGACGTCGACGACATCGATGGCGGCTTCACCAAGGAGGAGCAGCGCGCCATCATCCGCCGCGTGGACCGACGTCTCGTCGTGACCGTCGGCGCCATGTACTGCGTGTCGCTGATGGACCGCACGAACTTATCCGCGGCCGCCATTGCGGGCATGACGGTGGAGCTGAAGCTCATGCTCGAGAACCGATATGTGAGTTGATGCTGAAGTGAAGCCGGCGGTGCTGATTGGGCGTGGGATTGCTAACGGATGTGGCTGCGCAGAACATTGCCTCGCTTCTCTTCTTCATCCCGTACATCATCTTCCAGCCGCCCTCAACCATCATCGTCCGTAAGATCGGCCCGAGACTTCACCTGGGCGGACTCACTCTGCTCTGGGGTGCGGTGATGATCGGCATGGGTTTCGCGCGTACCTACCAGCACCTTTATGCGTGCAGAATCCTGCTGGGCGTGTTGGAGGCTGGCTTCTTCCCGTCCTGCGTCTATCTTCTCAGCACATGGTACACGAGATGTGAGTATTTCCACCCCCTCATCTAGAATGAAGATGAGAACGAACTGACAACAAAACCAGACGAGGTCGGCAAGCGGTACTCTGTCTTTTACCTTCTCGGCTGCGTCGCATCCGCCTTCGCCGGTATCCTCGCCTACGGCCTCATGCAGTTGAACGGCCGCGAGGGCCTCACGGGCTGGCGCTGGATCTTCATCATCGAGGGTATCTTGACCTGCGGGCTCGGAGTCGCCGGGTACTGGCTGCTGGTCGACTTCCCCGACTCCAAGCGCGAGTCGTGGAACTTCCTCGGCGAGCGCGAGCGTGCCTGGGTTGTTGCCCGCGTGAACCGTGACCGTGGCGATGCGCACATGCCCGCGTTCAACCTCAAGAGGTTCCTCAGCGCCGGCACCGACTGGAAGATCTGGGCCTACGCCATGATCTTCTTCAACACCACCACCGTCTCGTATGCGCTGGCGTACTTCCTCCCCATCATCCTCCAGGTCAACATGGGTTTCAGCGTCGCCAAGGCGCAGTGTCTCGGTAAGTTTTCCTGCGAAAGATTCGGGCGGATGATGAAGTCAGTCCTAACGTGGGAGCAGTCGCACCGCCGTACGCCTTCGCCGGCATCGTCATGTTCGCCACGGCGTGGCTCGGCGACAAGTACAAGTTCCGCGGCCCCGTGATCCTCATCAACATGCTCTTCCTCGTCGTCGGCCTCCCGATCATGGGCTTCCACCCGAGCTCCGAGGTGCGCTACTTTGGCGTCTTCCTCACGACCGCCGGCGCCAACTCCAACATCCCCGCCGTCATGGCGTACCAGGCCAACAACATCCGCGGCCAGTGGAAGCGCGCCTTCTGCAGCGCGACGCTGGTCTCGTTCGGCGGCATCGGCGGCATCGCGGGCAGTTTGCTGTTCCGCGAGCAGGACAAGCCGCACTACCGCCCCGGCATGTACGCCTGCATCGCGTGCAGCTTGTTGACGATGATTCTCGTGGGGCTGTTGAGCCTCGACTTTAAGCGCCAGAACGGCAAGGCGGACCGGGGTGAGAAGGAGCTTGAGGCGTCTGATGTGAGTATCTCGGCGAACACTGAGGTTATTACGTGAGTTTTGTGCTGACTATGTATTGCAGGAGGGTGCCCAGCCTGGATTCCGGTATACCTACTAGGGGATGCGTGAGGGGGATGTCATGAGTATTTGATAATGAGAGGGAATCGTGAATGTTGCAAGATATCCATATTCTGAGGGCCACGTCTGAGATAGCATACCCGAGTGAGACGCGCCAATGAGTAATGAGAGAAAGCTGGAATGACAACGCCGTGTCGTGCTCCCTCGTGATTATATGCCTGTGCCATGGTAGAGTAATCGTTTAGTGATCGTCTGTCAAAGCCGAGGCATGCAACGGTTCTTGGTCCTGCTAGACGAACGGTGCATGGCGGCAGCTGCAGGGCTCGTGTAGCCACCCCGCGCTAGACGTTTCTGGCATCGTGGTTGGGTGGATCGCTCCGTTGCCGTGGGGGTTTCGGCGCCGGCGCCGGCCGGTGGGCTCCGGAGGGTAGGGAGGTAAGCACTACGGCGGCGTTGAGCTTCACGTCACGCAAAGTTGGTTAGACTTGGTCGTTGTATTCATTGACACAAGACGGGATAATGATACCAACTTGAGGAATTCCCGGTGATTACGAATACATGTCATGAGATTCTTGAAAGTCATACTACTGGCCATCTAGTAAGTTGAACTCAGGAGCACCGGAGAGTAGGCTGAGCTTTCTGTCTGCTCTTCTAACCGGCATGACAAAGTTGTACACTGAAAATGGGGGAAGCAGAGGTTTCTGGGTTGGCAAACACTGGCCCTGAGGTAAAATTGATTGCCTTGCCCCAATGTTATTGCCGAAACTGTGCTACGCGGCATTCGGAAAGGGACACGAATGACGTGGCTGTGGCACGAAGCGGGCTCTGTTGACCTTGCCATATCAATATTGCAGCCATAAGCAGGAGGTGACACTGGCTCGACTTTGAATTGATTCTGATTTTCAGCATCGTAAAGCACACAAGTACAGTCAAAGGAAGCCTCTGGAACAGGCCTCTCGGACATGGTCTAAGTGGAATGATGGTCATCACGAACTGATGCATTATCACGCGTGTAGGCATCGCTTCGATCTCGAACAGCAGCAACACACTGGATTAGGAAGCAGGGTACCATCTGATCATGGGTGACATTTCCCTTAGTGAAGGCATGAATATCCGTCGCTCCCGAGAGCAGGTGATTCGACGGTTGAGGCTAGGTGTTCGTGGACCCCATCATGCTGTGAACTGTGACACTCGCTTGGCCGTCATGTCAGATTAAGTCTGTCGAGACAGGAACCGCTGGTCATTCACCCAGGCTAGCTCTTATGGCAGAGCCTCCAGGTTGAGACGGCATTGATGGCACGTCTAGGTGTTCGTGAGGGTTCACACGTGCGCTGGGTCAAGTGCAGGTTCACGGCATACTCAGCAAAGCACGCTCGAGCCCTGTTCATTCGATGCAGACGGCGATTGCAGAAGCCACGAGACGAGCGGGTTATGATTGCATGAGATTCCCCAACGTTCTGCGCATGTCGTTGGAAAAGCAAGCAGATGGGATGAGAATTGTCGACCAAGACGGTTTGGCAGGTGAGAGGCGCTCATCAAGCGGTGCGGGTAATGCAAGCTATGGCGTGTCAGGGTGTCGATTGAGTGTGGGACCGTCTATTGACGTTTGCTCGTAAAGTCATGATGGGCAAGAAAAAGCCAAGGTTGGCTCCCTTGGGCCAAGGCGCTGCTTTTCTTGAGTTGCTCGGCTTGCCACTAGGGATGCCGTCTTGGGAGTCTTGGGGAATGAGGGAGAGGACAAAACGGGGCGGCGAGCGGGTTCCTTTTGGGGGGGGGGGGGGTTAGCGTGTTGTGATTGAGTTTGCAATATCCAATATCCGCAGGCAATGTGGAATAATAATGAAGGTTCTTGGCAGGGGCTGGTGAGAACGGAGGCGGTGTTTCTGTGTTTTTCGCTGTACGCGTTCCTCGACACGTACAACACAACGGAAGACGGAGAATTGGGCAACCAGTTTTTGCCGGTGAAGGATGACGGGATCTACCGTAAAGGTAAAGCGGCACTGGCGAATGACGGCATTACTCAGCGCCCCGCTTAAAAGACGGGGAACGGGCAGCTGTGGCCAATAGAAACGGACTCAATGCGGTTGTTCCTCCAAGGGAAGGCAGCGTGGGCCAGGGGTACGTACCGATGCAGCCGGTCCGAGAGGGTCAAACCGGGGGGACACTGCTCGGTGTTTTGGCTGGCGAATGGGGGGGCCTCCTGGATGGACAGATACCTAAGGTAGGTAGAGGTAACCTGGGGGTTATGTATGGTCAGCAGGATTCAACTGGTAGAGAGGTGAGGTGCAGGATGGCTGCAGTCAGTGGCACTTTGGTGGTTTGCTGAGCGGAAGACTGAGTTGCAGAGAGTTAGCTGCTGCAGAGGGCTCCCTAATATTCTGTAGGCCGAGAAGAAGTCTAGAAAGGTGTCGCTTGTACCTCCCCTGCCAGATCTGGCGGGGAGAATACATCAGCTCTGCGTAATCGCCCCCGGCATCAGGCCTCCCCTTCCCCCTCCAGCGATCCGCCCCTTCCACAACACTCACTCGGCATCAATGTATTGCGCCACACAAAACTGTAAGCAGAGTGACCTTCCACCCGCTAGTTCCACAGGCAATATGGGCGTTACCGAAGCCTCCGGGTGTCGCCCAGCAAAGCCACTTTGGTTTGATTTGAGCCAGCACTAGGAACAGAAGGAGCACCAGCACACTGCGAGAGGAGAGAGCGGCACTCCCGTCTTGCTGTCTCTCCTTGCCGTCTTCCGGCCTGCGAGCCTCACTCACTCACTACCTTTGCTTGGGTGCTTTCTTTGGTTTTTTTTTTCTTTTCTCCTCCGCCTCGCCGTTTTTCTTTCTTCCTCCTCCTCCGTCGCATCGCAAATTCCGACCAGCAACAGCAACGACGACAACAACACCGTCCCCGCGACCAACGAGCGAGCTAAAGATAGCGACTGCGGCCCCCCTGGTCAGCGCGACCAAAAAGTCTACCGCCGCTCCCCACGTACCATCCATCCATTACATTACAGATACCGTGGTAGGTAGGCATTCGCTTGTTCTACCTTACGGATACACTCTTCAACTCGACTCGCCTCGCTTCTTGCTTGGCTTCCATCCCGCTCTGCCTTGCGGTGCGGCACTCGAACCACCTCCTCGCCCGTACGATACTTTGACCAGAGAGTCGAGACGACCGCCCGACACCACCCCTAAACTCCCACCACTCGTCCGAACCTCGCCAATTGCGTTGCGACGCCGTGACGCCGCCCCGCTCTCCAAGCCCAAGTCTGTGACACGTCTGGCTCCAGCCGCCTCCAGGGCCTTGCACTTGCACAGGGGAGCCTCTGCCTCTCGAAACGCCCTTCCGCAGCAGCACCCTCAGTCCCTACCAAACCAGCTTGGTCTGGTCTGGTCTGGTCTTGCTCGTAGCAGCAGCAGCCGCCGCCGCTGTACGCGAGTAGTAGTCATGGCGCTCAACCACTTTTCTACGGCCTCGTCGCCGCCTTCCAGAATCCCATCCTCGATTCGTCTCTCCGCAGCTGCTGCAGTCATCCTCACATCGCTCCCCATGGCTCTCGGTCACGAACACGGCGTCAGCCACATCCAGGAGGGCGAAACTGTCTCCCAAGAGCCCATCGACACGATACTATGGATTCACATCTTCATCATGATGCTGGCCTTCGGGGTCATCTTCCCCGTAGGCATGGTGCTAGGAGTAAGCCACCTTGACCTCAATATCCGACCCTTCCGCGAAAAGAATGCGCGAATGCTAACACAACCTCTTCTCCCTACCTAGCTCACCAAGAATCGCTGGCATGTTCCTACACAGGTCCTCGGCACCGCTCTTGCCATCCTCGGTTACTTCCTCGGCCACATGCACCGCGGTAGAGAATTCGTCCACGGCAACGTCCACTCGGGCTTCGCCGGCTGGTTGATGTTGATGCTCGCCGTCCAGGTCGGCGTGGGAATCTACTTGAAATTGCATCTCGAGAAGGGCTTCAACGGAAAGATTCGCAGGGTCATCAAGCCGATCCACGGGTTTCTCGGAAAAGCCTTCCCCGTCCTCGGCTGGGTCCAATTCTTGTTTGGAGGCATCACTTCGCTGGGTTTCTGCCAGAGCGACCACCTGGGACAATGTCTGGCTCACTTCATCATGGGAAGCGCCTTCATCGCTTACGGCATCATCCTGACCCTGCTGCTTGTCGTGGGGCAGCTGTGGCTCCGACGATCCGGACGATCCCAGGAGTTTTTCGACAGCGTTGTCATTGCCGCGTGGGGCTGCGTCAACACCTTCACCGAGCACCGCTGGGGTAGCGAATGGGTCAGGAACGACTGGCAGCACACGACTATGGGCATCATCTGGTGGTGCGCCGGCCTGGCAGGCGTTTGGCTTAGCCGCGATCGCGACGGCAACCCCCAGCGCAACTTCATCCCCGGCTTCGTCCTTTTCATGACCGGCTGGGCCATGTCGTCGCATCCCCAGGAATTTCCCATCAGCGCCATGACACACGCCATGTTCGGCAAGACCCTGATGGCCGCCGGCATCACTCGCATCATCGAGATTGCCTTTGTCGTCAAGGATGCCAGTGGCATGTCCGCCGACGGCCGCAAGACCAACAGCTTCCAGTATATTCCCGTATTCGTAAGTGCTAACCCCCCAAAGGCTCTCTCCTCTTTGAGTGTTTCTGACATGTCTGTCGCAGCTTTTGTATGCCTCTGGATTCCTCTTCATGGGTGCGACGGAGGAGCAGATGATCCTCGTCGCCAATTCTGGACTGGATCATGTTTCCTACATTTTGATTCTCTACTCCTTTGCCTTCCTGGTGTTCCTCTTCGCCAACATGCTCATCCACCTCTTCGACCGCAACTCCAACGTGGACGGCAAGGTCAACCTGGACGCACCGGTGGCGAATGGGCGTGCGGAGAATCGCCAAGCACGAGACGCCGAGGAGTTTGAGCTGGAGGGTCTCATGAGCGATGACGAGGACGACGCGCAAAAGGGCCTGCGCGAGGACACCGACGACGACCAAGGCCTAGGCAGCCCGAGCACAGTAGGCAAGAACAGCGACCGAGTGGCGCGGTAATAAGAGCGGAAAGCGAAAGCTCGGTGGCAGCGGAGTTATAGACAGGGATGGCATCATGCATTGAAGGCTGGCGTTTGGATCCGGTTGCCGCATACTTTTTAATCGGCTGGAAAGCGTCTGGACAAACAAGAATCCTCCTGGTTACGTCGACCTAGAAATGAAAACCCTTTTTTTGGGCAAAGATCTAATTCGCTTATCAAGACACGCAAACTCTATCGATAGCTGGGAATCTTTTGTCATATGAGAAATGCATTAATCGCAATGTCAAATTTTGCGTTAAGGATTCAGAGACTCTGGACATGCTCTGGGTGATTCCTTCCCTGTCCATGCCTCACCCCGGTGAAGAATGGTGTGGTCGGTGTACACAGTGTGTTGTGGAGTAAGGTAGCTCGGTGAGGGGTGCGGGGCGAACGGTGCCTGGACCCCGACCGCCTGGCGCATCCCACCAAGCTCCACTAAAAAAAAATCCCAATCGCCAAATCCAATCCGCTACAGTGTATCAATTACATTCTCGTCCTCACACTCTGCTGCGATCTTCACTTCCTCCACCCACCCGCAAAAACCACCACCACACAGCTGCCCACGATGCCGTCCGTCAAGAACCCGAACCACCGCTCCAAGAACCGCCTCGCGGCGCAGGCGAACAAGGCCAAGAAGGTGCGCCAGAAGCGGTCCGAGGAGAACAAGCACAAGATCGCCAAGATCGACTCGCAGAGGGGCGCGCGGCCGGGCCTGATGCCCAACAGCGGGCCGAACGCGCCGCTGAGCAAGAAGAAGGCCAAGAAGCTTGAGAAGAAGATTGCGCACGCTATTAGGAGGAAGATGGCGGAGGATGGGGAGGTTGAGATGGCGGGTGGAGTAGTCTTGGATTGGAGAATGTGGTGGTGGTTACTGACGCGGTGTTAGATCTCGAGGATGACGAGGCGGCGGAGGAGGAGGGGAAGCCTGCTAATGAGGTGGAGATGGACAACATTGCTTGAGGAGGAGGGACAGAAGAGGAATTGGCGCAAGGTGGAAGACGTGGAGGGGTTCACGGGGGGCGGACGTGGACATGCTTTGTGAGTTGTCTGGCTTCTGTTTCTATGAGTGATCTATCAAAACTAACCTACCCCAAGTCTAGACATTGCACAAAAAAGGCGAACGAATTCAGTCCGAATACAATACACACGATTTGATACCCCAATAACAAGATTTGCTTGCTTGCATTTTGCGATTACAGGTCCTCTTCCTCATCTGCAGACCCGTGAGATGAGTTGACTGGGCTGCAATGGTACCGCAGCTTCGAGCCGAAGATGCGGGACGGAACTTGCTGGGACGGCGCCAGACTGGTACCGAAGAGGCCCCCGCCATAAGGCAAATGAGCCGATTCCCCAAAGAGACCACCCCGACCGGGAGGGGGAGCAACCTCCCGAATGGAGGCGTTACCTGTGGTGTTGCCCTGGGTTGGTGCTGGGTTGTAGTGCACTGGGCCGAAAGCAGCTTGCTCGAAGAGGCCACCCCGGCCAGGGGCAGGACCGCCCCGGACTGGTGCTGGGTTGTACTCCTCCGGGCTGAGAGCTTTCTCAAACAGAGGAGGCCGGCTGGGAGGCGTGGGAGCAGTAGCCTTCGGGGCAAGCTGCGTATTGGAAGCGTCCAACTCCGCGGGCTCCGTGGGACTAGACGTCGGCGACGGCGCCGTCATGAGGGAATCGCTGCTTTCGGGGGTGTACGTCTGCGCATGCTTCCTCTCCTGGCGAGCACGCACGCGGGCTCTGAGGTCCCGGACGGCTTGGTGTGCGAGTTCGGCCTGGCTCCGCCGCGTGGACCTGTCGGAAGCTGTGCCGCCGCCGGCGTCGAGGTCGAGGAGGCGGTCGCCTTCGCGGTACATTGCTTCCATCTCGCGTTCGGTGGCATCTTGGGGTTGAGCCCAGGCTGGGCTGGAGGAAGATGGCTGTTGCCGAGATGCCTGGGGAGGCATAGCATGGGTTGAGTTTGGAAGTGAGGGTGTGGGAGGGGCGTTAACGTGGTATATGCTGCTGCTGCGCGCCAACTGCTCACGGCGGGACTGAAGCCGGCGAGGATTGGATATAGCACAGGACTCGATGCCCGGGCCCCTCGCAAAGGTATCGGGCGGGCCTGGAGTCTGGGACGGTGCAGCAGAGGGCGTCGCGTCAGGGGGAGGGAGGAGAACCCCGTTGCGCTCGATGAAGGAGGGGCCTGGCTGGTATGACTTCCACAACTCCTTCAGGTCGTTCGTGTCTTTCCGATCCTGCAGAAGCTGGTCGAGCTGCCAGTCCGGGAGCGGGGCAGGTGCCACCGGGTTGGGCTGGCTTCTCGGTGCAGTAGACTGCATCGAGGCATAGCTGAAGAGGGATGGCTGACTCCGAGGGCCAGTTTGGCTGGTGTTGTTGGGTTGAGATGGAGTGAAAAAGGGGCTCCCGAAGGAAGAAGTACCAAAGGAGCCCGTGCTGGCAGGCGACTGAGGCACTGCCGGTCTGTTGCCCTGCGGATTGCGCAATAATTCACCAAACAGACCAAAGTTTCTGACGGCGGGCTCCGCGCGAGAAGGCGGCTGGGTTGTCGGCGGGACTTGTCCGCATTTCCAGCTGCGGAAGATCTGCTTCACGGCGGCGATGGCGCGGTCCTGCTGCTGCTTGTTGACAAAGGAGCCGTTGGTGCCAGCACCGTCTTGATCCTGGAATGAGGGCACCTCGCCGAAGAAGCGGTCTGAGAAGATGGCCTGGCGCACCAGAGTCATCTTAGCCATCTCCATGGCGATCCTCTGCTCCGACTCGCGGGCCTCGTGCTCGTAGTTCATGAGGATGGTCTTGGTGTCCATGCCGGCGAGGATGCTGGAGGTCTGCAGATGAGAGTCTTCGGCATTGGGTGCAAACGAGGAGTTCTGGAGGAAAGAGCTTGTCGTGGGCGTGTTGAAGGGGGTGGCAGAGGAGGGGGTGGCAGAGGAGGAACCGACAACGATGAAGCCGTCGTCAGCCTGCTTCTCGGCTCTGGTGGGGGCGAAGAGCGGGTCATCGGGGATGTTGAAGACCGACGCGGCGCCGCGGATGGCTACCATGTGGGTGGCCTCCGGAATAGTGGCTGTGAGTGGAAACGACATGCACGTGGGAACGCCGTGGATGTGCGTGTTCTTGTTCATGTGGAGGTTTCTCCGGGCGAGGATGAAGTTTCGGAGAGAGTGGATCGCGTCGTGCCAGCCGACGAGGTACGTCGCCTGATCGAGGGTTTGCGAGGTCGTATCGCGGCTTGCGTGAGCCTTGGCCTCGGTGCTGAGGATGCGGCAGACGGCTTCGAGGGCTTCACCCGCATCATCGATCTTGACTGCGCTGCAGAGGAAATCTGTGGTGAAGGCGAGAGAGTGTCTTGGGTGGAAGATGAGGCGTTGTTCGGACATGTTGGCGGCTTTGGTGGGAGTGGGAATGATTGAGCCGAGTGAGGAAGATTGAGTTGTGGATGATGATGGATGAAAGTGACCTGCGGGGGAAGCCTACTTTTGTACATGGAACAAATGGTCTCTCTGAGGAGGAATATGATATCTACAAGCTTCTGGAGTTACGTGGAGGGTCGCAGGCTGGAGGCCCGTTTGTCTGAGTTGAGACAAGATCCCGCGCGACGGGTAAGTGCAGTTGCTAAAGGATTTCATCTTTATCTGGCCGAGTGACAGGTCTCAAACCCGAGACTTTTCATGGGGCAGATTCTTCCATGTCTTTCTGGGTGGTCACTGGGTAGGCTGCCTTGCATATCTTTATCTCTGTTAGAACTTTTGATTTGAAGGAGATGAGGGGGGGTTTCTTTGTCATCACGGACACGCGCAGGAAGCACGGAACTCCTCAAACGACCATCGATCAACTGCTAAAGGAAGCTTCGTCAACCCACCATTCAGACTCTCCCCATGGGCCAACCCCTGGTCCTTTGAAGATCTTCCCGCCCTTCCACACCCAGCCGATGTTGTTGATCTCTTGGAGCACCTTTACATCTTCCACTGGGTTCTCCAACACGCCAATCACGTCCGCCTCATACCCAACCTTCAACTGTCCCGTCTTGGGTGCCTGACTACCCACACTCAAAGGCCCGTTTGCTGTGGCCGCCTTGATGGCCTCCAAGTTGCTCATCCCAGCCTTCACAGCCGACTCAAGCTCCATTGCCATGTTGAACCCCGGGCCTGTATCCGTGCCCAATGCAACGGGGAGGCCCTGCTCGATGGCCATCTTGTACGCCACCAGATGATTCTCAGCGCAAATCTTGGCCTTCTCATAGGCGTACTTCGGGATGCCCTCGCCGCCGCTGTCAATGATCATGTCCATGATGAGACGCGTGGCAATGTAAATGGTCCCCTTCTCCTTGATGAGATCGATGCATTCCTGGTCCGCAAACGAGACGTGTTCCACCGTGGTCACGCCTGCCTTGACCGCCGCCAGAATACCAGGCTTGCCATGCACATGCGCCGCAACAGCTCTCCCCTGCCTCGTCGCCTCCTCTACGATGGTCTGCAGCTCCTCGGGGCTGAACTGCGCATACAAAGGATTATCGTCGCGGGACATTACACCGCCCGAGGCAAGGATCTTGATGCACTTGGCCCCGCGCCGGATCTGCAGCCGCACCGCCTTGCGACACTCATCAACACCGTCCACGAGCATGGTTGAGAAGGTTCCAAAATGGCCCGGGGAAATCTGCGACACGCCGAGGTTGAGGAGGACGTCTCCAGGCGGCAGCGAGAAGATATCGCCGTGTCCCGCCGTCTGGCTCAGACACGACCCGGAGCTGTACACGTTCGGTCCCACGATGGTGCCTTCTTCGATGACTTTGCTGATCTCGCAGCCAAGGCCGGCGACGTCGCGCATGGAGGTGTAGCCGCGCTGGATGGCCAGCCAGCAGCCGCGGGTGAGGCGCGCGCCCATGGCGGAGGGGTGCTCGGTGAGGATGCCCAGGTACGCGTCGCCGTTGCCTGCGTCGTTGGGGCTGCCCATCATGAAGTGCGCGTGGCAGTCCCATAGTCCCGGCATGAGAAAAGGAACGGTGTAGGATCTGTGGGGGGCGTCGGTGTACTTTGACGGGATATCGGATTGCGGACCGATCCAGGCGATGAGCTTGTCTGTGATGACGAGAGCGGAGTCTTTTACGGGGTCGCCATCGCCTGGGATCAGGAGGCCGGCATTGATGATGGTGATGGTCACTTTCTTCTGGGGTTGGATGTCCTCATTGTGCAAGGGGGTGGATGCGTACTTTGGGCGAAAGGTACCGCCGAGGGATGTTGAGTACATTGGGGGTGGCTGTTGGACTAGACGTCTTGTCATCTTGATGGCGATGATGGGCTGCCGAGTGTGATGACAGGTTGTTTGTGAAGAGTAGTCAGTTTAGAGATCTCCAGCTGTCTTAAAGCACCACGGAGCATTTTATGGGTGAAACTCTGCATTCTTCTCGAAGCTGTACCATATTGGGATCGAGGGGGCTGACCGTGCGGTTGAGCTGACCTGAACGGGAAGGTGAGGTTGCTGAAGGATCGGTGGCGGGCCAATCGGGAACAAATGTTACGCAGGGATTCAGGCCGCTTTTCCGCTTGCAAGTAAGTGTATGACTGTGAACAGCTAGCAAAGATGAAGGACAAGTTAGCCTCTAACTCATCCATCTTGGGATGATGCTGGACTTGTAATTGCTACGCCGGGATTTCTAATGGAGTGATGTACTACTTTGAGGACTTCTATCTTGTCAGACATAGTATTAGGAACGGATAGGCCGATGACATGGTCTGACTTACTCATTGGGACGGTTTTCCATCATTGCATAGTCCTCGCCAAAGCTGCAAGACACCGTAAAAAGGAACTCCTTGTTTTATCTTCCCTGAAACTTCTGCTGACTCTTGACATGACGTCCCAGCATGTTCACTCAGCCCTACAATGGGCCCCATCATGGACCCTCTGTGGATGCCTTCCCCATCCACCACGATGCCCTCATCTCCACCCCAGCGCACACTTCGACATCAAATACCGCAACCCTGCCCCTCCGAAACATCGAAACACGATCATTAACAATGCGCCGATGGTTTAGTGGTAAAATTCTCCGTTGCCATCAAGCAGCGTCGGGGAGCCGGGGGTTCCATTCCCCCTCGGCGCATTCTTTTGCTTCTGCCGCTCAACGAGGGCTACCTTTTTAGTATGCGAGCACGCAAGCTCCACAGCTCTGCTTTAGGAAGGGAGTCAGAGCCTTCAATGCGGTTTATGTCGCACAGTGGCGTGAATACAATCAATTGGCTTGCTCGGACCTAATGTCCGGAAGCCGGCGCCGGATGCCCCACCTTTGCCGGACGCGGCTCGGCCCCCTCCCGTTCTTGGCTTTGGTCACATAGTGTCCCGGCTGAGCTGCCCTCCCAGTCCACATACATGACACAGCGCATGGTCTGTTTAAACTTTATTGACTTCAGACGGTCGTCACCTATTCTGCCTCACTGCGGGGGATGCTCGCTTGAGCTACTCTTGCAAGCATGTCGGCTCCGAAGTGCTCAGCCATATTAACTTGCCACTTAACGCTGCTGTGTATTGAAGACCTAAGTGCGACCTAAGAAGACGAAAAGAGAGAGACATGTCTTCTTTATCAGGAAAAACGATCGCAATTACCGGCGCGGCCTCTGGAATAGGTCTCGCAACAGCACGCCGCCTCGTGTCCCTGGGCGCGAAGGTATCACTCTCAGATAACAACTCTGCCCTCCTCGCGAGCTCAACTCTCAAGCTATCCACTGCTTTCGGTCCAGAAAACATACATTCCAAGGTCGTGGATGTCCGAGACCGTGATGCTGTGAAGGCTTGGATCACTGAATCTGTTCAAAAGTTTGGCCCACTCCACGGCGCAGCCAACGTGGCAGGCGTTCTCGGCGCCCAAGGTAATAATTTTCGAATCCCCGACATTGGAGACGAGGACTGGAACTTCGTGATGGGTGTCAATGCTGGCGGTGTTCGAAACTCTATGAGCGCCGAGATACCGGAGATGGTTGATGGAGGAAGCATCGTGAACGTGTCTTCTGTGGCGGGGAAAATTGGGTTGCCGATGAATGGGGCGTATGTTGCGAGCAAACACGCGGTTATTGGACTGACCAAAACTGCCGCAAAGGAGTTCGGAGGAAGAGGGCTGAGGGTTAATGCTGTCTGTCCGTGAGTGCATCTACTACATGAGTGCACCGGTATTGAACTGATTGCTTGCAGTGGGACCATCGAGACGCCGATCTTGACACAGGCTCTGGCGGCGCCTCAGAGCGAGTTTGGGCCACCGCCGTGCTTGTTGGGGAGGTTCGGGAAGCCAGAGGAGGTCGCAAATTTGATTGCTTTCTTGTTGAGCGACGGGGCGTCGTATATCACCGGCCAGGCCATTTGCGTCGATGGCGGGATAGTAGTGTAGAGTATGAGGTGATTCCGGATATATGCCTAGACACGGAGGACGTGATGGCCGGGACTGAAGCGGAACATGGAGCTTGGTGGTTGCATGGGGCCGGAGGCTTGGTGTTATCGTCGGCCCAAATCAGCTTCACATTGGCAGATTCGGAGGCAGATAATCTGACTGTGTCTCTTGTGCTCATCTCACACACTAATAATCGATGCATTGATGTCGTGCTGAAGGATTTAGGATCGATGTAGCTCCAATCTCGTAGATTACGTCAACATGACCATGAAAGACTTCACCCTGGAGCATTTCAGTTTCTGCCAGAAAGCGAGACACGTGTCCTGGAACAACAAGTCACATGGGAACGATCGATATTATGTTGTGTGTGAATTGGTCCACAGAAACTAAAAGTGAATCTAGCAAGCGAGTGCCATAGTGGTATCAAAGCAAGATATGAACAAGAGTATTATAGACGATATCCCCCCTTTTTGATTGTCAATGCGACAGTCTATGAACATTTCACCGTAACCTCCATATTGATATTAGCTAGCTTCTTCCGAGAAAGACTCTAAACGGTCTTCTCAGGGAGAGAGCTGTGGGCAGAGCCGCCGACGGTCTGGTCGTGGCTGCTACCGCTGCCGACGAGGTCGGAGACGTGGCGGGTGACCTCGACGTAGTCGTAGGCGAACTCGCCGAGCTGGGTGTCATCGAGACCGAGGTCCTCGTCATCGACGTTGACACGGAGGCTGAGACCGGGAATGAGGTTCATGAGGAAGAGGATCAGGCAGGTCAGGACGAAAGACCAGGCGAAACCGGCGACGGAACCAGCGAGCTGGTAGCCGAGCTGGACGTAGTTGTGCTCGATCCAGCCACCGTCAATGACCAAGGCACCATCGAGAGCAGCAATGTAGGAACTGCGTTGTGTTAGTCGTGTTCTACGCGAAAAGGTACAGGGGACTTACGCAGCGAAGATACCGGTCATGATGTTACCGAGGATACCACCAATGCCGTGGACGGCGAAGACATCCAGGCCATCGTCAATGCCGAGGACGAACTTGAGCTTGGTAGCAAAGTTGCAGCCAATTCCACCGACGATTCCGAAGATGACGGAAGCCCAGGGGGTGACGAAACCAGCACCAGGGGTGATAGCAACGAGGCCAGCAATGGCGCCGGAGCAGAATCCGATGGTGGACCACTTCTTCTCGAGGCGGTAGTCGAGCAGCATCCAGGTCACACCACCGACACCAGCAGCAAGGTTGGTGTTGAAGCAGGCCATGACGGCACGGATGTTAGAGGCGAGGGCAGAACCGCCGTTGAAGCCGAACCAACCGACCCAGAGGAACACGGTGCCAAGCACAACATGGGTGACATTGTGGGGACGGTAGGGGAGACCATGAACCTTGTTGTAACCGGTGCGCTTGCCGAGCATGAGGGAGTAGGCGAGAGCGGCGGAACCGGAAGAAATGTGGACGGGAGTACCTCCGGCAAAGTCGAGGGAGCCGAGGGTGAACAGCCAGCCGTTGCCGTTCCAGGTCCAGTAAGCAATCGGGTCGTAGACGATGGTGGCCCAGATGAAGGCGAACACCATGGCGGGAGAATGCGACCGCGGTCGGCGATGGCACCAAGAGCGAGAGCGGGACTTTTTTTTCGTGTTAGTTCCTGGTGCTTTCGGCAAAATTTGAGACCTGCGTCACAGCGGGCGCTCTCATGCACATGTGCGGCGTCGACCAAAATCTCACCACAGATGCGCGATGATACGACGGAGGGGGAGGTGGTCTACTCACGTAATGGCAGCGAACATGCCCTGGTAGAGGCAGAACAAAATATCCGGGAGCTTAGTCGAGCCGACGGAGGGCTGGGCGACGACATCCTTGAGACCAAAGTTCGACATGTCGCCGAGGAAGACGGAGCCGGTGTGAGAGAAGGTCAAGGTGTAACCCCAGAAGAACCATTGGAAGCCCACCACTCCGACACATATCATCGATATCAGAATTAGGGACAGCGCCGACTTGCGGCGAGCAAGACCCGAGTAGAAGAAACCGACACCGGGAATCATGAGCAGCACGAGTGCTGAGCAGACCATGATCCAGGCCATATCACCAGACTACGAAAGTCAGACATGCCCGAAACCCCTTGTCGACGGTGAACTGACCTCGTAGAAGACATTGAAGTCGGTGACATTGGTGGAGTAGCCGGCGTCGGCCTCGCCCTCGGTTCCATTGTAGGGAAGGGCGTAGAGAGACATCTTGGTGGTTGTGCGCCGGCGCGAGTGCGGTCAATGGGTATTACTTGGCGAGATAGAACCTAAGAATCGTCTCTTCTTTCGCCGGGCCTCTCGTCCTCGTGAACGGCGAGCAGACGTCGAAGAGGGTGGAATGGAAATGGGGTGCGGCAGGGAGGAGAGGGACGGAAGGAAGGGGGAGACGACGGTTATGAAGTCTTGCTGCCGGGTCTGGGCTAGCTAGCTAAATAATACGGAGCAAAACCATCAGGCAGGCCGGGGCGTGGGCGTCGCCTTGGACCTTCGGTCCTCGTGGTAAGCTGGCCGACATTGTGCATACGGTATCTCTTGATATGGAACTCCCCCGAACAGGGTAGGGATGGGCAGCCCATGGAACTGGTGCAGAAGAGATGATGAAGGGGAGCTCACAGAGCGAAGAGATGGGACGGGGAGACAGCTGATTGCTCAGTCCTCTATGCCGGGAACACCAATAGCGCAGGGCCAAGGGGTGGGGAGCAAAGCATAAAAAAGGGCGAGATGGATTCGAGGTGCATGCTGAGAAGGGCATCTTGGGACGAGCTTCCCAAATCCTTCTCTGTCTCCGAGAGACGAGACTAGGCCGCGCCGTGTTCCTCTGCCGGGTAGCAGTGGTACGAGGCCCGTCTGGCTACGAGAGAGCTTCATCGAGAACGCCCTACCCACGCTGATAGATACGTACCTGTACCACATGCTTGCGAACCCATGCTCGTGGCCCATGTCTCCAGGTCTTGTGTGGGTCGGGAAAATATGTGGGAACTGATAAGGAATTTGGAGAGAGAGAGAGACCGGGGTGTGGACGGTCGTGAGGTGAGTCGTCTAGGATCGGGGGACTCGGATGGAAGCTAATTGAGGCCCTTCGACGGTGTCGTGGCTCTTGGCAACCTGGGCCATTGAACGTTCCCTCGTCCGTTGACCACAAGCAAAAAGCGTTTTTGGCGCTGAAGAGATCTTCAAAGGCCTGTAATAAATACGATGAAGTGTTTGCCCCCAACATCGCTGATGGCTTGTGCTCAGTTGATCAGATCCCCGTATGCGGAGAGAATCAACAAATCCCCAGGGTCATCCGCAGGCTTAGTAGCCCGCGGGTCTGGATGCCCCATCGTCCGGTGTTGCTGTTCGTTTGTTTATCGGACGGCACGGAAAACACGTAGGGAAACGGTAGGTAACTTTGGGGTCTTGCACCACAGCGCAAGGTAGTCAGTCCCTCGGGCTCGAGAGTATGTCGACATTGAATGCAACACTGAAAACCACGACAAAGTTTTCCTCGTCTAGCACCCTCGCACCCAAATTGCGACACAGTCCAGACTGTGCTGGCGCAAGCAACAGCTCGACCCGAGACAGCCAAGGCTGCAAGAAGTAGGCGATCAGAACACTTGGAGATTGACGGAAAACCGATGAGGAGGCATGCCGTGCCTCAGCAACGCGAGCCGCAACGGCAGAGACGCACTCGTGAGGCGCGCGGCCAATTGAAAGTGTTTCATTTCCCTTCCCTGCGTGTTGCTTAAGGCACCTCGCAAGCCCGCGCTCGCCGGCTCTTCCTGGCCACGGCCGAGTGGGGGGTGAGTTCGCGGCAGCAGCAGGCATCGCCGTGGATCGAATTGCATGCCTTTATTTCAGTTGACTTGCGTCTTGTTTTGATGCAAGAACATCTGTGTGGTGCCATCCGAGAGAACGTTCAAGCATTCAATATTGAGCAAATGTGTGTTATTTGTTGCTATCCCTAGCCGCCGCCTGCTGTCTGAGAAGCAATGACAACATAGCGGCACTGGTCCAAGATTAGAGTCAGGCGCCAAACGAATCCTGCGCTTTGCCGCATTCCAGAAGACTTCCGATCGGAGACGCGGACGGGACTTGGTTTGAAGCGGGCCGCTTGATGGGAGGATGCCTGTCATCGCACCGACTCAAATCTTCGCACGAGCGATTGTGTGCGAAGGGATGCATGCGACCGTGCCTGTCGACAGGGCTGGGATGGTTTGCAGCGCGTGCGACGCCACAACCTCATTGAATACCTAGGTAGGACATTAAACATGATGAAAGCTGTGTCAGAGTTGCACGACCTGGTCAGGCCGATGTTATGTCTGATCCTGCCAGCTTCTACAAATATCTACCAATTGAGCATTGACAGACCACGCTGGCTGCCGGCAGGATCAGCAGTTCCGAATCCTAGATACTTTGACGCAGCCACAAGCTTCTGTGCGCGGTGAGAAGGCTTGGATCGTCAGCAAACCACCGTTAAGGTTTGACAAGACTAGCTTCGCGCCATCTGCTAAGCTATCGAGACGTTCGGGACGGAAAAGCAATAAGGAGGGAGCGTTTTGACATTGGAGAAGATAGCTTCCGGTCCCGTTTGTGCGGGAAGAAGCAACGATACCGGAGAGCCTCTTGATCGACGCCCCGAGGGAAAGGCTTCACAAGAAGAAAGCCCGATGTCGCAGACCGTGCTGAATCGCGGGCTGCGACTTGGGTGCCAAAACTCTTCGAACCTGGGCTAGGTCTCAGATGTCCAAGAGGTGCACTCAGCGAGACGGTCTGGGAGGCCCCAGGGCCGGTGGACAGAGACCGAATCGCTAATCTGAGCTTACATCGGAGCGAGCTGGATGGGGATATGTCGGACCCCAGGAAGCGGAAAGGTGGGTTGGTTAGGCGAGCGTGGCCGGGGCTGGTTCCGTGGATGGCTTTGATTGCAGCGGCTGGCCACGTTGATTCGCGCAGGACCGTTGGAAGGATGCTGCAAGACGCAAGACTTTTGCTTTTGTTGGTCTGACTTGTGCTGCTGCGCAATGTCGGGAATCCTTCAGGTCCACCAATAGATAAGACACTGGCACATGTGCAATAGGCAGCCCGCGGGTGCTCAAAGAACGTTGAGCGGTAAGTAATTGGAATGTCTAAGAGACGCCATCGAGTGTGGCCTGATATGGATTATCTAGTCGACTATGGGGTGGCTGTTGGATATCGATGGTTGACTGATGCAGCCAAGCGACTGGTGAATGACGGGCTGACTGGTGGGCACTGGCAGGTGACGACGGAGAACTTAAGGGCAAGATAGGATTGGTATTGTGGGCTTGGGGATATCGATTGATAGTGAGAACGACCCTAATCGATTTTACATATCGAGCTGAAAAGAAGAGCCGTAGTTGTGGCGTCGTGAATTGCCCACGATGCCAGGTGGGCGACTTCACAAGCCAAAAGTGTGCGGTGGTGTCTTGGAAGAAGCCCAAGTGTCGTCATGGTTGCCCGGATGGAGCACGGAGATGTTAAAGCCAAGACATTGAATTGCCTCCGAGACCTCTCATTTGATGGCGAAGTCTTATGGTTGTTCAACATGATCCATCAAGAGGGAATGTTGTCGATGGTGGTGGCACGCAGTATGGATCTGGACGGACGGAATGATTCGAAGTGGATGAACCAAGGCCACTGCTCACCTCTTTTTCTCCGGATGCCCAGACCGAGGCTTCTCCAATAGCAGCACCGGGAAAGCATCTTGTACTCACCATGTATCCAGAGGAAGGGTACGCTAATAGGAAGCTGCTGCGTCTGTCTCCATTTCTGCTGCCTTGTGGACAGTGGGCAATCCCCAAGTGACAGGACATGAACCACCTCCCTCCCTCCACCCACCCGCCCGCCTCGAAAGACGCTCTCCACTGCCACGAAGCCTTTAAGAGAAGCTGCTTCACAGGTGCTTCCCCATTCGCCAAAGCTTCTTATCTCTCGGCACGGTGGAGGCTTGTGTTTAGCGTCATCTTGGCACTGATAAGGCCAGCCAGGGTCCGCTGGAACCAACCGAACCCATGCCCGTCATGCAAGGGTCCCCCCATGTCCCCCTTTCTCTTCCCACCTCGACCAGTTGAAATGGACTGCACCGTTGAAGGTGAGACTGACGGTCGACCAACTTTGACCGAAGGAAGCCTGAGGGAAGCATTGCAGGCAGCCTGTTGGGTGACATTGCACATCTATCCTGTTAATGCACTTTACGGAGCCCTCGTCCAGCTCACAACCCAGGCCGTCGGGTTCATCCAAACATGGACCACCGGGAAATGCCCCTCATCGTCTAATTCATGCGCTCAACGTCACCAGCTCATCTCTACTCAATGAAACTCACTCGCCTTATCTAGACACTGAGAATCCAGTGTTTTCCATCGTCGATTGAGCTCTTATGAAGTCTTGTAAGAGACCGGTCGTGAAACTGGCCGTCTTGCTGCACCTTTACGGTCGACCGCCACAATCCCTACCGTCTCATATCCGCGTCCCCATTCGCGTCCTGATTCGACTTCCATCCCCGCCCAGCCTGGACTGCATCGGCTCAGAGAAGCCGGATAGCGCTTTTCTGCTCTTGTGATGCAGATAGTCTGATACCGCAGATATCGCAGCAATCTCTGATAGCTGGTCACCGATTGTCTGACACGTCTTTGCCCCTCCTACTGGCCGTGCGCTGGCGCATTTTCATTCAGCTGTTACTCGCTTTCTGTCCTCGGGGTCAATCTCATCCCCCGCCATTCCCATGGACTTGTGGCCATCATTCTTGCCAAGCATGCCTCCAAGTGAAGATCAACTCAATGCCAGATCTAGACTTTGTACTTAGCAGCCCCTCAAATGCGCGAACAAAACCGTCAATATCGAACGTCTATCATAGTTCTCGAGAAGTGAAGTCGAAATAGACCATCTTGAAGTGTTAGAACACTCTTCATCACGTCACACAGCGGCCGCACGGAGCTTTTAGAGTTCTTAGACCACACCTGTTCCTGCTCCTGCCGTCCCGTCAATCTGGTATCGTCCCACTGACTTGCGTTCTTGCGGGCGTTCTCACCCATCCATGTCTTGGCCGAGCACCCGACCAGAACCACTCAATCCATCTCTTCGCCATCTGAGCGCTTGCCGTGGCCATTCACGTGTCTGCGGGCGCAGGACTCGCGGGTTACTTATACCAGCTTCATCCCTCTCTTCAAATGTTTGGTGATTGCGCTGAGACGGTTCATCTCCCGTGACATTCCACCAACTACCGAACGATGATCGATGACAGCTTCACTCGCACTCCCTACTCGTAACCGCAACCACTTCGCAAACCGAACCATGCGATATCCCATAGGAGTCCATCATCGAACACGTCGATAGCGATATTGAATTGAGAATGAATCAAGCAACAGACTCACCTCAGGCCAGCGTTCTTGATAGGTTTGGCGGTGAAGGATGTGGTCAGCAATAGGTCATTTATACTCTTGCTCCGCTGGAGAAACCAGAGGTCGTCTCACTGAATGGGCAGTATGAGCTTCAAATCGAAGTCTCTGATACTGTTCGTCGATGCCAACCGCTGAACACGAGGTTTTCAGTGAGATGTGGACTTGAGATGGACTCAGCAAGTGCTACAAGGCGGATCAATCAAGCTTTCGAATCAACGCTGGATAGTGGATGACGAATAGATTGATCGCAGAAGGAAGGAGAGAGACCTGCATTTTGGCAGTCGCCTTCATGTCCAAGACAGAAGCAATGGCCGTGTGCAACAAACCCGGGTAGAGGATCTATCCACGCAACCCTTCAGCTCTGGAACTTGGTAAATTTAACCCCCCTAGAGTCCTTCGTCGCACTGGAGAAAATGCTCAGAGTTTAGGGGCCATAGTTGGCACGGCGTTGATAAAAAGGTTCTAGCCAGCAGTCACGCAGACATGGAGCATCATCTATAATAGAAGAGTGGCCATTATTCTCCAACATCACCATTTGTAATCATGTCCGAGAATCACTTGTAAGGCCAAGACTCGGAGCGAAGTTTTGTCATTCCTCAATTAATGCTAGGCTGTGTTGAATGTGGTAGCGATCTCATCATCGGCGTTTAGACAAGTTGTCGCTTGCTTCACGGGCTCTCGCACAATACTATAGCTGTGAACGTGAACGGCGTCCAAACTACATCGCGGGAGACAATAGATGTCCACAATTCGTTTAGTGCTTAATTGACTCATAATGACGGAATGGTGACAGTATTTAAGGTAGCTTGCGAGATTCCTTAAACATAGGTAGGATGTATGATTTCTGAAACATAACTTATAAGCAACATCTTATACACCCCTCTTGAGACTCTACCTGCTGCAAAAGCCTTTTTGAGCATGTCTTTTCCCGCGACGACCCAGGCCTGGAAGGTCACCGACATACGAAGCGACGACTTTGAGGGACTTGAACTGGTCGATGATGTTCCCGTAAGCGCCCTGGGCGACCATGACGTCCTCGTCCAGATCGAGGCTGTTTCCCTCAACTAACGTCCGTCACCCACTTTCGGCCACCCCCCACTTTCGGCCACCCCAAAAATGCCTCACCGCCATGATGACCACCAACTTCAATCTTCCACAACTTCACCAATTTTACTTCAATCGTCGTCGTTTTTCATATCGGCATTCTTAAGATCTATGCATCAGTATACAGAAAATGATATCAACCAGGCTCTTGAAGCTGTTGCACGCGGTACCAGTGTAAAAAAAGCTGCATTTGAATGGGGTATACCACGATCAACGCTGAAAAATCGTATGAATGGCCAGCAGGCACGGGATATAGCCTTTTCGGATCTTCAAAGGCTCTCTGCTACCCAGGAAAGCCATCTGGCTGAATGGGTTCGAATCCAGGCTGCCCTAGGCCTTCCTCCAACCCATCAGCAACTCAAGGACTTTGCTGAACGCATCCTACAGATCCATGGAGACTCCCAGCCTCTTGGAAAGAACTGGGTGCAGTCTTTTATTAAGAGAAACCCATCTGTAAGGGTCCAAAGAAGCAGAGCAATCGATTCCCAGCGTATTAATAGAGCTTCAACTAATATAATCAGGCAATGGTTCAAGCACCTTGCTATACCTGAGATCATGGCTATCAAGGCCTCCAATCGATATAATATAGATGAGACTAGTATTCTAGAAGGCAGAGGATCAAATGGGCTTGTCCTTGGATCATCAGAAACTCGTTCTATCCGCAAGAAACAGCCTGGATCGCGTGCTTGGACATCTCTGATCGAGTGTATCTCTGCAACTGGCAAGGCACTGCCTCCACTTGTTATATACAAGGGCAAGAGTGTCCAGCAGCAGTGGTTCCCTCTAGATCTGACGCCATATGAATCCTGGAAGTTCACAGCTACAGAAAATGGGTGGACTTCAGACTCTACAGCTGTCAAGTGGTTAACAGAGGTCTTTATTCCTTCAACCCAGCCAGGGGACCCCTCAGAGGTCAGATTATTGATTTTGGATGGTCATGGAAGCCATGAGACTACTGCTTTTATGTATACATGCTTCAGGAACAAGATACACTTGCTGTTCTTGCCAGCACACACGTCACACGTCCTTCAGCCACTTGATCAGTCGGTTTTTGGGCCCCTCAAGGCAGCATACAAGAAGGAGCTTGGATTACTGGCTGAATGGGATGCTGGTACAGTTGTGGGCAAGAGAAACTTCGTTATATGCTATGGCAAGGCGCGTAAGGCAGCCCTGACAAGCAAGAACATCATCAGTGGCTGGAAATGGACTGGTTTGTGGCCTGTCAGTATGGCTAGACCCCTCATGAGCCCTCTGCTGCTTGAGAACACATCAACCCCTGCCAAACCAGCTGGTCAGGTCTGCAAAGGGCTCTCTGATGGCAAAGCAAGCGAAAAATGGGCGGCAGATACATCAGCAGTCCCTTGGTCAACCCCCAAGAAGAGGGATGAGCTTCAGGATCAGTTCAGCCTGTTCAGCAAGCTAGATAACGATGAGCATACGCAGCGCCTGCTTTTCCGGAAGGTTCAGAAGGGCTTTGATGAGAAGGCATACCAATTAGCAGTAGCCCAGCGAAAGATTGAGGCACTGCAGGCAGAGGTTGATGCCAGTAGGGCCAGGAAACGGAAGAAGGTCAAAATGAGCCCAAATTCGAAGTTTGCCGATATTGAGGCTGTTCGGAGGGCTCAAATCGAGGCGGGCGAACTTGAAAGTAGCACAGATGAATCCAGCGAGTCAGAAAACCCTAGTGATAGCGAAAGTTGCATCGTCGTCGCATCATAATACATATAAATATTGGTTGAAGTTGATGTATATCAATGTGAGGGCATAAAAATTGGGGTGGCCGAAAGTGGGGGGTGGCTGAAAGTGGGTGACGGACGTTATCGAGACCTAGCCATCCCTAGAGTACGTGTCTCTGAAATCTTATCTAACCAGACTTTTTGTTCCGTGCTAATGAACCCAGGGTCTATACCCTTTCGCGATGCAGACGCCTGTCATTGCGGGGTCAGACGGCGCCGGGACAGTTTTGGCCGTGGGCCCCAAGGTGACAGACTTCACCGCTGGTGATAAGGTCTGCACCTTGTTCAACGAACTGCATCAGACCAACCCTATCACACCTGAAGCCGTGGGCAGTGGCCTTGGTGGGGCCGTGGATGGCACTCTGCGCAAGTACGCCGTGTTCCCAGACCACAGCCTTGTCACTGCTCCATCGACCCTGAGCTCCATTGAGGCCAGCACTTTGACTTGTGCGGCTTTGACAGCTTGGAATGCGCTCTTCGGTTTGAAGAAATTGAAGGCAGACGACTGGGTTCTGGCTCAAGGCACTGGCGGCGTCAGCCTGGCTGCTATTCAATTCGCTGTCGCGACAGGGGCGACAGTCGTTGCAACTACCTCTTCGAACGACAAAGCTGACATCCTGAAGAAGATGGGTGTTTCTCACGTCATCAATTATCGAGAGGTTGCCGAATGGGGAGATGCCGCCAGAGCCCTCACTCCAAAGGGACTTGGTTTTGATCATATCCTCGAGATTGGCGGAGCAGCCACTGTGGCCCAGTCTTTGAAGGCTATCAAACTCGAAGGTATTATCACAATTATTGGTTTCTTAACCTCCACCGAGAATGACAAGCAGCCGAATTTGATGGAAGCTCTGAACCATATTTGTACCGTTCGGGGCATCTTCGTCGGGTCTAGGGAGCAATTTACGGAAATTAATCGTGCAATCGACGATTGGAAGGTCAAGCCTGTTGTGAATTCTAAAACCTTCTGCTTCGGAGAGGCAAATATGGCTTATGAGTGCCTAGGGAGAGAATGAACCTTGGAAAGGTGGTTGTCAGGATGTAATGGCCCTTGCTTGCCGCTCGAAAGAATCTTTGATCACTAGGCAGCTAGGCATCAACTTTACCCGGCACATAGCGAATGTAACACCAACGAGTATGGTCTTAGTCTCATCTCTGCTGCCCTCTTGTGGATGTATGGTAACCTGGTCAACGTCACTTTTGTTGCTCTTTCAGACAAACTGGAAAGGTTTGACCAGCTGATTTTCTTGCAATGGCAGCGAACCTTCATTGCGCAGACGCTGTTTCAAAGTTTCGGCTCAACGTCTGTGAGTTGTCTTCCATTTCTTATCCTCGAGTACAGGTACCTAATATGGGATGTTGCGTAAATCAAATGGCCCTGGATCAATTTTATGCTGAGAACGAGTGTGCTAGTTGATTGTATCCTCTATTTTCCATTCCCATGCAGAGTGCCAAAGTGAGATTGTAGTAATCTGACGATGGAATTTCTTTCGCTGTCATATGTCGCGTGCAGCCTGTTCACATAATCTAACGGCTTCAATCCGTCCTTATCTTCCGAACTAGGATTGGCCTTGCCTGTGTCCAATAATAGTGACACATTCTCAGATCTGCCGGCAGCGGCTGCATATGAGAGTGGTGTTCGGCCTGACTCATCCCTAGAATCAACCTCGACCTTTCCAGTGGCTAGCAGAAGCTCGATCTTGTCTTTACCATAGATACCTGCAGCATATGAAAGTGGTGTTCGGCCTGATTCATCCCTAGAATCAACCTCGACCTTCCCAGTAGCTAGCAGAAGCTCCATCTTATTCCTGCCTTCATAATAGCTATCTACAGCATATGAGAATGGTGTTCGGCCTGACTCATCCCTAGAATCAACCTCGACCTTCCCGGTGGCTAGCAGAAGCTTGAATATTTCGATATGGCCGTCATCTGCGGCATATGAGAGCGGCGTTCGGCCTTTGTTATCCCCCAGGTCTAACTTGACCTTATCAGTCTCAAGTATGAGTCTAACAGTGTCCAGAACCGAGTGATAGCCCATAGCATGCGATAGCGGTGTTCGACCTGATGCATCCCTCGAGTTTACATCGGCTTCGGCACTGTCAAGCAGAATTTTTACAAGGTTTCGAGAATTTCTTCTGCATGCAGCGAATGACAGTGGTGTTCTACCATTCTTATCCTTACTGTCAATATCAACCCGACCGGTCTCAATAAGCAGCCTGACAATGGCGTCGTGTCCGCGTTCAACCGCATGAAAGAATGGTGTCAGACCGTTCTTATCTTTTTGGTCGATATTCAACTGGTCAATCTCCAGAAAGAACTGGAAGATGCCTAAATGTCCGGTCCTAGCGGCGTGTGATATCGCCTCCCTGAATTGAGGGTCCGCGACATCAATGTGAGCTTCTCCTAGCTCGAGGAGAAGAGCAACAACTGTTGTGTTGCCAAGTTCAAAGGCATTGAACAAGATACCTTTTTTTGCAGTGAATGTGAACTCCCGTGATGGTTTGATCAATGTGGTCCTTTGCTGATGGCTTGAGGTTTGAAAGTCTTTGAGTGCCAAGCTATTGGGGTTGACCTCTTTGTGGACAGTCAAGAAGGCATGCAGAGCGTCAGAACTCCCGGTGGCCAGAGCCGCAAATATTGGGGCCCCATATCTCTCTTCTTCGACTTTGAAACATTCCAGCTTTGAGCGCTCGATGCTGATGAGCTTGGCTCTGTTTTGCTCAGCTAGGATGTACAACAAGCTAGCTTTGTGTGTGTGTCGACGTATTCTGTGCTTTTCGAAGAGATTGTCCAAAATTATCCAGCCGGAGAGATTAAACGATTGAATAAAGTCAAGCTGGCTGACTTCTGCTTCTTCTGCCGCATTGGAGTGATACAGAACCTGCTGCGTCGCATATTGCAGAAAGGGAAAGATCTTCTCTGCCGACTCTCGCAGCTTATTGTTTTCTTCGTGTGAGACAAAACGGAGAGTGAGGGTCTTGCCAACTTCCATGGATGTGGCAACATTAATATAATTCATGCAGCAACATTTCAATCTTTCATGACATTGTCCGCTGAAGTTGCTCCCAAACTCGGACCAAATTTGACTTAGTCCATCGTGCTTCAGAAGGAAGTCGCGCACTGACTCGTGGATGAACTGAACTGTCGGCGTCTTTGATTTGGTGACTTCGGTAAGACCCTTGGAGGAATCAAGGATGAATCGCTTCATAACGTCGGCTGTGATATCTTCAGGGTCCCAGTCAGACAAGGCTTCGGTTGAATCGACCTCAACCCCGGACAATATCGCAAAGTACAGTTGCTCCGGTCTCAACGGCTCTTTCGCGAAGAGCACCCACTGGATGCAAAGAAGCAGTTCATCCCTGTGGTGGTGATCACGGACCAAAATGTCTCGAAACAAAGTATTAAGGTCGCCGGGGATTTCTCGAAGTCGTTGTCGAAGTCGGTGCATCCGTCCGCCGTCGTATTCCTTGTTAAGAATGTCCACAACCAGAACAACCCACATGAAAACTCCGGACGCCTTTTCCTGAAGATCATGGCGGATCTGCTGGGCAACTTTGCTATCCCCGATCTTCAGTTCGCTGCTCACATAGTTGATTATGTCATCCTGGTGCCCTTGTTGCCCTTCCAGGACGAGGCTGACTGCCTTCGAAATCGTGATGTAAGGGTAATGTCTACTCGAGAAGCAGACCTGAAAGTTGACGCTCTTCCGCGTAGTAGCTTCAGCAATGTGTTCGAAGAATGACACCATGTTTCGTATCTCATCTTCGTCGCACTCATCCAGTGCGTCTATGAAGCAAGTCACGGACAGATTCTCAAGGTTTAAGACTGCCTCTTCGAAAAGGTCTTTGAGGGAATCAATGTTCCACTCTCGAGGTCCATTGGTTGGTGTTATTAGAGCTGGAAAGTCTAAGAATTTCCAAAGCTGAGGAAAGCCCTCGATGAGCTGAAAGAGTAGCGATCGGTACATCCCCACTGTGGACTTTTCCAATTGCTCGCCGCGTGCGTTGAAGAAGAACGTGATTAGAGTGCTTTGCTGCATTTTCTTCCGGTAGTTTGTGGAGACGAACTTCATTAGCGTCGATTTCCCCGTTCCTGGTTTTCCTTTGATCCATAAGAAACCATGATGTGTGTCGCGTTTGGCATGATCCAGCCAGTCGAGATATTCGGAGCTTTTCAGCACCCATTTACAGGTTCTGGCGTGCGCTCTCTTGATGGTCATTTGCCGAGCGTCAATTTGGCTGAAAGTCAATGATTCCAGCAATTGCTTTTTTCGCTCGTCAATCAGGCGTTCCCCATCAGCCGCAACCCCCGGGGTCCACGGCTGAGTTGATGTTGGAGCTGGCGAAGGAGAAAATAGCGGACTAAGCTCATACAGGAGATCTTTCGCGTATGCAGCAGCAGCGATAGCTGCGTATCCTTGCCAAGCCTTGTTCTTGTGGGAGTCCGAGTAGTCGCATATACCGCGAATAACCAGGCAAGGAAGGGTGTTGCTTAGGCCTGCAGCCTCCATTTCAAAGCATAAGAAGTGTTTTCGATGGCAAGTTTGTCCCGAGTTACGGCGTCCTTCATTACCTGGTTGGCTGAGGCAATTGCTCCGTAGTGAACAACAAGCTTGTCCACAGCCCGTGCAGGCCTCTCCACGAGTTTTGAAGGGTCATGCCCACAAACTGCGGCGCAAGGCCCTTCAGATTCTGAAGAGTGGACAACACTGCTTCGATAAAGCTTGTCACTATCGAGACTTGGACGCGCATAGTCACTCCTCAAGTTTGGATTATCGTCAAGAATGCCGCTGATGGCCTCTTCGAATTGGTGCCCGTTTCTCCTGTGCCGGGCTTGGAGTCCGTTGACAGCGGTGCTCAAGCGCCATGGCGGCTGGTTCAACAAACCGGTTTGCTGAAATCTTTGACCTTGTACGGCCTTTCCGAAGTCGTATTGAACCACACTGCTCTGCCCATTACGAGCAGTACCGACCACGATGTCTCCGAGGCGGATGTCGTTGTTTTGGGTCGGAGCACCACCACCGATGCCCACCATCAGACCAATCCGGACGTTGGGAAAGCTGTGGAGCATATCCCTTGCAACGGCTGTCGCGGCCGATGTGCCATATTCTGGCAAGACGGCCATGACAATGTTGTGCGGCCCAATCCTGCCCAGTGTATAGTGGCTCGCATCATGCAAGGGGAGGTCGTGATGGCGCTCGTGCTCTTCGTCCAACAGCGCCTGTCCGGCGACGTATTCCGTAACTATAGCGCAGATCCAGCCCACAGTATATTCGTGACGCTCCAGTCTGGGTCTTGACTCTCGTACGACGTGGCGTCGCTTGTCAAGATGCGCGTGTGGTGCATAGTCGTGGTTCTCGTAAGGACTTTTTCGTTTCGGCTCCATTCGGACAGCTACGCGGGGGTACCGACTTCGTGACAGAAAGCGAGAGGCGCGAATGGGTGAGGGCGTGACACATCAGGCTGCGCGGGAAGTAAGCGTTTTGGCTTGTTGGGCATTCTGTGAGTTCCTTACTGCACATAAAGGCGTCGGGATTCCACGCTGGGTTCGATGGAAGTGGTGTCAAGTGCTCGGCAAGTTTGGCGGTGAAGGCCCACGATGCGTTTTTGCAGCAATCACGAGAACATGCATGAGCGACGGGAATGGCGACGGAGATGGAGGGAGAAAATGGGTTTTTGCCAGGCCCTGCAGCCTGATTCAACCCAGTCTGCCTGACTGCAGCGACTGTGCCACCTTCAAACCTGCTGCAGATGTCATTGGCGAACGGCCCCACTAGTTGATTATTCGCCAGACTGCGTTGAGCGGTCGCCAAGTTTTGCGCCTGATCGAATTCGCTTGAAGTGCCAATGGAAGAATCCGAACCTTTGGTAAGTATTAACAGTCAGGCGCGTCGCCGAGGCTGTGGCCGACGGGCATTCTCACGAACGTGATTGGGTAATCCCAACCAGACATCCAAAGTATTACAGGGAGGGCACTAGAGGCAATGTCGGCTCCGAACAGCTGGGAGTTTCGGAGATGTATTCTTAAATACCAAGTATACCTTGTCCGAGACCATTTGCGTTGGGGCGACCCTTTCAAAGGAATGCATACCCAACCATAATGCGAGTCGAGTTGCTACGTCACGACTGAACTCGACCGGTCTTTCAGTAAGTTCTGGCGGTCAAAGAAGTCAAAGGTTCTGCTGGCGGTTGCACTCTCCGTTTAGGATCTGCTGCATTGTCTCGTCACTGATCAGGTCCCTAACGGCGAGGGCGAGAAGCCTGGCGGATGATCCTCGTAGCGGACTTGACATACGTTGCTCAATCTTAAGGTAATACTTCAAACTCTTGGGATTAACGGGACTTGACGCCTCGGGAGAAAATGGTGAAGAATGGGTTGTATTGGTATGCTCGCCTGTCGGTGCTGAAGACATCTTTCTATTGTCGATGTTATCACTACCGTGAACCTATTACGGTGGTTGTGATCGTAAATTCCTGATCAACCCAAATCACAGAAGGTCTTCTCTGAAGCGACGTCTGCGCTTTACGCACTTGAAGGGGAACAAGTTCCACGTCGCTTCGACTGCTCTTCTTCCCATCTGACCAGGAATCGTCTTCCGACTCTCTACCCCTGCGTCCTGACGGGCAGTTTTCTGCAAATGCAGGTCTGTTGATCTCAATGCCGCTCCCTTCGTCACCTTCCGACCTTGGATTCACCTTTTGGCGTCTGTTATGTAAACTGTGGTTGTGATCGTAAGACGGTTTAGCGGCAGAGTTGGTGTCAAACCTTAGTCGAAGATATTGACGTAAGGATGGAATACAAGCAACTATCAGCGCGATGTGCTCGTCAAGGATAGCCCACATTTCTTGGGTAGATATCTGTTAGCACTTGGAGTCTCTGGGCATACCTTGAAAGTAGGTATGGGCTCAAGTTTGAGCCAAACTAATAGAGAGAGCTTACGGATCATGGTGAGCGATTTTGAGGACGTTGGCTCAAGTTGTATAGTCAAAAACCTCGCTAAGCTGATGGCAATATCAATCAGACCCAGGGCGAAAGTTGTATAAATGCCAATCACGGTGCTTCTCTTCATCTGTAAGCCCTTAAGAATGAAGAATGGCATAGCCAGTACTTTGCGCACTCGTTAGCATCCATTTGCTGAAAGCCTGCCAGCGGAAATCTCGACTAACTGCATAAGTTGGCACTGAAATGTAATGCCCACGACACGTGGAAGATGGTCGTCATGGTTTGGATGCTGCAGAGACCTGAAGGGTCCGAGAAGAAGGACCTGGAGAGGCGGCATTAAGCAAGAGATTAGGGGAAGGGCTTTCCAAGGGTCACCGTACCAGTTACGCTCGATGGGCCAGCAAAGGAATAACTGTAATGCCATCGAAACGATATAACCGGAGACGCAGTAGGCAATTGTGGCGTAAAGCATTTTGCGCAAGACCGCCATAAATGGTGGGAACAATTGGAGGTATGTCGCGAGTAGTGCAAATTTGCAAAAGTAAAGAGCGCTGAAGAAGGGGAAAAGGGTCACCCAGATTAACTAAACTCTAGATATAAGTTTCTTCCAATATTGGGTTCAAGTGGGTGTATGTGTGGTCACTCACCTTTCTCACATGTTCAAGCTTAGCGGCGTCGGCCTTCCAGTTGAAGAGGGTGTAGTTGACATCGGGTTGCAGTACGCCTTCGTTGAGCATAAGAATTACCAAAACAGCTTGTGCGAGACAGCTGAACCATGCGATGACCAGAAGTCCATCGCTGAGTGCGAGAGGCTGTGACTGGATCTGCAGCCGAAGCCACAGTCGTGCAAGGATGAGAAGACCTGACAAACCGAGGAGCGTGAACAAGCAGGCCTAATAACAGTGATCGCAATGTCAGCCTCGCTACATCTAAGCTTCATCGCTGAAAAGGTAGGAAGCATACTAGCACTCCAACAGCAGAGGGTCCTGCCATACTACTTATCTTTGGCGAGAAATCGTCGTTGTGAGATGTGGAGAGTATTGGAAATGCACCATCTACTCGTGGTGTAAGGTAGATTCCAAAAATAAAATAGAAACGCCAAACGAAATAGATTGAGTTGAGAACTTTTCCCGTGTCAAGTAGCATTCAATCGCAGTATCGTATCAACTTGTGTTGAGATGCAACAGACCCAGAGGTTGCATTCCAGAAGGCTACGCGGACAGTCAAGTCAACACATCAGCAGATTGGGTCTTTGGATGAATTTTTCCAGGCCCTGGAAATTTAAAATCAGACGAGGACTGTTCCTGCCAGGGTTCACCACCCTGCCCCTTGTAGTGACTTGTGCGGCAAGCAATACTGAGAAGCTAACGCAAGCGATGTCGACAAGGTTCATGACAAAGTGTTGCGAAACTCTTATCTGGCGATATCCCCATGCTGTTATACGGATCTATCCAGTAGGTCGACGGCGTACGGATAGAACTTACTAAATCGCGCGGCCTAAGATTTTGGTGGACCTAACGTGTTCGGAAGACAAATTGAGACCGCGTGAGAGTCGGGCCTAACCGTGCTCTATTTTCTTGCTTGCACGTATTTCCCCCATTCATTCGAAATAGGAGACGGAAGAATAATTAATTAACAGCTCCAAAGTCCCTTAAAGCTAAAGATGTCTTGATCTAACGTCCAGAGACTGAGCTTGGCTGGGCTACGCAGTACGCAGCCCTCGCGCAACATGGCTGGCAGCTTGAATCTCGCCGAGTGGGATCAGCAGTTCAGCACAGCAACCGTGCTCGTGCTCACGGTGACGAATAGGCTCCAGCCGTTTAAGATTGGAAACTCCACCAAGCCGAGAAAGATCTGCGTGCGAGTGTGCCGGACTTTGTAGGAAACGAGTCATTTTCACCGCTTCAGTCGGCCATCTTCGGCCCCACTACCCGGGATTCGGGCTCCATTTTCTTTGCTGACCGGGATTGGCATCCAGCATAGATTCGGAACTGTCCTCGGGGGCGCGCTCGCTGGTGCAGACGTCTGTGACCCTGCCAGATTGTGAGTCTGCCATCGGCGGCCCAAAGTCCTACAAAGCCAGCTTTTCTCAACATGATAATCGATTGCCGTGTGGCTTCTGTTTGCCTCGTTTGGCTCCCTCTCAGTCAATAAATGGCCTGGATGGTGCATGGCGACCTTTTCCAAAGCCTCAGCTCTGATTAATTTTACCTGCTTCTCGGGCTTACACTTCTTCGGTTCGTCTAGTGTTCTCACCAGCTGTTGCAGACGCAATTGCCCGGCTCCACGCGTCTTACATTTACTCGCAGTGGCTTCTATTAACCAACGGGCCTTAGCGTAGACCATTATTGTCGATGGTGTTCGAGTTGGTGGATTTTTGAAAGACAGGCAATGGGTTCCTTTTATCAAGGGCTCACATTCCTCCCTTCTGAGAACTATTCCCACCAACTGCACCTTGGGAAGATTTCCGGAGTACGTTGTTGAAGCGACCAACGTAGCCTAGATGCAACTTGCGGCCAAGTTCGCCCGAACTCATAACTTGCGCCTTGTTAAAAGCACCGGTCATGACTTCAACGGCCGATCTCTTGGGTCTGGTGCTCTATCAATCTGGACGAACAAGCTGAAAAGACTGGAGTTCTACAGAGATTACAACACCACAACCTACGCAGGGTTTGCAATGAAGGTCGCCGCAGGGGTTATTTCGTACGAACTTGACGAAGCTGCAGATGCGCATGGTTTCGTTGTGGGTGGTGGCGAGGGCAAGACTGGAGGCTATGGAGGAGGCTACATTGCCGGCGGCGGGCATTCCCCTGTTAGCCCAATGTACAGCCTTGCTGCCGATCAGGTCCTCAGCATCGACGTCGTGGCGCCTGATGGTAGTTTCATCAGATCGAGTGAGAAGAAGAACAGCGACCTGTTTTGGGCTCTACGGGGAGGGGGCGGAGACACCTTTGGCGTTGTGACTTCGTACGTCATCAAAGCCCATCCCAGCCTACCCGTCATCTCCGTTGCCAGTTTCAGCTTCGGTATCGACGGTTCTACGGTCACCTATGAAGCATTCTGGGAGGCTGTGCGAGCTTACTGGGAGATGATGCCCACTTTCAACGCCCGGGGAAACTACCAGTGCTGGTTCATCTGGCCTGCAGGGCCCAAGAAAGCCTCATTTGTCATGTCGCCCTGGTTCGCTCCAAATATGACAGTGGCAGAAGCAGCCGAGCTCACAGCGCCGCTATTTTCAAAGTGGACGGTTCTCGGTATCGCTGTTGAACCGAACTGGTCGGAGCACTCGACATTGCTCTCGGCATGGACAGCCGGCTTCCCGGTTGAACCTGTAGGGTCTCGCGGAAATAATATGGCATCACGCCTCTTTCCTAAGGAAAATCTCAGCAATCCCGCGAAGTTCAAGACGTATGAGGCTTTGAAGAGTCTTTCGGACCAAGGCAGAACTCTAATTGGTTTCGGCATCACCGCTGGTCCCGGCCCTCACCCTGACAACGCGGTGAATTCTGCGTGGCGTGATGCTGCCATGTTCGCGATCTCTTGGGTTACTTGGAATGCACATACTCGCTTGCACGTATAGAACAGCTGAGCAAGAATTTATCAAAAGTGTGGATGCAGCCTTAGCCAGATGCAGCCCAGATTCGGGGGCTTGTACCAGCGAGGGTGATGTTATGAGCCAAACTTTCAGCACAGTAGTCATTCTTCGGCAACAATTACAAGCGGCTGTATCAGGTCAAGAATAAGTATGATACTTCCGGGGTATTTAACACTCAAATAGGAGTCGGCAGCGAGGATTGATACGTGACTGGACAGTTGGATGGGTTGCCTGCCCAAAATGGTCGTCTTTGTCGTGTGCAGAAGGTCGGCCACTTCTGCCTGCATTGCTGCAATTCATTCCAAGCCTTGCTAGGTAATACGGTACGGAACGTGGAATGCTGAAACTCAAATAAAAAATGGAACCTTGGTGCTAAGCCATGTTAACTCAGCTGAGATTCTCTCAATCGTCGTGTGTTCTTGAACATGATTGGACTTGAAGAACTGAATTGGTCAACGGGCCAATGAGTTGAGTCAAACAAGTGAGAACTGTGTAATCCTCATGTCGAATTAAGCTCGCCGAGACGACGGACATCTCTCGCAACATTGAACTATCCGAATTGTCCGATCCCGATCCGTGAGCCAAACCGGCCCCGTGGGACATCCCACGTCAGCATGTCAGACCCAGCCTCAACGCCTACCGCGGGTCAATCGGTGATGCTGCGCCTACCACGGATACAAGCCAATCAAATTACACCAGCCGTTCGGCTGAAATTTGTCATTCCTAACTTCTCGGGCGCTCATCAGCCTGCGTGCGGTAAGCTGGGCTGCGTGACGGGCGATGTTGAAGCACAGAGCAATCATCGTGGTTTATCCACATGAGAGTTAACGATGCTGATGTGATTGAGTCGACATGAAGATATTTGGAATACACACAAAAGGAAATCATGATTGTTTCTGTATCAGTTTCGACAGCTATATATATGGATCTGTCGCGACGGGTCATCGATGAACTTGAACTCACAGCAAGCACAACCACCAGCACAAGTAAAATACAGCTCACTCAATTCTGAACACAATCATCACCTTCGATTTCAACTCCATCCTCACCTTCAAGCCCAACAATGCTCACCAGTGTCGTTAACACCGTTTTCACGGCTACCCTGGCGTTGTCTGCCCTGGGAGCTGCTGCTCCTCATCGCAGAGACAACGGCTCGACGCCAGGCCTCAGTCTGACAGCTCAATTGCAACTTGCCGATACGTATGTGAGCCCTTGTACTATATAGAGGGTTATTCTGACAAGAAAAACAGTGCGGTCGACCGTTACCGTCTTCTTCCGGGCGACGAAGACTTTGTTTTCGACTTCAAGAAGACTCAGTCTTTTTTCGCTAACCGCCAGACCTTCCCTGCCCTGACTGGTCTGGGTGGCAGCATGGCTATTGCGGAAGTTCCTGGTAATTGTGTACCTCAGACCCAACTTCTCATCAGACATTAACACACAAATAGCCTGCAGCATGAGCTTCCTTCACACTCACCCTCGAGCTAGTGAGCTGTTCGCCGTGGTCTCTGGGCGCATTCTCACTGAAATGGTCACTGAAGCCGGGGTGGTTGGGCCCGACGGCAAGCCGCGAGTGATTCGCGCCGACCTTGGGCCTAGTCAGATGACTGTTTTCCCTCAGGGCGCCTTCCATACTCAGGTTAACCCGGAGTGTAGCCCCGCCTCTGTTGCGGTCTCCTTCACCTCTGAGGAGGCAGGTGTGGGTCTCATTGCAAGCCAAACCTTTGCCCTGAGCGACGATGTCATTGAGCGTTCCTTCGGAAACACCATCGCCGGCGAAGACATTGACAAGGTGCGAGATGCTATTCCCAAGGGAGTGGCTATCAAGGTGGACGAGTGCCTGAAGAAGTGCGGCATTCAGAAGCGTGCTGCTTAGGATCTGGCACAGAACCATCTCTAGGTCCATGTGTTCAAGAAGCATTGAGCTCCAAGCCCAGGCTTAATGCAACCTTTCCTCCCCCCTTTCTTTTTGTTTTCCACAAATCTTGGCCAAGTTTTCCTTCATTTCTCACAACGTCCACTATAACCTTCTTACATTCATTTGAGACACAACTTTTAAGTAGCTAGATGAGATATATAGCAGAATAGGAGATACCGAGCTCGGCGTCTGATGCTTCCTCGCATATAAATTCGGGTTCCGACTGTTCCATTGCAACTGGGGTGTGATGCAAGGGAAAGAACCAATCACCCCTGAAGTTACGCCCGGAGTCGGGGCATTTTATCTTGGCAACATACTATCTGAGAAGTAAGAGTTGCTGTTGTGAATACGGCCGAATGTTCGGCAAATTGAACAAGCATAGTGTAGCCGGCAACGGGGCAACAGCGGATGCCATGACGTATGCCTCCGCTAGCATAGGGGGATGGTCTGTGGTCCTTTGGGTCTTGGATCCGGACCCGGTGATCTCGGCCCCCGGCTGCAGTTGCACGTGTTAGTCAATGTTACTTAGCAACACCGATTTTTGTGATATCGTGAGCGGATCTCATGTACAGCTTTTTCCTAACATGGCGTAGCGACGCGGTTGATTGGTGGAAACGACTTTCTTAACCATGATTGCTATTCTCTACGGCCTCTATACTGGACGCAGGTATCTCGAGGGGCACTCTTGGGAGGAAGGCTGGAATCACCATAGTACTCTTTCGATGGTCGCGCTCATGGTGAGAGCGACCTTTTTGGATATAAAGAGTGACCATGCAACCCAACTAGATACTTAGTGTATGGAATAAGACAACCAGCGGTTTCTTCTCTCTTCAGCTCTTTGTACATTCTCCTCAGCGAACCTTCCTCGAGATGTATCTATCAGCCAAGGCTGTGGCCATTGTCTTGGCCACGCTGCAATTCGGAGCAGTTCATGGCCAGCAGCTCAAGCCCATGATTCTTGCGGATACCAACCGCGACGGCATCGTGGATGACGGCGACGCCACGGACAGAGCATTCTGGACCCCTTCTCGCGGCGCGATCTTCCTACCAAACGTCGGCGACTCTCTTAACCGCTGTCCCAACCAGGATCTTCAGGGCAACCCTCTCAGTAATCACGAGCTGGCATCTTGCCATGATGCTTCTGGTCACCTACTTATTGAGCCAAGCCTAGTTGCTCCCCTGAAGACGATCCCGATGGAAGTTTCAAACGACACTATTGCCCACATCTACGCCACGCCTGACGCCGCATCTGAAAGGGTTCGTCTTTTTTACATGAACGATTCGTCCGCCAACCCCGCTGAGACTGCCTCTTGGAGTTTTGTGGATCCTGAGTTTACCTTGAACGCAAGCCATGTCCAAGCCGGTATCACTCTCGGAATCGACGGGCGTGAGTTTGTGAAGGATTCGGCAAAATGGGACGGCAAAGTGAGGGTGCATTTCGATGTTCACACCAACGGCACTGTCATATCCGACGCCGTTGAGCTCAAGGTGGCCCCAGTTCTCACACACCACCATCTCCAACGTGTCAGCGCCTTTGTCAGCACTGCAGCAAACGAGTCCGATCCGTACAGCTCGGTTTTATCGGTCAACTCGATGAAGTGCGGAAGGCAGCAGGGATACAGGAGCCATTGTATCTGTTCAATCAGAGTGACGATATTTGGGCACAGGATTTTTTTGAACCGGCATATGCCAGCATGCCTGGACCAACGGCCAACCCATCTCCCTCCGAATTATGTTGAGATCAGCACAGTCAGTCCGAACTGCTGGCCGACAGGTTTTTGAGCAGCTTCGCGGGAAAGGAGTTGGTGGTTTTCAGCCTGAGGGCGGACGTGGCGGCTATGGCGACCGGGAAATTAACGCATACGGCAACCTCGAAACAATCCCACCCTACACGTCTAAGAGTGGAGTAAAATATCCCGCCGGCCGGATCATTCATGGCAAGCATTACGACAAGATGCCAGCGGAAGCAACGATTGCCTTCTTGGAAGGCCAAGAGCTTCAAAAACCTCTTTTCCTCGAGTCCGGCTGGCTCCTCATCGGTCACGTTGATGAGTTCGTCCAGTTTCTACCTTCTAACGAGACGGGCCTCGGCTTCACGATTGGTATTGCTGACACTGCGTCCGCCCTCGACTTGCTCAGAAACACCTCAGCAGCGGGGCATGGTGGCGTGCGGGCGATTTCTTTCAACGGGCCTGTCGAAGGCTCTTCTTCTATTACGAAAGAAGAGCTGACCATGACGATCGATGAGCTTCTTGCAAACGAGACATTTCACGAGGTCAACGCTTATGCACAGAGGCATATTGATGCTAATCTGGGAATCCTGCTCGCTGAGATACCTATCCTTCGCGACCATGTGATTCGCATCCCCTCGCTTTTCAAGGCTCCCAAGGTGTCCTCGCTCTCCTCGTTCACTGAAACAGTGATGGACGGAGAGTATTTGCTAGTGAGCTTCAGCCCGGCGGCTATTAACGGCGTCGTGTTGGGCAACTACTACGTGAGTCCCAAGACTTGGGGTCCCGTAGTCGGGGGACGAGACATCTTAGAGGTTGCCATCCGGGAGGCATATGCAAAGGCTGGCATGGAAGTCGGGTTTGTGGACGACTTCATGTCGCATCACCACACGTTCGGTGAGGTTCATTGTGGAAGCAACACATTCAGGGAGACGGACGTAGCGTGGTGGGAATAGTGTTGATATTCTCGTAATGGGAGGAGAGGATGGAAGGGGCCTGGGAGTCATCATTCTAATGGGCTATGTAGCGGAGACATCCGTAGCGTAGGAGCAGGTGCTCTGCAGTAAATCATATTCCTTTCGTCCTCCAAACCCTCTTCAGTACCTGTGCCGTGTGCAGTCTGCCCCTTGCCGTGAGGTCAGTACATGGCGTAAACTCTCTTGGTCTGATTCGGATTGCTCCTGAGTTCCTGAACTGCGGGGCAAATGGGTACCTCTCAGGAACCCCAGACGCGATAGATATCAACCAGACCCTGTGTCATCAAGGCTCGAGTTGCGAAGATGGCAGCCTCAAGGCAAGAGTGGTTTGATAAAACTAGCTGACTCAAGCGCATGCTCACTCTGCTCCAAAGCGCCCGAAGGATGATGGAATGAGTTTGTCAGTGGGTCTTGTGCTCTAATTAGGTGTAAGAGCCTTTTTATTTCTGACGAGTTAATTAAGTTACTCGGTTGGGTTATACATTTTGCTCAAGCGGAAACTGTTCATCCGATAGCTTTCCTACGAAGTGACGTTCAGCCCATGCGTTGACGTTATAATGTTCTGGGTGCATCTATCTTGAGTGTGATCAATGTGACAAGTACAGCGCGTCGATGAAGATGGCCAGAGAAATGCCACCACGAGATCAAGGTCGCTGCACGTGGGAACACCAAGCAAGGGAAACCAGGCTAGTGTTATCACTGCTGCCAAGCCAAATCTAAGCTTAAACGGGGTTACACGGGATGAACAGGAAAACGCTGGGATCCGTGTCAAGGAACTTTTGAATGGCTTAGATGAAGCCAGTGTTTCTTTCCTAGCTATCGGTCTAGGCGAGTGTGTCGGTATTACTCGCGACAAATGAGCCAAGATTGCTTCTAGGTACTGAAAGGCAAAAAGTTTCAATCTATACCGCCTGGAAAACATCGTTGGTCTTACGCAATCCAGTTCAGAACCATCAATAACAAGCAACAGGAAGGGAACGTCTCCGGCACCGACAAACAGAACCACGGGGGCGGCGTTGGACCGCGAATTTCGGGGGTAGCATCGACCTGCCGAATCGGGGCAAACTCCCCCGCATCGTACGGAGCTCTCGCGGGGTCCCCTGTCGTCCAGCTCAAGGTGACACTGGCGCAACTCGGTGAGGGGAACGACGCGTGTGGCCCAGAGCTCCCTGCTCGCCTCGCGTGTCTGTCCTTGCAAGATGGCCTTGGCATCGCGGGATTTCATCAGCCCATTGGTGAAAAAGAAACAGCGATAAATGACTGCCTACGGTCGGGCAAACTTGTCATACCGCAAAAGTTCCTGATAAGTGGTTCCTTGGAAGAAAAGTGCGTCAGCAGCTGCATGTCTCGCCAGCTGCCTCTTCGAGTACACGTCGAGTGACGCTTGTCGATGATTGCGTCGGTTTGTTCCATCCTGGACCATCAAGATGAAGGATCTTGAATCAATTGCTGACGACAAACAGCGCTAGCCTGTTGCCGACTGAGTTCTCACCTAGTCAATTGTCCCTGAACCCGCAGCCGACGGTCTTCACGTCCATGCTCATCGACGTTGGGGACGTTGCAAGCCGCAACGCAGGCAAGGACAGGCCTGGCCAACGAGCCTGGCGATCAACATCATCATGCAGCTGCACAAGCCCAGGGTATGATCCGGGCGGAGCAGGGCAAATGAGAAGGCTTGGCAGACATGCTATATAACGCGCATCGCCAGTCTTCATTGGATTTGCGATGCCTTTGCTCCCCAGGTCCCAGCCAAGCCTCCTCAGAACCATTCGCTCGATCGTCGGTCCTTCACAATGAAGACTTCTGTCTGCGCCCTCCTCTCCCTCGCCCTTCTTAGCGAGGCCTGCCTCCTTCCTCACGAGGCAGCCGGCCGCAAGATCACCCGCCGCCAGGTCAACAACAACACCGGTGTAGCCATCGGAACTGGCGATCGCTTCGATGGAGGCAACAAGGTCCCCCGCGGACTTGGCACGCAGCCCGCCGGCACCGACCTCGCTACTCTCCTGAACGTCAACGAGATCAAGAGCGCCGTTCGCGGACTGGTCAACGAGTACGACATCGAGTACTTCGAGGCGCCCTTCAAGACGTACCAGAATGCCACCATCTTCGGCGCAAAGGTCGGCGGCGCGGGCAACTGCACCGATGCGTACCGCGTGTACTTCAACGCCGCAATCCACGCCCGCGAGCGCGGCGCTTCGGACAACATCATCTACTTCATCTCCGACCTGTTGTACGCCAACAAGCACGGCGAGGGGCTGACGTACGGAGGACGAACCTACTCTAACTGCGACGTCCAGCGTGCGCTCGCAACGGGCATCGTCTTCACGCCGCTGAGCAACCCCGACGGTGTGGCGTACGACCAGGCCACAGGCAGCTGCTGGCGCAAGAATCGCAACCCGGCCGCGTCGGGAGGAGACCCGGAAGCGATAGGCATCGACCTCAACCGCAACTTTGACTTCCTGTTCGACTTCCTCGAGGACTTCGCGCCCACTGTCGGACCGAACGTCGCGTCGGAGAACCCTGCGGACGAGACGTACCACGGCGCGGCGCCGTTTTCCGAGCCCGAGACGCAGAGCATCAAGTGGGTGATGGACGAGCACAAGCAGGTGCAGTGGTTCATGGACATCCACTCGTACACCGGCACGGTGTTGTACAACTGGGGCAGCGACGAGAACCAGTTGCGGAAGCCGTACATGAACTTCATGAACGAGAGCTACGACGCCGTGAGGGGCTTGATGCCGGATACGCCCTCTGACGGCGGGTTCTACGGCGAGTATGTGCCGACGAAGGACTGGTCTGACAAGGTGTTTGCTGCGATGAGGATGGGAAATGCCATGGATGCGGCCGTGGGAAGGCATCACGAGGTGCAGCAGAGCGCATACCTGTACCCGACGTCCGGTGCTAGCGACGACTATGCGTTCTCGAGACACTTTTCGGATCCCAGCTTGAGCAAGATTCACGGGTATACGGTTGAGTTCGGGTTTGGAAATGAGGAGGTTGACTGCCCGTTCTACCCGACGGCCCAGCAGTATCACGACAACATGCTCGAGACGAATGCGGGCTTCATGGAATACCTTCTTGCGGCGTCAGAGATTGGCGTTGGTGAGCCAGCCACCTGTGCGTAAGGGGGGAGAATGGAAAATAGCAGAAGATCATGTACAGTAATACCATAAGTCCTGCACATAAGGAGCGTACGATAATGTCATGAGTGTATGAGATACCCGTTCTTCTGGATTTCGAAATGGTCATGCCTAAGTTAATTATGTTTCCGGCGTAAAACACTCAAAGAAGTTGTGCCAGATGCCTCCATTTTTAGCCGACAAGCTTGAGGAGACTCGTCTCTCGTATTGAATTTATGTTAGCTCACTTGATAACTAAATTTCGAAGTCAACTATTATTCGTTCTGGCCTGACGAGAGCCGTGTAATTGATCGTGCTGCAATGCCTTACCACCACTCCCACAGCCAGCTTTTCAATCTCAGCCGCAACATGTCCGTCTAGATGCGGCGGTCTTACGTCGACAAGCCACCGACTTCGGTGCCGGCGATCGCGAGGGTGGAGCGAGGATCACCGGCGTCCACCTGCCCAAGCATACTTAGTAGCCAAATAAAACCCAAACTTTCACCGGCTGTGTGTTCTAGTGGTTCATGATTTCTCGTTCACAAGATGTGCACTTGATCCCGAGAAGGTCGCAGGTTCGAGCCCTGCCACGGTCATGGCAAAATCTTTTTGCTGGATTTGCGAATGTTTGACAAGCTGTTCCGGCTTGATCTCACATGCGCCACATGTCTGCAGCCCGAGGACGATGTGTTGAAGCTGACCGCAGGCCCTGCCTGGGTGGCGCTTGCGTGTTGTACTTTTGTCAAATGTCCAAGCGAACCATTCCTCCCGAGCTCAAAGTGCCCAAACGACGGCCGAACATTGGATCCTTCCCAAGTTCCCCGCCTGCCGGTGACGACTGACCGAGCTCGCTTGGCTCTCCGGAGCATCTCGCGGGCCTGTCCGCATAAATCCTCCGGCGCCTCTTCCTCCGTGAGGCAGGTCCATTACCAATCTATCCAGATCACACCCGCCAATTTCTAAATAGATAAACACGTTCACAGACCTAAAGACGATTCATCCCAAGAGAACATTCTCATCCCCACCACCACCCACGACCGGCATCATGACGACAAAAGCGACCCCGCAACCCTTCCGGGTCCTGCTCTTCAGCAAAACAACCGGCTACCGCCATGATTGCATCCCCACAGCCGCATCCGCCCTCCGCGATCTTGGCGCCCGCACCTCTCTTACCGCCGACGCTACGGAAGACGCCGAGACCGCACTCACCCCCACCTCCCTCGCCCGCTACAAAACCGTCGTGTTCCTCCACACCACCGGCACCGACGTCCTCAACGGGGCGCAGGTAGACGCGCTCAAGGGCTACATCCGCGCGGGCGGCGGGTTCGTGGGCGTGCACGCCGCTGCGTCGGGGCTCAAGGGCAACGAATGGTACGGCAAGCTCGTCGGCGCGCATTTCGACTTCCACCCGCCGCCCGAGGAGGGGACCGTCGTTGTTGAGGACGAGGAGCATTTCATCATGGGACTGTGGCTGTGAGAGGAAGGGCTGGATGGACGAGTGGTACAATTTCACGTCGCACCCCAGGCGTAACGAGAACCTCCGCATTCTGGCCCGGGGCGACCCGTCGAGTTTCTCGGGCGGCGCCATGGGGGATGATCACCCGCTTGCATGGTGTCAGGAATTCGACGGCGGGCGGTCGTTTTACACTGCCCTCGGCCACTTCGACGAGGCTTACAACGATGAGTGGTTCATGGGCCACATTCTCAAGGGCATTATTTGGACTGCTCGCGCCGAACAAGGGCGGGCGTAATTTGTAAAGAATAAAGGGTATCGTACGCAAATACACGGCAACTCCGTGATGCCTGACTAGCCCGCCATCGCAATCCCGTCGTCAGGCCCCCCGCTAAATCGCACCTCGATCCTGGACTCTAGGGATTCAGACCAGATGTCATGTCCGAACCCGGGCAGATGAAGCAGAATGCCTAGTTCCTGACTCGTATACCAGCTCGCCCGGTCAAGGTTGCCGGAGCCCAACAGGAGGAATTCCCTGTCAACGAGTGTCATTTTGAGATGAGATACGACGGGCTCCTCTGGGTCTCGTGCGGCCTTCGCCTGTAGATTCGGGCGGTAATAGAAGATGTCGAGACGGCCTGGGCGTTGCATCTGAGACTCGGCGTCTGCGGTGCGCTTACGAGAAAATTCTGTGCAGATTTGAGTGTACTGTTTGATGAGAGATTTGAGGGTCCATTCCGTGGTTGTGCACGCCGTGACAAGCTGCTCGATTAACATCATGTTTCTGCTCGTTCTTATGCGGACGTCGACACCGCGCCGGATCGCATCAATGAGGGAATCGACGACGGTCCGACATGTTAGGTTTGGTGTCACGATATCGATGTCCTTACGGGCATTGGCGAACAGTGAAAGCAGAGCCGCATTCAATGGGGTTGCGGGCGCTGTTGCGCGGCGCCAGAGAGGGATGTACCGGAAACCGGGATACCAATGATGAGATGAAGGGAGAAGGATGGCTGGACATGCTGGTAGATTCGCGAGGCTCAGCCGCCGATACGCGGTGTGCTCGTCCGATGGTTGGCTGGTCTGGCCAGCATCCCCGCCTACATCTTCCATTCCCTGGCCAGCCTCATTCGTGATATCGGGGAGTTCCCGCGCACCGTTCGGCTCCCAAACGCTGGCGTAGAACTTCACAAGCTGGCCGACTGCTGACCCATCGAATTCGATACAACCCTCGAACCATGATTCCCAGCTCACATTGCAGCTTGGCATCCAGGCGCGCTTGCGGTCGATAATGACAAACTTTGGATGCATGACGCTGAAGGGTAAGAAGAATAGGCTCTTGACAGAGAGGTCGATGCGGGCCGCTCGGAGGTGGTGTCTGGGGGCAGCCCGAGCTTTGGCCACGCGGCGTTCGGGTACGCGTACCCATCCCTGGACCACGGGTGAAAGATCTTTTGGAAGAAGCTGCGCGAAGAGAAGCAGATGCGGACGCGTAATGGGGCAACTGAGTCCTCGCCAGCCACGCGGATTGCCTCTTGTCGGCGCTCAGCTAGAGTTTGAATGGTTTCGCGAAGGGCATCGAGCGTGTCGGACGGCGCCCAGAAGCACGTAACAAGGATGACCTCGTGTTGAGCGGTCAGGATGCCTGGAAGAATGGCGGTTCTGTAGATGGAGGCGCCGTTACCGACGGTGAGTGTTTTCGGACTGCATGTCGTCACCAGACTCTCGGGGTCGGAGAGGTGGTAGTTTGGGAAGTCGTTCAGCTGTTCTCCGCGGTGAGACTTGAGCGTGTGAAGCCACTGGTCAAGAAAGGACGATGGGAACGCTGGTGATGTCATTTCGGAGATGGTGATTGGCGTGGGCCGCGGTGTAAAGTCGATATTGGGGATCAGGGGTTTGACCTGAAAGCTTTCAGTTCCATTTGGAGGACGGAAAGGCTGTGATTCGACTGGAGGGCTGAGATGTCGTCATGGAAGTGGTCGAGGAGGCCCGACAGCGCCGAGTCATCAGTCGAGAGCGGCTGTCAAGGCTCACTTTTCTCGTAAAGAGGGTTCAATTGGTGAGATGAATGGTGCGGTGATACGCGGTTAGGACATCGCATGGGCCTCGAATAGGAGGCGTTTATGCTGCTTCCAAACGGAAGCAAAGGCAAAGAGCATGAGGATGGAGTGAGATTATTACCGAGACGCCGGCTTGATCCCAGCAGCGTGGGCCTAATTCGGTGAGAATGAGTGAGGCGCAGTCGCGGGAAGCTTCAGCGATGCAGCGCCTCCGTGCGACGAATGAAACTGCACAGCGGTGTTTGACGTGAGGTGAGAGCAGAAGAGCAGGCAGGCTGCGGGTTGCTGACTGATGTGCGCCTGAAGGCGTGTGGGTATTCGTAGCTTGTAGCAGGATTGATTGATAGGTATCCGACGGGCTAAAGGCGATATGGCCGGGCCGCTAACCGGCGCATGAAGATAGATCGTCTGCTAAGCTCCGTTGCATACAGTTGTTTCCGAATTGTCAATGGAGAAGCGTCGCATGAGAAACAAACGGTCGATGTCGGTTGCGGGAGAATGCAACAATTGCAACCAAAAAATTCTTGTCCATCAAAGTGAAAGACTGGTTGTGGGCGACAGCAAGCAAACAGAATTAGTTGTTACGCTTCGCTGTAGCTGCTGCCACCGAGGCACCTGATATCGAACCGTGACGCTCGTCGGACATGTGTCTGTCTGCGAGCGGGATGAGTGAGAGACCGTTTTCAGCCACTGGCACCCTTATGGTTCAGTTATTAGCGCACCCACACCGCAACGCAGAGAGGACGCTGTGGTTGGGTAACAGAAGCCTGCCCGGGTACAGGCGGGAGGATTGCTAGCGGATTGCGGCGAGGACAACCCCGGATTTCGACACCTGTCCAGCGTGTGTCAAGTGATCTAGAGCGAAAACTAAGTTTTGATCTTGGGAACGATGGTTTGAGAAGTATTGGGAACGGCGTGTCGGTTGGTAACGGCGGCGTCTTTTTCCCCCCCCAGTAGTTGTGGTAGGGCCAGTGCCGTCGTGAAGTGAGGCGAGACAGTTGTCGATACAGAAGTCGAAAAACAACCGAGACCATTTGGAGCAGCGCCAAGACGCCCGAGGAAAGGGCAGCTTGTCCAGTCGTCACCAGCGCACCTTCTGTATTCCAAGCGTCGAAGCACTTGCTGCAGTTGATGTGTCCAAATCATCCAGTCCCTTGGATCAGTGGAACCACTTGACCGATGAAGTGACTCGTGGCAGCGGCAGGTGGCAGCATCGCTGGCGCCGGTTCTCTGCCACTGGCACTGACCAGCGAGTCTACTATGCAGTATTAGTGAAGGGTCGCCGGCGCTGGACCACGGCCTGCAGCAGCTCGAGGCCTGGGTTGGTCTGGGCTGCCGAGGGGCGGTCGGCACCTACACTGCCCTGCTCATCTACCATCAGATTGCTTTGAATTTAGCGGGTGAGCAGATTTTCGATGGGAAATGATGAAATACGTACCAGGGTTTGCGCCTCTTGATGACCGTTGATGGTCAATGAGCCCATCCATCCCATCCATCACATCTTTCCAATGGGCAGTGCCAGGCGAGTGTGAGCTCATAATAAGCTCAACCTCCCGAGGAAGGAAATGCAGCCCAAGACCTAGAAAAGCACTGGTCTTCCGATACGAGAGCTTCCTGGTAACCCAAAAGCCAAGCCGAGGGAGCTGGGGTTTCCATCTTGGCTTTGAAGCTCGCAGACGTCTCCTCCGACCTGCGTGTCTCGCCTATTGGTGTCTTTCACGCACGCCTGAGGCTGCTTGGCAGCTACAATAGCGGTTGGGTAGCGTTGAAAAAGTCCACGAGGCAGGGAAGGCAAGGGAAACGGGTTTGAGACCGTCTTGAATTCTGCTTCTGCCAGCGTCGGCGCCAGCAGCAGCAGGGAGAGAGACAGTGGCACAGTGGCCCTTGGATTGATGGATGGTGGACACTCAGCAGGGGGTCACCCCGTCCCCAACGACCCGTCTCGATTTAGCACAGCCATTGCTCCGTGTGGGTGGTGGGTGGATAAGATCGGTCGTGTTCCTGGATCCCAGTTGCGCGGCATGGCAGAGGGTGTGTTGATCGTTGATCTGGACAATACGACTGGCTGCCATATCTTCGTTGACTATCCATCGCTGAGACCTGCCAGCAGAGACCTGCCAGCAGAGACCAACCAGACCAATTAACCTAACGCCGGTCCCACAGGTGCTGATGGTGGTGGTGGTGGTGGTGGTGGTGGTTGGCAGTTGGTGGTTGCTGGCAGGCAATGGAAGCCAGTTGGGAATGTGTCCAGGTCCAGGTCCAGGACCGCGTCCCCGCGACATGGCGCCGGAAAAGTCGCCGACGAAATGCGGATGTGCGACTGCGACTCTACGACCGCTCATCAACCGCCGGATGGCCACGATTGTAACGACAAGTGTGAGAGACCATCAAACACGCCAGCGACGGTCAAACAAATCCACCACGGGAAGCGGGCTGGAATTTTTGTCCTTCTGTCGACTGGGGAATGGAGACTGACGGGAAGATGGGGACTGGAGAAAGCTGGAGTAGGTAGGTAGGAAACATTGTCTTTCTCGTCTTCCACTCTCCATCTCGCAAGACGGCATGTCCCTGCTGGCGAAGACGACGACGCATTGAGAGAAGGAGACGACGGTCGGCGACGGGTCTGGCTGGCGTGGATGAGGCCGGGAAGGATGTCGAAAGGAGGAGAAAAAGACGGTCGATTAGTGGTGGAGGAAGCGCGGCTTGTGGCGGTTGGCTGTTTTAGCCAGCTCAACGGTCTTGTCTCTGGCGGCTGCGTTCCCTCCTTTTCTGGCCATTCCCTCCTTCCCATTGTCAAGAAACTGCTGGGGTGAGCCATGGGGGCGCTTTCCCTCATGATCATGGGAGTTCCTTCCCGCTTCGTTGTCATCGAATGACGGGAGTAGAGCAGAGCAGAGAAGGTACGTATCTTACGCGAATACCGTATTCCTTACGGAACGAACGAGAAAGCCAGCGAGAGTTCAGCTCAGTTGAGTTCGTCAGTCGCATCTACGCCAAACACCCCATTTGACCCCCTCTCATCAATAGCACCTATCGCAATGAGCAGTTGGATAATTGGCATCTGCCGTCTCCTCCCATCCACACTGCCCACGCTGATGGGCTGACGGGCGACAAGGAGACAAGCTTCAGGGGGACAACACTCCCTTCATATCAGAGGCAGGTATTCGTAAAGTGCTTGCCTTGCCTGCCCTTGGGTTATCCGGCTAAAAAAGGGTCTCCACTGCACCATTTCCAACTGGGGCTTCTTGCAGAGGATGTGCAGATTGGCGGCACAGTCTTGCAGCTGCCAACCATTGACAACTACCTTATTCCACCGACCATCTGCAACAACATGGAAGCGAAGGATGGCAACAGACGGCTTCACCACGATCCAGGCCTTGCTTGAGCTGCATGTCGAGCTCCAGTGCGGCGGCGTTGTAGGGTAGTATTCGCAGTGTGCAGCAAGCAGCGTGGGCAGGGGGACACGGCGACAATCTTGGGGTGGTCAGCTCCCAGTCCCAGTTCTTGGTCGTCTTGCAAGCTGTGTGGGCTGGACCCTTTTTTTCTCTCTTGCTTGCTTGGTGTGCTCGGAGTTTGGTACCCGTTGAAGAAGAGATACCTGCATCTCCACCCAGTTTCGTGCGACACGAGGAGTAGCTCCCCTTTCTCAGGTACCGGTGGTGATGCTCCGTACCCCGCCTCCAATCTCTTTCCCATTCTCGAAGTCGTCGAAAGGGTGGGGTGTCTGTCCGTCGTCTTCTTTTTGTTCTCCCACCGATGCTCCCCAGCGGCCCAGCACCTAGGTGGTGGGTAGTAGCGGCCGGGGCATGCAAGCAGGGCAGCAGGGCAACAACATGTTGGGACAGCGTTGGATGGGAAACTGGAACTGGACACTGGAAGCTGGACATTGGAAGCTGGACATGGCAATGGCAATGGTGTGTGTGTGGCCAATTCTGTCTGCTTTGCTGCATGTCATTCACGGCAGTCTGTCTGCCTGCCCTGTTCTGATGGGATAAGACGGACCTGATACGGTAAATGTGAAAAGCAAGTCGAAACTCAGCATGCGCGTACCGTAACAGAAACTCTCTCTCTCTCTCCAACTCGACGGTGCGTCCAGCAAGCTCAAGCTTGCTCTTGCCTCCCCGACTGCCTACCTGCCTTCTCCCCTCATGCGTGGGCAAGTGCCTACCAAGTGAGTGTGTGAGCGATCCCAGGGAAGGTGCTGCTGCATCCATGGTCCCCCTTCTTTCCTTCCACTCAGGAGTGACACACGACCCACCCCACCAGGTGAGGTACGTACCACGCGTGCCTTAGCCCATGCCTTAGCTTGCCTCCAAAACCCACCTCCCGCAACAGAACAGCACCACACCCCACCTATTGCTTGGGGACCGCTAGCGTTGTGTGAGGTCGAGACTGCCACAACGCCGTGCCGTTCCTGCTGTCTGTATCTGTCTGTACCACGACTGCTCCAATGCTGGACCTGTCTCGACCAGCAATCGCATCGGCTTCAGATGCACCTGCCGCACCTGCCTCTGCACCTGCATATCTGAGAGGTAAGGATACCAAGATACCTACTTCAACACGGTACGGAGTACAGAACTAAGGTAACTGCACACACACCACCTGCCACCAACGGCAGAGAAGAAGGTGGCACCTGCATAGCTCCTGCTGCTGCTGCTGCCCCGAATGACGGAAATTTCCCAATCCATCAACCGTCCGTCGTCGTCCCTGCCCTCGTCCCCTCGTCCCCTCGTCTTCAGTCTCAAGAAGCTGCCCCTCTGGCAGGTGCACCTTGCAATCCGTGTTCACGTTCCCAATTTTTTTCATCAGCACCTCTCCCAAGCCGTGCCTTCCTTGCCTTGCTGCCGTGCACTTGCTTCCCATTTTTAAACCATCTGCCATCCCTCCCACCCCCTTCCACGGCCCTTCCTCTACCTGTCCTTGCTTCCCACCAAACCCACGGTACCTCTCCCTCGCCTTCTACCCCCGTACCTACCACCTACAGACACTCACGCCGTATATCTTTGCACACGAATCCCGTCATCCTCCCTGGCCCATGCATTGTCGACCATTGCCTGGCTCTGTCTCTGTCTCTGCTGCGTGATAATCGCCAATTCGCCACTCTATCCTCTTGTTACTCAATCCCTCTCTTCCTCTTCTACAACCCGCCGCCAGCCCTTCGTTCTCGAAATCCGTTTACCACCAGACAGACACACCACTCTCACTTACCACGCGACACCTCCATCCGCCGGCTCCATTCCACCATCGTTCGTCTTCAATCAACAAGACACACCCGTTGAATGCTGGCATCGACCTTATCTCGACCCCGATCTCGACCCCACCTCCTCCTAATTGCCACGTAAATCCAACGACCGGCCCCTAATCACCTACCACCAACCGCTCTCGTTCTATCAACTGTCAAGACCAACACCGCAGACATGAACTTCACCAAGAAATTTGACCGCGCCTTCCAATGGGCCGGCGAGAAGATGGGCTCCGAGTCCAAGACCGGCCACTCGGACGAGTTCAAGATGCTGGAGCAGGAAATGGCCCTCCGATATGACGGTACGAACCCTGTCCACCCAGGAACGATCCGACTGGTCGTCCCGGTGTATACGCAGATATGCTAACGGTGCCGTTGTGCAGGAATGGAAAGGCTCCAAAAGTCGACCAGCACCTACGTGAAGTGGGTTGCCCGCCGCGGCGAGGGCTTCGAAGACAAGGAGAAGGGACTGCCCATCGGCTTTGTCGGTCGCATGATGATTTCCCACGGAGAGGAATTCGAGTCCGATTCGGAATTTGGCGCCTGTCTGCTTGGTATGCTGCATCCCGCACCCCGCAACCTGACCTGGCTAACTGAGGATTGACAGCCCTTGGGCGAACAAACGAGCGCCTGGCCGGCATCCAAGAAGGCTATGCAACGGAAATCACCAACAACTGGTTGGAATCCGTCGAAAGATCTTTGGCCATGATGAAAGAGTACCAGGTACGTACCGACGTCATTGCTTGCCCAAAAGTGGTTTCAGCCCGTCCCATCTGACACACTCCCCGCAGGCCGCACGGAAGAAGCTCGAGTCGCGTCGATTGGCCTATGATGCGAGTATCAGCAAAATGCAAAAAGCGAAGCGCGAGGATTTCCGCCTCGAGGAGGAACTCCGTACTGCACGTGCCAAGTTTGAAGAGGCTGGCGAAGATGTGATGCGCCGCATGCAGGATATCAAGGAGGCCGAGGCCGACAACGTCCGCGATCTGACCGGCCTGCTTGACGCCGAGCTGGACTACCATGAGCGTTGCGCCGAGGAGCTCCGACGTCTCCGCAATGGCTGGGCCGGCAATGCACCTCATCATCCCCATCAGACCGCCGTCTTGGCAACGGCCGCGGCCGCTCCAACACTTCCCGCTCGTACAACGACTTCTCCTCCCGCAACCAGCAGGTTGAAGAGGAACCCGAGCCGATGCCTGTCCGCATGCCCATTCGGTCGCAACGCTCCGAGAGCACCCGAATTGGCGCAGCTGTGGAGCCCGCGAGACCGTCCATCAGTAGGTCCCAGACGTTCCAGGGCCCCGCTGCCGTCGAAAGACGAACGGCCGCGAACCCTCCCGTACCGAGTGTGCCCAACGTGGGCTCTTTGCGTGGAAATTTGAGGCCTACAGGCAAGTCTCTGGGCAGAGACGATGTGTTTGCCGACCGGGATGATGACCACACGACAGCCAGCGGTAGCGGCAGTCCGGAATGGGGCGACCGCAGCGCCAGCCCTGCCACGAGCATGGGAAGCCTTACGAGAAGCACGAGTAACCTGCAGTCCAAGAAAGCGCCGCCGCCTCCTCCCCCGAGCCGTGCGAAGAAGCCGGCACCACCGATTCCGGCCAAGAGAGAGGTCGGGTACTAGATCTACTAGGCCTATTGACATTGGGTCTCTAGACTGTGCGGACATTTTTCCTGGCCGCAATGTGTGCTATACTGTTTGTTTCCGTCTCGTTGCATAAATAGACTGTTCATTCCGTTGTCGGGGGTAAGGGAATCCGACGGGAGCATGGCGTTGGGGCGCATTGATATCCGTGGGCTGGATCCGCAATCGTTGGTTCCCCTCATCGCATAGCTTCTGCTGTTGGGAAGGAAGTGATTAGACGGATGGCTAGGCTCGGTTCGAACATGGATACTACTCTATAAACTAGTTGAAAAGCAAAGTTATACCAGATGACGCGGCCGAGTTACAAGTGGTTAGTGTGACACACAAGGCAATGAAACTGTGCGATCGTCCTTTGGTGCTCGTCACCAGCACCGAGGGTGTCTATCAGAGGAGCGTGCCACGGCATAATGTCCCGAGTTGAGGCGCATTGAGAGGAGCCAGCAATGGGAGCAACAAGCTGGCGGTTTGTGTGTTGCGATCTTACATCTCTGGGCTCGGGGACGATTGGTGTTGGACCCTGAAAGTCTGACTCGTAAATCCCCCGGTGGATATAAACCGTTCTAGGCATGTAGGCCGGCTTTGTTCCGACGCCAGGACCCGCATCGATCGGAGGTGTCCAGCCGTTCCTTGTCCTGAACTGCCGGTATCCGGGCTTGCTGCCGGGGCCCAAGCCACAGTCAGATATCCTCCCCGGAGTGTGGCTCGTCACATCACGTGAGTGAGGTGGCTCGAGCTTCTTATCCGCTCAACCTAGGCAGCGATAAGCCGCCGCGCCTTCTTTGTGAATCGCGACGCCTTCTCGAACTTCGACCTCGCAGCAGCTCCTTGCACAAACCCTTCCCGTTCGTCTTTAGCACACGAGTCGCATTCCGTGACGATTCAAGAAGGTACTGGCTCTCGCGGTCGATTGGCCATCGCCGCTTCCTCAATCGACGCAGAACTTTGCAACTAGTCAACAATCCGTTCTCTCTGCAAGAGTCAATCGCCAGTCCAGCGCGGTCCAGCGCAATTATGGCGACCGAAGATGCGCGATATCGTCTTTCAACCCAGTACCGGCTGTGGTCCTTCTCCCCGTCGAAAACTGGCCGAACTTCGAGAAACGACGAATAGCCTCGCCAAGACGAACATCAGCGCTCGGGCTCCTCGAGCTGAGAGGTGGCAACCAAGATGAGCCTCTGCCTGAGTCTCTCACGGCCGCCGAAGAGACCCAGCTGCTCAAGTTCTTCACCGTCGAGCTTATCCGCGCCGCCACCTTCTGCGGCCTACCTACAGAAGTCAGAGCTACGGCCACCGTCTTCCTCCGCCGATTCTTCGTAACCAACTCCGTCATGACCTACCCACCTACCGGATTGCTCAAGACGTGCCTGTTCTTCGGAAGCAAAGCAGAGGGAATTTACACGAGACTAGCAAAGTTTGCCGACAAGTTTCCCAACACGAGCGAGGAGGAGATTCTGGCGGGGGAGTTCTTGCTGTGCCAAGGAGTGCGCTTTGCCTTTGATGTCAGACATCCCTTCCGTGCTCTCGAAGGAGCCATCTTGGAGCTGCGAAGGTATCCCGATCTCGAGGTTAGTTGACACAAGTCACTAAAGTTGGGGACCATAACACTGACCAAGGCCAGAAATCCCGAGTCGAGACGGCCCATCTTCGCGCTCGAGAGTACCTCAAGTTTAGCTCTCTCGTCACCGACGCATACTTCCACTACACCCCCAGCCAGATCATGCTTGCCGCCCTCTCGCTCGCTGACCGAGAACTTGCCGAGAAATTCGTACAAGGAGCCTTTGCCCCACCTCACAACGGCGAGGGCGCCCAGAAGACGGATCCGACACCTCAATCCGACCTCAGAGACAAGGTGATGGGAACAATAGAGTCGTGCCGGGAGTTGCTGGCAACAGAGCCTCCAGAGCGGCTGGAAGAGTACTGGGGCCAGGTATGTTCATTATTCAAGTTCAAGACGGACCACTACCACCATGGAGAACTGAAAAGATCGATTGCTAACAAGACGCGTAGCAGGAGAGCACCAAGTTGATCCGGCCTCTTCTGCGAAAGTTAAAGAAGTGCAGAGACCCCGATCGTGCAGACCTGGTGGCCTTACAGAAGGCCCGGCGGGAGATGGCGGCGCAAAAGGAACCCCGCCGTCCGAAGGCCGAGGGAGACGGCTCTGCGTTCGGCGGAGAGATCGCAGGAGCCGGTGTGAACGATGCACGGGAGGCGAAACGCAGAAAGGTGGCCGAGGGAGGAGACGATGTCTTTGGCCCAGCGTTGTGATGAGCTGGAAGGCCTGGACCGCGATGTCGAGCTGGCATTCCTCACTGCCCTGGCGCAAATGCACATGGCGTAACAGAGCTCCAGCCACGGCGCTTGCAGCCAAGACCAATGGCCGGGCCGGATGATTTGGCCCAATTCATACATACGAAGATACCCCCCAAAATTTTGTTGCATGGCTTGTGTGCTCTGGATGGTGAAATTGCGACGTGGCAATGGACAAGGCGTCCCGGTTCTACTAGTTTCAAACACCGCCGTGTGACGGTTGATGGGATTCCGAGGATGCCCTGCCTTGGGTTTCCCTGATTTTCAACATGTCGGTTCATCTAGACGACGCCCGGAGGCCTCAACGGGGTCAACTTTAACGCATTCGGATGAGTCCTGGGGCAATCAGCCGTCGAGATGCGAGCGCCAAGCTGGCGTGTCTGCGGCAGGAATGCGCCATTGCATCGACGGCTGGAACAAGCGCCAAAGTCGCGATCGTGTCAGCAGTATCGATGACGCACCCATTTGGAGATGACATCGCTTTTTACTATGAGAAGATGGGCAGAGTCGGCACAGCCGGCCCCTGTAAAGGCTTGGGGTCCCAAGAAGCTTCTCCATTATTCGTGCTTGGCCATGCTCCTCGAGAAGCTAGGCTTCTTACGGACAGCTGTCTAGGGGGACTAGCAAGGATCTCCCCTCATTGGCGAGCTCTCGCAGCTTCCACAGACTCGAGACATTCAAGACATGCTAGACATTGACTGGTCGAAGCGAACTCAGGGGACAGCGGGAATGGCCCGAATGGCCCTGCATCTGGCGTGGGATGCGGGGAAGAAGTCTGCAGTCGATACCCTGCCCCGTCGTCCCCTTCATCTCTTCCGCACTGCTGCTCGGGCAAATGAGATACAACATGAAGACACCACGATTGTATCCATCCCCAGTCCACGGCAACAGCAACAATAACATGCATGAGAGTCTCAGTAATGATATGAGGCTTAGCATGCAGGAGAAGACACCCTTTGGGCTTTACGAATAATACATGACTAATTCGCCATGTTGCCAGGTAGCATTGGGAAGCGCGCCAGGACAGCTCGTCGCCGGCGCCGTCGGAGCCACTCCCGTCCCCAATTGGCGCTAGGCGGACTATCCTGACGACATTGACTTTTTGCCCTCACTCGTCTGTGAGGAGCTGTGCCTAACGGGATGGCAGGCTTACGCAGCTCCCAAGACATGGTGCGATGCCAATGGCCTCTTGCGTCTGGCGTCTACTACGTTCCCGGCGGCGATGCAATACTTTGCATTCCGCTCTTCGTTTGGTGCTTTTTGCGATGACAGCTCTGGGAATGCCCAATTCCGCGGCAATGGCTTCGTCCCAGATTTGCATGTTCAGATGGAGCTTTCCCTGTAGAATCAAGCTCTATCGAGGTATTCTCAGGGGCTCCATAGTAGCTTGTAGGTTTAAGAGACATAAGCTACCGGCTAGACCGTGTCACCACCGGCGAATCAGGCAACCGTTCCCCGGGATTCGATCCGATCATCACGGGGCCAACAGTTACAACACTCTCCCCGTACCCCCGTACCACCGGCGCCCCCAGCTACTTCCTCTCTCCCACGATCGACTTGGCACTTTGTTGGCGATCCCGTACCCAAGCCTGCCCAGCGTAGCAAGCGTCGTTGTTGTCGCGCAAAGCTAGGGAGGACTGCTCCACCCCCTCCCACCTAAGGCGTGTTCGGTCTCAATCCCTGGCGCCGTCGTGATGTCGACCAAGACCCTTGTCTGGGTTTGCCGACGAAGTAGCCTGTGTTTGGGGGCCGCCGGGCAACAAGCTTGATTCTTCCGGCCCAGTGCGATGGGTATTGGTTCCCCCTCTCGGTTTCGAGAAAGTGTTTGTCATGACTCTTCATCGGTTGGCCGCGCCAAGGAGAGAGGGAGACATGTTTCTTTAAAGAGTGTGCTCTTGCCCCTTCGCTCTCCCTTTTTGCGGTAACCAGTTCGACAAACCTTGGATTTGAGTGGAACAGCAACACCTTCTTTACACAGCCATACACAAAACAGTACGTCTGTCGATATCAATACACAATGCAGGTCAAGAACCTCTCCCTCCTGGCTCTGGCCGGCACGGCCTTTGCCCAGCAGTCCAACCTCACCGAGGTCCTGACCTCCCAGAACTCGACTCTGTCGACGCTCATCGGGCTTCTTGGCCAACAGCCTGCCATTATGCAGGGCCTCGCTCAGGCCCAGAACATCACCATCCTCGCCCCCTCCAACGCTGCTCTCGATGAGTTCCTCAAGACTCCCGCTGTGATGCAGGCTGTCGCCGCGGACCCGGGCATTGTCGCCGCTATCCTCAGCTACCACGTCCTGAACGGCACGTACTACGCCTCTGCCTTCACCGAACAGCCTCAGTTCATCCCCACCTTGCTCCAGAACGAGACTTACACCAATATCACCGGTGGCCAGCGTGTGCAGGCCCAGACCGTCGGCGGCAACGTCACCTTCTTCACTGCCCTTCGTGAGAACTCGACCGTCTCGCAAGGCAACCTAAACTTCACCGCCGGCACCGTCCACATTATCGACAAGGTCCTCTCCGTCCCGGGATCCATCAACACCACTCTGCAGCAAGCTAACTTGACCGCTGCCGTCGGTGCCATTCGCGCCGCGAATGTCACCAGCACCCTTGCTGCCGCGAAGGACCTCACCATCTTCGTCCCGAACAACGCGGCTTTCGCCGCCATCGGAAGCTTGGCTGGCAGCATTGGCTCCGCTGAGCTTGCGCAGATCCTGTCGTACCACGTCGTCGGCTCGGTCGTGTACAGCCCCCAGATCACCAACACTTCTCTGACTACGCTCGGAGGCGGCAACATCACCGTCAGGGTCATCAACGAGACTGTCTACGTCAACGAGGCTAAGGTCGTCGTCCCAAACATCTTGGTCGAGAACGGCGTCGTCCATGTCATTGATGGGTAAGCAAACAACTACGTTCAGAACAAGATGATATCGAAGACTAACGTGTGAATAGTGTCCTAAACCCCAACAACACCTCTGTCCAGCCCGATACTTCTGCTTCGACTCGTGCTCCTGCCTACTCTGGCGCTAGCACCGCCACTGACGGAAGCAACCCCTTCACTAGCGGCGTTGAGGCTCCCTCTACTACTCCACCTGTTGCCACCGAGACTGGCGCTGGCAATGGCGGCGGAGCTGTCCAGACCACTACCAGCAGCACCCAGGCCGCTCCCATGAGGACCGCCGCCGTTGGTGCTGCCGCGTTGTTCGGCGGTATGGCTGCATACATGAACATCTAAGTGGACCTGTAGCTTGAGAAAAATGGTGAGGGATCGCAGGTGCGGGGAGGATAAGTTATACCATGAGAAAGAACAATGTTTTACCGTCTGTCTTGCAGATGTTCATTCATTTATATCGTCAATACCCTGTGAGGAGTGTCCTGCAATAGTAGCTTGAGAGTGGTGGAGGATGGGTTGGTAGGATAGTAATCAGAGAAACCATTGCAACAGCATTTCCGAAAGAAGTGAGCCTGTGACAGTGAATGAATCTTTGAAAAGACAATATTTGTGAGCCTTGTACAAGTTGCTCTTTACTCTGCCCATACAACACAAAACCCATGTTCGAGATTCATTTGACAGCACACATACTCTGTCCCAACATTTGTAATCATTATGTTTCACCTTCGAGAGTGGAAGTTGCTCATGAAAGAAACATGTCAGGTCAGACACAATGAGGTGAGCCTATGTTGTTTGATATAAAGGAATTTGACATAACCAAGGAATGTTAATAATCGCACACGAAAGTTGATGGGGAGACAACAAAGCCAATGGATTTCTGATGTGTCGTAGAATATGCATAGTTTCGGCGATACGAGACTCGGACTTCAGGTACAAACGCATGAGTTGGGCTGGAAATGCGGAAGTACCAACCTTCTTCTAACTCAACACTGCTGAACGTCCGGTCTTTTGAATGGCCGTCTAGGATTCGCCGCTGGTTACACGACTCAGGATCCGAATAAGCATTATGTTGAGATTGGTCTCAGCTATGTAGTTACATCAGCAGGTCCGAGCTGTTTTTACCCTATGGTAGTGGAGGCCTAGCAATCTTCCAAACCAACGGAAGCATTAGGCGATGGATGCTTATCACAAGGAGAAAAGGAAACACCATGGCATTCTGATCGCCGCTCTTTAAGCGAGGACACCAAACATTGCGATGAGTCTGAATGCATATATGACATCCGGACGCTAAGGCGTTCATCTGTTGACACATATTTCACATGTCAGGCCATTGCAAGCAGCACGAGGCCGCATATATCAGGTTAACATACTGGCAGCCAATCTGATGCTATGTCTGAAATCAGCATGAGCAAGCTATGGCTTCGAGAATAAGGGGAGAATTTCACGATGTTGCTTCTGGATTGTTGGTAGATCAATTCCCTTTTCTGACGGAAGTAACTCAAAACTTTGCCGAACAAGAGCCAATGGCGCTCCAAGTGTTTGATGCTTGGGTTCGCACTTTCATCCGTGAATCAGAGTACCAAAGACCCAACCAGCAATCTTTCGCCGGCCCGGAAAGCCATCTGAATTCTGCCCAACTCTTGCGGAAACCTTATAGGAGAAGCCCAATGGCAGTAACTCCCACCGGCAACCGGGCCAGTCCGATGCGTGCCCGCCAGGAGCATGAAACATAGGGTTCAACTCTGCTGCTTGTGCGGGCGAGTACGAGAGCTTCGCAAGACGGCTGAAGTCCCTGCGCTTGTCCTTGGAGGCCCGAGCCTTGCACGACCACGCCATTTTCAAACTTGTTGGTGCCGTCGGCCGAAGATTGGCGCAACTCTCGGGTTTGTATGACGGCGATTGGGCCGGGATGGCTGTTTATTCCTGCCTCCTCCATATCGAGGGAGGGGTACTTGATAGGTCAGCATTCGGGCGATGTTTTGACGACCGTCTTCTAGAGCTATTCCATATGAGCCAAATCCTTTATTTCTGCCCACCAGCAAAACAGCTATATGGTTCGTCGTCGCCACGTGGGCAGGCCGCTGTCGAACACGACCAATGCTTGCTCCTTCAACCCTCCGGCATGACGCTGATGATGGAGTTGAGGTTCCAGACACTCTGTGTCTGGTTTCTCTGTGGCGTTGCCTTGGCCTAGAATGCGACTGAGCCGCCAGCGCCGTTGCCGGTGAACGGTTCGCAGCCGACGAATAGCTCAACGAATGGCACGTCTCCCGTGTTCCCTCCGTGCGCTGTACGTTATTCACGTGGAAAAAAACTGCGATCAAATTTCTAATGCGCTCAGTTGGACTGCATCTCTCGAGGGGTCGCCCTATCACCCTGCCAGACTATCGACAACACAACATGCGTCTGCAATGACCAAGGGTTCTACAAGCAATTGGAGACATGTATCCTGGCAGGATGCACTCCCCGAGAAGGACTTGGTGAGCAATACACCGCTTTTCGTTCCGAACGTCATTCGTTCGTACTTATGCGTTGCACAACAGCTACACAGAAGGCCAAGGCGGAATATTGCCACGACCCCGTCCGCTCGCAAGTGAAGATGCTCTACGGACTTCGATCTCTAGAGATAGCCGCCTGGTTTCTGGTTTTGTTTCGACTTTACGCTCGCTGGGCTACAGGACTACGATACGGGTGGGACGACTATGTCATGATGGCAGTAGCGGCAAGGACATCCTCTAGAATTGACAGCAAAAGATCGAGAACTAACATATAGCAGATAATTTATATTCCCGAGCTAGTCATCAGTCAGTTGAGTACGCTTGGTCATATCGCTCTTCCCAAGTATGTTTTAACCATGCTGCTAGTGGACGACAATGCCTTCGGTCGTGACACTTGGAATTTGGAGTGGGAAAAGATCATGCTGGGCCTGAAGGCAAGTTCCCCCGAACATGCGACGTTTACTTCTCCTAACACACCATAGCTCTTCTTCGTTCAAGAACCGCTCTACCTTCTCCAGCTAGGACTTACGAAGATCTCTATCTTATTTTTGTACTTGCGAATCTTCCCTGGCCGACGCTTCAAAAGAATCACATACACCTTCATCATCTTCGTCGCCGGCACCACAGCCGCCCTCGTCGGCGGATCCATTGTCGAATGCTGGCCAATGGGATATTTCTGGGAGGTATGGAACACGGAGTACTTAATTCACACCACCAAGTGTCTCAACCTGACTGCAGCGGTGTTTGTCGCTGCAGGTGCTTCCGTATTTCAAGACATCGTTATGATTATTCTTCCCATACCACCCTTGCTAAAAACGCAATTGCCGAGAAAGGACAAGATAGGAGTTTCTATCATGTTCGTTCTTGGTCTCCTCATCACTGGCGCAAGCTGCTTTCGCATGCAATATATCAACGTAGCATACTCACCAAACCCCTTTTGGGACTTCGAGCCAGCCTTACTTTGGTCTCTTGTCGAACTTGCCATGTCCTTCCTTGTCACAAGTCTTCCAGCAATACATAGTTACCACACACAAATAGTAAGGCCTAAAGTTAGGGCGTATCTCCAAACACGGCGCGAGGCAAAGTCCTCCCAGAACAGCGGCAGTGGGCCAAGTGGGCACATGCAAAGCAACGGACGGTCCCGTCTGAGAAATGGGCTGGTAGGAAGAGGGCAAAGAAGAGGAAACCACAATCTAATATCGACACTACTTTTCACGCCAATATCTTGGAAGTCATCTGCCGACCGAGAATCGCGTCAAACGAGAGAAGGATTACCAACGCCACAGGATGAAAATGTTTATGGGAGCAACGCCCCGCAGATATCACTTAAAGATCTTGGTGGAACGCCAGGGCTACGAAGTCTGTCTGATGTGCTCAATAGGAGAGACTCAATACAGGAAGAAAGGGAAACAGCACGCGGTTTGGCTTGGGCTAGTAGGTCCGCCCCTGAAAATGCCGAGTCAAAGGCTGCAGAAGATGATACCATATCACCATCAAAAAGTACACAAACACCAAGAAGTTGGCCGGCAGGAGATGACGTCGTGTAGAAATCGGAGAAAATAGAAGACAATATTCATGTGTGCACTTGTAGCAGCAAAAGAGACGAGACTAATTTGCCTAGTCAAATCATGGCGTCAGGCAGTTAAGACGGTCCCTAGTGAGAGCCCTAGAAATGATGTTTGATGCCAGTAAAAACATTGTTCGCATAACGTGTAGTCCGTGGTAAGTTGGAATTATTCTCTGGATTGTCTAGGACGGAAAACATGCGGAAAACGGACTATGAGAAGACGAGTTCTACCAGCACAAAACCTTATGGGTAACCATCTAGGACGGGGAAAAAAAAACATAGGTTCGAATTCCAAGAATTGACTCTCCGAACGGCTGTGCAATTAAATGTGAATCCTTACTGATCAGCTACAAATCCGGCGTATCCGTAATCCGAGTCACGTGCAGGCGTAGCAAAGGCTCCGCTTGGAGATCCGGCAATGTGGAGATTGATCCGGAGGAAAATATCTTTTATGGAGCTCCGCTTCGCCGATACCGGCTGCCGTCCGCCGGGCGATCTTCCTGGGTAATATCTGACAGACTGACGAGGCTGGGAAGATTCTGAGACTCTGTGCGACTCTTCCGGAAGTTGTTCACAATCTGCCAGCGGCACAAGGGTGTCTGTCCATCACAAATATGGACAAGGATAGCAAAGTCGTGATCATCGGGGCCGGTGTCTTTGGTTTGTCGACGGCTGTACAGCTTGCCACCGAGGAATTCAAGAACATTGTGGTGGTTGATAGACACATGCCACCTGTATGGAATTCTTTCAACCTTCTCAACACAGGATCATGGCTGATAGTTAAGCAGGTTCCAGATGGATCGAGCTGCGACATCTCTCGCGTCATCCGGTTTGATTATGCCGACGAAGACTATTTAACCGTTTCTTACGAGGCCTATCTCAAATGGAGCAAAGATCCAAAGTTCAAAGGCATCTTTCATCCCGCGTCCTACATACTCACGGGTAGCATGACCGGCGGAGATGAATCTTGGATCGACAGGACGACCAGGCAACTGAGCAACAAGGGCTTGGCCTGGACCAAGCTTGATGATGCTGCAGCCGCAAAGCGAGCATTTCCAATTCTTTCCGGCGAGCTTGCCGAGCCAGGATTCAAAGGCTACTACAACGACGCAGCAGGATGGGCAGACGCTACAAAGGCAATCATCCAGCTTCGAGATGAGTGTCTTGAACTAGGCGTTTCATTCATGTCGGGCCCAGCTGGAACCGTGGTTGGCTTTGGAACGGACTCAGAGAACAAGATTCAATCAGTCCAGACACTCGGAGGCATTTCAATTCCAGGCGATCACTTCGTCCTCGCCGCGGGCGCTTGGTCATCCAACCTAGTTCCGATGTACAACTCAACACTGGCTACAGCGCAGGTGATAGCATACACCCCTCTTTCCGATGCGGAAGTGAAACGATACGAGAAGTTGCCTATCTATGCAAATTTCAACACCGGCTGGTTCAACTTTCCTCCACACGAAGACACGAAAACCCTGAAGATGGCAGTTCACGGATGGGGTTACACTCGTACCCCTAGCCCAGGGGAAGCGTCAAACGGGACGAACATCTCTACACCCCGCGTGTTCCCAAGTCGCGAGCGTCCCAACTTCTGTCCTTTCGAGGGAGAAGAAAGGCTCCGAAACGGCCTTCGCGAGATACTGCCAGAACTTGCCGCTCGCCCTTTCGAAAAAGTGACCATGTGCTGGTACACCGACACTCCATCAGGAGACTTCATCATGGACTATCACCCTGATTACCAAAATCTGTTTGTGGGAGGAGCAGGAAGCGGACAGTGAGTTGGGGTCATGATTGAATAATTAGCGCAACAAACGGGTCGTACTGACTGCTTGCTCACAGCGCTTTCAAGTTCCTCCCTGTTCTGGGAAAATACATGTCACTAGGGCTGAAAAGAACGTTGCCTCAGAATCTGTCCTCGAAGTGGCGATTCAGAATGGAATACAGGGATCGACCCGACGTTTTTGAGGGAGACGGAAGTCGAGGGGGGCCTGCCAGACGTGAACTCAACTCGGAAGAAAGAGCCCGCCTTGATTCGGTGGTTAAAAGTCACCTCTGAGGGCATAGAGATTAGGCTAACAGAGTTCATAGTCTTGGTTTGACACATACTATGAGAAGAGGAGTTCGTTCACTGATCCGATATTACTTGGTAGTTGGTCTCTCGATACCGGCGCGGATCATTTGCCAGCCCTTGTTTGTCGCAGCCCGGTCGCGGATCCAGCAACATCGACAGCGGAACTAGCTCCTGTCTCAGCTGAAGGCACAGGCAGTCGTGCTAGCTTCAAGAAGGCCTCCTCTTCCGCTAACTTGGCCAATCTCGTTTTCTCAACTTCCGCCGCTAGGCGGGACCCAGTGGCCTCCTCCTCGCTCATGGGAGGATCGATACTCCCATGTGATTCACTTTTCACATCGTCCCATCGCAGACCCTGTCGGCGGTCCTTCTCTTTCTTGATGTTGTCCCCAAGCTCCGTAGTCGTATTGAGCTGGACAGTGTACATCGGGTTACCGTTCTCGCCCGCTGAAGGAAGCATTCCTCCAGGCTTTGATAACGGAATGGCTCTGCACGCTGCCACCAACGCACAGTGAAACCTGTTGCTGCGTTGGGAGCGAAGCTTGTCGTCGGACCAGTTGTTACGATGAGTGAACGCCAGGCGGAGCTCCATCTTATTAAGTTCATGGAGGCTGACCACGTTGAGGCCCAAGCTGTCCGGAACAAAGTCTCGTGAATTGTTGCTGAGAAATTCCTCCATAATAGTGCGAAGGCGTATAATATCCTTGAAGCCGGTCCTGAAGTCTACGAACATTGAGATTCCTTGTCGATTAATGCCTGACCTTGAGAAGTTCTCAATTCGCTTCTGAGACAGCCGGTCATTGGAAATTTGCAGATCGCAACCGTTGTCGAGCCGTCTGAAGACCGTGTACAAGAGAGACTGGCGTTTGACGACACACTGAGTTCCAACAGTGGAACCGGGATTGTAGACATTGACAACATCGCCCACGTCGTAGGGATGATCAAAGAAGACGAACACAATGCCGACTAAAAGATGATGAAACGTGCGACCGACAGCAAAGGATAGTCCGATCGCCAGGCTGGAGAGAATTGTCTGAATCTGCTTGATAGCCGGCACGTATGCGACCACTTTGGCTAATGTAAGCGTATGACCATGTGGAATAATTTGCACGATACTTACTGATGAAGAATATCATTACAGCTGCAAGGATTAGCAGGAGAAACCAGTCGAATGTGTTGATGCAGTGGTCCATGTTGGTCATGTTGCGATAAATATTGTGTCGAGTCTTGCCACCTTCGGTGACAATCCCAACGAACTCCTCAATTCGAATGTCAGGACTGTTGTTTTCGTTCAAGGTCTTGAATATTCGAATGGCCTCTTCCTTGCGGTAAGGGCCCAGGACGTCGATGATGTCGTTCACAGTGAGACCTGATTTGCCCTCTGCCACAAGTGGCAGCCAAATGCGTCTTGCCAACGCTTCAGCTGAGACCGGACTAGCCCATGCCCGCTCGATAACTGCGTAGGTACTTGCAGGTCGAAGCCAATGAGCATTAGGATCGTCTGATATGAAATTGCCAAAGAGACTCGTCATCTTGTAGCCGTCGATACCGATCCGGGCGAGGTAGCTGCTGACCCTCGTTCGGCCAGATGCGTGGGCGTCGCCTTTGGCGTTTCGAATGAGCATATCCTCTCGGGCGAACAAGGTACGATGAGGAGGGTGAAGATACACTGACGCATCGTATAGTGTGATCAGGGCGTTTTGCAACTCTCTTGTCCGGTTGAGCTTCACGTTGTCACCCCGATAGTGGTAGTGAATCGTGATGTAAGTGATGAAGATCTTCTCGATGAAGTAGAAACAGACCCAAAGGATCAATTGCTGGAAGACATCGGCAACGACGTCATCCCACCAGAAAGCATCTGCGGGCTTGTTAATGTTAACCGCCAAAAGATCGTTGTCGACTATGCACTGCCACATGACAACAGTTAGCTAACACGGTTGAATCAGGGATTGGATGAGGGTGACGAATTAACATACCGCGGCGAAGAAGATGTAGGTAACGAGTGTCGTGCCGAGAAAAGCTATCGGTCGCCGCATGAACTTGAAAACCCTCCAGTACTTTTGGTGAGAGGGATTCGTGTATCTACATTGGTTAAGACTTGGCCGACGGCATATTCACAGGAATCAACATACCTGGCAATGAGCCTGAAAAGATACGGAAATCCAAGACCAATGAGGTCTGAGCCAACGGCTGCAATCCATGTAACCATCAACCACAGGCAGATGTAGAACACTAGGTTGCTGTACTGTTTCGCTTGAATGCTCTCAATGGTGCTGTCATCCGCAAACTCGGCGTCATTGCTCAGGACGATTGTGGGGACAAGAAGTGCTCCGAAGATGACAGTAGCAATGAAGACATATCGAAGAGCCCACCAAAATAGCCGACGTCTGTGATGAGCCACAACGACTGGTGGAACTTGCTGTTGAATCGTATCCGAATTCGTCTGAAATGCTTCCAAGCTTTCAATCTCCCGAGCCCCCGGGATAGGTTGGTATGCTTTGGAATCGGCCCATGCTTTGGTTGGTGAGTCTTGTGTTGTGATGGACTCGATTTTGGGAAGCATCTGAGGATTGTAATTCGTGTTCGGAAGGCTTGACGAAGATGAACCGGGTGGAAAGGGGTGAGGTACTGATTGGATTGGCTCTTGTTGGCTTCCTGGAACCGGTTTCCGGTAGCTCGGCGGGAAGCTGTCCCGCGATTTCGGATCCATCGTTTCTTGCACCCCCACTGATAAATTCAAGAAACAGGAGAAGGAAGTTCTAGTTACAAAAGTCAAGATTGTGTAGAATGTAATGGGTTATCGGCACTTTTCAGTCACTCTCTATCCAGGGAAGCTGCAGCGCAATGCAGCTTATTCGAGGGGCTGTGATGTCCATTCCATGCAAGCCACTCGTCAGAAACTATGCTTGTGGATATACTAGAGTGATTCTTGGCTTGAAATAGCCGTTTGAGAACAAGTGAAGGGTCTCATGTGTGGCGACTTGAGGTCTTCCCTCACGCCATCAAATTTTAAGCTCTGGCTTGCCAAGTCTAGTGCTGACGGACCCAATCCTCTCATAGCCTCCATGTGCACCCCAGGCTGCCAATTTCCGCAATTTTTAACATGATAGGAGCCTGAATTTGAGGAAGGATTCCTGGCGCCGCAGGGCTGAAGGCCGGATCGTTCACAGACCGGTGGCTGAAAGGGCACGGTTGCAAGCGGAAGCGGCATCAACGCGACGCTAGTCTAACGGTAAGAACTTTATGATTTCGGCTTTGCTCTAAACGTTGATCATCGCTCCCACAACTCGGTGGCTTCCAAAACGTGGTCCAGCCGCTCGCTCCATCAAGATGCAGGTCTTTTTATTTCGTTGCCTGGAGCACATCCCGCCATGCAATTCTCACTCGAAAGCGGGCTTGAATGCGATGGCTAATAAGGCAAGATGCGTCTCGCACCACAATGATTTGCTTCTACTGTGGGGTAACTGGCCTGAACATGCCTCAATGAGCACACTATCTCAACGTAATGGTGCAGTGATACGCTCTTACGGGCCACTCGCAATCACAACGTCAGGCTGCAGAGGCATGCACATAGAATGAGGAACAGCATTGAGGGAGCTTGCTGGTAATCCGCACTTCCATTGAATGCAGGCATGATTGAGAGGGTCTCAAAGCTGTGAGTCTCAAAGTCAATGAGACCGAAGCTGGAGTGGACAACTATTGGTCTGAATAGGAAACATTCATTGCTAGCAGCCCGTAACAAATTAATGTGCCGTAAATAACTACTCGTGGTCATCAGGATGAAAAACAAGAGCTCGAACTTCAATGCTTTCCCGTGGCGGTGCATCTGGTCGAGCAGTGGGATCGACAAATGCCGTATGGGGCACTCTCCGCGCCCTTCCATCCGTCTTGGTGTCGAAGCACTTGATCAAGATGACCTCTTCCGGCGTAAGACCAGCTTTGTAATACCACCGGTGATCAGCCTGATGCTTGACTTGAAAAGTCTCTCCGCGCCGGTTGGGATAAATGAGATCCGTCACAACTAAATCCGAGTCTGACACGGAGCCGGCCTCGGCGACGGCAAGTGGGTCTCGCTGCACCGTTTTGATGGGCCGCCAGACGTTGATGATCTGCACGCGGCCCTTGAGCAGCTGTTCAGCATCCTCCGGCAGATGGTGGGGCACGCGGGAGATTGCGGCCTTGTAAGACTGGTCGATGTGAACCCTCTGAACGGGGCCGCGGGAGACCCGATCCTGGGTTGCGGCACTGGGCGGCTGTCGGCGGATGGTGTGATCAAAGATGAAGATGCGACTTGCTCCAGTGCTATATAAGTTGTCAGTCAATTGATATCTTGGCTTCCTCACGCCGCTATTGCGAGGGGATAACCGTACACGCTCTTCAACAGCTTTTCTACCTCCTCATAATATCCCGACTTGATCTGGGCGTTGTCAAGGAAGTACTTCTCTGAGGACTTGTGACGATGGATCTGAAAGCCATGCTGGTCTAGAGTATACTTCTCCTCATCCCCAGCCACATCACAGATCTTGACTTGGTGGGTCTCGAATGGTCTGTTGTAAGTCTCGGGCTTATCGACATAAGTAGGATGCGGCGGCGAGCCGTCCTCGTCTTCTTTATGGTAGTGCAGCTCTGCGAGCACGTCTCTCTTCAATGCAGGTGCTGATGTGATTCCCTGGTCTGATTGATGTTTTGTCGAACCAAAAGATGGAAGTCCATCGGTAGGTAATAGGTGTTGAACAACCGCGGCAGACATTGAGCTAGTAGATCCAGATACAGTGGATGTGCAATGGAAATCTGAGCTGTGTGAGCATGAAGCCTGAGCATATGCAAAGCCCCAACACTTGGTAGAAGCAAGGGTCTGGTGTGCATATATACCCCGGATCTACATGGTCCCCGCAAGCACGCAATTCTCGTCCGACAATTAAGGTCTTTGGATTCATAAGCTGCCTAATGGAAATGCTCTCCCTTCATTACTAATTTCTCCGCACATGTTCCAAGTGTGCCGGGTAGCAGATACTGATTATACGTGAGCTTGAGCCGATTTGAAATCAGCCCGAGGCTCACGCAAAGGAGGTCAGTGGATAACCCCGCCTGCTTAGTAGATTTGTTGCACTACACAGAAAACGGAACGATCATCCGAGTGATGAACAATGATAATCTTGTGGATCCTCGCCGAGGCTCGAGGCGCGGCTATTTCTCGAGATGTATTATTTACAGATGCAAGCTAGATGGTGACATAGATCGAGTATTCATTTCTAGGATACAGGGACTCTAAATGTGTAGGCTCGCGCGCGGGAGTTCTCGTTTATAAATCAACCCTACAAGATGACACTAAATAAATGTACTTGACATTCAGTACGACTTTCCCTATTTGCTTTCAGTCCAATGGAGTATGAACAAGTTTGGTAATTGTTGTCCCATCACCAAGAACCTCCTCCTTCTCTTCAATCCTGTAACCTCTCCAATGCGGGACTAGAATTGTCCAGATGTACCAGTAAATGACGCCCGCACCCAAGCTTGGATAATCAATCAGCAATTAGCCACAAGACAGAGGGAGTTAAGGTAGATACGAACATGCTGACGCCCACGATCGCGTAAGTTGCGTAAAATAAGCCGTTCGACGGCTTTACTCTGGGTGGAAAGAATGGTGCGGCTAATAGAGCCAGACTTAGGCTGATCCTGAGAACCACAGCCGGAACCCACGCCTTGAACGGTCTCTTGAGATCGGGTCGCTTAAACCTTAACCACAGAAGGCCCGTTCCAACTGCTAATACCATAAACTGTCCTGGATATCCTTCAACCTCTAAGATGAACGAATAGACTTCGCCAGAAGGAGGAAGCGCAATGACCAGGAAAGACGGGATGTAGTGAACGAAAAGACCGCCCAAAGGTGAATTGAACGGTTTTGTTGATGAGAGTATATCGGAGAATGGTAGGAAACCTTGCCGAGCAATCTCTTGCTTTAGTCGGGCCTAAGAGTGGTCAGTCATGGTCAAAGGTTTCAGTCAACTGTTCCAACCTGAGCAAACGCGACCACGAGAACATTGCCGCCCGCACTCAGTGCAACAGCAAGTGGAAGAACAGTTCGGCCGACACCTTGTCCAAATATCCGTTCAAAGAATAGCGCTGCAATCAACTCGCCGCTCTGCTTGATTTCGTCGATGGGGACGACGAGAAAGTACGCTACGTTGATGAGTAGGTACATTCCACAAGCAGTCGTCAATGCGGCCACAGTCACAGACCGCAGCGTGCGAACCGGATCTTTGACCTCGTTGAGAACAAGGTTGGCGTTGTCAAGGCCAGCGTAGGAGTAGAACACTTTGAACAGTGACGTGGAAATAATACCCCAGTTCCAATTTGTGCCTTCCCACAGATTCTCCCACGAGATGATCGGCATTGTCGTTTGGGCCGATTCTGTCGATGGCGCAAAGAGCACAACATAGAACCCACATAGGATCATGAATACGACGAGGCCCACCTTGACCCAACCCAAGAAGTTCTGAAGCTTGATCCCCAGTCGAGGTAGACATCCATGAATGAAGGTGACCGTCGTGAGCAAGCCAACGGCGAGCGCTTTGCGAAGTAAACCACTGGGATTGTCACCTCCCAAAGCAAATAAAAGATATTCGCTGAAGACAATACAGTTGCTGGCGGTAAATCCTAGAAGGACGACGTGGATAGCGACGAGAGTTGATGCCAAAAACCGTGGTCGACGATAAGTGAATTCCAAGTAGACTTTATCCCCGCCGGACCGTGGTAGCATCGACCCAAACTCCAAGGATATCATCAGCCCGCAAGCCGCTATGAGGGCTCCAACGAGCCACAGTAAAAGCGAGAGACCAGGACTGCCCACTGATCGGAGGATTGCACCTGGAGTAGCAAATATGCCACTTCCGACCACCCTCGAGATGACCAGAATGTAGGCGCTCTGCCAGGTGAGCGTACGTCCGAGAGTCGAAGCTTCCGGGAGGACATCGTCTTCAATTGATCTGGAGGGGTGGACGTTTCCCGCTGCGTGTTCTGCCTCCGAAAGCGAGGGTTTCCCCGACGAAACCGAGTTCTTAGGAGCACTAGCTGATGGGATAGGCGATGAAGGGGGCGGCGTTATCGACAGCAGAGGCCGCAGCTCGGGGTCGTCGAGGGCACTCATCGCTGGGAACGTGGACTAGAGTGGGTTCTGAGGTTTGTTATTCTAGACAATCGTGAGGAATATTTTATTGGCAAAGAGTTGAATGTGCGCAACGGCGAGTAATTCACACGCTGGTATCGAAATCACATCACGAGCGGCGGCATATGGTTGGAGTCGGACGGGTTATCATGCCGTCTGAAGAATGAGACAACTCGAGTGTAGGCGACAAGGATGTGCATCGCGGGCTCGTGGAAAGCTTATGCGCAGGGCAGCAAAGTGATCCAAGGGAGGGTCAGCGGCAAACGACACATGTCCACGGACGTCTGTTGATTGATAAGAATGTGGATACGACAACACTTCGATTAAGTCCCGTGAGGTGTGTCTCGAATGGCGCAATATTGTTTCAAGAATGTGAGTTTGGGAGGGCGAGCACAGAAAGTGCCCGATTGTATTGGGGCGCGGATTCGCACGCCATCATGGCGCAAGGTGACGAGACATGGGTGCGGCCTTCTTACCTCCCGTCGTGTCCGTGCTACCGCGGAACTTCGGAAGCCCCCACTTCGGCCGAACCCTTCGCATGGGTGCACAATGAGAAGAGCCGTTGCATCCTGTTATCCGCACCATAGATATGTTATCTGAGTTTGAAGATTTGAAGTCGCGCGAACTATGACTCTTCTGGGAGTTGTACTGCAAGCTTTCAGGGACAGTAACTTCGTGCTTCCTTTGACCCCGCAGCTGGCATAAATCGACCCCGTAAACCGATTGCCGAGGCAAAGACGCCAGGTTGTATTGAACTGAATGATACTTTTGGCAACCGTCTTTCTAACTACTGCTTGAATACCAATTCTCCAGGCATACCGCAATTGATATCGCTACCTTGCATCCTAGCCGACGATTCGAAATGAAACCATGATTGATAGGGTCTTCGTCGTTTCCCGTTCCCCGGAATGATCCCCATTTACTTCTCGTGTGATGTTTCTGAAATATCAAGGTCCCGGACGGCTTGAACGAAAGTCTCAATATCCTGACCGGATTTCTCATCTGAATTTGATCCAAGTAGTCTAGGCATCAATAGCTCGACAGTGACAAGCCCAGTTTCCCCGCGGAACCAGTCTGGAAATTGACCTGGAGTTCCTGCTGCCCCGTAAGACACAAGCACGCCAATCAGCTCGACTGTGTTCTCGTTGACCAGTTTGAGGTGACTGGCAATTGCTCTAGCTTGAGAATGGTCGTCCCGATACTGTTTTAGCAAGAAGGTTGTTTCTGGCCGAAAGTATCTTTGCTTGGCGGCGTCCAGAGCAGAGAATCCATGACTGTTTCGTATCAGAGGATCGGCACCTTTTTCCAAAAGCCGTCTGACTGACTTATGTGCTCCCACTAAACTGGCCATATAGATCGGAGCCATCGCAAGAGGAGAGAAAACATCGTTGACCTGGTATGGAGCATCATACTTCTCAAGCAACTGGGCGAGTATTATGTCAGACATGTCGTGCTGCTTGTGTGGAAAGCCAGCCTCAGTGATATTACACAAGGCTAGGTGCAAAGCTGAAGCTGGTTCCTCGGGAGAGAAGGCAACTCGGAATCCGTCTGAGCCCCCTTCATCGGGTAGGTTCAAGAGGAACTTGATCCTTTCTGCGGCATTCCTGGTTCGCATACGGATCAGCCCCCCTAGGAATGTCGTATGGTTGCGGGCAACCCTGTGGTTCTCAGCACCTTAATCGTAGAGATACCGAGCTACCGTCAAGTTACCGGAGTAGACGGCTGTCTCGAATGGCGTTCTGTCCAGGGATGGCGAGGTACCGTCGATGGGAACTCCCGTTTCCAAGATGCTGCGCACCGAAGAAATATCGTCTGACTCCTTGGCGGCTCTTACCAGAGAACTGTCTCCCCATCGACCTAGAATTGTCGTACTGGCTCCAGCATCCAGCAGTGCTTTGACCATTTCGTGATCACGATGATTGATGGCCATGAAAAGAGCAGTTTCTCCACCAAAGCCAACATCGATCTCGGTATCAAATCCACAATCCAGACCAGCAAGCATGACGTCAGCTGCACATTGGTGGAATGCAACAGCATAAACGGCGGGCATTTTGGTACTGCCTACTTCCAAAACAGCATCCGTGGGAGCGCCGTGGCCGACGAGTAGAGAATAGTGTCTCTCGTCTCATCCTCAAAATTCAGACCGTGTCGTAGGAGTCGTACCCAACGGGAACTTCCTTGCAAAGGCCCAAAGAGCGGTCGAATAACTACCTCCTTTCCTTGGACCATCGGCACCGTGGCTAACACTCCTTCACAGGCCCCTGGGTTTTGCAGAATCCGACAGAGAATCGCCGAATGACACATGTAAGATGCCATCTGCAAGGAATCCAATGGCACCGAGTCTCTGATCTTGCAATCTGCACGGAACAGAGGATCTGAACCAATCGCTAGCAGTGCATCAACCGCCGCCAGATTTTTCGCCGCGACTGCCCAGTGCAACGGAGTCCATTCTTTCGCGGCACTGGCAGGCCGAGGCTTGAAATTCCTCAAGTACTCCTCCCGCACATACGTAACTGTAAGTGCGTTGGGATTTCCACCCTGTTTGTGCAGCAGGTACGCTATAGGACCCGTGTCGGAATCGGGAAAAACACAGAGCCAATGCAACGGACAGATACCCGAGGTGTCTCCTATGCTGGCATCTGCTTGCTTGTTGACCAGCAGCTTGACGATATCCACCCGGGCAAGTCTACAAGCAATCAGCAGTGGACTTTCACCAGCTTTCGAGACTGGCTCGTTTAGCATCTCGGGATTGTCCTGGATGAGCTCATCCACCAAATCATCCCTTTCGTTTATTATGGCCAATACCAGTGACTGTGATGTGGAACTTTGTCCCGCACATTGCACGTCATTGACTGCCTGCTGTGACTGAAGGATATCAAAACCCTCGGATTCCAAATGCCTCATCCGGCTTGCTTCCTTAGCTGAGCTCCACGACGAAGCTGATGCAGCCTCCAGCTTTCTGAGTGCCGTGCCACTTCCTAGTTCAGCGCTTCTTTTGAGCCAATCGACCCACACGCTCAGAGATATGGTAGCATCTGGGGGACCTTGATGGTCGAAAATGTTTATGAGCATCGACTGTGCTTGCTCGTGGCCCCATCTCGCGGCACGAAGTAGGAAGTCTTGTGCCATTTTAATGTCGAAACGAACTCCAACACCATTAACGTGAGCAACAGCAATGCTGAATGCAGCAGCAGCTCTAAGCTTGTCGTCGGTGGAGGTGAAGCAGATGGACTCCAAGCTCCGAACGACGTCTTTCTGGATCCGCATGGGCATCTTTTGATAAATACCGGCCGTAACCCGCAGCTTCAAATGCTTCAGCATACTAGTCTAATTTGGTGACAATATAGAGACTGAGAACTTACATCGGGGATGAAGTCTAAGCCACGTCGAAAGTTGAGTTTGTCTTCGAACCTGTTTGATCTCAACATCAGTATCTGCCCATACGCCTTTGGTTCTTCGGCTTACATTAGTTGCTGTGAGTTTACCGCCGACTCTTGCTCTAGGCTACAGCCTGGGTCCGGTGTCAGACCTGTCAGGTCGACTAAAAACGAGACAAAAGATCTGACAGAAACCTCAGTGCTCTCTTGTTGATCCGGGACTCCACCACATGTCTGAACAAGCCCGTCCATAACGCGCTTCGCAATGAGATTATAGAGAGGATTCTCAAAGTTATCGCCCTGCATGGCTGTTTTGTTCATAAGGAGAAGCATCTGGACGACTTGTGCAGTAGTATCGTGAAGTCTTTTGGCATCAATGGCTGGCAGTTTCACCGATCCAGAGCCGGGAGGGAGGTTTCCAACAACTCCTTCCGCAAGCTTGAGGCAAACGTTCGAAAACACATCCGCAGGTGTCCCCTGGATGATAGGAGTCCCAGAAGTGAGCTCCCGAAGCGAATCGAGTGCTCGTTGTACCGGGGGACCATCCCCAGATTCCGAAGGGGCAGATTCGAGAGAGCTTGCTGCATGTCTCAAAACTTCGAGCAGGCTCAAGATACGATCCATGGACTGAAATCGGCTGCTGGGAGATGCTTGCAAGCTGTAGCGCCATATCTTACAGAGTATCATCAGAGGTAAATCATCATTTTGATGGCTGTTGAGTACGCGCAAGGGGATGAGTGTTGACATGATTCCCGAGGACTTCATTTTTCGTAGGTTATCCTCCAAGCCTTCGATTGGGAAATTGTCATAGAAGGCCGAACCTGACTCGAAGATGGTGAGCAAAGTGAGGCCATAGCAGTAGATATCCAGCTGCTTTAGGTAGGGCGGACGAATGTTCTCTCCGTATGACTCAGGGGCACAGAAGAACTCTGAGTGTCCAATAATATGAGTATCATCGCTGGAGAGAGAAAATCCAAAGTCGGAAAGTTTGACGATGAAGTTTCTGGTCTTGTGCTTACAGACCAAGAGGTTCGAAGGCTTCACGTCGCCGTGAATGATACCACAATCATGCAGCGCCTTGAGGCCGTGAGCAGTGTCGATAGCGATTTGAATTTGGTCAACAAATGATGAACCGCCGCCCTGTTGTTGGAACGTCTTTAGGCTTCCGTATTCTGCGTATTCGAGGACCAGAGCGGGCATTATGCGTGGAACATCAGGCGAGGCGTCCCCAGTGTCATGATACATGACAGCCAACAGGTCAACAACATTGTCATGTCTTTTCAAAGGCGGGTGGCGTAGAATCTGTAGCTCAGTGGCTGCGTCCGCGAATGCACCACTGTCGCCTTGTTGCGAGGCTGGCTTTGGGTGCTTGACAATGACAAAGTCCCGTCCTTTAAGAATGCCCTCCCCTAGGCCGCTCAAGAACGATGAGGTTTTGACCTTTCTGACATCGAAAGATCCGCCACCGATCGTTACATCTTCGAACGTGGGGAGAATATTGGTGATGAATGGGTGTAGGCCCAGATCGGTGTCTCCACTGAGGCAAACACTCAGAAATCCAGCAAAATGAGGGCATCTCGAGCTTCCGCCAATATCGCCGGCATTGCTCCCCACGACCGAGTCATCTATGGGTTTTTGGACGGGCCCTTTCTGCCGAAATGTCGGAAAACCACTCTGGGAAAAGTCCATACTTCGTGGTCTGTAATGGCTTGGTCGGTTAGAGTGCTTGGGAAAGCACCGGAAAATAACGGCGGTTCTTCAAGTCCGGCTGGGGGATGGCAGCCTGAAGGTAGTGTTTTCAGCTCCTGGCCCCGCACCACCCGAGCTGAGCACAAACACGTCATATGATCTCCGTGATTGAAGAAAGCATGATCCGATAGGTCAAGCGAAGGATGACCCCTGGCACCTTGTGCATATACGGACGCGCCACAATCTTTGAGGAAAATACATTCTCCCTCAAACACAACACTCCTCACAATGTCGACTGAATTTCAGATTGGCGTTGCTGGCCTCGGCATTGGGGCCTTTAGCGGTATTCTGGATGTTTTGTCGTCTTGCAATAAGCTGTACGGGGTGTGGCGAGCTATGCGCCGTTTCGACAGCCATTTGAGCATCCTTCGCGCAAAACTCTTATTGCAACACGCCCTTCTAGAACAGTGGCAGCGGGACTGGCTCATATTCCCAGTCACTCCACGCCGCACCTTCAATGCCAGGAGGCAGAGTCTGGTCAAACAGCACGAGCTTGCAATTATCGAGACATTGAAAGCTACTCACTCTTTGCTGCAGGATCTCGAACCTCTCCTGCATGCTGCATCAGAGAATGAGAAGATGAAAACAGGAATACTAGCTACTGCAAATCGAATAATATGGGCAAGTGGCAAAGCTCTAGACAGCCAGAATACTTTAGAGCAACTTGATTCTCTGCTGGCTGGTCTCTACCGACTCCTTCCACCCCGAATCCCGAACACCGAAGCATCGCAAGTCATCCTTTCTATCGAGGATATTACCAACGACGGCGAAAACGCGGAAACATTTTCCATCACTGAAACGTCAAAACTTCAACTCACAGGCCCCACGGCCATTCTTGAATGCTCGACATTGCAAAAGGCCATCAGTCTTCGAAGTCTCAAAACCGAACTTGAACAAGACCTCAACAACCGTATCAGCAACTTCATGCACCGAAGATCAACAAAGAACCTTGCAATCAAGGGCTCGCGAATTCAAATCCAGCGAAATGATGATGTATCGGCTGGCTTGCGAAGCTTCGGAATTCTTGATGGGATAGAGTCCGTTATCATTGAATGGAAACCATACGACGCGAGCTGGCAGGGCCAGAAAGGCATTGCTCTCACTGGCAGAATTCTCAACATATCTCATCTCCTTAACTCCGAAGCCAAGCCAGTGGAGCTTCTCACGTTGAAGTGCCTTGGATTCTTTGATGACCCGCAACGGAACGCATACGGATTCGTATTCCGCTTACCACCTGAGAGCACTTCGTCTTCGACCGATGTCCAGATAGTTTCACTGAAAGCGCTACTAGACACGCCAAGTCCAGAGAACTTGCCGACACTGGAAGATCGGTACAATGCTGCTTATGCACTTGCACTCTCGCTTTCAGTCATCCACGGAGTGTCGTGGCTTCATAAAAGCATCCGAAGTCAGAACGTATTGTTTCCTATCTCAGCCAGTGGGCGGCCAGTTTGGTCTCGACCTTACATCGTAGGCTTCGAGTTTTCCAGACCCGACGGCGTTGATGATTCATCAGAGAAGCCGGAACAAAGCGCCCGGTTCAATGTCTATAGACATCCAAAAGCGCAAGGAACACCTGGCGAGGGATATCGAAGGTCATTCGATATCTATAGCTTGGGTGTCATATTGACCGAGTTTGCCATGTGGCGCCCGGTATGGAAAATGTACAAAGATGGTATGGGATCCGAACCCTTTCAGAAGGCATTAACCAGCAAGGTACATGATTGGGTTGCGCACTTGATGGGCTCACAGTATCAAAGCGCAACGCTTACATGTTTGGAAGGAAACACTGAGAATGACCAAGACCGAAGTGTCCAGTCATTTTATATCAATGTCGTGGAGGCGTTGGGGCGCATTGTAACTGACACTACGTGAGGGAATGACCTACTGTTTGAACAATTTCAGATATCGCAATACAGGCAGCCAAATGGGACTGATGCGGCAGCTCTAGGCTGGCGAGCTTGAAGGAAATATTACTCTCCGGATGCCGGACGGCGCCCCGTGTGACTTGTGGGGCCGATATGACGGGTTGGAGTCCGATGAACCGCCCGGTGCGCTCGGGTTATCTTCTCGAATTTTATGGGCGAGGTCTTGCATGGAGCTTCAAGCAGTGATGAGCCTTATGCTAATTAGATTGATATTTTCGTGCCGAGAAATTACTGAACCTGCATCCTGGGTTACCTTAGTGTGCTAATAGCTGATACAAACTCGGACATGAAACACACCGTTTGTTGCAAGCTCCCTGCTTCTTTGCATCTTATGGTGGGAAAGACACTGCCCTTACCTTTGCAAGACATGTGGATAGGACTTCTATATTCATCACCTCAGAAGCCTCCTACGGCTATTGTGTTATAGTAAACCACAGAAAACCCGCCTCATAGATCCACAACCGATACGGGCCACATCAAATGACTTTGTTAGGTGTCTCTGGGGAGGATGACACAACACCAGCTTCAGCGTGATCGATAGTGTGTCCTTTCTTCGCTGCGCGGACCAAAGCCGGGTTCTCGGCCTTGAGCTCGGCAAACTTCTTTTCCGCCTCCCAGTTCCAGATGCTGTCGCTGGCGAAAACGAGATCCATTTCCTCCAATGTGCGCTGGTTGGACTCTGGATATAGAGCCCAAACGATGACGATGCAGATGACATTAACGGCGCCAAAGAGATAGAGGGTTTTCTCGTTGAGTTTTTCGAAAATCGTTGGCAAAAGGAGCACCTGGATTGATCGTCAATAAGTGAACAGGTTAAACGGTGATTCTTGAGCATGCTAACCGTCCATCCATTTCCGATAGACCACCCAACAACACCCCAGGCATTGCCCTTTGCGCGGACCTGAAGCGGGAAAATTTCGGCCGGATAGAGCCAAGGGACAGTAAGCCTTCAAAAGGTGTAAGTATGGACAATCCAAAAGAAGGGATTTCGACGGACCATGTTGCACCAAAAATAGCGGTGTATAAGAAGACGAAGAATGTTGCAGCTCCACCGAGCCCAGAACGACTCCCGGGGTCGGCATTTAGAGTCGCGCGAGCTAATCCGCCGGCGCAAAACATGCATATTCCTTGCCCAGCTGCACCCCAGTATAGAGTCCAGCGGCGACCAATGCGATCAAGGGTGAACACACAGATCAGGGTTGCGAACTACCATCGATCAGTCGGTTAAAGCGAAACGATAAGGAGACGAATGAACTGTCCACATACCATATAAGTAATGTTGTTGACGCCACTAACCCAAAGGCGTTGCTCAGAGCTTATACCGGCAATAGTAAAGATGGTGGGCCCATAGATTGTGATGCCAGCAATACCAACCCATTCCTGAAGAATCTGCAGCCATACCACGAGCTGTACGCGACGAGCAGTGTGCAGCTTTCCAGATCCCCAGCCGAAGAACATCGCGATGTAGCTCTGCTGCTTGGCAGTATCATGTTCCAAAGCTTTGATGTTGATGATATCCTGAAGTTCAGCTTCAGCGAGCTCACCATCTTCGCCTTCATTACCACGAAGTCTGCCAAGAATGAAACGGGCCTCCTCCTCACGTCCCACTTTAACCAGCCATCGTGGCGACTCTGGCATGAACCATATCATGAGAAACAAAGCAATCAAAGGAACAATCTGAAACGCAATTGGGAATCTCCAGATGAAGGAAGAAGTAGGATCTTTGTACTTTGATGTTCCGCTGCAGAACGGTTAGCTCTGTTGACTGCCCCTGATTCTATGAAACCCACAATTGCAGCCAGTATGCAACAACCACACCGAAAATATTCAGCGTGAATTCCATAGCCACGAACATGCCTCGTGATGTATGGGAGGCGATTTCAGTTGCCCAGACAGGCGTGATAGCGTTTAGCATGCCGGTACCAATGCCGTTCAGGACTCGAGCTGTGGTCTTGATCAACGATGGTGATGACGAGATGAAGAGAAAACGGGGATTTCTTACCACAGAACATCCAGTTCGCATTCTGAGCAGCTGACTGCAGGGCAGCAGTAAGAATCGACCAAATGCAAGCAACTCCGATAGTTTTGAGCCTCCCATAGCGATCTCCAAACCAGCCACCAATGAGGCAGCCCACAAGTGTTCCGGGGAGGTAATAAACAGCAACCTGACGCTAAATGAGACATTGCCACGTGATAAGATGCTTGAGAACTTACGATTCCACCTTGCAACAACGGCTTGTCTACTACGACAATTTGTTCGTCTTCGTCCCAGTGGCCAAAACCCATGAGCTCAGCATAATCCCGTGCGGTGTTGACGCCTCCCATCAGTCCTTGATCATAACCAAAGAAGAAGATTGAAACTCCGGCGACCAAACACACAGTGTTCAATAATGAGGCCCTGTAAAGCCTGTTGGCGACATTATACCGCCCGAGGCGGCCCGGAATGCTGGACATTGTGACAACTGCTTGCACTGTTAGAATGAGAAGCCGGTAATTTGTCTTTCCGTTGGAGCGCAAATTTCTGAATTCTTGAGGACGAAGAGATAATGTGTGATCGGCTCACGAGCAATGAGGAACGGCAAAGGTCAGGTGAAGGCCGGGGCATTTTCCGAAGCTTGCAGCGGGGGCGGGGCAACGCGTTCATTCGCTCCACCGAACAAGAGTCCGCAACGATTCGGGGGGACAATCATTTCTTTTTGTGGCATGATCAAGTGATGCGATGCACCTGTGAGCAGTGATCCAATTCGCACGCATAGCAGTCCGGGCAGAACCCCGAAATCCCCGATGTCGCTTGAAAAACCACTCCCAAGGCACAGCGTTTTACAGAAGGCTTCAATGAATGGCATCGTCCATCTCGATTAAGCGATCCAACGGAAGAGATCAGCCACCCAGGATGTCGAACCGGCCGTCCCCGCTTGTGACTACGGTAGCCCCCGCACCGAACGTCGGAGCCGCAGAAGCTCTGTTGTGCACACTGGTTCGGGAAGTTGGAAGCGCAGCAACATGCAGAAGGTGAACTCATCGCGAAGAGTACTTTTCCAAGACGCCCGTGACGTCAGATCATCACGTCTTTGCTTTCTTTTGTTCTGCAGCATTACCTGCGTGAGTGTGGGCCGGCAATCACACCGTTTAAACCCGGAGAACACGCAGTGCACTTTCGCTAAAGAGCGCCGGGAACATGTTGTATGGGACGAGCTACCAAAACACGATTGCGCCCGCAATGTTGAGATGGAGAGAGAGAGAGAAAAAAAAAAAACGTTGTCAATTCATTCTGGTTGGGGTGCAATTCTATGTACAGCCCGACGGCCGGACGTAGGCGTGGTTCTGGGAACCGCCAGCAGAGTTACCAGAAGCAGGCCCTTGATAAGTGCTGAGCAAGCTGCACGACGTGGAACTGCCCTGGTAGAATGAAGCAGCGACGCAAGCTGCGTTGGCGGCACATTTTGAAATGCAATCGCCCAAGCTGGTGGCATCAACGTAACCAAGATAATCTCCGGAGGCCAGCCTGCTACAGTAGATTTGGAATTTCTTGGAGCTCGATGTCAAACAGTAATTGTTGTTAGTAGAGCACGTTGGGTTGCTTGATGCCGTGCCGGCACATGCTGGTGCAGGGCAGGCAGAGCAGGTTCCAGGAGAGAACGATGTCTGGCAGCCAAACCCGCAAAAGTCGCTTGTTGTGCCACAATATCCGTTCTTCGAGCTGAAAAGAATATAAGTCAGTCATCTTTGCTACTAGATCATGAGCAGGCATATTATGGGAACTCACCAACACGTTCCCGATGGACAAGTATATCCGTTCGAGCCGCCGCAGCTGTTATCTGGGCTTGTTTTGGTGCCCGTTGACGCAGGTTTCGCAGCGGAAGTAGTGGCGCCACCACCACTCGACGCAGAACAGGTTCCGAAAGAGCTTTGGCAGCCAGTAGCACAATGATCGCTTGACGAGCCGCAGTATCCCCACTGACTGCAGCAGTCGCCGAAACTGCTTCCCTGGCAGGTGAACCCCGCAGTCCCACCGCAAGTTCCATCCTGGCTTACTGACTTCCCACCGACGGTGATCGAGCTGCAATCTCCGAACTTGGACTGGCAGCCGTTCAGACAGTGGTCATCGGAGTTACCACAGTATCCCCACTGACTACAGCAGTTGCCAAACGACCCTCCTGTGCAGGTGTAAGCGTTGATACCTCCGCATGTCCCATCTGGAGAAATCTTTGTCGAAGAAGACGACGTTGTCGTGCATCTGCCAAACTTGGACTGGCACCCGGCCCCACAATGGTCATCGCTGACTCCACTGTCAACGGCGTCAGTCGCTGTTCTCTGAAGGCTTATTATCTCTTGCAGAGCATGTGCAATACCTACCACCAGTTGTATTGACTGCAACACAGTGAACCGGGACATGTCAGCCCTTTGGTGCCTCCACAGGTGTTGTCAGTCGAGACGGCTGCCGCTGCAATTCCCACCAGAGAGAAGAGCGCGGTGACGATAGAGTTGACCATTTTCTCCTACGCACGGTATATTTCGTTAAGAAAACGTGTAAATCGATGAATATTGAAATAACGGCTCGTCCTCGAGTCTAAGTGATGAAGAAGCAAAAATGGGATCCCATAAGCAACCAACTGGCTCGCAACGGCTTATTAACGTAAATGGCTATTTCTGTGGTTGCTGCTTGCGAACAAAGGCATTCCGACGCGTCCATTGCATTGCATCGTCGATAGACGGTTCTGAGGATATGACATGGTTGTCTATCGTGCGCATGATTGAAAATTCCCCTAGTTATGAACTTTTGGTTAGCAAGATTGTCTCTTACGCAAGTGGCTAGATAACCTGCAGCTTAGCGTTCGTTTTGGGTTTGAGATGCTAGCTTGATTGCTTGCGATTGTCTGATCTCTCGACTTATGCCCACGCTAGTCCTAGTTGGTGACTGGCATTGTGGCCTGTGCTTATTGTGTGAAATCATCGCTGCTTCCGTCGACTTCGTTTTCTTGTCTGTGGTATGGGAAATAAGATGCGCATGCCGTTCGTGTTTATGATCGTCATCAAGTACGTCTGAGCTCCTGCATCTCCTCACTTCCGAGGACGCGAACAAGTAGCCACGGCCCGCCCGGTAGCGCAGATCAGTTTCGGTCTAGCCCCGGAACCAAAAGTACCACATGCCAGATGTGTTGTTACTGACGTTGGGTCAGAGTGCTCGATATGTAGGTCCAATGAATTTGCAAATTATTGCAATAACAATGAAGATGTGACTGATTGAATTTTGCGCGATGTGCCTAGGAGATCATTAACCAGCCCCATGACATGTCACGAGCCTCAACTGCAATACGCCACATGCACCAAGATAGCAGCCCATTTGCTGCCAGGTATTCCCAGAAATGACGCCCACAATGCCATGTTTGTGCGCTCCAACCTTTCACGGGACCAGGGTTGAACTTCAGGACATTGTTCGACAGGTTTTCCCCAACTCTCCGCGTGCCGGCAGCTTTCCTTCAGGTCCTGGCGAACAGAGGCGCGTAACAATTCCTCATCAGGGACTCTGCACTCCCACCGGCAATGAGACGCTACATAAGAGTCCATACTGATGTTGAGCTGGGTTGCACATCAGGCCGAGTAAGCCCCGTCGCATGTTCGGTTGTGTTTTTCCTTGGCCTAAGAAGCAGCTGAAAATTCCAGGTTTTCGAACGACCTTAAAAACCACAGAGACCGCAGATAACCGCGGCTTAAATATGTTTGACATGATCGCAGGCAGCTTATTCAGTCGCCATGTATTTTTCGTTTATTACTCTCTTCACGGCAATTTCTTCGCTGGCCTTCGCATTACCTGCGATCTCTGACGTGCCATGGGCGAACGTAACCATCTCAGCTTCCCCTGACCGGCGGTACTTATACCACACCAAGACTGGTCGGCCATTTTTCTGGATTGCGGATACGAACTGGGAACTGTTCCATAAACTGAATAGATCCGATGTCGACATCTATCTTTCAGACCGTGCGGCCAAAGGCTTCAACGTAATTCAGGCAGTTGTCTTATCAAAGTACAATGTCACCACTATACCGGATTTCTATGGACATCTTGCCATAGACAACGCAGATGTCACACAGCCCAACCCGCAATATTTCGAACATGTCGACTGGGTTGTTACCCGCGCTGCAGAGTACGGAATTCTAATCTGCTTTGTTCCAACCTGGGGTCGGTATGTTAACTGGGGCTGGTACGGCACCACCGGGTACAAACTATTCAACAAGGATACCGCCGAGTGGTTTGGCCGGTTTCTAGGTAGCCGATACCCTGGAATCCCAAAAATGATGGGTGGTGATTCCAATGGTTTCTGGGCGAACAACGTGCCCCAGGCTCGTGCGGCCTGGCGCGAGGATCCCGAGTCTGACCCGAAATCTCATCTCGGCCCAATTGAAGACACCAGACCGATATGGGCAGCCATGATGAAAGGATTCAGGGAAGAGGAAGCGAAGAAAGGATACGACGCGTTTGTCACTTTCCAGCCTACCAGCCCTTGGATAGCCGACCCACCCACCCCTCCGCCGTATGGACACAACGTAAGGACATAAATCCGCACGAAGAATGCGTTCTAACATGCCTTATTACAGTACATCAACGGAAGCTTGGGGAGCTTAAGTATGGATGCCGTTCAATCAGGGCACGAAAGTCCGGACTCCATGAGCGTTGACTCTGCCTTTACTGTCCTTCGGCCGTGGGATTCACGCAAGAACTACGAAAATATCATTCAAATGCGAGAAGAGTTCTCCGGCCCTGTCATGGACGTTGAGAATCATTACGAGTTGGCATGAAGCGCTCGACTGGCCTGGCGCAACTCAAACCGGATATGTTGGTCATTTGCTGGCGGATTTGACAGACTGTCAATTGAGAAATCTCACTCCCGTTCGCGAGTTGATATCATCACCAGCAACTTCAGCAGATGACATACTAGCATTCGAGGCCGACCGGTACATTGCCAGCATGATGACAATCGGGCGCTTGTGGATATACAGTGGCTGGGGCGACGCCTTTGACGTTGATATTCAAGCTTTAGCAGCAAGATGGGGGTTAACTTCCGTGAGGATAGCTGTCAATTGGTTCGACCCTCGAACGGCTGTACTGACGAATGTGGGAACAATCGACTCGTCGTCAGCAGGTGGGAGGACGACTTTTACGCCTCCAAGTCATGGCGGGATAGATTTTGACTGGGTATTGAGTTTGAAGGCTGTCTGAGTGCTGAAGACGGACGTTTACAAGGGGACACTTTGGACTGGGTTTGGCTCAGCGCTACATCGCCGGTCAAATATAGGGAACATTGCAGTGAACAATTCATCAAGCTTTTCTAACCCTAGAGTGTTTACTCAAGCTCTCGCTCGATGTTGCACTGCTAATAGACAACCTGTAACCTAAAGACAGTGGAAAATGATACAGAAGCGGAGCACTCTCCAGAGGTTGTCGGTAATGCAGCACTACTGGGTCAATAGTGTAGACTCTATGGAGTTATGACAAACTCGTGTTATTTGGGTCACCAAGTGCTATTCAGGTAGGTCTCTGCGAGGGGTTAAGATATGCTAGGAATGCCCTGTAACTATGGTATACCTGAGGGCAGGGTAGGCTCAAGCACAAGTCTACCGTTGCAACACTCAGCCTGCCAATAGATTCTAGGTAAAGTCGATTGTATAACTGCACTAAGATCTAAGAAACTGATCTACTGGCTGATAAATCTTCCAGGAGTAAGTCTACAGCCTACGCCTATATAAGTGAGGGTTGCATTTAAAAGCATTCTTATATATTTTATTGATTCGCATCTTAGTGTTGTGTTTTCCTAGACATATCAGATCTCGATTGTTCAAACAAGCCTGACTTATAACATAGGCGTTCCAAAACTTTACTTATGCCATAGGATCCTTCAAACGATATGTACTTTCAGCGCATGGTTGAGCAAAGGATTGCGTGCGACTGGCGATGTGAGGAGGTGCTGGAATGGGGAGATAAAGCACTCAAGAGGCAAGGGTTGCCTTACTGGATCGTGTGTTCTATCTTCCCGCTAGAATACATCTTATGGCTAGATGCTGACGTTTAGAAGACATTCGCAGATGAAATTCCCTAGCGAGACGACCTGCTTGCGAAACATACTAGCCAGTACCCAAATGTAGGTACTAAGAATTCTGACACTCACAGAACAGAAGCGACTGACTCAAGAGGCCCAGGAGTCTGTTCAGCTAGTGGATACGGCGACTGCGGTTCTCTAAACATCTTGCAAATCAACACACCATCCCTTCCTACCCGTCGGCCATATTGCCCTTAAGCTGCTGCCCGAACGAAATAAGCGGCTAAGCCTCCCATCTTCTACAATTTGGGTGATGTGTCTCTACGTCTCATGGTACGTAGATCACCAGAAAGTTGGTTATGTCCTATCGGCTTGGACCCCAAAATGCAGGAAAATGTACCATTCCCACTAGTGTATATAATTAAGAAGCTTGTCTAGACGGATAAAGTCGGATGAAATAGCCTGTGTGAATTGCAAAACCTGCCTACATAAGGCCTTATGCGCCAGCGCGCCTGCAAAGGCTCCAGAAAAACCTACACAAATATTAGCTACCATATATACGGTTGACAAGCAAGGAATCAAACTTCTGAAAAAAGATGGAATGATTCTTCGTTTCATTCTCGTTATAGAGCTTTAGGTTCTCTAAGTGTCAAAGAACTACCTAGCCTGCTATCAATAGGTATTTTGCCGAGTCTTCTTCCCTCTCTGGCTTGATTGCCTAACGGTGACAATATGCTGTCGCTGGCGTAGTTGCAATGGTCGCCTGGCGGCATCCCAACTCATTATACTACTACAGTTGGCAGTCGAAAGAGAGAGCCGGCGCCGTTTGAATGGATTGCTCGTGATAATAACAGGAAGTCGACGTGACGTTGTTGTCGTTGTTACTGTCCTGAGCAACGTTGACAAGATCGCAAATAAGGGGTCCAATACGCTAGCTAGAATGGAGGTGGAGTAGACGAGACTATCGACCGGTAGGCAGCGCATCATAATGACATGTATTGTTCCGCACTATTGTGATAGTCAGATATTGTGAAGCTGACTACTGATTGTGCCGAGAGGGGTTTGTGTGCGGTGGGGTGTGCATACAGCAAATAGACATCGCGCATCTTAGTACAACCTTGTTGGAACTACCAAGGACAAAAGTACCTGCAGTCAGCTGACTGAACACCCATGTCTGCTTGGCATCTATGCCCCATATTGTTCGCCCGACTGTGGCGAGCCTTTTTCACGTGGCTAAGAATCTAGACAAGAGGGGAGTTACCAATGAAGGGTGTACTGTATAAGACAGAGTGCTACTGGTATTACCTTACCTTCTGTATTCTACCTACTCTTCATTCCATATCGAAGCCACACATCCTACCCTACCTTCCTTAGTCGATAAGTCATATCACAAATACCTTGGAATATACGGCTTTGGTCACCTTCACACTAACTATTTATCTGCAGGCTTTTGGCGGTCTAGAATCTGGCGATGATATGGTCCCTGACCCTGGTCTTTTCATTTGGCGCATAGTTAGTGTGGGTGTCGATGGACGTCTGACAGTCGTTTCTTTTTCTGTCCCGCAAAGGCATGTGGAGCATTGGCCGTGCATATCCCGCGTGTAGGCCAAAGACCAGCTCAAAAAGAATACTTCCCCGCTGATGGACTTTCCTTCGGCCACCTACGTCCTTGCCAAGGGCAGAACGAGAAGACCGTCTCGTCGTCTCTTCCGTCGTGTACATAAATCCATTCTTTACCAAATCTACCACCCATGTTCATTGTTCCGGGGTATTGGCTGGTCTTGGCGTTCAAATCTTACCATTAATCGATCTATAGAACGATGCGTCTCTTCAAAACATTGTCCGTCAGCGCCTGTGTGCTCAGCGTCGTGGAGGCCTTCCCCCGCCGCACCCAAAGCTTGGCCAAGAGGCAGGTCAATGAGCTCCGAGAAGCTGGTTATGACTTTGTTATCATTGGTGGTGGCACCGCCGGTCTCACAGTGGCCGACCGCATTTCGGCTGCCTTCCCTGAAAGTACGTTGTGAATCCCAGTGCCATCTTGCCACATCTTCCGTGACCCTAAAACTCCCTCGCAGAGTTTGTCCTGGTTATCGAGTACGGCAAGATTGAAGGCACCGTCGGCTATTTCGACCCGGCCGAGGACGGTCGCGGTGCCAGTCGCCTTGTCATCACCTCCCCCCCGGTCGCCAGCGTCAACAATCGCTCGGCCACCGTCATCCTCGGCATGACCGTCGGAGGCGGCTCCGCCGTCAACGGCCAGTTCCTTGATCGCGGTTCGCGGTATGACTATGATGAGTGGGCGCGCCTCGGCAGCCCCCAATTTGACGACAGCCCACACAGCTGGGACTGGGAGAACTTTGGTCCCGCATTGAAGAAGGTCAGTTTTCTGCTTATCTCAATCTCTCCCGTCCATCGGTATAGTCCTGACAGCTTATCGACAGTCACTGTTTCTCACGGAGCCCAGCGATGAGCTCGTCAAGGAGCACGGCTACACCTGGGACGCCTCTCAGTTTGAGGGCGAGGCCATCGAGGCTTCTTTCCCGCCTTTTCAATGGCCGATCCGGAGTATGTAACTCCGTTTCAACTTGTCTCTCATATCAAAGGGATTCGTGCTGATGCGGCTCAGAGTTCGGGTGGAAGGCGTACGAGAAGTTTGGTCTCGAGACCCCTGTGACCTGTGATAACGGCGACAAGCATGGTCTTTGTTCAATTGCCACAGCCCAGAACTCAGAGACGGTCGAGCGCTCTCACGCCGGCGTCGGCCACTACACCAGGATCGCCGACTCGCGACCGAACCTCGACATCCTCGTCGAGCACAAAGTTACTCGCCTGATGATCAGAAAGGATGAGACCGTTCCCGCGATTGAGTTCCGCCCTGTCGCCAGCCGCAACAGCACAGTCCGCTCCATCCGCCCCCGCCACGAGGTGATTCTATCCGCCGGCGCCATTCACACCCCCCAGATTCTGCAGCGCAGCGGTGTCGCCTCTGCCGCTTACCTCAAGTCCCAGGGTATCGATATCGTCGAGGACCTCCCCGGCGTCGGGCAGAACTTCCAGGATCACTGCGCCGCCCCCATCACGTTCTCCTTTGACAACGCCCCGTCCCCTAACGAGGCGGATATCACAACCAACACCACCTACGCCGCTGAGGCCGTCGCCCAGTTCCGCGAGCGTCCCGCCCGCGGCCCTTACACCCTCGCCATGGGCAACAGCGCTGCGTATGTCTCACTCCAGAATGTCACGGCCCGGTGGCAGAACCTGGTCGCCGACATTCACGCCCAGATCGCCGACCGCTCCGCCCTCCAGTACCTCCCCGCTACCGCCGACAAGACCGTCCAGGAAGGCTACCTCGCCCAGCTTCAGGCCATCGCTGAGGCCCTCGAGCATCCCGAGCACCCCATCCTCGAGATGCCATTCCATGCCGCACCGAGCATGGCCTTTCTTCTTAAGCCTCTGAGCCGCGGCTCTGTCGTCCTCGACCCGGCAGACCACGACGCCACCCCTATCGTCAACTACGCTACCGGCACAAACCCCGTAGACCTTGATATCATGACTTCTTACATCGACTACTTCCGCCGCTTCTATGCCGTCGACACCTGGAAGGATCTCGGCCCCGTCGAAGTCGCCCCCGGCGCCAACGTCACCAGGCACGCTGCCCTTGTAGAGTGGGTCAAGAACACCGTCGTTCAGTCACTCATGCACCCTTGCTGCACCGCTGCCATGCTACCTCGCGAGAAGGGCGGTGTCGTTGACTCGAGCCTCGCTGTCTTCGGCATCTCTGGCCTCCGTGTCGCCGACTGCTCTATTATTCCCACTATCCCCGCGAGCCACACCACTACGACGGCGTATGGAATTGGTGAGAAGGTCAGTCTTTGTTCTGATAGAGTTGAGAGCGCTTACCTGATAACTTCTACAGGCTGCTGAGATTATTATCCGTAAGTGGACGTAGATCCTCTACTGCTATCAAGCTTAGAGAAGCTTTTTGTAAGGGTTACTCAAGCATCGACCTCGAATAGGCAAAAGAATAAAACGCTTCAAGCTGCATGTGGTATGAAATTCAACACTTGTAAATGAATTGCTAAAGAAAAGTTTGTATATGCACAGAGAAAACGCGATCGACGGTGCCACACATAGGGCAGCGTTGCCTTCACAAGATCCAGTCACATGTGTAAACAAAACCCGTCGTCTGTTTCTCTGCTTTGACTTTCGACTGAACGCCATTGAATGAGTAGCATCTGTTGTTGGGAGTGCTTCTCTGCTTGTCCTTCTCTCCCTCGCAGTTACAAAAGACGATGGCGACTCTGAGATGATGCCTACACTCATCGTGATTCTCCAGCCACTTGCAGCCGCCCCGCATGCTGAACTTGGCGTTGATGCGAATAGGCCTCTAGCCGTCAGCGTTCACATTGAACATTCGCGAGTGAACGCAGGTGCTGCTAACTTCAGCCGTGAGAAGTCTGTCCTGGCTGCCGAGCCCTTCCTAAAACGAGTTGGCGGCGCCTTGTATCTTGCGTTCGTTGCCTTCTAAGTTCTGGCCACATTGTAGTAGTTCAGGTCCGTCTCAAGTGAGAGGGATGGAGGCGAAAACGAGACGATGAGATCGTCTTGGGTCTGAAGTGGGTTTGTTGCTCGACGAACTTCGGACAACTTCTTGCCCACCTCCTTTCGCAATGGACGAACCTGGTAAAGAGATGTGTGGCTTTTACCTGCATGCGGTGAATACGGACAGGACTCCTAATTTGCCTGTACAGCCTGGTTATCTTGCTTGTTTGGAGCCCGCCAGCCCGGGCTGAGTGCCCACCGGCGCTGCAGGCGAGCAATCACTGTGGCTACTTACAGCAGTACTCCGTAATTAAAGCCCTCGTCGCGCCCGATTGAAGGCCTCGTCCGGCCAGTGGGATGGCTCTGTTACAGGGGTAGAGGCCCCACACAGACAAGATAGCGAGGCTGCATGGGTTATTTAATCAGACTCATTTCTTTAAAGAGCCGTCGCTGTAACGTGAGCTTATGCCGAGGAGCGGTCAGCACTTGGCGCAGCACGAACCTGACGCGCCTCAACAGCCTTGCCTCGTGGAGCTGTCCTTGGCAACCCCAACCTATGCCAGATGAGCGGGGATATTTGTATGCTTATCTTGTTTCGACAATGCTACCCTCCGTTTCTCTCTCTCTCCCCCTCTCTGTTTTGCATTCCGTCTGGAGTCCAGACCAAGCAGTAGCTCTCTTCAAGGGAAGTTCGAGTCCTCATAGCACGAGAAGCAAACGACCATGAGGCCTTTCCACAGAATCGCTCTCCTGCCTGTATTTTTGGCGGCAGCCAGCGCGTCATCGGTCCTCTTCAGCGGGGGCACAGTTGTGGCTTTCAATCAAGAGACGCAAGGGCTGAACATCATCCGCAATGGCTCAGTCTTAGTCGAGAACGACCGCATAACCCGCGTTTGCGATTGCGCGATTACGGATGTCCCCACGGATACCGAGATCGTCGACATTACCGACAAGATCATTACGCCAGGCTTCATCGACACCCACCGACATGGCTGGCAGACGGTATTTAAGACTATGGCATCTAACACCACCCTGCTTGAGTTCTTCGGCCGCTATAGCTCGTACGTCGCCCCCTTCTTCTGGAACGCGACGGACGTGTACGACAGCCAGCTTGCTGGTTTATATGAGGCGCTGAACGCGGGAGTTACAACGTCCCTCGACCATGCCACCAATACATGGTCTCGGGATGCCTCTGATGCCGGTCTCCAGGCTTGCATCGACAGTGGAGCGAGAGTGTTTTGGGGTTTCACCTTTGCCAACATCTCAGGTCTTGTCACGGTTGAGGACCTGTTTCCGATCTTCCAGGACATGGCGAAGAAGGCCGAGCTAGCCAACTCCCCTACTACCCTGAGCATTGCGTATGACGGCTGGGGTCCGAACCCTAATGTTGAAGAAATCAATAACATTATGGCCCTTGCCGAGTAAGTGAAGCCCGATAATGCTTGAAACTCAAGCCAACGTTTTGACGGGAAGAAAACTAACAGAAACCTCGACCAGGGAGCTTAATGTATCGGCTATTACCACTCACTCACTTCAGGGACCTTGGGGCTGTAAGTTTTGCGCAAGCATCAACCTTCGCTGTCCCCTCCTTCCTAAATGTAGTATAATCTTTCTAACACGTTCCGCTCGATAGTTAGCAACTCCCCTGAAGACGTCCATGCCCTCAACTATCTCAACATCTCCAAGCCCTTCATCTTCTCTCATGCTTCCTTTCTGACCTCCACTGGAGCGGACTTGCTGCGATCTACCAACCAGTATATCTCCATCACCCCCGAGTCCGAGATGCACTACGGCCAGACGCACCAGACCAGCCACCTGATCCAGGATCAGGCCTCTCTCGGGATCGATACGCATATTACCTTTAGCACCGACATCCTGACGCAAGCACGTATCTGGCTCCAGTCAGTCCGCTACCGGCTGTATGACAACGTGGTTCAGCGGTGGAAGCTGCCTGGTACCAATCCCATGTCGGTCGAGCAGGCCTTCCTGCTCGCCACGCGCCAAGGCGCTCTGGCCTTACGGCGCGATGACCTTGGTGCTATTACCACCGGCGCTAAGGCCGATCTTGTCATCTGGGACGGCACCTCCCCGGCGATGCTTGGGTGGGTTGACCCCGTCGCTGCAGTTATCCTTCACGCCAGCGTCGGTGACATCGAGGGCGTGCTGGTTGATGGCAAATGGGTTAAACGCGATGGTAAGCTGGTGGTCAAGGGGTATGCTGCGAGCCGCAAGCGCTTCTTAGAGACCGCCCGGCGTCTCCAGGCCGTCTGGCGAAACATGCCGCTGCCGGCACCGCCGGCTGAGTATAACGGCCACCAAGTCGTTCCCACGGAACGAGTAGATGTGCTGCGAGGGCCTGGAGATGGTTACGGCGATCTTTATGTTTGAAGTAGCTGATATCACAGGCTAGAGCCTGGTTAAGATCTCTAGCTGTAAAATATAAGTTAGCTAAGCTTATACTTAAGTTTAAAGCTTTACTTTGAAATACTAGCTTAAATCTATTTATATATTAGAGGTTAGCTTTAATTCTTTAATAAATATGCTTATAATACTTATTAAATTAATAAAGCTATTTTAGAAAGTAGTTACTCTTTTAAAATTAATATTATTTTACTTTTTATATTAGTTTAAAAGTGTTAGTATAAATAGAAGAGTATTTAAAGGCGTAGTAAATATACTTTTATAGTATAAAGTTATAAATAGAGATATATTATAATAAAATATAATAATTATTAGTATTTATAAGTATTTATTTATATAGATAATTAATAGAGTGTTATAGTTTTCTTATTAGTGTTACAACCTGTAAATAAGGGTAATAGCTGAACGACCTACTTAGGCGTCAGGCGGCTAGAACAGGATATTTATACTGCAGGGTTATAGGAATAACAGGAACTTACTTAGAAACAGAAGAACTATAGTATAAGTCACGTGACGATAAGATAAGAGATTAGATCTATATACTAAGAATATAGAGGCTATCCTTAGTATATATAGGTTCTATATAATCAAGGGATAGACCTTATTAGGATTAGGAATAGTAATAAGATAGAGGGTACTGTTTAGGACTTATATATAGTATAACCTAAGCCTAGCTTATAGTTAGACTTCTATAGCTCTTTAGTAATTAACTTTATATTTATCCTCAGGATATTTTCAGTTTACCTTTACTATAAATACTTATTAAGTCTAAAACTAATTATTTTAGCTTCTAACTACTAATTTATAACTTAAGCTTATAACCTATAACCTAGATTATAACTCTAGTATGCTATTACTATATATTAATCCCTAACTTCTATTAGCAGACCTTACTGTTACAACTGCTACAGTTAGTCACTATAGGCTCGTCACTATATAGTGCAGAACAGGGGATAATGACAACGGATTTGTTATTATCAAAGCTTTTGCTTTGTGCCACAGTTAGTTGCCCTGACCCGCTCGTAACACAATGACAAATCCAACCTGCGTAGAGGGGTTGTGGGTTCAATTCCCGCACGCTGCGTTAGTAGTGTGATTGTGCCTCCCACACTACGTAGGGCGACCTGACCGTGGGCAGGCTGTTATATGGGTTGGTGCCCCACTAGCCTGGAGTTTCCCTGTGTTATACCTAACTATTGCTGCTTAGTCCTCAGCATAGGGACATGCCTCTTAGAGGGGAGACATAGTATTACGACTGCTATAGTTAGTTACTATAGGCTCGTCACTATATAGTGCAGAACAGGGGATAATAACAACAGATTTGTTATTATTAAAGCTTTTGCTTTATGCTATAGTTAGTTGCTCTAACCTGCTTATAACACTTACTGTTAGATAGCTGACTATAACACTTTAATTACTCCTATTTAGTAAGTTAATTATTAATACCTACTAAATAGTATAGAATATCTTTCTATACTTCTGTTAAGACTCCTATTCCTAGACTTTTAGCTACTTCTAGAGGAAAGGTTCTTTAAAGCCTAGCCTAGGAAATTAAAGACTAGAAAATAAAAGATAACTTAGATAGCAAGGATAATACTAAAGAACTTAAATAATAGCTTAATAAAATCACTAAAGACTTTAAGAAAATATATAATATATTTAACTAAAATACTACTACTTTTAAGGAATTTTAGGAATAAGTATATAAAACCTAGGAACTTAAAAAGGAAGTTAATACTTTCTAAGCTACTACTAATATTATCTCAGCCCTAGTTAAAAGATACAAACGCTTTAAACTTAATATACTTTCTATTTTTAATAGAACTCTAGGATAACTTAAAGGATACTTAGTTTAGGTATAAACCTACTAAGCTTTCTATATTAATATATTCTAGAATAATACTAAATATATAGTATATACTACTACTTTCTTTAGAAGATAAGCTTTTATTTAGTTCGAACCTCTTTAATAAAAATAGCTTAATAACCTAGTTAAGAAATATAGTAAAGAAGTAAAGAGTATCTTTTTTAGTTTTATAGGCTATATTAAAGCCCTGGAATTACTCTTCCTTAACCTTAATAAATAAAGATAGGCTGAGTAGAACCTATTCTACCTCTAATAAACTAACTTAGCTATACTCTATATTACAGAGTTTAGATAACTAGCTGTATATTACAGTCAGCTATCCGACGGTAAGGTCTGCTAACAGAAGCTGGGGATTAATACGTAGTAATAATACACTAGGGTCGTAGCCTGGTGTTACAGTCAGCTATCCGACAGTAGGGTCTGCTAGCAGAAGTTAGAGATTAACGTCTTAAAACAGTACACTAGGTCGTAGGTCGTAAGTCGTAGGCTTATGTCGTAGATCGATAGTCAGAGGCTAAAGTGATCAGTCTTAGACTCAACAAGTATTCGCAGTGAAAGTAAGCTGAAAGTATCTGAAGATGAATATAAAGTTGATTGCTGAAGAGCTATAGGAGTCTGATCTTAAGCAAGGCTCAGGTCATACTATATATAAGTCCTGAACAGTCCTGTTGTTCATACTACTGAGTGATCACCTAGGTGCATAAGGTGATCGCGATCAGTTAGCATAACCAACTGATCACTAAGCGCTCCTTCATACGCTCCACTGATCGTTTTCTTATCTTATCATCACGTGACTTATACCATAGTTCTTCCGTTCCAAGTGAGTTCCTGCTGTTCCTATGATCCTGCAGTACAAATATCTTGTTCTAGCCGCCTGACGCCCAAGTAGGTTGTTCAGCTGTTATCCTTGTTTACGGGTCGTAACATCAGGTCCCCTCTCTAAAGGTCTTGTCCTCAAGACCTAACATAAATAGGTTGTTAGTCCCAGGTTAGGGATCTATCAATCATGCTTTCTGATTTACCTATAATGCTGACACTATATCAGGTCGCATTCAAAAGTCGAAATCAAATTCTGCCTCCACTCTTCATCATCGCAATCATACGTTACGCATTACTGAGTTTAGTTTTGTCGTCAACATACCTTATTCTTATTATTGTTCTTCGGGGAAGTGTTATAAACTGCTCCCTAGTAGTGAAGTCTGTGGCAAGTATACTCGCTTAGGGCAGTCTTATAATACAGCAGCAGATGCTGTCTATACTTATAGGTTTTCATACTTATAGTATTTAATACGTTTACTAACTTGTTATAGTTAATTGTTTGTTAGACAAGGCTGCTTGTCTGGAAGATGCTGAGGTAGCTGAAGAGGAGGTGTTAAGAAAGAAAGCTGCTGCTTTGCATGCTGCGCAGGTTGAGTTGGACGAGTCCATAGCGCGGCTTAATTATTTGCGTAAGCAGAAAAGAATAGTGTTTTAAAAAGGTTAAGAGGTTACTAGGGAGGAGCTAGTAGCGTCTCCTATGTCAGAGGTTCAGTCTATAAGTGGTTTTAGTGTAGTAGACTTAGATATTATCCTGGGTGACTGGAATCCCAGTACTTTAAATTTCTTATCAGGGAAGTCTTAGTTGCTTTCTAGCGTTCCTAGGCAAATAAATAGTTTTCCTTATTATAGCTTATCAGCTGGCGTTTTAATATGTCTGTGTAGTCGCCTAATTTATTAGTAATCTGTATTAGCTGTATATACTAGCAGAGATAGTGTTTCTCATTCCTAGTACTATTGCTAGTATCTTGCGAGTTCTTCTTTTATATTCATGATGTTTTATGCTGGTTCCTATATATTATCTTTATATCTATATCTTTTCCACTTAATAAGATATTAGTATCTTTCAGAGTCTTTAATATAGTTAATAATTCGTTTGATCTTATATTCTAGTTTGTTGTCTTCTATGATAATGAGGTTGTTTATGTATAATCTTTATAGTGCTAGTTTAAGTAGTGAAATATAGAATACTAGATAACATTTTATAGTTTCTAGGAGGTTAAGTTTATAGTTAACTAGTAAGACTTATTAGAGGATTTTAAAAAGTCTGAGTTTCTTAAAGTTAAGTTTATTATTTAGTTGTTTAGTCTTAATATTTCGCTGTATAAAATAGGCGCTATCTCTTTCTTTTAAGGTTAGTCCCTCGATCCTTTATTTATTAGCGAATTTTATTATTTATTATTATATAAATTTAAGTTCTTTGCATATATTATCTTAGATATCTCTGATTTATCTGACTGTAGCAACAGCTTTTAATGCTGCTAAGCTATTATGAGGTTCTCTATAAGCTGTTAGTTTAAATCTATAGTTAAGATAGAAGGAGGATTCTTTAGTGCTTTCTCTAATTGCGCTGTTATAGGCGAATTAGGCTATTAATAGCAATACCACCTAATTGTCTTGGTTGTAATTAATATATGCGCAGAGGTAAGTTTCAAAGATTTAATTAATTTGTTCTGTTTGTCTGTCAGTCTGCAGGTGAAAGGCAGTAGACATTGCTTGCTTGATACTAAGTTGTGATATAATTAACTTCCAGAACTTAGAAGTGAAGATCTTATCTCTGTCTGACATAATTTCTTTTAGCGTTCCATGATTAGCAATAATATACTTGAGAAATATATAGGCAAATTCTTCAGCATTGCTTGCTTCCTTATACAGGATGAAGTAGGCATACTTTATAAGTCTGTCCATAATAACGAGAACGCTATTAAAGTAGACTCCTATAAAAGGTTCTCTAGACTTCAGTAGTTTAATAATAAAGTCGAGTGATATAGAGTGCTAAGCAGTTTCAAGCACAGGCAAAGGTTATAACATTCTATAAGGCTGGTATCTTGCAGGTTTGCTTTTCGCGCATACCTCGCAGTCCTTAATTATATTTGCAACACGTTCTCTTATGACCGTTTCTCTATATTATTATTATAGTCGTTTCCAGGTTTTCATAATTCCTTAGTAACTATATACAGGCCGAGTGTGGAACTCTATAATTGCTTCAGCATCTAGTTCGCTAGTCAGGCTAGCACTAGATTGTCTGGCTATCATCAAGAGTTTCATAGCAGGCACAAGGTCTCTATTCTCGTTATGTTTGAGAATCACCTGGGTCTTATTTAGTACTAGGATGTTATAGTCCAGCTGTCAGCTGAGAGCATCAGCTCTGCTGTTTTCTAATCCTTTTCAGTAGATAATTTAGAAATTAAATTCTGAAAGGAATTCCAACCATCTAATTTGTCGTTTATTAAGTTCTTTCGAAGTTATAAAGTAGGCTAAGTTCTTATAGTTAGTGTATATAAGTACTTAGTGGACGGTTCCTGAGAGTAGGGGTTGCTATTCCTTAAAGGCTTTAATAATTGCTATAAGTTCTTTGTTGTAGATTTAGTAGTTAAGTTCCAATCTGTAGAGCTTGCGTGAGAAGAAGGCGCAGGGGTGCAGGCGTCCTTCTAAGTCTCTTTGAGATAGTTATGCTCTAAGGGCGAAATCTGAGGCATCTGTTTCAACTTCAAACTGTTCTTCTAGGTTGGGGATTATAAGGACTGGTTCGCTTGTGACGCAGTCCTTAATTATCTGGAAAGCTATGCTCTAGGCTTCTTTCTATTCAAATAGTCGATCTTTGCAGCTGAGATCTGTAAGAAGCGTATTAATCTTCCTATAAAGTCTGATAAACTTTCAGTAGAAGTTAACAAATCTAAGGAATCTTTAGACCTCTTTAAGGTTTGTTAGTGTGGGCTATTCCTTAATAGCTTAGACTTTCTTTTCTGATATACTGATATATCTGGGGGTGATAGTGAATCTGAGGTATTCTACTTCCTATATATAGAATATGCTTTTTTCTGGTTTAACTAGGAGCTTAGCATCCTGAAAAGCTTATAGTATAAGGTGTATATATTCCTTATATTATTCTATTATAGGTGAGAAGATGAGAATATTATTGAGGTAGATAACTATAAAGATGTCTATAAACTTCTTAAGAACTTAATTAATTATATTCTGGAAAGTAGCTAGGGTGTTAATAAGACTGAAGGATATAATAAAGTACTTGAAATATCCTCTATATATTTAGAAAGTAGTCTTCTATTCTTCTCTTTTCTTTATTCTGATAAGGTTATAGGCACTTTTAAAGTCTAGTGCTATAAAGTAGTTAGCTCTATACAGGAGTTAGGGTTAGGGTTAGGGTTAGGGTTAGGGTTAGGGTTAGGGTTAGGGTTAGGGTTAGGGTTAGGGTTAGGGTTAGGGTTAGGGTTAGGGTTAGGGTTAGGTTAGGGT